>CM037592.1:52009700-54509700 GCA_021018995.1 Chloranthus sessilifolius | reverse complement strand
CCTGACCTGCATTATATACAAGCATTAGCTGTGGCCAAAAAGGGCCTTCCTAATATTACAGGTATGGAAGTAACACACTTGCTTGGTTCCATGTCCAGCACTAGAAAATCAGCAAGATAAAAGAATTTATCAACCCCAACTAAAACATCTTCAATGATCCCCATAGGCTTCCTTTCAGATCTATCAGCTAGTTGTAAGACCACAGGTGTGGGCTTTAACTCTCCTAATCCCAGCTTCTCATATACTGAATATAGAAGCAAGTTCACACTAGCTATCAGATCTAACAAGGCCTTTTCAATGGTATGATCCCCAATGATGCAGGGGATAGTGGGGACTCCAGGGTCATGGAGTTTGGTTGGAGTGGCTATAGTCAATATTTGCTTTACCTATTCTGCTGAAAAGACCTTCTTGGATAAATGTATCCTAGACTGTCTTTTATGGGTGCACAGGTCTTTCAAGAACTTGGCATAGGCTGGAATTTGATTGATTGCATGAAGTAAAGGCAAGTTGATCTTCACTTACTTAAAAGTTTTCATCATTTCCTCTATTTTACCTTGCCCTTTGTCGAAAGGGGAAGGTGCTTGCAATGCCTTGGGAAATGACAAATGTGGGACTACTCCCTCATTTGCAGCCTTAGCCAACTAGTCAACTTTCTTTTTAAATTTTTTATTTTCTTGAGAATCCTCATTCTCTTTCTTATTCAAGCTGGGTTGTTCCTGGGTATCCACCATTGGTGGCTCTTGCTGTGTCCTTTCGAAAACCATTTCTTTTTCTTTTTCCAAATTTCTCACAGGCTCACAGCCCACTTGATTATCCACCAGCCTTCTACTTCTCAATATAGTAATAGATTTAGCTTCCTCATGGGTGGAGGAAACTTCACCCACTACAAACTGTCTCCTTAGGTTATCCAATGGTTGGCTAGGCAACCTCCCTTTCTCCTCTCTTAGTCAAAACATTAAACAACTGACCAAGATGGTCTTCTATCTTTTTAATGCTTTGGCTATGAGAGTGTACAGTTTGAGATAAGGGACCCAAATTCTGAATTGAGGCCAGAACTTGTTCCTCAAAAGAAGGTATTCTCACAGCTGGAGGGGGTGTAGGTTGCTACACAGGCTGGGTCATGGGCTGCTGGTAATGAGGCTTGGGAACATAACTTTGGTGGTAGGATTGAGCATTTTTATAGGGCATAGGCTGCTGTGGTTGCTGCTGCTGGTTTGGGTAGGCATCTTGTCTCCACCTCAAGTTGGGGTGGTTTCTCTATTGGTACCCAGTAGCAGGTTGTTGCCCATAGGACTGGGTGACAGCCACATGCTCTAGAATAAAATCTGAAAATTGGATAGCTGAGGGGCATTCCTCCTCCACTCTAGCAGCCATGGGTGACTGCATTGTTCCCATGAGCTTATCAAATCTCAATGCCAAACTGTCCACTTTCTTCTCTAAATCACTATGCACATTTACCTCATACATCTTCCCTCTAGTAGTATTATCCTTCACCATTCTAGGAGGATCTAAATCCCTAAACAAAGTCTCCCTTTGCATGAAGTTCTCACTAATGATATTAAACAAATCCCAAGCCTCCTCAGCAGTTTTGTGGAGGTAAATACCACAACAAGAGGCATCAACCATATCCCTGCTTTTAGAGTCAATCCCTTGATAGAAACTTGGGATAAGTTGCCATTCAGGGATTTGATGATGGGGACATTTCTTCAGGAGTTCTTTGAATCTCTCCCAAGATTGGTGAAAATTCTCAGTTAGATCTCGAGCAAATGAGATAATGCCCTTCCTCAACTGGCATGTCTTGGACATGGGAAAAAATTTGGCCAAAAATTGACATTGAAGATCACTCCAGGACTGAATATTGTTGGGGGGAAGCATGGATAACCAGGTCCTGGCTCTATCTTTCAATGAAAAAGGAAAGAGTCTCATCCTGGTTGCCTCTTGCCCCAAACCTGTGATATTGAAGATCACTCCAGGATTGAATACTGTTGGGGGGAAGCATGGATAACCAGGTCCTAGCTCTATCCTTCAATGAAAAAGGAAAGAGTCTCATCCTGGTTGCCTCCTGCCCCAAACCTGTGATATTGAAAGTGGTGCACAGTCCTAAGAATTCATCAATATGCTTGTATGGATCCTCTTTGGTCAAGCCATGGAATGAGGGTAGCATCTGGATTATGGAAGACTTAATTTCATAATTTTCTTGAGCAGTAAAGAATTGAATGAAGAAGGGGGAATTGTAAACCCCTGGTGCATTAAATTCCTTTAGAGTTCTAGGCTGCTGTAGCTCACCCATTTCTGTAGATTCAGCTGCAACAGATGTGGGTGAAATTTGTCTAGATCTGAGAATTCTTTCAACCTCTGGATTTAATGGAATAATCTAAGGATTCAGAGTTCTCCTTCCAAACATACACCACTCAAAATCTTACTGCAGAGAAAATCTTCAAACACAATAATCCAGAGTAGAAACAAATGACCAATGAATCTAAAACAAAGTCAACAGATCTGACAAATTAATAGGGGTAGAGGGAAGCAAACTCGAGAGCAGCCTCTATCACAATGTTCTTCCTTAGCAGCAGCTCCAGATCTGATGAAATGACAAAAAGAACTAGAGAACAACAAGACTTACACACACAGTTAGTGAAAAATCAAACAAAATATCACAGATCTATGATATAAACTAAAACAAACTTAGATCTACCAATTTAAAAGCACACGTCCCCAGCAGCAGCGCCAAACACTTGTTGGTAAAATGCCTTGCATTCAAAAGGGGGTTTAAATTCACTCAATTCAAGGCAGATCACACACACAGACCTGCAAGTAATTAGGGCCTGTTATAGCAAGTTTTAAAAGAGTAAGTAAGGGAATCTCCACAGGGAGGTGAGTTCAAAATATGGTAAATCTCCAGATCTGAAAAGAGATCTAACACCCTACCTAATACTAGGTTAGTAAAAGAAAGGGGAGAGGTTTTAAAGGGTTGTCACTTAAACTAAACTACAAATAAAATATAGAATTAACTGGGATCGAGTCTAGAGTTCAGATCTTACAATTGGAAGGGATTAAAAATAGAAAATGGAGAAGAATAGCTTGGAGTTTGGACTTACTGGAATTGGGTTGAGGTGATCGTGTTACAGGGGATTCAAATCACACCAATCCCTCAGTTGGCTATAAGCACAGCTGTAGAGTAGAAGAATCTACTATAAACCAAGGGATTTGATTGATCTTAAGGCTATGATCTATCTACATAAATAGTCACAGACCAACCTATAGACTTCATCCGACCCAAAGGTTTAAGGTGGAAGAATCCAACTGAAACCAGAGACTGAACTGATCTTAAGGCTATGGTCTGTCCACTTCAATGGTCATAGACCATCCTATAGATTTCCTCTAACTCAAAGGTCTCAATCAGAGCATTAAAACCACTACAGATGCTGTAATTACCAGGTCACAGACACAGGCAATTGCATGGATATCAGATCTAGGGAGATCAAATGGTATCCAAGAGGTCTACTAGTTAAGTGGGTGAGCTGATCAGCCAACTCCTCTACACAAATCTGATTGAGCACCAAATGAAACCAAGGGAACTATAGCTCTAAATAAAATAATAAAATCAACATTTACATTGCATAAAACTCACTCTATAATGAAATGCTCTCAGATCTGTAGTCTGTGTAGCAATTGACCCACCAATAACACTCTCAACCTTACCCAATTACAGATCAAACCTCACCCCTTGCTGCTCCGAGGGAGTTAGCCAACCATCATTGAGCTAAAGGAGGGAAAACAGAATTTTGTTACAAGCCCTAATCTCCAGATTTTGATCTCCCCCAATTACAATTGGGGATCTCATTATATAGCTTTTCCCTCTCGTTTCTCTCACCAATATTCCCTTCTAGAAGGTCCTCAGAGTTCGTTAGAGTTCTGTCAGAGCATGTGGGGTTGGCTAGGGTTTCCTAGGGCATCTTCAGGATCGTCGTGCCGGTCACCAAAGTGCCTCAGGTTGGGTGTAGCAGGTCACCAAGTTGCAACGTGTGAAAAACCTATTTTCTGAGAAGTTCTTCACACGATTTTGACAGGTTGAGGAAGCTTCCGATAGGTTCAAATGGAGCTTTTTGGTCCTTTCGCTTGGTTCTCAAATCTCTTCGATAGGTTCCGATAGGATGAGCCTTCTCTTGAAGCTTCAGCGTTCTCTGCCCCTTTGTCTGGGACATTCAACAGATTGGGAAATCTTTTCGACAAGTTCAGCTCTGCATGTCAGCATTCCGATAGGAATGCTCTCACTCCTATCGAAATGTTGAAGTACCTTTCGATAGGTCTGAGCTCTAGCTTCTCCATCTAGATAGGTTCAGACAACCATCCGATAGGTTCCCTTTACACCTCATGCAGGCTTTCAATAGGATGATTTCTTCCTTTCTTTCAGCTGCTCAATAGGTTCTTGGATCCTATCGAACTTCTCAATCCTCATAAATTCTTCCATTTTTAGCCCTCAACTCCTATCAAAGCCTTCAATAACCTCTCGATAGGATGTTTCTACCTGCTTTCACTTCCTTAACTCTGCCCTGCTGTTGCCACACGCCCCACGTGGCCAATGGTGTGCAGCCCTCTTATGTGCCATTGTTGGGTCTACACTGTGCTGAGAGATGGACTTCTTTGTGCAGCATTTTTGAGTGGTTTTCTGCACTATTCCTGTCTTTTATTGCTATCTACAAAACAGACTCTAGGTGTTTATTAGTGTGCTCACAGGTCCATCAAAGGTAAGGTTAAGGGGTGAAAACTGGCATTTTGCACTACTTAACAGTGATCAATTGCATGCACGCAACGAAGATACAAACCATTATAAAAAGGCATTAGTGCCTACTTCATCTTCCTGCAAATGCTATTGCATAAATCCCAGCCCAGCCCTTAAGACCTCTGTTAGGTGGTAAAACCATGGTTCACTTCATGGTCTCACATCTTCAATTCAAAATCTAGAGTCCATTAAATTGAGTTTAAAGAACTCTTCGTATCATTGAGTCGAGGTCAGCTCAGAAAGACCTTTGTAGTTCGCAAGCTCGGCAAGCGCAGTGTCGATATATGTTCGACACTGCACCGTCGAGACCGCAAGATCACCAAAAGGTACACAGAGTAACACCTTACTATATGAAATTTAGTGGATATGATGATCTATGGTGTTGATTTCAGTAGCTTGAATCGGCATCACAGACAATGTTGATGTTAAAAAGGGCACATGATATGTATATATATATATATTCCATGCCAAACCGCACACGATAATCCATGCCAAAATTACTGCTGAAATAAATAGATATAGGAGATATCTATAAGAAGATATATATATATATACATGAAATATATATATATATTAGCAAAGTCACCAAAGTAGAGGCACAAAAGAAGTACACCACGGCAAGCAAGGCTTGCCGCAGCAACCCCACATGCATGCCGCGGCAAGGTGCAAGATGAAGGGCTTGCCTTGGCAAGCAATGTCCTTACCGTTGCAACTTTATGCTCAGACTCTTGTTCGGTAGTTTGGTCAGAACATTTAATTCCAAACTCCGATTGGCACGATTCTTGATGTGTTGGAAAGGGAACAACGAGACCTATAACTTTTATGCAGTAATAAATTTCTGAATCTAATGTTTACAGGGTCAAACATTAGTGACAAGTTGCGGCAAGGTGCACAGCTGGACTGCTTGCCCGGCAACCCTATGGCTTGCCGAGACAAGTCTGTGTCTGGTCCGTGTAAGTCCTTGGTGGTGTCTTGTGTTGAAGATCTATACTGAGCAGTAAACCATAAGGCTAGTTAACTTATCGGTGACATATGTTGGGTCTATGTTGACCCAGTAACATCAATAAGTGCTAAACAACCTACATGTAACTTATAGGTGCTTGGTGCGTACCGAAGAATGTAGCTTAAATGCATGCATACACATGTCCTAAGTAAAGTGTAAGCTAAGGTAGGGAGTTTACATTGTTAATTTATATTTTAGTTTCAAATTCATCCCTGATTTGCAAGTTATAATTATGCCTATGTTAGTTTGATCCATATGCTAGTAATAGTTTCAGTTGCTATAAATATGCTAGTTGTGCTAGTTCTGCTAAGGTATACAAAGCTATGATGATAGTAAGATCAACACCATAAATGTTTATACCATAAACTTTGATGCTCAAACCATGCTAGTTCAGCTCGACATAGGATTATTCTATGAATATATGTCAACATGATAGTCTTTGAATATAAAGGCAGTTTTAAATGATGATTAGATATTTATAAGGATGCCAATCAGTTATTTTGATGATGAACGCATGAGATAATGTCAGTTTGTATAATGAACTCATGTCAGTTGGGATGGATATGATACTAATGAAATAAGTGTTGATTTATGGCTAAAGGATTATGCTAAAATATATAGTGATAACGGGATAATGTTAAATCAGTTTAGAGGAATGGTTCTGATTAATGATGATCATGTATTGCTCATGTATAATAATCATAGATAGAAATAGAGAGTTTTGATATGAAGAATAATGCTACATTTAGTGTTGATATCTGCTTATATGCAATCTGTTCATGATGTTCTTGCATACATGTTAGCATCAATTGTTCATGTACTGTTATCCTTAATGTCATGTACACGTCTTTATTCTCGTCTTGAAATAAATGATCCCACTAACTCGGGAGCTTGATATCTTATCCAAGTGATCCTGCTAACTTAGGAGCTTGATATCTCATCTAAGTAATCCGGCTAAATCGGGAGCTTGATTTTCTCGGTCCAAGTGATCTCGCTAACTCAGGAGCTTGACAAGTGATCCCGCTAACTCGAGAGCTTGATTTTCTTATTACTTGTATATGTCTTGTTTCAGTATGATTTATGTAATTGTCCAGCATGATTCCTTATCAGTATGATTCCTTGTATTTGTTCAGCATGATACAACATTTGCATGATTTATTACTTGTTATACTATATATTGCTAGAATAGATACGATGCTAGAATAGAGACAAGAGGAGATATAATGTGCTTCATTTTATTATGCATCTAGAAGTGAATTTGATAATTTAACATATAACTTAGCACTTTAAATTTCCCTGCTGGGCTTCGATGATAGCTCATCCTACGACTTCATGTCTTAGCTACTGATATTGACCCTGAGCACGAAGGTGACACGACATACCAGCCTAAGGAAGGAGAGGAAGAAGAGGACGAGGAGGAGGATTCTGCAGTAGAATTCTTTCCTAAATAGGTGAGAGAAAGTGATAGATAGATTTGTTTTAAAACATGTATAAGAAAGCAGAATGATGTGTTTTGAGATATTTGTATACTTCATGTATAGGTTTCTTTCCATTGTTTAGATGACGGGTGGCCGTCATCGGTGGAAGGCTATACATGGCTTTTGTTTATATTTTTTATATTTTCTTACTTTTGGATAGATGCATGAATATCAGTTGTTGCCATATTTTTTTGTATCAGAGTTAATTAAATTTGCTTTCGCAAATGTGACACTTTGTACACGATGCCCTTGTATGATATTATCATGTTAGGTGATCCGAGGGCGCGGCCTTTCCCATATACAATAAGGGAAAAAGTCGGGCTGTCACAGGTGATATCCAAGCCTGGCATTAAGTCTTTGGCGACTTAACTCTAGCACGGATATATGGTATGACTTTTGATGTTTGTTCAGTATTAGCCTAAGCTTTAGGTCTTCTAGGGACTGAAGGCTATGGCAGTTGGTTCTGTTAGAGCATAGGTTGTGGATCTATACGATCACGTTTGACTGAAGTAATCGATCACTATTGTGGCCACATGGGACTGAAGGGATCGGTCAATAGTGATCGAAGTATGCCTTTAGGATCCGAGGTAGGATGTAAATGTTTTCAAGTCCTGGGATCATAAGGATCCCAATTACTGTTAATTAGAACATTTGTTTCATTTTGACAGATCAATATGGGAAATCGCAAAAGATCTAGGACCACGCATGCTGGGAAGAATGATCATGAACAAACTCGACAACTACTGGAGAGAATGGTTAGAACCATGGCCCAGCAGACCGAGTTACTTACGACACTAGTGCAGCCTTCACTTGTCCATTTGGCACCTTTACTTACAGAAGGATGCCATTTGGATTGTGCAATGTTATTGCCACTTTCTAAAGGTGCATGTATGTTGTGTTTTCTAACATGTTATATAAGTTTTTGGAAATCTTTATGGATGACTTTTAAATCTATGGAGATGATTTCAGTCAATGTTTGGAGCACCTCTCCCTTGTGCTTCAAAGATGTGAAGAAACCAATCTGGTTTTGAGCTGGGAAAAGAGCCACTTCATGGTCACCCAAGGAATTATTCTTTGCCATGTGGTATCCCAAAAGGGAATTGAGGTTGATAGAGTAAAAATTGATCTGATCTCACACGTACCTCCACCAAAAACTATCAAATAGGCCAGATCATTCTTAGGACATGCAGGTTTTTATAGAAGGTTTATCAAGGATTTCAGTAAGATCTCCAAACCATTATGCCCCTTGCTATGTCAAGATGTGTCTATTAAGTTTGATGTTGAATGTTTGAGTGCTTTTGAGGTATTGAAATAGTGTTTAACCTCTGCCCCAGTGATCCATGTCCCAGATTATTCTCTACCTTTTGAATTAATGTGTGATAGCTATGACTTTGCTATTGGTGCAGTCTTAGGGCAGAGAAGAGAGAAACTACCAAGTGTAGTTTATTATGCCAGCAAGACACTGGCAGATGCTCAATTGAACTACACAACAACTGAGAAGGAGCTTCTAGCAGTATTCTCTGCTTTGGACAAATTTATACCTTATTTATTAGGGTCTAAAATTATGATTTTTACTGACCACTCTGCTCTAAAGTACTTATTGTATAAGAAAGAGGCAAAGCCCAGGCTGATCAGATGAATCTTACTCCTGTAGGAGTTTGATCTTGAGATCATGGATAAAAAAGGGGTAGAGAATGTGGTGGATGACCACTTATCTAAGATTGTGCTTGACAATTATGCTGCAACACCATTGAATGATTCTTTCCCTGATGAGCAAATATTTGCCGTCAACTGAAGCCTGCCATGGTTTGCTAACATAGTGAACTATCTTGCTACTGGAAGGATCCCCCCACATTGGTCCAAGATGGACAAGGACTTATTTTTCTCTCAAGTTAAATATTTTTTCTAGGAGGATCCTTACCTCTATAAATGTTGCACAGACCAGGTAGTGAGGAAATGTGTCCCTGATGGTGAATTTCATAGTATTCTGACAATATGTCATGAACATGCCTGTGGAGGTCACTTTGGAGGGAAAAAGACAGCAGCTAAGGTGCTACAGTTTGGTTTTTATTGGCCATCCTTGTTCAAGGATGCATTTGAGCACTGCAAGGCCTGTTTAAGATGTCAGAGTGTGGGGGGCATAAAAAATAGGGATTCTATGCCATTGCAACCCTTCCTTATTGTGGAATTGTTTGATGTCTGGGGGATAAATTTTAGGGGTCCTTTCCCTCCATCTATGGGTTTCAATTTCATCCTTGTGACTATGGATTATATTTCCAAATGGGTTGCCACAAGGATCAATGACCATAGAACTGTCCTGAAATTTGTGAAAGAAAATATTTTCTCTAGGTTTGGCATGCCCAGAGCTATCATCAGTGATGGGGGGGAGTCATTTCTATAACAAGCACTTTGAGAATTTGCTTAAAAAGTACTCTATTACACATAGAGTTGCTACTCCATATCACCCACAGACTAATGGGCAGGTAGAGATTTCCAATAGGAAAATTAAGCGCATTCTAGAGAAAACAATGAGGACAGACAGGAAGGACTGGTCCCTTAAGCTGCATGATGCACTGTGGGCTTATAGAACTGCCTATAAGACCCCTATTGGGATGTCCCCTTTCAGACTTGTCATCTACTAGTAGAGTTAGAACACAAGGCCTATTGAAAAGCATGCCATCTACTAGTAGAGTTAGAACACAAGGCCTATTGGGCCATTAAAACTTTAAATTCATATCTAACTTCTGCTGGTTTAAACAGGAAACTGCAAATTGTTGAGCTGGAGGAACTTAGGCTTGATGCCTATGGAAAAGCAAAGATCTACAAGGAGAAAGCTAAAGCCTTCTTTGACAAGAACCTTCTTAGGAAGGAATTTGCTAATGGTGCTAAGGTATGGTTGTTGAATTCAAAGTTAAACTTCTTTCCAAGAAAACTGAGGTCCAGATGAGATGGCCCTTTTATTGTTGTACATGCATCCCCATCTACTGCTGTTGAGATCATGGACCCTAATTTTGGGAGGGTCATGAAGGTCAATGTCTAAAGGCTCAAGCTATATATTGAGATTAATGTGGAGCCCTTTGAGACCATCCACTTTCAAGAACCTCCCACCTGATACATGATCTCAACCTTTGTACCATGTGTAATATAACTGTAGAAGTGTTTTAAAATTTTCTAAGTACTGTGTTTCTAGTGATTTGATTTTGATTAAGTCTATGTGTGATGTGTTGTTGAATGTTGAATGGATCTGTTTAACATTAGGATCACTGAGCTTATTTACATGAGAGTATGTCAATCACGAGTCTAAACAAGCCATTTTTGCATTCTCGAGAGGATCAGAGACTTCAGGCATCCGCTTGAGACCATTTTAGGTGAACTAATTGTCCCTCGAGAGGATCATTTGCTTCAAAATCATCCTCTCTGGACAGGTGTTCTGAGGCCATACAGAGCATCGATAGGCTCCTGCGCTTAAATGCAGCTACTCAAGATCTACTCGAGATATTAGTTCTAAAGCTTCATCCTGTCGAAGCTTGGGTTCCTGAGTTATAAAGCTCTCATAAGGCTCACTCTCTTAGTTCATCTCTTCGTGCTAAACACTCTCACCCCTTCATTGCTCTGATTTTCTTCTTTCGACTCCACTGATCGTTACCTGCTACTCCACTCGTCCGATATTGCTGATAGTTTGATCAGCAACCCCAGCCAAACATTTTGCATTTAGGATCTTTGGTTTTGGATTTATCATTCCTCGCAATGCCCTAGTTTGGGTAAGTTCTCATTTCCTTCTCAATCCATTTCATTCTCTATGTATTTTCTATGGGATTGAGACCTTTTTGTTGAGGATTAGTGGATTCATCATCTTCTTTTAGTTCGTTGAGTGTTTGATGCATTTAAGGAGACCTAGAGTTTGGAGAAATTAGATAGAAGTAAGGGTTTAAAAATGGCTGACAACACTGAGTCTGAAGAAACCCTAACCAGCTTGCTTAGTCATGCCCAAACCCATCCCCCTTCACCAACCAAAAAATCTAAGAGGATTGCCTCTTCCTCAACTCCTGTAGCTCCTACGGCTAGTTCAAAAATAAAATCTATTATTTCGAGTGACTTAGCAGCTCCAAAGAAGAAAGCCGAGGCTGGCACCCATGAGCCTAAAATTGTAAAACAGAAGAAACAAAAGAAGGGCAAGGGAGCTGCCCCTGAGTTCGACCCCTTTACTACCCTGACTTTGTGAAAAATCTCAGCCTGGTACAGGAGACCATCTTCGATAGGTCTTTTTTCACTAAGGAAGAGTGGGCTAAGGAAGCCGTAGTTTTTTTGACAAAGGACTCCATGGATTGCCTGTTGAGGCCTTTAGAAGAAACTGTATACCCAAGATTAGTGAAGTTGTGCTACCAAAATATTAGGATGAAAGAGTTAGGGGGAGGGCCAGATAAAAAAGACCCTGTATTAGTGGTCCTGATTGATGATTTTGAGGCAATTGTGGACACAACTGATATAGCATAGGTATTGGGGATCCCTACAACCTATGATCCATCTTACAGCCTGGGAGCTCCAATCAGTGACTCAATGAAGGAAATGGCCCAGTATTTAACTCAGGGGAAGAAAGCATTTGGTGATTCACTTATGAGGATTGACTTTAGCACAAACCTGCTATTCATGGATAATATTTTGAGGAAGAATGTGTTTATGGCTAGACACCAGCAGGAGAGGAGGCATCCAATTGTGGATGCACTGTACTCTTTCTCTTTGGGACATTTTCTTAGTGCTGCCAAATTGATCTCTAAGGGAATGAGTAACATACATGGTAAGGTGAAGAAGAGCCAAACAATGCAAGGTTTACCCTACAGCAGGCTGATCACAACCTTGTTCAAGAAAGGAGGATATGCATGGAAAGTAGGTGAGCCAACTATTGAGTTGCCACCAACTGTGTTTGGTGAAGGCAGTGGAAGATTAGCAAGACACTGATGAAGAAAAAGGAGTCTGAAGCAACCACTTTAGTAGCCACTTTTGCAGCCACCTTAGTAGCTCCTCCATCATCCACCCTTGAGACCACTCCACCATCCTTACATGTCCACCCCACTCCACCAACCTTACCTTCCCAATCTATTCCTTTATCAGCTCCTCCTCCTCCCATAATTTTTTCCCTACAACCTTCCTTCACCTCCAATCTAGGAAACCTATAAAAAGAAGACCTAACACCCCACCACAGAACCCAGCCATTCCCCTCCCCTTTCCCCTATACATTCCCCATTTCATACCACCTCAGACCAATTTACCACAGAGGGTTTCTCAACCCTAATGGACTCCATTGTGGAGGACATTAGGCATGAGTACACCCCTCCACCTGACTCCCCACACCACTACCCATTTAACCATGCACCTTCTTCACCCTTTCAACCAATTCCCCCTCAACATGTTACCCCTACCCTCCTGGACCCTCTAACCCAAATCCTATCCCTCCTAACCTCCCTTTAAGCCCAAATCCACACCAACACAGAAAATCAATCCTCCATCCAAACCAGCCTAGCTTCTATCCAATCAACCCTTCATTCATTCACACCCTAACAACCCAACCCTATCCCTACCCCTCCTCCATGTCAGCCCTCTTCTACAACTGTGGCAACACTTGATGTTACCACCCAAACTGATTTTGTAGAAGAAGAGTTGATTATGGTCCCCATTTACATATCTTGCAACTCCACCCAAACAAAAACCCCTGAGGAAGAGTTGATCCCTTCCCAACCATCCATTACTTCCCTATCCATCCAACCTGCTACTGAAGCTGCTCTTGTCTCCCTCTCTATTCATGATGCATCTAACTGGGCCATTATACCAGCTGACCCATCCAAAGTGCCACCAGCACCCACCCTCACTGCTCAAATGCATGCCAACCCATATCTTGCAGAGGATGTGTGTCTGCTAATCAACTTTGTGAGAAATAATGTACTGTAAACTTGTGAGGATCAGCTAGACTTGATGAAGACAGCAAATTGGAAGCATTTGGAAGCAGTTATACTAGCTCATCAGACAAAGCTGTTGGCCATGCAAGAAAAATTGGATAATATTGTAACTATATATAAATTGTATGAGCAGAGGACTAGCCAATATGAAAGGTTGTATGACTCATTATCAGCCACTCTCATGTCCTTGGGTATTCATAATGTGGAGCCTCCATCAGAAGTTAAGGGAATTAAAATTCAAGAGCCTCAACCCAAGAAGGGCAGCACCAAACAAAAGAGACGAGCTGCTTCAAGGACAAAAGCTGGTGCTGCCAAGGCTGACAGTGTGAAGAAAGGCAAAGAAAGAGTAGAAGAGCACATAGATATTGACTCAAATTCAGACCATATGTAGGAATTTTTCTACTTTTAGGAATTTGTTGTTTTTAGGAATTTTCTATTTTGTTATGAATTATATATTTTTGTGAATAAAATCATGTTGGTAGTATAATTGTCTCTTTCTTTTCTGCAGTTTTTGTTCATATTTTCTTAACCCTGCTGCCCCTAAATACACTCTTTGTTAAAATATTGAGGACAATGTTTATATTAGGTTTGGGGTATGGCAGGGTAGTCCAATAAAGTAGTTAATTATGATGCAGCATTGTTAGTTAAATGGAATAAAATAAAGTCAATTCCCACCTAACCATTCCTATAAGAGGACATTAAAACTGTTTAGCAGCCATTTTAAAATTGAAATCTAATGAAGATCTAACACTTCCAAGAAGCAAACTTGAAGAAATCTTTTTCATAATTAGTGCTTAG
Organism: Chloranthus sessilifolius; assembly: GCA_021018995.1. Lineage (NCBI taxonomy): Eukaryota > Viridiplantae > Streptophyta > Magnoliopsida > Chloranthales > Chloranthaceae > Chloranthus > Chloranthus sessilifolius. Next base: position 54,495,687 of record CM037592.1, on the reverse strand, counting down.
TGAACCTGAAAGGAGAGAAAAATATGAGGATATACCCCATGAGTTTACATAAAGACCATACCCAATGAGATTTGGGCCTATCAAGCATTCTTTTGAAGAGTGTCTTGGCAAAAAAAATTCTGCTGTAAGGAATGATTGAATCAACATCTTTTCATCAAAAGTTATGCACCCCAAATTGAAACTATTTAGCAAAACTCATGACACAAGGATATGATGTAGGGACATCATTTGGACAGTTTGAGCCTGAAAATACCTACCCATTGAACTGCCCTTTGCATACGCTGTTTGAGGCTCAAAACATTTTTCTTTTTTACAAACACAAAAGTAATTAAACCTAAACCTCATTGACTTGATTCAGCCTTACCCTCACTCTGAAATTTTAGAAGGTAAAGGAGAAGATGTTGAAGAAAGTTGAGCCGGGTTCAATATTTGGTGAAGGGAGAAGAGAAGAAGTTTATAAAAAATAGTGTGTCATTGTATATTTGTGGCATTTCATACAAAAAAAAAGAGAGAGAGAAGTCAAAAGAGGCCCTTCATTTGAAAAATCAAAAAATGAGAAGAAGTTGGCAACTTCAGTTCTGAAAAATATAAAAGAAGATGAAGCTATGATGTAATAAAGAAGGTGAAGTCATGAACCACCTCCTCCTCTTAGTTGATTTCTTATTTTTGAATCCCTTTTACCCTTTTATTCTTTTTAAACCTCAACCTTAAGCCACATTACAACCCAACAAAAAGACCTTATTGATCTAAAGTTAATTGAGCTATTATGTGGAGATAAGGGGATGTGTAATCTATGGTGGAAAGAACATGAGGATTTTAGGAATTAGTAGCAGGCCTATTTGAGGTCTGTAATTGCTCTTGAGCTGCAGTAAAAGTGATACACCTTGGAATTGCATTTTTGAGTGAAAGCCTTGGTGAGGATTAGGTTTGAAATTAAATTCATTGGGGCAATATCTAAACTTGATTTTTGAATTAATAGTGAGCTTAGTACTAATTCCCACACACTATACTCTTGATGTAAGTTAATTGGTTGTGACGGAAATACATGCTAATTTAAGTATTAAACTGACTGCATTTCTATTTTAACTCATCTGAATTTAAAAAAAAATAGGGTGTGGAATGAAATTTTATTTGAGAAGATCTGATTTGTCATATGTCGAAGTGCACTTAACTATTCTATTGTGAAATTTGTGGGTATCTTCACTAAAAACCCTCAGGAGACTTCACTCCACTAGGGATCACCTAGGGGTGTAAAAGGCTTGATGCATAGGCTAAATGCATCTGTGCTCCCTACGAAAGTGGCATTTAATTTTTAGAATAATTATTTAATTCTCCTTTTGCTCGAGTACTAGCAAAGATTAGGTTTGGGAGTGTGTTAATCATGGAATTATGCCACTTTCCACCTAACCTAGCCCTTACTAGACCTTGGAGCTATTTAATAATTGACTTTAGAGTATCTTTTTATAGTTAGCAATAATCTATAGAATAGTGCAACAACCCATGTAATAAGTGCCAAGAAGAGAAGAGTAGAGTCAAGAATTGGAGTTGATGGAAAAGCATAGATCAAAACCTTAGTGGTCCCCACCCAAGGGCTGCTCAGCATGCCTCTAACCCCTAGAAGTTCTGCAATGAGGAAAAAGTGGGACCCATGCCTAAGGGAGTGCTACAGCAAAATAGACAAACCAGCTGAGAAGCAAAAACCTTAGCTCGAGAGGTCTCGAGTATTTCAGTGCCTTTAGAACACACTCAAGCAGCTCAGGACCTACATCAACATCCTGTCGAGCACTTACACAGCCCAGGCGAGAGATTGAACTTAAACTCTCCAGCACTGTCGAGCAATTCACAAACTGCTACATCCTAACCTCTTGAGCAGACCAGAGCTGAAGCACCATATCCTCTTGAGAAGGCTCGAGAAGACAAAGCCTCATAGCATTCATCCTCTCGGTGATGCATTCATCTGCTCGAAGAAGAACAATTAGAAGCCTATAGAAGCAGCCTGTCAAGCACCCATCAAGCAACTCTTGCCTTCAAAAGTCATCCTCTCGAGCTATCTTCAGAAGCATTCTAACTTTTCGACAACCACTTGAGAATCCTTCAGAAAGAGGCTCATCTACTCGAGTTGTACACTTAGAAACCTTCAGCTGACTTCACCCTCTCGAGGCTCGGGACCTAGCTGATATTTATGAACTTCAGGGGCATTTTTGGGACTATAGTAGCACATGGGACACCTATTTTAGGGTGTTGTGCTTTTCCTAACAGAATGGGAGCAATACTTGGCTGAAATTATGCCACATCAGTAGATCCTAACTGTCTTGATTTTCTTTTCCTCTAATTGGCCAGAGTATAAAGCACTTTCTGGGTGTTTATATAAAGAAAGAGAAAGCATGCTTGAACAGGGGGGATCACACCTCACACAAGACACAATAGCTGGGCTCATTTTAGGGTTTAGGTCATCTTCTTTTTACTTTTTCTTCCTTCCTTAGCTCAGCATATATGGCTAAGTCTTTGTAGCAATTAGGGCTAGTTTTTATTGTGCATTGCTTTGCAATAACTTTGTGAAGAACTTGGAGTCATGCACAAACTGCAGACTTGAGAGCTATGTCATTGTAAGTTTCTTTGTAGCAATGAATAGCTAATTTTAATGTTTCATTGAATCTGTAATCTCTTTTAATTTTCATTAGATCTTTATAAATTTTATGCACCTATGGATGCATGAGCTTGTAGCCTTGAAAACATAGTGTCTGCAGTGATTTTATTATTCCATCTTTCACCTTCATGACTGAATTATATCCATGGGATAGCATATGACCATTTGAGTGGACAGGCTATAGCCCTAAGACTAGTCCTTATCTCTGGGTGCGTTGGATTCTTCTTCCTTGCAATTATGTTTGTAGCCAAATGAAGGATTGTTGCAGACCCAACTCTTACTCTATTTTCCATTGCTTTGTGCATTAAAAATCAATCCCTAACTGCTTACTTCTCGATTTTCTATTTATTTTACCAATCCACTTTCATCCTTCTTTAAACCCCCTTCATTTTATTTCTGTTTTTGCATTTATTTCTTATTAGTTAGTGACAACCCCTAAAAACACCTTCTCTTTGTGGTTTAGATTTGCTAGATCTATAGCAGATCTAGAGATTTACAACCTTTAGATCCATAACTCCTTGTGGGACAACCCTTACTTCATTTAAAACTTACTGCAACAGCCATGTATCTTCGGTGGTGCTTGTGTTCTATTCCATTTTTATTCCCATTTATTTTACTTTTACCCTTCTTTATTTCTGTCATATTTTGACCATTTCTGTAATAAAGAACACAAGCAAACTATAGCACAATATTGGTCTACCAAACCGAGCTTCAGGTTGGTTAGGATGAGTGGTTGGGTCGGAAAGGATACCTCCTCCTCAAAGAGTGATAAGGAGGCGAGATCTATTTCTTCCTTTGGAGGGATAATTTCGGGGTTGGCCATGTGGATGTCGGCTTTTTCATGCTGGGTGAGTTGTGTCGCTCCATTCTGATCGATTTTTATGACTCCTACACTCACAAAGGTGTTTTTGATGTACGGTTGTGGGCGGAGTTCATCTTCTTCTAGGTCTATCCCTCTCACTTTGGCTACAACTATAGTATGATCTTTTTCCTTAGCTTCTTGGACTTCCTCGTCGATAGGTTTGTATCATAGTCCGAACTTGACTTGTTGTCCCCCTTTTGGTCTGATTGGATCCCTTTTACCTTGCAAGTGTGAGCCCAATCCTTTTCCTCTTTGATTGCCCCATCTCTGGAGCATTGTGATGGCTGCCGTCATCCTTCCGCTTCTCAAAGTGACTTTTTTTAGAGGTTCTGGTGCGATGGTCATATTGAAAGCTATGTAGATCCGCATCCTTAGCTATATGTGGCATATCTAGAACTTTGAGGTTCTCAATGTTGTGAGCGGCTCTCTCCCCTTCTTCTTGGCCTTCGCCTAAGATGGCTATGACCTTTTGCTCGGATATTAATTTGAGCTTTTGATGGAGGGTAGAAGGTACTGCACCAATTTCATGCAGTCATGGGTGTCCTAGTAATAAATTGAATGTGGACTTCATATCCATGATTTGGAAGGGGATATAGAAGATCATTGGCCCGATGGTGAATTCAAGATCTACTTCTCCTATGGCCTCCCTCCTAGTATTGTCAAATCCTCTGGACCCTGTCTTGGCTGGCCTGAAGGTGGAAGGATCGACCCCTATCCTTGTGGCAGTTCTCAATAGGCATACATTCATCATTGATCCATTATCTATTAGCACCAAGGGGATCACCAAATTCTCAGTTTCTATTATGATGTTGAGAGACTTGGAATGGTTGGGACCTTCGAGCGAAAGATTGGCATTTAAGGATGAGATGGAATTAGGAGTCAACACCTGCTCGATCATCTCTCCTACCTCATTTGGGGAAACCTTGTTCGAGACTTGAGCATCTTTTAAAGCCACCGTTAGAGCTTTGAGATGTGGTTGAGATGTCATGAGTAGGTTAAAAATAGAGATGTGAGTCAGCACTCTTGAACTGCATTTCAACCATGTATTCTCGACTCAATTTCTCTAATGGGAGCATGGCTACGGGTTCTTTTCTTCCCTCATCTTGGTTCGGTACTAGCATTTCTGAATCCTTGGAAATTCTTTCCGACTAGGTGATGAACTCGACTGTCTACTCATTCCTGCTACCAGCATTAGCATCTATTTGGTTATAATTGAGTGGGACCAAGTCTGGGTCATATGATCACCCCAGGATATGAAATGGGGTGGGTATAGGTGTTAGAGCTGATGGAATAGTAGAGGTGAGGCAAAGCTGGGCAGAATGTGATTGATGGGGGCTGGTGAAGTCTAAAGGTGCCGCTTAGGGTTTGGGGTTCGGGGTTTGGGAAGTAATCAGCCAAATTGAGGGGTTCAACCACCCCTACTGTCTCGCTTACCTAATTCCATTACCTAGGTGAAATGGAAGTTTCTCCTTCGATGATGATTTTAGAGGGACCAAACTCCCCCGTATCTTCCTCTACCATATTATTGTTGGCCCAGGGCCCATCCCCCCCCCTCCGGCAGGTATGTGGTAGTCATGCTTGAATGATGTTGGTATGATGGTTTGCTTGGGGAGGTGCTGGGGGGATGATCTTCCTTGCCTCGATGAGGTCTTTTATTGCATGCTTTAATGGAAAGCATCGATCACTCGGATACCTCGATCCTTAGTGAAAATTATAGTGTACATTGGGATAGAAGTTCCTCGAGAGCGGATTTGGCGGAGGCCACGGCTGGAATGTGGTGACCAATCCTTTTTCGATCAACAAAGGTAATAGGACATTCAGGGGTTGTCCCAATAGAATGAACACTCGATTAAAGCGGCCCTTCTCTGCTTGGGGGCCATTGCCTTGTCTCTATATTTGATTTGCTTGTGTTGGGGCTTGCTATAATATCCCAAATTAGAAGGGTGTTGTGATCATGCTTGTAGACACCCTCTTTTCACCTTCTTATAGTATAAAAACCTGTTTGATTGACCTTTGACCTTCCCATTACTTTCGGAGAGGAATCAATCCTATCCAAAGACCTCAAAACTCTAAAATACCCTACACTTAGGGCTTGTACACCATAGTAACAATGTACAGGGGAGTCCTGGGCTAAGATATCAACCCACGAACCCGGACCCAATTAGGCCTGGTAAGCTCCCAAATTAAATGCACGGATCCATGCGTGTAATTTGATTGCACGCATGGATACATGCATGTAATCAGTCCAACCTAGACTGGGGCACAACTCCTGTGCACTGCCCAAGCTCCTCGATTATGCACAGTTGATGCTACATGTAATTGAATTACGCACGCCATCTGACACATGCAATTGGTCCCAGTTGGACCAGGGCTACAACTTCTATGACCGCTTAAATTCTTCAATTGTGTGCATGGTTCCATACGTATAATTGAATTATGCACATGGATCCATGCGCGTAAATGGTTTCAAGGCACATTAGAACTAGGACACCGACTGAGCCAATCAATCGATCATATCCCCAGTCGGCGACTGACTTCTGGGGAATTACACGCCTAAAACCATGCGAGGAATTGATCCCAAAAGTAGGGATACGATTGATGCCTCTTGTGGTGGTACATACCTCCACAAGACAACAGATGAGGCTTGGGAGTTATTTGATATCATTAGTGAAAACTCCATGCAAAGGGAGACCTGGGCAAGAGATGTTGAGACCCCAAGATTGGTGAGAGAAAATACTATTAGAGGAAAAATGTATGAGGTGAGTGGACATAATGATTTGGAGAGGAAAGTGGACAGCCTGACCTAAAAATTTGATAAGCTTAAGGGAGCAATGCAGTCTCTAATGGCTGCTAAAGTGGAGGAGGCATGTGTCATATGCCAGTCCCCCACTCACTTCCTTGAGGAATGTCCCTCAGCTGCCCAATTTTCAGATTTTGTGATGGAATATGTGAATGTTGCTTAGTCCTATGGACAATAGCCTACTGCTGGCTATCATTGGAGAAACCACCCCAACTTGAGGTAGAGATAAGGCAATTTTCAAAACTAGTAGCAGCTGCAACCACAACAATCCATGCCTTATAGGATTGCCCAGCCATACCAGTAGAATTATTTTCCAAGGCCCCAAGACCAACAACCTATAGCCCAACCAATGGTTCATCTTGTGCATCAAAGTGCACCAGCCCCAACACCCTCTAGGTCCCTCACATTTGAAGAGCAAGTTCTGGCTTCACTATAGAATTTGGGCCCTTTATCTCAAACTATTAACTCCTACAATCAAAGCATCAAGAAGATAGAGGACCACCTTGGTCAGCTATCTAATTCTTTGGCTAGGAGAGAAGAGGGGAGACTGCCCAGTCTGCCCATGAACAATCCAAAGGGGCAATACATGGTTGGTGAGACTCCTTCCCATGAAGAAGTAAAATATGTCACCACCTTGAGGAGTGGGAAGCTGGTGAATAACCAAGTTGGTAATGAGCTTGATGAGTCAAGTGTAGAAAATGATGAAACAACTAATGAAAATATGCAGCAAGAGCAGCATATAAAAAATAAGGGGGGTGATGTGCCCCAACGGAAAATTGAAAACAAAAATAAAGAAAAATCCGATGAACTTGCTAAGGATGCAAATGGGAGGACAACACCCATTTGCCATTTCCTAATACATTAAAAGCAGCTTCTCCTTTTGACAAGGGGAATGCTAAGGTTGAGGAAATGATGGAAACTTTCAAATAAGTAAAGATCAACTTGCCTTTACTTAATGCCATCAAGCAAGTTTCAGCCTATGTAAAAATATTTGAAAGAATTATGCACCCATAAAAGACAGACTAGGATACACTTATCCAAGAAGGTCTTTTGTGCTGAGAAAGTGAACCAAGTGTTGTCTATTGCAACTCCAACAAAGCTTCAAGACCCTAGAATTCCCGCAATCCCCTGCATCAGTGGGGATCATACTATTGAGAAGGCCTTATTAGAACTGGGAGCTAGTGTAAACCTACTTTCATATTCGATTTATGAGAAGTTAGGCTTGGGAGAATTGAAGCCCACACATGTGGTTCTACAACTAACAGACAGATCTGAAAGGAAGTTGTGGGAATGATAGAGGATGTTTTAGTTGGAGTAGATAAATTTTTCTATCCAGCAGATTTTCTGATTCTTGATATGGAGCTAATCAAGTGCACCACCTCTATTTCTGTGATTTTGGGCAGACTTTTCTTGGCCACTATCAATGCTTGTATTCAATGTAGATCAGGAGTAATAGAGGTGTCTTTTTACAATATAAAGGTTAAATTGAATGTTACAATGCAGCAAATCAGCCTCTGTTGAATGATGAGGATTATTTTTCAATTAATTTATTGGATGAGCTAGTGGAAGAGGCTTTTCCCAACCTACTGCATTGTAATGATTTTTGTGATGATCTTCGTGATATTTTTGAGAATGTGTAGAGTGAGATTGTGGAAGAGAATGCCCCCACACCATGGCTCCAGAGGTTAAAGCCTTAACTTCTTATGTGTGGCCAGCAATAAGGTATCTTCCTTAGAAATTTCCTGTGATGCCTCTTCCACCACCATCAAAGGCACCTTTGTTGCCTTCGTTGGTATGTCCACCATAGGTGGAGCTAAAACAGCTGCCTAAGACCTTGAAGTATGCTTTTTTAGGGGCAAAGCAGAAATTATCAGTTATTCTTTCTTCCTCTCTCACTAATGAGCAAGAGGAAGAGTTGTTGTGTGTTTTACAAAAGCATAAGATAGCAATTGGCTGGATCATTGCTGACCTTTAGGGCATCAGCCCTGCTATGTGCATGCATAAAATCCACCTAGAAGAGGGTTCCAAACCCTCTAGAGAAATGTAGAGAAAATTGAAACCCCACATGCAAGAAGTGGTGATGAAAGGAGTGGTCAAATTGCTAGATGCTGAGGTCATCTACCCAATTTTGGATTTTGAATGGGTGGCACCTACTCAGGTGGTACCTATGAAATCTGGAATTACTGTGATTAAAATTGATGTTGGTGAGCTTGTTCCAACTAGGGAAACCACTGGTTGGAGGGTGTGTATAGATTATCGAAAGCTCAATCTGAAAATCAGAAAAGACGATTTCTCTTTGCCCTTCATTGACCAAATCTTAGATAAGTTAGCACCTTGTTTATCCACAAGACCAAGAAAAGATAATTTTCACATGCCCATTTGGCACCTTTGCCTATCAAAGGATGCCACTTGGATTGTGTAATGCACCTGTAAGGCACCTTTGCCTATCAAAGGATGCCACTTGGATTGTGTAATGCACCTGTAACTTTTCAAAAGTGCATGTATGTTATATTTTCTGACATGATTGAGCAGTTTCTAGAGATTTTCATGGATGATTTCTCTATTTTTGGGGATAGTTTTAGCCAATGTCTGCACCATCTCAACCTTCTGTTACAGAGATGTGAGGAAACCAATTTGGTTTTAAGTTGGGAAAAGAGCCATTTTATGGTCACTCAAGGCATTGTCCTTGGCCATGTGGTTTCTCACAGAGGCATTGAGGTAGACATGGCTAAAATAGATCTGATTACACATTTACCCCCACCAAAAATTATGAAACAAGTCAGATCATTCTTGGGGCATGCTGGCTTCTATAGGCGATTTATCAAAGATTTTAGCAAAATCTTAAAACCTCTTTGGCACCTGTTGTGCCAAGAGGTTCATTTTGATTTCAATGATGAATGCCTTAAGGCCTTCGAGTTGTTGAAAAGTTGCCTAACCGCTATGCCTATCCTTTAAGCACCTGATTTTTCAATTCCTTTTGAGCTAATGTGTGATGCATCAGACTTTGCAATTGGTGCAGTCTTGGGACAAAGGAAGGATAAGGCCCCTTGTGTGACTGCATCTACCAGCAAAATCATGATTGATGCTCAGTTAAATTATACCACAACTGAAAAGGAACTGTTGGCAATTGTTTTTGCTTTAAATAAGTTCAGGTTTTATGTGCTAGGATCCAAGATAGTGGTTTTCATAGACCACTCAGCCCTAAAATACCTTTTGTCAAAAAAAGATGCAAAGCCTAGATTGATCAGATGGATCCTCCTATTACAAGAGTTTGATCTTGAGATCAAAGATAAAAAAAAAGGGTTGAAAAGGTGGTTGCAGACCACTTGTCTAGGATCTTAGCAGAAGAATTTGATGGGCTACCTGTGAATGACTCCTTTTCGGATGAACAACGGTTTGTTATCAGCACCTGTACACCTTGGTTTGCAAATATTGTGAATTACTTGGTAGTGTTGACTACTTCTGGTGTGCTTTCATTATTGGTTGGTGGTGAAAGTTATTTAAAAATCAAAGACAGAGTAAAACAGGGGGTGAATCCAGCACAACTCAGAAGTCCTAGACCTGCAAGATACAGGGTCCTTTGTAGCAAGTTTTGATAAGTAAGAGTTTGTCCCACAGGGAAAGGTGATCTAAAGCTCCAAGGGAGCCATCTCTAGTAGTCCCTCCAGATCTGTCTACAGATCTGGCAGTCCTAGAAGGAGGGGAGTTTAAGGTCACTTATTCTAAGTATTCTAAAATCTAAACTACAGAAAGTGTTGAGAGGATGGATGGAGTGTGGAAAATGAGTATAAAAAGGGTGAGAAGTATGTTATTGAACTAAGGTTAGAGAAGTTTTGTAACTCAAATTTAGATCTGATGTTATAGAAATCCTGTCTAGAGGCTACATTATCACCTCTGAGGAGAAAGGATCCAACCCATCACTCTGCCATGATTCCACCCTTAAGGCTATAACCTGTCCACTTGAATGGTCACAAATTATCCCATAGGGGAGCCACTATCCAGGGATGGGTCAGAACATAACAAGTAAATCATTGCACTATTTCATCCGTGCTACCACTTAAGAATCCATAGGGAACCTCAACCTCTAAAGTTCTATATGTGGGGTTAAGGTCAGAGGACCATGATAGCTCAGACATTAATATAGAACCAAAGAAGAGATTGAGTACAACCTTCGATCTAGTCTCCATTGCTTGAGCGAGGCTACAATGGTCCACCACCACCTACAATCTCTATAACAGATCGATCCAACATCCGATGGCGGATCTATACAAATATCGGGAGTCTTCCTTCACAGACAATCTCTCACCTGTGCTTCTACAAGCTCGTGTAAAGAAGAAGGATCCATCTTGGATCGGTGGATTAGAATCACCCTAAGGCTATAATCTGTCCACTTAAATGGTCACAGACTATCCCAGAGGTTATCCTCCTCACGGAGCCCAAAATAAAACAAGATTATTGCTGCTACCACCATGCTCACAAGGCTACCAGCTCAAGCTCCCATGGGGATTTCAGATCTAGTGGGTCCTATGGTGCGGCTAAGGCTGTAGGACCATGATAGCCCAGACACACAGGTCACTTGGATCTGAGTGGCCCTTAGAATCAGTCCTCCATTACTTTGAAACACAGCCAAAGTAATGGCAGATCACAAGGCAGCAGCCTTGCACAAAGCATCTCACACATAAACAATAATCCCACAAAGTATAGATCCTATTACAGAACTTCCATTGATCTAATTCAAAAACACATACAAAGGCATAGCCAGCAAGTGCTGGACTATGGAGAGAAGGAAAGAAAAAGAAAACTACTTACTGCTAAAAAGAAAGAGAAAAGAAAAACGATCTGAGATGGGTTCCCAGATGCCTAAACCTAAGCTCAGGTATGGGTTTATATAGCAGTGGGGTGGCGGCACATTAGGGTTAGGAAACCCTAATTTTAACGATGCCACGTGGCCTTATAATGATCCTTGGATGCCTCGGGGTGCATGCACAGAGATTTAAGCGTGGGAGTGCGTGCCCTAATCACTGGAAATACCTGTAAGGTCCCCATCGAAGAGATGGAAGTTTAGGGTCGAGCTTCGCTTAGGTAGTCAGAGTTTCGCATTTGTCGCGTGGTAGCTCTTTGCTCTTCGCTAGGATGATTTGACGAAGCTTGACCGTCGCGAGGTTGCTTGGTTTGCTCTTCGTGCGTCATGCGATGAGTTGAGCTCTCGGATTAGGCTTCCGAGGTTGGATAGAAAACATCCCCAAGTGTCACGGGTTCGATCGGTCTTATTTGGGCGTGGCGAGAACTTCACGAGGCTCTTTTGAGTTCTGAACTGTGCGAGGTTCTATGTCTCACTTGATCTTCGCGAGATTGGCTTTGCCTTTGTCAGGATGTTTTCTTTCTTGAATGGCACGGGAACTGCGCAAGGCGTTCTTCTTCTGATGATTGCATCCCGTGGCGATTACACGATAGCTGTGCGAGGAATCTTCTGAAGCTCTCTCTCCTTAGCCGTTCTGAGCGAACTGCACGAGATTGAGAGAGGTCTGCTTTGTACTGCGCAACACTGTGCGATGTGTTCTACTCTTGAGCTTCGCGAGAGCTACGCGAGTTTGAGTTTTTGAAGCTCTTCAGTCATTCATCTGCGCGAGAGGTTGCTGTAAAGCCTTGGGAAGCTCAGTTGAACTGCGCGAGGCATATTTCTCATGAATCCTCTAAAGCTTAGGTCAGCTGCGCGAGGCTCATTTCAGGTCTAGATTTAGAGTTCATTCTTCTGAGGGATATCTAGTGCCAAAGCAAGCTCCTTAACAAGATTCTTGGCCTTATTTCACTGCTGATTATTACCTACACAAAATATTTAACAAGAACTTATTAGGTGGCTAAGGGTCTAATCAAAGGTTAAGTTAAGGGGTGAAAAGTGGTACTTTTCAGGTCTTAACACTCCCCCAAACCTAATCTTTGCTAGTCCCTTAGCAAAGCTACATTAAATCTACTCTAAAAATTAAATGCCACTTTCGTAGGGAGCACGGATACATTTAGCATATGTATCCCCCCACATTGGAACAAAATGGACAAGGATCTATTCTTTTCACAGATCAGACATTATATGTGAGAGGATCCATACCCATTCAAACATTGTGCAGACAAAGTGGTGAGGAGATACATCCCTAATGAGGAATTCCACAATATGCTAACTATGTGTCATGAACAGGCTTGTGGAGGCTACTTCAGTGGGAACAAAACTGCTGCCAAGGTGCTCCAAAGTGGATTCTACTGGCTCACTCTCTTCAAAGATGCATGGCTTCATTGCAAAGCCTGTGACAGATGCCAAAAGATGGGAAGTATCTCCAAAGAAACTCCATGCCTTTGCAGCCTATACTTGTGATTGAACTCTTTGACATTTGAGGGATAGACTTCATGGGTCCTTTCCCTCCTTCCTTTGGATACAATTATATTCTTATAGCTGTGGACTATGTGTCCAAATGGGTTGAGGCCATAGCTACAAGAACAAATGATCACAAGGTTGTCCTTAACTTCTTGAAATACAACATTTTTTTTCGGTTTGACACCCCTAGAGCTATCATTAGTCATGGGGGGAGCCACTTTTACGATAGACGGTTTGAAAACCTACTTAGAAAGAACTTTGTGACACACAAAGTTGCCACCCCATACCACCCATAAGCCAGTGGGCAAGTGGAGATTTCTAATAGAGAAATCAAATACATTTTGGAGAAAACACTGAGAGTGGATAGGAAGGACTGGTTCTTGAAGTTACCTAATACTCTATGGGCTTATAGGACTGCCAATAGGCATGTCCCCCTTTAGGCTGGTATATGGCAAGGCATGCCATTTACCAGTAGAGCTTGAGCACAAGGCTTATTGGGCTTTTAAAGCATTGAATACTGACTTAAAATATGTTGGCATGCATAGGAAACTCCAGTAGTCAGACCTGAAAGAGTTGAGGTTGGAGGCATATTCATATGCTTGGATCTACAAGGAGAAAACCAAGGCTTTCTATGACCAGCACCTGTTGAGGAAAGAGTTTACAACTGCCAACAAGGTATGGCTGTTCAACTCTAGATTGAAATTTTTCTCAGGAAAGTTGAGATCTAGATGGGAGGGACCTTACATAGTTGAGCATGTATCCCTATCTGGAGCTGTGGAAATGAAGGATCCAAAAGATGGAAGGACCACGAAAGTGAATGGGCAAAGGCTCATGCCTGTTGTTGAAAATGTGGTGGAGCCTGTAATGACCATTCAGTATCATGAACCTCCATAACATGTCTGAGTTTCCACAATGTATCCTATCTATAATAACTCATGTGTTGGTTATTCCTGTTTCTTTTTTCTCATTTCTATTTGGCATTGTACATGATTTTTATTTTTTGCCATAAATGTCTGTACCTTAGGTAGGATAATGAGTCAATTGGCAAAGTAACCTGAGTTGGAGTGTCAAATCTGTTGGGAAATGAACTGGGAATTAATTACGAACCTATTGTTAAGTGGTGAAAAGTGCCACTTTTCACCCTTTAACCTAACCATTGACAGACCTGTAAGCACATTAATAAGCCTCTGTTGAGCACCTTTTGTAGATAGCAGTGAAAGCTAGTAATAATGCAGAAAACCAATTAAGAATGCCCACAAAGAAGCCATCTCTCAGTACTATGCAGACCCAGCAACAACACAACACTGAGCCCTAGGAATGCGTGGCTGCAGTAGAACAAAGGAAAGGAAGTGAAGACAGGTCTTAAAAAAACCTATCGAAAGGGCATCTAGAAGACTTCGATAAGAGCTGAAGGATAAATGAGAAGAATTCGTGCAGTTGGAGAAGGGCTCGATAGGATCTGAAGGTAGAAAGAGGAAGACATGTGCTGAAGTGAGGGATTCGACAAGATCCCTGAACCTATCGAGCAGATGAATGAAAGAGAAAGCTCATCCTATCAAAAGCTTGCCTAAGGAGAAAAAGAGAACCTGTCGAAGTCTTCCTGAACTTATCGAAATGAAGATACTGGAATTGAACTTATCGAAGGATGCTTAAGCCTTTCGATAGGAATGAGAACCAACCTATCGGGATGACGGCATGCAGAGTTGAACCTGTCGAAAAGGACCTCTGGACATATCAAACTACTCAGCCAACCTATCGAATACTCCAGATAATGGGTTGAGGACCCTGAAGGTTTAAAGAGAAAACTCATCCTATTAGTACCTATCGAAGAGACTAGGGAACCTATCGAAAGGGACTACAAGCTTACTTTTAACCCGTCGAAAGCTTCTCCAACCTGTCGAAATCGTGTGCTGAACTCCTCAGAAACTATGCTATGCACACGCTGAGACTTGGTAACCTACTACACGTAAACTGAGGCACTTTGGTGACTAGTGCGAGGTTCTAGAAGATGCCCTAGAAAGCCCTAACTGACCCACGTGCTTTAACAGAACTCTAACAAACTCTGACGACCTTCTAGAAGGGTTTTTTGGCGGGAAAAATAGAGGAGAAAGCTATATATAGAGATCCCCAATTGCCATTGGGGGATTGAGATCTGAGCCAAAATTTTAGAGATTAGCACCTGCAGAGCAATTCCATTTCCCTCCTTTAGCCCAACCATGGTTGGCTAAATCCCTTGGAGTAGCGAGGAGCAAAGTTAGATCTGTAATTGGGTGAGGTTAAGAGTGCTATTGTAGGTTCCTAGCTGCACAGACTACATATCTGATAGTATTTCCATTGTAAAGTACCTTGTTTGTAATGATAATACTATTTTTCATGCTTTAATTAGATTTAAACTTCCTTTGGTTCCATTTGGTGATCGATCAGATTTATGTAGAGGAGTTGTAGATCAGCTCACCCACTTAACTGGTAGACCACTTAGATACTATCTGATCTCCCTGGATCTGATGCTCCTGTGATTCCTTGAGTCTGTGACCTGGGAATTGCAGCATCTGTAGTGGTTTTAATTATTCTAATTGAGGCTCTGGCTTTGTAGGAGATCTCTAGGATGGTCTGTGACCATTAAAGTAGACATATCATAACCTTAAGGTAAATCTAAGCTCAGGCATCAATTGGATTCATCTGCTGCAATCCATGGATTTGATAAAGTCTCTAGGATGGTCTGTGACCATTAAAGTGGATAGATCATAGCCTTAAGACCAGGTGGATCCTGTGATTTGGAGTGAAATTTATACCCTGCAGCTGTGCTTATAGCCAGCGAGGGAATTGTGTGCTCTGAACCTCTGTAGCATGATTAATTGAATCTGATTTAAGTGAAAACCAACCTCCAAGCTACTCTTCTCCATTTTCTGCATTTTTACTCTCTTCCCCTGTAAGATCTAAACTCCTCAACTTGATCCAAGATAGCTTCTGTTTAAATTGTAGCTTAGTTTAAGTGACAACTCATTTCAAACCTCTCCCCTGTCTTTTAACTAAATTAGTGATAGCTAGGGTGCCAGATCTCACACAGATCTAGAGATTTATCATATTTCTAACCAGCCTCCCTGTGGACATTCCCTTACTTATCATTCTTTTAAAGCTTGCTACAATAGATCCTGAATACTTGTAGGTTTGTATGAGTGTATCTGCCTAGTTTTATTGTTGATTTTAGACCCTCATTTGAGGTAAGGCAACACAACCAACAAGTTTTTGGCGCCGCTGCCGGGGATGAAATTTAGAAATTGATAGATCTAAGTTTTGATCATAGATTTGTAGTTTTTGTTTGATCTTACTAACTGCATTTGTAAGTTGTGCTGTTTTTCTGTAATTTGTACGCAGTTCATCAGATCTAAGGCTACCAGTGAGAGGAGAATCGTGTTGGAGACTGCTCTGTAGTTTGCATCCCTCTACTCCCCTGTTATTGCATCCCTCTACTCCCCTGTTATTTTTCAGATCTGTTGATAATTTTTGTTAGAATAGTTAGAAATTTTGGTTGATTCTGTTTGTTGTGTGTTTGGATCTGTTCTGCATTCAGAATCTGAGTGTTGTATGTTTGGTAGAACTCTGCAACCTTAGATTATTCCACTAAATCCAGAGGTTGAAAGACTTCTCAGTTCCAGACCAACCACACCCACTTCTGTTGCATTAGATTCTGTAGAAATGGGTGAGCAACAGCAGCCGAGAACCCTTAAGGAGTTTAATGCACCAGGGATCTACAATTCCCCCTTCTGCATTCAATTCCCAGCTGCTCAGGGAAACTATGAGATAAAATCATCCATCATTCAAATGTTGCCCTCATTTCATGGCCTGACCAAAGAAGACCCATATAAACAAATTGATGAATTCTTAGGACTATGTACTACATTTTATATCATAGGTTTGGGGGAGGAGGCCACCAGGATGAGACTCTTTCCTTTTTCATTAAAGGACAGAGCCAGGTCCTGGTTGTCTTTGCTTCCACCTAGCTGTATTCAGTCCTGGAGTGATCTCCAATGTCAATTTTTAGCCAAATTCTTTCCTATGTTAAAGACCAGCCAGTTGAGGAAGGGTATCATCTCTTTTACCCAAGATCCAACTGAAGACTTTCATAAATCCTGAGAGAGATTTAAGGAACTCCTCAAGAAATGCCCCCACCATCAAATCCCTGAATGGCAATTGGTTCAAAGCTTTTATCAGGGAATTGATGCTGAAAGCAGAGATACGATAGATGCCTCCTGTGGTGGCACCTATCTCCATAAAACTGCTGAGGGGGCATGGGAGCTCTTTGACATCATCAGTGAGAACTCTATGCAAAAGGAAACCTAAGCAAAAAATCTAGAGCCTCCTAAATTGATGAAAGAAAACACCTCAAGGGGAAAGATATATGAAGTGAGTGTGCCAAGTGAGTTGGAAAGGAAAGTGGACAGCTTAACTCTGAAATTTGATAGGTTGATGGGAGCAATGCAGTCACCTGTGGCTGCTAGAGTGGAGGAGGCATGTGCCATATGTCAGTCCCCTGCTCATCCCGTGGAAGAATGCCCATCTGCTGACCAATTTCCTGATTTTATAATATTAATCTTATGGGCAAAGACAACGCATTGGGTATCAATGGAGGAACCACCCCAATCTGAGGTGGAGACAAGATGGATACCCCGCCAGTAGCAGCAGTAGCCCAAACAGCCCATGCCCTACAGAAATGCTCAACCCTATCGAGAAGGTTATGCCCTAAGGCCTCAGCATCAGCAACCCATGGCCTAACTTGTAGCTCCTCCTGTGCAGCAAGCTGCACCCACTCTAGCTGTGAGAACACCATCCTTTGAGGAATAAGTTCTATCTTCATTACAGAGCTTGAACACCTTGACCCAAACTGTGCACTCTCACAACCAGAGCATCAAAAAGATAGAGGATCAACTGGGTCAGCTGTCTGATGCTCTGACTAGGAGAGAGGGAGGAAGGTTGCCTAGTCAACCACAAGACAATCCACGAAGGCAGTTTGTAGTAGGTGAAGTTTCCTCCACTAATGAGGAAGCTAAATCTGTTACTACTTTGAGAAGTGGTAGGCTAGTGGACAATCAAGTGGGCCGTGAGCCTGTGAGAAGCTTGGAGGAAGAGAATGGAGTGATTTCTCCTAAAACACAACAAAGATCACCAATGGTGGACTTGCAGGAACAATCAGCTGTGAATATAGAGGATAATGAGGATCCTCAAGAAAAGAAAAAAATCAAAAAGAAAGAAGTCCCATTGGCTAAGGCTGCAAGTGAGGGAGCACCCCCACATTTTCCATTTCCTAAGGCATTGCAAGGACCTTCCCCTTTTGACAAAGGGCAAGGTAAAATTGAGGAAATGATAGAGACTTTCAAGCAAGTAAAGATCAATCTACCTGTACTTGATGCCATTAAACAAGTCCCAGCCTATGCCAAGTTTTTAAAAGAACTATGCACCCATAAAAGACAATCCAGGATACACATATCTAAGAAAGTCTTTTCAGCAGAGAAAGTGAAAGAAATTTTGTCGATTGCAACCCCAACCAAATTCCAAGACCCTAGCACCCCCACAATCCCCTGCATCATTGGAAATCACATCATTGGCAGAGCCCTATTAGATCTAGGAGCCAGCATAAATTTGCTTCCATATTCCCTATATGAGAAGCTGGGCTTGGGAGAATTAAAGCCCACCCATGTGGTCCTACAGCTGGTTGACAGATCTGAAAGGAAACCTGTGGGGATAATTGAGGATGTTTTGGTTAGAGTTGACAAATTCTTCTATCCCGCTAACTTTTTAGTATTAGACATGGAACCAAGCAAATGTGCTTCTTCCATACCTGTGATTCTAGGCAGGCCCTTCTTGGCCACTGCCAATGCTCACATACAATGCAGGTATGGGATCATGGAAGTGTCATTTAGAAACATGAAGGTTAAGCTAAACGTGTATAACACTGGCTCTCAACCCTCTCCTAATGAGGCTTGTTTTTCCAATAATGCCTAAAAGAAGGTGATGCATAATAATCCACATTGGTTGGTGTAGGTAAATGCTTGGTTCACAAATGGAAAACTGCACCCAAGAAATGGACACTGGCTGAGGAAAAGAACCATGAAAAATGCCACGCTTCATGAGCCTGAGGAAACCATGGACCTTCCAAACCCTCCAGATTAACCCCCACAGTCAGTATGTATCATATGTACCATACTCTATTTTTGTTTGTAGGTGTTTACTTAGTAGTTATTTGATTCTTTTTATTTCTTTGCAATCATTAAAAGAAAACAACAAAACTGCCATGCTCAATACTAGACCGTCATTCTCAGCTGTCCTGAGGTAATGGGAGCTGTTCATAAGAGAATCTAATCATGGGGTACCACATCAACTGAGCCTGCTGAGAACTGAGACTGCGAATGCCCAGAAACGCAGTTTTATTTGACTTTTAGAAGTCTTCGACAGGTCGAGTTCACTTTTCGATAGGTCACAGGGTGATTTCGTCAGGATGTTTGATGGTTTCGATAGGTATTGAACCTCTCGATAGGTTAAACTAACTCTTCGATAGGAAAAATGGAGATTTCGATAGGTTCTAGATACCAATCAGGAACCTATCGACATGAAGATTTAGCAGCCATTTAAACTGATTAAAAGGATGGTTCCACCTATCGAGATCCTATCGAATCATTCCCTGTCAAAGTCTTGTCTGCTATGTTTTCGACAGGACGCACGAACCTATCGGAACCATCCAGTTCATCCTATCGGAATCGTTTTTCACCTTTTATATACCCGTCGATAGGTCATTTGTGCCTTATTCCATACCTTCTGCAAACCCTAGCTCTTGTCTCTCTCGCAGTCGCCTCCCTCTTCCTTCACTAATCCCTCACAGAACCTACAGCTGTTCAGTCTGCCTTTTTATCAGAACATTCAGCTTGCACATAGGAGCATTTTGCCCCTAATTTTTGAAAAATAGGAGCTGGGTAGTGCAATTTCAGTTAAACCCTAGGTATTGTGAGGTCAGTTGCCTTTCCCCTCCCCCATCAATTTGTCAATCCTCTAATTTCTAAACCTCATACTCCGCTTCAAGTTGGTGAAAGCTTAATTTCTGAAGAGAAAAATGGATGAGCCAGAGGAAACCCTCGCGAACATCCGCCGGAGAACAACTGCTTCCACCCCCAAATCCTACAAAAAGTCAAAGCCAGCTAACAAACCACCTGTCAAGAGGAAGTGTTAAGACCTGAAAAGTACCACTTTTCACCCCTTAACTTGGCCTTTGATTAGACCCTTAGCCATCTAATAAAGGTTTGTTAAGTGTTTTCTGTAGATAATAAATAGTAGTGTAATAAGGCCATAAATCATGTTAAGGAGCCTGTATTGGCACCAGAAGTCCCTCAAAAGAATGAGCCATGAATCCAGACCTGCGCAAGCCTCGTGCAGCTGACAAAGCTCCAGAGGATTTAGAAAAATATGCTTCACGTAGTCCTCGCGAAGTCCCAAGACTTCACAACAACTTCTCGCACAGTTGAGTGATAGAAGAGCTTCAGAAGCCTTGAGTCACGCAGCTCTCGCAAAGTTTAGAGGTTAAAGGTCGCGCAGTCTCGCACAGTTCAAGAGAACCTGTAGCAGAGTAGCCGCGAGATGTAAATGTCAAGAGAACCTGTCGCACAGTTCAGAAAAGCCTCAAAGCCTCGCGAGGATCCTCGCAAAGTTCCATTAAGAAGTGAACGTCTCGTGCAGTTCTCACGCTGTTCAGGAAGAAAGCAGCCTCACGAAGGCAGAGTTAGCCTCACAAAGATTTATTATGTAATGGAATGATCGCGCAGTTCTCGCGCTATTCACAAGTACCAATCCAACCTCGTGAAGCTCAATCTAGCGAGAGCTTAACTATCTACCTCACGACTGCTCAAAGCATCAAGAAGCTGCAACCCCGCGACGTCTGAAGTTTTAATGCTAACTCATCCTCGAGAAGTCAGAGCTACCACACGACAAGTCTGGGAATCGACTGCAACCTGGCGAAGCTCTGAACTCCAACTTCCATCATTTTGTAGAGGACATTCTGGGGAATTCTAGCGATTAGGGCACGCACTTCCATGCTCGAATCTTCGTGCATGTACCTCGAGGCATCCAAGGATCATTAATAGGCCACGTGGCATCGCTAAAATTAGGGTTTCCTAACCCTAATACGCTGCCACACCCACTGCTATATAAACCTAAGCCTGGTTTAGGTTTAGGGACTTTCTTTTGAGACTTTTAAAGCTTTTAGACTTAGACACGAGTGGAAGCTCAGACCTTATCACTGATAAGAGATCTGAGATCATTTTCTTTTTGGTTTTTCTATAGCTGTAAGTAGTTTTCCTTTTTCTTTTTCTTCTCTCCATGGCCCAGCATTTGTTGGCCATGCCTATGTATGTTTATTGAGATTAGATTAATGGAATTTGTGATTGGGTGTTGTACTTTTATGGGATTCGTGTGTTTGTGAGCTGTCCTGTACAAGGTTGCTGCCTTGTGATCCACCATTGCTTTGGATGTGATTCAAAGCAATAAAGGACTAATTCTAAGGACCCATTCAGATCCAAGTGACCTGTGTGTCTGGGCTATCATGGTCCGATACAGCCTTAGCCCCACCACAAGACCCACTAGATCTGAAATCCCCATGGAAGCCTGAGCTGGTAGCCTTATGACCATGGTGGTGGCAGCAATATTCTTATTTTATTTTAGGCTCCATGAGGAGGATAGCCTCTGGGATAGTCTGTGACCGTTCATGAGGAGGATAGCCTCAGCCTGAGGAAGTAGTCGCACCCACTCTACCCATACTTTCCTCATCACAGGCCACTTTACCCTCTTCCCCAGATTTATTGGTTTCCCCTGCTGCTGAGTCCCCTATACCATTCGCCTCCCCCCACCTTTTTTCCAGGATGCCTCCACCCAAACTGATCCATGGGAGGATCTGGTTCTTTCCACCCCCTCCTCTTCATCCACTACACCCTTGTCCTTGCCTATTGTCCTTAGCCAATTCATGTACATACCCCCTACCTCACCCTCCTGTGTGCAATGAGGGACAACCCTTACATCCACAGGGATGTCTTGAGAGGTATGGCTACACTTCGGGCTTCCATTGAGGTCCCTTATGAGGAGAGGATTGCCAACATCGAATTAGAACACCGAATTCAGCTCCACATTATCTCTCAAGGATGGTCTGAAATCCTGACTCGTTATGAGTCAGTAAAACAAGTGGAAGTGGCTGAGAGTCTCATTGCCAAATATGAGAAGAAGAATTCTTAGCTTCTCAAGAAAAAGTTAACCAATGCTCAGGAGATCCTTAAGGCCACCAAAGAACTATCTGATGCCAACTTGCTCTATGCTGCCAAACAGATTGACATACTGGAGAAAAAGGTTGCTTCCCTTACCTCTTAGCCATTCCAACCCACCCCTCTTGCCACATCGCCCTCCTCCAAAGACCTCCGCCTGCAACCTCCCCCCCTTCAACTCAACCTCCCCCCACCCCCCCTGTTGATGTGCACCCTCCTCCGGCCCAGGAACCCCAGCCACTCATACTGCCCCTCAAAAACCCAAAAGGGCTCCCCCCAAGAGGAAAGTCACTTCCAAACGACCTGCCCCCTCTGCTGCCCCTGCCACGAAAGGGAAGAGGCCTGTTGCCCAGTCTAAAACAACCTCTTCCACCCAGCCCCCTACCCATCTTGCTGCCCCTTACATCTTAATGACAAAGGAATAATGAAGGAAGACTGCTGCAGCTCTTGGTTTGGACCCCACTGCCCTATTTTCGTCCGATTTCGATTGATGATTCTGCTGTTGTTGTCGACCCTAAAGCAAAACAGCCTGTTGCCCAGTCTGAGGAGGCACCAAAGAGACAGAAATCGAGGGCTAAATCTAAAGGCAAAGCTCCCTTATCCAAGGATGAGCTGAAAAACTTGGTTGACCTCTACGATTGGCCAGATGACAACTACAAATAGCTATGGCATCTTGTTGTTTTAGTTTCTTCTCCTTTTCTCCTATACATATTTGGCTTTATAATACATTTTGTCTTCATGTATATTTTCTGTATCCCTCTCTTTCCCCCATACCTCCCCTTAATTTCATGCTGCTCACAGTGGGGACACTGTTCAATTTAGGTTTGGGGGTGTGGCATGAATGCCAATAAGCTAGTTAATTGTAGTGCAGCCAAGTTTAAAAGGAATAATTGAAAAGAGAATGAATTCACCTTATATTTGTTGTTAAGGAAACATAAAAACCATTTGCAACTGAAGCAAGCTGAAGTTTTAACATTTTTCATGAAGCAAATGTCAAGAATTTTTGAAGAAATTTTTTTTGATGTGTAGTAAACTAGAAATGAGAAGAGACTGTAAGGATACTCCCCAGAAATTTGGATGGAAGACCATACCCAGTGAGAATTGGGCCTGAAAATTTCTTTGAAGAGTGTCTTGGCAATTTCTTCTGCTTTGAGAGCTGACTGGACTTAATCTTGACCACTAGAAGTTAGGCAAATCTAAATTGAAACAAGCTTGACAGCATTCATAACATGAAAGACATGAAGTAAGGCCATCCCTTGGATAGTTTGAGCCTAAAATTTTCCCACCTTTGAATTGTCCTTGATCCACACCACTTGAGCCTTAAAGGCCCCAATTTTCTTTGATGAAAACCAGAAATTCTAAACCCAAAACCTTTTGACCTATTTCAGTTCACCCTCAATCTAAGAAATCAGGAAGAGGAAGGAGGAGAAAGGTTAGAGGAGCAAGGTCTTAAATCAAGTTGAAAGAAAGAAAAATACACAGTTGGTGGTATTTGTGGTATTACGTTTTAAAAAAAAAAAAAAAAGAGAGAGATCAAAAGAATGAGAAAGAGAAGTCATTTCATTGAAAGATTGGAAGGAAGAGAAGAAGCTGGCCACTTTGGCTCTGAAAATTCAAGAAGTAGATGAAATTGTGCTGAATTAAAGGAGTCTAGATCACCTCCTTACCTTTACTGATTTCTCATTTTTGAACCCTGTTTACTCCTTGTGCTCTTTCACAAACCTCATACCTAAGCCACATTACAACCCAAATAAAAAGCCCTTACTGATCTGAAAGTGGATTGAGCCGTCATGTGGAGATGATAATTTGCTTAATCTATGGTGTAAAGAGCTGGAAAAGTCAGAAATTCAAGCAATGCCTATGCTCCTGCTTGTAGTCCTATTTGAGGGATGTAACTGCTCTTGAGCTGAGTGATATGGTTTACCCCTCTTCTCTGTACTGATGAGTGAACAGCCCTGATGAGACTTGGGTCTCAAATCCAGTTGATGGGGGAAGTATCTGAGTAGGATCCTCAAATTGATGGTGAGTTATGCATAAAATTTTAGGAGAAATGCCTTGACACAAACTGAGTGATGATGAAGAGATTTCAGCAGACTTTCATATCTTCAAATGGATGTTTTTCTGTTGAAATTCCTTTAATGAATGGGCATGATGTGAATTTATTTGATTTGCTTAAACTCTGCTTTAAGAGGTTGCACTATTATTAACTAAGTTGTATTGGAGAAGTTTGTGGGTACCTTCACTAAAACCCTCAGGAGACTTCACTCCTCCACTAGGGATCACCTAGGGGTTTAAAAGGCTTGATGCATAGGCTAAATGCATCTGTGCTCCCTACGAAAGTGGCATTTTTAATTTATTTTAACTCTCCTTTGCTCAGGGACTAGCAAAGCTTAGGTTTGGGGGTGTGTTAAGTGGTGAAAAATGCCACTTTTCACCCTTTAACCTGACCATTGATAGACCTGTGAGCACACTAATAAGCCTATGTTGAGTGCCTTTTGTAGATAGCAATGAAAGGTAGTAATAATGCAGAAAACCACTTAAGAATGCCCACAAAGAAGCCATCTCTCAGCACTATGCAGACCCAGTAACAGCACACCAGAGGGCAGCACATCACTGAGCCCTTGGAATGCGTGGCTGCAGCAGAACAAAGGAAAGGAAGTGAAGACAGGTCTTAAAACAACTTATTGAAAGGGCATCTGGAAGACTTCGATAGGAGCTAAAGGATAAAAGAGAAGAATTCGTGCAGTTGGAGAAGGGCTCGATAGGATCTGAAGGCAGAAAGAGGAAGACATGTGTTGAAGTGAGGGATTCGACAGGATCCCTGAACCTATCGAGTCGATGAATGAAAGAGAAAGCTCATCCTATCGAAAGCTTGCCTGAGGAGAAAAAGAGAACTTGTTGAAGGCTTCCTGAACCTATCGAAATAAAGATGCTGGAATTGAACCTATCAAAGGATGCTTAAGCCTTTTGATAGGAATGAGAGCCAACCTATCGGGATGACGGCATGCAAAGCTGAACCTGTCGAAAAGGACCTCTAGACCTATCGAACTACTCAGCCAACCTATTGAATACTCCAGATAATGGGCTGAGGACCCTGAAGCTTCAAAGAGAAAACTCATCCTATCAGTAGCTATCGAAGAGACCAGGGAACCTATCGAAAGGGACTACAAGATTACTTTTAACCTGTCAGAAGCTTCTCCAACCTGTCGAAATCGTGTGCTGAACTCCTTAGAAACTATGTTATGCACACACTGAGACTTGGTAACCTGCTGCACGCAAACTAAGGCACTTTGGTGATCGGCGCGAGGTTCCAGAAGATGCCCTAGAAAGCCCTAACCAACCCACATGCTTTAATAGAACTCTAACAAACTCTGACGACTTTCTAGAAGGGATTTTTGGCGGGAAAAATAGAGGAGAAAGCTATATATAGAGATCCCCAATTGCCATTGGGGGGGATCGAGATTTGAGCTAAAATTCTGGAGATTAGTGCCTGCAAGGCAATTCCATTTCCCTCCTTTAGCCAAACCATGGTTGGCTAAACCCCTTGGAGTAGCAAGGAGCGAAGTTAAGAGTGCTATTGTAGGTTCCTAGCTGTACAGACTACAGATCTGAGAGTATTTCCATTGTAAAGGGACCTTGTTTGCAATGATAATGCTATTTTTCATGCTTTAATTAGATTTAAACTTCCTTTGGTTCCATTTGGTGATCGATCGGATTTGTGTAGAGGAGTTGTAGATCAGCTCACCCACTTAACTGGTAGACCTCTTGGATACCATCTGATCTCTCTGGATCTGATGCTCCTATGATTCCTTGAATCTGTGACCTAGGAATTGCAGCATCTGTAGTGGTTTTAATTGTTCTAATTGAAGCTCTGGCTTTGTAGGAGATCTCTAGGATGGTCTATGACCATTAAAGTGGACATATCATAACCTTAAGGTAAATCTAAGCTCAGGCCTCAATTGGATTCATCTGCTACAATCCATGGATTCGATAAAGTCTCTAGGATGGTCTGTGACCATTAAAGTGGACAGATTATAGCCTTAAGACTAGGTGGATCCTGTGATTTGGAGTGGAATTTATACCCTGTAGCTGTGCTTATAGCCAGCGAGGGAATTGTGTGCTCTGAACCTCTATAGCATGATTAATTGAATCTAATTTCAGTGAAAACCAACCTCCATGATACTCTTCTCTATTTTCTGCATTTTTACTCTCATCCCCTGCATGATCTAAGCTCCTCAACTCGATCCAAGATAGCTTATGTTTAAATTGTAGCTTAGTTTAACAGACAACTCATTTCAAACCTCTCCCCTGTCTTTTAACTAAATTAGTGATAGCTAGGGTGCCAGATCTGACACAAATCTGGAGATTTATCATATTTCTAACCAGCCTCCCTGTGGACATTCCCTTACTTACCATTCTTTTAAAGCTTGCTACAACAGATCCTGAATACTTGCAGGTCTGTATGAGTGTGTCTGCCTAGTTTTATTGTTGGTTTTAGACCCTCATTTGATGTAAGGCAACACAACCAACACCTATTTAAACTTAAATATAGCCTGTCGATAGGTTCTAGGAACATATCGACAGGTTCTGAGAGTTCCCAATTTACTTTTCAACAAGATCTGGAAGATGTCGAGAGGTGTGAACTAATTCTCCACAAGTATTGAAGCTGAAAAAATGGTTGGCGATAGGATCCAGGAGCATTTCGATAGGTTCTGTAGATTTTTGGTTGAATTCTTGACAGGTTCTAGGTACCTATCGAGAGGTTCTGTGAACCTCTCGAAGTAACTTTTCTAGAGCCTAGAATTTGTGGAGGGGATTGTATACTAAGTTCAAAGTACCTGTCGAGAGGTTCTATGAACCTCTAGAAATGATTGTTGTTGTTTTCTTGAACTCTTCGACAGGATTGCATGAACCTCTCGCGAGGATCATTGACTTTCTACTCTTCGACAGGTTGCATCAACCTATCGACACATTACCCCAATCCTGTCGAAAGTCGTTCTCCACTGCTTTAAACCTAGCAACACCTCCATTCAGCCATTCAACAGCTTCTTTCTGAGCCTTAAGTTTTCTTTGGCTATTTTTCCATTCCCTTTGCTCTTCCTCTACTTCACTGGGTGCTATTCCACACACCTTGGCATTGGTCCCACCATAATAAATCATGCAACGTCTTATGTTTATCCCAGCCAACGTATTTGTTGGCAACTAACCTTCTTTAATATCATTATGGCAATTAACCTCGGTAGAAGGAGAAAATTTAATATGGTGTTGCATATTCCACCACTTATGCATTTTAAATGCATGGCCCCTTCACCTCCATCACATTCGTTCTCTCTTGACATCATCAATTCATCCCTACCCATAACTATAGCAGATGACAAACCCATTGATCTGCCAATCAAATTAGATCCAATTTGGGAGGACCCACCACCACCAAAAGAACCTGACCCACTATAATTCCTGTGGGATGAGTACAAGGAAGTACCAAGGACTTTAGCCAAGGAGGAAAAGAAAAAGGATCGGAGAAAGAAAAAGAAGCAGAAGATAGCACCTTCTGCATCTTCTTCCCCTTCACTTAATCCACCCCCTGCTGCCACTCCAGAAAAGGGCAAAAGCCCCACAGCGAAGACTGCACCACCTGAGGACGGTAGTTAGTTAGGATGTTTGTTTTTATTTTTTTCCTTTTTTTTGAATAATGTAAATGAAATTTTTTGCTGCATTAATGAAATTTCCCTTTTTTTTTTGTTACCTTCTGTCTGTTTTACTATTTGCTCATCGCTAGTTTGCTTGTTTTAATTGTTGTGTGCACTTTCTTTCATACTTTCACTTCTTTTCTTGTGTGTCTGCTTATATATATTTTCTCCTACTGCACATCCCTTTATCTTTCAAGTAGTGAGGACACTGCTCCTCATAGGTTTGGGCGTGTGGCAAGGTTTGTCAATGGATAGTTAATGGTACTGAAGCAAGGTTTTAACATAAATTGAGAAAATAAAATAATTTCACACCTGATATTTTAAATATAGAGGAAATTAAAAAATTTGTAAAACTAAAACATATTGTAGTTCTAACATTTTCATGAAGCAAACAATCAAGAAGTTTTCATAAATTAGTGCTTAGTGAACTTGAGAAGAGAGAAAATTGTGAGGATATACCCCAGAAATATGATGGAAGACCATACCCAGTGAGATTTGGGCCTGAAAATTTTTCTTTCAAGAGTGTTTGGCAATTTCTTTTGCTCTAAGGACTGATTGAATCTACCTTTACTCACTAGAAGTTAGGCAAATCCAAGTTGAAACAGCTTGATAGCACTCATGACATTGAGGACATGAAGTAAGGTCATCCCTTGGACAATTTGAGCTTAAAACATCCCACCTTTGAGCTGCCCTTGCTACACACCTTTTCAGCCTTTCAAAATCTCAGTTTTCTTTGATGAAAACCAAAAAATTTGAACCCAAAACCTCTTGACCTGTTTCAGTTCACCCTCAACCTGAGAAATTAGGAAATGGAAGGAGAAGTGAGGTTAAAGGAGCAAGGTTTGACAATGGTTGAAAGAGAAGAAAATGCATTTGAAGGCAAGTGTGATGAATAGTTGTGTCATCCCAGCCCATGAAAAGAAAAATAAAAAATATATATAAGAAAAAGCATACAAAAAGAAAAGAAGAATAGAAAAGCAAAACAAAAGAGTGAGAAAGAGAAGTCAATTCATTGAAAGATTGAAATGAGGATTGGAAACTGATCACTTCAAATTTGAAAATTCAAGAAGTAGATGGACTTATGCTAAATTGAAGAAGGTGTGCATGTCACCTCTTTATTTTATTGATTTCTCAATCTTAAATCCTATTCCACCCTTTTAGTCTTGGTAAACTTCACCCATAAGCCACATTACAACCCAATAAAAAGTCCTTACTGATCTGAATTGGATTGAGTTGTCATGTGACAGCCCAAATTTTAGCACCACGAAACCCGTGCCATCAGCACGACCCTCAAGGCCGTGCCCTGTGATTCTTTACGAAACATTGGTATGTACAAGCCAAAAACTGCGATTAAGGCACATGTATCTACTCTAACAAGTACTCATATGTTTAAAATTAATAGGGTCTCTAAAGGTAGTTCTTGTCCCATGCCAATTCATGGGCATAAGAACTTACCCAAACCATTGGTGATATCAGTTCATTCCAGACGGTTTGTCAAAAGAATAATGGTATTTAATTACATTCAAATAAAGAGGCTTGACATACCAAGCTGTACCTAATACTCTCAACTCACTCTCAAAGTACGCAAAGGGTCTCCTAGAAGAATTCCTTAGGAGGAGGCTCTGACTCCTCTGTGGGCATGTAATCTAAATTCCCTGGATCAAGGTCTCCAGAAGTCTTTGCTGCCGCTAGTCCTGGACCTGCGACGTATAGTCTAAGGGGTGAGCTACATCCTAGCTCCGTAGGGAAACAAAATGAACATATAGATTAACCTTCACATATATGTCAGCAGTTTTAAAAGCATAAATTATCGGATAACACTTATGGAAATCAATTGAAATAACCGAAATAAAATAATGATTTCAACTGTTACTTTGCATGGTTTTGTTTATTCTCCTTTCTGGTTTAGCTGTGAATTTGGCCTAATCACTTAAATCTTAACTTAAGTAGTCCCCGAGCAATATAGCATCGAGCCCCGATGGAATACCCACCATCGTCGTCTAACTAGACAGTTGTTATGTGTATTCCCTGGGAATACTTCCCATGCCCCTTTCTCATAGGTGGCGGGGTCTATTCTCAAATCTACATCCCTGGGATGTGCTATGAACATACGGATTAGCTGCCATACCGATCACGGATATCCTGCCGAGTCAGTCGTGGGTATCCCGCCACGTCGGTGAGGTATTCTAGTCAAACCTTAAATAATAAAAATATCGAACGTGCTGTACATATAGTTATTCACTGTCATTGTGCTAATTTTATTATATTAGGCCTTATCACTTTACTTTCGTTTCACTGTTAGTTTTTATCTACATCCCTGGGATGCCACTGGTTCAATGTACCATCTAGATGTCCACTTTACAATTTTCACGTCCCCTAGGGACCTCATGGTTATCACATTTAAAACTTACTCACACACCCTTTTTCATAATGATCATGCAATACTTGACTATTTAATTGAAATATACTACATATATGAGTTGACAAAATAATGCACATGTGTCAAGAATATTCTCTACCTCAACGTAATTCCAATGTACACTTTTCTCTTAGAGATTTACACGTCACGATCTCATGTCAACCTACATTTCATGTGTTTAGAATATGTTTAGAAAGGTCACTAGAATCATAGGAGCACATAGCCTCCATGTATTACACTAAACTATCAAAATTTGTGTGGTGTCTCACGCGAGTGAGCACAATTCCTCGCTCGAGCGGTCACTTGACCTTGCTCGAGCGAGCACAATTCCTCGCTTGAGCGGTTCAAACGAGATCGCTCGAGCGGTTAAGGCGAGCCATCTTAAGCTCTACGCGATACCTCGCTCAAGCGAGCTCTTCCTTTAATATGGGTCTCGCTCGAGCGAGCCCAGAACGCAACAGTTCTCTGGTTTTTATATTTTGTCCTTGCTCGAGCGAGCCAATTAGGCCGCTCGAGCGAGCCACAATAGACATAATCGCTCGTTCAGTTCGAGGGCTATTTCCCTTCTTCATCCAATATCTTATTAGCATTAAATAACCTAAAATCATTTCAACTAATGCTTCCTACATTATCTAATCACCCAACATACGCATTTAAATCATACCTCGATCAATGTATTTGATGTAAACGTGATCCAAGTTCTAACTAGATGAGAAACTCATCAAGGTTTCTCCTCTAGTCCTCTTTCCAAACTTCTTTCGGCTTAGAACGAGTCTCTACTCTCTTTATGATTCCCTCTCTCCTCTTTCTCTTTTCCTTCTCTCTATCTAAATTAATTAGGTCACGTATTGGGGAACCCCTCTCCCCCTCATTCACTTATATATATCTTAGTGAAGGTTAGTGAGTTTCACACACACACATAGTGTATACATGTTAGTTTTGGTTTCCTTGTGAACCACACATACACGTGCATGGTACATGACGTGTACGGTTCCCAAAAATCTGGGGTTATGACATGTCATGTGGAGATAAGGATTTGTTTGATCTATGGTGAAAAGAGTTAGAGAATTCAAAAATTGGAGCAAAGCCTATGCTCATGCTTGCAGTCCTATTTGAGGGCTATAACTGCTCTTGAGCTGTGAGAATTGATACACCCGTCTATTTTTATTGAGAGTGACAGCCCTGGTGAGCTTTGGGACTTAAATTAGGATTGTTGGGGGGCATTACCTGAACATGATTCTAAGCTTTCCATTAATTTTCATACAAAAGGCCTTGACATGAGCTGATTGATTGTGCAGGAATTATAGAAAAATTTTAGTTTTAAACTGTCACGTTTTTGTTGAGAATCCTTTAAAATTGAATGGAGAAGGTGTGGAATGAATTTTATACTGCTTGAACTCCATTTTAAACATGATGCACTAATATTAACTAAATCATTGGAGAAGTTTATGGGTAACTTCGCTGTAAACCTTCAGGAGAATTCACTCCTCCACTAGGGATCACCTAAGGGTTAATAGGCTTGATGCATATGCTAAATGCATCTGTGTTCCCTACAAAAGGCATTCTTTTAATTTTCAATAATTATTTTTACTTTCTCCTTTGCTCAGGGACTAGCAAAGCTTAGGTTTGGGTGTGTTGAGCAGTGAAAAATACCATTTTTCACCTCCTAACCTGACCTTTGATGGACCCTTGAGCTAACTAATAATGTGTTTTAAGTATATTTTGTAGATAAGCAATGAATTGTAAGCTTAATGCAGATATCCACTTATGGCCCAAGAAGCAATTTGCTACTCAACATGTGAACTTACAGACCAAAGGCCAGCCAATCAAGTGATCCACAGAGCCCCAGAAGTTCCTGAGAGTGTTTAAGCTTAACTAGGAAGGCTTGAGGCTAAGGGCAGTTGCAGAGAATGAAGATTGAATCCACCAAGAGGTTGCTAGATGGTGAACAAATGAAGAACAACACAAGTGAGAGGTGTGCCAATTGTGGAAGCATAAGGATAAACCTGTTGAGAGGTTGGCCTTAGCTGTCGAGAGGATCTAATGCCCAAATAGCTAAGATTTCGAGAAGATCCAGAAGCTGTCGAGAAGTTCTGAAGGGCAACTATAACATGTAGAGAGGCCCCGAGGAGAAATACTAAAGTGTTCGAGAGGATGGCAGTAGCTGTCGAGAGGATCCAAATACTTGTTGCGAGGTTCAATAGAACCTGTCGAGCAATCTAATTCAACCTATCAACAGCTACTTGAAGCTATAACTCATCCTCACGAGGATTGAGTCAACCTGTCGAGAGCTCAGTGTTAATTTATGTAACCAGTCGACAAGATTAGTATAACCTGTCGAGAGGATGAATGGAGAAATGGACAGAACGATGAAATGAGCTTCCAAACCTGTCGACGAGCCATCAATCCTATAGACAAGTGCAGTTCAACATCTCGAGATGTTTCCAGATCCTGTTAAGAGCTAGCCAATCCTGTCAAAAGCTACAAAGATCCTGTCGAAATGAAGAGCAAGTGCACTCAGAACCTGTCGGGACGTTCCTTGAACCTCTCAACATTCGTTTTGGCAACTTCTCAGCATAGTCGTTCAGCAGCTACCAATTTTATAAGTTTACACACACATCCCAAAGCACGTCAGTGACCCCTGGGGGTAGTTTTGGCATTCAACTATGCACGATTGTAAACCCTAACGGCCTCACGCGCATTTGCCAGATGAGAGCCAATGAGAGAAGAGCTTCTAGAAGTGAAATCGGCCACATCAACAGCCTAGAATAACAAAATTATTCTCTTGGGCTCTGATTGGCTGAAATGGATCTGAGGATAGAGGAAAGTATAAACGCTTGAAGAAATTACATTAAACACATCGAAAATTTGAGGGAACTAGAGCTTAGTGCGAGATCCATTTTTTCCTCCAAATTCTCCCTCCTTCCTTCTTCTCCCTTTCTCTTTAGCCAATCATGAGTGGCTAAACTCTTTTCAGTAGTTAGGGTGAGGTCTTAGGCTGTAAATTGAGAGATTCAGAGGCTTGTAAGAGATTGTATATTGCACAGATTGCAGATCTAGGCAAAATAGTATCGTAAGTTTGTAATATAATTATAGTTCTTAAAGGTGATTCTAATCTATATTTCACTTCTTCATATTTAATTTCGCTGGATTGGATACTCCTGTGGATGCCAGCCAAAAATGGGGAGCTTGGTAGCCTGGCATCTGCAGCATCTACAATAGTTTTCTTGTTCCAATTAGGATCAATAGATTAGAGTAATCTCGGGGATGAACTGTATCCAGTAGAAGGGAAGATCATAACCTTAGGACTGTATCCAGTAGAAGGGCAGATCCTAACCTCAGGATTTCTTCAATCCATTGGTGGAGATTAGATTCTTATACCTCACCTCTGCTAGGAGAACCTGGGTAGATCAATAGGTTGGAGCAATCTTGGGGATGAACTGTATCCAGTAAAAGGGCAGATCATAACCTTAGGACTATATCCATTAGAAGGGCAGATCCTAACCTCAGGATTGTTTTGATCCATTAGTGGATTCGAGAGAACCTTGGTAGCTTGGAGCCAGAAAAGAGGATTGTTGCAAATCAGTTCTCTGCACTGCTTTTGATTCTTTTGATTTTCAATAAGAAACCAAGACCCCTAGCTGTTGTCCTCCACCTTTTGAATTTTCATCTTCTCTATATCTCCCCTAATCTCTGTGTTTGATTAGATCTAGATCACTTGCATTTATCTTTTGTAGTTTGTAGTAAAAGTGATAAAAACCTAGAACCTCTCCTCTTTCCTGCTTTAGTTTAATTTAAATTAGGATAGAGTGCCAGATCTACCATAGATTTAGAGATTTACTATAGTTGAACCACAATTCCCTGTTGACATACCCTTACTTACCTCTTAAAACTTGCTACAACAGCCCTGGTTCTTGCAGGACTGGCAGCTTACCTTAGTTCAACCTTGTTGTAGTTTGTGCAGTTAATCTGCTATTTTTAATCATATAATAATTACAAGGTAAGCTATGCAAACATTAGCTGACCGACGTTTAGTAAAGGAGTCCTGCCGGCATCTCCACGCTTGATCAGTGACGTGTTGCAGTGTCGATAAATATCTGCAGCTGGCGATCACATCAACCCAGGTACTACCCATTTAGAATTTGCCTTTTACTTTCTAGCATTTAATATTTTATAGTTTATTATTCTATCGCTTTTCGCCAGAGTCCACGTGGACCAAATTGGGCCACTTGCTCGGAGACCTAAAGGAACCTAGAAAAAATGAGTACTAACAGATTGGCGATCGCGATGGGACTCCTTTTCCAAGGGTTGCCCTAGTTTAATTAATTTGGTTTTTTATTGTTGTCTTTTATCACTTTCTTACACACACTACCTGCATTCTAGCAACCATTCTCTACCACCTGCCCACCTTAACCTGAAGAAAACACACTGCATACTCAACTTTCCCAAAACAAAAATGGCAGGCATACAGAAATTGAACCTTAATGACTCATCTTCATGGGGCCTCCATAATGATCCCGAGTATAACGTTAGATCATCTCCATGGACAGTCCAGCATCATGCTCAGATAAATATGGTCGGTGAAAGAAAACGACACCCTTTTACTCCACTTAATAATAATGGTGGCAGCAGCGAAGAAAGTGATGTCGGACAGAACTACTCTACTAGCCAAATCATAGACCTCACTGCCAGTGCACTCAACGAAGGAGGAAAAGGCGCTGATGCCCTACGACAATCCCTAGCCAAGTTATACAAAGCCGCAATGGACCAAAAACTGATATATGAATGGCAAGTTAGTTCGAGAAGCAGACAAGAGGAAAAAACGTCAACTCCCCCGACATATAACTTCCACGCTTTGTTCGATAATAACCACTAAAGACAATCCTCTCTCAAGACACCTAGAAATGACACCACCGTAAACATGAACGAGCTCCATCGATTTTTAGACAATTACATGGCTAACAGAGAACGTCCAAAACCATCTTTCAGGTTCAACGACTTTTGCCGAGACATCGAGTTTATCGTACCCGATAGTTTTAAACACCCAAAATTTAACAAATATAATGGTACAGGAAATCCAAACCACCACCTACAACTATTCTGCAACGACTGTCGACCAAGCTGTAAAAACCATGGGCTCCTCATCCATTACTTCCATATATCTCTAGAAAGAGAAGCCCTCAATTGGTTTGCCACCCTACCATTGACTAAAATCAAGGCATTCAAAGACCTAGCTAATAGATTCCTAAACTAGTACCAACACATGATTCATGAGCAAATCAGCCTCCATGACTTGATGACCATAAAATAAGAAAGCAACAAAAACTTCATGACCTTCGCTAGTCGTTGGAGGAGGCTTGCCGCCCAAATGGTAAATAAAATAATAAAAAGTGATGTGATAGACATCATGATCAACAATACCCAAGAACCCCTCCGGAGCACTCTCATCCTGAGTAATTACCTCGACTTCGCCAACCTCTATCAGCATGCTTTGCGCATCCAGCGTAGCATAAAAAATGGGGACCTTAATCTCTCTACATTAACATCCAATGGACTCTCTTCCAATGACCCTAAAACAAACACCCTAAACAAAATTTTAAGCCCTAAACAAATCAACGTAAACCAAGAACAAAACCAAATGAACTTCCATCCATATAACAAAACTCAAGATCAATGCACGAACCTATACCTTGACTATAATCAATCTCTATACTCTAATCATAACCAACAACCATATCCTAACCAGATTCATGACCAGCACCCCAAGGCCATGCAAACCAGCATTACCTTCTACAACCCGTTATTTGAGAAAACTCCATCAAGCCCTCAGCTAGCATATGATACTGTACACTCACTCACCTTGCCCCAGTTCATCCGGCTAGCCTAATCCATAGAATTGAACCTCCCTCAGACCACATCCACACCACCCATCTACAGCTAATCAACCTCGCCCCTCATCCCATCAAACCTAAAATCGCCCTCCATACTAAACCAGCCACTGAAATCTTTAAAACACAACCAATCACTAAACTCATCACTGAAGTCGGCACACCCATTCCTAAATCAAAGCAACTAGTTCGTAACATCCAATGGACTCTCTTCCAATGACCCTAAAACAAACACCCTAAGCAAAATTTTAAGCCCTAAACAAATCAACGTAAACCAAGAACAAAACCAAATGAACTTCCATCCATATAACAAAACTCAAGATCAATGCACGAACCAATACCCTGACTATAATCAATCTCTATACACTAATCATAACCAACAACCATATCCTAACCAGATTCATGACCAGCACCCCAAGGCCATGCAAACCAGCATTACCTTCTACAACCCGTTATTTGAGAAAACTCCATCAAGCCCTCAGCTAGCATATGATACTGTACACTCACTCACCTTGCCCCAGTTCATCCGGCTAGCCTAATCCATAGAATTGAACCTCCCTCAGACCACATCCACACCACCCATCTACAACTAATCAACCTCGCCCCTCATCCCATCAAACCTAAAATCGCCCTCCATACTAAACCAGCCACTGAAATCTTTAAAACACAACCAATCACTAAACTCATCACCGAAGTCGGCACACCCATTCCTAAATCAAAGCAACTAGTTCGTAAAATCAACAAACCCATCCCTGAACCAACCCCACTTACCTTTAAACCCGATAACTTACCCCCCAACAAATCAATCCCCACGCTCCCCAAGCCAACACCTAAACCAGCAATACAATCGATCCCCAAACAAACTCCCTCACCTATCCTAGAAGCAATTTCCAAACCAACCTATCAGCATATTGTAACACCACCCATGCCTAAACCAATCACCCTACGAATTCCAAAACTAAACGTTGAACCTCAAATAAAGCCCATTCCTAAAACCATCAGCCCCCTCACATATGTACCAACGTCAAAACACTAACACCTTATCAAACACACGATTGAGCACATCACTCCACCAATCTCAGAACCGACCTTGAATTATTCTCCACACCTACTCCAAAACGTGAACCCATTACCGAACACATTGTCCCACTAACCTTAGAACCAACTCTTGAACCAATCATCACGCCCACTTTGACACAAACTTCCAAACCTAAACTTATTACTAAATCTATTGTTTCACTCACTCAAAACATGACTTCGAAGACAAAGCAAGCATCGAATATATCGCCCCACCAACATCAAAACCGACTCTGAAACTTCTCACCTCATTATCAGTCACATAATTTACCATTTTATCACTGTTAACTTAGTGATGCTAGGACTTAGTTTGCTAGTAACAAGTTATTGATGTGTAGATATTTAGGAAAAATAGTAAAATAGAGCTAAAGTATTAATCTTTGTCAAAATGAACTCAAAATACAGTAAAAAGACGATTGAGCGTAAAAGATAATTCTTCGCCTAAAAAGAAATGAAAAAGCGTGTTTTACGATTGTATGGAACAACATACTAAGAAGAGAGAAATCATAATTTACCATTCTCTAAAGAAAAGCCATATCAAGTAAAGACGATGCAAGAAAAGCAAAGAATCGTAGTGAAGAATCGTTAGCTGGAAGCCGACTGAAAATGGAAAATCGTGATTTGCAATTTTACAGAAAGAATAAAAAGAAGAAATCGTAGTTTATGATTTTTCAAAAATAAAAGTTTTCCACTGCTGCTGAATGAGAGAAGATACACCGCCATGCACAAAATTAGAAGTTTGGTGAATTACGAATTTGAGAAGATTGATGAAGATAAACTCCAAAAATCTTTACTGTTGCTATCAGAGAAATAAAGCCGAAGCACATCTATAGTTTAAAAGCAAGGAAGAATAAAATTAGGAATTAGAGTTATATTATGAATATTTTATCTTTAGTAGTTTCTTTTATTAGAATTAGAAGTCTTGTAAACCGACTCCTTACGATCTATAAATAAGAGGGCCCGATGTAGGAAACCGACTGAGGTTAGGTTTTCTTTTGATCAAAATTAGAGTAGGTTTTTATTGCTTTGTAGATTAGATATCAAAGGCTTCTCAAGAGCAATTGACGACTCCTATTGGCTGCTGAAGATTAGTGTAGATATCCTAATTTCTCAAAAGCAATTAACGACTGCAGCTGAGGGGTGAAAGATATATTTACTTTACTTTATAGTTTAGATTTATTTGCTTAATTTACTGCTTTGTAAGCATCTTTGAATTTTGATTTGAATTGACAACTCAGGTTGGAATTTACATATTAGTGTAACGATTTTTACTTTTCCATCTTTAATTTTCTAGAATTTGATTGACACCCAAATTTTAGGAGATTTTTTATTAGATTAAATCTGTATTAAAGAATTTTAGTTTTTGATTGACGACCAAATTCTAGAAGACTGCAATACGGTGTAACGGTACTATTTATTTTTATAAATATCCGATGGCTAAAGATTGGGATTGACGAGCAATGGCAAATAACAAATGCTCTCATACCAGGAGTTGTAAAGAGGGTGATGGAAGAAATCCAGATGTTGAAAAACATAGTCTGAGATAATATGTCTAATGTACAAGAATGCCAGGAGTTGATAGCAAATTTAAAATGAAAGGTCGTAAGAGAATATCATGCACATTGGACGGCCGAAACATCCAAGAAAGTCTAGGAGGCTACTATAGCACTCCAAGACCAGGTTGTGCAACTCAAAATGGAGAATAGGAGGCATAGAGAATACTAGCAAGCATGGGAAGGAGAAAAGAAGAAATATGAAGATAAATTAGTAAACTTGATGGAACAGTTTGGGTAGTTCATTGAAGACCCAGATTTTAGAGAAACTACAAGAGAAGAAGCCCCCAAGGAGGCTGAGGGGAGGCTGAGGAGTCGTTAAAAGCTCAATTACATGATAAAAATCACATGCTAACAGTGACTGAAGGAAGATTACGAAAGCTTCAGGATGACAGGGATTCATTAGTCCTAACCTGTGTAGTACAAAAAGGAAAAATAGATTCAATCACGAGCAAGTTCTGAAAGACAGTAACAGGACTACGCACTGAAGCCAAAATACTGAAAGATGAAATAGAATTGAAATCTTCTATGATTACAATGCTAGATGAAAATTTGAAAAAGAAAGAAATAGTTGAGGGTCAGTTGAGGGAACGACAAGTGACAGCAATAACCGAAAACGTAAGTTGAGGATTACTATGGAGACCACAATCAGAGCAGGACTGTTCGACAACAATTTTGTCTGACTCTGCGGAAGACCAAATAAGTAGCTCCTATTCATTACTAGTCTTGCCAGCACCAGCACCACCTACAGCAACCCTTGTACCATATCCATCATCACCAAGTGAGTAAACCTTCCAGTACTTCATAAACCTTACAGGTATGATAATTTTGTTAAATTTTTGTGTACCCTATTTCGCACAATGTGGACATTGTCCTATTTAAGTTTGGGGGGATATACAAATCTGTATATATTAGTAGGTAATAATTTTTATTTGCTTTTATTTTAAAATTTCAAATTTTGAAAAAAATTA
This sequence comes from Chloranthus sessilifolius, assembly GCA_021018995.1. Lineage (NCBI taxonomy): Eukaryota > Viridiplantae > Streptophyta > Magnoliopsida > Chloranthales > Chloranthaceae > Chloranthus > Chloranthus sessilifolius. The sequence continues at coordinate 54,456,123 of CM037592.1, read as the reverse complement.
GAAAATTTTTAGTTTCTTTGCTTTTAGAAAATTAACAATTTTAGTCTAAAGTTATTCAATATATGTAAAGTATGACAAGAAAAAATTGTGAATCTATTAAACTTTACAATCCATCATAGCAAAAGTTCAACAATCAAAACAAAACAGTTGCAATTCATGAATAACACCTTTGAACATTGTATCTGATGAATGTTTGAAACTATATGATTAATTTAAACTGTAAAATTTAGATTATAGTTTCAAAATTATAAACTCAGTGAGATCTTGAGCTAATATATCCTCTTTATATTCTGAGAGAGACTATTTTTTTTTTCAAGCTTAAAAATTTTTCTTGAACTTTTACTAAGAAATCTCATATTGCTGAACTTAGAATCAAGATATTCTGTGATTATCATGATTTGTTTCTTTAGAACTATCTGTTAAATACATCAAAACAAGAAGACATCCATACTAGTAAATCATGAAAATGGTCAAAGGCCATACCAAAATTTTATAAACTTTTAACCATATGTACTACCCAAAGCTTTCTACCTTTAACTCTTATAATTTTTGAGAGTTTAGAATGTAAAAGAAGGGTACAACTGAGAAGATATACAAGCAAAAAATATATATGGGAAAAGAAAAGAAACAATTTGTAAAAAGATGATATAGAAAAAGTTTTAGAAGAAATCGTAAAATATGATTCTATGAAAATGGAATTTACTTAAAAAAAATAGAAAAAAAAATGGGAAGAAGTCATCCATCTTTTTGGATAGTTACTGAAGAAGGAAAGAAGATAGAGAAGGAAGAACTAAATTCCCAGAAACTTTTGAACGCTATCTACCTTTCTTTAAAACATTTGTAACCTAAAGCCCCATTAAAGCCGAATGAAAGACCTTTGTGATTTACGATTTGCAAAAGTATGAGTCTAGTGGAGATGCATGAAATAGATACTATGAATGATCGAAAAGTAATATGATCAGAATTGATTATCCATTCCATGATATTTACCTTCTTAATTGACTGTCCTTTGAATTTACCGTGTACATATCATAATGAGAGAACCAAAAAAAATTTGATATCTTTTTTAGAGTATGCCAATAGTGAGAGTTTGGATGAAAATATTTTCTAAATCTGTAGTTTAGAAAAATCTATGATGAATAAACTTTTCACTTATACGCACACACTCCACACTGTATAGAATTGAAATTGCTGAGTTCTGATCAAGGATAATTACTGTGATGGAAAGTAAAGGTGAAAGATTTATAATTTTTGAAAATCATACCAAACATATGATGATTAATTTAACTAGTAAAGATTTTATTTCTTTCTGAAAAATATTTTGAAAAAATATATATATTTGAAGTTTATAGGTAACTTCACTAAAAACCTTCTAGAGACTATAACTCCTCCACTAGGGATCACCTAGGGATTTAAAGGCTTGTTACATCTGCTAAATGCAATCGTGCTCCCTATCAAAGTAGCATTTAAATTCATAGTTTTAGATATTTTATGTTTCCTTGTTTGCTAGGGACTAGCAAAACGTAAGTTTGGGAGTGCGATCAGTCACATAATTTATCATTTTATCACCCTTAACCTAGTGATGCTAGGACTTAGTTTGTTACTAACAAGTTACTGACGCGCAAATATTAAGAAAAAATAGTAAAATAGAGCTAAAGTGTTAATCTTTATCAAAATGAACTCAAAAAGCAGTAGAAAGATGATTGAGCGTAAAAGACAAATCATTGCCTAAAAATAATTGAAGAATCCTGTTTTACAATTGTGCGGAACAATATACTGAGAAGAGAGAAATCATAAGTTATGATTCTCTAAAGAAAATTCGTATCAAGTAAAGACGATGCAAGAAAAGAAAAGAATCGTTAGCTAGAAGCTGACTGAAAATAGAAAATCGTGATTTGCAATTTTATAGAAAGAATAGAAAGAAGAAATTGTAGTTTACAATTTCTCAAAAATAGAAGCTTTCCACTACTGCTGAATGAGAGAAGATACACCGCCATGCACAGAATTAGAAGTCTGGTGAATTACGGATCTGAGAAGATTGATGAAGATAAACTCTGAAAACCTTTACTGCTGTTATCAAGGAAATAAAGCCGAAGAACATCTACAGTTTGAAAGCAAGGAAGAATAAAATTAGAAATTAGTGTTATATTAGGAATCTTTAATCTTTAGTAGTTTCATTTATAAGAATTATAAATCTTGTAAACTGGCTCCTTATGATCTATAAATAAGAGGGCTCGGTGTAGGAATAAACCGTCAAAGAAATTCTCATCATCAATTGATGACTGAGGTTGGGTTTTCTTTTAATCAAAATTAGAATAGGTTTTTATTGCTTTATAGATTAGATATTAGAGGCTTCTCATAAGCAATTGACGACTGGTATTGGGTGCTGACGATTAGTGTAGATATCGTAGTTTCTCAGAAGCAATTGACGACTGCAGTTGAGGGGTGAAAGATATATTTACTTTGCTTTATAGTTTAGATTTATTTATTTTATTTACTGCTTTATAAACATCATCGAATTTTGATTTGAATTGGCGACTCAGGTTGGAATTTGCAGATTAGTGTAATGGTTTTTACTTTTCCATCTTCAATTTTTTAGAATTTGATTGACGCCTAGATTTTAGGAGATTGTTGATTAGATTAAATCTGTGTTAAAGAATTTAAGTTTTTGATTGACGACCAAATTCTAGAAGACTGCAATACGGTGTAACGGTAATGTTTATTTTTATAAATATCCGATGGCTAAATATTGGGATTGACGACCCCAATTTCAAGGAGGATTAGGATTTATTTTATGCACTTTAGATTAAGAAACAATTCTTTATTCATATTTCTCCAGTAGTTTAAAACCTTAAAAGATAAATATAAACTTTGAAATAGAAATATAGATAAGATAATAACTTTTCCATGGAAACGATCCTATACTAGCTCTACAATTTCCATTGTGTGCTTGAAATAGGTTAAGACTTAATTAGATACACACATAAGTAGCGATCATGTTTTTGGCGCTGTTGCCGGGGAAGTGATTTATCTTTTTATTTATATTTCCATTTTGAAAATAAATATTTATATTTCATTAAAATTTTTAACTTTGTTTTATCACTTCTTAATCTTTCGTACGTTTATTCGAAACGACGACTCAGAGTCTCAACTTCCCCTTATCAGCGAAGCTCGAGGCTTAGATTTGCTCTCTCTCCCTAGTTTCTAGAATAAAAGAAATAGAGCTTTTTTTTCTTCATCACACCCGATCTCGAAGTCTAGATTTCTTTGAGTGTGATCCAAAAATTGAAAGGACTCTCCGACATAATTTGACGGAAAGCCAAATTTCTACAAGAGAATCCTCAATAATGGCTGATGATTTATCTATCCAGGAATATTTCAGCCCCATAGCATTGGTCGAGCCCTCTTGTATAGTTCCACTAGGGGTGCCTGCGGGTCCAAATTACCAAATCAAGCTCCATACACTTCAATTCGTACCGACCTTTCATGGGCTTGATCGAGAAGATCCCTACCAGCATCTAAGGGACTTCCTAGAACTTTGCACAGTGTTACAAACATCGAATGCCAACAAAGAGGCTGTAAAACTATGTTTGTTTCCTTTCTCTCTCAAGGACAGGGCGAAGGCATGGGTAATTTCGTTATCTGCCGAAAGTATTACCACCTGGGCGGAATTACAGTCCCAGTTCTTGGGCGAGTACTTTCCAATTGGTAAAACTAACCAAATTTGTCTGGCAATTCAAGACTTCAGGCAATTGCTAGGAGAATTATTTCATGAGAGTTGGGCATGGATGAAGGATTTGTTATGGAAGTGTCCTCTTCACGAGGTACCAAATTGGTTGATAGCATAAAGTTTCTATCAAGGATTGACTAAGACCAACCAGTCTATAGTCGATGCCGTAAGTGGAGGAGCCATTATGGCTCAGAATGGCCAGCAGTTCTTGAATTTATTTGAAAAACTAGCCAATAATTCAAAACATAAATATGCTCTACTTAGATTTGATCCTGATGTTACTTGCCACACCCTGCTCGCGAGGGGTGGACTTCACGATATCCCCAAAGATAAAGTAAAGAAGGAGGGAGACATGAGTGTAAAAATTTTATCTCTGGAACAACAATTTGCGACATTAATAACAACTAAATCTAGCACTCCAGATAGCTCTATAACATGGTACTCTAATAGCCAGACTCACAATTTTACTGAAAACCCAGCTGCGCCACCAAACTAGGAAGTAATGGAAAATGAATGAGTAATGATTTTTTAGAGGGGAGATTATGGGAACACCTATAACCCGTCATAGAGGAACCATCCTGGATTTAATTATGGATCCACGAGAGGTGCGCAATTAGCACCAATAGCTGTGCAGCCCAGATTTCTCCAGACTCAAATTTTCTAACAAAAACCTCAATTATCGATCGTGCAACCCCAATATGGACCACAGAGCAATGCACCTGATCCCACAATTGTTCAAATCCTTTAGGATTTACAGCAATAGTCGCATCAGCATTCAAAGGACTTACACCAGCTTGCTCAGTTCTCCTAAGTACTCAACTCACACACACAGTCCATGACGAAGTTGGAAAGCCAGATAGGCCAGCTAGCTTCTATGTGGCAAGGAGAGAAATTGGTCAATTGCCTACACAACCAGTAAATAATCCAAGAGGACAGCCATTCCAGGCGAAGACATCAACTCTCCAAAACCTAATTTAATGACCTCGTGGATCGTCGAGCTATCGACTCATCCGTAGCACCTCTTGTAAAATATGTACAATTAATTCTTTTCCATTTGGGTTTAGGTATCATATTACGATCAGAAACACTTAGAAACAAGGAATCATAATGTGAGCCTACTGTATATTTTGGACAATCGTATGGATTTACGATTGCCCTTCATTAGGCTAAAAGTTCATCAATCAAAATGTAGCGATTACTATTTGATTGATACGAGGGTTCATATTTCCTTCTTGAAAAGCTAGAGTTGAACCGACAACCGTAGGTTAACAAGTTGTAACAACTGGTTCAGCATGTCACCACTAATATAGAGCCTACAAATTCAAAGAAAGAGTATACTTGGCCCCATTTCTCGAACCCTCCAACCTTTCAGTTTTCTCCTTCTACCTTCCCTCTCTTTTTCAAAAACCCAATCCAACCGTTTTAAACCGTCTTACTCTTCCCAACCTTCCCTGTAACATCTGATTCATTTCGGAAGCTCTACATATCTCCTACACATATATTCAGAAGCTAGGGTTTGGTAAGAACAAGGTAATAATCTTCTTTCTGTTGGATTTCTGCAAATATGTTTACTGACATATGCAAGAACCATTGAACTAAGCACTAATCTTTGATACCTTGCAGAATTTTGCAGAATGGTAAAAACACATGAAAAATGGGTATGGGAAGACCCTGAAGAGGAAGGTAACATTTCAAACTCCTCTCCTATTAAAAGAATTATAGAATGGGTTGCTACCCAAAAAGCTAAACCAGTAGCCCCACCCAAAAAGAAGGCAAAGACCTCAGGGGTGGTTACCCCTAAGGACGAGGAAGTATTTGAACCGATTCCTTCCTCAAAAAAGGACACAAAATTGGACAAGGGCGAAAAGCCAATGACCACTGATAAACCATTGAGTCAGATCCCAGCCTCAATTGAACACCATCTTGTGGGATCAGAGGGTGCGGTAGATGTTGTTGCATTGGGAAGTTGCGAAATTAGTGGGGAAGCCATTAAATATTTTAGAGATGACAGGCTCTACTACTTCTTAGAGCCTAGAGTAACTCAAGTCTATCTTAGATTGGTTAAATTATTCTACAAAAATTTGACCAACAGTAGCAAAGGACCCACACCAGCACTAACCACAGCCATTGACAGACTCCCAATCTCACTAATGAAATAAATGGTTGTTGGGGTAATGAATGCACCCTTGAGGAGACCTGGGGTGTCCCCTGACATTGAAGAAGCAAACATGTTGAGAGACCCCCCTGAGAGCATTCCTGACTTTCCTCACATGGCTTGAGAGTTGCTAGGCCGACCCCCAAAAGACAGGTCATTCTTCCTGTAAAAGGATTTAGAAAGGAAGAGTCTATCACTTCACTTCTTTGATATTTTAATTCACAAGACTATTCACCCTACGGGTTACGGGACACAAAGATGGGCACTTTTTGCAAAGGCCCTGTATCTTATGGCTAATCGATTCTGGTTCGATGTGTCATCTTACCTATTGGAGGTAATAGATACCATAAGGGAGAAATTGAATTTGGAGAAGTATCAGACACATAAAATGTGTCTGCCTTTTGGAGGTCTAATCACGAACTTACTGACCAACGTGGGATATGACATCGATCCCAAAGAAGAATCTTTCCCTAAAGTAGAAGATGGCCTCACAGTAATAACCTATAGAAGGACTTTTAGTGTGGAGAATAGTAAGAAAATTCCACTACCTGCACACAAGAAGAGCACCCCATCTATACCAGAGATAACACAAGAATTAGTATTAGATTCTGACATAAGGGATGAACCAGTTGTTGAAAAAACTACAGCGCCAAAGGAATCAGTGGTAGCAGCACAGGGAGTGATGATTCCTACTGAGCATCATAATAATTTGTACGATCCGGAGTTGGATTAACCCACTGAACCTGCTTTGCCCCCTTCTACAGAGGCTACCACAGTACCACTTAGTACAGAAGCAGTACCTATGAAATCATTGACAGCAACTACTGAAGAACAAGTTGTTCCCCCCTTGAAGAACAAGTCATAGAAGTAGATGAAGTTGAAATGGCTACCTCTAGCCATATCCCTACTCCTATCGAGTTGATTGCTACACTCCCAAGTTCAATCATTACAGAACCGACACCAACATTTGAAGCGCCAAAGGAAGGACCATGTTCTTAAACTCCAAGGGTAGGCTTCACAGAGTTAATGACCCGAGTACCATCTCCTCCAGCCACAAATTCCAATAACACTAGCTTTCCTTGAAGCACAGCAGGACCTAGAAAGAAGACTGGCGGTAGTCAAGCAATGGCAAATCATAAATGCTCTCGTACCAGGAGTTGTGAAGAGGGTGATGGAAGAAATTCAGATGTTGAAAAACATAGTCTGAGATAGTATGCCTAATGTACAAGAACACCAGGAGTTGATAGAAAATCTAAAATGAAAGGCCGTAAGAGAACATCCTGCACATTGGATGGTCCGAACAGCCAAGAAAATCCAGGAGGCTACTACAACACTCCAAGACCAGGTTGTGCAACTTCAAGAGGAGAATAGGAAGCATAGAGAATACCAGCAAGCATGGGAAGGAGAAAAGAAGGAATATGAAGATAAATTACCAAACTTGATGGAACAGTTTCGGTAGTTCATTGAAGACCTAGATTTTAGAGAAACTGCAGAGAAAAAGCACACAAGGAGGTTGAGGAGTCGTTAAAAGATCAATTACATGAGAAAAATCACATGCTAACAATGACTGAGGGAAGATTATAGAAGCTTCAGGATGATAAGGATTCATTAGTCCTAACCTGTGCAACAAAAAGGAAAAATAGATTTAATCACGAGCAAGTTCTGGAAGATAGCAACAGGACTACGCACTAAAGCCGAAAAATTAAAAGATGAAATAGAATTGAAATCTTCTGTGATCGCAATGCTGGATGAAAATTTTAAAAAGAAAGAAACAGTTGAGGGTCAGTTGAGGGAATGACAAGTGGCAGCAATAACCAAAAACGTAAGTTTAGGATTACAATGGAGCCCACAATCAGAGCAGGACCGTTCAACAGCAATTTTGTCCGACTCTGCGGAAGACCAGATAAGTAGCTCCTATTCATTACTAGCCTTGCCAGCACCAGCACCACCTACAACAACCCTTATACCATATCCATCATCACCGAGTGACTAAACCTTTCAGTACTTCATAAACCTCACAGGTATGATAATTTTGTTAAATATTTTTGTACCCTATTTTGAACAATGAGGACATTGTCCTATTTAAGTTTGGGGCGGATATACAAATCTGTATATATTAGTAGGTAACAGTTTTTATTTTGAAATTTGAAAATTTGAAGAAAATTAGAAAATTTTTAGTTTCTCTGCTTTTAGAAAAATAACAATTTTAGTCTAGAGTTAATCAATATATGCAAAGTATGACAAGAAAAAATTGTGAATCTATTAAACTTTACAATCCATCATAGCAAAAGTTCAACAATCAAAACAAAACAGTTGCAATTCATGAATAACACCTTTGAACACTGTATCTGATGAATGTTTGAAAGTATACAATTAATTTAAATTATAAAATTTAGATTATAGTTTCAAATTATAAAATCTGTGAGATCTTGAGCTAATATATCCTCTTTATATTCTGAGAGAGACTATTTTTTTTTCAAGCTTAAAATTTTTTCTTGAACTTTTACTGAAAAATCTCATACTGCTGAACTTAAAATCAAGATATTCTGTGATTATCATGATTTGTTTCTTTAAAACTATCTGTTAAATATATCAAAATAAGAAGACATTGATACTAGTAAATCGTGAAAATGATCAAAGGCCATCTTTTATTAAACTAGAGCCAAAATCCCAGAAAAGATTTTATCCTTTGAACCCATATTAGAAGCCTAAAATCGAATTTCTTTGTACCAAGATTTTATAAACCTTTAACCATATTATAGACACCCCCATTTTGCCCTCTCGGAATATACAATTTCATTCGATCAACCTTTGACTTCATAACCCTGATATGGGAACCATGCACTGAAATAATAGTACATAGCTGAACACAGGCTCAAATAATAGCTCTGTGGCTCAAGTCCCGACGTAGGGAGACTATAGACTGAAACAATAGTATATAGTTAGAATGCAAACTAAAATAATAGTCTTGCATTTCAGACTAGAGACCAGACTCGGACAACCCCCAATTAAGCGCCTGAAACCTCGCATGTAATTCGATTGCACGCTGGACCACAAACGCACAATCAATCCCCCTTTCAGACCAAACTTCCTTTCCCAGAGCATCTCGAGACTCGATCACGCGCCTGAAACCAGACGCGCGATCGGATTAAGCGCTACATCACCAGCGCGCAATTGGCCTATGCCCGACCTAGCCTCACAGTCCTTGACCCCTAAGTTTTCTTGATTGAGCGCTTCTGACGAAACGCTTAATCGGATTGTGCACGTACTAACAAGCACGCAATTAGCCCTAACGCTATTAGGACTAGGAAACTCAATGAGCAAGTCAGTCGGTCGGTGACTGAATCGGTACCGACTCAAAGCGATTAAGTGTTGGGAGTCTAGCGCGGAATTTGATTAAACGCCTGAAAAATGGCGTGTAATTGAAGAAAAGCCTATAAAAGATTTTTTTTCTAATTCGCCCAGGGAGGCTAGCAATTTTCTAGAGAGAACGGATTTTTTAGGATTCCGAAACCAGAGAACTCCAAGGACAAACCCATAGAGCAACTAGTTATGATTTCGAGATTCAAGTTTCGTATCTTCGAGATTTCTCTCCGTAGCCCCGATCCTAGGTAAGAATTTAATTTTTTTTTAGTTTTCGACCATAACTTCTAGCCTATAGATTTACGATTTCTCTTAGTTTTAATTTTCAGTCCGAGACCATAGCACCCTTTTCAGACGGCAAATTTTTTTATATTTGGTTCTAATTATCTGAATTCGGAACCATTCCTTTATCCAACAGTGTAATTTACTGACCCTAGGCCTTTAATTCCATTCTAAAATCTTAATCTCCAGTCCTATCATTAATTTCTGGTTCTAGATCTAAGACTCTAGAACCAGTCCTTAACCATACAGTCTGATTTTCTGACTTCAGACCTGAATTCAGTCGTCAAAATTTAAATTTAAATTTAAATTTCGTATTTTCATATCTCCAAAAATCCTAAATATTAATTTTAGTTTCTATAATTCTAGTTCATAATTTAATCCATAATTATTATTCTTAAATCAATTTCGAAAAATTCAGAATACTATTTTACGGTCTAAAATCCAATTTATCTTTGATCTCAGTCATCCGATTTGCCCAAGGGAGCTTACGGAGGGTACTCTGGAACGAAGCCAATCCTCCTTAGCATAGCGGGCTCAAAACCCCTTTTTTTTTTAAGAATTCTAGAATCAATTAATTACTTTTTCTTATTTTTTTAGTATAATTAATTAGTAGATTTATTTTATTTCAGCATAATTAATTAATTAATCTAATTAGATTTTAGCGTGATCGATCAATTTCTTCAAATCAAATTTTAATTGGTCAATACCTTGCTTTAATTAGAATTCAGTATAATTAATTCATTGCTTTAATTCAATTTTTGTTATAGTTAATTCATTGCTTTAATTAGAATTTTAGTAAAATTAGTTTTTTTATTTCAATTAGATTTTTAATAAAATCAGTTTATTCGTTTAAATTAGATTTTAATAAGTTTTATTCCTTTGCTTAAATTAGAGTTTTAGTGAAATTAGTTTTCTATTTCGATTAGAATTCTAGTAGGACTGTTATACTTAATTTAATTAGAATTCAAATACAACTAGTATATTTGCTTAATTTGAATTTTAATATAATTAGCATGCTCAAATTAATTAAAATGTCATCAGAACTATTACATATGCACTCCTAGTACAATCAGGAAACTTGATCATAATTAGGCTTCTAATGGAATCAGGAGACTAAAATTAATCGGACTCCTAATAATATTATGACGCATAATTAATTAAACTTTCAATAAGAATAAAAATAGTAAAAATTAATCAGACTCCTGATAGAACTAGAATATTGAATTAAATAAACTATAATAGATTCCCACCCAACCAAACTCACAATAGAATTAGGCAAGTCTAAACTTACCAGAACCATAACAATAAAGGGAAATAAAAGGGAAATTAAACTATCTAAAAATAGAAAGACACTGCTGCTGACGTTAGCAGGCGGATGATTCAGTATAGCAGTAACCCATACCCGCTCTCAAGCGTGATTATTGACGTGTTGCAGCGTCGATAAATATCTGCAGCTGGTGATCGTAACAAACTAGGAACTTTCCTAGAAAACCTTTATCTATTTTACCTCTACTATTCAGAACGTCGCATCGCTAGAGTCCACTGGGACAGAATTGGAGCCACTGATTCAACGGGGACCGACAGGAACCCAGAAAAAGCGTGCACCAATAGACTGGCGATCGCGATGGGACACTTTTGCAAACTCTATTTTTCTAGATAGTTAGTTTTCATCTTATCTCCCTATTTTAGCTTCTCTTTCCATTGTGTCATTTAGATCCCCTTTTATACATATATGAGTCTTCATCAAAGACTCGAGATGTCTGGTATATGAAGAGTGAGTTTAGGAGACCCACCATTGTGGGGATGTCATAACAACCCCACGTATGAAGAAGAGCCATTTCACAATTCTAGCCCATGACAACCTGAGATTAACATGGCTGGTGAGCAAGAAAGTCTCTTCTCCACCCCACACATCGGTAATAATCATAATGGGAGAGATGGTAACATTGGATAAAACCTTACCGCTTAATAGATCGTAGAACTCAGTATTCAAAGAATACAAAGAGGAGACGACGACTCCAAAGAATTGCTTCGAGGGTTGGCCGCCACACACGAAACCATTAGGTCATAATAATTTTTAGAGGAACAAGAGAGATAAGAGAGGCCACCTTCTACCCCGAGCACGGTGTCAGCCTGGGCCACACCATTGAGACAGCCTGCCCACACATTATTTAGACAAGGTTTGCTCACAGGTCACTCCAAAAGACAACACTATTAAAATCGAAGATCTCCCTAAAATGCTCGATGAGTATATGGCTAAGAGAGAGCACCCTGGTCACTCATTCTGATTTGACAAATTTTGTCGGGACATCGAGTTTAATTTACCAATAGGATTTAAACCACCGAAATTTACCAAATATAGTGGCACGGGAAATCCAAATCATCACTTGGCCCTCTTTTATAATGATTGCCGACCCATACGTGATAATCAAGGACTTCTCATTCTCTATTTCCAATGCTCATTAGAAGGAGAAGCTTTAGATTGGTTTGTATGACTCCCGCTTTATAAGATAGAGACCTTTGATGAATTAGTTGGTCAGTTCCTAGACCAATACAAACACTTGATCCAAGAGACGATCAGTCTCAGCGATCTAATGGCAGCTAAGCAAGGACCTGATGAAGAATTTACCGACTTCGTCGCCAGATGGAGAAAACTCACTGCTAGGATCAGCACCTCAATGAAAGATAAGGATTCGGTGGACATTATCATAGAAAATACTAGAGAACAGTTAAAGAGCGCACTTGACATAAATGATTGCCCCGACTCCACTGCAGTCCATTCCCGGGCATCCCGATTTGCACGATACATTAAAGGCGAAGACCTTACTCTATCCATAGTCACATCGAAAGTAGACTCTTCTACTGAATCAAAATTGAATAATAATAAGAAAACCTTAGGAAACGAACAAGTCAACACCATTGTTAATCAAGGATAAAACTCTAGTAATGGGAACTTCCATTCGCAAAATTTTAGATAAAATCAAAATCAACAACGGTATACCAACCAAAACCAAGGTGCTAATCAACAAAGATACGTGAACCAAAAGCAAGGCCAGAATCAGAATCAAGGTCAATACCCGAACAGAAACCAATACCCTAATACCTATTAGAATAAGAATCAAGTTTTGACACAACCAGAGGCCCCTACCAGCTGAAGCGAGAACACTATCCCCCTATACCAAATACGATTCCCAACATTTTTCATCTCCTTAATACTCAGAATCTCCTCCGATTCCCGCAAGAGAAACCCCACCCATGGCCAACAAATCTAGACTATGGTAAATATTATGCGTTCCATCAATACGTGGGACACAACCTAGAGGACTGTTGGGTCCTCAGGATGTAATCTATGACATGAATGATCGAAACCAGATTGATTGGGAAGCACATAGGAACTCTAGCCCTAATAATAACCAACCCTAATAAAATTTAGGAATCCGTAATAACCCCATGCCCAACCACAAACAAACAACATCGGCTTAGGTCACCACCGTAGATCTCTCCGGTCGACTCCCCTTCCAACCTTTCACCTTAACCACTCACATTCAACCCTCTGCTACTTCCACCACACTAGAAAGAGCTCCTTCACCCCCACATCCCTCGGCCCTGATCACTCGCATCGCCTCGCCGAATCCACCTCCTGATATAAGATTCACTCATATCTGAGTCTATTCCTTTAAGGTCAGGAGACTGTTTCTCTGTAGTCACCCACTAGAGCCTCCAACCCCTCCAAATCCTAAACCAATGCCATTACCACTCCCTTTGTCTGCTTCTGAACTCGAGTATGGAGATCACGTTCTCCAAACTGTAGCACAAATGGCTGCATGGGTAGAAAGTGTCACCCGAAAAACTCCAAGCTAAGAAAATAAAATAACGATCGAGCATTCGCTCAACCTAAAAGGAAGTGACCTAGAAGAACATTCTGACCCGTGCAAGACACTGATCTCTACTTTTATAGAAGAAGAAGATTACACATAGTACCTCCCAACTTGGAGGGGCACCATTCAGGTAGGCGTTCCAACCTCGAATTTCATCGATTTTATAAACACATCCTCGTCAAGCCGTGCTGGGTTTGTTCAACAACCGACTTGCTCGATTCTCAAATCAGTAATTAATTACCCACCTCTGCCTTTTCCTCAAAATAAGGATCTCACGAACGTACAACCACCAGAGGGGAATGTCAGAGAAAGAGAAGTTAACTTGCCTCCCCCACCTCACATCATCCCTCCACCAATTCCTGCACCTCAACCATTCCAACCACCAGCACCTAAGGCCCATTGGCCAGGCAAAGAAATTGTGCTCGAGCCAGGGCAAGAATATGACCTTCTACAGCATCTCCAGAAGATCCCGACCCAGATATCCATACTAGAACTCATAAAAAAATTACCTGATTATCACAGGTTGTTGATAAGGACACTTGAAGACACACAAGTGGATGAGGATACAACCCTGGATGAGCTTAATCAAATAATGTCAGTCATGGTGCAACCTCCGGCACTCACTTTTACAGACACAGACATGCCTAAAGAGTCACTCCGCAAGAGTGCGACCCCCATATATCTTACAGTCATAATTAGAGGATTCTCCATACCACATGCACTAGCTGACACGGTTGCAGGACTTAACATTTGCCCTCTCATCACGTTGAAAATGCTCGAATATATAGAGCAGGATGTCAGGCCCTCTGCACTATCACTTATAGCTTATGATGGCTCGCGTCGCTTTGTCAAAGGAACTATCAAGCTACAGGTTTGCCCCGGACCTATAACAAAAGATGTTACCTTCCACGTTTCTGATTCCACTAGTACATACAATCTCATTTTAGGAATGAAATGGTTGGAGTCGATGAAGGCCGTCGCATCCACATACCATCAATGCATCAAATTCTCATACGAGGACTCCATTATCTGTATATACACTAATGCACCCCTCCAGGAGATAGACACTGATTATGTGGCGAGCATACCAAGCGCTAGCGATTGTGTGTTGATCATAGGTCATATTCAAATGACTCGAACCCCCTATGAGACAACCATTGTGAAAGTCCATCCCCCTATCCCTCCTAGTTTTCCCTCAACCCGTTGACAAAATTAATGAAAAGAGAGGTTGGCCCAAACCTCGCCAAACTCTATTCCATTAAACCTACCACGACAAATGGGTGGGACCTTATGTACCAACTTAGATACACCCCCCACACTAGACTCAAAAAAAATAAGTAAGGTCGTGTAGGACCCGTTGTCCCAACTCAAATACGTAAGCACATCAAGTTAGGTTACCAATCAGATGACCCGCAAGACAACTTGCCCCCTTCCTCGCCAAAATGGTCTCTATATGACCACTTCGCCTATGGGACCACTGAGAAAGCATATATGCCAAAGTGTAAGGAAGTGTCATTCACTAGATCCGAAGAGGTGGAAATTGAGCAAATGACTAAAGCGTTCAATGATTTAACCAATCTAAATGATGAAATTGATAAACCACTCAAAGGAGTCTAGCCCATGTTTGACATGAAGGAATTTATAGAAGAGAGGAGAGAAGAACCTCCAGAATCTGACCCACAAGTAGAAGATTGGGAATCCACTGACGATGAAGATTTTCACATAGCTACCTTGCAAGATAGTGAAGAGTACTCACGCTTAATATGGGAAAGAGATGATACTCCACAAGGAAATGCTAACTCGTATAGCATCTGCCTTGGCCTTGGCCTTGAGGGATGGGAATGCCCTTGGGACTCCCCTTGTATCGCTTACCCATACTAACCCCGCTGTCGGGCATGTGCCAGCATATTAGAGCGTTTCGCTAGTTAGACTCAACACTCTACGATAGAAGAATCGAATCACTCCAACCTCGTGACAACTGACATAAGTAATGACCTACCAGCTTGGCTACCAGCAGAAGAAGTAGAAAATCCCAACAGTCATCTGGTTGACCTAGGGGAAACGCTTGCGTCACCCTCATAGACTTTGAAGAGGAATTTGAAGTAGACACTTTTACATCCCCGAATTCACCGCAACTTCAAATATTTTTGAAATATCTCAAGGAAGCATGGCAACCTCCCTCGAGTGATGATGAGGACTATTGGATAGACTTTCCGGCCCTCGAGTTAGAGGAGCGAGCCAATCTAGGACTTCAAGTACTATCAGATCAAGAAGATGAATTTGATAACGTCTTGACTATGACCTAGAAGGATGGGAATGTCCTTAGGAATCCCCCTGCATTCTTCACCATTATCAACCTCGTTGCCGAGCATGCGCGCTCATCCTAACGTATTATGAAGAGCAAGGAAAAGAACTCACCACCACTGAGGATCCTTTGAGAGATTCCCCTCGGTGGGAAGAACAACATTATTACAACTTAGAGGATGATAGTTCAATTGACTACGATCTTCAGAGCTTCTTCGAAGAAGAGGCGATCAATATGGCAGAAGAAGTCCAACCGTTAATGCCGCTGTCATAAGCATTGCTCATTCAAAAGATCTCATCAGATGAGGACTCCAAAAAAAAATGTCAAATTCACAACAAGTCTGCATTTCCTGAAGAATGGCCCCAACAGCCGTCTCGCACCCTCAACTAGAGGAAGCAATTCTCCCGGCGCCCCTTGAGGCGATCGAACCTACACCATATTTATTATCAAAAATTTTTAAAAATAGAAAAAATAGAAAACCCCAAAAATTCATAAATATAAAGTCCAAAAAAATCAGAAAACCCCAGAAAAGAATGGGAACTCTTCATCCCGAACCAAATTTGTGGCCAACAAGGAAACTTTTCTCCTAAGGTGTCTATCTCATTCCCCGCATGAGGATGTAAAGTATCCCGGCTAAACAATAAGCCAGTGATCATATCGGACAAGATACTTCGTGACTTTGAGAGAAGAATTAGTAGTCTTAACCTTCACCTTACCAAAGATCTCTCAGTCATAGATTGTACCGATGAAGGGCTACCTTTCGAAAACTTAGATCCCAGTGTAGCAATTTCGCAGTATACGAACTTACCGAGGACGAAGAAAGAGCACCAGTTGTCGAAGAGGCACTGGACTTCCAACGGGTTATCAAGAGTTTTGATGAGCAAACCCAAGCTGTCATGGAACCCATGAAAGAATTTAACTTTGGCACTGAAGAGAAACCCAAGAAGCTATTGATTAGCGCCACGCTCAACTCCAAGGAATGCCAATAAATTGCACAAGTCCTACAAGAACACCTCGATTCCTTCGCATGGTCTAACGAAGATATGCCCGATTTAGACTCGAGTTTAGTAAAACATCGCCTTGTCTTAGAACCTAATGCAAAGCATGTTAAGCAGAAACTTCATAGGATGCACCCACAAATTGTCCTCCAAGTTAAAGAGGAAGTCGACGAGTTACACAAAGCTAAATTTATCCGAGTCATTCTTTACCCTAAGTGGGTCGCCAACATAGTACTTGTTTCCAAGAAAGGTGACAGAGTACTAGTTTGCATCGACTTCTGAAACCTCAACCAGGCATGCCTAAAAGACTACTTCCCACTTCCACACATTGACACTCTAGTCGACAACACCGCTGGACATGAGATGCTATCCTTTATAGACGGTTTCTCTGGATACAATCAGATCAAATTAGCAGAACCCGACCAAGAGAAGACTTCCTTCACCACACCATGGGAAACATACTGTTATGTCGTTATGCCTTATGGGCTCAAGAACGCAGGAGCCACGTATCAACGTGCCATGATGGCTATCTTTCACGACATGATGCATAAGTGTGTAGAAGTCTATGTCGATGAGATATTAGTAAAGCCCCAAATGCTAGTAGGACATGTTAAAGCGCTCCGACTAGTGTTACAAAGAGCTAAGAAATATTAACTAAAAATGAATCCAAAGAAATGCGTCTTTGGAGTCACCTTCAGAAAATTACTCGATTTCATAGTTAGCAAGCGAGGGATCGAAGTCAACCCTGCAAAAGTCAGAGCCATCCTCGAGATGTCGCCTCCCAGTAATATTAAAGAGTTACGAGACCTGATAGGAAGATTGCAATTCATCAGAAGATTTATTTCCCAGCATTCGGACAGATGCGATCCTTTCTATAGACTACTTAAAGGAGGAGCTGAGTACAAATGGGATGAGCAGTGTCAGCAAGCCTTCGATAACATCAAGAAATACCTCCTTAACCCGCCGATACTATCGCCACCCATCCCCGAAAGACCCCTAATTCTATACCTCTCAGCAAACGATAAAGCAATGGGAGTAATTTTGGGACAACATGAAGAAGACGGCAAGAGAGAGAAGGCTATCTACTACCTCAATAGGACTATGGTCGAATACGAACGAAAGTACACTTCAATGGAGAAAACTTGCCTTGCATTGGTGTGGGCCTCTACAAAATTATGACACTACTTCGAAGCATATAAAATACTAGTACTAGCCCGAATGGACCCTCTGAAGTACGTATTCGAAAAGCCCACAACGTCAGGAAAGATCGCTCACTGGCATATGTTATTGCAAGAATTCGATATCACTTATTTCACACAGAAGTCGATCAAAGGGCAAGCAATCACTGATTATCTTGCAGATTTCCCACTCCCTAGTGATGAACCCATACATACAGATTTCCCCGACGAGGACCTATTTACAATTCATAATGAAGAGCCCGACAAGACCTCATGGTTTATTTTTACGACACCCTAAATCACAAAGAAAAAGGCATCGGGATAATCCTCCTAAGTCCAGAAGGAGTTGTCATACCTAAAGATTTTTAATTAGATTTCCCTATCACTAATAATGTTGCAGAATACGAAGCCTTTATAGCTGGACTACGAGCAGCGCTACAATTGGGTGTTAAACAGTTAAAAAACCATCGGTGATTCCAAACTAGTAATTTCACAAGTCATAGGAGAATAGAAAACTAAGGAAAGGAGACTAATGGCATACCTAAAAATCGCTCAATATTTACTAAAGAAATTTAAAATAATCTCTTTCACACATATCCCAAGATTAAAAAACGAGCTCGCAGATTCCTTAGCCATTCTAGCCTTGGTCATCCAAATACCCATCGGGAAAAATACCAAGACCTTCTTCATCGAAAAGTTGACAGTACCCGCCCATGAGGTAGCATGGATCGTCAAGAGAGAATTACCCGTCCTCTCCACGAGTACAGGACCAAAAGAGGCAATCACCTTGGAAAAGCATGTGAAGATAGAAACCGAAGTTGCCATGGTTAGATTTGAAAAATCACCGACTGACGATGGACAACCGTGGTATTTCGACATCTGGAACTTCTCAAAATATTAATACGTCCCTCCATACACCACGAAGATCGAATGGAAGACTATAAGGAACAAATGCGCCCGATTCTACATACTTGGCAAAACATTATACAAAGAGGCCTTCACTAAAGGAGTATTGCTACGATGCGTCACGACCGCCGAAGGATAATACATCATCCGAGAAGCACACACCAGTGCCTGCGGTGCCCACTCCGATAGACAGGGACTCGTCAATCAAGTCACACGACAAGGCTACTTCTAGCCAACAATGATAAGAGATTTCCACCTATACGTCCAATCCTATAAGCAATGTCAAGAACACGCCGCACTCATCAAAGCTCCATTAGTTGCATTGAATACTATGACCTCGCCATGGCCATTCTCGATGTGGGCCTTCAATGTCATTGGACCTTTCACAGACATCATTGGGAACACTCACAAGCATGCGTTCATACTTACAACAATCGAATACTACACCAAATGGGCAGAAGCTGAATCCTATGTCAGAATCACCGCTTCAACACTCATAAGGTTTATCATTCAGAATATCATCACCAGGTTTAGAGTACCCATAATATTTATCATCGACAATGAACCACAGTTTATCTCGAAGAAAATGAAGAAGTAATGCAAGAAGTATGGTATTGATCTATACCACTCATCACCGTTCTACCCTCAAGGCAACAGACAGGTAGAAGCTACGAATAAAATACTAATTTGAATTTTAAAACACATAGTAGAAATAAGTAATGGAGTGGACTAGCCTGAACAACTATCAGAAGAACTTTGGGCCTATAAGACCTCTATTCATATGGCCACTCGCCAAACTCCCTACCTCCTTACCTATGGGATGGAGGCAGTCCTATCATATGAGATATAAGTACCATCCTTACGGATTTAACTCGACGAGAGGAGAATTGTTCTACTCACACAGTTAGAGTAGCTCGATGAAACTCGCCTAAGGGCAGCTAATCACGCTTAGGTATATCAAAGGAGAGTGGCCAGGGCTTACGATAAGAAAGTCCTTGAACGAACCTTTAATATTAGAGAATTAGTCTTAAAGAAAATCATGCCTCCAAGCGCTCCCATGCAATAGGAAAACTGAAACCAAACTGGGAAGGCCCTTATGTCATAACATCTGCATACCCTGGAAATGCATACAAACTGGCGAACCAAGACGGGGAAGAACTCCCTAGCCCTTGGAACGCAATGTACCTTAGAAAATATTACCCTTAGCCCCGTGATTGTCACATCCTGTGATTAAATACTTATCACCCTCGTAGTCATAATGATCTATTCATTAGTCGTACGCCTTCAATTCTTTGAATATCCTTAAGACCTCCGATTTATCACCCACCTTTTTTTACTCGAGCAATCTGACTAAAGGACTAGTGACCTATCTAACCTCTTTCAAAAGCATAAGTAACACCTGATCCTCATTTTTCTTTCCCCGCCACTAGAGGAGACATTAGAGCAAAAAAATAAAAATTTTAGGTTCAATCAAAACTCATTATTCTTGTGCTAGCAAGATGCTTTCAAAAAATATGCATTTGCATATCAAAAATCGAGTGAGAGCATTACGACGAATGAACAAGTCAATGAGCTCAGGGAAGCATAAGTAGGTCGTGAGGACATCTCTGGTAACTTTACTAGAAGTGTATAAGCAAGCTGCGAGGGCATTCCTGATGTCCCCATACTACTAGATGTCATCGCAAGGTGGCGAGAGGAGGATAAACTCCTGCTAACCATAGAATATGAGATTTTGATGGTGCCGAAACATGACGAAGTGCTCGATCATGGCATCCTATATCCCCTCTAAAAAAAAGATTGTTACTCATCCCTTTTGAAAAGCATTAGATGTAAACTATTCCCCACGTCACGGAGCCTTACCCCCTCTTCTATTTTTATCTTTCAACGATAAATCATAAGCCTTACAGGATGCTCCTAGAAATGAAACTGAAAATCGATGAATGATGATTGATGCAATCACCTACTATACCTACCATACTTCTCCCTAATAACAACAGGATAGGATGACCACCACCCGAGATAAACCCCATATACAACTGACTTAATCAAAGAGACCTCTCCGGTTCGATGATGGTATCGATCAACTTTTCTTCAAAACTAACTCACCAAATACCCATGACCGTTTCTAGACTCAAAGTGCTCATCTTGAGACCCAGAAAAGCTCCATTATATCTTGATGCTGGGGCATTTTTTTAGATTAGAAGAAGAATCATATCAGAAGCGCTGGCTTGTCCAGAAAGAAGATAAGGAACAACGAAGTTAGCACCCGAATAGTGCTACCGAAGATATTATACTGCCAATCCTACCACGCTCCTTCATTAGGGCATTTTTATTTTTTATTATTTCTTTATTATTTTATCTTAGCTATTTGCTTTCCCTGCTGCATTATTTTCATTTCAAAAAAAAGAAGAGAAAAAAAGAAAATAAGAAAGAAAAAAAGAGCACATACTCATCTTTTGTTACTAAACTCCGGTCTGAGACACTTACCCCCCTTGAAAATTAGTAAGGGGGAGAACAAAACTACTGACAACATTACTCTCACATATGCAGATACAAAGCAACCAGCAACCGTCACCAGGCCAGCTAGGGAAGCATCCAAGTCCCAATGACGATCGATGGCGCTAAAGCAACTAAAAAAAAAGAAGCAAAAGTAAACGCAAGAGGTAACTAAAAGAAAAGGACCCAATCAGGTACATCTAAACCAAAAATCTCTATATATATGTGTCAAAAAAATTTCCATCTCTTTTTACACTTGTCACTGTTGGGGAATTCCAGTGTGCTGATTTTTGGTGTAAAAATCAGGAGATAACAGAGATGGATTCAGCACATCTAAAATATCCTAGACCTGCAGGATACAGGATCTGTTGTAGCAAGCTTTAAAAGAATGGTAAGGGAATGTCCACAGGGCGGCTGGTTAGAAATATGATAAATCTCTAGATCTGTAGGAGATCTGGCACCCTAGCTATTACTAATTTAGCTAAAAGATAGGGGAGAAGTTTGGATAGGGTTGTCACTTAAATTAACTACAATTAAAATGCAAATTGTCTTAGATCGAATCTGGAGCCTCAGATCTTGCAGGTGGAAGGGTTAAAAACTCAAAAGATGGAGAAGAACAGCTTGGAGGTTGTTTTCACTGTAATTAGGTTGAGCTAAGTATATTACAGAGGTTCAAAAGCACACAAGTCCCTCGGCTGGCCACAGGCACTAGCCACAAGCACAGCTACAGGGTATAAATTCCACTTCAAATCACAGGATCCACCTGGCCTTAAGGCTATGATCTGTCCACTTTAATGGTCACAGACCATCCTATAGGCTTTATCGAATCCATGGATTGTAGTAGACGAATCCAATTGAGGCCTGAGCTCAGATTTACCTTAAGGTTATGATCTGTCCACTTTAATGGTCACAGACCATCCTAGAGATCTCCTACAAAGCCAGAGCCTGAATTAGAATAATTAAAACCACTACAGATACTGCAATTTCCAAGTCACAGACGCAGGAAATTACAGGGATATCAGATCTAGGGAATTCAGATGATATCTAAGAGGTCTACCAGTTAAGTGGGTGAGCTGATTGTTAAGACCTGAAAAGTACCACTTTTCACCCCTTAACTTAGCCTTTGATTAGACCCTTAGCCATCTAATAAAAGTTTGTTAAGTGTTTTCTGTAGATAATAAACAGCAGTGCAATAAGGCCATAAATCCTGTTAAGGAGCCCATGATTGGCACCAGAAGTCCCTCAGAAGAATGAGCCATGAATCCAGACCTGAGATAAGCCTCGCGCAGCTGACAAAGCTCCAGAGGATTCAGAAAAATATGCTTCGCGCAGTCCTCGCGAAGTCCCAAGATTTCACAACAACTTCTCATGCAGTTGAGTGATAGACTAGCTTCAGAATCCTGCCTCGCGCAGCTGTCGCGCAGTAGCCGCGGGATGCAAATGTCAAGTGAACTTCTCACGCAGTTCTCATGCTGTTCAGGAAGAAAGTAGCCTCACGAAGCCAGAGTTAGCCTCGCGAAGATTTATTATGAAATGGAATGCTCGCACAGTTCTCGCGCTATTCACAAGTAGCAATCCAACTGCGCGAAGCCCAATCCAGCGAGAGCTTAACTATCTACCTCGTGACTGCTCAAAGCATCAAGAAGCTGCAACCCTGCAACGTCTGAAGTTTTAATGCAAACTCATCCTTGCGAAGTTAGTGCTACCACGCGACAAGTCTGGGAGTCGACTGCAACCTAGCGAAGCTCTGAACTCTAACTTCCATTATTCTATAGAGGACATGCTGGGGATTTCCAGCGATTAGGGCATGCACTCCCACACTCAAATCTCCATGCACGTGCCCCGAGGCATCCAAGGATCATTAATGGGCCATGTGGCATCGCTAAAATTAGGGTTTCCTAACCCTAATGCACCGCCACACCCACTGCTATATAAACCTAAGCCTGGTTTAGGTTTAGGGAGCTTTTTAGACTTAGACACCAGCGGAAGAACTCAAACCTTATCACTGATAAGAGATCTGAGATCATTTTCTTTTTTGTTCTTCTGTAGTTGTAAGTAGTTTTCCTTTTTCTTTTTCTTCTCTCCATGGCCCAGCACTTGCTGGCCATGCCTATGTATGTTTATTGAGATTAGATTAATAGAATTTATGATTAGGTGTTGTACTTTGTTAAGGTCAGCTGCTTGTGATCCGCCATTGCTTTGGCTGTGATTCAAAGCAATGGAGGACTGATTCTAAGGACCCATTCAGATCCAAGTGACCTGTGTGTCTGGACTATCATGGTCTGATACAACCTTAGCCCCACCACAGGACCCACTAGATCTGAAATCCTCATAGAAGCCTGAGCTGGTAGCCTTGTGGCCATGGTGGTGGCAGCAATATTCTTATTTTGTTTTGGGCTCCGTGAGGAGGATAGCCTCTGGGATAGTCTGTGATCATTCAAGTGTACAGGTTATAGCCTTAGGGTGAATCCAATCCGTCGATCTAAAATGGATCCTTCTTCTCCGAGCCTGAGCTTGTAGCCTGGTAGGAGATTGCACAAAGGCAGACTCCCCTATATTAGTATAGACCCACCATCAGATGGCAGATCTGATCTGGGTATGGAGATTGTAGGCTTGTGGCTGGACCATTGTAGTCCCACTCAAGCAATGGACATCTAGATTTAAGGTGGTACTCAATCTCTTGCTGGTTCTATGTGTCTGGGCTATCATGTTCCTATATAGCCTTAGCCCCACACATAGAGCTTTAGAAGTTGAGGTTCCCTATGGATTCTTGAGCTTGTAGCCTGGATGAAGTAGTGCTTATAATGATAAACTTGTTTTGACCCATTTCTGGATTGTGGTTCCCTTATGGGATAGTTTGTGACCATTCAAGTGGACAGGTTATAACCTTAAGGGATTGGATCATGGCACAGGGATGAGTTGGATTCTTTCTCCTCTTTGGTGATAATGTAGCCATTGGACAGGATTTCTATAATAGCAGACCTGGATCTGAGTCATAAATTCCAGCAGATCTGAACCCAATAGCATACTTCTTACCCTTGTATATTTATTTTCCCACACTCCATCCATCTTCTCAACCCTTTCTGTAGTTAATTCATTAGGTTACCTTAGGATACTTAGAATAAGTGACCCTAAACTCCCCTCCTTTTAGGACTGCCAGATCTGTAGTCAGATCTGAAGGGACTACTAGAGATGGCTCCCTTGGAGCCGTAGATCACTTTTCCCTGTGGGACAAACTCTTACTTATCAAAATTTGCTACAAATGGACCCTGTATCTTGCAGGTCTAGGATTTTTCAATTGTGCTGATTCCATCCCCTATTTTACTTTGATTTTAAATTGCTTTTACCGCGAACAAATAAAGTAAGCACACTGGGAATTCTCAAACACTGATCAAGCAACTCCTCTACACAAATCTGATCGAGCACCAAAAGGAATCAAAAGAGCTTTAGATCTAATTAAAACATTGAAAACAACATTTACATTGCAAACAAGGTCACTCTTACAATGGAATGCTCTCATATCTGTAGTCTGTGCAGCAATTAACCCCAGCAACACTCTTAACCTTGCCCAATTATAGATCTAACTCACCCCTTGCTACTCCTAGGGAATCAGCCAACCATGGTTGGGCTAAAGGAAGGGAAATAGAATCTTGCTACAAGCTCTAATCTCCAGGAAATTGTTCAGAAACTCGATCCTCCTTGATGGCAATTAGGGATCTCAATATATAGCTTTCTCCTCTATTTTTCCTGCCAAAAATCCCTTCTAGAAGGTTGTCAGAGTTTGTTAGAGTTCTGTTAAAGCACGTGGGTCGGTTAAGGCTTTCTAGGGCATCTTCTAGAACGTCGTGCCGGTCACGAAGGTGCCACAGTTTGCGTGTAGCAGGTCACCAAGTCATAGCGTGTGCATAACATAGTTTCTGAGAAGTTTAGCACATGATTTCGACAGGTTGGAGAAGCTTTCGATAGGTTAAAAGTAAGCTTGTAGCCCCTTTCGATAGGTTCCCTAGTCTCTTCGATAGGTTCTGATAGGTTGGGCTTAGATAGGTTGGAAGAATAATTCGATAGGTTGAGGATTCACATTCTATTGCTTCGATCAGATGACCCTTGTTCCTATCGAAAGGTTCAAATCATTCTGTGATAGGTACTGCCTCAGCACTTCTATCTCAATAGGTTCAGTGGACCATTCGATAGGTTCAGGGAACCTTCCGATAGGTCTCCTTTTTTCCTCAAGCTAACTTTCGATAGGTTGAATTCGCTTTCTCTTTCAACTGCTCGATAGGTTCTTGGATCCTATCGAATTCTTCACTTCTGCATGAATTCTTCCTTTTTCTGCCTTCTGATCCTGTCAAACCCTTCTCAACTGCACGAATTCCTTCCTTTCAACCCTCAGCTCCTATCAAAGTATTCAGACATCCACTCGATAGGATGTTTTGGACCTATCTTCACTTCCTTCCCCTTGTTCTCTTGCTGGGTCTACATGGTGCTGAGAGATGGATTCTTTGTGGGCATTCATAAGTGACTTTCTGCATTATTACCAGTCTTCACTGCTATCAACAAGGTGCACTTAACAGAGGCTTATTAGTGTGTTCACGGGTCCATGAATGGTTAGGTTAAAGGGTGCAAAGTGGCATTTTTCACCACTTAACACACCCCCAAACCTAATCTTTGCTAGTCCCTGAGCAAAGGAGAATTCAAAGAAAAATAAAATGCCACTTTCGTAGGGAGCACGGATGCATTTAGCACATGCACCAAGCATTTTAAACCCCTAGGTGATCCCTAGTGGAGGAGTGAAGTCTCCTGAGGGTTTTCAGTGAAGGTACCCACAAACTTCTCCAATATAACTTAGTTAATAATAGTGCAACCTGTTAAAGCAGAATTTAAGCAAATCAAATAAATTCAAATCATGCCCATTCATTAAGGGAAATTCAATAGAAAAAATATCCATTTGGAAATATGAAAGTTTGCTGAAATCTCTCCATCATCACTCAGTTTGTGTATAGGCATTTCTTCTGAAATTTTATGCATAACTCACCATCAATTTGAGGATCCTGCTTAGATACTTCCCCCTTCAATCTGGATTTCAGACCCAAGTCTCATTAGGGCTGTTCACTCATCAGTACAGAGAAGAGGGGTAAATCATATCACTTAGCTCAAGAGCAGTTACAGCCCTCAAATAGGACTACAAGCAAGCGCATAGGCATTGCTTGAATTTCTGACTTTTCTAGCTCTTTACACCATAGGTTAAGCAAATTCTCATCTCCACATGGCAGCTCAATCCACTTTTAGATCAGTAAGGTCTTTTTATTGGATTGTAATGTGGCTTATGGGTGAGGTTTGTGGATGAACAAAAGAGATAACATAGTTCAAAATTGAGAAATCAGTAAAGGTAAGGAGGTGATTCATGACTTCACCTTTAATTCAGCACAATTCCATCTACTTTTTGAATTTTCAGAGCCAAAGTGGCCAGCTTCTTCTCTTCCTTTCAGTTTTTTCAATGAAATGACTTCTCTTTCTCATTCTTCTGATCTATTTTTTTTTTTTTTTTTTAATGTAATACCACAAATACCACCAACTGCGTTTTTCTTTCCTTCAACCTGATTTGGGACCTTGCTCCTCTAACCTTTCTCCTCCTTCCTATTCCTGATTTCTCAGATTGAGGGTGCAATGAAATAGGTCAAGAGGTTTTGGGTTTAGAATTTCTGGTTTTCATCAAAGAAAATTGGGGCTTTTAAGGCTCAAGTGGTGTGCATCAAAGGCAGTTCACTGGTGGGGAATTTTAGGCTCAGACTGTCCAAGAGATGGCCTTACTTCACATCTTCAATGTCCTGATTATTGTCAAGTTGTTTCAACTTGGATTTGCCTAACTTCTAGTGATCCAGATTAGGTCCAGTCAGTCCTTAAAGCAGAAAGAATTTCCATGACACTCTTCAAAGAAATCTTTCAGGCCCAACTCTCACTGGGTATGGTCTTCCATCTGATTTCTGGGGAGTATCTTTACAGTCTCTTCTCGTTGCTAGTTTATCACACATCAAAAACTTTCTTCAAAACTTCTTGACATTATCTTCATGAAAAATGTTAAAACTTCAGCTTACTTCAGTTGCAAATGGTTTTTTTTTAAGTTTCCTTATCAACAAATATGAGGTGAATTCATTCTCTTTTCGATTATTCCTTTTTAACTTGGCTGCACTAAAATTAACTAGTTTATTGGCATACATGCCACACCCCCAAACCTAAACTAAACAGTGTCCTCACTGTTTTGAGAAAATGCAATCAAGGGAGAGACAGGGGAAAAAAAGATACCTATAGAATAACACAAAAAAATATCAATTATATACAAGAGTCAAATGAAAAAGAAACTGAAACAACAAATGGCCACATTTATATATAGCTTGGTGCCAGCTACCGCTTAGATGCAGGGGCTTTGCCCTTGGATTTGGATTGCTTAGGTTGTTTTGCGGGTGCCTCCTCAGACTGGGCAGCAGGCTTTTTGCCTTTAGGATCAACAACAGGTGCAGAATCAGAATCTAAATCGGAAGGGAAAAGGGCCATGGGGTCCAGTCCTAGAGCCGCAGCAGCCTTTCTTCTTTCATCCCTAGAGAGTAGGGTGCCATGGGGGTCAGATTGAGGGGAGGACCTGGTGGGCTTAGCTGCTCTGGATGGGGCAACAAGTTGTTTTCCTTTTTTTATAGTGGCAGCAGAAGAAGCAGATCTCTTGGCAGTGGTGGTTCTTTTGGAGGAAGTCCTCTTCTGTTTGGGAGGGATAGGTTTGTCAGGTGGAGGTACTTCGGCAGGAGGGGGAGGGGAAACCTCCACAGGTGGGGTAGGTGGGGGTTGCGAGGCAGGAGGCGCTGGAGGAGGGGCAGTGGCAAGAGGGGGAACATCCACAGGTGGGGTCACTGAAGGAATAGTTGTAGAGGGGGGCCATGAGGGAGGGGAGGGAGGCGTAGCAGGAGGTGCTGTAGCAAGAGGGGTAGGCTCAAAGGTTGAGACAACAATGACGCGACCTTTTTCTCCAAAATATCAATCTTCTTGGCAGCATAGAGGAGGTTAGCATCTGAGAGCTCCTTGGTGGCCTTGATGATCTCCTGAGCATTGAGTAACTTTTTATTGAGGAGCTCATAATTCTTCTTCTCATATTTGGTAATGAGACTCAGCCACTGCCACTTGTTTTGCTGACTCATATCGAACCAGGATTTCAGACCATCCTTGAGAGAAATTGCGGAGCTGGATTCGGTGTTCAAATTGTATGTTGGCAATCCTCTCCTCATAAGAGGCCTCAAGGGAAGCCTGAAATGCAGCCATACCTCTCAAGACATCCCTGTGGATGTAAGGGTTGTCCCTCATTGCATACAGGAGGGTGAGGTAGGGGGTATATACATGGATTGGCGAAGGACAAGAGGCACAGACAAGGGTGGAGTGGATGAAGAGGAGGGGGTGGAAAGAACCAGATCCTTCCATGGATCAGTTTGGGTGGAGGCATCCTGGAAAACAGGTGGGGAGGAAAAAGGGAAATGGGTGGTGAGTATATAAATCGCAGGTAAACAGTGTGGGGGGATAAAGGCGATCAGTCTTGGGGGAAGTTGGGGGTAAAGATGGAGCTACTAACTCTACAAAAAGGATATCAGTAGGGATGGGGGAGGCCATAGGTGAAAAGGGAGGAGAGAAATGGAAAAGTGAGGGATCAGGGGAGGGAGGAGAAGTGGGAAAGGGTTGGGAGACTGAAGTGGGGGGAGTGAGGGTGGATTGAATTGATTGGAGACATGAGCTCATGAGGGCCTGGTGGTCAGTGTTAGTGGCTACTTGGGCCTAAATGGACTGAAGGAGGGAGAGGATTTGGGTGAAAGTATCAGGCAGGGTGGAAGTAGAGGGGATGGGTGAATGAATGGGATGGAAAGGAGAGGATGGGGCATGGGTAAAATGAGGAGGAGTAGTGTGGGGGGAGTCAGGAAGTGGGGTGTACTCATGAGCAACATCCTCCACAATTGAAGAAATGAGGGCAGTGAAACCAGTAGAAGTGAACTGGTCCAAACCCTGTGTATGTATAGGAAGTGGGGGAGGGGGAAAATCAGGAAGGGGTTGGAGGGAGGGTGGGGAAGACATGGTGGGGATAAGCTTGGAGAAGGTGGGGGGTTCCAGGATCCCAGGTGTAGGTGATAGTGTAGGTAAGGTGGATGAAAAAGTGGGTGATGTAGGAGGAATGGTGGATGGGGGAATGTCAGCAACATGATCTGCTGCTGAGGTAGTGGGCACCTCCTCCTCTGCCTCTACCGGCTTGGTCTTTTGAATCAGGGTTAAACTTATAGACCATGCCCTCTTTCCAAAAACTTTGGGAGCCATTTTCTCCACTGGCTCAGCCACCTTAAACCTAAACTTTCCAGCTTTGAGCAGACAGGTGATGAGTCTGCTAGAGGGTAGGCCTTCTCCCTTAGCAAAAGCCTGTCTTTTAAGCACCTTGTCATTTATGTCCACCATAGTTTCAAAGATCATCTTAGGTGCATTCACGAACTGCCTCTTGGAACAATAAAATAAAGCATCCACTAATGGAGTCCTCTCCTGCAAATGCCTTGTAACATAGACATTTTTTCTTAAGATGGTATCCATAAATCTAAGACTAGGATGGAGGTCTCTTCTCATCAGTGATTCTCCATAACCCATAATCCCATTGGTTAGCTGCTTGGCCATATCCTTAAATGTAGCTCCAACAGGTACTCCCTCAGCGCGGTTGGAGTTAAATTGGTATGGGTCTCCCAAAGCCATTCCTATGTCTCTGTGATCGATAGTCAGTGGTCTATCATCAATCAAAATCTCTAATACATCATCAGTCCCCTATGCCACCTTCTTCTTCAGATTTTGGTACCATAACTTCACCAGCTTAGGATACACTGATTCCTTCAATGGCGATAGTAGGGGCAACAAGCCTTCTTTCTTCAAATAGCTCAGTGTTTCCTGGCACTCTCCAATGTTGGAAAAATATGCCAAATCAAATTCAGTTTCAGGGATAGGCTTAACTTGTCAACAAATTCATTGGGGGTGGTTAGTATAGCCGGAAGCTCTACAACAATGGGTCTGTCAGGGGTAGCTCTTTCTAAGGGTGTTTCTACCACAGGTTCCTGAGTTTCAATAGTTTTAGCTTTCTTAACTTTAGGACTCTTTTTGGTTGTCCCCTCAGCGAGCTTCCTCTTTACAGGTGGTTTGGTAGCAGGTAGCGCTTTCTTGGAGGATTTAGGGGTGGATGTAGTTGATTTTCGGTGTATGCTGGCCAGCGTTTCCTCAGGCTCATCCATTATAATCTCAGAGAGTAATTTCTCACCAACTTGGAATGGGAAACACTTAGAAAGACAACAGAGTGAGGGTAGGAAAGCAACTCACCTCAAAGTACCTAGGGTTTCAAAGAGCTAGCGATGCACCGCTCCAATTTCTCCAAAATCAGGGGCAAAATGCTCCTCTACGCAAGCTAAATGTATTGACAAGATGGCACACTAAACAGCAGAAGATTCTGTGAGGATTTAGTAGAGAAAGAGGGAGGCGAAAAATGAGGAAGAGAGCTAGGGTTTTTTAGAAAGTGAGGAATGAAGCACAAATGACCTATCGACAGTTATATAAAGGTGAACATGTGATTCCGATAGTATGAATGGAATGGTTTCGATAGGTTGATACATCCTATCGAAAGCTTGAACATCAAAGCTTTCAAAAGAGTTGATTTTTAAGAATTTCGATAGGTGAGACCATCCTATCGATAGGTTTAAACGGCAGAGACAACATCTTTTCGATAGGTGCCCGATATGTACCCAGCACCTATCGAAATCTTTGTTTGCCCTTATTTGACCTGTCGAGAGGTTAGTTTTACTTGTCGAAACATCCAGTGCCTATCGAAACCATTAGATATCCTATCGAAATCACCAAGAAACCTGACGAAGGGTAGATTTGGCCTATCGAAGGCTCCAAAACCCAGACCTTTCTGGGCACCCTTAGCTTCAACACTTATCAGGCTCTGTTGTTGTGCGGCCCTACGATTGGATTCTTTTGTGGATGAGCTCTCAGTATTTTAGAGCAGTTGGCAAATTTGAAATGTCGACCCACTAGAGAACATGGTATGTTTATTGCAAAAGAATCCTACTAGAAATGTAAAGTAAAAAAAAAAATCTAAAACAGAAGCAAAATATGGTACATATGATACATACTCAATTGCAGGTGCTAATTTGGAGGATCTGGAAGGTTAACGGCCTCTCCATGTTCCTCAAACTTGTCATCCTTCTTGGATCCATTCCTCAACAATTATTCAACCCCTAGTTGCAATCTTTTCTCTATAGGCCAATCATTGCTCTGCAGCAGCTGTTGAGGATTATCATGCAGAGCCTCTTCTAGCCCTGCAATGGAAAATTAGGTTTCATCAAAAGGGGGTTAAGAGCTGGTGCTGTACACATGCAACTTCACTTTCATGTTGCCAAAGGAGACCTCCATGATCCCGGATCTGCACTAAATGTAGGCATTGGCAGTGGCCAAGAAGGGCCTGCTCAGAATCACAGGGATGGAGGAAATACCTTTACTTGGCTCCATATCTAATACCACAAAGTCAGCAGGGTAAAAAAACTTGTCAACTCCCACCAAGACATCCTCAATGACTCCCAAAGGCTTCCTTTCGGACCTGTCAGCCAGTTGCAGCACCACAGGTGTGGGCTTCAAGTCTCCCAGGCCCAATTTTTCATAAACTGCATAGGGCAGCAAGTTCACACTGGCTCCTAGGTCCAATAGGGCCTTCTCAATTTTATGATCCCCAATTATGCAGGGGATAGTGGGCACTCCAGGGTCTGGAAGTTTGATGGTAGTTGCAATGGACAGAATGTGTTTTACCTAGACTTTCTTGGACATGTATGTCCTAGATTGTCTTTTATGGGTGCATAACTCCTTCAGAAATTTGGCGTAGGCTGGGACTTGTTTGATGGCATCCAGTAAAGGTAAGTTAATTTTAACTTGCTTAAAAGTCTCCATCATTTCCTCAATTTTACCCTATCCTTTGTCAAAAGGGGAGGGTCCTTGCAATGCCTTGGGAAATGGCAGCTGGGGGATTGCTCCCTCATTTGCAGCCTTAGCCAAAGGGGCTTCTTTCTTTTTGATTTTTTCTTTTCCTTGAGGATCCATATCATCCTCTTTATTGACACTGGGTGGTTCTGTCAGGTTCACTACTGGTGGCCTTTGTTGTGTTCTTGGAAAACTCATTCCATTTTCTTCCTTCAAACTCCTCACAGGCTCACAGCCCACTTGATTGTCCACTAGCCTACCGCTCCTCAAGGATGTCACAGATTTGGCTTCCTCATAGGTAGAGGAAACTTCGCCCACTACAAACTGTCTTCGTGGATTATCCTGTGGTTAGCTAGGTAACCTTCCTCCCTCTCTCCTAGTCAGAGCATCAGACAACTGGCCAAGTTGGTTCTCTATCTTTTTTATGCTTTGGTTGTGAGAGTGCACAGTTTGGGTTAAGGTGTTCAAGTTATGCAGTGAAGATAGAACTTATTCCTCAAAAGATGGTGTTCTCATAGGTGGAGGGGGTGCGACTTGCTGCATAGGAGGAGCTACAGGTTGGGCCATGGTTTGCTGATATTAAGGTCTTGAGGCATAACTTTCTCGATAGGGCTAAGCATTTCTGTAGGGCATGGGCTGCTGCTACTGGCTGGGGTATCCATCTTGTCTCCACCTCAGATTGGGGTGGTTTCTCCATTGATACCCAACAGTAGGCTGCTGCCCATAGGCTTGAGTTGCAGCCACATGCTCTGTTACAAAATTAGGAAATTGGGTAGCTGATAGGCATTCATCTAGGGAGTGAGCAGGAGACTGGCATATAGCACATGCCTCCTCCACTCTAGCAGCCACAGGTGACTGCATTGCTCCAATTAACTTGTCAAATTTCACTGCCATGCTATCCACTTTCCTTTCCAAATCACTTGGTACACTCACTTCATATATCTTTCCTCTTGAGGTGTTCTCTTTCATCAATTTAGGAGGCTCTAGATCTCTTGCTAAGGTTTTCCTTTGCATAGAGTTCTCACTGATGATGTCAAAGAGCTCCCATGCCTCCTTAACAGTTTTATAGAGATAGGTGCCTCCACAAGAGGCATCTACCATGTCCCTGCTCTTTAAATCAATTCCCTGATAAAAGCTTTGAACCAATTGCTATTCCGAGATTTGATGGTGGGGGCATTTCTTGAGGAGTTCCTTAAATCTCTCCCAGGATTGATGAAAGTCTTCAATTGGATCTTGGGTAAAAGAGATGACACCCTTCCTCAACTGACTGGTCTTTGACATAGGAAAGAATTTGGCCAAAAACTAATATTGGAGATCACTCCAGGACTGAATACTGTTAGGTGGAAGTAGAGATAATCAGGTCCTGGCTCTGTCCTTTAATGAAAAAGGAAAGAGTCTCATCCTGGTGGCCTCCTCCCCCAAACCTGTGATATTGAAGGTGGTGCACAATCCTAAGAATTCATCTATATGCTTATAAGGGTCCTCCTTGGTCAGGCCATGAAATGAGGGCAACATCTGAATGATGGACAATTTGATCTCATAGTTTCCTTGTGCAGCAGGGAACTGAATGCAGAAGGGGGAATTGTAGACCCCCGGTGCATTGAATTCCTTGAGAGTTCGAGGCTGCTACTACTCACCCATTTCAACAGATTCAAATTCAACAGTTGTGGATGTAGTTGGTCTGGATCTGAGAAGTCTTTCAACCTCTGGATTTAGTGGAATAATCTGAGGTTGCAGAGTTCTCCTACCAAACATACAACACTCACAACTGAATGCAAAGTAAATTCTCAACACAACAAATAGGAAGACACAATTGATTAACTAATCTAAAAATCAACAGATCTGAAACTAAACAGAGGAGAAAGGATGCAAACTATAAAGCAGCCTTTAGCACAACTCTCTCCTCACTCTGTGCTCAGATATGTTAAAATGGACACAAAAAGACTGAAAAATAGCAAAACTTTCAAATTCAGTTAGTAAAATCAAATAAAAACTACAAATCTTCCCCGACAGCGGCGCCAAAAACTTGTAGGGGAATTCTAATGTGCTGATTTACGGTGTAAAAATCAGGAGAAAACAGAGATGGATTTAGCAAATCTAAAATATCCTAGACCTGCAAGATACAGGATTTGTTGTAGCAAGCTTTAAAAGAATGGTAAGTAAGGGAATGTCCACAGGAAGGCTGGTTAGAAATATGATAAATCTCCAGATCTGTAGGAGATCTGGCACCCTAGCTATTACTAATTTAGCTAAAAGATGGGGGAGAAGTTTGGATAGGGTTGTCACTTAAACTAACTACAATTAAAATGCAAATTGTCTTAGATCGAATCTAGAGCCTCAGATCTTACAGGTGGAAGGGTTAAAAACTCAAAAGATGGAGAAGAATAGCTTGGAGGTTGTTTTCACTGCAATTAGGTTGAGCTAAGCATATTACAGGGGTTCAAAAGCACACAAGTCCCTCGGCTGGCCACAAGCACAGCTGCAGGGTATAAATTCCACTTCAAATCACAGGATCCACCTGGCCTTAAGGCTATGATCTATCCACTTTAATTGTCACAGACCATCCTATAGGCTTTATCGAATCCATGGATTGTAGTAGACGAATCCAATTGAGGCTTGAGCTTAGATTTACCTTAAGGTTATGATCTGTCCACTTTAATGGTCACAAACCATCC
Source organism: Chloranthus sessilifolius (assembly GCA_021018995.1). NCBI lineage: Eukaryota > Viridiplantae > Streptophyta > Magnoliopsida > Chloranthales > Chloranthaceae > Chloranthus > Chloranthus sessilifolius. The sequence continues at coordinate 54,421,138 of CM037592.1, read as the reverse complement.
TAGAGATCTCCTACAAAGCCAGAGCCTCAATTAGAACAATTAAAACCACTACAGATGCTGTAATTTCTAGGTCACAGATGCAGGAAATTATAGGGATATCATATCTAGGGAATTCAGATGATATCCAAGAGGTCTACCAGTTAAGTGGGTGAGCTGATCAAGCAACTCCTCTACACAAATCTGATCGAGCACCAAAAAGAATTAAAAGATCTTTAGATCTAATTAAAACATTGAAAACAACATTTACATTGCAAACAAGGTCACTCTTACAATGGAATGCTCTCAGATCTGTAGTCTGTACAATAATTAACCCCAACAACACTCTTAACCTTACCTAATTACAGATCTAACTCACCCCTTGCTGCTCCTAGGGAAGTAGACAACCATGGTTGGGCTAAAGGAAGGGAAATAGAATCTCGCTGCAAGCTTTGATCTCTAGGAAATTGTCCAGAAACTCGATCCTCCTCGATGGCAATTGGGGATCTCAATATATAGCTTTCTCCTCTATTTTTCCTGCAAAAAATCCCTTCTATAAGGTTGTCAGAGTTTGTTAGAGTTCTGTTAAAGCACGTGGGTCGGTTAGGGCTTTCTAGGGCATCTTCTAGAACATCTCACCGATCACCAAGGTGCCTCAGTTTGCGTGCAATAGGTCATCAAGTCACAGCGTGTGCATAACATAGTTTCTGAGAAGTTCAGTACACGATTTCGATAGGTTGGAGAAGCTTCCAATAGGTTAAAAGTAAGCTTATAGCCCCTTTCGATAGGTTCCCTGGTCTCTTCGATAGGTTCTGATAGGTTAGGCTTAGATGCTTCAGCTTCACTGCACTTGATCTGGGGGCTTCGACAAGTTGGAAGAATAATTCGATAGGTTGAGGATTCACATTCTATTGATTCGATCGGATGACCCTTGTTCCTAATGAAAGGTTTAAATCATTCTGCGATAGGTACTGCCTCAGCACTTCTATCTCGATAGGTTCAGTGGACCATGCGATAGGTTCAAGGAACCTTCTGATAGGTCTCCTTTTTTCCTCAAGCTATCTTTCGATAGGTTGAATTTGCTTTCTCTTTCAACTGCTCGATAGGTTCTTGGATCCTATCGAATTCTTCACTTCTACACGAATTCTTCCTTTTTCTACCTTCTGATCCTATCGAACCCTTCTCAATTGCGCGAATTCCTTCCTTTCAACCCTCAACTCCTATCGAAGTCTTCAGACATCCTCTCGATAGGATGTTTTGGACCTATCTTCACTTCCTTTCCCTTGTTCTGTTGCTGGGTCTGCATGGTGCTGAGAGATGGCTTCTTTGTGGGCATTCTTAAGTGGCTTTCTGCATTATTACTAGTCTTCACTGCTATCTACAAAGTGCACTTAACAAAGGCTTATTTGTGTGCTCACGAGTCCATGAATGGTCAGGTTAAAGGGTGCATAGTGACATTTTTCACCACTTAACAGTCACCGGGAGCATCCCCCCATATATACAACACACACATGCTATGAATACAAAAAAACACACACACGTCCCTACTCCCTACGCTGCGGCTGGGATGGCCGAGCGCTGTTGTCCCCGGTATTATCATCCCGAAGGTCCGTAGACTGGTCCTCTAAAAATACAATCTCGACACCCGGAGTCCTCGAAACCTCTAGACGACGAGGCCCTGCCCCAAAACCCCCCTCACTTGCCTGGCTAACAGACCGCCTCGAGCGAGAACGTGGAGGATACCTCACGAACAATAGGATCCTCACGAGCATTACCCCTGACACGATCATGGGACGTGTAACGAGACTGCCCGACCGAGGAACTCATAGCCCTCGAATTGGATCCACCAAGATGATGAGCTAGTCTATATATCCCTCGCTCACTCCTCATCAGACGATACTATAGCTGGTATAGGGCTGCCTGCATCTTTGCTCGCGTTGTCCAATGAGCTGCCTCTAACGCCTCTGTCTGAGTCCTCTGTGCAGCCATCATCTCGACAAACAAGTCGTCGCAACTCTGTGTCTCCCCAAGGACTCATCTCGCCTCGAGAGTGGCGTGCACTCGTGCTGCCTCTAGACGCGCCTCCTCAAGCTGGCGGACCTACATAACCATGCCAAGTCATAGAAAAACCAATATATACATGAACAAAATAAGAAACTTTGAAAAAGAAGAGATCATACCAGATCGAGCCTCTCCTCCAGAATTTGCCCGACTGTCTCAACAATCACTGCATCGATAGGAGGCATGGAAGGAACAGTGAACATAGGCGACTATAAAAAGAATAAACAAATACATCAGAAAATTGCTATAATGACAAATAAACTACGAACACAATAAGTAAAATATACCTGAGTAGGGATAGGAACAAACTCCTACGGGGGAGCCTCGGGAGTGGAGTCCGGAACAGCTTGCACAAAGAACCAAACAAACCAACACAAGACATGTCAGAAAGAAATAAAGATGAAATAGCCTAAATAGAATTACGCCAGATAAAAAAAAAAACTATACCTGACTCTCCGGGTGTAGAGAAGCAGCAGTCACCTCCCACCCGAAGATCTTCGGCATCCCGACGCTGAAATACAACATGATATTAGTAAGCAACTAAGAGAGCATAATAGCAATGACACCAGACAAACTAATGCAATGGCATAAACAAGATAAAAGATTGAATGGAACTTACCCAGTGATCTAGCTCGGCCCAAAGTTGAGCCATTACTGGATCCTCCCAACTGGAGGAAGCCACTGAAGATGGATCAAATGCTGGAACGGGACCTCCAGCAGCGAGCTCGGCTCTCTACGAATAACCATAAACTCATCAGTTGACAAGCTCTTAATACTAACAATTAACAAAATTATATTTGTTAAGACACCTACCAATCGATCAATCTTAGATTGTAAGCTGACCTCTACCTCTCGGCCGGCCTGCTACTGACCGGGTAACCACTAGATCATCGCCGCCTGACGAGCAACCTCACCCTCCCTCGCAGACTGTCTAAAATAAAATAAAATGAGACACCACAACTATGTTTGAACAACCATAAGACCAAGTCCACAAAAACAAAACATGTAAATTAACTCACCAAGAGCCGTCGAGTCTCCACTAGCCGACCCCCAACTCATCCTCCGCTGCCCTAGCCTGAGCAACCGAGGAGGCTAAGGAGTGCAACATCTCCTCATCTGGACAAGGAGCACATCCCATCCGCTCCATCTCCCTATAGAGAGCGTCTAATGCCCCCCGCACGCTCGTGGTGAGATGGCTCTTCTCCAATGCAGCCACCCTCTCCCTCAAGGCTGACGCCAACTCTGGCCCACCGATCACGAAAGAACCACTCCCATGGAAAGGACGTGTGAAGAGGCGCCCGCCGCCCAACGCACTAAACCACTGCACATACTCCTGGGCGTCTGCCTCATCACGTGCCCCTGCGACCCTGGTCCCCTCAGCTCTAAAATCCGCTACCTGAAGCACCATCCACTCCGTGAAATTTTGGCCAGGAGGGCCAATCATCCTCTTTGCCACTCTGTGGCGAATCTCTGGAGGGACTCCCTGAGCAAGCCCCAACTACCGTACCACTCGAGAAGTGTGGATCCTCTCCACCCTCTCAAAACAATGGACCCATATGTCCACATCAAAGAAGGGGCGGCCAGACTGAATCACGGGCACGTCCACATCCTCCTCATCTGCATACGGCCTTCAAATCACTTACAACCAAATAAACAAGCCAACCCCTCAATGAAAACTCAGATCCTAAAAAGACCAAAATGAAATAAAAAATATATATGCATGACGATATATACCTGCCCCGCATGCATATCCCCAAAGAGGCCTCGCGTGGTCTGAAGATCCGAAGACCAACGACAACCCCTCAATGCCTCCCTCCACACGTGCATCCGCGGAAATATGGATGTCACCTCCAATAAAACTCTTGGACGAAGAAAAGAGAAATGATCATATGCCTAAAACTGAAAAAAATAATAGCAATAATAACGACACACAAGATAAAACACTAAATGGCTGTTACCATTAAACAACTAAAAATTAACTAAACTAAAGACACTATGACATTAATTAACTAAAACTCACCTGGAGGAATGAAAGGAAACCTCCGATTGATGCGAAGCCCTGTACCCGATGGTAAAGCTGCTCATAGAGGTGCACCAATGCAGTCGCGCCCCACGAGTAGGAAGGGACTCGATCCAAGTCCCCAAGAACCATAAAAAATAACCTGGTGACGCATCCCCGAGTCGAAGAAGAGAAGAGTACCGCACCAAGGAAGTGCATCAAAACTATTTCGAAGCACCCTATCTGCAACCAACCTCGACTCCGTTACGGGCTCCCGGCTCGTCACTACTGCACAACGCGCCTCATAGGTCACCTTCACCTTCGAATGGCGTCTCGAGGGGATGAAGCCACTCATAAATGTATCAAAAAAACTAAATGACTCAAACTACACCTGGCCTCGAGTCGTTCGACCTACACGACACACCCAAGATCTCCTCACACACCTCCAAATAATGCCCCGCCATCCGCCCTGTGATCGGCTCGCCCTCGAAATGAAGACCAGTGATACGGACCCAGTCCTCTGGCATCGGCAACATCATGCCTACTGGAAAGAGAAGCACCTGATGCTCCTCCCTCCACCTCTCTAGAATCGCTGTGATCAAGCCACGATCGACGTGAAAGGGCTCCAGCTCTAAGATTGGTCTGAAACAAAAAGACATCAGCCGCACCCACTAAAACTTTGGTAAAGCATGATACCAAGTATGAGACTCGGTCCATGCCGAGCTGATAGCCAACTACGGGGGCTCCTATTGAACGAAACACAAATAATAACAGTAAGACTAGCACATACCCACGATGAAAGACGAACGAATCTAAAACTAAAAGCAAGTCAAATATGTCCTAAACACAACCATAATTTACAACAAACACGCAAAATAGTGATAAGAATGACTGAATAGAAACATGACCTATCTCTAGATGTCGTCATGATGCATGAGTGAGCACACAATCAATCATTAATGCAGGTTTAACATATATTAGAAGGGTTTCCCGATCCTAATAAGCCTATGTCATAACCTAAGTAGCTAAGAAGATGGAAGAACTCCTACTCATGAATGCTTACCCAACCTCGAGCGAAGAAATCTTCCAGTGGGAAGTGTTTGCGATCTCGATGCTCCTCACCCTGGTGCTCCTCAGCCGCACTCTCAACTCTCTCACCCTCAGGTATCGCACCCTCAACCCTCTCACCCTCATCCTCATCGACCCCCTTCTCAATCTCGAGCAACTCCTCCCTAACCCCCAACTGGTCAACCTCCAGTACCTCCTCCCTAACTACTTCCCCAACATCCACCTCCCCAACAACGTCGATCCAAGCCTTGAAAGTCTCACCCATCTCCGCTCCTAGCATCCTCTCTAACTCAGAAACAGTAATATCGTGTCTACCACCACCCTTAGACTCCATCCTAGAATAAAGAGCTTGAAAATTTGAAGAGAATGAAAGAAACGGCGCCTGAAATGGATGATCGGATCATGAGATATCATGCAAACACAAAAATTAGAGCACAAAGAAACAAGTAAACAAAGAATCGAAGACTAACATGGATCGCGTGACGAAAATGAAAATTTTTGAACTATTTATAGGACACCACTAAATTGTACACTTAAATCCAGGCACGCAAACTAATTACACACCACTTTCACAGCGTTTAATCCGGATTACACAACAAGTCTTAAGCATGCAAACCAATCGTCGCCCGCTCAAACTAACTCGACCATTTGGTTACGCGGGGACTACGCAGCGCGTAATCACTTCAAGTGTCCACACAGTGGAGCGCGAATGCCAATGGTCACCCGTATAGTGACCAGCCATTGCCCTAATCACACGCTCGGTATCACGCGTTTAATTCAATCAAACAACTAAAAATTGGTGCTTAATAATCTTCTGATGCTCTGAACGCACATCCACCCTATGGAGCGTAATTAATTTATGCGCTTAGAGTGAAGCGCGCAATTCCTGAAAAAAAATGCCCAGAACATCACCTTCATAGCCCCTAAATTGTTTGATCTCCGGCACTAATTACTAGCCTAGACCACGCCATTGTTAAGCCCGATCCAAAACATTTCAGACTTACAGAAATATACACCCTGATAATTGAAAGAAAATGGTCCAAACTAAGACCAAAATAAAAAAATGTCCCGACACCGTTTACACACTCCAACCAAAACTAAATAAATAACAAAAAATAATAAAAAAAACTTCTCTCAACTAAGGCAAAACTAAACAAGGAAAATATCCCCAACATCACCTAAACACTCCAACTAGAACCAAGCCTAAAGGAAAACTAAAGAAAATGCCCCTCATCATCCATTCACTTGAAACTGAACTAAACTAAACTAAAAAAAAAATATTGCTCCCAAAACATGCCCCGATCCAAAATAAATAAATTAAACAAGTAAATCTCACACTCAAAATAAATCAATTAAACGACAAAATAAACTAAACCACCATTTACAAAAGAAATTAAAACAATAATCACTTCATTAATAAATAAAATGATTACAAAATACACCGAGGGTATACCCTCTGAATATACAACTTAAAACAAGAAATTTAAAATCCACACATTCAGGCAGTGCACAAATCCGGATTTATTTGGGAAAACAAAAATCCCATCTCCACCTCTTCCCTTAGCATGGTAGCAATTCGACTGCTACCTTGCATTCCCAATCTCGTCCATTCTCAAGAATCCGCTTAATAAATACAATTTATTCGGGTCCAATACTGGGGGAACAAAAGAGAAAGGAAGAAAAGACATTAATGAACAAGAAAATGCCCTAAACCACAAAGAAAATTCCCCGAAACTTCTAATTCTAAAACTTGAAATGAAATTCTCAAAACAACAAGAACCCAAAACCTTTGGCACACACTCATATAAACTATGGCCCCTGAATTACAAAATGACAAGTGTCACGCCTTTAAATCCTCCTGATCTAATTAAATCTAAACCAAACACATAACTCCTTTGAAAAACCACAATCCATGACAAACTTAGATGAACGAATAATCACAGAACACTTAACCCCCTAAGAAACACCAATCCACTCAAAAATGGATAAACCAATAGAATTAAAACACCTAACACCCATCTAGAACCTTTGGAAACCACAGCTTTAAGTCTCATGTTGAATCAAACAAAAGACCAAAACTCAAGTTAAAATCAAACCTTAAACTAGACAAAACTTTAAACAAAAAAAACTCTTTAAAGTGAGACCCTAGCTCATTTGGGACCAAAAAAATGCCCCCAGTAAACCAAACAGAACCAAGTAAATCCTCTAAACCAAGCTCAATAAAGCAAACTAACCTCGAGATAAGCCCTGAATAAATTTGTAGTGAATCCTCAAACTCTAAATAAATCCTAAAAAAATGCCCCTTTATTCATAACTCAAAAGCTTTACAAGTATCACCGGAGGCATACCTCCTGAATTTACAACCCAAAATGAAAACCTACAACTTTAACCTACAATCCAAAATGAAAATTGGGTTCAAAACTGAGATGAAGCGAGGAGCAGATTCTTATTGGAGCGTCCAATCGAAGACTGCAGGGAGCATTGGTTGGGAAATACATCCCTCCACTTTTTACTCCTTCTCTTCTGCTATCTTCACCTCCTCCACCACCGCCTCCTCAACATTGCCTTCACTGCCCTTTAAAAAGGACCGACGTGAAGACAAATGCCCTCATTCCCATTACCGCCCATTCTCAGAATAATACCGGCCACGAGCATCATCTTGGGACAGAGATCACACGAAATAATGAACATAGGAAGAAATGATATCACAATCGGACGATTAGATCGCCCAATATCGCTAAAACAAGGATTTTAGAACACAAGACATCCAGAAAAAGGTCAAAACTCGAGACTAAATTAAAGAATGAAATACAAATGAAAGCTCTATCGCTTATATAGAGTACGAACTCAATCCCGCGCTAGAGCATGCGCGCTTAACTCGATCACATGCTAGGAAATCTACGCGCAATCCACAACACGCGCTATGACCTAAGTGCTCAATGAAACAATCGCTTGCGCCAACGGCGCGACGCTCCGATCATGTGCAACCTATAGACCATGCAAATTTATCAAATGACACACTGCCACCGCACAATATGAAAGGTCACCCATACACTGACCTAGTGACGCACTGATCACGCACTTACATTATAGCGCATAATACAATCACACGCCTACTCCCACATGTGTAAACGCCTCCTGAAATGTGAGATCGCACGCTCGAAAATAGGGGCGTAATCAGATTGAGTGACCTAAAACAAGCGCGTAATACCTAACTTTGGATGAAATCTACGCCCTCATACCTTTTGTCCCATCGCGGTCAAGATTCTTTTGTCTCATCGCGTAGCCCCAAGGCTGTTCCGATAGAAAAGAAAGATTTACTCACCCATCCCATTGCGTATCCCTTACTGAGAAAGAAGCATTGACAGCACCTGTCCCCATCGCGATAACATTTACACATGTGATATCTCCTCAACATCTAGTCCCATCACGATAAATTAACCATTCCCTCATCCCTTTGTGAAAACCAAAAGCAAACCGCCCAAAGATGAAGCCAATCGTGACGCAACCACAATGTGATTTCTTTTATAACCCAAGATCTGCCAAAGAAAGACACCAATGTCCCATCATGCAAATATCCCACCATCACGCCACTGTCAATTATGCTCAGTCGATATCCAGTCGCGAACGTCACTACTTGAAAAAAAGGGCTCTGACAGCACATGCCATGCCATATGACGAAAGGAGAGAAAGCTTGATCATATCCCATCACTAAAGCAAAAGAGCTCCCTCTCTCTCCCGAATTGATCCCCACATCCCACCAGGACTCACCCAACATGCAGCCAAAGAAAGGGAGAATACCCCCAGTTCCCATCGCGACATCACTTTTCCCAAGACATCACACCACAACCGCCAAGCCCTGACATAGCAGACCTGAAGCGAAGAAATCTCTAAAGTCCCATCGCGACACTACGACACAACCAATGCTGCCACAAGCCACGCACAACCAAGGAAAGTACTACCCACTTTCTTTTGTTTTACTTGATATTCCTCATAAAAATATAGTTAGCTATAATTAAATAAAATGTTTTCAAAACTCATCTCTCTCAACTTGCGAATCACTGTAGTCCTCCCATAAGAGACAATCATCCGTACTCGCCGAGAAGGTGAGATGGAGTATCCAGCATGCCAAGTATCGTCTTGACAACCACAATAATAGTCGGGTCCACAAATCTCGTACTAGTAGATCTACTCAGCGACGTCTCGAAAGCCACATTTTCTACCATTTTACCACCGAATTGATCTTATATTAAAATCCCTAAAATTTCAAAATTTCAAAATCTCAAAACCCCTTTATTTAAAAAAAAAAACCTTTACTTCATAAAAAAAATAAACAAATAAAAAAGCAAAAAAAAAAGAAAAGAAAAGAAGAATAAATTAACAAGATGAATAGACCCAACTCACCTTTCTTTTAAATACCAAAAAGAAAAACTGATTAAGTGCCCCACCACCCGCACGATAAATTATACTTAAACCCGACCTTTAGCTCCTAAGACCGCCTGAACTCGCAATCAAGCGCATATCCCACTACATGGAATTGGATCAAGCGTATACCCCACTGCGCAGAATCATTTGTTCAGACACATTAGGACTAGAATTCCAAATTTACAGACCAACCCCTGAACTTGCAATCAAGCGCATATTCCACTACACAAAATTGGATCGAGCACATACTCTACTGCACTAGATCATTTGTTCAGACACATTAGCATTCCCAACTTAGAGGTGTTGGCGGATTTCTGAGTGTGTGCTTACTTTATTGGTTAGTGGTGAAAGTCATTTAAAAATCAAAGAAAGAGTAAAACAAGGGATGGAATCAGCACAACTAAGAAATCCTAGACCTGCAAGATACAGGGTCCATTGTAGCAAGTTTTGATAAGTAAGAGTTTGTCCCACAGGGAAAGGTGATCTACAGCTCCAAGGGAGCCATCTCTAGTAGTCCCTCCAGATCTGACTACAGATCTGGCAGTCCTAAAAGGAGGAGAGTTTAAGGTCACTTATATTAAGTATTCTAATGTCTAAACTACAGAAAGGGTTGAGAGGATGGATGGAGTGTATAAAATAAATATAAAAGGGTGAGAAGTATGTTATTGAACTCAGATCAGAGGAGTTTTGTAACTCAGATTCGGATCTGATGCTATAGAAATCCTGTCCAGTGGCTACATTATCACCACTGAGGAGAAAGAATCCAACCCATCACTCAGCCATGATTCCACCCTTAAGGCTATAACCTGTCCACTCAAATGGTCACAGATTATCCCATAGGGGAACCACTATCCAGGGATGGGTCAAAACATAATCAGTAAATCATTGCAGGCACTATTTCATCCAGGCTATCAGCTCAAGAATCCATAGGGAACCTCAACCTCTAAAGCTATATATGTGGGGCTCAGGCTATATAGGACCATGATAGCCCAGGCACATAGAACCAGTAAGAGATTGAGTACAACCTTCGATCTAGCTGTCCATTGCTTGAGTGAGGCTACAATGGTCCAGTCACCAGCCTACAATCTCTATAACCAGATCAGATCCAACATCTGATGGCGGATCTATGCAAATATAGGGGAGTCTACCTCTGTACAATCTCCCACCAGGCTTCTACAAGCTCAGGTGTAAAGAAGAAGGATCCATCTTGGATCGGTGGATTAGAATCACCCTAAGGCTATAATCTGTCCACTTAAATGGTCACAGACTATCCCAGAGGTTATCCTCCTCACAGAGCCCAAGAAAAAATAAGAATATCGCTGCTACCACCATGGTCACAAGGCAACCAGCTCAAGCTCCCATGGGGATTTCAGATCTAGTGGGTCCTGTGGTGGGGCTAAGGCTGTATAGGACCATGATAGCCCAGACACACAGGTCACTAGGATCTGCGTGGCCCTTAGAATCAATCCTCCATTGCTTTGAAACACAGCCAAGGCAATGGCAGATCACAAGGCAGCAGCCTTGCACAGAGCATCTCACACACAAACACAAATCCCACAAAGTACAAATCCTATTATAGAACTTCCATTAATCTAGTTCAAAATGCATACAAAGACATAGCCAGCAAGTGCTGGACTATGGAGAGAAGGCAAAAGAAAAAAGAAAGCTACTTATAACTACAAAAACTAAATGATCTCAGATCAGGTCTCCCAGAAATGAGATGGGTTCCTAGCTATACTAGGATGTAGAAAGAAAAGAAAGTCTAAGCCCCCTTAAACCTAAGCTAAGTGTGGGTATTTATAGCAGTGGTGTGGCGGCGCATTAGGGTTAGGAAACCCTAATTTTAACGATGCCACGTGGCAGAATAGTGATCCTTTGATGCCTTGGGGCGCGTGCATGGAGATTTGAGTGTGGGAGTGTGTGCCCTAATCACTGGAAATTCTCAGAAAATCCTCAGCCAAAGAGATGGAAGTTTGAGGTTCAGAGCTTCGCTAGGTAGCCATTGTTTCCCAAACTTATCGTGTGGTAGCTTTTGTTCTTCACTAGGATGATTTGAAATTGAAGCTTCCGCCTTCACGAGGTTGGCTTGGTTTTCTCTTCAGGCAGTCGTGAGGTTGAGTGGACATCAGAGCCTCAGATGTCGCGGGGTTGGAGCTTAAGCAGTCGCGAGGTTGATCTTCGCGAGGATAGATTTGAATAGCGCGATAACTTGCGAGCACTTATCCTCACTGGGCTTCGTGAGTTACCTCGTGAGGCTTTGATGAGTTCTGAACTGCGTGAGGTCCCATGTCTTAACTGATCTTCACGAGGGTGGCTTTGCCTTCGCAAGGACGCTTTCTTCTTGAATGGCGCGAGAACTACGCGAGGAGTTCTCTTCTGATAGTTGCATCGCGCGGCGATTGTGCGATAGCTGTGCGAGGAGTCTTTTGAAGCTCTCTCTTCTCAGCCGTTCTGAGTGAACTGCGCGCAGTTGAGAGAAGTCTGCTTTGAACTGTGCGAGACTGCGCGAGGTGTTCTATTCTTGAGCTTCGCTAGAGCTGCGCGAGTTTATGTTTCTGAGGCTCTTCAGTCAATCATCTACGCGAGAAGTTGTTGTAAAGTCTTGGGAAGCTCAGCTGGACTGCGCGAGGCTCATTTTCAGGTCTGGATTCAGACTTCATCCTTCTGAGGGACTTCTAGTGCCAAAACAGGCTTTTTAGCAGGATTCCTGGCCTTATTTCACTGCTGGGTACTACCTACATAAAACACTTAACAAGGACTTATTAGGTGGCTATGGGTCTAATCAAAGGTTAAGTTAAGGGGTGAAAAGTGGTACTTTTCAGGTCTTAACAAGAGGCTGATTCCAGATGGATCAAGTGCACGCACCACTGCGTAGAATTCAATCGAGCACACCTCACAAGACCACCTCAATTACCAGCCCAAACCGGCCATTCCCTTGGGAAACTGAACATTGAGTATATTAAATCTAAGATCTTATAAATGCCTATTGGAAAAGGAATGCTTGACGTGCATTAGTGTGAGCAATGACACGCCCGGTCTGACATGACTTGCAAAAGCCTTCGATATTACATGATACTTCATTTTATTATTATCGGTCCCTAGACCTTGTTTTGGATATTTGAATGACGCCTCCATACCTCGATTGCATAAAATCCCTATGTTAGCTTGCACCATGTGACGGGATGCGCCATGCACCCACAGACCCGGAATGTGCCCTTCCACAGCTACCATTTGCCCTTCAAATGCTCTATTTTAGCTTGCGCTGATAGATAAGAAAGCCAAGTATGTCATATTAGCATCACCATTCCACGTTTGCGATTTCCTAAGAGAAACGAGAAGACACCTCGAATGAGGGGTGCTTACTTCTTCGACACGCTCTTACTTCGCAAGAGCGCGCCGCAGAGGGGCATCTGTAGACACCCCCATTTTGCCCTCTTAGAATATATAATTTCATTTGATAAACCCTTGACCTCATAACCCTGATATGGGAACCATGCATTGAAATAATAGTTCATGGCTGAACACAGGCTGAAATAATAGCTCTGTGGCTCAGGTCCCGACGTAGGGAGACTATATACTAAAATAATAGTATATAATCGGAATGTAGACTGAAATAATAGTCTTGCATTTCATACTAGAGAGCAAACCTGGACAACCCCGAATTAAGCACCTGAAACTCCGCGCATAATTGGATTGCACGCTAGACCACAAACGCGCAATCAGTCCCCCTTTCAGACCAAACTTCCTTTCCCAGACCATCTCGAGACTCGATCACGCACCTAAAACCGACGCGCAATCAGATTGAGTGCTACATCACCAGCGCGCAATTAGCCTATGCCCGACCTAGCCTCACAGTCCTTGACCCCTAAGTTTCCTTGATTGAGCGCTTTTGATGAAACACTTAATCGGAATGCGCACATACTAATAAGCGCGCAATTAGCCCTAATGCTATTAGGACTAGGATACTCGCTGAGTAAGTCAGCTGGTCGCTCACTGAATCGGTGACCGACTCAAAGCGATTAAACGCCAAGAGTCCAACACGCAATTTGATTAAACGCCTGGAAAATGGTGCGTAATTAAAGAAAAATCTATAAAAGATTTTTTTTCTAATTCGCCCAGAGAGGCTGGCAATTTTCGAGAGAGAACGGATTTTTTTGGGATTCCGAAATCAGAGAACTCCGAGGACAAACCCATAGAGCAACTAGTCATGATTTCAAGATTCAAGTTTCGAATCTTCGAGATTTCTCTCCGCAGCCCCAATCCTAGGTAAGAATTTGGTTTTTTTTAGTTTACGACCATAACTCCTAGCCTATAGATTTTGAATCTTCGAGACCGTAGCACCCTTTTTAGACCGCAAATTTTTTATATCTGATTTTAATTATCCGAATTTTGAATCAATCCTTAATCCGATGGTCTAATTCACCGACCCTAGGCCTTTAATTTCATTCTAAAATCTTAATCTCCAGTCCTATCATTAATTTCTGGTTCTAGAACTTAGACTCTAGAACCAGTCCTTAATCATACGGTCTAATTTTCTTATTTCGGACCCAAATTCAGCCTTAGAAATTTAAATTTTAATTTTAATTTCTTATTTTCATATCTCTCAAAATCCTAAATATTAATTTCAGTTTCTATAATTCTAGTTCATAATTTAATCCATAATTATTATTCCGAAATCAATTCCGAAAAATCAAAAATACTATTATACGGTCTAAAATCCAATTTATCTTTGATCTCAGCCATCTGATATACCCAAGAGAGCTTTCGGAGGGTACTCGGGAACGAGGCCAATCCTCCTTAGCATAGCGGTCCCAAAACTCCTTTTTTTTTAGAAATTCTAGAATTAATTAATTGCTTTCTCTTATTTTTTAGTATAATTAATTAGTAGATTTATTTTATTTCAGCATAATTAATTAATTAAGCTAATTAGATTTTAGAGTGATCGATCAATTTCTTCAAATCAGATTTTAATTGGTCAATAGCTTGCTTTAATTAGAATTCAATATAATTAATTCATTGTTTTAATTCAACTTTTATTATAGTTAATTCATTGCTTTAATTAGAATTTTAGTAAAATTAGTTTATTTATTTCAATTAGATTTTTAATAAAATCAGTTTATTTGTTTAAATTAGATTTTAATAAATTTTATTCCTTTGCTTAAATTAGAGTTTTAGTGAAATTAGTTTTCTATTTCGATTAGAATTCTAGTAGGACTGTTCTACTTGATTTAATTAGAATTCCAATACAACTAGTATATTTGCTTAATTTGAAATTTAGTATAATTAGCATGCTAGAATTAATTAAAGTCTCATTAGAACTATTAGATGTGCATTCCTAGTACAATTAGGAGACCTGATCATAATTAGGCTTCTAATGGAATTAGGAGACTGAAATTAATTGGACTTCTAATAATATTATGACGCTTAATTAATTAGACTTTCAATAAGAATAAAAATAGTAAAAATTTATCAGACTCCTGATAGAACTAGAATATTGAATTAAATAAAATATAATAGATTCTCACCCAACCAAACTCACAATAGAATCAGGGAAGTCTAAACTGACCAGAACTATAACAATAAAGGGAAATAAAAGGGAAATTAAACTATCTAAATTGAGAAAGACACTGCTGCTGACGTTCGCAGGCAGACGATTCAGTAAAGAAGTAACCCATACCCGCTCTCAAGCGTGATCATTGACGTGTTACAGCGTTGATAAATATCTACAGCTGGCGATCGCAACAAACTAGGAACCTTCTTAGAAAACCCCTTTATCTATTTTTGTGACAGCCCGGATTTCGGCACCCCGAAACCCGCGCCATCAGCACGATCATCTTGACCGTGCCCCTCAACTGTGCACGGAACACTGGTATATCAAGCATGAAATAAATAAGAACAACTTGCGGAATTTGAATCTACATAAAAACACTTCTCAAAAGACAGTTCTACCCTCATGCCTCTGCATGAAGGGAGAACCGATCCGAACCATCGATGATAACCATCATCATGGATGGTTCGCCCAAAAGAATACTCTGATATCCACATACACAAGGTTTAATCAAAAACCAGGCTTGACATACCAAGCCGTACAATCTCCAACTAAAACTCCTCAAAGTTGCACAGCAGAGTCCTCTAGAAGAAGTCCTCTGGAGGTGGCTCTAACTCGGCCACCGCAAGGTCCGACTCACCGGGGTCGCCTCCTCAAGCCTCGGCATTGCTAGTAGTGGACTGCGACGATAGTCTAGGGTGAGCTACATCCTAGCTCAATAGGGAATGTAACACAATTGAACATATAAAATATAACTCACATGTATTCTATGATATGCATGCATGATGTCTATGCATTTATTGATGGAAAAGCAGTTAAAAACGCTTCAATCGGTAGGTTACTCATGTCTTTTAGTTAATCAAGAATGATCGAGAAGGCCTAAAGCAAAACTTAAACTTCAACTTAAGTAATCCCGAGCAATATAGCATCGAGCCCCGACGAGATACCCTTCATCGTCATCTATATAGACAGTTTTAAATGTATTCCCTGGGAATACCAATAGTACCCAAGCCCGTTTCCCCTGGGGATTGGTGGCGCGGGTTCACCTCTCATCAACACCCACGGGTGTGCTTACTGACGGATAAGCCTCCGCATCGGCCTCTGATTTGCCGCCAGACGGTCACGGATATCCCGCCGCGTCGTGGTTATCCCGCCACGCCGGTGGGGTAACCTATCAAACCTCAAATAACAAAATATCGATTGCCTTACATATAGTTATTCACCGTGTAATTGTGCTATCTTATATCAGTTAGGCCTCATCAAGCATGATTCAATCATGGATACATCCCTGGGATGTATCCGTTCACTTGCATCACACCTGATGCCTTTACCTCTTCACTTCATCATCCCCTGGGGATGGTCCATTTAAGATCTCTTATGAATGTCACACACACACACTTTTCATAATCATTGAGTAGTAAAACATTTGAATTGAATTGATATCATTACATACATGCTCTTGTAAAATAAAGTACATGTTCAGGGTGTTCCCTACCTCAAGTCTTTAGCTGATCAATGCATCAAGGTCCCATGGCTCCTTGTGCACTCGTCCCCACGTACCACCTATGGTACCATATAACATGTGAAACACATCACGAAGGATGCCATAGAGAAGGTATAAGATCCCCCCAAGAATCTTAAAGTCAAACCAAAAGTCAACATAGTTTACTACAGTCGATTAATCGATTTCCAAAATCGATTAATCGAATCTGATTCGATTAATCGATTTCCAAAATCGATTAATCGAAAGTCAATATCGATTAATCGAAGAGATTTGATTAAAAATTCTCCTTTTCATGAAAGTCCATTCTCGGTTAATAAAGAATTGTCATTCGATTAATCGAATCCAATTTCGATTAATCGAAATTCTTCTTTCGAAAGTAAATTCATTCGGCGAATGAAGTTTCCATTCGATTAATCGAATCCAATTTCGATTAATCGAAATCCTTCTTTTCGCAGCGCACTTATTTGAATAGTCGATTTTCACAAGTTGATTAATCGATTCCAAATCGACATCGAAACAAAATCGATTAATCAAATCCCATTTCGATTAGTCGATTTTTCCTGTTATTTCCTCCAACCCTCGGGTCCACTGGAGGTTCTCGATTAATCGATTCTCAAATCGATTAATCGAAACAAAGTCGATTAATCAAATCCAATTGATTAATCGAAATCGGGTCCTCCGACTCTTCAACTTCGCCAATTTCGATTAATCAAACCCAATTTCGATTAATCGAAATTGTCGGGCCAAATTTCTTCGAAATGTTTCTTCCCAATCTTTTTCCATACTTTTCTTCTATCTTTCTAAGCCATTATCCTATGATTTAACCCACATTTTACTTGTAACTTAACCCTATAATCTATGCATCTTATTTAAAAAAATTTACCTTGGATAGACCTCAAGTTGATTTCTATCAATAGTTGGAAGGCTAGGGTTTCTAGCTGGTTCTAACGGATCCTTGCGCTTAATCCGGCCTCTTTAATGCTTGACTCTCTTCCAAACAGCTTGCAATAACTCCTCTCTTACTCTCTCTCTCTTCTCTCTTCTTTACTTCTCTCAACCACCAAAACATAAAAGTTAGGGTTTTCAACCCTTTTATCTTATCTCTTTTCTCGGCGTGGAGCACATACACACTCATCGGTTGTATGTAACTCTACAACTCCTCTATCTCTCCACTCTTCTACGATTCACACATCACTTCTGCTCATCTCACCTTAAGTTCCTCAATGAACTATCTCACGGTCAAACCTAAGACCAATCGGGCATGGATCCCGTGGTCATAGTTCAATGTGATTTTTCGGGCTATTACATCCTCCCCACCTTGGAAAATTTCGTCCTCGAAAATCACCCAAAGGTGTGGTGGTGTACACTCTCTCCCACTTACTTGAGGTGAGGTGGTTCATTTGACTCATACGTATTTAAGTCTCCACACATTCACACAACACAAACATGGAAGTAAAAGCTAGCAAAATTGAACAATTTATATAAAAATTTAATTTGTATTAAGGATTGAATATTTTGTTACAATGCCAATAAGTTACGTGCATAATAAAAAGTACAGTATAATCAAAATGCAAAGACATAGACGACTCAAACAATTCCCTCGCCAGTTGATTCGGTGTCGAGCAGTTGCTCCATCGAGGTGGGCATGCGTGGTCGGCAGTGTCACTGAGCTGGTCAAGGCTGGGGTGGCGGTGGCCGGGCTGAGGATGGATGTGGAGGGAACCGCGTCGTGTGGTGGGATGGAAGACGGTCCTCTATGGAAGGCGGTGCGTGTCCGGCCGCCCATTCTTCTTCATGCCAAGATATCCATGTAGGTGTGGGGTAGATGAACTGGAGGGTGTGAAACATGAGGAAATCAATCCTCCTGCTTCATCCTCTCGTATTCGGCCCATTCGCCAACACGCCCTCTATGGTAGGACCGGATGGAGGGCGCACGGCCAGTAGGATGAGGGGTGTGGGGCGTGAGTGTGCGGTGGTGGTGTCGGCGTGGCGGTGGTGTGGGAGGGAACCCTCTCCACAGATGGCTCTGTGCGAGGTGTGCCCCACCTCAAGTGGGTCCCGCCGAGGTGGTGGGGTGGTGGCGGTGCTCGCTGCTGCCGCGCTGGGCGGAGCGGGACCCGAGCCGGTAGGGTCCGCTTCAAAGGTTGAAGCTACGGGTCCATGAAGACTTTGTGAACGCGTCTTCACGCGATCCGTAGCCCTCACCTCGTGAGGTGAAATAGTGTAGGAGGGCTCGGAGTAGCACTCCAACATGCTCGAGATGAGCCGATACGGCATCTTCTCCTTGGGCCATGTTGCCCTTCATCGCCTTACTCTTGATGTACCGCATCCCCTCAAGGATGACCATGGTAGCATCAAACCATCGCCATGTAAGTCACAGTAAGTGCATGTTGCACTTTATCCACGCCCCGTGTCGTGGCGCATCGGGTAAAGGTTGCATTTATGATGGAGTCGAGCATCCACATGTAGGGTGGAAGGTCGACCTCTTGATGGACGTGCGACCAATTCTTCTTCCCGCTTGGTCATGCGAGTCATGACCTCTTCAAACGGGTTCCTTTTCAAAGGGTGGGAATAAGGTAGTCTCGGTAAAGTCGAGGTAGCATTCAAGCACCTCATGTATGTGTCGACGAGTGATCGTATAGAGACGCCCCACGATCTTGGTTATAATACAATCGACGCTAGGGCCATTGGTCAGCCCTTGGTAGAACAACCTCACCAATCTACGGTAATAGGAACCCGGATTGGTTTGAGAAGGTTGCCGAGTCAAGACCGGCTAGGTAGTTCGAGCCCATTGGGTCTCGCCCAAATCGGGATTTGTGAATAGGGTAGGGTCGATGGTGTATTCGACCTCAAAGGTCTTGGCAGCCCACCACTGCGTTTGGTTGCTCCACGTTGGTGGGTGGTGGTGGCATGGGGTGGATTCGGGAAGACTCACAGTAGATGCGCTCGTCGAACCGGAGGTGGTCTCCGATTCCGACGGTGATGGAGTCCTCACCGGCGATGGGGTAGGTGGTGGTGGTGCAGCGTTCTTACGCCTAACCGGCAACTTGGAAGTTGCCTTCTTCGAAGACAATCGGGTTTTGGGCGGCATATTGGGGAAAACTAGGGTTTTTTTTTTTTTAACTAGCTCAAATGGAAGAAAAACGGAAATCTAGGGTTTACCTTAGGTTTTCGAAGGCGGATTCGGAAGCGAATCGATGGAAGGTCCAAACCCTAGGGCACCGGCTTGTCGGAGAAGAGGGAGAAGATCAACCGTTTAAAAACCTCAAAGTGAAATGATTTCGAATGCCAAAGAAAATCCCCAATTTTCAATATATAGGCCCCGGCTCGATTAATCAAAATTCAGAATCGATTAATCGAGATTCAAAACTAGGTTAAGCCGCGTAAAATCGATTAATCGATTCCCAAAATCGATTAATCGAAAGTAAAATTCGATTAATCGAAATTATTTCGATTAATCGAAATCGTATCTAATTAAAATTTTAAATTTTTAAGCTCACTGGCGCGAGCCAGTCGATTAATCGAAATCCATTTCGATTAATCGAAATTCCAAAATCGATTAATCGAGTTTAATTTCGATTAATCGAAATCGTGCTGTAACTTCTCAATTTCCAGAATTCTTAAAATAATCGATTAATCGAAACTCATGTCGATTAATCGAAATTTCAAAATCGATTAATCGAAACTATTTTCGATTGATCGAAATTGTCTATGTGTATTCAATTTCTTCCAATCTCTTAAGTAAATCGATTAATCGAAAATATAATTCGATTAATCGAAATGTCCAAATCGACTAGTTGATCCCAAATCGATTAATCGAAATGTCCAATTCGATTAATCGAAATTGGTCTTCTATGTATATTCTAACTCTCTTTCTCATTTCCAGTCACTGGCACATGCCAGTCGACTAATCGAACAAAATCGATTAATCGAAATTCCAAATCGATTAATCGATTTGAAATTCGATTAATCGGTTTTGCCCCCTTTTTTTTTTTTTTTTTTTTTTTTTTTTTTGTTCTTTTACTATTTTGACAATTTATGACAGATTGGATCAAAATTGCCATTGAATTTCAAGCATAGTGGAAATTTCACAAACGTGGTTGCGGTTTACATCGAATTCTCACGTTGTTGGAAACAAGGCCGGATATTGTTCTTTCACATCGGCCTCTCGTTCCCAAGTAGCCTCTTCTTTTGGATGATTGTTCCACCGAACAAGCACTAAGGGAATCACTTTAGTGCGCAGTACTTGCTCTTTTCGATCCAGAATCTCCACTGGTTCCTCTATCATGCTCATGTCCTCACACATCTCTATAGGTTGCTTCCCTAACACATGAGACGGATCATTCACGTACTTTCTGAGCATCGATATGTGGAAGACATTATGTACTCGATCAAATAGCGGTGGTAAACTAATGCGATATGCAACTTCACCTACTCTTCCCAAAATTTCAAATGGCCCAACATAACGTGGACTTAACTTCCCCCTCTTGCCAAATCTCATTACACCCTTCATAGGTGACACCTTCACAAACACATGCTCGCCCACCTTGTAATCAACACTAGTCCGCTTCACGTCGGCGTAACTTTTCTGTCTACTGTCTTTGTCTTTCAACCTTTCTTCGATAATTAGGACAACGGTGGCGTTGTCTTCAAGCGATTCGGTCCTAATACAAATTTCTCACTGCTTTCCTCCCAATTCAGAGGTGACTTGCATCGTCGTCCATACTGAGCTTCATACGGTGCCATGCCAATGCTCGTTTGAAAACATTGTTATATGCGAACTTCGAGCATCGGTAGATACTCATCCAGATCCTTGCATATCAAGCATGCAAGCTCTGAGCATGTCTTCTATCACTTGATTCACCCGCTCTGTCTGCCCATCAGTTTGAGGATGGAAAGTTGAACTAAAGTCTAGTCGTGTTCCCATTCCTTCTTGAAATTTCTTCCAAAACTTGGACGTATATAGTGGATCACGATCCAAACGATGTCGCTTGGAATCCCGTGTAATCTTACAATCTCCTTCATGTATAATTCTGCCGCCTTCCCGCAGATATGTGGTATTATACGCAAAAGTGCTACCGATTTGGTCAATCGGTCTCTGACGACCCAAATGGCATTGTGTCTCTTGGCAAGACTGAGGTAATCCAACAATGAAATCCATTGAGATCGATTCCCACTTCCATTCTGGTATTGGTAAAGGTTGCAATAGTCCCGCAGGATCTCTATGATCAACCTTCACTTGCTGACAAGTCAAGCATCGTGACACATACTCGGCCACGTCTTGTTTCAGTCCTCTCCACCAGTAGTTCTTTTTCAAATCTTGGTACATTTTGGTGCTACCAGGGTGGATAGCATAATTTGACTTATGGGCCTCATCAAGAATCGTTCGTCTTAGATCGGCATTGTCCGGGATGCATAGACGGCCTTTAAACAACAAAGAACCATCTTCTTTTTCTGAGAAGTCCGACCTGATGCCTTCATTCACGTCTTGATAAATCTTCGTTAATGTCGGATCCTTCATCTGTAGATCGTGGATATGCTCAAATATCACTGGCTTTACTGATATGTTAGCCAAAAAGGATCCAGTGTCCTTTGACTTAATGTTCGCATCATAGAATGCCAGGTCTTCCAATAATTTCCATCGGTGCATACCCAAAATCAAGGAAGCTAATCGAATGAACCTTTTCGACTCAATGCATCGGCCACTACATTCGCCTTTGCCGTGATGGTATTGTATAGAGCAATCGAGTCCTTGAGGAATTCCATCCATCTGCGCTGTCTCATATTGAGCTCCTTCTGTGTGAACAGATATCGGAGGCTCTTATGATCGGTGAAAATTTCAAATGTTTCACCATACAAGTAGTGTCTCCAAATTTTCAGCGCAAAAATGACTGCTGCCAGTTCCAAGTCATGAGTCGGGTAATTTTTCTCGTGTTCTTTCAACTGTCTTGATCCGTAAGCTATCACCTTCTTGTGTTGGTTGAGCACACAACCAAGGCCATTGTATGACGCGTCATCAGACAATCGCGTATCCTCCATCGCTCAAGGAATTGCCAACACTGGAGCCGAAGTGAGTCTCGTTTTGAGTTCTTGAAAACTCTTCTCGCATGCCTCACTCCACTCAAACCTTGAATCTTTACGTGTCAGCTTTGTGAGAGGTCCCGATATTTTTGAAAACCCCTCAACGAAACGTCGATAATAGCCTGCTAAGCCCAGAAAACTTCAGACATCGGTCACTGTCTTTGGCTGCTCCCATTTGACTACTGCTTCTATCTTTGCTGGATCTACCGTGACACCGTGCTTCGAGACGACATGTCCCAAAAAGCTAACTTCTTCCAACCAAAACTCACACTTACTGAGTTTGGCGTACAATTGGTGTTCACGTAGCGTTTGTAGAGCAATCCTCAAGTGTTCTTCGTGCTCCGTCTTGGATTTGGAGTATATTAGTATATCATCAACGAACACTACCACGCAGGAGTCCAAGTGTGGTTTAAACACTCGGTTCATCAGATCCATAAATGACGCTGGAGCATTCGTTAATCCAAACGGCATCACAAGGAATTCATAGTGTCCATACTGTCAGGAAAAGTCGTCTTCATATGTCCTCTGCCTTGACTCGCAACTGATGATAACCAGATCTTAGGTCGATCTTGGAAAAATACCTTGCTCCTTGCAGTTGGTCGAATAGATCGTCAATTCTAGGCAAAGGGTAGCGGTTCTTCACAGTAAGTTTGTTCAATTGTCGATAGTCAATGCATAGTCGCATTGACCCATCTTTCTTCTTGACAAATAAGACCGGTGCTCCCCATGGAGACACGCTCGGTCTAACAAACCCCTTGTCCATTAGTTCTTGTAGTTGTTCCTTCAACTCCTTTAACTCGGAGCCATTCTATAAGGTGCTTTTGAAATAGGCTCTGCCTCGGTGCTAAGTCAATGGCGAATTCTACTTCTCTTCTGGAGGTAATCCAGCAATTCTTCCGAAACACGCCGTCAAGTCTCGCACAATTGCTATCTCAGAAATGACGTTCTTTCCTCCTTGTCCTCCTTTAAGAAAGCTAAGTATCCATCGCATCCTTCGATCATTTTCTCGCCCTTCTCTGAGATCAAGGCATGAATGACCCTCACTCCTTGAAACCGAAATGATCTTCTTGTGTTGGGTCCGAAAATGACTACCTTGTTCTTGCAATCAATGGTCGCAACAATGCGCCAACCAGTCCATGCCAAGGATCACATCAAACCCTTGCATGTCTAACAGTACCAACTTTGCTTCCAATTCATGCACTTCTAAGTCTTGAACTGCTACGACGATGGATTTGCAAGCTAACTCCGTGTCTACTAACTCTCCAATCGGGATAGACACAGATAGGACGAAATCCAACGTCTCTGGAACGATCTTCATCTTCTTAGCAAAACGTGGAGTGACGAATGAGTGGGTAGACCCGGGGTCTATCAACACTCGAGCGTCATGTCTAAATACACTTCCCTTCTCATACATAGTTAAAGTACCTATAATATATATACACATACATATAGAAATTTACACATCAAAATGCACTCTCAGTTTATATTAAAAGAATCTACACTATTCCTAATGCATGCACCTTTTTCCATCTAAAATTCTTTATGAAACGGAATTTTTCTTTAATAAAATAAAATTTCTCACCTTGGATGACGTCGTGCACATTCCCTGCTTCCTGAGCAGTGACTGCATAGGCTCTCCCCCTAACAATCGGCTTCCTTGCTTGAATGGGTCGTGGTGTCAGAATCAAGCCGTCTTGCCCTTGTCCGTCTGGGCAATCTTGATCAAGTGGGCCCACCTTGCCACATCGGAAACAACCTCTATGCGGCTTGCCACATCGCACACGTCTCTCGAGGTGCGAAGAAGCAGACGAGAACCACTAGTGACAAGAGCGCCAGAGACATGGCAGGCTCTCATAGCGAAAAAGGTCTCCCGACGCAAGTAATGGAAACCTCTGTTGTGTTGTTATACCGGCCTTCCAAAACCTCCTCAAATCTGCGGTCTCGACTCGACCCACGAACCTCGGCTTTTATTCACGGTTCGTAGTTCCCCATCCTTCCGTGGTCAAGTCCTCTCTGTTGCTCTCTGCCTATATCTTTGTGTTCTCCTCTTCTACAACCAATGCTTTGCTCATGACCTCTTCATAGGTCCTCAGGTTGAAATGGAGCTACGCCTCCCCTAACCTCGCTTCAAACCTTGTCAAACCTCTTGGACTTCATCACTTGATATTTAATCCGAGCAAAACGGGCAAGTCGTAGAAACTCTACCCCGTATTCTCTCACTCATCCTCCCTTGTACTCAAAAATTGTATCTCTAGTTGGTTCCTCACCACGGAAAATATTGTTTGTTGAACTCCTCAACAAACTCCTCCCAAGTCCAAAGGCAACTCTGGGGTCTCCACAGGCAGTCCGTATCACGGACTTCCACCAAGGCCAGCCTCCCCATCCAACATGTAAGCTGCCCATCTTACACTCTCATCTTCCGTGCAAGTTAGCACGCTAAAGACTTTCTCCATTTCCATCGACCAATTCTCGTGCCATCGTTGCACCGCCGAGAAAATGTAGGAGGTCTCATCCTTCTAAATTCTGTAAAAGATGAGGGCACAGGCAACGCAGGTCCTACAGGTGGAGTAGGTGGCTGCTGTTCTCTTGATGCATGAGTGCAAGGATGTCTTGTTGTGCCATGCCATAGTCTCCATAGTGTGCATCATCCTTTGTCGCTCTTCTCTATCTTCTTGTCTTTCTCTCAATCTTTCTTGCTCTCGATCTTGATCCCGATGATCTCGATCCTCTTCCTCATGCTCTCGCTACACGCTGGGCCTCAAGTTACCTCCTAAAGGTACTCTATTGGTAGGAGAGATGAAATCATCTCCACTACGCATACTCCTTTGATGGCCCCCCCTTGGTCGGCCTCTTCCCCTAGCTGACATTGCGGCTGCATTTGAAACTAAAGTTTAGGTTAGCGAAGCCCTATGTTCGACGAAAAGAACCCTTGTCGAATTGCTAAAAGAAATGGCTCGATACCAATTGTGGCCGGGATTTGACTCAAACCCGCGCCATCATCACGATCATCTTGACCGTGCCCCTCAACCGCGGAACAACACCGGTATATCAAGCATGAAATAAATAAGAACAACTTATGAATTTGAATCTACATAAAAACACTTCTCAAAAGACAGGTTCTACCCTCATGCCTCGCATGAAGGAGAACCGATCCAACTCATCGATGATAACCATCATCATGGATGGTTCACCCAAAAGAATACTCGATATCCACATACACAAGGTTTAATCAAAAACCAGGGCTTGACATACCAAGCGCATAATCTCCAACTAAAACTCCTCAAAGTTGCACAGAGTCCTCTAGAAGAAGTCCTCTCGGAGGTGGCCGCCGCAGGCCTCCTCAAGCCTCGCTAGCAAAGTGGACTCACGACGTATAGTCTATAGGGTGAGCTACATCCTAGCTCAATAGGGAAGAACACAATTGAACATATAAAATATAACTCACATGTATTCTATGATATGCATGCATGATGTGTCTATGCATTTATTGCTGAAAAACAGTTAAAAACGCTTCAATTACTGCTAGGTTACTCACGTCTTTTAGTTAATCAAGAATGATGCTGAGAAGGCCTAAAGCAAAACTTAAACTTCAACTTAAGTATTCCCCGAGCAATATAGCATCGAGCCCCGACGAGATACCCTTCATCGTCATCTATATAGACATTTTTAAATGTATTCACAGGAATACCAATAGTACCCAAGCCCTTTCCACAGGGATTGGTGGCGGGTTTCACATCTCATCAACACCCCGGGTGTGCTTACTGTCAGACGGATAAGCCTCCGTGACCGCCTCTGATTTGCCTTATCGGGTCACGGATATCCTGCCGCGTCAGTCGTGGTTATCCCGCCACGTCGGTGGGGTAACCTATCAAACCTCAAATAACAAAAATATCGATTGCCTTACATATAGTTATTCACCGTAATTGTGCTATCTTATATCGCTTAGGCCTCATCAAGCATGATTCAATCATGGATACATCCTCGATGTATCCGCGTTCACTTGCATCACACCTGATGCCTTTACCTCTTCACTTCATCATCCCCTGGGGATGGTCCATTTAAGATCTCTTATGAATGTCACACACACACACTTTTCATAATCATTGAGTAGTAAAACATTTGAATTGAATTGATATCATTACATACATGCTCTTGTAAAATAAAGTACATGTTCAGGGTGTTCCCTACCTCAAGTCTTTAGTCGATCAATGCATCAAGGTCCCATGGCTCCTTGTGCACTTTCGTTCTCACGCACCACCTATGGTACCATATAACATGTGAAACACATCACGAAGGATGCCATAGAGAAGGTATAAGATCCCCCCAAGAATCTTAAAGTCAAACCAAAAGTCAACATAGTTTACTACAGTCGATTAATCGATTTCCAAAATCGATTAATCGAAAGTCAATATCGATTAATCGAAGAGATTTCGATTAATCGAAATTCTCCTTTTCGCAAAGTCCATTCTCAGTTCGAACAGTCGAATTGTCATTCGATTAATCGAATCCAATTTCGATTAATCGAAATTCTTCTTTTCGCAAAGTAAATTTACTGTTCGAACAGTCGAGTTTCCATTCGATTAATCGAATCCAATTTCGATTAATCGAAATCCTTCTTTTCGCAAAGCAGACCCTTATTTCGAATAGTCGATTTTCACAAGTTGATTAATCGATTCCAAATCGACATCGAAACTAATCGATTAATCGAAATCCCATTCGATTAGTCGATTTTTCCTGTTATTTCCTCCAACCCACGGGTCCTGGAGAGTTCTCGATCGATTAATCGATTCTCAAATCGATTAATCGAAAGCAAAAGTCGGTTAATCGAAATCCAACTAGATTAATCGAAATCGGGGTACTCTGACTGTTCAAGTTCCTGGCCAATTTCGTTTAATCGAAACCCAATTTCGATTAATCGAAATTGTCGATTCAACCTTAAATGTTTCTTCCCAATCTTTTTCCATACTTTTTCTTCTATCTTTCTAAGCCATTATCCTATGATTTAACCCACATTTTACTGTAACTTAACCCCTATAATCTATGCATCTTATTTACAAAAATTTTACCTTGGATAGACCTCAAGTTGATTTCTATCAATAGTTGGAAGGCTAGGGTTTCTAGCTCTGGTTCTAACGGATCCCTTGCGTCGAATCCGGCCTCTTTAATGCTTGACTCCCTCTTCCAAACAGTTGCAATAACTCCTCTCTTACTCCTCTCTCTTTCTCTCTCTTCTTTACTTCTCTCAACCACCAAAACATAAAAGTTAGGGTTTTCAACCCTTTTTATCTTATCTCTTTTTCTCGGCGTGGAGCACATACACACTCATCAGTGTATGTAACTCTACAACTCCTCTATCTCTCCACTCTTCTACACTGATTCACACATCACTTCTGCTCATCTCACCTTAAGTTCCTCAATGAACTATCTCACGGTCAAACCTAAGACCAATCGGGCACGGATCTCGAGGTCATAGTTCAATGTGATTTTTCGGGCTATTACAATTTTACCTCCACTATTCTAAGTGTCGCATCGCTAGAGTCCACTTGGATAGAATTGGAGCCACTGATTCAACAAGGACCAAGTGGAACCCAGAAAAAGTGCGCGCTAACACATATGTACTACCCAAAGTTTTCTACCTTTAACCCTTATAATTTCTGAGTGTTTAGAATGTAAAAGAAGGGAAGAAGAGGGAGTGAAAGGAGTATGACCAAGAGCAGATAAAGGATCTGCTGAAAAGGGTACAACTGAGAAGAAATGCATGAAAAAAATATATATGGGAAAAGAAAAGAAAAAAATCATAAAAAGACAATTTAGAAAAGTTTTAGATGAAATTGTAAAATACGATTCTATGAAAATGGGATTTACACTAGAAAATAGAAAAGAAAAATGGGAAGAAGTTATCCATCTTTTTGGATACTAACTGAAGAAGGAAAGAAGATAGAGAAGGAAGAACTAAATTTCCAAAAACTTTTGAACCCTATCTACCTTTCTTTGAAACCTTTATAACCCATAGCCCCATTACAGCCGAAGGAAAGACCTTTGTGATTTACGATGTGCAAAAGTATGAGTCTAGTGGAGATGCATGAAATAGATACTATGAATGAATGAAAAGTCATATGATCATAATTGATTATGCATTCCATGAGATTTACCTTCTTAATTGGTTGTCCTTTAAATTTATCGTGTACATATCATAGTGAGAGAACCAAAAAAATTTCAAGATGTTTTTTAGAGTATGTCAATAGTGAGAGTTTGGATGAAAATATTTTCTAAATTTGTAGTTTAGAAAAATCTATGATGAATAAACTTTTTACTGATACGCACACACTCCACATTGTATAGAATTGAAATTGTTGAGTTCTGATCAAAGATTACTGTGATGGAAAGTAAAGGTTAAAGATTTATAATTTTTGAAAATCATACCAAACATATGATGATTAATTTAACTAGGAGTATAGATTTTATTTCTTTCTGAAAAATATTTTGAAAAAAAATATATATTTGAAGTTTGTAGGTAACTTCACTGAAAACCTTAACTCCTCCACTAGGGATCACCTAGGGGTTTAAAGGCTTGTTGCATCTGCTAAATGTAATTGTGCTCCCTAAGAAAGTAGCATTTAAATTCATAGTTTTAGATATTTTATATTTCCTTATTTTCTAGGGACTAGTAAAACGTAAGTTTGGAGGTGTGATCAGTCACATAATTTACCATTTTATCACCCTTAACTTAGTGATGCTAGGACTTAGTTTGCTACTAACAAGCTACTGCTATGCAAATATTAAGAAAAAATAGTAAAATAGAGCTAAAGTGTTAATCTTTGTCAAAATGAACTCAAAAAACAGTAAAAAGATGATTGAGCGTAAAAGATAATTCTTCGCCTAAAAAGAAATGAAGAATTGTGTTTTACAATTATGCGGAACAACATACTAAGAAGAGAGAAATCATAATTTATAATTCTCTAAAGAAAAGTCGTATCAAGTAAAGACGATACAAGCAAAGCAAAGAATCATAGTGAAGAATCGTTAGCTAGAAGCCGACCAAAAATAGAAAATCGTGATTTGTGATTTTACCTAAAGAATAGAAAGAAGAAATCACAGTTTACGATTTCTCAAAAATAGAAGCTTTCCACTGCCGTTGAATGAGAGAAGATGCACCGCCATGCGCAGAATTAGAAGTTTGGTGAATTATAGATCTGAGAAGATTGATGAAGATAAACTCCGAAAACCTTTACTGCTGTTATCAAGGAAATAAAGCCAAAGCAAATCTACAGTTTGAAAGCAAGGAAGAATAAAATTAGGAATTAGAGTTATATAAGGAATCTTTTATCTTTAATAGTTTCTTTTATTAAAATTAGAAATCTTGTAAGCTGACTCCTTATGATCTATAAATAAGAGGGCCCAGTGTAGGAATAAACCATCAAAGAAATTCTCAACATCAATTGACGACTGAGGTTGGGTTTTCTTTTGATCAAAATTAGAGTAGGTGTTTATTACTTTGTAGATTAGATATCAGAGGCTTCTCAAGAGTAATTGACGACTGCTATTGAGTGCTAAAGATTAGTGTAGATATCTTAGTTTCTCAGAAGTAATTGACGACTGCATCTGAGGGGAGAAAGATATATTTACTTTGCTTTATAGTTTAGATTTATTTTCTTTATTTACTACTTTGTAAACATCTTCGAATTTTGATTTGAATTGACGACTCAGGTTGGAATTTGCAGATTAGTGTAACGATTTTTACTTTTCCATCTTCAATTTCTAAAATTTGATTGACGCCCAGATTTTAGGAGATTATGGATTAGATTAAATCTGTGTTAAAAAATTTTAGTTTTTAATTGACAACCAAATTCTAGAAGACTGCAATACGGTGTAACGGTACTGTTTATTTTTATAAATATCCGATGGCTGAAGGTTGGGATTGACTACCTCAACCTAAAGGAGGATTAGGATATATTTTATGCACTTTAGATTAAGAAACCATTCTTTATTCATATTTTTCCTGTAGTTTAGAACCTTAAAAGATAAATATAAACTTTAAAATATAAATATAGATAAGATAATAACTTCTTCGTGGGAACGATCCTATACTAGCTCAAAAAATTTCATTGTGCACTTGCAATAGGTAAGACTTAATTAGATACACTCATAAGTAGCGATCACCTCACCAACCACAGAACAAAGCTCCAAACTCAAACCTATTATAAAAACTAAACCTATCATCAAAACCAAACCTATTGTCAAAGCTAAACCTACCATCGAACCCAAACCTATCTTCGAACCTAAACTAACCATCAAACCTAAACTTGTCACTAAACCTAAACCTATCGTTAAACCTGAACCTACCATCAAACTTGAGCCTATCATCAAACCAGAACTCACCATCAAATATGAACCCACCATTGAATCTATCTCTACAACATCAATGACTCTCAACCCTGAACCAATCACTAAATCCGACGATAAACAAATCCATGAATCTATCATCACTCTCACTTTCTAAATCAAACCAAACTTAAATCCTATGACCCTGATCAACATTCAAATCAATATATTGCCAAATCTTCAAACATCACCACAACATAAAATTGACGTCATGGCTATGACCGCTTTTGATGCTCGGGTACAAATTCCCATTGATCTTATGACCAGCATCCTTATGGATCCAACCGACAACAATACTTCCATATCAAACTTTTAAAACTAAACGTCCTCCAAAAATTACAAATAAAACTTTAAAACAGCCTCCCAATAAGCCCAAAGTACGCATCAAACAAGACAAATAAAATCAAACAAACCTATGCTTTCCCATGCCAAGGAAGGGCCCACCCTGGTTCACAGTTCCTTACCTTTTTCTCTCATTCTGCCTTTGTCTCATCCTATCACTCTCTTTATAAAATCAACATCACACTCCCCTCCAATTGATCCCTTTCATAAAACCAAAACAACATAAAATAAAAATATTCTCTAATAACCCCCAACTGAAAACAAAAATGATAACACATAAAACCTCTTGGGAAGGAACCTGTCTCATGCTCCAACTTAACAAAATGCCTCACTCCATTGAGAGACTAAAATAGATCCTTCTCGACAAGGAGGCCCCAACCATAAATGATTTGTCAAAAGAAGAAATTAAATGACCCCACACCTTATTCGATAAATCTTATGCCACCCAAAACTCAAATCTAAACCTAATTTCTCTCTCATACCTGATCAATTAGAATGAGGGTGATCGAGGACCTCGAAACAGATCATCTAACGGTCACTTCGACCATTAAGCATAACCCACTAATCAGACTTTCTGAATTAGTCTCTACTTAAGGAACTGATGTTGTATCCTAAAAATAAAAAAAATTAATTATTATTATATAATACTAAAATAAATAAAATAAAATAAAATAAACACTCAAAGACATTAAAAGATAATTAAATACCTAAAACTAAAAATATATATATACCTAAAAAGCAAAAATATACTCGTCTACCCAACAACGTCTCTGACTCCACACTTTAAACATAAAATACTTGACAGAGAAGTTGAAGTTGAAGAGCTATTGCTAAGAAGACAATGCCCAAGCAATCACCTCACCTAGAAGGATATCAAAGCCCATGTGGGAAGAACTTATATTATTTTGATAGTATGCCCAAAAAATAGCTACAAGGGAAGGACTTCCTAACCCTAAAAATATTATCTATAACTCACTAATCATCATGTCTCGTAGCTAAATAGGCATACTTATATACTTATTATCCTCACAGTCATCACAAGGCATTTGCCAATTGTAGGTCATTATCTTCGAAACCATTTTGGAAATCATCTGACTCATTAACCACCACCCTCCTACTCGGGCAAATTTATCGAAATGTCTAGTGGATCATAAAACTCTTTTTGAAATATAGAAAACTCTAGATTCTCATACACCTCTTTCGCCATTGGAGTCGTTGTTAGAGCACAAAAAATGAAAATGTAAGGTTCCATCAAAACTCACAAATCTTGCATTAGCAGGTTGTTTCAAAAAAATATACATACTTAAAAAAAAAATAGAAGAAGCACAACCGAGTAAGAACAAGTCAATGATCCTAGGGAAACATAAGCAAATTATGAGGGCATTCCTGGTATTTTTAGTAGGAAAGCATAAGCAAATTGCGAGGGCCTCCCTGGTATCTTCACACTACTAGATGTTGTCGTACGGTGGCGGGAGAAGGATAAGAAAAAAAGAGAAAAGAAGCACAACCGAGCAAGAGCATGCGACGAATGAACAAGTCAATGATCCTAGGGAAGCATAAGCAAATTGTGAGGACATTCCTAGTATTTTTAGTAGGAAAGCATAAGCAAATTACGAGAGCCTCTCCTGGTATCTTCACACTACTAGATATTGTCGTACGATGGTGAGAGGAGGACAAAACTCCTGCTAACCACAGAATTTGATGATTTGATGGTGCCGAAACATTACGAAGAGCTCAATTATGGTGTCACATTATCCACTCGAGATGTGACAGCCCGAATTTTGGCACCCCGAAACCCGTGCCATCAACACGATCCTCCAGACCGTGCCCTAAAACCATGCATGAAACATTGGTATAACAAGCACAAAAATTAAATAAGATATTAATTACATAAAGTGAAAAAGTAACATGCCCATCTGGCATAACAAAAGATAGTTCTACTTTCATGCCACTGCATGAATAGAGAACCGATCCGAACCATCGGTGATAAACAGATCACCCCAGATGGTTCGCCAAAAGAAATAAATCAATTTAATTATATTATTCGTAAAAAATAAAGGCTTGACATACCAAGCTATACAATCTGCTCTCAAAAACTACCCTCTGTTAAAGTACATAGCAGAGTCTCCTAGAAGATATCCTTGGGAGGAGGCTCCAACTCGTCTCTAGGCACGTAATCCGAATCACCCGGATCAACGCCTCCCGAAGCCTCAACTGCTGCCAATAAAGGACCTACGACGTATAGTCTAAAGGGATGAGCTACATCCTAGCTCAATAGGGAACAACACAATAAACATATAAATTAAAACTCACATATATTCCATGATATTCTAAACATGATGAGTCTATGCATTTGCTAGAAAAATAGTTTAAAAACTGGTGATTTACATTCAAGTTCACTGGTAATTAGCATGTTTTACTTTACTGTTGATTTATCATGAATGACACTGAACAGGCTTAAAGCAAAACTTAAATCTTCAACTTAAGTAATCCCTAAGGAATATAGCATCAAGCCCCAATGAGATACCCTTCATTGTCGTCTAAATAGACAGTTGTAAAAAATGTATTCCCTGGGAATACGACCCAAGTCCCTTTCTCAATAGGCGGCGGGGTTAAAACTCATCTCAACATCCCTGGGATGTGCTTACTGTGTATGTATAGACTCCCGCACTGATGTACGGATTGGCCGCCGTACCGATCACGGATATCCTGTCGCGTTAGTCGTTGGTATCCCGCCACGTCGGTGGGGTATTCTAAACAAACCTCAAATAACAAAAATAACATGTGCTTTACATATAGTTGTTCACTGTGTAAAGTGCTATCTTATATCAGTTAAGCCTCAACAGTAATTATTCAATCACATATATATCCCTGGGATGTATAACTTACTCGCATCCACTGATGCCTTTATTACTTTCTCATCCCCTGGGGATGTCTCATTCTCATTAGATTACTTGATCTTAGTTACTCGCATCACATAGATGCCTTTAACGCATTCTTGGTGTCACACACACACCCATTTTCATAAAGCTTTTCATAGTTAAAATACTTTCAATTCTGATAAATATATCACTACATATATGCTCTTGCAATTAAAGTACATGTTCAAGGTGTTCCCTATTTCAATTCTCTGAAGGTCCAAGCATCAAGGTCCCACGCGGCTCCTTGTGCTCGCTCTCACACGTACCACCTATGGTACATCACAACACATGTAATACATCACTAAAGATGTAACGAAGAAGGTCCTAGACCCTTCATGAAGCTCAAAGTAAAACTATAAAGTCAAGTAAAACTGCCAAAGTCAATTAATCGATTCCCAAAATCGATTAATCGAAACACAATTCAATTAATCGATTCCCAAAATCGATTAATCAAAGTCCAAATCGATTAATCGATTCTCAAAACCGATTAATCGAGATTCAAATTCGATTAATCAATCCCAAATCGGTTAATCGAAATCTCCAACATAGTAAGGTCGATTCTCAAATCGAGTGGTCGAAAGTCTAAAATCGATTAGTCGATCCCAAATCGATTAATCAAAATCCAAAGTCGATTAATCGATTTCTCAACTCAATTAGTCGATTTCCCCAAGTCATGTTTCTCCAGCCACTAGAGGTACCCAGTCGATTAGTTGATTTCCAAATCGATTAATCAAACATCCAAATCGATTAATCGAAATCGGGCTTACTTGACTTTTCAACTTCCAGACCAAAATTGATTAATCAAATCCCAATTTTGATTAATCGATTTGGTCAGATTCAGCCCCCTTTCTGGCTGTTCTTCCAAATCTTTTCCCTTTCTTTTCTAAGCCTTTAATCTATCCTTTAAACCCTTCTTGACTGAATTTAATGATCTATAATCTATGCATTAACCTCAATTTAAAACTCACCTTCAATCAATCTCAAATTGATTAAGATCTAGGTTGGAATGGCTAGGGCTCCAGCTTTTGCTTCAACGGCTCCAAACACGTTGAATCTGGCAATCAATGCTCCACTTTCCCTCAATCCAACCACAATAACTCCTTGGCAATTAGTTACCTTCTCTCTCTCTCTCTCTCTCTCTTCTTAACTCTCTCTTCAATAGCCAAACAAAAGGGATCTAGGGTAATTAACTATTATATCCTCTCTTCGGTTTTGGTGTTAAGCGCATACACCAGAGATAGGTGTATGTGACCACTAACTCACACTATACACCATACTTCGGTGACATTCATACTATGTCAATTCATCACTCCATGTATTCAATGTTTTACCATCACTTGGTCAAACCTATGATCAATCGAGCATGGATCTCGAGGTCAAAGTTAAATGCTAAATTTTTTGAGATATTACATTCTCCCCACCTTGAGAATTTTCATCCTGTGTCCCGAGACACCCAATGACAATTGAATTTCATAGTACACAGTGCGAGAAACAAAATAATGCAAGTGCATGCTATAGAAAACTGATTTATATTTCATTAATTTTGCAAAATTTACAAGTATCGTTCATTGTTGGCGATAAGTACAATGGAAAATTTTGATACACAGTACAAAATATCCAAAACATCCAAAAAGTGATGACAATTGAAACCACCGTTAGTCGGTCACGTCGTCCCCTCTCCTGACAGATCTGATGCAAGGGCGGGCTGCTCTGACTAAACTGGCGGCTCAAGCGGTGGCTGGGTCATCTCCGTAGGCTACTCGGGCTGCTGGGGCGCAGAGCCAGATGCATCGGCAGCAGATGTGCTCGCATGGAAAACTGGACCCATATGAAAGGCAGTCATATCCGCAGTCCATGCCTCCTCCTATGCGAGGCGCTGTTGGTAGTCCAACGGATATATGTATCGCATGTGTGGTACATCAGGAAGTCCATCCGTCAGTTCATCCACTCGTTGTTGGCCTCCATCCTGGCCAACACGTCCTCAATAGTAGGCACCGGGCGAGCCGCTCGCAGGCGGTAAGAAGACGTCGGTGTGGCTACCGCAGAGTGCGCTGGCGGCGTAGGTGAGGCAGTGGTATGGGAGGGTGCCCCCTCCGTTGGTGGATCAACTGGGTGTGCCCCACCCACGGTTGGGTCATGATGTGGTGGTGGGGGTGGTGGTGGTGCTACTGGTGCTGCCGCTGCTAGTGCTGCTGCTGGACATGGAGCCGGTAGGGTCCGCCTAAGTAAATTGTAACTACGGCTCCATGAAGAGTTTGAGGTCTTCACGCGGTCCGTAGCCCTCTCCTCATGGGGCGATGTAGCGTATTCTGGAGCGTTTGAGTAACACTCCAGCATGCTCGAGATGAGCCGAGCATAGGGCATTTTTTCTTTAGGCCTTAGATTGCCCTTCATCAACTTCCCCTTGATATATCTCATCCCCTTTAGGATGATCATGGTGACGTCAAACCAACGGCCACAGAAGGCCGCGTAAAGTGCCTGCTACACTTTTTCCACCCTCTCGGTGTCGTGACGTAGCGAGTAAAGGTTGCACTTGATTATGGAATCAAGCATCCACATGTAATGGGGAAGGTCGACCCTCCTAATGGACGCCCCCGACCCCTTTTTATCATTTTTCATCCGGGTCATTATTTCTTCAAATCTCACCTCTTCCTCGAAGGGTGGGAAGAGGTTGGTCTCGGGTATGAAGTCCAAATGGCACTCTAGGACATCGTGGATGTGGCGACGAGTGGAAGTGTAGTCACGACCCTCTATCTTGGTCGTGACTATGTCGTCGGTAGGTCCGTTCGTTAGCCCTTGGTAAAATAGTCTGACCAATCTAGGGTAGTAGGACCCACGGATTGGTTTCAAAAGATTATCGAGATCGGCGTTCACAAGATAGTTTCGAGCCCATTGGGTCTCGCCCGATACATCGGGGTTTGTAAACAATGTGTTATCGATAATATACTCGATTTCAAAAGTCTTAGCCGCCCACCACTCATTGGGTTAGAGTACATTGGTGGGTGGTGGTGGCATTGGCGAAGACTCGTGCGAAGATGCGCTCGTCGAACCGGATGTGGTATCCGATGCTGATGGTGACGGAGTCCTCACCGGTGATGGGGTAGGTGGTGGTGGTGCGGCGTTCTTACACAGGACCGGGAGTTTGGACGTTGCCTTCTTCGAAGACAATCGGGTTTTAGGCAGCATCTTGGTGAAAATTCACAAAAACTAGGGTTTATGTGGTTTGAAATGGAAAAGAAGCGAAAACTAGGGTTTTACCTTAGGTATTTGACCTAATGTCACGTGATTTCGATCCAAAATCGATCCAAAATGTCTACAAACCCTAGGTTGCTCGGTCGGTTGGAGAAGAAGAAGAAGGTGCGCAAGGAACAGAAAACCCCAAGATTTCAAATGGGGAAAAAAATCCCTTCGATTTATATATATAGGCCCCAGTTCGATAAATCGATTTCCAAAATCGATTAATCGAGTTTCAAAACTAGGTTCAGCCGCGCAAAATCGATTAATCAATTTCCAAAATCGATTAATCGAAATCATTTCGATTAATCAAAATCGTAATTATTTAAAATTTTAAGTTTTTGAGCTCACTGGTGTGAGCCAGTCGATTAATTGAAATTCACTTCGATTAATTGAAATTCTAAAATCGATTAATCAAATTTTACTTTGATTAGTCGAAATCGTGAGGTTTCTTCAAATTTTTCCCAATTCCACAAGTGACTCGATTAATCGATCTTCCAGATCGATTAGTCGAAATCCCAAATCGATTAATCAAATTCTTCTTCGATTAATTGAAATCGCATAAAATTCTTAAGTTAGTCAATTAATCAAATACCCAGATCGATTAATCAAAATCATAAATCTATTAATCGAAACCCAAATCGATTAATCAAAATTTCACTTTGTCATTTTTCTGAATCCTTATCAAATTTCCACTCACTGGTGCATGCCAGTCAACTAATTGACCAAAATCGATTAATCGAATTCCCAAATCAATTAATCGATTTGAAAATTGATTAATCGGTTTTGATCAGATTCTTCTGATTTAAAACTTTTCATGTCTCGTTGATTTTTCTTGGTAAACTATGACCAGTTGGTCATTGGTTCTACAAAATACATCATCACGGCCATGTCGTGACCATGATGGATTCCAATTTCAGGTTCAACACCGCATTTGAGACTATGTGGATAAAATTGTTCTCTTAAAAAAATTGATCATAAGATCGACATTGAATTACAACATATAGTTTAAATCCACAAACATGCTTGCGGTGATACAATTTTGACTCTCAAGCTGTCGCAAACAAGCTTGGATGCTGTTCTTTCACGTCGGCCTCTCGTTTCCATGTAGCTTCCTCGACCGGATGATGCTTCCATCGAACAAGTACTAATGGAATCACTTTTGTTCGCAACACTTGTTCCTTTCGATCCAAAATCTCCACCAGCTCTTCGATCATAGTCATATCCTCATACATCTCAAATGATTGACCGCTCAGCACGTGATCAGGGTCGTTAAGGTATTTCCTAAGCATAGATACATGAAACACATTGTGTACCTGATCAAATAACGGTGGCAATCCAATGCAGTAAACAACTTCCCCTACTCGACCCAAAACTTCAAACGGTCCAAGATAGCGGGGACTTAGCTTCCCTCTCTTTCCAAACCTCATCACCCCCTTCATAGGTGACACTTTCATGAACACGTGTTCACCCACCTTGAAGTCTACACTCGTCCGCTTGATATCAGCGTAGCTCTTCTGTCTGCTCTGAGCCGCTTTGAGTTTGGCCCTTATCATCCGAACATAGGTGGCATTATCTTCAAGTACCTCGGGTCCTAAAACAAAATTTTCACCCGTTTCCTCCCAATTGATGGGCGATCTACATCGCCGTCCATAAAGTGCTTCATATGGTGCCATCCCAATGCTCGTCTGAAAGCTGCTGTTATATGCGAACTCAATCAAGGGTAGGTGTTGATCCCACGATCCTTGCAATTCGAACATACATGCCCTAAGCATGTCCTCAATGATTTGATTGACCCTCTCAGTCTGTCCGTCGATTTACGGATGGAATGCCGTACTGAAATCTAGTCGCGTTCCCATTCCTTCTTGAAATTTCTTCCAAAACTTTGATGTATAGAATGGGTCATGATCTGATACAATGCTACTCGAAATCCCATGCAAATGGACAATCTCCTT
Source organism: Chloranthus sessilifolius (assembly GCA_021018995.1). NCBI lineage: Eukaryota > Viridiplantae > Streptophyta > Magnoliopsida > Chloranthales > Chloranthaceae > Chloranthus > Chloranthus sessilifolius. The sequence continues at coordinate 54,381,642 of CM037592.1, read as the reverse complement.
CATATACAGCTCTGCCAGTCTTCCCGCCGTGTACATCGTGTTGTAAGGCAAGAAGTGCGCTGACTTGGTCAATCGATCGACTACTACCCATATGGGATTGTACTTCTTTGCAGTACGCGGTAGTGCAACGATGAAGTCCATAGAAATCGATTCCCAGTTCCATTCCGGTATAGGTAGAGGTTGTAATAGACCTGCGAGATGTCTATGATCGATCTTCACTTGTTGGCACGTCAAACACCGCGACACGTACTCTGCCACATCTTGTGTCAAGCCTCTCCACCAGTAATTCTTTTTCAAATCTTGATACATCTTTGTGCTTCCCGGGTGGATAGAAAAGTTTGACTTATGAGATTCATCAAGAATTGTTCGTCGTAAATCGGCATTGTTCGGAATACAGAGACGGCCCTTGAACAACAAGGAACCATCCTCCTTGATCGAAAACTCAGATCTAATGCCTTCAGTCACATCTTGACGAACCTTGGTTAGCGCCAGGTCTTTCATCTATAGCTCGTGGATATGCTCAAATATTACCGGTCTCACTGATATATTAGCCAAGAAGGCTCCTGTAGCTTTCGACTCAATATTTGCATCATACAGTGCCAGATCTTCAAATAACTTCCATCGATGCATACCCAAAATTAAACTAGCCAACTAAGCTGAACTCTTCCGACTTAAGGCATCGGCCACTACATTAGCCTTGCCTGAATGGTACTGTATAGAACAGTCATAGTCCTTGAGGAACTCCATCCATCTGCGTTGCCTCATATTTAGTTCCTTCTGTGTAAACAGATATCAGAGGCTCTTATGATCGGTGAAGATCTCAAACGTCTCACCGTATAAGTAATGTCTCCAAATCTTGAGCGCAAAAATGACCGCTGCTAATTCCAGGTCATGTGTCGGGTAATTCTTCTCATGCTCTTTCAACTGTCTTGATCTGTACGCTATCACCTTTTTGTGTTGATTAAGCACATAGCTCAAACCAGTATACGAAGCATCACTATACACTGCAAACCCTCCACTACCTGAAGGAATAGCTAACACTGGAGCTGAAGTGAGTCTCTTCTTGAGTTCTTGAAAACTCTTCTCGCATGCCTCACTCCATTCAAGCCTTGCATCTTTCCGTGTAAGTCTTGTGAGTGGTCCTGATATTTTTGAAAAACCCTCAACGAAACGTCAATAGTAACCCGCCAATCCAAGGAAACTGCGAATGTCGGTCACAGTCTTTGATTGCTCCCAATTCACCACTGCTTCGATCTTTGTTGGATCTACAGTGATACCAAGCTTTGAGATGACATGTCCTAAAAAGCTCACTTCTTCTAACCAAAACTCACATTTGTTGAGCTTGGCATACAGTTGGTGTTCACGTAGAGTCTGTAGGGCTACTCTCAAGTGCTTCTCATGCTCTTCCTCTGATTTTGAATAAATCAGGATGTCGTCAACAAACACTACGACACAAGAGTCTAGGTGTGGTTTAAACACCCTATTCATCAAATCCATGAATGACGCCGGGGCATTTGTCAACCCAAATGGCATCACTAAGAACTCGTAGTGTCCGTATCGAGTCCTGAATGCAGCCTTCTGAATGTCCTCTACCTTGACTCTCAACTGATGGTATCTAGATCTCAGATCGATCTTGAAAAAGTACTTCGCTCCTTGCAATTGATCAAACAGGTCATCTATCCTAGGCAAAGGGTATTGATTCTTAATTGTGAGTTTGTTTAATTATTGATAGTCAATGCACAGACGCATTGACCCATCTTTCCTCTTTACAAACAAGACCGATGCTCCCCATGGAGATACACTCGGTCTAACAAACCCCTTGTCCATTAATTCTTGTAACTGCTCTTTCAACTCCTTCAACTCAGCAGGAGCCATTCTGTATGGTGCTTTAGAGACAAGCTCCATTCCTGGTGCTAAGTCGATGGCTATTTCTATTTCTCTCTTTGGAGGTAATCCGGGTAACTCCTCCAAAAATACATCAGCGAAGTCTCGCACAACTGCTATCTCAGATATAACATTCTTATCCTCTTTATCTTCCTTCAAGAACGCCAAGTATCCACTACACCCTTTTTTGGTCAATCGCTCGGCCCTGACTGCCGACATAAGTGGCATGTGTGTCAACCTCTCTCCTCTAAATCTAAATGATCTCCTCATGTTGGGTCTGAAGATGATGACCTTTTTCTTGCAGTCTATCGTCACAAAGTGAGTCGACAGCCAATCCATGCCAAGGATCACGTCGAATCCTTGCATGTTTAACAAAATTAGGTTCGCAGATAGCTCAAAGGCATCTCCATCCATGACCCTCATGATCACGGAGTTGCAACCCTTTTCAGTATCAACCACTTTCCCAGTAGGAACAGTCATGGTTAAAACGAAGTCTAACTCCTCTAGGTCGACTTTCATCCTCTTTGTGAAGCGAGGGGTAACAAATGAGTGGGTAGACCCCGGGTCTATCAACACTCGAGCTTCGTATGTCACTTCGCTTCCCTTCTTATATATTTGTAACGTACCTAACCATACATACACATATATATAGTGTTTATCATCATACTAGAATTTATCACATGTAAGTTCTTTTCTATTTCCTATATGGATGTACCTTCTCTATCTACAATTTTAAGAATTGAAATTCTTTATTTAAAAAGGAAGCTCAGCTTGAATGACATCGTTTGTATTCTGAGCCTCTTGAGCTATGACTGCGTAGGCTCTCCCTTGGACGATCGGCTTCCTCGCTTGTATAGGTTGTGGCACAGGTGCTGAAGCCGTCTTTCCTTTATTCATCTCAGAGCACTCCTTGATCAAGTGGCCCACCTTGCCACATCTAAAACAGTCTCGAGTTTCCTGCCTACAGTCAACTGTTCTATGAGACTTGCCACACTTGGCACAAGTCTCCCGTGGCGTGGAAGAAGCTGCTCGCAAGAACCCCTGAGTAACTGTAGCTCCGATAGTAATAGCAGGGCTCTCGTATCTCATTGGCCTCCCCGACGCAAGCAATGGGAATTTCTGTTGGTTGCTTTGTACGCCGGTCTCCCATAACCTACTTGGAACGGTGGTTTCTGATTATTTGGTACGAATCTTGGCTTTTTATTCACTGGTTCGTAGTTTCCCGTTCTGCTCTGGTCCGTATTCCACCTTCCTTGCTGCTCTCTCTGGTGGTATTTATTATTATTTTCCTCCTCCACTACGAGCGCTTTGCTCATGACCTCACCATAGGTCCTCAGTTGGAATGGTGTTACTCCTCCCCTCAGGTTCGGCTTCAAACCTTGCTGAAACCTCTTTGCTTTCATCATCTCTGTGATGACGTAGTCGGGCGCAAAGCGAGCGAGTTGCATGAACTCCACTCCGTATTCTCTCACAGTCATCTTCCCTTGCACTAACTGTAAAAATTGAACTTCCATCTGGTTCCTCACCACTTCCGAGAAATATTGCTTGTTGAATTCCTCGACGAACTCGTCCCATGTCTAAGGCATGTCTGGGGTCTCCTGAGCCCTAGTCCTAGAAACGGACTTCCACCAAGGCCCAGCCTCCCTGTCTAACATGTAGGCTGCCCAACGGACGCTCTCGTCCTTTGTACAAGTGAGCACACTAAACACCTTCTCCATCTCACTTAACCAGTTCTCGGCTGCCAAAGTGTCTGCCTGTCCTGAAAAGCTAGGATGTCTCATCCTCCTAAACTCGGTAAAAGTAGAAGATACTGGTGGTGTAGGAGGCACTGGAGGTGTCGGTGGCTGATGTTGCTCGTGGGTAGTATGAGCTGCCAAGGATGCTGCTTGTTGGGCCATAGCAGCCGCCATGGTCTCCATGGTGTGCATCATCCTCTGACGCTCCTCTTTATCCTCATTCCTTTCTCTAACTCTTTCCTGCTCTCTCTGATCTTGATCTTGACAATCTTGATCTCGATTCTCTCCCTGATCTTGGCTTCCTTGGACACCACTGCCAGAAGCCCCTCCATGTCCTATAGGCTCTCTATTCACGTCAGAGATAAAATCATCTCGACTACGCAAGCTTCTACTATGGCCACCCCTAGGTCGGCCCCTTCCTCTAGAAGACATAACGGTCTGCACGTGAAAACAAAGTTTTCATTAGCAGAAGTCCCTATGCTCTGACAAAGAATGATTGTCAGAATTTCTAAAAGAAAATGCTCTGATACCAACTGTGACAGCCCAGATTTCAGCACCTCAAAACCCGTGCCATCAGCACGATCCTCCAGACTGTGCCCCAAAACCATGCACGGAACATTGGTATAACAAGCTTAAAAAATAAATAAGCAATTAATTACATAAAGCAGAAAGGTAACATGCCCATCTGTCATAACAAAAGACAGTTCTACTTTCATGCCATTGCATGAACAGAGAACCGATCTGAACCATCGATGATAAACAGATCACCCCAGATGGTTCGCCAAAAGAAATAAATCAATTTAATTATATTGTTCGTAAAAAAAAAAGGCTTGACATTCCAAGCCGTACAATCTGCTCTAAAAAACTACCCTCTGTCAAAGTACACAGCAGAGTCTCCTAGAAGAAATCCTCGGGAGGAGGCTCCAACTCGTCTCTAGGCACGTAATCCGAATCACCCGGATCAACGCCTCCCGAAGCCTCAGCTGCTACCAACAAAGGACCTGCGACGTATAGTCTAAAGGGGTGAGCTACATCCTAGCTCAATAGGGAACAATACAATAAACATATAATTTAAAACTCACATATATTCCATGATATTCTAAGCATGATGAGTCTATGCATTTGCTAGAAAAATAGTTTAAAAACTGATGATTTACATTCAAGTTCACTGGTAATTAGCATGTTTTACTTTACTGTTGATTTATCATGAATGACACTGAGCAGGCCTAAACCAAAACTTAAATCTTCAACTTAAGTAATCCCCGAGAAATATCGCATTGAGCCCCGATGAGATACCCTTCATCGTCGTCTAAATAGATAGTTGTAAAAAATATATTCCCTGGGAATACGACCCAAGCCCCTTTCTCAATAGGCGGCGGGGTTAAAACTCATCTCAACATCCCTGGGATGTGCTTACTGTATACGGATAGACCCCTGCACTGGTGTACGGATTGGCCGCAATACCGGTCACGTATATCCTGCCGCATCAGTTGTGGGTATCCTACCATGTCAGTGGGGTATCCTAAACAAACCTCAAATAAGAAAAATAACATGTGCTTTACATATAGTTGTTCACCGTGTATAGTGCTATCTTATATCAGTTAGGCCTTAACAGTAATTATTCAATTACAAATACATCCCTGGGATGTATAACTTACTTACATCCACTGATGCATTTATTACTTTCTTATCCCTTGGGGATGTCTCCTTCTCATTTGATTACTTGATCTTAGTTACTCGCATCACACAGATGCCTTTATCGCATTCTTGGTGTCACACACACGCCCATTTTCACAAAACTTTTCATAGTTAAAACACTTTCAATTCTGATAAATATATCACTACGTACATGCTCTTACAATTAAAGTACATGTTCAAGGTGTTCCCTACCTCAATTCTCTGAAGGTCCAAGCATCAAGGTCCCACGCGGCTCCTTGTGCTCGCTCTCACACGTACCACCTATGGTACATCACAACACATGCAATACATCACTAAAGATGTAACGAAGAAGTTCCTAGACCCTCCATGAATCTCAAAGTAAAATTATAAAGTCAAGTAAAACGGCCAAAGTCGATTAATCGATTCCCAAAATCGATTAATCGAAATACAATTCAATTAATCGATTCCCAAAATTGATTAATCGAAGTCCAGATTGATTAATCGATTAATCGAGATTCAAATTCGATTAATCAATCCCAAATCGATTAATCAAAATCTCCAACATAGTAAGGTCGATTCTCAAATCGAGTGGTCGAAAGTCTGAAATTGATTAGTCGATCCCAAATCGATTAATCGATTTCTCAACTCGATTAGTCAATTTCCCCAGGTCATGTTTCTCCAGCCACTGGAGGTACCCAGTCGATTAGTCAATTTTCAAATCGATTAATCGAACTTCCAAATTGATTAATCGAAATTCAATTCGATTAATCGAAATCGGGCTTACTTGACTTTTCAACTTTCAGACCAAAATCGATTAATCGAATCCCAATTTCGATTAATCAATTTGGTTCAATTCAGCCCCCTTTCTGGCTGTTCTTCCAAATCTTTTCCCTTTCTTTTCTAAGCCTTTAATCTATCCTTTAAACCCTTCTTGACTGAATTTAATGATCAACAATCTATGCATTAACCTCAATTTAAAAGTCACCTTCAACCAATCTCAAATTGATTAAGATCTAGGTTGGAATGGCTAGGGCTCCAACTTTTGCTTCAACGGCTCCAAACACGTTGAATCCGGCAATCAATGCTCCACTTTCCCTCAATCTAACCACAATAACTCTTGGCAATTAGTTACCTTCTCTCTCTCTCTCTCTCTCTCTCTCTCTTCTCAACTCTCTCTTCAATAGCCAAACAAAAGGGATCTACGGTTATTAACTCTTATATCCTCTCTTCGGTTTCGGTGTTAAGAGCATACACCAAAGATAGGTGTATGTGACCGTTAACTCACACTATACACCATACTTCGGTGACATTCGTACTATGTCAATTCATCACTCCATGTATTCAATGTTTGACCATCACTTGGTCAAACCTATGATCAATCGAGCATGAATCCCGAGGTTAAAGTTAAACGCTAAATTTTTCGGGATATTACACGAGAAGAAAGTAGTTGACCACTATTTTATAAAGTTGTTGAATAAGAAGCTACCCCTAGATCAATAAACCTTACCTCCTCTTCGCCCTTAATTTTTCTTTTCAGAAAATGAGAAATGATTTTCAAAATCTCTTTGAGAATAAAATCGAAAGCTTTTAAATAACAAGTGATGCTACCACTCATTATCTACCATCCACCTCAATCTTGTTAAAAGCTACGATACATGATGGTCATTCAGTACTTACAAAATCAAGCCCGACATCTGTCCGAAATAATCAAACTATTTCCCAACATGGGATCATTACAAGCACACTCCAGGATATCTGTGAGGCCCAGAAATTTCTCACCATCACTTGACACTGGGGCATTTTTTTAGCACTAAAACCTTGGCAACGATAATTGAGTCATGAGACCAACACTTGAAACTGGGGCATTTTTAAATTTTTTAAATTTTATTTTATTTCCTATCTTCTTCCCCCAATGTTCCACCACAAAAAATAAAAAAAAGCCTCATCGTGAACAAAACAAATATATATATCCTCCCTTTGTCCCACCATATAAACAAAAAAAATTACAGTAAATCCCATCGTGGAACCAAAAAAATATATAAATAATAATAAAATATTTTCCAAAGTCCCATTGCGTGACTACAAAAAAAAAAACAAAAGCCTTTTACAGTCCCATCGCACGCAAAAAAAAAGGGAGAAAACTTTCTTAATCTCTTTCATCCTCAAATCTCTACAAAACAAACAATCAAAATCCTCCTCAAAATTTCTTTACTATCCCTTTTCATCATCATATCTCACCCTCTCTATCAAATCTATATGACTCATCTTACTAAGAACGAGACTGCCGAATCACTCCCAAACAACAACGTAAACAATCTTTTCTCCAAAGAATAACTGAATATTCCCCGATGGACACTCTTTTTTTGAGCTGCATCCCGATGCGCTCGTTGCTGATATCACTTAACACCTTTCTGTAGACACCCCATTTTCACCCTCTCAGGGTATACAAACCTGTTCGATCAACCATAGACCTCGCCCATGACTCTCAGAAAGGGATCGACCAAAAGCCCTAAAACCCTAAACACGGGGATTATATATTATTTACATAGTATGTAGTTGAGACTTGGACTGAAACCTCGGCTCACAAGCTCAGACTCGACCCGACCAAGGAAGATCCCAAATTATGTGCCTAACCACAAGCACGCAATTCGGTTGCATGAATGGATACATGTGAACAATTGGTCCAATTTAGACCGGGTCGCTTCCTCCGATGGACCGCCTTAGGACCCAATTATGCGCCTGACCTCGGGCAAGCAATGCAATTGCATGCTTTCGCACAAGTGTGCAGTTGGTCCAATTTAGACCAGGTCACTTCTTCCTATGGACCGCCCCAAGACCCGATTACGCACCTATAACAGGGCGTGCAATCACTTGCACACATCCTCTGTGGCATGCAATTGGTCCCAAGACCGCCCTAACTCCTCAATTATGTGCCTTGATCCATGCACATAATTGGATTACGTGCTCCGCACAGGGCATGCAACTAGTTCCAAGCGAGTTGGAACTAGGACACCAGCTGAGCTAGTCAGTTGGTCATTCTTGAGTAGGTGATCGACTCAAAATTGGATTAAGCGCATGGGAACATATGCGTAATTCAATTAAGTGCCCTGGTGACTGCGTACAATTGATAAATTGTGCAGTTGTCCCCAAGCACGTAATTAACCAGTGACCTATGAAAAGACCCCTATCCCACAGTCATTGAACACAATTCTCTCTTTTGAGCTTCTTCCTTTTAGAAAATTTGAGGTTCCCTCTGAATTTTCAAAGAAAGGGGTTGATCTGCTTTCTAGGCTTCTAAAATTGCAGACTCTTCTCTAGAAGTCCCAATTAGTCGAGCTAGTGGCACTGACCCATTAGCCTTGACTCTCGAAAGAGTATCAAAGGAGGAAGCGCTTAGCCTTAGATCCCTAAGAAACCCCTGCCTGAAATTCTTAGCCTAGAGCCGATTAGGTCCTTAGTCCCTTCTAGTTTTTTCTAGCTTTAGCCACCCGATTTGCCTAAGAGAGCTTACGGAGGGTACCTGATCATTTTAATTTCAAACTTTGCAAGTGCACAAGTTTTATGTACTTGGGCGAGTACAAGGGTGTCGAGCCACAGGGACTTGTCGCCTATTTACTTCAAATTTTATCTTATAAAAAGTATGTAAAGTTTTGAAGTTTCTAAAGTTTGTTAACTAAATCTGACTGATTTGAAATAACAATGTGAAGATGCAGATTGGAGTCTCTCTTTAAATCTCATATTTTCACAAAATAAACTCTACTTCCCCTTTTTTATTAAGAATCCCCAGTACCCCTGCTCCTGGCTACAAGCTCAGTCGCTTCATAAATAAATTAGGAAATATTAATAGTCAAGTATCATTGCACGAAGTGACATAACTACCCTACAAGGCCTAGCCTATCAGTGAATACCCTATCTAGACCAACCCAGTCCCTACAAGGCCACTGAATTAATCTAAATAAAATTGCAGCGTTACTGTCACGTTCTTAATCTAATTGGAACCTAGAACATGCAATCGTACAGAAAATGGAACTCAAAATAAAGGAGGAATTAAATATTTATTAAGCACTCATCTGTGAGTTTACAAGAGACTCCCGCCTAGGAGTGTTTAGCCGTGCATGGGACAAGACATCTTCCCTGTCACTGAATCCATCCGCCCTTTACACTTCCACAAGTTCTTGGTCTTTTCTCCACACCAAAATTGATTATTTTCTCTAACCCTAAGGTCCCTATATATAGAACATTAGGTCTCCCCCTTTGGTTCTCTACATTAGTGTATGGCAAGAGATCTCTATAGATCCTATAAATCCTCCAAGGATGATGATTATAGAAGGTAATCTGTGCGGTTTGGAGTTATCCAGTCTGTTGAAGAGATTCCCAGAGAAGATCTTAGAGTTTAGAAGATATCCATAGCTGTGCTGACCTAATTTCTCACGCAGAAACTCTTGTTTCGACTGGTCGGTGTTGGAGAACTGACTGGTCGGCTTTACTTTCCTTCTCAAGGTAGAAGACAACCTGCGGAGGCTTCAGCTTCTTTATTTAATGGACCAATCAACTTTAGGTCTGACTGGTCGATTAAATCCTCTGAGATTTCTATCCTCTATTTAGCTTGAATTTGACCGGTCGGTTGAGTCTTGATTGCATTTCTGAAGCCTTTTGGAGTTCTGACCGGTCGATTTTGTGCTTCGACCGGTCCATTAAACTCAGTTCTCTTCAGCTTGGAACCCCCTCTACCGTGCTATTTCGACCAATCCATTTAAGATTTGGACGCATTCCTTCATCAACTCTTCCTTGCATCCTTGCCTTTTGCTTGGGTTTATTCATAATTTTGCACTTTTAAACTGTTTGACATTTAATCAGCTTATGTACCTGTTACAACACAACACGAACTAAAAGTGCATATTAGTGGTCAAGTGAGGTCTAACAAAGCTGGGATCTGGGGATAATTTGTACAATATTTGGGTCCGATCACACCCCCAAACCTCAACTTTGCTAGTCCTCAAGCAAAGGCAACGTTAATCCATAACCTGAAAGCAAATTCGTGTATAACTAATCTAAGAAATTAAACGAGCTACTTTCGTAGGGAGCACGATTGCATTTAGCATATGCAACAAGTCTTTAAGCCCTTGGGTGATCCCTAGTGGTGGAGTTGTGTCTCCTGAGGGTTTTCAGTGAAGGCACCCACAAACTTCTGAAACTATTTCAAAACCATCGGTAAAAGAATTTTCAAAATTTGATTTTCATATGACATATTCTTTTGAAAACAAAATCAGTAATTGCTTTAACATGTGAGTTTTCATTCTTAAATACCGATGCTATATTAAGCCTACTGTTGCCTATTCGAATTAAGCCAATGCTCCGATCCTTGGGTAATTTGTTCATTCATGCCTAGAGTGGCGTGTGTATGCTAACCAATGCTAAAATCTTTCTCTGTCGGGATTAATCTAAACAAAGAATCGTAGATCCCAAGTCTCGACCCAATCCTCACCTTAGGTATACACTCAAAATAAGCTCACTCCGATGAATGGTTCATTTCTCACACACATGTGAGAGAGAATTACAACACAAATTAAAAGGTCTCCCATGATATAAGAAAGACGGTGCATCAAAGAATTTAAAAGAAATCTCATAATGAAAGGGTGTTTATATCCTAAGTGTGCCTTACCAAGCACCATAGACAATGCACTATCACTCTCCACAAGGCATTTACCACTCAAGATTGGATCAAGAAGGTCTTGTTCCGGGTTTTAACGGGGCTTGGGCAAAGGTTAAGAAAGAAAGGGAACTTGGGGATCAAATTTCTTTGAGAAACAAGAAAAGAAATTACTTTTGATTTCCTAATTTTCCCACTTTTTCTTTTTCGGATTTTTCATAATTTTCCTTTTTGCCTTTTCTCAACTTTCTCTTCTTTCTTCTCCTTTTCTTTTTCTTTTAGATACCACCTCATATTTTTCATTTCTTTCTCATTTCCCTACCTTTTGCACATATACATATTTTTCTTTTCTTTTTCTTTTTCTCTCCCCTTTGTTCGAATATACTTCTACCATATGCTTCTTGCAAGCATCACTTGGGTTGCCTCCCAAGAAGCGCTGCAGGTAGGTCGGCAGCTCGACAATATTGAGGATGACATGTTTACAGAGATGGGATAGGGGCATCAACGAAGATGTGCTCAGTTCCAGATAATGATTCTGAATCTACCACCTATTTCAGCTGTTGCACATTAACCTTTATCATTTTTTTCTCCCGAGGATCTAAGATCGTAATCGCACCAAGGTGGGACACCTTAGTGACAATATACGGGCCATCCCATCGGGATCGAAGCTTGCTAGGAAAAAGGCGTAATTTAGAGTTAAACAGCCATACCCATTGTCCGGGAGAGAAGGTCTTGCGAGTGATATATCGGTCATGAAAATCTTTAGTCTGTGCCTTATAGAGCCTGGCATTTTCATATGCCTCATTTGTCAATTTCTCAAGTTCGTCTATTTGGAGACGTCGATGAGAACCTGCATTTTTCATATCAAAATTGAATTTTTTAATCGTCCAATAGGCTTGATGTTCTAGTTCGACAAGCAAATGACACGCTTTATCAAAAACCAACCGGTACAGGGACATTCCAATGGGGGTTTTATATGCAGTCCGATAATCCCAAAGAGTGTCACTGAGGCGTAGGGACCAATCTTTATAGTCAGGTCAGACTGTCTTTTTAAGGATGCATTTGATTTTGTGATTGGACACCTCGACCAGACCGCTAGTGTAAGGATGGTAACGTGTAGCAACACAATGTGTAACCGAATACCTCTTAAGCAAGTTTTCAAAGGGGAAATTGCAAAAATGGGTGCCTCCATCACCAATAATAGTCCATGGTGTTCCGATACGGGAGAAAATGTGATCCTTAATAAAGTGTATAACGACCTTGTGGTCATTTGTCTTTGTAGCAACGGCTTCTACCCATTTCAAGACATAATGAACGGCGACCAAAATGTATAGATTACCATAAGATTATGGGAATGGTCCCATAAATTTGATGCCCCAGACATCGAATAGTACTACTGCTAAAATCGGGTTCAAAGGCTTCATATCACGTCATGATATGGCCCCCATACGTTGGCATTGATTGCAAGTTTTACAAAAATTATGAGCATCTTTAAAGAGCGTAGGCTAATAAAAACCGGATTGTAAGACTTTCGCAGTGATATTATTCCCACTAAAGTGCCCACCACAAGCATGGGAATGGCAAAACGTCAGGACACTTTGAAATTCCTCCTCAGGGACACATTGTTGGATAATTTGGTTTGGACAGATTTTGAAAAGTTTCAGATCTTCCCAAATGTATGCTCGAATCCTAGAGAAGATGGCATGTTTATCCCAGTGGGGGGGGGGGCCTTGCCAGTGACCAATTAATTTACGATATACGCATACCACGGGGCTGGTTTTGTGTTAATGGCAAAAAGTTGCTTATCGGGGAATGAATTCTTGATTGGAAGGTTGTCATTTTCCCCTTCAACCACAATCCTTAACAAATGGTCAACGACAACATTTTCTACCCCCTTTTATTTCAAAGTTAAATTCTTGAAGGAGGAGAATCCATCGAATGAATCGAGGTTTGGTGTCCTTTTTGGAGATAAGGTATTTTAGTGATGAGTGCTTAGAAAAGATAATAATTTTTTAACCTAGTAGGTAAGATCAGAATTTAGCTAATGCGAAAACAACGGCAAGCAACTCCTTTTCCGTAGTGGTGTAATTCAATTGAGCAGCATGAGAAAGGGTTTTTCTTGCATAATAAATAACATAAGGCTCTTGCCCCACCATTTGGCCTAGAACAATGTCAATTGCATAATCGGATGCGTCGCACATGATTTCATATGGAAGCGAGTAATTGGGAGACTTTATAATTAGTGTTGTAGATAACAGTTCTTTTAGTTTAAGGAAAGAGTCAAGCCATGCTTTATTAAAAGCAAAACTAAAGTCTTGTGCCAATAGGCGGAACAAGGTTGGAAAATTTTGCTGAAATCTTTAATGAACCTTCTATAAAATCCAATGTGGCCCAAAAATGATCGGATTTTTCACACAGACGAAGGCGGAGGCAAGTTTGCAATTAGATCAACCTTAGCTTTATCCATTGCTATCCCCTGGCTAGAGACCACATGTCCCAAGATAATACCTTCACGGACCATGAAGTGACTTTTTTCCCAGCTTAAGACTAAGTTAGTGTCTTCGCATTGTTGAAGAATGAGCTCAAGGTTTTGTAAGCAAGAATCAAAAGAATTTCCGAAAACAGAGAAATTGTCCATAAAGATTTCTAGAAATTTGTCCACCATATCCAAGAAGATTGATATCATGCATCGTGGAAATGTTGCAGGTGCATTGCATAGCCCAAAGGGTATCCTCCTATAAGAAAAAGTACCAAAAGGACATGTGAAAGTTGTCTTCTCATGGTCAGGAGGAAATACCGGGATTTAATTATACCCTGAGTATCCGTCCAAAAAGCAGTAATACTCCTATCCTGCTAACTTTTCAAGGTTCTCATCAATAAATGGCAAAGGGAACTGATCTTTGTGAGTCATGGTATTGAGCTTGCGATAGTCAATACAAACCCTCCACCCTGTTGTTTCTCTCACAGCGACCATCTCTCCATCAGGACTAGCCTTCACAATGATGCCAGATTTTTTTGGTACAACTTGGGTAGGGCTGGCCCACTTACTATCAGAGATAGGGTAGATAATACCTGCATCAAGCAACTTCACAACTTCCTTCATAACCACTTCCCTCATATTCAGATTAAGTTTGCGTTGCATTTCCTGAGAGGGACGGGCATCCTCTTCTATGTGAATGTAATGCATTTAGACAAAACGGTCAATGCCTTTCAGATCAACAAAGGACCATCAAATTGTGCGATTATGTTTTTCAAGACTTGAGTGACCCTTCCTTCTTGAGTACTTGTGAGGGTGGCAGAAATAATCACTGGAAGCGAGTCATCTAATCCTAAAAAATTATATTTGAGATTGTCGGGCAGCTTCTTTAGTTCCAGTGTTAGTGGTTCATCTATTGAAGGTTTTATCAAATGCCCACTTGAAGGGGGAAGTGCTTCAAAATGAGGTGTCCATGGAGTTGTATTTAAACCCTTAGGGAGAGTTGTTGTCGTACTGACCTCTTTAAATAATGATTTGATCTCCAGCTCATCCATTCCCAAGTAACACATCACTCCTGCAGTTGGTTCTTTGAGAGTTAGGCTCAGCATTGCTTCTTCCACACAATCAGCAATATCGTCTATAAGAAAACAATCCTCATCCTCCTCGGAGGGTATTCCTTGTGTAGCAGAAAAAACATTCAACTGAACTCTCCTATTACCAAAAGATACTTCCACCACTCCCGTTTGGCAATTAATGCATGCATTGGCAGTTTCCAGGAAGGGTCGGCCGAGAATAACGGGGATATTATTGGAAATGTTACGATTTTGTTGCATATCCAAGACCAGGAAGTCAATCGGGAAGAAAAAAATTTCCACACCAACCAGAACATCCTCGATGATCCCGACTGACCGTCTCTCTGACTAGTCAGCCAACTGAAGAGTTACGGATGTATGTTTTAACTCCCCCAAACCTAACTCAAGGTAAACCGAATAAGGGAGCAGATTCACACTTGCTCCAAGATTCAGGAACACCCTATTAATGGTGTTGTTGCCAATGACGCATGGGATTATAGGCACTCCTAGATCTTTTCGTTTGAGAGGGGTTTCACTGTTGAGCATAGAACTAATTTTTTAAGTGAGGAAAACTTTCTTCGAAGGATGAGATCGCGATCTTCTCTTAATGGTGCAAAGTTCCTTGAGGAATTTAGCATATGCAAGAAATTTCTTGATAACGTCTAAGAGTGGGAGATTTATTTTTACTTGTTTAAATGTTTCCATCATCTCCTCCATCCGCACACTATTTTTGTCAAAATGTAATGGCCTGCTCAAGGCTAGGGGGAAAGGTGCTCTAGGCACGTATGGTACCTCATTGGTAGTCTTGGGGCGATCTATTTCAGGGGAAGATAATTCTTCGCGCCATGGATGAACCTTAAGTTCAGGTCCATTTCCAATTGAGTTGTTATCTCTAGTTGGCCTCACATTTCCTTCAACTATAGGCATCTCAACTCCATTATCTACCTCTTTCCCACTCCTTAGGGTGGTTACACCCTGGACTTGGTCAATAGGTGAAATTTTTCCGTTGAGTGATTTATAAGTAGGAGTGATTATAGGTTGGTGCAGTACTTGGCTGTCTATCCTCTAGAATAAAGCAGCGATTTGTTGTCCCATTTGGGTTAATGCTATTAAAATGAGCCCCTGTTGTTGTTGGAACTATTGCTTCCAGCTATCAGTGGCGTGCAACCTGCTCCCCTCCAGATTACTGGGTTTTGATGATTGAGATTGCTGCTCGCTATCGGTTGACTCAACATGATCTTTTCTACTTGAGTTGATTACATTGTTAGTGTTGGTGTTCAGATGACGGTAAGCAAATGCTGTCATGATGTGTTCTTTTACTAGATCAAGATAAAGTGGGGCCGCTAAAGACTTAAGTATTTTGTGAGTGAGGCTTTGACAAATACTGCACTCTTTACTTGAACAAGTTGTTGGGTGTGATGGTTCATTTAACCTACTTTCAAAATTTTTTCTAGAGCTTCAATTTTGATTAGAATAGTTGTTAGTGGGTTCACTGAGTTTGCCACCTTCTACTCGGAAGGTCTACCCAATGAAATCTCGGGATCAGCCATACACAATGTATCAGGGAGCATTGAATTCTCACTTAAGTGCTCAAAGAGCTCCCAAGCTTCCTTATCAGTTCTTGTGAAGAACATGCCTCCACAAGAGGCATCGATCATGTACCGGTTTCACTCCACCAGCCCCTCATAGAAATGCTGCACAATTTGCCATTTTGGAACTTTTTGATGGGGGCATTTACTCAAAAGTTCGTTAAGGTGATCCCAACTCTCATGGAAGGACTCCTTCGGCAGCTGTTGGAATGAGGTTATGGCCTTTCGGATCTGAATCTTTTTACCAATGGGAAAATACTTCGCAAGGAATATGCTTTGTAAAGCCTCCCATGTTGTAATCGAATCACGGGGTAGAGTATTCAACCACTGCTTTGCTCTGTTTTTGAGAGACGGTGGGAATAGCCGCATTTGCGTAGCTTCTTCCGTCAGAGTAACTAGCCATACCGTGGTACAAATTTCCAATAAAGCAGCCACGTGTTCATAAGAGTCTTTGTTATTAAGCCCACGAAAGACCGAGAGCATCTGAATTAGGGAGGGCTTAATAATGAAAGACCCATTACCGGTAGTAGCAGGAAATCGGATGCACGAGGGGGAAATAAGTGGAGGTGGTGAATGATGTTCCCTCAGCGTTTTAGTCAAGGGCTTTTCTCTTCCAAACATAATAAAATTATTTAATTCAGTCTAATGGAAAATGAAAACACACCTTAGCCTCTTATGATGCTCCTTGAGGAGCTCAGATGGCCTTCCCTCCTTTCATATTTCCAAACCCTTCAAAACAAAGGCCATCACAATGTTTTGGTCAATACTTTACACAAATATGTACAATAAGATATATTCTAAAGAAAATAAAACCAAAGTCCCCGGCAACAGCGCAAAAAACTTGATCATTTTAATTTCAAACTTTGCAAGTGCACAAGTTTGATGTACTTGGGCGAGTACAAGGGTGTCGAACCACAAGGACTTGTCACCTATTTACTTCAAATTCTATCTTACAAAAAGCATGCAAAGTTTTGAAGTCTCTAAACTTTGTTAACTAAATTTGACTGATTTGAAATAACAATGTGAAGATGCAGACTGAAGTCTCTCTTTAAATCCCAAAGTTGGGCAAAATAAACTCTACTTCCCCTTTTTTATTAAGAATCCCCAGTACCCCCACTCCTGGCTACAAGCTCAGTCACTTCGTAAATAAATTAGGAAATCCTAATCGTCAAAGTATCATTGCACGAACCGACATAACTACCCTATAAGGCCTAGCCTATCACTGAATACCCTATCTAGACCAACCCAGTCCCTACAAGGCCATTGAATTAATCTAAATAAGAATGAAATGTTACTATCATGTTCTCAATCTAATCGGAACCTAGAACATGCAATCGTACTAAAAATGGAACTCAAAATAAAGGAGGAAATAAATATTTATTAAGCACTCACTTGTAATTTTACAAGAGACTCCCACCTAGGAGTGTTTAGTCATATCTTCCCTGTCACTGAGTCCATCCGCCCTTTACACTTCCACAAGTTCTTGCTCTTTTCTCCCCACCAAAATTGATTATTTTCTCTAACCCTAAGGTCCCTATATATAGAACATTAGGTCTCCCCCTTTTGTCCTTTACATTAGTGTATGGTAGGAGATCTCTATAGATCCTAAAAATCCTCCAAGGGTGATGATTATAGAAGGTAATCTGCATGGTTTGGAGTTATCCAGTCTGTTGAAGAGATTCCCAGAGAAGACCTCGGAGTTTAGAAGATATCCACTGCTGTGCTGACCTGATTTCTCTCGTAAAAACTCTTATTTCGATCAGTCGGTGTTGGAGAACCGACCGGTCGGCTTTAATTTCCTTCTCCAGGTATAAGATGACCCGTGGAGGCTTCAGCTACATTATTTCATGGACCAGTTGACTTTAGTTCTAACTGGTCAGTTAACTCCTTTGAGATTTCTATCCTTTGTTTAGCTCAAATTCGACCAATCAGTTAAGTCCTAATCGGTCACCTTTTGTGTTTCTGAAGCCTTCTGGAGTTCTGACCGGTCGATTCTATGCTTCAACCGGTCCATTAAGCTTAGTTCTCTTCAACTGGGAACCCCCTCTACTATGCTATTTCGACCTTGTCGAATTTGCAGTTTCGACCGGTCCATTTAAGCTTTGGATGCATTCCTTCATCAGCTCTTCCTTGGATCCTTGCCTTTTGCTTGGGTTTATTCTTAATTTTGTACTTTTAACCTATTTAACATTTAATCAGCTTCTGTACCTGTTGCAACACAACATGAACTAAAAGCATATATTAGTGGTCAAGTGAGGTCTAACAAAGCTAGGATCTGGGGATAATTTGTACAATATTTGGGTCCAATCAGTACCCGAGAACGAGGCCGATCCTCCTTATCATAAAGGGCCACAACCCCCTTTTTTAGATCGATTAGGAAAACCAAACTAGATAGACCATAGGCAACCCATAGCTGCTGAAGTTGGCCTACTGACGTTAAGTAAAGGAGTCAACCCACATCCCGCAGAGCGTGATCAGTAATGTGTTGCAGCGTCCATAGATATCTGTAGCTAGCGATCGCATTAACCCAAGTACTCTATGTTTAATATTTGCCTTTTCCCTTTCAGTATTTAATATTTCCTAGTTTATTATTCACCGCTTTCTATCAGAGTCCACACGGACCGAATTGGGCCACTTCTTCCATGGACCGAAAGGAACCTAGAAAAAGTGTGTACCAACATACTAGCGATCACGATGGGACTCCTTTTTGCTAAGATCACCTCGATTAGTTTGGTTTTTTTTTAGATATCAATCATTTTTTTATCTTCTATCACTCCCCACACACACACATACACTCTCGAGAGTCCTTTGAAGGTGCATGAACATCTTTAAAAGATTGGAGATGTCAGGAATACATAGGATGGACCTTACCAGTAGCGGTGACCTGCCATTATGGGGGTACCACGACAATCCCATGTATGACATCGAGCCGTCCTATGACTCGGCCCAATGTCATCCAAAAATTAACATGGTTGGCGATGAAGAAAGAACCTTCACTCCCCCAAGCACTAGTAACAATGATGGTCGGAGAGAGAGCAATATTGGACATAACTTCACGGTCCGACAACTCATCGAACTCAGCATCCAAACATTGCAAAGAGGAGGCCAAGAAGCTGAAGAATTACTTCGAGGCCTGGCTGCCCCATATGAGACCGTCAAGGAACAACGGGATGAAGAGTAACGAGAGCGAAGAAGGGAAGAGAGGTCGCCACCTACCCTGAGCACGACATCACCCTACATGTCACCACGAAGGCATACTGCTCGTACCCTCTTCAGCAATAATCGTCAAGATAGGGCTCACCCCGAGACCATAAAAAAAGACACCACTATAAAAATGGAGGACCTTACTCCGGTTCTAGACGAATACATGGCTAAGAGAGAGCATCTTGGATCCTCATTGGGATTCGACAACTTTTGCTGGGACCTCGAATTTAACTTACCCGTGGGATTTAAGCCTCCTAATTTCAGCATGTACAGTAGCATGGGGAATCCAAATCAACCACCTAGCACTGTTCTGCAATGGCTTTTGACTGATATGTGATAATCAAAGTCTTCTCATCCACTACTTCCAGAGGTCACTAGAAGGAGAGGCTCTCAATTGGTTTGTTGGATATCCACTGCATAACATCGACATGTTCGATGACCTAGCTAGTCAATTCCTCGACCAGTACTAGCATCTAATCTAGGAAGCAGTCAGCCTCAGCAACTTGATGGGTACGAAGCAAGAACCTGAGGAAGAATTCATGGACTCTGTAGGATGATGGAGGAGACTCACAGCCTGAACCGGATGCCCAATGAAAGAAAAGGATGCCTACCATATTATTATCGATAATGTCAAAGAGCCCCTAAGGAGTGCTCTTATCATAAGCGACTACCCTGACTTTGCTGCTCTCCATCTCCGTGTTGCCCGCCTACTATGACACAAGGGCAGGGATCTTTCCTTGTCTATAATAGCAGCAAGAGGCACTTCTTCCAGTGCAACAAAGATGAAGAACAATAAGAAGGCCTCCGGATCCAAGCAAGTCAACACAATTTCTAACCAAGGATAGAACTCTGAAAGTAAGAACTCTCAGCCAAGGAATCCTAGTCAGAACCAGTATTAGAACCAAAGTCAACAACGACACCCCAACTAGAGCTAGAACCAATACCCGAACTGTAACCAATACCCAAACCAGAACACCTACCAGAATCAAAACCAAAATGTAGCCCAGAACTGAACGACCAACCCTCCAAATTACAATAATCTACCCCCACCATAAAACTTCAATCAACAAGCCACCCCCTTACCAGCCAAAGCACGGATACTACCCTCCATTGTCTAACACCATCCCTAATATCTTCTGCCTCCTCAGCAATCAAAATCTAATCAGATTCCCACCAAAGCAACCATGCCCCTAGCCAGCACACCTCCATTACAGCAAATTCTATGTCTTCCATCGATTCACAGAACAGAACATAGAAGACTATTGGGTCTTACGGGGCGTGATTTATGACATGAATGACCAGAATCAAATTGATTGGGAAGCCCTTAGAAATTCTAATCCAAATAACAACCAATCTTTGCAAAACTTGGGGATCATCAATAACCCCATACCCCACCATAATCAAGGGCCAGTCTCTCACATCATCACGGTGGACCTCCCTAGATGGCTCCTCGTACATCCTTCCACCTTGATTACCTACATCAATCCCCCAAACACCCCGACTAACCAAGTTGAACCCTAGAGATCCACAATCATTCGACCTCATCCATCAACCTTCATAACTCGAATCCAACCACTAAACCCCCCACCATATTCGAACTTCACCCAGATGCGAGTCTAATCATTAGGGGCCCAGAGGCCTAATCCTCACAGACCACGAACAGAACCCACGACTCCCTCGAACATGGAACCAACTCCAATGACACTGCCTCTCTCCGACTTTGAACCTAAAGAGGGTGTAACTGCCTCTCAAGACTTACCATAGGTTGACGATATGCCAGATCAAGAACCTGAGGTAACAGCTAGATACGAAACCCGCACCGAAGCAGGTTGGTAAGACGAAGAACCAAGCAAGGAGGAGGCGTTGATCTCTACCTTTTTAGAAGAGGAGAACTACAAGTAATACCTCCCTTCATGGAATGGCATTGCCCAGGGGTGTATCCATTCCTAGAACTTCACCCCGTTCATGACAAATACTCCAAGAAGCTTGTCAACACAAGTCGCGGCATGGCCTAAGGATCAACAGCTAACCTACTCAGTCCTCAATTAGGGACTAGCTATCCGCCACCGCCGTTCCCCCGGGAGAAATAAGATGCGAGCACTCAGCCACCAAAGAGGATAACCAGGGATAAAGAAGCAAACTTGTCACCCCAGCCTCATGTAATTCCTCCACCTTAGGTACTCATATCTCAGCCCCTCAACCAGTTGTAAACAAGGCGCACAGACCCGGTAAAGAGCCAGTACTAGAGCCAGGCCAAGAGTACGATCTCATGAGGCACCTTGAGAAGGTTCCTACCCAAATATCAATACTCGAACTTATCAAGAAGTCGCTCGAGCATCACCAACTATTAATGAAGGCGCTAGCTGAGCCGCATGTAGAAGAAGACACTACTTTGGATGAGTTGCAGGAAATCACTCATGGCCCAACCTCTGACGCTCACCTTTACGGATGCTGACATGCTAAAGGAATCACTACAGGGAAGTTCAGCCCCAATATATTTAACAGTCATCATCAAGGGATTCTCAGTCCCCCATGCCTTAGTCGACACAGAAGCTAGATTGAACATCTGTCCAATGACGATGCTCAAAATCCTCGAGTATATGGAGCATGACATAAGACCTTCATCTTTGTCCCTCATCGCATATGATGGCTCTAGGCGCTTCGTCAAAGGAACTATCAAGCTTCAAGCCTATCTCAGGCCTGTAAACAAAGATGTCACATTTCATGTATCAGATTCCTCGAGTACTTACAACCTGATCTTAGGGAGAAAATGGTTGGAATCCATGAAGGTCGTGGCGTCCACATATCACCAATGCGTCAAGTTCTCCCACGAAGACTCTATCATCAGGGTATATGGTGATGCACCCTTTGAAAACATGGATACTCACTATGTGGCGAGTATTCCGATAGTCCATGATTTAGTATTATCTACCGACCACATCAGAAAGATAGAGACTCTCGACGACACATCGGTTGTAGAAGTCAACCATCCGTGGTATCCAACAAGACGCCAATAAGGATTAACGAAGAGAGCGATTGGTCCTGACCTCACGCGAATGTTAGACATAAACCCAACTGCAATAAAATGATGGGACCTTATGTACCAATTAGGGAGGGTCCCACACACAGGCCTTGGCAAGAATATCCAAGGGCGAAAAGGCCCTGTGATCCTAAAGAAAGTTTGCAAGCTCGCCGGTGTAGGCTATCGACCAGACGGGAAGGAAGATGATGCCCATGTGACTTCACCCAAATGGTCACTCTATGATCATTTCATCTACGGAACCACCGATAAAGCCACCAACGTGTCGAAGAAAGAGGAATCCCTCACCAAGCCACAGATGTCGAAAATCGAGCAGATGGCTGAAGCTTTCGCTAATCTGATAGATTTGAACCAGAATGATGACATAGATAGGCCACTGGAAGGAGACAGACCATTATTCAGAAATGATGAACCTCCTATCTCTTATAAGAAAAAGTCTCAAGAGCCTGAACCGCTCATAGAAGACTAGGAATCAGCAAACGAAGAGGACTTCCACATCGCAGCAATAGAAGTCGAAGAAGAACTAACACTCGACGATCCTCAATCACCAAGATCACCTCCACTTTAAAGTTTTTAGAGATCCTTAGAGGAAGAATGGCATCCACCACCAAGCGATGATGAAGACTACTGGATAGATCTCCCAGCCCTTGAGTTAGCAGATCAACTAAACTAGGGCCTCCAAAGGCCATCCAATGAAGAAGACGAGTCACAGCAAGAAGACTTTAGCTTCAGTGGCAGTGACCCCAACCCCGATCTCGAAGGATGGGAATGCCCATGGGAGTATCCTTACATCTCTCAACCATACCAGCCTCGTTGTTGGGTATGCGCCTTCATTTTGACTGATCAATCATAGAATATATCATTTTACCACCCTTAACATAATGATGCTAGCCCCAGTTTGCTACTAATAAGCTAATGATGTGCAAATATTAAGAAAAATTAGTAAAAGAGAACCAAAATGTTAATCTTCATTGAAATGAACCCAAAAGGCAATAAGAAAAATGACTGAATGTGAAAGATGATTAGATGCTGCTGAAAGCTAAGAAATCATGCTTTACGATTGAACGAAGCCAAAGAAAAAAGAAATCGTAATTTACAATTCTTCAAAAAATGTTCAAAGCAAAAGGCGATACAGAAAGAAAGCGATCAATCATGATTCAGAATAGTCCAGAGTGAAAGCTATGTAAAGAAATAGAGAAATCGTGATTTATGATTTTACACAAATAGAGGCATCTTGTTATTGCTGATCACGTGAAGATTTACACCGCCATGCACCAAAATAGAAGAACTCTTAAATTATAAGTTTGGCAAAGCACAGATCTAAGAAGATTGATGAAGAAAGACTTTTAAAGACCTCAGTTGCCGAAATTAAGGAGAGAAAGTCCAGAGCTGTATTAACCACTGAAAGCAAGGAAGATAAAATTAGGAATTAGAGTTATATTAGGAGTATTTTATTTTTAGTAGTTTCTGTTATTAGGATTAGAACACTATAAACCGACTCCTTATGATCTATAAATAAGAGAGCCCGACATAGGAATAATTTCATCGAAGGAATTCTCAGAATCAATTGACAACTGAGGTTGGGTTTTCTTTTGATCAAAAATAATTTAGAGTAGTTTAGATATCCAAGGTTCCTTGATCACAATTGACGGATGGGATTGAGAGCTGAAAGATTTGCGTAGATATCTGTAGTTTCTCAGAAGCAATTGACGCCTGCGACTGAGGGGTGAAAGATATATTTTTTCTTCGCTTTCTAGTTTAGAATTATTTTTATTGCAAATTACTGCTTTATAAACATCTCCAAGTTTTGATTTGAATTGACGACTCAAGTTAAGAATTTACAGATTAGTGTAACGGTATTTTATTTTCCATCTACAATTCTTCTAGATTTGATTGACGCCCAAACTCTGGTTGGCTGTAGATTAGATTAAATCTGTATTGATAGGATTATAGTTTTGATTAATGACCAATTATAAGAGACTTGATATATGGTGTAACAATACTGTAAATTTCATAAATATCTGAGAACAGAAGGAGACTGATTGACGACCAGGATCTAGGAGTTTGATGATTAGGATTTATTTTCTTGCACTTTAGTTTAAACAAAAACCATTCTTTTATTCATATTTCTCAAGTAGTTTAGAACCTTAAAGATAAATATATGTTTTCAGAAAAGCAAAACATGAGATAAATCACTTCCTCGTGGGAACGATCCTATACTAGCATTACAATTTCCATTGTGTTCTTGCAATAGGTTAAGACTTAATTAGAACATAAAGAGCACATCATGTTTTTGGCGCTGCTACTGGGGAAGTGGATTTTATTTTGTATTAGTTTTAGAAAACAAATATTTATCTTTCTCTTTTTATTTTTTTTTTCTTGATAACTTCTTAAGCTTTTACAGGTTTATTCAGAGCCAGCAAATCAAGGTTTCAACTTCCCCTAATCAGAGAAGCTAGAGGCTCAGATTTGTTTCTCCCTGCTTTCTAAAATAAAAATCAAATAAAGTTAAAAACACAAAAATATCAAATTTTTTTTTACTGTATGCATCACACTCAATCTCGAAGTTTAGATTTCTTCGAGTGTTACCCAAAAATCGAACGAACTCTCTTGCGTAATCTCGCATTAAATCTATCTTCTAGGAGAGAGTCCTTACCCATGGCTGACGACCGCTCGATTCAAGTACATTTCAGCCCATTGCTCTGACTGCACCCTCTTGTGCAGTTATACCAGAGGTTACGGCCAGACAAAATTATGAAATCAAGCTCAATACACTTCAAGCTGTGCCAACTTTTCATGGGCTTGATAGAGAAGATCCCTATCAACATTTAAGGGATTTTATAGAACTTTGCACAATGTTACAACTATCAGCAGCCAATGAGGAGTCAGCCAAGCTACAATTGTTCCCTTTCTCTCTCAAAGACAAAGCAAAAGCATGGCTAACCTCACTGCCTGCCAGGAGAATAACCACTTGGGATGAACTTCAATCCAAATTCTTAAATGAGTACTTCCCAATTGGTAGAACTATCCAGATTCACTCAACAATTCAAGATTTCGGGCAACAGCCTGGAGAGTTTTCATGAAAGTTGGCAGTGCATGAAAGACTTACTGAGAAAATGCGCTCATCATGATGTGTCGAACTTGTCAATAGCACAGAGTTTCTACCAAGGGTTGACTGAGACTAACCAGTCGACAGTCGATGTAGTGAACAAAGGAGCCTTTATGGCTAAAAATGGCCAGCAGTCCTAGAACCTATTCGAGAAACTTCCTGATAACTCAAAGTAACAACATGCCTTGCTTAGATCTGATCCAGATGTCACTTGTTAGACCCCACTCGCGAGGGGTGGACTTTACGATATCAGTAAAGATAAATTAAAGAAGGAGGATGATATAAAAACCCAACTATGCCATTATACCAAGAGGTGGTCGAAAATGAACAAGTAATTGCCTTTCAGAGAGGAGATTTTGGGAATACGTATAATCCAGCGTGGAGGAACCACCCTGGATTTAACTGCAGTTCCACAGGAGGAACACAACTAGCACCATTAGTTGCAAAACCCCAATTTCCCCAGACCTAAGTTTTCCACCAGAGACCTCAATTGCCTACTATGCAACCCCAATTTGGACTATCGAGCAATGCACCCGATGCAACAGTTGTTCAAATCCTCCGAGATTTGTAGCAACAATCACATCAGCATTAAAGGATTTACATCAACTCACTCAATTCTCTCAAGTGCTTCATTCACACTCACAATCTATTACGAAACTAGAAAGCCAGATTGGCCAGCTAGCTTCACAAGTGGGAAAGAGAGAGAATGGCCAATTACCGACGCAGCCAGTTAATAATCCGAGAGGACAAGTGTTCTTGGGGGTGACATCTGTTCCCCTAAAGCCAAACTGAAATCCTCAAGGAATCATCAAGCTACTGACTCATCCGTAGCACCCTTTGTATACTATGTAAAATTGTTCCTTTTCCTTTAAGTTTAGGCATTACATTACGGGCCAAATCGTTGAAAAATGATGGATCATAATATAATTCCTATTATATACTTCTATGAACAAGCGTATGGATTTACGATTGCTCGTAAGTTTGGGAATGTTATCAGTTGAAGCGTAGCAATTACGATTAAACAAGATACAAGAGTTCGCATATAAGGCTGAAAGCTAGAATCGAGCAACAATGCTAAGTTAAAACATGTGTGATGACCGGTTCAGTAGGTCATCACTGGGATAGGGCCTACATATTCGAGAGAGGATACGTCGGCCCCATTTTCGAACTCTCCATTTTTACACATCATTTCTCTTTATTTTTTTGAAACCTCCCTTATACACAACTCAACTATTTTTGAACCTCCCTTGTATTCTTACTTTAATTTCGAAAACCCCATTTACGTTTCAGTTGACATTTTAAAATTCGAGTTTATAGATTAACCGTATGAAAGGTGATATTTTATTCCCAAACGAACCAATATATGTATATGACTTTGAATCGATATAGGAAATATATGTCTTGTTGAATAATGTTTTGTTTTCCTACTTTTATAGATAAAATGAAGTTGTAAATGTCAAAGGCACAAAACAAGTGACAGAGGGAGGAAGAGGAAGAAGGAGAAGAAGGTAACAACTTAGATAACTCTCCACTTATTAGCCATATCGCATGGTTTGCTGCTATTAAAGCCAAATCAAAAGCAGTAGACCTACCCGGAAAGAAGTCCAGATCCTCCGAGGTGGTTATTAGAGAACTACCAAAAGAAGAAATGGAAGTTGAAATTGTGTCTGCCAGAGAAAGGCAAACAAATGGATAAAGGTAAAAGACCAGCGTCCTCTACTATTACAGTAGAACGACTCCCCAAATCAATGAAACACCATATTGTGGGAGCCGAAATCGTAGTGGACGTTGCCTTTTGGGAAGAATGTGAAATAAGTGGAGGGGCAATCCAGTATTTTAAAGACGCAGGGCTTTAATACTTTCTAGAGCCTGGAGTAACACAAGTCTACCCAAGATTGGTAAGACTATTTTATAAAAGCATGGTTAATAGTAGCAAGGATTCAGAACTAATTTTGTCAAGAACCATTAACAGATTCCCAATTGCAATAGCAAAGGCAATGGTTGCTGGAGTGATGAATTCACCCTTGGAGAGACCTGAAGTGTCCCCTGACAATCCGGAAGCCAATATTTTGAGAGAACAACCCCATAGCCTCCCTGATTTTGTTCAGATGGTGACGGAGCTACTAGGCAAACCTCCTAAAAGACAGATTATTTTTCTTGAGAAAAGATTTAGAATCACAGAGTCTACAAATTCACTTCATGGATGCCTTGATTCACAAGACCATCCACCCAACGGAGGTCATGGGACACAATGAAGAGCACTCTTCGTAAGAGTCTTGTATCTTATGGCTAATCATTACTGGTTCAGTGTTCCAACCTACTTGCTAGAAGTAATAAACACCGTGAGGGAGAAATTGAACCAAGAAAAATATCAAACAAAGAAATTATGTCTGCCCTTTGAAGGGTTAATTACAAATTTGTTGATGAATGTGGGATATAGCATTGATCCCAAAGAAAAGACTCTTCCTAGAGTAAAGGATACCCTTACAGTAACAGCTTATATGAGGACTCTTAGTGCTAAAAATAAAAAGCAATTCCCACTCGTTGCACCTAAAGAGAGAGCCCCTCCTAAGCCACAATCCACACAGGACCCTGAGGTACAGAAAGAATCTGCCGAGGGACTGATAGTAGAAATTATTACCCCAGCAGAAGCAACTACAATAGGGGAGATGAGTACTTCTACTCAGCCTCCAAAGAGATCAGAGATTGGCCAACAAGTCATGAAAAGCCAGCTGAGTTGGAACAACCAGTTGTATCAAAAACAACTGAAGATCAAGCAAGACTATATGACTCAGCTTTGGGTTCACCAATAGGACCTGTTATCCCCCCTTTAACCAAGGCAAACATACAGCCAACCATTGCCGAAGAAGAGCATGTGAGTCCAATCGTCAAAGCAGTAGCAGAAACCCCTATACCAGTGGAACAGTAGATTGTTGAAATGGGTACTCCTAGCCATATTCCTGCACCTATCGAGTCTGGTACTCCATCTGTAATTTCATCCACTGCAGAACAGACTCCTATATTTCATGCGACTAAGGCAGGAAATAGTTTTGACACTCCACACATAAGCTTCATAGAATTAATGGGCCAAGGGACATCTCTTCCAATCACCACAACCGCAATACCCACAATTGAACAGCCTGATTTGGAAAGAACACTGAGGGAAATAGAGAAATGGCAGCGCACGTGTGCTACAAGTTTAATTCCATTACTAGGTGTTGTGAGGAGACTAATGGAGGAATTTAATAGATTGAAAAGTAGAGTCCTAGATTCCCTGCCCATTGCTCAAGAATGCCGAGAAACATTAGAAAATATGCGGCGAAAGATTGTCAGAGACCACAATGCGCATTTCACAGCAAAAACCACTAAGAAAGTTCAAGAAGCCACTGGGACTCTTCAAGCACAGGTTGCACAGTTGCAGCAAGAAAACGACACGTTGCAAAATAATTAGCAAGCGTGAGAGGTTGAGAAAAAAGAGTATGAGGACAAATTAGCAACTCTGATGGAGCAATTTGGTGAATTCATTGAAGACCCAGATGTCAGAGAAACAACACGAGAAAAACCCCCATCAAGAGTATGAGCAGGCACTAAATGCCTTGCTGGATGAAAAGACTCATCAACTGACAATAACAGAAGGGAAATTGCTCAAATTGCAAGAAGATAAAGATTCCCTAAGCCTGATTTGCAAAGAATAAAAGAAACATATTGAGTCTTATATGACCAAAAGTTGGATCAAAATAGCAAGAGCAAAAGATGAATCGGAGAGGCTGAGGGGAGAGATAAAAAAAAATTATGCTGATAATGATACCCTCAAAGATACTCTACAAAAAAAAAAAAAGGCAGAAAAACTAAGACTTAAGGTTCAGTTGAAATCCACTGTGATTACTAAGTTGAAAGAGGATTTGAGCCTTAGTAGCACCAGAGCTAGGTCCTTCTTCTTCGACCCTTGTACCATATCCATCTTCGCCAAGTGAGTAAATTTTTAGAACATCATAAGCCTTACAGGTATGATCCTTTTGTTAATTCTGACAGTATCCCCTATTTTTGCACAATGAGGATATTGTCCTATTTAAGTTTGGGGTGTACACAACTTCTATGTATAATAGTTTGTTTTATTTTTCTTTCTATTTTAGAATAGTTTTATAAATATTAGCATTAGTTAATCATCATATGTGAATTATGAATTAAATAAAATTATGAATCAATAAAACTTACGATCCATCATAGCAGAAGTTCAACAATCAAAAAAATAGAGCAATTACAGTTCATGCTTAGCTCTTTTGAACACTGTATCAATTGAATGTTTGAAACTATACAATTGATTTGAATTGCAATATTTAGATTATACTTTCAAAATTATAAAACCAATGAGCTTTTGAGCCAAAAAAAATTTCTGAGGGAGAGACTGCTATCTATTCAAGCTTAAATTTTCTTGAACTTTTTAACTGCATTATATGAAATCTCATATTGCTAACATTGAATCAAATATTCTATGAATATGATGATTTGGTTCTTTAGAACTATCTATTAAATGTATCAAAACAATATGGCATCCATACTAGTAAATCGTGAAAATGATCAAAATCCATCTTTTATTAGACAAAGCTAAAAAGCCAAAATCTCATAAAGAATTTATCCTTTGAACCCATATTAGAAGCCTAAACTAAATTTCTTCATACCATGATTTTATAAATCCTTAATCATATGTACTACTCAAAGCTTTCAACCTTTGACCCTTACATTTTCTGAGAGTTTAGAATGCAAAAGAAT
Source organism: Chloranthus sessilifolius (assembly GCA_021018995.1). NCBI lineage: Eukaryota > Viridiplantae > Streptophyta > Magnoliopsida > Chloranthales > Chloranthaceae > Chloranthus > Chloranthus sessilifolius. The sequence continues at coordinate 54,351,452 of CM037592.1, read as the reverse complement.
GGAAGAAGAGGGAGTGAAAGGAGTATAAGAAAATAGATAAGGGATATGTCGAACAATGGTACGACTAAGGAGAAATAAAAAGAAGAAACTATGGGAAAGAGTCAAAAATCATAATTACGATTCTGAGAAAAGATAAGAGAAGCAAATTCCAAAACTAAAAATCAAAAGGATATCTGAAGAAAATCAATTGAAGAAATGAGATTTACAGAAAAGAAAAATGGGAAGAAGTTATCCAACTTTTTGGATACTTACTGAACTAGAAAAGAAAAGAAGAGAAAAAGATAGAGAAGAAAAAACTAAATTCTTATAAACCTTTGAATCCTTTTATCCATTCTTTGAAACCTCTTAACTCAAAGCCCCATTACAAGCCTAAGGAAAGACGCTTTTTATTTACGATTTGCAAAAGCATGAGTCTAGTAGAGATATATGCAATGGATACTATGAATAAACAATAAATCATAAGAATAGAATTGATTATCCATTCCATGAGATTTATTTATTAGTCAATTGTCCTTCAAATTTATCATATATATCGCATTGAAAGAACCCAAAAATTTCGACATCTTTTTTAGAGTATGCTAATAGTGAGAAGTTGGATGAAAATACTTTCTAAATCTGTAGTTTAGAAAAATTTATGATAAATAAACTTTTCACTAATACGCATAGACTCCACGCTTTATAGAAATGAAATTATTGAGTTCTGATCGAGGATAACTGTTATGATGGAAAGTAAGGAAATAAAAGATTTGTAATTTTTAAAAATCATAATAACCATATGATGGCTAACTTAACTAGTGTATAGAATTAGTGCAGGTTTTTAATTTTTGCTTTGAAAAATTGAAAAACCCTAAAATATTTTAAAGTTTATAGGTAACTTCACTGAAAACCTTCAGGAGATTATAACTCCTCCACTTGGGATCACCTAGGGGTTTAAAGGCTTGTTGTATTCACTACATGCAATCGTGCTCCCTACAAAAATGGCATTTAAATTTTAGATTAGTAGTTCTTTCCTTGTTTGTTAGGGATTAGCAAAACGTATGTTTGGGGGTGTGATCAGTCATAGAATATACCATTTTACCACTCTTAACTTAGTGATGTTTGATCCCATTTTGCTACTAACAAGCTAATGATGTACATATATTAAGGAAAATCAGTAACAGAGAACCAAAGTATTAATCTTCATCAAAATGAACTCAAAAAGCAATAAGAAAAATGATTGAACGTGAAAGAGATTCGACACTGCTAAAAGCTAAGAAATTATTCTTTACGATTGAACGAAGCCAAAGAAACAAGAAATCATAATTTATGATTCTTCAGAAAATATTCAAAGCAAAAGGCGATACAAAAAGAAAGTGATCAATCGTGATTCAGAATCGTCCAAAGTGAAAGCTATGTAAAGAAAGAGAGAAATCATGATTTACGATTTTACACAAATAGAAGCTTCCTGTTATTGCTGATCATGTGAAGATTTACACCGCCATGCACCAAAATAGAAGAACTCTTAAATTAGATGTTTGGCAAATCACAGATCTGAAAAGATTGATGAAGAAAGACTTCTTAAGACCTCAGTTGCCGAAATTAAGGGGAAAGTCCAGAGGTGCATTAACCACTGAAAGCAAGGAAGATAAAATTAGGAATTAGAGTTATATTAGGAATATTTTGTTTTTAGTAGTTTCTTTTCTTAGGATTAGAACACTGTAAACTGACTCCTTATGATCTATAAATAAGCTCACGCCAGTGACTCAGTAATGCAACTCAGATCTAGAAATGACTTTGCAGCACTCCTTCAGATGGCTACAAAAAAGCACATCTGCTAGGTAGAAAAATCTCACCTAACCCAAGGGAATGGATTGATCTTAAGGCTATAGCCTATCCACTTCAATGGTCACAGAGTATCCTAGGGATTTCCTCCATTCAATGGATCAAATCTAAACATAAGTACCATTGTAGACACTATGTTTGCAAGGCTCAGGCATCCATAGGAGCAATCAGCCCTTAAAAATCCAGTGGAAACCACAGACAATCAGAGGCTAAATGGGGACTTAGACTCAGCTGGTCATTGCTACAAAAGGCCTACAATGACCCAACTCACAAGTCTGTAATCTCTAAAGAATATCAGATTTAAGAACTGATGATGGCATTGCAACATAAGGGAGAGTTTTGTTCTGCAACTATCTCTCACTTGGCTCCAAGCTCAAGTGCAGAGAAGAAGAATCCATCTCAGATCTGTGATTGAGACCAGCCTTAGGGCTATAGTCTGTCCACTTAAATGGTCACAGGCTATCCTAGAGGTTATCTTCCTCACAGATGATGAGATAGAATAAGAAAATTGTTGCTACCACCATGGTTGTAGGGCTACAAAAGCTCAAGTACCCATGGGTGCATCAAACCTATAAAACCCTATGTGAGAAACACAAGGAGATGCAGATTCAACTAAACTATAAACATAGCATTGCATTGATTTAAAATGAAACTTACAATATTTGCCCTCAAGGCAACAGCCAATGCAAAAGCCCAAATCAGCTCCCAAAGTTTATACAAAAGCCATTACACACTGAAGTAAACTATCTACTTACAAAAGATTTTAGCCAGCAAATACTGAGGTAAGGAAGAAGAAAAGGAAAATGATGACCTAACCCTAACCCTAAATGACCTAAGCACTCGTGAGCCCCCGCCAAATTAGGTTAAGGGGAAGATGATATTTCACATAAAAAATTACAGCTTATATACACATTGTCCAAAAAATATCTTGCTCTGGCCACTAGGAGAAGAGGAGGAGAAATGCCCCATTTTCCACTACTGTCATGGCTCCTTCACAACCCTTGGATGCCTCGAGATGTGGGAAATAGATTAGAGCCTCAAGGTGTGTGCCCTAGAAGTGAGGAAATCTCTTAAATGTCCTTGTGTATGGACTGAGAAGGCAGGAACCCGAGCTTCGCGAGGATGAGTGCTGCATATTGGCCTCTGGCGAGGCTGTCACGTGGTTGGCATTGCAGTTGAAGGAGCCTCACGAGGATCACTTGACAGTGGATATTACAACTCGTGCAGATGGTTCTCCAGGTGGTTCAAGTCGTGAGGATGTCGCTAGGCTAAATTACAGCTCGCCAGGTTCTCGTGGAGATAAACTTTGAGCTTTGTATAGATGATCGCCAGGATGACATGTGCTTCTTGCGTGGTTGGCTTTGTTTTTGAAACATGCGGGATCTGTGTGAGAGCTGCGCGAGAATATTTTCTAGAGCTCTCTCTCCTCTTGAGCTGCACAAGATGTATGTGAGCAATAAGTCCGATGTAGTGCACTGCGCGAGATCTGCACGAGCTTTTATCATGGTGCAGGCTAGAGCTTCGCGAGATACTCGCGAGGAGACTTTCTAGGCCAAATTGAACTGCATGAGGCTTGACATTTTTCTCCTCTACTGTAGTACACATGTTGCTGTAGCAGTGTTCTTTGTTGGGCCCATCTTTCTCTCATCTGTCTGACTTCGGGGGCCCACCTCAACAACCACAATGATCACTATGGCATGTACCACCATGGTGTATCCTCTGCTCTTAACTCAGCTACAGCCCTTGGCTTTAAATCTCTCTCTTCTTGGCCTCAAAATGGGGACTGTTGCACTAAGCTGCATTTATTATTATTAACTGTAAAACACACTCAAAAGATGATTATTAAATGTCTCCAAGGTGTAGTAAAGGCTAGGTTAAGAGGTAAAAAAATCCTATTTTTCAGTGCTTAACACACTCCCAAACCTAATATTTGCTAGTCCTTGAGCAAAGGGAAAATTAAACAACTACTCTACAAGGTTAAATGTCACTTTCGTAGGGAGCATGAATGCATTAAGCTTACTCATCAAGCCTTTTAAACCCCTAGGTGATCCCTAGTGGAGGAGTGAAGTCTCCTAAGGGGTTTTAGTGAAGATACCCACAAACTTCTCAATGAATACAGTTAAACAAAGTGCAAACAATGGCTAATCAGTTTGTAATTAATAAAGTTTCACTCCATCCTTGCTCTATCAAAATTATAGGAGTTCCAAAATAGTATATGCAAACAATTTAACATCTCAGTCATGCATGCATGCTCATCACATCCACTCAGCTGACACCAAGAAAATAATATGTGCAAAACAGTACTAAGCTTACTAGTAAATCAAAATTTTAGGTTCAAACAATGTCCCAATGATTTCAATCTCAGACCCAATGCTTACCAGGGTTGTCTCTCCCAAATGAATTTTAAGGGTGTACCATTTCACACAAGCTCAAGAGCAGTTACAGACCCCAAATGAGTCTGCAAGCATGAGCATAGGCATTTGCTCCTAATTTCTGACATCATCACACACTTCTCACCATAGATTAGAGATTCCCTTATCTCCACATGACAGTTCATTTGACTTAGGATCAACAAGGTCTTTTTGATGGGTTATAATGTGGCTTATGGTTTGAGTTTATGAAGAATGGAAGGGATAAAGGGGATTCAAAACTGAGAAATCAGCAGGTGTAGGAGGTGATTCATGACTTCACCTTCTTGAATTCATCATACTTCACCTTCATTGACATTTTTCAGATTCAAAGTGGCCAGCTTCTCTTCTTCTTTTTAATTTTCAGATAAAGTTATCCTCTTGACTTCTCTTTTCCTTTTATTTTTGTTTTTATTTTTTATTTTTATGAACTGCCACAACTATACCACTGCTACACTCCTATTTCCAGTTTGCTTCGCTTCTTTTCATCCACCAAATGTTGCACCCAGCTTGCTTATCTTCAACTCCTTCTCCTTTACCTTCTGAATTCTCAGAGTAAGGGTAGGTATGAATCAGGTCTACAAGTTTAAATTCAAGTACTTTGGTGTTTATTGAAGAAAAATTAGGATTTAAGGCTCAAAGAGTGTATGCAAAAGGGCCATTTCAGTGGGTTGGTACTTTAGGCTCAAACTGACCAAATGAAAGCCTTTATCCTTTCCTTAGTGCCATGATTATTGTCAAACAGTTTCAACTTGGAGTGTCTAACTTTTAGTGCAAAGAGATTGAATCTGTCAGACCTTAGAGCAGAAAAAGTTGTCAATGATACTCCTAAAAAAAAAAAATTTACAGGCTCAAAGCTCACTAGGGATGGTCTTCAATTAAACTCATGGGTATGCTCCTCACCTTTTTCTCTCATTACTGGTTCACTAAGTACTGATTGTGAAAGGTTTCTCTTGATGCTCGCATCATGGAAGTATTTAATTTTTTTCAATGGATTTCAATGTTAAACAGTCTGCATCAGTTTAAAACTTTTTTTCTCATTTTCAACATTACTTAGGTGGATTCCACTCTATTTATTACACACTTAATCAAAATTGTTACACTTAGGTTAACTATTGAATTGGCCTACCCTGCCATACCCCCAAACCTGAGGGAACAGTGTCCTCACTATTGCAAAGAGTATGTCATCAAGGGCAGCAGGGTACAATCATAAAACATAGCACAGAAAGCATAAAAATAACATGCAAAAAAGAAGAAAAGTAAAACTAATGCAAGGAGGGGACACAACAAAAAATTACATTCATAAGAAATAGATACAAGATACTACAGTTTAACAAACAAGAGACAAGTGTATAAAACCTAAGTACAAGCTAACTAAACTAACTCCTACTCTGAATCTGAGTCTGAGCTCAAGACAAAATCAGGTTTCCAGTTATATTTTTCTGCATATTTGTTCCTCTCTTTCTTCACTTTGCCAGCACTGGCAGCACCAGCCTTGGTTCTTTTGGCAGCTGGCTTCTTGGGCTTGGTGTTGCTCTTCTGTTCAGAAGGCTCCTTGATGGACACTCCTGCTGATGAGGGTGGCTTCATGACTGAGATGGTTGTTTGGAGTGTGTCTGCTAGTTTTGCCAATTGCTCTGCTTTCTGCTTGTATACTTGATATAAATTTAGGGATTGCATCACAACTTGCACTAACTTCTTCTTTTCAACTCTATGCTCTAGCTGCAGCTGGGCAATCTAGGCTGGTAATGGCTGCTTTACCCTAGTGTTGAGCTCAGCTACCCCTCTCTTTACATCTCTCATGATATAGGGGTTTGCTTCTATAGCTCGGGTGAGGGTGGAAAATGGTAGCGTGGGATTAGAGGAAGCAAGAACAATAGCCCTTCCAATAGGGTCCTCAAATATAGGATAGGGAGTGGATGAGGATGATGGGATAGATGATGGAGATGGAATGGTGGTTGTCAGCTCCTCCTCACTGGGGTCAGTTTGAGTGTAGGTGGAGGTGAATATGGGTAACAGCTCCTCTACCTCATGATCAGTTTGGGTGGAGGAATAGGTAGTGGAAGGTAGGATATGGAGCAGGACTTCTGGTTCAGGGTCTATTTGAGTGGAGGTAGAGGTGAAAATTGATAAAATGGATAGCTCTTCCTCCTCATGATTGGTCTGTGTGGAGGTAGAGGCCTAGGTTGGTTGGATCAGTGTCAACTCTATAGGGTCACAGTCTGTCTGTGTCAGCAACTGTTGTTTCCATAGTAGGAAGGGTCTGAGGTAAATCTGGAAGGGGAGTGGGAAAAGGTATGGGTATATGTGTAGGTGGTTGGGTTGTTGGGGTGGAGGTTTGAAGACTGGTTTGGATTACTTGGAGGCAGGTTTGCATGGTAGCCTGGTTTTGGGTATTGGCCATGAGTTGGGTTTGTAGGGAGGCAAGGAGGGTAACTATTTAGGCTAAGGGGTCTGGAATGGTTGGATTTGTAGCTGTGGTTGTTATGATTGGTTGGAAAGGGGAAGTGGGGGCATGGTTAAAGTAGGTGGGCTGTGGGGAATCAGGGAGAGGTGTGTACTCATACCTGATGTCCCCAATAATGGTGTCCATCATGGCTGAGTATCCCTCAGTGGTGAATGGTTCTTGGTCATGGGTGGGAGAAAAAATAATGGAATGGTCAAAGGTGTCAGGTTCTATGGTTCTAGAGGTGGTGGGTGGTTCAATGTCAGTGCCATAGGCTCACTGTCATTGTATATGACTAGGGATGGTGGGTCCTAACATGGGCTAGGTATATCAGTTGGCTCAATATCTGGTATAGGAGGGGGTAATGGTATGGGTACAAGGCTTGGTACAGAGGTGGTTACTGGGGTTGGAAGAGGGACTGGTATGGGCATAAGTGGGATAGGTTCAGTAGTTGCTTTGGATGGTTTAAGGTGTATTTTCTTTGGATGGGTGGGGTGGGCAGGTTAAAAGGAAATGTGGGTTGACCTGAGCTAGTAGGGATGGTGATGGTAGTGGTGGGTGTTGTTAATGGTATGGTAGGCATGGGGCAGGTATAGATAGTGGAGGGTACTAAACTGAGCTAACAGCAGGGCTGGTAGTGGTAATTACTGATGGAATGGGGTGTCGGATGGCTGAGCTGGCAGCAGGTGGAGTAATGGAAGGTGTAGTGGTGGTGAATGGTGATGGAATGGGGGGTGGACTGAGGTGGTAGCTGCTAATGTAACTGCTGTAGCTGCAGCCATTTCTTGAATGGTAGGTGCTGCCTCAGACTCCTTATCCTTCTTCTTCATCAGGGACATACTGATTGTCCATAGTCTCCTTCCAAATTCAACTGGGGCCAAGGTCTCTGATTCCTCCACCATCTTCCATGGGTAACCTCCCCTTTTTAGTAATGTTGTAATCAACCTGCTGTATGTTAGTGCATGAGGCTTCTGCTTCTTTTGCACCTTGAGATGGATGGCCATCATCCCTTCAAAGACCGGCTACGCTACATTAAAGCAATGTCCCTGAGAGAAGGAGTAGATGGCATCAACTATGGGTGCCCTTACCTCCTGTTGGTGCCCAATCACATAGATGTTCTTTCTCAGAACTTGATCCATGAAAAGCAGATTGGGCTCCAAATCTCTCCTCCTGATGGAGTCTCCTAAAGCCTTCTTCCCTTGTGTTATCTTCTCAGCAACCACAGTAATAGGGGCAATTTAAGGTGCCCCCAAGTTACATTCTGGGTTGTAGGCCTCTGGTATGCCTAAAGCTAGGGCAATCTTGGATGTGCCTACTATCATTTCAAAGTCATCCACTAAAATTAACAGCACTGACTGTCCCTTATCAGATTTCTTCACTCTGATGTTCTGATAGAACAGTTGAACTAAACTAGGGTACACCAATTCATTGAGATGCGTCAGTAGGGGCACTAAGGACACCTTATGCAGGAACTCTTTGGTGCAGTCGAAGGTTCCATCTCAAAAAATGCCTTATCAAAGGCAGTCTCAGGCTCTAATTTGATGGCAGCCATGAAGTCACTAGGAGTGGTCAGTGGGTTAAACTCAGGAACCACCACCTTACCCTTATTCTGCTTCTTAAATTTTATAGGGTTCTTAGCAACAGACCTAGCCCTCTTCTTTGGTGCATCCCTTTTTGTAGGATTCTCAGTTGGGGGTGCAAGGGCATCAGAGGCCTCCAGAGCAGAGGATTCAGCAATCCTCACAAATTTTATAGTGGCCATGGGGAGGTTTGTAGGTGGAGGGTTTAATAGGGCATTTAGGTCTTCCAGAAATGGGGATTTATCAGCCATTTGACTAAACCCTCAGTTCTAGCTTGTAAAATTTAGACCCTAGGTAGGTACAGCTCCACTGATTCTTATCAACAACTAATTCTTCCTAGAATTTTTAACTGCTACCCAGAATGATTTACTGACAAGGAAGCTTTGAAAAAAGATTAAGAACTTATCCCCAAAAGCTAGGGTTTCAAAATTACTGCTTCACAGTGGATCAATCTGCACTTTTCCAGGTGCAAAATGTGCGGCTTGTGATGCTGATCAAAGTGGCAAGAGTTAATAGATGGGTGGTGGAGCAACATTAGTATTGGCAGGAGAGATGAGAGGTCTAGTTTAAAGCAGGTTCGTGAGCTCTGGTAGAAGATAAAGTGAAAGAGCCTGGCGAGGGCTTTTAAGTCAACGGCCTGAGCTTTGCAAGGATCTCACACAGATCTCACGAAACTCATTTAACTGAAAAGCATCCTCGCGAGCAGAGACAAATTTGTAATGAAACTCACACAATTAACATTGATCTGTGCGAGTGGCTATTTTAATTCACAGTTAAGACCTCGCGAGGCTCGCTCGAAGATAAGTCAAGAGAGAAATGAGCCGCGCGAAGTTCAGTGCATGAAAAGTGATTGTTCACATAGTTCATAATGATAAGTACAACAGGCCACTTTAGAAAAATTAGGACCTCATGAGAGCTTCGCGAGGCTCTAATTTCAGGCACTGCTGCTTGCCATGTTCCTTTTGCACTACTAAGTTTAATGCATTTATGTCACAACCCTCTTTCTCTATAGCATCAGAGACACATGGCACTTGACACTTTATAACTCAGGCACACACATTCATGCTTAATACAGACAGATGTCTAACAACACAAATCACTCTTGCACAGATCATGAAATTAGATTATCCAATATAAACTGATGCCTAACAGCATAGATTGCATAGCTCACCCAAACAACACATGCAGATTTGTTAAGCACAAAAAATTACCATTTTTTCACCTCTTAACCTAGCCTTTACTATACCTTTGAGCCATCTAATAATTGTATTTTGAGTGTGTTTCATAGTTAGTAATAAAAATGCAGCTTAGTGTAACAGTCCTCATTTTGAGGCCACGAAGAGAGAGATTTAAAGCCTAGGACTACAGTTGATGGAAGACTAGAGGATACACCATGGTGGTATACACCATGGTGACCATTTTGGTTGCTGGGGTGGGCCCTAGAAGTCAGATAGATGAAAGGAAGAAGGACCCAAACAAAGCAGACTTCTGCAGCAACATGTGCACTATAGCAGAGGAGAAAAATGTCAAGTCGTGCAGTTCAAACTACCTAGAAAAGTTCCTCGCAAGGATCTCACCAAGCTCCAGCCTGCAGCATTAAAATCCCTCGCACAGATCTCACGCAGTGCACTACAACAAACTTAAAGCTTGCACACCTCTCGCGCAGCTCAAGAGGAGAGAGAGCCCCAGAAGATATCCTCGTGAAGCTCTCGCGCAGACCCCTCGTACTTCAAAGACAAAGCCAGCCACGTGAGATGTGCATTCCATCCTGGCAATCAACCTCGCGCAGCTCAAAACTTATCCTCGTGAGAGCCTTGTGGGAAGCAATTCAGCCCAGTGAGATCCAAGCGACTTGAGCCACCTGGAGAACCATCTGTGCGAGTTATGCTACTCAATATAAAAGGGACCTTGCAAGGCTTGTTTAACTGCAAGTATATCCACACGACAGCCTCGCGAGAGGCCAAAATGCAGCACTCATCCTCGCGAAGCTCGGGTTCCTACCTTCTCAATCCATACACAGGGACACTTTGGGGATTTCCCCACTTCTAGGGCACACATCTCGAGGTTCTAATCTATTTCCCACTTCCTGAGGCATCCAAGGGTCACAATTGAGCCACATATTCAAGCAGCAACTAGGGTTTTTCTCTTCGGTTTTCCTATTGGCCAAGGCTGTGAGAGACTTTGTATATACGTTGTGTTCATAGTAGAAATAAACATTTGATCCATAAGCTAATTCGGTTGGGAGCTTAGAGAGTTCTTGCTTAGGTCATTTAGGGTTAGGGTTAGGTCATCTTTTTAGCTTTTCTTCTCTCCTTAGCTCAGCACTTGCTGGCTAAGATCTTTGTAATAGCTAGGACTGTTCTTTTATGTTGTTAGCAAGACTGTAAGAGCTTGTAAAAGGGGTAGAATCTACATTGGTTGCAGCTGGGAGAGCTACATTGTAAGTATTTGTAATCAATGTAAACTAGTTTTAATGATTCATGCAATCCGTGATCTCCTTGTGCTAGTCAATAGGATTTTTATTGATTGTATGCTCCTAAGGATGCATGAGTATGTAGCCAGGCATCCATAGCAGCTGTAGTGGTACTGATTATTCTGATTTTAATCCCTTGTTTGAGCTATATCTCTGGGATGGCTTGTGACCACATAGTGGACAGATCATAGCCCTAAGACTAGCTCATAACTCTGGGTTGGGTTGGATTATTCCTCCTTGCATTTGAGCTATGGCCAAATGAAGGATAGATGTAGATCCATCCCTTAATAAGCTTATGCAGCCCCTGTTTCAGTCTAGAATAATAGTTTCTATTTTATTACTTCTCACCATTTTTTATTTTAATTTTCAACGCCATTTTCACCTTCTCTAAAACCCTTTCTCATAGCATAGGATTGTAGTTTTATTTTATGTTTATTCTAGTTTTAGTTGTGACAACAAACACCCTTTCTTTAGGATTGCTAGATCTATACTCGGATCTGGAGATCTACTAAACAACTTTTGTGGGTCTAGATCAATTATCCCTGTGGGACAACCCTTATCAAAACTTGCTACAACAAGCCCTAGACCTTGTAGGACTGTATGTATATTTGAGATTGCTATTTTCATCCATATCACTCCACCTTTTGACTTATTTTTGCTACCATATTTTTTACCACATATCTCACTCCAATAATCAAGCAATCTAGAAATTCACCAACAATTTTTTGGCGCCACTATCGGGGATGTTTGATCTAATTAGTAGATCTGAGTGTTAAATTTTGTGATTACAAATTCTTTATAGCAATGCCAATTTTTGAATAAATGTACTACTAATTTTTTCTTGGCTTTTACAGATCTGGAAAAGCAGAAAAAGGGAGAAGCTAGAGCTACAACTGGAGCTTTGGTGGCCTTAGTTTGCATTTCTTTCCTCCCCCTACTTCAGTTCTATTTCTGTTAAAATGTATTTTCAGTAGCATAGTTAGTTGTTATTCTTTTAGTGTGTTGTAAGTGTCTTTCCTTGCTTGTTGTTTGTGTGTGTGTATGCTGGGTAGGAGGTCCCTTAACCCTGACTTAGAACCTCCAAATCCTGAGATAGGGAGGGTTCTTAGACCCAAGCTGACCACAAAGACACCTCCTGATAATACTGAGTCAGCTGAGATGGGTGAACAACAAAGAACCTTGAAGGAATTCAATGCACCAAGTGTATATACATCCCCTTTCTGTATTCAATTCCCTGCTATTCAAGGAAATTATGAGATCAAATCATCCATCATTCAAATGTTGCCTTCATTTCATGGGCTAAGTAAGGAGGACCAATATATGCATATAGATGAGTTCCTTACCTTATGCATCACATTCAATATTGCTGGCTTGGGAGAAGAAGCAACCAAACTGGGGCTCTTTCCTTTTTCACTAAAGGACAATGCCAGAACTTGGGTCTCCATGCTCCCAGCCAACAACATACAATCATGGAATGATCTCCAATGCTAATTTCTGGCTAAATTTTTCCCCATGTCTAAAACTAGTTAGTTGAGGACGAGCATAATTTCCTTAATCCCCAACTGAAGATTTCCATTAAGCATGGGAGAGGTTTAAAGAGCTATTAAAGTAATGTTCCAAAAACCAAATTCCTGAGTGGCAGTTTGTCCAGAGCTTCTACCAAAGAATTGATTCCAAGAGTAGGGATATGGTGGATGCCTCATGTAGGGGTACTTACCTCAACAAGACAGCTGATGAGATCTAGGAACTTTTTCATGTCATTAGCGAGAATTTCATATAATAAGAGTCTCAGTCCAGAGAGAAAAGGGCAAGCTGTCTAGTCAACCCATGAATAATCTAAAGGGTCAATTTATGATTAGAGAAGGCTCCTCAACTCATGAGGAGCTAAGGCAATCACTACCCTTAGGAGTGGCAGGGTGATTGATAACCAGGTGGGTAGGGAGGAAAAGGAGACAAATGAGAGTGCAGAAGAGGAAAATATGAGAGAAAAGGAGAGGAATGATTCACCCCCTGCTGGGGACCAGCAAGTGCAAAATAAGGGGGCTGTAGTAGAGCCCCAATAAAAAGAAAAAATGAGCAAAGAAAAAACTAAATTTTTTTTGATGATATAGCTAGGCATGCAGCCGAGGTACCAGCAATGCCACAGCTGCCATTTTCTCATACACTAAAAGGTTCTTCTCCTTTTGATAAGGGGAATGACAAATTGGAGGAAATGATGAAGACTTTCAAGCAAGTTAAGATTAATTTACCTCTGCTTGATGCCATAAAATAGGTCCCTGCCTATGCTAAGTTCCTTAAAGACTTGTGCACACAAAAAAGGAAAGCAAGATTCTATCTTTCCAAGAAGGTCTTTACAACTGAAAATATGAAATCTGTGTTGTCTATTATCCCACCAGCAAAATATGAAATCTGTGTTGTCCAAGAAGGTCTTTACACCTACAATCTCTTGTATTATTGGAGACCACACCATTGGCAGGGCTCTCTTGAACTTGAGAGCCAGTATCAACCTGCTGCCATATTCAGTATATGAGAAGCTAGGTTTGGGGGAGCTGAAACTAACTTCTATTGTGCTCCAGCTGGCTGACAGGTCTGAGAGGAGGCCTACGAGTGTGGTTGAGGATGTGCTAGTGGGGGTGAACAAGCTCTTTTACCCTTCTGATTTTTTAGTCTTGGACATGGAGCCTTCAAAGAGTAGCACCCTAATTCCTATGATCTTGGGCAGGCCATTCTTGGCCACAGCCAATGCCTGCATTCAATGCAGGTCTGGGGTGATGGAGGTCATATTTGGGAACATGAAGGTCAAATTAAATGTATATAATACTGCAAAGCAATCTCAGATGGACAAAAAGGACTGCTTTGCAGTGGATGTACTAGAGGACCTAGTTGAGGAGAATTTATCCAATCTGCTGGATTGGGATAAATTTTTTATTGATTTGGAAAGTATGTGGACTGAGGTTCAGGAGGAGGCCAAAAAATACAGTAATGAAGAAGTAACACCATAGAGTCTTCAATGATCCTAGTGCAGCATTCCATCTAGAAACCCATATTGTTGCCCCTACCTTAAACCTCTAAAGCACCTTTGGTGCCTTCTATTGAGAGTCCACCTGATCTGGAGCTTAAATAGCTACCAAACACATTAAAATATGCCTTTTGGGGAAGGACAATAAACTTTTTGTGATAATCTCTTCCTCTCTTACTAGTGAGCAGGAAGAGGAATTATTATGGGTACTCGGGAGATTATAAAAGGCAATAGGCTAGACAATAGTAGACTTAGGGGGGATTGATCCATCAGTTTGCATGCATAAGATACATCTAGAAGAGGGTTCCAAACCCTCAAGGGAAATGCAGAGGAAACTGAATCCTCATATGCAAGAGGTGGTCTTAAAGGAGGTGGTGAAACTGTTAGATGTTGGGGTCATATACCCCATTTCAGATTCAGAATGGGTATCACCTATCCAGGTGGTCTCCAAAAAGTCTGGTATAATAGTTATCACATCTGATTCTAGGGAGTTGGTGCCAACCAGGGAGACCACTGGTTGGAGGGTTTGCATTGATTATAGGAAGCTCAACTCCAAAACTAGAAAAGACCACTTCCCATTGCCCTTCATAGACCAGATTTTGGATAAATTGGCTGGGAAAGCATACTTCTGCTTTCTTGATGGATACTCAGGTTATAATCAGATACCTGTGTATCCTCAGGACCAGGAAAAAATTACATTTACCTATCCAATTGGTACTTTTTCTTATAGAGAAATGCCATTTGGACTGTGCAATGTCCCAGCCACATTCCAAAGATGCATATATACAATTTTTTCAGACATGATTAACAAGTTTTTTGAAATTTTTATGGATGATTTCTCAATTTTGGGGGACAATTTTAGTTAATGTTTGCATCACCTCAGCCTGGTTCTTTAAAGATGTGAGGAGACCAACCTGGCCTTGAGCTGGAAAATTCATGGTAACGCAAGGCATTGTGTTGGGCCATGTGGTGTCCCATAGAGGAATTGAGGTTGATAGAGCCAAAGTTGACTTAATCTCACACTTGCCCCCACCAAAAACTATCAAATAGAATAGGATTTTCTTGGGTCATGCAGGATTCTATAGGAGGTTCATCAAGGATTTCAGCAAAATTGTTAAACCTTTGTGCCACTTGCTCTGTCAAGATGTGCAATTTGATTTTAATACTGAGTGCCTTGAGGCATTTGAGGTCTTAAAAAAATAGTTAACACCTGCCCCTATGATCCAAGCCCTAGACTACTCTCTCCCATTTGAGCTAATGTGTGATGCATCAGACCTGGCTATAGGTGTTGTCCTAGGACAGAGAAAGGATAAGCTGCCATGTGTGGTATATTATGCCAGCAAAATATTAGCAGAAGCTCAACTTAATTATATCACAACTGAGAAAGAGCTGCTGACAGTTGTCTTTACTGTGGACAATTTTAGACCTTACCTACTGTTAAGTAGTGAAAAATACCATTTTTTACCCCTAAACATGAGCCTTGAAAGACCCTTGAGAGGACTAAATAAGTGCTTTAGTGTTCATATTGCAGCTAACCAAAAAGACAGGTCCAAATCCGAAAACCATCCTAAAATGATCAAAAAGCTGACAACGCATGTCAAGCTCAAAGAGGGAGTGAAGAAATAGCCTCAGCAATGGCTAAAAAGGTCCTAAAAGAGCAAGAAAAGACCTGAAGAAGAAGAATGGGAGCCTAGAGTTTAATTCGCAAAGAACTTCTACTATTCGCAAAGAACCTTGAACTTTGCGAAAAGAAGAAAACACTCCTCGAATAGAAGAATGACCTTTGCGAAAAGAAGAGAAGTCCTTTGCGAAAAGATCTCCTGAAGCCAAAGTCCTTTGCGAAAAGATCTCCTGAAGCCAAAGTCCTTTGCGAAAAGATCTCCTGAAGCCAAAGTCCTTTGCGAAAAGATCTCCTGAAGCCAAAATGCTTTGCGAAAAGATCTCCTGAAGCCAAATTACTTTGCGAAAAGACCCTTAAACTCTGCGAAATGGCATCGGGATTCACCACTTTGAAGGGTATTTCAAGAACTCAGACGTGCCCCAATGTAATTAAAAGCCGAGAGACATTTCAAAGATTCCAAGCACAAACCAAAGGCATATTCACGTGAAAACCCAAAGATGAAATCACTTGGCGGGAACTTCTAGAAGCTCAAACAGATTTTTGAATTCCATAAATGTAATTGATGCTTCGGCTCCCGATTGGTGAACGATCGAGAGCATTTTCATTGGCGAACAGATCCGGATCCCCGTGCTCAACGCCATCGGGCAATCCAGATCCGAGCACTTCGATTGGTCAACTCACTTTGTGGGATAGAGGGAAAGCTATAAATTGAGAAGACATTTGCCCAATTGGGGTATCCAGATTTTAGAGTTTTCATCTCTGCTTCTCATTCCGCCGATAGCTTATCCGAACCCCCCGTAATCCCTTCTTGTAGTTTACCTTCGAGAGCCATTGTGAGTGATTTGTACTTCCAAGTTCGGATTCAAGATCAGAAGTCCGAGGGCTCTTCGAGAAGCTCAGATCGTAAGTCCGAGGGCTCTCTAAGAAGCCGTGCTCGTAATTGTAATTTTGGATTTTAAAAGGTTTGTAATTTGTGTCTTCTCCATTGGAGTCATGTCGAGGGTTACGAATGATCACCTTAGTGCATTAGACTTCTTTAGATTCACTCATCCGCATGCAACTTCCCTTAATTCATCACTATGCGAATTAGCATTGGTAACCTAATTCTAGCACATTTACGGTGATGTTCATGTTAACTAAAGAATAGGCCCTGACAGAGCAGATCTAAGTGATGATCACGACCATAAGTCTAAACCTATTCCTTAATTGGATTTCTCTTACATCTCTTGGTAGCCGATGAAGATTGAATCTGCTGTTGAACTACTGATTCTCCATTAAAATTCGTGAGGCTAAAGTACATGAAGCTATTATTTCGCATTTGTCTTATTTTAAACATCTCCCCAACTCGGATCCGGATCATGTAGTTAGTTCTTTTCTTTATTTGCTTATAGTTAAATGTGACACAATCCAACACTCTCTTTTATCTATTCTTTATTTTAGATAATTATAGAGCCAGATCCGTAGCATGATCCGAGGTTTATCTTAAATTTTAAATCAATTCGTGGACGATCTTTTACTCACTTACATTTAAAACTTGCTACAATTGGCCCCGATCTTGCAGGGCCGATGTTAGCCCCAATGTCTTGATATCCCTTTCATAAGTTAACATCCATATAACCTAGCATTCTTTAATTCTTTAATTTTTGATTCATAATGCACACAATTATGGCACACTTGGAGCGACAACAAGTTTTTGGCGCCGTTGCCGGGGAAGTTTGTTCTAAAATAGGTAGACCTAAGTTTTTCTATTTTGTAGATTTGATTTTATTTTAATTTTTGTTTTAAACTCGCACTTTGCATTCCAAGTGCTTGATTAAATGCCTGCAGCTTTGTATAGAAAACCTTTTTATCGCAGCAGAATTTTATTTTTTTGAGTTTTATTCTTTGCCTTCTAGTTATTTGAATAAATCCGCCGCCACTCTTTTGTCTTTTGTCAAATTTGGGCAAGAGCTTTGAGTTTTCTTTTATTTTTGTCAATACTTGAATAAGGTATGCTGGTTTTTGGATGTTTGCAGATCTGAGCGGCCGTAGTCAACAAGAGCATCTCGGACCAAAGTCGAGCAGATCGCTTGAGTTTGCATCCCTTCTCCTTTGTATTCATTTTCTATTTTAAATTCTTGAGAACCAGCAATTCATTGTGTTTAATGTCCTGCTTTGATTTACATCGAAAATTCAAAAATGAAAAAGAAAATAACAAAATTGTTGAAAAGAGGAGGAGAAATTTGTTCCTCACCTCCCATTTCCCCATGCAATGAAGTAAGTTTCTCCTTTGACAAAGGAAACACAAAATTGAGGAAATGATGGAGACATTCAAGCAAGTTAAAATTAATCTACCTCGCTTGATGCAATCAAACAGTGTCCCTCGCTATGCAAAATTTCTCAAAGAGGTGTGCACCCACAAAAGGCAATCTAGGATACATTTATCCAAGAAGGCCTTTGCTGTGGAGGAAATCAACCAAGTGCTATCAATTGCAACACCACCTAAGATGCAAGACCGAATCCCCACAATCCCTGCATCATTGGGGAGCACACCATTGAGAAAGCCTTGCTAGATCCGGGTGCTAGTGTCAACGCTTCCCTATTCTCATCTATGAGAAGCTAGGTTTGGGAGAATTGAAACCCACTCAAGTGGTGTTACAAATGACAGATCCGAAGGAAACCTATGGGGCTGATTGAAGATGTTTTGGTAGGAGTAGACAAGTTTTTCTACCACCGACTTTTTGGTGTTGGACATGGAACCAACCAAAAGTACCAACGCCATCCTCATTCTGGGAAGACCATTCACAGCTACTAATGCATGCATTCAATGCAGGTCTGGCATCATGGAGGTGTCTTTTGGAAATATGAAAGTTAAATTGAATGTGTATAATGTTGTTACTCAACCTCAATTCTCTGCTGAGGAATGTTTCCATGTTGACATCATTGATGAGCTGGTGGAGGAGTCTTTACAAACATTTCTGCAAGGTAAAGACTCCACCACAGAATTTAAAAATGATTGGGGATCCACTGAGAAAGAAGGAAAAGGGAGATCAAATTCAACGGGAGTCTGCTTTGTGCAAGGCACTCACCAACAGTCATCAAGTTCTCTCTCTTGGAGACCTGCTCCTCCCCCTCTTCCACAAGTTACCAAGGAAGCTTCAACTCACTGAACTGGAAGAACTGAGGATGGATGCCTACACTAGCTCCAGATTGTACAAAGAAAAGGTTAAATCATTCCATGATAGGAGCCTCATGAGAAAAGTGTTCATACCGGGGTCCAAGGTATGGTTATAATTTCTGCTGTCTTTTAGGCATGCTGTTTTTCTCCATTTGCATCCACTTTTCCCATCTGGACCTGCTGAGATCATTTTTTTTTTTTTTAGGAATCATGTAGGATAATCAGTAGTGAATCATAGGTTGTTTTGAATATTCAATGGACCCACTAATTTTATTTTCCTTCGAGATTTCTTCATCATAAATGGGTCTCAGCTGTGTGTGAACCCTGTTTTTAATATGTGCTCCCATGCTTCATTTTTTTTATTATTCATACACATCATCAACAAAGGGGTCAGTCTTATGAATCTTGCTTTTCACTGTATTCCTGCTAATCATTTTTATAATCACTTAGATTCATAAGTATCTCAGGCTTTTGGGTTTGTTTCTTTGGGCTTAGGATATATCATTTGGCATTAGATTTTCTGTTTTAGGAATTTTTATTTCAAATTCTGTTTTTAGATCGCTGATTTTTTTTCTTTCTTAGGTTAATGTGTCCTCGTTTTATTGATTTTCGTCATTTTTCTGTGAATAGAGTTAGTTTATAACTTTGTTTTCCTATTTTGCATTCACAAATTCAGTTTTTGTATCAACACTTTTTCTTTTTCTTTTTTAACTTTGTATTCAGTCCCTTACCTTGTTTTTACTGTTTCTCTGTTATTAGCATTAGTTTCCTTTCATTTGCATAGTAATCCTTCTATTTGTTAGATTTTATTTAGCAGTTCTAGCATTGTTTTGTTGATTTTTTGCATTTATATATCCTGTTTTCCATTTCCTTGCTCATATCTTCAGTTTTACATTTTTATTTTCTGCTGCATATAGTTTAGATTTTTTCTGTTCTTAGTTTTTCTTTCTTCTTTTACCTCACGCCCTAGTCTCTCATTGTCTAGAACATTGAGGACAATGTTCATCTTAGGTTTGGGGGTATGGCAAGCAGGTCCCTGCCATGGGATAATTAACATAAGGCGAGAATCACCTAAGTAATTAGGAAATGTATTAATTTACTTAAGAATCATGACAACTAGAAAATTTAAAATTCCTTTGCCAAATTTAGACATTCTAAACCATATTCTACATTTCCATGATGATTACACCATAAAAACATACCGGTATCGACGTAGTAAGTCAAAAGGAAGAGAAAAGGTAAAGATATACTTAAAAGCTCAAGGAAAACCATTAACGGTGAAATTGAGCCCATATATTTTCCATCTCTGTTGAAGAGTGGTGAGGCAATTTTTACGATTCAAAGGATTGGGTGAGGCATTAGATCCACTAGAAGTTAGGAAACTCCAAATTAAAACAAATGCTTGACACTCATGAAAGCGAGGAAAAGATCAAAGGCCTTCTTTGGACAGCTTGAACCTATGAGAACCAACCAAGAAAAATCTGCCCTGTTTGTACCCCATTTGGTATAAATCCTACAATTCTTCATCAAAATACTCAAAAGTACTTTTTGAACCTATGGAACCAATTCAGCCTTCCCTCACTCACGAGAATTAGGAGGTAAAGGAGAAAAAGCGAAGATGGACCATTTAGGCAACATCAAGAAAATGAAGAAAATACCTCAAAAAGCAGGCAATATGGTGGTGAAAAGAAGAGACAAACAATGTAAAAAGTTGCAAGCAAAAAGGCAAAAAAGGACCTTATGTTGAAAATGCAAGATCAAAGAAAGAACTGATCACTTTGTGAATGTGAGAATCTCGAAAAGAAGAAGAAAAGAAGCTAAACTCAAAAAGGTGGAGTCATGAACCATCTCTCGCACTTCGAGTTCTCAAATTCAAACCTCTGTTCAAAGCGCCTTTCCTTGAAACTTCACTCCATAAGCCATACAAACAAACCTAGATTAAAAGCCCTTGTGATCCAAAGTTGAGTGAGGTCATGTGGAGATAAGAAGTGACCCAATCTATGGTGAGGAGATGTCAATGATGCCATTGCCTAAGAATCATGCCTATGCTCATGCTTACAGATCCATTTGGGAGATGTAAGCGCTATTGAGCTTGAGTGAAAATGAACCCCTCAACAAAAACAGTGAGAGTATACCTTGGTGAGTGTTTGGGTTGGAACTTGAGCACCTTAAGTATGACTCATAACCTAATTTTTATCCATAGGATGAGCTTCTACTGGCACATTTGTATGATTTTCTATGTATTTGTTTATTGAATCATTCACGAGGTTTATAAATGTTTAAATTCATCTGCAAACAATAGTCAAATTTTCTGTTTCTTCATTGATTCAAGAGTAAGTTACCCAGCTCCTTGATTGCTCATTTGATAATATTGCACTGTTGTTAACTGTTTCATGGAGAAGTTTGTGGGTACCTTCACTGAAAACCCTCAGGAGACTTCACTCCTCCTCTAGGGATCACCTAGGGGTTGAAAAGGCTTGTTGCATATGCTAAATGCACCTGTGCTTCCTACAAAAGTGGCTCTTTACTTTGTTTTTTATGTTTCTTTGCTCAGGGACTAGCAAAGCTTAGGTTTGGGGGTGTGTTAAGTAGTGAAAAATACCATTTTTCACCCCTAAACATGAGCCTTGAAAGACCCTTGAGAGGACTAAATAAGTGCTTTAGTGTTCATATTGCAGCTAACCAAAAAGACAGGTCCAAATCCGAAAACCATCCTAAAATGATCAAAAAGCTGACAACGCATGTCAAGCTCAAAGAGGGAGTGAAGAAATAGCCTCAGCAATGGCTAAAAAGGTCCTAAAAGAGCAAGAAAAGACCTGAAGAAGAAGAATGGGAGCCTAGAGTTCAATTCGCAAAGAACTTCTACTATTCGCAAAGAACCTTGAACTTTGCGAAAAGAAGAAAACACTCCTCGAATAGAAGAATGACCTTTGCGAAAAGAAGAGAAGTCCTTTGCGAAAAGATCTCCTGAAGCCAAAGTCCTTTGCGAAAAGATCTCCTGAAGCCAAAGTCCTTTGCGAAAAGATCTCCTGAAGCCAAAGTCCTTTGCGAAAAGATCTCCTGAAGCCAAAATGCTTTGCGAAAAGATCTCCTGAAGCCAAATTACTTTGCGAAAAGACCCTTAAACTCTGCGAAATGGCATACTGGGGATTTACAGCCACTTTGAAGGGTATTTCAGTAAACTCTGCACGCGCCCCAATGTAATTAAAAGCCCAGAGACATTTCGGAAGATTCCAAGCACAAACCAAAGGCATATTCCGCCCCACGTGAAAACCCAAAGATGAAATCACTTGGCGGGAACTTCTAGAAGCTCAAACAGACTTTTGAATTCCCATAAACAGAATTGATGCTTCTGGCTCCTGATTGGCTGAACCAGATCAGAGCATTTTCATTGGCCAGAACAGATCTGGATCCCCGTGCTCAACGGCCATTGGGCAATCCAGATCTGAGCACTTCTGATTGGTCAACTCAGCCTTGTGCAGGATAGAGGGAAAGCTATAAATTGAGAAGACATTTGCCCAATTGGGGTATCCAGATTTTAGAGTTTTCATCTCTGTTTCCCTCATTCCGGTCAGATAGCTTATCTGAACCCCCTGTAATCCCTTCTTGTAGTTTACCTTTGAGAGCCATTGTGAGTGATTTGTACTTCCAAGTTCGGATTCAAGACTGTAAGTCTGAGGGCTCTCTGAGAAGCTCAGACTGTAAGTCTGAGGGCTCTCTAAGAAGCCGTGCTCTGTAATTGTAATTTTGGATTTTAAAAGGTTGCTGTAATTTGTGTCTTCTCCATTGGAGTCATGTCGAGGGTTCTGAATGATCACCTTAGTGCATTAGACTTCTTTAGATTCACTCATCCGCATGCAACTTCCCTTAATTCATCACCCCTGTGCGAATTAGCATTGGTAACCTAATTCTAGCAAAGATTTACGATGATGTTCATGTTACGAACTAAAGAATAGGCCACATGACTAGCTAATGAGATCTAAGTGGACGGATCACACCATAAGTCTAAACCTATTCCTTAATTCGGATTTATTTCTCTTACATCTCTTTGGTAGCGGATGAAGATTGAATCTGCTCTGTTGAACTACGATTCTCCATTAAAATTGAGGCTAAAGTACATGAAGCTATTATTTCTGCATTTGTCTTATTTTAAACATCTCCCCAACTCGGATCTGGATCATGTAGTTAGTTCTTTTCTTTATTTGCTTATAGTTAAATGTGACACAATCCAACACTCTCTTTTATCTATTCTTTATTTTAGATAATTATAGAGCCAGATCTGGTAGCACAGATCTGGAGGTTTATCTTAAATTTTAAATCAATTCCCTGTGGACGATCTTTTACTCACTTACATTTAAAACTTGCTACAATTGGCCCTGATCTTGCAGGCCAGTGTTAGCCCCAATGTGCTGATATCCCTTTCATAAGTTAACATCCATATAACCTAGCATTCTTTAATTCTTTAATTTTTGATTCATAATGCACACAATTATGGCACACTTGGAGCGACAACACCTACTTGGGTCTAAAATTGTTATGTTTATAGACCACTCAGCCCTGAAGTACCTTTTAGCCAAGAAAGATGCCAAATCTAAGTTGATTAGATGGATTCTCCTACTGCAAGAGTTTGATCTTAAAATCAAAGACAAAAAGGGAGTAGAAAATGTGGTGACTGGTCACCTGTCTAGGATTGTAATGGATGAATGTGCTGCTACACCTGTTAGAGATGTTTTGCCTGATGAGCAATTGTTTGTCATCCAGGCTGTTGTCCTATGGTTTGCAAATATAGTTAATTATCTAGCTGCAGGCATGATCCCTTCCCATTGGTCTAAGATGGATAAAGACTTTTTCTTCTCACAAGTCAAGTACTTTTTCTGGGAGGATCCTTGCCTATATAAATATTGTGCAGACCAGAACATCAGGAAGTGTGTCCCTGATTGTGATTTCTCCAATATTCTTAACATGTGCCATGAAAATGCCTGTGGGGGTCACTTCAATGGGAAAAAGACAGCAGCTAAGGTGTTGTAGTGTGGATTTTATTGGCCTTCCTTGTTTAAGGATCCCCATATACACTATCAGGCCTGTGTCAAATGTCAAAGGATGGGTGGCATTTTCAAGAGAAATTCAATGCCATTGCAACCCATCCTGGTTGTGGACCTATTTGACATTTGGGGAATAGACTTTATGGCATCCTTTCCTTCTTCCAATGGTTATAATTTCATCCTTGTGGTTGTGGATTATGTTTCCAAATGGGTGGAAGCAGCTGCCACAAGGACCAATGACCATAAAGTAGTCCTGAAATATATAAAAGAAAATATTTTCTCTAGATTTGGCACCCCTAGAGCCATCATCAGTGATGAGGGCAACCACTTCTGTAACAGAAACTTTGAGAGTCTGCTCAAGAAGACCATGTGGGCAAATGGAGATTTCCAATAGGGATTGCTACTCCATATCACCCACAGACCAGTGGGCAAATGGAGATTTCCAACAGGGAAATCAAGTACATCCTGGAGAAGACCATGAGGACTGACAGGAAGGATTGGGCTATGAAACTGACTGATGCATTATGGGCCTATAGGACTGCCTATAAGACCCCAATTGGAATGTCCCCATTTCGAATAGTCTATGCAGAGCTTGTCATCTGCCAATAGAAGTAGAGCATAGGGCCTTTTGGGCCATTAAGAGGCTAAACATGGATCTAACATATGTTGGTGTACACAGGAAGCTATAGTTATCTAAGCTGGAGGAGCTGAGGTTAGATGCTTATGCCAACTCAAGGATCTATAAGGAGAAAGATAAGGCATTCTTTGACAAGAGCCTTTTGAGAAAATACTTTGAGGTTGGTGCTAAGGTATGGTTGTTCAACTCCAAGCTGAAATTTTTCCCTGAGAAGTTGAGAACCAGATGGGATGGCCCTTTTGTTGTGACTCATGCATCCCCATCTGGGACCATGGAAATCATGGACTCCACTTCTTGGAAGATTATGAAAGTGAATGGTCAGAGACTGAAGCTGTGTGTAGAAAATTCAATAGAGTCCTCTGCAACCATCCACCTTCAAGAACCTCCCACTGATAATTATCCACAACCTTGTAAATTTTGTCACATAGCTTATTTGATTGTGTGTGTCTTGTGTGCTTTTAGAATTCTAGCATTTACTATCCTTATATGCTGTGTGTGCTGTAAAATTTTGTTTGAATATTGAGTGTCTAGAGAATCTAGATCTAGGTTTATGAGTCTTCATTTACTACAGATTGGGACATCTGCATGTGAGATTAGAGTGTAGGGTGGACTGTGCAATGTGGGGTTTAATATGGTTGGCTGCTATGATCTATATTTTGAACATTTGTGGGCATGAATTATGCCATAAGCATGGGTTTAATAGTTGTGATATAGGAGAAGTGAGACAGAAATTTGGTGCTGGTGTACCATGGTAGAGAACATGACAGACAAAATGTGAGAATGCAATGAATTTAACTATTTCATGAAGATCAGGCAACCTAGCAAGCATTTGTCAAGCCAATTTTTTCCCTCTTGCGTGGCTCAGTGAACTTCACGAGCCTCAATTTGGATGGACATGAGGATCTCTCTAGGCTCTAATGTGTAAATCTCATCAGCGCGAGACCCTTATTCTTAGTGAAAGTGCCTGTCGCGAAGCTCATTATGAACTGTGCGAATAGTGAATTATCCTACACAAAAATGTGTGACAGGTTCATTCCCTGCCTACTTCAGGTCGCGAGGCTCAGGTGCTCCAATCTCTTCCTCGTGACATCCTTGCGAGAGCCTCGTGAAGCACGGGTTTCCTTGTGTTAAGCCCCGTGACTGCTTCTTCCTCATTTGCTTTCTCTGCCTTAGCTTCCAGAGCACACCCTAGGGCCGTCACTTCCACTTTTCTCCTTCACTACCCATTTTGCCATAGCACTTACACCCTGGTCCTGCCATGCTTCTCCGCATCACAAGCTGCACATTTTGCACCTGGTATGGCATGGATTGATTCGCTGTGAAGATTCTAGGCTAAAACCCTAACTTTGTGAGGGTAAATTCTCATTTTTCTCAGTTGTACTATTGTTTGATATTTTCCCTAGATTTTTTTTTTGTATGTTTGAGGAAAAGGTTGCTCAGGGGAATCATTTGAGCTATAGACCAACTGGGATTCATAATTCAAGAGCTATAATCTAAGTGTTGGGATAAATGATTGAAAAATCCCCATTTGTGGAAAACTTAGTTGCCCTGTTGAACCCCCCACCTACTGACCTCCCCAGGGCCACAATAAAATCTGTGAGGATTGCGGAATCCTCCACTATGGAGGGCACTAATGCCCCTGTACCCCAAACTGAGAACCCTAAGAAGAAGGCTGCCCCTAGGAAGAGGGTCAGGACTACCCGGAGCCCTAAAAGTCAAAGAAGCAAAAGAAGGGCAAGGAGGTTGTCCCTAAAGTCAATCCCCTGACAACTCCTAGTGACTTCATGGCTGCCATCAAATTGGAGGCAGAGGCTGCCTTTGACAAGGCATTCTTTGAAAAGGAGGCATTGACTGCTCCATCCATAGAATTTCTGACAAAGTCCTCCTTAGAGCCCCTGCTTAAGCCCTTGTTGGAGCTGGTGTACCCTAGATTAGTTTGGTTGTTTTACCAGAATATCTGGGTGAAGAAGGATGGTGATGGATACCTTGTGCTCCTGATACTGATTGTTGAGTTTGAGATGCTAGTGGATCCATCAGTAATAGCACAAGTCTTAGGCATACCAGTTGCCTATAACCCAAAATGTAACTTGGGGGCACCATTAACTGCCCCCATTACTATGATTGCTGAGAAGATAACACAAGGGAAGAAAGTTTCAGGAGACTCCATCAGGAGGAGAGATTTGGAGCTTAGTCTACTCTTCATGGATCATGTGCTGAGAAAGAACATCTATGTGACTGGACACCAATAGGAGAAAAGGGCACCCATAGTTGATGCCATCTACTCCTTCTCTCAGGGGCATTGCTTCAATGCTGCCCAGCTGGTCTTTGAAGGGATGAGGGATATTTTTGAGAAGGTCCAAAAGAAGCAAGAGCCCCATGCACTATCATATAGCAGGCTGATTACAACACTGCTAAAAAAGGGGGGTTACCCATGGAAGATGGGAGAGGATCAGTTGGACACTAATGAACAAGAGGAAGGAGAAAGGGGCTGAAATAACACCTACAATTCAAGAGGTAGAAGCAATTGCTGCTGCTGCCACCACTACAGAAGCCACATTAGTTGGTCCATCTGTTGTTAGCTCAGTACAGCCCCAACCACTATCCATACCTGCCTCACACACCATCCAACACCAGTCTACACCACTCCACCTTCCATTACTATCCATGCTTCCAGTTCAACCTCACACACCATCCCTGCCCCTATGCCTACCATGCCATTCACAACACCTCCCACAATCCTCGTGCCTACCAGCTCAGATTAACCCACATTCCCATTTACTTTACCCACTCCACCAATTACCAGAAAATAAACAAAGAGAGCCTCTAAACCATCCAAAGCTACTACTAAACCTACCCCACCTGTGCCCATACATGTCCCTCTTCTAACCCCAGTAACCCCCTCTGTACCAAGCCCTGTACCCCAGCATATACCAGCCATTGAGCCAACTGTCCACATAGCCCAATTCTAGACCTACCTACACCTTTCACTTATGATGACAGTGAGCCTATGGCCACTAACATTGAACCACCCAATACCTCTGCACCCATTGAACCTGACTCCTTTGACCCCCTTGACCAGTCCATCCACTTTTCCCCTTCCCATGACCTAGACACACCACTAAGGGATACTCAGCCATGATGGACTCCATCATTGCGAAATCAGGTATGAGTTCACACCTCTCCCTGACTCCCCACAGCCCACCCACTTTCACCATGCCCCAACCTCTCCTTTCCAGCCCATCCTAATCAATCAACCCACAATCTCAGCCATTCCAGATCCATTACCCCAAATTATTTCCCTCCTATCTTCACTTCAAACCCAACTATTAGCCAACACCCAAAATCAGGCCACCCTCAAAACTAGCCTATAATCCATCCAGTCCACCCTACTCAGTTTTTCCCCACCAACCCACCCACCTACACATATATATCCGTACTTGTAATTCCCTCCCCTCCATCACCTCAGCCACTACCTACTATCCATACAGCAACTGTTGCAACACAAACAGACATTGAACCTATGGAGCTGATCCTTATCCAACCAATCCTGGCTTCTTCCTCCACACAGACATACCCTAAGCCTGTGGTAGAGGAGCTGCCCCTCCCTCTATTAACCTTCACCTCTACCTTTACCAAAACTGATTTGGAGGAGGAAGAGCCACCCATTTACCCAATTTCACCTCTTTCTCCACCCAAACTGATCCTGAAGTAGAGGAGTTGTTACTCATCTTCACATCCACCCACACCCAAACTGACCTCAGTGAGGAAGAGCTGGCCACCACCATTCCACATCCATCATCTATCCCATCATCCTCATCCATGCCCCACCCTATATTTGAGGACCCTACTAAAAGGGTCATTGTTCATGCTGCCTCCAACCCCATGCCACCTTTCTCCACCCTCACTCGAGCTATGAATGTAAACCCCTATATCATGAGAGATGTAAAGAGAGGGGTAGCTGAGCTCAACACCAGGGTAAAGCAGCCTCTACTAATTGAGATTTCCCAGTTGCAGCTAGACAATAAAGTTGAAAAAAAGAAGCTCGAGCCAGCTATGATGCAAGCCCTAAAATTATACCAACTGTATAAGGAGAAGACAGAACAGTTGGCAAAGCTTGCAGACACCCTCCAAGCAACAATCTCAGTCACAAAGCCACCCTCATCAGCAGGAGTTTCCATCAAGGAGCCTTCTCAACAACAGAGCAGCACCAAGCCAAAGAAGCCAACCGCCAAAAGAACCAAGGCTGGAGCTGCCAGTGCTGACACAGTGAAGAAAGAGAAGAACAAATATTCAGAAAAATATAACTGACAATGTGATTTTGTCTTGAGCTCAGACCCAGAATTAGATTAGTTTAGGCTGCAGTGTAGTTCAGTTTGTACTTAGATTATGTGTTTGTTTCTATTTTTATTTTGTCACTATTGTATATAGTTCTTCTTAATGAAATTTTCTTTCTGTGTGTCACTTTAATTTTTCTTTCATTGTCTATAATTTTATTTTTTACTTGTCAAGTTCTTTTTTACCCTGCTACTCCCATATATATTATCTTTGAAACAGTGAGGACACTGTTTAATTTAGGTTTGGGGGCCAATGATGTAGTTAACCTAAGTGCAGCAGTTTTGATTAAGTGTATAATAAATAGAATGGAATCCACCTAAGCAATGTTGAAAATGAAGAAATTTAAAACTAATGCAGACTATTTAACATTGAATTCCATTAAAAAATTAAACATTTCCAAGAGGTGAGCATCAAGAGAAACCTTTTACAATCAGTGCTTAGTGAACCAGTAATGAAAGAAAAAGGTGAGAACATACCCATGAGTTTAACTGAAGACCATACCCAGTGAGCTTTGAGCCTGTAAATTTTTTTTTCTAAGAGACTGTCTTTAGCAACTTGTTCTACTCTAAGGAATGACAGATTCAACCTCTTTACACTACAAGTTAGGAACCCCAAGCAAAAACTTTTAACAACATTCATAACACTAAGGAGATGATCAAGGCCTTCATTTGGACACTTTGAGCTTAAAAATTCCAACCCATTCAACTGCCCTTTTTGCATATACTATTTGAGCATTCAAATTAGATTTTCTTCCAGATACACCAGTGTACTTGTACCTAAACCTGTAGACCTAATTAACCTTACCCTCACTTTGAGAATTCAGAAGGTAAAGGAGAAGAAGATGAAGGTAGATAAGTTGGGTTCAACATTTGGTGAATGAAGGAGAGAAGCAACATGTGGACAGTAGTGTATCTGTGGGATAGTGTGGTATTTCATAAATATATATATATATATATATATATATATATATATAAATAAAAGAAAATGAGAAGTCGAGAGGATAACTTCATCTGAAAGTTGAAAAGAAGAAGAGAAGCTGGCCACTTTGAATCTGAAAAATACCAATGAAGGTGAAGTATGCTGAATCCAAGAAGGTGAAGTCATGAATCACCTCCTACACCTGCTGATCTCTCAGTTTTGAATTCCCTTTATCCCTTCCATTTTTCATACACCTCAACCATAAGCCACATTACAACCCTTGTAAAAGACCTTATTGATCCTAGGTGAAGTGAGCTGTCATGTAGAGACAAAAGTGGTGAGAAGTGTGTGCTGATGTCAGAAATTAGGAGCAAATGCCTATGCTCATGCTTGCAGACCCATTTGGAGGTCTGTAACTGCTCTTGAGCTTGTGTGAAATGGTAGACCCTTAAATTCATTTGTGAGAGACAGCCCTGGTAAGCATTGGGTCTGAGATTGAACTTATAGGGCACTGTTTGAACCTGAATTTTGATTTACTAGTAAGCTTAGTACCGTTTTGCACATATTGTTATCTTAGTGTTAGCTGATTGGATGTGATGAACATGCATGCATGAATGAGGTGTTAAATTGTTTGCATATACTATTTTGGAACTCTTTTAATTTTGATAGAGCAAGGGTGGAATGAAACTTTATTAATTACAAACTAATTAGTCACTGTTTGCACTGTGTTTAATTGTGTTCATTGAGAAGTTTGTGGGTATCTTCACTAAAAACCCTCAGGAGACTTCACTCCTCCACTAGGGATCACCTAGGCTTAATGCATAAGCTAAATGCATCTGTGGTCCCTACAAAAGTGGCATTTAAATTTTTGAGTAGTTATTTAATTTTTCCTTTTGCTCGAGGAATAGCAAAGATTAGGTTTGGGAGTGTGTTAAGCATTGAAAAATACCATTTTTTCACCTGTTAACCTAGCCTTTACTATACCTTGGAGCCATCTAATAATTGTATTTTGAGTGTATTTTCTAGTTAGTAATAAAAATGTATCTTAGTGCAACAGTCCCCATTTTGAGGCCAACAAGAGAGAGATTTAAAGCCAAGGACTGCAGTTGATGGAAAAATAGAGGATACACCATGGTGGTACATTCCATGGTGACCATTTTAGTTGTTGAGGTGGGCCCTAGAAATCAGATAGATGAAAGGAAGATGGACCCAAACAAAGCAGACTACTGCAGTAGCATGTGCACTGTAATTGAGGAGAAAAATGTCAAGTCGCACAGTTCAAACTGCCTGGAAAAGCTCCTCGTAAGGATCTCGCGAAGCTCCAACCTACAGCATTAAAAGCCCTCATGCAGATCTCATGCAGTGCACTATAGCAAATTTAAAGCTCGCAACCTCTCGCACAGATCAAGAGGAGAGAGAGCCCCAGAAGATATTCTCGCGAAGCTCTCGCGCAGACCCCGCGTACTTCAAAGACAAAGCCAGCCACACGAGATGTGCATTCCATACTGGCGATCAACCTCACACAGCTCAAAGCTTATCCTCGCGAGAGCCTTGTGAGATGCAATTCAACCCAACGAGATCCTCACTACTTGAGCCACCTGGAGAACCATCTGCGCAAGCTATTCTACTAAATACAAAAGGGACCTCGCGAGGCTCGTTTAACTGCAAGTGTATCCACGTGACAGCCTCGTGAGTAGCCAAAATGCAGCACTCATCCTCATGAAGCTCAGGTTCCTGCCTTCTTAGTCCATACACAGGGACACTTTGGAGATTTCCCCACTTCTAGGGCACACATCCCAAGGTTCTAATCTATTTTCACTTCCTGAGGCATCCAAGGGTCACAATTGAGCCACATCTTCAAGCCGCAACTAGGGTTTTTCTCTTCTATTTTCCTATTGGCCAAGGTAGTGAGAGACTTTATATATAAGTTGTGTTCATAGCAGAAATAAACATCTTATCCTTAACCTAATTCGGCTGGGAGCTTGGAGAGTTCTTGCTTTGGTCATTTAGGGTTAGGGTTAGGTCATCTTTTTAGCTTTTCTTCTCTCCTTAGCCCAACACTTGCTGGCTAAGATCTTTGTCATAGCTAGGACTATTCTTTTATGCTGTTAGGAAGACTGTAAGAGCTTGTAGAAGGGGTAGAATCTGCATTGGCTGTAGCTGGGAGAGCTACATTATAAGTATTTGTAATCAATGTAAGTAAGTTTTAATGATTCATGCAATTCGTGATGTCCTTGTGCTAGTCAATAGGATTTTTATTGATTATATGCTCCTATGGATGCATGAGCTTGTAGCCAGGCATCCATAGCAAAGTGATACTTATTGTTCGATTTTAATCCCTTATGCGAGCTATATCTCCGGGATGGATGCATTCGCAGGTGGGTGATCATAGCCCTAAGACTAGCCCATAACTCTGGGTTGGGTTGGATTATTCCTCCTTACATTTGAGCTGTGGCCAAATGAAGGATAGATGTAGATCCATCCCTTAATAAGCTTATGCAACCCCTGTTTCAATCCAGAATAATAGTTCCTATTTTATTACTTCTCACCATTTTCTATTTTAATTTTCAAAGCCATATTCACCTTCTCTAAAATCCTTTCTCATAGCATACGATTGTAGTTTATCTTATGTTTATTCTAGTTTTAATTATGACAACAAACACCCTTTCTTTAGGATTGCCAGATCTGTACTCAGATCTGGAGATCTACTAAACAATCCTTGTGGGTCAAGATCAATTATCCCTGTGGAACAACCCTTTCTTATCAAAATTTGCTACAACAGGTCCTGGATCTTGCAGGACTGTGTGTATGTTTTAGATTGTTGTTTTCATCTATATCACTCCACCTTTTGACGTATTTTTGCCACCATATATTTTATCACACATCTCACACCAATAATCAAGCAATCTAGAAATTCACCAACAAGTTTCACCAAACCATAGACAATGTAGAGTCACACACTTAGATCCAGATTCTCTAAACACTAACAACAACTAACACAAATTTCAAAAACACACAAAAGCACACTAAAAATAGGAAATGATAGAATTTTAACAACACACAAGACAACTATTTTACAAAGTGTACATGATTGTGGATCACTCATGAGTGGGACGTTCTCGAAGATACATGGTTTCAAAGGACTCCATGGAATTTTCTACGCATAATTTGAGTCTTTGACCATTCACCTTCATGATCCTCCCAGAAGTGGGGTCCATTATCTCCACAGCCTTAGATGAGAATGCATGAAGAACAGTAAAAGGACCATCCCATCTGGTTCTTAACTTTCCTGGGAAAATTTTTAACCTGGGGTTTAACAGTCATACCTTAGGACCATCCTCAAAGTCTTTTCTCAAAAGGCTCTTATCAAAGAGTGCCTTAGCTTTCTCCTTATAGATCCTTGAGTTGGCATAAGCATCTAATCTCAGCTCCTCCAGCTCAGACAGCTGTAGCTTCTTGTGTACACTAGAAGATATTAGATCCATGTTTAAACACTTAATGGCCCAAAAGGCCTTGTGTTCTAACTCTACTGGTAGATGACAAGCTTTGCCATAATGCATCAATCATTTTCACAACCCAATTCTTCCTATCAGTCCTCACTGTCTTCTCCAGGATGTGCTTGATTTTCCTATCGGAAATCTCTACTTGCCCACTGATCTGTGGGTGATATGGAGTAGCAATCCTATGGGTAATAGCATACTTCTTGAGCAAGCTCTCAAAGTTTCTGTTACAGAAGTGGCTGCCCCCATCACTGATGATGGCTCTAGGGGTGCCAAATCTGAAGAAAATATTTTCCTTTATAAATTTTAGGACTACTTTATGGTCATTGGTCCTTGTGACAGCTGGTTCCACCCATTTGGAAACATAATCCATAGCCATAAGGATGAAATTATAACCATTGGAAGGAGGAAAGGGTCCCATAAAGTCTATTCCCCAAATGTCAAATAGCTCCACAACAAGGATGGGTTACAATGGCATTGAATTTCTCTTGGAAATGCCACCCATCCTTTGACATCTGACACAGGCTTGACAGTATATATGGGCATCCTTTGACAAGGTAGGCTAATAAAATCCACACTGCAGCACCTTAGTTGCTTCTTTTTTCCACTGAAGTGACCCCCATAGGAATTTTCATGGCACATGCTAAGAATACTGGGGAAATCACAATCAGAGGCACACTTCCTAATGATCTGGTCTGTAGAATATTTGTATAGGCAAGGATCCTCCCAGAAAAAGTACTTGACTTGTGAGAAGAATAAATCTTTGTCCATCTTGGACCAATGGGAAGGGATCATGCCTGCGGCAAGATAATTAACTATGTTGGCAAACCATGAGACAACAACCTGGATGGCAAACTATTGCTCATCAGGAAAAACATCTCTAACAGGTGTAGCAATACATTCATCCAATAAAATCCTAGACAGGTGATCAGCCACCACATTTTCTATTTCCTTCTTGTCTTTGATTTCAAGATCAAACTCTTGCAGCAGCAGGATCCATCTAATCAACGTTGGTTTGGCATCTTTCTTGGCTAAAAGATACTTGAGGGCAAAGTGGTCTGTAAATATAATAATTTTAGACCCAGGTAGGTAAGGTCTAAATTTATCCACATCAAAGACAACTGTCAAAAGCTCTTTTTCAGTTATGGTGTAATTAAGTTGAGGTTCTACCAATGTCTTGCTGGCATAATATATCACACATGGCAGCTTATCCTTTCTCTGTCCTAGGACAGCACCTACAGCCAGGTCTAATGCATCACACATTAGTTCAAATAGGAGAGAGTAGTCTGGGGCTTGGATCACATGGGCAGAGGTTAAGCATTTTTTTAAGACCTCAAATGCTTCAAGGCACTCAGCAGTAAAATTAAATTATACATCTTGACAGAGCAAGTGGCACAAAGGTTTAGCAATTTTGCGAAAGTCCTTGATGAACCTCCTATAGAATCTTGCATGACCCAAGATAGACCTGATATATTTGACAGTTTTTGGTGGGGGCAAGTATGAGATTAAGTCAACTTTGGCTCTATCAACCTCAATGCCTCTATGAGACACCACATGGCCCAACACAATGCCTTGTGTTACCATGAAATGGCTCTTTTCCCAACTCAAGACTAGGTTAGTCTCCTCACATCTTTGAAGAACCAGGCTGAGGTGATGCAAACATTGACTAAAATTATCTCCAAATACAGCGAAATCATCCATAAAGATTTCCAAACACTTGTCAATCATGTCCGAGAAAATAGCATGCATGCACCTTTGGAATGTGGCTAAGGCATTGCACAGTCCAAATGGCCTTCTATAAGTAAAAGTACCAAATGGACAGGTAAATATAGTTTTGTCCTGGTCCTGATTATAACCTGAGTATCCATCAAGAATGCAGTAATATGCTTTCCCAGCCAATTTATCCAAAATCTGGTCTATGAAGGGTAAGGGGAAATGGTCTTTTTTGGTTTTGGAGTTGAGCTTCCTATAATCAATGCAAACTCTCCAACCAGTGGTCTCCCTAGTTGGCACCAACTCCCCAAAATCAGATGTGACAACTATTATACCAGACTTTTTGGGGACCACTTGGATAGGTGATACCCATTCTGAATCTGAAATGAGGTATGTGACCATAGCATCTAATAGTTTCACCACCTCCTTTAAGACCACCTCTTACATATGAGGATTCAGTTTCCTCTGCATTTCCCTTGAGGGTTTGGAACCCTCTTCTAGATGTATCTTATGCATGCAAACTAATGGATCAATCCCTCCTAAATCTACTATTGTCCAACCTATTACTTTTATTGTGTCTCCTGAGTACCCATAATTACTTCTCTTGCTGCTCACTAGTAAAAAAGGAAGAGATGATCACAGGAATTTTGTTGTCCTGCCCCAAAAAGCCATATTTTAATGTGTCTAGTAGCTATTTAAGCTCCAGATCAGCTAGGCTCTCAATAAAAGGCAACAAAGGTGCCTTGAAGGTTCGAGGTAGGGGCAACAATATGGGTTTTCAGATGGAATGTTGCACTAGGCCCATTGAAGACTCTATTGTGTTGTTGTCTTCATTACTGTAATGTTGGGCCTCCTCTTGAACCTCAGTCCACACACTTTCAAAATCATCAAAAACTCTATCCCAATCCAGCAGATTGGATAAATTCTGCTCAACTAGGTCCTCTAGTACATTCACTGCAAAGTAGTCCTCATTGTCCAACTAAGATTGCTTTGCAGCATTATACACATTTAATTTTACTGTCATGTTCCCAAATATAACCTCCATCACCCCAGACCTGCATTGAATGCAGGTGTTGACATTGGCCAAAAATGGCCTGCCCAAAATCACAAGAATTGGGGTGCTACTCTTTGAAGGTTCCATATCCAAGACCAAAAAATCAGCAGGGTAAAAGAACTTGTCCACCTCCACCAGCACATCCTCAACCACACCCATAGATCTCCTCTCATACCTGTTAGCCAGCTGGAGTACCATAGGAGTTGGTTTCAGCTCCCCCAAACCTAGCTACTCATATACTGAATAGGACAGCAGGTTTACACTGTCCCCCAAGTTCAAGAGTGCCTTGCCTATGGTGTGGTCTCCAATAACACAAGGGATAGTAGGTTCCCCTGGGTCTTGCAATTTTGCTGGTGTGGCAATAGACAACACAGATTGTACATTTTAAGCTGCAAAGACTTTCTTGGACAGATGGACCCTTGCTTTCCTATTTTGTGTACAGAGGTCTTTAAAGAACTTGGCATAGGCAAGGACTTATTTTATGGCATCAAGTAGAGATAAATTAATCTTAACTTACTTAAAAATCTCCATCATATCCTCCAAGTTGGCATTCCCCTTATCAAAAGGGGAAGGACCTTTAAGTGCATGAGGAAATGGCAGCTGTGGTACTGCTGGTACCTCAGCTGCATGCCTAGCCACATCATCAGAAATTTTTTATTTTTTTCTTTGCTCATTTTTTTCATTTTGTTGGGGCTCAACTACAACCTCCTTATTTTGTTCCTGCTAGTCTGCAGCAGGGGGTGAGTCATTCCTCTCTTTTTCACGCATATTTTCCTCTTCTACACTCATTTATCTCTTTTTCCTCCCTGCCTACCTGGTTATCAACCACACTGCCACTTCTAAGGGTAGTGATTGCATTAGCCTCCTCATGAGTTGAGGAGCCCTCACCAATCATATATTGACCCTTTGGATTATTCATGGTTTAGCTATAGCCTGCCCTCCTCTCTTTTATTCAAAGCATTAGAGATTTGACCAAGCTGGTCTTTAATTTTTTTTTATGCTTTAACTGTGAGAGTTCACAGTTTGAGATAAGGAACCAAGGTTTTACAATAAGGACAAAACCTGTTCCTCAGAAGATGGGGCTCTCGACTATGGTGGGGGCAATGCCAATTGATTTTGCTATGGAGTTGATTGCTGGAAGGCTTGTCTAGGTGCATAGCCCTAGTTATATTGTTGTTGCGGACCATAGGGTAATATCAACTGCTGTTGCTGGGGTTGCTGATATGTGTCTTGTCTCCACCTCAAATTGGGGTGGTTTCTCCATTGATACCCAGCAGGTTACTGTACAAATGATTGGGCAGCAAGGACATGTTTCATGACCAATTCAGGGTATTGGCTGGCTGATGGACATTCCTCAAGTGAATGTGTGGGAGACTGGCATATCAGACATGCGTCTTTCACTTGTGCAGTCAATCTAGGCTACATCACATTCTTTAATTTGTCAAATTTCAAGCTCAGGCTGTCCACCTTTCTTTCCAGGTCACTAGGCACACTGACTTCATACATCCTTCCTCTTGAAGTGACTTTTTTCCCCATTTTACTAGGAATCTTAACGTCATTTTGGGACAGAGACTCTTACTGTATAGAATTCTCACTGATAACATCAAAAAGTTCTCAGGCCTCATCAATTGTCTTATGGAGGTAAGTGCCCCCACATGAGGCATCCACCATATCCCTACTCTTGAAATCAATTCCTTGGTAGAAGCTCTAGACAAGCTGCCACTCGGGAATTTGGTGGTGGGGATATTGCTTTAATAGCTCTTTAAACCTTTTCCATGTTTGATGGAAATCCTCAGTTGAGGATTGAGCAAAGGAAATTTTGCTCTTCCTCAACTGGCTGGTTTTAGACATCAAGAAAAATTTAGCCAAAACTGGCATTGGAGATCATTCCATGATTGTATGCTATTGACTGAGAGCATGGAGCGCCCAATTCTGGCTTTGTCCTTTAGTGAAAAAGGAAAGAGCCTTAGTTTAGTGGTTTCTTCTCCCAAGCCAACAATATTGAATGTGGTGCGTAAGGCAAGGAACTCATCGATATGCTTATATGGGTCCTCTTTACTTAGCCCATAAAATGAAGGTAGCATTTGGATGATTGATGATTTAATCTCATAGTTTCCTTGAACAGCAGGGAATTGAATGCAGAAAGGGGATGTATACACCCCTGGTGCATTGAATTCCTTCAAGGTTCTTTGTTGTTCACCCATCTCAGCTGACTCAGTATTATCAGTAGGGGCTTGTGTGGCCAGCCTGGGTCTAAGGACCCTCTCTCTCTCAGGATTTGGAGGTTCTAAGTCATGGTTAAGGGACCTCCTACCCAGCATGCGCACACACAAACAACAAGTAATACAGGCCCTTACAATAGACTTAAAGAATCAGAACAACAAGAAAAGAAATTACAACTAACTATACTACTGAAAGTACATTTCAACATAAATAGAACTGAAATAGGGGGAGGAAAGAATGCAAACTAAGGCCAGCAAGGCTCCAGCTGCAGCTCTAGCTTCTCCCTTTTTCTGTTGTTCCAGATCTACAAGATCCTATAAAAAAAATTAGTAGTACTTTTATTAAAAAAAAATAGGCACTGCTACAAAGAATTTGTAAGCATAAAATTTAAAACTCAGATCTACTAAGTAGATCAAATAATCCCCAGCAGCGGCGCCAAAAACTTATTGGTAGATTCTAGATTGCTTGATTAGTTTATAAGAAAATGTATGGTCAAAATATGGTGGCAAAAATAAATCAAAAGGTGGAGATGAAATGAATGAAAATAACAATCTAAAATATACACAGTCCTGCAAGATCCAAGGCATGTTGTAGCAAGTTTTGATAAGAAAGGTTGTCCCACAGGGATAATTGATCTAAGACCCCAAGGGTTGTCTTAGTAGATCTCAAGATCTAAGTATAGATCTGGCAATCCTAAATAAAGGGAGTTTTGGGTTGTCACTGAACTAAAACTAAAACATAAAATAAAATTGCAATCTTATGCTATAAGAAAGGGTTTAAGAAATATGATGGTGGTTAGTTGAAATAAAGATAAAATGATGAGAAGTAAGCAACTGAGAGTAACTCAGTAATGCAACTCAAATCTAGAAATGACTCTACAGCACCCCTTCAGATGGCTACAAAAAAGTGCATCTACTAGGTAGAAAAATCTCACCTAACCCAAGGGAATGGATTGATCTTAAGGCTATAGCCTGTCCACTTCAATGGTCACAGACTATTATAAGGACTTCCTCCATTCAATGGATCAAATCAGAAAATGAACACCATTACAGACACTATGTTTGCAAGGCTACAAGCTCAAGCATCCATAGGAGCAATCAGCACTTAAAAATCCAGTGAAAATCATAGACAATCAGAGGCTGAATGGGGACTTAGACTCAACTAGTCATTGCTACAAAAGGCCTGAAATGACCCAGCTCACAAGTCTGCAATCTCTACAGAATATCTGATCTAAGAACTGATGATGGCATTACAGCATAAGGGAGAGTTTGGCTCTACAACTGTCTCTCACTTGGCTCCAAGCTCAAGTATAGGAAGAAGAATCCATATCAGATTTGTGATTGAGACCAGTCTTAGGGCTATAGTTTGTCCACTTAAATGGTCACAGGCTATCCTAGACGTTATCTTCCTCATAGATGATGAGATAGAACAAGAAAACTGCAGCTACCACCATGGTTGCAGGGCTACAAAAGCTCAAGCAGCCATGGGTGCATCAAACCTATAAAACCATATGTGAGAAACACAAGGAATTACAGATTCAATTGAACTATAAGCATGGCATTACATTGATTTAAAATAGAACTTACAATGTTTGCCCTCAAGGCAACAGCCAGTGCAAAAGCCCAAATCAGCTCCCAAAGTTTATACAAAACCCATTACACACTGAAGTAAACTATCCATGTATAAAAGATCTTAGCCAGCAAATGCTAAGCTAAGGAAGAAGAAAAGGAAAAGGATTACCTATCCCTTACCCTAAATTACCTAAGCACTCTCGAGCTCCCTGCCAAATTAGGTTAAGGGGAAGATGATATTTCACACAAAAAACTACAACTTATATACACATTACCTAAAAAATATCTTGCTCTGGCCAATAGGAGAAGAGGAGGGGAAATGCCCCATTTTCCATTGCTGTCGTGGCTCCTTTGCAGCCCTTGGATGCCTCGGGATGTGGAAAATAGATTAGAGCCTCGGGGTGTGTGCCCTAGAAGTGGGGAAATCTCCAAAATGTCCTTGTGTATGGACTGAGAAGGCATGAACTCAAGCTTCGCAAGGATGAGTGCTGCATATTGGCCTCTCATGAGGCTATCACGTGGTTGGCATTACAGTTGAAGGAGCATCGCGAGGATCACTTGACAGTGGATATTATAGCTCGCGCAGATGGTTCTCCAGGTGGCTCAAGTCACAAGGATGTTGCTAGGCTGAATTATAGCTCACCAGGTTCTCGCGGAGATAGACTTTTAGCTTCGCGCGGATGATCGCTAGGATGGCATGCGCTTCTTGCGTGGTTGGCTTTGTCTTTGAAGCGCCGAGAGCTACACAAGAATATTTTTTAGGGCTCTCTCTCCTCTTGAGCTGTGCGAGATGAATGCGAGTTATAAGTTTGTTGTAGTGCACTGTGCAAGATTTGCATAAGCTTCTATCATGCTGCAGGCTGAAGCTTCACGAGATACCCGCGAGGAGACTTTCCAGGCCAAATTGAACTGCGCGAGGCTTGACATTTTTCTCCTCTGTTGCAGTGCACATGCTGCTGTAGCAGTGTTCTCTGCTGGGTCCATCTTTCTCTCATCTGTCTGACTTCTAGGACCCACTTCAGCAACCACAATAGTCACTATGGTGTGTACCACCATGGTATATCCTCTGCTCTTAACTCAGCTGCAGCCCTTGACTTTAAATCTCTCTTCTTGGCCTCAAAATGGGAACTGTTGCACTAAGCTACATTTATTATTATTAACTGTAAAACACACTCAAAAGATGATTATTAAATGGGTCCAAGGTGTAGTAAAGGCTAGGATAAGAGGTGAAAATTGATATTTTTCAATGCTTAAGAAAGGTGAGTCATCACCTAGTCCTCACGACTAGAGGACACCACTGACATTGGATCGAAGGTCGGAGCTGACACTCCAGTGACATCAAGCTCTGATCGCTGCCAGACATAACAAGTAGCACATCAGGGAAACAAAATGCTAACTATTAAATAACAATTAAACAAAAAATAAATACATACCAGACGAGCAATATCCGATCGCATAACCAGCTACTCACCTTGGAGGAGCTCAATGTACTGCTGTGATAGCCCGGGTTTCGTTACCTAAAAACCTGCATTGTCAGATCGTGCATGATCTATGTTATAGTGATACTATGGTATCGATACATTTAACTAGCTTCTTGACAACTCGATCTTTCCTCACATCAACAATAGGAAGGATCGGGCCATCAGTTAATGGTAACCTTACATGATGCAAAATCAAAGTGCACAATGCGGAAGCATATCAGAGCTATACGATAAGTAATCTGGCAAAATAAAACTAAAAGATGTCCATTCACATATATATCGAAACTATCAATCCACCGGTGAAGGTCGACCTTCACCTAAAATAGTAGATAACAAAATCATAAAAGGACAAATATTTAACAAGTATTTTTACCGTATTCTTTATAAAGCCCAAAATACTACACCCTCCAACTAATCAACTAAGGAAAATGTTCCTCAGGCAGATCTTCTTCCTCATCAGGATTGTAATCCAGGCCCTCCTCTTACTCCGAATCACGCTTCAAATCTACTCCTACAGCTATGACGTATAGTCGAGGGGTGAGCTTCATCCAAGCTCAGTAAGGGGAAAAAAATATTGCTCAACAATCGTTATCATTCTTATTCATGATCTTGATGCATATAAAATACAGAAAATAATTCAAGTCATACTTATCACATGATTTGAGTTTCAAAACCAAGCAATTATTTATCATATTATAACATGGCATTTCATGAAACAAAATGTAACATGCATGACAAATGCGTAGCTACTCAGGCGATCATAGCAAGTGCGAGAGCATATCGAACGAGTAACGCAAATGCGTATACAAGAAATCAAGCAAGACAAAAGGTCAAGCACCTGAGCTACATTAACAGGGTCACTTAAACCAGATAGCTGAGCACCTGAGCTACCGTAACAGGGTCACTTTAGCTGAGCAATCAAGCCCCTGAGTTACGTTAGCAGGGTCACTTAACTCAAGAAGCCAAGCCCCTGAGCTACGTTAACAGCATCGCTTGAGCGGGAACATAGCCAAGAACATAACGGGATACAATCAAACACGTACACAAGCAGTTAACTAGTACACGAGTAATATATTAACAATCTGAAATTTTATCGAGGCGAACACAACTATATCAAGATGCAATGTAGATATGCATGTATTTTGTGCACATAATTTCATCATAATCTTCAAAATTAAATCAAGTTGTTGCACTTAGTAGTTTGGAGAAAGTGCTATAGATTTAAGTACGAGCATCAAATACACGAATGCAAGGAAAATAAATCATCAAGCACGGTATTTTTTTTCCTACCTCAATCTCGACAATACACGTGATCGAATGCAAAGACCTCTTGTGGAATCTATTGGTTGCCTCGTGTGTTAACCTAGATTAGTGCACTCTTAGAGTCAAACACTGTGTAAAGAGCCACCATGCACAAAAGGTTCTCCTAAGTCGAGGCTTCGAAGATAATTCTTAAGTCAAGGCTAGAAGGGCACGCATGCAACCCAACTCGCCCTGGCGGAGCTAAGAGGTCACCCGGCGGCTTCCTTTTAAGTTTCAAGTGACACTTAAAGTCACCCGGGTGGCTTTCACGCAAGAAAAATGGCTTATGAAACTTGCCCAGGTGAGCCCACTAATCAACTAAACCCCCATGCCTTAAAGGTAACTCGCCCCGGTGAATTTAGAAGGTCACCCAGGCTGGTTCCCCAAAAATCACTTGGCCCGCGAACTCACCCAGGCGGCTTGCACCCAAACTATTTAGCATAAAGAACTCACCTGGGCAAGTTCTTTACTCCTTTCATTTCTACGCCCCTGCTGCCA
This sequence comes from Chloranthus sessilifolius, assembly GCA_021018995.1. Taxonomy (NCBI): domain Eukaryota; kingdom Viridiplantae; phylum Streptophyta; class Magnoliopsida; order Chloranthales; family Chloranthaceae; genus Chloranthus; species Chloranthus sessilifolius. The sequence goes on along the minus strand of CM037592.1, from coordinate 54,308,653 downwards.
GCTCGCCTGGCTAGTTCATGTTGAGCCCGGGCAAGTATGATCATTCTAGGCTTTATTCTCATCTCCTTCACGCCGAAAGCTCCCAAATTCCTCTAAATCCCTTCAGATGTGAAGGTTCATACCTTGATCAACTAGTTGCACTTATTTTCCATCAGAATGGTAATTCTGCCTTCGTTTTTACGCATGAAATGCTTTTGGCTATCGACCACCGGAGATTATCGTTTTCCACACTTCTCCCGAGTTTAATCGTCAAATTCATTACATGCGATCACCCCAATGATGGTTTTGAACCCTAACTCCTAGAATTTATGTTCACAAGTTCACAATGCGGTACGTACCTTCTCGCATGCAGTTTATAAGACTAGCATTGAAACGATTAGATGCTAAGAGTAGTGTACGCCCGAATCTATAATCACCCCTCTCGACAAATTCACAGCGATCGAATTCGATTATAATCACTCTACAGAACAATAGCTAGTACATGATCCAATAGCTGGGTTTGAAAGAAAAACTAAGGAGAGACTAGTTTCTATTCACCCTTTCCTTCTCTCTAGTTTTCAACAAAAAGTGCATGCCTATGGGTGTCAACTTTGAATTATAGATAGGGTCTTGTATTTGGAGTGCAAACTATACACTCAGGGGTGACGTATGGCCATCCAATGGGTCTTAAGTGATTGGATCTCCAATGGTTAGGCCCAGTTGCACAAGATTACTTTTATGCACTGAGAGTTGCTTCAGGGTGTGGCCTATACACACATTAGTCGTGTGCGGCACTAAGGTGTCGGCTTCGTGACTCGTGAGGTCTAGGGTTAGCTCCCATTTGCAAATCAGATCTGAGACACTACGGCTTCTATATATGGTTTGTGTCCTAATGTACTGTCGGCACATGGACGTGTGTGTGCGGGTCCACTTAAGGTTGCAATGTAACATATGTGTATTCTATCACTAAAATATATTGACTTCCATTTGGAATGGTTAATCGAACTATTGACGGTGTACAGTACACGATGCCCGTCACCCCCGATACTGAGTATCGACACAACGTACAAGGTTTCAGAATCTCGGGGTATTACATCCTCCTCTCCTTAAGAATATTTCCGTCCTCAAAAATTGACGATGACTATTCAGTGTGGGGAACATGCAGTCGGGTAGCATCCTAATTGGTAATCTACATCATGTCGTTAAAAGCAATTTAACGAACTTTGGGACATCAAGTATTTAACAATGACAATTGGGTTGAATGATTCATTTAACTTCGTGTAGGCGTATGTAAACATTCGGTGAGCTTTTTACGGCATTGCAAAGGTATACAAAATCTTTGCTAAGTTAAAAATTTCATGTGTGAACACTACTATCTATCCTTTTCATTGTCAGTCAATCAAGGAAAATTTGCGTTAATCAGTATTCTCGCAGAAATTTCCATCAAAATTTTTAAGAAAACATAGATGTAATTTTGTTCAAAGACCTAAAGGAGTACAATCCAAATATTTTATTCTAATTAATTTGTACATAGAATAATAGGAAATATCGCTGGTTATATTTTATGTAGCAGTTATACAGAAGGAATTAGACTGATTACTCCTTTTCTTCGGATAGTCACTGACCCGACTGCTCACCTGACAGATCAATGGCTGGCTCTTCACTGCGTGTAGGTCCCGAGGTGAATGGTGCAGCTTCTGAACCTAAAGTTTCCCCCGGAGTGTAAGGCACGCTGGTCGGGTATGCCTTCTCTATAAGGCGCGCAAGGATCTGATCTTGGTAATCAAGTCGCAAATGTATCGATTGGTTATCCTAACGCAATGCGGTGAATTGGCTAAGAGTTTGTTGGTGTTGGATCTCCACCAGTCAAATGAATTCTAACAACAGAAGGACGTCTTCACGTTGACCCGGTGGCTGTTTGGGTAGATCAGGGGCTTGCTGAGCCGGAAGTGGTTCCTGTTGCTGTGCATGGACACCCAGTGCTACTGGTTGGTGGTACCTCGCAATCAAACTCTTCCTCAAGATCTTGTAGATTAAGCTCCAATCATCTAAATTATATCGCTTAATGTTATCTGTCAAGCGTACTTCATCGAAAGAGATCTCGAATTCGCTGTCAGGGTGGTCATACTGTTCTATCATCTGAGATATGAGGCGGGCGTAGGGTATGGTATTTTATGGTCTCTTTTTTATTGGAAGCTTTTGTTTGTGGCATTTTGTAGCCCCTCATACACTATGTTCGGTGCATTAAACCAGTGGTTGCCAAATGCATCGTACAAAGCTTGCTTAATTTTCCCCATTCTTTCACGGTCGTGCCCCATAGGGTAAAGGTTAGCTCAGAATATCACATCCAATATCCACATATCAGGAGGTAGGTGTGCCCTCCGAATTCACTGACCCATTCCCTGCTCACCCTCGGTCAAATTTGCCACAATATCACGGAATGGTACCTCACCAATGGGTGGGCTGAAGAAATTCGAAAGAGGCACGCATCATCGTGGCGATGTGATCAACATCGAACTCAAAACCGTGCCCATCAATTTCCATGCAAAGCTTTTGTTCTTTGGCATGAACATGAAAATTCTAGTAGAATAGTCTGACCAGTCAGGGATAATAGTGATCATGAAATGATTGAAAGAGTGTCTGTAGGCGAGCTTTCTCTATGTAATTTCTCATCCACACAGTGGTGGATTGGTCGTTAAAAAGACTCCCCTCGAATGACCATTCAGGCTCAAAGGACTTGGCTACCCACCACTCCGAGGGTTGTTCTTTCGGTGGCGGTGGTGGTGGGTCAACCATAGGGCATTTTGATGCCGAGAGCTTGGCCGTAGAGGTAGGCGCTTTCTCGCGTGGAGGTCTTGAGGCGGATTGCTTCTTCAAAGCCATGCAAAACATGGGCATATGTGTAGAAAATGAAGAAAAATTGCATGAGGAAGGTGGCGGAAGTTACCCTTGTCGCGTATGCAAGAACATAGGGCTGATGCTTGAAGGAAAATGAGATCGCGCGACAATTTGGCGACAACAATGGAGCTCCTCTCTTCTAGAGAGAAGAAACCGATGGAGAAGACAAAGGGGAAACCCAAAACCCAAGGAAATCGTGTGGAAATGGGGAAATGAGGGTTTCGAAACCCTTACATACCCTAAGGGTCGCCCCGCGAGATCTAAAAGTCGCCCGAGCGAGATCTATTAACGCAGTAGCTTCTACAAAGGTCGCCCGGGCTAATTTGAGGCCATTTCTGCATTTAAAATGATGCTGAAGGTGTCGCCCGGGCGAGTTTTGAGGTTCACTCGGTGGTTTTGGTTTGTTTCTTCTATTTCCCATGCTAGAACCTGTGTTCTACTACTGACCGGTACCTAATCAACTCACATGCACTTTGATAATACCAAAATCAATACTCCTTTAGTTCGCACGCCTTATAATTCATACCATTTCAAACCAGTGCATGCAGATGTGTGCAACTACACAAGCGATAACTCTTCGATTTGGTGTAAAAGAAAGTGTGCTCAATATAATTATGTATATATGGTGGTTGTGACATCTCGTGGTTGTTTCAATTTTTGTGGATACACTTGTTTAATTATGTATGATGGTGATTGGAGATGTGTAACGATTACCTCTTTGTAAAATTTCAAAATTTGTATAATTAGATTTAACGGCCCGTTTTCACAAATAACATCATACATTAATGGCATTACTCGAAAAGATGAGGGTACATATTGTGAATTTCGGCTTCGTGCTCCCATGTCTCTTCAGCGGTGGAGTGGTTACGCCACTGCACTAGGATAAGAGGGATGCACTTTGTCCTCAACACTCGTTCTTTGCGATCCAATATCTTGATTGGCTCTTTGGGCAGCATTAAGTCTTCTTGGACTTCGATCGGTGAGTAGTCTAATACGTCTGTCGGGTCGCGTACGTACTTGCATAACATCGACATGTGAAAGACATCGTGTACGCTTGATAGTTTAGCGGTAAGGCGAGTCGACAGGCTACTTCTCCAACACAGCCTAAGATCTGAAATGTTCCGATGTATCGAGGACTTAATTTTCCGCAATTTCTAAAGCTCATGACCCCTTTAGTTGGTGAGATTTTTAGGAACACGTGATCCCCCATTTGAAAATAACACGAGTGTTAGTACCATTCCTGAAAGTCGACATTGGTTCTCTTGATGTTGGCATAACTTTTCTACCGGTTTTGAGCAACTTTTAGCCATTCACGAATGACCCGAATAGTCTCATTCGTGCTTTCGATCAACTCTGGGCCCAACAACACACGCTCTCTGACTTCTTCCCAGTTAAGTGGAGATTTACATCGGCGACCATAGAGTGCTTCGAACCGAGCCATACCGATACTTGCTTGAAAAATATTGTTGTATGTAAATTCGATTAAGGGCAAGTGTTTGTCCCACAATCCTTGGAAATCTAGCATACAGTCTCTCAACATATCTTCAATCACTTGATTCACCCTCTCTGTTTGCCCGTCGGTTTGGGGGTGGAATGCTGAGCTAAATTCTAACTTGGAACCCATCCCCTCTTAGAATCTCTGCCAAAATTGAGATGGATAGAGTGGATCCCGATCTGATACAATGTTGGAGGATATGTCGTGCAGTCAAACTATCTCCCTCAAATATATTTCTACAAGTCTAGCAGCTGTATACCTCATGTTGTAAGGTAGGAAGTGAGCTGATTTGGTTAAACGGTCGACAACCACCCAAATTGCATTATAACCCTTCTGTGTTCTCGAAAATCCAAGTATAAAGTTCATGCAAATGTTTTCCCATTTCCACTCGGGAATCAGTAGTGGCTGCCGTAGGCCCGCTAGGTGTCGATGGTCAACCTTGACTTGCTAGCATACTAAACATTTTAGAACGTGCTCTGCGATATCTCTCTTCATTCCTTTCCACCGAAAATACTTTTTAAGATCCTGGTACATTTTAGTGTTGTCCAGATGTATGGTGTACATAGACTTATGGGCTTCTTCTAATACTTCATGCCTCAGCTCATCATCATTCGACACGCATACCCATCCCCTGAATGTTAAGGGCTCGTCGTCCTTTATCGAGAAATCTGGGTGATTTCCACTGAGCACTCCCTGCTTGATAGCCATGAGTTCCACATTTGACTCTTGGAGTTCTCTGATCCTATTGAAGAGTGTTGATTGGATCTTAATACTAGCTATCAGAGCTCCATCTCAAATGTGGTGTCACATGAGGCTAAGTTTTCAAATAGTTGCCATTTGTGCATTCTTACCACGAGGTGTGCCAACTGAGCAGATGATTTTTGGCTTAATGCATCAACTCCCACATTTGCTTTCCCTGGATGGTATTGTATTGAGTAGTCATAGTCTTTCAGTGACTCCATCCATCTCCTCTGCCTCAGATTTAGATCTCTTTGTGTGAAGAGATACTTCATGCTTTTGTGATCAGTGAAGATTTAAAATGTTTCACCATATAGGTAGTGTCTTCAGGTCTTCAAGGCAAACATAACAGTTGCTAATTCCAGATCATGAGTAGGATAATTTTTCTCATGGTCTTTCAGCTGTCTTTACCCATATATTACTACTTTTTCATGTTGGTTCAATACCCAGCCTAATCCTGTGTGACATGCATCGGTAAATACCACAAATCCGCTGCTGCCATCTGGTATGGTAAGCGCAGGTGCGGACATCAATTTTTGCTTGAGCTCTTGAAAGCTCTTCTCGCACACTTCAGTCCACTCAAATTTGACGTTTTTTCTTGTGACTTGCGTGAGCAGTCCAGCAATCTTCGAGAATCCTTCCACAAATCTGTGGTAGTAGCCGGTGAGTTCGTTATGAATCTCATGACAGTCTTGGGTTGTTCCCAATTTACTATGGCCTCAACCTTGGATGGATCTACTGTTACACCCAATTCTGAGATGATGTGTCCTAGAAAGCTCACCTGCTCCAACCAGAAATCACATACTGATATTTTCATATAAATGATTATCTCGGAATGTCTGGAGTGCTAATCGCAAATGTTGCTCGTGCTCTTCCCTCATCTTGGAATAGATGAGTATATCATCTATAAAGACCAACACGAATCGGTCTAGATGGGGCTTGAATACACAATTCATAAGATCCATGAAGGATGTCGGTGCATTGGTCAGCCCAAATGGTATTATGAGGAACTCGTAATGGCCATACCTTGTGTGGAAGGCAGTTTTGGGGACATCATCTGCTCTCACCTTCATCTGATGGTAACCAGACAGTAGGCCTATCTTAGAGAAGAATTTTGCTCCTTATAATTGGTCGAAGAGGTCATCTATTCTAGGGAGCGGATACCGATTCTTTATGGTCAACTTATTCAACTGCCGGTAATCTATGAACAGTTGCATCAAATCATCCTTCTTTTTGACAAACAACACTAGTGCTCCTCATGGAGACACACTCGACCGAATGAAGCCCTTATTGAGTAACTCTTGCAACTACTCCTTTAACTCTTTCATGTCGGTCGGTGCCATTCGGATGGAGCCTTCGATACTGGTTCCGTGTCGGGAGCTAAGTCAATTGTAAATTTGACTCCTCTTTCTGGCAGTAAACCTAGCAACTCCTCAGGGAATACATTGGGGAACTCGTAGGCGATCGGAATGTTGGTAATGTCAACCTTCTCATTCTTTTGTCCTTGCTTGAAGACAAGGTACCCTTGGCATCCCTTGCTAATCAGTCATTTGGCTCAAATTGCTGATATAAAGGGTACAGCAGTCGGTCAGATGCCAATGAATATGAATGGCCCCTCCCTCTTGGGATAGAGAGTGACTATTTTCTTGAAGCAATCTACCTTAGCTCGTAATTTGGTTAGCCAATCCATACCGAGTATTGCATCAAATCCTTGCATTTCAGGCAGGATTAGATCAGCCATAGTTTGGCAGTGTGCCATGGTGACAACGACTGATCGGCATACAGCATCTGTACTCACTAAACTTCCCGTTGGTGTAGAGATAGCTAAGACAAAACCTAGGGGTTCAGGTGTGTAGCTGATCTCCTTAACAAAGGTTTGTGTAATAAATGAGTGTGTAGACCCCGGGTTAAACACACATTTAAAATTAGTCGTGTGTATGACGCGTTATAGTACAAAGTATAATAATTCTAGTGATCTCTTTTTTTTCACCTTCTTCATCTAAAATGCAAAAGAATAAATTGACAACCCAAGTAAAGATCATACCTTGTATGACCTGATTGCCGGCTCGGGCATCATGTGCGGAGACTGCATATGCCCAACCTTGCATCGTGGACCACATAGCTCTAAGATTCGGCGTCGTGGTTGCAACACCCTTCATCTCCAGGCACTCTCTGATACGATGCCCCATTTGCCCACACTTAAAATTAGCCCCGGTAGAGTTTTTGCACTCCTCAGTTTTGTGTGGTCTCCTACACTATGCACATGAAATCTAGCATGTGAAAGATGCAGTGTAAGAAGTCTTTGGTTGGGCTTTCGGTACTCCTATTGTCGTAGGGTTGGAGGTAGTGAAGGGCCTTGGAGGTCTAGGAGGCAAGGGTGGCAAAGCTGCCAAGTAGGGTGGCCGAGATGCTACCATGGTGGTGGGTTGAGACGGCGGTGGCATCAAATACCTTGGTCTCTTGCTGGCCTGCTCGGCACTAAGTTCTTGCAATTGACCCTTTCTATTTCTGGTTTGCTCTTCCCGTCTATTGATCATATTATTAACATCCTTCTCCGCAATAAGGGCCAATCTCACTACTCAATCATAAGTCACTCTTCAAAAAGGGATATCCTTTCCTTAATGGTCGGCTTCAAGCCGTACTCAAACTTCTGAGTTTTCATCAATTCGGTGGCCACTAATGCTGGTGCGAATTGAGAGAGTTTCGTGAACTCCGATTAATACTCCCGAACTGTCATTTCGCCTTGTACTAAGTTGGCAAACTGTATCTCCATCTGTCATCTTTTCGGTGTCGGAAGTATTTATCATTAAAAACTTCAGTAAATGCAGCCCATGTCCAAGGGTTTCCCGGTGCCTGAGTTCTCTCCATGGACTTCCACCAAGGGTGCGCTTCTCCCTCAAGTTGGAATGATGCCCAACTCACCTTCTCCTCTTCAATGCACCTAATCCTATGAAGGATCTCCTCTACTTGATTCGACCACTGTTCTGCCTCAAATAGTTCAGTTTGACCATAGACGCTTTGAGATCTCAATCTCCTAAACTCCTAAAACTCGGATGGATGGCGTCTCTCCGTGACCATGGTCACGGCATTTGCAATTTTCTCCAACAACTGCTGGTTGTTTCCAGCATTCCTTTCGGCTTCAGAAGCATTTCCCAAATTGTAGTCCACTCCGGAGGCATTATTATTGTTGCCGAGTGGAGTGTCATTTGGTTCCGTGATAAATCTCTGATTGTTGGTCACGCCCCCGGTGTTCACTATTCTCGGTCTTCCTCTTCTCGGAGGGATGTTGACCTAAGATGGTCACACAAGTACTAAATCAGATAAACCTGGTCGACTCTAAGAGCCTAACCTAAGAATTAATAGACTATAATGTCGTTGCTTCTACTATGTCATAACTCTGAATGCCCATGTGACGTGCAGCCTGGTGCTCTGATACCACCTGTGACAGCTTGGGTTTCCTTACCTAAAAACCTGTGTCATCAGATCGTGCATGATCTGAATTACAGTGATACTACGGTATCGATACGTTTAACTAGCTTCCTGACAACTCGATCTTTACTTACATCAACAATAGGAAGGAATGGGCCATCAGTTAATTGTAAGCTTACATGATGCAAAATCAAAGTCCACAATGCGGAAGCATATCAGAGCTATACGATAAGTAATATGGAAATATAAACCTAAAAGGTGTCCATTCACACATATATCGAAACTATCAATCCATCGGTGAAGGCCAACCTTCACCTAAAACAGTGGATAACAAAATCACAAATGGACAAATATTTAACAAGTATTTTTACCGTATTCTTTACAAAGCCCAAAATACTACACCCTCCAACTAATCAACTAAGGAAAATGTTCCTTAGGCAAATCTTCTTCCTTGTTAGGATTGTAATCTGGGTCCTCCTCTTGCTTTGGATCACGCTCCAAGTCTACTCCTACAGCTGTGACGTATAGTCGAGGGGTGAACTTCATCCAAGCTCAGTAAGGGAAAAAAAAGCGTTGCTCAACCATCTTTATCATTCTTATTCATGATCTTGATGCATATAAAATACGAGAAATAATTCAACTCGTACTTATCACATGATTTGAGTTTCAAAACCAAGCAATTATTTATCATATTAAAACATGGCATTTCATGAAAAAAAATGTAACATGCATGACAAATGCGTAGCAACTCAGACGATCATAGCAGGTGCGAGAGCATATCGAACGACAAACACAAATGTGTATACAAGAAATCAAGCAAGACAAAAGGTCAAGCCCCTGAGCTACGTTAACAAGGTCACTTAAACCAGATAGTCGAGTCCCTGAGCTATGTTAACAAGGTCACTTCAGCTGAGCAGTCAAGCCCCTAAGCTACGTTAGTAGGGTCGCTTAACAACGACAAGCCAAGCTCCTGAGCTATGTTAACAAGGTCAGTTGGGTTGGAAATCGGATGTGAAGCCCTTGAGCTACGTTAACAGGGTCGCTTGAGTGGGAACATAGCCAAGAACATAATAGGATACAAATCAAACACGTACACAAGCAGTTAACTAGTACACGAGTAATATATAAAAAATTTTGAATTTTATTGAGGCGAACACAACTATATCAAGATGCAATGTAGATATGCATGCATTTTGTGCACATAATTTCATCATAATCTTCAAAATTAAATCAAGTTGTCGCACTTAGCAGTTTTGAGAATGTATTGTAGATTTAAGTACGAGCATCAAATACACGAATGCGAGGAAAATAGATCATCAAGCATGGCATTTTTTTTCCTACCTCAATGTCGACAATACACGTGATCGAATCCAAAGACGTCTCATGGAATCCATCGGTTGCCTCGCATGTTAACCTAGATCAGTGCACTCTCAGAGTCAAATGTTGTGTAAAGATCCACCATGCACACAAGGTTCTCCTAAGTCAAGGCTTCGATGATAATTCTTAAGTCAAGGATAGAAGGGCACACATGCAACCCAACTCTCTCCGGCGAAGCTAGGAGGTCACCCGACATCTTCCTTTTAAGTTTCAAGTGACACTTAAAGTCACCTGGGCGGCTTTCACATGAGAAAAATGGCTTATGAAACTCGCCCGGGCTAGCTCACAAATAAACTAAACCCCCACGCCTTAAAGGCAACTCGCCCCGAAAAATTTAGAAGGTCACCCGGGCTGGTTTCCCATAAATCACTTGGCCCACGAACACGCCCGGGCGGCTTGCACACAAACTATTTAGCCTAAAGAACTCACCCGAGTGAGTTCTTTACTCCTTTCATTTCTACGCCCCTACTACCAGCTCGCCTGGCTAGTTCATGTTTAGCCTGGCCGAGTATGATCATTCCAGGCTTCATTCTCATCTCCTTCACGCCAAAAACTCCCAAATTCCTCTAAAACCCTTCGCATGTGATCAAGGTTCATACCTTGATCAGCTACTTGCACTTATTTTCCATCAAAATGGTAATTTCGCCTTCATTTTCATGCATGCAATGCTTTTGGCTATCGACCATCGGAGATTATCATTTTCCACACTTTTCCCGACTTTGATCGTCGAATTTATTGCATGTGATCACCCCGATGATGGTTTCGAACACCCTAACTCCTAGAATTTATGTTCATAAGTTAGCAATGCGGTACGTACCTTCTCGCATGCAATTTATAAGACCGGCATTGAAACGATTAGATGCTAAGAGTAGTGTACGCCCGGCTCTATAATCACCCCTCTCGATAGATTCACAGCGATTGAATCCGATTATAATCACTCTATAGAACAATAGCTAGTTCATGATCCAATAGCTGGGTTTTAGAGAAAAACTAAGGAGAGACTAGTTTCTATTCTCCCTTCCCTTCTCTTTGGTTTTCAACGAAAAGTGCATTCCTATGCTTGTAAACATGGAATTATAGCTAGGGTCTTGTATTTGGAGTGCAAACTATACACTCAAGGGTGATGTACGGCCATCCAATGGCTCTCCCTCAATGGGTCTTAAGTGATTGGGTCTCCAATGGTTAGGCCCAGTTGCACAAGATTACTTTTATGCACTGAGAGTTGCTTCGGAGTATGGCCTATACACACATTATTCATGTGCGGCACCAAGGTGTCAGCTTCGTGGCTCGTGAGGTCTAGGGTTAGTTCCCATTTGCATATCAGATCTCATACACGACGGCTTCTATACATGGTTTGTGTCCTAGTGTATGGTCGGCACAAGGACGTGTGTGTGTGGGTCCACCTAAGGTTTCAATGTAACCTATGTGTATTCTATCGCTAAAATATATTGACTTCCATTTGGAATGGTTAATCGAACTATGGACGGTATACGATACATGATACCCGTCACTGTCGGTACTTGGTATCGACACAACATTCAAGGTTTCAGAATCTTGCGGTATTACAACTGCCCCTGGCGGGCTACCTCTGCCTCCGTCGCACTCTGAACAGACAAGCATTTAAACTAACACGTCAATCTAACTAAAATCGAACAGATAAAGCTAAAGTATAACAATAAAATAAACTCACAACTCACCAGAGCACGACGATTCTCCCCTAGCTAGTTCACTGCCCGATCTTCGGTAGCCCTAGCCTCGGTGATAGAGATCGTCAAAGACCTCAACATCTCCTCATCTAGGTGAGGTGCACTCCCCATCTGCTCCATCGCCCTGTGAAGGGCGTCCATCTATCTGCGAACTCCAGGACCAAGATGGCCCTGCTCTGGGGTAGCTAATCTCTCCCTCAGTATCGAGGTAGAATCAGGCCCACCAACACCAAAGGAGCCACTCCCGTGAAAAGGACGTGTAAAGAGTCGGTTGTCTCAAGCTCCTGAAACCATCTCGAGAACTCCCTGGCATTCACCTCATCACGCACCCTTATCACTGTAGTCCCCCGGCATGAAAGTCATCAACCTAATCCTTCATCTTCCACTCAAAGTCCTGACCAAAGGGACCAGTCATCCACTTCGCCATTCACAGGCGAATCTCTGAGGGGACTCCCTAAGGAAGCCCAGCTGATGTGCCACCCAAGAGAGGTGGATCCGCTCTACCTTCTCAAAACAGTGGACCCATATATCCACTCCGAAAAATGCCTGACCAGACTGTATGACGGCCTGGTTCGCATCCTGCCCGGCTGCATAAGGCCTTTAAATGACATGTAATTAGAAATAAATAAAACATATCATCAGTAAAAAACCTAAACGTAAACCAAAACATACTAACAATATAAAAGACGCATACCTGCCCTGCGTGCATATCCTCAAAGAGACCTCACGCAGTCTAGAGGTCCGAAGACTTGTGGCAGTGCCCCATTGCCCTCTGCCACACATGCATATGCAGGAAAGTATAATCAATCTCCACCGGGACCCGCGGGTGCAGGAAGGCTAAGTGATCGTATGCCCAGAACTAAGAGACACAAACACTGAAAACAATCACTAAAAGAAAGATAAAATAGCTAAAGGATTATAAAGCTAATAATTAACTAAAACTCACCTGAAGGAAGGGGTGGAAGCCTCCGATAGTGGCAACGCCTCTCCCTCGGTGGTACAACTGCTAATACAGATGCGCTAACTCTGCCGCACCCCAAGGGTACGAAGGAACCCGATTGCGGTCTCTGAGGAGACTCAAAAACAACCACGTGACACATCCCTGAGTCGAGGATGAAAACAACACCACACCAAAAACGTGCATCAAAAATGCCCTGAGGACTCAATCTGCTGCCACTCCCAGCTCCGTCACAAACTCGTGAAGTCTCATCTCCTCGCAATGCGCCCGATACACCACCCTCCTCTCAGAATGGCTCCATGAGGGAATGAACTCGCTGATAAAAGTATCAAAAAACTAGGTGACTCGAATCACCCCTGGTCTGAATCCACTGGACTGATACTCGAGTCTGAGCACCTCCTCACACACCGCCATATAGTCTTCTTGCATCTGCCCAATCACAGGCTCCCCCTCAAACCTTATCCCAGTAATGTGCACCCAGTGCTCTGGGGTCAGTAACATCATCCCTAACAGGAAGAGAAGTGCCTGCAGCTCCTCCCTCTCCCTCTCCAGTATAGCCCCGATCAAACTCTGATCGACCGAGAAGGGTTCGAGCTCTAAGATCGGCCCAAAGCCGAAAGCTACCAATTATGCCCGCTGAAAATCAGGCAGAGTGCGGTACCACACATGAGACTCCGCCCATGCAGTACTAATAGCCAACAAGGGAGGCTCCTGGGGAGCAATGAAACGAAAGAAGAAAGCATAAGGCGGAACCTATAACCATAGGGATAAAGCTAATAGATAATAGTACTAGTTATTGATAAATAATAGTAAAAGTTGATAGTAATAATAGTGATAGTAACAAATAATAATAATGATAATGACAAATATTACTGATATTAATAATAATAATGCCAATAAAAAGAACAATGATAATAATAACAATAATAGCGATAATGAAAATATATTACAATAACAATAATAATACTAAAAAGATAATAATAACAATGACAATAGTGACAACAATAATAATAACTAATAAATAACAAACAGTAGCTAATAACGACTAATGGTAATAACTGACCATGCTAATGACATCAAACAAACTGACAAATAATAATAACAAATGATAAACATGAAAAATAAACATTGATAACGATAACGAAGATGATGGCATGATGACAGCAAACAATAAAAGAGTAAAAATGATCGATAATGACAAATGACGCATAACCTAAAACCAGGTGATTAAGATAAGAATAGCAATGAAAGAACGAATATACAACAATCATGGCAAAAATCTACGATAAGCATGCAAAGCATGAAAAAAATAATATAAAGCGACACAGTAAATGTGACCTAGAACTATATACAAGTATGATGCATGAATGTGCACACACTAGAACTGAATGCAGGTTCTGCGTAAAGTAAAGAGGGTTTCATATCCTAAGAAATCTACGTTATAACCTAACTGCCTAGGAAAAAATAAGAGAGACACTTGTTCTTGGGCACCTACCTGGTCTCTCGTGAAGAACTCCTCCAGCGGAATGCGAATCAAAAGCGGAGCCCGAGGTGGAACAGCATCACCCTCAGTGCCCTCTGCATATCTAGTACCCTCAGTAGTAGCAACACCCTCAACACCAGCATTAGCACTGACAGGAACCTCAACCCTGACAACCACTTCAGGGGCACTCTTTCTAACAACCACGAGAGTATCCTCTCCCTCCACGCTCGAAAGCTCAAGCATCTGATCCTCCAAGTCATCCCCAAACTCCAAGTCTGAAGTAGTCAAGTGAAGAAAATCACTACCCTCGGAAGCCATCTTAGAGCGAAGAGCTTAAAAAATTAAAGAGAACGCAAGAAACGGCGCTCGAAACAGATAAGCGGATCGCAAGATATCGAGAAAACATAAAAATTAATGCACGGGGAAAGCAAGGAAGCAAGAAAGCAAGGGAAAGTCAGAACGTGAAAGGGAAATGAAGAGAATTTTTGGCTTATATAGACCTCGGTCCATTGCACGCACACACCAGTGCACATAAGCAAATGACGCGCAGAGACACGGGCATGTATTCCGAATTATGTGCAGCCTCGTATGCTTGTAATTAGAGCTCTGTCAGCCCAAAGGACACGACAAACCAAAAATACGCTTATGGATGAGCGTGTAATTAGAGTCACGTGCATTGACAGAAGCGTGTAATTCAAAAAGCCGTCCGCACATCTTCACCAAGTGACCTGCTGACCTTTAGATCATGCGCACGGCTAGAAGCATTTAATTGGATTACACGCTAGCCATGGTGTGCACAATTAACCCACTGACCCCTCAATCATGCGTTGTTGCATCTGCGCGTAATTGAGTGACATGCCCATAATCACATGCGTAATTACCCAGCTATAACAAAAAATATATATACACGAACCAGCAGCAGTCAGGGACAGAATCGTGGAATTATAAATGGAACAACGAACAATCTATATGCCTTTACACCCCAAACTTAAGTCTATACATCCCGAAAACTGGAAAAAAAAAAAAAAAAAAAAAAAAAAAAGGCCCTTATCCATACACACATTCATCCCGAAGATGATCACTTATACCATGCACACCTACCTCGAGCCACCAAGTAAAACGGACCAAAAAAAATTAGCCATTAACCCAAACTAGGATATATCATACTAAACTAAAATACCTAAACTAAACCAAGCCAAACCAAACCAGATTTTCTAAACAAAGTCCACAAAAATAATGATTGAAAAAAGTTACTTTCATAAATATAAGAAACTTATTATAAATTGCACTGAGGGTATACCCCTTGAATATACAATTAAAACAAGAAACTTGAAATCAACACATTCAGGCAATGCATGCCCGAATGATGGTGCACAAGAGGAGAAGTGATAACTCAGTGGCCTGCCTACGCCCCATGTATAAATTTCAAGGACGAACATAAAAAGACACTTGAGGCTGAGGCATACACCTATGGAAGGCCAATCTAGAAAGCCCCCAAAGGAAGGTTCACAAAAAAGGAATCGGCAAGGCCTACCGAAGAGCAACTGGGAAAGGGATCGGAAAATGATCCATCTCTTTTCTTTACTTTTTGCCCGCCGCGTTTCGCTCTTCCATCTCTTCCTCCAATATAGTAGCACATCAGAATGGATCAATTACATCAACTCTAGTGCTACTCAATACCTCTCATACCCAAGGGATAAAACTTCCACCACCACCCACTTCAGGGCATAATACCCGGGATACAAAATAAAATGGAAGAAAGGACATTAAGAAAATAAAATACACCAAATTTATAAATGCTAAAAATTATTACAAGTCCATCAAAAATTAAGCTAAATAAAATAAACCCCAATGCCCCTAAACACCTATATATAGCCCACAACCAATTAGCCACAATGTGACAAGTGTCAAGCTCACAAACCCCCTTCATCCATTTTAATTAAAACAAGACACCTAACCCTTGAAAAAACACAATCCATGACAAACATAGATAAACCAATAATCAAGAGACATTTACCCTTTAAGGAACACAATCCATGACAAACATAGATAAACCAATAATCGAGAGACATTTAACCTTTAAGAAACCCAATCCATGATAAAATAGATAAACCAATAGCATGAAAGCACCTAACACACCCATTTAACTCTAATTCAAACGCACATGTACTTAACAAGTGTCATCCCTACTAAATAAAAGACTGAAACAAAAATCCATACCTTAAACAAAACAAATGCATAAACATCCCCCTTTACCCTAACAAAAGTTCACAAAATAATGGCAAAACCCAATTATCGAATAAAAAAATTCTTGGATGCAACCAACCATTTTGGCACCGCGACGTCCATCCCAACCCAGGAATGAAAGTAAAAATAATAAAAGCAGAATAAAATTAAACATCCCCCCGTAGTCCCATCGCGACTCAAAATTTCAAAATCACTCCCTGATACCCACCACTCGCACCATTCTAACAAATAAAAGAACAAAATAAAATAACAAAATGGGCCTATCAGAGCCCCAGGAATAAAAATAAATAGGAAAAATAGAAAACGGGTAACAAACCAAAATAATAAAATCTCATCGCGATAAAGACGCAAAGAAGGACAATAAGGAAAAGTCATTCATACCATCCTACCGCAATCAGAAAACGAATTGTCTCCCTGTTATCCCATCACGATACCCCGAAGGAGGGAGGCACCAAGACAGCAGCCCGGGATACCATCCTAACAATGCATAAACACCAATAAGAAGGCTTTGAGAAACAAAGAGCCGGCAAAGTCAACCGATGTGAATGATGTGGATGGTTGTGTGATTCTGTATGCTCCCATAACCAAATAAAAACCTCTACCCCATCCGGACTCCATTGTCCCATCGCGTGGACCCGTACACCGACTGGAGAAAGGACTGCCAACATCACATCGCCCACCTTCATAGTAACATGCTCCGTCACGATGAAACTCACATAACCACCCTCAACCCGACTCCTGAACCCAAATCAATCAAACCCATAGTCCCATCGCGATAACACAATGCAAAATTTAGGGCATCTCCCGACACCCTATCACGATTTTCAGGAATTAGAGGAATAAATACGACAAAAATCAGCCCACTAGAACCCCGAAAAGTAATAATAAAATAAAATAAAAATAAATAATAAAAGTCTCATCACAATGAAGGCACAAAAATCACAACATCCGAGTAACATATCACACAATGAAAATAAACCACAACGATCAAACCGTTCTCCATAGCCCCATCGCAACACAATCACACAACTCATCCCATCATATAACCCAAGATCTACCAGAGAAGAAATAAATTGTCATTGTCCCACCACAGCATCAAACCAACCATCCCATCACATAACCACCCGGTCCCATCACAACCTACCACATCACAAAGGGAGGTTCAACCAATGTCCCATCGCGAAGAGCAAACTCGGACTTCCCAAAGGTCCCATCGCACCAACAATCATCAAGCCCCACCACTGTAGAAATGAAAGAGGAGAGAAAACTCTCCAATGTCCCACCGCATGATGACTCACCCAAAACACAACTAACAAGCCAGGTGAGTATCACCCTTATCCTCTACTCGATATTCCCTGTAAATATAGTTAACTAATATGAAGTCAGACATTTTCAAAACCCGGCTCTCCTACTACACAAACTATTGTAGTCCTCCCATAAGAGACAATCATCAGTATTCATGAGAAGGTTAGACGGAGTTTTCGGCATATCGAGCATCGAAACTCAGTAACGTCTCGGAAGTCACATTTTCTACCATTTTTTGATCGAATTGATCTTAAGTTAAAACCCCTATCTATCAAAACTTTCTCTCTCTCACCACCGCAATCCGTTCTTTCCCCTGGGAAATCGAACACCGAGTATACTCAACTTTGAGAAATCACAAATGTCCACTAGAAAGGGACTCTTGACGCATTATTGGTTTGAGTAATGATGCTCCCAGCCTGACATGATTTATGAAAGCCTTCGCCATCAAATTACATCATATCATCTGGTCACTTGACCTTATTTTTAGACATTCATACTATGCCACCCATACCCCATTTATGTTAATTTCCCTCTGTTTGAATGCGATATGCAGTAGGTCGTGATATGCGATGGGATGCAATATTCACCCACGATTAAGGATAAACCTCTCGACAACTACAATCTAGCCCATGAATGCTCCCTTTATCTTGCACTAATAGATAAGAAAGTCAAGCACTTCATGTAAGCTCCACGGTTCATACTTGTGATCTCTCAAAGAAATGGGAAGGCACCCTGAAAGGGGGGTGTCTACTTTTTCGACGCATTCTTGCTCCATAAGATCACACTGAAGAGGGGCATCTGTAGACACCCCATTTTTGCCCTCTCGCGGTATACAAACCTATTTGGTCAACCTTAGACCTTGTCCATGACTCTCGAAAAGGGATTGACCCTCTCCAGAAGCCCTAAAACCTTAAACACGAGGGCTGTATACTATTTCAATAGTATGTGGTTGAAACCTAGACTGAAAGCTCCGCTCACAGGTTCAGACCCGAGCTAGGAAGATCCTGAATTATGCGCCTGACAACAAGCACACAATTCGATTACACTCATGGATACATATGTGCAATTGGTCCAATTTGGACCAGCTCGCTTCTTCCTGTGGACTGCCTTAGGACAAGATTACACGCCTGATCCAGGGCGCACAATGTGATTTCACGCTTTCGCACAAGCACATAATTGGTCCAATTTGGACCAGGTCGCTCCCTCCTGTGGACCGCCCTAAGACCAGATTACGTTGTAACAAGGTGCACAATCGATTGCGCACATCCTTCGTGGCACGTAATTGGTCCCTAGTTGAACCAGACATTTAAAACCCAAGACCGCACTAACTCCTCAATTATGCGCATTGATCCCTGGGCATAATTGGATTACGCCCTCCGCATAGGGCACACAAGTTGGAACTAGGACACCGGCTGAGCCAGTCAACTGGTCATTCTCGAGTTGGTGACTAACTCAAAATTGGATTAAGCGCATGGGAGCATGTGCATAATTCAATTAAGTGCCCTGGTGACTACGTGCAATTGATAAATTGAGCACTTGTCCCCAGGCGTGTAATTAACCTATTACCTATAAAAAGTCCCCTACCCTACAGCCATTCAACACAATTCTCTTCTATAATTCTCTCTTCTGAGCTTCTTCCTTTTAGAAAATTTGAGGTTCTCTCTGGTGTTCTCAAAGAAAGGGGTTGAGCTACTTTCTAGGCTTCTAGAACTGTAGACTCTTCTCTAGGAATCCCAAGTAGTCAAGCTAACAGCACAGACCCATTAGCCTTGACTCTCGAAGGAGTATCAAATAAGGAAGCGCTTAGCCATAGATCCCTAGGAAACCCCTGCCATATATTTTAACCTAGAGTCAATTAGGTCCTTAGCCCCTTTTAGTTATTTCTAGCTTTAGCCACCCGATTTGCCCAAGGGAGCTTTCAAAGGGTACCCGAGAACAGAACTGATCCTCCTTAGCATAGAGGGCCACAACCCCCTATTGGTACATGCTTTTTCTAGGTTCCTTTTGATTCCCAAAAGAAGTGGCCCAGTTCAATCCACATGGACTCTCGCAGAAGGCGATAGAATAATAAACTAGAAAATATTAAATACTGAAAGGAAAGAGGTGAATTCCAAATAGAGAATACCCAGATTGATGTGATCGCCAGCTACAGATATTTATCAATGTTGCAATACTTCATTGATGACACACGCAGAGATGCGGGCCGAACTCCTTTACTGAGTGCCGGTCGGCGAACTTCAGCAGCTATGGATTGCCTATGGTCTATCTAGTTTGGTTTTCTAAATCTATCTAAAATGAGGGGTTGTTGCCCTCTATGCTAAGGAGGATCAGCCCCGTTCTTGGGTACCCTCTGTAAACTCCTTTGGGCAAATTAGGGTGGCTAAGGCTAAAAATTCAGAGAGGGCTAGGAACCTAATGGGCTCTAGGCTAAGAATTTGGACAAGGATTTCCTAAAGATCTAAGGCTAAGGGCTTAATCCCCTCCTATACTCCTTTGAGAGTCAGGGCTAGCTAGCCAATATCGCTAGCCTGACTACCCGGGGCTCTTAGAGAAGAGTATGCAGTTCTAGAAACCTAGAAGAGCATAACCCCTTTCTTTTAGAACCCCAAAGAGAACCTCGAAATTTCTAAGAAGAAGCTCAGAAGAGAGAATTGTAGAAGAGGATTGTGTTTTGTAGGTGAGGTAGGGGGGTCTTTTTATAGGTAACGGGTTAAGTACAGGCCCATGCTAAGTAGTGAAAAATACCATATTTCACCTCCTAACCTAACCCTTTGGTGAACCCTTGAGCTGACTAATAAGGTGTTTTAAGTGTGTTTTGTAGATAAGAAATAAATTTTGGCTTAATATAGATATTCAATTAAAAGAGCCCAAGAATCACTATGCTACCTAATTGGAAAGGCCTGAGACCAAGTCTAGCTATAAGGAAGAAAGATTGAACCTACTAAGGGGTAGCTGAGTGTTGAACAAAGGAAGAACAACATACCCAAGATGTGTGCCAGCGGTGGAAGCACTGAAAATATGCAGTCGAGAGGTTCCATGAAGTTGTCGAGAGCACCCCAACACCTGCCGAGAAGTTCTGAGAGCATGGAATGAAGTAGTTGAGAGGTTGAACATGTGTGTAAGAAGCTGTCAAGTGGTACTGAGTTGAAAAGATGAAGATCTCGAGAGGTTCCAACACCTACCAAGAGGTTAGAAGTACAGACGTAGATCCTATCGAGAGGATACTTCAAGGTATAGATGAAGTCAAGAGGTTCCAGATACTTATCGCAAGGTTCAACTGAACCTGTCGAGCAGTGCAAAATAAGCTGCCGACAACTCACCTGAAGCAACGTTCATTCTCGCAAAGATTGAGCCAACCTATCGAGCACTTCACTGAAGATTGTATAACCTGTTGACAGAATGAGTATAACCTGTCGAGAGGATGAGTGTGGAACTGGGAAGAATAAAGAAATAAGCCTTCAATCCTATTGGCAAGTTCAAATCAATCTCTCGAGATGTTCTCCCAAGCTATTGATAGGATCTTCATTTACCTGTCGAGATGTGTCCAAACCTATCGAGGGCTACTTCAATCCTGTTGAGAAGTCTGCGAAGTTGTTGAAAGCCAATGCAACCTATCGACGTGAACATAAAGCAGATCCAAAACCTGTCGAGAGGTTCCTTGAACCTCTCGACACTCATTTTGGTAACTTCTCAGCGTGTTTCTTCAGCAACTGCAACTTCTAGAATTCTCTGCACGAGTTTCAAAGCACGTCAGCAACCCCTGGGGGTATTTTTAACACATAGTTGGGCACGCATGGAAACTTTAATTACTTCATGTGTATTTTTCAGTTGAAAACCAATGGGAAGAGAGCTTCTAGAAGAGAAATCGGCCATATTAGCAGCCCAGAATAACAGAATTATTCCCTTGCGCTCTGATTGGGTGAAACAGATCTGAGGATAGAGGAGGAGAGTATAAAAGCTTAAAGAAAATATAGAACAACGATCCAGAATTTGAGAGAATCAGAGCTTAGTGCGAGATCCATTTTTTTCCTCCAAATTTTCCCTCCTTCTTCCTCCTCCCATTCTCTCTTTAGCCAATCATGAGTGGGCATACTATTTTTAGTAGTTAGGGTGAGGTCTTGAGCTGTAAATTGAGATATTCAAAGGCTTGTAAGAGATTATATATTACACAGATTGCAAATTTGGGCATAATAGTATTGTAAGTTTATAATATAATTGTAGATTTTAAAGGAGATTCTAATCTATATTTCACATTTTCGTATTTGATTTCTCGGGATTGGATACTGCTGCGGATGTCAGCCAGAAATGGGGAGCTGGTAGCTTGGCATCTACAACATCTGCAATAGTTTTCCTATTCCAATCAAGATCAATAGATTGGAGTAATCCTGGGGATGAAGTGTATCTAGTAGAGGGCCGATCATAAACTTAGGACTATATCCAGTAGAAGGCCAGAGCCTAACCTTAGGATTTCCTTGATCCATTGGTGGAGATTGGATTCTTATACCTCACCTCTGCCAGGACAACCCGAGTAGATCAATAGGTTGGAGTAATCTCGGGGATGAATTGTATCCAGTAGAAGGGCAGATCATAAACTTAGGACTGTATCCAGTAGAAGGGCAGATCCTAACCTCAGGATTACTTTGATCCATTGGTGGATTCAAGGGAACCTGGGAAGCTTGAAGCCAGAAAAGAGGATTATTGCAAATCAGTTCTCTGCATTGCCTTTGATTCCTTTGATTTTCAGTGAGAGACCAATATTCCTAACTATTATTCTCATCCTTTTGAATTTTCATCTCTTCTATATCTCCCCTTATCTCTGTGTTTGATTAGATCTGAATCAATAGCATTTATCTTTTGTAGTCTGTAGTTAAAGTGACAAAACTATAAAACCTCTCCTCTTTCCTGCTTTAGTTTAGTTTAAATTAGGATAGAGTGCCAAATCTACCATAGATCTAGAGATTTACCATCCTTTAGAACACATTTCCCTGTGGACATATCCTTACTTACCTATCAAAACATGCTGCAATAACCCTGATTCTTGTAGGACTGGCTGCTCACCTTAATTCAACCTTGCTGTAGTTTGTGCAGTTAATCTGCCATTTTAATCATATAATAATCACAAGGCGGGCAGCAACACCAAGTTTTTGGCGCCGCTGTCGGGGATCTGTGTTTGTAAAAGTGGTAGATCTAAGTTTTCTCATTTTTAGATTTAGATTTAGATTTTTCATTGACTGTTAAGTGTTTGATTAATTACTGCTTTAATTTTTGTTGTAGTTTCACTCTGTTTCAGATCTGGATCTGTGAAGCTAAGAGGAGCTTTGTATCACTTTGAAGAACAAGCATTGCTTAAGTTTACATCTCTTAACTCTATTTACATTCCTAGATTTGTAGTTTAGTAGATCTGCAGTTTGTAGTTGCCTGTCGTGCGATTATATTGCTAATATTTGTACTATGATTTTCAGTGTTGTACTTGATTTATGTGATGTGTATGCTTGGGAGGAGATCTCTTAATCCATAGATTGCTCCTGTGAATCTTGAAGTCGAAAGACTTCTCAGACCTAAGCATCATGTACACACTTATGTGGCTGATAATCCTGCAATAGGTGACCAACCTAGAACACTAAAGGAATTCAATGCACTAGGGGTTTATAATTCTCCCTTCTGCATTCAATTCCTTGTTATTCAAGGAAACTATGAGATCAAGTCTTCTATCATACAAATGTTACCCTCATACCATGCCTGAGCAGAGAAGACCCATATAAGCATATTGATGAATTTTTGGGACTATGTACTACCTTCAATATTGTAGGTTTGGGGGAGGAAGCTACCAGGTTGAGACTCTTTCCTTTTTTACTAAAGGATAGAGCCAGAACTTGGTTGTCAATACTCCCACCCAAGAGTATTCAATCCTGGAATGATCTTCAATGTCAGTTTTTGGCCAAGTTTTTTCCCATGTCTAAAACAAGTCAGTTGAGGAAGAGCATTATCTCATTTGCTCAAGCCCCAACTGAAGATTTTCACCAAGCCTAGGAGAGATTTAAAGGACTCTTGAAGTAATATCCCCATCATCAGATTCCTGAATGGCAACTTATCCAAAGTTTCTATCAAGGAATTGATCCTAAAAGCAGGGATATGATTGATGCTTCTTGTGGCGGTACATACCTCCACAAGACAGCAGATGAAGCTTAGGAGTTATTTTATATCATCAGTGAAAACTCCATGTAAAGGGAGACCTGGGCAAGAGATGTTGAGACCCCGAGGATGGTGAGAGAAACTACTACTAGAGGAAAAATGTATGAGGTGAGTGGATATAATAATTTGGAGAAGAAAGTGGACAGCTTGACCCAAAAGTTTGATAAGCTCATGGGAGTAATGCAGTCTCCAATGGTTGCTAAAGTGGATGAGGCATGTATCATATGCTAGTCCCCCACTCACTCCCTTGAGGAATGTCCCTCAGCTGCCCAATTTCTAGATTTTATGATGGAACATGTGAATGCTGCTCCGTCCTATGGACAACAGCCTACTACTGGTTATTATTAGAGAAACCACCTCAACTTAAGGTGGAGGCAAGATAATTTTCAAAACCAGTAGCAGCAGCCACTACAGTCCATGCCCTATAGGAATGCCCAACCATACCAGCAGAATTATTTTTTAAGGCCCCAATACCAACAACCTATGGCCCAACCAATGGTTCAACCTGTGCTTCAAAGTCCACCAGCCCCAGCACCCTCTAGGTCCCTCACATTTGAAGAGTAAGTTCTGGCTTCACTGCAGAATTTAGGCCCTTTATCTCAAACTGTTAACTCCCACAGTCAAAGCATCAAAAAGATAGAGGACCACCTTGGTCAACTATCTAATTCTTTGGCTAGGAGAGAAGAGTGGAGACTGTCCAGCCAGCCCATGAATAATCCAAAGGGGCAGTACATGGTTGGTGAGACTTCTTCTCATGAAGAAGCAAAATCTGTCACCACCTTGAGGAGTGGGAGGCTAGTGGATAGTCAACTTGGTAATGAGCCTGATGAGTAAAGTGTAGAAAATGAAGAAATAACCCATGAAAATATACAGCAGGAGCAGCATATAAAAAATAAGGGGGGTGATGTGCCCCAACAGAAAATTGAAAATAAAAATAAAGAAAATTCTGAATAACTTACTGAGGCTGCAAATGGAATGACAGTTCCCCATTTGCCATTTCCTAATATATTGAAAGCAGCTTCTCCTTTTGACAAGGGGAATGCAAAGGTTGAGGAAATGATGAAAACTTTCAAACAAGTAAAGATCAACTTGCCTTTTCTTGATGCCATCAAGCAAGTTTCAGCCTATGCAAACATTTTGAAAGAATTGTATACCCACAAAAGACAGTCTAGGATACACTTATCCAAGAAGGTCTTTGGTGCAAAGAAAGTGAACCAACTCCAACCAAGCTTCAAGACCCTGGAGTTCCCACAATCCCCTGCATCATCGGGGATCATACTATTGAGAAGGCCTTATCAGATCTGGGAGCTAGTGTACACCTACTTCCATATTTTGTTTATGAGAAGTTGGGCCTAGGAGAATTGAAGCCCACACATGTGGTGCTACAACTAGTAGACAGATCTTAAAGGAGGCCTGTGGGAATAATACAGGATGTGTTAGTTGGAGTTGATAAATTTTTCTATCCAACATATTTTTTGGTACTTGGCATGGAGCCAAGCAAGTGCACCACCTCTATTCCTGTAATTTTGGGTAGGCCATTCTTGGCCACTGCCACTGCTTGTATTCAGTATAGATTAGGGGTAATGGAGGTATCGTTTGGCAACATGAAGGTGAAATTAAATGTTTACAATGCAGCCAATCAGCCTCACTTGAATGGTGAGGATTATTTTTTAATTGATGTTTTTTATAAGCTTGTGCAAGAGACCTTTCCCAAGCTGTTGCATGGTGATGATTTTGATGATGTTTTTGAGAATGAGTGGAGTGAGACTGTGGAAGAGAAGGCCCCCACACCCATGGTTCATGAGGTGAAAGCCTTAATTTTTTATGAGGGGCCAGCAACAAAGTATCTTCCTTGGAAATCTGCTGAGATGCCTCTCCCACAACCATCAAAGGTAGCTTTGTTGCCTTCACTTGTATGCCCACCAGAGGTAGAGCTGAAATAGTTGCCTAAGACCTTGAAGTATGTTTTTTTGAGAGTAAACCAGAAATTGTCAATTATTATTTCTTCCTCTCTCACTGATGAGCAAGTGGAAGAATTGTTATGTGTTTTAAAGAAGCATAAGAGAGCAATTGGCTGGACCATTGCTGACCTTGGGGGCATCAGCCTTGCTATGTGTATGCATAAAATTCACTTGGAAGAGGGTTCCAAACCCTCTAAAGAAATACAGAGAAACTTGAATCCCCACATGCAAGAAGTGGTGATGAAAGAAGTGGTCAAATTGCTAGATGCTGGAGTCATCTATCCAATTTTAAATTCTGAATGGGTGGCACTACTCAGGTGGTACCAAAGAAATCTAGAATTACTGTGAAAAAAAATGATTCTGGTGAGCTTGTTCCAACCAGGGAAATCACAGGTTGGAGGGTGTGTATAGACTATCGAAAGCTCAATCTGAAAACCAGGAAAGACCACTTCCCTTTGCCCTTCATTGACCAAATCTTGGATAAGTTAGCAGGAAAGGCTTTTTATTATTTTTTTTATGGTTATTCAGGGTATAACCAAATCCCTGTTTACCCACAAGATCAAGAAAATACTACTTTTACATGCCCATTTGGCATCTTTGCTTACAGAAGGATGCCATTTGGATTATGTAATGCACCTGTAACTTTCCAAAGGTGCATGTATGTTATATTTTTGGATATGATTGAGCAGTTTTTAGAGATTTTCATGGATGATTTCTCTATTTTCGGGGATAGTTTTAGCCAATGTCTACATCATCTCGGCCTTGTGTTGCAGAGATGTGAGAAAACAAACTTGGTGTTGAGTTGGGAAAAGAGCCATTTCATGGTCACTCAAGGCATTGTCCTTGGTCATGTGGTTTCGCACAGAGTTATTGAGGTAAACAAGGCTAAAATAGATCTGATTGCACATCTACCCCCACCAAAAACTATGAAACAAGTCAGATCATTCTTGAGGCATGTTGGCTTCTACAGGAGATTCATCAAAGATTTCAGCAAGATCTCGAAACCTCTCTGCCACCTGTTATGCTAAGAGGATCCCTTTGATTTCAATGATGAATGCCTTAAGGCCTTTGAGCTATTGAAAAAGTGCCTAACCTCTGCACCTATCCTCCAAGCACCTAATCTTTCCATACCCTTTGAGCTGATGTGTGATGTATCAGACTTTATAATTGGTGCAGTCTTAGGACAAAGGAAGGATAAGGCCCCTGGTGTGATTGCATATGCCAATAAAATCATGATTGAAACTCAATTAAATTACACTACAACTGAGAAGGAACTGTTGGCAATTATCTTTACTCTAGATAAGTTTAGGTCTTATGTGCTTGGATCCAAGATAGTGGTCTTCACAGACCACTTAGCCCTAAAATACCTTTTATAAAAAAAGGATGTAAAACCCAGACTGATCAGATGGATCCTCCTATTACAAGAGTTTGATCTTGAGATCAAGGACAAGAAAGGGGTTGAAAATGTGGTGGCAAACCACTTGTCTAGGATCCTAGCAGAGGAATTTGATAGGTTGCCTGTTAATGATTTGTTTTCGGATGAACAGCTATTTGTTATCAGCACCTCTACACCTTGGTTTGCAAATATTGTGAACTACTTGGTAGTAGGTAAAATCCCCCCACATTGGAATAAAATGGGCAAGTATCTGTTCTTTTCACAGATCAGACATTATATGTGGGAGGATCCATACCTATTCAAACATTGTGCAAACCAGGTGATGAGGAGATGTGTACCTAATGAGGAATTCCATAATATACTAACTATGTGTCATGAACAGGCTTGTGGAGGCCACTTCAGCGGGAACAAGACTACTGCCAAGGTGCTCCAATGTGAATTTTATTGGCCCACTCTCTTCAAGGATGCCTGGCTTTATTGTAAAACTTGTGAAAGATGTCAAAAGATGGGAAGTATCTCCAAAATAAATTTCATGCCTTTACAGCCCATACTTGTGATTGAGCTTTTTGGCATATGGGGAATTGATTTCATGGGCCCTTTCCCTCCTTCCTATCGATACAATTATATTCTTGTGGCAGTGGACTACGTGTCCAAATGAGTTGAAGCCATAGCTACACGAACAAATGATCACAAGGTTGTCCTCAACTTCTTGAAAGACAACATTTTCTCTAGGTTTGGCACCCCTAGAGCCATAATCAGTGATGGGGGGAGCCACTTTTGTAATGGACAGTTTGAGAATCTACTTAGAAAGAACTCTGTGACACATAGAGTTCCCCCATATCACCAACAAACCAGTGGGCAGGTGGAGATTTCTAATAGAGAAATCAAACACATTTTGGAGAAAACAGTGAGGATGGATAGGAAGGATTGATTTTTGAAATTACCTGATGCTCTGTGTGCTTATAAGACTGCCTATAAGACCCCCATAGGGATCTCCCCCTTCAAGCTGGTATATCGCAAGGCATGCCATATACCAATAGAGCTTGAGCACAGGGCATATTGGGCTATTAAAGCATTGAATACTGACTTAACTTTTACTGGCATACACAGGAAACTCCAGTTGTCAGAGCTGGAAGAACTGAGATTGGAGGCATATTCAAATGCTAGGATCTACAAGGAGAAGACCAAGGCTTTCTATGACAAGCATTTGCTGAGGAAGGAGTTCACAGCTGGCAACAAGGTATGGCTGTTCAACTCTAAGTTGAAATTTTTTCCAAGAAAACTGAGATCCAAATGGGAGGGGCCTTACATAGTTGAGTATGTATCCCCATCTGGAGTTGTTGAAATCAAGGACCCAACAGATGGAAGGACCATGAAAGTAAATGGTCAAAGGCTCAAATTGGCCGTTGAAAATGTGGTGGAGCCTGTGATGATCACCCACTATCATGAACCTCCATAGCATAGCTGAGTTTCAACAATGTACACTATGTATACTAGTTACTAATTTTGGTTTTTTTTGCTATTGTTTTTGCCTTTGATTCCTTTCTGTTTGGCATTGTACATGAATTTTTCCATGCTTAGTTAGTGTCTCATGTAGGATAATTTGTCGAAAGTGTAAAAAAAACTGATTTGGATTGTCAAGGCTGTTGAGAAAGGAACTGCGGACTGAGTGCAAGTCCATTTAAATTGAAAAAGAGCTTGTCGACAGGTTCTATGAACATCTCGATAGGCTCTGAGAGTGCCCAATTTACTCTTCGACAGGACCTGGAGGCTGTCGAGCAGTGTGAATTAATTCTCGACAGGTGTTGGAGGTGTAAAATTGGTTGTCGATAGGATCCATACAGATTTTGACAGGGTCTATAGGTTTTGGTTGATTTCTCAACAGGTTCAGAGTACCTATCTTGAGGTTCTATAAACCTCCCAAAGTGATTTTCTTGAAGAAGGAACCTATCGAGAGGATTGACTAATGAGCCCAAAAGTAACTGTCGAGAGGTTCTGTGAACCTCTCGAAATGTATTCGTTTAAAATCCTCAACCCGTTGACAGGATTGCATGGACCTCTCGAGAGGTTCAGCAGTTTTCAACTCCTCGACAGGTTGTCTCAACTTGTTGATGCCTTGTCCCCAATCCTGTCGAAGCTCATTTTTCCTCCTTGCCCCCAATCGTTTGTCTGAACCTTAATAGCTCATATCTCCTTGCCTTAACTCCGATTGTTAAAAATAGACCAACATCCACTTCGCGGTATCATTCCCAATATTAAATTGTATGATGGTCTATACTTATCGAAACCAACATATCATTTTAGCAGTTAAGCTTGGAAGGATGAGAAAATTTATTATGACGATTCGTATTCCACCACCCACACATTTTAAATATCAGGCCCTTTCCCCTCCATTTCATTCGTTCATCAATTCACCCCTCCTACAACTATGGTGGATGACAAGCCCATTGAGTTGCCAATCAAATTCGACCCAGTTTGGGAAGATCCGCCACCAGCAAAAGAGCCTAACCCATTACAATTCCTGTGGGACGAGTATGAGGAAGTGCAAAGGATTTTGGCCAAGGAGGAAAAGAAAAATAATAAGAGCAAGAAGAAGAAATTGAATATAGACCCACCTGCATCTTCACCCCCATCCTCCTCACTCCATCCACCACCTGCTCAGCAGCCTTCTCCTTAAATCCATGTTCCCCTCCCCCTAGCTTGTAGTTCCTCTTCTAGAAGCAGTAGGTTGAGGATATCCTGGAGCCAGGAGGGCAAACCATTTTGTTCTTGATGGGATATTTTGTGTGTCTAGATTTTTCTTAGGTTTATACTCTTTTCTGTATTTAGTTAGGATTTTCCTTCTATCACCCCTTTTATGTCATTGTTCCATTGTACAACTTTATGTTTACTTGCTGTCTTTATAGCTATTTGGTTGATTGTTGGCATTTTTGTTTCCTGATTTCTTTATTTTGTATACTTTCACTTTTGCTCTTGTTGCACCTTTCCCTATCTTTCAAGCAGTGAGGACACTACTCCTCATAGGTTTGGGGGTGTGGCAAGGTTTGCCAATGATTAGTTAATGATAGTGCAACAAGGTTTTAATAGAAATTAAGGAAATAAAATAATTCCCCACCTGATATTTTATATATAGAGGAAATTTAAAACTTTTTAAAACTAGAACATGTGATAGTTCTAACAATTTCATGAAGCAAATGTCAAGAATTCTTCAAAAATCAATGCTTAGTGAACTTAAGAAGAGAAGAGATTGTGAGGATATACCCCAGAAGTCTAATGAAAGACCATATCCAGTGAGATTTGGGCCTGAGAAAAAAATTTCTTTGAAGAGTGTTTGGCATTTTTTTCTGCTCTACGTACTGATTGGATCTACCTCTGCTCACTAGAAGTTAGACAAATCCAAGTTGAAACAGTTTGACAGCACTCATGACATTTAGGACATGAAGTAAAGTCATCCCTTGGACAGTTGAGCTTAAAAATTTCCCACCTTTAAACTGGCCTTGATACACACTTTTTTAGCCTTGAAATTCCTAATTTTTCTTTGATGAAAACCAGAAAAGTTGACCCAAAACCTTTTGACCTGTTTCAGTTCACCCTCAATCTCAAAAATTAGGAAATGGAAGGAGAAGTGAGGTTAAAGGAGCAAGGCTAGACAGTTGGTTAAAAAAGAAGAAAACACATTTGATGGCAGTTGTGTATCAGAAGTACAATTGTGGCATTCCAGCCAATGAAAAGAAAAATAGAAAAATAAAAAAATAATAATAAATAATAAAAAGAGAAAAAAAAAGCATACAAAAAGAAAAGATAAACAGAAAAAGCAAAACAAGTGAGTAATAAGAGAGAAGTCATTTCATTTGATACATTGAAATGAAGATTGAAAATTGATCACTTCAAATATGAAAATTCAAAGAAGATGAAGATTGTGCTGAAATGAAGAAGGTGTACATGTCACCTCCTTACCTTACTGATTTTTCAATTTTGAATCCTATTCCACCCCTTTATTCTTTGTAAACATCACCCATAAGCCACATTACAACCCAATAAAAAGTCCTTACTGATCTAAAATTGATTGAGTTGTCATGTGGAGATGAGAATTTGTTTAATCTATGGTGAAAAGAGTTAGAAAATTTTAGAAATTGGAGCAATGCCTATGCTCATGCTTGCAATCCTATTTGAGAGATGTAACTGCTCTTGAGCTTTGTGAATTGATACACCCTTCTATTTTTATTGAGAGTGACAGCCCTGGTGAGTTTTGGGTCTGAAATTAGGATTGACGGAGGTAATATACAAAACAAAATTCTCAATTTAAGGGTAAGCTTTACATTAATTTTCATACAAAATACCTTGAAATGGGCTGATTGATTGTGAAGGAATTACAGCAGAATTTTAGTTTTAAACTTTCATATCTTTGCTGAGAACCCTCTAAAACTGAATGGACAAGGTGTGGAATGAATTTTATATTGATTGAATTTTGTTTTAACATGCTGCACTAATATTAACTAAATCATTAGAGAAGTTTGTGGGTAACTTCACTGTAAACCCTCAGGAGACTTCACTCCTCCACTAGCGATCACCTAGGGATTTAAAAGGCTTGATGCATATGTTAAATGCACCCGTGTTCCCTACGAAAGTGGCATTTACTTTTATAGGTTAATTGTTTTTATTTTCTCCTTTGCTCAGGGACTAGCAAAGCTTAGGTTTGGGGGTGTGTTAAGCAGTGAAAAATACCATTTTTCACCTCCTAACCTGACCTTTGGTGGACCCTTGAGCTGACTAATAAGGTGTTTTAAGTGTGTTTTGTAGATAAGCAATAAATTATAGCTTAATACAGATATTCAATTAAAAGAGCCCAAAAAGCACTGTGCTACCTAATTGGAAAGGCTTGATACCAAGTCCAGCTGCAAGGAAAAAAGATTGAACCTACTAAGGGGTACCTGAGTGTTGAACAAAGGAAGAACAACATACCCAAGATGTGTGTCAACGGTGGAAGCACTAAAAATATGCAGTCAAGAGGTTCCATGAAGCTGTCGAGAGCTCCCCAACACCTATTGAGAAGTTTTGAGAGCAAGGAATGAAGCAGTCGAGAGGTTGAACATGTGTATAAGAAGCTGTCGAGAGGTACTGAGTTGAAAAGATGAAAATCTCGAGAGGTTCCAGCACCTACCGAGAGGTTGGAAGTACAGACATGGATCCTGTCAAGAGGATACTTCAAGGTATAGATGAAGTCGAAAGGTTCCAGATACTTATCGCGAGGTTCAACTGAACCTATTGAGTAGTGTAAGATAACATGTCGACAACTCACCTAAAGCAACGTTCATTCTCACGAGGATTGAGCCAACCTGTCGAGCACTTCACTGAAGATTGTATAATCCGTCGATAGGTTGAGTATAACCTGTCGAGAGGATGAGTGTGGAACTGGGCAGAATGAAGAAATAAGCCTTCAATCCTATCGACAAGTTCAAATCAACCTCTCGAGATGTTCTCCCAAGCTGTTGACAGGATCTTCATTAACCTGTCGAGATGTGTCCATACCTATCGAGGGCTACTTCAATCCTGTCGAGAAGTCTGCGAAGCTATTAAAAACCAATACAACCCATCGACATGAACATAAAGCAGATCCAGAACCTGTCGAGAGGTTCCCTGAACCTCTCGACACTCATTTTGGTAACTTTTCAATGTGTTTCTTCAGCAACTGCCACGTCCAAAATTTTATGCACGAGTTCTAAAGCACATCAGACCCCTGGGGGTATTTTTGGCACATAGTTGGGCACGCATGGAAACCCTAACTACTTCACGTATATGTTCTAGTTGAAAGCCAATGGGAAGAGAGCTTCTAAAAGAGAAATCAGCTACATCAGCAGCACTCTGATTGGCTGAAACGGATCTAAGGACAGAGGAGGAGAGTATAAAAGCTTGAAGAAAATACAAAAATCCAAAATTTGAGAGAACCAGAGCTTAGTGCGAGATCCATTTTTTTCCTCCAAATTTTCCCTCCTTCTTCCTCCGTCTCCCATTCTCTCTAAACTCTTTTCAGTAGTTAGGGTGAGGTCTTGAGCTATAAATTGAGAGATTCAAAGGCTTGTAAGAGATTGTATATTACACAGATTACAAATCTGGGCACAATAGTATTATAAGTTTGTAATATAATTATGGATTTTAAAGGTGATTCCTATCTATATTTCATTTTTTTCATATTTGATTTCTCTGGATTGGATACTCCTACGGATGCCAGCCAAAAATGGGGAGCTGGTAGCCTGGCATCTGCAGCATCTATAATAGTTTTCCTATTCCAATCAAGATCAATAGATTGGAGTAATCACGGGGATGAACTGTATCCAATAGAATGGCAGATCATAAACTTAGGACTGTATCCAGCAAAAGGGTAGAGCCTAACCTCAGGATTTCCTTGATCCATTGGTAGAGATTGGATTCTTATACCTCACCTCTGCCGGGAGAACCTGGGTAGATCAATAGGTTGGAGTAATCTCAGGGATGAACTATATCCAGTAGAAGGGTAGATTATAAACTTAGGACTGTATCCAGTAGAAGGGCGGATCCTAACCTCAGGATTGCTTTGATCCATTGGTGGATTCTGGGGAACCTGGGAAGCTTGGAGCCAGAAAAGAGGATTGTTGCAAATCAGTGCTCTGCATTGCTTTTGATTCCTTTGATTTTCAGTGAGAGACCAAGATCCCTAGCTGTTGTTCTCACCCTTTTGAATTTTCATCTCTTCTATATCTCCCCTTATCTCTGTGTTTGATTAGATCTGGATCAATAGCATTTATCTTTTGTAGTCTGTAGTTAAAGTGACAAAACCATAAAACCTCTCCTCTTTCCTGCTTTAATTTAGTTTAAATTAGGATAGGGTGTCAAATCTACCATAGATCTAGAGATTTACCATCCTTTAAAATACATTTCCCTGTGGACATACCCTTACCTATCAAAACTTGCTGAAATAGCCCTGATTCTTGTAGGACTGGCTGCTCACCTTAATTCAACCTTGCTATAGTTTGTGCAATTAATATGCTATTTTAATCATATAATAATCGCAAGGCGGGCAGCAACACTAGCCTAAGGGCAAGTGCGCAATTGGTGAATTGTGCTCATATTCCCTAGCGCGGAATTGAATTGTGCACCTCCGGTATGCTTAAACTGCTGGAAGTCGGTCCTGGTCGATAATGACCAATCGACTAGCTCAATGTATCCTAGTTCTAATATGCCATGGAACTAATTATGCGTCACACGGTGCGCACGTAATCCGATTGCACGTGGGGAGTCCAACACGTGATTACAAAATTTGGGCAGTCATAGAATTTTAAGTCCTGGTCTAACTTGGACCGATTGCACTCGCTGTGTGGCGTGTCCAATCCAATTACGCGTGGGATGGCCAACACATAATCGGGGTCTTTGGGTGGTGCACGGAAGAGGAAACCTGGTCCAAGTGGGACCAATTACGAGCCACAAGTGATGTCCGCAATCAAATTGCGCGCTTAGAGTCAAGCGCGTAACTCGGGTTTTAGGGCGGTCCACAGGAAGGGGAACCTGGTCCAAGTTGGACCAATTGCGCACATGTATTCATGTGTACAATTGAATTGTGCGCCTATGTGCAGGCATGTAATTCAGGATCTTCTCGAGTTGGGTCGGATCCAAGCCTGAGAGCTGAGGTTTTGGTCCAGGTCTCGACCATATACTATTGTTTCAATATATAGTCCCCATGTTTAGGGTTTTAGGGCTTCCAGAGAGGGTCGGTGATCAGTCACAGAATTTACCATTTTGTCACCCTGAACTTAGTAATGCTAGGACTTAGTTTGCTACCAACAAGTTAACGATGTGCAGATATTAAGAAAAAATAGTAAAAGAGAGCCAAAGTGTTAATATTTATCAAAATAAACTCAAAAAGTAGTAAAAAGACAATTGAGCAAAGAGAAGACGATTCGCCACTGCTGAAAGTCAAGAAATCGTACTATACGATTATGCGCTAGAGCTGAAGACGGAAAGAAAGTGAAAGCTAAGAAATTATAATTAACGATTCTTTAAAAGATGATTCTTCAGAAAGCGACAAAGGAGTAAAAAGCGATAAAAGAATAGCAATCGTTCATTATAGGAAATCGTCCAGTAAGAAAGTTGTGTGAAAATGAAAAATCGTGATTTATGATTCTCTAGAAAAATAGAACAATCATAATTTACGATTGTGTAAAGCTTTTCTCACTACTACATCTGATGTTGCTGCTGATCACGTGAGTGAAGATTATCACCTCCATGCACTGAATTAGAAGATCTCTGAAATTAGAAGTTTGGTGAATCATGGATCTAAGAAGATTGATGAAGATAAACTCTTAGAAAATCTCGATTGCTAAAATAAAGGACAACAATCCAGAGGCACATCTATAGTTGAAAGCAAGGAAGAATAAAATTAGGAATTAGAGTCATATTAGGAATCTTTTAGTAGTTTCTTTTATTAGAATTAGAAGTCTTTATAAATCGACTCCTTATGATCTATAAATAAGAGAGCCCGGTGTAGTGTTAGGCTATTTTAAGTGCTTGCTACTGACTTTATTGGAGACAGTGATAAGAATGGGGTAAATGAAAAATGAGTGAAAGGTAGAGTGATGATTACGGAGCAGCAAGCCTAAAATATGCACAGTCCTGCAAGATACAGGGCCTGTTGTAGCAAGTTTTGATAAGTAAGAGTTTATCCCACAGGGAAGTTGATCTAAAGCTCCAAGGGAGCTATCCTTAGTAGGCTCTCCAGATCTGGCAATCCTAAGTGGAAGGGGATTTAGAGTCACTATAATCTAAATTCTAAGGTATCCTAATGTCTAGATTACAGAAAGGATTGAGAAGGATGGTGAAGTGGGAAAATAAATATAAAAGGGTGAGAAGTATGTTATTAGGTATAGATCTGATGGGTCTTGTAACTCAGACTCAGATCTGTTGCTATAGAAATCCTGTCCAATGGTTACATTATCACCAAAGAGGAGAAAGAATCCAACTCACCCCTGTGCCATGATCCAATCCCGTAAGGCTATAACCTGTCCACTTAAATGGTCACAGACTATCCAATAGGGGTCAGAACAAGTTTATCATTATAGGCACTACTTCATCCAGGCTACAAGCTCAAGAATCCATAGGAACCTCATCCTCTAAAGTTCTGTGTGTGGGGCTAAGCCTACAAAGTGCACAAGTCTGGACACACAGGACCAGCAAGAGTTTGAGTACTAACTTTTAAGCATGGTTGTTCACTGCTTTAGAAAGACTGCGGTGAAACAGTCACAAGCCTACAATCTCTATAGCCCACTCAGATCTGCAATCTAATGGAGAATCTATTCAACTATAGGGGAGTCTGTCACTGCACAATCTCCCACAAGGCTACAAACACAAGTACAGAGAAGAAGAATTTGTCTTAGTTCCATGACTTGGCCTCACCCTAGGGCTATAATCTGTCTACTTGAATGGTCACAGACTATCCACAGAGGTTATCCTCCTCACAAATGGCTAAGACAGAACAAGAACATTACTGTCGCCACCATGTTCCCAAGGCTACAAGCACAAGTTCCCATGGGGATTCAAATTTAGTGGGTCCTGTGGTGGGGGAAGGCCTGCAAAGTGCCTAACCTGGACACACAGGTCACTTAGATCTAAATAGTACCTTAGAAGCAATCCTCCATTGCTTACAAAACAACTTAGCAATGGAGGCTCTCAAGGCAGTAGCCTTGTACAGCACAACTCACAACAAAAACAACATCCCATACATGTAACAGATCCTATTACAAAAACTCCATTAAAATCTATACCAAATAATCATACAAAAGGTATAGCCAGTAAATGCTGGACTATTGAGAGAAAGAAAAGGGAAAAAGAAAACTCCTAAACCCTAACCTTAGCCTACTGTAGTTCTACAGTTAGTTTTTTGGAGAAGAAGCACAGAAGTTAAGTCCCAAAAGGATCTTTAAATCTAAGCTAGGCTTAGGCTTATATAGCAGTCGGCTTCCCCTCCAATTAGGGTTAGGAAAACCCTAATTTCTCCATGTAATTACGGCTCATTTTTGTCCCTTGGATGCCTCGAGGCATGTGCACGGAGATTGAAGCATTGGAGTGCATGCCCTAATTGCTGGAGATTCCCAGATTGCCCTTGCAGAAGTGGGGAGAAGTTTAGAATTCGATCATCGCTGAGTAGAAATGATTTCAGATCTTTTCACGTGGTAGAATTGGCGTCACGGGGTTGAATTGACTTGAAATTCATGCAGTCACGGGATTGGGATTTTGGTCATCGCGGAATACAAATGGCTATCGTGAGATTGCTCTTTCAGCTTTGAATGGTGCGGGGATTGCTCGCGCGGTTCGTCCCTTGGTGAATCTCGTGACAGATCTTCATGAAGAAGCAGTGTTCAAGAGTTTTTGGGTCGCGCGAAATTCACTGAAGGTCTGTATCTCGCAGCCACTACGCGACAGCTGCGCGTAGGAATACCTGAAGCTTTCTCTTCTGAGTGAGTCGCGTGAAGCTTAATGGTTCTTCTTTTAAGCTGCGTGAGACTGCGCGAATGCTTTAGACTGAGCCTCGCGAGGATCTCATGAGGCTTGCTCTTCAATTCTTTCTGGCACCAAACCACGCGAGAACAGCGTGCAAACTGCACGACCAGTTGTTGTGCTTCCTCCAGGGGCTCGCGACAACTGCGTGAAGGCATTATCCCTGGTTCAATTGAACCCTGCGACATTTGCGCGAGGCATTCTTCTTGTTATATTTCTGCTTGGATGTGCCTATGCTTCAGCCAACTCTCTATCTGTGTTCATCCTTCGTTCTGCTGAGGTAGTTCTGGGGCAACAGTGAGCTTCTTAGCATAGTTAGGGGTTTATTGGCAGCTGCTGTTTATTATCTGCAGAACAAGCTTAAAACACTTTTATTAAATGACTAAGGGTCCAACAGAGATTAAGTTAAGGGGTGAAAAGTGATACTTTTTAGGTCTTAACATGTAGGAATAAGGGATCAAAGAATTTCAGCATCAATTGACAACTGAGGTTGGATTTTCTTCCGATCAGTAGTGTAAAATAGTTAGAGTAGATTAGATATCGGAGGTTTCTCAAGAGCAATTGACGACTGCTATTGGGTGGTGAAGATTAGCGTAGATATCCTAGTTTCTCAGAAGCAATTGACGACTGCGGCTGAGGGGTGAAAGATTTATTTACTTTACTTTCTAGTTTAGATTTTATTTGCTTTATTTACATGCTTTATAAACATCTTCAAGTTTTAATTTGAATTGACGACTCAGGTTGGGATTTGCAGATTAGTGTAATGGTTTTTACTTTTCCATCTTCAATTTTCTAGAATTTGATTGACACCCAGATTTTAGGAAATTGTTGATTAGATTAAATCTATGTTAAAGAATTTAAATTTTTAATTAATGCCCAAATTCTAGAAGACTGTAATACGGTGTAATGGTATTGTTTATTTTTATAAATATCTGATGGCTGAAGATTGGGATTGACGACCTCAATCTGAAGGAGGATTAGGATTTATTTTATACACTTTAGATTAAGAAACCATTCTTTTATTCATATTTCTCAAGTAGTTTAGAACCTTCAAAGATAAATATAAACTTTAAAATAGAAATATAAATAAGATAACACTTCTTCGTGGGAACGATCATATACTAACTCTATAATTTCCATTGTGCACTTGCCATAGGTTAAGACTTAATTAGACATATATAGTAAGCCGATCAAGTTTTTGGCGTCGTTGCCGGGGAAGTCTTTATCTTTGTATATTTCTGTTTTACAAATAAATATTTATCTTTCTCTTTTTATATTTCTTTATATTTTCAACTTTCTGTAATCACTTCTTAATCTTTCGCAGGTTTATTCAGAGTAGTGAATTAAAAGTTTCCAACTTCTACCGGCCACAGAATTTAGAAGTTCAGATTTGTTTCTCTCCCTGCTTGCTAAAATAAAAAGTAGAAAATATTAAAAACAAAAAATAAATACAATAATTGTTCTAACCCAACTCTCTTGTTATTAAAACAATTCATTTTGACAGGTAGCGGTCAGAACATGACTAAAACCATGGGGAAATATTAACACCTCTTACACTACCCCCATGTATTCAAACCCCTACCACCGTGTATGAGGCTTTCGAAATCACGCCAAATATACTTCAAATACTTCCTACTTTTAGTGGGCTAATTGAGGAAGACCCCCAATGGCATTTAAATCATTTTATAGAAATGTGTAATATTATTCGAATTAAAAAACTGACAAGAGTATCCATTCGTTTGAGGCTGTTCTGATATTCTCTTAGAGACAAGGCAAAGCAGTGGTTACACTCTTTACCCTGAAATTCGATTACTGATTGGGAGGAATTGAAACACGAATTCCTTATGAAGTACTTCCCAATGTGCAAAATGAATAGAATCCGGCACCTTATTTTAACGTTCCATCAATTTCTGGATGAACCTCTCCAAGAGAGTTGGAGTCACCTTGAGGATCTTCTCTATATGTACCCTCACCACAGGGTTGCAAAATGGCAAATACTGCTCACTTTCTTTGAAGGACTAAGTGACCAAACTAGGCATATGGTTGATGTTGTCTGTAGTGGTATGTTTCATAATTTAACAACAGTGGATGCTTGGGAACTCTTTGAGACCCTTAGTAAGGAAACAGTGCAACACCATGCACTGGGTGAGATTAATTCAAAGACTTCTAGGAATATATCCCCTATGCAAGGAGGATTGTATAAATTAAAGTCAATGACAGAAGTTCTTTCGAAGCTGAAGCTTTAGAAAGGAAAAATTCAATCTCTGGTGGGTACAAAATTGCACCCAATATCTGGACAAGGAGAAGCATGTGGTCCTAACCATAGCCCAACACAAACAGCTCCACAGTGTCCTACTGCTCCTTTTTATCCCACAAAGATCCAAGACCATATTGACGCTGAGGAAGCCCTGATGTAGATAGCCAAAAGCTAGCTGCAGCATGGTCGGATTCAAACATAGTTACTCAATAATCTCCTAGAATCCATTACACAGTTAGAAGCTTAGGTCAACCAAGTAACCATTTTGGTTAACCCGAGAGGCAGTAACTATTCGTTCTCACCGACAGTTGGCACTCCAGGAGGAAATACTTTCATGGGAGGTGCATCAACTCCACGGAGTTACTTTTGAATTTCTCGTGGACCTGTCGAGCTACCGACTCACCCATAGCAAAATCTTGTAACATATGTATATCATTGTCATCAGTATTATTTCTCTTTCTTTTCAAGAATCTCATATGATTTACAATATGAAAGATACATCCAATCATATGGATCTCTCTCTTTTTAATCATGTTTGAACTTATGGAGTTACAAGCAACCATGCTTAATCGTAGCGACTATGATTCCACAAGTGAAAAGTCTTTTCAATGGTTCATTGATAGCTAGAATTATAAATGAAAATTCTAGGGAACAGGCAATTCCAGTGGTCTGTCTTATCAGTTACATTGGAATTTGAACCCATTAAATTCATAAGGGAAACAAACAAATTATGCATTCAAGACTACCACTTCCCAACTACCCTAACCTAGAAACCTACACATCGACATTTATTTCGAAGTGACAGTTCAAAATAGAGTCTCTTCCCTATAAATCCATACCTATTGGTTGGCGTTTCAGACTGCTGCTATTTTATTAAGAGCAGTGGAGAAAATAAATCCAGAGTGGAGATGTGGAGATGGGTCATTACAGCAAGTCTAAAACACACACAGTCCTGCAAGATACAGGGTCCATTGTAGCAAGTTTTGATAAGTAAGAGTTTATCCCACAGAGAAATTGATCAAGAACCCAAAATGAGTTATAATAGTAGACCTCCAGATCTGGCTACAGATCTGACAATCCTAAAGAAAGGGAGTTGGGTGTCACGACTATACTAAATTAATCCTAAAAATAAAGAAATAAAATGTAGCCCTATCTTAAAGAAATGGTTAAGAAGAAGATGGGGGTAGTGTGTGCCAAAATAAAATACAAACATTATGAGAATTAAGCAGGTTAAGCTAGAGTTAAAGTAGTGATGTAACTCATATTTACTCTCTCTCTGTAGTGTTCCTTGCTAAGACACTATTAAAAGCTTCAATAAGGTAAAAATATTCGGTTTAACCCATGCCATTTGGGGCGCTCTTAGGGCTATCCTTTGTCCACTCTAATGGTCATGGGGTATCCAATAGAGACTGTCAAATCTCATTGGTTAAAACGGACATTGCCAATCTAACCCAGAGGAGTGGACTGATCATTCCCCCAGCCACTGGGCCAGATCAAGCCATGAATGCTATTGCAGCACTATGTAATGTCAGTGCTATAAGCTCCCCAGAGCTGCACACAGACCTGGC
Source organism: Chloranthus sessilifolius (assembly GCA_021018995.1). NCBI lineage: Eukaryota > Viridiplantae > Streptophyta > Magnoliopsida > Chloranthales > Chloranthaceae > Chloranthus > Chloranthus sessilifolius. The sequence continues at coordinate 54,267,140 of CM037592.1, read as the reverse complement.
TGACATCCATAGGTATTCCAACCCATAAGATCCTAAGTGCTTTACTAAGGCCAACTACTTACTAGTGCCCACAAAAAGGACCATGCAACAAGTTAAATAAGGCTTTAGATTCAGCTGGTCATTGCTACAAACGGCCTGCAATGACTCAGCCTCAAGCTGTAATTACTATAAAGAGATTAGATCTAGCATCTGATGTCGGCTAAGTAAAGCAGAGGGGAGCTAATTCCTGTACAAACCTCCTCACAAGGCTCTAGAAGCTCATATGCAGGGGAGAAGATTCCTTCTCAAACATGTGAATGGACACAACCTTAGGGCTATACTCTATCCACTTGAATGGTCACAGGGTATCCCATTGGTCTGTCCATACCACAGAGGCCTGATAAAGAACATAAAAACTACTTCAACCACCATGGTCCACAGGCCTCCGAGCTCCCTGGATCTCACTACATATCCAACATTGCTTTCCATGGGGCTATCAAACCAAGGGAAATCAGATGGTAAATAATAGATCTACTAGAAACTGAATGGGCTAGTCCCAAATATATGGATCCTATAGACATATAAAGAAACCATAAGATCTTTAAATTTAGTTAGGCATTAAAATGGCAGTCCATTGATGAACATAAAACTTACAATGAAGTGTCTCTAGGCTATAGCCTATACACAACTGCCCATCCACAACCCAATGTATACCAAAAACCTATTACAAACTGAAATAAAACTAAACCTAGCTGCTTACAGGGGGATTAGCCAGCAAGTGTTGGACTAAGAGAGACAAAAAATAAGAAAAAGAGATGATCAAACCCTAACCTTTGCCTGCTGGATCTCACAGCCGACAAAGGATGAAGGAAAGATGAAAATAATAAACGCTAAGTATAGCTTATATACTCTGTCAAAATAGCCTTGGCTCTAAGTAGATTAATCCTAATTTTTCTAGCATACGTGGCACTTTTCTAACCCTTAGATGCCCGGAGATATTCGCCTTGAAATTCGCACTTCGAGAAGTGTGCCCTAGCCTTGGAAAATTCCAAAAAGGTCCTTGAGTTAAAACTGAGAAGTGGAGAGCCCAAGCTTCGCGGGGCTGGTATCTGCTTCTAGCTCATTCGCACAGCTGCTTTGCCTTCGCAGAGGTTTGGCTGGTAGGAAGTGCTTGCTCATGCATTAGCTATTCATTTCATCGCACAGTTTGCTGACGCTGCAATACTGTTGCAGAGATGATCTGGAGCACCAGGATTTCTTGCTCAGTTGAGCTTCAGAAGCTCTCTCTCGCTAAGTACTTACGCAGTTATGCTCCTACACTCGCGTAGTCAATGGTAAGGCTTTAGAGTGCACAAGATCTGTACAAAGAGAATTTTGGGCGTCTCTCTCTTCCAGGGCTACGCGAGAACTTCACGAGGTGACATTTTATTCAGTGTACATACGGACTCGTTGTGTTCTTCGTGCGGTTGCTTTGAGGCTTGATCTCTGCGAGAGCTTCACAACCACAGATTTTGGGGACTTTAACCTACGAGATCTTCACGAGGTCATTTCAGCTATCTTTTTTATTACGCGGCGTATCTGCATGAGGGCCTCTTCTACTACATCTTTAGCTTTGTGAGGAAGCTCCTCAACTCTGCGAGGTCTATCTTTTGTTGCTCTTGTGCATTGCACTTGTTGCTATTGCAGTCTCCTCCCTTCTCAACTAACTTCATTCATCTGCTAGACTTTGGTCAATGATGATAAGCAACAATGAGTCACCATGGTGAGCACTACCAAGGTGTTCCATTAGGCTTTGTCTCAGCTGTCATCTTTGAGTGTATTCTCTCTTTTGGGCCAAAAAGCAAGAAGTTTGTATTAAGTTGCATATTTTATTGCTAACTACAAAACACACTTAACAAATGATTATTAGTCTGGTTCAAGGTCTAGCAAAGGCTAAGTTAAGAGGTGAAAAGTGGTACTTTTTAATGAATAACACACCCCCAAACCTAATCTTTGCTAGTCCCTAAGCAAAGGAGAAATTAAAATAACTACTCAAAAAATTGAAATGCCACTTTTGTAGGGAGCATGGATATATTTAGCATATATACCAAGCGTTTTAAACCCCTAGGTGATCCCTAGTGGAGGAGTGAAGTCTCCTGAGGGTTTCGGTGAAGATACCCATAAACTTCTCAATAAAATAGTTAACAAAGGTGCAACATTATCAAGTCAACTATCAAGAAATAGAGTATCAGTTCACCTTTGATTCAATAAAAATGTGAGGAATTTAGACATGAAAAATACAGACATTTAATTATCACAACCTCTACATGAGTGCACAACATTTTCAATTAGTTCACAACAAGGGGGACAACACATGTATGCCAGCACTGAGCTCATCATTATTTCAAAAATCAGGTTATAGGCCATGCCCAATACATTTAACATCAGACCCAATGCTTACCAGGGCATACTCTCACAAGGGACCTTAAGGGTTTCATTTTCTCTCAAGCTCAAGAGCAGTCATAGCCCCCAAATGGGTCTGTAAGCATGAGCATAGGCAAAACACCTAAGTCCTAGCATCAATGGCATATCCTCACCATAGATTGGACAACTCCTTGTCTCTTCATGACAGCACATTCAACTTTGGATCACAAGGTCTTTAACTGGGTTGTAATGTGGCTTATGAAGTGGGTTATAAAGAATGGAAGGTTGGAAAGGGATTCAAAGTTGAGAAATCAGTAAGTGAAGGAGGTGATTCATGACTCCACCCATTTTTAGTTCAGTACCTTTTCATTTTCTTTCAAATTTTTCAGACTTGAAGTGGCCAGCTTCTCCTCTTCATTTTGATTTTTCCAATGAACTTTTTCTCTTGACTCCTCTCTTGCTCCTCTTCATTATTGTTTTTCTTTCTTTTCTTGCATTTTTCTTTCTGTTTTTATTTTTATCTTTGTGTTTGTTACTTGCCACCTCTTTCCTCAGCTACTAAACAATTCAACTTTAGGTATCTCTTCTCCATTCACCCAATGTTGACCCTATCTTGTCCATCTTCAGCTCCTTCTCCTTTACCTTCTGAATTCGCAGAGAGAGGGTAGGTTTGAGTCAGGTCCATAGGTTCAGGTGAAAGTACTCAGGTGTATTTTGAAGAAAATTAGAAATTAAGGCTCAACAGGTGTGTGCACAAGGGCAGTTGATTATGATTTGGTCTATTTAAGCTCAAACTGTCCAAGAGAAGGCCTTGATCCTTTCCTAGGTTTCATGAGTGCTATCAGTTATTTCAACATGGAGGTGCCTAACTTCTAGTGAGGGCATTGCCTCAGGCAGTCCTTAGAGCTAGAAGAATTGCCTCTGTCACTCCTCGAAGGAAGGAAATTTTTTTTGTTGGCTCAACTCTCACTGGTTATGGTCTTCCATTGAACTTTTAAGTATGTCCTTACCTTTTTCTCTCTTTAATGATTCACTCAGTACTGATATAAGTGAGTTTACTTGGTGTTCACATCATGGAAAAGTTAAAATTTAAAAGCTTGTAATGCCTAAAGGTATGCAAAAATTTTAAATTTCTTTAATTTTCATGATTCTTTGGTGAACATGGCTCCATTCATATCTTTACTTACTTGACTTTACTGCACTTGAGTTAACTACTTCATTGGCAGAACCTGCCACACCCTCAAACCTATGAGGAGCAGTGTCCTCACTGATTTAAGGGACAATGGTTGTGCAGCAGGTATAGAACACAGAAATGAACTACACTAAAGTTACAAGAGAGAAAAGCAGAACACATAACAAATAACTAAAAAAGAATAAACGCACATAAAAATAAAATTTGACAGATTGGAAACTAAATAAAATAAAATAAGAAGCAGTGTTATTATACAGCTAAAGTGTGTACAAAGTAGGTGGAAGTAAACTACATAAAAAATGACAGACGACTTCCTAACGAAATACAAGTGCAAAATTTAATCATCAGAGTCCTTGGCCTCAGCCGGAGGTTCCTGGATTCCCTTCCCCTTTTCTTGCTTCAAAGTGGCAGCCTTAGACAATGGTCTTTTGGAAGTAACTTTCCTAGGCTTGGCTGAGCTTTTTATTGGAGGAGTGGGGGAAGGTTTTTGTGTACGTTCCTTGATTTTGAGTCCAGGTTTGACGGGGTTAGGACTCGTGGCATCCGGACCTAATTGTTGAAGAGGTACATCAGGGTTGAGTTCTTTAAAAAGAGCCTCTGCCATCTCCCGGTCAATTTGTGCATTTTCCCTCTTCTCTAAGGCTACAATAGCCACTCCATAATCAAAAGCACACTCCTCAGTCAACCGTAGTTTCTCTTTCAATTCCTTGATGACATCTTCCTGACTCTCTACTCAGTTCCTTGCTTCATTGTATTGGACTATAATCTCCTACCATCCTTTCTTGATTTCCTTTTTCTCAACCTTATGAGCAAGCATCAGGAGTTTAATTTGATCAAGGAGTGGTTGCGTCACTGTAGCTTTCAAATCAGCCATGCCCTGAACTACATCTCTTTTTATGTAAGCATTGGCTTTCATGGCTCTGATGAGGGTGAAGTAAGGGGGCATGGGGGTAGAAAAGATTGGATAGATGGGCATATCAGCACTGGAAGAAGGGCCAGCCTGGAAAGGAAGGGGACTGGATGAGGATAAAGGTGGGGTGGAGGGCAGAGGGTGAGGTTCAATGGGAGTAAGGGCTGGTGGGGGGTTAGGGATTGATGTAGGGACAGTTGACTATTGGGGATGTTGGGTGAGAGTGGTTAACGTTGCCTGGATGGATTGTAAATTGTTTGGGATGGAGGCAGGGTTTGGTAAGGTGGAATGGAGTGACTGAAGATTGGCCTCAATTGTGGCTTAGGTTTGAGTATTGGCCAACATTTGGGAGTGTAGGGAAAGTAAGAGGTGTAGGATTTTCTGTAAGAGGTCTGGTCTGGTATTGGGTATGGGTTGGATAGGTGAAACTAGTTGGAAGGGAGATGTGGGTCTATGAGTGAAGGTAGTGGCCTGTGATGGTTCATGTGGTGGGTAAAGTATGGGGGGAGGTGAGTAGGGGAGAGGTGTATACTCAAGGTTGATGTCTCATAAGATAGTAGACATCATAGTGGAAAATTCCTCTCTTGAAAATGGCTCACTATCATGGGATAAGGGAATGGATTGGTCTACAAGCTCACTACGAATATGTGCAAAAGGTGGGGAGGTCTCCATGGAATAATGTGGGGTTTCAAAGGTGGGGACTTCAGGTTCATAAGGTGTGGGTATCGGTTCTGGAATGGTAGTGGATACAGGGAGTGGAAGTGTTTAGGTTATATAGGTGGGTTGAGGTGTAGTATGGGTTTTGGAAGTTTTCCTTTTCTTCTGGTATGGGATCTTGACAGGTGGGCTAGGGTGGGCTGGAAAAATTGGTGGGGAGATAGTGGTTATCATGGTTGGTGGTAAGATTGGGGTGGTTAATGCTGTGGTGATTGAGGAGATTGGCTTAGGTAAGGGTACTGTGCTTATTAGGAGTTGTGATGTCTGGATGAAGGGTCGAGGTGGTGGGGCAATGGGTGTAGATAAAGCTGAGGGGGAGGGGGTATGTGTTGGCAATGAGATTGGGGGCCTGGCTGGCCCAACAGAGGTTGCTGCCTCAATAGTAGCAGCAGCAACAGCAGCTTTTTGAATTGTGGGGGCTGCTTCTCCCAATAATTCCTTCCTCTTTTCCCTCTTTCCCATCATTGTGCCACTAATACCCCATTGTTTCTCCCCGACAACGGTGCCAAAAACTTGTTGGTCGACATTTTAGACTGCTGCTAATTTATTAAGAATAGTGGAGAGAATAAATCTAGAGTGGTGATGGGTCATTACCGCAAGTCTAAAACACACACAATCCTACAAGATACAGGGTCCATTGTAGTAAGTTAAGTCCTAAAGAGATATCCCCCCCCCACCTAGACCTAAGCTAGGCTTAGGCTTATATAACAGTTGGTTCTCTCATAATTAGGGTTAGGAAAAACCCTAATTTCTCAATATAATTGTGGCCCATTCCTATTTCTTGGATGCCTCGAGGCGTGTACACAGAGATTAGAGCATTAGAGTGCGTGCCCTAATTGCTAGAGATTCTCAGATTGCCCTTACAGAAGTTGGGAGAAGTTTAGAGCCCGATCCTCGCTGAATAGAAAGGATTTGTAGATCTTGCCGCGTGATAGAATTGGCATCACAGGGTTAAATTGACTTGAAGTTCATGCAGTCGCGGGGTTTACATCTTGGTCATCGCGGGGTACTAATGGTTGTCGCGAGATTGAATTTTCAGCTTTGAATGGTGCGGCGATTGCTCGCGCGGTTCGTCCCTTAGTGAATCTCGCGATAGATCTTCACGAAGAAGCAGTGTTCAAGAATTTCTGGGTCACGCGAGATTCACTGAAGGTCTGTATCTCGCGGCCACTGTGCGACAACTGCACACAGGAATGTCTGAAGCCCTCTCTTCTGAGTGAGTCGCGCGGAGCTTAACGGTTCCCCTTTTGAGCTGCGCGAGACTGCGCGAATGCTTTAGACTGAGCCTCGGGAGGACCTCGTGAAGTCTGCTTTTCAATTCTTTCTGGCACCAAACAGCACGAGAACGGCGCAAAGACTACGCGAATGCTTCACTCACTTATGGCTGAGCTTCGCGAGAGCCGCGCGAAGACTGATTTGCATATCAAATCGCGCGGGAGCAATGCGAGAACTGCGCGACCAGTTATTGTGCTTCCTCCAGGGGCTCGCGACAACTGTGCGAAAGCATTATCTCTGGTTCAATTAAACTTTGCGACATTTGCGTGAGGCATCCTTCTTGGTTTATTTCTGCTTTGATGTGCCTATGCTTCGGCCAACTTTCTGTCTGGTTTCATCCTTCATTCTGCTGAGGTAGTTCTGGGACAACATTGAGCTTCTTGGCATGGTTAGGAGTTTATTAGCAGCTGCTGCTTATTACCTACAGAATAGACTTAAAGCACATTTATTAAATGATTAAGGGTCTAACAGAAATTAAGTTAAGGGGTGAAAAGTGGTACTTTTCAGGTCTTAACACACCCCCAAACCTAATCTTTGCTAGTCCCTTAGCAAAGCTGTAATTAAATGCCACTTTCGTAGGGATCACGGATATATTTTGCATATGTACCAAGCCTTTTAAACCCCTAGGTGATCCCTAGTGGAGGAGTGAAGTCTCCTGAGGGTTTTCACTGAAGACACCCACAAACTTCACCATTAAAATCAGTTAAGTATAGTGCAGATAATGACAACACAGATTCAAATGTTTAAAGTTTCATTCCACACCCATTTAACACTTAGAGGAAACTGCAGCAATGTTTGCAGGCCATTTGGAACTTAAGTTAACATGTGTTTGTCTGACCACCATTCATTTAACATTAGAATTTCAATATATAAAAATCAGTACTCTGCTTGCCTTTAATTCAAAATCTAGGTTGGATACTTCCCTAATGGGTTAAAATTCAGACCCAATTCTCACTTGGGTTATCTCTCAACATTAATAACCTGAGGGTATTCTCATTCTCAACAGCTCAAGAGCAGTTGCTGACCCCAAATGAGCTTGCAAGCATGAGCATAGGCCAAGCTTCTAATTTCTGACATCTTTAAGGATTTTCACCATAGATTGGGCAACTCTTCATCTCCACATGACAGCTCATTTGACTTTGGATCCACAAGGTCTTTTAGAATGGGTTGTAATGTGGCTTATGGCTGAGGGGTGTACAGAATAAAGGGGTAAAAAGGGAGTCCAAATTAAGAAATCAGTAAGGTAAGGAGTGGTTCATGACTTCAAACCCTTCATTTCAGTAAAAACTTCATCTTCCTCTTATATTTCAGAGACATGGTGGCTAGCTTCTCCTCTTCTTTTCAATTTTCAGATGATGATGTTCTCTAGGCTTCTCTTTCTTTTTCTCTTTTTATTTTCTTTATTCATTCTTTGGATGAAATGCCACACAACTGTCATTGATACACAGTTGTTCACAAGTTGCTTTTCTTCACCTTCCACAGAATATTGGATCATTCTCAATATCTTTACCTCCATCTCCTTTACCTTCTGAATTCTCAGAGTGAGGGTAAGGTTGACTCAGGTAATGAGGTTAAGGTGCAAGTTTTCTGCTATTTGTGAAAGAAAAAATATGATTTTAAGGCTCAACTAGTGTAAGCAAAAGGGCAGATTTTAAAAGGTTAAATTTTTAGGCTCAAACTGCCCAAATGAGGGCCTTGAATCATTTCCTTAGTCTCATGAGTGTTGTCAATTAGTTTTGATTAGGAGTTGCACAACTTCTAGTGAAAAAGTCTTGATTCAATTAGTCCTTAGAGCAGAAATAATGCCACAAACAATCTTCAAACGAAAATGCTAGGCCCAAATCTCACTAGGTGTAATCTTCAAATTTAACTCATGGGGTGTATTTTTGTCTGTTTCTCTCCTCCTAGGCTCACTAAGTACTTAGCTCAAAAAATTTCTAATATTGGCTTTATGGTGGTGTCAAGATCACTTTTATCTGTTTCCAAAAGTCTACAAAAATATTTAAATCTCTACATGTTTCCTCATTGTATCAAGTTAAGTGGAAATTGACTTTATTCATCCCATTTTTACTACCATTACTGCACTAAAATTAACTGGTCTATTGGCAGACTGCCACACCCCCAAACCATTCGGAGCAATGTCCTCACTGGTTCAGAGGTGATAAAAGACAGAAGAATCTAATCAGACAGACAGAAATAAACACAATAGAAGATAGAGAAACTGAAAAAAATAATGCTAAGAACAGTATAGAACAAAAAAAAATTATCATTAAAAAGAAAAATGAAAATGGTACAAAAAGAGTGTAAAAGAAAAGAGTAAATGGGGGGGTGGGATCAAGGGAGAGGCGGTGGAGGAGGGTGTGAGGAAGATGCAGGTGGATCCAATTTTCTCTTTTTCTTCTCTTTCTTCTCCTTCTTCCTCTTTTTCTTTTCCTCCTTGGCGAGGATCCTCTGAACCTCGTCATATTCGTCCCAGAGAAATTGTAATGGGTCTGGTTCCTTAGGCGGTGGGGAATCCTCCCAGATGGGGTAGAATTTGATTGGGAACCCGAAGGGGTTGTCATCCGCCATTTGTGTGAGTAGGTATGGACTTCTAGGGTTAGAATTGGAGGGATGAGATGAAAAGGGACTAATGGCCGATTTAAAAGAGGGGGACGAGGGAACATGAATCGGTGGAATTGAAATTGTGCTCCTTTTCAAACTTGGCAATAAATGAGCATTGTGTGGGGAAAGAAGAAACACACAACTGGCTCTTGGAAAAGAGAATGAGCATTAACTGAATGTCTAAAGATAGGCATGGTATTTAAAGGGGTCAGTGTATCGCGCGGGGATCCTCGCGAAGAATAATCAGTGATGAGTAAAGTACATTTCTTGCGCAGCTGAGCTGGGGATCTCCGCGAGGTAGCCTAACATGGCTCATCAATTTAAAGAAGAAGCCATTGAAATCCCTGAGGCAGGTATTTGCACAGATTTATATAGCCACCATCTACATCTATCCTCCACACGGATTACTATTGCAAAGAAGCATAGCCTTCCTAAAATCATCTCCCATGTATGACAAAAAAGAACACAATGAAAACTATCAAACAGAACAAGCACACAAAACAGCGCAATAGACAAAAACTAGAGATTCTATTGAAGTGGGAGAAAATATTTACAAATTTAGTTACAAGAAGTAAAACCTAATCTACAATCTAAAAACTGGGATCTAATCTGATTCCGAATCTGTAAGGAAATCCCAACCCATCCTTTTAGCCTGTGCCTTAAGGGCAGCTCTGTCCTGTTTCTTCTTTTCCTCCCTGGCCTTTTTCTTTTCGGCTGCTATTTTCTGTACAGTTGGAGCTTTAGGTGCCCTCACCCTTACTTTTGGTGGCTTGGGAGCTTTTGGTTCCTTGTGTTCTTGAGGGGCTTTTCCTTTGTGCTTAGCAGGGGGGGTGACAGGGGGTTTTCCTTTCCCTTTGCCTTTGGCTTCTGCTTCTACAGTGGGGACCACTAGAGATTTCCCTTTTCCCTTAGCTTTGGCTTCCTCAGTGGGGACCACGGGGGATTTCCCTTTGCGAGTGGACTCAGGTTGGGCAGGGGATTGTGCCTCTTCAGACTGGGCAGCAGGCTCTTTTCCAATTTTTAAAGGGACAGCTTTGGGAACAGACCTCTTAGCAGTGACTTTCCTCCGCTGAGGGTAAGTTTGCTTCTGTGGTGGTTCAGCAGAGGTCGTGGTAGGGGTAGGTTGCTCTGTAGTTGGAGGCTGCTCCATAGGAGGTGAAGCAGGAGCTTTTCCTTTGACTTGCTGGGGCTTAGGTTGTGCCTCCGCAGACTGGGCAGGTGGAGTTGGAGTAGTAGTTGGCTCAGGCTTAGGCATGTGAATAGAGATGGGGGTCGACTGCAGAGGGACATTTCTGGCAGCAGCCAATGCAGATTCCAATGAGGCTATCTGGATTTGATGTTTGAGGATGTCAGTCTCATGGATCTCCTTTTGGATTTTTTGGATCTCCTGTGCATTGTTAAGCCGTTTTTCAAGCATTCTTGCCCGGGCATTCGCTGCAGTAGCATTAGATTTCTCATTGTTGTTACTTCTTAGTGTGCTTGATTTATGTGAGTTTTGAAAAAACAAATTTATAGCTACTAAATTACAGTGGCTCTAGACTATATAAACAAATAAGGAAATATCAGCACAGTTAGAAGAGAATTAGCCTGCAAGATCAGGGCCAATTGTAGCAAGTTTTAAAAGTAAGTGAGTGAAAGATCGTCCACAGAGAATTTGTTTAAAATGTAAGATAAACCTCCAGATCTGAGCTACCAGATCTGGCTTCTTATCCTATCTAGAAAGCTGATAAGATGAGAGGTTTGAATTTGTCACGTTTAACAAACTAAAAACAAAGAAAAATTTAAACTAAATGATCCAGATCCGAGTTGGGGGAGTGATTGAAACAAAGATGGAGAAGTAATATCTAAATCTGATTTGGCCTTTGAAATCTAATGAGAATAACTGCAGCTCAGCAGAGGTGATCCAATCTTCATCTGGCTACAAGCACAGATGTAAGAGAGATAAATCTAATTCAAGGATTAGGCTTACACTTATGGCTATGGTCTGTCCACTTTAATGGACCCAAACCATCCAATAGTCTTTAATCCAAATCCCTAGTTTAGAACAAGAAGCATCACTACAAATGCTGTGAGAGATTAGGTTACCAACACTAATTCTCACAGGATTAATGAATCAAGGGAAATTGCATAAAAAATAGTAAATCTAAAGGAGTCTAATGCAATAAGGAGATCAGAGGGAACCCTTAACATGAGTCCAATTGAGAAAATACGGTTTACAGCAACCTTTTCAAATCCACCGTTACAATTATAGAGCATGCCTAAAACAAATTTCCTTGAATACAACTCTCTTTTGAATTACAGAAATGTCTCACAGCTCTCAATTGCAAGTCAAAGTGAAGCTATTACAGGGATTACAGACAAACTATCTGGTTTGGAAATGGGGGAATAGGAATGAAACTCAAAATCTGGATACCCAAATTGGGCAAATGGTTCGTCTATTTAATTTTTTCCCTAAGCCAGCTCAGATGTGTATCAACCAATCAGAATTGGATAGATCTGTATCAACCAATAGGAGTCGAGCACAAGGATCCAGATCTATTTTGGCCAATCATAACTGCTTGATCTGGTTCAGCCAATCAGGTGATAGAAGCATCAATTCTGTTATGTAATTCAAAAATCTGTTTGAGCTTCTAGAAGTTCCCGCCAAGTAATTTCATCTTTGGGTGTTCACATGGGGTGGAATATGCCTTTGGTTCGTGCTCAGAATCTTTCGGAATGTCCCTGGGTTTTAAAACGCATTGGGACGCATGCAACAGATTACTGAATTGCCCTTGTTAAAGCTGCGAATCTCCAGAATACCTTTTCGCAGAGCTTAAGGGTCTTTTCGCAAAGTGTTGTGACTTCTGAAGTTCTTTTCGCAGAGTTTGGAGACCTTTTCGAAAAGAACTGTAACTTCTGGAGATCTATTCGCAAAGCTTGGGGACCTTTTCGCAAAGTTCAATCTTCTCTTCGAGGAGTTCAGATGCTCTTCGAAAGCTACGCCTGGAGTTTTAGTCCTTTTCGCAGAGTTCAAGGTTCTTTACGAAAAGTGCAGGTTCTTTGCGAAAAGAACTCTGTAGTGCATTTCTATTCTAATTGTTCGCCTGCCTGTCTTTGCCTCTTTACTTTAGACCTTTCAACAGCTGATGAGGTTGTTTCTTCACTTCCTTTCTTTGGACTGACATGGATTGTCATCTTTTTTACACTTTTAAGCTGCTTTTATGGTTAAGCCTGTCTTTATTGTTAGCTGCAACATAGGCACTTAAAAAACTTATTTAGTTCTCTCAAGGATCTATCAAGGCCCAGATTAAGGGGTGAAAAATGGTATTTTCCAGTTCTCAACACACCCCCAAACCTAACCTTTGCTAGTCCCTGAGCAAAGACAAAATTTAAAAATAGAATGAAAAGCCATTTTTGTAGGGAGCACAGTTGCATTTAGCATATGCAACAAGCCTTTTAAACCCCTAGGTGATCCCTAGTGGAGGAGTGAAGTCTCCTGAGGGTTTTCAATGAAGGTACCCACAAACTTCTCCAATAAATCAGTTAAGATCAATGCAGTTCTGTTAAAGCAAACTTTCATCCAATCAGATTATTCACACCTGCATCAGTCAGGTTGTAAGAAGATTTTCAAGAAAACATCAGGTCAAAAGTAAAATTCTGTTGTAATTCCTTTACCATTCACTCAGTTGGTGTCAAAAAGTTTTTACAAGAAAATTAATGAAAAGCTTGCCTTCTATTTGAAAATTCAGTTTTGATGTTACCCCAAATAATTTGATTTCAAACTCAACTTTCACCGTGGTTTTCACTCACCATGCAAATATGAGGGTTGCACTATTTCACACGACTCAAGAGCAATTCTACCTCAAATAGGAATGTAAGCGAGAGCATAGGCATTGCTTTTCGATTCTGAATTTACTACTTTTTCACCATAGATTACACAAATCCTTATCTCCATATGACTCAATCCATCATTGATCGATGAGACTTTAACTTGGGTTGTAATGTGGCTTATGGGTGAAATTTATCAAGAATAAAGGGTGGAATAGAGTTCAAAATTGAGAAGTCAAGGTAAGGAGGTGATAGACACACCTTCTTCAATTCAAAGACAATTTCATCTTCTTCTTTGAATTTTCGAGCCAAAGTGGCCATCTTTTCTCTTTCTTTTCAAACTTCCAATGAAATGCCTTCTCCCTTTTTTTCAAAGCAACATTGATCGAATGCCACATTTCTTCTGGCGATACATCATTGCCTTCAATTATTTTTCTTTTCTTTTACCAAAGCATTTACCCAACTCACCTTTCTTCAGCTTTCTTTCCTTTACCTTCTGAATTCTCAGAGTGAGGGTTAGGCTAAATGAGGTTGATGAGGTTTCAAAGAAATCTTGGATTTATAAAGCTCAATTGGTGTGTATCAAGGGCAGTTTTAAAAGGTGGGGCTTTTTGAAGTTCAAACTGTCCAAAAGAAGGCCCTACATCATGTCTTTAATATCATGATTGCTGTCAAGCTATTTTAACTTGGATATATGTAACTTCTAGTGATAACAAGCCGATTCAAATAGTCCCTAGAGCAGAAAAAATTGCCAATTCATACCTCCAAAGAATACATTTCAGCAGGCCCAAATCTCACTGGGTGTGGTTTTCTATCAAATTCTTGAGGTATATCATCACTGCTTTCTCTCTTTTTAGGTTTACTAAAACATCAATTTTTTATTTTTTTTTTAGCAATTTTCTGACCTTCACTTCATGAAAGTATTAGAATTACACTAGAAATCAATTTTAAAAAGTTTTAACTTCCTCATTTTTCAAAACAACAGGTGTGAAATTACTTCATTTTCAAAAATTCTGCAGGTCATAAGCTGCATCAAGCATTAACTTATTTTATTGGCATACCTGCCATACCCCCAAACCTAAGATGAACATTATCCTCAATGTTCTAGACAATGAGAGACTAGGGTCTGCAGGGTAAAAGAAGAAAGAAAAACTAAGAACATAAAAAATCTAAACTATATGCAGCAGAAAATAAAAATGTAAAACTGAAGATATGAGCAAGGAAATGGAAAATATGATATACAAATGCAAGAAAAATCAACAAAACAACGCTAGAACTGCTAAATAAAATCTAACAAATAGAAGGATTACTATGCAAATGAAAGGAAACTAATGCTAATAACAGAGAAACAGTAAAAACAAGGTAAGGGACTGAATACAAAGTTGAAAAAAATAGAAAAGTGTTGATACAAAAATAGAATTTGTTAATGTAAAATAGGAAAATAAAGTTAGAAACTAACTATACTCACAGAAAAATGATGAAAATCAGTAAAACTAGGACACATTAACCTAAGAAAGAAAAAAAAAAAAAAAAAAATCAGCGATCTAAAAACAGAATTTGAAACTAAAATTCCTAAAACAGAAACTCTAATGTCAAATGATACATCCTAAGCCCAAAGAAAAACCCCAAAAACTTGAGATACTTATGAATCTAAGTGATTATAAAAATGATTAGCAGGAATAATATATAGTGAAGAGCAAGATTCATAAGACTGATCCCTTTGTTGATGATGTGTATGAATAAAAAAAAAATAATGAAGCATGGGAGCACATATTAAAAATAGGGTTCACACACAGCTGAGACCCATTTATGATGAACAAATCTCGAAGGAAAATAAAATCAGTGGGTCCATTGAATATTCAAAACAGTCTATGATTCACTACTCATTATCCTACATGATTCCTAAAAAAGAAAAAATGATCTCAGCAGGTCCTGATGGGAAAAGTGGATGCAAATGGAGAAAAACAGCCCATCCGGAAGATATCTATATATATATATATATATATTATTTTTTTTTTTGTTTTTATAATTTTCTATATATATATATTTTTTTTTACTTGTTTTGGATCAGCCCGGGCTCAACAAGAGCCCTTATTTACTACTGCTGAAAATAATGAGAAACAACTCAGAGATTTTCTATTTGTGTTTTCATTTTCTTTTATTTTGTATTTGGTTTTGTAAAAAATCAAGATGCCTAAAAAGGCAATGAAATTATAATCAAAACAAACATTAAACATAGCAGAACTGCTGGTTCTCAAGAATTTAAAAATAGAAAATGAATGCAAAGGAGAAGGGGATGCAAACTCAAGCAGATCTGATCCAGCTTTAGTCCAGATGCTCCTTGTTGGACGGCTGCTTCAGATCTGCAAAAATCCAAAAATTGCAGCAGTACCTTATTCAAGATATTGACAAAAGTAAAAAGAAAAACTCAGGCTACTGCCCAAATTTGACAAAAAGACAAAAGAGTGGCAGCAGCATTTATTCAAATAACTAGAAGGCAAAGAAAAAAAACCCAGAAAAATAAAAAAAATTCTGCAAGAAAGAAACAGTTTTCTATACAAAAAGCAGAGACATTTAATCAAGCACTTGGAATGCAAAGTGCGCTTTTAAAGAAAAAATTAAAATGAAAATCAAATCAACAAACTTGAAAAACTTAGGTCTACCAATTTTAAAATCTATTCCCGAACAGTATACTTCGTTCAGTTACGTATTGCTAGAACGAAACATGTGGTAATTATGTATAACAGATTATGCTTAGTAAGAAAAAGAAAAGCTCTAGGAATTACTATGATTGCTCAGCTTAAACAAAAAAGATAATTGATGAAAGAATTTGCAAATTCAGGTTGATTTTAGCCAGTAGAGATCAAGTGTGAAAGAGTGTCAGGTTTAAAGTTGTGAAAGATGTAAGAATTTGTTTAAAATTATAAACCTAGATCGGATAAACTATCCTATCTAGAAAGTGATAAGATGAGAGGTTTGAATTTATGTTAACAAACTAAAAACAAAAAAAAAAAAAATGGAAATTGGAAGTAATTGAAACAAAGATAAGTAATATATAATGATTTGGTCTTTGAAATCTAATGAGAATAAGCTACTCATAGAGGTGATCCAATCTTCATCTGGCTACAAGCACAGATGTAAGAGAGATAAATCTAATTCAAGGATTAGGCTTACACTTATGGCTATGGTCTGTCCACTTTAATGGACCCAAACCATCCAATAGTCTTTAATCCAAATCCCTAGTTTAGAACAAGAAGCATCACTACAAATGCCGTGAGAGATTAGGTTACCAACACTAATTCTCACAGGATTAATGAATCAAGGGAAATTGCATAAAAAACAGTAAATCTAAAGGAGTCTAATGCAATAAGGAGATCAGAGGGAACCCTTAACATGAGTCCAATTGAGAAAATACGGTTTACAGCAACCTTTTCAAATCCACCATTACAATTACAGAGCGCAGCTTAAACAGCTCTCAGATTTGTAGTCTTGAATACAACTCTCTTTTGAATTACAGAAATGTCTCATAGCTCTCAATTGCAAGTCAAAGTGAAGCTATTACAGGGATTACAGACAAAGTATCTGGTTTGGAAATGGGGGAATAGGAATGAAACTCAAAATCTGGATACCCAAATTAGGCAAATGGTTCATCTATTTATAGTTTTCCCTAAGCCAGCTCAGATGTGTATCAACCAATCAAAATTGGATAGATCTGTATCAACCAATAGGAGTCGAGCACAAGGATCCAGATCTATTTTGGCCAATCAGAACTGCTTGATCTGGTTCAGCCAATCAGGTGATAGAAGCATCAATTCTGTTATGTAATTCAAAAATCTGTTTGAGCTTCTAGAAGTTCCCGCCAAGTAATTTCATCTTTGGGTGTTCACATGGGGTGGAATATGCCTTTGGTTCGTGCTCAGAATCTTCCGGAATGTCCCTGGGTTTTAAAACGCATTGGGGCGCATGCAACAGATTACTGAATTGCCCTTGTTAAAGCTGCGAATCTCCAGAATACCTTTTCGCATAGCTTAAGGGTCTTTTCGCAAAGTGTTGTAACTTCTGAAGTTCTTTTCGCAGAGTTTGGAGACCTTTTCGAAAATAATTGTAACTTCTGGAGATCTATTCGCAAAGCTTGGGGACCTTTTCGCAAAGTTCAATCTTCTCTTCGAGGAGTTCAGATGCTCTTCGAAAGCTACGCCTGGAGTTTTAGTCCTTTTCGCAGAGTTCAAGGTTCTTTACGAAAAGTGCAGGTTCTTTGCGAAAAGAACTCTGTAGTGCATTTCTCTGTTCGAATTGTTCCCTGCTTCGCCTACAGGTCTTTGCCTCTTTACTTTAGACCTTTCAACAGCTGATGAGGTTGTTTCTTCACTTCCTTTCTTTGGACTGACATGGATTGTCATCTTTTTGACACTTTTAAGCTGCTTTTATGGTTAGGCCTGTCTTTATTGTTAGCTGCAATATAGGCACTTAAAACACTTATTTAGTTCTCTCAAGGGTCTATCAAGGCCCAGATTAAGGGGTGAAAAATGGTATTTTCCAGTTCTCAACACTCATACTCCCAATTTATCTAATGATAAGTAGATGTAGCCTTGGCCTTTTGGTAGGCATCCAAAATGTTAGTCCACCCCAATGAGATGCCCAGAAGCTGCTATCAGTGTTCCTCCGTCATTTTATCAATCTGCTCCAACAGGGGGGTCTCAATTGATTGGCGAAGCTTGGCCATGCCCCTCAGGACATCCTTCCTCAGGTAAGCATTATCCCTCCTGTGATGGAGGATGGTGAGGTAGGGAGGGCTATATATATAAGACGTCCGAAAAAAGAACAGATGTGAGGACAGTTTTAGGCCGTCTTATTTTTAACCGTCTTATTTTGGATCGTCTTATTTCATCTATTTTGACGTAGTGGCATCCAAGGAAAACATTGTGCTCTTGGGAACATCTATGAGAGCCATACAAGCCATAGCCTCCATGCTAGGCCACAAGTGAAATGAAATACATAGAGATCTCGCTAAAAAGTTCCACGTGAAGTCCAGAGCCCAGATGGTCATGCATATACACGATGTTCTAAACACTTGTCCTAGAACGAAATATATGGAGATATCCCCAAAAAGTTCCACATAAATTCCAGAGTCCAGATGGTCATGCCTATACACGAGGTTCTAGACACCATAAATTTCCGAGTAAGCTATATAAATCAAGAATGGGCAACAATGGTAAGGTAATCACTCACCTTTGAAAATGATCTACAGCAGATCAAAACAGATTAGAGAATCATTCTTGGAGAGGAACCCTGCCACAGCATAGGTCTTTTGAAAACAAGATTCAGTTCCCATACCCTTGCATAAGACTTATGAAGCTCATAATTGTGTTAAAAGCACTAGTCCAGCCCTTCCATATATATGAAGCCTGTTCCAACCACCAAGTCTTAAGGAGTGTGCGTCTCCTCATACTTCACTCTCACTATCTCAAACCAGAGGTCTGGCTACTACTCCAGGCTAGCTTCTGCAATCTGCCACCACCATTAACCTAGTAAAGTCAAGTGGAAGGACCTAATTTGTCAATCCCTACTCAACCTCCCTAGGATTGATGACCATGTACCAATTGACCAAATGCACTTCCCTCGACTCGCTCATTCGACTCCAAAGAAGTTATTCAAATCTTAACTATTTTATTAGGATGGTGTAGATGGGCATATATGCTAAAGCCTAATTAATCATAAAGAGCCTAATCTCGAATAAGTTCTTGATTACTAAATTTCAATATGTTGAATAAGGAAGTGTTGTTTGGGCATGCCAAGAGAGTTATACTTATCGGCAAGGACCCATATTCTAATTCTACAATCTTTGCTATCTCTTTGCATTAAGCCTCCTTGGTGTTGATCAAGTTGATGCCCTCATTAGCCACAACTCTCCACTTCTAGGATCTCTCTAGGTCTCATAGAGCCCCCTTTCGGCTAGTAGAGACCAAGTAACTCATTAGACCCTTAATTCTACCAAGTAGGACTTTGGGGATAATTTTTTACTCCACAACCAGACTTACCAAGCAAAACTGTACTATTTCACCTGCATTCCTTACTTTGATATTAAAGTTAAGAAGGTGGACGTTGAAAACTCCTCCAGTTTTATGTTAGAAGAAGAAATCCACCACTGCACTAAACAAGTCCTTATCCACTAAGTCCAATTCCCTTATACTATTAAAGGTCCTAACTCATGTGCTCGTAAATTATAGAATTCCAGTAGAGAAAAAAGATTTCCCCAAACTTGAGTTGTGAAAGCTCTTTCCACTTTTTTATAATATCTTCTAGTCACTTTTGTAAGATGCGGTTTACATAAAAAAAAAAAAAGTGATGAAACATATTTACTAATAAGTATATTTCTCATGGGAACGTAAATATCGTAGTGTCAAAATTGGAAAAATATAAAAAGGACAGAATTAATTTCTCTTTGCCAGGTATGAACATGCATCATTGATTTCACCTAAATATATATATATATATTTTCAAAGTCAAGATTAATGAGAAATTTAAGATGTTTTTGAAGTACTACCTCCGTTCTACCTGAATCTAACCTTCCAGCTTATCTAATGTCAGTGCTCTTATTCCTGTTTCCAAAAAAAAACTAAATCAGATAAGGGAACAAAGAAATATGGTATGAAAAATGATATGGCTAATTGTAACTTGACCAAATTCCCACCAATAGAAGGCAAGATTAGAGCATAGATGGAATGGTAAAAAGGAAAAACCAAAATCTCGCCTATAATAAAAAAGAACAATATAATTGTCTCTAGTAAAGATGACAAAGGATTCCTCTGTTACCTTAGCTACAATTAGAAATAATCAGATGATATTTATGGTCCGAAAATGAAGTTCAGATGATAGTATACAAAGAAAGAAAGAGAGGGAGAGAGAAAGAGAGGGAGAGAGAGAGAGAGAGAAGAAAAGAAGAAATAATGAAAATTTTATTCCAATGAAATATTCTAACAAATTAAGAAAAATATATGCGAGGCGTTAACGGGACAAAGAGAATACCAGATCGATAACCCCATGGCTACCACCATTGCTGCTTGGGAGCCTCCAAGCTATTGTGGTCGCCATCTTCACACAATTTTAGAGTCCTTCAAATTAACTGATCGAGATCCTTCTCTCCTCTATAGATCCATTTTGAAAACTTGTCACATTAGACAAGCAAATGCAGATCAAATCTCTGTTAACCTATAAACGAATAAATAAGCCAAATCTCATCATATAAGTTCATCCAGTGGATCTATATATCATACAAAATAAGAAAAAAAAAATTAGAGTTGAAATTAGAGAAAGCTGAATCGAGAGTTGAAAATTCAGATCTATAGCCGTAACGCAAGCATTCAAGAATGCTAGCAAAGAAAAAAAATCAGTTATCTTACTTGCTAGTTCTCAGATCGACTGTTCTCCAACTCAATTTCCCAATTTCCTCAAGAATAAAACGAAAATGTAGTCGATTTCAAAGGGGAAAACAAAAACACATAGGGATTTAGGGTTTGAGCGAGAGAGATTTGAGCGAGAGGGATTTAGGGTTTGAGTGAAAGGGAATGTGGGGGATTTAGGGTTAGAGTGAGAGGGAATGAAGGGAGAGGGGAGAAGGGAGGTGGGAGAAGGGAGAAAGTTTGAGTTCTGGAGAAGGGACAGAGAAGGAAAAAAATAGCCTTATATAGTGGCCCGATTGAATCCGTCGTGGGCTTAAGTGGAGTGGTCGGGTTAGCTCTCGTGGGTTGACCCAAATCTGACCCTACACCGACGGCACACTAATTTCAGCTGTCGGCGTATCCGGGTTTTCTGGTAGTGAACAAATAAGAAGAAAAGAACTTAGAATAAGAAATTTTACTCAAAACATGAAGAAATTCATCCAAAAATAGAGTATATATAATAAACTACACCAAATCCTAGTAGAACTCTAATTATAACTCAAAATTCAAATCTGATTGAATTATACACTGTTCTGATAGTGTATAATTCAATTTCACTGCAATTCAGGTGTATAATTTCTCCTTCCTGAACCTCTAATTATACACTACGGATCTAGTGTATAATTTGACCAAAAATAAAAACTAAAATAAGTATAAATAAATAATAATAATAAAAAAAAATTAAAACCAGTAACAATAATAATGCGACGCGCAAAAGGCGATGCCATCAACGCAAACCAGGTAAGTATCATTTCTTCACCCGATATTTTTATAAGTATAAATATTCTAACAATAAGTATCAAAACCTTTTCAAAACCCGACTTTCCTGATTTTGATGAATCCGCTTAGCGACGTCTCTAGAGCTGCATTTTTCGATTTCACCCAATTGATTTAAGTTAAACCCCAAAATTTCAAAACTTTGCATGCATTCCTCCCTTATCTCTCTCTCTATTTTCTTCTCTCCCCCTGTGGAGTAGAACATCAAGTATAATCAACTTTAAGAAGTAATAAATGTTTTCCAAAGGAAACCCCTTGAGCGTCATTAGAGTGAGCAACAACGCAATTGGTCTTACATGATCTGCAAGGCCTTCGCCATCTTATCAATATCATTTCCCTTTTATCTTGACATTCACTTGCACCACCTGTACTTCGACTGCGTAAAATTCTCCTGTCTGGACGTGACATGCACCCATGGCAGTGGAAAATCCTCTCGATTGCTACATCAGGCCTCTGAATCATTACTTTGACTTAACTCGTGCAGACAGATAAAAATGTTGAGCATTCCATGTCAGCTCTTTTAGTCTACATATACGATCTCTTTGAGAAACAAGAGGACATGCACATCGAGGTATCTACTTCTTTGACATAACCTTACTTCACAAGGGTGCACCGAAGAGGGGCATCTGTAGACATCCCATTTTTGATCTTTTGAAGTATACAAAGTGTTTGATCAACCACTTGGCCCTTCTCCTAATTTCTAGAAAAGTCAACCTCGACCAGAAATCTCAGAACCCCTCCTTTTGAGAATTATACGCTAGACTCCCAGCGTATAACTGGACCATCTCGGAGTAGGAGACCCGATAGGACCCAACAACTTCCAAGACGGCTCAACAAGTCGTTCCCTTTCAGAACTCTTGATTATATGTTGTATCCACAACATATAATTCATTAGAGTCGTGTCTGGACTCTGAGTCCAGGCCCAACCGGCTGCATTAACCGACTTCCCAGCCGCCGCCTGAATTATACACTGGAATCCCAGCATATAATTCATTATATGCTGGAATCCCAGCATATAATTCATTATACTCTGGATTCCCACCATATAATCTGGAATATACGCCTGACCTCCAACATATAATTCTGAATTATACGCTGGACTCCCAACGTATAATTGGTCGAGACTAGAAATAACCCTTATCCTCTCATTCCAAAAACACATCACACATTCTTTTACTTATTCTCTTTGAGATTTTCGAGGTTGGCTCTGAAATTCTGAATTAGAACTAAGTTAAACTCTAAATGTTCGGTTTAGAACTACTTTATTCTAGGAGTCTCGTAGAGTAGTCGTTCTAGTTGGGGTTGGCCATTCTACTTTGATTCTCGAGCTTTCCGAAGAGTGATAAGGTAGCCCTAGAGCTTTTCTCCCTTACGATACTCTTGTCCAAATTCTCTACATTAGATCCAATTAGGTCTACACCCCTTTCGTGCATATTTTAAAACCATCATAGCCTTTAAACCGATTTACCCAAGAGAGCCAACGGAGGTTACTCAGGAACAGGTTCGATCCTCCTACGCATAACAAGCCACCACACCACTTTTAGTTTAGATCATTTAGGTTAGAATTCTGAATTAACTAAGACTTTAGGAAACCCTAGCTGCTAAAGCCGGTAGGCCAACATTTAGTATAGGAGTCTAATCCACAACCTCCCTATCCTCGCAATCAGTGACGTTCTACAACGTCAATAAATATCTATAGGTGGCGATCACATCCTTTTATTTATGTTAATATGTCTACCTACTATTAGCAATTTTTCTTACAGGGTATTAACTACACTTGCTTACCATTACTCACCTTTATCACCCCTTCACAAATAGAGTCTCATGTGACCACATTGGGCCATTTTCTCGAATCCGAGAGGGTTCCCGAAAACGCGTACCAATAGGGGGGTAGTAAAAGAATGGTTCCTAGAAATGCCTAGAACGCCTGTAGTACGTGCTAAGAAGTGATTAAAAGAAAGAAAGGAAAAAATGATTTCTGAATTAATTAAAAGGGGACAACCCTAGCAAAAGGAGTCCCACTGTGATCGCCAGTCTATTGGTACGCATTTTCGATAACCCTCTCGGATTCGAGGAATGGCCCAATGTGGTCACTTGGGATTCAATTTAAAAGGGGGCGAAGGTGCACTAGCAACAACTAAGGTTATTTATGAACCTGCAAAGAACTTTGTTAGTGGCAAATGATTTGATAAACGTACCTGAGGTTGATATGATCGTCATCTATAGATGTTTATCGAAGTTGTAGACGTCATTGATCGCGAGGATAGAGTGAAGGTTTGTGGGTTGGACTCTTATACTAAATACTGGCCTGTCAGCTTTAGCAGCTAGGGTTGTCTAAAGGTTTAATTAATTCGGAATTCTAACCTAGAGATACTAACTAAAAGGGGTGTGGTTGCCCTTTATGCGCGGGAGGATGCACCGGTTCCCAAGTACCCTCCGTTGGCTCCCTTGGGCAAGTAGGTTTAAAGACTAAAAGATATGCAAGAGTGTATCAGTCCTGATTGGCACATGAGAATTTGGAACGGGTGTCCTAAGGGAAAAGCTCTATGGTTGATCCCATCTCTCTTCGGAAGGCGTGAGAATCGAAGTAGAAGGGTACCCAACGAGATCCCTAGAAGGAAGTTGAAGTTCTAAACCTAACGTTAAGAGTTCAACTTTTTCTAATTCGGAATCTCAGAGCCAACCTCAAAAATTTCAAAGATAAAGGATGAAAGAATGCGTGTTCGATATGAGGGGGGCAGGGACCTATTTATAGTATCGGCCACTTATACGCTGGAAGTCCAGCGTATAATTCAGAATTATACGCTGGAAGTCCAGCGTATAATCCGATTTACATGCTGAAACCATGCGTATAATTAATTATATGGTGAGTGTTCAGCGTATAATTCGGGCGGCGGCTGGGAATTCGGCTAATGAAGTCGGCTGAGCTTGGACTCAGAGTCCTAGTCATATTCTGACTGATTATACATTGTAGATCCAGCGTATAATCGAGAAGTTGGATAGGAACCGGTTCCGCAGAGGCGGCTTAGAGCATATTGGTTCCAACGGGTCTCCTAGTCCAAAGAGAACTAATTATACACTGATATTTCAGCGTATAATCAATTATACGCTGGGATTCTAGCGTATAATTGGGAAGCAGGGCGGGACTGGATCGGGTCCAATTATATGATGGGTGTTCAGCATATAATCAATTATACATTGAGTGTTAGTGTATAATTCTCAAAGTAAGGGTTTTTGTGATTTCTATTAAAGGTTGGCTTTTCCATAAATCAGGACAAGGTGAGATGGCGATCGAACACTGTTGTATACTCCGGTTGAATGAAAATGGGGTGTCTACAGTCATGCATCCCACATTGAGGCCCAAGAGTACCTAAAACTTTGGCGCTACCTCATTTTAAAAACCAATTATAAAGAAAATCAATATTTTATAAAGAATTAGTATTAGAAAATCAATATTTATAAAGAATCAGTATTAGGGTGACCTTTGACCACTTTCAATCAGACAAAGGAGGTTGTCTTTAGACCCAATTTTTGAACCATACACTTTCAGATCATTTGGGCCAAATCTAACACCACATGGAAAACATCTCACAAAGTGACCCAATACCAAGTATGTGTTAATTGAATGACTGATAACCTCGCAAACTTCCAGTTATTAGGAGCTCCATTTTTATCTTCCCATGACAAAATCTTTTCATTCTTTTTGGGTTTAGATAGGTAAGCTGGGCTCGAACTTGGTGTTGAATATTTTACTATTTTAAGTTTTTGTTCTTTGGACTATTGTAAATAGTCTCATACCGGGTAAAACTCATTTAGTGGTTTGGGTTATAATATGTAGTCTTGGCTCAAGACTTGTAGCCTTCACCCAGGGGGCACCAAATTTTGTAGCTTCCACCGCCATGCAACCCATCAGTCACACACACGCGCGAGCACGCGCCGAGCCGGGCCGGGCCGGGTTGGGTCGGGTCGGGTCGGGACGGGCACGAGCACGTGTACGTGTACATGGCATGGCAATGCGGTGCGGTGCATTTATAAAATAATTTTTTGGACAAAAGAAAAACTAACCGTGTTTTATCATTTGTATTTAAATTTTAAAAAAACGTTTGAAATTTAAAAAATCTATTAGTTGTAACCGTTGTGTCTAAACGGATTTTTTGTAACCGTTGTGTCTGATCGGTTACTATAACCGTTCTATCCAATCGGTACGTTGCAACTCTTGATTTCTATAAAAGGGGGCCCGAGGTCTTTCTTTTATTCACTAGATTTTAAACTTTTGTGTTTACCAAATTCAAAGTTTGCTTCAGAGTTATTTTCTTAAGCGGTATTTGGTGTTCTGGTTGCATGATCAGATTCACCAAATCTGATCACAAGAATACGCTACCGGTTCGTTGTATCCTGGAACCGATTTGCCGATAACCTTTTGGAGGCAACTTGATCATAATGGTAGGGGCAAATCTTGGTTTAAAGACAACGAATTACGACGTGCCTCGAACCGGATCTGCATATTTTCGTTCCAATATTTATCTTCTTTTGCAACCCGAACCTATTTTTCTAACAATTTTAAACCAAGATTTATGGCTCATATTCAGTCCTCCACTTCTGCTCTACTGAATGATAAGATTCATCCAGCGCTGCCTAACAACATTCACAAGTTAGACAGTTTTGATGGTTCGAATTTCAAACGGTGGCAACAGAAATTGCATTTTCTGTTAACCACACTGAAAGTTGTATATGTTATCACAACTCCGTATCCGACTATTATCGAATCATCCACCCTCGCTGAAGGCCGTAAAAAGTAGAAATAGGACGACGACTACACTTGCAAATGCTACATTTTAAATGCACTGTCAAATTCTTTGTTCGACGTCTACCGCACCTACGGCACTTCGAAGGAACTCTGGGATGCACTCGAGAAGAAATATAAAACTGAATATGCAGGGTATAATTCTTATATTATCAGTCAATTTTTCAATTTTACGATGGTTAATGATAAACCTATTTTTAGCCAAGTTCATGATTTTTAAGTTATTATAAATTATATGGGTGCTAATGGTTATTATTTTGATGAGGATTATCTGGTTGGTATGATAATCGCCAAGTTGCCTCCATCATGGAAAGATTACCTAAAAATCCTTAAGCGTAATAATGAGAAGATTTCTATGGAAGATCTTCTCCTTCATTTACGTATTGAGGAAGAATCCCGAGTTAGGGACAAAACAAAATATCACATTGATATGACATCAAAGGCATACTTGGTTGAGTCTAAGATTGTTAGTGGACCGTCCAAGAAGAGGAAGAGAGGATATTCTCACTCCAAGGAGAATAAAAAATTCGTCAAGGAGAATAAGACCATGGTACCGAAGAATGGTGGTTGCTACCACTGTGGGAAACCCGAATATTTCAAATGAGATTGTTGCCTCTTCAAGAAGTTGAAGGATCAAGCGAATGCAGTGGAAGTAAAAAACAACTTTGTAGTCGTTCTTTCGGATCAATGAATGGTGGATCGACACTGGTGCCACAAAACATATATGTAATAATCGTGACATGTTTGGGACGTATGACAAAGGTGGTGATGATCAATATCTCTTCATGGGAAACTCATCTACGGCAAAGATCATAGGACAGGGAAAAGTGAAATTAAATTTCACATCTGAAAAAGTCGTTACACTTACTGATGTGCTCCATGTGCCCGATATCTGCAAGAATCTCGTTTCGGGTGGTTTACTAATCAAACATAGTTTCAAACTTGTATTTGAATTGGATAAGTTTATCTTATCCAAGAATGGCAAATTTGTTAAAAAAGGATATGCCATGGGAGGCATGTTTAAACTCAATATAACTGATTCAATCAATAAAATCTCTCCTTCTTACTCGGTCTCTCTTTCTAATTTATGGCATGATAAATTAGGACATGTTAATTATAGGTCTATGAAATGCATGGCTAACTTAAAGTTAATTCCAAAACATGAATCGTTTGATAGTAGTGCTTATAGTATATGTGCTAAGACTAAAATTACTAGAAAACCTTTGTCTAGTGTTATTAAAAATTTATATTTATTAGATTTAATACACAGTGATATTTGTGATTTAAACAATATTCCTATTAGAGGAAGAAAATGATATTTTATTACTTTTATAAATAATTTTTTAAAATATGCTCATATATATATTTATTAAATACTAAAAATGAGGCTTTTAAAAAATTTAAGGTTTATAAAGCATTAGTAGAAAATTAATTAAATAAAAGAATAGAAGTCATTAGATCTGATCGGGGTGGAGAATACATGTCAAATGAATTCTTTGATTTCTGTGAAATTCATTAAATTCGTTATGAGGTGACGGCTCCTTATACGCCACAACAAAACGGAGTTGCCGAAAGAAAAAATAAAACATTAGTAGAAATGACTAATGCAATGTTAGTTAACGCTAATTCCGATAAAAATTTATGGGGTGAAACTTTGTTAACTGCTACTCATATTTTAAATAGAATTTCACATAAGAAAAGTTTAACTACACCATATGAACTTTAGTATAATCGAAAACCTAGTCTAACCTATTTTAAAGTGTGGGGGTGTAGGGCACTTGTTAGATTAGTAGATCCTAAAAGACCTAAAATAGGAATTAGATCTATTGAGTGTGCATTTGTTGGCTATGCACAAAATAGTAAAACTTATAGATTTCTAGTTATGGAATCTAATGATAACATCGATAAAAATACTATAATAGAATCTAGAGATGCTATATTCTATGATTCTAAATTCACTACTCTAACTAATAAATTAAATACTGAAAGTAAAACTTTTGAAGATGGAGAATCTTCTAAATCTAAAGAAGTTATTGAATCTTCAAGTGATGAAGAGGTCATCATTGAACCTCGACGAAGTAAACGTCAACGGTTTAAAATCAGTCTTTCAAAAGACTATTATATCTATTTGATTGAAGGAAATAGGACCAAAAGTACTAAGAAACATTTGTGTCCAAATATAGACGATGATCCTATCACTTTTAACGATGCAATGAAATCTAGAGATAGTACTTTTTGGAAAGAAGCTATCAATGATGAAATGGATTCAATAATGGGAAACAAAATATGAAAATTAATAGACTTACCAGAAGAATCTCAACCCATAGGATGTAGATAGACATTTAAAAGAAAACTTAGAACAGATGAAACTATAGAAAAATTTAAGGCAAGATTGGTTGCTAAAGGATATAGACAAAAGGAAGGTGTTAATTATTTTGACACCTATACACCCGTTACTAGAATTTTAACTATAAGACTTCTAATTGTCTTAGCTTCTATACATAAGTTACAAATCCATCAAATGGATGTTAAAATTACTTTTTTAAATGGTGATTTAAAAGAAGAGGTCTATATGGAACAACCAGAAGGATTTGTTCTACCTGGATAAGAAAAGAAAGTATGTAAACTTATTAAATCTCTATATGGACTAAAACAAGCACCAAAATAGTGGCATGAAAAGTTTGATAATACCATTACCAATTTTGGATTCAAAACTGATGAAGCCGACAAATGTATGTATTATAAATTTTCTCATAATAATGGTGTTATTATATCTTTATGTAGATGATTTACTTATTTTTTGAAACTAATTTAGAAGTTATTTTAGAAACTAAAAACTTCTTAAGTTCATCTTTTAACATGAAAGACATGGGTCAGGCAGATGTAATTTTGGGAATCAAAATTATAAGAAATAAAAATATGTTAACTTTAACTCAATCTCATTATGTTAAAAAGATTTTGAAAAGATTTAATTATTTTGATTTGAAATCTGCCAATACACCTTTAGATATTAATTTTAAATTGACTAAAAATGATGGACGATGTGTGTAAGAGTTAGAATATGCAAGGGTTATTGGTAGCCTTATGTATGCAATGCATTGTACACGGCCTAATATCGCATTTGCAGTAAGTTAAGTAGATTTATAAGTAACCCTAATTCTATTCATTGGAATGTTATTTCATATATTTTTAGATATTTAAAGGGTACTATTAATTATGATTTACAATTTTCTGAATATCCTCAAGTTTTAGAAGGATATAGCGATGCAAGTTGGATTTCTAGTTCGGAAGAATCAAAATCTACAAGGAGATAGATATTCATTATTGGAGGTGCTGTGATCTCATAGGGATCAACGAAGCAGACTTGCAACACACATTCCACTATGGAATCGGAATTCATTGCCTTAACGGTAAGTGAAAAAGAAACAGAATAGTTAAGGAATTTACTAATAGAAATTTCAATTATGATTAAACCATTGTCACCTATCTCTATATATTGTGATAGTGAAGCAACACTATTAAAGGCTTATAGTCAAACGTATAATGGAAAAAATGGATACATTGGTGTAAGACATTGCAATGTAAAACAATTACTTAGAGATGGAGTAATCTCAGTAATTGGGGTCAGGTCTGCAGAAAACCTAGCGAATCCGTTTACTAAAAGTCTTAGTAGAGATAGGATTAATAAAACTTTAGTCGCGATGGGTTTAAAGGCATTAAACCTAAACATTCACTTATGATGGGAACCTTACCTAATATTTGTTTAATCAATGTTTAGGTTCAAAGGGAAAAATAAATCGAAAATCCGTGGCAACTAAAGAATACTACATTAATGAGAAATAAAATCTCATATACATCCCAGGAAGGGTAGTGTTTCACCTGTAATGGATGAAAGGAGGTAGAGCATTGCTCTTAACTGTCCTATAATACTATGTGTTGAGATGTTACAGTTACAAGGACATCTCTTATAGGTCTGCCTATATAAGTGTGAAGGTGGAGACGCTTTCAATGAGACATGACTTTATCTCATAAACACTTACGAAAATCAGAGTACTAGCATAGAGCCTAAATGTGCTAACCTTCCTTATTGAACACCAAATATATGAAATACGTGTGTGACATAATTCCGATTTATCGTATAAAATCGTTAGTTCAAGACTTAGTTTCACTAATGACTTTGACAAACCTTGAATTATTTTTACTAAAATGAAAATTCAAGTCTGTAAGACATTTTCATTTATGCACATATTTCTGGCTTTACTCTGTTTTTTCAATCTTTAAAAATAGTGGAGGATTTTTTTATATTTTAAAAGTCTCGTAACTTTTTATTTAAAATCTTTAAAATAATAGGGGATTGTTGAATATTTTAATATTTTAAGTTTTTATTCTTTGGACTATTGTGAATAGTCAGTTCCATACCGAGTAAAACTCTTTTGGGGGTTTGAGTTATAATATGTAGTCTTGGCTCAAGGCTTATAGCCTTCACCCAGGGGGCACCGAATTTTGTAGCTTCCACCGCCATGCAACCCATCAATCACTCACACATGCGCGCGTCGAGCAGGCGGGCGAACGCACGCAGGCACGAAATAATTTTTTGGACAAAAGAAAAACTAATCGTGTTTTATCATTTGTATTTAAATTTTAAAAAAACATTTGAAATTAAAAAAATCTATTAGTTGTAACCGTTGTGTCTAAACGAATCTTTTGTAATCGTTGTGTCTGATCGGTTACTATAATCGTTCTGTCCAATCGGTACGGTTGCATCTCTTGATTTCTATAAAAGGGGACCCAAAGTCTTTCTTTTATTCACTGAATTTTCAACTATTGTGTTTCATGAATTCAAAGTTTGTTTCAGAGTTTTTTTCTTAAGCGGTATTTGGTGTTTTGGTTGCGTGATCAGATTCACCAAATCTGATCACAAGAATACACTATCGGTTCGTTGTATCATGGAACCGATTTGTCCATAACCTTT
This sequence comes from Chloranthus sessilifolius, assembly GCA_021018995.1. Lineage (NCBI taxonomy): Eukaryota > Viridiplantae > Streptophyta > Magnoliopsida > Chloranthales > Chloranthaceae > Chloranthus > Chloranthus sessilifolius. The sequence continues at coordinate 54,236,261 of CM037592.1, read as the reverse complement.
TGGTAGCCACTTGATCATAGTGGCAGGGGCAAACCTCGGTTTAAAGATAACGAATTACGACTTGCCTCGAATCGGATCTACATATTTTCGTTCCAATATTTATTTTCTTTTATAATTCGGACCTATTTTTCTAACACCTGAGACCGTGCGGTTGCAATATCATCAACTTTCCACTATGCTACGGGCCCAGTCCCATTAAAAACTTTTTGCCAAACTTACATGGTAGTCGTTCAAAAGTGTTTGAAGGTTATGTTTTCATATTTTTCTTCCCTTTTTTTTTAATCACACGGCACACTTGATAAAGTCACGTGCGATGTGTCCTCAATCGTTGACTCGTTCCAACTCTTCCTTTGGAACTAGTCGTTACATTTTGCATGGGATACACACCATTTCGATACAAGGTTGATGACGGGTCACTGCTATTAGACGCGCAACGTTTCGTATTTTTTTATCCAACGCAACGCATAATGTGCAGGAACTATTTTAAAGATATGCTGATTCAATTCAGTTTGGAGTAGATGGCTTGTGTCAGTTCACTCAGTTGAGATCATGGAGCACCTATCAAACAGTCTATACTTTATTCCATGTGTTTCAAATCCCTAAAAAATGGCCCTAAAATCATGCTTTTTTCGTGTATGTCATATGATTGAAGATCCAATTTTTAAGGATCTGTGACACATTTAATAACAAATTGACCATCTAATAGGTGATAAATGATCTCAAGATCTATTTTATTGAAGATCCGACTGAAAGACAATCTCCATCATCTGATCCGAAACAATCAATCGTTGTAAAGGGGTCTAGAATGTGAGCGCTATCAAAGAAAGTGTGGGCGTGATCAAAGGTACCCTGTTAGCATGTTTTGAAAAGGAACAACCAGTGACTGATGTGACACAGTTGCAGAAACAAAAGATGTAATGTATTGTTTTACCTCTTCTTTCTTTGTTTCTCTACAAAAGATGAGACTATTAGTACGGCAAATAGTGGCAGTTTTTAGGTTAATGGCTATTAAGACTATTAGAGACGAGAGTTTTAGTGGCAGTTTATATATTAATAACAGCAGTTTTAGCTGCCTCTAAGAGTCTTATTTTTGAAGTGTTTTTTTTTCTTTTTAAATAATGGATATCTTCCTTTGCCTTTATTTATTTTATTTTTTTTAATTTTCTTTTTAAAATAGGCCGATACTTATCTGTATCGGGTATTCGGGTGATACATATCGGCCGAGTTGTATCGGTCTCGAGCAAACCAATACCCAAGACTGATACCGATTTTAATACCTTAGACGTGTAATGCTCAAGACTTCGTACGTGCAATACGTGAGACCTCACAATCCTACAAGAAGATAGCCAAACCAAAAAATATAACCGGTTTTAAAGATTGAGGACTTACTGATAAAAATAAAAAAAAAGTTTTTAAAAGGAAAAGGAAAATTGAGGCCTTAGGAATCGAGCTGAACTAGGTGTTCTGCCGTCAACCTAGTATCAAAATGGTATGTATCCCATACAAAATGTAACCGACTTGTTCCAAAGGAAGAGTTGGAACGAGTCGCCGATTGAGGACACATGGCACGTGATTAATTTGGAGCAATTGTCTATTTAAGGATTCAAATAGGAAATTCTCGTTTTTATTGCAAATGACTTACAAAATTGAAAATGTCAAGTTCTTAAAGGAAGCATATAAAGCTAATATTCCAATCATAATTTTATGGCCTTTTTAGATGTGTTCTTTTTTTTTGGTTTAAAGGGTCTCTGATTTCAAAGACGTGGATATGTGAGGGGGCAAGAGGTAGTTTGAGAGAAATGGGAGGTTGAGCCTTTTCTCTCTATATTTCTTTGTGTGAGATTGGGTTTCTCTCTAAATTTCTTTGTATGAAGTTGAATCTCTCTCTTTCTCTCTCTATTATAAGTTCGGTCTTTCTTTCTCTCTCTAAATTTCTATGTGAGGTTGGGTCTCTCTTTCTCCAATTGTGAAGATATATATCATATATATACAATTTTAATCAATGTTTGTGATTCTATTACAACCACGTGGGAGTAAGTTGAGGAAGAACTTAAAAGAGGGATTATTATTGTTATTAAGCCCACACACAAATGCATATATAAGCATCAAAAACTAAATTTTGAACATTTTTACATTTACTTATATATATATATATATATGGAAAAGGCCTCCGTCCTCCATGGGAGGACGGTCACTATCCTCCACGCTTTCACATGGAGCTCTACGTGGCAGCCAACATATTGTTTCGATGCTACGTGGAGCTCGGGTGCATTGCTTAGATCATCTTTGAAAAAAAATAAATTTGAAAACTCATCTACACCGTGTGTTTTTTGAATCGTGAAATGTGGACCAATGAAAATCGTCAAACTTTGACTTGTGAGTTTAAAAAGTTTTTTCCATTTCTTTTTTTTAATATTGATCTATACCGTCCACTTGTGCTCCACGTGACACCCAAACAGTGTTTTGGATGCCACATGGAGCTCCATGTGTATCTTGGAGGACAGTGACCGTCCTCCATTAGAGGACCTAACCGGCTCCCTCCATATATATATATATATATATATATATATATATATATATATAGGTGCCACGTGGAGCACAAGTGGATGGTTGGATAGTTTAGATTAATATTAAAAAAAGAAATGTCGAAAAAAACTTTTTAAACCCATAAGTTAAAGTTTGACGGATTTCATTGGTTCACATTTCACAGTTCAAAAAATACATGGTGGAGATGAATTTTTAATTTATATTTTTTTCAAAGATAATCTAAACAATGCACCCAAGCTCCACGTGGCATCGAAAAAATATTTTGGCTGTCACATAGAGCACCACGTGGAAGCTTCGAGGGCGGTGACCGTTCTCCCATGGAGGACGGACACTTTTTCCATATATATATATATATATATATTTTTTTCTTCATTTTTTTTTTGGCAAGTTTCTGTTACAGAGAACGTGCAGAATATTGAGAGAAGAGGAGGGGTGGAGGGTGGTATATATTATTTTTTTTAATTAGAGTGCCCATATAACATAAATAGGTATTTGTTTATTTATTTATTTTTATTTTTTTCTTCAACTACACAAAGCTCCATTAATAGATTTTTTTTTTTTTAATTTTGGTTTATATATTTTTCATAATAACTGAATAACCTATGCTAGATTGAGGGACACCCACCTCTCAAAGCATGTACGAAGGTTCCGGATGACTCGGATCAAGTAGCTTTGAGCCCACACGTTAGATCGGCGATGTAGGTCCTACGCGTCGATTCGGTGATGAGACTCTGATGATTGATTGGTCTGGTGCTAGGTTGGATGTGAGAAAAAGACCCATACGAGCGATATAAGTCAAGAGGAGCGAAAGGAAGTGTTCTTGAGGAGAGATTTATGCAGAGAAAGAAGTCCTGAGAGAGATAGGGATAAGAGGGATATAAGGATCGTCTCTGAATGTGAAATAAAGAATCCTTTACGGACTCTACTTGCTAAAACGAAATCCAAAATTAGATGGATTCTATTACCTTCATTGTGTAAACGGATTGTATTAGAATTTTCTAATTAAGTGTGAGGGCCATGATATGGTGTGCCCAAAGTCATTTTGGGTTACTTTTTTGGAACGTCCCACATGGAATCAACCTGGCCATCTAATGGCACCCTCAATTTCTATTACATGGAAGATTGGGATGATGTACGATCTCCATCGTCTGATTCAAAGCAATCAATGGTTTTCAACATAGGAGCCCTCAAAGATTCGGTGGGTGCAAATAAGGGTACCCTAACATTAACTAGGCCTTTTTTATGGACATTTGCCAATTACCAGCTGTCACAAAATTCTCCTGTGATACATGCTTTAATCGTAGTTGGTATTCTTTTTTGATACCTCTATCTGTGCCCACCACTTTACTGGTTGGGCGTCTATGCTAAAACCTATTGACCGGATCGTGATCATTTTTCATTCTAATCATCGGCACAATGGATCTTAAGATGATGGGCGTGCCTCAGACAGTTAAGTTCCTGATTCCACATTACACAGATCCCAAAACGTGACCCTAAAATCACGTTTGAGCATGATGTGTGCCATATGATTTGAGGGCCACATTTTGGGATCCATGTTACATGGAACCAAAATCTTGACCTACTCATGGCACGTCCATGGTGTCGAGATCCATTATGTGGAATATTGGAGTGAAAAATGATCTGATTCACTGCAGTCAATGGTCCTCGGCGTAGGCACCACCAGTAAACCAGTGGACATTATATAATACACTTATTTTATTATTTAAAGAAATCATATTTAATAGGCAAAACATGTTTTTGTATATGTTAATAACTTATTATTATTTTTATAATCTCTAAATTTTTTCCAATTTTCTTCTCTGAATTTATCCAAATTAAACCAAACTGATTTGAACATTAATGAATTACAACATGTACGTTGTCCCTGCCGGCCAGACGCCAGACAACTACCTAGCTCATCACCTGTTGCTGAAATTTCTGAAATTATCATATCTGTAACCACAATGAAATAGAAAATGTGAACGACCGATCGATCATACAGATTCAAAACTTTCAAGGGTTCAAAATGTAGAAAATGATCATAACCCAAAATAAAGTAATTGCAACTTCGATATCGATATTGAAATTGAATTGTACCTTCAAAGTTGAACCTCCTTTTTATTCCTGCTGTTGCTCTTCCATCTCCTGCCTGGTATATGACAAAACCAACACTTCTTTCTTTATGATTTCAAAGTAGTCCGTGAATATCTCCACAAAGTAATTCCTAAAACTAGTGCACCGGCTGCACCTGCCAGAATCTGTATGATCCAAAATACAACACTAAGGAGTGATGCTCAAAAAGACAAAAAAAATTAAAAATAAAAATAAAATACTTATTTTCTTTTATTATCGGGTTTTGAATAAACCATTATAATAAAAAATTGAATTCATAATCAGGTTGTATTATGACCTTTGCATCTCGGTGGTGGAATCTGGCAGGCATAAATTGAAAGAATGAGTTGAGCAATTGAGGCATAAGAATGACTATAGTATACTGTTTACTGCAAGGAAAAGGCAGTATTCTTCGTAATGCCAACTCTGCTGTTGATGGTCTTAAAGATTCCCTCACTTTAGTCCGTCCTTCATCTTGAACCTGCATAAATAATCAAAAATCTCCCATAAGAAAAATATTTGTTTTTGATAAGTATCTCTATTAGTATATAGAAGTTTCAAATTGTTGTTACCAACAAATGCTGCAGTGACTACTGGTAATTTTCACATTCACCTATATATATATATATATATATATATATATATATATATATATATATATATATATATATTCTTTCAATTACTAGGATGAAAATAATAATGACGCACACCCTGATCAGTTTGAGCATCTTACGGTATTATTCGGGAATTGGAATAAAAAATTTTCAGCCCCATTTATTTGAACCCCGACAAGACGAACAAAATGAAGCAATTAAATTCCAAGCAGGGGGAACACTTCCCATGTGACTATCCACCCTATACGGTCAGATTGGATCAGAATTCAGTTGATGTTAGGAGTAATCCTTATCATGTTGATGTGCTAAAAATTGCGAATGGAGATGCACAAATTCGTCCATCACGACCTGCGATGTTCATGCCCCTCTATAGTTTGCGAGTGTTATTTACATTCCAGTAAAATAAGGGCATTTTAGACATTATCAGATGCAAAATTAAAAGGTTATAGTAGGTAGTTGAGGCTATTTTGATAGTCCACTTATAACTCTAGGGAGGCATTTTAGGAAGTTCCTATTATGTTACGTTTAAGTGATATATAAATAGTTACCAGATTTGCAAAAGAAAATTATAAGTGATATTCTTTGTTAGAAAATTGATGGAAGAGTTTTTAGGGTGAAGGGAATTTTCATGCAAGTTCTTGCGTCGGGTATCATTCCTATCTATTTTATCGATCCAAGAAAACAAAAAACACAAAAAAATCATTCCATCTATTTTCCTTTCATAATATTGCGCCCTTATTCTAAATTTTTTGTTGTCTGTTTACGTCGCCTAGTATCAGAGCAAGTTCTTACATCCTAGAACTTAGGAACTGAGTAGATGTTGCTAAGATGCAGAAATAACAATCAAGACTTCCTTCACAAATGGAGCCAAGAGTTTCTACCCAACCACAACTAGAATTTTTTTTCCAGCGAGTGCAACTGGAGTTGGGACTAGACAGGGTCCCAGTACCCTCAAACGGTGTACCAATAATAGCTCTACAAGCTGAGCAAATGTTGGAGCAACCAACAAAAAGGAAAGAGAACCAAGGAAATATTTGTTTTAGGTGTCAAGCACTAGGACATCAAATATATGAATGCCTGCATTGTCGGAATAAAGAGCGCTGAAGTTTTATAAGGGTAGCTCTAATCGCGACTACCCAACTATTGAGGGTGCCTACGCTGAACACCCATTGATTGCATTGAATCAGGCGATATAGATCGGTTTTCATCCCAATCTTCCACAAAATTAATCTTGAGATCATGTGCGTACCATCAAACAGTCAGTTTCTGATTCCACATACAACCTGACCGTTTGATGGTATGCCCATGGTCTCAAGATCAATCATGTGGAAGATTGGGATGAAAATCGATATCCATCGTCTGATTCAACACAGTATGGCTTTTCAGTGTAGGAGCGCCTCAGTAATTGGTTAGCCGCGAATAGATCTACCCTTTATATAATAGAAGCAGGTGAAGAGGATTATTATGCTGAGGATGATGACGAAGAGAAAGAACTTATTTATGACTCAAAGGGAAGAGAGGCCTAAGGTGACGGGGTTGGAGCTGGAGAAGCTCTAATCCTGTAAAAGGTTATGCTTACTTCACCGGAAATCATTGATCAGGATTTTTGGCTATGATCCTCCGAACACAATTGCACTTACAAAAACAGCTATTAAACATTATCATTGATAGCGGCAGGTAGCAGCTGCAAATATATTGCTGCAAAATAAATGGGCACGGGCACAAAGTCGGGTTTGCAAGAGGCAGTAAAACAAACTTGTCTTTACAACATACAATTGGCTTAAGGAGGGGAGGTACGGATGAACACAAGGTATTTGGTGTCTTACTCTATTATACCCAAATGAAAGGATGGTGTGTGGTGAGAAAGTAGAAAGTTCGCCGCACTTGAGATGGCTTGAGGAATCATGGGACAACTGAGTTATTTATGCATTAGTGGCAAAGGATAGGTGACAACCGTGCTCTGGTTTATCGGACAACATATGGAAATTATTTGCAGGAAAATTTTCTGATGTGACACCCACCAGAGGAGCTTTGAGATGGACTTCAGCACCTCGTGATATCCAACACCATAAATAAATTTAGTACCTGGATCATTTGCTGCCAATTTACCACCACACTATCGAATGAATCTAAAGAACATGAGAAGAAGCAATAGCAGATTGGAGAATTACAATTAAAAAATGGCATGAGCCCATGTGCTTTCCTTGCACTACTCAGAACAAAGAAGGATGGGTCATAGCGCATGTGCATTTGTTGTAGGGTGGCCATCAATTGGATAACTATCGACAAACTTGTATCTGATTCCTTCTTAGATGACGTGTCGGACATGCTGCATGGAGCTAAAAGAATTTCTAAGCTACACTTGAACGGATACCACCAAATTTGCATTCATCCAACGGACGAATAGAAGATGGATATCAAGACACGAGATGAATTGTATGGATGGCTAGTTATGTCGTTTGGGTGCTTTAACGTGCTGAGTAGCTTTTTGCGCATGATGAGCCAGGTATTACCTCTATTGGCCAGTTAGTTGAGGTTTTTTTTGTTTTTTTTTCCTTTTCTGACGGCATGTTGTCTCTAGCACTACCAGTATGCAAGGACATCTTGATCATTTGCGAGATGTGTTGGACATGTTAAGGCTAGAGAAACTACACTTACATTAAAAGAAGTGCTCTGTTATGACTTCAACTCTTCAAGTACAGTGTTGCAGGGTGATATTGTTTTGTTCGAGGGGGTTAGCCTGGACCCGAAAAGGTGACAATGAGTGATTACAGGTGACTGACACCTCAAAATATCACAGGTGTACAACTTTCATGTGCCGCCTACCTTTTATTGGCGATTCATAAAGAACTTCAGCACACTTATTGCAACATTCATTGATTTTCTTAATGGAAAAGAATTTCAATGGACCAAAGAGGCTTAAGAAAGTTTTCAGCTTATCAAAAATTTGTTTAAAGCACATATTTTAGCACTTCAATTTGAGAGTTTTCACGGTTGAATATGATGCATCCCATGTCAGCATTGGTGGAGTGTAGAATCAAGAGGGTCGACTCGTGGGCTTATTCATTGAGAAGCTATGTGTTTGCAACAGTGTAAGCACACACACACACAATAAATATATATATATCGATCGATAACAAAAAAAATTTATGTGTTTGCACGTATGAATTACTCTACATATGACATGCAAATTTATGCAACAATATAAGCACAATGTGAAAAGGAAACACTTTTTGGGACAACAGGGAGGTTGTTTTATACTCTAATCATGCAGCCTTAAAACATTCATCTGCCTGAAAGAAGCTTAATCTCAGGCATGCCAGATGGTAACCTTCTTCCGGAATATATTTCTGTATTGAAAAGTAAGGTTTGAACCAAAGCCAGAGGGCAGATGCCCTCAATAGACGGTGTGCTTTATTTTAGGAGATAATAGGGATTGAATCTGTATGGGACCAGTGACCAGGAGAATTATTTTGGATCTATTTGGTCAAAAACTTATAGTGACGAAACATCGAGGTTGCAAATTCAATCCTAACTTACCTATCAAAAAACAAAAATAAAAGTAGCAACAATTAATTTTTTTGGATCTATTTGCCTACAGCACTATAGAGGACTGTAAGTGGCTAGTGTGTTATTAGTTGTTATTGGGTGTGTCGAAAGAAAGTTTAAGTTATAATCTTCTTTTCTGTTTCCTAGTGTACTGATAAATGTAGGATAGGGTGAAAAGTAGATAAACTAATAATATGTGGGTGTGAGTCTCTCACAACACAAATTCTTTCACCTCTTTCTCTCTGCTCCTTCCTCAAACCCTAAACCCTAATCACAAACTAACATCACCAAACTCAATTACGCAATAAAGCAAGCTTCCTCTCCAGCAATCATGTTGCTAACGTCACCCAACGATTACTGATTAGCATGACATCATGCTGACATCAATATGGTCAAACCGCTGACCTTAAAATAAAATTTTCAACATTATTTTGGTTGGAATTTGATGGTGAGCATTTTTATCTATCACAAATTTTCAATTTGAAGCATATTTACGGTAATTTCTAAAGTTGTTTTTTGTGGATCACCTAGTCACGATTTTCTGTGGTTCCTGCCCCTGTGAGTCTGGAAGGTGTCTAGTTTCTTCAAAGTACAGATCAGATTGCCTATGAATTATTTCTGTTGAGAGGAAATCACAATTTAAAGTTGATTGGGTTGTTTTTATTCGATTTTTCTTTTCCTCCTATTTCAAGCATGATTCGCGAGAATTTGTATTCTCGTTCTCAATGTTGCCTCTTGATGGGATTTTTCTAAGGCTGTCAATGAGATGGGTCGGGTCGGGTCAATTTTTTTTTATGAGGAATCAAGATCTGAGCACTGAAATCATGGCCCGATTGAAGAATGAAACTGAAGAAAAAGTGGACTCAGAAGTGGATCTTTAAAATTCTGGAGTCTTCCTCGGATCTGAAATTCATCTTGGATGTCCGTGAAATTCATAATGGACGACCGTGATTCCATCAATGGCCGTCAGGACGGACGACTATGATTCCATCGATGACCATTGGGAGTACAGACGACCGTGAGCCGCAAAGCCCTCAGTCCTAATATATACACATGAGATGATTCAGGCCATTTGATTACCAGTTTCTGGCATTGGATCTTCAGCAGTATTCATTTCCGTCATTGGATCTTCACCTTTCGTGATTCACACTGTTGGATTGTTGACTGTGTGAAGGATCATGACTAGATACATGTTGATTTTTCGTATGGTGTATTTGATTTTGGTCATTTAGTTTTATCACTTTCAGCACACCTTTCAGAAAAGTGGTCATAACTCCTTCAATTCTCGTCAGAATTATGTTATTCTTAGTTTGTTGGAAAGCCACTTCGATAAACTTTGAATAGAAGGGACTAATCATTGAATTATTTGTGAACGTTAGATCAAAAGCTTTTAATGGTTAGTACTTTTAATGGTCAGTATAGGAGATTTAGGTTTTTTACCTAGCGGGGTCCCTTAAGACCGCTATTTACGAGACAGGGCCCCAACTTCGTGCAATGATCTAGCAGGGTCTAAGACCCTCAAACTCTTCAATGTTTACGTATTAAGAGACATGTGCGCATATTAAGCTTAATCACATGCAAATTTTATGTAAGAGGGAAAGTTTAAAATACCCTACCAGTTATAAAACTAACTTCGAATACATATACTCAGAGTAACTCCCCTTCACCTCCATTCTCATTGAATTTCGTCTCTCTCTCTATCTAACGCTCCCGCTTTGAAGTCTTGCCTGTTGATGCTCAAGTATTTTCCAAACCCTTTAATCTTTTTCTTCCCCATTGATGCTCCCGCCTCTTTGAATCTTTGTTTTTTATTTTTCATTGTTTAATGAAATTTGATACCGAAATCCCTTAAAACCCTAAAACCTTAACCCTTTTTTTTGGATTTTGATTTGTCTTTTTTAGATTCTTAATTTTACGAAATGCAAAAAACTCTAAAACTAGAACCATGAGGAATCATCGTTGTTTTCTGTGAATTGTTAGAACCATGGCTCAAAATACCGGAAATCCGGTACGTATCGTCCTGACCTCCAGGACGATACGTACCGGGTATCGTCCGATACATTCAATCTATCGGCGATACATTGAATGTATCGGTTTGATACATTCAAAAAACCGGTTTTTTGAAAAAAAATTCCAAAAAAATCCCAGAAAATCCCAAAAAATCTGAAAATTTATATTTATTTATTTTGTATTTATTTCAACTATTTTTGACTTATTTGATGCATTATTTAGATGAATATATAAGTAAGATGCCTATTTTGTAACTTAACCCAAGTCACATGCCTATTTTGTAACTTATTTTTGACTTAAGATCACATTTTTGACTTAATGTAATAGATCTTCTAACATTATGTTCGACCAGCTGATCACATGCCTATTTTATTAACAATATTTCATAATTTGATCGACGCAGACACGCATAAACTAAATTACAATGTATATTGACAAAAATAAATTACATATTGTCAAAAATAATAGCTATGTTGATAAAAATAAATTTAATTGTACATGGAAAACTTACTTTAGAGCCACATTGAATTTCATGGTGGTTCTTGGCCCTCATGATCATCATCATCATCGGTGCGCGAGCTTTTTGGCCTTTGCCTATAATGTTGCCCATATTGATACCCATGATTATATGTGCCCCCTTGAAACTGAAGTTGTAGCAACGAATATGGCTCAGTATAGTACGTAAAGGTCGGTCCTCTAAAAATCTGACCAACAAAGTCATATGGCACCGGGTAAGCTTGTTGTGGCTGGTAGTATGGGTTACTAGTTGCTGAATCTTCGGTATTTTGCAAACTGAATCCCCCGAAGCTAGAAGTCATATAACCCATATCCGTATCATCTTGTGGTGGTGGTGGTGGTGTTTGATATGATCCCGACGCTCCTCTTCCTTCAACCCCTCCCATTCTAAATGTAGGAGTGTCGAACTGTGTTAACGGTGTCGAGTCATCGTCCCATGCCGCCATATCTCTATAAGGATCAGAGGTACCAGCATCCTCCCCTCCACCACGAGTGCCAACGTCCCCTCCACCATCATCCTCACCACTCCCATCATCACTACCGGGCTGCGTTTCGTCATCAGATCCAACCACTGAATGACGATTCAATCTTCTTTTCCGCCTCGGTAGTTGGGAAGCCTGCTGCTCCGCTACTCTTTCAGCATTGTCCAGCCATTCAGTGCTCTCATTATCCAAGACTGGCTCTTCTCTCTCTTCGATCCATTCATTCAAAGGGTCATCCTCCTCGAATATATAACCCAACTGGATGGGATCAAAATAATCACCGTCTACAAGGTAGAATATGATAGATGAATTAGTATAATATGTAAGTAAGACTTCATATAATTGAGGATCTAAGACTTCATGTAATTGCTTACCACGGTTGGTCCTCTGTATATTCCTGACCCTTAATCGCATGTTGTAGTGGAAGTAGACTAACTTTTCCAATCGGTCCATAGTTAGTCTATTCCTTGTCTTAGTATGAATGAGAGAGAAAGTGCTCCAATTCCGCTCGCAGTTGGACGAGGAACACGTTTGCGACAATACCCTCATTGCTACCCGCCTCAATATCGGACCATCACCTCTATAATGCATCCACCAATCAGCGGGTTTGTCGTGTTTAATTTGTGATTGCGCCAACGGGGTCCCAAATGACCCATGTCTCTTGCGAAACATGTCAATCTATAAAGATGAAACACAGTAAGGCACATATCAATAAATAGATGATAATATCACATGGCATTTGACTTATTACTTATAAGGTATGATACTATGATTACTCACATCTCTTATGGCTTAGCCTTGGTCCTCCAACTCAGGGAGCATTCTTTGGATTACATTGAGCAAACCGGTATACACTTCATCAGTGTCACTCAGCTCGAAGCGTCGCGTATACTGGAAGGCTGGATTCAAGTAGTGTGCTACACATCAAATATGAGCAATTTCATCAGTATATGAAAATAATGAATAAATAAATAAAAATCACTACATAATTGTGCAACATGTTATACTCACGATGCAAGTACTGGTGAAATTGTGCATCCCACCTCTTGTCGATAATCGCCCAGTATCGTTTATATTTTGTAGGGCATTTGGTTTTTATAACCAATTTTGCCTTATCCATTGACTCATAAACGTACCCCATCGTTGGTTTGTCATCACCATCAACCAATCTCAACACTTGCACTAACGGGGTAGTGACGGCGATCAGGTGGTCGACATCTGCCCAAAATTGTGTGTTGTAGATCAGGTCAGCAACTTCAGTGCAAGCTATTCTCTTCGCTCGTGGGAGTCTTATTTCATGTTGATTCCATTCTTCCGACGACACCATGCTTTTCAGCTCACGCCTATATCTAGCCAAACTCTGTAGGGTTAAAAACTATGTTGCAAAACGTGTAATCGCAGGTCGGAGCAACTCATTGTTCGTGAAGGCTCTCATTAAATTGACTAGCTTGTCACTGTTGTACAGGTAGGAAGTAATCGTTCTTCCCTTTTGAATAGTTGCCTGTGCCTTGCTTCTCTTTCCTAAATCCTCAAGAATGAGGTCCACGCAATGTGCGGCACACGTGGTCCAGTACAGGTGACGTCTCTTCGCCATTAGTTTTAATCCAGCAGCTTTGTAGTTTGCCGCATTGTCTGTTACCACCTGTACAACCCGCTGCTCTCCAACCTCATGAACTACCATACCCATTAGTTTAAAGAGGTAGTCAGCAGTCTTTACGTGTCTAGAAGCATCAACTGATTTCAAAAATACTGTCCCGGCATCGCTGTAAACCAAAAAGTTTATCAAACTCTTCTTTGTGGGACTAGTCCATCCATCGCACATAATTGTGCAACCTCTCTCATCTCATACATCCTCAAAGCTTTGTACATAATCAGTTATCTCATCGTACTCATCTGTTAGTAAGGGCCCAGATATCTCGTATGGAGAAGGCTTTTTAACTCCTGGACTAACTTCTGCACTTGTATCAATCATGCTTTTGAAGTACAGCGAGTCTGCTACTTGGTTCCGGAATGTGGTTGTATATAAAAAACTTGGCAATGGATTTTCCAAGCTTCTTCCCCATTTTTGTAAGTGAGATTGCACTCAATTTGCTTTGTTTGGAGCTTTCAGTGCGATACATGAAAGGATCCATGGGGGCTGTAGTACGGCCTCTAGTAGACGGCCTATAATCCCTCCCAGATGCTGACCTACCCAACCCGGCAGTCTGCTCAACATCCTCATCATCCTCAACATGTGGCCTATGACTAGATCCACCATCGGTAGTAGGCATGGATGGGCCCCTCAACCTAGACCGAAACCGATAATCGACTTCTTCCTGATCTCGCCGCTGTTGTGCTTCTCCGGCACTCTCTCTCATAGCTCTCGCTATCTGCTCATCCTCATCCTCATCCTCATCCTCATCCTCATCATCCTTAGGTGCAGCTGATATAAACTCTGGATCTGGCCTCCTGATTTTCTCATACATTTCCTTATCACGATCGGCTTCAGCTTTTTTCTTTCCCTTTGCCGCTTATAAACTAGCTCTGATATTTTCTTTTACCTCTCTGGGTGCACTGGGACACCCTCTTGTCTCTCCCTTTACATGAGCCAGATGCTCCTTTAATCGTGTGATACCTCCTCCCAACAGTTTTTTTCCACAAAGCTTACATTGTATCTGGAGTCTATTACCATCTATCATTGCACTATATTGCCATAATCGGATCTCATACCATATTTATTTATTTCACCTGCATGAATGAGCAAACGATTGCATTAAAGTAAACATCTAATTTACACTTGAAAATAAAATTTATTTTTTAATTATTGCTATTTTAAAAATATTAGATTATATTTTATTAAATTTATTTGATATTATTCTAATTTTTATAAAATTTAGATTATATTTGAATTTTTATTTTATATTATTCTAATTTTTAAAAGATTAGATTATATTTTACGAAATTTATTTGATATTATTATAATTTTTGAATATTTATTTGATATTATTATAATTTATAAATATTTATTTGATATTATTTTTATTTTTGAATATTTATTTGATATTATTATAATTTTTAAAAATTTATTTGAAATTTATTCCATATTATTCTAATATTTTATGGGACATATCCCATAATATTAATTATTTTAATTATATGTGACGGTCACATATAATCAATATGGGTCACATATAATTTAATATGTGACCCATAAATTTAATTATATGTGACCCATATTAATTTTAAGTTTAAATTATATGTGACCTATATTGACCCCATTATTTTATTAATTATATGTAACCCATATGATATGTGACCCATATTATATGTGACCCATATTGATTATATGTGACCCTTAATTATAATTATTTATATTATTTTTGACCCATCAATTTAAATATTTTAAATGGGGTCACATATAATTATTTTTGACCCATCATATTATTTTTGACCCATTATTTATATTATTTTTAATTAATTTAAATATTTTAAATATTTTAAATTATTTTTCCCCTCTTCTTAATTTAAATAATTTATTTATTTTAATTATTTTAAATAATATTAATTATTTTAAATAATTTAAATTATTTTAAATTATTTAAATTATTTAAATAATTAATATTATAGGTAAATGATAAAATTTAAAGGTAGATCTATCTAATTTAAGGGTAGATCTACACTTATATAAGGTAGATCTACAGTTATTTAAGGTAGATCTACACTTATATAAGGTAGATCTACCCTTAAATAAGGTAGATCTACAGTTATTTAAGGTAGATCTACACTTATTTAAGGTAGATCTACCTTATTTTAGTATTTAAAATGAAATAAAACGATGGTAAAATGATAAACACGTACCTTCCACGTTGATCCCGTGATTTTTTGTGCGATTTGGTGCCGATTTAGGGTGCAAATAATCCAAAAATGAGAGAGGAAGAAGAGAGGAAGAAGAGAGGAAGAAAATGGAAAAAAAATAAGGGAAACCCGACCCTTTAGTCGGGTCAATGGGTGGGGCCCACCATTTTTTGAAATTATCGGACGATAATTTCAAATTATTGTTCGTATCGGACGATAATTTCAACCTTTTTTAAAATTTTCATTTTTACTCAAATTATCATACGATAATTTGAAATTATCGTCCGATACGGACGATACGAACGATATTTTGTCCGTATCGGGCGATAATTTGCCTATTTTATACCGGGTACAATACATACCCTATGTATCGTACCGCTGACCTCCAAAACCGATACGTATCGTCCGATACGTATCGGTATCGGACGATATTTTGACCCATGGTTCGGTCTTTTGTAAGAGGAGTCGGAGCACTGTTAAAAATCTTAGTATAAAGTTTTTAGTAAGACAGTCCGGACATGGCTAGCGACTGGTCGGACATTTCTACGTCCGTTTACGACTTGTGTGAGACCGATTTTTCTGCCATTATGTAGTTGACAATGACAAATTTTTATTAGACCGCCATGTAAATATTTGAGACCGAAGCTTATATAAGACGTATTTAACCATTGTTAGATTGGTTAGGGTTTTATATCCTGTTTACTGTTTTGATGTCCGGAGTTGTGCGAGGCCGTACCCACTTTTGTGGAACGTAGGACTCCTGTAAGTCCGTGTATGCATTATTTTAGACCGATCCTTTTGCCATATATAAGACCGCACATTTCGTACATAAGACTGGTATTTTGGCTCTTATGTGTGGCGCATCATATATATATATGAATGAAAATATTAGGGTCACCAGTATATTGCTGTTGGTTCTATTTTCCATTCCTATCCAAGTTCGATAAAACCTTTCTCGTGTAGGCTTAGCATGCAAGTTCAGTATGAGTACTGAGACAGTTATATTCGTTTGTCACTTCAAGATGCTGCCCGCCCAAACGAGTCTGTCATAGAGAGGCATTGATTCTCAATTAAACAAACTCCATCTCTTGTTCTCTCCTGCCTCAACAGCAGAGCTAGGTGCAGTTACAAATATAGGTGTGATTAATGAAGTCCAAGGAAATTGTATGGTGTATAGTAGTGACAAATGTAAATAGACAGCCATAAACTGAGATGTGACATACACAAAATTTAGTGAAAAAATGTATGACTTGTGCAAATCCATATCGGAGCAGATCAATCTAGGGTTTGGATATAGATACCCGACTACTGAAGGGAGTTTTGTGTTTAACATAGACAATACGTTTGACTTTCGTGACATGATGAGCCTATATCCTGATGATTGTCCTCACATTCTCTTATATATTACTGAAAAGATCGTGGACGGAAAAATGGCTTGATGACCACAAAACATATGAGAGCCTAGAGACATGAGTGGGAGGGAGGTATGTGCTAATAAACTAATATAAAATGGTATGACTTTTATATGGAAGTCAAATATTGCATGTTACATGTTACTTACTTGTTTGGTAGTGAGACACCTGAGGGTTTACAGATTAAATGAGCTGGAAGTAAGGAACAACATACCCCCTACTTGGACTCAATGAAGAAATGGGAGACAACGAAGACATTTAAGTTGATGAAATTATATGCGTGTGGTGATATTGTTTCAGAAGTATTAAAATGATGAATGGCATGCATTGATATACCTTTGATTGCAGAATTGCTCATGGCCGAATGTTTCAACCTATTCCTAAATGTGGAGCTCATCATACCGATCACCATTGTCATCGATCTAACCCGCCACAACAATGAGTATTTCACATAGTTTCCTGTGTGGTTTGCAAGTGGGTTTTTATCCTTGGTAAAAAACCTAACGCAATGCTTCTAATGCAGGTTTCCACCCCCTACTACTGAAGAAAAGCATCACCAAAATACCCATTTTAGGTCTGTTTGTTTTGTATTTCCCTACATTCAAGTTTTTTATTGATCAATTCATATGGTCTGTGTGTTGACTGTTATGACAAAGTATGCAGTTCCAAACATTTACGTCTATTTCCACATCCTATATGTGTGTAGAAGAGAAAGTATGTGAACACTTATAGTCAGTGAAAAATTCCATGAACTCTAAGGTGACTATGAGTGACCTTGTATGACCTTCTCTTTGGAGCGATTAAAAACGAAGGAAAAGAAAAAAGAGGTGACTGCAAAAGAAAAGAAGAAAGAGGTGGGAGGAGAACTGGAGAAGAAAAGAAGGAGGAGGTGGGTGAGAAAGGGAAAAAAAGAGGTGGGTGAAAAGGAAAAGAAAAAAGAGGTGGAATGAAATAAATTAACAAAGAACAAAGTCTTGGCTCATATGGAGCAAAGAATTGGTTGTTAAAGAAAAGAATCCGGTGGCGAATGTTACCCGACAGTTTGAGGTAGCAGATTTGACAAGTTTAATAAAACAAAGACTGCAGAAGACAGAAATGATAGCCAAAGACTGATGAATTTGCGGCATTCTTTTGGGCCTTACACGACAAGTAAGAATTTATTTGTTAACACAGTCTATTATTAAAATTTGTTTGTTCATTTGCCCTGAATCACAAACATTTCCGCTTTTGTACAGTGTGAAGGTTTCAAACGTCGAAGAGCTTGAAATGACAGTGAAAATTTTGAGGTGCTTGAAGCCGAAAACTCTCATATAGGATGACATTCTTAATGTCATCATGATGGTTAACTATAGAAATTTCAATCTCGACCGCGTTTGTCATTTTCCTGTGATATTAACGACAAGAACTTAGGTTATTCCCAACCCGAACATTTAAAATATAGATAACTTAATTCATTATGTTCATATAGGAATTTTTTTTTTTTTTTTTTTATCGGTAATGCAGATTATATTAAAAACAGTAAGGTGCTGAAAGACAATACAACCCCGACAAACACCCAACAAACAGGTAAAAACATAAAAAAAAATCAGAAAGAGGAAAACAACAACATCACAGCACTATCCCAACCGGCCCCACTCAACCCGGGTCCTAGCAGACAGGGTTGTTACTAACTCCGACCCCCCCTCTCGCCACCCAAAAGCTCGCCAGCTCCGTGACAGTCTTAATGATCATCCCCACCGGTTTCTTCTTATTCTCGAAAATCCTGGCATTCCTTTCGCACCATAAGCACCAGAAAATAGCGAACATAGAAGCCCTCCAGTACTCCCATCTCGCAACCTCAACATCCACAGCCGCCCAACTCAGCATTTGCACATAAGGCGTCGCCAGCGTAACCCATCTCATCCCAAAAGCCTTGTAGATGACCCCCCAAACCGCATAAGCCACCTGACAGTGAAGTAAGAGATGAGCTGCGGACTCCTCCCCCTCATAACACAACCCGCAAGCATTCGAGATATCTCTACCCCTCCAAATCAACTGGTCCCTCGTTAGGATTCTATCCTTACAAAGTGTCCATCCAAAAAACCGAATCTTCAAAGGCACAGGTTCCCTCCACAGCCAAGCACCTTCGAACCTGATAAGCTAACGCCGCGACAACAGCCCATAAAAGGATTTGACGCTGAATTGACCGTCTCTTTTGTAGCTCCAGACCCACAGGTCTGCCCCCTGCGAATTCCGCTGCATCTCATAGAGCCTGAGAATTAGGTCCGAAAAACGACCAACCTCGCTATCCCTCAAAGCCCTTCTAGTACCAACCTGTCAGACAGTCCCCCCATTAGACTGAGAAATAAATTCTTCAGTCTTCCCACCTTGATTCAAAGCAATGGCGAAGATATCTAGAAAGGCAGCTTTTAGAGGTCCCCCATCAAGCCAGGCATCTTCCCAGAACCGGATGCAAGAACCACACCCCCAACTAAATCGCACCCCTTTGGCAAAGCTCTCCCTAACACTGCAGACACCTCGCCACCACGCCGAAATACCCCTATGGGCCGTGGAACAGATTCCCCAACTACCAAAGGATAGCCCATATTTTTCGGCCAGCACCAACTACCAGAGACTATCCCTCTCCTCATCCTTCCCCGCCCTCCATAACCACTTACCCAGCAAAGCTAGATTAGTCCGATATAAGTTGCAGATACCCAAACAACCACAGGCCAAAGGCAATTGGAAAGTGTCCCAGTTCACAAGGTGGAAGCGTCTATTCAAACCCGACCCCTCCCATAAAAAAGACCCTTGGATTTGTTCCAGCCGATTAATAATCTCCATAGGGCACTTGAACATCAACATAAAGAAAATAAAATTGGCATTGACAAGAGCACTGCTTTTACCAAAATCAGCCTACCTCCACTACTGAGAAGCTTTTCTTTCCACGCCGACAACCGCCGTTCAAACCTTTGCACCACAAGATTTCAATCACCAATCGATGGTTGTCTCATACCAAGTGGCAACCCGAGGTACTTTATGGGCAACTTCTCGATGGCACAACTAACCACAGCCGCCAAGTCGGCCAAACAGGAATCCTCGACACCAATCCCCGTGATAGTGAACTTGTGAAAATTAATCCGTTGCCCCGAGACCGCCTCAAACACTGAGAGAAGTTGTCCTTGGCATCACAGGGTCGCTCCACCACACTAGAACCTTCTCCCGAAACGATTCGTCCAACAACCAAATGTTCTCAAATATGAAGGGAGATGGCCCCATCCGTTTAGATTCACAAATCAGGCCGAGCGGGTGATGATCGGAGACCGCACAAGCAAAAGCTTCTAGCAGAGCCTCCAGGAAAATATCTAACCAATCTATTATGCAAAGGAACCTGTCCAGCCTACTTAGAGACGATCTATCCTGGAGATTGGACCACGTATACCGCGCCCCAGTTAAGGGGACATCCAACAGCCCCTAATCCGAAATGAATGAGTTGAAATCCCACATAACCCCCCTATTAGGCGGCCCACCCTGCTTTTCGAACCCCCATCAGATCGCATCGAAATCCCCACCCAAGCAAAAGGGAAAATCCCATCTAGCAATAAGCGCAGCCAATTCGAACCAGAAATCACTCCGCTCTCGATCTTCCGATGGACCATAGATACCTGCAAACATTCATTGTTTCCCAGTCACCCTATCCCGAAGCACCACAGAAGCCGAGAACCTCCCTAACTCCTCATCAATCTTGTCAAAGAGTACTGATGACCAGGCCACCAAAATACCCCCCGAAGCCCCGACGGAATCAACGTTGATCCAATCCCAAGAACCTCCTCCGAGAATCGCCTCAACTCTCCTCTTATCGCAGCAGCCCCATTTGGTCTCTTGGAGGGTAACAATCACCGGTTTAAAGGTAGCAAGCACTTGTTTAACCCCCGCCCTTTTAATCCCATCACAAATTCCCCTCACATTCCACGAATGTATCTTCATAAAGAAATTGTCGGCACCCGCCCCAGAACCGCAAGGAATCTTATTCCCTCCCAGACCCTCTCCCATCCGACATTCCCCAGTGCAATAGCGCAAGTTCCTGCGACCCACCACGTCGCTTCCTCTCACTGCCCTGACGACTGTGTAAAATGGATCGATCTAAACACCTCCCGTAGTTCCGCCTCAGACCCCTTGAAAGACATCCCTATATCTCGGCCCAAATTGATCAACCGATCAATATCTGCGGAGTCCCTGTTCCCCAGAGCAATCCCCTCCCCACAATCGCCATGATTCTCGAGAAAATGCAACCAACTCTCCACATTGATCCCCTCCTCCTCCCTAACAACCTCCGGCAAGCTCCCCCTCTGTCGCTCCACCCCATCGGCAACACTAGTGGAGGTCAACTCAACTAGACTTTCCGGCGAGCCCTCCCGGAAGTCGACGTTGCTTTGCCAAGTGCCCTTCAACCCCAACCACTTCTATTTGGAGGACTCCCCAACTCCCCCCTCCTCATAAACCCACTGAGTCCCCACCTTCCCACTCCAGGGTTGGTCCCGCTTCAACAACCAAGCCCATAAGCTCCCATTAAGACCCAGTAAACCAACCCCAACAGAGACCCAGGCCAACCGTACAGAGGGTTCCCGACTCGATAGAACTTCACATCCCACCCGGTCCTCCTCACAACTAACCCAGCGAAAGCCCCGCGCCAGCTGTCCCTTCCATGGGGAGCCCCTCCCGTTGACCTCCACGTGTCAGTCCCGATGGGACCCCCAGAGCAAACCCTTAGTAGGGCACGTGGATCATCCACTAAATCAGTACCAAGGCACTCCCACCGTTCAAACCGATGGTCAAAGGCACCCAACGGCTCAGATATAACTCCAGAAGCTTCCACCGTCAGGCGACATGTCGCCTTCCCAGCTCCTCGTTGTCCCCGAGGCGTCCCATATAAGCTCCTTCTTCGGAGATAAACCCTAAACCCTTTTTTGGTAGCAGAGGCAGATTTCCTTATATGGTACCCAACAGCTTCAGTCTCCATCGGATCCCAGGTACGGCAGCTAAACTCGTCCCTCTAATTCGACGTCTCCCACCTCTCACCTACCCCCTCTTTGCAGGTGTCCTATTTTGGCTTCACCGTACAAGAAGATCTCGACCGTAGAGACCATAGACGGTGGAGGATCCGAAGACCCATCCCCAGCGTCGCCGGAGATCACGGCGACGAAAGACCTCCCCACCCCTAAAGATTCCTCAGTTGCTTCCACCACCTGAACATGAGCCATCCCCAACAATCTAGAGGGAGATCGGTCTCTCACTGGCGCAGTCTCCCTCCAATGTGGGCCCAGACTAAGAGGCGAGTACGTGGCCGAGCTCCACTCCGAGTGTCTCGGCGACACCCGACCGGACCGCTCCATCCCTCACCTGATTGGGTTGGGAGCCGACTGAACTTCTTTTGTGAAAACACCGGGAGCATCGATGCCAGCAACCCGGGGCCTATCGGATCCTTCACCCGCCTGATGCGGGATGATCACCCGCTCCAAACAGGCAATTTCTATGATGAGTTGAGCAACCTGGCCGCCAATCAGAACTTCACAGCATCTGCGGATGCAATCTAGGGATTCAACACCGACGAGGATCCAGACATGGTCCGTGTCCTAGAGCTCAGCGGAACGTCGATCGGCCAAGATGAATTGACTGCACCGGTCCCTGATCCCTCTGAACACCTCCGGGGACCAAGCATGAATCGGTAGCCCGAAAACGCGAATTCAAACCCCACCTCTCTCCCGATGTACCAGTAAATCTCCCACCGTAGGAGACCAAGGCCAGCAATCCACCGGACACCCATGAATGTAGATATGTTTATAATGGCAAAACTCCTTCGCTCCCTTCTCAGTCCCGAGACATAGTAGAAATTTAGTAGGAGAGATGTTGGAAGCCACCGGTCTCTCAGCAATCCCCCACCTATTAACGATCCACTTGTGTATAAGTAGTAAAGATAAAGAATCCCTGTTAGAATAAAGAACCACCCAGAAGCAAGGCAGATTGCGCGCGAGAGAGACGGATTCCAGAATGTCAAAACTGAGCATCCCGGAACTCGATTTCAAAGTATCTCTCTCATCGGCAATATCATTCCGTTACCGGGAGATCTGCAGAGGGCGGCCTTAGCCGCTGCTCTGCTAACTCCAGCAATCGACCAACCCCGCTGCACATCACTCAGTTGCGATTCCGAAAGGATGGGCTGATGCGGATTTCGCGACCGTGGAAATCCATCATCCATCGATTTAACCTTACCTTGAGACCGGGTAGAAACGCAGCCATATCGGTGACAAACCGCATGCCGGCTGAAATTGACGTTACGGCACCGATCACAGATCCAATCACGCACCCTTAGAACCAGACACGAGTCCCGTCCCATGATCTTCCTATTTCTCAGGTATTGTTTAACATCTATTAGTAATATCAGGAAATGGCTAGAGAAAAAATAGGAATTATTGAAGAAAGAGTGCAGTAAATACATTGAAGAATCAAAAAGCAAATAATATCAGGAGATGGCTAGACAAAAAATGGGAATTGCCATTTTCCATGCAAATGACTGCCATGATCTTGTTAGCTAGTCTTTAGTGTGCAAAGAATACATGAAGCAATTAACATCTGAATGCTTGACGATAGGTTATTATTATACAATTACGATAGACTCATTTGGGACTGTGTAGCCTCATATGGGACAAAATCGACTCCTATCCAATTTAGTTGTCTCATATGGGATATGGAAGACTGATATTGGACCGTGAAGTCTATTATAGGGCATAGTTGACTTATATGAGACCGATATAAGACGGTTAGGTCTGTTATCTTACCTAGTACACTCATATGAGAACATTATAACTGATACACATCAATTTTGGTCTTCTAATCAGCCTTCTATTTGTTTATGTAAATTCTAATTCCTTTTCATAGTGATTCTGGTAATCACTATTCCTTGGCTTGGGTTGATGCAGAGGCCCACAAAATATACGTGTTGGATCCATCGAGTGCTCCTGCTCTGAAAATGTGGAAAACACATCCGTGCTCTAGTAAGGGAATCGAACTAATATTTACTTCTTTGTTGCAGTTAGTGACATGTGTAGCAAATACAAAGAAGATTGCCTAATTTTTGTATTACTTTTGTTTAGACTTATCATTTCCACGCCTTTGGTTCGTCAATGGGGCAGAACATGCTTTGATCCAACAACTACCTTAGGAATCTTTCTTGACCAAAGGCCTCCCAACATAGGTGAGCGTAACTGTTGATTGCGCACTGTACTTAATCAACTATGTTGAATGTATTATGCTTTGGTAAGAAATAGAATTCTCGGTAGGGAAGGAGCTGAAAGATCAGGAAGCAGTGTCTGTATGACATTGTCATGTACGAGGTCAACACAGCAGATGGAGCAGGAGCGACGAGCAACGAGAGTGTAGGGCCTAGTGAGCTTTTGACCTGAGGTTTTGAGCGAAAGGAACAAAAATAATTACAATAGAAAATAAAAAAAAAGTAATAGCTTAATATATTATTGGTATATTATTGGTTATAAAACCGAACGGATCAGGCGGAGTCTTGTGCGGACTCATAAGTCATATCTCCGGTTGTCGGTCTCATATGAGCATGCAGAAACAATATCTCACACCACACCCCTTCTCATATTAATGTAATCTATACTAGACTGTTAAACATAAGACCAAACGGACCAGGCGGAGTTTTGTGCAGACTCATATCTTTGGTTGTCAGGCTCATATGAACTTGTAGAAGCAATCTCTCATATGTAAGACAGAACGAACCAAGAGGAGTCTAGTTCGGTCCCCTATGTATCTTCATCAGTCTCATATGAACTTGAGGAAGTAATCTCGCCATGTCTCTTCTTGTGTACCCAATCAGAAAAGACGCACATTAGTTCATTGGCATTGATGAAATCTATATTAGACTGTTATAACATTTACGATACTGAACGAACCAGGCGAGGTCGAATTCGGACATATATGTCTATTCATTGGTGTCATATGATGTAGAAACAATCTCCAAACTAAGTGGTTTAAATGAAGACATGATTGTTTTGAAAGGGACTGGTCTTAACAGTATCGTAGGAGTATACATTGGCTCAAAGAAGACAAAATCAAACTCTTCCATATTCTACTTTCGGGCCCTGTTGTCATGAATCCATATCAATGTAACGTTTTCATTCTGTAAATTCTCTACATGTTCATTTTGTACATTTCATCTCTAGTGAGTCTGCGTCGGACTCTGTACATTCTTTACATGTGCAATCTGTATATTCTGTACGATCGGGGGTTTCAAAATGATAAGATAATGCTTAATAAATCACGGTTTCGCTTGTCCCCTAAATTAATTCTAACATAATCGTATCTCTAAACTATGACATGTGCGATTGATCGAAATCATAACTGAAACCTCGTGATGCATAGTCAATATACTTCAACATGAACACCCCACAGCCATAAGAATTGGTTTGATGTGGGATAGCTATTAGCCTTGTAAACGGTAAATTTGAGACGTCGATACCGTCGTCATCTCCTTGCTCAACTAATGTTTGGAAGGGGGACTTTCTATAGAATCTTCTAATTTGCTTGGAAACTGAAGTTGTAGACTCGTCGCGATTTTTGGTGGTAAAGGTATTTGTGATGATTCTTATAATATGTTTCGCAACTGTGTTTGTGAAGAACCTTCTAAAGTATTTGGTAATGGTGTTTGTGAAGAACCCTAAAATTACTTGGCAATGGTGTTTGTGAAGAATCTTCCAAATTGTTCGACAATGGAGTTTGGCGACTACACAGTGCCCTTAAACTACCAATTAATCACCTATAAGGATCCATTACTCTCAACAGTCTTATACAATTGTCGACAGATTGTACTTTTCAGTTGATCTCAAAAGTCGGTTTCAAGCTGGTTCGAACTATGGATTCACCTTTCTTAAGATAGGTGAATCCCCCAAAACAAGATGTTGCTAGAGTCGTTAGTGAAGATAGGTCTGTTATATGTACTCACCCAAAGAAGCGCACTGTGGAAGGTTTGGAAGGGTCGGTCGGTTTGAACTACTATGGATTCACCTGGAGCGGGACGAAGGTTTGGAAGGGTCGTGCTCCTCCGAGAGTGTGCTTCTTTGGGTGGAGTCTAGCTTGGGGGCAAATCTCACAGTGGACCAATTATTGAAAAGGGGAAAGGTTATGCATAATAGGTGTGTTATATGTATGCAAGAGTTGTTGATCACCTCTTCATCCACTGTTGGTTTGCTAACGAGGTTTCGGGTTAAGAATTTTAGAATGAGTTGGGTGTTTCCGAGATCTTGTGGGGAGCTTTTGGTGGCTTAGGATCATGGTATGTTCAATGGGATTAAAAGGGATTCTAGGACAGCTACTTTGCTTATTGTTTTATTGGCCATTTGGTTGGAAAGAAATGATATTTGCAAGATGTGCAAGCCTATCTCCTTTGTCATCAGGTGTTAGGGATTGGGTTTTAAGCTAGATCAAGTGGGATAGAGATGTTGTGACTATTGATGAGGAGTTGGTTGAGGTCTGATATGTTTGAGGTTGACATGAGGGTATAGTGTGTGCCTGGAGGGTTTCCTGACTCGGTGGAGTGCCGCCCTTGGGGAGGTTTTTTCTTGGGTTTTGGGATCTCTTGATTTTTGTTGATTTGTTTTTTTTAGATTTCCTTTTGGGGATCTGCAGTGCGCTTTAGTCCCTCGCTACTTCACCAGTAGATATCTCTTTTTTCTTTGCTTCACTAATATATTGCATCTTGACGACTTTACTAATGAAAAAATAGAGTCCAACCAAATCTAGACAAATAATTCTAAGTGGCTGCTCTATATGGGAACCTTAAATGAATATCATTCTAAATCAAATAAATGATAGCTAACATAATTTAAAAATATTCTAAATCAAATTAATGATAGCTAATAGAATATAAAAATAAGACCACGTATAAATTAGCTTTTTCCTTTTTTAGATTCCCTCTCCTTCAAATCCACTCCAATAATAGCATTGGGTTCCCCTTTTAGATTTAGAACTACTTGGAGAATCCCAATCAGTCATCGGTTGATCAATATTTCATTATTTCGAGGCTTTAAACCCACTTTAATGCAACTTTCTATTTAACCAATGTGGGTTGATATTGAGTGTGAATCATGACCATGGAGAGATGCTATATCAGACGCCCACCTCGAAAGAAGCACTAACATCACCCAAGTAGGCTCGTGACTGGTAGCTGCGGAGAATTCGATCCAGCCAGTAATAGTTCTCCTGCAAGGCCAAAAATCTGTCAGGAATATAGATGTGGTTAGAAGTAATTAAATGAATGCTTAAGAACAAGCTCTAAACAACTTGAAATATTAGTGGGATTATTGTTATAAGATGGACCTGCAGTCCATTTTCATGCGCCCGTTGCTCAATTTCAAGGATAGTCGAAACATCCTGATCTGAAGGGCCTTTCTCCTGAAGATGTGATATCTCATCCAAGGCTAGGTCAACCTGCAGATAACTTTCTATATGGATAAAAGTGAAATGGAAGCTAATCACATGCAGAAAGTTTCTGGCAAATAGAAGTGGACATGGATAACAAATGTATAATTATTTGCATCTGTGAATGATGTCCCAGTTATAAAGGAATACCTACCAGCTTCCATGAGATATCTGGATCACATGAAAAATTTACACTAATATCACCACGCACATCTCCTGTTCTTGAAGGTTTATTGCCACCAAGAAAGACGGAAACACACACAGAGTAGATCTGAAACATACCACAGCAAGGAGAAAAGGTTAAAAAAAAATGTCAGTTCATCACAAAAACTATCCAGTCATTAGCAAAAGAAATGGGATTAAGAATCTGACCTGCCCGTGCTGGAATCGAAGAACTTGCATAATTTTTGTTTCCAGAAGTTTGCTAAGAAATCCAACATAGTGAATCTCTTCCATCTTTGCATTTTATCAATTTTTAGGTGGAATAAAATAATGACTCATCAATACATGAACATTTCATTGAAAAGCTGTGCAAGCAAGAGTTAAATTGACATCAAAAGTGGTGTACACACCATAGAAGTACTCTTCAGTTCCACAGGAAAGGCTAGCTGGACAGAGCATTGTGCTTCCACCATGGGACTGCGGACTACTTCTCTGTATGCACGACAGCCAATGCATAGAAAGAGAGAGTTATAACTAGAATGAAAAAGACAGATGAAAATATAATAAAAACAGGAATGCTTGGTGCTTTTTAGGATGAAAAAATATTAAAAAATTAAAGGTTTAGCATCAACTTTTAGATCGAATTTTAATGCAGTTATACTTACCTAATTATTGATGCAGGAAATTTGAAAGGTAAGCCTTTTAATTCATCACGATTGAAATGCATAATTGGTTCAGAGGGCTTCGAAATTCCACCCTACATTGAGAGGCAAAAACCAAGTTAGCATCAGTTTAAATGTGCTAGAATAAATGCGATGTAGTAAGACAATGAAATAAACTTTACCAAGTAGTGCAAAATTAAAGGAAGGGCTGCTTCTTGGTTAATGTTTCCAACAATCACAACAGTAAAAGTTGAAGGGTCTTTAAAACAATTATTAAAATATTCGCATGCTCTGATTGGATCCACCTTTTGAAGATCACTAATTCTAATTGGCTGCAGGAAAAAAACAAAATCTCATTTGAAAATGAGAGAAGCCCATGACTCAAAAGTTTGCTGGAATAATTCATGAGTTGAGGCATACCCTGAAAAAATAGGAGTTGCCATAGTTCAATTCTCGAACTCGATTTGCAAAAGCAGTGTAGGGATCCCTCTCTTGAGCACGAATTGCTTCTTCTGCCATTTGCATTACTATTTTGACTTCTTCTTCCCCTGGTACCACATTTGTTGTGAATAGTTGATATACAAGCTGCATTAAAATAGATCAGATAGGGACTGAAATGGACATATAAATGGATACAATCAATTTCTGAATTTCTCAAACCAACAACAATTCATGAAAATTATTATGGAAACTGACGCAATATGAAGAGAGCATCTCAACCACGCTATACTCTACTATGAAAACTAAATAAAAATTAAATTATTCATTTTAAAATCGTTGAAGAATATGATATATGTTGGATTGGCTCAGAATCTATAGGTTTGAATTATCTAAAAAATTAACTCACTTAAAAACCTAAAGAAAACTATTACGGGAAATGCAAAAATACCAAAAAAAAACCATCCCAACCATGATGTAGTCCATTTTGAAAAGAACAACAGGGATTATATTTATTTTATAATCATCAAAGAGTACACGATATTATGCCTAACAGGTAGGAAGAAGTTGCAGAGTTATAAATTTTCTAGGGATCATAAGAACGGTGGCGGCAAAGAGTGTTGGATCGGAATCGTAAAATGCAGCGGAAAATAAAAAATGATCCCAAACAAATACCATGGTTTCAAACCTTTTGCACAAAAATAAATATTTATATAATTATTTATTTATACAATGATTTTCTTATCCGATTTATGATGAACAGAAATCCACGTGAATGTAGATCCAGTCTTGATTATGTTTCTCAAGTAGCTTTATGACGCAGGACAAAGCCCTAGACTACGTGAATTAATATGAAATAATTATTTTGCCGAAATTTAACGAAATTAACTAAGCAAACATCAATACATAATGGTGAATACCTTAAGGTTCATGGTTTTCCTCATTGAAGATTATGTAGATTTGGGTAGAGTCCAATCTGTGCGCTAGATCCATTAGCCTTGCGAAAGGAAGATCCTAAAGGCAGAACTCTAGCCGCTTCAAGATTAGGGCTCACTAGTAGATCAACAATGAAGTCACCGGTTCGATCTAGGGTTTGCAGAGACCAATCGATATAACAGATTAGATGGATGCTAGGGTTTAGGATTTCGGGATATTAAGATGATGGCTGGATTTAGAGTTTGTGGGCGTTAAAAAGATCACAGGGTAATGGTTGAAATATGATTGGTTGAGATCGGCATGCAAGCAGAACAACTAGAAAATCAAAGAAATAGATAGAAGATAGATTGTGGGCTTCACACCCTTGGCTTCACACCAAACCCTTCTCGGGAAGAATATTTAATCTTTGAAGAAACTCATCTCAAGTTCCCAAAACAAAAGCTCTTTTTTTCATTAATCAAAACTGCTTACATTGTTTATTAAACGACCTTATATAGGAGGCCTCTAAAAAAAAAGAAAACTCTAAAACAAATACTAAAAAAAGACAAGTATGCCCCTAAAACTTAACTTTGAATTCTGACGAAAACCCCTTTTCGCGAAAAATCAATCGATCGATGCGCAGCGTCGATCGATCGAGCATATATATATAAAATATAGCTCTCAAGTCACTGCTCAATCGATCGATCGAAAAGGTGCTCGATCGATTGAAACACACACACACACACACACACACACATATATATATATATATAACTTCACCAAAATGAGTTTCCACTGACCACAATCGATCGATTGCGCATTGCTCCAATGCGCAGATTCTGCTCCTCTTAAGCCTTTCTGAAGTTGAAAAATCTGTTGCGGCCCAATTCCAATGCTCTCGATCTTGACCTCCCCCGTCACCTTACCTAATCTCCAACGTATAATCGAACTATGGGCCTTCGATTCCCGCTTCGAAATCTTCTCTCACAAGAGTTATGTAGAAAAAGTTACAAAGAAATTAGGTTAAACTTTTAAGAGAGACTTCAAGAGGAAATACATAGGTGTAGTAAATTTTGGGAAAAGACGTAAATGCCATTTCTAAGTAACATATTTACGACAATGACCTACATGTCCCATAACATTAGGCTGGCTTGTATTTAATTAATTAACCTCATCAACTCTAATGAATACATCTATGACCCTCCATCATAATGTATATCTACCACACCGAGAATCATGCTCACTAAACACACGGTTGTGCCAACTCGTCAAGCTCACTCCATCAATCGGATTCTAATAGATATAAAATGAATCATCATCTCTCATAGGATGACCAACGCTGGGTTTGGTATCATCGAAATAATAAGACAACATGAGATGGCACATACATACAAAACGATGTATTCCTTATTGGCCCATCTATTGGTTAGTTTATTAACTGAAAGATCTCCCAATCCACCCATATGTTAGCCGATGATTCAACATCAATGGATGGTGAATCAAAGAGCACTCTCAGCAATCAGAATTGCCTTCATACAGCTTCAGGTCTAAGGTCCTAAAATGCATCGACGTACGAATCCATAGATGTCCGACAAACTCATAGTAAGCAAAAGGGCAAAGGATCGGAAGCTAGTCCAATGTGCACACAACACACTCTCATCTCGCTAGATATCCATATCAACGGACCTAGACTAGTCCATTCTACCCGCGGCAATAGCCAATATGAGATAACCGTGACAGTGCGTTGTCCCGACACACCCCTAGTTATGGACATTCTAGGTTTGCATAGAATTGGTCAACTAGGTCTAGCTAAGGTATGAGTAGAACCATACGTCTTAGTTGCCTACTAATGCTCCCTAAGGACACAGTCTCCAACGAGTAGAACCAAAGCCCGAAAACAAATACAAACACACCATCATTTAATGACAACAAAAATGAAATGAAAGAGAGATCTTATTAATGAAAAGAAAGTGGTGAAAAGTCAACATAAAATGAAAAGCAACAATAGAGGAAAAATAGTAGATATGAACCCTGAAATTGGTTCATCCCAAGGCACACTCCACCAATCTCCCTTTCTCTAGAACAATCCCTTACATATCTAACTCCCACACACACGTTCAACATTCTAGAAAAGACCTTCATCGCAAGACGGGTCTGTCAAGTTTTCCTCAAAGGAGACTTTATCAACAATTACATACTTCAACTTAATAAATGTGTGATGATGTGGTACTTTCTTTCAATATGTTTTGCTGCTTTATGATCACGTATATCCTTGCAAAGAGAATTGGCTACAAAATTATCACAAAAGAGCACAATTGGCTATTATAAGCCTTAAGAACAACACCAATTTCCTCAAAAAATTTCTTTAGCCATACAGCTTCCTTGGAAGCTTCGCACATCGCTACATACTCGGCTTCCATTGTGGAATCCACAATGGACTTCTGTTTAATACTACGCCAATTGATATACACTCCCAAACATAAAAACTCCTCAAAAAATTTCTTTAGCCATACAGCTTCCTTGGAAGCTTCGCACACCGCTACATACTCGGCTTCCATTGTGGAATCCGCAATGGACTTCTGTTTAATACTACGCCAATTGATACACCCACTCCCAAACATAAAAACAAAGCCACTTGTAGATTTTCGTTTGTCCATGACCTTTTGGAAATCCACATCCAAGTAACCATGAACTGATAGATCCTTTCCACCTAGAACTAAGATAAAATCGTTGGTGTGACGCACATATTTCATAATGTGTTTTACAGTCGTCCAATGTAATTGACTAGGATTACTTTGGAAACGTGCAACCATACCAACAACATAACAAATGTCAGGACGAGTACAAATCATAGCATACATGAGGCTTCCAACGGCAGACGAGTATGGAACTCGTGCCATAGCTTTTTTCTCCTTATCAGTGGTAGGGCACTGACTCTTAGATAGAGAGATATTGTGCCTAAAAGGCACCTCACCTCTCTTAGAATTGTCCATCGAAAATCTCTTTAATATTTTATTCATGTATTGTCCTTAATTCATTCCAATTAATCTATTTGGTGTCACGAAAAACCTTATTCTCAAGAATATAAGAAGCCTTGCCCAGGTATTTCATGTAAAAATTCTTTGGCAACCAAAGTTTGGTGTCTGTAATAATTCCAACATCATTCCCATCAAGAGAATGTCACCCATGTAAAACACAAGAAATACAACTTTGCTTTCACTGCTCTTCCGATAAAAACATGACTCAGAATTCTGTGTACCCGTTTAAAGTAATTGCTTCATCAAACCTAGTATTCCAAGTTCGTAATGCCTATTTAAGCCATAGATGGATCTATTAAGCTTACAGACCTCATGCTCAGAATCGGGTTCAATAAAGCCGATAGGTTGCTGCATATAAATCTCTTCCTCTAAGATCCCACTGAGGAAGGCCGTTTTGACATCCATTTGCCAAATCTCATAATTATAGCGTAGAACAATTACTAGAAGGATACAAATTGACTTGATCATGGTGACTGGAGAGAACGTCTCTTCGTAATCAACACCCTCACATTGAGTGTATCCTTTTGCGACGAGACGCGCTTTGAAACTCTCAACAGTGCCATCGAGACCTTCTTCCTTTTATAGACCCATTTACACCCAATAGGACGAATTTAATAAGGTGGGTCCACACGTCATTCTTAGCCATTGAAGATATCTCGGATTCCATCGCTCTAACCCATTCACAAGCATCGATATCTTGAATGCCTCCTTCATATGACACAGGGTCACTTTCAGAGCCTTTAAATATCATGGCAAAGGCCATTTCACCAACTTCATAATCGATCAATCTAGTCGGCGGTAGAGTGACCCTTTCACTACGTCTAATAGGCATATGAATAATGGATTGAGATGATGATGATGATGATGGACCCGCGACATCCTCGGAAACATGAAGATCTTCTACCAAGAAAAAAAGAGTAGGAGACCGCTTCTCGAGAATAAAATCATCCTCAAGAAATTTAGCATCTCTGCTGACGAATGTCTTTTCTTGATCATCAGAAGGATGATAAAAAATAGAAGCCTTTAGTTTCCTCAGGATAACCAATGAATAGGCATCAGTTTGAACAAGGATAAAGTTTGTCAACATTGTGTCGGCATACATACACAGGTGTTCTCCAAATAAAAATATGCCATAGGCATTCGCCGGTCCAAAACTCAAAAGGTATTTGTGGAACAGATTTCGTCGGCACACTATTGAGGACATAAATAGCAGTCTCAAGAGAAAAACACCAGAAAGACGATGATAAAGTGGCAAAATCTATCATGGATCTCACCACATCCAATAAAATAAGATTTCGTCATCAAATCCACTCGATCGATACTCTACACCTTGATTAGAATGCAAGACTTTAATAGTCATCCTAGTCTATTTTTTCACCTTATTACAAAATTCAACAAATTTATTGGAGATAGACATAATCATAATTGGAATGGTCATCAATGAAGGTCATGAAGTAGATAAAGATAACCATATCCAAAGGCTTTGATGCGAAAAGGGATACATAGATCGGTATGAACAAGTTCTAAAATGGGAAAACTAGGAGCACCCCGTGATCAAGAGTCTTGTGACGAAGGTCTTTTCTAGCATGTTGAGCGTGTGGGAGTTCGATATGTATGGGATTGCTCTAGAGCAAGTGGGAGATTGGAGTGTGCCCTGGGATGAACCTATTTCAAAGATCATATCTATTGTTTTTCCTCTATTGCTGCTTATTCA
Source organism: Chloranthus sessilifolius (assembly GCA_021018995.1). NCBI lineage: Eukaryota > Viridiplantae > Streptophyta > Magnoliopsida > Chloranthales > Chloranthaceae > Chloranthus > Chloranthus sessilifolius. The sequence continues at coordinate 54,201,786 of CM037592.1, read as the reverse complement.
TTTTATGTCGACTTTTTCCCCACTTTCTTTTCATTAATAAGATCTCTCTTTCCTTTCATATTTGTATAATTAAATGATGGTGTGTTTGTATTTATTTTGGGCCTCTACTCGTTGGAGAATGTCCTTAGAGAACATTAGTAGGCAATTAGGAGGTGAGGTTTCACCCATACCTTAGCTAAACCTAGTTGACCAATTCTTTGTAAACCTAGGAGGAATGGTTCTATCACAGTTATCTCATGTGGGCTACTGCCACTGCTAGAATGGACTAGTCTAGGTCCGTTGATATAGATATCTAGCGGCATGGAATAGTGTTGTGTGCATATTGAATTGGCTTCCAATCCCTTTCCCTTTTGCTCACTATGATTTTGTCAGGCATCTATAGATTCATACTTTGATGTATTTTAAGACCTTAGACGTGAGACTGCATGAAGGCAATTCTTATTAATAAAAGTGCTCCTTGATTCACTAATCATTGATGTCGAATCATCGGCTAAGATATGGGTGGATTGGGAGATTTTTCAATTAATAAGATAATTGATGGATTGGCCAATAAGAAAACCATCATTTTATATGTATGTGCTATCTCATGCCGTCAGATTATTCCGATGATACCAAACCCAGCGTTGGTCATCCTATAAGAGATGATGACACATTTTGTATCTGATTAGATGGAGTGAGATTGGTTATCTGGCACAACCGTGTGATTAGTAGCATGATTCTCGGTGTGGCAGATACACATTGTGATGGAGGCCATAGCTGTATTTATGGGAATTGACGAGGATAATTAATTAAATATAGGTCACCCAAATGTTATGGGGCCTGTAGGTCATTGTAGTAAATATGTTGCTTAAAAAGAATATTTACATCTTTCCACAAAATTTACCACACCTATATACTTTTTCTTGAAGCCCATCTCTTAAAAGTTTTAAGATAATCTCTCTGTTACTTTTTCTCCATAACTCTTGTGAGAGAAGAAGATTTTCGAAGTGGGAATCAAAGGCCCATAGTTCGATTCTACGTTGGAGATTAGGTAAAGCTTCTTGAGAAAGGTAATCAGGAGAGGATCTACGCTCACATGGATTTCTGGTCATCGTAAATCGAATAAGAAAATCAAGGTATGAATAAATAATTAAATAAATATTTTACATTTGTACAATTGTTGGATCGGTAATCGTAAAACGCAAATAAAAAAGGATCCCAATCTTAGCGTTCTTGTAGGAGTCTGCATTAGCTCAAAGGAGACGGAATCGGACTCTTTCATATTCTACTTTCCTGTTGTCATGAATCCATATCAATGTAACGTTTTCATTCTGTAAATTCTCGACATGTCCATTTTTTATTTGTTCGAGGTCATTTTTAATTTTCCGCTACGTTTTACAATTCTCGATCCAACAATTGCACAAAAATAAATATTTATTTAATTATTTATTCATACCTTTATTTTCTTATTCGATTTTCGATGATCGAAAATCCACATGAGCGTAGATCCTCTCTTGATTACCTTTCTCAAGAAGCTTTACCTAATCTCAAACGTAGAATCAAACTATGGTCCTTCGATTCCCCCTTCGAAAATTTTCTTCTCTCACAAGAGTTAACGGAGAAATTAGGTTAAAACTTTTGAGAGAGGGGCTTCAAGAGGAATTATATTAGTAAATTTTCGGAAAAGATGTAAACGTCTTTTTTAAGCAACATATTTACTACAATGATCTACATGTCCTTTAACATTAGGCTGACCTATATTTAATTAATTAAAGCATTAATTAATTAACCTCATCAACTCCAATGACTACGTCTATAACCCTCCATCAAAATGTATATCTACCACGCCGAGAATCATGCTCACTAAACATATGATTGTGCCAGATCACCAAACTCACTCCATCGAATTGGGTTTTAATAGATACAAAATGAATCATCCGTCATAGAATGATCAGCGCTAGGTTTGGTATCATCGGAATAATTTGACGGCGTGATATGACACATACATATAAACAAATGGATTCCTTATTGGCTTATCCATCGGTTACCTTATTAACTGAAAGATCTCATAATCCACTCATATGTTAGCCGATGATTCGACATCAATGGTTAGTGAATCAAAGAGCACTTTCATCAATAAGAATTGCCTTCATGTATCCTTAGGTCTAAGATCCTAAAATGCATCGAAATGTGAATGCATAGATGCCTGACAAAATCACAGTGAGAAAAAGGGAAAAGGATCGGAAGCTAGTTCAATGTGTACACAGCACTCTCTCATGCCGCCAGATATTCATATCAATGGATCTAGACTAGTCCATTCAACCCATGGCAGTAGCCCACATGAGATAACCATGACAGTGCGTTGTACTTGCGCACCCCTAGTTATTGACATTCTAGGTTTGCAAAGAGTTGGTCAACTAGGTTTAGCTAAGGTATGGGCAGAACCATACCTCCTAGTTGCCTACTAATGTTCCCTAAGGATACAATCTCCAACGAGTAGAGGTTGAAAACAAATACAAACACACCATCATTTAATGATAACAAACATGAAAGGAAAGAGAGATCTTATTAATAAAAAAAAAGTGGGGACAAAATCAACGTAAAATGAATAAACAGCAACAGAGGAAAAACAGTAGATATGATCCCTGAAATTTGTTCATCCCGAGGCACACTCCAACAAAGAGAATACTATAAAGCATAGTTGCATAAGTCTATTATTTGTAGTTCAAATATTACAGTTAATCGTACACTTTATGATTCGACTCAATCAGGTCCTCAAAGTATTACGATCTTACTCAATTCATATTGCAAACAATTCTTGTAACTCCCAAACAAAAAAATCATTGATATATATATATATATATATATATATATATATATATATATATATATATATAGATGGGTCACCAATGAAGGACCACCTTCACCATGGTCCAAGCCCCATTGCACACTCCATATGGCACCCAAAACATTGTTTTTGTGCCACATGGAGCAAGATGTGTCCAATTTTAGAAAATAAATAACCAAATAAATTAATAAATGGAATAATAAGAAAGAATAAAATTGAAATTGAATACATAAAAGAATTGAGAGAAGCATCTATAAAGACAAAAATTACAGAATGTCCCTGGATACACATGTTCATCGGAGGCACAAAGCAGACCATATATGAAGGGTTGAGACGCTACAAGCACAAGGAAGTAAGAGAAGAGGGAAGACCAGTGAAGAACTGAAGGAAGTCATGAGAAGGGATATGAACGATTGCGAAGTTAAAGGAGTTTAGCACTAATCAGAAACGATTGGGGAAATAGAACTCGCATGGCCGACCCCAAATAGATGGGACAAGGATGTGATGATGATGACTTTCAAATAGTATAAATCACAAGGTGGAGATGGGATTTCCAATTCTTCATTTTTATAATGATCTATCTAATGTCCCCTTGGTTCACATGGCACGAAAACAGGGTTTTGTGTGCCACATGGCGCCATTTTAAAGAGGCTCGGACCACCTTGAGCATAGTCCCTCAGATTATGAACCTCTCTCTCTCTCTCTCTCTCTCTCTCTCTATATATATATATATATATCTGTGTGCGTGTATTTGGTTCAAAATAATGAATCTGAGTTCCAATCGCTAGCAACTGTTTACTGAAAGTACCTTGATTCATTTTAAACATCATAGTGGAAACAGACTCTGCAGTTCTTCTTAAGGCCTTGATCAATAATCCTTGGAAGATGTCTAATTGGATGGCAGATATACAGAAGGCCTTGTCAATGAGAAACTGGATAGCTTCTCATACTCTTAGAGAGGGAGACTTCCATAGGGGATGACAGTTTAGCAAAACTCTCCTTAGGAATAGACGCTACCGCGGACTTCAACTCGATCCAATCTCTGCCAATTCTACCAAGAAGACAATATATTGGTGAGCGGATGGGTTTGCCGAATTTAAGATTCAAGTAGTTTTTCCATTTTTTGCCTCTTATATACACTTGGTTAAGGTGATGGCATTGCCAATTGCCAAAGCTTTATCCAGGCCTAGAATGTAAGAGGATGCTACCATTGTATTTTTTTTATCTAATCAATGAACTTTAACCCTCGCTTACATTGCAATAATATATATATGTGTGTGTGTGTATGTAAATGAAACACTACTAAAAATTATATACCAAACTCAAACATAAACAACAAATATAGCAACACATACAAAGCTAAGAAGGCAGTAGCTAAAGGAAACTTATGGAACCTCGTGAAAACCCAGTTTACTATCAATGAAATGAATTAAGATAAAAAGAAACTATGACCATGAGAATAGACCAAAACAATAGCCAATATTTTGGTCAATCCAAACCCACCCACCCACCCACCCATTTCACCTCTTATGGACGATCCCAAAATATTGGCTATTGTTTTGGTCTATTCTCATGGTCATAGTTTCTTTTTATCTTAATTCTTTTCATTGATAGTAAACTGGGTTTTCACGAGATTCATAAAAGACTGCTACTTAAAGTTGAAAACCCTAAAATATAATTTCTACATGTTAACCAAGAAGAATATGAAGGCTTATTTTCCTAAAAATTCAAATCTCGGTGTTGGTCCACATGAGGCCTCCTGCTCTAATGGGTGGTTTTGCTAGAATAGGCAATAAGGAGATGACCATTTGACGCGGGACGGGAGCCCTAAAATGTGTGAATATGATTTTTAATGCGATTTGCCTAAATTAATAAAATTAATTCAAGAATAATCTCAAAATTATCATGATACCTTCGGGTTCGTAGAATTTCGGTAGGTAAATCACGCGAGATCCGAATAGGGTGTCCAATCCGATGCGCAAGTCCCGTTAGATTTGAGGCGGGATCAGGCCTAGAGAGAGGACTCTAGCTTTTCCAGGCTTAGGCGCTCGTCTTCAATCCGATGTAGATTCACCGCTCGAACCAGGGTTGCGAAATTAGATTATGGGTTTGTAATAGGTTTTGGTTTTGTAACAGGTTTATGATTTTCGGATCGGTTTATGGTTTGGAAATGGGTGTTGGCTATGTTTGATTTAGGGTTTCAAAAGGCTTAGGGTTTTGGGATCGAAGGAAGCAATTAGGCTGAGGTTTAGAGAAGCAAGCACAGATTGAGAGATAGCAAATTTGATAGAGAAAATAACAATGGCTTTTGGGAATCACTCCCTTGGCCTCACACCAAACCCATCTCAGGCAAAGATTACTCAAGCAATAATGCATTCACATAATCAATCAACTAATTAAAAGTGTTTACAAGCCTCTACATATAGGCCACCAATAATTAAACTCGAAATAAGAAAGTCCTAATACTAGTAAAACACTAAAAGGCAGTTTTCACATAAAATAAAATAAGGTCGTGTCGCGGCACATACGTTGTCACAATGCAATCATGGGCAGATGTCATGGCGCATCGCTAGATCATGGTGTCATGCGCGCATTTCTTTGTGTCCCTCTTCCTCCTTTCTCCTCCGAGCTTCCTCTACGCTTTTTCCGACGCCGGTAGAACTGATGTGGTCCGAATCCAATGTCCATGTATGTGGCGTCCCCATCAATTCCCCTGGACCAAAAAGGTTTCATCACTGATGAAACACGTTCGTGGTAGATGTCTATCAGGTCGGGGTTCAAGCGGCGAACTTCATTCTCGTGGTTCCAAGTGTTTTCGGACTCCGGTTTTCCGACCCATTTAACCAAGTACTTCTGGAATCCCCCGTCATGTGTAGAGACAGCATGGTCATTGATTATATCCTCTATTTCATCTGCTCTCTGTCTGCTTGGGGAAGGAAGAAGGTACAAGCTGCAAGGTTGGGTTGGAGCTGGGACTAGGAGGTGGTGGAGTGGATTTTCAGGAGGTGGGGTGAAACCCAAGTAAGGAACCAAGTCCTCCACATTGAACGTTGAAATAACTCTCATACCTGGAGGAAGCTCAAGCACGTATGCATTAGGACCACTCTTAGCCAAAATTCTAAAAGGTCCAGCGCCTTGAGATTGGAGCTTCTTTACGGATCCCGATGAGAACCGCTCAGGTCTAACCATGACCATCACATAATCGCCTACGTGAAATTCTTTAAAGCGGCTGTGAGCATCTGCAGATAATTTGTATTGACTATTGCTTGAATTAATCTTTTGTCTAATTTCGGCATGCAAGCTATGTATGTGTTGTGCAAATGCATCGGCAGACTCTGGCACTCTATGGGATGCAGACATGGGGATCAAATCTAATGGGGTCCTAGGCCTATGACCATGTACTACCTCAAAAGGACTCATGCCTATGGACCTATTGACAGAATTATTATATGCAAACTCAGTTGTGGGTAAGATGGTATCCCAGGTCCTAACATGATCACCGACAAGACTACGAAGGAGATTCCCAAGGCTCCTGTTGGTGCTTTCGGTTTGGCCATCCGTTTGAGGGTGATAAGCAGTTGAGAATTGGAGCAATGTGCCCATCATGTGCCAAAGGGTCTTCCAAAAATAACTCGTAAATTTAACATCCCTATCAGACACAATAGTTTTGGGCAACCCATGAAGACGTACTACCTCCGCGAAAAATAGTTTAGCAATATGAGATGCATCGGAGGTTTTGGAATAAGGAATGAAGTGGGCCATCTTGGAAAATCGGTCCACTACGACATAGATGGAATCGTGCTTCCTAAGGGTCTTAGGAAGTCCAAGCACGAAATCCAGAGAGGTCTTGCCACGATGTGTGTGGCACGGGTAACGGGGTGTACAAGCCGGTATTTTGTTTGGTCTGTTTTGACACTTGGCAAGTACGACAATGTTTAACAACCCGAGCGACATCTCTCATTAGGCTCGGCCAAAAGAACCTATCCTCAATGAGTGCAACAATTTTATTACACACGAAATGTCTGACCATCCCTCCAGCATGTAATTCCCAAATGAGAAAGTCACGCAATGAAGTGCGAGGGATGCAAAGGCGATTGCCTTTAAACAAGTACTTATCCTGGATGGTGTACACGGAGTGTGTGCTAGTCAGGTTACTAAGGAGAGCAGTGTACTCAACCCCAAAATCTGGGCACTCGAGGTACTAATCCTTTAACTTTTCTAACCCGACGACCTCGGTGCTCATTGTGCGCAAAGTCACCACTCGCCGACTAAGTGCATCAGCGGCTCTATTTTCAGCACCAGCCTTATGCTTTAACACGAATGTGAACCCTTGAAGGTACTCAACGCACTTCGCGTGCCTTGGGTTCAACTTCTTCTGTAAAGCAAGAAAGCGTAAAGCTTCATGATCAGAGAACAACACAAATTCATGCGGTCTAAGGTAATGCTTCCAATACCAAAGAGATCGAACGACCGCATAGAACTCCTTGTCATAGGTAGAGTATTTTTGCTTCGCCTCGTTAAGTTTTTCACTAAAATAGGCCACAGGGTGACCCTCTTGGCTAAGCACTCCTCCTATGCCTACTCTCGATGCGTCGCATGCGACTTCGAAGACTTTGGAAAAGTCCGGTAAGCGCATGACGGGTGCACTACTCATTTGTTGTTTGATCTCAACAAAGGCTTTCGTCGCTGCTTTGCCCCATTTAAAGTCTCCCTTTTTCATGCAATCAGTAATTGGGGTCATCAGAAGCTTTAGTACCATTATGACTCCAATTACTGATTGTTTATAGGCTCGAACCACTCCATGGTTTGGACATCGTGTATGTTTATAGGCTCGGACCACTCCACAATGGCTCTAACCTTTTCGGGGTCCGCGACCATTCCATTGGCCGAGATAATGAATCCTAAGAAGACAACGGAAGGTTGCATGAAGGCGCACTTCTTGGGATTGGCAAACAACTTTTCGCCCTTGAGGGTTTCACAAACCAGCCTAAGGTGGTTCAAGTGTTGATCCTTGTTATGACAATAGATCAAAATGTCATCGAAATAAACAACAAGGAATTTGCCTAAAAACGGCCTCAACACTTGGGTCATGAGTCGCATGAAAGTGCTCGAGGCATTAGAAAGCCCAAAAGGCATGACCATCCACTCATATAGACCACCTTTAGTCTTAAAGGCGATTTTTCACTCATCACCGGGGCAGATGCGGACTTGATGGTAGCCACTCTTAAGGTCTATCTTTGAAAAGATAGTGGCACTAACCATCATGTCAAGCATGTCATCGAGCCTTGGTATGGGAAACCGATACTTAACGGTAATTTTATTGATTGCACGACTATCCACACACATGCGCCACGCATTATCTTTCTTAGGAGTGAGTAGGGCAGGTATGGCACACGGGCTCTTGCTCTCTTGGATGAACCCCTTCTGAAGGAGCTCATTGACTTGCCGAGTCAACTTGGTGTGCTCAACCAGATTCAACCTATAGTGGGGCAGGTTCGGCAAGGTAGATCCGGAAACCAAGTCTATTGCGTGTTGGATATCATGCAGGGGAGGGAGTTCATATGGTAAGTCTTCAGGAAAGACATCCGTAAACTCTTTCAGGATCGGCTCAACCTCCTTGGGACACTCGCTCACAAACTCGGGAGCACTCTCTATGGTGACAACTACGCACACCTCACAACTAAAGCATGACCAACAGCATAACCCTCCTCATCACTGGGTGTGCTAACCAGTTCAAATACTTACTCTTCAACCACTACCTCATCATCATCCTCCTCTCCCTCAATGAAGAGAGTCCTTTGCGGTTCTTTCGTAGGGCATTAGGCGGCAAAGTGTCCTATCCCATTACATTTATAGCATTTTAATTGAGAATTAACCCTTGAGGATTCTCCGATACACCTTTTTCCCTTTTCAAACCTAGAATTGGTAGGGGCAGGTTGTGTAGGTTTGGGAGGAGGATTGAATCATCCCTCACCGGATCGTTGGTTACTATATTGTGGCTCGGTTCTCTTCACCACCGTAATTTTCAAATACCGTTCAAGATCTTGCACAATGGCATAGCATCTTTCAAGAGTTTCTATGGGGTGAGAAATCAACTCTTTTTGCAAATCAAGTCGCAATCCAGTGCGGAATCTAGAGAGAGTGATTTCAGGGTCTTCCGATACTTTTGTCCTCATCATGAACTCTTCGAATTTGGCAATGTAATTGATCACGGGCATACCACCTTGGCGTAAATTTTGCCACTGGTCGAGGAGGCGTTGGTGGTATGATAAAGGAACATACTTCTCAGTAAGTCGTTCCTTCATGTCATCCCAACGGGTAATGGGAGGACAACCCGCGTTCACCCTAATGCACTCAACATTGAGCCAGAAAAGTCGAGCTTGACCAACCAATTTCATTTTCGCAAGTCTAACGCAACGGTCGCCATTCATGGCATACCAATCAAAGTGTTGGTCCATGTCAGAAAGCCAATCGAGGAAGACAGTAGGGTCCATTCTTCCATCGAAAGTCGGAATCTCAACTCGAACGTTCTTAAGGAGTTGAACTTCAGGGTCATAGTCATCTCTACGATGATCCCTACGGTTCCGATTGTCTTAGCAACCATTACGTTCAAAGTGAGGACATTCACGCTCTTGGTGCTGATTTTTCAGCCCACCCATCGCTTCCAGTTGGTTGATTCGATCACGTAATCTATCATTACCAACTCCTAGGGATGTTTGGGCTTGCTCTATGGTACTCAAACGTGCACTAATCGCACCCAATTCTTCTCGCATACCGTTAAGGGCATTGAGAATCACACTCGAGTCCATGGTGATCGCAAGGTCTATTAGGGTTCTAATATGGAATGCAATATGGACCCACAAAACAATTCAATAAAATAAATATGACATGGACCAATCAAAGTGTTGGTCCATGTCAGAAAGCCAATCGAGGAAGACGGTAGGGTCCATTCTTCCATCGAAAGTCGGAATCTCAACTCGAACGTTCTTAAGGAGTTGAACTTCGGGGTCATAGTCATCTCTACGATGATCCCTACGGTTCCAATTGTCTTGGCGACCATTACGTTCAAAGTGAGGGCATTCACGCTCTTGGTGCTAATTTTTCAGCCCACCCATCGCTTCCAGTTGATTGATTCGATCACGTAATCTATCATTACCAACTCCTAGGGATGTTTGGGCTTGCTCTATGGTACTCAAACGTGCACTAATCGGACCCAATTCTTCTCGCATACCGTTAAGGGCATTGAGAATCACACTCGAGTCCATGGTGATCGCAAGGTCTATTAGGGTTCTAATATGGAATGCAATATGGACCCACAAAACAATTCAATAAAATAAATATGACAAGCAAAGATGCCCTAACCTAGAAAACCTAGGTCTCTAATACCAAAACTGACGCGGGACGGGAGCCCTAAAATGCGTGAATATGATTTTTAATGCGATTTGCCGAAATTAATAAAATTAATTCAAGAGTAATCTCAAAATTATCACGATACCTTCGGGTTCGTAGAATTTCGGTAGGTAAATCACGCGAGATCCGAATAGGATGTCCAATCCAATGCGCAAGTCCCGTTAGATTTGAGGCAGGATTGGTCCTAGAGATAGGACTCTAGCTTTTCCAGGCTTAGGCGCTCGTCTTCGATCCGATGTAGATTCACGGCTCGAACCAGGGTTGCGGAATTAGATTATGGGTTTGTAATAGGTTTTGGTTTTGTCACAGGTTTATGGTTTGGAAATGGGTGTTAGCTATGTTTGATTTAGGGTTTCAAAAGGCTTAGGGTTTTGGGATCGAAGGAAGCAATTAGGCTGAGGTTTAGAGAAGCAAGCACAGATCGAGAGATAGCAAATTTGATAGAGAAAATAACAATGACTTTTGGGAATCACTCCCTTGGCCTCACACCAAACCCATCTCAGGCAAAGATTACTCAAGCAATAATGCATTCAAATAATCAATCAACTAATTAAAGGTGTTTACAAGTCTCTATATATAGGCCACCAATAATTAAACTCGAAATAAGAAAGTCCTAATACTAGTAAAACACTAAAAGGCAATTTTTGCATAAAATAAAATAGAATCTCATCTGAATTCAAGGTGACATACTATATGACAGCGGCAGCTATCACGGCGTGTTACAAGAATCACACGGCGTCTGCGGCAGAATCACGGCCGCCGCATTTCTTTGTGTCCCTCTTCCTCCTTTCTCCTCCGGGCTTCCTCTAGGCTTCTTTCGACGCCGGTAAAACTGATGTGGTCCGAATCTAATGTCCATGTATGTGGCGTCCCCATCACCATTTTAGTAAATGATGCAGAGAGGGGGTGTATAGGTGCACTATTACATGGTGGGAACTGCAATTTTCCATGAATTTCCCATTTGTCACTCAAGGATGGAACTTTGTTTATTTCTGTTTTTGAGGATAGCACATTGACAAGAAAAAAAGAGGTAGGTCTGAACAGCTACTTGAGAGAAAATTTTCAAATAGATTGAGAGAGAGAGAGAGAAGTGAACCGCAGCCTGCATACTCTTAATTAGGGTAAGTAGATGAAAACCTAGTTTCAAATTTGTTTTACGGTGTCAAAACAGGGCGAAACAGCCCCCAATTTATAATCTTGATCTTGGATTTTCTGTCCTAGACACTGTTATTAATCACCCCTTATAAAAACAGAAAACCTGCCCCGATTCATACTAATATGACAGATCTGCATTTTACTACTGTACTACTACTGTGTATAAATCTGAAAATAATCTGTCCTTTTAACAAGTATTAGATGTAGAGAAAATAAGTAAGCAATACACCTGATTGTGATCAGCAGTTTGCCTCAAATCTGAGCCATGGCAATATTTAAAGAGGTTATATCGGCAGCAGCACCTCAGAATTTTAGGATCAGGGTTACAGCAGTTTAAATGCAGACAGATGCAGTGATAACAATAAGGAATAGATCAGCAGCAGCAGCAGTAATAGTCTGAAAAGACATTCAACAACTATGATTTCTGAATCTGTATCAGCACTGGATCAGCCTCAAAAGACTGATAACCTCATTAACAACCACGAGGATCAGGACCCTCGAATTTTCACCCATGGGCTTCACAGGCCACGACAGAAAGTGGAGTTAGAACTCTCGACCCTCTTAATCTTTCTCAAAAGAAAATCACAAAATAATCCATGCCCCAAAATCTGTCTTTCGTGACATCTTGTAAAAGCATATAATAAATTATAAAGAAAAGAAATTTCCTAGATTCCGACTTTTACTTGGACTCTTTTAGCACATAAAGAAACTTCCTAAATCTTATCTCCTATCTTAGGCCACTAAATTGAAGATATAAACTAAATAAATTTCAAAAATCTCTTTTGTTGTGATTATTGAGATTTATCATATTTTTATGGACTTCAAGATCTGATAATTAAAAAAATCTATTTAAACAAAAAACATATCTTAAATCACCGAGATCACCATATTTTGAAGGACTGGAACATCTAAATATTCTGGACTCTCGTGACCCTTCTTAGAGACCCAACAACAGGTTCATCGACCCCTTTTTCTTCCACAAATCTGGGCCTTATTTAAGGCTCAATAAATCCCCTATTAAATCCTATTTTCTAATCCATTATGATGTGATTTCTGAACCTCAAACAGCTCCTACTCGGCCTTTGGAGAGAACTTGACTCTGGTGATCTCCAGCAGTAGTCTGAAAAGATTTTTTATCTACAAAATCTGAACCAAGACCAGCAATGGATCAACCCCAAAAGATTGATAACCCCGGCATCATTGATGAGGATCAGAACTGTCAAATTTGTCACGCAAGTGTGTGACTCACAAGTCGCAGCAGAAAGTGGAGGTAGAACTCTCAGCACTCTTAATATTTCTCAAAAGAAAAAAAATCACTAAAATATGCACCCAAAATTTGTCTTTAGTGTCATCTTGTTACAATATATGATAAAGTAAAAACAAGCTAAGAAACTTCATGTTCTATCTTAACTTAGATTCCAAGTGCTACTTGGACTCTTTTAGCACATAAAGGCTGTGTTTGGGATTGCTCTTTGGAGCCAAAGAGCAACCCACTTAAAAGAGCAGGTTTAAATTGCTCTTTTAAACAGAACCAAATTCAACTCTTTCACTCTCCGCAAGAGCTAAGAGCACTTACAACCAAACACAGTCCCATACTAAAGTGCTTTATGCCAAAGCAGAGAGCTGCTCTTTGCTTCCAAAGAGTGATACCAAACACAACCAAGGATACTTCTTAAAGCTTATTTTAGGCCGAAAAAAGAAAATCTCATCTTAAATCACTGAGATGTCCGTAATTTTAGGGAACAGAAAATCTGAATTCTGGACTCTCGGACCCTTCTTGAAGAGCCAATAACAAGTCCATCGACCACTTTTTTTCCCCAGATCTGGGCTTTATTTCCAATAAATCCCCCTATTAAACCTTATTTTATGGCCCATAATAATGTGATTTCTGGATCTCCAACAGCTCCAATTCAGCCTCTAAAACAGATCCAAACCTGCCCTTTCTTGGACTGCATCAAAGGGAGAGAGAGAGAGAGAGAGAGAGAGATTACATATAGGGTGAGATCAGCAATAAGGTGAGATAAGAGAAAATCAATGCTTGGAAAACAGCCAATATGGATGCAATTTGGTGATACTCAAAGTAGTTAAGGCGCTGTGGCGAGGTCATGGCGGAGAGGCTCGCTACGCCATAGCGTGGCCAGAGCAAAGCCATGACGAGTGTATTTATTATTGTAATTTTTTTAAAAATTTATTTTATTTATTAATTAGTAGTGTTCTTTTTCTTTTATATATTTTTTAAATAAGAAAAAAATATATAGGAAGAAAAAAATTCATCTACTAAAGCATCATACTTTGATTCTAATATTAAGGATTTCATGTTCTAGGAATAAACAAATATCAATAAATACAAGTCAAATATGGAACATCAACAAATTTATAACATGGTAAGTATAAATAAATATGAAAGATCAACAAATATAGAATATTAAAAAATATGAAATATTAAGTACACACACGGTAGTGTCGCCGACGCTAAGGTTTCGGTGATGCTGGTGTTGGTAGTTACTATGACAAGAGAGAGACAGAGAGAGTCAAGGATTTTGTAACTTATAAGTTGAGGTTTTGTGACTTGTAACTTTTGTAACTTATATATTATAAAAATGTCAAAACTTATAAGTATTATACGTTATTATCCAAAAAATAATAGCGTGCATAGCGATGCCATAATGTTATTTCCCATCGCCATTCGCAATGGCGAGGCTATAGCATGGCCTTGACAACCATGGTGATACTTATTAGTTTTCATCTAAGTTGATAGCAATACACTTGTGTATTAGTAACCTTTAAGTAAAGGTCGTTACCTATGGGTATCGGTGGCTACATGGCTGTCAAGGCATCGCTAAAGTGTAACCATGGCGAATGGCGATGAGAAAAGTTATATACAATGAAATAGCCTAGATGACTAAATAGCAGCGCCATAGCATTGCCATGGCGGAAGAGCGCTATGGCATCGCTATCCACGCTATTTGGTTTTTTAGATTAACGTATAATACTTTTAAATAGATAACTTAGAAGTATACGATTGTTATAACTTATATTACTTATCAGTCATAACAAGTTAACTTATATGACTTATAAATTACAAAGTCCTCGACTCTCTCTCATCATGGCAACTACCAACACCACACCAGTGTCGACGAGACCTCAGTAGGCTACCGGTCGACAATACGTATGTATACTTGATATTTCATATTTTTTAATATTCTATACTTGTTGATATTACATATTTATCTACACTTGCTCAATGTTGCAAATTTGTTGATATTTCATATTTGATAATTAATATTTGTTGTATTTGTTGATATTTGTTTATTCCTAGAACATGAATCCTCAATATTAGAATCAAAGAATGATGCATAAGTTGTTGAATTTTTTTCTTCCTCCATAAAAAAAAAAAAGAGAAAAGAACTCTAACGATTAATAAATAAAAACTAAAAAATTGATACATTTAAAAAAATAAAAAAATTAATATAGCGTACCTTTTCGCCATGACCTCGCCACACTGCGTTAACTACCTTGGTGGTAGCTATGGCCAAAACCTTCCCACCTACCGTATTAGCGAATAACACATGTTCGCAACCGACACATGAGTCAACGATTTTCACATCTTATTTTACAGATGCTCTGAGTGAGGTAGATTTTATGGTTTTCGGACCATTCCAGATGAGATTTTTTTTTGCCAAGAAAATGTTTGAAAATGTGTTGTTCAGCAAATTTTTATTGAATCAATGAATCTAACCAGTCTATGCAAGACTTCAATGTTAATAATAATCTGATTTAAACCCTTTATTTCTTTTTTAGTGTTATTCAACAAGAAAATGCATGGTTTATTGGTCATGCATCTTTTTCAAAAAACCTATGTGCATCTACATCAAGCTATTGAATAGCACCGATTCTCATAAAATGAGAATTTACAGATTTCTAGGGAATCTGATCCTCGAGTCAAAGATTTATTGCAATTTTTTCCATGCACCACCTCTAATTGAACTGATAAAATTATGCAAACCTATCAAGCACATCGAGTTGCTCGTGAAGGACACGACCTAGTCATTTTTTCTCAAACAGATCAAGTTCCTCATGAAGGACGCTAGACGCCTATAGCTATAAAAACCCAATTAGATAAATGGATATGCATCATTGTTATGTGCATACGGTTATACAATAAGGCTACACTATATTGGTGAGGGAGAGAAAAAATAGCTAGGGCGCTTGGATGGAATGGTTAAAATCCTCTGACGGGCACCTTTTCAGACTAAGCGCATACTTTTTAGCCACTTGGCACCTGGGCTACCTAACTAGTACGAACTCTAAGATATTTGTGAATAAATAGTAACCAAAATCCAAATCAAATTATTATTATTTTTTATAACATCCAAAAAAAGTATTTAGGAACCAGGGGTTTAAAATTATTCCACATAAATAATGAATCCAAACAGCAGATTTGATGGGGACATCCGATTCAAGCACCCGCCCATAACATATCGGAGGCGAAAGAAGAAACGTAACTTATCGAAAGAAGAGTAACTTTTAATCTCGTAACTTTTATGTTTGGCTTATTTTGAAGTGTCAAACGAAGTCGGATTGATACGAAATTGATCATATTTGAAAGCTTATCGAAGTAGCTTTCCAACGAGCCAAAATTTGAGTAATTCTGACAAGTATTGAAGAAGTTATGGTCAGTTTTCAAAGGATGCACATAAAGTGACGAATTTCAAGAATCCTAATTGAATTAGAATTAGTTTCTTTTATTATCGAGCCAAAATTTGAGGAATTCCGACAAGTATTGAACAAGTTATGGTCAATTTTCGGAGGCTGCACATAAAGTGACGAATTTCAAGAATCCTAATTGAATTAGAATTAGTTTCTTTTATTATCGAGCCAAAATTTGAGGAATTCCGACAAGTATTGAACAAGTTATGGTCAGTTTTCGGAGGCTGCACTGCACATAAAGTGACGAATTTCAAGAATCCTAATTGAATTAGGACTAGTTTCTTTTATTATTTTATTTTAGAAAGTAAGAGTTGTTTCTTTTATTAGAAATAGGTTTAGTTTCCTTATTGTCTAAGGCTTTATTATTTTAGAAGAATTACGATATTTCCTTTATTTGAATTAGGAATTAGAGTTATACTAAGATTTCTAATTTTATGCATTGGTTAGACTATTTAAAGGCTTGTAAACACGTTTATTATTACTTTTTGGTTAATGAAAATTGCTTATGCAAAATTGAGAGTTTTTAACTTTCGTGAGGGTGTGATTCTCTCAAAAATGAGAGCGATTCTTCGATTCCCACTTGCAGTTTGGTACGAGGCCAACTCTTCTTCCATCTCTATCTTCTTTAGATCTACGATTTGCGTAAGTAGCGTAATCCTAATTATTTTATTGATCTCATAAAAGCCCTAAATCAATATTTTGTTTATCATTAATTTTATTAGCCTTTTATTTTCGTTTGGTATTGAGAGAGCCTGCTTGCGAGTTCATTCGACGCCCTAAAACTATTAGAGATCTAGCCGTTCATAAGAACCATAGTCTTCTAGATCCGTGATAGGGAACGTACACGAAAGTAACACTATTTTGGGCCGAAATTAAATAACCTAATTGAATTTCTAGAATTTTCGTGATAATTTGTTATGAGAAATTGTTAATTTAATT
This sequence comes from Chloranthus sessilifolius, assembly GCA_021018995.1. Taxonomy (NCBI): domain Eukaryota; kingdom Viridiplantae; phylum Streptophyta; class Magnoliopsida; order Chloranthales; family Chloranthaceae; genus Chloranthus; species Chloranthus sessilifolius. The sequence goes on along the minus strand of CM037592.1, from coordinate 54,184,745 downwards.
GATTAAATTAATTTTAAGTAGTATTCCTAGATTTTTTTTTCCTTATAAATACACATTGTAATCTCTTATGAGAATTAATATTGATGATGAATGAAAATTATGAGTTTTGCTTTGTGCGAATTCAAGAGAACTTGAGATGAGTTTTCGATAGAAGAATGATTTTTCTGCCGCCTGCGGTTTGGTGTGAGGCCAACTTTCTTCCTTGGAGCGATTCCTTGAATCTTCTTCTTCTACCCCTATTTTTCCTTTTATTTTTTTGTTTTAATTGAAGAGCGAGAACCCTAACCCCTATCTTGTGGGATTTACGTTATTTTAGGGTTAGCATGCGATTTTTCCCGCATCAAGATTTCTCTATCGACGAATTTCAAATTTGTGGATTTCAAATCAACGGATTTCAAATGCAAGTCCATGTTCCCAAATACAGCCTAATTGTATTCTTCTTACCAAATTTTTATATTTAAAGGCCATGTCCATTATATATATTGGAACGATTGAAATATTAAAAAATTATCAATATTATCACGCATGAGATTTTGCTACCGGATGGAAATTTCAACATATAAAATTAATTTGCTATCAATGCGGTTTCTGGCATAAATTGATACTCTGCAACTAAATTTTCAATTATTTTATCATGCCAACATCCAACCAGATGTTTGTTATTTAGAAATATGTGTGACTATAAAATTGTCTATTCTGGATATTATATATTTCTTTTTTTCTTCCTTCATACAGAATTCAGATTTAAAGGAAGTGAAACTTGTCAATTTGGCTCACAGTTCTGTTTGTTAGAAAGTTGTGAGTCAAATATTGATGAGAAACAATACGGATGCACCATGAATCAGGCAGTTGGAAAATATATCAGTAACGAAAGAGAGAATCAGAAGATAAACATAATATTTTTTTAAGAAAAACAGCTGTAATTAAGCTCAAACAAAAAGCAAAAAGAAACATGCAACAGACATACGAATGCATAGGAGGATAAAAACAAAAAATATATATACGTTAAAAGGTTTTAAACAAAAAAAACCGAGAGAGTTTCCTATCAATTGATATGTAATGAAATCCGAAAGAATGCTGAAAAGATAAAAGTAGACAAACCTGCAAAGCAGTTTCCAGATCAGATGGTGAGCAATCACCAGAAAATGTTCTCATATAGGCTCCAACTTTTGTACCAACTTCAGTTCTCTTACCAGCTAGCATATCCACAAGCACAGATGGTTTGTAACCAAATACACCAATTTCTCCAGCAATGGTTGAGCCCATTGAGCATGAAAAATAATCACTTTCTGAAAGTTCGGACAGACCCCCATATGTGAACCCAGTGAAAAGAACCTGTTAAAAACCAATTATGAATATGTTCGAGGCATGAATGGTGCAAACAAAATGAGTTTGAACCATTTTTATCGAAGACACAAAATGTAAGCAAATTCATCTCTAGTTTTAATAGACAAATCCATGTAGCTTAGAGCATGGGTCAAAATATCGTCCGATACCGATACGTATCGGTTTTGGAGGTCAGCGGTACGATACATAGGATATGTATCGTACCCTATATAAAATAGATAAATTATCGTCCAATACGGACATGTATTGTACCCTATATAAAATAGATAAATTATCGTCCGATACGGACAAAATATCGTCCGTATCGGACGATAATTTCAAATTATCGTCCGATAATTTGACTAAAAGTAAAAAATAAAAAAAGGACGAAATTATCGTCCGATACGAACGATACTTTGAAATTATTGTTCGTATCGGACGATAATTTCAAATTATCGGACGATAATTTGAAATTATCGGTGGGCCCCACCCTTTGACCCGACTAAAGGGTCGGGTTTCCCTTTTTTTTTCCCCATTTTCTTCCTTTCTCCTCCCTCTCTTCTTCCTTCTTCCTCTCTCATTTTTGGGTTATTTGCACCCTAAATCGGCGCCAAATCGCACAAAAAATCACGGGATCAACGTGGAAGGTACGTGTTTATCATTTTACCATCATTTTATTTCATTTTAAATACTAAAATAAGGGAGATCTACCTAATTTAAGGGTAGATCTACCTTAAATAAGTGTAGATCTACCTTAAATAGTATAGATCTACCTTATTTAAGTGTAGATCTACCTTAAATAAGTGTAGACCTACCTTATTTAAGGGTAGATCTACCTTAAATAAGTAGAGATCTACCTTAAATAAGTATAGATCTACCTTATTTAAGGGTAGATCTACCTTATATAAGTGTAGAACGACCCTTAAATTAGGTAGATCTACCTTTAAATTTTATCATTTACCTATAATATTAATTATTATAATTATTTAAATTATTTAAATTATTTAAAATTATTAAAATTATTTAAAATTATTCAAATATTTAATATTTAAATAAATTATTTAAATTAAGAAGAGGGGAAAAATAATTTAAAATATTTAAATTAATTAAAAATAATATAAATAATGGGTCAAAAATAATATGATGGGTCAAAAATAATTATATGTGACCCCATTTAAAATATTTAAATTGATGGATCAAAAATAATATAAATAATTATAATTAAGGGTCACATGTAATCAATATGGGTCACATATAATATGGGTCACATATCATATGGGTCACATATAATTAATAAAATAATTGGGTCAATATGAGTCACATAAAATTTAAACTTAAAATTAATATGGGTCACATATAATTAAATTTATGGGTCACATATTAAATTATATGTGACCCATATTAATTTTAATAATAAATTTAATTATATGTGACCCATATTGATTATATGTGACCGTTACATATAATTAAAATAATTACTATTATGGGATGTCCCATAAAATATTAGAATAATATGGAATAAATTTTTACAAATTATAATAATATCAAATAAATATTCATAAATTAAAATAATATCAAATAAATATTCAAAAATTAAAATAATATGAAATAAACATTCAAAAATTATAATAATATCAAATAAACATTCATAAATTATAATAATATCAAATAAATATTCATAAATTAAAATAATATCAAATAAACATTCATAAATTATAATAATATCAAATAAATATTCAAAAATTATAATAATATCAAATAAATTTGATAAAATATAATCTAATCTTTTAAAAATTAGAATAATATAAAATAAAAATTCAAATGTAATCTAAATTTTATAAAAATTAGAATAATATCAAATAAATTTAATAAAATATAATCTAATATTTTTAAAATAGCAATAATTAAAAAATAAATTTTATTTTCAAGTGTAAATTAGATGTTTACTTTAATGCAATCGTTTGCTCATTCATGCAGGTGAAATAAATAAATATCGAGACGTCGATGATCCAAATAAGGGCAATACTGACAAAGAATAGATGCTAATAGACTCAGATACAATGTAAGCTTTGTGGAAAAAAGCTGCTGGAGGAGGTATCACACTGTTAAAGGAGCATCCGCTCATGTAAAGGAGAGACAAGAGGGTGTCCCAAAGGTACCCAGAGAGGTAAAAGAAAATATCGAGCTAGTTTACAAGCGCAAAGGGAAAGAAAAGTCAAGCCGATCGTGATAGGAAATGTATGAGAGAATCAGGAGGCCGATCCAGAGTTTACATCACCGCACTAAGGATGATAAGGATGAAGATAGAGCTATGAGAGAGAGTGCCAGAGAAGCACAACAGCGGCGAGATCAGGAAGAAGCCGATTATCGGTTTCGGTCCAAGTTGAGGGGCCCATCCATGCCTGCTACCGGTAGTGGATCTAGTCATAGGCCACATGTGGAGGATGATGAGGATGTTGAGCAGCCTATCGGGTTGCGTAGGTCAGCATCTGGGAGGGATTATAGGTTGTCTACTAGAGGCCGTACTACAGCCCCCATGGATCCATTCCTATATCGCACTGAAAGCTCCAAACAAACCAAATTGAGTGCAATCTCACTTACAAAAATGGGGAAGAAGCTTGGAAAATTCATTGCCAAGTTTTTTATATACAACCACATTCCGAGCCAAGTAGCAGACTCGCTGTACTTCAAAAGCATGATTGATACAAGTGCAGAAGTTGGTCCAGGAGTTAAAAAGCCTTCTCCATACGAGATATCTGGGCCCTTACTAACAGATGAGTACGATGAGATAACTGCCTATGTACAAAGCTTTGAGGATGTATGGGATGAGAGAGGTTGCACAATTATGTGTGATGGATGGACTGGTCCCACAAAGAAGAGTTTGATAAACTTTTTAGTTTACAGCGATGCCGGGACAGTATTTTTGAAATCAATTGATGCTTCTAAACACGTAAAGACTGCTGACTACCACTTTCAACTAATAGATATGGTAGTTCATGAGGTTGGAGAGCAGCGGGTTGTACAGGTGGTAACAGACAATGTGGCAAACTACAAAGCCGCTAGATTAAAACTAATGGCGAAGAGACGTCACCAGATCTTGGACCTGTGCGCACATCATGTGGACCTCATTCTTGAGGATTTAGGAAAGAGAAGCAAGGCGCAGTAACTATTCAAAAGGGAAGACCTACACAAAAGGATAAGTCGTCAATTTAATGAGAGCCTTCACGAACAATGAGTTGCTCCGACCTGCAATTACACGTTTTGCAACACAGTTCATAGCCCTACAGAGTTTGGCTAGATATAGGCGTGAGCTGAAAAGCATGGTGTCGTCGGAAGAATGGAATCAACATGAAATAGGACTCCGAAGAGACTAGCTTGCAAAGTTCTTGACACGATCTGACGTAGCTTTTGGGCAGATGTCGACCACCTGATCGCCGTCACTACCCCATAGGTGCAAGTGTTGAGATTGGTTGACGGTGATGACAAACCAACGATGGGGTACGTTTATGAGTCAATGGATAAGGCAAAATTGGCTATAAAAACCAAATGCCCTACAAAATATAAACGATACTGGGCGATTATCGACAAGAGGTGGGATGCACAATTTCACCAGTACTTGCATGCAGCAGGTATAACATGTTGCACAATTATGTAGTGATTTTTATTTATTTATTCATTATTTTCATATACTGATGAAATTGCTCATCTTTGATGTGTAGCACACTACTTGAATCCAACCTTCCAGTATACGCGACGCTTCGAGCTGAGTGACACTAATGAAGTGTATACCGGTTTGCTCAATGTAATCCAAAGGGACCAAGGCCAAGCCATAAGAAATGTGAGTGATCATAGTATCATAACTTTTAAGTAATAAGTCAAATGTCATGTGATATTATCATCTATTTATTGATATGTGCCTTACTGTGTTTCATCTTTATAGATTGACATGTTTCGCAAGAGACATGGGTCATTTGGGACCCCGTTAGCGCAATCCCAAATTAAACACGACAAACCCGCTGATTGGTGGATGCATTATGGAGGTGATGGTCCGATATTGAGGCGGGTAGCAATGAGGGTATTGTCGCAAACGTGTTCCTCGTCCCAATCATGGCGGTTTTAATTGGAGCACTTTCTCTCTCCTTCATACTAAGACAAGGAATAGACTAACTATGGACCGATTGGAAAAGTTAGTCTACTGCCACTACAACATGCGATTAAGGGTCAGGAATATACAGAGGACCAACCGTGGTAAGCAATTACATGAAGTCTTAGATCCTCAATTATATGAAGTCTTACTTACATATTATACTAATTCATCTATCATATTCTACCTAGCAGACGGTGATTATTTTGATCCCATCCAGTTTGATTATATATTCGAGGAGGATGACCCTTTGAATGAATGGATCGAAGAGAGAGAGTCCTTGGATAGTGAGAGCAATCGAATGGTTGGACAATGCCGAAGAGTAAGCGAGCAAAGAAGCTTCCCAACCACCGAGGCGGAAAAGAAGATTGAATCGTCATTCAAAGGTTGGATCTGGCGACGTAAACGCAGCTAGAGTGATGATGGGAGTGGTGAGGATGATGGTGGAGGGCATGATGGTGGAGGGGACGTTGGCACTAGTGGTGGAGGGGAGGATGCTGGTACCTCTGATCCTTATAGAGATATGGCGGCATGGGAAGATGACTGACAGCAGATTAACACGATTCGACACTCCTACATTTAGAATGGGAGGGGTTGAAGGAAGAGGAGCGTCGGGATCATATCAAACACCACCACCACCACCACAAGATGATACGGATATGGGTTATATGACTTCTAGCTTCGGGGGATTCAGTTTGCAAAATACCGAAGATTCAGCAACTAGTAACCCATACTACCAGCCACAACAAACTTACCCAGTGCCATATGACTTCGTTGGTCAGATTTTTGGAGGACCGGCCTTTACGTACTACACTGAGCCATATTCATTGCTACAGCCTCAGTTTCAAGGGGGCACATATAATCATGGGTATCAATATGGGCAATATTATAGGCAAAGGCCGAAAGCTCACAGTCGATGACGATGATCATGAGGGCCAAGAACCACCACGAAATTCAATGTGGCTCTAAAGTAAGTTTTTCATGTACAATTAAATTTATTTTTATCAACATAGCTATTATTTTTGACAATATATAATTTATTTTTGTCAATCTACATTGTAATTTAGTTTATGCGTGACTGCGTGTCTGCGTCGATCAAATTATGAAATATTGTTAATAAAATACGCATGTAATCAGCTGGTCGAACATAATGTTAAAAGATCTATTACATTAAGTCAAAAATGTGATCTTAAGTCAAAAATAAGTTACAAAATAGGCATGTGACTTGGGTTAAGTTACAAAATAGGCATCTTACTTATATATTCATCTAAATAATTCATCAAATAAGTCAAAAATAAAAGCAAAAATAGTTGAAATAAATACAAAATAAATAAATATAATTTTTCAGATTTTTTTGGATTTTCTGAGATTTTTTTGGGATTTTTTTCAAAAAACCGATTTTTTGAATGTATCAAACCGATACATTCAATGTATCGCTGATACATTGAATGTATCGAACGATACCCGGTACGTATCGTCCTGGAGGTCAGGACGATACGTACCGGATTTCCGGTATTTTGACCCTTGGCTTAGAGTAATCATCAATGAAAGTAACATAATAATGAATGTTATCAAGAGAACTAACAGAATGAATAAGGGAAAACATAGTATCCCACCAACTAATATGTAAGGGCTATGTAGTTAGGAAAATTTTAGATAATTGCCAAGTACTATATTTCAATTGTTTTTCTCCACATATAGAACTAAATTTTGGAAAGTTATTGATACGCCCCAAAATCCACATACATAGATTCCAGTTGTTAGTCATGTAATATCAGATGGACCTGACAACAAGGGACTTAGAACAGGGATAAATAAATAAACGGAACTAAATAAAACTTGGAACAATTTCAAGACAGGTGATTCATGCACTATGACTTGTCTGAAAATTCAGTCATTTTCTTTGTAATGATGTGATAGAAAAACTTTTTGAAATCAATAATCATTCCTTTGATATCCAACGCTCGCAATACCATATAACTTAGATACTGAATCGGCATATAGTGGTTGGGATAACATATAGCTAAAGCTACCATGTAGCTACAAGCACGAATACCAAATGCTCAATTCAGATTGAGGATTCAGGAATCAAGAATATTTCCTCTGTTGGTCAACCTTTTCGTACATACCATGAATTTTCCATGTCATATCAGTTACCGTGGACTTGCCAAGTCATATCAGAATAAAAAATCGAGAACATTCAATTCCAGTTTCTAAAACATATATTCATTCAAAAATTAAACCAGGAATTACTACATGAATTACTTCAGGAATCACTTCAGGATTCACTTCAGGAATTACTTCAGGAATCACTTCAAGATTAACTTCAAGAATTACTACGAGGATCAGGAATTAATCCAGGAATTTATTTAGAAGTAAATTAAGGACTCGGGAATTAAACTAATGATGTCTCATGCATTAAATGCTGGAATGTATATTGGAATCGGGAACTCCTTCTTCCATTTAATCTCAAAAATTAGATAGAATAAATTAATAAAAGAAATTTTGGAATTGGGAACTCTACTTATAGTCTTTCCTTTTAACAAGCCTACTCTAAATAGGACTTAAAGTTCTAAGTTATGTCAGACACCTAATATACTTAGGCACCTAAGTGCCTAGATAATATACTTAGGCAGCTAGGTGCCAAAATATCGTACTTAGGCACCTAGGTGCCTAGATATCGCAGTTAGGCACCTAGGTATCTACATAATATAATTAGGCACCTAGGTGCCTAGATATCATAATTAGGCACCTAGGTGCCTTGATATCATAATTAATCGTCATTAGGCACCTAGGTGCCTTGATATCGTAATTAATCGTAATTAAACACCTAACTGCCTAGAAATCATACTTAGATACCTAGGTGCCTAGATAATCGTAATTAGGCACTGAGGTGCCTAGAGAATATACTTAGGCACCTAGGTGACTAGATAACATAATTAGGCCCTATCATACTTCGGCACCTAAGTGCCTAAATAATTGAAATTAAGCACCTAGGTAACTAGATAACTGTTGAGTCGAAAATTTTGGAATTGAGAACTCTTTTTTTTCTTCCACTTAGCCTTAAAAATCAGATAGAATAAATTAATAGAAGGAATTAGGGAAAGAGACTATTTATAGTTTTTTTTAACAAATCCTAATCTAAATAGGATTTAAAGTCCTAAGCTATGCTTAGCTACTAGAAAAATATACGTAGCCACCTAGGTGGCTAGGAAAATATATTTAGTCGCCTAGCTGGCTAGAAAAAATACTTATCCACCTAGGTGGATAGAAAATATACCTAGCCACCTAGCTGGCTAAAAAAATATTTATCCACCTAGGTGGATAGAAAAGTACTTATCCATCTAGGAGGATAGAAAATATACCTAGCCACCTAGCTGGCTAGAAAAAAAATACTTATCTACCTAGGTGAATAGAAAATTACTTATCCACCTAGGTGGCTAGAAAATATACGTAGTCACCTAGGTGGCTAGAAAAATACTTATTCACCCTAGGTGGATAGAAAAATATTTATCCACCTAGCTGGATAGAAAAATACTTATCCACCTAGGTGGCTAGAAAATATACGTAGTCACCTAGGTGGCTAGAAAAATACTTATCCACCTAGGTAGATAGAAATATACTTATCTACCCTAGGTGGATAAAAATATACTTATCTACCTAGGTGGCTAGAAAATATACGTAGTCACCTAGGTGATTAGAAAAATAGTTATCCACCCTAGGTAGATAGAAAAATACTTATCCACCTAGGTGGCTAGAAAATAAGTAGACACCTAGGTGGCTAGAAAAATACTTATTCACCCTAGGTGGATAGAAATATACTTATACACCCTAGGTGGATAGAAAAAATACTTATCCACCCTAGGTGGATAGAAAAAATACTCATCCATCTTAAGTGGATAGAAATATACTCATCCACCCTAGGTGGATAGGGTGGATAGAAATATACTTATCCATCTAAGTGGATAGAGAATACTTACCCACCCTAGGTGGATAGAAAAATATTTATCCACCTAGGTGGATAGAAAAATATTTATCCACCTAGGCAGTTATGAGAAAAGAATAACGTACATGAGAAGAATCTTCTCAATTCGCGTGAAGACGAAAACTTACGCAGCTCTCTCAACCGTTCATTTCATGAAAACCTTACGGAACCGTAAGATCGTAACTTCTATAACCGCTACCACAAATCTATAAATAGCAGACTCATCCTCATTGCAAAAGATCCGAAAATTCTGACACGAGAGCTCTACCGAAAATATCTCCGACTCTTCTAAAAAGACTTTAGGGTGATCTCCGAGATTCTGACTATTCTTTTCTTCTTTTTTATTTTCTTTTAAAGTGGACGGGAGGAGTAAGTTAGGATTAAGACTTTTAGGATAAGGGCTACGGCCCTTACCTAAAGGAGATGCGCTTAAGATAAGAGCTACGGCTCCTCCTAAGTGGGATTTATGATTACAATTTGGGATTACGCGTTATGACTCGTACCCAATCTCTTGCGTACTTAAAAATAGTTAAGCCATGTGGGTACGACCCTGGGCATAACTCCTAGTACACTCGGATTGCAACCACAAATTCAATGCTCATACGGGTTGCAATCACGAACCCGAAGAATGATTTCGGACTATAATACCCAAAATATTCACCTATGATAATTAGAGTTTCCCTCGCGGTTCGGATCATCACTCCCTCAAATGAGGGTTTGGACCTTAACCTCGAGATCGAAAATTCTTTCAAAGTGGACTCGTTGACTTTTAGTCAAACGATCATGCTGTGAGATCGTAATGAGATCCAACGGTGGATTTATTACATTTTGACTAGATCTTATGATTTTGATCAAATCCAATGGTGGATTCATTGACTTTTAGTCAAATGATCATAATGTGAGATCGTAACAAGATCCAACGGTTGATTTATTATGCATTGACCAAATCTTAAGATATTGATCAAATCCAACGATAAAATCATCTATGATCATCAAATTTTAAGGAATTTGACGATATCTAACCCATGATTAGACACTCTATCACTAAAAGTGATAATTCTTCTGATAATCAGTTGTCCGAAAAAAGAATTTGGTATTCGAAGTCATCTTTGAGACCAGAGAACAAGAATTCGTTTTAAGACTCGTCCACGAGTTTCTGGCTCCAGTAATGACTCGTTCTTTTCGATCAAATGGACCCGGCTTTTGGAGGAGGGGTTCTCCCATCTGTCGTCCCCTATTTCATATTTCTCAAATCTCCGATGAAGATAATCTGCTATCCATCTATCTCATGACGGATTGAAGATGTCGATGAAGACTTAGAAGTAGAATCTTAGTTTTGTTTATTTCAGAGATGTAATTACATTATTTTTTTTATTTAGTAGCTTTTAATCAGAGGTATTCAATTTTGATGTAATTAACGGGGAATCGACTGCGATACCCGGAAGTGTAAGGTCTGCCATTTTAATAAAACCCTCTCCTAGTGATGGGAAATTTGTTATGATTGATTTGTGTTAGATTTATATCCTACGCAAATTTGTTGTTTACAAATTTCTGGCACGCCCGGTGGGACCCACTTCTCCTCTAATCTTTAAGCTACAAAATGAAACGAATTCTCTGAAAATGAGTTGAATATGATGAAGGATTAATCGTTGGTTATTCCATGCAGTAGATTTATTCAACTTATCAATCAACTCAATGAGTTATGGAAAGAGCATTGCATCCTCTTCCACTAACAATCAACATGTGGAGAGGGCATGCCCTCAAACTGAGGAGGCAGCACTCCGATACTCAACCAGCCGCATGGCTTACGCCACATTTGTAGAAGAATGTTCTCATATGGAGGAACCAGTGTCTCCTAACTTGTTCACTTAGACTGAGAACCCACTATATGGATATTTCGATTCCCTCTTCTCAAAGGATGAATCTCCTGAAACTCTATCAGCAAAATCACCCCGATCAAACTCGGTGAACCCGATAAGAATACTAAGAATTATTAGTGCACTTGCTTTTCCTCATCTGGAGGCAATTGATGACTCATCGTCATTTAACTCACCTCGTTCGGAGGCAAACAAGATGATCGTTTCATCTTATATTGGGACTTCGCCTCATCCGGAGGCAATCAATGACTCATCGTCATTCAACTTGTCTCATCTGGAGGTAAACAAGATGATCGTTTCATCTGATATTGGGACTTCGCCTCATCCGGAGGCAATCAATGACTCATCATCATTCAACTCACCTTGTCTGGAGGCAAACAAGATGATCATTTCATCTTTGAAACTTGATGATAAGTCTTCTTCAAACAAAACTCGTTCTTCAAACTCCTTTCACCACGAAACTCGTTACATCTCAGCAGAAGCTACGATAACACCTCCTACTGTCATATCAGTCATGATGGTTTCTAGTGAAGACAATGTATCTCTTTTAGAACAAATTCAAGAACTGTATCGCGCTATCAGTATTCGGGACATTGAAATAGCTGCACTTCTCGAGAGAGAAAAGCAAAGGAAAGAAATGAATGATATCTTATCAATGGATCAAGTTCAACATATGATAACCGGAAACCTTAAAGACTTTGAAAGGACTTCCATGTCTTACAGAAAGCCTTACCCACCAGAAATCGACGATGTTCCATTTCCGACCGACTATCAACAACCAAAATTCACCTGTTTCAATGGAAGTGGTTCCGCTCAAGAGCATCTGGCACATTTCGTCGCAGCATGAGGCGACACCGCCAAGAATAGTCCGTTGTTGCTAAGGCAATTCGTACAAACCTTGGAAGGACCAGCTTTCACCTGGTATACGAAATTATTACCCAATTCGATAACGAGTTGGGATCAAATGCAGAAACAGTTCCTACAAAGATTTTTCAGTATTCAGAGATCTGTAGGGATCGCAGAGTTATCACAAATGGAGCAGCAACCACGCGAAAGGGTTGCCGATTATATCACGAGATGGAGAGATGCTAGTCTTCTTTGTTCATCAAAGATTTCGGAATCGGAGGCAGTTCAAATGTGCCTCAGTGGTTTGAAGAAGGATATAAGTATACCTCTTCATGGAAAGGCTCTGAAAACACTCGAAGAATTATCTTCACGAGCTACAGATATTGAAGGGTTTCTTATCTAATGCAGTCATCAGCTAAAGTTTCCAACGGACCACGAGGCAAAGGATAATATGGCACTATGATCCTCAAAATCACTTATTGAGCGTAATACAAAAAGTGTGGAGGCATATCTAATTCAAATATCGTAGGTCTTCAAAATGAAAGTTACACATTAATCGTTCAAGAACGATCTTGTCTTCATTGTTTAACACCCTATGATCGTCACTCAAAAACGCCCAAGAGCTCAAACTCTAGTGGAAAAGACTATATGTGCATTCCATTCAAATGGATCACATCAGTAGAAGAAAATGAGTTACCACTTATCGATGGTTGCTTCGTTCAGAAACATACATTTTCTCCCCCTCGTATGAGAATAAACTACGTGAGAACATATGTAGGTATGTTATATGTAACCTCCTACTCGCATGGGGCTAAACTGCATAAGATATGTACATAGGTACATTACCATCATCATCGTCATGTAATCTCCTATTCGCATGAGTCTAAACTGCGTAAGGTAATGTACATACGTACATTTTATTATATTTAACCTCCTACTCGCATGAGGCTAAACTGCATAAGATATGTACATAGGTACATCATCACCATCATCATCGTCATGTAATCTCTTATTCGCATGAGTCTAAACTGCGTCAGGTAATGTACATACGTACATTTTATTATATTTAACCTCCTACTCGGGTGAGGATAAACTGCATAAAGCTTGTACTTAGGTGCATTGTTAATGTAAACAACGTAAGTACGTTTATATGTTACCTCCTACTCGCATGAGGCTAAACTGCATAAGATATATACATTGGTACATCATCACCATCATCACCATCATGTAATCTCCTACCCGCATGAGGATAAGCTGCGTAAGGTTTGTACTTAGGTACATTGGTAATGTAAACAATATAGGTATATTTATGTGTTATCTTCTACTCGCATGAGGATAAACTGCGTAAGGTTTGTACTTAGGTACATTGTTAACGTAAACAACATAGGTATGTTTATATGTTATCTTCTACTCGCATGAGGATAAACTGCATAAGGTTTGTACTTAGGTACATTGTTAATATAAACAACATAGGTATGTTTATATGTTATCTCCTACTCGCATGAGGATAAACTGCGTAAGGTTTGTACTTAGGTACATTATTAATGTAAACAGCATAGGTATGTTTATATATTATCTCCTACTCGCATGAGGATAAACTGCATAAGGTTTGCACTTAGGTACATTGTTAAAGTAGATCTTTCGGATTTAATTTTGACCATCCGATCAGCATTGAGATCGATAGTCAATATCAAATCAACCTTATAGTTTTTGTTGATTTTTAGAAAATATTTTTAGGAAAGTTTCGATCTCTGTAAACACCTCAAATCACCAGACCGCCAAGTTGCTAAAGTAGATCTTTCGGACTTAATTTTGACCATCCGATCTGCATTGAGATCGATGGTCAATATAAAATCAACATTATAATTTTTGTTGTTTTTTAGAAAATATTTTTAAAGACGTTTTGATCTCTGTAAAAGGTCCCAAAATCAGTCAGATATGCCCGGGTAGCCAAAGTAGATCTTTTGGATTTAATTTCGACCACCCGATCTACATCGAGATCGATGGTCAACATAAAATCAACCTCATAATTTTTGTTGATTTTTAGAAAATATTTTTAGGGACGTTTCGATCTCCATAAACACCCTGAAATCAGTCAAATCTGCCCGGGTAGCCAAAGTAGATCTTTCGGATTTTATTTTGACTATCCGATCAGCATTGAGATCGATGGTCAATATAAAATCAACCTTATAGTTTTTGTTGATTTTTAGAAAATATTTTTAGGGATGTTTCGATCTCTGTAAACACCCTGAAATCAGTCAGATCTGCCTGGGTAGCCAAAGTAGATCTTTCGGATTTAATTTTGACCACCCGATCTGCATTGAGGTCGATGGTCAATATAAAATCAACCTCATAATTTTTGTTGATTTAAAAAAAATAAATTTTTAGGAACATTTCAATCTCTGTAAACGTTCCAAAATCAGTCAGATCTGCCCGGGTAGCCAAAGTAGATCTTTCGGATTTAATTTCGACCACCCGATCTACGTCGAGATCGATGGTCAATATAAAATCAACCTCATAATTTTTGTTGATTTTTTAGAAAATATTTTTAGGGGCATTTCGATCTCTGTAAGCACCCTGAAATCAGTCAAATCTGCCCAGGTAGCCAAAGTAGATCTTTCAGATTTAATTTTGACCACCCGATCTGCATTGGGATCAATGGTCAATATAAAATCAACCTTATAATTTTCATTGATTTTTACAAAATATTTTTAAGGACATTTTGATCTCTGTAAACGTCCCAAAATCAGTGAGATCTGCCCGGGTAGCTAAAGTAGATCTTTCGGATTTAATTTCGACCACCCGATCTGCATTGAGATCGATGGTCAATATAAAATCAACCTCATAATTTTTGTTGATTTTTAGAAAATATTTTTAAAGACGTTTTGATCTCTATAAACGTCCCAAAATCAGTCAGATCTGCCCGGGTAGCCAAAGTAGATCTTTCGAATTTAATTTCGACCACCCGATCTGCATTAAGATCAATGGTCAATATAAAATCAACCTTATAATTTTTGTTAATTTTTAGAAAATATATTTTAAGGACGTTTTGATCTCTCAGAACGCGTCCAAAATCACGATCTCGTAGCCAAAGTAGATCTTTCGGATTTAATTTCGACCACCCGATCTGCATTGAGATCGATGGTCAATATAAAATCAATCTTATAATTTTGGTTGATTTTTAGAAAATATTTCTAAGGACGTTTTAATCTCTGTAAGCGTCCCAAAATCAGTCAGATCTGCCCGGGTAGCCAAAGTAGATCCTTGGGATTTAATTTTGACCACCCGATCTGCATTGGGATCGATGGTCAATATAAAATCAACCTTATAATTTTCGTTGATTTTTAGAAAATATTTGTAAGGATGTTTTGAACTCTGTAAACTTCCCAAAATCAGTTAAATCTGCCCGGATAGCCAAAATAGATCTTTTAGATTTAATTTCGATCACCCGATCTGCATTGGGATCGATGGTCAATATAAAATCAACCTTATAATTTTCGTTGATTTTTAGAAAATATTTAAAAGGACGTTTTGATCTCTGTAAACGTTCCAAAATCAGTCAGATCAGCCCGAATAGCCAAAATAGATCTTTTAGATTTAATTTCGACCACCCGATTTGCATCAAGATCAATGATCAATACAGAATCAATTTCATAATTGTTGTTATCGATTTATTAAGGTTCATAAATTTTAATCGAATCGTCTAAGAGATTTAGAAGATTCATCTTAGTAGTTGGAGAGCGTTCTCGTAAGAATCGCAAATCCAATCTAGGAGATTCATCTTGTTAATCGGAGAGCGTCCTCGTAAGAATCGCAAATACTATAACCATAAATCGGTATACAGTATTCCCGTAGGAATTACAGTCCGATTAATCTCGAAATAAAAAAAGTTCATCTCCTGAAATCTCTTAGGTTGAAATAAGATTATCGGATAGATCCAAATTTCAATGATCAAATCTCCGTAGAGAATAGGATCACTAGTCAAATTTCTATGGATCGAGTCTCCATAGAGAATACGATCATTAATCAGTAATAAAATTCTCATAAAAAATAAAATTTATATCGATTTTTTATCAATTTTTTTTTTTCGTTTTTTTTTTTTTAAATAATTAAAAAAATATATAATAATAATAAAAAACGAGGAGGCACCTATTGACTCGAAAATTTTGGAATTGAGAACTCTTTTTTTTCTTCCACTTAGCCTTAAAAATCAGATAGAATAAATTAATAGAAGGAATTAAGGAAAGAGACTATTTATAGTTTTTTTTAACAAATCCTAATCTAAATAGGATTTAAAGTCCTAAGCTATGCTTAACTACTAGAAAAATATACGTAGTCACCTAGGTGGCTAGGAAAATATATTTAGTCACCTAGCTGGCTAGAAAAAATACTTATCCACCTAGGTGGATAGAAAATATACCTAGCCACCTAGCTGGCTAAAAAAATATTTATCCACCTAGGTGGATAGAAAAATACTTATCCATCTAGGTGGATAGAAAATATAACTAGCCACCTAGCTGGCTAGAAATAAAATACTTACCCACCTAGGTGAATAGAAAATTACTTATCCACCTAGGTGACTAGAAAATATACGTAGTCACCTAGGTGGCTAGAAAAATACTTATTCACCCTAGGTGGATAGAAAAATCCTTATCCACATAGGTGGATAGAAAAATACTTATCCACTTAGGTGGCTAGAAAATATACGTAGTCACCTAGGTGGCTAGAAAAATACTTATCCACCTAGGTGGATAGAAATATACTTATCCACCCTGGTGGATAGAAATATACTTATCTACCCTAGGTAGATAGAAATATACTTATACACCTAGGTGGCTAGAAAATATACGTAGTCACCTAGGTGACTAGAAAAATACATATCCACCCTAGGTGGATAGAAAATAAGTAGTCACATAGGTGGCTAGAAAAATACTTATTCACCCTAGGTGGATAAAAATATACTTATCCACCCTAGGTGGACAGAAAAAATACTCATCCACCCTAGGTGGATAGAAAAAATACTCATCCACCCTAGGTGGATAGAAATATACTCATCCACCTTAGGTGGATAGAAATATACTTATCTAGCTTAGGTGGATAGAAAAATACTTATCCACCTAGGGTGGATAGAGAAATATACTTATCCACCCTAGGTGGATAGAAATATACTTATCCACCTAGGTGGATAGAAAATACTTATCCACCCTAGGTGGATAGAAAAATATTTATCCACCTAGGCGGTTATGAGAAAAGAATGACGTACGTGAGAAGAATCTTCTCAATCCGCGTGAAGACGAAAACTTACGCAGCTCTCTCAACCGTTCATTTCATGAAAACCTTACGGAACCGTAAGATCGTAACTTCTATAACCGCTACCACAAATCTATAAATAGCAGACTCGTCCTCATTGCAAGGGATCCGAAAATTCTGACACGAGAGCTCTGCCGAAAATATCTCCGACTCTTCTAAAAAGACTTTAGGGTGATCTCCGAGATTCTGACTATTCTTTTCTTCTTCTTTTTTATTTTCTTTTAAAGTGAACGGGAGGAGTAAGTTAGGATTAAGACTTTTAGGATAAGGGCTACAGCCCTTACCTAAAGGAGATGCGCTTAGGATAAGAGCTACAGCTCCTCCAAAGTGGGATTTATGGTTACAATTTGAGATTACGCGTTACCACTCGTACCCAATCTCTCACAGATTAGAAATAGTTACGTGGTACGACCGGCATAACTCCTAGTACACCGGATTGCAACCACAAATTCAATGCTCATACGGTTTTAACCCGAAGAATGATTTCGGACTATAATACCCAAAATATTCACCTATGATAATTAGAGTTTCCCTCGCGGTTCGGATCATCACTCCCTCAAATGAGGGTTTGGACCTTAACCTCGAGATCGAAAATTCTTTCAAAGTGGACTCGTTGACTTTTAGTCAAACGATCATGCTGTGAGATCGTAATGAGATCCAACGGTGGATTTATTACATTTTGACTAGATCTTATGATTTTGATCAAATCCAATGGTGGATTCATTGACTTTTAGTCAAATGATCATAATGTGAGATCGTAACAAGATCCAACGGTTGATTTATTATGCATTGACCAAATCTTAAGATATTGATCAAATCCAACGATAAAATCATCTATGATCATCAAATTTTAAGGAATTTGACGATATCTAACCCATGATTAGACACTCTATCACTAAAAGTGATAATTCTTCTGATAATCAGTTGTCCGAAAAAAGAATTTGGTATTCGAAGTCATCTTTGAGACCAGAGAACAAGAATTCGTTTTAAGACTCGTCCACGAGTTTCTGGCTCCAGTAATGACTCGTTCTTTTCGATCAAATGGACCCGGCTTTTGGAGGAGAGGTTCTCCCATCCGTCGTCCCCTATTTCATATTTCTCAAATCTCCGATGAAGATAATCTGTTATCCATCTATCTCATGACGGATTGAAGATGTCGATGAAGACTTAGAATTAGAATCTTAGTTTTGTTTATTTCAGAGATGTAATTACATTATTTTTTTTAATTAGTAGCTTTTAATCAGAGGTATTCAATTTTGATGTAATTAACGGGGAATCGACTGAGATATCCGGAAGTGTAAGGTCCGTCATTTTAATAAAACCCTCTCCTAGCGAGGGGAAATTTGTTATGATTGATTTGTGTTAAATTTATATCCTACGCAAATTTGTTGTTTACAATAACATAATTAGGCACCTAGGTGCCTAGATATCATACTTAGGCACCTAAGTGTCTAAATAATCGTAATTAGACTACTAGGTGCCTACATATCATAATTAGGCACCTAGATTCCTAGATATCATAATTAGACATCTCGGTACTTAGATAATTGTAATTAGGCACCTATGTGCCTATATAATCGTAATTAGGCACCTAGGTGCCTAGATAACATAATTAGGCACCTAAGTGCCTAGATATCATACTTAGGCACCTAAGTGCCTAAATGATCGGAATTAGGCATCTAGGTGCCTAGATAACATAATTAGATACCTAGGTGCCTAGACAATCGTAATTAGACACCTAGGTTCCTAAATATCATAATTAGGCACCTAAGTGCCTAGATATCATACTTAGACACCTAGGTGCCTAGATAATTGTAATTAAACACCTAGGTGCTTAGATAATCGTAATTAGACACCGAGGTGCCTAGAGAATATACTTAGGCACCTAAGTGCCTAGAGAATATACTTAGGCACCTAGGTGCCTAGATATCATACTTAGGTACCTAAGTGTCTAGATAATCGTAATTAGGCACATAGGTGCCTAGATATCATACTTAGGCACCTAGGTACCTAGATAACATAATTAGGCACCTAGGTGCCTAGATAATCGGAATTAAGCACATGGGTTCCTAGATATCATAATTAGGCACCTAGGTGCCTAGATATCATATTTAGGCACCTAGGTGCCTAGATAATTGTAATTAGACACCTAAGTGCCTAGATAATCGTAATTAGGCACCTAAGTGCCTAGAAATCATACTTAGGCACCTAGATGCCTAGATAACATATTTAGGCACTTACGTACCTAGTTGGTTATGAGAAAAGACTTGCGTATGCAAGAATAATTTTTTCTCAATCTGCGTGAAGGCAAAAACTTACGCATCTCTCACAACCCTTCATTTCATGAAAACCTTACGGGAACCGTAGGATCATAACTTTTATAACCGCTACCACAAATCTATAAATAGCAAATCCGTCCTCATTATCGAGGACCCGAAAATATCTCCTACTTTTCTTACAAAAGACTTTTAGGTATATCCGAGATTCTGCCTATTCTTTTCCTTTTTTTATTTTTATTTTTAAAAGTTGACGGGAGGAATAAGTAGGGGTTGAGACACTTAGGATAAGGGCTACGTGTGACGGGGGCACGCAGCGTGGCCATCCGGGTCAGCCATAGGGCTACTTTTCCTCTCCAAGTGTTGAGCATGACTGGTGCGTCAAGGCCATGAGGGCGGCACCGTATGTACTGGGCTGAGCCACGTTGGCGTCGCGACACGTTGGGGTGGAGGGTGAAGACTTGGTCGCAACATGGACGCGACATGGTCAGTTGGGCTAGCGTTGCAGGGTGAATAGTAAAGTATGACAAACCAAGAGGTTTGAGGTCCTCCCGCCATTTCGCCTGAATTACTGTTTTACCCTTATATAGAGGGACATGAGTTGGGGTCCCCCGACCCTACACGTGCACTAGCCTCGTGAGCTTATGTGCGTGCATCCGGGCCACACTTAGGGCGTGGTCGTCCTAGCTATGTCGTGTACTAGGGCCATCGCGTTGGTGGTTCCCAA
This sequence comes from Chloranthus sessilifolius, assembly GCA_021018995.1. NCBI lineage: Eukaryota > Viridiplantae > Streptophyta > Magnoliopsida > Chloranthales > Chloranthaceae > Chloranthus > Chloranthus sessilifolius. Next base: position 54,164,254 of record CM037592.1, on the reverse strand, counting down.
CCACCTTCGAGGTGCGGGTTCTAGCCCAAAGGGGGCTTGATGTATGCTCGTAGTTGCCTATCGCTATATCACTCGTCGTTGCATGTTGCCTTACGTTCATCGTTGCCTGTTGCCTTGACAATCGTCGTTGCCGGCTCTAACCTGCTGCGTTGCTTCGTACGGCGAAGTCCGAACGTAGAGGTTGAGGTGAAGCTTGAGTAGGACAAGCCTTCCACCCTTCGTAGCATCGGGGAATCCGCATCGCATGCCTCATTTGAGAGAAATAGGCTGACTTAGCGCAGCGGGCGTTAAGTGCCGCACGGGCTGACACTACTAGAAGAGTGACCCCGTGACATACGGCCCTTACCTAAAAGTGACACGCTTAGGTTGAGAGCTACGGCTCTTACCTAAGTAGGATTTATGGTTACAATTTGGGATTATGCATTACGACTCGTACCCAATTTCCTGTGTACTTAGAAATAGTTAAGCCATGTGGGTACGACCTTGGGCATAACTCCTAGTACACTCAGATTGCAACCACAAATTTGATGTTCATACGGGTTGCAATCACAAACCCAAAGAATGATTTCAGATTATGACACCCGAAATATTCATGTATGACAACTCATAACCATGAGATTTACCGAATCTGAATTGTCTCGAAATTAGAGTTTCTCGAGATCATCACTCCCTCAAATGTACGGTTTGGACCTTAACCTCGAGATCGAAAATTCTTTTACGGTGGATTGTTTGACTTTTGGTCAAACGATCACAATACATGATAGTAAGAAGATCCAATGGTGCATTTATTACATATTGACCAGATCTTGTGATTCTGATCAAATCTAACAGTGGACTCATTGACTTTTGGTCAAATGATCATAATGCGAGATCATAACGAGATCCAACGGTGGATTTATTACATCATGACAAGATCTTATGATTCTGGTCAAATCTAACGATGGACTAGTTGACCTTTGGTCAAACAATCATAACTTGATCCAACGGTGAATTTATTGCATATTGACCAGATCTTGTGATTCTAATCAAATCTAACGGTGAACTCATTGACTTTTGGTTAAATGATCATAATGCGAGATCGTAACGAGATCCAACGATAGATTTATTTCATATTGACCAAATCTTGTGATTCTAGTTAAATCTAACGGTAGAATCGTTGACTTTTGGTCAAACATTCATAATGCTAGATCGTAACGAGATCCAATAGTAGATTTATTACATATTAACCAGATCTTATGAATTTGATCAGATCCAACAGTGGACTTGTTGACTTTTGATCCAATAACCATAATACAAGATCGTAATGAGGTCTAACGGTAGATTTATTACATATTAACCAAATCTTATGATCTTGGTCGAATCCAACGGTGGAGTCATTAACTTTTAGTCAAATGATCATAATGCGAGATCGTAACGAGATCCAACAGTGGATTTATTACATATTGATCAGATCTTGTGATTTTGGTCAAATCTAACAATGAAATCATTGGCTTTTGATCAAACAATCATAATGCGAGATCGTAATGAGATCCAATGGTGGATCTATTTCATATTAACCAGATCTTGTGAATTTGATCAGATCCAACGATGGACTTGTTGACTTTTGGTCCAATAACCATAATATAAGGTCGTAATGAGATCTAATAGTGGATTTATTACATATTGTCCAATTCTTATAATCTTGGTCGAATCCAACGGTGGAGTCGTTAACTTTTGGTCAAGCAATTATAATCTAAGATCGTAACAAGATCCAATGGTAAATTTACCACATATTGATTAAATTTTAGGATATTGGTTAAGTCCAATGGTAAAATTACTACAAAAGATAATCTATGAGCGCCAAATTCTAAGGAATTTGGCGATATCTAACTCATAATTAGATACTCCTCTGATAACCAATTAGCAGGAGGATGGATTTGGTATTTGAATTCATCTTTGAGACCAGAGAACAAGAATTCGTTCTAAGATTCATCCACGAGATTCTTGCTCCAGTAATGACTCGTGCTTGCCAAACAGATGGAAAAAGATTTTGGAGGAAGGGATCTCCCATCCGTCGTCCCTTATTTCATATTTCTCAAATCTCCAATGAAGATAACATACTATGCATCTATCTCGTGATGGATTGAAGAAGTAGATGAAGAGTAAGACTTAGAATTTAGTTTGTTTATTTCAGAGATGTAATTACGTTATTTTTTTTGTTTAGTAGCTTTTAATCAGAGATATTCATTTTTTATATAATTAACGGTGAATCGATTGCGATACCCGAAAGTGTAAGGTCCGTCATTTTAAATAAAACTCTCTCCTAGCGAGGGAAATTTTGTTATGATTGATTTGTGTTAGATTTATGTCCTACGCAAATTTGTTGTTTGCAGTATTCTTCTATAAATAACGCAGGAATAACGTTTTTCCAAAATATATGAACTTAAATTTAATGTAGAAATTTGTACAGGTATCAAGAATTAATTTATGAACTAAAACATACATTCATACAATTGATAACATCATGCATCAAATCTCCTTAGTAAAAAAATGAATTCATTTAATAATTCCAACTTAATTGGTTTGATCATGCTTCATTCGCCCAATTATGTCATTAGCTTGACCGGGATTATCTCGATTAATCGGACTAAGTTAACACTAATCGGGATCAATTAGGCTATTCGAGATTAATTAGCCCTAGTTAGGATTAATTACGCTAATCGGGATTAATTAGCCCTAGTCAGAATGATTTAGGTTAATGGTGGTTGATTAGCCGTCAGATGGGTGTGCTCGAGGACGAGAACCGCGCCCACAATTGGCCAACATGGCTCTTAGAGTGGTCGGGCAAAGGAGATGAGAATGGACGAGAGAGTTGCTCTTAGACCATTGCTCCAAGAGACGAATCAGACGGTAGATATGAGAGACGGAAGTGTGTATGGTGTTGACTCACTTGCAAAATTTAAAGTTGAAATTAAAATTTTGAAACTGAAATGGAGAGAACGCTGAAAAGGATCGAGGGTTTAAATAGGGGAGACTAAAATGCCTTTTTTGATCCAGCGACGGAGACGGTGACACGTAGGGCCCAAGCAACAGGTGTCGAACGATCTACAAAGAGGGGTCCAGAAAGATCATCCTATCTTTCATGTTTGAGGGGTTTGACGCAGTTGGGAAGAGATCTTGAGTGGTTGGGAGGTTTGCAACTGTTTGCAGAGATGGGTTCCCAAGGTTGAAGATAATGCAGAAGCTGCCAGATCTAGGGTTTGAGTTGCTTGACTTAGCACACTCCCTAATTCATTAATATCTTATATATATACATTACATATCATCTTCATTACATCACGGATTTCAATGAAACAAAAATACACTAACTTGAGCAAGTTAAAGTACTTCACACACACCCAATAGGACTAAACGCACCCACACATAAAACTAATTACATCACCAACAAATGAAATCTCCGAAGTCCATTATAGCAAAGGAACTAGGACTAGGAGGATCTCCCTTTTTTTCATTCAGATATATGATTGCATTGACATCCCTAGCCACCGTAAAGCAACTTGAACTAGAAATAGAGAGTTCTCTTGCCGCGAGATTTTTCTACTGGCAGAGGTACAATCTTCTCTCACTATAAACATTTTTACAGTAGTGGAGTTGGCGTCAATCTCCAACAAGCAGAAGTATTCATAGCATTTAATTAAGGAAATAAAGAATCTATCATTGAACCATAAAAACCGTATGGATCTTTGACCATTTGAAAAAAAATAGGAGCTTTGGAAAAAGCAGAAATACTAGTAAGCCCAGATGAAGACTGAGACATTAGTATGAGAAGGGCTATGAACAAGTTTATGGGAAGAGATTATATCTTTTAAATGACGAGGAGACGAATCATTCATAATTCCTTTTACATTCAATATTATGGACTTAATCATTAGGAGGAAGGGAAGAGAATACCTAACCTGCAGGCGTAAACTATTTTTTTTTATAGGTATACGTGAATTTTGATCTCACACTAATTGTTGGCCCGAGAAACCTCCAACCTCTACCCATTCGTGACTTTGGCTTGATACTTCATGATGAGAATCTAACTCTGGCTCAGAAAGAGTGAAGTTCTTCATCAACAGGATTTTGGTATCTAATGGCTTCGACATCCACGTCATTATCTAATGACACCACATCAGATGAAGGATGTATTGAGAGGTCAGATTTGTTTAGTATCAGCTGGGTACACAGAGTCCACTAGATCATTAGTTCGATAGATCTTGGACTTCATTTTCTTGTCAAAGAGTCAACCACACCAATCCTTTGGCATTTTCAAGGCCTTAAGAATTGGTAAGTTATCCCCGTTAGATTAGAAGTATTCAATTTATTAGCCAATAAGCTCGAGTTGCTCAACCGCCCCCACCTTTTGCCCGATGCTCGTGACATGCAACGGAGCGTCCACCGGACTGGCTTGATGTGTTCGCTAAGCTCCAAATATTAACAACAAGGTAGTCAGTTTCAGTCCCCACCGAAACCGAAATGATAACTCAAAATTTCGGACTGTGGGGAAGATTTCGGCATAAATTCAAAATTTCAGCCAACATTTCGGTTTCGGTCCCCATCGAAACGAAATCCGATGTTTTGATCCTTGGTGGTAAGGTCATGGTGAAGAAGCTCGCTGCCCTATGGCATGGCCACGGCGAGGCTATATATTAATTATTAACAAAATTTACTTTTAAAAAAAAATTATTTTATCTATTAATTAGTAGTATTCTTTTTTCATTTTTTATTTGTTTATATTTTTTATATAGGAGGAAAAACAAAAAATATATAGAGGAAGAAAACAATTCAACTACTGAAACATCATACTTTGATTCTAATATTGAGGATTTCATGTTTTTGGCCTAAACAAATATCAATAAATATAAATCAAATATGGAACATCAACAAATTTGTAACATGATAAGTATAACTAAAAAAATATGAAATGTCAACAACTAGAGAATATTAGAAAATATTTAAATATCAAGTACACATATTGTAGTATCGCCGACGCTGAGGTTCCATCGGTTAGCCCACTGAGGTGTCACCGATGCTGGTATTGGTAGCTATCGTGAAAAGAGAGAGTCGAGGATTTGCACCTTTAAGGCGTGGTTTTGTAAGTCATAGGTTGAGGTTTTGTAACTTCTAAATTAACTTTTGTAATTTATATATTATAAAAATGTTATAACTTATAAGTATTATAAGTTATAACAATGTCATACTTATAACTTATCTAGTTTACAAGTATTATACGTTATTATAAAAAAAGAAAACCCAAATAGCAAGCATAGTGACGTCATAGTGCTACTTTGTCATGGCGTCGCTACTTAGCCATCATGGCTATGTGGTTGTATATGGCAATTTCATCGTCATTCGCCATGGCGAGGCTATACCATTGCCTTGACAACCATAACTAACCGGACTTCTTGATTTGGAAACACCAACTGCTACAAGAATTGATTGATTTGGAGCTTCATCCTTTCCCAAAATAGCAGTCATATTACTATTCGGAAAATTATCACGGCTAGGATTCACAGGTCTCTGAACTGCATCTATAACCCTATGATTAGCTTCAAGATTTGGCTCGCCTTGAGGTTCGTGGAAGTAAATCGAATTCCAATCACGACCATCAGGAACAATCTGCGAACTGCTCAATCAATTTCTCCTTGTCACAATTTGATCAACATGTTTTTCTGGGCCTTTAACTGGCTGCAAATATGTAGCATTATGATCCCTTGCATTTGTGTTATTTGCATCTTTACTTGCACCAGGTTTTGCAACCTAAACACTTCTATTCTTCGCTGTTTACCACCTTCAGGGTTATCATTGAAAACGTTTTAACTTCCGCACACCCTTATCAAGACCCTGCCTTCTGCAATGGGAGCAAAATCTAGGTAGAAATCAATATTCTGTTTATTGCCAGAAACGAAGTGTATCCTCCCATGCCAACCATATGTGGTAGGGATTTCCCTTTTAAAGTTCCAGCAGTACACAAACTCGCTTCGTTTAAAAATCTAGTGATATGTTTGATGGCTGGCGCACTAGAAATTCCCCAACCAAAGACCACAAAATGTTATAGAGTTTATGATCCTTATAGAATAACAAACTAGAGGTGTATAGGGAAAGGAAATCCAAATATGAATTATGGAATGGTAGCCCTCGTTTGGCCTGAAGGAGGAGGGATTCCATTTAAATATCTTCATCAATAAGCCATCAATCTCACCGCGATATGACGATAATCAATTATATATGCAAAACAACTACCTTTGAGTGTCCAGGAACTTTGTATCAAATAGCAAGCATCTCCAATTTTAGGCGGAGAAGCCCAAGGCCACGGTTTAGGTATGCATTGTCTAAAACTCTTTCTCCATAAGTATAACTGCTGGTTCACCAAATCATTTAGAGATAATTTTAGGGTCAGGAGACATTGGCAAAAGATCTAGTAAATTTGTGAAAAAAGTTTGAACCCAAGCAAAGGATTCCCTCACTGCATACCTAAAAGGTGGTCACACACACACGCGCGCGCATATATATATATATATGGAGTTAAAAATTAGTGAACGTGTCTTGAATTTAGTTAAAATATAAAACCATCGAATGCCACATTATCATAGATTTTACCATTTAGGACCTACTTTACAATCAGATGGTGGATTTGAAAACGGCGTCTCAAATAGGATTAATGTGGCTGGATGAAATGGAGACAATCACGCGGAGTATCATGCAATCAAAAAATTCCAGTTGGATTGAAAGGAGGATTTTATAAAGCAGCGGTAAAGACCTGCCATACTATACTAGGCTACGATGAAGTGACAAGCTGAGATGCATATGCTAAGATGGATGTATGGAGTAATAAGAAAGGATAACATTAGGAATGATTACATTGAGGAAATTTGAAACTAGCACAGCACCTATAAGAAAAAAAAATTTGGAATTTCGATTGGATATGTTTATCCGATGCCAAAAGCAAACACTGTACAAAGGGATGGGACACTACAAGCACGAGTCGGAGAAGAGGAAGATCGGTGACCTGGAGGGAAGTAACATGAAAGCTAGGATGTTACGGACAGCTGAGTGACGATTAGAAATGAGTGGAGAAATAGGACTCGCGAAGCTACACCAAGTGGATGGATGGTTCCAGATGTGGGTTTGCTCCCCATGGTCTGAGTTAGAGTCCCCCCCCCCCCTCCGGGTTTTCTCGATGCACGTGGTTTGCGGGTGGTTGTGTGCATTCGTACTTATTTGTCCTTCTCTCTAAGGGGTTGAGATAGGGAGGGATTAGTCCTTCCCTCGACTAGGTGATCGTGTACATAACTCCGCAATCACCTTCGACTGCATAGTAAAGCTTTAGCTGGCGCCAGTTGAGAAGCAATTGCAGTTTTTATTTAGGTATTTGGAATGTAAGTCAATGAATTTTTTAGCCTCCTAACTATCACACTAAACACCATAACCAATTGTCTAATGAATTTGTATAAGTTGCATCATGCACCAGCTGCAGTGAACGTGTCATTGCATTATGTACACGCGACACACCTAGTTCATCAATTCAAATACCCAGGTGGCAGGCCAACATCTAGATGGGATCCACCCAAAATTCATGCTTATCAGAGGTTTCAAAGCATCTATTCTCAAAGCAATTTTGTTCTCAATGTTCACCACCATTGCCCATATGCAGTTTAGCCAGCTATCAGAAGGCTTCTTGTAGGATCTCGATTAGATAACGGAAATAGTACAATGGCCCTATCATTGACTGAATCTACAAGTATAACGCATGTTATAAAATTCCTGAGAAAGTGTTCAACGGTTATCGAAATATGACCAATTCAATACACGTATTGCATGGGCCATGCACCTAATACCCACTGCTTCTCAAATAGATTAATTTAAACAATGATATATGGCTTTACGACTAAATAAAAATCTCATTAAAATGACAAATAATCATGACCTTTGCACTTACGTCATATGATCTAACAGAAGTTACTTCTGCATTTAGAAAGAAATGTGATAAAAAGTATGTATCTCCTTAAATGTTGAACATGTACAAGTCTACCTGATCATCAAGGAAGTCCGTGCACTTATAGCAGACCCTCATGCCATTGGATAGAAGTAATTCATGGACCCCAATACTTGGAAAATCGGACTGTTGTGTAATTTTCCTGAAACAAAAAAATAGAGAAAGGTGTAGGCATAATGTAAAACGGGAAACTAAGAGGCTCCAATATATAAATTGAGATACTGCAAAGCCAATCATAGAGAACCAATTCCTTTGGTTGCATAATGAAAAAGGAGAGAGAATGATGCACATGTTAGGAATCTCAGCAACAACTAATCACAACGGACACTAAAATGTGCGCCAACAAACTAAAAAAATTGGGTAACTTATGATTTAAATCAGTCAGTAGCTCCATGCTTCAAGCCAGAGAACGGTAAAGACAAGAAGGTAAATACCCTTACTTTAATAAAACAATCTTCCAAGCCGAGTGATAGTATCACTCAATGTTTTCAATAGGAAAAAGCGCACAGCGTAGCGTTCGACCCCCCGCGTAGCGAAAGGCATAAGCCTCAAGGCATGCAGCGTAAGCTTCACGATTTCTTAGAATTTTTAATTTTTATAAATACAAATAAATTTAAAAATTAGAAAAAAAAAAAAAAAAAAAAATATATATATATATATATATATATATATATATATATATAATTTAAGAATGATAAAAAACAGATACGTATACGAATTCAGATTTCAGAATTCAATTTCAAACATTATAAAAACAGTATTAGAAAAAAGAAAAAAAAAAAACAGTACTAAAAAATCAGGCACGAAAACAGAAGAAAATCATTAAAGGCCATATGAAAATCAGACCTAGATCATATTTCTGCCAAAGATCAGCACGAAATATAATCATATTTTGTGCCAATCTATGGCAGCAAGATCTTTACATCAAGGCCCAAAACATAAAAAGGTAAAACCTAAAGAAATTACACTAAAAAGTAAAGAAAAAAAAAAAACCCTAAATTTGAGAAAGAAGAAGAGGAAGAAGTAGAAGAAAAGGAAGAAGAAGAATAACCAGAAGAAAAAGCAAAGGAAGAAAAAAAAAGTATATTATGCAGCAGAAGAAAACAAAAATTACCGATGGGGGTTCTGGTAAGTTCGTCGCAGGTGGACTGTCCTTCGTGGGTGTAGGTACCCTTCTTTCTCTGTTTTTTTACCCTCTAAAACCCTAGCTCCCAAAACCCAGAGAAGATAGGAATGGAACTCAAATTCAATCAAAAACCCAAGGGTAGTTCTGTAGAAACTTATAAGTGGGGGCCTTTTAGCAGCCTATAAATTAAAAAAAAAAAATGTGTAGCATACACTACAGGGTAAAAAACGCTTCACTAGGTCGCTACCTAGAGTTTCCATAATGCTACGCTACGAGGCGCACCTCATAGCATGCGCTACGGACTCTATTTAAAACACTAACTATCGCTTGTCTCCCTCTCAATCCAAAGTTTGGATGCATGTATTCCCACCCATCCAAAGACGAGCAATCTCTGACTCCAAAATGCTAGCAATACCTAACAACCTGCTATATGAGAGGAGTTCATCACCAATTCACCAGAGCTATCAAAAAATCAATGGAATCCAATAATGCCAATTTGTATGCAACTACCATCTCAGCCATCTAAACTACTCAAAAATCTCAATATTATGTGCCATTTGAACAGCTCAAAAGAGCCTACAATAGCAGCTACTCAACTTGCTCCATCTATTTCTCTCTCCTGCACTCCCAGCCCACAACCTCCTTGCAAGAATGGCCATTCAAAACAAGCCAAGAAGCTCAACCATTGAGCTACTCGATTCGGCCTAAAAGAAGGCTCTACTGACATTACCGAGCAATTTGATTCTTCTCTCTCTGGACTTTCTATTAGCCACAACAAAAACTCATCTGAGGCCTCCAATTGAAGGTGAATTGTGAACATGGGAGCTACAAAATCGTCCAACCAAACATAACAAAGGCAGGTCCTTATTCTTTTTGAAACCTAGGTTTAGTATGTTGAAATATATATATGCATTGTATAAGTGTGAATAATTAGGTGTCAGATTTGACGAATTGTTTGATTTTAATGACTAATAGAATGGAATGCACACTAGTACCATCGTTTAATTTAATTACATCGACTGATCTTAGCCTATCTCAAATATACTTAGAAATTTGTAACTCCTATATTTTGTCACTACACTCCATCCCCAAATTTATGTTAAATCTCAGTAATCGTGTGGCCTTATATTAAATAAAACAATTGCATGTAAATAGTGCACGCTAGATGACATGAATAGAGAACAAGTGTCAAACAGGGACTGCTATGGACCTTAAATTAGGAAAACCAATTGATCAAGTTTAAATTAAAATGAAGGGCCATAAAATTTATATGCAATGTATTAAGGAGTGACATGTACCTCATAAAAAATTTGATATAAGCTTATCATAAGGGCTTCCGTGTGGAAAACTCACATTACGGCCTGTTATTCTTCCCTGTTCTACAGGACAGAATGACCCCTGCCCAGATATCTGAATACCACTCCTTAACCATAAGGATTCAGCTTAGATCATATAAATGAAAGTTATAGTTAGATTTGAATATTTTTCCATCGATATAAAATATTATGGCTGCACGGTTCAAAACACAGGAGATGGAGATCTGCAAGAACAGTGAAATCTGCTGTCCGAAAACCTGACAGCAGAAATCAGCTACATTCTAGTGAGAGCTGCTTAAAGCCTTCTTGTGTGATAATGATGAGGCCCTTTGGGTAGGTTTCTTCTTCATCCAACTATCTTCCGAACCCAACTGGAAGTTCGTCAATCGGAGCACTGAGGTTTTCAAGACATTCCCTTGGCTGCAGCACTGAGGTTCTCACAAGGCGTACCCTATAGATACTGTATTATTCCACTCTAACACAACCATCAATAGTGGTTCCGTATAGATCAACGTCCAGAAAGACAAGGTGTGCATGTGCAGTTCAATTTCCCTCTGAACGAAGGACCAAGAGGAAAGAGCCAACACTCTGGTATAAAGGTAGTCCATGTCCTTCATGCAAGAACACAGCTCATCAACGTCAATAAACTCCCCACAGAGATTGATTGCCTAGACTGCGAAAAAAAAATCGACACCAAACATGTAATGGGACACAATAAAAATGTAACCAGATTTGGAACTGGCCAACATCAGAAAATGCCGCCGATGGGGGGTCATCTATCTGACAGGAACCAGCTTATAGGATAAGGTTCAAGCAGTAAATCGTCCCAATGGGAAGGATAGGAAGATATAGCCTGGTCCCAGTCTAGAGAGCCTCAATTTCTCCCTCACATAGTCACGTCCTAAGTTGAATTAGCAAAGAGTTGACGCTCACACAAACCCACCTCACCTAACACTATATAACAGCAGCTCTCCAACGATGGGGAACGTCTTCTTACATCCTCCACCCATAAGCCATCGCAACTGACCCTTAATCACTGGGGCAGTGAAGGCATCCCTATGAATAGCCGAGTTCGATGGTTTGAATCGTCTATGTCGCGGCGACATCCTTGCACTAGGTCATCTGCTTGATTTTTGTCAAGGAAAGGGACAAAGGCTTCAGACCGCCGGTATAGGACATCAGAGTTAATGGGTATACTAAAACCATGCAATCTGTCACAATTAAAAGCATGGCAAGACTATCAAAATATAAAGTTGACATAATCACAAAAAGGACATTCAATAACCCTCAGGCAAGAAGCCGGGACCTCCAAGAAGATGGGAGCCCATGGATTTTTTGTTTTCTTCTTTTTCCAAATTAAATGGCACATCGTGAAACTAGCTTCTCACCACTAAAAAATTGCGGGTCCCAGAAAGAAAGCAGCAGTTTCATATGTGTGTGTCAAGGGGTGGAGGCATAGTGACCAAACACACATTTACTTTGGAAAGCACGCATTTTTTTCGCGTTTTTTTCAAAAAACGTATTAAACATTTTTTTTCACGTTTATTTGAAAAAATGCGTATGTACAAAAAAAACGTGTAGTTAGTATTTATTTCACGCATTTCACGTGTGTTTCATTTTTTTCGCACAATTAAAAGCACGAGAAAGGATTGCCTTTAAACTGCCCCTCCTCTTTGCTTTTATAGCAAACACACTCCGTCACTTTGTTTAACTGGTCGAAGTGGGACTAAAGAACAAATGCGGGAATCGCACGCTAACCCTAAAATAGCATAAATCCCGCACGATAGGGGTTAGGGTTCTCGCTCTTCAATTAAAATAAAAAATAAAAAGGAAAATAGGGGTAGAAGAAGATCCAAGGAATTGCTCCAAGGAACAAAGTTGGCCTCATACCAAACCGCACATGGGAGAAGAATCACTCTTCTATCGAAAACTCATCTCAAGTTCTCTAGAATTCGCACAAAGCAAAACTCATAATCTTTTCATTCATTATCCATAATAATTCTCATAAGAGATTACAATGTGTATTTATAAAGGAAAAAAACCTTAGGAATACTACTTAAAATAAAACTCCTAATCAACCATTAAAACTTTCTAATCTAACGGTCACAATTAATTTCACCATTAATCATGTTTTTTTATTACGCACCACTTTCGAATAGTCAAACGATGTCCGATTGACGTGAAATTAGTCTTATTTGAAAGCTTATCGAAGTAGCTTTCCAACAAGACAAAAACCACACATTTCTGACACATTGGTAGACTTATGACCACTTTTCCAATGGTTGCACAGAAAGTGACGAAATTAACAGTCACATATCACATATATGTGTCTAACCCCTAAATAATTCAAATAAGGAAACTAATCCTAAAACAAACCATTTATTAAAAGAATCCTAATAAGAAAGGAAACTAAACCCAGATAAAATATTGCCTAAAATAATATGCACACGGGTCTTTAACAGGCCTTTTTTAAAAACTCATTCATGGGTCCACTTTCTCTTTTGACGTTTCCTCTTTATCCGACCATGAGTCAAACAGGCGGATCTAAAGTTCGCATCAATCCCCTCTACTTTGAAAAAGTTCAACCTCAAACTTTAGTTGGCATGGATTTTCACAGTAGCGTTCATAGGCAATATACAGGGAACCTCGATCGAAAGCGGCTTGAATAAGTAAATAGGATTCCACTTGGGCTCAATCTGTTTGATCTTCGATTCACTAATGGGAATGGACATCAACATTCAACCGACATGATCTTGGGACCTGTGGGTCGTGGGTGCGATAGTCATTATCCTGAATAATTGTGCTTCAACGATCTCGGGCTCAAGAGGACTGGTTGTGGCAACTTGCTCTTCAACGATCTCGGACTCTTCAACGGTGTCAGGATTAGTATAGATATTTGACCGGAAGAGATTCTCATCAACCAGTACCGACTCTTCGACCGATTTTGGGGCTATCACGGGTTCAGGTGGAGGATCGATAACAATTTTAGGTGAGATGAGGTCGGCTAGGGTAATGATGGTGACAGGCTTGATTTCTTGAACGGGCTTTGGGTTGTAAGTTGTTATAGGGGTTGCAACCGGCATAAATTTTACACTGTTAATGGATTCTGTAACGGATGTCGGTTTCACAACAGTTATGGGATGAGAAATTGTTATGGGATTACAACAGACGGTTGGTGATGGCGTTAGGTTAACGGATACGAGATTTGAAAGCTTAAATCTCAAAGCTTCATGTCTCACCGATATAATTTCCTCTTTTAGTTTGAGAAGAAAATCCTCAAGAAATTCTTGAACGAAACCCTTGTTTAATGGCTCTGCTATCTGACGTGTATTTGTTAACTCACATCTAATCTTAAGAGTAAACGCTCGATCATATAAAGCTGGCCAATATTGATCTGTTGAATTCAAATACCTCAGACTCCGCGATCTAGTTTGCACTGCCTCCCATGTTTGTCTAATCTTACCAATTGTCTAATACATTCTCGCCATCCACAAACGATCTCATTCTAGCCATCATGAATCCATTCAACTCGTGCAAGGTTTCGATAAACTGTTCTTTACTCATGATGGATTTCGCATGTCAAGTGTTGAACTTGGCTTTGATACCAATTTGATGCGAAAATAACACGATAACCCTAAAATAGCGTAAATCCCGCACGATAGGGGTTAGGGTTCTCGCTCTTCAATTAAAATAAAAAAATAAAAAGGAAAATAGGGGTAGAAGAAGATCCAAGGAAGAAAGTTGGCCTCACACCAAACCGCACGCGGGAGAAGAATCACTTTTCTATTGAAAACTCATCTCAAGTTCTATAGAATTCGCACAAAGCAAAACTCATAATTTTTTCATTCATCATCAATAATAATTCTCATAAGAGATTACAATGTGTGTTTATAAAGAAAAGAAACCACAGGAATACTACTTAAAATAAAACTCCTAATCAACCATTAAAACTTTTTTATCTAACGGTCATAATTAATTTCACCATTAATCCCTTTTTTTATTACCCGAGCACTTTCGAAGGGTCAAACAATGTCCGATTGACGTGAAATTAGTCTTGTTTGAAAGCTTATCGAAGTAGCTTTCCAACAAGACAAGAATCACACAATTTCAACACATATTGGTAGACTTATGACCATTTTTCCGAAGGTCGTACGGAAAGTAACGAAATTAACAGTCACATATCACATATATGTGTCTGACCCCTAAATAATTCAAATAAGGAAACTAATCCTAAAACAAACCACTTATTTAAAGAATCCTAATAAGGAAACTAAACCTAGATAAAATATTGCCTAAAATAATATGCACACGGGTCTTTAACAAGCCTTTTTAAAAAACCTATTCGTGGGTCCACTTTCTCTTTTGGCGTTTCCTCTTTATCCGGCCACGATTCCAAGGCCCCCCAAAAAAAAACTCTTTTAAAATCTAGGTGTATATATATATATATATATATATATATATAAAAGGGCCCCCATCTCCAGCCAGCACCTCTCTCTCTTGTCTCTCTAAACCCTCTCCTCTCTCCAGGCTCTAGCGTCTCTCTCCCTCCAACCCTCTCCTTTCTCCAGCGCCCTGCGCCTCTCTCTCTCCAAACCCTCTCTTCTCTGATCTCTCCAGCCATCCACCAGTCCACAGTCCAGCCTCTCTCTCTCTCTCTCTCTCTCTCTCTAGGCTATGTGAGACACCTGTTTTCAAGTTTCAATTGCTCTTCTTCATTCTATGAGGTATCTGTTCTCCAATTCTTTCTATTTTTATTTATTTTTCCTGATAGTAAAAGTTTATGTTTATGAAACGTAAATATGCCCTAATTTTCTTTTATTAGCCATATATCCATTTGATTTCTGAAAGATGTATTAGGAGCACATTATTTGTTCCTCTATTTTATTTATTTACTTGTTCTCCTATTTGTTAAAGTTTTATACATTTTTTTAAAATTTATATATGGTTAAATTTCTTTTATTCATCAGCGTGGTAAGAAAATTGTAATCCATCTATATAACCTCCTCTAAAAATAAAAATTTTAAAAAAAAAAGATTTGTAATCCATATGTTTTCAACACTATATAAATTGGAGGATTTTCTTTGACTTCTTCCTCTCAAATTTAGGAAAGGAAGAGCTAGATAGCAAAAGTTATTTATACTCTAGAATGCTTTCAAGTTTTTTAAGGGCATCATTGTGGCCGCAATTGATATTTTGCCCCTTAAAATTGGTACGTACACTGCTTATTCGCAATTTCCCTATATAAGATCATCTTTTCTTTTGCAAGAGCACTGAAGAAAATAAAAATAAACTTAGCGTTTAGGGTTGATGCCGTCGGAATAAACGATTGAGATTCTCATTTATGTTGGAACCTTTGAATTCATTAGATACTAATCCTATTTCTTAGCCATATCCTTTCATTTCTTTTCTATAGGAGGACCTGACCTATAGTTGGCCAGATCAGAAATAATTCCATTATGGACGTATCTGCAATTCAATATGGACATATATATATATATATATATATATATATATATATATATATATATATATATATATATATGTCCCCTTCCCTTACTTTCCCGGCACGAATATAAATAGTGGAACGGTCGATATTCTTTTTCTTTTTCTTTTTTTCGCCATCTCACTTTAGCCATCTGTGTCTCGAGATGCTGGGGCAGCATATTGTAAAACATAGGCAAATGATTTGATTTACTGTAGGTAGGGCTATCAATGTGTCGGGTCAGACTTTTGCATTGCCCTGGCCCTAGCCCTAGCCCTAGGCAGGCCTTAGTATGGTCGGCCCTAGCCTTAACAGGCTTTAACATGGTCAGCCCTAGCCCTAGTCCTAGTAGACTTTTATTTTATCTATATATATATGAAATAAATCTAGGTCCAGGCCGGGGCTTACCCTATCTTAGCCTCACTCTAAATTTTAGGGCTTTTATTTTAAAGGCACAAGCCTTGGCCCTACCCTAGGGTCCTCAAAATTTGGTTTGGTATGTGTCTATGTATGATGTATGTATGTATGCATATATGTGTGAACTATGTATGTTTGTGTGCACGTGTGTTTGTGTATAGGATTGCATGAAGAATCTTTTTTATGAATTTGATGGAAAGGTAGGGCAGCGATCTGGCAACTTGGGTTTGCTCTCCAAGGTCACTAGTTCGAAACGACTCCCCTTTTGTTATGCAGGTGTAGTGGGCGTGTGTAAACCATGAAATAATCGTGGCATGGTTGAGGCTCTCAACCCGTAGGGGTTGTCCATGTGCAAACTAGGAAACTCTGAATGTTTGAGGAGCCAATTAGTGCCCTTATTTTATTTAGAAATTTATTTATTATGTTGATAATTAAATAATAGATATTTAGAAATTTAGCCAAGTAGTGCCCTTTTTGTATTGCATTTTCTTTTAATATTTATTTGTATTAAATTCTTAGTTACATTTTAAATTATATATAGTAAAATAGAATATGAGTATTATTTTATTTGTCAAAAAAAAATTGTGGCGAATTATTTTATATTATTTAAAAAAAATAGGGCCCCATTTTAGGAATTCGCCTTGGGCCCCCAAAATGTCAGGGTCATCTCTGCACGATTCAAACAAGTGGATCTAAAGTTCGCATCAAGAACCCACCGCTCTCCCCATCGACAAACTCACGCCACTCCAACTTTCATAATGCATGTGGAAAGAGTACGGGTGTTTGCAACCAACGATTCAGTGTAATATTCCAAAATTTTGAGCGTTAAGCAGTGACCTCGAGATTCGTGCCCGACTGGTCGTAGGGTTGACCAAGTGATGGTCAAACAGTGGACTCATAAAGGGATGAACTGATGTGATGCAAATTTGACCTACGTGTAATGTATAGTGTGAGTTAGTGGTCATGTACACCTATCTCTGGTGTATGTGTTTAACACACAAGCTAGAAAGAGAATAAAAGGGTTTTAATAAACCTAGTTTGCTTTATTTTGGTTAGTGAGAGAATTAAGAAGAGAGAGAGAGAGGGAGAAAACAAGAAGAGTTATTGAGGTAGGAGTGAATGCAAATCAAATGGTTGATTAGAGCAATTAATGCCGGATTTCAACACATGGGGAGCCGTTGAAGCAAAAGCTGGAGCCCTAGCCATTCCAACCTAGATATTGATCAAGTTGAGATTGATTGAAAGTGAGTTTCTAATTGAAGTTAATGCATAGATTGTAGATGATTAAAATCAGTCAAATGTAGCTAAATGATAGATTAAAGACTTAGAAAATTGAAGGAAAAAAAAAAGGAATGGGTTTTGAAAGAACAACCCGAAAGGGGGTTGAATCGGGCCAAATCGATTAATCGAAAGCGAGGTTCGATTAATCGATTTTGGTCTAGAAGTTGAAAAGCCAGGGATGCCCGATTTCGATTAATCGATTTGGAAATCGATTAATCGATGTTGAAGGTCGATTAATCGATTTAAAACCGACTAATCGACTGAGTACCTCCAGTGGCTGGAGAAACAAGACCTGGGGAAATTGACTAATCGAGTTGAGAAATCGATTAATCAATTTTGGATTTCGATTAATCGATTTGGGATCGACTAACCGATTTCGAACTTTCGACCACTCGATTTGAGAATCGACTTTACTATGTTAGGAATTTCGATTAATCGATTTGGGATCGATTAATCGATTTTGAATCTCGATTAATCGATTTTGGGAATCGATTAATCGATTTGGGTTTCGATTAATCGATTTTGGGAATCGATTTGGGCAGTTTCAATTGGCTTTCTAGTTTGACCTTGAGATTCATGGAGGGTCTAGGACCTTCTCTATTGCATCTTTAGTGATGTGGTATGTGTTGTGATGTACCATAAGTGGTACGCGTGAAAGCGAACACAAGGAGCCACATGGGACCTTGAGGCTTGGACCTTCGAAGACCTGAGGTAGGGAACACCTTGAACATGTACTTTAATTGCAAGAGCATGTATGTAGTGATATAGAACTCAAACTGAAAATGTTTTAACCATGTAAATATTTGTGAAAAGGGTGCGTGTGTGACACCAAGAATGTGATAAAGGCATCTGTGTGATGCGAGTAACTGAGACTAAGTAACCAAATGAGAATGAGACATCCTCAGGAGATGAGAAAGTAATAAAGGCATCAGTGTGATACGAGTAAATTAGACATCGCAGGGATGTAAATATGATTGAATAACTACTGTTGAGACCTAACTGATATAAGATAGCACTTTACACGGTGAACAACTATATGTAAAGCACATATTATATTTGTTATTTGAGGTTTGATTAGAATACCCCACTGACGTGGCGGGATACCCACGACTGACTCGGTAGGATATTTTTGACCGGTACGGTGGCCAATCCGTACACCAGTGCAGAGGTCTATCCGTACACAGTAAGCACATCCCATAGATGTTGAGATGAGATTTAACCCCGCCGCCTATTGAGAAAGGGGCTTGGGTAGTATTCCCAGAGAATACATATAACAACTGTCTATTTAGGCGACGATGGTGGGTATTCCATCGGGGCTCGATGCTATATTGCTCGAGGATTACTTAAGTTGAAGATTTAAGTTCTGTTTTAGGTCTGTTCAGTGTCATTCATGATAAATCAACAGTAAAGTAGAACATGCAAACTACCAGTAAACTTGAATGCAAATTGCCATCTTTTAAACTGTTTTCTAGCAAATGCATAGACATATCATGCTTTGAATATCATGGAATATATGTGAGACTTGACTTATATGTTCATTGTGTTGTTCCCTATTGAGCTAGGATGTAGCTCACCCCTTTAGACTATACGTCGTAGGTCCATTGTTAGCGGCGGCTAAGGCTTCGAGAGACGTTGATCCAGGAGATTCGGATTACATGCCTGGGGACAAGTTGGAGCGTCCTCCCGAGGACTTCTTCTAAGAGACTCTGCTGTGTACTTTGATAGAGAGTCAGTTTTGAGAGCAGATTGTACGGCTTGGTATGTTAAGCCTTTATTTTTGTCAAACAATGTAATTAGATAGATATAATTCTTTTGGGCAAACCATCTGGGGTGATCTGTTCATCACAGATGGTTCGGATCGGTTCTCTGTTCATGCAGTGGCATGAAAGTAGAACCGTCTTTTGCATGTGCCAGATGGGCATATTGATTTTCCGCTTTATGCTGTTATTTACCTTATCTTGTTATTACTGCTTGTTATACCCATGTTTCGTGCATAGTTTTGGGGCACGGTCTGGAGGATCGTGCTGATGGCACGGGTTTCGGGGTGCTGAAATCCGGGCTGTCACATTCAGTCTCTGCAACCGACGGTCCGACACCATTAACTCACTATTGACTTCTTTTAATCATATGCTGGAGATTTCTTTTCATCCCAATAAATCTTGAGATTGTGGAACACCTATCAGACGGTCAACTGTTGCTTCAACATGGAACACTTCTGCACAAGTGACCCAAAAACTCCTCATCGTATGCCTTGATTCTATATGGTCACTTTGGAGATGTGTGACATGTGGAATCAACATCTAACTGTCTGATATGTGGGTCGTGGTTTCAAGTTCTATTGTGTGGAAGACTGGGACGAAAAATAAACTCCATTCTCTAACTAAAGTCAATCAACAATTTTAATGGTGCAACTATCAGTTGTGAAGACAAAATTTTCGATTACAAAAACCTTTACTCATATGATAAATGAATAATATATAATAAATACGCATTTTATATATTTATAATTATTTTTAAAAATCACTATTTACTTAATTTTCGAATTTTTCCTGCTTTCTTCCCGTGTTTGCCGAAATTTGCCGGTTTATTCTGAATATTTCCGTAACCGTTTTATTCCTGTTCCTCGATTTGGTCACTATGGGTGGGGTTGTCTAGTTTCCGTAGCTCCTAGCTGAGAAGAAAGCTTAATCAAAACTGAAAGTAGGGTACAGTTTGAGATGAGGTTTCACGGCTAGGGATTTAGGTCGGGCTATGGTTTCACGGCTAGGGTTTTAGGTAGGGCTATGGTTTCACAGCTAAGGTTCATGGAAGGTTTTCCTTCCTAACGTTATTATTGAGTTTATTATCTTTAAAATAAGATAATAAAAATATAAAAAATAAAAGATCTTCAGATCAATTGGACTGAACATGAATGTTCAATGCTTTTATGAAAAAGGATTTATGCTAAAAAAATGAATTGACTAAAATGTATAAATCACATCTACCCTTGATCTTAAAACTGAATTCTAACTGTTACTTGAAGCATCGGTATAAGTTTTTATCATTCAAATATTTGAAGGAAGGTGAAACACATTAAAAAACATAAATTTTCTAGCCAAAAAATGGGAATAGCATTTACCAATAATTTCTCTCGCCAGTGATTTTAATAAAAATTCCAAGTTGATGTGTGACTTGGGCAATATGTGTGATCATAGGACAGTGCGCACATGTATCAATTTGCACTAAATGATACTATGTGAATCAGATACATATAAACAGCTTATAGACTTATCTCTGACTTGAACAAACCATAACCCAGTCAAACAATATGACTTGGTATTGACTGAGATTTTAAACCATGGCTCAACAATAGAGGTTGGATATGAATCACAACGAAAAACATCAGAACAGAATACCAAAAAATTGAAACCTAAGGTAATGCATTTAGGGATCAGAAAATCTAAATAGGAGGATAATCGAAAAAGGAAAAATAAATAAATAAAATACTTCAAATGAAGTTCCTCAAATTCAGAATTTCTTACCCTGGAACTGGAGTTATTCTAACAATTTCTTCAGGAATATGTTCATCATTCCACAAAGGGATGCCTCTTTCTTCCTCAAGATAATTGATTTTTAACACGGCACTTTTCAGTTCTTCTACTGTTGCACGAGCTCGAGGTTCAACTATCTTAATTACACAGTTTCCTGTTGTTCGGAAATGCTCAGAGAACTTGGTTACCTCTTCTACTGAAATAACTGTTGAAAAGATTTGAAATGAGCTCTTTCAAAATAACTAATTGATGTCTATGAATACTAGCAGCTCATTAACACATCCAAGGACAGAAAAACAAAGACAGTGGAAGTTGAATATTTTTAGCATGTTCATGGGCACCTGTCCGGCAAACATTAGTGGTCAGTTAGCCCATTGTTCCTAAAATATATACTGCAATTAGAAAAAGTGATTCGACCCAATATACAACAATACAAATTCATACACATTTACAAGTATTTAAGAAATAACTTGAAATAAAATCACATATTCGCTTATACACATCTAACCATATACGAGAGTTCGTTTAATCTACTGTTATAAATCTGTGCACAGCTCAAGGGTATGATGGCAGTACACGGCAGCCTGTGCACCAAATACAAACTCATCCATATATTATTAGCATTGTGCAGGCTTGTTTACTTTTTCCCATAGAATGAGGGATCTTACTCAAAAGAGAGGCTTTAAACTAGATCTGTCCATGGCTGCTGAAAAAAATAATGCCTAGACACCGCCGAGCCGATTATTAAATGATCCGGGCCTGGCCTGGTTTTAGGCCCTGTTAAGAACCAGGTAGTTCAAGCCCGCTCGAATCCCGCCCGGCCAAACCCAACTACTTAAAGGGTAAATGCCCGGGCTGGCTTGGCCTTATCCAATCCAGTTCAAGCCAGGTTTGAGCTAAGGCATTAGGCCCGGACCAGCCCGATTATTAAATGGGCTGGGTCAGGCACACTTTTTAGGCCAATTAAGACCCGAGCCGTTCAAAGCCTAGCCAACCTGCAGGCCCGACTCGGCCCATTGACACCCCTAGGCAACCATCTAGATGCCTCAGTGATTTTCTAGACAACAAGAGATTGGTCTAGCCCCTAGTCTTCTGTGGGTGGGTCAGGTGACCTATGTTACCTTTTACCAGTACAAGAATCAAGTACAAAAGAATTAAGTATTATGGATCCTATAAACCTCATACCTTAAGATGCCAGAATGGAAAGATGGAAGATTATTCTAAGCTTCAATTTTAGTATTACTCTTATTTATTAAACGTTACTTTTACTTGTATTTTTACTCTAGTTAAACAAGTTCTAGATTTCGTTTTAATTTTATTTAAGAAGTTTAACTTCTATTTACTTTAAGTTTTATTCACAGAATTATTTTTTCTGAAAAACCAAAAGCTAAAGTGAAAGCTCTTATTCTCATTTCAGCAATTACGTTTAAATTAAAACTTAAGGTTTAAAAAATTAATATCCCAACTTTAAACCCATACTCATCCCCAATCCTGTTTTTTTTACTTTAAACCCATACTCATCCCCAATCCTGTTTTTTTTAATTTGCTCTATTTCTTCAATATTTTTTACTTTTTCCTGACTTCCCAGATTTTATTTTTTTTTTGCAATTTTTTTCTTGATTAATTCTTGAATTCCAACTTGGTCATATGAGTGTTATAGCTTGCCTGAAGTCACCCCTACAGTCAAAAAGGTATTAAAATATGCTCACATTACAAGCATGGTATCAAAACTTAGCCGATACCGATACATACCGGTTTCATCAAGAACCGGTACCACCCTGATACAGGTATCAGGGCGGTATCAGTATCAATATTGGTATTGGGCCAATACTCTCTCGGTATCGGCCAATACGTACCAATACAAATTTTTATTAAAAAAAATCTACTTTGTTTCAAAACAATTTTTTACCAGGGATGTTGTATCCGTATCAGCTGATACGTATCGGTCCAAGATAGACCGATACCCGATATGATACCTTGATCATGGTTGTCAAGGCCACGCTATAGCCTCGCCATAGCGAAAGGCGATGGGAAACGTCATATATAACCAAATAGCCATGATGGCTAAATAGTGATGTCATAGTGTCGCCATGATAAAATAGCACTATGGCGTCGCAATGCATGCTATTAATTTTTTGAATAATAACGTATAATGCTTATAAGTTATGATATTTTTATAATATATAAGTTACAAAAGTTAACTTACAAGTTACAACACCCCAACTTATAAGTTACAAAATCTCTCTCTCTCTCTCTCTCTCTCTCTCTCTCTCTCTCTCTCTCGTCACAGCAGCTACCAACACTAGTGTCGGCGAAATCTCAGCGTCAGCGACACTACCGTATGTGTACTTAATATTTCATATTTCCTAATATTCTATATGTATTAATATTTCATATTTATTTATTTATACTTATCATGTTGCAAATTTGTTGATTGTCTACATTTCATTTGTATTTATTGATATTTGTTTATTCTTATAACACTAAATCCTCAATATTAGAATCAAAGTATCATGTTTTAGTAGTTGAATTTTTTTCTTCCTACATTTTTTTTCTTATATAAAAAATATATAAAAAAAAATACTACTATTAATAGATAAAATATATTTTTTTAAAATTATAATAATAAATAGTCCCGCCATAGTTTTGCTATGGCCACGCCATAGCGTAGTGAGCCTCTTTGCCATGACCTCGCCACACCGCCTTAACTACCTTGACCTTGATTACAAGTAAAAATAAGAATGCACGAGAAAGAGATGATGGCAGAATGGTAGGCCATGAGAACCAGTATAAAAACTCAATAAATATGAGAAAAGAAAAGAAAAAAAAAATATGAAGAAACTAGAGCAGTTAGTGCAAAGATCTAGCTACAGGTTGGATCATATTCAAGTTCAAATGATGCGGAGATATCATGTACAAAAATCAACAAATGTAGTACTCTACGAGGACAAATGCTTAACCATCTTCTTCCCCAAGCCAGGTTCGAAATGCCAGTATTGAACCTCAAACTAGCTGTGTTTGGTACAGATACCTGCTGCCAAACTGGTAGGTACGAAGTGATATGAAAAGTTAGTAAGCATTCAAAAAAACAAAGATAAAAAAATATAAAAAGGTAAAAGGTCAATATAATTAAATAATCATATAAATATGTTGATTAGAAAATAATCTATTTACAGACGGATTACTAAAAAAATGTGTATATATCTTGAATAAAATAAAGAAATAAAGAGGACAGTTCCATATTGTTTTTAAGGGCCTGTCTGGACCTTGCCAGCTTTTTGCATTGTGATTTATTTAAATGGTAATATATCATAGGCTCATTGAGATGGCATTTTTATTATGAAGCGTATGCTTTTGGGTGCTTTTTGTATATTGTGGTATTGTTATTGATCATGCAAAGTGTGTATTTCATTTCCCCTAAAAAATTGATTTTCCACAAATCTTAAGGAATTTTAGATTTGTAAAAGTTGAAATTTTGTAAATAATAACTTTTTTTTATGGATATAAGGTTGCAAAGCCGAGATCAAATAGATAGGATAAGGATGTGATGATGATGATGATGATGAAGATGATGAAGGTCTCCAAAATAGGTAAATTACCCAATCCTATCAAAGCTGGTTTTTTGTGTATTTTATGGACCCTTTTACTACAAACCCACTTTTTATATATTTCAAAGTCCCCAAAATTTTGAATTCAGTCACAAAATTCTCATAGAAATTGAATTTCACTGATTTTAAGGATCTTACAATTGTAAAACTCAGCATTTTCAATATAATTACTCTTCCAACGGATATTAAGATCCTTAAAATCTGTGAATTTAAACCTACATTTATTCAATATATGATTTTTATGAAATTTACGTAGCTTAATATCTATTAAAGTAACTTTTCTATGGATATCAAGGTCCGTAAAATCTATAAAATCACAAAATTTTCATTGATTTTAGGGAGCTTTCCATTTTTAAAAGTTCATTTTTATCCTAAATAATTAGGTTTCTATGGATTTGAAGGTCCCAAAATCCATGAATTTATCCTTTCTTTGGGCTCACTACCTGCCAAGCTATGCTTTGTTTTCTTTTCTTTTTCTATTTGTTAACATATTGCTTTGTTACCGAAAATTTTGAAAAAAATATATCCATAAATTTATTAATTAAATCATGTCAAAAATGTTTTCATGGATATACAATTATATGGTTACATGAACTGTGCAACTATAGATAGGCCTCTCTAAAGTTTTGTACTTATAAAACACCCCCTCCACTTTATATATTTATAGAAAACCCTAGATGTTATAGCTTGTTGTTTAGAAAAATCCCTACCGTCATGCCACAAAACCTGCGAGCATGGTTAGTATTAACTTCCAAGGCTAATGTTGCAAAAAAACATAAATATCCCCTCAATATTTTTTGGCTTAAACCCCTCTTATTTATGCACGTCTCTTTTATAAAAAAAAATTCTCCTTTATGCTGACATTTATGTCTCTCATTAAACCCTCTCCATTCGAATCTCTTATTAAGCCCCTGCCTCCACCCAATCATGAATTTGTTCTAGAAGATCGAGTTAATCTTGACCCAACCACCAGTAGACTACATGCACTGTGGGAGGATTTGTGTGAATAATCTGAATCCCCACTATGAAGTAACACCATTCTCTGATCCTCAGTAAACCTTGTTTTGGAATTCATGGCTCCATTTAACTCCTTCAACCAATCATGCATAACATTTCAAAGTCCCTTGAAGATTAGCTGCTGCATTACCAAAACAAACTGATTTCCTTACAAAAGTCCCTTGCATTGAATTCAACTCCTCCAATTCAACTCCTCCAAAAAGGAACATCTTTGCTGCCAAAATAGGTGTACATAAGAGAGGAAAGTGAGGAGGCAGTGATGTCAAGTAAAGAGTATTCTATGGTACACCCTAGCTATAGTTTTTCAAATATACAAGACTTTTTTGTTGTACGGAAACCAAGGACAGTAAAATTGACCATGAATTTCACCCGTCATTTTCACACTGTCACATAACTTCTCTCAAATTAATCAGAGAGGCTTGAGAAATTCTTAGTGTAATAAGAGCAAAATCTCGTCTTTAAAAGTTTGAAGAGACACCATTTTAAGTAATTTCCCATGACTCTCAACTCCAGGGAGATTTTAGAATAAAACTATTAACTATACTATAAATATGCAAAGTTAAGTGGTTTTCATATAGATATAAAATTTTAGAGGGGGGTATTTGACCCTTAAAGATATGTGTTTAATCGAACACCTTATAACTTATTTTGTTTATTAAAAACATTATACTACCCTTAATTATATAATCATTTACTTTATTTGTTAACGGACACGTAAGGACGGTGTGAAACGGATACGAAAGGATCAATGGAGGATATGATTTTGATGAAAGGATTGAGATGGGGGGAGCTATCCGTGACTTTTCCGGTAGCTTTTTACTTGGCAATAGTGAATAGAAGTCAAATGGTTTATTTCTTAGTAAGTACAGAGTGGGAAAACAACAATAATTACAAAATCATCCCAATGAGAGCCTTACGACGCAACATAGATTGATGATTTTTGTCGTTCTAACCAAGAGCCAAGTGACTAAAAAGATGACAAAAGATCCTCCAAAACTAAAACAGAGGGAATTAAAAGGAGATAAAATAACAACATTTAAAAGGAAAATGAGTGACCAAGAAGTATGGTGGTGTGAAGAGGATCCAAACGAGACAGTAATAAATGGCACAACATCTTAAACGAGTTGCTAAAGAAGTGCTCGAGGAATCTAAAGGAAGAAAAGGTGTACAAAACCACCATGGTGGTGGAATGTAAACATTCAAAAGTCAATTATTAAGAAGTGTTTTAAACAATGGCAAAGAACAAGAACTATAGATGATCTTGAAAAATATCAACTCGCCAATACGAGAAACTAAGGCTGCGTTTGGGTTAGCTCTTTTGGGGCAAAGAGCAGCTCTTTCACTTTTTGGCTCCGACGAAAAACTATTTTTACATTTGGTAATATAGCTTTTCACCTCATTTGCTCTGGCGGGGAGCTGTTTTAAGTGATAACACTGCTCTATGCCTGCTCTATCTCAGAGCAGATTTTATCTGCTCTAACAGAGAATAGGCAAAGAGCTGCTTCTGCTCTTATAAGAGCTAACCCAAACACAACCTAAGAAAGTCATGAGTAAAGAGTTAAGCATGAAGCATACGACAATAAATATAATAGGTTAGGAACAGCAGAAGAAGAGAAAGAAATCTATAAACTTGCCAAGATTAGAGATAAAAGAACTGGAGATCTTGACCAGGTAAGCCAGAGACAAAGATCGAAGGGTCTTGGTAAAAGAGGATGAGATAAAATGCAAATGGCAAGAATACTTTGAAGATATATTACAAATGGAAAGTGTAAAGGAAGTAGATCAAGAAGAGAAACCATATCAAGGGATGATCAACGAAATATCACAAGCTGAAGTAAAAACAGTCTTAGCAAAAATGAAGAAAAGTAAAGCATTAGGACCAGAATACCTACAAAAGTTTGGATTGAATTGGTTGACTAACTTATTCAATCAGATACTAAAAACGAAGAAAATGTTTGAGGAATGGAGGAAGAGCATGGTGATATATTTCTATAAGAATAAAGGAGACACTCAAAACTGTGTCAGCTATCGAGGCATTAAACTAATGATCCAGGCTATGAAACATTGGGAGAGAATGGTAGAACAACAACTAAGGCAAAAATCAAATATATCAAAGAACCAGTTTGGATTTACGCCGAGAAGATTAACAGCTGAAGCTATATTTGTACCAAGATAACTTATAGAGAAGTTCAAAGCATAGTCACAAAAGTCTCAAAAAATTGGAAAAAATCGGCGACTTGCAATCAACCCGACTTTATCCCCGATTAATCGGCCAAGTCGCAACTTGGCCAATTAATTGGCAATGTTTGTGATGTGGTTCCATTTTGTTCATTTTTTTCAATGTTGTTCATTTATAATTAGGTGGAAAAAAAAAACCTTTAGGTTTTGTACTTTTTTATTTAGTTTGTTCATAAGAAATCTTCAGGTTTTGCCTATTTTGTAATATTTTGTTCATTAAAACCATTATTTTTAACTTGAAGTATGTTATGGTATATTTTTTATATTTTTTTAAATTTTTCTTTTCCCCGATTTTTCCCGACTTAGACCATTGCCGATTTATTGCCAACTCTCGACTTAGGGACTATGGTTCAAAGAGAGAAGGAAAACTTTACATATGATATTTATTAATTTAGAGAAGGCTTATGATAAAGTGTCGGGCAGATAATCTGATGGATGCTGATAAATGCATTTTGAACTTATATATTGAGATTATCCAAGACCTGTATGAAAGGGCCGTAACAAGTGTACATGTAGAGAGAGGAGTGAGTTCCATGTTGGAGTTAGAATACATCAAGGATCTGCCTTGAGCCCTTATTTATTTGCTCTAGTTATGGTCCGTTAATCATAGACATACAAGGAATTCCATGGCGCATGTTCTTTGCAGATGACATAGTATTAATTACCCAAACAAGGAAAGGAGTAAATGATAAGTTGGAATTATGGAGAGAAGCTTTGGAGTCGAGGGGGTTTCAAAATTAGCAGAACATAGAAGGAATACAGTGATTGCAAATTTAGTGAACATGATATCCTAGCATGGATCAAAATTTCGGCCGAAATGTCTCAACCCATCCCTATCCGAAACGAAAATGAGGTATATTTCGGCCATATACCGAAAATTCTAAATTATCGCCCAAATTATCGGATTATCGGCCTATAATCCCATAATTTCAAAATGTCGGCCGAAGTTTTGGAATTTCGTTTTAGGTGCTTTTTTTTATTGCTTTTAGCGTGAAACAGTGGGCGCTTTGACTGCTTTAGCGTTGAGTGTGGGTAGCTTTGAATGCAACCCCTAATTTTGGATTTTTTTAGGTGCTTTTAGCGTGGGTAGCTTTGAATGCAACCCCCTTTACGTGCTTTTAGTGTGGGCAGCTTTGATTGCAACCCCCCTTTAGGTGCTTTTTTTAGGTACTTTTAGCATGGAAGATTGGAATTTCTTTTAGGTGTTTTTTTTTTGGTACCTTTGAATGCACCCACTGAATCACTGGGCACCTACGCTTTGGGATAACGGCTCTTGACCGACAGTTAAACACCAAATGGTGTTTAAATGATATTCCAAATGTCACTTTTTTATCTCACACCATTGAAGCGTGATTTATCATTGTGCCATGTGGCACACATCTATGATCAATCTAAATTGCCCAAGTGGCAATCCATGATTGGAGCATGTCCCAGCCATAGGATCATGCTTATAAGTGGATGTAAACCATCTGACCGGTGAACTTTAATATCAGCCATTAAGAACAACTGTTTATATTAGAGTGCAAGATCGGATGGTTTGAATCTCCCAAAAAGTGTAATTTTTATACCCATAGCCCTTCAATTGATAATATATCACTTTGGCAGTATGGATTTCCAAGATCATAAGCTAATAAATGGTGTATGATTGCTTAAACACTGTTTGGTGCTTAAATGACGGTCAGTGTTTTACGCGGCAATCCATCATTGGACAATGTTTTAGCCAAAGGATCATGTCCATACGTGGATAGGAACCATCTAATTGGCGAGTTTGAATATCAGCCATTAAAACTATACACGACCGTTGGTAGTAGAGTGCACAGATCAGATGGTTAAAAGCTATCAAAAAAATTAATTGTTGGGTATAGTGTCTTTCAACTTCTGATCTATCACTTTGACAGTGGAGATTACCCACACGTTGAGCCCATCAATGGTATACGATCATTTAAGCACCATTTTGGTGCTTAAATAACGGGTAAGAGAGTCATGCCCTTTCCTTTTAGGTGTTTTTTTTGGGTAGCTTTGAATGCACCCATCAAATCTAGGATGGGCACCTACGCTAAAAAGACATTGATTGCTTTAAATCAGGCGTTGATCATTTTTCGCTCCAATCTTCCACACTAGGGATCTTGAGATTATGGTGCACCTATCAGACGGTCGGTTTTTTATTCCACATGACACGGATCCCAAAACAGTGACCCTAAAAATTATGTGAAAGAGTTCGGAAAAGTTTGGCAAAGTTCGAAGCATATTTACAGAAAATTTGACCGAAATTTGACCCAATTACGGTTCGGGTGGTGACCGAAACAGAGATTTTGACCCATGTACCCTGGAGGAGAATTTAGTTAAACTAGAAAATCATTTAAGGCCACATTGCCATAGATTTCACTTTTTACGCTCCACTTCACAATCAGATGGTAGATTTGGATAGGACGTCTCAAATAAGATTAATATAGGTTGGATGAAATTGAGGCAAGCAACCAGAGTGCGAGCCAAGAGTTCCACTTAGATTGAAGGGGCAATTTTTTAAGACACTTGTTAGACCTGCCATATTATATGGTGTGGAATATAATATGGATGTGTGGCCGATGCATATGTTGAGATGGATGTGTGGAGTAACAAGAAAGAATAAAATTCAAAATGAATATATAATAAAAAATTGAGAGTGAGACCTACAAAAGGAAAAAATTATGCAATGTCACTTGAGGTGCTTTGGACATGTTCATCGGAGCCATGAAGCAGACCTTGAACGAAGGGTTGAGATGCTACAAGCACAAGTAGGAGAAGAGGAAGACCATTGAAGATTTGGAGTAAAGTCATGAGAAGGGATATGATGGATTGCGAAGTTATAGAGAGCTTAGCGTTGATCAGATCAAGTAGAGAAATCGGACTCGCAAAACCGATTCCAAATAGATGGGATAAGGCTATGATGATGGTGTTCTTTATTATTTTAATTTTCCCAAATTTTTTTACTGAATTTGTTCGTATTTACCAGCATTGACCTCTTGCCGAATTATTGTCGTACCCGACTTTGTGTCTATGGTTTATATCTATCATCATGGAAAAATAAGGAAAAAAATTTCTTAATACTTTTTTAATAAATTTATGTAATTTTAAA
This sequence comes from Chloranthus sessilifolius, assembly GCA_021018995.1. NCBI lineage: Eukaryota > Viridiplantae > Streptophyta > Magnoliopsida > Chloranthales > Chloranthaceae > Chloranthus > Chloranthus sessilifolius. The sequence goes on along the minus strand of CM037592.1, from coordinate 54,133,107 downwards.
TTTTTACTAAAAATATTGAGGCTTTTTATATTTTGAAACATAAATTATTATAAAGAGATGCATACACTTAATTTCTTTAATATTCATTCTAGATACATAATTACATAGTATTTTATCTAACTAATTTATATAATTTTGGCTTCTAGTGTAAATAAATTTGGGACTTTTCTACTTTACATCATAAAACTATAATTTGGTATATTTAATGGATATATATATATATGATATATCCATACAATCTTTGATTTATGAAAGTTACACCAAAAAAAATTGTCTAATACTAATTTATTAATCTATATAAGTTTACTTTTTGATTAAAAAAATAATTTTTTTGTATTTTAAATCATATATTTTATAAATTGATACTTTAAATAGATACTTACTCTCATAACTATAAAAGTTCTACCAAGAAAATTAATCGTCTAATATTTTATTTACTTAATTTATACAAGGGTTGGGTCTATAGATCAATTGGAAGATAAACTCTATTAAATTTACATTTGTAGTGTGCTGGAAAACTCTATTAAATTTATATTTGTTACATTTAATTTCATGTATCTTAAATATTATATGACTACAATATGGATATATACCAAAATAGTGTCTTGGCTTTTAGGAAATGTCATATTGGACTCATCATTCTCACCTCTGGGTATGATAGTTCACATCCGCTTGGCTATAACCAGTATAAGAATTAGTAAGTAAACATAAAAATAAATTTCTGTAATTCTTTTGACTTGTATTAAGGGCATTTGCAACTAAAATATGCAGGCCACAACTCACGAGGTAGGATAGTCTTTTGTAGCTGTGCTTCATAATCAATCCCAACGACAGGTTCTTTGCGGAAGAAGTGCTGCAAAATAAACCAGAATAAATTATAAAACTTACAGAAAAATAAAAGATAATTAAATCCAAAAAGTTAATGCATAAACTTAATTATTTAAAAAAAACCTGCAAATATTCATCTCGCAGGTTTGTCGATTGCATTTGGTCACGCTCCAAATATGCAGATTCAATCTCTGACATCATTAAAGCACGGACAGTAGATATTTCACGCTCTGAAAACCCATGAAGCCGAACTCTAGAGACCTGAAAATGAAGGCAGTAATTAAGGATAAAAAATGAAGGACATCGGAAAATCTAAAGATGATGAAAAATACCTCCAAGAGCATTGATTCCAAGGCTTCAACTGTTCCCCTTTCTTTGCAACTGGAAGTCATTATATAAGCCTTCGTAGGACGAACAAGAACATCTGCAGTCGAAGAGCATGAGAAATACGGTGGATCCTTTCTACGAGATATTTTAAAAAATCTCTGATTCAGCGCACAATGGAACATCGCTTCTGCTAGTGAGTCCCGGTAGTCTTTTACTGTTTTCATCTCATCCACTTTCATCTTACAACTGATCATCACTGCAGACTGTTAAGAGAATGTGATCTTAGATGGGTGGTGATGTGTCACACTTGGGGTTTTAGTATTTTGTATGCATGTCACAAGGTTGGGGTTCGGCAATAATATTTTTGGCAATGTTAAAATGAGGAAAATTCAGGAAAAATATTTGGTGAAAAATCGGAGAGAAAAATAGAAAAATAAAAATATTGAAAATCATTATATATTGAAAAAATCGGAAAGTATTCGTGATTTATTTGTAAATTTGGAAAGCACATGAATTTTTTTTAAATCGCGAATAATTCGCAAAGCCTCAAATTGGGGAATTTTTAATAAAATTCAGCGAATTTTGTGACTATGGTGTTTCAACCTACAGTTTACATAAACAAATATAAAACTTTCCGTAGTACTAACCCCACCAGCTTCAGATTCGACAAAACATGAAAAGCGTGGCTCTTCATGAGGTGGAACAAAAAAATCTGGTATGTTCGGAGGACTGAATACTGAAACTTTCCGCCCAAAATGAGTCCTTATCAATTCAAGTACACTCTGAAAGAAAAATTATTAACTGTTAGGAAAATTAAAAATCACAAATTTGAGTAGATGAAAATGGGTTACGAATTCTAAGAGGTATTAATAAAAATATGAATCTAAAAAATGTAAACCTGTGTATCTGTAAAGTCCCCGACAGCAACCACAGCCATATTGTGTAAATGATACCACTTTTGATAGAATTGCTTAACAGTTTCAGAAGAGACCGTTCGAATCACCTTCTCTAATCCAATGGGTAGACGCTCAGCATACTGCACCAAATAGCAAGCTCATACTATTTTAACATTCTCTAAACTAAAAAATTGTAGACTGAAGTAATGGAACTACAAGCATTTCTAATGCATTCTAAGCCCAGATATAAATTACGATTTAAAATTGTAACAATCAGACTTCTATTGCCAATTATGTAAATTGTTCATCTACAATCTAAAAAATAACGCAGCTAATCAAATATACATAAATAACATGATATGGAAACAACAGTTAAGCCAATGTGAAATTTAAAGCATGTACCCAGAGAGAGGGGGGGGGGGGGAGGGCGGTCGGCACACGGCCAACATATACAAAAACAGAAAGTTTATCCACAATCATAATAGGACTGTCAATGGGCCATGCTGGCCAGCGACCCGGTCAGGGCTTTTTTGGCCTATAAATCTGGCCCGGCCTAGACTGTACCAGATTTCAATTAGAACTCAAACAACGTGACTCGGCTACACACACACACACAGAGATAGATAAGAGTGGACATTTATCAAACTAATACAAAATAGATTTTACAACATGTTTTGAACAGATTTATATATAAATCATTAATATAAATAATTAATATATATATATATATATATATATATATATATAAAATTTTTGGAGCGCAACCCAGCTGGCCCGGCCAGCCCTAGCTCCGTGCTAGGGTTGAGTAAGTAGTAGCCCATAGTCACAAAATCGGGGTTCGGTAGGCAAAGTTAAAATCCGGCAAAGTTTGGGAAGTTCGAGAACAATTCGTGAAAATTAAAAAAAAAAAAATATATATATATATATATAATATAATTTTATGATTTAGATATATATTTAAAAAAATTTAATATACTCTTTTGAGTAAAATAATAAATTACTAAACTATTTGGATATGAATACATGATTATTAATCAAACCACTCATAACAAATTAATTGAACAATAACAAAAACTATTAAAGTATACAAAAAATATTAATATCATGATCCATAGTTGCATCCCTACATTACAAAAAAAGTATTAAAATCCATAAAGTCCACAGTGCTAAACCAACACATTTAAAACTATTAGTCAAAGAAAAGATGTAATCATAAATCCAATTCAGGATTCATCAATCGATCAAAATCATCTAATCCTAAATCAACATTGGCATCTTCATTCTCATTCTCCTCCTCCGACACTTCATAACCGAAATCATCATCTCCACCATCTTCATCTCCTCTTTCTACTTGCATATCTTCCGGGAAGGCTCAAATGTGATCCAAGTAAATTGGCTTTGAATTAACTTGTTCTTTCTTTCCACACATTTTCTTATAGTGCATGTTCATTCGAACGAATACCAAGTCATGTAATTTTTTTGGTTCCAATCTATTTCTTTTCTTGGTGTGGGCGGCCTCAAAGCGCTCCAATTTCTTTCGCATCCGGAAGCGCTACATGGTTGACTATGCAATTTAATCGCCATGCTTTGAAGAGTTAGAGCCTCAAACCCCCACATATCTCACCAATTTCCTAAACAAATACAAGCACATATATTGAAATTTTAATCTTTAAATTAAGTACATTGTAAATAAAAAATTATGAAACACAAATCTAAACTTACTCGGATGTGTAGTACGAAGAGTAGGGATTGACATTTCATCAAAGATAATTGGATCTTTTTGGTGATAAAGCGTAAGCTCTTTCAAAAGCGTATTCTTTTCCTCCTCGCTTAGCATCCTATTCAAAATTATAGTCATTCTCATCGTTGCATTTTTATCCAGTTTAACATTTTTCTCATAACGGAACAATGGATTTAATTATGTGGCAAAGGCATGTAGAGGACTGTAGATAAGGTTGTCTATTCTATCAAAATATCTTAATAGCTACTTTTGCCATATTCAGACTTTCATGTAAATAGCTCATAGAAGAGTCATCCCCATCCGCCAACCTCAAAACTTTAAAGAGAGGTTCAACAATACGTAACACATTTCTCTCTCTTTCCGAAAATGCATTTCCTTGGATAGCATCCATCACTTCTCTTCCTTCTAATGTTTTACTTTGAGGCAAAGCTTTCCATCCAGATGAAGCCATCATAAAACGTAAGCTCTCTTCTTCCTTAAGAATAGATTGTAAACAAAGAAAATTTGTTCCGAATCTGGTTGCTCCTAGGCGCTTAATTCTCTCTTTTCAGTGTGGACCCGCATCAAATCTAATACATGTTGGAATCGGTAGAAAAACTTCACCATTTGTCGAGTCATGTCTATGGTGGGTATGACATCAGCCAACTTGTTTACATCCTCTAACATGAGATCTATGCAGTTGCCACACATGCTGTTTTGAAGATATTTGGATACCTATTTTCTACAATTGATCCTGCTGCAACGCAATTTGATGCATTATCTTATATGAATTGGATAACATTATGTGGTCTAATTTCCTCAATCCCCGACACAATGAAATTAGCAATATAATTAGCATCCTTCTTATGCCCAACAGTGCATTCAGACTTTAAAAAAATTGACCCTCTAGGAGAAGATGCCAATAGATTTGTGTGGCCGCTTTCGTGCATCAGTCAATGAATCCGACATCACTGTGCACCCACTGATAGCCCAACTTTTCTTGATGCTTGTAATGTAATCATTAGTTTCTTCTTTCAAGCAATCCAAAAGCTTAGTTCTTACCATTTCACTACTAGGAGGAACATACCCAGAACTATGACTTGAAACGGCTGCCATTGCCTCACGAAATTCTATAGTTCTAAACAAATTGAAGGGCAAGTTATTAGCAACCATCACTTTAGTTAGGAGTAAATCCGCAAAATCTTTCTCCTTCTTTATGAGTGGTGATCTATTGTTGATGTGGCTGATTTTGCAATGATTTTAAATCAAAAGTTGCAACAGATCCAAGAGAACTACCTCCAACACCACTTGACCCAATAAGACCAAGCCCAACCCCAGTCCCACTTCTAGTGTCAGATGACCTCATATGATCGAACTTCGGTTTCTTTCTTGCTTCTAACGTCCTCACAGCATTTAATGTCATATCTCTAGCCAAATCATTTACTGAAGGGCATGAGCACACATCCCTCTGAACTATTTTCAATAATTGATATTTCATTCTTGTTATCGTCCCCACAAATGAGTCATTAAAAAATTTGCATTTGATTTGTTTGCCTTCTTCAATACAGATATCCCAAATTGGATCTTTGATTTTAGCATTCTATTACATTTCACAAAAGAGTAAAGAATTAAAATCCCTCACAATTACAATTTATATGTCAAAACTTAAAATCAATCTCCACAAGCATACATAAACCATTGCCTCTGACTAAAGCTTAAATGAAAAATTAATAAAACCAATGCATGTACACTATACACAAACATACATAGCTAATAGCACTCAGCAAAAAAAGTGGGGGAAATAATCAGAGAAAAATCAGAGAAAAAACCCCAATGCAATTACAATTTTCTTTTTCTATTTATTTTATTTTTTATTTGAAAAAAGTGGCAAAAACAACAAAATGAATCAGAGAAAAAATTCCTAAATTTGGAGAAATAATCAGAGAAAAATTCAGCAAGTTGGGATAAAAATAAGAGCAAGTTGGGGGAAAAATACTCCAATAATCAGAGCAAGTTGGGGGAAAATACTCTAATAATCAGAGCAAGTTGGGGAGAAAATTTCGAGAAAAAATTTGAGAAAAAAAATAAAAATTTACAAGATGCAATCAAAGAAAAATCAAAGCAAGTTGGGAAAAATACTCCAAGAAGATGTTGGCGTCTCCACTCTCTAGAGATCCAGCAGTCCAAACACCAGAGACTCCAAAGACTGGAGTCTCCAGACTCCAAACTTCGGTCAGTTTCGGTCGCGAGGAGCAAAGAAAGACAGAGAAAGACGAAGGGTTTGTGACACAAGATGGGAACCCTAAAATGCGTGAATATGATTTTTAATGCGATTTGTCGAAATTAAATAAAATTAATTCAAAAGTAATCTCAAAACTATCACGATACCTTCCGGTTCGTAGAATTTCGGTAGGTAAATCACGCGAGATCCGAATAGAGTGCCCAATCCGATGCGGAAGTCCCGTTAGATTTGAGGCGGGATCAGGCCTAGAGATAGGACTCTAGTTTTTCCAAGCTTAGGCGCTCGTCTTCAATCCGATGTAGATTCATGGGTTCGAACTAGGGTTGTAGAATTTGTTAGGTTTGATTGCTCATATGAAAACTAGGGTTTTTTATGGGAATAGGTTTTAGGTTTTGGGTTTTGGATTATGGATTCAATATGGGTAATGGATTAAAATAGAGAGCAAAGACAATAAAAGATCAAAAGATAATAGATGGGAATCACTCCCTTGGTCTCACACCAAACCCATCTCAGGTAAAGAATACTCAAGCAATAATGCATTCAAATATTCAATCAACTAAATAAAAAGTGTTTACAAGCCTCTATATATAAGCCACCAATAATTAAACTCGAAATAAAAATCTTAATACTAGTAAAACACTGAAAAGGCCACTTTCCGCATTAAAATAAAATTTTCGTCTTTGGAAGTTTTGAAATCGTCGTCGATAAGCGGCATGACAGGATAACGTTTCTTAGCGCTATTCTTTTGGCAGTTTCAATCGTCTTTTCTCCCTTGAAACTACAGTATCCGGGCTTCCTACATGCTTCTTCCGACGTCGGTAAAACTGATATGGTCCGAATCCGATGTCCATGTATGTGGCATCCCCATCAATTCTCCCAGACCAAATAGGTTTCATCACCGATGAAACACGCTCATTATAGATGTCAATCAAATCGAGGTTCAATCGACGGGCCTCATTCTCGTGAATCCAAGTGTTTTCGGACTCCGGTTTTCCGACTCATATAACCAAGTACTTCTGGAATCCCTCATCTTGTGCGGAAACGGCATGATCATTTATTATATCCTCGATCTCATCTTTACTCTGTCGGCTTGGGGATGGAAGAGGTACGGGCTGCAAGGTTGGGTTGAGGCTGGGGCTATGAGGTGGCTGGAGTGGGTTTTCAGGAGGTGGGGTGAAACCCAAGTAAGGAACCAAGTCCTCCACATTGAACGTTGAACTAACCCCCGTACCTGGAAGAAGCTCGAGCACGTATGCATTAGGACCACTCTTAGCCAAAATTCTAAAAGGCCCAACGCCTCTAGATTGGAGCTTCTTTGCGGATCCCAATGGGAACCGCTCAGGCCTGACTCGAACCATCACATAATCACCCACGTGATATCCTTTAAAACGCCTACGAACATCTGCAGACAATTTGTATTGACTATTGCTTGAATTAATCTTTTGTTTAATTTCGGCATGCAAGCTATGAATGTGTTGTACAAATGCATCGGCAGACTCTGACACTCTATGGGATGCAGACATGGGGATCAAATCTAGTGGGGTCTTAGGCCTATGACCATGTACTACCTCAAAAGGACTCATGCCTATGGACCTATTGACAGAATTATTATAAGCAAACTCAGTTGTGGGTAAAATGGTATCCCAGGTCCTAACATGATCACCGGCAAGGCTACGAAGGAAATTTCCAAGGCTCCTATTGGTGCTTTCGGTTTGACCATCCGTTTGAGGGTGGTAAGCTGTCGAGAATTGGAGCAATGTGCCCATCATCTGCCAAAGGGTTTTCCAAAAATAACTAATGAATTTAACATCCCTATCAAACACAATCGTTTTGGGTACCCCATGAAGACGTACGACCTCTGCGAAAAATAATTTAGCAATATGGGATGCATCGGAGGTTTTGCAACATGGAATGAAGTGGGCCATCTTGGAAAATCGGTCCACTACGACATAGATGGAATCGTGCTTCCTAAGGGTCTTAGGAAGTCTAAGCACGAAATCCATAGAGAGGTCTTGCCACGATGTGTGTGGCACGGGTAACGGGGTGTACAAGCCAGTATTTTGTTTGGTCTGTTTTGACACTTGGCAGGTACGATAATGTTTAACAACCCGAGCGACATCTCTCATTAGGCTCGGCCAAAAGAACCTATCCTCAACGAGTGTAACAATTTTATTACGCCCAAAATGTCCGGCCATCCCTCCAGCATGTAACTCCCAAATGAGAAATTCACACAATGAAGTGCGAGGGATGCAAAGGCGATTGCCTTTAAACAAGTACCCATCGTGGATGGTGTACATGGGGTGTGTGTTGGTCGAGTCACTAAGGAGAGCAGTTTACTCAACCCCAAAATCTGGGGACTCAGGGTACTCATCCTTTAACCTTTCGAACCCGACGACCTCAGTGCTCATTGTGCGCAAAGTCACCATCATGAGACTAAGTGTATCAAGGCCCTATTTTCAAAGACCTTATGCTTTAACACGAATGTGAACCCTTGAAGGTACTCGACCCACTTCGCATGCCTTGGGTTCAACTTTTTCTGTGAAGCAAGAAAGCGTAAAGCTTCATGGTCAAAGAACAGCACAAATTCCTGCGGTCTAAGGTAATGTTTCCAATACCAAAGAGATCAAACGACCGCATAGAACTCCTTGTCATAGGTGGAGTATTTTTGCTTTGCCTCGTTAAGTTTTTCACTAAAATAGGCCACTGGGTGACCCTTTTGGCTAAGCACTCCTATGCCCACACCCGATGCGTCGCATGCGACTTCAAAGACCTTAGAAAAGTCTGGCAATCGCATGACGGGTGCACTACTCATTCGTTGTTTGATCTCAACAAAGGCTTTCGTCGCTGCTTTGCCCCATTTAAAGTCCCCCTTTTTCATGCAATCTGTGATTGGGGCCATAATGGTGTTAAAGCTTCTGATGAAGCGACGATAAAAAGTAGTCAAACCATGGAAGCTGTAGACATCGTGTATGTTCTTAGGTTCGGGCCACTCCACAATGGCTTTAACCTTTTCGGGATCCGCGGCCATTCCATCGGCCGAGATAGTGAATCCCAAGAAGACAACAGAATGTTGTATGAAGGTGCACTTCTTGAGATTTGCAAACAACTTTTCGCCCTTGAGGGTCTCACAAACCAACCTAAGGTGGTTCAAGTGTTGATCCGTGTTATGAGTATAGATCAAAATGTCATCGAAATAAACAAGGAATTTGCCTAGAAACGGCCTCAATACTTGGGTCATAAGTCGCATGAAAGTACTTGGGGCGTTAGAAAGTCCAAATGGCATGACCATCCACTCATAAAGACCATCCTTAGTCTTAAAGGCGGTTTTCCACTCATCACCGGGGCGGATGCAGACTTGATGGTAGCCACTCTTAAGGTCTATCTTTGAAAAGATAGTGACACCAACCATCATATCGAGCATCTCATCGAGCCTTGGTATGGGAAACCGATTTTTAACCGTAATCTTATTGATTGTAGGGCTATCCACACACATGCGCCACGTACCATCTTTCTTAGGAGTGAGTAGGGCAGGTACGGCACACGAGCTCTTACTCTCTTGGATGAACCCCTTCTGAAGGAGCTCATTGACTTGCCGAGTCAACTTGGTGTGCTCAACCGGATTCAACCTATAGTGGGGCAGGTTCGACAAGGTAGATCCGGAAACCAAGTCTATTGCGTGTTGGATATCATGCAGGGGAGGGAGTTCATATGGTAAGTCTTCAGGAAAGACATCTGTAAACTCTTTCAGGATCGGCTCAACCTCCTTGGGACACTTGCTCACAAACTCGGGAGCACTCTCTACGATGACAACTATGTACACCACACTTATCTATCGATGCTTTCTTGAACTCAGAAGGGCTCACAATATTAATGGCTTTAGAAGACTCGCCCTTCTTTTCGACTTTGGTGGTCGATGGTGTTTTGGGAGGCAAAGGGTGTAAAGTGATCTTTTTGCCCTTATGCATGAACGTGCATATGTTTAATCGACCATAAAGAGTCGCGTCCATGTCGTAGAGTCACGGCCTTCCCAAAATAATATGGCCCACATCCATCGGCACCACATCACACCATAAGGTGTCCGAATAAGAACCTAATTGAATCGGCACACGACACCTTTTCGACACGGGAATGGATGAAGAATTGACGCATGCGACCTTATAAGGTCTCGAGTGGGCTTCAGGTATAAGCCCCAAGCGGCGTACGGCATGAGTTGATATCACGTTAGTGCAACTACCATTGACCCTATAATTCTTTTCACCAAATCTGGCAAAGGTGTGGAAGATGTTCTCCCTTCGCCAGTCATCATTTTCATCCCGTTGAGACTGTGCAAAAGCACACCTCACAACTAAAGCATGACCAATAGCATCACCCTCCTCATCACTGGTTGTGCTAACCGGCTCAAATACTTCTTCTTCGACCACTACCTCATCATCATCATCCTCTCCCTCAATGAAGAGAGTCCTTTGGGGTTCTTTTGTAGGGCATTGGGCGGCAAAGTGTCTCATCCCATGACATTTATAGCACTTTACTTGAGAATTAACTCTTGAGGATTCTCCGACTACGCCTTTTCCCTTTTCAAACCTCGAATTGGTAAAGGCAGGTTGTGTACGCTTGGGAGGAGGATTAAATCGTCCCTCACCGGATCGTTAACTACTATATTGTGGCTTGGTTCTCTTTACCACCGTAGTTTTTAGATATCGTTCAAGATCTTGCATAACGGCATAGCATCTTTCAAGAGTTTCCACGGGGTGAGAAATTAATTCTTTTTGCAAATCAAGTAGCAATCCGGTGCGGAATCTAGAGAGTGATTTCAAGATCTTCCGATACTTTGGCCCTCATCATGAATTCTTCGAATTTGGCAATGTAATCGATAACGGGCATACCACCTTAGCGTAAATTTTGCCACTGGTCGAGGAGGCGTTGAAGGTATGATAAAGGAACATACTTCTCAGTAAGTAGTTCCTTCATGTCTTCCCAACGGGTAATGGGAGGACAACTAGCATTCACCCTGATGTGCTCGACATTGAGCCAGAAAAGTCGAGCTTGACCAACCAATTTCATTTTTGCGAGCCTAACGCAACGGTCGTCATTCATGGCATACCAATCAGAGTGTTAGTCTATGTCAGAAAGCTAATCGAGGAAGACGATAGGGTTCATTCTTCCATCGAAAGTCAGAATTTCAACTCGGACATTCTTGAAGAGTTGAACTTCGGGGTCATAGTCATCTCTACGATGATCCCTACAGTTCTGATTCCGAATGTCTTGGCGACCATCGCGTTCAAAGTGAGGACCTTCACACTCTTGGCGTTGATCCTGGAATTCATCTTCCGCTTCGAATCAGTTGATTCGATCACGTAATCGGCCATCAGAAATTCCTAAGGATGTTTGGGCTTGCTCTATGTTATTCAGGCATGCATTAATCACACCCAATTCTTCTTGCATAGCTTTAAGGGTATTAAGAACCTCATATGAAGCCATGGTGATCACAAAGGTTTATTAGGGTGGGTTCTAATATGGAATGCAATATGGACTCACAAAAGAAAACAATGCAATAAAATAAATATGACAAGCAAAGATGCCCTAACCTAGAAAACCTAGGGTTCTGATACCAAAACTGATGCGGGACGGGAACCCTAAAATGCATGAATATGATTTTTAATGCGATTTGCCGAAATTAAATAAAATCAATTCAAGAGTAATCTCAAAACTATTACGATACCTTCGGGTTCGTAGAATTTCGGTAGGTAAATCACGCGAGGTCCGAATAGGGTGTCTAATCCGATGCGCAAGTCCCGTTAGATTTGAGGCAGGGTCGGACCTAGAGATAGGACTCTAGCTTTTCCAGGCTTAGGCGCTCGTCTTCGATCCGATGTAGATTCACAAGTTCGAACTAAAGTTGTAGAATTTGTTAGGTTTGATAGCTCATATGAAAACTAGGGGTTTTTATGGGAATAGGTTTTGGGTTTTGGATTATGGATTCAACATGGGTAATGGATTAACAGAGAAAATAGAGAGCAAAGACAATAAAATATCAAAAGATAATAAATGGGAATCACTCCCTTGGTCTCACACCAAACCCATCTCAGGCAAAGAATATTCAAGCAATAATGCATTCAAATATTCAATCAACTAAATAAAATGTGTTTACAAACCTCTATATATAGGCCACCAATAATTAAACTCGAAAAAAAAATCCTAATACTAGTAAAACACTAAAAAGGCAACTTTCCGCATTAAAATAAAATTTTCGTCTTTGGAAAGTCGGCTGGTCAATAAATCAACATTGTTGCGCGTATAATGACCTTATTCTTTGACTTTTCTCCCTTGAAGCTACGGTATCCGGACTTCCTACACGCTTCTTCCAACGCCGGTAAAACTGATGTGGTCCGAATCCGATGTCCATGTATGTAGCGTCCTCGTCAGTTTGAGGGAGAGACGATGGGTTTGAGGAGAGAGCCAGAGAGAGAATAGGGTTTAACTTTTAGTTATTATTAACTTTTTAACTTTTAGTTACTTTTATTTTAATATATAAAATATTAGCTTTTAAGTAGTTGTAGGTTGTAATTTAACATTTCAAAAAAAAAAAAATTTAAGTAGCTTAGCTAGCGTGCAAAGATAACCAACTTCGGCGATGTTCGTGGGTTTACCGAATTATTCGCGAACTTCGGCGATTTTTTCAAAAATTCGCGATTAATTCGTGTTTTGTTCATTTTCCACAAAAATCGCGAATTTTTCAATACTTCGGCGATTTTTGTGACTATGTAGCAGCCTGGACTAGGGGCGGGCTGACACTGACCTTGGCCCAGCCCTAACACAGCCCATTGGCATCCCTATATAGTGGTCATGTAACAAAAACCAGTCAACCACAAGTAGGGTCATGACAGTTCCATTAGTGAAACCAAACTAGCCGTTGCAAGTTACTGTTGGATCACATCGACTGTTTAATGCTAGCGACAAAACCCTAACCATTGATCAGATTGATCAGGGCCATTGATTGCCAGATTCAAAGATCACATGTGCTCGTGAGAGGGTGCATGAAGGTTTATAAAATGAGGGGCATTGGAATGGATCAAACAACTGTACTGAGCACCCATTTACTCCTGAAACAGAGAGCTATTGTTCTGTAATCCTAGCATACAAATTGAGTAAATATGTCTGCCCATACTCTTCAGATCCCACTGATAAAATGCAAATTATAGTGTGGCATATGGTCTTGGAGTTGAATTTGTTGCTAACCCTTTGCAAATATCGTCTAAACGAAAGCATTTGACATAACGCACCTCGAAGATCCCCGGGGACACGTGTGATGCTGATTTTCAATCAAGAGTACAACCTCCTGCAGGTCCCTTTCTGGAGGAGAACGGGGAAGAATCGGGAATAACTGAGAAGATGTTACCTTGTTACTTCATTTTAACTTCCTTCATTAGCAACAAAACCTGATTCTGTTGTGCAAGCAAAGCACCATCCATAGTTCCTCAAAAATTTGGCACAACCATAATCTGCTCTTGTGAGTTACCATTTCCTCCTCGAACTACATGTGAAGATGTCCACTTTAAGTATGAAGAACCCCTAGGATCCCCGTGGTGTAGGATAAGACTTTCAATCTTGATCCCATTTTAAAATCTTACTTTTATCCTCTTCCCTTATATCCCCTCTTTCACTTGGCATTGATAAAACTCTGCATCCATCAAACCAATCTTGTTTCTTCTCTACCATATTCCCATCCTCTTTCGTAGGAAAGAACAAGAGTACGTTGTCATTTGTCAATCTTCATGATCCGAGTGCTCTGTTTTTATGTTTCCAAACCTTCTGCATTCACCAAAGAAAGCACAAACTCTGGTCTAATACGATGAAAGATACCAACTATGCTCCTCTTGTATTTGTTAAGCATCCAAGCAAGTGCAGCTTCAACAACTCTCAACATCTCCACTCTATCATCATGTATCATAATGTGGGTCATATAAACAGTAGACGGATGATGAAGAGCAGCCTTTCAAAACCTCACCGTAAGGATTCTGAGGAGCATGAGATGCATTAAGATTGACTGAAATCATTCGATTCAAATTTGAAGATGGGGCCTCATTGTCGATCTCACTCAACTAGTAAGGAAGATCAGGGATAGGTCTAATTAGAGTTAGATCTGGTTAGAGTGGTAGAGAAGAAGGAGAAGAGAGTTGGAGAGAATTAGGGTTGTAGGTTAGATCCTCACACCCATCATTATTACTTATATCACTAGAAAAATATTGCATGCACACCGTATAAGTTCCATACACATACCAACACTCCCCCTCAAGTTGGTGCATAGGTTGATATCTATGCACCAACTGGGATATACGTTCGCCTAGCCTCGATCATCCAAGAGCCTTAGTGAGAACATCAGCTATATGTTCCTCAGAACTGACTTGAGGAATACAAAATCATTGGCTTCAACTTTTTCTCGAATAAAATGACAATCCACTTCGATGTTCTTAGTTCTTTCATGATATACAGGATTTTCCGCTATCTATTTAGCCGCTTCGTTGTCTCCAAAGTGGTTCATAGGAAGTTTTACATCAATCCATACAAAATTACTCATTCATTACAAGTTAGAGAGCCAAAATATTTCCTCCTATTCTATAGATTTACCATTGGAAACATGCAAGTTTGGAAAAAAAAATACAACCTTGGGTATAAAGTCTCCATGGATAAATGTGTTCTGACATCAAATTGGTGAAGTGGCCATCTCTTATAAGCATCAGGAGATAAGAGAAGATGTATTCAATTCAGCTTGTCCACAAGCGCGAAGGTGTCCTGGTAATACCATAAGTTTAGGTAAAGCCCTTAGCTACTAATGTAGCTTTTAAACTTTTAACGAATCCGTCTAGCCTATAATTTAGGGTACAAACCCACTTGCAACCAACAACTTTCTTTCCTTATAGTAACATGGTCACTTCCCAAGTATTATTCTGCTCAAGTGCTCTCATCTCCTGAACCATAGCATCCTTCCATTGAGGTTGAGACAACGAATCAGACACACTGGAAGGGACAAGTAGAATCTAAAGAAGATACAAATGAACAATGCAAGGACGACGGGACATGATAAGACACGCACTAATAGGATGGGAAGTACAATATCTCGAGCCCTAGGATTGAAGTTTGTCCATAAATTGAGAAAGAGCGGGTTTTTCTTCCTCCATGTCTCTCGAGAAAGTACTTTCACAAACTTTCATTTCTCTTGCACGAACATTTGCTTGAACATATTCTTCCTCATTACTTTTCTCTTCATTGCGCACATTTACGTTTACATCTAGATCATGTCCTTGTAAAGTAATCTCCAATCTCAGATAGTGTCACATGGGTATAATCATGGAAAGTAGTGGACTCAAAGAACAGTTTATAGACACAAATCGTCTACCGGAAACAAGATCATAACCATTGTGACAAAATAATCCTTTTTTATAAGTAAAAAAATATGCGTATAATACGCATTTTTTTTCACAATGTACTGAACACAAATAGTACCCGTATTTTTTAATAAAGTGTATATTTTTGTATAATACATGTATTAAACGCGTTTGTCACATATTAAATGTTTTTTTCCTGTATTTTAATGTACTTCTAAAAACTGTTTTTAATTTTTTTTTCTTTTTTTTAAATGCTATCTTGTTTTTCCCCAATTTTTCCAGGGTTTTTTCCGGCTTCGCATTTTACAATTTTTTACCTTTCGCTTTTTGCCCGTTTTTTGCCATTTTTTTCCGACTTTCTCGCTAACCGTATTAAACCCGTACCCGTATTTTGTCACTTTGATCATAACACTTATACCCTTTTAGTGATGGGGGCGGGTATCCAATGAAAACACCGAACAGCATTAGCATCTAGTTTATCACGACAAGTATCATCTACCTAGGCAAAACACAAACATCTAAGATCCTAGGAGGAACCAAAAAAAGGGATGCTGAAGGAGATAAAATGCAAAAAGGAGATTTGCCTTCAAGGAGACGGGAATTGCAATTCTATTAATTTGATCTATATACAAATCATGCCGATTTTTAGCCGCTTTTCATTTTGTTTAAAACAAAATTATCAGTAATTCACAGCCATGTGATATTTAAAATGTGACAAAATATCTCATGGTTGCAATCTGTGATCTAAGATTTGTCACAGATCTGTGATCGCGCTAATCTGATCTGTGATCTATGTATATAGATCACGGATCAGATTACTGAGATCATAGATCTAAAGACTTTTGACAAATATTTCATAGGTCTATGATCGCAGGCATCTGACTGTGATAAGTGATCCCAGATTGCATTCTAAAAGAAACTGTGAATCAGATCTGTGATCAGACCGCAGATATGGCATTCACAGATCTGTGATCACATATCTGCAAAGTTGCACATAATCACCGATCTGTCAGAGTTTTTATATTTTTCTCTAACTTTTTAAGGATTTATATTTTTTCCAAACTTTTTTAACTTTTAAACTTTCTAATTAATTTTCTTTTCATGCCATCTCATTGAATATGAGAGACGTCGTGCTCCCAGGCACGTCCGTGACGTCTCAGATTTCAAATCCTGCTCCACGCATCCACCTTCATATGCACATCTCAGCTACACATACGAGGTCTTCTGGCTATTTCTTCATAGTCTACTTTGCATCATACACAATGCAGGCCTTACCGCTGTTATATAACAGTGTCCCTTTGACCAAAGTGGAACCAACATGCCACTCATCTGCTCCATTTGCCCACCCTACATTGATCTCATATGAAATGTATAATAGAACACAATCGAACCCAAATACTAAAACGTATGAAATTGCAGCACCAAAGGATTTTTTGTATTGATCAGATCATATACATATTATATATATATATGGAAAAGGTGTCCATCCTCCATGGGAGGACGGTCACCGTCCTCCAAGGTTCCCGGCGGAGGTCCACGTGGCATCCAAAACATTGTTTCAATGCCACATGGACCTCGGGTGCATTGCTTAGATCATTTTTAAAAAAATAATTTTGAAAACTCATCTCCACCATGTGTTTTTTGAGCCATGAAATATAGACCATTGAAACTAGTCAAACATTGACTTATGCCTTTAAAAAGCTTTTTTCGAAATTTCTTTTTTTTAAATTGATCTAAACTATCCACCCGTGCTCCACATGGCAACCAAAGAGTGTTTTGGGTGCCATGTGTACCTTCACGTGGACCTTGGAGGACAGTGACCGTCCTCCCATGGAGGACGAAACTGGCTCCCTATATATATATATATATATATATATATATATATATATATATATATATATATATAGTTTTTCAAAAGTGTGTTGCAGTAATAATCAACATGGGGATATTATAAGAAATAGCTTGATTGACCCTGCAGAAGCTAAGGAGCTAGTTGTGCGAATTGATTTTAGAGGACCATTCCAAAAGCAATCTGAGAAGCTGAAGAAGTGGGCCCTAGATGTTGAAGTGAAGATAATCCCAACAAGTCTCCAGAGGAAGTGAATCAAACTCCAGTGAAGTAAGAAAATCAATGCTTAACGCAACGGCTTTCGAGCTGCCTTCCCCTCCTTTCAAGGGAAGTAAAGTCTTTACTGAACACAACCCCAGAGTGAGTAGAGCGTCCCTGTCCATTCATACAAGAGCCTGTTCTATGTTTGCTCGTCGCCTTGCCTGCAGTTGATCTGATCAGATATCCCTTGCTTGATTGATCACGCACATGCTAGGATGCTCTCCAGGAAGACATGAAAGGGGTGATCTGAGCAGAGAGCCCTTCACTTCAACCCTCCTTTTCATGTCTTCCTGGAGAACATCCAATCCAAGGATGTTGTAATCTTCCAGGATGATTCGAGAATTTATGGGAAAGTATCAAAGCACCTTGGGCGTCTAGAATCAAATGGAAAGCTAATGGTTCTATCGAGAGGTACAAAGCTCGCCTAGTGGCCAAGGGCTATGCAAAGGAATATGGTTAGACCATGAGGAGGATACTTTCAGCCCAGTCGATACACACACACACACATATATATATATAACATCACCACCACCCGACTTATATGTATATTTATTATTACATATATGCAGAGATATTATCGATTTATCATATATATCATTTTTGTGCGTATTATTATAATTGTAAATACTATAGAGGTCATGGTAACATTAAATCTATCATCGTCATTACCTTGTCTCATTTATTTGGGTAGAGTTAAAAGTAAATATAGGCGCAATATTAAAATTAAATGTTAAGACATTCTCAATTTTGGTATTTTAAAATTCCATTGTTCCATAATCAAAAGCCAAAACCCACATAATGTTCTTGTAACATTACTTTGCCTAGTTCATTTCTTTATGTTAAATGGAAGTGTTTTTTGATAATGTATATTATTATACGTCATAAATACTAGAGAGATTATGATCACATTAAATCTATCATCATCATTGCCTTGTCCCCATAGATCAAAATATCGTCCGATACCGATACGTATCGGTTTTGGACCGGAACAATACGGTGAAATGAGTTTTTATCGCCCCCCCTAAAAAACAATCAAATTATCGTCCGTGTCGTCCAATGTATCGTCCGTATCGTTCGTACCGTCCAAATTATCGGTCAATTTATCGTCCGTCCCAGAATTTTAGGATTTTTCTATGACCCCTTAGAAACAGTCAAATTATCATTCGTATCGTCCGTATTGTCCAATTTATCGTTCATATCGTCCAAATTATCGGTCAATTTATCGTTTGTCCCAGAATTTTAGGGTTTTTCTATGACCCCTTAGAAATAGTCAAATTATCATTCGTATCGTCTGTATCGTCCAATTTATCATTCGTATCGTCCAAATTATCGGTCAATTTATCATATGTCCCAGAATTTTAATGTATTTTTTGGGAATTTAAAAAAAAAAATGTACTAAGACGATACATTCAATGTATCGGTGATACATTGAATGTATCGTTCGATACGCGATACGTATCGTCCTGGAGGTTTGGACGATACGTATCGAAAATTCGATTTTTTTATCCATGCTTGTCCCCATCATCATCATCTACTTGGAGTCGGCACAAAATTAAATGTCAAGACATTCTCGATTTTGGTAATTATTTGAAATCTCCATAATGACACAATCAAAAGTCAAGACCAAGCGTACGTTCCTGCAGCATTGCTTTTAGATTTTTTTATTTTCTGTAGACAAAATAGAAATCATAGAATATTATAAAATGGTCTGGCTTCCTCCTTCCCTCTCTCTCCAACTTGTAAGTCTTTACTCTATGTTAGTCTATAAGGATAGAAAAAATTGATTGCAGGTGATCCTCCTACTGGGGATAACGCAGCAGGAGTCGGCTATAAGAACTTCTACCTGTTCTTTAGCAGAAAGCCTACAAAGAAGTTTGGGGAGTCTGTTATATATTTCAAGGGGAAGGAAGACATTGTTGCTGGCCAATCTAGGGTTTGATTTGTGCCAGTTGGCAAGTTTCTTTGTCCATAAAATAAGTGTAAACTGTAAAGGAATTAGGCTGCAAATTAATGAGATAGGAAGGTAATTGATTCAACACGGAAACTTTAAGAATTGGGAACATGCAATAATGATTCATCGATACATTACAGGAATGTTGTATTAAACTTCTACTCAATTCAATCGACGATGCAATAATCTGGTAGAAGGAAAGCATCCAAATCGACGATTAAAACACAATTAAGCTATTCAAGTGGTTTCCCATATTTAGACCTTCTAATGGGTGGGATTCATCCATTGTGCCGGGATGGATTACATTTCCAAACTTGCCTCGGCTTTTATGACTAGAAGAACTTATAGGCAAATTGCACTGTCGGTAGTCAATGTGCTGACTATTGATCAGGCTACAAGAATAAAAAAACCTAATTGAACGAGGCCAAAATTTGCATTCTGCTCGATCTGAAGAAACAGGACCCTCGTCAAGTTTGGATTGGTGCGTGTACGAACGGATTCTGGTAGCCTATTGACTTGGTTCATCCCTTTTTTTGCACAAATTGTTGCAATCAGAGTCATAACCTGGAGACTTGTAAAATCCAAGTAGAAGTCTGGTAAGTTGAAGGAGAAAAGCAGTGGACATCTTGAAATTCAACCAGATGATAAGGTAGCAGACAAACATGATCAAGTGAAGGATCTGGTTAAACTGCTAAACCCATCAGAAATCCTCTAATTTTTTATGAGAAAAGGTATAATAATGATTCAAGAAACGGATATGGGCTCTCGTGCTCGTTTGTTGCCAGATTCAAATTGAGGAAAGGAGGTGCTGATCAACTATGAACCTTCAGATTCGTCCAAGTATGAATTTCATGATAATTTGTGTACTAGACATGAGAAAATTTTCAACTGAAAAGCTATATGATACTAGAGCCGAATTAATTAACTCCCGCAAGATTGGAACAAGGTTCCATTCTGGAAAAGGAGTTTGATCCTCCTCCTAGAACTACGGAGTTGGAATTAGAAAGGGGGGACTGATGATGTAATTCCAATATCGGAAGGTCTTGCTTTATTTGAAGGAACACAAAATGGTCAAGAGTTACTAATTAAGGCAGGATCATCTTATGAGATTATCGAAATTGGAAATTTTTCATGAGAATAACAAACGAGAAGCAAGACTAGGGTTTTACAGTTGGTTTCTCAAACTTTGAACTCATCCGAGGTGCAGCTAAGCAATGTGTCAAAGTTGGATTCCCGAGAATTGTGAGGAGCATAAGCAGGGCTCCCAGATATGTGGCGAGGGTGGGGAGGATAGCTTCTCTCATGATGAAGCTGCTAATTTTTCGGCAATTAGCAACGTAGTAGGGTCAATCTCAGAGCCTGAACCTGATATCTAAATGCCTTCACTGTGAATTGAGTGATCAAAAAGTAAGCAACGCCTCGCTTGGAACCATCTTAGAGGCTCTTATAGGAATGCACACACAACCTTTATACACTAAAGGATTAGGTGGATTCTTCCTCTTCTCTTTAATGACTATAGCTTTTATTTGGAACGTCATAGATACTATGAATGAATGATACGTCTAGATGAGGAACAATCATAGTAGACCTTAAATTCAAATTTAACCCGATTTTATCTCACTTCTCGGACCAACGGCTGATACAAAGTCTAATATTTGTAAATGATTTCCTTATTTTAATCATCTTGTTTGGTCAACAATAATGTTTCAAATGAATTAGGATCCGGCTATTATGGTTTGGAAATCCAAAACATAATAAGCCTAATAAACGCATGCATCCCCAATTTCTTTTTCAAGATTATAATTGATGCTAATTTGTTAAAGTTAGTTGCATTTTATAGGGGAATGTTCGGTAGAGGCGAGGAGAGTATGTGGTTGAGCTTTCCGCTTGCTTGCATCCTTCAAATCGTACACTAGTAGTTGGGGACTTAATGTTATCCTATCCCTAGTGGAAAAAGGAGGTGGTGAATGTCCAAATCATAGTTGCCAGGAGTTAGTATGGGGTACTAGTATGGGTGTTGGTACTGGTACTGGTACTGGTAATGGTACGTTTAGGTGAAAAAGTTTCGGGTACGTTTTTATTGATACGTTTTTGGTACAGCATTCGAACGCCATAGAAATGAGATAGATACTTTATAGGTACGAAAATAGAAACAAAATTGATGCGTTATAGGTACGAAATAGATACGAGGCCGGTACGAGATGGATTCGTCATAGAAACGTTATGGGTGCGATACAGATGCGAAATGAATATTTTGAACAATGTGTGATATTGGGGTAGCATTGGTACTTTTTTGTAACTATATATGATAATTATATTTATATGTAAGTATTAACGTTTATATTTTTGAAGACAATGTTCTCATTTTACTCCCAACTTAATGAGAGGGGTGCTCAACACCAACATAACTAGTTAACTACATCCATAATTTAATGATCTACAAAAGAAATTACATAGAAGCAAGAGATTCATTTCAAAGCAAAGAGATAGAAGTACTGATTAAAGGGGAAATTGGTTTATAATAGAAATAAGTTTCTATATAAATTGAAACAAGTTTCAACAAAGATAGAAACCCGTTTCTATTATTAAAGAAACCAGTTTCTATCTTAAATGAAACCCGTTTCTATTACTCATCGAAACACATTTCTATAAACATTTCGGAAACGTTTTGTACCAGTTCCTGGTACTAGTACGCATGGGGACTGGTACGACAGGGTAAAACAGGTTTTTGGGTAACTATGGTCCAAATCATGTCTGTATCTCAAATTTCAGTCCCTTATTCATTCCTCGCCACCATAATAATGTTGGATTCCCTGGTACCTGGAAACAACTTTACTTGGTGCAATAAACGAAAGAGAAGAGGTCACATCTGGTATATATATACAAACTCAGCATTTTACTTGTGTGTGAAGGATGTTATTTGTGAATATCATCATCATCACCGCATTGTCCCATCCATTTTCTTTATTATCTCTGATATATGATACAAAATAAGTAAATAAAATAAACATCCAAATATATTTTTATTTGGCAGTAGCGAACAGCCACAACACCATCATTAGTATTGCATCCAGCATAATGTTTGAGAAAATATTTAAAGAAAATAGCCAAAGGACGCAAAGAGATAAACTTGGTTGGTGTACTACCTTTGACCCTTCCATCATTAGAATCCAGTGTGCATCCTGCATCCGCCCAGCAGCATTGCGCCCTCCTCTGTACTCTTCCAAAACAGCTCCTCTTTCTTTCTCCAGGTCATCTGCTGAAACTCGTACCTACATCGCACAACAGATGGAAGTTACCTCACCTTAGAATAAATCAGTACAACATGTTGGACACCACTGACAAACCAAACCAAAAACAAAACAAAAGTGCAGCCAGCTTACCTCAGAGCTAAATTCTGCGAGAACTGATATGGCTTGGGATAGGAGTTCAGGTTTGTCTACAGGTACAAGCAACTCATATATTGTTTCATCAGCAGATGTCGAAGCATTCTGGCAAGCACCAAACTCTGCTCCAATGCTTTCTAAAAACTTAATAATATCGTGATTGGTATATCTCTTAGTAGCACTGAAAGCTAGATGTTCAACAATGTGAGCAACCCCACGCTCCTCCTCCTCTTCCAAAACTGAGCTGTCAAGAAACCAACCAATTAACTGGCTATTTTAATGATTCAATCAAATGCAGAAGTACGTATTATAAAAAGGTTTCAACACTGTTTGATGAGCTGCACAGATACTATTAAAATATTTCTTATCTTACCAAACAGATAATAGGCTAGTTTCATTTGTTCATGCTACAAAACATTCTGAAATCAGGTAAATCAGTAAGTAAGAGTAAATGTATATCATATTCAAACACATGAATAACACAAAAAACATGGAAATAGTTCAAAACAATAAGAAAGGCAGATCTTTCAAGTATAGAATGCGTATATACAAGAAGGAATTGATCCCAGCTAAATTTGTTCATTTTTTTCGTCGCGGTCCTTCTACGGAAACAGTCATCCCTTTATCTTAATTGATGACATGGCAGCTTGATCATTTTTTTTTTTTTTTTGATCAGTATGGCAGCTTGATCATTATCATGTCATCATTGCTATTGCATGCCCCAGGCCTCACTTCTATTGAGTTGATATCTTCATGTTGTTGATTGTCACCGCTTCGATTATTTGATCAGAAGTTGGATTATTAAACGCACTCTAATACTAAAAGATGTGATTTACACACGATATCTACTTCGAAAATACAAGCTTATGACACAACTAACAAAACCTACAGGAAGAATAAGATTAGTAATTAAGTGGTTGAATCAAGAGATAACCCACCAAACCTCTCTGCAACTGCAAGTGACCCGCAGCGAAACCAAATACTAACTGCAATTAATATGGGCTTCAAACACTCCAAAGAAATTATATTCAATCAATTCTAATTAATTTACAGCACTTATCGTCTTTAAATATGCTTTACAAATTCCAAAACAAGAAATCGTTGTCTAACCCTACCTTCTAATAAAGAACAAACAAATCTTTACAAAAATTAACTAACCAAAGCTCTAATTTCACAATAAATAAACAACCCTGTCTTTAATAACTTACCTAAAATAAAATATTTGGTAACCTAAATCTAACTTCCCTACAAAATATGGGTGAAAAAATATTTCTTCATGTGATGAAGAATAACCAATTTCTGTTCTTCTACCTTGGGCTTTAATTAAGTTGAAAATTTTGCACTACATCAGAAAACTTGAAGAAAGAGCATGATACAACGGTTTCACATTCTCTTACTCTCACAATCGTGTTTTAGAAAATCATGAGTGGATTCCTTCTTTTATTGGCAAAATAACATATTCATAAACCCTATTAAACCTCCTTCTCTAAGTATAAAAATCTAAATACAATAACATGTATACCTAAAGGGGTTAATGGAAGCTCACCATAAGGTTGAAATAAAATCTTCACCATCCCACTTTCTTACGCCAATTAGATATCCTTCACCAATCCAAGTCATCCAATTGGCAAAACATCAAAGAAGTATCACTCAGCCCCAAAGAAAATGCCTATTAGGGATCATTGTTCATATCTACCATCATTATAATTATGGAATTGCCCCATCAATTTGGGGTCAGCCTTGGGAGTCTTATTTCTCTACTCATTTCTCTTCAAGGCCGAAAACATTGTTATTCCATAATCCTTCGTGTCTTTTATCACTAGTAATCTCCAAATCTTTATTAGTCTTCATCCACTTCTCCACTTTCTTTGTGCTCCTCCTTTGGACAGTGGCTATTTTACGTCCATTCTTGATTTTTCTCATTTATTGGAGTCATCCTACACTTCTTCTTATGTACTCAGTTCCTAATTAAATATTCTTTAACTCTATGCAACTGCCTCAAGCATACACATCTCAGCTACATGAATTGTTTTCTTATTGCTTCTCATAGCCAAACACTATGGACCATATGATATTGAAGGTTTTATTATTGTTTCTTAAAACATTCCTTCAATTGAACTGTGACTTGTTGATTACACAACATACCACTTGCCAGTTTCCACTTCGCTTACCCTACATTAACTTTGTCTAAGATGTCAACCTCAAACATACCATCAAGTTGTATAACAGGCAATGTTGTCAAATCGCATATGCGACCCTATGCGATGGCATAGATCGCATATGCGACCCTATGCGATGGCATAGATCGCATATGCGATTATGCGATAGCATAAATTATTTTTTTCTTTTTTTTCTCAAAAAACTCAAAAAAATCCGACAAAAGCCCAAAAAATCTCCAAAGTTCCCCATATTGATCAGTAATATGTTTTGTGTTAATTTTGTACACTATTAATTTTGTAGTGTCAAGAATGCGAAATAAAGTATATAATATAAGTATATAACCCATAAGTTAGAAGGGAAAATATAAACTCCATTGATGTTAAACAAAACGGTACAAAAATGAACATAGGAACATACAAAAAATAAGGAAAAGAGTAAAGAAGAAAAATATTATTTCAGTAAAAGTATCTTAAGTTTTTAACATTTATTCCCACTTCCTAATGATATTGTGTACTAGCCAAAAATTCTACACAATTGACTCTAACCCACAATGGTACATCTCCACCTCCACCATCGCCGTCACTTGCATTGTCGTCATTATCCGAATTGTCTCCTTCAACATATTGTTCTTCCTCCTCGATTTCTTCATCATCCATGGTGCTTCTTCCGATCTCACTAAGACGGTATCTATATCGTCCATGGTGCTTCTTCATATATCTCGTCTTCTTCTGACCTCTTCCACTTTTTCGGTTACACTCTTGTAGCATCCATATTTCCAACCCGAATCGGCCGAATATGTCGGCCTGAGAGCTTCGTTCGAGTACGTAAACATAATGACAACATAATTTAAAGAAGTGGGTGGAGACTGAAGAGATTAACAAGTAATAACCACACTAAAAAAGGAAAAAAAATGAAAGAAATGAGGTGTAATAAGGAGGAAAAACAATCAAACAAAATTTAATAAGAATTATAAATTAATTTCTAACTCTTGAATCCTTGATTCTTGAAGTGATTTCTTCCCTCCTTGCTTGAAGAATGAAGGAATGTCAATGAACGTTGAAGCTCCTTGCTTAGTTAACTACAAAATAGAGCAAAAGAATTTATCATTTATCAACAAAGCTTTGAGAAAGAGAGAGAGAGAGAGAGAGAAAGAGAGCACTACAAACTCAAAAAAAAAAAACCAAAGAGACACAAATCATACCTTGGATGGATGTGGTATGGATTAGGAAGAGGAACCCCCCATTTATAAGCTTTGGGGAGGCATAAAAAACAAAAATATAAGTATAAAAAAAGCTCCAACGGTGACATTTATGACCATTGGAGGGGTATACGATCGCATACACATGTATGTGATCGCATACCCATTCTGTCGCGTATGTCATCATGGCATACGCAACAGGACCTCCAGAAATCGCATATGCGATCGCATATTCGCATATGCGATCGCATATTCGCATATGTGATTACATATGACAACACTGATAACAAAGCCTAATATTGATATTCATGGTATCAAAACTCAGCCGATACGGATACCCCTCGGTTCAAATACGTATCGGTTTCGCTGAGAACTGATACCGATACCACCCTGATACAGGAATCGAGCCAAGGTCAGTAGCGAGCCAATGTCAGTATCGATCGATATTGTCTCGATATCGGCCGATACTGACCAACAAATTTTATTTTTTTTCAGAACCAAAAAAAAAAGTGATACGGTATCGGTGATATTGTATGCATACATATTGGTCCAAGATGGACCGATACCCGATACCGAGTTTGATACCTTACTGCAATCTATGACATTGTGGACTAAATGGTTTTCAAGTTTGACCAAGCCACCCTCTAGGCTCTCGAGTTTCCTAAACTTGCACTCCATGTATTTCATTCATAATCTCCTAATTTTATCTCCAAAATGGCAATTTATCATTTACTTATTTCCATGTCTTGCCAATTAGCACTACATCATCTGTGAACAGCATAAAGCATGTGACTTCATCATTTTTGTTGCCAATTCATCCATAATCAATACAAATAAATAAGGACCCGAAGCATAGCCTTAATTAAGGGTCTCAATGGGTCAGGCTTGATCCCGGGACCCGGCCTGCCACAGGCCAAGGATAGGCTGAGGTAGGTAGGCTGGTGGTTAGTAATCAGGTCGGATATGGGCTAGTTCTAAGAGACCCGATTATAATCAGGTAGTTTAAGGCCTGCCCCTAACCCGACCCGGCCCGATCAATTTGAACCATTTATATAGAAATTGTCAGGTCGGGCCTTAAACCCAACCAGCCTGCCATGGGTCGGGTATCGGGTAAGGTAAGTAAGCCAATTTATAGACGGGCTGGTTCGGCCTAATTAGCAATCAAGCTGGGTATGGGCTAATTCCAAGAGGCCCATTACCCTCAACAAGGCCCAACTTTGGCAATAACTCAGTAGTCTCTTCACTAGGGAATGCAACAGGGTCCAGATCAAGGTAGATCCAGACCAAACCCATTTAATAATCGGGTCAAGATTTTGGACCGAGACATGATTCATTTGTTAATGGTTCAGGTCCTAGTCAGATCCAAGTCAAAATGGTTAGACCCATTAGGATTTCTGGGGGCAGAGCCAGACCCAACCCATTTTTGGTCAAGTGAGTTCTGGGTACGATCCGGGTCTGATTCGATACTCCAATCAAAAAATAGGGTTCCATTATTTTCCAAAACAAGAATCACACTAGAATCAAAAAATAGGGTTCCTAAACAAGAATCACACTCCAATCAAAAAATAGGGATCCAGTATTTTCCTAAACAATAAAAACTTGAAAGCTTAATTGTGCATAATTTTTTATAATGATTTTGAACTGTAAACTAATAGCATAATATGCACATGAAAGTTTTAGCGCTCTTAAATCTACCTTGATGATGTTTATGATGAGAGTTCAGATTGTTCAAATTTAAGCTTGATGAGCTAGCAAAGGGAGGTGTTACAAGGGTTGATTTCAGCATTGGAGGGGATATTCCTTTACTGTATTTATGGTTATCCTATTTTTCTGTGGCCTTTTTCCCCTTTTTCGACTGATGCAACTCGCTAAGCTTTTGTACATATTCCTTTTTTAATCTATACAAATGCAAACAAAAAAGCTCTCTAAAAATCTATAAGAGAAATATAATAACCAGCACAAAAGAGAAACACAATCATATAAAAATAAAACTATCCCCTTGTTGCTATGTAACAATCTTTTCAACACAGCAGATATATTTGAAATTTTTAACTTTATTCCTACTAGTTGGTTTGACATCAAATTTGGAGGAAAGATAAAGGACAAGTATAAAATCTATAAATATAATTGCCAATTTATTTGGATGATGAAAAATACATCAAAGCTTCAAATCAAAGAGTAACAATATATTGAACATATCGAATTTGAACAGATGATCAACCTTCATAATGAAATAAAATTCAAAAATTCCTAAATTGAAACGCTACCAGAATTATCCGAAATGAAGGGAGGAGAGTTACACTTACATTGCCAATTCAAGTTCTTACTCATAAATAAAAAGTAGTTTAGATTATCTTCAATTATCAAGACACATAAACATATATTAACATAGCATGTATATTATATACATGTACATATACATACATATCTAGGTTGGGTCCGAGTTAGGTATGGGTCCAACAATGAGGACCCGGACCTAATCCAAACTTCGAGCATGAATCGGGTCGGGCCAAGCCAGGTTGGGTCTAACTTTGTGTGACCCAGACCCAATTTCTAACCAGGGCCAATCAGTTTCAAACTGTCGCATCTCGGATCCAATCGGGTCGGGTCTCAGCTTTTACCCATTTCCAGCTTTGAAGGAAGCTGTTTTAAATGAAATCGGGTAGGAAGTTGTGTTAACTAAACATCTAAGACATTAGTGCTGCTTTTCACTGCCAGAAAGCGAAGAGCAGTTCTGAAGCCACATCAAACCCGGTCTATGTATTCAGCAGATTATGTCTCTAGAGTCCGGACTCTCCAAATAGATGATAACTTTTCTGTAAGTGTGATGCCCCGCACTTCGAGGATCCCCGGTGCACGAGCGGTCGCCAAATCAGAAACAAATATGCACGGCGGAAAATTTTGAATTTTTTTACTTTCCAATATTCAATCGGACATTGCAAGAGTGTCGTTGGAGATGAGAGTGTTAAAGAGGAGGAGCTTTTATAGCCATTGCATGTGAGTTGTGTGCAATGTGGCGCTAGTACAGCATGCGGCTTGCAAGTGTTTCAACCGTCCAAAAATCGTTGTATTATAATCGATCAATCAAGCACATTTGGGATGTTTGACAATCGAACGATGGGGCAGTCTTAGTTTGACTGTCAAGATCCAAATCCTTACGTTCAATGTTATATATAGTAGCTAACTAATGCGTGATTATAAAACTTGATTCTTATGGCTTTACCATGATCTACATTTCAAATGATAGATGTAGTGGGTTCAAAAAATTTCAAGTAATAGATGACTGAATGAATGGTGGAAAGATTTAGTATTCCTCTTTACGCTTGCTGAGTTGACTGAGCCCAGTTGTGGTCTAGTCGAGACAGGCCAGTTGTGTCGGGCCATGTTGGGTCAGGCACTCAAGTCGGTAGCGTCACACCGCATACTAGATCGTAACGAGATTCAATGGTGGATTTATTACATATTGTTTAAATCTTGTAATTTTGGTATAATCTAATGGTTGACTTTTGGTCAAATGATCATAATACAAGGTCATAACGAGATCCAACGATGAATGTACCATACATTGACCAAATCTTAGGATATTGGTCAAATCCAATGGTAAAATCATTATAAAATAATCTATGATCGCCAAATTCCTTAGAATTTGGCGATATCTAACTTATGATTAAACGCTCTATCACTAAAAGTGATAACTCCTCTGATAACCAATTACCAGAAGAATAGATTTAGTATTCAAATTCATCTTTGAGACCAAAGAACAAGAATTCGCTTTAAGATTCGTCCACGAGGTTCTTGCTCCAGTAATGACTCGTGTTTGTCGATCAGATGGAACCGGCTTTTGGAAGAGGGATTCTCCCATCTGTCGTCCCCTATTTCATATTTCTCAAATCTCCAATGAAGACAGCATGTTATGCATCTATCTCGTGACGGATTAAAGATTTCGATGAAGACCTAGACTTAGAATTTTAGTTTGTTTAATTCAGAGATATAATTACTTTACTTTCTTTAGTAGTTTTTAATCAAAAGTATTCAATTTTGACGTAATTAACGGAGAATCGATTGCGATACCCGAAAGTATAAAGTCCGTCATTTTCAATAAAACCCTCTCCTAGCGAGAGGAAATTTGTTATGATTAATTTGTGTTAGATTTATATTCTATGCAAATTTGTTGTTTACAAATTTCTGGCATGCCCGGTGGGACCCACTTCTCTCATCTTTAAGCTACAAAATGAAATGAATTCTCAGAAAATGAGTTGAATATGATGAATGATTAATCATTGGTTATTCCATACATACATTCATTTAATCGTTGATTATTCCATGCAGTAGATTTATTCAACTTACCAATCAACTCAATGGCTTATGAAAAGAGCATTGCATCCTCTTCCACTAACAATCAACAAGTGGAGAGGCTATGACTGAGGAGGCAGCACTCCTATACTCAACCAGCCTCATGGCTCGCACCACATTAGAAGAAGAACGTTCTCATATGGAGGAACCAGTGTCTCCTAATTCATTTCGACTGAGAACCCACTATATGGAGATTTCGATCCCTCTTCTCAAAGGATGAATCTCCTGAAACTCCATCAGTAAAATCACCCCGATCAAACTCGGCGAGCCCTACAGGAATACTGAGAATTGTTAGTACACTTACTTCGCCTCATCTGGAGGCAATTGATGACTTATCGTCATTCAACTCACCTCACATTTGAGGCAAACAAGATGATCATTTCATCATATAATGAAACTTCGCCTCATCCAAAGGTAATCAATGACTCATCGTCATTCAACTCACCTCGTCTGGGGGAAAATCAGACGATCATTTCATCTGATAATAAGACTTCACGTCATACAGAAGCAATCAATGACTCGTCATTCAACTCACCTCGTCTGGAGGCAAACAAGATGGTCACTTCATCTTTGAAACTTGATGATAAGTCTTCTTCAAACAATGCTCGTTCTTCGAACTCCCTTCACCACGAAACCCTTTACATC
Organism: Chloranthus sessilifolius; assembly: GCA_021018995.1. Classification (NCBI taxonomy): domain Eukaryota; kingdom Viridiplantae; phylum Streptophyta; class Magnoliopsida; order Chloranthales; family Chloranthaceae; genus Chloranthus; species Chloranthus sessilifolius. The sequence continues at coordinate 54,101,908 of CM037592.1, read as the reverse complement.
TCAGCAAAAGCTATAATGATGGCACCTCCTACTGTCATGTCAGTCATGATGGTTTCTAGTGAAGACAATGTATCTCTTTTAGCGCATATTTAAGAGTTACGTCGCGTTATTAGTATTCGAGACAATAAAATAGCTACACTTCTTGAGAGAGAAAAGCAAAGGAAAGATATGAATGATATTTTATCAATGGATTAAGTTCAACATATGATAACCGAAAATCAACGGACTTCTAAGTCTTACGAAAAGCCTTACCCATCATAAATCGACAATGTTTTATTTCCGATCGACTATCAACAACCAAAATTCACCCGTTTCAATGGAAGTGGTTCCGCTCAAGAGAATCTGACACATTTAGTTGCAGCATGCGAAGCCACAGCCAAGAATAGTGCGTTGTTGCTAAGGCAATTCGTACAAACCTTGGAAGGACCAACTTTCACCTGGTATGCAAAGTTATTATCCAATTCGATAACGAGTTGGGATCAAATGCAGAAACAGTTCCTATAGATATTTTTTAGTATTCAGAGATCTGTAAGGATCGTAGAGTTATCACAAATGGAGCAGCAACCACGCGAAAGGATTGTCGATTATATCACGAGTTGGAGAGATGCAAGTCTTCTTTATTCATCAAAGATTTCAGAACCGGAGGCAATTCAAATGTGTCTCAATAGTTTGAAGAAGGATATAAGTATACCTCTTCATGGAAAGACTCTGAAAACGCTTGGAGAATTATCTTCACGAGCTACAGATATTAAAAGGTTTTTTACCTAATGCTTCAAAAATGAATAAAATATATATATGTGCGTGTGTGTGTGTGTGTGAATATACAAACCCCAGTCATCAACTAAAGTTTCCAACGGACCACGAGGCAAAAGGATAATATAGCACTATGATTCTCTAAAGCACTTATTGAGCATAGGCTCAAAATACAAAAAGTTTGAAGGCATATCGGATTTGAATATCGTAGGTCTTCGAAAACAAAGTTAAACATTGATCGTTCAAGAACGATCTTGTCCTCATTGTTTAACACCCTATGATCGTCACTTAAAACACCCAGGAACTCAAACCCAAGTGGAAAAGACTATATGTGCATTCCATTCAAATGGTTCACATCTGTAGAAGAAAATGAGTTACCACTTATCGATGGTTGCTTCGTTCATAAACATACATTTTCTCCCTCTCGTATGAGAATAACTACATAAGAACATACGTAGGTATGCTATATGTAACCTCCTACTCGTATGAGGATAAGCTGCGTAAGGCTTGTACTCAAGTGTATTATTAATGTAAACAACGTATGTATGTTTATATATTACCTCCTACTCGCATGAAGCTAAATTGCGTAAGGTACATCATTGTGTAACCTCCTACGTGCACAAGGTTAAAATACGTAGGATATGTAGCTAGTTATGTTGCATGTATTCCTCAATTATACAAGAAATTGAGAAAGAGCATATGCGGGTATGCCATATCTAATCTCAATCATTCACACAAGAATGAAGTGTGAGAATATGTGATTGCAACTTGTAAAATAAATTGGGTAACTTGATACCTGTCAAAATTTTGAATCAGTTATTTTGATCAAATTTTATATTTACGAATCGGGTGACTCAATAAAAGTTTGCATAATGCAGTTGTCACATTTCTAGTCAGTCATTCTAACCATCCTAATATATTAAAATAAATTGGGCTACCTAATACAGAGTCCGAAAAAATTTTGAGTCAGATACTCTGATCAGATTTTGCTAAAATAAATCGGGCTACCTAATACAGAGTCCGTCAAAATTCTGAGTTAGATATTCAAATCAGATTTTGTTAATTATTTTATTCAAATTTTACAAAAAGCTACATACCGGGTCATCCGATAAGTTTCCAACCCAATACCTGTTAAAATTCTATATCAGATAGCTTGATCGAATTTTAAGATTTAATCGAGTCATCCGATGAGTTTTAAACTCGAAGCTCGAGCAAAATTCAACGTACATATTTTTAGTTGAATTTTTAAAAATATATTAATTCAATCATTCGATCGATTTTAGCATCGGAGATCGTCTCAGATCTTGATTTGGACAACCGGTCAGATCTCATGTAATTTTATCAGGCCATTCAATGAGTTTTAAACTCGAAGCCCGAGAAAAATTCAATGTACATGTTTTAGTTGAATTTTTAAAAAAAATATTAACTTGATCCTCCGATCGATTTTATCATCGGAGATCGTCTCAAATCTTGATTCAGGTCGCCGGTCAGATCTTATGTAATTTTATCGAGCCATCCAATGAGTTTTAAATGCGAAGCCTGATCAAAATTTAGCGTACATATTTTAGTTGAATTTTTAAAATATTAATTTGATCTTCTGATCAATTTTATGATCGGAGACAGTCTCAGATCTTTATTCAAATAGCCGGTCATATCGCATGTAAATTTTATCGAGCCATCCAATGAGTTTTAAACTCGAAGCCCGATAGAAATTCAACCTACATATTTTAGTTGAATTTCTACAAGTGTTAATTTGGTCCTCCGATTGATTTTATGATCGGAGACCGTCTCAGATTTTGACTCGAATAGCCGATCAAATTTCATATTTAATTTAGACCACCCGATCTATATCAAGATCGATGGTCAATAAAAAATCAACTTCATAATTTTTATTGATTTTTAGAAAATATTTTTAAGGTCGTTTCGATCTTTGTAAACGTCCCAAAGATCAGTCAGATATGCTCGAGTAGCCAAGGTAGATCTTTCAGATTTAATTTTGACCACCTGATCTACATTGAGATCGATGGTCAATGGAAAATCAATTTCATAATTTTTGTTGGTTTTTAGAAAATATTTTTAAGGTTGTTTCAATCTCTGTAAATGTCCCAAAAATCAGTTAGAGATGCCCGGGTAGCCAAAGTAGATCTTTCAGATTTAATTTTGACCACCCAATCTACATCGAGTACGATGGTCAATACAAAATCAACTTCATAATTTTTTTTATTTTTAGAAAATATTTTTAAGACCGTTTCGATCTCTGTAAACGTCCTAAAACTCAGTCAGATCTACCCAGGTAGCCAAAGTAGATCTTTGGGATTTAATTTTGACCATCCGATCTACATCGAGATCAATGGTCAATGGAAAATCAACTTCATAATTTTTGTTGATTTTTAGAAAATATTTTTAAGGCCGTTTCGATCTCTGCAAACGTCCCAAAATCAGTCAGATCAGCCCGGGTAGCCGATCTTTCAGATTTAATTTTGACCACCCGATCTATATTAAAATCGATGGTCAATAGAAAATCAATTTCATAATTGTTATCGATTTATTAAGGTTCATAAATTTCAATTGGACCGTCTGAAAGATTTAGGAGATTCTTCTTGATAGTCGGAGAGCGTTCTCGTAAGAATCATAAACCCGATTTAGGAGATTCATCTTGATAATCGGAGAGCGTTCTCGTAAGAATCGCAAATCCTATAACAATAAATCAGTATACAATCTTCCCATAGGAAGTACATTTTGATTAATCTCAAAATGCAAAAAATTCATCCCCTGAAATCTCTCAGATTGAAATAAGGTCATCGGATGGACCCCAAAATTCAAATTTCGATGATCGAATCTCCGTAGAGAATTCGATCACTCTTCAGATTTCAATGATCGAATCTCCGTAGAGAATACAATCACTAGTCAGATTTGGATGATCGAATCTTCGTAGAGAGTACGATCAGTAGTCAGTAGTAAAATTCTCATAGGAAATATAAATTTAAATCGATTTTTATCAACTTTTTTATTTATTTTTTTCGCTTTAAAAAAAAATGTCAATAAAAATCAAGGAGGCACCTACTGACTCAGAATTTTTGGAATCAAGAACTCCTTCCACTTAATCTCAAAAATCAGATATAATAAATTAATGGAAGAAATTAAGAAAGGGGACTCTACTTATAGTTTTCCTTTTTAACAAACCTACTCTAACTAGGACTTAAAGTCCTAAGTTATGTCAAAGAGTATGACCGATGCAAGTCTACTCTAACTAGGATTAAAGTCCTACGTTATGTCGAAGAATACTTAGGCACATACATGCCTAGATAACATACTTAGACACATACGTACCTAGGTAACATGCTTGTACATACGTGCCTAGATAGCATACTTAGGCACATACGTGCCTAGATAACATACTTAGGCACATATATGCCTAGGCAGCTCTCACAACCCTTGATTTCATAAAACTCTTGCGGGAACCGTAAGATTATAACTTCCTGTAACCGCTATCATAAATCTACAAATAGCAGATCTGTTCTCATTGTAGGGATCCGAAAATTCTTACACGAGACCTCTACCGAAAATATCTCCGACTTTTCTTGCAAGAGACTTTAGGGTATCTCCGAGATTTTTTTAGTTCCTTTCTTTTTTTATCTTTTAAAAGTGGACTGGAGGAATAAATCTGAGTTAAGACACTTAGAATAAGAGCTATGACCCTTATCTAAAGGTGATACGCTTAGGATAAGAGCTACGGCTCTTACTTAAGTATGATTTATGATTACAATTTGGGATTACGAGTTACGGCACATACTCAATTTCTTGTGTACTTAGAAGTAGTTAAGCTACATGAGTACGACCCCTCGCATAACGCCTAGTACACTCGAATTGTAACCACAAATTCGATACTCATACGGGTTGCAATCACAAACTCAAAGAATGATTCTGAATTATGACACCTGAAATATTCGTCAACGATGACTCATAACCATGAGATTTACCGGATTTGAATTGTATCTCGAAATTAGAGTTTACCTCTCAGTTTGGATTATCACTCCCTCAAATGTAGGGTTTGGACCTCAACCTCGAGATCGAAAATTCTTTCACAATAGATCGTTTGACTTATGGTAAAGCAATCATAATACGCGATAGTAAGAAGATCCAACGGTGGATTTATTGCATATTGACCAGATCTTCTAATTATGGTCAAACGATCATAATGCGAGATCGTAACGAGATCCAAGGGTATATTTATTGCATACTAACCAGATCTTGTGATTTTGGTCAAATCTAATCGTGGACTCGTTGATTTTTGGTCAAACGATCATAATACTAGATCGTAACGAGATTTAATGGTGGATTTATTACATATTGTTTAAATCTTGTGATTTTGGTATAATCTAATGGTTGACTTTTGGTCAAATGATCATAATACAAGGTCATAACGAGATCCAACGGTGAATTTACCATACATTGACCAAATCTTAGAATATTGGTCAAATCCAACGATAAAATCATTATAAAATAATCTATGATCGCCAAATTCCTTAGAATTTGGCGATATCTAACTCATGATTAGACGCTCTATCACTGAAAGTGATAACTCCTCTGATAACTAGTTACCAGAAGAATGGATTTGGTATTCAAATTCATCTTTGAGACCAGAGAACAAGAATTCGTTTTAAGATTCATCCACGAGGTTCTTACTCCAGTAATGACTCGTGTTTGTCGATCAGATAGAACCGGCTTTTGGAGGAGGGGTTCTCCCATCCATCGTCCCCTATTTCATATTTCTCAAATCTCTAATGAAGGCAGCATGCTGTGCATCTATCTCGTGACGGATTGAAGATGACGATGAAGACATAGACTTAGAATTTTAGTTTGTTTATTTCAGAGAAGTAATTACTTTACTTTTCTTTAGTAGTTTTTAATCAGAGGTATTCAATTTTGATATAATTAACAGGGAATCAATTGCGATACCCAGAAGTGTAAAGTCCGTCATTTTCAATAAAACCCTCTCCTAGTGAGAGGAAATTTGTTATAATTGATTTGTGTTAGATTTATATTCTACGCAAATTTATTGTTTACAAACTCAAACTCAAACTGGTTACAATAATATTTGATTCTCACGTCTTCGAAATATTTTTTCCATTCATTTATCTCATCTTCATTGACCAAAACCATTTGATCTTCATCCTTAATGCACCATTCCTTGTCAAGGTCTCTAGTTTTCCATTTCGTGTCTTTAAAAGCTTACAGATATCTTTCTACCACCTTTTTGTCACCAACCTCGCATACTTGTATGTTTCATGCTTAACCTTACGAGCAACTTTCCTAGTTTCTCCATTTGTCAACTCAAATCTTTCAAGATCTATTGTGTATCCAATTTTTTACCGTTTAAAGTCTTTGTTTTGGCAATATATTTTTGAACTAATGCATTCAATCACTATGTCTCTGTATAAGAATCACACTTTCCTTTGGACTCTCCAAGCGCCTCCCTGCCATTTGTTCCACATTTCAATGTAAAATTCTGCCAATGGGTATGCTTTCTTCACTAAGTATATTGTGTACAAACTCATCGATAGAGTGTGCAAGATTAATTTTTCATAATTTCACAAACATAACTTGTGACACGTAATCAAGGTATCAAACTCGATATCGGTATTGGGTACCTGTCCAATCTTTGAAGAGAGACGTATCGGCCTATGGCCCTATACTGATACTAATTTTTAAAATAAACAAATAAATGACAATATTGGTCGATGTTATCCTAGTATTGGTTGATGCTATGATGTGTATTGGACGATACTACCTAGTATCTGCCTATACGTATCGGGGTTGGCCATACCATTGATACAGTTCCAATACCGGTATTGATATGGATTTGTCTAGAAACCGATAGATATCGTTGATATGTATATGTGTCGACCGATGCTTGATACCATGCATGTAATGTAAGTACTTCCAATAGTTACGATTTCTCCAAAACAAATTTAACAATAGCCCTACCTCTACAACCTTCTATTTCAAAAGTCTAATATTGCAGTGCATGACCCATTTTTAGAATTACAATTCTCCTTAATAGAAACAATTAAACTCATCCCCTAGGTCTCAAGTTTCTTGCCTCCACTTTGTCTTCGCTTGTAAGCAACTATACTTATCCTCCTTCTCTTAGTATTCCTCACCACGACGCTTTTCCTAGTTAATGTACCCACCTTCTACCCACATTCCAAGAGATCAAGAGTAGCTTCCGAAATAACTTCTTCACCTGCACTTGCCCATGTAGGTCCCAAACTCTAGTGTACCATGCACCAATCGAGCGTCATTATTGTCCATTGATTATGAGGGTCAAAGTAGCCAACCTTTGTCTAGTTCACGCCATAGTCACAAAAGTCTTCGATTTTTTCAAAAAATCGAAAAAAAATCAGCGTCTTGCAGTCATCCCGACTTTATCATTGATTAATAGGCCAAGTCACGACTTGGCCGATTACTTGGCGATGGTTCTGATGTGGTCTGGCGTTTTGCTTTTTTTTCACTTCTACTTTAAGGGGAAAAAAAACTTTGGGGTTTGTACTATTTTGTTCAATTTGTTCATAAAAGACCTTTAGGTTTTACCTATTTTGTTCATTAAAATCATTATTTTTAACTTGAAATATATTATGATATACTTTTAAATTTTTTTATATTACCAAGTTTTTTCCGACTTTGACATATTTTTTCTGACTTAGACCTCTGCCGATTTATTGCCGACTCTCAACATTGGGACTACGGTCCACACTACATGTTGGTTTTGTTGTTGTGCGTTGCTTACGCAGAACACCATAGCTTGGCGTGGCATTATAACATGACTCGTTATAGAAATTTGGCAGATATTTTACAGTCGGCTATCCATCCGACACTAACCCTTGTATTTTTCATCCAAGCTTGGTACCAACATTGGCAAGGAGATTTAAGAGGATTTTTTTAATATTGGTTGTCGAACAGACAGAAGCACTCGTCATTTTTTATTTGGGATTGGCACTGGCATCAGTTTTGCAAATTGGATGGTACAAATCCTCAAATGGGCCCTTTGGGGGTTGGTATCCTGCCACTTGGACGAGTTGTAATTGTCAAAATGTGTGCCACATGATACCAAGTGGCTTAAAACTCAACTTGCCTAACTCAATATCTTACCAAACCATACTACTAATTTTTAGCGTTAAGTTGTGTTTTCCAAGTTTAGTTTTTGAGATCATAACAACTATCTCAAAAACCCAAAGGTAATGCATTACATAAGAAAATTCCATCTAATCTAAACAAAAATAAAATAAAAACTAAACAATTAAATAAAGTCCAACCATTCAATTAGCATATTCACCATCAAAAAAAAAAGATTGACATATTCACCAAAACCCCAAGCGCCAAGGAAAGACAAAACCTACATAAACTATAACCAACAATACCCAGTTCCCCGAATATCAAGGAAAAACAAACCCATATAAACTATACCCAAAAATAGCAAAACCCATATAAAGTGTAACCAAAACTAGTAAACTACCCAGTTCTCCATATACCAAGGAAAGACAAAACCCATAAAAATTATAACCCGAACTACCCAGTTCGGCATATGCCAAGGAAAGACAAAACCCTTATAAATTATAACCAAAAATACCCAGTTTCCCAGATGCCAAGAAAAGACGAAACCCATATAAACTATAATCAAAAATACCCAGTTCAATCATTCAATTAGCAGATTAACCAAAACCCCAAACACAAAAGAACAACAACACAAAAAAAAAAACCCATAAACACAAACCCAGAAAAAAAAAAAGTACCAAGAAATGAAAAAAGAGAGAAATGATAAATGGGGAGTAGGTACCAAAGAGGCATTAGCCCAGTTGGTACGCTCCCTCCATTGTGAGGGAGTAGGACGTGGGTTCGATACTTGTCTTCCACGTTGTTTCCACCCTTGTGTTTACAAGGTGTGGGTTGGGTTCTGTTATTTAACCCTCACCACTGTTGTTGGTGCTCCCTTGCGCTGCTACTCCACAATTGTCATATGTGTATGCGTGTCTGCTCCTCATTCTCGAGGCTGTCTCGGCCGAATGACCGTATAAAAAATAAAATAAAATAAAATAAAGATAAATAGGGAGTAGGTGACTCACCCGACCTTGACGGCGAGGGCCAGAGCAGCCCTCATTTTAGGCTTGGGATTAGATCGAACGTAGTAATAAAGGCCGTTATCGAGCCTACCGTAGTCGACGCCCACCGGGTTTTGTTCGAGAGCGTCGTCCATCGCCACGCTAACCAGCTTCAGGGATCTGAACCCCTGCTTGCTCCGCCCTAATGACGGGGTGGTCGTCTCTGCAGGAAGCAAATCCATGGCTGAACCAACGTGAAATCCAAAAGAAATTAGAAGTTTGGTGAGGGGTGTGGAACTTGTAAAATGGAGAGGGAGTCCGGTACTCTTTTATCAAATCACTACTGTCACTCCTTAGTGGTTAAGTCGTATATAGATATATCAAATCACTACTGTCACTCCTTAAGTAATTAAGTGGTATATATATATATATATATATATATATTGAGGCCCTCGATATGCATTCAGGCGTAGAGATATCCTTACACATATGATAGGAGCTCGATATGTAGCGCATTTGTCTCTGATGTGGCAGTCCCTCGCACATCTGTTTCTGATGTGGCAGTCTCTCTTTTTCTTAATTTCATCGCGCTTTAACTATGATTACTATTGACACAAACAAAATCAGAATAGCAAAAATGTGGCGAGGTGCTGAGAGTTAGTGCCTGATATCTTGATTTTGTCTGATATAATATTATTAATTAAAAGCGGGGCATAATATCGTGATTTTCAATAGTGGACATTACAATTCAAAATTACGTTTCGGTACGAAATGAAAACACTTTCGAATGAAGCGTTTAACGCTATTAACCGAAGCGTTTGCACTAGTAACCAAGGCGTTTATGCTCCCTATGTGAGATGAAAAACGACTTCCTTCTTACACATATTGCGTCTGGCCTTCATTTATTACTGTCGTCATAATATTAAATGAGAAGTGGGGCACGACTTCGTGATTCTCAATGGTAATCATTACCATTTTAATTGAATGTCTGAGAGACCCCTTCAAACACTCCTTAGGGGAGTCCATTAATTGACGAAATGTTTAGCATTTATTAGTCAAATATTGAACATTAATGGCCCTTCTGTCAGAGGAAGCTTCACTCCGCATGAGAAGCGCTAGCGCTCAGGTAAAAAGTGTTGACACTATTTCCTGTTAGCGAATCCGCTACGACAAGGAAGCGTTAGCGCTTCGTACATGATACGAAGCGCTCTAAAATTTGATACGTTGCACCATTATGTATGAACGCATTTCATTTATTATCATTGTCATAACATTAAATAAGGAGCGGGGGGAGGCGGGTGGGATTATGGTGCGTAACATCGTGGTGTGTAATGGCCATCATTCTCATTAGAGAAAAATATTTAAGGCGGCAATTTTGTGAATTATAAATTCACAAATTACTTTTTACCTTTGCCCTCCACATTTTCATCTTCTTGGAGCGCAGTAAAAAAACATCAAAGCAGCGAAACCCTTTTCATGCACCTAGTAACAAGGTGAGTGTACTTTTATTTTTATTCCGCTTTAAAAATACCAAATAGAAGCGTCATCCCTTCCATAAATGAAGCGTTGGCACTCCAACATTTATAAGCGAGGGCGCCTCCTTGCTATGGCTTTTGGAGCATCGGCGCTTCAACATTTGAGGCACTTACGCCTGTACATGGAAGCGACGTCTATCCTATTATTAGTACATTCTTCTCTAAACTTCTCCTTTTTCGGTGTCACATATTTTGAAGATGGTTCTTAAAACCCCAACGACTAAGTGCACCATCGCAAAGTGCCAGAACTTTTATAACGCGGCATTTGAGGGGAGGAAAAATCTATTCAATGATTCGATCTTTCGTGTATTATTTGTGGCTCCAAAGGGCGTAAAAAGCATCAACACCCTCCTGGACACAATCATCAAGTTCTGGGACCATGGCAACGTCTATAATTTTTGGACTGCCAAGTCTGGCATTATCAGATTTCGAACCCTTGATTTTGCCTTGATAACTGGTCTTTAAATGACCAATCCCACCGTTTACCCTGTAAGGTTGGAGATTCCTGAAGAATGAACCATTAGATATAGGTTTTTCAGGGGCCTCCAAGTGGTTAAAAGGTCACACATCGAAGCGTGCGATTATGAGTCAAAAAGGATGCTGACGACGACTTTCTGAAACTCTGTCTGTTGTTTGTCCTCGCCACTATCCTCTTTCCAAACTCATATTACACCCTCGATAACTCTCACCTCGGCCTCGTTGATGATCTCTCCAATTTTAACTTATATTCATGGGCCGTCAGGCGTACACTAAACTTCTAGGGTGCATGGAAAAGGCGAAGATGAAGAGGGGTAGAGTTGAGAAAGTAAAGGCACAGCAGGAATATAATATTTATGGCTACACTATTGCCCCACAGGTAAATGTCGTCTCTCTGAGAATGTCATGTTTTATTTCCTACGAAGCGCTGACGATTACGAAAGTTATCTAATATTTATTTTATTTTTCTCATATATGGGTGTACGAGATTAACGACAAGTGCGCCCCACACAAGGTTGGTGGCGTCGTCAGCTTCCTAAGGCAATTGAAATGAAAAGCAAATGACCAAATGAGTCTTTCCTACATTACGGAATTCGAGCACAATGTAAATTCGAAACGAGGTGATATCGCATCCAAATATAAGCGCTATCACTACAATGTAGAAGCGCGATCACTTCTAAATGAAGCGAGGACGCCTCTAACAAGAGCGCAATCACTACGAAATGAAGTGATGGAGCCTTTAATTTGAGTGCTATCGCTACTATATGAAGCGATGTCGTCTCTATAACGAGTGCAATCCCTTCTTAGAGAAGCGGTCGCGCATTCTCAAATTCTTAATCAATAAAAAATAATGTGGAATATCTATCATCTTTTAGGCCACTCGCATCTAGCAACTAGAGGCCACAAGCAATGAAAGTGTCGTCCTTGTAGTAGCAGGCATAGTGAAAGCAGGGCAAAGACCTACAAAATCGGGTGAAAGACAACCGGTCCCTCCCATTATTATGCGCAGAAAAAGAATGGGCATTGATGTGATTAGCTCATCGGACGAGGAAGAGACAGAGGAGGAAGAAGAAGAAGAGGCAATGGAAGAAGAAGAAGAACCCATTCTTCGTAAGTTCATGAAACTGCGAATTGATGAAAAATAGAAGCAGTCTGTCAATTCAAGAATTGCTGACTGTGAGAAGTCAATCGACGACCTCTGTGTAAAGGTTGTTCAGCTGAAACAGGAGAACCAACAACTGAAAGTAAAGGTTCTTCAACTGAAAAAGGAGAACCAGTAACTAAAGGTATGCTTCTAAACTATGCTAGATAAATGCTGAGCTTGTAGAAATCCAACGACGAAGTGGTGACACTTCCATATGAAGCGTCAACGCTTTTCTGTGACGCGTCGACGCTTCGTATATGAAGCGTGAATGCTTCTACATGTTAACTACTTTTTAAACATGACCCGATATTCTTATCATATTACAGGCCCTCAGTGTGTCAAAAAGTCTGTTGAGCCTGGCTAGGGAGAATCAAACATTTGTCCCCCAACGCCATAGGTCTGCCTTCGCCCAAACCCAAGCCATAGCATGATCCCATTCCCAAGGCAAAATCCAAGTCCAAGCCACAATCCAAGGCCAAACCCCTACCCCAGCCTCAGCACAAGCCGAAGTCCAAGCCCCAGCCCAAACCTTAGCGCATGACCCTACCCAAACCCTAGCCCATGACCCAGCCTAATCCTTAGCACAAGCTGAAGCCGAAGCCCCACCCAAAGCCACACTCCAAGCCTCATCAGAAGCCGAAGCCCTAGCCCCAACCCTAGCCCTAGCCCAAGCCGAAGCCGAAGACCCACCCATACCCCAGCCCAAGCCCCAACCCAAGCCGAAACCCAAGCCCTAGCGCCAACCACATTCAGACTTTGCGCCCCACCCAAACCCCATACTCCCTCCCAAATCGAACCCCTTACCCAATCGAAAGTCCTGCCTCCACCACCACCGCGGTTCACCCAACCCCCTAGAAAGGATAAACACCAACGACATCCACCATCTCTACCTCCACCACCACCACCGCCTTCTGTGTCTCATGACGAACAGCCTGAGAAGCCCCTTACGCAACCATACACCAAGGAGGGGTCTTCTGTGGGATAAAAATAAGAAGTGGAGGACCAAGTCCCATTACCTTTCAGGAGAAGTCATAGGGCTCGGGCTAAAGGCCTCACGATTCCTCCCTCACAAACTCACTCCAAAAGAAAGGGAGAGCTGGTCTCCCAAACCCGCAAAAAGAAGACCAAAATGGAAGCGGCGGCTTTACTATCAACCGCTGATGCACCACCTCAGGTCTATATGAATGCTATTTGGGCATTGCTCAATAGATGGAATGAGTAAGTATATTCCCTCTATATAATATTTAACAAGCCATTCAAAACATCAATGAGTCGTTGTCGAAGCGTCGTCACCTTTACGTGAGAGTGTCAGCGCTTTGTAAAATGAGCACTAACGCGTCTACTTCGAAACGGTAGAGATTGGTCCACCTATGTTTTAATTTGAACCTAGGACTCTCATCTCGACCATTGGATCTTAGTGTATTACCGTCGAGTTGATGCACTGCTTGCTATCTAAATAGGAAATAGAAGACCCAGTAAGTATTAGTCCCTATTCAACCCCATCGCTTTCCTAATTCTATATTGATATTTACACTTTCGTATGTAGATAATAACCGCGTACTTTAGGGTTATAGATAAGCAGGAAGACATTTAGAAGAAGAGGATGAGTTTTCGCATGACCGCCGTTGGACTCGCATGCATGAGCATGGATTTTAGAGATTTTGATAATTACATTAAAGAGAGTGGTCCACACACGCCCCTCGGTATGGCGGGACAGGGCACATACTACGGTGATAGTTTTTACACGCAACAAGGCACGCTATCGTTGTTGCCTTTCTTCATAATAAATTCGCGCCTTGAATGTGATTGAGTGTGAAATTATTTTTTTCCGATTCACATCCCGAAGCCATCACACTGGGCTCTTGCTGTGGCGACCCCCTCAGCTCATAAAATCAATGTCCTTGACCCCGTCCCAGATCTTCCTGCGGTAAAGAAATTTGTTGAGGCGATAAAGACACTAGTAAGCTATACTATAATACTCTCAAAAGTAATGCCGGAATCGCTTATCGCTCTTAGCGGAAGCATTGGCGCATTTAATATAGAGCGTAATCGCTTTGATAATTGCGCACCACCGCTTTAACAATGGGGTGTCAACGCTTTCACAATGAGACATCAGTGCTCATTGTATGTCAACAAATGTGTAACTGATAATTTTTTCTTTTTTATTGACAGATGCATTACCTTCCAGTCCTATTACATATGCACGGTGCCCTGGCTTCCATTTTTGACAAATGGCCTTGGGACAATAAGACTGTCGACGCACCAATCCAAAAAAATGATTCTGACTGCGGGGTTTTCGTGATGAAATACAGAGATTATTTGAGCAGGAAACTCCAGCCAGATTTTAAATATGAAGACATCGAAACTTTCAGGGCAGAGATTGGGCATGCCATCGGTACCCACAAGGAAGATAATTGGGATGGCAGTGACGATGTTGGTTTTTTTTTATAAATTTTTTATTTTACATAAATGTATATTCACATTTGTTGACATACATAGTATTGTACTAAAGATTATATGTACATTCACATTTTTTATTTTACGTAGGATAGATATATAATGTATACTGATCATATTATATGAGAATTTTTTAATATATGGGATTTATTTACAGGATATATTGTTAATCTCTCAAAAGTTACGCTTCGATTAAGGCGTTAGCACTTTGATAATGGGGCGTCAGCTCTCTCACTACTAGGGCGTCACAGCCTCCATTTTCTAAATGCATTTGTAACTTATATTTTATGTATTTTTCAAAAGACGTATTATCCTATTGGTGAAATTAAATGAAAGAGTTTTAAAACTCGAAGCATCATGGGAAAGAGTTAACGCTTCAATTTAGGAGTGTTGACGTTTGTTATAATTAACATCTTATTCAAGCACTGACACTTGTAATAATAAACGTCTTATTCGAGCGCTGACGCTTAAATGTCTTTGGCGGCAGTGTGTGCGCCATGATGACTACAACTGTTTGAGGCGCTACCGCTTCTAACAACTAGCAAAATCCAACACAATCCACAATTACATTTAAGCGACGGCGCGTCAACATGAGGCGCGCTGAATATTAAGGCCTGCATTTTTATTAGCTTACGTCAAGAAGTGACCTCCCCATCAACCGAAGTGCCTACGCTTCAATTAGAGAAGGTAACAAAAATTTTTTTTGTGTATATTATCCAAAAGGTAAAGATTTGTAAATATTAAGGCTTGCTTTTTTAGTAGGATACGAAAAGTCGCTGCAATAAATAATATTTCAAATTTTCTGAGAAAAAAGGCATTTTTATTTTGATACGAGCAATAATTAGAAGCGATGACACTTCGAATTAGACGCGATGACGCTTCGTATTAAAAGCGATGACGCTTTAAATTAGACGTGATGACGCTTCGTATTAGAAGTGATGACGTTTCAAATTTTCAACGATGAGATTCGAACATAAGCGATGACGCTCCACATTAGAGGCGAAGACGCTTCCTATGAGAAGGGATGACTCTTATTATTAGAGCTAGCTCTTCAACCTAGAGGCATTATTATTACCTTCATGATTATTACGACTACCAGCACATCGAAAAGCGCATATTGTATTAATTAAAAGATAAAAGGAGAGTTTGTATTAATGTATTCATATATTAAGAAAAAAATACAACAAGGAAAAGAATTGGGAGACCAATTACTATGTAGATTTTGAAATGACGTTTCAAACCCTAGCCTTTTTCCCTATAAAGCCACTGCTCGTCACAAACCCTTCCTATTCCAAACTCATCGCCTTTCTCTGTCTCTAACCCTAACCCCATGGCGAAAGTACCATACCATGATGAGCTAAGCAGAAGGCTTGATCAAATCCTTGAAATACAAAGGGCCGAGCTTCTGGCTGCAACAAAAAGATTAGAAAAGTTAAAGCACAGACAGCCATTCTAGATACTAGATCGTCTACCAAGACCCCCTGACCCTTCTTTTCAACTTCTCACCTTCCCCCACTTTTTCACAATCCTACCATCAAACTCCTTCCTCAGTGCGAGTTCCTCTACGAAATTCCTTCCTCAGTGCGAGTTCCTCTACAAGGACAATGGGTTAGAAATTTGCACACCACCCCTTTTCCTTGGCTGTAAATTTCTAATCAGGCTCCCAGCTAGAGGGCTCCTCTCTCTCTCTCCATAGTTTCAACGTATCTGTTATGGTATTTTGTCCACTATGTAATCTTTGCTCCGACGGATCCTTGCGATCACCTCATCAATGATTGAATCAGGGACCCATCTCTCTATGAGGCAAGAGTGATCCAAAAGGTTTAGAAGTGAAGATAACCATTCTTTCCAAAATCTTTACTCTCTGCAGCAAAAACTTCAAAAGCCCGAGCTCGTCTTTAGAGCCTCCAAAGTCTAGGGGTCTTCACTTTCTTTTAGTGGTCCAATGGATTTATCTTTAATATAATCAGTTTATTGGTTAATCTCTGTAAATATATCTTTCAATATTAATAGAAATTTTCTTTTTTTGTATACTAGTTTCTTTTCTGTATTATTTTCTTATATCTGGTGCACTCATTATTATAATATTTTTGGGGTATTCTCTTGTTTTTTTATTTTATGAGTATTACAAACGTAGCTCCATAGTCAATGAAGTGACCGCGCCCTGAATATTAGGGCCAGATTTTTGACCAAGCTGCATGAACGTTAAGACTAGGTGAGGCATTGTCCCTTCTAACGACACAGAAAATAAAAGAAAGGATATGGTTAAAAGATTAAACTGATGGAAGGCTAGAAGGTTATTTCATATTTTATGAGAAAAAAATATATTTTTATTATGATGCGAGCAATAATTAATATTAGATAAAATCGCACAAAAATATAACATAATCCACTTCAAATTAGAAGCAATAACGCTTTGAATTTTTTAGCAATGATGCATCGAATATCAAGTGATGAAGCTTCAAATTAGAAATGATGACACTTTAAATTAGAATCGAAGACGCTTCCTATATAAAGCGATAACTCTTGTATTTAGAGATAGCACTTCAACCTAAAGGCATTATTATTTTCAGAATGCTAAAAGGTATTTTCATATTTTCTAAGAAAAGAAGTATTTTTATTGTGATATGACCAATAATTAATATTAGATAAGACTGTGAGAAAATATAACACAATTCGCTTTGAAAAAGAAGTGAATTGTGATATAAGCAATAATTAATATTAGATAAGACCGTGAGAAAATATAACACAATAATGCGTCGTATTTATAACGATGACGCTCCAAATGAGAAGCAAAAGGATATTGTCAAAAGAATAAATTGACGGAATGCTAAAAGGCATTTTCAAATTTTTTGAGAAAAATATTTTTTTATTGTGATACGAGCAATAATTAATATTATAAAACGACGCAAAAATATAAAACAATCTGCCTCAAATTCAGAAGCGATGATACGTCGAATTTACAATGATGACGCTTTGAACATAAGCGATGACGCTTCGAAAGCACAGATTGTATTAAATTAAACACAGCAATAGAGTTTGTATTAATATATTCATATATTTAAAAAAAAAAAGTACAATAAAATCTATTGGGATACAAACAGCCGCTGGAATAATTAATTTTGGGTAAGACCAGGTGAAAATAGAATAAAATCTATAATTTGAAGCTCCTCGAAAATTGTTTTTGAGACAGAGAGATGACGTGTCGAAACGAAGTCCATGGGAAAAGACAACACACCCCTTGAAAATCGTAACGTCACTAGCACGCCAGTTAGAAGCGATGACATGCCGCTTAGAATACGAACAGTCACTGCAATAAATTATATTGGAAAAGACTACAATCGGCTTACCTGCCACCGACCGATATTTATTCCGAAGTTACGTTTCAAATTGTAGCCTTTTCCCTATAAACCCACGTCCCGTCACAAATCCTATAAAGTCACTTCCCGTCCCATCCATGGCAGAAGAAGACAAGAATCGCATTAAAAAATTTTCACTTGCCAACTACCCAAGCCTTAATACCTACACCTTGATATTCAATTCGAAGTGACAGTTCAGAACCGTTCCCTTCCCTATAAAACCAGACCTTCACCATTCCAAGCACCAATCTCTTTCATCTTCTTAAGATCCATAACTATAAACCCTATGACGGAAGAGCATCACCCAAGTGATTTCAGCAAGAGACTTGATAAAATCCTGAAAAAATATAGAGCCAAACTCCTAGCTGCAATCCCGAAAATAGAAGATTTGAAGCGCCAGTGATCTATACTTGATGCTGAATCATCCACCGAAACTAGCCTTTACCCTAAATCTAACTCAAAACCGAACCATATACCAAGAACCCATCTTCCCCCACTTCCTAACATATCACCCATCACAACTCAGCCAGAATGCGACTTCCTATACAGTGAGGATGGGTTGTAATTTTCAAGGTCATCCTCCATCCCAAGGGTAGTAGTGAGGATGTAAGATAAATAAGGGCACAGAGGAGTGTTCAACAGCTCTTGGAGGAGCAGTCCCTTCTCCTCCCTTTCTCCGAAGATGCTCCTCCCTTCATTCCCTTCTCCTTCTTCTGCCTCGACCTCAATCTCCTCGTCTCCACAGTCTCGGCCCAATTTGGATTTAGATGACACGTGATTTCTAATTTTTTCAAATGCTATATGGAAAAAGAAGAAGGTAGATGCACTAGTACTAAAGCCTACTTTCAAAATTTTCATAGGAAAAGTACTGTCCTTGCTCCTATGAATGCTTGCGGTGACCTCATTAAGGGCTGAATCAGGGTCCGCTAGATCGTCCAATGCATCAGAACCATCATGAATTTCATCAGACCCATTTACGATAAATAGAGATAGTGTAAAGAAAGACGATAAAAATAAATAGTTTTGAGTTATGAATGAAACCTTCGAATGCATGATTTGTAAATTTTTTTATTTCATCTTATTTTATTCAGTGATTGTAATCCGTCGAACAAATATGAAGAAAATTGGGGCTGAATTCTAAACACACGCAAGGAAGGAAAGAAAAAGAGTTTTCTGTGAAACAGGACGCTCTGAGAAGGCTTTCGAATATGAAACCCTTGCTTCGAAAGAGTTTAAATATGCTCAAAATGATATTCGCAAAGTATCTTTGAAGTTTTCGAAAAGTTTAAAACAATCATTTTTACAAAAGAGAATGGCATCAGTACCATTCGAAAAGCAAAACGTTCTTTTCGATTAGTTAGTTACAGGTCCAGATCCTTTTCGAAAAGGAAATTAAACTTTTTGGAATGTATTTTTTTTTTTTTTTCTTTGCGAATTAATTTTTCACATATTAAAACTTCTCGAATTGAGTGTAAACATGACTAAAAACAGAGAGGAATAAACTATGCAAAAATGACAAAACAAACATGAGTAAAATACATATGATACAGTTGTTTAACATCAAATTTGTGGAGGCTCATGATGGTAGATGGTCAGCACAGGCTCCAGGGTATTTTCAATGCATGGTTTGAACCTCTGACCATTTACTTTCAAGGTTCTCCCATCACTGGGGTCCATAATTTCAACAGCTCCAGAAGGAGATGCGTGAATGACAGTATATGGCCCTTCCCATCTGGATCTCAGCTTTTCAGGAAAAAACTTAAGTTTTGAGTTGAATAACCATACCTTGGAACCAGCTATGAACTCTTTTCTCAGCAGATTTTTGTCATAGAAAGCCTTAACTTTTTCTTTGTAAGATCTTGCATTAGTGTATGCATCCATCCTCAGCTCTTCCAACTCAGCAAGCTGCAGTTTCCTGTGATTACCAGCAGTAGTAAGATCCATGTTCAAGGTTTTAATAGGCCAAAAGGCTTTATATTCTAACTCCACTGGTAAATGGCATGTTTTGCCATAGACCAATCTGAATGGGGACATGCCAATTGGGGTTTTAAAGGCTGTCCTATATGCCCATAATGCATCATTCAGCTTAAAGGACCAATCCTTTCTGTCCTTCTTCACAGTCTTTTCCAGTATATGTTTGATTTCTCTATTAGAAATCTCCACTTGTCCACTGGTTTGTGTATGATATGGAGTAGCTACTCTATGAGTCACAGAGTACTTTTTCAATAAAGCTTCAAAATGCTTATTACAAAAATGGCTTCCCCCATCACTAATAATAGCTCTGGGGGAACCAAACCTGGAAAAGATGTTGTCCTTTAAAAATTTCAGAACCACTCTATGATCATTGGTTTTAGTGGCTGTGGCTTCAACCCATTTGGATGCATAATTCACAGCTACTAAGATGAAATTACAACCATTTGAAGGAGGAAAGGGACCTATGAAATCTATCCCCCAAATATCAAACAACTCGACTACCAAAATAGGTTGTAAGAGCATTAAGTTTCTCTTAGAAATCTTTGCACAATTCTCGGCGATTCGACAGGACTTCTGATCTTCTTGAGCATCTTTGAAAAGTGTAGGCCAATAAAATCCACACTGCAAAACCTTTGCAGAAGTTTTGTTTCCACTAAAATGACCTCCACAGGCCTGGTCATGACACATGGAAAGTATGCTATGAAAGTCTTCTTTAGGGATACATCTTCTTATTATTTGGTCTGCACAAATCTTGAACAGATAAGGATCCTCCCAAATAAAATGTTTAACCTTTGAGAAGAAAAGATCTTTATCCATTTTATTCCAGTGTTGAGGAGTTCTTCTAGTAGCCAAAAAGTTGACTATGTTTGCAAACCAAGGGGTGTGTATACTAATAGTAAAAAGTTGCTAATCAGGGAAAGATTCATTGATAGGCAGTCTATCAATCTCAGCAGTTAGAATTCTAGACAGGTGGTCAGCCACCACATTTTCCACACCCTTTTTATCTTTAATCTGCAAATCAAACTCCTGTAATAGGAGGATCCACCTGATTAATCTTGGTTTGGTATCCTTCTTAGACAGAAGGTATTTCATAGAATTGCATTGAACTTATGGCTATGATCTGTCAACTTTAATGGACACAGATCATCCAATAGTCTTCAATTCGAATTCCTGATTCAGAACAAGAAACACCACTACAAATGCTGTGAGAACTTAGGTTACAAACGCCAATTCTCACAGGGATAATGAATTGAGGGAAATTGCTTATAAAACAGTAAATCTAAAGGAATCTAATGAAATAAGGAGATCACAGGGAACCCTTAACACGAATCTAATTGAGAACGTACGGTTCACAGCAACCTTTTCAAATTCACCATTACAATTATAGCACTCAACTTACACAGCTCTCGGATTTGTAGTCTTGAATACAAATCTCACTTGTATTACAAAAGTATCTCATAGATCTCAAGTACAAATGAAAGCTAAGCTATTACAGAGGTTTCAGACAAGAGATCTGAAGTGGAAGCGAGGCAATAGAAATGAAACTCAAAATCTGGATGCCCAAATTGGGCAAATGGTTCATCTATTTATAGTTTCCCCCAAGTCTAGCTCAGATGTGTATCGACCAATCAGAATTGGTTAGATCTATATCAACCAATGGGAGTCGAGCACAAGGATCCAGATCTATTTTGGCCAATCAGAACTGGTTGATTTGGTTCAGCCAATTAGATGACAGAAGCATCAATTCTGTTATGTATTTTAAAAATCTGTTAGAACTTCTAGAAGTTCCTGCCAATTGATTTCATCTTTGGGTGTTCACATGGGGTGGAATATGCCTTTGGTTCGTGCTCAGAATCTTCCGGAATGTCCCTGAGTTTTTAAATGCATTGGGGCACGTGCAAAAGATTACTGAATTATCCTTGCAGATGCTAAGAATCTTCAGAATACCATTTCGTATAGTTTGGGGAACTTTTCGTAAAGTATTGTGACTTCTGAAGCTCTTTTCGCACAGTTTAGGTGCTGTTCACAAGGAGTTCTCTTCTTTTCGAATAGGTCAGAAATCCTTTCGAAGAGTTCAGGTGCTCTTCGAAAACTAAGCCTGGGTCGAGCACAAGGATCCAGATCTGTTTTGGCCAATCAGAACTACTTGATTTGGTTCAGCCAATCAGATGACAGAAGCATCAATTCTATTATGTATTTTAAAAATCTGTTAGAACTTCTAGAAGTTCCCGCTAATTGATTTCATCTTCGGGTGTTCACATGGGGTGGAATATGTCTTTGGTTCGTGCTCAGAATCTTCCAGAATGTCCCTGGGTTTTTAAATGCATTGGGGCGCATGCAAAAGATTACTGAATTACCCTTACAGATGCTAAGAATCTTCAGAATACCATTTCGCATAGTTTGGAAAACTTTTCGTAAGGTACTGTGACTTCTGAAGCTCTTTTCGCACAGTTCTGGTGCTGTTCACAAGGAGTTCTCTTCTTTTCGAATAGGTCAGAAATCCTTTCGAAGAGTTCAGGTGCTCTTCGAAAACTAAGCCTGAAGCTTTTAGTTCTTTTCGCAAAGTTCAGGTTCTTTTCGAAATGTTCAGATTCTTTTCGAAAAGTACTCTGTAATGCATTCTTCTATTCGAATAGCTCCACACCTCTTTCCAGGTTACAACCAGGCCTTTGTCCTCTTTAGTTTAGGCATTTTGACAGCTTGTGAGGTTGTCCCTTCTCTTTCTTCCTTTGGATCAACATGGATCATCATCTTTTTGGCACTTTTAGGCTGCTTTCATGGTTAAGCCTGTCTTTATTGTTAGCTGTAACACAAGCACTTAAAACACTTATTTAGTTCTCTCAAGGGTCTATCAGGGCCCAGGTAAAAGGGTGGAAGATGGTATTTTCCAGTCTTCAATAGTGATGATACAAGTAGTCTAACGCAAGCGCTAGTAATATTAATAAGAAGTGACTGTACCCTGAATATTAGGGCTAGCGCTTTGACCTGCGCTTTAGGCCCTTGACGATTCGACTCAGGAGCATTAACGTTTCAATTAGAAGCATTGACTTTTTAATAAACGTCTAATTTGAGCGATGCCGCTTGTAACTTGAAGCGCAGTCGCTCTTTGTAGCCGCGTCAGCGCTTCGTAATGAGGTGTAAGCGTCAACTTACACTTGTACGTTTATTGAGATATGAACATCTGCTGGAATAATTAATTTTGGATAAGGCCGAACAAAATTACAACACAATCCTGAATTTAAAAGCAATTTCCTATCGATAACGCTTCGATTTGGAAGCGATGACGTGCCTTACTTGAAGATTTGCTGCGGTCGACACGAAATCTCCAACAAAAATAAAACCTAGGAAAAATTCTAACCGTCTGATGGTTGGCCCATGATCTCAAGATCCATCATGTGAAAGATTGGGAGCAGAGATTGTATCAATTTAAATGATAAAATCAAAGATTGTATTAATGTATTCATATACTAAAAAAATAAACAACAAACCGAACAAGACAAAAAAAAGAAAACATAGATAAGAAGAAGAGACATTAGTAAAGCCGCCGGAGAAGCCATCATTTAGGGATAGATGACTCCCCCTCAAACTTGGCAGAAATATCTTCAATCACGGCAAAAATGTCTTCAACCTCGTCCTTCAGCCTTTGAAATCGCGCTTGCGTCTTTGCCAGAAGTGTGAGTTGTTGTTCCAGAACTTTCGCCTTCAAACATTTAATAATACGATCGAGGTCTCTGAAGCCTTCGATAATCTCGGAGTTAGTTTTTTCCACCATGGTGGAGGGGGTCACGTTTAAGGACGAAAGGCAAAAGAAGGGATATGGAGTGAAGGTTAAACTGATGGAAGGCTAAAATATATTTTTGCTGGGATACGAAAAGCCCTTGCAATAAATAATGTTGAAAAACACTGCGCTAAAAGACAATACACTCAAAAATTTCAAACTCGAGATTCGTAATAAACAAACGCCACTTAAATTTAAGCGCAGACACTTCATTTTAGAAGTGATGACGCTTCAATTAAAATGCGATGACGGTTCTACTCAGGTGCATTAATGCTTCAATTTAGAAGCGCTGACGCTTAAATAAATGTCTTATTCGAGCGCTGACAGTTGTAACTTGAAGCGCAGTCGCTCTTTATAGCCGCGTCAGCACTTCGTTATGAGTCGGCTTCATGATGAAATACATAGATTATTTAAGCAAGGAACTCTAACTTGATTTCAACCATAAAGACATTGAAACTTTCAGGGCGGAGATTGGGCATGCTATTTGTACACACAAGGAAGATAATTGGGATGCCAGTGACGATGTGAATTTTCTTTTATAAATTTTTTATTTTACATAAATGTACATTCATATTTGTTGACATACATAGCTTTGTACTGAAGATTATATGTATATTCATATTGTTTATTTTATGTAGGATAGATATACAATGTTCATCGATCATATTACACAGGAATTTTTTAATATACGAGATTTATTTACAGGATATATGGTTAATCTCCCAAAATCTACCATTTGAATCAAGGATCAAAATATTGGGTAAAATTTTGGTTTTGGGCATGATCTAAACTGAAAATTTGGACCAAAATTTTGGCCGAAAATCGATAATTTGGCCGAAATTTTGATTCTCATACAAAATATGACCAAAATTTCGGTCATTTCGGCTGATATTTTGATCCTTGATTTGAATTAATGTTGGATAAGACTGGGCAAAAATATAATAATATCTACCATTTGAAGCTCCTCGAGAATCGTTTTTACTAGGATATGAACAGTCACTATAATAAATTATGTTGGGAAAGACTGCATGAAAAGATAACATAGTCTATAATTTCAAAGTCCTCGAAATTCCTAATAAACAAAATCCCGCTTAGGTAAAAAAGAGTCACCGCTCGTGATTGAGGTGATGATGCTTCGAATTAGAAGCACTGACGCTGCTATGAACAAACGCCATGGGTAACATCAAACAACGGCCCAGTATTCTAGAGAAGTTCCTCCACTAACCCTAGAAATTTATTTCGAAGTGACATTTCAAACCCTAGCCATTTTTACTATAGAGCCATGTCCCGTCACAAACTCTTCTCATTCCAAACCCATCGTCTTTCTCCGTCTCCTAGCCCTAACCCCATGGCGAAAGAACCAGATCATGACGAACTAAGTAGTAGGCTTAATCGAATCCTTGAAAAGCAAAGAGCCAAACTTCTAGCTGCAATGAAGAGATTAGAAAAGTTGAAGCACTAGTGTCCCATTCCAGTCGCTGAATCCTCTACCGAGACCCCCCGTTGCCATAACCTCATCCCAAACTCACCCTTTTTTCCAACTTCTCACCTTCCCTCACTTCTTTACGATGTCATCAACCTCACCATTAATTGTTACATCGTCCGTGTGACTTCCTCTACCAGGATCGTGGGTTGGAAATTTATAATAAGAGGGACTCATCTCTCTTGATGGAGCCAAAATTGTAAGACCCCTTCCTTGCTCCTCCTCCCTTCATTCTCTTTCCTTAACCCATCCTCCTCCTCAGCCTACTCGTCTCCACTTTTTCGACGTATCTTTGGTTGTAAGTCGTCGTAAGTGTAATCCGTGCTCCTATGGATCCTTGCGATCACCTCATCAATGGCTGAATGAGGGAGCCATCTTTCTTGACGGATCAAATAATTTATAGCAAACTATGTGGATGGTGGGTTAAAAATTTACAGCAAGAGGGAGCCATCTCTCTTGACGGATCCAAAAATTTTAAAACCCCGAGACAGATCTCCATCGCAAACTTTACCGTATCAGTCAGAATCCAGATTTTTCCTATGTTTATCTTTTATATAATCAGCTTCTTGGTTTATTTTTCCTAGTTTTAAACAGAAGTTAATCCGTGTAAATATTTCTTTTCATATTAATTGAAATTTACTTTTTATGTATAACATTCTTTTGTAATGATTTTTCTTCTCGACTTTCTTTGCATATAAACAAAACTTAGCCCAAAAGTTACAAATTTGAAACGACGACGCTTCGAGATCCAAATGACGACACTTCGAGATCCAAATGATTATGCTTCATAATCAAAGCGATAACACATCGAGATTGAAGCGATTATGCTTGGTGATAGAAGCGATATCGCTTCGATGTCGAAACGATGACGATTCGAGATAGATTAGGCTTAAAGAAAGACTTTGTATTTTAGGGACATGTGACATGTGGAAACACAATCTAGGTCGTTTGATTTAACGTTCATGTTCTATAGATCCTTAGTGGATAGGATTAGAGCAAAACACGATATTTATCATATAATCTATTGTTATCAACCATAGAATCAAATAATAGCATTTGCCTATATTTAATCACACGATGAAGATTATATTTCGTGCCAATCTAATCCACTAAGGATCTATTGATCATAAACTTTAAATCAGACGGCCCAAATTGCATTTTCACATGTTCCATTATTTATTTGAGTAAAAAAGGGGTTCATATTGGGATACGATTATACGAATAGTTGTTTCGCACAAAAAATGTGCTACGTGTTATTACTTTGAAGAAGCTAGTAAATGAAGTACGGTCGGCCGTTGCTTCCTACAAGAAGGTGTAAGTGTCAACTTACACTTGTACACTTATTGGGATACGAACATTCGCTGAAATAATTAATGTTGGATTAGATCGGACAAAATTACAATACAATCCTCGATTTAGAAGCGATTTTGTAGCGATAACGTTTTGATTTGGAAGCGGCGACGCGTCGTACTTAAAGATTTATAGCGGTCGACATGAAATCTCCAACAAAAATAAAACCTAGGAAAAATTTTAACCGTCTGATGGTAGGCCCATGATCTTAAGATCCATCATGTGAAAGATTAGGAAGATAGACGAGCTCCATCATCTGATTCTACCAAGTCAATGTGTTTCATCGTGGGTGAGCTCAAAAGATTTGGTGGGTGGATTTAAAGGTACTCAAATATGAAGATAGACATAAAAGACATTTTTTATTGGGATACGAACCACCGCTTCGCATAGCAAGGTGATGCGTGTCATATCACACAAAATAGGTACTATGTGTTAATACTCTGACGATAGTAATAAATGACAGGGAGATGGCGTGTCGAACTGAAGTCTGTGAGAAAAGACAACACACCCCTCGAAAATCGTAAAGCCACTGAGACACCGCTTAAAATCGATGACACGGGACTTGGAAGCACAGATTGTATTAATTTAAACAACAAAAGCAGAGTTTGTATTAATCTACTCCTACAGTCAGAGGGAGCCAGTTAATAGAGAATTTCTTTTTGCCTCTCTTATCCCAAAAGTTACATATTTGTAAATATACTATAACGCTTCAGTTAAAAGTGATAACGCTTCGAGTTAGAAGCGATGGCGCGTCAAAATGAAGCGAGTTGAATATTAAGGCTTATTTTTTTATTAGTGATATCGCCCGAGATTAGTAATAAACGAAACACTGCTTGCGTTAAGAAGAGACATCGCCATCAACCGAAGCGTCAACGCTTTAATTAAAAGCGATGACGCTTCCACTTAGAAGTAATGAGGCTTCCATTTAGAAAAGATGACACTTCTAATTATTAGGGCATTATTATTAGCGGCATGATTATTAGGGCTACTAGCACATCGAAAAGCAGAGATTGTATTAATTTATTCATATATTAAAAAAATAAACAACAAATCATACAATATTGGTTATGAGTCGATTTTTATTGGATAACTGAGAGCCTGAGATGAAAGTCTAAATGGCGCTTTGTATTGAAATACGAACAACATAGGGAGATGACGTGTCGAACCAAAGTTAAAAGCGTAATGCTTCGAGTTAGAAGAGACCTCGCCATCAACCGATGCGCCAACGCTTTAATTAAAAGTGATGACGCTTCCAATTAGAAGCTATAACGCTTCCATTTAGAAAAGATGACGCTTCTAATTATTAGGAAATTATTATTAGGGGCATGATTATTAGCAAAACGATTATTAGGGCTACTAGCCCATCGAAAAGTTGAGATTGTATTAATTTAAAAGACAAAAGCAGAGATTGTATTAATGTATTCATATATTAAAATAATGAACAACAAACCTAACAATTTAGAGGCATTATATTAATTTAAAGGCGATACGGTTCGACTCATGAGCGTTAACGCTTCAATTTAGAAGCATTGACGCGTTAATAAATGACTTATTTGAGTTATGAATGAAACCTTAGAATGCATGATTTGTAAATTTTTTTTATATTTTATCTTATTTTATTCAGTGAGGTCACAAAGTAGTCCAACAGAAGTACTAGCGCTATTAATAAGAAGCGACTGCGCCCTGAATATTAGGGCTAGTGCTTTGACCTAGCGCCTTGAGGCCCTTAAATATTAGTGGTAGCTGAGGCAGAGATTGTATTGCTATGAAAGATAAAATCTGTGCGATGTTCATGGAATTATCCTGAGAAGCAGGAATTATCCCTCTTCATGAAATTAAACAAAAGTGTCTGTATTCATATAAACTGGGAAAATCGTAACGCCACTAATGCCTCAGTTTAAAGCGATGATGCTTCAATTTAAAAGCGTTGACAGTTCAAATATGGAGCGTTAGCACTTCAATTTAAGAGCGTTGATGCTTTAATAAACGTCTTATTTGAGAGTTGACACTAGTAACTTAAAGTGCAATCGTTCTTTGTGGCCGCATCAGCGCTTCGTTATGAGTCAGTTTTTATTGGATAGCTGAGAGGGAAGTCTAAAGCGCTTTATATTAGAATACGAACAACACAGGGAGATGACGTGTCGAACCAAAGTCCGAAACATACACTAATGTTGCTTTGGCACAACTCATACCTGAAAACCATGAGCACCTGAAACATACACTAATGCTGCTTTGTCACACTCAAGCCCAAACCGAATCGGTTCCCTTAGCACCTGAAACATACACTAATGCTGCTTTGGCACAACTCATACGTGAAAACCATGAGCAGACCCTTCTCCAATTCGATAATTTATATCGAAATCATTATATGCTCCATCAACGCATTAATTATATTGAAGAAGTAACCAATATCATGATGGAACATACATTTCCAACCACTGCAAACCCTTACATTGGGTGGGCGCGCAACTACGTCTCCCAATACACTCGCAATGCAGCGTTACTTGTCCCAGAGTTCCAGCAAGATTTTCAACAATAAGAAGCAGGTCCTTCCTCAGCAGGACAATAACAACCAAGTCCACAGCCTAATAATATAACCTCACAAGCTCATAGTTAATATATTACATTTTAATTTTGCATCAAATTGAGTTCATCTCTAACAAGATTGTCTATTAGTGGTTACTTGTGTGATATATATATATATATCATTGTTGTCTCGATTTAATACTTGATGCATATTGTGGTTATAGATATAGTTATTCTCTCTGTTATATCTAAATTTTGATTGCGGTTCTATCTGTTTGATTTTGAATTTGATTTTTGCCTTGGGTTGATTTTCTTGTTATTAAGCACCACAAATTATATGGGCATTACGGCATTGATGTTAGCTATAGTAGCATTCACCTACTGCTCATCGTTGCCTCGATTTATTTTCGAGGACGAAAATTCCTTAAATAGGGGAGAATGTAACGATTCCCAGAAATTGTACTCTACGTAGTATAGATAAGAGTCCGGTTGGGTCAAACATGTCGTCAAATTGATATATGATATATATAGATATATCTATATCTATAGAATCTATAGATATATATATAATTATATACCTAGTGACTATATGACTCCTAAGCTAGCCCAGCCCAGCCCATTAGGATAATGGATAATCCTAAGTGGCAGCACCATCAATTGAAATCGTCGGGTTTTAAATGGATATAATATATATATATATATATATATATATTTCATGTATAAGAGTGTAATCTGTACACTTGCAGTGTAATTTGTTCACTTAAAGTGACTCACTTGAAAGTTATGGGGGTTAGGTATATACTAGTACTAGGAGCTTAAAAGAGCTTATACAATGAATAAGTAAAACTGACTTACATGCAAGTTATTCCTTGCTTTGTCTTTTATGAGATACCTTCAGCCATGGGTACTAGCCTAACACAGAATTTTAAACCCAAGAAGCATATAAGCTGCTTGTGTTACAAATGCATTACACGACTGCATGAGTCATTATAGACTCTCATGCACGCAAAAGGCAATTTGACTGCTATAAAAACAAAACATGAAGAAGCTGCTCCATTCCACATGCTATTCCCTTCAAAGAAATCCCAATTAGTAGAAAATCAAAACCAGCTGATAGATGTTCAAAATACATCACCACTTCCCGCCTTTCAATCCATTGAGGTTAAAGTCGTAGTTCACATGGGTGCACACGAGTCGGTCGAGAGGATTTAGAGGAAGATTACTCTGATGAGAACTCATTCCGGTTTTGTTCTTACAAATGCAACGAACACGATTCTGACACAAAATCCTCATCGTTATACCTACACATCCACCAAAAAGGTATGCTGTAAATTTTACTAATAAGTGTGACTTGAAGCAATAGCTTTGAACTCAGCATGAATAAATAACGTCTGAGTGCAGATTGTTGCACTCCGGCAAGCTACATGCTCAGGCTTCTTATATTTCGCAAGGTTTGAAACCTGCTAAACTGAAATTTCTAGAATATTGCATATCTATATATAAATAAATAAATAAATAAATATATAAATATATATATTATATAGGTCTATATATATACCCTATATATCTCAGCAAAGATACAATAGCAATCAAATACAGAGAAGCCAGGCTGAACCTTCGGCAAGTCCAGCTTGCCGCGGCAACCTCAAAGGGTTGCCACGGCAAGACACTCTGCTGAGTGGCTTGCCGCAGCAACCCCTGAAGCCTGCCTTGGCAACCTCTAGCAGCTGCGGTTTTTGGCTGTATTTTTTGTGTAATAGACCATGGGTCCATTATGGGTCCAGATGAGCATGAATGTGTGTCTCAGGACACCCATAAACTCAGCAAATATTATATACTAACCATTTGATGTGTATATGAATCTATACACATGCTAGGTGCAACATGGTGCATCTAATTAGACAAGAGATGATTTCTGGTCTCTGATGCTTAAGCTCACCTCTAATCAAATTCAAAGAACAGTACGTGATCAGGTAGGGAATATACCTTGTTTCCATATATATTTTTTAATCTTATTCTCATCATAAATTGCAATTTAGTGCTCATGAGTAATATGAAAATTTTACTAATACTTATGCTAGTTATTGATCGAATGTGGGTAATCTTGCTTAACACGTAAACTCAGAATAATTGATGATAGATATAAATAATAGTTTTATCCATATAGATTATAGTAAGAACTCTTCAAAATGACATGAAAGCAAGATCAGTTGAAGTGACATTGAAAAGATATGATAGTTTTATATGCTGAGGCAGTTTAGGAGAGTAAATAAATCCAGTATACACTAAATGCATCCCTTCTTAAACATGCAAGTTTATTTAATATCAATGCATCAGTCATATTGCATCCTTCAGATTCTGCTATCTGTAATATTGTTTATGTGTTATTACTTCATCTTCGGTCAAGTGATCCAGCTAATTCGGGAGCTTGATTTTCTTGGCCCAAGTTATCCCGCTAACTCGGGAGCTCGACAAGTGATCCCACTAACTCGGGAGCTTGACAAGTGATCCCGCTGACTCGGGAGCTTGATTTTTCGGTTTCTTCTGTTTCAGCCTGCATGTATATCTTGTCTCAGCTGGATTTCTCATACCTGTTACTTCATGTGTTAATTCAGCATATTAACATGTTATATTAGTCTTATAAAACTAGAGTCACATTCTTTATTTTATTTATGCTTCTCAATATGAATGTGATAAATTGTCAATGTATGATAGCAATGTAATATTCTCTACTGAGCTTTGATGATAGCTCAATCTACGACTTAAATGTCTTAGTTGCAGAGCTTGATCCGGAGTACGTTGTAGATCCTACTTACGTGCCCGACGAGGAAGAGGGAGAAGACGACGATGACGAAGACGAGGAAGATGATTTCTCAGAAGAGTTCTTCC
The DNA here is from genome assembly GCA_021018995.1 of Chloranthus sessilifolius. NCBI lineage: Eukaryota > Viridiplantae > Streptophyta > Magnoliopsida > Chloranthales > Chloranthaceae > Chloranthus > Chloranthus sessilifolius. Next base: position 54,070,084 of record CM037592.1, on the reverse strand, counting down.
CAAAAGAGGTTTGTGGCTTGTGGAGATAGAGGAGATAGAGTGAGAGAGAGAGATAGATAAAGTAAAAGACATGTATAACTGATATATGGTAGCTTAAGATATTTGTGTTGTTTTTGGATGTATATGTTTTCTTTCCACTATTTAGGTGACTGGTGGCCGTCATCGATGAAAAGCTATACATCAGATCGTTTGATCTTATATATAGTGTTTCTAGTTTCATGCTTAGATAAATAACAGATACTTGTTCTTTTGCCATATTAGTAACTTCCCGAGTAATTACATTGTTTTCGCATTTGCACAACTTTGAACCCCCTTGATGAAAGGATCATGTTAGGTGATCTGACGATGCGACAGTTCCTTAAAGGTATTCAGGAAGGGAATGTGGGTTGTTACAGGTGGTATCAGAGCTCGGTGTTACGTCATTTGGAGACTTATGTCTGGCATAAATATATGGCAAAATGACTGATAGTTGGTTAGAAGTGGCAATTAGATTTAGCTATGTTGCCTGATTAAGTGTTATCTGATCGAAATAGGTTAAGATGCCTCCGCGTCATGGAAGAGGTAGGGGTAGACCACCGTTGTCCCATCGCACTGGGCCGAATGAGATTCCAGTCACAGGTTATGAGCATGACACTGCTTCAAGAAGTGGCAAGAATGCACACATAGCTGAAAGTCAAATGGCGATGGAGAATGTTGCAAAGCATACTCCGCCAGTAGTCAATACTCCTCCAATGAGAAGTATTCCTGGAGTTGAGCACAATACGGGACACAATCCGCAGTTGATAGAAACTATGGTCAACACTATGGCCATGCTTATTGTTCGACGTCCCGAGGGTTTTACGGAGTTTGTCCGACTTTGACCGCCGAGTTTCCATGGTCAGCATGACCTGATGGAGGCTGAAAAGTGGTTAACGCAGATAGAAAAAGTGCCACAAAGAGTCACGTGCACCGAGGAGGAAAAAGTAAGCTGGGTGGCATATAAACTGGAAAGTGAAGCAGAGCCATGGTGGCAGTTTGTCGAAAGAACAAGGATGCCCGGAGTACCATGGACATGGGCAGAGTTCACCGAGACATTCAATGAAAAATATTTCTCGACACCCGAAAGATATAAGCTAGAGGTACAGTTTGCAACCTTAGTTCAAGGTCAGATGACTGTACGAGAGTATTTGGCAGAGTTCACACGTCTTTCTCATTTTGCACCTTTATTGGTCGCCACCGAGTTGATGAAAACACAAAAGTTTGAGTGAGGTTTGAAACCCTTGATCAAGGAACGCATTTCATTATTTCAGGCCACGACCTATGCCAATGTGATGAAGTGGGCCTTGATAGCGGAAGTTGATGTAGATACCATGTTCAAAAGGAGAGAAGAAAAACATAAGGCCAGAAAAGCTCCATATCAATCCTATAATGTAGGTCAAATTAGCAAGTGACTGCAATTCCAAGGACAAGCAGCATTTCAAACAACTGCAGGAGCTTATGCACGACCATATGGTTCATCGACATTCCCATTACCGCCATGAATTTCAGATGTTCAGAATCAATTCTTTTCACCAGCGGCCAGAAGTACATCTGGGTTTTCACAAGTACGGCCGACAGGTTCTCGCACGGGATCGTACATGGCTTCATCAGTAGCTTCGAAAGAAATTTGTAGGAAATGTGGAAAGGCACACAAAACAAATGAGTGCTGTAAAGCTTCTGGTGCATGTTTTCGATGTGGCAAGATGGGACACTGGATTAAGGAATGCCCGAAACTAGTCGGACTAGTATCTAAGGCGGGACCAGTGTTACGATCGGCACGGCCTACAGTACAAGGCCGAGCTTATACTGTCACTGCAAAGGATGCACGCACTAGTAATGACATCATCCAAGGTATGCTGGTCCATTACATATCTACGTTAATATTTGTTATATATTATCTTTTTAGATAGAGAAAGTGCATCTAGTAAACTATAAATACTACAGTATGAATTGTTCAATTTACATATGATTATTTTTGAATACATAAAAGTAATCTAGCTAACACTAGATGGTATGCTTTAGGTATCCTGCAATTATATCCAAAAGATACTTATTTGTGTTATGATGCATGAGTCTTGATAGATCTCGAATCTACACACTCGTTTGTTACACCCCAATTTACTAAAAAAATGAAGAGTTGGGAGGTATCCCAGAGCCTCTTGACTTATTCTCGCTGTAACACTTTCGACTGGATAGTTTCTCACAACTGATATGGTATATCAATCGGTTATCATTTGGATCAAGAACTACTGGGGATATGAAGCAGTAGCCGACTTTATTTTACTACCAATGCAAGGATATGACGTTGTCCTTGGCATGGATTGGTTGTTCAATCACCATGCAAATGTTGACTGTCGACAGAAGATTGTCTCTTTTCGACCACAAAAGAAGAAATAAGCTAAATTCTATGGGGTACCGTCAACAAATCTATCTTTGATATCCGCAATTCGAGCACGACGATTACTTGATGATGGTTCTCAGGGGAATATTATTTTCGTGCAAAGTAAAGATCGAGAAGTGAAGACACTTTCACTTTCAGAAGTACCAATTGCTCGTGAATTTCCTGATGTGTTCCCTGATGAGTTGCCAGGCTTACCTCTTGACAGGGAAGTGAAGTTCGCTATTGAGTTAGCTCCGGGTATCGATCCAGTATCGAAAGCACCATATAGAATGACACCGGCATAGTTGAAAGAGCTCAAGGAGCAATTGCAAGAGCTTCTTAATAAAGGCTTTATTAGACCGAGTGTGTCTCCGTGGGGCGCACCGGTATTGTTCGTGAAAAAGAAAGATGGTTCGATGCTCCTCTGCATTGATTATCGTCAACTCAATAAACTGACGATCAAGAATAGATATCCGCTCCCCCGAATCAACGATCTCTTTGATCAGTTATAAGAAGCGTGTTTCTTTTTAAAAATTGATCTACGATTAGGATATCACCATATGAAGGTGAAAGCTGAAGATATTTTGAAGACAGCTTTCCGAACGTGTTACGGTCACTATGAGTTTCTAGTCATGCCCTTCGGATTGACCAACATACTTGCTGCATTTATGGACTTGATGAATCGAGTCTTCAAGCCTTATCTTGATCAGTGTATCGTGGTATTCATCGACGAAATACTCATTTATTTAAAGACAAAGACAGAGCATGAAGATCACCTACGTCTGGCATTGCAAACATTGAGAGATGCACAATTTTATGCTAAGTTTAGTAAATGTGATTTCTGGTTGAATCAAGTTAGTTTTCTAGGTCATATTATCTCTGAAGCAGGTATTACGGTTGATCCTGCAAAGATTAAAGTCAGAGTGGAAGCGACCATGCATACCATCGAGATTCAAAGTTTTCTAGGTCTTGCAGGTTATTACCGTCGCTTTGTAGAAGGATTTTCATGACTGGCCAGACCACTTACGTAGCTCACTCGAGAGAATGCTAAATTTGAGTGGACCGAGGCTTGCGAACAGGGTTTCCAAGAATTGAAAAGGAGACTCACTTCAGCACCTGTTTTAGCATTACCATCAGGTATTGGTGGTTTTGTCGTCTTCAGTGATGCGTCATACAGTGGGTTAGGTTGCGTTTTGAATCAATGGGAATGTGTAATTGCCTATGGTTCCCGTCACTTGAAAGAGCATGAGAAGAACTATCCCTCTCACGACCTAGAATTAGCAGCATTATTTTCGCATTAAAAATCTGGAGACACTATTTGTATGGTGAAACATTAGAAATTTTCACCGATCACAAGAGTCTGAAATATCTCTTTACCTAGAAAGAGTTGAATTTGTGGCAGAGAAGGTGGATGAAATTCTTGAAAGACTACGACTGCTCTATTTAGTACCATCCTGGCAAAGCCAATGTTGTAGCTAATGCGCTAAGTCGCAAATCTTCTGCTCAGTTATCTCATCTTGTGACCCGGTTACAAAGATGGAAACTACTCAATGACATTGTATCATCGAGTGCCACTCTGCGAGCAACGTCAACTGGAGGTTTACTTGCTACAGTAATGATCCGGGTTCTACTTTTCTATAGGATCAGAGAGCTCCAGATACAAGATGCAGACCTTATTTCCATCCGACATGGAGTACAAAGTGGGCTACAACCAGAATTCTCGATTAAGGACGATGAGTCCTTATTGTTTCAAGGACGAATATGCGTACCTGATGATCATGCCTTACGTCAGAAAATTCTCGAAGAAGCACATAAGTCAGCTTATGTTATTCATCCTGGCATCACAAAGATGTACCAGGATTTAAAGAATACGTTCTGGTGGAACGGTTTAAAATGCGACGTAGCAGAATATGTTGCAAAGTGTTTAACCTGTCAGCAAGTAAAGGTTGCACAAACACCCTGCTGGTTTGTTGCAGCCACTGCCCATTCCAGAGTGGAAATGGGAAAATATTTCCATGGATTTTATTCTCGGTTTGCCTCGTACTCTGAAGGGTTATAATGCGATTTGGGTAATTGTTGATCGTCTCACCAAATCGATGCATTTCTTACCCTATAGTACGAAATATACAACGTCGAAATTGACTGAAATATATCTGCGAGAGATTGTACAATTACATGGGATACCCGTTAGCATTGTGTCAGATCGTGGCCCTTTATATACCGTGCGATTTTGGCAGAGTTTCCAAGAAGGTATGGGTTCCAAGTTAGACTTCAGTATGACATTTCACCCTCAGACTGACGGGCAGACGGATAGGGTAAATCAGGTGATAGAAGATATGTTAAGGGCCTGTATGCTAGATTTTCAAGGATCGTGGGATAAACACTTACCCCTGATCGAATTTGTATACAATAACAGCTTCCAATCAAGCATCGGTATGGCCCCATTCGAGGCACTATATGGACGCCGATGTAAATCTCTGATTAACTGGGAAGAAGCTAGAGAGCGTTTGATTTTAGGCCCTGATTTGATTGAAAACACAAATGCAGTTGTTCACGTTATACGGGAACGATTGAAGAGTGCTCAAAGTCGACAAAAGAGTTACGCCGATCTCAAAAGAACAAGTATTGATTTTTAGGTAATACCCAACACTGATAAGTCTTTTGTGAATCCACTAACTATATTATCAATTTGATAAATGAATAAATAGTATACAGATTGGTGAGCACGTCTTTATTAAAATCTCTCCGACAAAAGGCGTGATGCGGTTTAGGAAACGAGGCAAGTTGAGTCCTCGTTATGTTGAATCATTCCCCGTTTTAGGCAGAGTAGGGGAGGTCACGTATTGACTCGCTTTACCTCCGCATCTATTTGGCATTCATGACGTATTTCACGTATCTATGTTGAGGAAGTACGTTAGCGATCCAACGCATGTGTTGGATTATCAATCGTTAGATATTTAGGAAGATTTAACAGTGACTGAAGAACCAAGTCAGATATTGGACCGCAGAGACCAAATTTTGCGAACAAAGCGAATTCCACTCGTTTTGATCCAGTGGAAGAATCATGGATCGCATGAGGCTACCTGGGAACGCGAAGCTGATATTCGTGTTCAGTACCCTCTATTATTTACCTAAGGTACATACGTAACGTACACGTACAATATGATTATGCATCATAAATATTTCTAAGTTTCACCTCGAAAATAAATGACAAAAATAATGAATGCTACATTTATAAATTTCTTATTGTAATATTCTGTTCGATGCACCCTGTAACCATCCATAAGGAATCATATGAAATATAATACATCCCCTAAGCCTTAGAGATAGAAAAATAAAAGTCTTTTATTTTTCTCACAAAAGAACAATTATTCTGCTAAAAATATTTTTTGTTTAAAAACCACATCAGTTGCAAATATATGGAGATGACACCTAAGCAAGGTGACTCATCCCAGCGTACACCACATGTCCCAGTTAAACATAAAAAGGCCATATATGGGCTGCCACAATAATTTTCACTTACGAAATTATCAAACTAAAATAATTTTATATAGTAGCACAAGTAAAAAAGATCAACAAGTATTTTTCTACAGCCCCTGCATATGCTAAGTACACATAGGAACCAATATAAGGTACACCAAAATCAAAGGTAAAGCTCGACCTCCTTAAGCGGCAACCTTGTAACTGCAGCAAGCCTATATAGTTGCCGCAGCAACCCTGTGCGGATTATGTGGGTCTGAAACCCATTTCAGGGTAGTTTTCTGTTAATTTTTGCTAAGAGAGTTCGTGTTCTTCTACCTTCCACGCCATTTTCCCTGCATGCATTCCTCTAGATCAAGCCACAAGCTGCTGCATGCTACTGATTTCCTCTTGGCATCCCTCCATTTCCTGTTATCTCACTAATTCCAGCAAATTTGGTGTCTTGTGAGGTAAAAATCAGAATCCCAGCTCAAGTTTTTATTTCTTTGTCTTTTAAATTCCTTAGAATGCCTCCTAAGAAAACTGGGGCATCAAAACCCCCAAAGGCTTCAGCTCAAGCAAAGGGCAAGGTCCTTTCTCCTTTCCATGAACCAATAGATCCACCCGTTGAGTACGAAGAGCCCATCCCATGGTGGGCTGCAAAGGCAATGGAACCTGAATGGATCATCGATGATCGATTACTTACCCAAAATGATCAGACCGCATGGTCTATTAGATATATGGAACAAGCACAGTTAGGTGCCCTATACCAGCCATTTCATACATAGTTTTATCCTCGTCTGGTTCGCTTATTTTATCAAAACGTAAAAGTATCCCCAACAGTTGGTCAGTTGGAGACCGAAATTGATAATAGGAAGTTTTATTTCAATCTACAACACATAGCCCAAGCTATGGATTGTAGTCCCAATTTTGACGTAAGTCTAGGACTGCAAATGTCAAGACAAAGAGATGTGAAGTTTCATCACATCACTACTAAGATGACTGATGGGCAGACCTCTTCTGCTCACAGCTTGGCAGTCCGTCATAGCCAACTACCACAAAAAATGTGGTTTTTAGATTGTGTATTTTGTTACAATTTATATCCCATGCAGCATGAGAGAGAGCGCCGAGATGCTCTTTTACAAGCTTCTTCGCTGTTTATGAAAATCAATGGTTAAATGCCCCTAGGGTGGTATGGGAAGGCATTAAATATGCCAACATCCATTTACAAAGTAATGTCGCTAATCCCATGCCATCATGCCCCTATCCTTGTTTAATTTCTTGTCTTCTAGAAAAACATTCAGATAGTGTGAATCAAGTTCCCTATCAGATTCCCCAGGGTGAAGAAGTCCGCACGGATAATATGCGGGTCTTTAGCCCTGCTATCTGGCGAAATGCATGTCAAAGGTCATCCCAAGCGGTGCGAAACCGCCAGGCTCACTAGATCCGTTCTCCTCCACAAGTACCACCCTCGATACCAACTCAAGACATCCCCATTCCCCCTCAATCTCACACTCAAGACCAAACCAAATTGGTTCCCTTAGCACGTGAAACATACACTAATGCTACTTTGGCACAACTCATACGTGAAAACCATGAGCAGACCCTTCTCCAATTCGATAATTTATATCAAAATTATTATATGCTCCATCAACGCATTGATTATATTGAAGAAGTAACCAATATCATGATGGAAGCTGCAAACCCTTACATTGGGCGAGCGCGCAACTACGTCTCCCAATACACTCGCAATGCAGCGTTACTTGTCCTAGGGTTCCAGCAAGATTTTCAATAATAAGAAGTTGGTCCTTCCTCAGCAGGACAACAGCAACAAAGTCCACAGCCTGTTAATATATAACCTCACAAGCTCGTAGTTAATATATTACATTTTAATTTTGCATCAAATTGAGTTCATCTCTAACAAGATTGTCTATTAGTGGTTACTTGTGTGATATATATATATCATTGTTGTCTCGATTAAATACTTGATGAGTATTGTGGTTATAGATCTAGTTATTCTCTCTGTCATATCTAAATTTTGATTGTGGTTCTACCTGTTTGATTTTGAATTTGATTTTTGCCTTGGGTTGATTTTCTTGTTATTAAGCACCACATATTATATGGGCATTACGGCATTGATGTTCGCTATAGTAGCATTCACCTACTGCTCATCGTTGCCTCGATTTATTTTCGAGGACGAAAATTCCTTAAATAGGGGAGAATGTAAAGATTACCAGAAATTATACTCTACGCAATATATATAAGAGTCCGGTCGGGTCAAACATGTCGTCAAATTGATATATGATATATATAGATATATCTATATCTATAGAATCTACATATATATATATATAATTATATACCTAGTGACTATATGACTCCTAAGCTAGCCCAGCCCAGCCCAGCCCATTAGGATAATGGATAAGCCTAAGTGGCCGCACCATCAATTGAAATCGTCGGGTTTTAAATGGATATATAATATATAATATATATATATATATACATATTTCATGTATAAGAGTGTAATCTGTACACTTGCAGTGTAATTTGTTCACTTAAAGTGACTCACTTGAAAGTTATAGGGGTTAGGTATATACTAGTACTAGGAGCTTAAAAGAGCTTATACAATGAATAAGTAAAACTGACTTACATGCAAGTTATTCCTTGCTTTGTCTTTTATGAGATACCTTCAGCCATGGGTACTAGCCTAACACAGAATTTTAAACCCAAGAAGCATATAAGTTGCTTGTGTTACAAATGCATTACACGGCTGCATGAGTCATTACAGACTCTCATGCACACAAAAGGTAGTTTGACTGCTATAAAAACAAAACATGAAGAAGCTGCTCCATTGCACATGCTATTCCCTTAAAAGAAATCCCAATTAGTAGAAAATCAAAACCAGCTGATAGATGTCCAAAATACATCACCTGTGCCCGCCTTTCAATCCATTGAGGTTAAAGTCATAGTTCACATGGGTGCACATGAGTCGGTCGAGAGGATTTAGAGGAAGATTACTCTGATGAGGAGAACTCATTCCGATTTTGTTCTTACAAATGCAACGAACACGATCCCGACACCAAATCCTCATCGTTATACCTACATATGCCGTAAATTTTACTAATAAGTGTGACTTGAAGCAATAGCTCTGAACTCAGCATGAATAAATAACGTCTGAGTGCAGATTGTTGCACTCCGGCAAGTTACATGGTCAGGCTTCTTATATTTCACAAGGTTTGAAAACCTGTTGAACTGAAATTGCTAGAATATTGCATATATATATATATATATTATATAGGTCTATATATATACTGTATATATCTCAGCAAAGATACAGCAGCAACCAAATACAGAGAAGCTAGGCTGAACCCTCGGCAAGCCCAGCTTTCCGCGGCAACCTCAAAGGGTTGCCGCGGCAACCTCTAGTAGCTGCTATTTTCGGCTATATTTTTTGTGTAATAGACCATGGGTCCATTATGGGTCCAGATGAGCATGAATGTGTGTCCCAGGACACCCATAAACTCAGCAAATATTATATACTAACCATTTGATGTGTATATGAATCTATACACATGCTAGGTGCAACATGGTGCATCTAATTAGACAAGAGATGATTTCTGGTCTGTGATGCTTAAGCTCACCTCTAATCAAATTCAAAGAACAGTACGTGATCAGGTAGGGAATATACCTTGTTTCCATATAATTTGTTTTATCTTATTCTCATCAGAAATTGCAATTTAGTGCTCATGAGTAATATAAAAATTTTACTAATACTTATGCTAGTTATTGATCGAATGTGGGTAATCTTGTTTAACACGTAAACTCAGAACAGTTGATGATAAATATAAATAATAGTTTTATTCATATAGATTATAGTAAGAACTCTTCAAAATGATATGAAAGTAAGATCAGTTGAAGAGACATTGAAAAGATATGATAGTTTTATATGCTGAGGCAGTTTAGGAGAGTAAATAAATCCAGTATACACTAAATGCATTCCAGCTTAAACATGCAAGTTTATTTAATATTAATGCATCAGTCATATTGCACCTTTTAGATTATGCTATCTGTTATATTGTTCATGTGTTATCACTTCGTCTTCAGTCAAGTGATCCCGCTAACTCGAGAGCTTGATTTTCTTGGCCCAAGTGATCCCGCTAACTCGGGAGCTTGACAAGTGATCCCGCTAACTCGGGAGCTTGATTTCCTTAGTTCAAGTGATCCCGCTAACTCGGGAGCTTGACAAGTGATCCCGCTAACTCAGGAGCTTGATTTTTCGATTTCTTCTGTTTCAGCCTGCATGTATATCTTGTCTCAGCTGGATTTCTCATACCTGTTACTTCATGTGTTAATTCAGCATATTAGCATGTTATATTTGTCTTATAAAACTAGAGTCACATTCTTTATTTTATTTATGCTTCTCAATGTGAATGTGATAAATTGTCAATGTATGATAACAATGTAATATTCTCTACTAAGCTTTGATGATAGCTCATTCCACGACTTAAATGCCTTAGTTGTAGAGCCTGATCCGGAGTATGTTGCAGATCCTACTTATGTGCCCGACAAGGAAAAGGGACAAAACGACGATGACGAAGATGAGGACGGCGATTTTCCAGAAGAGTTCTTCCCAAAATAGGTTTGTGGCTTGTGAAGATAGAGGAGATAGAGTGAGAGAGAGATAGATAAAGTAAAAGACATGTATAACTGATATATGGTAGCTTCAGATATTTGTGTTATTTTTGGATGTATAGGTTTTCTTTCCACTGTTTAGGTGACGGGTGGCCATCATCGGTGGAAAGCTATACATCAGATTGTTTGATCTTATATATAGTGTTTCTAGTTTCATGCTTAGATAAATAACAGATACTAATTTTTTTGTCATATTAGTAACTGTCCGAGTAATTACATTGCTTCCGCATTTGCACAACATTGAACCCCCTTGATGAAAGGATCATGTTAGGTGATCCGACGACGCGACAGTTCCTTAACGATATTCAGGAAGGGAACGTCGGGTTGTTACATACTAGCACTTTGCTGAGAGTCTGGAATTATCCCTCTTCATGAATTTCATGGAATTATCCTGAGAAGCTAGAATTATCCCTCTTCATGAAATTAAATGAAAGTGTTTGTATTCATATAAACTGAGACTAATTATAGAACATCACTGTATAAAAAAGAGAAGAAAATCTGACGATAAAGGGATTTTGGAGATGGAAGCTGCTGCACTTATGATGTAAGCACCGACGCTTCAGTTAATGAGCGTGTTGAAACGAATTCAGCGAAAAAAGACAGCACACCCCTAAAAAATTGTAAGGCCACTCACACGCCACTTAGAGGCTATGACACGACGCTTGGAATATAAACAGTCACTGCAATAAATTATGTTGGACAAGACTGCACGAAAGTTGTGCCGCTAAACTCAAGAAGCGTCCCCGCCCGTATTTGAAGCGATGACGCTTCAAATTTAAAGCGTCTATGACAAACTTTACCGTATCAGTCATTGACTAAATTTTTCCTAAGTTAATCTTTTATTTAATCAACTTCTTTATTAATCTATATAAATATTAACTTCCATATTAATTTCTGTAAATATTAACTTCCAAAAAATAAAGAAATCATATAAATGAGAGAAGCTCTCCGATGGCCTTCTCCCTTTCATTTAAACGAAAAGCTGTGAGATTGAATTTATATAAACGAAAGATATTTTATTTTTATAAAGTATTACTTATAAAAGTACAGAGTAGAAGAAAAAAGAAGAAAACTTAAGAAAAATCTATAGAGACAGACAAACACCAACACAACTCAGCCATCTGAGACATCAAGAGGGTGGAGAGGTAGACGACTCTCCCTTCAAATTACGTCGTAATTCGTGCAGTTGCCTCTCCAACTTGCAAGAAATGTCTTCAATTGCGGCCATCAAGGGTTGAATCACATCCAACAAACTTTGAAACCTCTTTTTCTTCTGGGCGAGAAGGGTTAGAAGTTTCTTAATATCCCTGATCGTCGAACTTAGAAAGGTTCGATTAAGAAGATGAAATACTTCCGTAATCTCGGACGATAACTCGAGTTGCTCCGCCATGGTGAAGGGAGTTTGGTTTGGAGACGGAGGTAAAAGAAAAGATATAGAATGAAGAAAAAAGTGACGAAATGCTAAAAGGCATTTTTTTCAGATACGAAGAGCCGCAACAATAAATTATGTTGAAAAATACTGCTCAGAAAGACAACACACTCCACGACTTGAAATCCTCAAAATTCAGAAAAATAAAATGCCGCTTACTGTCAAGAAGCATCATCGCAGGTAATTGAAGCACTGACACTTCTATTTAGAAACAATGACAATTCTATTTAAGAGTAATGACGCTTCTTATTAAAAGCGATGACGCATTGATTTATCGGCGATGTCGCTTGTAACGATAAGCGCCATTGGTAACATAAGAAAGTGGTGTGCTTCTTATCATATTTCGAGAAAATTTCATAGATTATGCACGGCCAGCGCAATAAAAAAGAAGCGTAAGGATTTACGAAATCCCTCTGTGACGACAGTACACCTATAACAGTCTATTTAATGAAGTTGTATGACAAATCGCTAATTAAAGGGCATTATTGCGCCCAATTTTTTTCATCTTCTGTATCTCCTTGGATTATCATTTCATCTTCCTCTACCCAGACCAAAATGCATCGTAACATTTTGAGGAGGAGCCACCGTATCGCGCGTCAACATTTTATCTGTTCCTACGATGATTCAGTTATCGACATCCCTCACGACAGCAAACTGGTTGTCATCCCCGACAACGAGTATGTGGTTCCCCCTACCCCTGAAGAAGTTATCATTATTCCAAATGATGACGACCTTCAAGTTATACTGCCGATGGTCGGAGACCCCGTGTCCCTTCTTATCCCGCCTGCAGAGCCGGTGCTTCTTCTCCCGGCTCTGCAGCAGGTTCTTCTTCTTCCACCTCCACCCCAGCCACAACAACCGCCACCATCTCCACCGCCAGCATAACAAACTTACCACACCCGCCTACACCTCTACTGCCATTTCCCCCAACATTTACACCTCTACCTCCACCGCTACCTCCACTGCCAACCATCACTTTCGACATTTTCATAAAATTTGGCATCCTCCCCCAACCAATCACCTCCTTCAAAACCTTGTTTAATTTCATTAGACCCATTTACGATAAAGAAAGACAGTGTATAAGAAGACGGTGTATACAAAGTATTTTGACGTAAAGAAATGATTTTAATTATGAATGAAATTTTTTAGCATGAGTAGTAAGCTATTTTTTACTTGATTCTAATTACAGTTCTAGTAAGATAAGCATGTCGAAAATGAAGCGCCGACGCTAAAAATACAATGTCACGCGCCAATGCTTCTAGAAACGATGCGACCACGCTTCGATTGAGAGGCGCCTGCGCCTCCTACTACTCAAAGCGCTTGCACTTTTTATAATATTGATTCACTGTGAATCAGTGATAATGCTTCTCTGTCTAGCATTAGCAGGCATCAGACCCATGTTCAATTTCATCAAACCCATTTATGATAAACGAAGACGATATAAATGGGAAGCGGCAATACAGACCTGAGAAGCGCCTTCACATCAACCAAGAGGCGATAGCGCTTCAACTAAGACGTGATGATGCATCAGTTCAGATGCGATGGAGCTTCGACAACAAGACCTGTTTATGATAAAGAAAGATAGTGTAAAGAAAGATGATGTAAAGAAATAGATTTGATTTATGAATGAAAACTTCTATACCTAGATTAGTAAATCTTTTTTCTTTATAAATAACTCTGAGTAGTAAGTAAAATGATGCTTCATGAGAAAAGTTAACATTGTCAATGGTTCCAGGTTGAGTCGCAGGTGCTTCACTTGCCTGGGATCCAATAGACGCACGGGATTAAAAAGAAGTGCCAGCGTAGATGCTTCAATGACGAAGCTACTATGCTTCAAAAACTTAGCGTCGTCGCTTCCTTCACGAGAGCCATCACTTCTCGTATGTGACGTTGTCCCCTCCGAATGATGGTCACAAAACATGGAAATCAATCCTTAAATCACCGAGAATGAACGCATAAAAAGAAAAAAAGTTTAACACATGGACAAATTACAAATGGCTAGCCACATGACAACGAATACAATATAGCGAACCATTAGGGCATCAAAAGAGAAGCGCCCACGCTTCATATATGAAGCAATGATGCTTTGAATGGATGCGCCTGCCCTTCCTTATCAGAGTGACTTGGTGAGACCACACGTTCCCTCGTGTCTTCTTTTGTTTGGCTCTATCTAGTGCTATCAGCCATCATCCTGACCTTCAGAAGCGCGCAAGTTATCATTTTATGTCCCAACTGACCACAATCCTTACAATGGTGTCTCTTCTTTTGTGATTGTTCAAAACCAACCTCGATTTGAAACTTCATTCTGTCATTATTGCTTGGCCTACCTTTGGTGGCACATCATATTGGATCTCGCACTGTAATATTGGCATGTTTTTGCAATGAAATTCCTTCACTAGGCTGGGAGGAGGCGCCTGAACAGGACGCGATGCTAGTCCCTCTTTCATTCTCCTCTCTCGTTCTAATGGCCTCTACACCTTCTAATAGTTTCATCATCCCTTCCAATGTGTAATCCATCAAGCGATTTGATTCTATCCCCAACTGAATTAACTTCAGTCCAACTTCTCTCACCTTCCATATTTTCATCTTAGAGACAGAGTTGGAATCCTCTTTGTCACTCACCCCCAAACTTATAGTACTGTATCTAGCATCTTTTTTCCGCCGATGTAAAATATACTTAGAAGGAATTTGGTCTACCTCTTCCTTGAAGTAAACTTTGAAGATATGAGAACACAACAAACCCTCTGTCTCAAAGTGCTTGTAATTACAAGTGGCCATAGCATCTCCACATTCGAAACAAACTTTGAATGTTCGACTACTATCCGCCCTGGCATTCCCACCACTTTTACCACTTTCACAAACTTAGAATACAATAATTGCCCTGGCTTCTTGTTCAAGCACCTTTTGGGCCTTTAAAGAGGCAAACTTTCAGAACTCATAGTGGAATCTATCGAACGTGGTTCTCATATGCATAGCAGCGACATGCCTCTCAATTGAATTTTTGAACAAATGCGCCGGTGTCGTAGACATTGAGACGAGACCCTCCCTATTTTCTTTATCACGACATGATTGGACTGCAAGATCATACTGCTTGACAAATTTCATCAAACTCTTCTAGGCATTGACATAGGTATCAAAGAAAGAATTTATACTTTCTCTGCGTTGCATAATGGTCATGCCGGCCCAAAAGGTATCGCTCAAGTATCATGGAATCTATTTCCTTCTAAGAGCGTACATTTATTTCAACCACTCGTTGTCTTGCAATTGAAACTCCTCTACTAGTTCTGTCCATCTCCTTTCAAAATTATCAACCATTTTACTGAACTTACACTGATTGTACTTTTGCCCAAAATTCTGAAACTTTACCTTCAGCTGAGAAAGATGGTTCAATCCATTCCTCCCTATGTGTCATAAGTAGAGGTGATGCGTGGTCCCCAAAAGAACTTCAGAGATGGCTTCAAGCCCATACGTGGCTTCCATTCATCGCTCGTATTCTCCACACCTTCACAAGAATCAAGCATTTCGATATCCCTATCACCACCAAGTGGAACTCCTATTGCAAAAGAAATCGTCTCAGGCGGGAGATTTAAATCAACACCACCTACATTGAATCTTCCAATCGAGTCCATTACAATGCCCTACATTAGACCAAAAATGGGCTACTAAGGAAACAAATTACGTAAGAAGCGATGACGCTGTCATACTAAGCGCAAGCGCTTCAATATGGAAGCGATGACGCTTCACAATCTTTGCGTCGTCACTTTCTATCTCTTCAAATAAGAAGCATGTGCTTATAAATTATATATTTTCGAATGCTTATAATTTTTTTTATCTCCTCCCTATAAATAAGTGAAGGGATCCATCAACTATGAGTAGATGAGAAAACTGATCCACAAAAAAGCGATGACGCGACCATACAAAATGCCAACGCTTTAATATGGAGGCGATGGGGCTTCTAACTCATAGCGCCATTGCTTCTCAATCTTTGCGCTGTCGCGTCCTATCGTTTCAAATAGGAAGTGTGCACTTATAATTTATATATTTTTGAATGCTTCCCAATCGTTGCGCCGTCGTTTCTAACACGTAGCGCTGTCGCTTCTAACCCATTCCAGCCGCTTCTCAATCTTTGCGTCATCACTTCCTATCGCTTCAAATAAGAAGCAGTATCTCCACCTTATAAATAAGTGAGGAGATCCATCAACTACGAGCATATGAGGAAACTGATTCACAGACGAAGCGTCGTCGTGTGGGCGCAGAAGCGACGATGCATCTGATGCCATATATATTTGAATGTTCTATAAGCTGAAAATAATATACAAGAAAATGAATTAATACTTACCTCAAATATCAATCTTCTGGTCTTCTATCCAGCACGTGTTACCTCAAAAAGAGCAAGTTGTTTGTTTTGCGCTTTTATCGAGTACGTGCTCCATAGAAATAAAGAAAGCACTTTCTTCTGTGCTGTAAGTTATCTCTTCTGCGCTTCTATCCAGTACGTGCTACAGAAAAATAGAGAAACTTGTCTCTTCTGCGCTTCTATCCAGTATGAACTCCAGAAAAATTGAGAAACTTATCTCTTCTGCGCTTCTATCCAGTATGCGCTCGGGGATTTTCATGAAAGTTGCCTCTTCTGCACTTCTATCTAGTACTTCCCTCCTGGAAATAGGAGAAAGTTATCTCTTTGCCCTTCTATCCAATCAGAGCTCCAGGAAAAATGAGAAAGTTGCAAGCCTAAGAGAGGAAATAAAACAATAAAAAGGATGAACCTGAATAAGGAGGGAAAAAGAAGGAACCTGTAGCAAATTTTAAAAAAATTTACCGCCATTACATTCGACAAGACCTTCCCCTTGGGAACAACACTTCCTTTCAGGTATAGCCTTTCCTAATTCCCCTACTGCCTACTTTACCTACCACTGACACTAGGAAACCCCCGCTGTGGCTAACCCGGGTTAGTGCAAAAGCACTTTCCACGTGTCTGCTCCCCATTGGGGGAGCATAGAGAAATCTCTACCCCCGTGCGCATTTTCCCTTTTCCCATATATATATATATATATATAGGGAAAAGGTGTTCGTCCTCCATTGGTGGATGCTCAAGCATGCTCCAAGATTGGGGAAAACCTCTAATTGGCAGCATGACACCAAATGGATCGCACATAGAGCACGGGTGCATTGCTTAGATCATATTTGGCAAATTTTTTTTTGAAAACTCATCTCCATCATGTATTTTTTGAGCCTTGAAATTTAAATCATTAAAATTAGTCAAGCTTTAATTAAGGCCTTAAAAAGAACATTTTTGAAATATTTTTTTGGGAAATTGATCTAAGTTGTTCCCTTATGCTCCCCATCGCACCTAAATAGCGTTTTTGATGCCACATTGATCTCCACAAGCTCTTGGAGGACACTTGAGTGTCCTCCCAATGAGGATGAAACTGACTCTCTCTCTCTCTCTATATATATATATATGTAGAGAGAGAGAGGGTCGGAGATATGAGCCCGGGCATAGAGATATCTCTATGCCAATTGATATGAGCGCGACACGTAGCGCCCTTTTTTTGAAGTGATGGGTAGCATGGGGCCCACTATACTAACTAGGGTTACGCTTTTAAAAGTTAAATACCCTTTCAGCCATTATTCTTGACTTTTTAAAAGTCTCTTTCTTTTCTCTATTTTTTCAAGAAACTGTTAGACTTACTTTTTCATGCATATTTTACTTAAAAAATATGGCACCCGGTAGCGAAGTGCTAGCGCCTCGAGAGCGAAGCGCCAACACCTCAAAACGAAGTGTCGACGCTCCTAAAACAAAGCATCGGTGCCCCTAAAATGAAGCATTGACACCTTGTTTTAGGGACTCCGGCGCTTCGTTTAGGGGCATCGACGCTTAAAAAAAAATAAAATAAAAATGATTG
This sequence comes from Chloranthus sessilifolius, assembly GCA_021018995.1. Lineage (NCBI taxonomy): Eukaryota > Viridiplantae > Streptophyta > Magnoliopsida > Chloranthales > Chloranthaceae > Chloranthus > Chloranthus sessilifolius. The sequence goes on along the minus strand of CM037592.1, from coordinate 54,052,200 downwards.
AAGCATCAACGCTTCATTTAGGGGCATTAGCACTTCCATATAAAAAAAAAATTTAATCGAAGCGTCGGCACTTTGTTTAGGGGCACTGGCGCTTCCATAAAATAAATAATAATAATAATAAAAATAAATAAAATCTAATCGAAGTGTCGGCGCTTCATTTTAGGGGCGCTAATGCTTCCATAAAAAAAAATATAAAGAAACAAATAAATAAATAAAATTTTAATCAAAGCATAGACGCCCCTAAAACAAGGCGTCGACGCTTCTCTACAGAGGTGCTAGCGCTTCACTATTGGGCGCTCATATTTTTTGTGTAAAATATATCTGAAAAAGTAAATATGATACTTTCTTAGAAAAAGAGAGGAGAGAAAAAAGAAAGAAACGTTAAAAAGACTTCTAAAAAAGTCAAGAATGACGGCTGAAAAGGAATATAACTTTTAAAATATTTTAAAGTTTAACTCTAGCTAATAAAGTGGGCCCCATGCCACTCATCACTTCACAAAAGAGGCGCTACGTGTTGCACCCATATCAATTGGCATAGAGATATCTCCACGCTCGGGTGCATTTTTCCCTGTGCCATATATATATATATATATATATGGCAAAAGGGAAAATGCGCTCGAGCATAGAGATTTCTCTAAGCTCCCCCAATGGGGAGTAGACACGTGGAAAGTGCTTTTGCACTAACCCAGGTTAGCCACAACAGGATTTTTCTAGTGTTAGTGGTAGGTAAAGTAGGCAGTAGATACGTACCGAAGGTTATACCTGTCGGAGGAAGGAAGCATTGTCCCCAAGGGGAAGGTCTTTTCATGATATGGCTGTAAAATAATTCAAAAAATGATATATGTTCCTTCTCTTTCCCTCCCTTGTTAGATTCTTACTCTCCCTCGTTTCTATTTCCTCGTTATACAGTCTCTCTCTCTCTCACTAGTTCTCTTTCACTGAAGTTCTAACGCATTAGAAGCGCACAACTTTCTCTCTTTCTCTCTCTCTCTCACTGGAGCGCTGACGCTATAAAAGCGAGCAACTTTCTCTCTCTCTCTCTCTATCTCTCTTATTGGATAGAAGTGCATAAGAGATAACTTTCTCTTTTTTTCTAGAGGTCGTACTGGATAGAAGCACAGAAGAGACAACTTTCTCTTTTTTTCTTGAGCTCGTACTAAATAGAAGCGTAAAAGAGGCATATTCCTCTTTCTTTCTAGAGCTTGTATTGGATAGAAGCACAGAAGAGACATATTTCTCCTTTTTCCTGGAGATGGGGCCTGATAGAAGCACAGAAGAGTGATATTTGAGGTATGTTTGGACATATATGTGTATTATTTTTAGCTTACATATCATAAAATTATAAACCATAACATATATATATGTTATAGATCTGTCTGGGTGGCAGCGCTTCAAAATAGTCAGCGACATCGCTTCGTATGTGGAGCGGTTTACTCATCTTCTCATAGTTGATGGATATCTTCACTTATTTACAGGGTGGAGATCATAAAATTATAAGCATTAGAAAATATATAAACTATAATCGACGTAGAGCACATGCTTCATATGTGAAGCAATAGGAAGCAACGACGCGTGGACATAGAAGTGACGACGCTTCTCAATCATAGTGTCATCGCTTCTATATTGAAGCGCTGACGCTTTTTATGGCTGCATCATTGCTTCATTATGAATTATTTTTATGAACTACATAGTTGATTTGATTTTTGTCTAATGTAGGGTCTGTAATGGACTCCATTGGAGGATTAATGTAGGTATTGTTGATTTAAATCTCACCCCTGAGATAGTTTCTTTAGAAGGAGTTTTACTTGGTTGTGATAGTGATATGGAAATGTTGGATAGTTCTGTAGGGTCTGAGAATTCCAGCAAGGAATGGAAGCCATGTATCGGCTTGAAATTCAAATTTGAAGACAAGACATATAACTTCTGTAATTTATACGCCATGAAAATTGGTTTCAGTGTTAGGAAAAGTAATACTTACAAATCCGTAAAGGGAGAGATTATAAAGAGAAAATCAGTATATTTGTTCGAAGGGTTCAAGCAGCCTGACAAGTGAAAAATAAATGTTGATATAAAGTGTTCAAGAGATAACAGATGCGAATGTGAGGTAAGGTTAAGATTACGATCGACGACCGAAAGTTGTGAGAGGTAATGAAATTTAGAGAGCAACATAATCATCAGTTGTATACACCTATGAAGGTAAAGGAACTACGATTATATAATAAAATGACCAGAGCAAGTAAATCGTTGATAGGAGCATTTGATGGCATAATTCCTCCTTCAAGATTTCTACCATTTTTTCGAGTTTGGATGGAGAGGCTGGGGTGACGGTAAGCCCTCAATAAACTCGGGATACCTAAAGGAGAGAAAGGAGAGTAACATTCATCCGATATGCGTGAACATGATCAAATCCTTCATTGATAAGCAAAACAAAAGAGATGGTTTCTTTTTTGAAGTCGAACTAGATGAAGAATATCGTATGCATAGTATTTTTTGAGCTGATCACAGGCTACAGATGGCATATGAATGTTTCGGTGATGTGATCGTATTCGACACCACTTACAAAACAAATAAGATGCTGCTACCTTTCGCCCCATTCACGGGGGTCAACCATCATTCGCAGATGACGCTTTTTAGATGTGCGTTGCTCGTAGATGAGACGGAGGAGACATTCATTTGGTGGTTTAACATGTGACTGAAGTGTATGGGTCATAAGAAACCTAATGCAATCATCACTGATCAGTGCAATGAGATGAGTAAGGCCATCACTGAAGTTCTTTCAGGGACCACACATCGCCTCTGTATATGGCACATAGGGAGGAATGAATTGAACCATCTCTCTCTGTTTAAGGTGAAGTTTGAGAATTTTGGGAGAAAGTACAATCAGTGCAAGTTCGGTCAAATGTTTGATGAATTCGAAAGAAGATGGGTAGAACTTGTCAAGTAGTTTCAATTTCAAGACAATGCTTGGTTCTAACAAATATACACTCTTAGAAGGAAATGGATTCTATGCTACTTGAGCGATACCTTTTGGGTCGGCATGACCACTACGCTATGAGGAGAAAATATAAATTCTTTCTTCGATACCTATGTCAATGCCCATACGAGTTTGACAGAATTTGTCAAGCAATATGATATTGCCGTCCAATCTCAACACGATAAAGAAAATAGGGAGGATCTCATCTCAATGTCTACAACACTGAACTTCTTGTTCAAAAATTCAATCAAGAGTCATGCCACTGCTGTGTATATAAGGACCATGTTCGATAGATTCTACTCTGAGTTTTAAAAGTTTGCCTCTTTTAAGGCCCAATAGGTGGCCGAAGAGGAAGCCGAGCCAGTTATTGTTTACCAAGTGTGTAGAAGTTTCGGGGATGGCATGGAGGATAGCAATCGAATATTCAAAGTTCATTTCGAACGTGGAGATGCCAGCACCACTTGTCATTGCAAGCACTTCGAGACAAAGGGTTTGTTGTGTTCTCACATCTTCCATGTTTACTTCAAGGAAGAGGTAGACCACATCCTTCTAAGTACATTCTACCTTGATGGATGAAAGATGCTAGATACAGTACTGTAAGTTTGGGGGTGAGTAACAAAGAGGATTCCAACTCTGTCTCTAAGATGAAAATATGGAAGGTGAAAGAAGTTGGATTAAAGTTTATTCAGTTGGGGATAAAATCGAATCGCTTGGTGGATTACACGTTGGAAGGGATGATGAAACTAGAAGGTGTAGAGGCCATTAGAATGAAAGAGGAGAATGAAAGAGGGACTAGCATCATGTCCTGTTCGGGCGCCTCCTCCCAGCCTAGTGAAGGAATTTCATTGGAAGAACATGCCAATATTATAGTGCATGATCCAATAAGATGTGCCACCAAAGGTAGGTCAAGCAACAATGATAGAATGAAGTTTGGAATGGAGGTTGGTTTTGAACAATCAAACAAGAAGAGACGCCATTATAAGGGTTGTGGTGAGTTGGGTCATAAAATCATAACTTGCCCGCTAAAGAGGGTCAGGATGATGGCTGCTATCGCTGAAGAGAGCTAAACAGGATAGGGGACAATGGAATGTGCGGTATCACAGATTAACAGTGAATCAATTTTATGAATAGCGTAATCGCTACGTGTAGGATGCACAGGCACTACACAGTCGAAGCATGGTCGCTTCATTTTGAAAGCGTGGGCATGTAGCATTGGCACTTCTTTTTGGATGGTCTATGGCACTTCATAAATGATGCCTCGTACAAGAAGAGATGGGGCTTCTGGAAGGAAGCAACGACGCTAGAAAAATGAAGCGTGCCACTGTTTGATCTTTCCCATGGCGCCTATTGTTAGAAGCATCAGTGCTGCTTGTTAGAGGCCATTAATTGAAGTGTCAACGCTATAATTAATATGTGACAGAAAGAATATTGCCCATGGACATCCTCAGGATAAACATTATTTATTACAACGATTGTTCGTATCCCAAAAAATACCTTTTAGCCTGCCGTCAGTTTAATCTTCACTCTATATCATTTCTTTTGCCTTTCATCCCCAAACCAAACCCCCTTCATCGTGGTGGAACAATCCAACTCTGAGATTAGCCAAGCCTTTAGATTCCTCGATCGTATCATTGAAATTGAGAAGCGGAGGTTCTGGGGCAACAACTCGTGCTTCTGGCATAGACGAAGGCGCGGTTTGAAATGATGAAGGACAAGATTGAAGAGAATGTGGCTGTGATTGAAAATATTTCTGCCAAGTTTGAGGGCCAGCTGCGCGAACTATGATGCCGGCCGAAGGGGGAGTCGTCTACTCCCAAATGATGGCTCCACACCCCCTTGATGGAGTCTCAGTCGGGATTGCTGATGTCTGTTTGTAGATTTTTCTTAGATTTTCTCATCTTTTTTGTACAGAGTGTTCTGTTATATGAATGCAATATCATTTTTCTTAGATTTTCTGTCCTTGAAGAGGGAGAACAAAAACAAACCTTAAAAATATATGATGGTGTCGAGTGCATCGGACATATGATCTACAAACAAAGTCAATAACTTCTCCCAAATTTTAGAGAATTCATGTCCGGGATAGCTCCACAGAACCGTCAATGCTTCAATAAGATGATTGTCGAAGCATCATCTCTTTTAAGTTGAAGCGTCATCGCTTCTAAGTTGTAGTGCCATCGCTTCTACGTTGAATTGTCATCGCTTATTACAATAAACAACAAAAGCAATGGCATTTCGAGAAGGAATCGTCCACATTTTATTTTTTGATGTGCGAGTGCTTTGATTATGAAGCAACATTGCTTCCCATTTGAGTGACGATGCTTTCTAGCGAAGTGAAGCTGCTACATGTATGAAGCGCACGCGATTCAACCTGGCACCAATGACTATCAAGTAAAAAGAATTTAATAATCATTTAAAAAGATTTCATTTATAAATCAAAATTATTTATTTACTTCAAACTTATTTCTATACATTGTCTTTTTTTACACTGTCTTTCTATATGGTCTTCCTATACACTATCTTCCTTGATCGTAAATGGGTCTAATGAAATTAAACATGGTTTTGATGCATTGGTCGATCTAGCGGACACTAATTCAACCTTTGATGAGGTCATCGCAAGGATCTGTAGGAGCCAGGATTTCATTGTCTATAAAATACCAAAAAAGACACGCAAACATTGTGGAGATGAGGAGGCTGAGGCCAAGGGGAAATGTAAAGACCCAAAGTTTGATTTCCGAACCATCCGACTTGAAATGCATGCCCGACGGGTCATGCAGTTCAAGGAAATAAACTTGACTTGATAAGTGAAATAAGAATAAGAACTAAAGGTGAAATGGCCGTTAGATAAGATGATGTATGCTAAGGTGTGGTGTATAGGTGTAACGCCCAACCTAAGACCTTAAGTATAAACGTTAAGCTTAGAAGGAAAATTCGTTCCTTGCTTTGTTGCTTGAGACCTAACTTGTAAAGAAGAGAAGAGGAGAGGAAGACAACTCTAGAGTATGTGTGTGTGGAATCGATAGTGAGGAGATCGATTTGTAAAACCTTTATGTGTGAAAAAAGGAGAGCAAAGGATTCAAAGATTTGACCATTGAAGTGCAGATCTGGAAATTGGTAAGTAAATTAGGTTTTTTTTGGAGTATGTGCAATTGTGATGGGTTAATGGGATAATAAATGCCTTAGAAGAGTTGAATTAATGTGTGAGTGTGTGGGGTGATTGGGCAATAAATGTCCTAAAATTCATAGTATATACTATGGGTTTTGGGAAAGAACAAAACTAAAAAGAAAAAGCTTGAAGAGATGGGTTTCTGATAAAACCGATCGATCAAAATAAGAATCGATTGATTTTGTCAGAAAATGGTTATATAAATAGAACAGAGAGTTGTGTTTTCAGAAGGGGTAACCGATTGATCGAATGGGATTTCTATCAATCGATTTGGGTCTTGCGAGGATCTAGGACAGGTCGCGAGGTTCTCACGCGGTTTGAGTGGCTTCTGTGCACAACCTCGCTAGGTTGGTTGGTGACCTCGCGATGATGCTCGCCAGGTTGTGTGATGACCTCGTGAGGATGCTCGCTAGGTTGCTCGTGAGCTCACGAAGATGAAGTGTGAAGTGAGGTTGGTTTCTGAGTGAACCGATCGATTGATTTGAGAATCGATCGATCGACTTGTGAAATTGATCGATCAGTTTTGAGAATCGATTGATCGAGTGTGAAATAACTTATACAAATAGAGAATTATATTTTTCTGAAGGATACCGACTGATCAAGATATATTTCGATTGATCGATATTTGAAATCGATCAATCGAATTTGGATTTGATCGATCGATTTCATCTCATTCTGGCAATTGTCAGTTTTGAGGAAACGGACTTTTAAGACCTCTTTCACTTCTTTAGTTTTGACGTGTAAGACGTGTTGATGTGAACTAGGTTCGGATTGTGAACGTGTGATGTGAAGGTACCATTGTGAAGGGCAGACTTCGTGTGGATTGCGTATGAGGTAGGGAAAATTCTATAGCATGTACCTTGTCACGATAAGTATATGAATTATGATGTGATATGTGTGTGCGTGTGTGTGTGAAAATTATGAAACCTTGTCATTCTATTACCTGAGCATTGTACCCAGATTCAAGTGTGATAAGTGTGTGAGTGTGACATGTGTGTGTGTGTGAGTCTAAATTCTTCAATCCTAAACCTAGCTATAAATTATCACAATACACGGTGATGAACCATAAGTTATCCTTGCATGTTGATTTAAGGTTTGAATGTGAATACTCGATTGACGCAATGGGATAACCGTGACCGACACGAAGGGATATCCGTGACCGGTATGGCGGGATATCCGTACAACTTTGTGTATCGTGTGGACCGAGAATGTTTAATGTGAGTCAGGTGACCCTGATAACGTAGTTCAGGGCTTGACATCGTGAAATAGTTCATTGAACGATGGTGGTGGGTATTCCATCGGTATAATATTGCGGCTCTCGAATATATGCTCAGGAGAGGAATTAAGTTATCAATTTAATTTTTTCTTTGTGTGAGATGTGAAAGCTTTGTAAACCACGTGTTAACTTCAGACTGCGCATATGATTCATTTTGCTTTGATCTAAATTCTTTTCAATGTGCTTTCCAAGTAATTCAATTTCAGTCATGAGATATATGGGTAATGTGGTTCAAATGCATGCTATGGATATTTTCTCTATTGAGCTTGGATGAAGCTCACCGTTCGACTATACGTCATAGGTTCAGGGGAAGACGCGGGTACCGGGAATATTAATTTGGAGGACTCCGAGTACGTTCTGGGGGAGGAGTCAAAGCCTCCGCCCGAGGAGTTCTTCCAGCTGAGGTAGTTACTTAGAGTGTGAGATTTTGTGTAGATTTGGCTTGGTATGTCCAGCCATTTTGTTTAGCTGATACAAATGCTTGTAATTAAATCACAACATTATTTTGTGAACCATATTTCGGTAAGGAACGGCCCTTACCGGTGGTTCTTTTCGGTTCTTTTGTTTATACGCACTCGCATGGAATTAGAATCATTACTTTTGTGAGCGCTACTTTGATATTAGAATTGGAGATTTCTTTTGTAGTATAAGTTTGTGCTTTGTTCTGCTTTGCGTGTGGATGTGCCAAGTGTTCTGTTCGTTGTATTCGGGGTTGGTCTTACTGACCGACCTGACGGTGCGGGCTTTCGAGGCCAGAAATCTGGGTTGTCACAATTGGTATCAAAGCATAGCTTTAGAAATTTCTGATTTATCTTGGGCATGTTTTATGTGTTTGAGATTTCGTCAGAACTTAGGGACCGTCTGCTAATGGAACTTTGGTTTCATATTGCAGAAACTATTTCTAGTAGAGGTAGAGGACGGCCGAGAGGCGGTTGTAGGGGGAATTTAAGTAGTGGAGATGAGATCCCTACAAGTTCAAATAGAATTCTAGTGGGTAATAGAGTGATTCCGGGGACAAGTGTGTCGGAACAAGAGAATCAAGAAAGAAGGCACGAGAGAGAACAAGACCGAGAAGAGAGGCAAAAACAGGCGCAAGCCATGGAGGCCATGGCAACCGCCGTGGCTTAATAGACTGCATTGATGGTAGCGAATAATGCCAACAACCACAAACAACAACCCCCAACACCACCTCTTGTGCCACCACAGCCATCCGGATTTGTCGAGTTTAGGAGATTGAAGCCTCCTAGCTTTTATGGTCAAACAGATCCGCTAGAGGCGGAAAAGTGGTTGAATTAGATAGAGAAGCTCCTACTTAGACTACTGTGTACCGATGACGAGAAGGTTAGTTGGGCTTCATTTCAATTGGAGGGAGATGCCGACCCATGGTGGAAGGCGGTGTTGATGAGAAGAGAGCGAGAAAGGCCAGACGAGCCTTGGTTGTGGAGCGAGTTTGTTGAGATATTCAACAAAGAGTACTTCCCTAGACAGATTAGAGATCAAACGGCTGCAAGGTTTATGAACTTGGAACAAAGGGGAATGACCATACAGGAATACGATACGGAGTTCATTAGACTTTCGAGGTTCGCACCAGAATATGTGGCGACGGATAAGATGAAGGCCAACAAGTTTGAGCGTGGGTTAAGACCGAATGTTCGGGATAGAGTAGTCATGTTTGAATTAGAAACATATGAAGCGGTTATGGGGAAGGCCATAGTAGCCGAGAGGGAGATAGCAGAGATGTATCAATGACGTGACCAGTAGAACAAAGGAAGACATAGTCAAGGGAGACAATGGAATTACGAATTGGTGAATAAAAAATCAAGATTTACTGCACCACTTCCGAGACCTCCTACTCAAGCCAATTATATTAGACCACATATGGTTACACAAGGGAGATCAGTTCGTCAAGAGAGTCCTACTTCCGCTATAGGGGTGTTAGTCACACAGGGATTTTCGAAGGTTGCATCCTCCAGTCCCACCGAGACTTATGCTAAGTGTGGCAAATCTCACAAGACAACCGAGTGTAGACGTAGTACGGGCGCTTATTTTAAGTGTGGAAAAATGAGGCATCTAATCCGAGATTGCCCGATATTGAAATGTGAAGGGTGAATTCGGTTGGACCACAGAGGCCTACGCGACAAACATGACCTACAGTGCAAGGAAGGGCGTATGCGGTCACCGCTAAAGATGCCAACACAAGCCACGTCATCATACAGGGTATAAATAACTTTTTTATTGAAGTCATTGAATTCTCTTAGTTTAGATAGAGAAGGTGTATACATAGAGAAGTGGGAATTTTCCTATTATAAAAAATATATATATACTACCATCTATGATAAATTGATTTTGTGCTTAAATTTATAGTGCGTATATATATAACGTAGGTACGCTACAAATGTGTAAAAAGGGCAACTTCCTTTTCTATGAAGCGCGCGTTCTAATAGACCCAGGTGTTGGTGCGTGCTTTTTCTGGGTTCCTCTCAATCCCTGTTGAATCAGTGGCTCCAATTTTTTCCAAGTGGACTCTAGCGATGTGGGGTTTGGAGTGTTAGAAGTAAAGAGTTTTCTAGGAAGCTTCCTAATTAGTTGTGATCGCCAGCTGCAGATATTTAACGACACTGCAACACGTCAATGATCATGCTTTAGAGCGGGTGTGGGTTACTTCTTTACTGAATCGTCCGCCTGCGAACGTCAGCAGCTATGTCTTTTCTTATAATTTAGATAGTTTAAATTTTCTTTTATTTCCTATTATTGTTATAGTTCTGATCAGTTTAGACTTCCCTGATTCTGTTATGAGTTTAGTTATATAAGTTTATTCTAATCCTATTAAGAGTCTAGTTAATTTTTACTATTCCTATCCTTATTAAAAGTCTTATTAATTAAATGTCCTAATCCCATTAGAAGTCTGATTAATTTTAGTCTCCTAATCCAATTAGAAATCTAATTATGATCAGGTTTCCTAATTATACTAGGAGTGCACATGTAGTAGTTATGGTGAAACTCTAATTAAATCAAGCATGCTAATTGTACTGAAATTTGAAGTAGAGGAAGTATACTAGTTGTATTGACATTCTAATTAAATCAAGTATAACAGTCTTACCAGAATTCTAATTGAAATAGAGAACTAGTTTTACTAAAACTCTAATTTAAGCAATGAATTAATCAAATTGAAATTCCAATTAGAGCAAGAAATTAACCAATTAAAATCTGATTTAAAGAAATTAATCAATCATACCAAAATCTAATTAACTTAATTAATTAATTATGTTGAAATAAAATAAATCTACTAGTTAATTATACTAAAAAGATAAGAAAAACAATTAATTAATTGTAGAATTATAGAAAAAAGGGGTTTTGGGCCCACTATGCTAAGAAGGATTGGCCTCGTTCCCGAGTACCCTCTGTAAGCTCCCTTGGGTAAATTGGATGGCTGAGATTAAAGATAAATTGGATTTTGAACTGTAAAATAGTATTTTGGATTTTTCAGAGTCGATTTCGGAGTGATAATTATGAATTAAATTATGAACTAGAATTATAGAAACTAAAATTAATAGTTAGGATTTTTAAGAATATTAAACTAAGGAATTGAAATTAAAATATAAATTTCTAGGACTGAATTTGGGTCTGAAATAAGAAAATCAGATCATATAATTATGGGCTGGTTCTAGAGTCTAAGACCTAGAACTAGAGATTAATGATAGGGCTAGAGATTAAGATTTTAGAACAGAATTAAAGCCTAGGATTGGTGCGTCGGACCGTCGAATTAAGGACTGGTTCTGAATTCAGAGAATTAGAACTAGATATATAAAATTTGCGGTCTAAAAAGGGTGCTACGGTCTCGGACTGAATATTAAAACCTATAATTAAAACTAAGAGAAAGATCCTAAGTCTAAACCCAATATTTTTACCTAGGACCGGGGCTGCGGAGAGAACTCTCGAAGATTCAAAGCTTGAATCTCGAAATCATGACTAGGTTGCTCTATAGGTCTGTCCTTGGAGTTCTCTGGTTTCAGAATCCCCAAAAAAATCTGTTCTCTCTCAAAAATTGCCAGCCTCTTCGAGCGAATTGAGAAATTTTTTTTATAGGTTTTTTTTTTCTAATTAAACACCCTGTTTTAGGCATTTAATCAAATTGTGTGCTGGTTTCTCGGTGCTTAGTAGCTTTGAGTCAATCACCGACTCAGTGAGCGATCGGCTGACTTGCTCAGTGAGTTTCCTAGTCCTAATAGCGTTAGAACTAATTGCGCGCCCATTTTGGGGTGCGTATTCTAATTAAGCGACACTTTTGAAGCATTTAATCCAGCAAACTTAGGGATCAAGGGCGATGAGGCTAGGTTGGGCGTAGGCCAATTGCGCGCTGGTGATGGGGTACTCAATCCAATTGAGTGTCTGGTGTCAGGCGCGTGATCGAGTCTCGAGGTGGTCTGGGGAAAGGAAGTCTGGTTTGAATAGGGACTGATTGCGCACTCATGATTTGGCATTCAATCAAATCGTGCGCATGATTTTAGGTGCATAATTCGGGGCTGTTCGGGTATGGGTCGAATTTGAAATGCTAGACTATTGTTTTAGCCTGTATTTCGACTATATACTATTATTTCAGCATATAGTCTCCCTACGTTGGGATCTGAGCCACAGAGCTATTATTTCAGTCTGTGTTCAGCCATGTACTATTGTTTTAGTGCATGGTCCCTACGTTAGGGGGTATGGGGCTTGAGCCACAAAACTATTGTTTTAGCTTGTGTCTAGCCATATACTATTATTTCAGCATATGGTCCCCTATCAGGGCAAAAGGGTTTGAAATGCGAGACTATTGTTTCAGTCTGCATTCTGACTATATACTATTATTTCAGTATATAGTCTCCCTACGTTGGGACCTGAGCCATAGAGCTATTGTTTCAGCCTGTGTTCAGCCATGTACTATTATTTCAGTGTATGGTTCCCACGCCGGGAGTATGGGGCCTGAGCCACAAAACTATTGTTTCAGCCTGCATCCAGCCATATACTATTATTTCAGTATATGGTTTCATATCAGGGTTATGTGGTCAAAGGTTGACCAAACAAATTTGTATATTCTGAGAGGGCAAAATGGGGGTGTCTACAAATGCCCCTCTTCGGCGCACTCTTGCGAAGTAAGAACGCGTCGAAGAAGTAGACACCCCTCATTTGAGGTGTCTTCTCGTTTCTCTTAAGAAATCATAAATGTGAACTAGGGATGCTGACATGACATGCTTGACTTTCTTATCTATCAGCGCAAACTAAAATAGAGCATTTGAAGGGCAAATGGTAGCTATTGAAGGGCACATTCCTGGTCTGTGGGTGCATGGCGCGAGCTAATAGAGGTATTTTACGTAATTGAGGTATTAGGGCATCAATCAAATGTCCAAAACAGAGTCCAGGGATCGATAATAATAAAATAAAGTATCATATAATATCGAAGGCTTTTGCAAGTCATGTCAGACCAGGCGCGTCATTGCTCACACCAATGCGCGTCAGGTGTTCCTTTTCCAATAGACATTTATAAGTTCTTAGATTAAATATACTCAATGTTCAATTTCCTAGGGGAATGGCCGGTTTGCGCTAGTAATTGAGGTGGGGGTCTTGTGAGGTGTGCTTAATTGAATTCTGTGCAGTGGTGCGTGCGCTTGATTCATCTGGAGTCAGCCACTAAGTTGGGAATTCTAGTGCTCTGAACAAACAATTCTCCGTAGTGGAGTGTGCGCTTGATCCAATTCTGTGCAGTGGGATATGCGCTTGATTGCGAGTTCAGGGGTCTTGAGAGTTAAAGGTTAGGTTTAAGTGTTATTTATTGTACGCGGGTGATGGGGCGCTTAATCAGTTTTTTTTTATATATTTAAAGAAAGGTGAGTTGGGTCTATTCATCTTGTTGCTTTATTCTTCTTTTCTTCTCTCTCTCTCTCTCTTTTTTTTTTTAAGTTTTAGTAAGTGGATTTTCAAAATTTAGGGGTTTTGAAAATGTGAAAATTTAGAGATTTTAACTTAAGATCAATTCGACGGTAAAACGAAGAAAAACATGGCTTCTGAGACGTCGCTGAGCAGTACCACCAGTATGGGATTTGTGGACCCGACCGTTATTATGGTTGTTAAGACGACACTTGGCATGCCGGATACTCCGTCTAACCTTCTCGGCGAGTACTAATGATTATCTCTTATGGGAGGACTACAGTGATTAGCGAGTCGAGAGAGACAGGTTTTGAAAATATTTGACTTAATCATAGCTAACTATATATTTATGAGAAATATTGAGTAACATAAAAAGAGTGGGTAGTACTTACCTGGGGGTGATACTTGCCTGGATTGTGCATAGCTTGTACGGTCTGGTGGTGCCGTAGTGTCACGATAGGACTTTGGAGATTTCTTCTCTTCAGGTCAGCTGTGGCAGGGCTTGGCGGTTGTAATGTGATGTCTTTGGAGAAATGATGTCATGATGGGACCTGGGGATTCTCCCTTTCTTTGGCTGCGTGCTGGGTGAGTCTTGGGGGAGAGAGAGTCCTTTGCCTTAGCGATGGGACATGATCAATCTTTCCCTCTTTTCTTCATACGGCATGGTATGTGTTGTCTGAACTTTTTTTTTTTAAGGTAGTGATGTTCACGATGGGATGCCGACTGAGTGTTGCTTTTGGTGGCATGCTGGCGTTCTCGGGAGATTTGCTTTTGGCTTCTCGCGATGGGACATGAGGGTATGGTTAATTTATTATAATGGGATTAGATATGGAGGTGATATCACATGTGTACATGTTATCACGATGGGGATGGGTGATGTCGATGCTTCCTTCTCATGTAAGGGTACATGATAGGACGGGTGAGTAAGTCATTTTTTTTTTGGAACAGCCTGTGAGGCTTCGCAATGGGACAGAAGAATTTTGATCGCGATGTGATAAAAGGTATGAGGGTGTAGATTTCGCCCAAAGTCAGGTATTGCGCGCCTATTTTAGGTCGCTCAATACGATTGCACGCCCATTTTCTGGCGTGCGATCCCAGGTTTGAGGGGCAGTTTATGCGTGTGGGAGTGTGCGTGCGATTGTATTATGCGTTATAATAGAAGCACATGATCGGAGCGTCACCAGGTCAGTGTACGGGTGACCTTTCGTCTTGCGCGGCCGGGGTTGATTGTTTGATAACCCTAAACCCTGAATTGTGCGCTATGTGCATGGCACATGATCGAATTAAACGCACATTTCTTGGTTCGTGATTGAGTCTATACTCTATATAAGCGAGGGTGCCTTCATTTATTTTTCATTCTCTGATTTAGTCTCGAGTTTTGACTTTTTTCTGGATATCTTGAGTTTTGAAATTTGTGTTTTAGTGATATTGGGTGATCTAACCGTCCGATTGGGATGTCATTTCTTCCTATGCTATTTCGCTTGTTCTTCGTCCTAAGGTGATGCTCGGGGACAAAATTATTCTGGGAGTGGGTGGTATTGGAAATGAGGGTGCTAGTCTTCACATCGGTCCTTTTTAGGGAGCAGTGAAGGCAGCGTTGAGGAGGCGGCGGTGGAGGAGGTGAAGATAGCGGAAGAGAAGGACTAAAAAGTGGAGGGATGTGTTTCCCAACCAATTCTCCTTGAAGTCTTCGATTGGATGCTCTGAGCGGAATATGCTCCTTGCTTCGTCTCAATTTTGAACCTAGTCTTCGTTTTGGGTTATAGGTGAAAGTTTTAGGTTTTTGTTTTGGGTTGTAAATTCAGGAGGTATGCCTCTGATGATACTTGTAAAAATTTTGAGTTATGAATAAAGAGGCATTTTTTTTTTTTAAATTTTGTCGTGCTTGTTTATTCGTTTAAACTTATTAGCGGATTGGTTGGATTTATCTGATTTGTTTGACTTAGTTTTGATTTAGCTTAGAGTTTTAGGATTCATTTCGAATTTATTCAGGGCTTATCCCGAGGTTAATTTGCTTTATTGAGTTTGGTTTAGAGGGTTTACTTGATTCTATTTGGTTTGGTTGGGGGCATTTTTTTGGTCCTAAATAATTTAAGGTTTCATTTTAGAGAGTTTTTTTTTTGTTTAAAGTTTTGTCTGGTTTAAGGTTTGATTTAACTTGAGTTTTGATCTTTTGTTTGATTCAACATGAGACATAAAAGGTGTGAGTTTTCAAAGATTCTAGATGGGTCCTAAATGTTTAAATCCTATTGGTTTATCTAGGCTTGGGGGGGATTGGTGTTTCTTAGGGGGTTAAGTGTTGTGTGATTATTGGCTCATCTGAGTCCGTCATGGATTATGGTCTTTCAAAGTGGGTATGTGTTTGGTTTAGATTTAACTGGATTGGAAGGGTTTAAAGGTGTGATACTTGTCATTTGGTAATTCAGGAGGTATAGTTTATAAATGTGTGAGCTAAAAGTTTTGGGTTCTTGTTGTTTTGAATTTTATTCCAAGTTTGGGATTAAAAGTTTTGGGGCATCTTTTTGTTTTGGGAATTTTCTTGTTCATTAATGTCTTTTCTTCCTTTCTTTTTTGTATCCCGGGTGTTGGACCCAAAGAGTTGTGGTTATTGAGTGGATTATTAAGAATGGATGGGATTGAGAATGCAAGGTAGCAGTCAAATTGCTGCCATACTAAGGGAAGAGGTGGAGGAGAAAAAGTTGGCAGAAAGGAAACCCAAAGATAAGGCAGGGTTAGAATTCTCGTGACCGATGCCTATTTTTCCTCGGTAGGTTCTGTAGATTCCGTATTAGTTGCTCTTCCTTATTATGGTTTCCAAGGTAAGCTTCTAAGGGTGGATCCCGTAGGTCCTGGATGGCTTTCCGTGAGCCACTCTTTCTTTTCTGTCGGTTCGGGGCAAGGGGAAGAGGTTATTATGGCTAGAATTCGTTTAAGGTGCTTTCCTTTCTCCAGGCTTCTTCGAGGTTTCTAGTTTCCGAATAAATTCGAATTCGGGCATTGCCTGAACGGGGTATTTTTTAATTAGTTTCTTGTTTCAAGTTGTATATTCAGAGGGTATGCCCTCGGTGTATTTTGTAATTATTTTATTTATGTATGAAGAGATTATGATTTTAATTTCTTTTGTAAATTCAGGTTTAGTTTATTTTGTAGCTTATTTGATTTATTTTGAGTGCGAGGTTTACTTGTTTAATTTATTTATTTTGGATCGGGGTATGTTAGGAGCATTTTTTTGTTTTGACTCAGTTTGGGCTTAGTTGGAGTGTATGAACGATGGGGATATTTTTTTTATCTAGTTTTGCCTTAGTTGGGGCAAGTTTTTTTTTGTTTAGGTTTGGTTGGAGTGTGTAAACGATATCGGGGCATTTTTTTTTAGTTTGGTCTTAGTCTGGAATGTTTTGGATCGGGCTTAACAAGGGCGTGGTTTAGGCTAATAATTAGTGTTGGAGATCAACCAATTTAGGCCTGTGAATGTGTTGTTCTGGCCAATTTTTTTTTGGAGAATTGCATGCTTCACTCCGAGCGCATAAATTAATTGCGCGCTAGAAGGTGGACGTGCGCTCAGAGAGTCATAACGTGATTAAGCGTCAGTTTCTGATCATTTGACTGATTTAAATGCATGCTATTGGGCGCGTGATTAGGGCAGTGACTGGTCACTATACGGGTGACTATTGGCATTCGTGCGCCACTGTGTGGACGCTTGAAGCGAGTATGCGCCTAGCAGGTTGCGCGCAACCAAGTGGTCGGGTTAGTTTGAGCGGGCAACGATTAGATTGCGTGCTCAAGAACGGTTGTGTGATCCAAATTAAGCGCAGAGAGAGTGGTGCGTAATTGGTGTGAATGCTTGAATTTATGCGTGCGATTTTGGCATGTCCTATAAATAGTTCAAAACTTTTCATTTTTTTCGCGCGATCCGTTTTAGTCTTCGATTCTCTGTTTCCTTATTTCTTTGTGCTCTAATTTCATATTCTCGTGATATTTTGCTATCCGACCATCTATTTCGGGGGTTGTTTCCTTCGCTCTCTTCAGTTTTTCGAGCTCTTCATTCTAAGATGGAGGGTGAGGGTATTGGTGAGCATAATATTACTATTTCTGAGTTGGAGAGGATGTTAGGGGCAGAGATGGGTGAGACTTTCGAGGCTCGAACCGACGTTGTCGGGGAGGCGGATGTTGGAGAAGTGGTTAGAGAGGAGGTATTGGAGGTTGACCAGTCGGGGGTCAGGGAGGAGGTGCTTGAGATTGAACAGGGGGTCGCTAAGGATGAGGGTGAGAGGGTTGAGGGTATTGGTGGGCACGATATTACTATTTCTGAGTTAGAGAGGATGTTAGGGGAGGAGATGGGTGAGACTTTCGAGGCTCGGACCGACATTGTCAGGGAGGTGGATTTGGAGAGGTGGTTAGAGAGGAGGTATTGGAGGTTGACCAGTCGGGGGTCCGGGAGGAGGTGGCTGAGATTGAGCAGGGGGTCGCTGAGGACGAGGGTGAGAGGGTTGAGGGTGAGATACCTAAGGGTGAGAGAGATGAGGGTGAGGCTGAGGAGCATCGAGATTGCAGCCACTTCTCACTGGAGGATTTCTTCGTTCGAGGCCAGGTAAGCACCCATGAGAAAGAGTTCTTTCATTTTCTTAGGCATTTAGGTTATGACATAGACTTATTAGGCTCTAGCTTCTAATTTATGTCAAACTTACATTGACGCTTGGTTTTGTGCTCACTTATGCATCATGACGACATCTAGAGATAGGTCATGTTTCTATTCAGTTACTCTTATCACATTTTGTGTGTTTGTTGTAACTTGTTATTGTGTTTGGGGCATATTTGATTGGCTTTTAGTTCTAAATTTGTTTGTCTTTCGTCATAGGTATGTGTTAGTCTTACTGTTATTATTTGTGTCTCGTTCAATAGCAGCTCCCGCAGCTGGCTATCAGCTCAGCGTGGACTGAGTCTCATACTTGGTATCGTGCCTTGCCGGATTTCCAGTAAGCGCGATTGGTATCTTTCAACTTTAGGCTGATCCTGGAGCCCTTTCAGGTCGATCGTGGCCTGATCGCGGCGATTCTAGAGAGGCAGAGGGAGGCGCATCAGGCGCTTCTCTTTCCAGTAGGCATGATGTTACCGACTCCAGAGGACTGGGTCTGCATCATTGGCCTTCATTTTGAGGGCGAGCCGATTACGGGGCAGATGGTGGGATATTATTTGGAGGTGTGTGAGGAGATTTTGGGTGTGCCATATAGGTCGAGCGGCTCGAGGCCAGGTGTAGTTTGAGTCACTTGGCTTTTCGATATGTTTGCAAGTGGCTTCATCCCCTCAAGGCGCCATTCGAAGGCAAAGGCAACTTATGAGGCACGTTGTGTGATAGTGGCGGGCCTGGAGCCCGTGGTGGAGCTAGGGTTGGCTGCGGATAGGGTGCTTCGAGCATTCTTGATGCACTTCCTTGGTACGGTACTCTTCTCTTCTTCGACTCGGGGATGCATCACCGGGTTATTTTTAATGGTTCTCGGGGACTTGGATCGAGTCCCCACCTATGCGTGGGGTGCAGCCACATTGGCGCATCTCTATGAGCAGCTTTACCATCGGGGATGGGGCATAGCGTTGATCGGAGGCTTCCTTTCCTTCCTCAAGGTGAGTTTTAGTTAATTGATGTCATAGTGTCTCTATTTTTTTCTTTCTTGGTCTTTTGATAGTAGCATCTATTTAGAATTTGTTTATTTTATTTTCTAGTTTTGGGCATATGATTACTTTACTTTTCTTCGTCCTGGGGTTTCGTTGGAGGTGAGGTTCACGTTTCCGTGGATGCATGTGTGGAGGGAGGCTTTGAGGGGTCACCGTTAGTCTTCGGATCTTCAGACCGCATGCGGTCTCGTTGAGTATATGCACGCGGGGCATGTATAGATCGTCATGCGTATTTTTTTTATTTCATTTCGATCTTTTAGGATATGAGTCTTCATTGTGGGGTCGGCTCGTTTGCTTGGTTGTAGGTGATTTGGAGACCGTATGCGGATGAGGAGGATGCGGGCGTGCCCGTGATTCAGTCTAGCCGGCCCTTCTTTGATGTGGACATATGGGTTCATTATTTTGAGAGGGTGGAGAGGATCCACACATCTCGAGTGCTACGACAGCTGGAGCTCGCTCAGGGAGTCCCTCCAGAGATTCGCCACAGAGTGGTGAAGGGGATGACTGGCCCTCCTGGCTGGAATTTTGCGGAGAGGATGGCGCTTCAGATAGCGAATTTTAGAGCTGGAGGGACCAGGGTTACAAGGGCACATGATGAGGTTGACGCCCGGGAGTATGTGCGGTGGTTTAGTGCATTGGGTGGCGGGCGCCTCTTCACATGTCCCTTCCATGAGAGTGACTCTTTCGCGGTCAGTGGGCCGGAGTTGGCGTCAGCTTTGTGGGAGAGGTTGGCTGTGTTGGAGCTGGGCCATCTCACCGCGAGCATGCGGGGGGCATTAGACACCCTTCATAGGGCGATGGAGCGGATGGGGTGTGTTATTCCTCGTCTGGATGAGGAGAAGCTGCACTCCTTAGTCTCCTTGGTTGCTTAGGCTAGGGCAGTGGAGGATGAGTTGGGGGCTCGGCTAGCGGAGACTCGACGGCTCCTGATGAGTTAATTTACGGTTTTTTATATATATTATGTGGACCCAGTCTTCTGGTCATTCTGACATAGTTGTGGTATCACATTTTATGTTATTTTGGACAGTCTAAGAGGGAGGGTGAGGTTGCTCGTCAGGCGGCCCTGCTGGATGTCTATCGCAATCAGCAGCTAGCTGACCGAGAGGTAGCAGCCAGTCTATGTTCTGAGGTTGATCGATTGGTAAGTGTCTTTACAAATATGGTTTGGTTAATTGTTAGCATTATGAGCTTGCCAATTAATGTGTTTATTGTTATTCATAGAGAGCCGAGCTCGCTATTGGAGGTTCTGTTTGGGCATTTAATCCTTCTTCAGTTGCTTCCTCTAGTCGGGAGGATCCAGCGATGGCTCAGCTTCGGGCTGAGGTAGATCATTGGGTAAGTTCCATTCAATCTTTTATCTTATTTGTGTCATTACATTAGTTTGTTGGGTGTCATTGTTTCACTTTCTTAGTAGCTTACTAATATCATGCGGTATTTCAGTGTTGGGTTGCCGAGGATCTTCAGGCGAGGGAGGCGACTGCTACCTTTCTACGCCCGGAGAGTCATGCATAGTCTTTTTTTTTGGTGTAGCGTAATTCTATTTATGTTATTTCATCATTATTTTGTTCTGACATGTCTTGTGTTGGTTTGTTTGCTTCTTTGTGCAGGCTGTTCCGGACTCCGCCCCGAGGCTCCCCCTCAGGAATATATTCCTATCCCTACTCGGGTATGTTTTAGTTATTATGTTCATGGTTTATTTGTCATTATAGTATTTTTCTGATATATTTGTTTATTCTTGTTACAGCCGCCTTTGTTCACTGTTCCTTCTGTGCCTCCTGCTGATCCAGTGACTGCTGAGATGGTTTGGCGACTCCTGGAGGAGAGGCTGGATCTGGTATAATCCTTTCCTTTGCAAAGGTTCTTATTTTATTTATGTATATACTAGTTTTCCCTTTGACTTGGTGTGGTTATGCAGGTCCGTCAACTTGAGGAGGCATGTTTGGAGGCTGCATGAGCGCGCGCCACTCCCGAGGTGAGACGAATCCTTGGGGAGATGTAGAGTCGCGATGACTTATTTGTCGAGATGATGGCTGCACAGAGGACTCATGCTGAGGCATTGGAGGCAGCGTGTCAGATGATGCGGGCAGAGTCGTAGGTGATCCTAGATCAGCTGCAGTATTGTCTGGCAAGGAGTGAGTGGGGGATAGCAGGGCTAGCTTGTCAGCTTGGTGGGTCGGAGTCGAGGGCTACAGGTTCCTCGACCGAGCAGTCTTGTTGCACCTCCCATGATCGTGTCAGGGGTGATGCTTGTGAGGATTCTGTTGTTTGTGAGGTTCTTGCGAGGTATCCTCCTCATTTGCGATTAAGGCGCTCTGTTAGTCAGGTGAGTGAGGGGGGTTTTGTGGCGGGGCCTTGTCATCTAGAGGTTCCGAGGACTCCAGGTGCTGGGATTGTGTTTTCAGAGGACCAGTTTGCAGACCTCCGAGCTGATGATACAGGGGACAGCGATGATCGACCATCCCAGCGGCAGCGTAGGGAGTAGGGGTGCATGTGTATTTTTTATATTCATCATGTGTGTTGTATATATAGGGGGGATGCCCCCGGTGATAAGTGTAAAAGGAAATGAAAAGATTTTGACATATATAGAGAGATTTTTGGTTTAGATGTATCTGATTGGTTCCTTTTCTTTTAGTTGCCTCTTGCATCTACTTTTACTTTTTAGTTGCTTTAGCGCCATCGACCATCATTGGGGCTTGGATGCTTCTTGAGCTGGCCCGGTGATCGTTGAAGGTTGCTTCATATCTGCACATGTGAGAGTAATGTTGTCAGTAGTTTTTGTTCTCCCCCTTGCTAATTGTCTAGGGGGGTGAGTATCTCAGACCGAGGTCTGGTAATAAAGATGGATATCTTTTCTTCTTCTTTGTCTTTCTTCTTTTTTTTCTTTTTTTTTTTATATATTTTTTTGCTTTCTACTTTTTTTTTGGAATGAAAACAATACAACAGGATAACCAAATAGCTAAGATAGAAATAATAGCAAAACAATAAAAAATAAAAATGCCCCAGTGTAGGAGCTTGGTCGGATTGGCAGTATGGTATCTTCGGTAGCACTTTTCGGATGGTAACTTCGTTGTTCCTCATCTTCTTTATGGACAAGCCAGCGCTTCTGATATGATTCTTCTTTTAATCCAAAAAAATACCCCAGCGTCAAGATGCAATGGAGCTTTTTTGGATTTCGAGATGAGCACCTTGGGTCTATAAGCAGTCATGGGTATTTGGTGAGTTAGTTTTGAAGAAAAGTTGACCGGTACTGTCATCGAACTGCGGAGATCTTTTTGATTAGGTTAGTTGTATACGGGGGTCTATCCTAGGGTGGTGGTCATTCTATCTCATGGTTATTAGGGAGAAGTATGATAGGTATAGTAGGTGATTGCATCAGTCATCATTCATCAGTTTTCAGTTTCATTTTTAAAAACATCCTATAAGGCTTCTGATTTATCGTCCGAAGTGAAAAATAGAGGAGGGAGGTAAGGCTCAGTGATGTGGGGAATAGTTTGTATCTAATGCTTTCTAAAAGGAGTAGGTAACAATCTTTTTCTCAGAGGGATACAGGATGTCATAATTGCGCTCTTCGCTATGTTTTGGTACCATCAAAATCTCACATTCTATGGTTAGCAGGAGTTTATCCTCCTCCCACCACCTTACGATGACTTCTAGTAGTATGGGACATCAGGGACGCCCTCGTAGCTTGCTTATACACTTCTAGTAACATTACTAGGGATGTCCTCACGATCTGCTTATGCTTCCCTGAGCTCATTGACTTGTTCATTCGTCGTAATGCTCTCACTCAAAATTTTCGATGTATGTATTCTTGAAAGCATCCTGCTAGCGTAAGAATAATGAGTTTTGATTAAACCTAACATCTTCATTTTTTTTGCTCTAATGTCTCCTCCAATGGCGGGGGAAGGGAAATGAGGATCGGGTGTTATTTATGCTTTTGAAAGAGGTTAGATAGGTCACTAGTCCTTTAATCAGATTACCCGAGTGAGAAAATGTGGGCGATAAATCAGAGGTCTTAAGGATATTCTGAGAATTAAAGGCATACGACCAATGAATGGGTCGTGATGACTACGGGGGTGATAAGTATAAGTATTTAACCACGGGATGTGACGATCACAGGGCTAAGGGTAATATTTTCTAAGGTACATGGCATTCCAACGGCTAGAGAATTCTTCCCCGTCTTGGTTCGCCAGTTTGTAGCCATTTGCAGGGTATGAGGCTGTTATGACATATGGGCCTTCCCAGCTCGATTTCAGTTTTCCTTTCGGATGGGCGTGCTTGGAAGGCATGATTTTCTTCAAGACTAATTCCCTAATATTAAATATTTGTTCAAGGACTTTCTTATCATAAGCCCTAGCCACTCTCCTCTGATATACCTGAGCGTGATCAGCTGCTCTTAGACGTGTTTCATCGAGCTGCTCTAGCTGCGTGAGTAGAAAAATTCTCCTCTTGTCGAAGGATAGCTCATCATTGAGTTGAATTCATAAGGATGGTACTTGTATCTCATATGATAGGATTGCCTCCATCCCGTAGGTAAGGACATAGGGAGTTTGGCCAGTGGCCGTACGAATAGAGGTCTTGTAGGCCCAGAGTGCTTCTGGTAATCGTTCAGGCCAGTCGGCTCCATTGCTTATTTCTACTATGCATTTTAGGATTTGAATTAGCGTTTTGTTCGTAGCTTCTGCCTGTCCATTACCTTGAGGGTAGAACGGTGATGAGTGTCGTAGATCGATGTTGTACTTCTTGCATAACTTCTTAATCTTCTACGTGATGGATTGTGGTCCGTTGTCAGTGACAAACATCCTGTGTACTCCAAACCTGGTGATGATATTCTGAACAATAAACTTTACGAGTGTTGAAGTGGTGATTTTGACATAGGATTCAACTTCTGCCCATTTGGTGTAGTATTCGATCGCTGTAAGTATGAATGCGTGCTTGTGCGTATTCCCAACGGTGTCTATGAAAGGTCCAATGACATCAAAAGCCCACATCCAAAACGTCCATGGAGAAGTCATAGTATCCAATACAACTGATGGAGCTTTGACGAGTGTGGCATATTCTTGGCATTTCTTACAGGATTGGATGTAGAGGTGGCAATCTCTTATCATTATCGGCCAGAAGCAGCCTTGTCGTATAACTTGATCGACGAGTTTCTGTCTATCAGAGTGGGCATCGCAGGCACTGGCGCGTGCTTCTCAGATGATGTACTGTCCTTCAACAGTAGTGACGCATCGTAGTAGTACCCCTTTAGTGAAGGCCTCTTTGTATAATGTTTCGCCGAGTATATAGAATCGGGCGCATTGGTTCCTTATAGTCTTCCATTCAATCTTCGTGGCATATGGAGGGACGTGTTGATGTTTCAAGAAGTTTTAGATGTCGAAATACCACAGTTTTCCATCATCGGCCGGTGATTTTTCGAATCTCAACATAGCGACTTCGGTTTTTATCTTGACGTGGTTTTTCGAGGTGATTGCTTCTTTCGGTCCTGTACCTATGGGGAGGATGGGTAATTCTCAATTGATGGTCCATGTTACCTCATGGGTGGGTACTTTCAGCTTTTCGACGAAGAAGGTCTTAGTATTTTACCTGATGGATATTTAGATGACCGAGGCTAGCGTGGCTAAAGAATCTGTAAGCTTGTTTTATAATCTAGGGTTGTGCGTAAAAGAGATTCTTTCAAATTTCTTTACTAAATATTGAGCGGTTTCTAGGTATGCCAGTAATCTCCTTTCCTTAGTTTTCTATTCTCATATGACTTGTGAAATTACTAGTTTAGAGTCATCGATGGTTTTTAACTGTTTAACACCTATTTGTAGTCCTGCTTGTAGTCCAGCTATAAAGGCTTCATATTTTGCGACATTGTTAGTGACAGGGAAATCTAGTTGAAAAGCCTTAGGTATAACAACTCCTTCTGGGCTTAGGAGGACTATCTCGATGCCTTTTCCTTTGTGATTTAGAGTGCCGTCAAAATAAAGGATCCATGAGGTCTTATCGAGCTCTTCATTATGAATTGTGAATAAGTCCTCATCGGGGAAATCAGCGTGTATGGGTTCATCACTAGGGAGTGAGAGATCTGCAAGGTAATCGGCAATTGCTTTTCCTTTGATTGATTTCTGCGTGACGTAAGTCATATCGAATTCTTACAGGAGCATATGCCAGCAAGCGATCTTTCCTGATGTTGCAGGATTTTCGAATACGTACTTCAGAGGGTCCATTCGGGCTAGTACTAGTATTTTATGTGCTCTGAAGTAGTGTTATAATTTGGTAGAGGCCCACACCAATGTGAGGCAAGTCTTCTCCATTGAAGTGTATTTTTGTTCGTATTCGACCATCGTCCTACTGAGGTAGTAGATAGCCTTCTTTCTCTTACTGTCTTCTTCATATTATCCCAGAATCACTCCCATTGCTTTGTCATTTACTAAGAAGTATGGGATTAGGGGTCTTTCGAGGACAGGTGACGATAATATTGGTAGGTTAAGGAGGTACTTCTTGATATTGTCGAAGGCTTGCTGACACTGATCATCCCATTTGTACTCAGTTCCTCCATTAAGTAGTTTGTATAAAGGATTGCATCTGTCCGAATGCTGGGAGATAAATTTTCTGATGAATTGCAATCTTCCTATCAGGCCTCGTAACTCTTTGATATTACTTGGAGGCGGCATCTCGAGGATGGCTCTGACTTCTGTAGGGTCAACTTCGATCCCTCACTTGCTAACTATGAAACCAAGTAATTTTTCGAAAGTGACCTCCATGACACTTTTCTTTGGGTTCATTTTTAGCTGATATTTCTTAACTCTTTGTAGCACCAATCGGAGCACTTCAACATGTCCTACTCACGTTTGTGACTTCACTAATATGTCATCGACGTAGACTTCTATACACTTATGCATCATGTCATGAAAGATAGCCATCATGGCACATTGATATGTGGCTCCTACATTTTTGAGCCCAAAAGGCATAACGACATAACGGTATGTTCCCCATAGTGTGGTGAAGAAAGTCTTCTCTTGTTCGGACTCTGCTAATTTGATTTGATTATATCAAGAGAAATTGTTCATAAAGGATAACATCTCATGTCCAGTGGTGTTGTCGATTAGAGTGTCAATGTGTGGAAGTGGGAAGTCATCTTTTGGGCATGCCTAATTGAGATTTTGGAAGTCGATGCAAACCTGTACTCTACAGTCTTTCTTGGCGACATGTACTATATTGGCTACTCACTTAGGGTAAAGAATGACTCGGATAAATTTGACTTTGTGTAACTTGTCAACTTTCTCTTTAACTTGAAGGGCAGTTTGTGGGTGCATCATGCAGAGTTTTTGCTTAACAGGCTTTGCATCGGGTTCTAAGATGAGGTGATGTTCACTAAACTTAGGTCTAAATCGGGCATGTCCTCATAGGACCATGCGAAGGAAACGAGGTGTTCTTGCAGGACTTGTGCAATTTGTTGGCGTTCCTTAGAGTTGAGTGTTGTGCTAATCAGTAGCTTCTTGGGTTTCTCTTCAGTGCCAAAGTTAAGTTCTTCTGTGGGTTTTGCGGCAGCTTGGGTTTGCTCATTAAAACGCTTGATAACCCGTTGGAAGTCCAGTGCCTCCTCGATAACTGGTGTTCTTTCTTTGTCCTCGGTAAGTTCGTATACTGTGAAATTACTATATTGGGGATCTGAGTTTATGAAAGGTATTCATCAGCACAATCTATGACTGAGAGATCTTTGGTAAGGTGAAGGCCAAGACTACTGATTCTTCTCTCAAAGTTACGAAGTATCTCGTTCGGTATGATCACTGGCTCGCTGTTTAGCCGGGATGCTTTACGTCCTCGTGCGGGGAATGGGATAGAAACCTTAGGAGAAAAGTCTCCTTGTTTGCCACAAATTTGGTTTGAGACGAAGAGTTCCCTTTCTTTTATGGGGTTTTATGATCTTTTTAGATTTTATATTTTTTGAATTTTTAGGGGTTTCTATTTTTTCTATTTTTTTAATTTTTGATAATAAATATGGTACAGGGTCGATCACCTCAAGGGGCGGCGGAAGAATTGATTCCTCTAGTTGAGGGAGCGAGACGACTGCTAGAGTCGTTCGAGCGATTCTTCGAGAAATGCAGTCTTGTTGTGAATTTGGCATTTTTTTTTGGAGTCTTCATCCGATGAGATCTTTTGAATGAGTGACGTTGGTGACAATGGCACTAACGTTTGGATTTCTTCTGCTACATTGATCGCCTCTTCTTCGAAGAAGCTCTAAAGATCGTAGTCAATTGAACTATCATCCTCTTGGTCATAATAATATTATTCTTCCCACCGAGGGGGATCTCCCAAAGGATCCTCAAGGATAGCGAGTTCTTTTCATTGATCTTCATGATACGTTAGGATGAGCGCACATGCTCAGCAGCGTGGTTGATAATGGTGAAGAATGCAGGAGGATCCCCAAGGACATTCCCATCCCTCTAGGTTAGAGTCGAAGACGGTATAAAATTCATCTTCTTGATCTAATAGTGCTTGAAGTCCTAGATTGGCTCGCTCTGCTAACTTGAGTGTCGGGAGGTCTATCTAGTAGTCCTTGTCATCACTCGGGGGAGGTTGCCACTCTTCCTCTAGAGATTTCTAAAATATTTGGAGTTGCGACGAAGCTGGGGATATAGACGTGTCGAGTTCAAGTTCCTCTCCAAATTCTATGAGGGCGATGCGAGTGTTTCCCCCTAGGTCAACCAGATGATTGTTGGGATTTTCTGCTTCCTTTGCCGGTAGCTGAGCTGGTAGGTCATTAGGTGTGTCGGTGGTCATGAGGTTGGAGTGATTCGATTCTTCTATCATAGAGTGTCGAGTCTAACTAGCGAAGTGCTCTAATATGCTGGTGCATGCCCTACAGCGGGGTTGGTATGGGTAAGCGATACAAGGGGAGTCCCAAGGGGTGACCATCCCTCAAGGCCAAGGCCGAGGCGGATGCTATACGGGTTAGTATTTTCTTGCGGAGTGTCATCTTTTTTCCATGTTAAGTGTAAGTGCTCTTCACTATCTTGCAAGGCTGCTATGTGAAAATCTTCGTTGTCAGTGGATTCCCAATCTTCTACTCGTGGGTCGAGTTCTGGAGGTTCTTCTCTCCTCAGTTCCGTAAATTCCTTAGTGTTAAACATGGGCTTGACTCCTACGAGCAGTTTATCAATATCGTCGTTTAAATTGGTTAAATCATTGAGCACTTTAGTCATTCGCTTAATTTCCACTTCTTGGGATTTAGTGAAGGATACTTCCTTATGCTTTGGCACATCTGCTTTCTCAGTGGTCCCATAGGTGAAGTGGTCATATAGAGACCATTTTGGTGAGGTAAGAGACAAGTCGGCTTGCTGGCCGTCCGATTGATAACCTAACCCTATGTGCTTATGTATTTGCGTTGGGACAACGGGTCCTACACAATCGTACTTATTTTTATCGAGTCTGGTGTGGGGAACATATCCAAGTTGGTACATAAGGTCCCACCCTTTTATCACGGTAGGATTAATGGCATAGAGTTTGGCAAGGTCTGGGCCAATCTCTCTTATCATTAATTTTTGTCGACGCGTTGGGGGAAAACTAGGAGGGGTAGGGGGATGAACTTCTGCAACGGTTGTCTCATCAGGGATTCGAGTCTTTTGAATATGACCCGTGCTCAACACATAATCGTGAGCGGTTGGTATGCTCGCCGCGTAACCACACGCAATCAAAGATCAATCTCTGGAGGGTGCATCGGGATATACCATTGATGGTATGTGGATGCGATGACCTTTATTGATTCTAGCATTTTTCTTCTTAAAATGAGATTGTACATACTAGCAGAATCAGAAACATGAAAGGCAACGTCTTTCGTTACAGGCCCAAGGCGAACCTGTAGCTTGATTGTTCCTTTGACAAAGCGACGCGACCCATCATAATCTATGAGTGACAGTGCGGAGGGCCTGACATTCTGCTCTGTGTATTCGAGCATTTTTAACATGGTTAGAAGGCAGATGTTAAGTATTGCTCCCGTGTCAACGAGTGCGTGTGGTACGGAGAATCATCTAATTATGACCGTAAGATATATGGGGGCCGTGTTAAGACCTGAAAAGTATCACTTTTCACCCCTTAACTTAATCTCTGTTAGACCCTTAATCATTTAATAAATGTGTTTTAAGTTTATTCTGTAGGTAATAAGCAGCAGCTGCAAATAAAACCTTAACCATGCCAAGAAGCCTACTGCTAACCCAGAAGCCCCTCAGAAGTGTGAAGGTTAAACCCAGACAGAGAATTGGTTTCAGCAAAGGCACAACAAAGCAGAAATAAATCAAAGAGAATGCCTCACGTAGATGTCGCAGGGCTCAATCAAATCAGAAAGAATACATCGCGTAGTTGTCGTGGGCTTCTGAAGGGAGCACACCAACCGGTCGCACAGTCTTCGCGCCGTTCGCGCGCAGATGGATGTCAATAGGGAGTAAAAAGTAGACTTTGTGAGGTTCTCACGAGACTCAGTCTTAAGCGGTCGCGAAGCACTCATGCAGTCTCGCGTAGCTCAAGAGATGAGTTTTCAACTTTCGCACGATTCACTGAATAGAGAGAGCTCCAGGCATTCCAAATACATGATCAAAGCCTATGTACTTTATTCTCTTCGCGAGGATCACCGCGGGATTCATCAAGGAACGAACTGCGGGCACCGTTCTCGCGCCATTCAAATGCAAAGACCAATCCCCCGACGACCAAAGCATTCCCGCGATGATCAAAGTACCAAACCCGCGATTGCAAGAGCTTCAAGACAAAGCAACCCTGCAATGCCAATTCTACCACAGGCAAGATCTATAAATCTTTTCTACTCAGCGAGGATTGGGTTCTAAACTTTTCTCCACTTCTGTAAGGGCAATCTGGGAATCTCTAGTAATTAGGGCACACACTCCAATGCTCCAACCTCCATGCACACGCCCCGAGGCATCCAAGGGACAAGAATGGGCCGTAATTACATTGATAAAATTAGGGTTTTCCTAACCCTAATTCAGAGAGAACCGACTGCTATATAAACCTAAGCCTAGCTTAGGTTTAAAGGACTTTTTTTTGACTTTTGTTCTCAACTTCTGGCTTCTTCTTGAAACCGACTGTAGAATTATAGTAGGCTAAGGTTAGGGTTTAGGAGTTTTCTTTTTCCTTTTTCCTTCTCTCCATAGTCCAGCACTTGCTGGCTATGCCTTTTGTATGATTATTTAGTATAGATTTTAATGGAGTTTTTGTAATAGGATCTGTTGCATGCATGGGATGGTGTTTTTGTTGTGAGTTGTGCTGCACAAAGCTGCTGCCTTGAGATCCTCCATTGCTAAGTTGTTTTGTAAGCAATGGAGGATTGCTTTTAAGGTTTTTATTTAGATCCAAGTGACATGTGTGTCTAGGTTAGGCACATTGCAGGCCTCCCCCCACCACAGGATCCACTAAATCTGAATTCCCATGGGAGCTTGCGCTGGTAGCCCTGTGAAGATGGTGGCGGCAGCAATGTTCTTGTTCTGTCTTAGACCTCTGTGAGGAGGATAACCTCTGTGGATAGTCTGTGACCATTCAAGTGGACAGATTATAGCCCTAGGGTGAGGCCAATTCACAGAACTAAGACAGATTCTTCTTCTCTGCATTTGTGCTTGTAGCCTTGTGAGAGATTGTGCAGAGACAGACTCCCCTATATTTGTATAGACCCACCGTCAGATTGCAGATATGATTTGGCTGTAGAGATTGTAGGCTTGTGACTGGATCACTGCTGTCTTCTTAAAGCAGTGAACAACCAAGCTTAAAAGCTAGTACTCAAACTTTTGCTGGTCTTGTGTGTCCAGGCTTGTGCACTTTATAGGCTTAGCGCCACACACAGAACTTTAGAGGTTGAGGTTCCTATGGACTCTTGAGCTTGTAGCTTGGATGAAATAGTGCCTACAATGATAATTTTGTTCTGACCCATCTCTGGGTTGTGGTTCCCCTATTGGATAGTCTGTGACCATTTAAGCGGACAAGTTATAGCCATAAGGGATTGGATCATGGCACAGGGGTGAGTTGGATTCTTTCTCCTCTTTGGTGATAATGTAGCCATTGGACAGGATTTCTATAGCAGCAGATCTGAATCTGAGTTATAAGACCCACCATATCTGTACCTAATAACATACTTCTCACCCTTTTATATTTATTTTCTCACACTCCATCCCCTTTCTGAGCCCTTTCTGTAGTTTAGACATTAAGTTACCTTAGGATTTAGATTATAGTGACCTTAAATCCCCTTCCATTTAGGATTGCCAGATCTGTAGTCAGATCTGGAGAGCCTACTAAAGATAGCTCCCTTAGAGCTTTAGATCAACCTTCCCTGTGGGATAAACTCTTACTTATCAAAACTTGCTACAACAGGGCCCTATATCTTGCAGGACTGTGCATATTTTAGGCTTGCTGCTTTGCACTCCACCTTTCATTCATTTTCATTCACCCCATTCTTATCATTGTCTCCAATTAAGTCAGTAGTAAGCACTTAAAAGAGCCTAACAAGTTTTTGGCACCGCTGTCGGGGAATAATTTGATCTATTAGTAGAGTCTAGATTTTGTATTCTTTATTCTTTGGTAGCTATACTCGTGAATAATTGATACTGCTGATTTACATTTAGAATTTTTCTTGCAGATCTGGACCGTAGCAGAGAAGGAGAGTAGAATTACACTAGGAGTCTAGCTACCTCTATTTGCACTTCTCTAACCTTCAAAACCTCAGTTTATTTCTCCTTTGAAGATTCCATAGCAGTTGATTAGGATAGTTGTAAATTTTGTTAAGTGCAATGTGCCTGCTAATAGTCTTCCCTGCTGCTGGTGTGTGTGCATGTTAGGAAGGAGATCCCTTAGTCCTACATTAGAGCCTGCTAACTCTGAGATAGAAAGGGGTAGAAGACCGAGAAGGCACAGACACACCACAGTCGAGCCCCATATTGAAATTGAGATAGCAGTTATGGGTGAAGAATAACCTAGAACATTGAAGGAATTGAATGCTCCAGATGATTACAATTCTCCATTCAGCATCCAATTCCTAGATGTTCAGGGAAACTATGAGATCAAAACTTCCATCATCCAAATGCTTCCCTCTTTCCATGGGCTTAGCAAGGAAGATCCTTACAAGCACATTGACCAGTTCTTGGCCCTGTGCACGACATTCTCCATTGCTGGTTTGGGACCAGAAGCCACTAGGTTAAGGCTCTTTCCTTTCCCCCTAAAGAACAGGGGCCATGACCTGGTTATCTACTCTCCCAAACAATGGCATCACTTCCTGGAAAGACCTCCAGACAAGATTTCTATCTAAATTTTTCTCAGAGACCAAAACCAGCTAGTTGAGAAAAGGCATACTTGCTTTTGCCCAATCCTCAACTGAAGATTTTAACCAAGCCTGGGACAGATTTAAGGAGATGCTCAAACAATGTTCCCACCACAAGATCCCTGACCGGCAGCTTGTCCAGAGCTTCTACAATGGGATTGATGAGAAGAGCAGAGACATGGTAGATGCCTCTTGTGGTGGGAAACGATATGCACAAAAACAAATTGATGAGGCATGGGACTTGTTCGAGGTCATTAGTGAAAATGCTTTCCAAGATGTCCTCATCTAGAACTGCTCAAGAGCCTTCTCCTAAGTCATTGTCAAACTTCTAAAGGCAAGATGTATGAAGTTAGGGGAAACGATGACCTGAGAATGCAGATGGCCAATCTTTCGGATAAATTTGATAAACTTTTGACTATGGTGCAGCCCAGAATGGCTGCACAAGTGATGGAGGCATGTCTGATATGCCAATCTCCACAACACACAGTGGAAGAATGCCCATCTATGGGGCAATACCCTGAGTATGTAATGGAACAGGCTGCTACTGCCCAATCTTTTGGACAGCAACAATCTGGTAGCTACAATAAATAATCATATGGATACCAGCACAAAAATGCTAGTTACCAATGGGGATACCACCCAAATTTGAGGTGGAGGTAAGACAATTATATTCAGCCACAACAGATGTTGGCTTTACCTCAAAGGCCACAACAGCATTTTAGCCAGGGTTATACCCCAAGGTCGAATTTCCAAAAGCAACAACAACCCTAGTAACAAAATCAATTGGTAGTTCCCCCACCCCAGTCCCGAAGTGCTTCTTTCGAGGACTAGGTTTTGGCCCAATTGCAAAGCCTTGGACCCTTGAATCAGACTGTGACTTCTCACAGTCAAAGCATAAAGAAGATAGAAGAGCAATTAGGCAAAATAGCCAATTCCTTGGCTAAAAGAGAAGAGGACAGGTTGCCAAGCCAGCCAGTAGCCAACCCTAAGGGCTAATATTCGATTAGAGAAGGCTCCTCAAATTTTGAGGGGGCTAATGCCATCACAGCCCTTAGGTCTGGCAGGTTGGTAGACAACTAGGTGGGAAAGGAACAAGGAGAGGTCATTCCTAAGGAACTGTCAAGTGAAAGTGAAAGAGACTTTGTTAGAGCACAGAGTCAAGAACTGCCTGCTACCCTTTAACAAGGGAAAAATAAAGAGGTTGTAGTTGAGCCTTAGTAGGAGATAAAAATAGAAAAAAGAAAAAAAATAAAAGTTCAGTTATAGGTTTGCAGCTGAGGAACCAGCAGTACCTCAGCTGCCATTTCCTCAAGCTTTGAGTGGCCCTGCCCCTTTTGATAAGAGGCAGGCACAGATCGAGGAAATGATGGAGACCTTTAAGTAGGTCAAGATAAATTTACCCCTGCTTGATGCAATCCGACAGGTCCCAGCCTATGCAAAGTTTCTGAAAGACCTTTGTACTCAGAAAAGGAAGGCCAGAGGCCATTTGTCCAAAAAGGTCTTTGCAACTGATACAGTTAATTTTGTATTAACCATGACAATGCTTGAGAAGTTGCAAGACCCAGGGATACCCACTATTCCTTGTATTATTGGAGACCACACGATTGGAAGGGCCCTTTTAGACCTTAGAGCCAGTGTTAACCTGCTGCCATACAGTGTGTATCAGCAGCTAGGTTTGGGAGAGCTGATGCTCACCCCCATTATTCTATTGATGGCTGATAGGTCCGAGAGGAAACCCATGGGAGTGGTTGAGGATGTCCTAGTGGGGGTAGACAAGTTCTTCTATCCTGCAGACTTCCTTGTTTTGGATATGGGCTGCAATAAGAGTACATCCTCGATACCTGTTATTCTGGGCATACCATTCTTGGTCACTGCCAATGCATGCATTCAATGCAGGTCTGGGATTATGGAGGTCACTTTCGGACATATGAAAGTTGAGCTTAATATGATGCAAAAGTACCACCTCACCGGATAATGAGGAATGCTTTGCAGTGGATGTACTAGAAGAAGTGGTTGAAGAAGAACTTCCCACTCTGCTGGAGTGGAGCAACATTGTCACAAATTTAACTAAAGTTTGGAACATGGTAGAGGAAGGAAGCCTAGCTTTAATGCCAGAAGACATGTCCCCATTGAGGTCTTCTGTGGGCTTAGCGCAACATTCCAATTGGAAACCTACATTGCTGCCCCTTCCTCCAACCAACAAATCACCAATCCTGCCATCCATCCAACAAGCCCCCGATCTGGAGCTCAAGAAGCTTTCGGAAACATTAAAATATGCTTTCCTCGGGAAAGACGAGAAACTTCCTATAATTATCTCCTCTTCTCTTACCAATGAGCAAGAGGAGGAATTGCTAACATTTTTGAGGAAGCACAAGAAAGCAATTGGCTGGACCATTACTGATCTAGGAGGGATTGATGCATCAATCTATATGTATAGGATTAATCTAGAGGAGGGCTCAATCCAGGAAAATACAGAGGAAACTGAATCCTCACATGCAAGAAGTGGTCCTGAAAGAAATCATTAAATTGCAAGATGCTGCGGTAATTTACCCCATTTCTAATTCTGAATGGGTGGCACCAATCCAAGTGGTGCCCAAGAAATCTGGCATAACAGTGATCACAATCGAGTCTGGAGAGTTGAGACCAGTTAGGGAGACCACTGGTTGGAGAGTTTGCATCGATTATCAAAAACTCAACTCCAAGACCAGAAAAGACCACTTCCCTCTCCCCTTTATTGATCAAATTTTGTATAAGTTGGCTGGGAAAGCTTTTTACTATTTTCTTGATGGGTACTCAGGGTATAACCAGATCCCTGTGCACCCTCTTGATCAAGAGAAAACTACTTTTACTTGTCCTTTTGGTACCTTTGCTTACAGAAGGATGCCTTTTGGACTGTGTAATGCCCCAGCCACCTTTCAGAGGTGTATGTATGCCATCTTTTCTGATATGATTGACAAATTTTTGGAAATTTTTATGGATGATTTTTTGATTTATGGGGATAACTTTGACCAATGTCTACAACACCTCCATCTGGTCTTACAAAGATGTGAGGAGACCAATTTTGTCTTAAGTTGGGAAAAGAGCCACTTCATGGTAACACAAAGAATTGTGTTGGGCCATGTAGTCTCTAAAGATGGAATTGAGGTAGACAAGGCCAAAGTTGACCTCATTGCAAATTTCCCCCCTCCAAGAACAGTCAAGCAAATCATATATTTACTTGGACATGCTGGATTCTACAGGAGGTTTATCAAAGACTTCAGGAAAATTGTAAAACCATTGTGCCACCTGCTCTGCCAGGATGTGCCCTTTGACTTTTCTGCTGAATGTCTAAAGGCTTTTGAAACTCTAAAAATCTACCTCACCTCTGCCCCTGTACTCCAAAAACCTGACTATACCCTGCCCTTTGAGTTAATGTGTGATGCATCCAACTTGGCAATAGGTGCTGTCTTGGACCAGAGAAAAGATAAGCTACCTGTGGTCATTGCATATCTCAGCAAATCACTTGCTGAAGCTCAGCTGAACTACACAACAATTGAGAAAGAGCTTCTAGCAGTGGTTTTTGCTGTGGACAAGTTTAGACCTTACCTACTTGGGTCTAAAACTATCATCTTTACTGACCACTCAACATTAAAGTACCTACTGTCCAAGAAGGATGCAAAGGCCTGATTGATTAGATGGATACTCTTGTTGCAGGAGTTTGACATTGAAATCAAGGACAAAAAGGGTGTAGAAAATATGGTGGCTGACCACTTATCCAAAATTATGTTGGAGAAAGGTGTTGATGACCTTGCTACAAATGATATCTTCCCGGATGAGCAATTGTTTGCCATCTAATCTTTAGTTCCTTGGTATGCACATATTGTCAATTATCTAGTTATAGACAAGATTCCTGCCCATTGGACAAAAATGGACAAAGACCTGTTTTTCTCACAGGTTAAATTCTTTTTCTGGGAGGAACCTTGCTTGTACAAGTATTGTGCAGACCAAATCATTCAAAAATGTGTTCCCGAAAGTGATGTCCCCAGTATTTTGGCCATGTGCCATGAAAATGCCTGTGGGAGTCATTTTAGTGGGAGAAAAACAGCTGATAAAGTGTTGTAGTGTGGGTTCTATTGGCCTTCTCTTTTCAGAGATGCCAATACACACTGCAAGACCTGTGAAAGATGTCAGAAATTAGGAGGGCTGTCCAAATGAAACTCAATGCCTTTATAGCCCATCCTTGTTGTAGAACTGTTTGATGTATGGGGTATTGACTTTATGGGCCCCTTTCCTCCTTCAAATGGGTTTCATTTCATCTTAGTGATAGTGGATTACGTTTCCAAATGGGTAGAAGCCATTGCCACAAGAACTAATGATAATCAGGTTGTCCTCAAGTTTATAAAGCAGAATATCTTCTCGAGATTTAGCACCCCTAGAGCCATTATCAGTGATGGGGGTAGCCATTTCAGCAACAGAAATTTCGAGAGCTTGCTCAAGAAATACTCTGTCACCCATAGGATTGCTACTCCCTACCACCCACAAACCAGTGGGCAAGTTGAAATTTCAAATAGGGAGATCAAGCACATCCTAAAGAGGACTGTGAGGACTGATAGGAAAGATTGGGCTGACAAGCTTAATGATGCACTGCGGGCTTATAGGATTGCCTATAAGACTCCCATTGGTATGTCCCCATTTAGACTGATTTATGGCAAGGCCTGTCATCTCCCAGTGGAGTTAGAACACAGGGCCTATTGGGCCATCAATCATTTAAATCTAGACCTAACTTCTACTGGTCATCACAGGTTGCTACAGCTACTCAAATTGGAAGAGCTAAGGATGGATGCGTATGCTAATGCCAGGATCTACAAGGAAAGGTCCAAAGATTTCTTTGACAAAAGGCTGTTGAGAAAGAGTTTTATAGCTGGTGATACAATTTGGTTGTTTAACTCCAAACTTAAATTCTTTCCTGGCAAATTGAAATCCAGATGGGAAGGTCCTTACATTGTCATGCATGTTTTCCTATTTGGTGCTATAGAAATCAAGGATCCCAAGTCTGGGAGAACCTTGAAGGTGAATGGTCAGAGGCTTAAGCCTTGTTTTGAAAAAGCTACCGAACCATGGACACCATTCACTTTCAAGGGGATCCTTCTTCAAACTGATCCACAGGTGTGTCATTGTGCCATATGTACTTTATTTTTGGTAGATTTATCTTGCTTTCTTTTGTTTATATTCTCTAGGATTTGTTAGTGGTCCCATCTGAATCTGAACCTATCTGGTTTAAACTTTTGATGCTTGGTTTGATTCTTACTACTCGTTAATTGATAGTTTTTATTGAATGCATAATATGGGAGGTTGATTTTTGTTGTCCTTGCTTGAATGATTGAGTTTCCATGTGTCTAGAGGTATCCATGGTGAGAGTCATGCCTAGGATCCAACCACAGCACATATAAAAAAGGGCAGAACAGAGAGCACATGCTCTTTGTTTTATACTTTGCTGTCGCGAGGTCCAAAAAGGAAGCCTGGGAGACTCTCACACACTTGAGACAACATACTTCATCAACTGTCGCAAGATTCTAAAGCTCTCGCGAGGTTAAAAAAGGAAGTTTGGGAGAATTTCGCGCAGTTCACATGGAAACATTCAATAGCTGTCGCAAGATTCATGTGCACCTGAAAACCTCTCGCGCGATCCCCATAGAGCTATTCATTAGTTGTCGCGAGATTCATAGGCTATCGCGAGGTTCAGCAAGACACCTGGGAGACTCTCGCGCAATTCAACAGAAATACTTCATTTGCTATTGCGAGATTCTAAGGCTGTCGCGAGATTCAAAGTGAACCTTAGAGCTTTTCGCGCAATCTAAATGGAGACCTAGGAGAGTCTCGCGCAATTCAACAGAAATACTTCATTTACTGTTGTGAGATTTTAAGGCTGTCGCGAGATTCAAAGTGAACCGCAGAGCTTTCCACGCAATCCAAATGGAGACCTAGGAGCCGCTCGCGTAATTCACATGAATTCATCTCATACTGTCGCGCACTCTAAGGTCAACCTGAGAGATTGTCGCGCAATCCAGATTGAATAAACACCTCCGCTAGGTTCATTTCCAACCCCGCGACCAGATGCTCCAAAGCGCGTCGAGCTTCGCGATAAGTATTTTAACCCCACGCTTGGCTCCTTTTCCAGTATTCTCTTTCTTCTTCCCTCTGCGAAACCCTAGCTTCTGGCGCTCTTCCCCCTCTCTCCTCCAGCATCAATCCTACATCTCATCATTCACTCCACAAATCTACAAAGTTGTTTCTAGCATCACCCCCATCCATTGCCCTTTGATAAGGGATCTCGCGGTGCCCTGTGCGTCGAATCAAACCAAACCCTAGGATTTTAGGGTAGAGACTTAGATCTCAGTCTCCGTTTCTCATATTAGAAGATAGAGTTTGAAATGGCTCCAAAGATTACACATAAGAGAAAGGGGAAGGATAAGGCCCCTGCTGAGACCACCCCTAAGAAAGCCAAGACTTCAAAGTCGCCCAAAAAAGGGAAGGAAGTGGTTGAGGAGGTGGAGGAACCAACCCCTAAGTTTTCTACTCCTTCTGAGCTCATGTTTTCAATCTCATTGGAGCCTGAGACAGATTTTGACCTACCATTTTTTGATAAGGAACCTCTCTCTGCCCCTGCTGTGCAGTTTATGAGTAAAGCGGGCCTGACACCCTTGATGAGAGATATTCTAGCACTAGCCTACCCTAGGCTAGTGC
This sequence comes from Chloranthus sessilifolius, assembly GCA_021018995.1. NCBI lineage: Eukaryota > Viridiplantae > Streptophyta > Magnoliopsida > Chloranthales > Chloranthaceae > Chloranthus > Chloranthus sessilifolius. Next base: position 54,013,199 of record CM037592.1, on the reverse strand, counting down.
AACTATTTTATCAACACATTAGGGTCAAGAAGGATAAGGATGGACAAGCTTGCTTGCTGGTGCTGATTGACGACTTTGATATGTTAGTGAGCCCCAAGGTGATTCAAGTTCCGCATTCAACCCTAGCTGTGGATATGGCCCCCCCTGAGTGCATCAATTGATATAATTGCACAGGCCTTAACTAGAGGTTTAAAGGCCACAGGGGATTCGATCAGAAGGAGAGAATTGGCACCTGAACTCCTCTTCATAGACCAAGTCCTGCGAAAGAATATATATTGCTCAAGACATCAGCAGGAGAGGAGAACTCCCATTGCCGATGCTGTTTATTCCTTCTCTCTTGGCCATTGCTTTCATGCGGCCTGGCTCATATTCGAGGCAATGAAAGATATAGTGGAGAAGATAGGGTAGAAAAAGAGGCCTCACACACTACTATATGCCAGAATCATTACCTTGCTGCTACTCAAGGGGGGATACAAGATTGGAAAAACTGAGCAGACCACCACCCTTGCCCCTACTACCTTTGCCAAGAGGAAATGGGGAATTAGTAGGAGCCTGATGGAGGCCCAGAAGAAGAAGAAAGCTGAGGCTCAGGCCCTTCCCATATAAGTAGAAGCAGCAGCTGGAACAAGATCTACCCCTGCTATCACGGAGGTGCTCCCAGAGCCTGTTCACCCCACTGCTGCAGCAGCACCCATTTCCCCACCACATTCTCCTCCTGCATCCACTATCCCTCTTCCATCTCTCTCTCACCCTCCTCTATCCTCATCATCTACGCTCACTCCCCCTTCCCCTGTGATTGGTACCTGGGAGGACTCCCCATCCCCTACCTTACCTCAGTACACAGCTCCCAGACCCCCATCAGCTACACATAAACTTGTCAGCCCTCCCCTAATTTCCTATAAAAAATGAAAAACCATCTCTCAGACCCCACCCTCAATCCCATTCCTCCACACTGACACACCTCACCTTGCAAAAACCATCACCATACCTACATCCCACCATCATACATTGACTTAACCCTTAACACCACCATAGGATTCCAAACCTTTATGTCTACCTTCCTTGACACAGTGCTACCCACTACACCCCCTTCCCAGACTCCCCAACTACATCACACCATCACTCCCCAGAACCCCACTCTTCCCCCCTTCCACTTTCCACCATGCACCTTCCTCACCTTTCCAACCAGTACCCTCTTCTTCACAGACCCAACCTCCCAGCCCTGACACACTGACCCTTATCCAAGACATCCAAGCCCAATTATCCACCACTACCCAAAAAAAGGACTAGATGCAGACAGAACTCACATCCATCCAATCCACCCTCCAGACATTAAACAACCCACCTGTCCCTCCACAACCCACTACAACCCCCCTGGTCCTTTACACTGACAAACATACCCAAACTGACACCATCCCTAACTCCCAACCCCACCCACCACCCATAATCCCCATTACACAACCAACCCCCCCATTCCCTTTCATCCCTTTTACCATTCTCATTTTTCTCACCCCATCACCCCCTATTGAGCCAACCCCATTTTCCTGCCCCTATTGAGCCTACCCCATTTTCCTTTCCTCCTATACCCTCCATCCCCCCTCTTATCCTATCCCTCCCACATTCATTGACAAATCTATACAAACAGACCCAGAACTTATCCCCCTCCCCCCACAAATAGACTTACCCACTGTTACCTCCCCCTCCCCCCAGGACCAATCACAGTTTGCTCCTTCCACTTTCTATCTGCCCATCGCACCAAAACATTTTTTTTACAGCCGTCCCTACCTCACCATCCTTCATCACATGAGGGATAATGCTTACCTGAGGAAGGATATCCTGAGGGGAATGGCCAAACTTTGCCAGTCCATTGAGATCCCCCTGCTGGAGTAGATCGATAAAATGAAGGAGGCCCACCGAAAGTAACTTTTGGGCATCTCCTTGGGGTGGACTAACATATTGGAAGCCTACTAGCAAGCCAAGGCTTCAGCAACTTATCATGAGTTGAATTGGGAGCTGGAGAAAGCAACTGCAGCTACAGAGAGGGCGCAGACCAGAATGTTCGAAAAGAGGCTCAAAAATGCCCAGGAGATCTTCAGCATCCAAAAGGATATCCATGAGACTGACCTCCTCAAACACCAAATTCAGATAGCCTCATTGAAATCTGCATTGGCTACTGCCCGAAATGTTCCTCTACAACCCACCCCACTCTTTGTTCACATGTCAGAGCTAGAGCTCAAGCTACTCCATCTGCAACTGCCCAGTCCGAGGAGGCACAACCAAAGACCCATCAAGAGAAAGGAAAGGCCCCAGCTGCCCCTCCTCCATCACCTCCTCCAGAGCAGCCTCTAACTACCAAGGCCTCTGCTGCACCTCCACAGGAGCAAACTTATCCTAAGCAGAGGAAAGTCACTGCTAAGAGGTCTGCTCCCAAAGCCGCCCCTTTAAAAATTGGTAAAGAGCCAGCTGCCCAGTCTGAGGAGGCACAATCCCTTGGCCAACCTGAGTCCCAAGCAAGAGGGAAATCCCCAATGGTCCCCACTGAGGAAGCCACAGGCAAAGGAAAAGGCAAATCCCCTGCAACCCCCCTACAAAGAGGAAAGGAAAAGCCCCTCAAGAACCCAAGGAACCAAAATTACCCAAGTAACCAAAAGTACGGGTGAGGGCCCCTAAAGCTCCAACTGCCAAGAAAACACCAGCCGAAGCAAAAAAGGAACGGGAGGAAAAGAAGAAACAGAACAAAGCAGCCCTTAGGGCACATGCTAAAAAGATGGGCTGGGATTTCTTTACTGATTCAGATTCAGATGATTCCTCTTAGAATAGCTTAGATTGTACTTAGATTGTAATTACCATTGTACATGTTAATATAATTTTTCTTTTTTTTTTTCTATTCTTTTGATCTGTTCTGTGTGCTTTTCTATTTTTTTTAGTCTTCATTTTGTTTAAATTTTGTCCTGGGAGATGTTTGGAGGGTGGCTATAATCATTTCAAATATGAATTCATGTGCATGGCCGATTCATTGTCAATTGTCAGGGGATACCACAATTTCCACTGTGTAGCTGTGCGATACACAGGATCCCCTTAAATACCATGCCTATCTTTAGACCCTCATTTATTGCGCACTCTTCTTTCCCATACTCGGTTGTGCGATTCTCCTTTCCCCAAACATTCCCAATTTATTGCCAGTCTTGGAATGGGACAAAACTTTTAATGTGCCGTTTCATTTTCCACCACCCAAAATTTTTAAATAGGCCATTACTTCCTTTTCGTCTCATCCTTCCTCTTTTAACCCCAGCTGTCACAAACCATTCAGTTTCCCCATTAAATTCTACCCCATCTAGGAGGATCCCCCATTGCCTAAGGAGCCGGACCCATTACAATTTCTCTGGGATGAGTATGACGAGGTTCAGAGGATCCTCGCCAAGGAGGAAAAGAAAAAGAGGAAGAAGGAGAAGAGAGAGAAGAAGAGAAAAATGGATCAACCTGCATCTCCCCCACCATCTTCCTCAAACCCTCCCCCCTCGACTCTCCCTTGATCCATTTTCCCCTACCATTTTGTCTTTTCGTTTTCCATCTTTTTGTACTTTTTTTTTCTTTTTAATGAAAGTCTCTTTTAGTTCCATACTGTTTAGTTAGCATTTTCTATTTCTCTAACTTCTCCTCTGTTTATTTTTGTTTCTCTGCCTGGAACCTACTGCATTTTCTCACCTTTGAACCAGTGAGGACACTGCTCCTCATAGGTTTGGGGGTGTGGCAGTATAGGTCTGCCAATAGAATAGTTAATTTTAGTGCAGTAATGGTGGTAAAAATGGGATGAATAAAGTTAATTTTCACTTAACTTGACACAATGAGGAAAATTGTAAAAATTTAAATATTTTTGCAGACTTTTTGAAACATAAAAAGTTAAAAATTCTTGACACCACCATGAAGTTAATATTATAAATTTTTGTCAGTTAGCACTCAGTGAACCTAAGAGGAGAGAAACAGATGAAAATACAACCCATGGGTTAAATTTGATGACCATACCTAGTGAGATTTGGGCCCAGCATTTTCTTTTGAAGAGTATTTTTGGCATTATTTCTGCTCTAAGGACTGATTGAATCAGGACTTTTTCACTAGAAGTTGTGCACGTCCAAATTAAAACTAATTAACAACACTCATGATACTAAGGAAATGATCCAAGGCCCTCATTTGGATAGTTTGAGCCTGTTAAGACATGAAAAGTACCACTTTTTACCCCTTAACTTAGCCTCTGTTAAACCCTTAGCCATCTAATAAATGTGTGTTAAGTTATTTCTGTAGATAATAAACAGCAGCTGCAATAAGGCCTGAACCCTGTTAAGGAGCCCACTTTTACCCCAGAAGTCCCTCAGAAGGATGAAAGCTGAACCCAGACAAGAATTGAACCTTGTGCAACTTTCACAAGCTTTAAAGGATTTAGAAATTAAGCCTCGCGCAGTCCTCGTGAGCTTCCCAAAACTTCATTTCCAATTGCCTGAACTGTTCTCGCACAGTTGAGTGACAGAGGGGCTTCAGAATCATACTTCGCGCAGCTCTCACTAAGCTTAAATATAAATGCTCGCACAGTCTCGCGCAGCTCAAGAAAGCAGCTCTCAAACCTCGCACAGTTCACTTAGATCAACTGAGGAGAGAGCTCTGTATTTCGACATTGTCAGCGCGATGGCATGGATGAAAAACTTCAGAAAAACCTCTCGCGCAATTTAGAGACCAATGCACATCACGTCCTCACGAGGATCCTCGCGAAGATCCATTGAGAAACAAACTACTAGCGCAATTCTCGTGCCATTCAGAAGGAAAGTGCAATCTCGTAAAAATCAGAGCAATCCAGCGAGGATTCAATGCTCTATCATGCGACTGCTTTAGGTGCAACTAAGACAACCCCGTAACGGCTAGAATTTCAAGCTAATCCAACCTCACGAAGACCGTGCTACCACGCGACAGTCTTGGAAACTAGTACTACCTGGCGAGGCTCTGAACTCTAACTCTCCCTCACCTCTATAGAGGACATTCTGGGAACTTCCAACAATTAGGGCATGCATTCCAATGCTCCAAGTTCTGTGCACGCGCCCCGAGTTATGGTTTTCTTAGATCCAAGTGACCTGTGTGTCTGGGCTAACATGCTCCCATACAGGCCTAGCCCCACCATAGGACCCACTAGATCTGAAGTCCCCATGGGAGCAATGAGCTTTTGTAGCCTTGTGAACATGGTGGTGACAACATTGTTTCTTGTTCTATCTTGAGCTTTGTGAGGAGGATAGCCATCTGGGATAGTCTGTGACCATTTAAGTGGACAGGTTATAGCCTTAGGGTGAAGCCAACCCACAGACTCAAGACGGATTATTCTTCTCTGCACTTGTGCTTGTATCCCTATGAGAGATTGTGCTGAGACAAACTCCCCTGTATGTGTATAGATGATAAGTAGTGAAAAATACCATTTTTTACCCCTAAACATGAGCCTTGAAAGACCCTTGAGAGGACTAAATAAGTGCTTTAGTGTTCATATTGCAGCTAACCAAAAAGACAGGTCCAAATCCGAAAACCATCCTAAAATGATCAAAAAGCTGACAACGCATGTCAAACTCAAAGAGGGAGTGAAGAAATAGCCTCAGCAATGGCTAAAAAGGTCCTAAAAGAGCAAGAAAAGACTTGAAGAAGAAGAAGGATCCATTCGCAAAGAAGAATGGAAGCTAAAAGTTCAATTCGCAAAGAACATCTACTATTCGCAAAGAACTTTGAACTTTGCGAAAAGAAGAGAAGTCCTTTGCGAAAAGACCTCCTGAAGCCAAAATGCTTTGCGAAAAGAAGAGAAGTCCTGCGAAAAAGATCTCCCGAAGCCAAAGTCCTTTGCGAAAAGATCTCCGAAGCCAAAATGCTTTGCGAAAAGAGATTACGGAGCCAAAATGCTGAAGAGAGATTCAGAGCCAAACTACTAACGAAAAGCCCTTAAACTATGCGAAATGGCATTACTGGGATTTGCGTCGTCAAAGGGTATTTCAGAAACTTTGCGCCCCTAATGCGTTTTAAAACCCAAGGACATTTGAAAGATTCGAGCACGAACCAAAGGCATATTCCACCCCATGTGAACACCCAAAGATGAAATTACTTGGCGGGAACTTCTAGAAGCTCAAACAGATTTTTGAATTACATATGTAATTGATGCCTGCTTTCTGATTGGTGAACCAGATCAAGCATTTCTTATTGGCGAACAGATCCGGATCCCGGTGCTCGACTCCTATTGGTTGATACAGATCTATCCAATTACGATTGGTTGATACACATCTGGTCGGCTTAGGAAAACTATAAATAGACGAACCATTTGCCCAATTTGGGTATCCAGATTTTAGAGTTTTCATCTCTGCTTTCCCCCATTAAAGCTCATCCGATTCCCCGTAATCCCTTCTTGTATTTTACCTTTGAGAGCCATTGCGAGTGATTTGTACTTCCAAGTTCGGATTCAAGATCAGAATCGAGGGCTCTTCGAGAAGCTCCATCAGAAGTCCGAGGGCTCTCTAAGCCGTGCTTTCTGTAATTGTAACGTTGGATTTTAAAAGGTTCTTTGTAATTTGTGTCTTCTCCATTGGAGTCATGTCGAGGGTTCGAATGTTCACCTTAGTGCATTAGACTTCTTTAGATTCACTCATCCGCATCCAACTTCCCTTAATTCATCATCCGCGAATTAGCGTTGGTAACCTAATTCAAGCAAAGATTTATGATGTTCATGTTAAATAAAGAATAGGCCAGACTAGTCGATGATCCGTGACAAATCACATAAGTCTAAACCTATTCCTTAATTCGATTTATTTCTCTTACATCTGCCGGTAGCCGAGATGAAGATTGAATCTGCTCTGTTGAACTACTGATTCTCCATTAAAATTCAAAGGCTAAAATACATGAAGCTATTATTATTTGTCTTATTTTAAACACCTCCACAACTCGGATCTGGATCACATAGTTAGTTCTTTTCTTTATTTGCTTTTAGTTAAACGTGACAAAACCCAACACTCTCTTTTATCTATTCTTTATTTTAGATAATTATAGAGCCAGATCTGGTAGCACAGATCTGGAGGTTTATCTCTCATTTTAGACAAACTTCTCTGTGGACGATCTTGAAATACTTACTTTTAAAACTTGCTACAATTGGCCCTGATCTTGCAGGCCAGTGTTAGCCCCAATGTGCTGATATCCCTTTCATAAGTTAACATCCATATAATTTAGCATTCTTTAATTCTTTATTTTTTTGCACACATTTTTGGCACACTTGGAGCGACAACAAGTTTTTGGCGCCGTTGCCGGGGAAGTTTGTTCTAAAATAGGTAGACCTAAGTTTTTTTATTTTGTAGATTTGATTTTTATTTTAATTTTTTCTTTAAACCGGCACTTTGCATTCCAAGTGCTTGATTAAATGTCTCTGAGTTTTGTATAGAAAACTGCTTTTATCTTGAATTTTTTTTTTTTTTTCGAGTTTTATTCTTTGCCTTCTAGTTATTTGAATAAATCTGCGCCACTCTTTTGTCTTTTTGTCAAATTTGGGCGTGCTTTGAGTTTTTCTTTTTATTTTTGTCAATACTTGAATAAGGTGCGCTTTTTGGATGTTTGCAGATCCGGAGCTAGTCAACAAGGAGCATTCGACCAAAGTGGAGCAGCAGATCCGCTTGAGTTTGCATCCTTCTCCTTTGCATTCATTTTCTATTTTAAATTCTTGAGAACCAGCAGCCTGTGTGTTTAATGTTTGTTTTGATTATAATTTCTACTGTCTTTTAGGCATCTTTGATTTTTTTACAAAACCAAATACAAAAAGAAGTGAAAACACAAATAGAAAATCTCCGAGTTGTTTCTCATTATTTTCAAGAATAGTAAATAAGGGCTCTTGTTGAGCAAGGCTGATCCAAAACAAGTAAAAAAATAATTTGGATAGCAATATGGTCATTGATTTACATCGAAAATTCAAAAAATGAAAACAGAAAAATAACAAAATTGTTGAAAAGATGAGGAGGAGAAATTTGTTCCTCACCTCCCATTTCCCCATGCAATGAAGTCGGTTTCTCCTTTTGACAAAGGAAACACAAAATTGAGGAAATGATGGCAAGCAAGTTAAAATTAATCTACCTCGCTTGATGCAATCAAGCAGTCCTTATGCAAAATTTCTCAAAGAGGTGTGCACCCACAAAAGGCAATCTAGGATACATTTATCCAAGAAGGCCTTTCGTGGAGAAAATCAACCAAGTGCTATCAATTGCAACACCACCTAAGATGCAAGACCTCGGAATCCCACAATCCTCGCATCATTGGGGAGCACACCATTGAGAAAGCCTTGCTAGATCTGGGTGCTAGTGTCAACTTTGCCATTTATGAGAAGCTAGGTTTGGGAGAATTGAAACCCACTCAAGTGGTGTTACTGATGACAGATCTGAAAGGAAACCTATGGGGTTGATTGAAGATGTTTTGGTAGGAGTAGACAAGTTTTTCTACCCTCCGACTTTTTGGTGTTGGACATGGAACCAACCAAAAGTACCACTTGCCATCCTGTCATTATGGGAAGACCATTCACAGCTCTGACTAATGCATGCATTCAATGCGTGTCCTGCATCATGGAGGTGTCTTTTGGAAATATGAAAGTTAAATTGAATGTGTATAATGTTACTCAACCTCAATTCTCTGTGAGGAATGTTTCCATGTTGACATCATTGATGAGTGGAGGAGTCTTTACAAACATTTCGCAAGGTAAAGACTCCACCATCTATTCTAATCCTCTGCCTTTTCTCTTGTCGAAATCAAAGGTGTAGATCAAATTTGCGATCTTTTGAAAGCAAAGAAACTCACACGAGAGGAAACCCTCGGATCATGATAATCGCTTCTACTCTTATTCTTTCTGTGATTCTTTGGTACTTAAGCTACATTTGAGGCCATTTTAAATATGGGAAAAACCGAAATCTCTTGCCATGTTCCTAAATCTTGACCAAGAAGGCAGAAAACACCCCAAAAGCCAAAGGCAAAGCCAAGAAGTCTGCAAAGAAAACTTTCAATGGACAAAGCAGATAGGGTTGAAAAGAAAAAAATACGCCATGAGGAGCCCACCCTGCCGCCTCGAGCCAGTCTGTGTCCCCATTACCCATTCCTTTGGTTTTGCCTAACCCATTCATTGATGCTCATACGAGCTATTGGTGGATGAAACTTTTTCTCCTCCAAACTGATTCGTGCTATCTTTAAGATATCTCAATGAGGCTTCCTCACACCATCCTCACTCCATTACCCGAGAAAATTTACCCAAGGATGACAAAGGCTGGTATCGAACCTCACCACAGTCACAGAGGAACATCTTGATGTGCCAACCCTAGTTATTTTATAGACAAGCTGTGACTTAATCAGGATCGAGGACATTGGACATGCCCTAGGGATACCTTTTCAATTCAATCTGATGGACCCTTGATCGCTCCCTCAAGTTGCCTCTTTCAGAGATATGGCTGCCCATTTGACACAGGCATGGTGGGTTCTGGGCAATCAATAGTGAGAAGAGATGCCTTAATATCTCTGATGGATTCCATACTCAGAGAGTTTTTATGTTCTTGGGCACACCCAAGAGAGGCGAACCCCATCTTAGAAGCCCTCTTTCACTTCTCTAAGGGGCAATTCTTCAATGCCCCCATCTTTGATCTGAAAGCAATGGTGATGTGAGTGCCAAGGTAAAAAGGAAGAGAAAGATTCTTGGCCTCCCTTTGGAAGACTCATTCTGACCCTCTTAAGAGCCAAGTTTGACATTGATAGGGAAGAGCCCTTTGAGGTACTCACTCCTCACAACTTTGGCAAGAAAGCACGGACCACAAGTCGCCATGTTAAGAAGAATGAGGAAGTAGGAGAATCACCACTACCGGTTTACAAGCCCAATTCACAATTGTCTCTTTCTTATTTTCTTATTTTGCTTTTATTCTATTGCAATTTTTTCTGTTATAATTTGTGCCTAACCGATCTGCTTTTGTTCTCCCCTATTTGAAAAACTTACAACCTCCCCTACTCCCTTTCCCCTTTTTCTTTTTATTTTCTATCCAAATTTCGATGTGCTTCTCAGAATCGTATCCAGTTATTGTTGTTTCATTTGTCTTCCCTAATAATTGTCCACCACCTTTGAACCAGGTGAGGACACTGCTCCCCATAGGTTTGGGGTGTGGCGAGACAAGTCTGCCTTAGGGAATAGTTAACATAAGGGCGAGAATCACCTAAGTAATTAGGAAATGTATTAATTTACTTAAGAATCATGACAACTAGAAAATTTAAAATTCCTTTGCCAAATTTAGACATTCTAAACCTTGCGATATTCTACATTTCCATGATGATTACACCATAAAAACATCGGTATCGACGTAGTAAGTCAAAAGGAAGAGAAAAGGTAAAGATATACTTAAAAGCTCAAGGAAAAACCATAACCGGTGAGAATTGAGCCCATATATTTTCCATCTCGTTGAAGAGTGGTGAGGCAATTTTTTACGATTCAAAGGATTGGTGAGGCATTAGATCCACTAGAAGTTAGGAAACTCCAAATTAAAACAAGTGACTCATGAAACGAGGAAAAGATCAAGGCCTTCTTTAGAGCCTTGAACCTAAGAACCAACCAAGAAAAATCTGCCTGTTTGTACCCCATTTAAGTCAAATCCTACAATTCTTCATCAAAAATACTCAAAAGTACTTGCACTGAACCTATGGAACCAATTCAGCCTTCCCTCACTCGAGAATTCAGAGGTAAAGGAGAAAGAACTGAAGATGGACCATTTACGGGCAACATCAAGAAAATGAAGAGAAAATACCTCAAAAGCAGGCAATATGGTGACTGAGAAAGAAGAGACAAACAATGTGAAAAGTTGCAAGCAAAAAGGCAAAAAGGGAGCTTATGTTGAAAAATGCAAGATCAAAGAAAGAACTGATCACTTGTGAATGTGAGAATCTCGAAAAGAAGAAGAAGCTAAACTCAAAAAGGTGGAGTCATGAACCATCTCCGCACTTCCCGAGTTCTCAAATTCAAACCTCTGTCAAATTGCCTTTCCTTGAAACTTCACTCCATAAGCCATACAAACAAACCTAGATTAAAAGCCCTTGTGATCTAAAGTTGTGTGAGCTGTCATGTGGAGTTGAGAAGTGACCCAATCTATGGTGTGGAGATGTCAATGATGCCATTGTTTAAGAATCATGCCTATGCTCATGCTTACAGATCCAGTTGGGAGATGTAACTGCTCTTGAGCTTGAGTGAAAATGAACCCCTCAACAAAAACAACGATGAGAGTATACCTGGTGAGTATTTGGGTTGGAACTTGAGCACCTTAAGTATGACTTATAACCTAATTTTTATCCATAGGATGAGCTATCACGCACATTTGTATGATTTTCTATGACTGTTTCACAGATTGGAAATATTGAAACATTCATGAGGTTTATAAATGTTTAAATTCTGCAAACAATAATCAAATTTTCTTTCATCATTGATTCAAGAGTAACTAACCTGCTCCTTGATTGCTCATTTGATAATATTGCACCGATGTTAAGCTGTTTCATGGAGAAGTTTGTGGTACCTTCATGAAAACCCTCGGGAGAGTTCACTCCTCCTCTAGGGATCACCTAGGGGTTTAAAAGGCTTGTTGCATATGCTAAATGCACCTGTGCTTCCTACAAAAGTGGCTCTTTACTTTGTTTTTATGTTTCTTTGCTCGGGGACTAGCAAAGCTTAGGTTTGGGGTGTGATAAGTAGTGAAAAATACCATTTTTACCCCTAAACATGAGCCTTGAAAGACCCTTGAGAGGACTAAATAAGTGCTTTAGTGTTCCTGTTGCAGCTAACCTCAAAGACAGGTCCAATTCCGAAAACCATCCTAAAATGATTAAAAAGCTGACCACGCATGTCAAACTCAAAGGGGGCGTGAAGAAATAGCCTCACCAATGGCTAAAAAGGTCCTAAAAGAGCAAGAAAAGACTTGAGGAAGAAGACGGCTCCATTCGCAAAGAAGAATGGAAGCTAAAAGTTCAATTCGTAAAGAACATCTACTATTCGCAAAGAACTTTGAACTTTACGAAAAGAAGAGAAGTCCTTGCGAAAAGACCTCTGAAGCCAAAATGCTTTGAAAAGAAGAGAAGTCCTGCGAAAAGATCTCCTGAAGCCAAAGTCCTGCGAAAAGATCTCCGAAGCCAAAATGCTTTGCGAAAAGAGATTACGGAGCCAAAATGCTTTTGAAGAGAGATTACGAGCCAAACTACTTTCTTGAAAAAGCCCTTAAACTATGTGAAATGGCATTCTGGGGATTTGCAGCTCGTCCGAAGGGTATTTCAGGAAACTTTGCACGCGCCCCAATGCATTTTAAAACCCAAGGACATTTCGAAAGATTTTGAGCACGAACCAAAGGCATATTCCACCCCATGTGAACACCCAAAGATGAAATTACTTGGCGGGAACTTCTAAAAGCTCAAACAGATTTTTGAATTACATAACAGAATTGATGCCTCTGTTTCACGATTGGTGAACCGGATCAAGCATTTCGATTGGCGAGATCCGGATCCCGGTGCTCGACTCCTATTGGTTGATCTGAGATCTATCCAATTCGATTGGTTGATACACATCTGGCTTAGGAAAACTATAAATGAGCGAACCATTTGCCCAATTTGGGTATCCAGATTTTAGAGTTTTCATCTCTGTTTTCCCCCATTCCGGTCGAAGCTCATCCGATTCCTGTAATCCCTTCTTGTATTTTACCTTTGAGAGCCATTGAGTGATTTGTACTTCCAAGTTCGGATTCAAGATCAGAATCGAGGGCTCTCGAGAAGCTCGTAAGTCCGAGGGCTCTCTAAGAAGCCGTGCTCTGTAATTGTAACGTTGGATTTTAAAGGTTGTAATTTGTGTCTTCTCCATTGGAGTCATGTCGAGGTTACGAATGTTCACCTTAGTGCATTAGACTTCTTTAGATTCACTCATCCGCATCCAACTTCCCTTAATTCATCATCCATGCGAATTAGCGTTGGTAACCTAATTCAAGCGGCATTCTGATGATGTTCATGTTACGAAATAACGAATAGGCCCAGACTAGGCGATGATGTGACAAATCACGACCATAAGTCTAAACCTATTCCTTAATTCGATTTATTTCTCTTACATCGTGGCCGGTAGCCGATGAAGATTGAATCTGCTCTGTTGAACTACAGATTCTCCATTAAAATTCAAAGGCTAAAATACATGAAGCTATTATTTCTGCATTTGTCTTATTTTAAACACCTCCACAACTCGGATCTGGATCACGTAGTTAGTTCTTTTCTTTATTTGCTTTTAGTTAAACGTGACAAAACCCAACACTCTCTTTTATCTATTCTTTATTTTAGATAATTATAGAGCCAGATCTGGTAGCACAGATCTGGAGGTTTATCTCTCATTTTAGACAAACTTCTCTGTGGACGATCTTGAAATACTTACTTTTAAAACTTGCTACAATTGGCCCTGATCTTGCAGGCCAGTGTTAGCCCCAATGTGCTGATATCCCTTTCATAAGTTAACATCCATATAATTTAGCATTCTTTAATTCTTTAATTTTTTGCACACATTTTTGGCACACTTGGAGCGACAACAATAGACCCGCCATCAGATAGCAGATTTGGTTTGGTTATAGAGATTGTAGGCTTGCGACTAGATTACTGCAGTCTCTCTAAAGCAGTGGACAGTTGGATCTAAGGCTGCACTCAAACTCTTGCTGGTTCAATGTGTCTAGGCTAACATACTCCCATACAGGCCTAGCCCCACACATAGCACTTTAGAGGTTGAGGTTCCCTATGGATTCTTGTGCTTGTAGCCTGGATGAAGTAGTGCTTACAATGATAAACTTGTTCTGACCCATCTCTGGACTGTGGTTCCCCAATTGGATAATTTGTGACCATTTAAGTGGACAGGTTATAACCATAAAGGGATTGGATCATGACACAGAGATGAGTTGGATTCTTTCTCCTCAGTGGTGATAATGTAGCCACTAACAAGACTTCTATAGCAGCAGATCTGAATTTGAGTCATGAAGCCCATCAGATCTGAACCTAATAGCATACTTCTCACCCTTTTATATTTATTTTCTCACTCTATCTTCGTTCTTAAACCTTTCTATAGGTTAGACATTAGGATACCTTAGAATTTAGATTTTAGTGACCCTAAATCTCCTTCCCTTTAGGATTGCCAGATCTGTAGTCAGATCTGGAGGGCCTACTAAACATGGCTCCCTTGGAGCTTAAGATCAACTTCCCTGTGGGACAAACTCTTACTTATCAAAACTTGCTACAACAGGCCCTGTATCTTACAGGATTGTGCATATTTTAGGCTTGCTGCTCTGTCATTTTAAATCCACCTTTCATTCATTTTTATTCATCCCATTCTTATCACTGTCTTCAATAAAGTCAGTAACAAGCACTATAAATTAGCAAAGTTCTCTCCTTAGTTGATCTGAGTGAACTGTGCGAGGTTTGAGAGCTGCTTTCTTGAGCTGCGCGAGACTATGCGAGCATTTATATTTGAGCTTAGCGAAAGCTGCGCGAAGTATGATTCTGAAGCCCCTCTGTCACTCAACTGCGCGAGAACAGTGCGTGCAATTGGAAATGAAGTTTCAAGAAACTTGCTAAGGGACTCGCGCAGCTTTCACAAGCTTTAAAGGATTCAGAAATTAAGCCTCGCGCAGTCCTCCCAAGTTTCTCGAAACTTCATTTCCAATTGCCCGCACTGTTCTCGCGCAGTTGAGTGACAGAGGGGCTTCAGAATCATACTTCACGCAGCTTTCGCTAAGCTCAAATATAAATGCTTGCACAGTCTCGCGCAGCTCAAGAAAGTAGCTCTCAAACCTCGCACAGTTCACTCAGATCAACTAAGGAGAGAGAGCTCCAGGTATTTCGGCGTGTAGCTGTCACGCAGTGGTCGCAGGATGCAAAACTTCAGAAAAACCTCTCGCACAATTCAGAGACCAATGCACATCACGTCCTCACGAGGATCCTCATGAAGATCCATTGAGAAATAAACTACTCGCGCAATTCTCTCGCCATTCAGAAGGAAAGTGCAATCCCGTAAAGATCAGAGCAATCCAGTGAGGATTCAATGCTCTATCGTGCGACTACTTCAGTTGCAACTAAGACAACCCCGCGGCGGCTAGAATTTCAATCTAATCCAACCTTGCGAAGACCGTGCTACCATGCGATAGTCTTGGAAACCAGTACTACATGGCGAGGCTCTGAACTCTAACTCTCTCTAACCTCTGCAGAGGACATTCTAGGAACTTTCAGCAATTAGGGCAGCATTCTAACGCTCCAAGTTTTGTGCACACACCCCGAGGCATCCAAGGGATAATATTAGGCCATGTGGCATTGTTAAAATTAGGGTTTCCTAACCCTAATGCGCCGCCAAACTAATTGCTATATAAACCTAAGCCTGGTTTAGGTTTAGGGGACTCTGCGAAGAATAGAATTTAGTCTATCTTCTTCTTGTAGTAACTGCATATCTCTAGTAAGTTTTAGGTAGTTTTCTTTTTACTTTTTCTTCTCTCCATAGTCTAGCATTTGCTGGCTATGCCTTTGTATGACTATTTGGAATAGATTAATGGAGTTTCATGATAGGGTGTTTTACTTTTATGGGATTTTTGTGAGTTGTTTTGTACAAGGCTGTTACCTTGAGATCCTCCATTGCTAGGACGTATTGCAAGCAATGGAGGACTGATTTTATGGTTTACTCAGATCCAAGTGACCTGTGTGTCTGGGATAACATGATCCCATATAGGCCTAGCCCCACCATAGGACCCACTAGATCTAAAGTCCCCATGGGAGCAATGAGCTTTTGTAGCCTTGTGAACATGGTGGTGACAGCAATGTTTCTTGTTCTATCTTGAGCTTTATGAGGAGGATAGCCTCTGGGATAGTCTATGACCATTTAAGTGGACAGGTTATAGCCTTAGGGTGAAGCCAACCCACAGACTCAAGACGGATTATTCTTCTCTGCACTTGTGCTTATAGCCCTGTGAGAGATTGTGCTGAGACAAACTCCCCTGTATGTGTATAGACCCGCCATCAGATAACAGATCTGGTTTGGTTATAGAGATTGTAGGCTTGCGACTAGATCACTGCAGTCTCTCTAAAGCAGTGGACAGCTGGATCTAAGGCTGCACTCAAACTCTTACTGGTTCTGTGTCTGGTCTAACATGCTCCCGTACAGGCCTAGCCCCACACATAGCACTTTAGAGGTTGAGGTTCCCTATGGATTCTTGTGCTTGTAGCCTGGATGAAGTAGTGCTTACAATGATAAACTTGTTTTGACCCATCTCTGGACTGTGGTTCCCTAATTGGATAATCTGTGACCATTTAAGTGGACAGGTTATAGCCATAAAGGGATTGGATCATGGCACAGAGATGAGTTGGATTCTTTCTCCTCAGTGATGATAATGTAGCCACTGGACAGGACTTCTATAGCAGCAGATCTGAATTTAAGTCATGAAGCCCATCAGATCTGAACCTAATATCATACGTCTCACCCTTTTATATTTATTTTCTCACTCCATCTTCGTTCTTAAACCTTTCTATAGTTTGGACATTAGGATACCTTAGAATTTAGATTTTAGTGACCTTAAATCCCCTTCCCTTTAGGATTGCCAGATCTGTAGTCAGATCTGGAGGGCCTACTAAAGATGGCTCCCTTGGAGCTTAAGATCAACTTCCCTGTGGGACAAACTCTTACTTATCAAAGCTTGCTACAACAGGCCCTGTATCTTGCAGGATTGTGCATATTTTGGGCTTGCTGCTCTGTCATTTTCAATCCACCTTTCATTCATTTTTATTCATCCCATTCTTATCACTGTCTTCAATAAAGTCAGTAGCAAGCACTATAAATTAGCCTAATAGAGCCTGAAAATCTAACCTTTGAAAATCTGCCCTTTTGCATACACTAGTTGAGCCTTAAAATCATACTTTTCTTTCACAAACACCAGAACACTTGCACCTTAATCTCATGACCTGATTCAACCTTACCCTCACTCTGAGAATTCAGAAGGTAAAGGAGAAGGAGTTAAAGATACTGAGAATGGTCCAACATTCTGTGGAAGGTGAAGAAAAGCAACTTGTGAATAACTGTGTATCAATGGTAGTTGTATGACAATATTATAAAAAAAAAAAAGTGAATAAAAATAAAAAGAGAAAAACAAAGAGAAGCCTAGAGAACAACATCATCTAAAAATTGAAAAGAAGAGGAGAACCTGGCCACTTTGAGTCTGAAGTATAAAAAGAAAGATGAAGTTTTTACTGAAATGAAGGTTGTGAAGTCATGAGTCACTCCTTACCTTGCTGATTTCTTAATTTGGATTCCCTTTTTACTCCTTTATTCTTTACGTCCCCCAGCCATAAGCCACATTACAACCCATTTAAAAAGACCTTGTGGATCCAAAGTTAAATAAGCTGTCATGTGGAGATGAGGAGTTGTCCAATCTATGGTGAAAATTCTTGAAGATGTCAGAAATTAGAAGTTTTGCCTATGCTCATGCTTGCAGGCCCATTTGGAGTCTGTAACTGCTCTTGAGCTGTTTTGAATGTGAACACCCTCAGGTTGTTAATGTTGAGAGATAGCCCTAGTGAGAATTGGGTCTGAATTTTAACCTCATTGGGGTTGTATCCAACTTGAATTTTGAATTAAAGGCAAGCTGGGTACTGATTTTTATATATTAAAATTCTAATGATAAATGAATGGTGGTAAGGCAAACACATGTTAACTTTTAAGTTTTAAATGGCTTGGAACATTACTACAGTTTCCTCTAAGTGTTAAAAAATTGGGTGTGGAATGAAGCTTTAAACATCAAAATCTGTGTTGTCATTATCTGCACTATACTTAACTGATTCTAATGGTGAAGTTTGTGGGTGTCTTCACTGAAAACCCTCAGGAGACTTCACTCCTCCACTAGGGATCACCTAGGGGTTTAAAAGGCTTGGTACATATGCTAAATGTACCCGTGATCCCTACGAAAGTGGCATTTAATTACAGCTTTGCTAAGGGACTAGCAAAGATTAAGTTTGGGGGTGTGTTAAGACCTGAAAAGTATCATTTTTCACCCCTTAACTTAATCTCTGTTAGACCCTTAATCATTTAATAAATGTGTTTTAAGTCTATTCTGTAGGTAATAAGCAGCAGCTGCAAATAAACCCCTAACCATGCCAAGAAGCCTACTACTGACCTAGAAGCCCCTCAGAAGTGTGAAGGTTAAACCCAGATAGAGAATTGGTTTCAGCAGAGGCACAACAAAGTAGAAACAAATCAAAGAGAATGCCTCGCACAGATGTCACAGGGCTCAATCAAATCAGAAAGAATACATCACACAGTTGTCACGGGCTTCTGAATGGAGCACACCAATCGGTCGCGCAGTCTTTGCACAGTTTGAGCGCAGATGGATGTCAGCAGGGAGTAAAGAGTAGACTCCGCGAGGCTCAGTCTTAAGCACTCATGAAGCACTCACGCAGTCTCGTGTAGCTCAAGAGATGAGTTTTCAACCTTCACGCGATTCACTGAATAGAGAGAGCTCCAGGCATTCCAGCGCGCGGCTGTCGCGCAGTGGCCGCGAGACACACTTTCAAGGAACTGCTCGCGTGATCTAGAAGCCTATGTACTTTGTTCTCTTCACGAGGATCGCCGCGGGATTCATCAAGGAACGAACTACGCGCGCCATTCTCGCGCCGTTCAAATGCAAAGACCAATCCCTCGACGACCAAAGCATTCCCGCGATGATCAAAGTACCAACCCCGTGACTGCAAGAGCTTTAAGGTAAAGCAACCCCGCGACGCCAATTCTACCATGCGGCAAGATCTACAAATCTTTTCTACTCAGCGAGGATCGGGTTCTAAACTTCTCCCCACTTCTGTAAGGGCAATCTGGGAATCTCTAGAAATTAGGGCATGCACTCCAATGCTCTAATCTCTGTGCACACACCCCGAGGCATCCAAGGGACAAGAATGGGCCGCAATTGCATTGATGAAATTAGGGTTTTCCTAACCCTAATTCAGAGAGAATCGACTGCTATATAAGCCTAAACCTAGCTTAGGTTTAAAGAACTTTTTTTTGACTTTTGTTCTCGACTTCTGGCTTCTTCTTGAAACCGACTGTAGAATTATAGTAGGCTAAGGTTAGGGTTTAGGAGTTTTCTTTTTCCTTTTTCCTTCTCTCCATAGTCCAGCACTTGCTGGCTATGCCTTTTGTATGATTATTTGGTATAGATTTTAATGGAGTTTTTGTAATAGGATCTGTTACATGTATGGGATGGTATTTTTGTTGTGAGTTGTGCTGCACAAAGCTGTTGCCTTGAGATCCTCCATTGCTAAGTTGTTTTGTAAACAATGGAGGATTGCTTTTAAGGTTTTATTTAGATCCAAGTGACCTGTGTGTCTAGGTTAGGCACATTGCAGGCCTTCTCCCACCATAGGATCGACTAAATCTGAATTACCATGGGAGCTTGCGCTGGTAGCCCTGTGAACATGGTGGCGGCAGCAATGTTCTTGTTCTGTCTTAGACCTCTGTGAGGAGGATAGCCTCTGTGGATAGTCTGTGACCATTCAAGTGGACAGATTATAGCCCTAGGGTGAGGCCAATTCACAGAACTAAGACATATTCTTCTTCTCTGCACTTGTGCTTGTAGCCTTGTGAGAGATTGTGCAGAGACAGACTCCCCTAAATTTGTATAGACCCACCATCAAATTGCAGATATGATTTGGCTGTAGAGATTGTAGGCTTGTGACTGGATCACTGCTATCTTCTTAAAGCAGTGAACAACCAATCTTAAAAGCCAGTACTCAAACTCTTGCTGGTCCTGTGTGTCCAGGCTCGTGCACTTTGTAGGCCTATCCCCACTCACAGAACTTTAGAGGTTGAGGTTCCTATGGATTCTTTAGCTTGTAGCCTGGATGAAATAGTGCCTACAATGATAATTTTGTTCTGACCCATCTTTGGGTTGTGGTTCCCCTATTCGATAGTCTATGACCATTTAAGTGGACTGGTTATAGCCATAAGGGATTGGATCATGGCACAGGGGTGAGTTGGATTCTTTCTCCTCTTTGGTGATAATGTAGCCATTGGACATGATTTCTATAGCAGCAGATCTGATTCTGAGTTATATGACCCATCAGATCTGTACCTAATAACATACTTCTCATCCTTTTATATTTATTTTCTCACACTTCATCCCCTTTTTGAACCCTTTATGTAGTTTAGACATTAAGTTACCTTAGGATTTAGATTATAGTGACCTTAAATCCCCTTCCATTTAGGATTGCCAGATCTGTAGTTAGATCTGGAGAGACTACTAAAGATAGCTCCCTTGGAGCTTTAGATCAACCTTCCTTGTGGGACAAACTCTTACTTATCAAAACTTGCTACAACAGGCCCTGTATCTTGCAGGACTGTGCATATTTTAGGCTTACTGCTTTGCACTCCACTTTTCATTCATTTTCATTCACCCCATTTTTATCACTGTCTCCAATAAAGTCAGCAGTAAGCACTTAAAATAGCCTAACAGGCCGCACTCCCCCAGAGCGACTCTTTAGCCATGTCTGCGTCTGTAAAAGTGAGCATCGGAGGTTGTACCATGACCGAAGTGATTTCATGAATCTTGTCTAGGGTCATATCCTCATCTACTTGCGTGTCTTCAAGTAGCCTTATCAACAATCGGTGATGGTCAGGCAATTTCTTGATGAGTTCTAGTATGGATATCTGGGCCGGAATCTTCTAGAGATGCCGCAGAAGGTTGTATTCTTGCCCTGGCTCGAGCGCAGTTTCTTTGCCTGGCCGATGGGCCTTAGGTGCTGGTGGTTGGAATGGTTGAGGTGTAGGAATTGGTGGAGGGATGATGTGAGGTGGGGGAGGCAAGTTAACTTCTCATTTGCTCACATTCCCCTTTGGTGGTTGTGCGTTCGTGAAATCCTTATTTCGAGGGAAAGGAAGAGGTGGGTAATTGGTTCCTGATTTGAGGATCGGACAAGTTGATTGTTGACCGAACCTGACGCGGCTTGATGCGGATGTATTTAGAAAATGGGTGAAATTCGAGGTTGAAATGCATACCTGAATGGTGCCGCTCTAAGGTGGGAGGTAATGTGTGTAATCTCCCTCTTCTAGGAAAGCAGAGACCAACATCTCGCACAGGTCTAGATGTTCTTCTGGCTCACTTTCTTTTGGATTCGGCGAATGCTCGGTGGTCATTTCATTATCTCGGCTTGGAGTCTTTCGGGTGACACTTTCTACCCACGCAGCAATTTGGGCTGCAGTTTGGAGAATATGATCTCCATACTCAGGTTCAAAATCGGACAAAGGGAGTGA
This sequence comes from Chloranthus sessilifolius, assembly GCA_021018995.1. Classification (NCBI taxonomy): domain Eukaryota; kingdom Viridiplantae; phylum Streptophyta; class Magnoliopsida; order Chloranthales; family Chloranthaceae; genus Chloranthus; species Chloranthus sessilifolius. The sequence continues at coordinate 53,991,859 of CM037592.1, read as the reverse complement.
TAATGGTATTAGTTCGAGATTTGGAGGGGTTGGAGGTTTCGGTGGGTGACTACGGAAGAGTGGACTCCTAGCCCTAAAGGAATGGACTCGTATCTGTGTGAATTTTGGATAAGGAGGTGAATTCGGTGGGGCGATGCGAGTGATCAGGGGCGAGGGATGCAGGGGTGAAGGACCTCTCACTGGTGTGGCAGCAGTAGCAAAGGGTTAAATGCGAGTGATTAAGCTGGAAGGTTGGAAGGGGGATCAACCAGAGAGATCTATGGTGGTGACCTGAGCCGGTGTTGTTTAGTTGTAGTTGGGCATGGGGTTATTAACGATACCTAAATTTTTTTGGGGTTGGCTATTATTAGGGTTAGGATTCCAGAGCGCTTCTCAATTGATCTAACTTTGGTCTTTCATGTCTTAGATTACGTCCCTGAGGACCCAACAGTCTTCTAGGTTGTGTCCCGCGTATCGATGGAAGGCACAATATTTACTATAGTCTAGATTTGTCAGCTATGGGCGGGGTCTTTCCTGCGGGAATCGGAGGAGATTCTAAGTATTAAGGAGATAGAAAATATTGGGAATCATATCTGATAAAGGGGGATAGTGTTCCCGCCTCGGCTGGTAGGGGCCTCTGGCTGGGTTAAAGTTCTGCGGTGGGGGCACACTATTATAATTTGGCATATGGGCCGATCAGTTCTGCATCGTGTTCTGATTCTGGTACGTGTTGGGATACTAATTTCTATTCTGATACTGGCCCTGATTCTAGTTCTGGATTTTGTTTTTGTTTGCATATCTTTACTGGTTAGTGCCTTGGTTTTAGTTCGTGTATCGTTGCTGATTTTAATTTCACCCGAAGTTTCGTGGGTGGAAATTTTCATTCCAAGAGTATTGTCCTTGATTAACAATAGTGTTGACCTATTCGGTTCCTAATGCTTTCTTAGGAAGAACCCACTTTCAATGTGACTATGGATAGAGCAAGGTCTCCGCCTTTAATGTGTCGCGCTAGTGGGGATGCCCGGGAGTGGAGTGCAGTGAAGTCGGGGCAATCACTTATGACAAGTGCGCTCTTTAACGGTTCTCTAGTATTATCGATGATAATGTCCACCAAATCCTTCTCTTTCATTGAGGTGCTGGTCCTAGCAGCGAGTTTTCTCCCTCTGGCGATGAAGTCGGTAAATTCTTCATCAGGTCCTTGCTTAGCTGCCATTAGATCGCTGAGACTGACTATCTCTTAGATCAAGTGTTTGTATTGGTCTAGGAATTGACCGACTAATTCATCGATAGTTTCTATCTTATAAAGCGGGAGTCCCGCAAACCAATCTAAAGCTTCTCCTTCTAATGTGCATTGGAAATAATGAATGAGAAGTCCTTGATTATCACGTATGGGTCGATAATTATTATAAAAGAAGGCCAAGTGATGATTCGGATTTCCCTTGCCATTATATTTGGTAAATTTTGGTGGCTTAAATCCTATTGGTAAATTAAACTCGACCTCCCGACAAAATTTGTCGAATCCGAATGAGTGACTGGGGCGCTCTCTCTTGGCCATGTACTCATCGAGCATTTTAGGGAAATCTTCGATTTTAATGGTACTGTCTTTTGGAGCGACTCTTGAGCAAATCTTGTCTAAAGAGCCATCGTTGAAGAATGTGTGGGTAGGTTGTCTCAATGGTGTGGCGCGAGTCGACACTGTCCTCGGGATAGGAGGTGACCTCTCTTGTCGCTCTTGTTCTTCTAAAAATTATCATGACCTAATGGTTTCGTATGCGGCGGCTAACCCTCGAAGCAATTCCTCGGAGTCGTCATCTCTTCTTTGTATTCTTTGAATACTGAGTTCTATGATCTGTTGAGCGGTGAAGTTTTGTTCGGTGTTACCATCTCTCCCATTATGATTATTACCGGTGTGTGGGGTGGAGAAGAAATTTTCTTGCATGCCGACCATGTTAATCTTAGGTTGCTATGGGCTGGAATTGTGAAATGATTCTTCTTCGTACACGGGGTTGTTATGATATCCTTATAATGGTGGGTCTCCTAAACTCACCCTTTGTATACCAGACATCTCGAGTCTTTGACGAAGACTCATATATATATATATATATATATATATATATATAAGGGAATCTAAATGACACGATGGAAAGAAAAAATAGGGAGATAAGATGAAAACTAACTATCTAGAAAAGGAGTTTGCAAAAGTGTCCCATCGCGATCGCCAGTTGTTGATGCGCGCTTTTTCTGGGTTCCTCTCGGTTCCTGCTGAATCAGTGGCTCTAATTCTGTCCAAGTGGACTGTAGCGATGTGGCGTTTGGAGTGTTAGAAATATCTAGGAAGGTTCCTAGTTTATTGCGATCGCCAGCTGCAGATATTTAACGACGCTGCAACACATCAATGATCACGCTTTAGAGCGGGTGTGGGTTACTTCTTTACTAAATCGTCTGCTTATGAACGTCAGCAGCTATATCTTTTCTTATAATTTAGATAGTTTAATTTTTCTTTTATTTTTCGTTATTGCTATAGTTCTGATCAGTTTAGACTTCCCTGATTCTGTTATGAGTTTAGTTATATAAGTTTATTCTAATCCTATTAAGAGTTTAGTTATTTTTTACTATTCCTATGCTTATTGAAAGTCTGATTAATTAAATGTCCTAATCCCATTAGAAGTCTGATTAATTTTAGTCTCCTAATCCTATTAGAAGTCTAATTATGATAAGGTTTCGTAATTGTACTAGGAGTGCAGATGTAGTAGTTCTGGTGAAACTCTAATTAAATCAAGCATGCTAATTGTACTGAAATTCGAAGTAGAGCAAGTATACTAGTTGTATTGGAATTCTAAGTAAATCAAGTATAACAGTCTTACCAGAATTCTAATTGAATTAGAGAACTAGTTTTACTAAAACTCTAATTTAAGCAATGAATTAATCAGACTGAAATTCCAATTAGTGCAAGAAATTAACCAATTAAAATTTGATTTAAAGAAATTAATCAATCATACCAAAATCTAATTAATTTAATTAATTAATTATGATAAAATAAAATAAATCTACTAGTTAATTATACTAAAAAGATATGAAAAGAAATTAATTAATTCTAGAATTCTAGAAAAAAGGGGTTTTGGGCCCGCTATCGAAGGAGGATTGGCCTCATTCCCGAGTATCCTTTGTAAGCTCCCTTGGGCAAATTGGATGGCTGAGATTGAAGATAAATTAGATTTTAGACTGTAAAATAGTATTTTAGATTTTTCAGAGTCGATTTCAGAGTGATAATTATGAATTAAATTATGGACTAGAATTATAGAAACTAAAATTAATATTTAGAACTTTTAGGAATATTAAACTAAGGAATTGAAATTAAAATTTAAATTTGTAGGACTAAATTCGGGCCCGAAATCAGAAAATCAGACCGTATGATTAAGGACTGGTTCTAGAGTCTAAGACCTAGAACTAGAGATTAATGATAGGGCTGGAGATTAAGATTTTAGAACGGAATTAAAGCCTAGGATCGGTGCGTCGGACGGTCGAATTAAGGACTGGTTCTGAATTCGGAGAATTAGAACAAGATATATAAAATTTGCGGTCTAAAAAGGGTGCTACGGTCTCGGTCTGAAAATTAAAACCTATGATTAAAACTAAGAGAAAGATCCTAAGTCTAAAACTAAAATTTTTACCTAGGATCGGGGCTGCGAAGAGAAATCTTTAAGATTCGAAGCTTGAATCTCGAAATCATGACTAGGTTGCTCTATGGGTTTGTCCTCAGCGCTCTCTGGTTTCGGAATCTAAAAGAAAATCCGTTCTCTCTCAAAAATTGCCAGCCTCTTCGGGCGAATTAAGAAAAAAATCTTTTATAGGTTTTTTCTAATTAAACGCCCTGTTTCAGGCGTTTAATCAAATTACGCATTGGTTTCCCGGTGCTTAATCACTTTGAGTCGGTCATCGACTCAGTGAGCGACTGGCTGACTTGCTCAGCGAGTTTCCTAGTCCTAATAGCGTTAGAACTAATTGCGCACTCATTTTGGGGTGCGTAATTTAATTAAGCGCCACTTTCGAAGCGTTTAATCGAGAAAACTTAGGGATCAAGGACGATAAGGCTAGGCCGGGCGTAGGCCAATTACGCGCCGATGATGGGGTGCTCAATTTGATCGTGTGTCTGGTGTCAGGCATGTGATCGAGTCTCGAGGTGGTCTGGGAAAAGGAAGTCTAGTCTAAATAGGGACTGATTGCGCGCTATTGATTTGGCGTTCAATTGAATCGTGCGCGTGGTTTTAGGTGCGTAATTCGGGGCTGTCCGGGTCTGGGTCAGGTTTGAAATGCTAGACTATTATTTCAGCTTGTATTTCGACTATATACTATTGTTTTAGCCTGTATTTTGACTATATATTATTATTTTAACATATAGACTCCCTATGTTGGGATCTGAGCCACAGAGCTATTGTTTTAGCCTGTGTTCAGCCATGTACTATTGTTTTAGTGTATGGTCCCTACATTAGGGGGTATGGGGCCTGAGCCACAGAACTATTGTTTCAGCCTGTGTCCAACCATATACTATTTTTTAGTATATGGTCCCATATCAGGGCAAAAGGATTTGAAATGCGAGACTATTGTTTCAGTCTGCATTCTGACTATATACTATTGTTTCAGTATATAGTCTCCCTCCGTTGGGACCTAAGCCACAGAGTTATTGTTTTAGATTGTGTTCAGCCATGTACTATTATTTCAGTGAATGGTTCCCATGTCTGGGGTTTGGGGCCTGAACCACAAAACTATTATTTCAGCCAGTGTCCAACCATATACTATTATTTCAGTATATGGTCCCACATCATGGTTATGAGGTCAAAGGTTGACCGAACAAATTTGTATATTCTGAGAGAGCAAAATGGAGGTGTCTACACCAAGGTCTACACATTCTTTTGTGACGCACGAATTTGCAGTGAGGGTGAAAGCCATTCTCGAACCTTTAGATTACACTTTGGATGTGTCAATCCCAATGGGGAGTGCAGTTAAAACCGACACCGTGTGTCGATCTATAATGGTGAACATCAAGGGATATATCAACCATGAATTACAGGCATATTTGGTATTATTAGATATGCAAGGATTTGATGTAATCCTTGGCATGGATTGGTTATCAACCCACGGTGCAAGCGTGGATTGCTGAAGAAAGATTGTTACATTCCGCACAGAGAAGGGTAGTTCATTCAATTTCCTTGGCATGTGATCGACTTTTGTACCCTCATTTCCGCAGTTCGTGCACAAAAGATAATGAGGAAGGGGTGTAACGGATATTTGGCACTTTTACAAGAGGATAAGACAAGAAAGAATGTGATAACGGACATTCCAGTAGTGTGTGATTTTAAAGATGTTTTTCCTGAAGAGTTGTCGGGATTGCCACCCGATAGAGAAGTAGAGTTTGCCATAGACTTAGTGCTAGGTACGGAACCACTGTCTAAAGCGCCATATAAAATGCCCCCAGTAGAATTGAAGGAATTAAAGGAACAACTCCAAGAGCTCCTAGATAAGGGTTTCATAAGACCTAGTGTGTCTCCTTGGGGAGCACCGATATTATTCGTTAAGAAAAAAGACGGGTCGATGAGGTTATGCATCGACTACCGTCGACTAAAGAAACTGACAATTAAGAATCGATATCTGCTTCCAAGGATCGATGACCTGTTTGATCAATTACAAGGATCCTGATTCTTTTCGAAGATTGATTTGAGATCCGGTTATCACCAGTTGCAGGTCAAGGCCGAAGCTATTCAGAAGACGGTATTTAGGACCTGATATGGACACTACAAGTTTTTGGTGATGCCATTTGGATTGACCAATGCACCAACTTCATTTATGGACCTCATGAATAGGGTATTTAAACCACATCTAGACACGTGTCTAGTGGTATTCATGGATGACCTCCTAGTTTACTCTAAGTCCAAGGAAGATCATGAGAAGCACTTGAGAATGGCATTGCAGACGCTACGGGAACATCAACTTTATGCAAAGCTAAATAAGTGTGAATTTTGGCTAGAGCAAGTGAGTTTTCTGGGACAAGTTGTGTCGAAGGAAGGTGTTATAGTTGACCAAGCAGAGATTGAGGCAGTAGTAGATTGGAAGCAACCAAAGAAGATAATAGAAGTTCAAAGTTTCCTCGGTCTTACGGGTTATTACAGAAGATTTATAGAGGGATTTTCTAAAATCTCAGGGCCACTCACCAAACTCACAAGGAAAGACCGTAAGTTTGAGTGGACTGAAGAATGTGAGAAGAGTTTTTAAGAGCTGAAAAAGAGACTTACCTCTGCACCAATTTTAGCTATTCTATCAGGTAGTGGAAGATTTATTGTATATAGTGATGCTTTGTATAGTGGATTAAGATGTGTGTTGAACCAACACTGAAAGGCCATTACATATGGGTCTAGACAATTGAAAGAACATGAGAAGAATTATCCAACACACGATCTGGAGTTAGCTGTTGTACTTTTTACGTTAAAGATTTGGAGACACTATTTATATGGGAAAACATTTGAAATCTTCATGGACCATAAGAGTCTCAAATATCTATTTACACAGAAGGAGCTAAATATGAGACAACAAAAATGGATTGAGTTTTTGAAGGATTATGACTGTGCCATTCAATATCATCCAGGCAAAGCTAATATTGTGGCAACGCCTTGAGTCGAAAGAGTTTAGCACAATTATCTAGCCTAATCTCGGTGATTCATAGATGGACATTACTTGAGGACCTCTCTCAATATGATGCAAAGAATGAAGTCCAAGAATCAGGTGCCTTGTTAGCAAATATCTCACTTCGACCCACGATCTTTGATCGAGTGCATGAACTTCAGATGCAAGACATAGAATTGGTGAAGGTTAGACAAGGTGTGACAGAGGGAACAAGTTCAGATTTCTCCATAAGAGAGGATGGATCGCTAATGCTTAGAGGACATCTATATATCCAATGGATGCCAGTCTTCGGCAAACCATTCTAGACGAAGCACAAAAATCGAAATATGCTATTCATCCAGGTGGTACAAAGATGTACCAAGACTTGAAGAAGAATTTCTGGTGGCGAGGTTTGAAGAAAGACGTGGCTGAATACGTGTCAAAGTGTCAAGTATGTCAGCAAGTGAAAGTGGATCATAGAGATCTAGCAGACCTATTACAACCCTTCCCGGTACCAGAATGGAAATGAGAGTCAATCTCTATGGACTTTGTTTTGGGATTACCACAGACAGCGAGATGAAAAAATGCTATTTGGGTAGTGGTTGATAGACTAACCAAGTCAGCACACTTTTTGCCCTATAACACAACCTATACAGCTGGTAAGTTGGCAGATCTGTATGTGAGAGAAGTTGTCTGATTACATGGTATTCCGATGAGCATTGTTTCCAATCGTGACCCATTATATACCTCACAATTTTGGCGGAAGTTCCAAGAAGGAATGGGTACGAGGTTGGATTTTAGCTCAGCATTCCACCCTCAGACAGATTGACAGATCGAGAGGGTGAACCAGATAATTGAAAACATGCTCAACGCTTGCATGCTCGATTTTGGGGGATCATGGGATCAACACTTGCCCTTGATCGAGTTCGTGTATAATAATAATTTTCAAGCAAGTTTCGACATGGCACCCTACGAAGCAATTTATGGACGGTGATATAGATCACTGATAAATTAGGAAGAAACTGGTGAAAAGTTTATACTTGATCCAAAAATTATTGAGAATAATGTCGATGCCGTTCGCCTGATTCGTGAAAGGATCAAACGGCTCAGAGTAGACAAAAGAGTTATGCCGACATCAAGAGAACGAGTGTGGGCTTTCAAATTGGCGACCATGTGTATGTCAAAATCTCACCAGTGAAGGGAGTTATGCGATTTGGGAAGCGTGGGAAGCTAAGTCCACGTTATATCGTACCTTTTGAAGTTTTGGAAAGAGTTGGAGAAGTAGCATATAGAATTGCTTTACCCCCGCAACTTGATGGAATGCATAATGTATTTCATGTATCAATGTTAAGAAAGTACGTGCAAGACCCTACTCACATATTTGATAATTAGCCAATTGAGATTTACGAGGATTTGACTGTAAGGGAGGAGCCTGTTCAAGTACTGGATAGAAAGGAGCAAGTATTGCATAACAAGCGTATTCCTTTGGTATTGGTAAAGTGGAAGAATCATTCCTAGGAGGAAGCGACTTGGGAGTGTGAAGCATAATTCTTGAGCAGTACCCATAGTTATTTCAATGAGTGACTCGAGAAAATCATAAATAGCATGTAATGAATAATGTGAGGATTGTATACTCTGTGATGAATCATGTAGCTGGTTAAGTCAATGTAAGAGTACCATCTTGAATTAAATGAAATGATAATTTGGAAGTTTAGAGCTCAAAATTCACAAAGCTGGATAGAGGAAAAATGGTGGAACAAGTTAAGGGTTTCTGACAAGATCGATCAATCGAATTTTCAAATTGATCGATCGATTTATGTCGTGCAGCTCAATATTAAATGTTACGTTGTTCAGAAATGGCCGCGAGGATTAGTGGAAGCATAAGCTTCAGAAAGTGAAAATCGATCGATTGAAAATCTCTCGCGAGGTTCAATTTGAAACTAGACAGGTTCAATAAATTGCTAGGATTTAAATCGATAGGGTCATTTATTACGCAAACCGATCGATTGAATTCAGAATCGATCAATTTTGGGGATATATAAGGAAATTGGGTCTTTAAATTCTTAAATTGCTTGAAACTTTTAGAGGGTTCCTTAGGGTTTCGTTGCTATGTGCTTGGGGGGTTTTTCTAGCCATCTATTTCCAGCATTGATCGTCACCCTTGGAGTACAAATCTTCACGAGTTCAACTCCAAATCACTTCTACGGGTAATATCGGGACTTCATTTTGAAAATCTCTTAAAGTTCTTTCATTTAAACCCCACTTTTTGAAATTTCTTGCAATCAAGCCCGAGTTTTGTGAGTCCTTGAGATTTAAATGGCACCAAAAGGGAAGCAGCCTGTTAAACCTTTGACTTTGAAGCAACCCGCGACGCATTCAGGTCCTTCGCGTCAACCAACCTTAGAAAGACCCAATGCTTGGGCAGCCAAGGAATTTATGCTGGAACGAACTTTTGACCCTGTATTTCTCGAAGAGACGCCCTTGAGTAGGTGGGCACTAAACTACATTGAGAAAGCCGGACTTAACAATGTGCTCAAACCTCTAGGAGATTATTATTTTCCTAGGTTGGTGAGACTATTCTATCAAAATATGTACGATGAGGATGAGGAGAACATGATTTACTCCAAGATTGATAACCGAGAATACAAGTTCAATTTTTTTCAGTATCAGCGATGCCTTAGAGTGTTACCCTAGGTACGGTGGAAATATAGAGTTGGAAGAACCTTACCTAGAAGACGTAGAATTTCACGTTGTGTGTGCAGAGATGACCCATGGTAGACACGGGTCTGGTCAAGCGATAAAGAGGGTCGATTTGCCCCGTGACATGTGGATGTTAGACACCATCATCAAGGCGAATCTATACCCTATGCAGCATAAAACTTAGAGAGTAGAGCTTTTACAACATGCACTATATTCGACATTCACGGGCCGATGGTGTGATGCGTTTGAGTTGGTCTATGATGGGATTGTGTACGCGAGGGGGAAAATGTTAGAAGGGGGTGCAAGCCCTAAGGATGAGATACCACATGCTCGCCTGATTTCGGCAATGATTGAGGATTATGAGGGAGAAGGAGATGAGTATAAAATTCCTGCAATAGAGCCACATTTGACAGATAATGAGAAACTTTATACGTTTAAGGATTGGAAGAAGACTTACAACCAGTTGGTCAAGAGCGTGCAAGTTAGAGGGTTGGAGCTAGCACCCGCGATAGCACAGGGACCTGAGCAACAAGTACCACCCGCTCAGCAGCCGCCTCAGGAGCCAACACCACAATGTGTGCCGGTACATCGGGCTGCTCCGATAGAGGATCTTATTGCCCTTATAACTGAGAACACCCGAAAAATAGGTGAATATGGGTGACGAATGGATGAAAACAATAGTCAGATTAGCCGATGATTGGACTACCTTGAGGCAATGTCGGGTGAGACTATGCGGTCCATGTACCCAGTAGATTTTCTACAGTGCATGGCTACAGCGCATGCCTTCATTCCTGATGCATTCAGTTCTGGTACGAGGGGACCTGGACCAACTGACGAGGAGTGGGTAGGACCTTCGGATGCGCCGTAGGATCTCTAAGGCGAGGGAAGTTTAAGAAATTTTGGGAGTTTAAATTAAAAGTAAAATGTTTTGTATGAATTATTGGGTCTTGGTAGACGTTTAAATTTCTTTGGCTTTGTGGACGTGTAGTTAATTTCTTTTTGGGTTTGTGGGCGTATATAGTGTGATTTTAACACCTTATTAGATGTTTGTACTTTAAGTTTTGTGTGGTTATGAATGACTAGCAATACTTGGATATGGTTCATGGATATAAATTTCGTGCAGATACAATAGTCGAGTCAAATTGATTCTTGTAAGTCACATGGGTGCTTGGATGCTGAATGCTAGTAATTAGATGTGATAGAAAATATGACATAGCCTAGACTTGACTAAGACTTTTATAAAAGATATGACTTAATGAGTCTTCGTTAATGGATTGGATTCTCTACAAGGAGGAACCACTTTGCCCATTAACTGTTTTGCTCTATGTGTGTGACCACCACTATCAAGACGTAAGACCTTAACCAATTTTCACAGACGAAAATTCCCGAGGGGAGAATGTAAAGACCCAAAAATTTGATTTCCGAGCCATCCAACTTGAAATGCGTGCCCGATGGGTCACGCAGTTCAAGGAAATAAACTTAACTTGATAAATAAAATAAGAATGAGAGCTAAAGGTGAAATGACCGTTAGATGAGATGATGTACGCTAAGGTGTGGTGTATAGGTGTAACACCCAACTTAAGACCTTAAGTATAAAAGTTAAGCTTAGAAGGAAAATTTGTTCCTTGCTTTGTTGCTTGAGACATAACTTGTAAAGAAGAGAAGTGGAGAGGAAGACAACTCTAGAGTATGTGTGTGTGGAATCGATAGCGAGGAGATCGATTTGTAAAGCCTTGATGTGTGGAAAAAGGAGAGCAAAGGATTCGAAGATTTGACCATTAAAGTGTAGATTGGAAATTGGTAAGTAAAATAGGTTTTTTTTTGGAGTATGTGCAATTGTGATGGGTTAATGGGATAATAAATGCCTTAGAAGAGTTGAATTAACGTGTGTGTGTGGGGTGATTGGGCAATAAATGCCCTAAAAGTTGTAATAAATACGATGGGTTTTGGGAAAGAACAAAACTAAGAAGAAAAAGCTTGAAGAGATGGGTTTCTGACAAAATCGATCGATCGAAATAAGAATCGATCGATCGATTTTGTCAGAAAATGGTTATATAAATAGAACAGAGAGTTGTATTTTCAGAAGGGGAAACGGATTGATCGAATGGGATTTTGATCGATCGATTTGGGTCTCGTGAGATCTGGGATAAGTCGCGAGGTTCTCGCGCGGTTCGAGTGGCTTCTGTGCACAACCTCGCTAGGCTGATTGGTGATCTCGTGATGATGCTCACCAGGTTGTGTGGTGACCTCGTGAGGATGCTCGCCAGGTTGCTCGTGAGCTCGCGAAGATGAAGTGTGAAGTGAGGTTGGTTTCTGAGTGAACTGTTCGATCGATTTGAGACTTGTGAAACCGATCGATCGATTTTGAGAACCAATCGATCGAGTGTGAAACAACTTATACAAACAGAGAATTGTATTTTTCTGATGGAAACCGACCGATCGAGATATATTTCGATCGATTGATATTCGAAACCGACCGATCGGATTTGGATTCGATTGATCGATTTCGTCTAATTCTGGCAATTGTCAGTTTTGAGGAAAAAGACTTTTAAGACCTCTTTCACTTCGTTAGTTTTGATGTGTAAGACCTGTGTTGATATGTTCTAGGTTCGGACTGTGAACGTGTGATGTGAAGGTGCCATTGTGAAGAGCAGATTTCGTGTGGATTGCGTGTGAGGTAGGGAACATTCTATAGCATGTATCTTGTCACGATAAGCATATGAATTATGATGTGATATGTGTGTGTGCGCGCGTGTGTGTGAAAATCATGAAACCTTGTCATTCTATTACTCGAGTGTTGTACCCAGATTCAAGTGTGATAAGTGTGTGTGTGTGTGACATGCGTGTGTGTGTGAGTCTAAATTCTTCAATCTTAAACCTAGCTATAAATTATCACAATACATGGTGATGAACTATAAGTTATCCTTGCACGTTGATTTAAGGTTTGAATGTGAATACCCGACCGACACGGTGGGATAACCGTGACCAACACGGTCGGATATCCGTGATCGGTACGACGGGATATCCGTATAATTTTGTGTGTCGTGTGGACCGAGAATGGTCAATGTGAGTCAAGTGACCCTAGTAACGGAGTTCAGGGCTTGACATCATGTAATAGTTCATTGAACGATGGTGGTGGTATTCCATCGGTATAATATTGCGGCTCTCGAAGCTATATACGCTCGAGAGAGGAATTAAGTTATCAATTTAATTATTTCTATGTGAGATGCGAAAGCTTTGTAAACCATGTGTTAACTTCAATTTCAGTCATGAGATATATGTGTAATATGATTCAAATGCATGCTATGGATATTTTCTCTATTGAGCTTGGATGAAGCTCACCCTTCGACTATACGTCACAGGTTCAGGTGAGGACGGGGGTAACGGGAATATTAATTTGGAGGACTCCGAGTATGTTCTGGGGGAGGATTCAGAGCCTCCGCCTGAGGAGTTCTTCTAGCCGAGATAGTGACTTAGAGTGTGAGATTTGGCTTGGTACGTCCAACCATTTTGTTTAGCTGATATAGATGCTTGTAATTAAATCACATCAATGTTTTGTGAACCATATTTCAGTAAGGAACGACCCTTACCGGTGATTCTTTTCGGTTCTTTTGTTCATACACACTCGCATGGAATTAGAACCGTTATTTTTATGAGCGCTACTTTGATATTAGAAATGGAGATTTCTTTTGTAGTACAACTTTGTGCTTTGTTCTGCTTTGCGTGTGGATGTGCGAAGTGTTCTGTTCGTTGTGTTCGGGGTTGGTCTTACTGACCGACTTGATGGCGTTGGCTTCCGGGGTTGAAAATTTGGGCTGTCACAGGGAAGAAGGAAAGAGAATGAAGGGAGGTAGAATGAAGGGAGGTTGAGCTGGTGGTGTACGCGGTGGGTGGGGGAGGCGGTAGAAGTGGAGGAGGAGGTAGAGGTGAAAATGGTGCCGAAAATGGAGGTAGAGGTGTAGGCAGATATGGGGAGTGTGTTATGCTGGCGATGGTGGATGAGGAGGTGGAGTTGGAGATGGTAGCGATGGTGGTTGCTGCTGTTTGAAAGAGGAAGAAGTGGAGGCAGAAGAAGAAGAGCCGGCTGCGAAGCCAGGAGAAGAAGCACCGACTCCAGAGTAGGGAGAAGAAGGGGCTCTGGGTCTCCCACCACCGATAACATAATGGAAAGGTCGTCATCGTCCGATATGGCGATAACTTCTTCAGGAGGAGGGGGAACGACATGCTCATTGTCGGGGACGAAAACCAGCTCGTTGTCATCGAGGATATTGATAACCAAACCATCATAGGAACTGATAAAATGCTGGTGTGCTAGTTGGTGGCTCCTTCTCAAACCATTATCTCGCATTTCGGTCTGGGCTGAGGAAGATGAAACAGTTAATCAAAGGAGCAACAGAAGATGAAAAAATTAGAGCGCTATGATGCCCTTTAAATAGTAATTTGTTATACAACTTTATTTATAAATGACTATTGTATGGTACACTGTCGCTGAAGCGATTTCGTAAGTCATTGGACTTCATATTTATTACATCGGCCCTCCGTATTCCACCAACTTCTCTCAAATTACGATAAGAACGTGCCGTGGTTTGATGTTACCCATTGCGCTTATTATTAGAAGCGTTAGTGCTTCAATAAGACGTTTCCTGAAGCATCATCGTCTCTAAATTGTAGCGTCATCGCTTTAATTTTGAAGCGTCATCACTTCCAATTTGAAGCGTTCATGCCTCAATTAAGGGCGATGATGCTTCTTGACAGTAATCAGTATTTCATTTATTACGAATTTTGAGGAGTTTGAAATTATGGATTGTGTTGTCTTTTTGTGTGATCTTTTCCAATAAATTACTGCAACGGTAGTTCGTATCCCAATAAAAATATTTTTTTCTTGAAATAAACAAGGGAGCCATTATTTGCACTCATTTTTTAAGTGATTACACCGAGGTTAAACCAAGACTTTATATTTTAGGGACATGTGACAAGTGAAAATGCAATCTGGGGCGTCTGATTTAAAGTTTATGATGTATAGATCCTTAGTGGATAAGATTGACACGAAATATAATCTTCATCATGTGATTAAATATAGTCAAATGCTATTATTTGATTATCCGGTTGACAATAATAGATCATATGATAAATATCATTTACATTAATACAATCTCTACTTTTCTCGTTTTAGTCGGAGACACATATCACTTATTGCTAGAAGCGGTAATGCCTCAGCTAGCCCTAATATTCATGCCGCTAGGTTGAAGCGCTAGCCCTAATAATCTGTGTGCTTCAATTAGATGCGTCATCGCTCCTTAACTGAAGAATTGGCACTTCTGTTAATGAAGCATCATTGCCTCTTAATTGAAGCATGGATGTTATCATGATAGATACTATTTATTGCAAAGACTATTAATGTCTCTAATAAAGAAGCATGCCTTAATATTCAGCTCGCTTCATTAAGATGCACCATCGCTTCTAACTCAAAGCATTATCGCTTTGAAACCGATGCGTCATAGCATCGAAGTGGACATGCCGTTGATTCTAATAGATGCATAGTCGATACTAAATCAAAGCGTCATCGAATTTTAATTGAAGCGTCACCATTTCTATTAACTGTGCACTAATTGTTCCAGTCTATTTACAAATCTGTAACTTTTGGGATAATATACAAAAAAAAAAAAAATTCTATTAATATGGAAATTAATATTTACAGAGATTAACAAAGAAGCTGATTATATAAAAGATTAACTTAAAAAAAATTTAGACAAAGATTGACACGGTAAAGTTTGAGATGGAGATCTGTCTCGGGGTCTTCAAATTTTTGGCTCGGTCAAGAGAGATGGCTCACTCTTACTGTAAATTTTCAACCCACCATCCTCATAGTTTGCTGTAAATTTTTGGCTTCGTCAAGAGAGATGGCTCCCTCATTGAGCCATTGATGAGGTGATCGCAAGGATTACATTGTCGACAAAATATCACAAAAGATACACCGAGACAGTGGAGACGAGGAGGCTGAGGCTGAGACAGATGAAGGAAAGAGAATGAAGGGAGGAGGAGCGAGGAAGGGGAGTTTACGATGGAGATCGGTCCCGGGGTCTTCATATTTTTGGCTCCGTCAAGAGAGATCGCTCCCTCTTATTATAAATTTCCAACCCATCATCCTTGTAGAGGAACTTGCATTGAGGATGAAACCTTTGATGATGAGATTCGTGAGATTGTGAAGAAGTAGGGGAAGGTGAGATGTTGAAAAAAAGGGTCGATTTGGGATGAGGTTTATGGCAATGGAGGGCCTCGTTAAACGATTCAGCGTTTTTAATGGGTCGCTGGCATTTCAACTTTTCTAATCTCTTTATTGTAGCAAGAAGTTTAGCCCTTTACTTTTCAAGGATTCGATCAAGCCTTCTACTTAGCTCATCATGGTCTAGTTCTTCCGCCATGAGGTTAGGGTTAGGAGACAAAAAAAGACGATGGGTTTGGAATGGGAAGGATTTGTGACGGGACATGACCTTATAGGGAAAAAGTCTAGGATTTGAAACGTCACTTCGAAATAAATTTCGAGGGTCGGTGGAGTGTATTCCACGAACTTCTCTCGAATATCGATAAGAAGCAGGCCACTGTTTGATGTTACCCATAGTGCTTGTTTATAGAAGTGTCAGTGCTTCAGTCAGACTATTATCAAAGCGTCTTTGATTCTAATTTGAAGCATCATCGCTTTTAATTCGAAGTGTCATCGCTTCTAATTCGAAGCATCATCTCTTCAATCACGGGCAGTGGTACTTCTTGACCTAAGCGGCGTTTCATTTATTATGAATTTTAAGGACTTTAAAATTATGGACTGTGTTGTCTTTCCTCATTTTCTTTTCCAATATTATTTATAGCAGCGGCTGTTCGTATCCCAGTAAAAACGCTTCTTTTCGCGCAGTCTTTTCGAACATTACGGAAGCAGCGGCTAATCAGTCACATAATATACCATTTTGTCACCCCTAACTTAGTGATGCTAGGAGTTAGTTTGTTACTAATAAGTTATTGATGTGCAGATATTAAAGAAAATAGCAAAAGAGTAAAAAAATGATAATATTCATCAAAATGAACTCATAAAGCAATAAAAAGATGATTGAACTAAAAGATGAATCTTCGCCTACTGAAAAAAGTGAAAAATCGTGTTTTACAATTTTGCGGAACGATGCAAAGGAAAAGTAAAAAATCATAGTTTACGATTCTTCAGAGAAAGCCGTTCAAGTGAAATACGATATAAGAGAAGGCGATGAATCATAAATGAAGAGTTGTTCAATAGGAAGCTGTATAGAGAGTAAAGAACATAAAATCATGATTTACGATTTTCTAGAAAGAAGCTTTATGAAGCTGCTGATCACTTGAGGTTAACACCGCCATGCACAAATTAGAAGAATTCTTGACTTAGATGTCTGACCAATCATGGATCTGAGGAGATTGACGAAGAAGGCTGGATTCGGCTGCTAAAATAAAGAAAGAAATCTAGAAGTACATCAACATAATGAAAGCAAGGAAAGATAGAATTAGAAGTTGAGTTATATTAGGATAGTTTTGTTTTAATAGTTTTTTTTATTAGAATTAGGAGTTTTATAAATCGACCCCTTATGATCTATAAAGAAGAGGGTTTGGTTTAAGAATTATCATTGAAGAAATTCTTAGCATCAATTGATGCCTGAGGTTGGGCTTTCTTCCGATCAAAATTAGAGTATTTTAGTTTAGATATCCAAGGCTCTTCGATCACAATTGATGACTGAGATTGAGAGCTGGAAGATTAGAGTAGATATCTGTAGTTTCTCAGAAGCAATTGATGACTACAGCTGAAGGGTGAAAGATATAATTTTATTACTTTCTAGTTTAGATTTATTTTATGCAATTTCCTGCTTTGTAAACATCTTCAAGTTTTAATTTGAATTAACGACTCAGGTTGAGATTTGCAGATTAGTGTAATGGTTTTTATTTTTCATCTTTAATTATCTAGAGTTTGATTGACGCCCAAATTTATGGTAGATTAAAGATTAGTATAAATTTATATTGAATGATGCTAGTATTTGATTGATACCCAAATTCTAGAAGATTGAGATGTAGTGTAACGGTATTTTAAAATTTTAAACATCTGATAGCTGAAGATTGTGATTGAAGACCATAATCTGAAGTAGGAGGATTCAGGATTTATTTTATGCAACTTAGATTAAAAAACCATTCTTTATTCATATTTTTCAAGTAGTTTAGGAACTTAAAAGATAAGTATAAGTTTTCAGAAAATTAATATAAAGATAAACCTATCTCTGTGGGAACGATCCTATGCTAGTACTATAATTTTCATTGTGCGCTTGCAATAGGTTAAGTGTGATAGCTTGATTTTCCCCAAGCCACAAATTCCTTTACAATATATTTTTTTTCTTCTTACATCATAAATTCAGAGAAAATCGGATCTTCGGATCACACTTCATAATCCAAATACAGAAATTACTTGGTATACCTACAAAAGTAGAGTCAAGCAAAAATATATATGGCAACTAAAAGGTTTCTTCTATACAAAAACATTTAAACGCAAGGTTGTACGGATATCCCGTTGCACCGGTCACGGATATCCCGCCGTGTCGGTCACAGGTATCTCTCAGTGTCGGTTGGATATTCATGCATCAACCTTAAATCAATGTGTGAAAATAACTTATAGTTTATCACTGTGAAATGTGATAATTTATAATTAGGTTTGAAGTTTCAAAGCTTCCATGCATATTTGTTTATATCATTTTGATATCACACGCGCACATGATTGATTTTCCTCACATATATACAATTTGAATGCACATACTCACACCCACTTTTGATATTTTAAAATCGTGAATGATATTCATGCTAAATAACTGACGAGTTTCACAGATCACAAAATTTTCTATCACATAATAAAATTCATGCTAAATATAATCAAATGCATATATTACAGAGTTTTCCCTACCTCACACGTAATCCACACGAAAGTCTTTTCTTTACAAATAGCATCTTCACATCACAGGTTCATCGTTTGAACCCAACACACATCAAGTCATGTTGTATACGTCAGAAATGACAAAGCAAAAGAGGTCTCGAAGGTCCTTTCCCTCAAAACTGACAAATGCCAGAATCTGGCAAAACCGATCGATCGAATCCCAATCCGATCGATCGGTTCCCAATATCGATCGATCGAAATATATTTTGATCGGTCGGTTACCTTCAAAAAAATACAATTCCCTGTTTGTATAAGTTGTTTCACACTCGATCGACCGGTTCCCAAACCGATCGATCGATTTCACAAACCGATCGATCAATTCCCAAATCGATCAATCGGTTTACCCAGAAACCAATCTCACTTAACATTTTCAACCCGTCGAGCCTTACAGGAACCTGTCGACTTGCACAGGAACCTGTCGATACAAATCGATCGATTGAATTCCAATTTGAGTGATCGGTTTCCAAATCAAAAGGAACCTATCGAGTTCGCACCACATCCACTCGTACCGAATCAACCATACGAGAGCCTCTCGAGCTGAGCCCAGATCCTCGCAAGGCACAATTCGATCGATCGAATTTCAGTTAGATTGATCGGTTTCCCCTTCAAACATCACACTTCTTAGTTCTGTTTTATATAACTCTTTTCTGACAAAATTGATCAATCGATTCTCATTTTGATCAATCAGTTTTGTCAGATTCTCAGCCCTTCGAGCTTTCTTCTCACGCTTTATTTCTCTCAAAACCCAAAACCCATCATATTTATTACTAAATATTTTAGGGCATTTATTTCCAAAATCACACCACACACTCACACATTCATTTCTAACCTTTGAGGGCATTTATTGCCCAACCACACATCATGGTTGCACACTAAATCTGTGTCTTTTAGGGCAATTATTGTTTATCTACCACTCATAAATATAATGATTTAAAACCATAAATCCTTACCTTAGAAATCAGATCTTGCCCAATGGAGCCTTAGGTCTTTAAATCCCTTGCTCTCCGTTTCCACGCCTCAAAGGTCTTGCAAATCGATCGGCTCACGATCGGTTCCACACACACCTAAGGGTTCTTTTCCTCTTTTATGTATTCACTTCTTTCTCTTCTCTCTCTCTAAAAACCCAAATCACAAGAGAAATAAATTCCTTGCCTTTAATTTTATTTATAACAACCTAAGCTTAGGTGTTAAGCCAATACACAGTAGCTAGGCGTATACAAATTCATCCAAAGGTCCACACGCAAATTTTAAACCAATCTTTTTCACTTAATACTTAACTCAACTAACTTAATTATTTTCACAATATTGGGTACGTGATCAGTCGGGCACGCACACCGAGACGTACTTATCCAAAGGTCAAATTTTTTTGGACATTACAGTTGGCCTATAAGGTTAGCCCAGATTAATCGGCCCAATCTCAAACTATATATTTTAACTCATTAATAAACCTTCGTTAATAGTCCATTTTGCTTCTAAGTTGCACACGAACACAAAGTGTCACCACAGGCATGCTCACTTAGTTAGCTTATGCCGTTCAAAATTTAGGGATGTTACATTCTTCCCTCCTTATAGAATTTTTGTCCTCGAACATTAGTTAGTTCCTCTGGTTTGAGCGTAGGTCATCACTCAATATGAAGTTGAATATACACAACTAAAAGATACTTAACGAAAACAGAAATCTTTCCCCTTTAAGAGAATCCAATCCTTTAATGAGGTCTTAACAAATTCTTATCTTAATAAAAGTGTCTAGTCAAACGGGACCACCCCTTGAACAAAAATCTTTCCCTTTAATATAAGTTCAACTGTTTCCATACCTTACCCGAACACTCGTAAACATATCCACAATTTATTTTCACATCCAAGGTTTGTGGAACTAGCCACAACGAAGGTGAATATTGCAAGAAAAATCTATCTACTATACACCCATACACAATTCCATAGTCTATATATCTCCATACTTACCTGCATAAAATCTATACATCTTCCCATTGAAAACCCACACATCAACTATCTACTTAAATGAGTACAATTTCCATTCTCTAATGACCCAAGGTCCTTCACATTCCATCATTTATAATTATCTAAGACCAGCCATATTGAAAATCTCAGCCATCCACATATTTATGTTGTAATGCAACACCATATACATCCACAAGCTACCTTTATCCACAAGTTACAATCATCCAAAATTTGAAATATCCAATTTATTTTTCTTCAATTTTCTCAAAATCAATCCAGGGTCCGTAGCTATCTCTTGGCACCATCTGGGTATCCTCATAAAGATTTAATGTCCTCTAAAGCAGGTTATCACAATCTCCTCACCTTAAAGGAATTTTTGTCATCGAAAATGCCCTACAGGTACACGAAGTAAAAACGCAGTTGTGCACACCTTCTATGCACACACGCATATCCATTATCTATGGAATTAGCCATAACTACCCAGCCACAATTCACACTCGTACCTGCATGAAGACGCATCCACAATCTACACTCTCACATCCATATTTCAATCAGTGACTCCCAAAATCAGCATATCCATACAATCAACTGCACGAAAAATGTAACTCTTCCTCCACACATTCACAACCTGCCCTTAAATCCATTCCAAATCCACCGAAAAGGTGTATAGTGCATCCCGTGTACAAAGTGTCCCATATCACACACCCATAAAATAATTGAAATACATTAGGACTTCACAACAAGTTTTATTATTGGTCAAATGGAACCCACCATGATACCCGCAACAATCCACACATCGTCACACCGGCAAGTCACCCATCAAAACTACTTAAATGAATACAAGGTACTCCACTACCCCTCTTTAAAGGAATGTTTCACCCTTGAAAAGTTAGGACGTGACGCTTGATTTTCCTATATAGTAATCGTTTGTTAAACTCAAATTACACACAGCGAACGCTGCAACGAATTGTGAATAGACATACGGCAAGGTATCAGAGTTGAATGGAGATTTGCTATTACACATTGGCTGAAAATCGAATACACATGGGTAAACGTCTATCTACTGAGCTTTACACTAAGGATGTTCATCTCCCACTAACCGGACTGGTGCTCGCTCAAGAGTTAAAGGGATAGAAAGTTAGCTCACGCAGAGATAATTATGAAACGTCACTATCAGAACTTAACAAAGTGTCTCTCAATTTAGTTGGTAAGGACATATCCACAAAGAAGGATATATTTTCCTTGAGATTAGAACCATTAATCCAAAACTGTAACGATAAATAGGATCAACCATACCATCAAGCACTTATAAATTTACTACTAACTCATTATGTCCTCACTACGACGAAGTTAACCCTTAGCGACCCTTGCAGATTTCGGATAATACTTATCAAGTACAGTCGACCACCTAAGAAGCTTACACTATTAATTAGAGAAAAGTTTGCTTCACCCAATTGCTGCTATCTCTATCAAAATAAAATTTTAACCATAATACGGGACAAGTCTAAACTATCTATTAGTAAAATTTCACACAGTCCAACTAGTCATTACTATAGATAAGGTTGAAACCATGAACTAGAACCCGTATAATAACACATCCACAAGGTTGAATATACACTTACGTTAAAGTTGGGATTCCAACAACCATGAACGAGCACATTTAATACAACTGTGCAGTTAATATACTCGCCAAGATTTTGACCATGACCTATTAATCGTAACCATTAGTCTATAGGTGCAACGTCCACCAAAAATTCAAAATTATCGATCGGATACACTATCTTCATAGAGTAAAATTACTTTAACTATCAACCGCAAGCATACCATAATAAGGATCCACATTCACCATCACTTATGTCCGTAAAGATATGCAGTCATCACGAAAATGAGTTTATTTGAAACCTACTACAATGATCTTAAAATTCTAAAATTTATACCCTTAATTGCTCCTATAATACCCAAATACGATTCTAATTATAAATGAAAGGATCATTGATTGCAATACGTCCACTCTTTTAATCAAGGAGATGATTTGAAATGGCTATTGCCAATGATATACTATTTAGATGCACAAGGGTAACGTCATACATACATGTTAAGTCAAAATTAATCGTCTCTTCATGTGCATAATCCTCAACACAATCAATATAATAACTAAGTCTGAATGCCGTCTCTATGGATCCACAACCATTATTTATGGAGTAAATGTGATGGAAAATCGCGCAATCCATAACGGAAATGTCCGACTTGTTCTCCCGTTATGTCCATTAAATGAATTGTCCATAGCTTATGTTTACTACCGACATTATTATTTTAAATTTTCCTGAATCCCTGAGAATTTCCACATACAACTACAGTGATTATCAACCGTACTCAAGATTAGGAGTGCTTACGAATATGAATCACTCATGGTTTATTAGTCTGAAGAATATTACGATTAGGTTCGTTAAGTGTACATTTGTTTACAAATCTTAGTTCAACCATCATTGCTCACAATTGTTAACTCAATTTCAGATTTACTAAACAATCTATCCTTAAGTAATTACACCATAACCGTCACAATTTATTAAAGTTTGTCATTATAATTGTCACCTACTTAGTTAATCTTCTAAATTTGAAATTCGTTTAAGTCATGCAAGTGATTTAAAACAAATGCGCATAT
This sequence comes from Chloranthus sessilifolius, assembly GCA_021018995.1. Lineage (NCBI taxonomy): Eukaryota > Viridiplantae > Streptophyta > Magnoliopsida > Chloranthales > Chloranthaceae > Chloranthus > Chloranthus sessilifolius. The sequence continues at coordinate 53,968,919 of CM037592.1, read as the reverse complement.
GATGGTGTTGTAACTTCCCTCAAATGCTAAAGGCAAACACAAATTCTAAGGACATTCATCATCCATAATTTAGAATCAAATCTTGACAATTGATAATGAATCTATACCTTGGGGAACTTCATCTTCCTGTTGGGCATCTGGTATCGATGCATCACTGGTACGACCATGAATTGTAGGGAGAATTGGTCCAGAAGTAGACGTCGATGTTACCCGCTCCTGATGCATATTTGGGTAGTTCTTGATCCGGTGTCCCACCAGACCACATTTGAAGCAAACACCTAAGGCACGCCAAAAGTTCTCTGTTTTATGATGCTTTCTACACTGTGCACATGTATCAAACGGTGCAGATGCTGAGATACGTAAGGTTTGCTGCACTGCAGAAACTCAAGCCACTGTCGAATCTAAAGAGTGAGGAGGTATGTGAACAACCCCTCCAGCTGTCCAGGTGTCTCATGCAGAGATGGTAAGGGCACGATCCCAAATGGTGGATTGAGAGGTATCCTGAGTTGTTGTCGATGTCGTCGCCTCCTTCCTTAAAGCGAGGCAATATTTTATCAGGTTTCCTATTCACCCACACTTGAAACACGCTCCTGTAGACCATCTACAGTCCTTTGCTAGGTGTCACCCATTACACCTAGGGCATGACTCAACTGGTGTCGATGAAGAGGTGTGAGTTGTGTCTCTTAACATTATTGTGAGTAATGCAGTCTGCTGAGCCATTGTGTTGATCATTATTTTTAGCAACTGCCTATTTTACTTGTGATCACTTCCTCCGGTGTGTACGATCTTCGCTCTTTTGCGTGGTGTTATTTTGATCTGTCAACATGACACAAGGTTCCAATTAATAATGATTGTAATCACTATGGTCCTATGTTTTGACAAAAATCTAAAACATATCTTGTATCCTATCACCGTACTTCTATCACGATCATCAATTATCTCAACTATAAGTGATCATGAAGATCCACAACCCAAGTTCTAAACAGAACCTAGTGCCACGACTTGAGTCTTCTAGAAGACCTCTAAGATTTTACTAACTGTGATAGAGTCCTAATTGGATCTCCTATGTCCTAATAGAATCTACTGCCATAGTCTTGGGTCCCAACAAGACCTAATGCTTAAGCTTTAATACAAACTGTGACAGCCCAATTTTTCCCAAGCCACAAAATCCTTTATAATATATATTTTTTCTTCTTACATCATAAACTCAGGGAAAATCGGACCGTCGGATCACACTTCATAATCCGAATATAGAAATTACTTGGTATACCTACAAGAGTAGAGTCAAGCAAAAATATATATGGCAACCAAAAGGTTTCTTCTATACAAAACTATATAAACAAACAAGGCTTGAAGGAAAACCACCAGTGATGGCCGACCATCACCTAAACAGTGGCTTCCAAAAACATACTTACATAACACTTCTTACAATATATTAAATCTCCGGACATACCAAGTCCAAATCCAAAAGACTCCAAATATCCACTATACAATCGAAAATATGACTAGCCCAATCCTCACCTAAGGTAGAATTCCTCAAACAGGAGATCCTAAGCCTTTCTCCAAAGTTCGCTCCTGATCCACACTTGTACATGTGACGTATAGTCGAGGGATGAGCTACATCTAAGCTCAGTAGAGAAACATTAATAACATGCATATATTTCACATCATGCACATATTTCATGACCTAACTCAAAGCATATTTTGACTTGATGAAAATCACAATTTATGAGCATTTAAATGGATATAATCAATGACTGATGCATGTTTCAGAATCACACTTATTATAATTTCAAAAGCTTGTTCTCATTTCACAAAACTTAAAACAATCACTTAAATAGTTTCTCGACAATCTATAGCATTGAGCCCCCGATGGAGTACCCACCATCGTCGTTTATATGAACCATTTAGAACTCCGTTATCAGGGTCACTTGATTCCCGTTGACCATTCTCGGTCTACATGTCATGCAAGGTTGTACCCGCCGTATTGGTCACGGATATCCCGCCGTGTCGGTCAAGGGTATCTCGCTGTGTCGGTTGGGTATTCACGCATAAATCTTAAATCAACGTGCGAAAATAACTTATAGTTTATCACCGTGAAATATGATAATTTATAATTAGGTTTGAAGTTTCAAAGCTTCCACACACATTTGTTCACATCATTTTGATATCACACACGCACATGGTTGATTTCACGCACATATATACATTTTGAATGCACATACTCACACCCACTTTTGATATTTTAAAATCGTGAATGATATTCATGCTAAATAATTGACAAGTTTTATAGATCACAAAATTTTCTATCACATCACGAAATTCATGCTAAATGTAATCGAATGCACATGTTATGGAGTTTTTCCTACCTCACATGCAATCCACACGAAGGTCTTTTTTTTACAATAGCATCTTCACATCACATGTTTATCGTCTGAACCTAACACAGATCAAGTCATATTGTATATGTCAGAAATGACAAAGCAAAAGAGGTCTCGAAGGTCCTTTCCCTCAAAATTGACAAATGCCAGAATTGGCAAAATCGATCGATCGAATCCCAATCCGATTGATCGGTTCCTAATTGTAGACACCCAAATTCGGGACAAGGCCCGATCAGTCTGTACTCTGAGAGAGATGTACCCCTATGCTTCTGATGGCACCCTTGAACCCTTAGGAATTGCCCTGAACCCTTAGGAACCTACCCAGACCTTTAGGAATCACCCTGAACCCTTTAGAACTATTCCCCCAACCCTTAGAGATCACCCCTAAACCCTAGGATCCCTTCCTAAACCCAACTTGAACCCTTCTGAGCAATTGATGGGAGGAGAGCTACAACATTTTACACAAATCACTACTAAGGAGGAGCCCCATACCATTGGAAGGAAGATTTCTCCAGCTTTCTAGCAAGCTAAAGATCACCCAATTTGGAGTTTTGGTTCACAAGTTATGGCCAATTGAAATTTTACATAAAATCATAACTTTTGCTCAGGCGTATGTATTACATACGCCCAACAAATTTGACTCCAGTTTGATCAGGCGTATATATTATATACGCCTGGCATATTTGGGCCAAATTTGGTCGAGCGTACATAATACATACGCCCAGCATAGGTAGGGCCCACAGCGGCACCCACCTTCTCAGATCTCCTCTGGTTTTCATGAAAATCACTGTACATAAATTGGGCGTATGTAATATATACGCCCAGCTTAGCTACAGTAACTGCCATCAGATACTCAAAATCCCTTCATCAGGTTTGACCTTTTGACCATCCCCTTAGTTGAGGTGGGTGTCTTAAGGTTGGTTGCACCCCCTTTGAGCTTATATGCAACCCTTAAGTCACCTATGGTCTCACCCCATCATCTGCCATTGAAACCGGTTCCCCAAACCCCTAGGACCCTAAAAACCTACAAAACCTTAGATGAGGGATTACCTAATTGCTAAACCAATTAGCTCTTAAGTAACCCTCTAACCTACCTTTTCTCTATAAATAGAGAGGCCCCCCCTCTTCCCAAGGGGTTGAAAAAAATTAGGGTTGAAAGTTTGAGCTTAAGAGAGAGAGACCTAGTGAGAGAAAGTTTCCTTTTATTTTTCATTCTTCAACCAGAATTCCAGCATGCTTAGTTTACCCCTTTCAATCCATTTCAACCTTTAGATCACCCCTTTTTAGTCAAGCTTAGTCTCTAGCTTCATCCTACACTTCCCATCTACCGAATCCTAGCATTAGAATCCATTCCCCTACCGTTTAAGCCATTTAAAGCCATCAGAAGTACACCAAAGTGAAGGTCTTCCACGGTGCAACAAGGGCCCGTGAGCTCCAGCTCACCCCTCTCCTCCTCTACCTTCTTGGTGTTTCCTCCGTCCAAGGATTCAGGCCGTTACGCCACCAAAATTTTGGTTTGGCTCAAAGCTTGATAGGATCATATTGCCTTTGGGCAAGTGGAAGCTCCGCCCATTTATTTTTCATTTTGGCCATAGATAGAGAGAGTTATGTGCAGGTTGATCGGGTGCCTAAACCCTTCCCGATCGATTACCGAAGCCCCTACCCTAGAGTCCTTGGCAAAAATCGGTAAATCAGAGTCATATTTAGCACTTCGGTGCCCAAAATATTGATTTAAAGGTTTTCTGGGTCACCAAAAGCTCCGGGTGGCGACTCTACATTTATTCCATTGAGAGCGCATTGTCGTGATGGGTTCGAGAGAATCCATGGTCGCACAGATGGCAACTCTGCTGGGGATATCACCCTAGCGCTTCCCCTCTTGTTGGCCCTTTTTTGAAAAATCTTTACTAACCATTGCTGTTTTTTTGATCTTCTGCCATTTTTTCCTTCATTTTTGTTGTTTTTACTAATATACTTACCCCTACGTTTCGGCCTTACATTTCAGTAATTTTTGCCTAGTCACTTGACTGGCACCTTTTTACTTACCCCTACGTTTCGACTTTAAATTTCAGCAATTTTTGCCTAGTCACTTGACTGACACCTTTCTTGCTTACCTACGTTTCGGCTTTAAATTTCAACAATTTTTGCCTAGTCACTTGACTGGCACCTTTTTTACTTACCCCTATGTTTCGGTCTTAAATTTCAGTAATTTTTGCCTACTCACTTGACTGACACCTTTCTTACTTACCTTTACGATTCGGTTTTAAATTTCAGCACTTTATATTTTCCGCCTAGTTGCTTGACTGGCCTCGTCTTTTTTTTCTTATTTTTTGTTATATCCTAATAGTGGATGCCGACCCGTTGAGGTGGCACGGGCTTGTCATCCCTGACCCGAACTTGGACTTAAATTCACTCCCCTTTAAAAATCTGCAATTAAAAGTGAACCAACAGTGTGGGGACATAATCAAATTTATTTTTACGTGTTTTGGATAGTTTTCGGGGGGTTTAGGCACAAATATAACTTACCCGATTCCTAGTAAGGCGGCAGCCCTAACGGTGATGATCCTGAAAAGAACCATCCCTTCTAGTACCTGAGAAGGCGCTTGCGCCGGAGGTATATCGGTTGGGTTTCCAATTCTGATCAAGCCGTAAAACCCGCAATGGTGAGAACGTAGACAGCCCGAATTCAGCCGTGTATCCCTAGGAAGCGGATAGGAGTGACTCGATAACATACACAGCAATCCCCGGGAGCATCCCTCCCAGGAAATCAGTTCAAAAAGACTCATTTTGGGCTTGCTGTTCACTATCAAACCAAGCTGAAAGAACAGTTTTTGCTAGGCGTATATATTAAATACGCCCAGTAAAAAATCTCCAGAAATGCTCAGGCGTATATAATATATACGCCCAGCCAAAATCCCCAGATCTAAGCCAGGCGTATATAATATATACGCCCAACCAGATCTGCTTAATTTTGGTCAGGCGTATATAATACATACGCCTAGTATAAACTGGGTTCAAGCAACCCGATCTGAGGCCCAATCCATCACCCAAGTTCCCCGATTAGCGGTATTAGTGCCCGCAGTAGCCTCCCGCATTCTATAACACCCAATATGCCCCCGCCCAGTCAAAAGAAGGCGACTTCTCATTGATTTGCTCTGGGGGATCGGGTCGTTTGCGTGGATTCTCTCACCTTCAATAGAACGAAAGGGCTCCCTTTCACTTCTTCCGAAGTGTGTCGGATCCCGCCGTGGGACCTACTAAAGGTACATATATCACCCGAGACGAAAATTTTCCTAGGGCACCAGATCATCTTTCATTTAAATACGGGAGTTAATTTCCATTTGAAAAATCCAAAAAATATATATATAGAAAAATCAAAAATCCAAAAAAATAAAAAAATAAAAATATATACTTTTGGTGTGACCGTCACTACGGCGACCTCAAACCCAACCCATAGAAAGAGAACCTGGAAGGTATTCGGCCCTTACCCAAGACATCGATACAACACCCGTCAACGGATCATGTCGAGAGCCGATACATCCCCACCATCATCCCCATCCCATTCCCATGTAGGAGAAGACCCGATCTCCGATGCCTTCACCCAAATCCGGTTCGATGTCATGGGTCCATTTGGGGCGCCCGTGTTCACATCCACCCCATCCCCCTCCCTTACATTCTCCCAACATACCCCCTTCTCATCCCCTACTGAAACCCCTCATTTCCCAACCGACCCATACATCCCCGTCTCCCATCCATACACCCTTACAGCACACCCCTACTCCCAAAGACCCCATAGGGAGCCCCATCCCCCGCCTACCTCCCACGTCCCATCCACCTCATCATCCATGCCCCCTACATCCTACATCCCATCCACCTCATCTAACATGCCATCCACATGACATGGCCCATCCACATCCCAACATACCCCCACATTTACCCAGGTCATGCCCAACTTTTCCCAGGGTATGACCAGTAATCCATCATCTTCCATAGCCATACATCCATACCCTCCAAGCATAATCATCCATACCCCCCATACCCGGGTCATGCCCAATTTCACCCGACCCCCTCCATCCTTGAGTGGGCCATCCCCCCCAATCTCACACCTGAATCCATGCCCTCAATGGAGGACATGAGAATGATGTATGCCCTGTGGGCTGCCTCTTGGAGCCCTATGTCCCAAACCCCACATCTAGGTCTCAAAAACCTCCATACCCCATTCCCTCATGACCATGCCCAACCACCCATCATTCATACCATCCAAAATCCCCCACCTCAATTCCAAGCCCAACAGGCCCAAGCCCACTCATCTCAGTCCCAAACCCACACCAATCCATGGGCCCAAGCCCAAATATCTTTAGAACCATGGGCCCAGGCCCACTCCCAAACCCAAGCTCAGGCCCAGGCCCAAGCTCATCAAACCCATCAGACACAGGCCCAGGCCCAAAACCCTCGAGGCCCATGGGCCCAAGCCCAAACCCATCAGACCCAGGCCCAGTCTCAAAATCCTAATGGCCCATGGGCCCAAGCCCAAACCCACCAGACTCAGGCCCAAGCCCATCAGACCCAGGGCCAGTTCCAAGCCCCCTAGGGCCCTTGGACCCAAACCTATCAAACCCAGGCCCAAGGTCCATCACCCCACACCCAATACCCACATGGCCCATTAGCCCAAACCCAATAGGGCCCACTAGCCCAAAATCATATCAACCCCCACACCCAGGCCCAAGGTCCATCAACCCAAGCCTTTCAAAACCATCAAGCCTAAATCAATCAAACCCCAGGCCCATCCACTCACACTCATCAAGGCCCGTTCACGAACCCCTTACCCCTCCACCAGTACCCTTCATTCACCTATACCCCTTACGCCCCCATCCCATCTCCAACGGAAAATCCGATCCACTCCATTCCTCAAACACACGCCTACATCATCCTGCCACATCAACCACACCCCCATCACCCCCAGAATGTGCACCCAGCTCAGCACATCATTCATCCACAAACCACTCATCCATTCATTCCTTCCCATCCCCTACAAACCTTGTGGCCCCACCAGGTCATCCAACCCATCACCCCCTAAGTCCAAATAGCGGACCTCGCCCCTCACCAGTACAATGACCAATAGTACGAGGAGGACGAGATCCGCAATAGTGGAGTTGCCAGCTTCGACCCTCCCAGGCCCACCATCGTCACACCCAGGGCCGAACAAAATCAGAGGGAGGCAGTCCCAGCTATAGCCTCGAAAGAATCAGAGCAGCTGAAAGAATAGATAGACAAAATACAGAAGCAGCTGATGAAGATGGGAGGAGTAGAACTGCATTCGACAGACTTTTTAGACTTATGTTTATTCTGGATGTCCCCCTGCCACAAAAATTTAAGATGCCATCATTCGATAAATATAATGGCACTGGCAACCCCATCGCCCACTTAAAATCTTATTGTGGGGATATGTGCCAGTACGGCAGAGATGAACGACTCCTCATCAAATGTTCCCAAAGAGTCTAACGGGTCCAACACTGAGATGGTTCACATCCCTAGAACCATCCATGATAAAAACTTGGAATGATCTGACACACTTATTCCAAGAACAATATGTCTATAACATGGACATAGAGCCAAGGAAGTCGGATCTAGCCCGTTTGAAGTAAAGACATGATGAAATTTTCAGTGCCTACTTAGGAAGGTGGAGGGCATTGGCCGCCCAGGTGACCCACCGGATTCTCAATGATGAGTAGATTGAATTGATAACCAAGGGAGCTCTCCTAATCATCGCAGATTTTTTGGTGTATCAGCAACAATCCAGTTTTATTGATTTGGTTCGAAATGCCAACCGTTGCGAAGATGCCGTTAGAGAGGGCAGGTTGGGAAAGAGCGTGGCCAGCGGGGTCGAAAAGCTGCCAAACTAAGGATTGAAAGAAGACCAGGGACAGAGGTACAGAACATCATTTAGCCCCAGGCTAATACTAATGCTCCCTTGATACAACTCCAGGCCGCACAACCACCCCCAGCTCGTTTCGAGCAAGTGCCAAGGCCAGACAATGGACCGAGAGCCCCACTTACCCAGGAACAGATGAGAGCACGATTCAAATAGGTGTTCATGCCATTGGGGCAATCTTTAAGTGTCTTATTGCCAGTCTTTCTATAAAAGGGTCTGGTCAATTTACTCCAGCCTCGCCCATCACCCAATCTAATCCCGAGAAACTATGACCCGAACCTGCATTGTAACTTCCACCAGGGACCGGGTCACCCTACGGACCGGTGCTTCCCACTAAAGCACGCGATCCAAGATTTAATAGAGGTGAGAAAAATTATTCTCCCGTCACTTCCTCAAGGGCAGAATCAGAACATCCATCAAGCCCCTCTACCACCGCACCGAGGAGGCCCCTGGCCTAACATTCATTGGGTAGAAGAGGAAGAAGAAGAGTTTGATCCCTCGGATTACATCAGTAATCAAGAGGAGTTTTCATTTCCCAGGTTGAATAAGGACGAACCATTTGTGGGGGTGATCGAGACGTTGTATTTAGCCGATTACTTCCCCACCCTAGCATACCAAGAAGAGCCCTTAGATTTAGGGCAGTATTTTTCCACTCCCGCTCCCGCCTATCAAATCCAAATGGGCACAGCCCCACCGCAATCATACACATATCCGCCCTACTCCCAATTTACCCCACAGTACACACCACCTCCCAATCACCCCATCCCATACACTATCCCACCATCAGCGATCCCATATACCCCTCCATCACACCCAAATCACCCCACGCCATACATAACTCCACCATCCTCATACTACCTTACCCCATACACACCCCCAAATCTCTCCACCCAATACACCACTCTGCCATCCCCAAATTATTCCATCCCGTACACACCCCCAAATCCCACCACCCAGTATACCACCCCGCCATCCCCAAATCATCTTACCTAATACACAACTCCACCATCCCCAAATCACCCTGCTCCATGCATAACTCCATCATCCCCAATTTACCCCATTTCATCAACGAACCCATCATCGCCCCACCATGCCACCCCATATACAAACCTTTCATATCCGTACCCCCCTGCTCCATCCGCTACCCCGTCATATCCCTATCACCCCGCTCCACCCGCACCTCCGACATCTCCCAGTCACTCCATCCCATGCAACATACCACTCATCCCCAGTTATCCCATCTCACACCCCATCCCGCCAGCTCTTAATCACACCCCCCAACATCCGATCCCATCGCCCTCCGACCCCTCCACCCCAGTCACACTCCCACCATCCCTTCGCTATTTTACCCCCAATCCAACTCCACTCCACTCCCACCCAAACAAACAACCCCTCACCCACTCCCCTTATCACCCACTCTCAATCACCACTGGTCTTACCACGCTCAGGTAATGCCTCTACAAGCCCCCTCCGCACCCATAAATCTAACCTCGCCAATTCTCGCCACTACTATTTTACCCCCTATTGGAGTCAACCTGGTTGGACCCGAGAATCTGACATACCCAGTCCAATCCTCCCCAGAATCACCATGCACTCCCTTCCTCATCCCGAAACCTGTCTATGACCCGCATCAAGTGCCGTTAAGCTATGAACAGACAGACATGAATGCTGGTTGCAACCGAGAGGAGACTGTTGAATTTATTACTCGATCAGGCAGGATTTCTACACAGCTGAAAGCATCGGGGGCCGTCAGAGGAGAAGAGAAGAAAGAACAGGCCGCAGGGAATCCTTTTGAGAAAATGGCCAGAGAGCATGTGTTGGAGACACAGCTCAAGAGAACACCCGCACATATTACTGTGTGGGATTTGTTAATAACGTCCCCGCTCCACTTTCAAGCCTTAATGGGAGCACTCAAAAACGCACATGTTTCCGCCCACGTAACCCCAGATAAAGTGGGAGAAATAATCGGGCAAGTATTGGCCTCAAATGCCATCTCATTCATTGATGTGGATTTGCCGCTCGAGGGGAACAACCACTCTAAGCCCCTGAATATAATAGTAGAAACATGGAACCTAGTAGTGCCGTTGGTCTTAATAGACAACAGGTCAGCACTGAACGTATGCCCTCTAAGGACGGCAATCAAAATTGGTGCGAATCCCAACACCTTTTGATCATCCATAACAAGCGCTAGGGGATTCAACAACACCAGGGAGAAATCATAGGAGAAGTAGACCTCGACCTGATCATCGGACCGAAAACCTTCACCATCCCCTTTCAGGTGATGGATATCATGTCTACATTTAATCTACTGTTGGGCCAACTGTGGCTACATGAGATTGGGGCAATACCATCAACTCTACACCAAAAACTCTGGTTCATCTCAGAGGGAAGAATCGTCACCATCTTAGGTGAAAGCAGAGAAGACAGGGAGAGGAGCACTCTTCATATTGAGAATCTGAAAGTGCTTAACATACCGCACACAGTAGATAACACCGATCTCCATCGATTTGAGTATGACTTCTCAGCCATTACCCTCGGGTCGACTGAAAAAACCCCTGCCAAAACTGAAGGAGGAATGGATGCAGCTGTGTTCATGCTCCACTAATGGGGCCACTAAAAAGGGAAAGGGCTGGGCCTGCGCCTTCAAGGAAGAAGAGACTCCATCAGGGCCAAGGGGCAGTAAACCAAATTCGGCCTGGGCTATAGGCCCATCGAAGAAGAAGTCAGAGAGGCCAAGGAAAAGATAAGAGCCGCGATAGTCGCTAGGACCAGAGGATTCAACCTGGAAGAAGAACCTCACGCTCGACCCCACCTCCATCAAACCTTTGTGACCGTCGGGGTGGTAAAGATTGATCTGAATGGGGAGACGAGGGTAACCCCACACAAGCCTGCTTTCGCCCACCCACCAACCCTTACATCATCCCCCCAGACCTCGAGGTGGACTTAGCCGCCCTCTCCTTATTTGAGGAGGAAGTCCCCCGGTCCACCCATCACTCTAGCACCAGCCACTTTGGGCCCATCCTAACCATAGAGGACAGGGTCCCAGAGGATCCCTCTGTAAACATGCTGAGGGAGGAACTGCAAGAACCTACCGATGCCGCTTTCAACCAAAGAGGTAAAGGCCAGACCTCACAGGTAAGTAACTGGGCATCTTCGCCCCAACTCCTGGGAGCCATCAAAAGTCGTGAATATGGCACCGGCTCTCTAAAAAAAAAAACCTGTAAAAAGTGAGGTTAGCCTCTAGGACACTCTACCCTGTATATATAGAGATCCACCTCGCCAGGGACTGACCTCCGAAAAAATGCAAAAAACCATAAAAATAGAAAAAATACAAATTTCAAAAATATTATCCTTTAAAATTCCTAATAAAATTAAAAATGATATCGTGATACCCGTCCCGCGTGTAGCCGGCCCCTTTCCTGTAGAAATACAAGAAGAGGTAGGAGTCACGAGTCTGGACGAGGAAGGTCAAATCGATGAGCTCCCCAATGAGCTCCTCAATAATTTGCTGATTTTGAGCATGGCCCGACCCCGATCGTCGAAGAGACGGAGGACATCAATTTGGGCACCAAAGAGGCCCCTAGAATCATCAAAATTGAAACATCGCTGTCCCCTGCAGAGAGAAAAGGTATGATAGACTTCCTTCGGTCATACCAAGATGTCTTCGCATGGTCGTATGAAGACATGCTTGGTTTGGATACTGATCTGGTTGAGCATGAGTTGCCACTCTACCCTGATATTAAGCCGGTTAAACAGAAGGTGAAGGATGAGATCATTAAGCAGTATGACGCTGGTTTCCTCATGGTATCCAAGTACCCACAATGGCTGGCCAATATCGTCCCCGTACCAAAGAAAGATGGGAAGGTTTGAATGTGAATTGATTTATGAAATCTCAACAAGGCAAGCCCTAAGAATGACTTTCCGTTACCACACATCGATATCTTGGTCGATAACACTGCTAAGCACGGAATGCTCTCATTCATGGATGGATTCTCGGGCTATAATCAGATTAAGATGGTAGAGGCCGACCGAGAAAAGACTGCATTCATCACTCCCTGGGGTACCTTCTATTACAAGGTGATGCCATTTGGGCTCAAGAATGCTGGGGCAACCTACCAGAGAGCAATGACGACCCTGTACCATGACATGATGCACCGAGAGATTGAAGTGTATGTCGACGACATGATTGCCAAATCACCGAAAAGAGATGACCACTTGGTGAACCTTCAGAAGCTGTTTGAGAGGTTGAGAAAGTACAGGTTGTGGTTAAATCCCCAAAAGTGTGCGTTCGACGTAATGTCAGGAAAAGTGTTAGGCTTTATTATCAGTAGGAGAGGGATTGAGGTCGATCTGACCAAGATTAAGGCCATCACTGAAATGCCACCACCGTCTACAGAGAAAGAGGTCAGAGACTTTTTAGGCAGAATCCAGTACATCAGCCGGTTCATTGTGCAGTTAACTCCGATATGCACACTGATCTTCAAGCTACTAAGAAAGGATTCACCAGTTGAGTGGAATGATGACTGCCAGGCTGCATTTGACAAGATTGGGTTACCTCCTAAATCCTCCAGTATTGGTACCACCTGTACCTGATAGACCCCTGATAATGTACTTGTCCACGACAGAGTTTTCCATGGGCTGTGTGTTAGGGCAACATGATGAGATAGGAAGAAGAGAGCAGGACATCTACTACCTGAGCAAGAAGTTCAATGATTATGAGATGTACTATTCTCATCTGAAGAAAGCATGCTTAGTGCTCATATGGGCTACTCAAAGACTTCGACACTTTCTGTTATCCCAAGCCGTCCTACTTCTAGCATGGATGGATCCGTTGAAGTACCTGTTCGAGAAACCTGCTCTCACTGGCCATACTGCACGATGGCAACTACTTCTCTCTGAATTTGACATTACTTATGTCACCCAGAAGTCGATCAAGGGGAAAGCACTCGCTGATCATCTTGTTGAGAACTTTGTCAGACTATGAGCCTCTAAAGACTGAATTCCCCGATGAGGACATCCTGTTCATGACTGAAGAGGATATGGAGGAAACAGAGGAGTCCTGGGTAATGCACTTTGATGGGGCATCGCATGTTGAAGGCCAAGGAGTTCGCGCCATTCTTATCTCGCCAAGAGGATCACATGTACCCATCTCAATCAAGTTGAACTTCCCATGCACCAACAATATGGCTGAGTATGAAGCACATACCTGGTTTCTGATAAATATAACTCACCTCAGGGTCTTTGGGGATTCACAGTCAATCATATGCCAGACCAACGGAGATTGGAAGACCAAGGATGAGAAGCTGATCCTGTACCATGAACATCTTGAGGATCTGATAACCTGCTTTGAGGAAGTCACCTTCTCCTATGTGCCACGAACAATAAATTGGTTTGCTGATGCCCTGGCCTCTATGGTTGAGATTCCATACGGGGTTGAGATGAAGCCGATCATGATAGAGCAGAGGGATGAACCGGCATTCTGTCACCTGATCGAGGGATCTGTTGAGTTAGATGATGAGCCACCCTGGTTCTCAGACATCAAGAATTTCCTCGAGACTCGAACTGTCCTGGAAGGAACATCGAAGGTAGACAGACACTCCATCCAGCGATTGGCAACGAACTACGTCATCTACGGTGATCTCCTGTATAGACGAACTCATGACAATGTTCTGCTCTGATGCCTAACCGAGAGAGAAGTGGTTGAGATCATGAAGGAGATCCATGAAGGAGTCTGCGGGGCACACGTCAGTGGACACATGCTCGCTAAGAAAATCCAAAGGCAAGGATACTTTTGGACCACTTTAGAGACTAATTGCTGTAAACACATTCAAAAGTGCTACAAGTGCTAAGAACACTCCAATCTAATACATGCTCCGGTCATTGATTTACACAGCATGACCACTCCTTGGTCGTTCGCCACCTGGGGTCTCGACGTCATTGGCAAGATCAATCCTAAGGCTTCCAACGGACATCAGTTCATCCTTGTCGCAGTGGAGTACTTCACGAAGTGGGTAGAGGCAGCCTCCTATACGAGCATTAAGGCCAATCATGTCGAGAGGTTCATCAAGAACAACATCATTTGCAGATTTGGCGTGCCCAAGGATATCATCACTGATAATGGCACTAATTTCGCTAATAGGCGCATCTAGGCCTTGTGTGAGTAGTTCCAGATCAAGCATCATCGCTCATCCCCATACAAACCTCAGACGAACAGAGTTGTAGAGGCGACCAACAAAACTCTGATCTGCATTTTGGAGAAGATGGTAGTCACTTACAGAGATTGGAGTGAGGAGTTACCCTTCGCGCTTTGGGCCTATAGAACGTCTATCCGTACCGCTACAGGGGCAACACCATTCTCAATTATGTATGGAACCGAGGCCGTGCTACCCATTGAGGTCAAAGTACCGTCACTCCGTATCCTTTTAGAATCCCATCTGCCCGAAGCTGAGAAGGAAAGATCCCATTTTGAGCAGCTAGATTTGATTGATGAGAGAGAGGAGAATTGCACGTGCTTACATTAAGCGTGTTCGCGCTCAAGACTTGCAGATAGGTGACATGGTACTGAAGAGGATTTTCCTGTCTCTCCACGCCAATCCAAGAGGGATGTTTAAGCCGAATTGGGAAGGACCCTACATCATCCGAGAAGTGTTGCCGGGATACGCCGTTCGCCTCGCCACCATGGACGGAGACCACTTTCCTGAGCCCATCAACACTGGATACCTCCGGAGGTTCTACTCATAGGCCTTGCGACAAGGTAAGTGTTGATAAAGGTAGATGCGTGACCGCTTAAGGACCCCATAGAAGAGGCCATCATTTCAAAGACAAGTAGCCAAAAAAAAAAAAAAATATTTCCTAAATACCTTTACCCTTTTGCTACACACGTCGGGCCAATAACCATTTCTTTCATATACCCCTCCCAAAAACACCCAAAAAAAAAGAAGAGGAGAAAAGAGAAATATGTGTTAATACCAACAAAAAAAAAGAGAGGAAAAATTTGAACAATAAAAAATAAAAAATAATATATATATATATATATATATAGAAAAGCAAAACCCCAAAAGGGGGGATCAAGAAAGAAAAAGAAACGACTGGGGCATGTACAGTAAAAAGGCCCTGGAAAGGAAGAAGAATCACTGAATCTGGAATTCACTCAAAGCTTAAATCCAAAATCCCAGAAAAACCTAGCCTGTTTGAGCCCCGACCACATTACAACCCGGAGGAAAGCCCTCTTTAAGGTCCATGGCAGGTCATAGCATATCATTGCATCGGCTGGTGAGTTAACGGACCACACAGAACTTCATCCAGCCGGCTATGATGGAATCAATGTCCATGTCGTGGCTTTCTGGTTCTTGAAAAGTGTAAAAAAAAAAAGAAAGAAGAAAAAATTAATTTGAGTTCAAAGCAAGATGGACGTGGTGAAAACCTGCAAGGGCACCGTGGGTAAAAACAGCAAACTCAGATGGACCAGGTGAAAACCTGAAAAGGCACTTGGGGTAAGAGAGCGAACCCATGGACATAGTGAAAACCTGAAAGGGCGTTACGAGTAAAAACAGGGATGACAGGCATAGCGAAAACCCGTCTTGGGCGCTGTGAGCAAAAATGTCAAGAAAAGAGAGATTAGGAGAGGATCTGTTTTGGCCCGCCTATTTTAGTCTGGACCCCTTGAGCCTCTTCTCCCCTTTGCTGGGCCGTCCATATTAAAAATTTGATCGGATCTCGATCAAGTATGTCGTCTCTACCACGTCGTCTGACACATGACCAAAGATAAAGGCAGAAGACTAATCAATCTCGGGGAAGCTGACCTTCCCATGTTTAAAAGAAAAACCTGAGCCTCATGAACAAGGTTCGACCATGCTCAAAAAAGGACCCACCAGTTGGCCTCGTAAATACCGACATCATAAAAAGAAGGAGAAAAGGAGAACATTTCAAAAAAGATAATAGATTCTCCTTTTCCATAAAGAGCCCCACACTGTGTAGGAGAAACTTTTTAAAAAGATAATAGATTCTCCTTTTCCATAAAGAGCCCCACACTGTAGGAGAAAATTTCAAAAAAGATAATAGATTTTCCTTTTCCATAAAGAGCCCCACACTGTGTAGGAGCAAATTTCAAAAAAGATAATAGATTTTCCTTTTCCATAAAAGACCTTACGTTGCAAGACGTATGGAAGAAAATTTGAACATCAAAAAAATATAATATATATATATATATAAAATAGATTTCATTTATTTTCTTAGAACGCTACATGTGAAGTGTCATCTCCCAAAAAGATAACAACATGACACACTTTCTATTTTCTGCTTTCTTTACAAGTATAAAAAAAAAAGAGAAAAGGAAGAAAAAAAAAGAAGAAACAACCCAAAAAAAAAAGAGATCGCTGTTAAGGGGTATCAGCCCCCCCACTATGTATATGATCTGTGGTATGTGCAGGAACAGGTCAGGGGTAGGGACCACGCTTCAAAGCACTGATCTCTGTAAGGAGAGAGTCCTCATAGGTCTTCCGATCAGACAACCACCTACCATGAAGACTCTTTTGCCGCCTCCGTGAAGCGTCAGCTGCACTACGAGACTCAGTCAAAGGCCCAGTCAACCGAAGAACCTCACTCTCGACCGTAGCAGCTCTCACCTCTGCAATCTCAGCTCTGGCCCTTTCCTTCTCCAAAGCCTCAGTCAAAGCTAGCCTCTCTGCAGAAAGAGACTCAATCCTAGTCCGGAGTATCGTTTCCTTGTATGGCCAGGGCCTCGTCCTTATCACATCTACCGAAATCGGGCTAGGGGCAGGTAAGTCCTCGGATGGCAGCCAAACCTTGTAATCATAAGAGAGAACGCCCCCCTGAACTAAGCTGCACATTTGCGTCGACTGGCGGGTATCCTAGAGGGCTGCTATGCGGTCTAGGTCACTGAGAGAACCCTGAGAGAATATCAGAGAGCACAAGGGTGACCTCACAGTGCACGGCACGTGTTGGGTATATCCGAATTGACGGAGCACTCGAGATGGGAAATAGTAAACCAGTCAACCCCAAAAGCGTGATACCCTCACAATCCCGAGAGCGGACAATCGGAAAGGTGCCATCCATCCAGTGAAGTTGCCAGATCAACTCCGAATCAGATAGCCACAGGCTCAATTCCTCGATACTCCCATGGGGCAGTCTCGAGCACCGGGTCAGAAAGCCCCGAGCCACATCCCCTCTTACCAAGCAAAATCTCGGCATGGGCCCCATGATAGCCAAATGCTCTCCTAGCCAAATCTGAATGAGGAGTGGACTCCCGCTAAGAATCCCGACCTGGCCCGAGGCCGAGGCATCTAGGCCCCGATACAACTCAGTCAGGACCAGGTGTACCAGTGAACGACCTCCCTCTAATTCGGTCAAGACGTCGCATAACCCGAGGGAAAATGTCTCACCCCCAGTAAAGAAGAGAACTTTCGACATCAAATAAAGGGCAAAGGCCTTTACATTGAAAGGATCTCGGATAGGCAACTTTCAGAGACTCCAGTCGCCGAAAAGTTCTCTCAGGAATTTCACCGAGCACCTGGTGGGCCCCCCGGTGAAGCCCTTCTCATACCCACCCTTTTTCAAACCGAGAACTACGTGGACCGCCTTTGCATACCCCAGTTTAGGCACCACTTTGGCAAGTCCCCGATGCATCCTCAAGCCAGTAATAGAGGCTAGCTCTTCCAAGGTTGGGGTGAGCTCCCTGGACCCAAAGCTGAAGACATAGGCCCTATGGTTTCACGACGCCAAAGTCACCTGCAGGAGGTTGGGCAACAGAGGAATAGCAAGGAAAGAGGAAAGGCGGGATAACCCAAGACGATCCAGAACAATGAGCTCTCCCTCAGCCAAGCTATCGCACCATTTTTGCAAAAAACTGGGCCCCAGGTCCAAACAGGGAAGTATACTAGCCCCAGCCTCCGTATGAGAATTTGGGCCAAGAAGCGGGTCCACTGATGTACAAAGATGTTCTTTATAAAAATCAATAAATGTAGAAAAAAAAAAGAAAAAAAGAGGGGCAAAAAGGCCAAGTTTGGATGAAAAGAGAGGCAAAGAGGGCCAGGTTCAGGTTATGAAGAACCCCATTGAGCCCAGTTATATGAGGCGTATATATTATATACGCCAAGGCAAAATTTTAAATATTTTGCCAAACGTATATAATATATACGCCCAGCTAAAATTACAGGGAAGTGTGGCTCCCCTCACATTGGTCTTTGTTTTTTTACTTCCCCCAAGAGAGGGACGGGTTTCGCTTGGCCTACTTTTTTTTCCTGGGGCAGCCCACAGTCGGGCATGCTCGCACACCCATGGGAAATCCTCGGATGACGCGGTATCCGTGGGTCATATGCGGACGATCATATGCGGGCTCAATTTCATCATTGGAGGGGCTCTGGCCCGCTTCATGCCAAAGAAAAGGAAACCATAAAAGCGGAGAGATAACCAAACAGAGCGTTCATATAAACCATAAAAATCATAAAACCATTCAAAAAATAATGTCGTTTAAAAGATTACATATTCCCCAATAAATAAAAGTCTAAACTGTTTCAATGTTTCAAATTTTCAGAAAATAAACTAGTCTTGGGAAGCCCCCTTCGACTTCTTCCGGCGCCGGGTCGCGCTTTGAAAAGTACGAGTCTCTCCCACCCGAGTCCACGCCTGAGAAATGTGGCCGAGTAGAGAGCACGACTCCTTTTCACGAGCATGCTGTAGGAGCACACCAGAGGCCATCAGGTAGGGAAGCAAGCAGACGGTAAATAAGAAAATGATTAGGTTTGGTCAGTATTCACTCACCACCTCAGCCTCTCTAAGCCCGACGATGTTGCGGTAATATTCGGCTTGGTTCATGGCCGACTCATAATTCTGCACAGCAAGAAAAAGAGGTGTCAGTCACACAGGTCATCAACATAGTTCAAGAAAAAAAGAGAGCAAAGCAACAAAGGAGAGATTACCCCGGGGATCAGCTCAGGAGGTGGGATCCGAATAGCTTTAGTGGATATGCGTGCCTTCTCAGCCACATCGACACATGTACACAATAGGAAAGCATCATCCAAGCGCTTAAAGGTCCCCTGGACCTCGACTGGCGAACTACCGGAAGCACCTGCACCGGAAGGGTCAGAAGGTCCAGCACCTATAGCCTCATCAGGAGCAGCTGTCTCATCCCCCTCATCTGAGTTGCCACCCTGCCCAAACTATAGAGAGAGACAATTTTTGTTCAAATAGCAGGGCAATCAAGGCAATCACAGGAAGGCTGCTAAATAAAAAGAGGAAAGAATATTACCTGAGATCGCAGACCGCCAAAAGCCAAAAAGTTGGCACCAGGCACGAAGCAGGGCAGCAGAGAACGATAGGGCAGAGACTCATACCACATTTGATATCCCCCTAAAAAAAGAAGGTCATCAATGGGGACCCCATGATGGAGAAAGCGAGCGGTAAGCATGTCGGTGGAACCTTCAGGAGCTAGCACATCAGCTGGAGGAGCTTGGGGCACAGCGAAAAGAAGATGGTACTGATGAACCACCCTCTCTCCTAGGTAATAGGCCCTAGTCCAAGACCCATAAAAGAAAATGATGCGTCAGTCTAACAAAAGACAAGAGGGACCCACTGCAGCCAGGTTCCAGAAGGGAGATCTGACGTAGGGGTCAAGGATGACCTGCTAAAAAAAAAGAGAGGAGGGATATATACATTTGGTCAAAACCCATAGCACAAAAGAATTATCATATTTGTAAAGAGAGAAATCATTATACCTGCTTAGGGATCAACAAATCAAACTGGGAGTGCAGCCCTAACTGCAGGTGCTTCATGCCTACGTCCCAACGTCGCGTGCTAATTGCTCATAAGGGGGAACGTAGGAACTTCAGATAGAAGCAGAGGGCGACCAGGTTGGAAATGCAGATACCCCCAAACCTGAGAAGGTAAGCAGATAAAAATAGATATGCCATAAAAGGGAAAAGTTGGACAAACTAAAACCAGAGGATAAAATACCTCAAGTGCGGGCCAAAAGCCCACAACGGAGCTGGATTCCCCAAGTACGGCTCGCGCCAAGCTAGACATGAGCACCGCGTAGCCAGCACTGCCCCAATCAAACCGATGCACGTTTTCCCAGTTCACTATAAGACCGAGAAGGGACAATGAGACCCGCCCTCTGTTGGTATTTGAAAGAAGAGTCTTACCCAAAAGGAACAACAGAGAAATACGGGCTAGCATCAGTGCACGCTCTGGCTCGAGATAAATGGCCGCATCGGGCTGCCCCAGATCCATTAACTCATGAGGCTCAAACAGACTAACCAGCCAGGATAACTTGACTTCAGAACCGCGAACATTCCCTGAGGTTGGGTAGGCCCCTATCAGTCGAGTCACCTCCTCCCTATCAGGTGTACGGGTAGGTGTCACTGGCACCCCTCCAATATGAACCCTAGTAATCATGGACCAGTCCACGGGTGTATGGGTCATCTCAGCCATGGCCATATGAAACGTCATGGTCTCAGGGTGAAAGTGCTTTATCAGGGACTTCACATAGGCCGTGTCGGCCCTCACAGTAGGGCATGAAATAAAATCCCCAAAACTGGCTTGAGCAAGCAGGTCCTTCACCATTGGGGGAAGATAGAGCACAAGGCGCTGGAGATCGAACCAGCCACCCCGAAACATGATATGAGGTAAAGGCTACAAACAAAAGGAATCTATCAAATAGGAGCGAAGTGGTATAACAAAAGCATTAAAGGAAAAGAAAAAGGGCTCATCTATTTACCTGGCCAGCAATTTCGAAGTTGGAGATATGGGAGTGCTGACAATGGAGGAGGCCGGTACGGGCAGTTTTACCTTGCATTTCATACCAGGGTTGAGAGGAGCGCTGAGAAACGATAAACTGCTCCCCATGAAGACCATAGGCCATCTCTAGCCCCTCCTGTTGATCTTGCCCTTCGTCGCCAGATATCCTGAAAATGTGGAACATATCGGTATAAGAAAAGGTTGCTAAAAAAAAAAAGAGAAAAAAAAGGGGGGGGGGGAGAAATGCACTAATCCATCATGAAAGAAACATAAAAAAAAAATGAATGAAAAAAAAGGGGAACATAGACATAAGGAATCACATATGCTTGAAAGAAAAAAAAAATATTAATTTTTCACCACAAAGAGGAAAAGCATCAAGCATTTCAAACAAAAATCATTATCAAAATCTAAAGGAAAGGTGAAAGAAGGGTGGTGATTACCTTCAATAGGAGAGGAAATAGATCTAAAGATCGGCGGAGAGTGAACGCTCTTGGTCAACACGAGCGACTCCCGGTGGTAGAACTCAAGAAAAATCAAACTCAAAAACCCTAGGAGGCTGTCCCAGACTTGGGAAGGAAGGAGGGAAGAAAATAGAATTTGAAAGGAGGGCCCCTTTTGTGCTCGGGCTCGAGCAGTTTTTAAAACTGCCAGATTTTGGTCAGGCGTATATAATATATACTCCCTGCTATTTTCGCTGTGGATTTTCCAGGTGTATATATTATATACGCCCAGCCAATTTTTGGCTTTGGTGACCCGACAGGCCCTTTGTATGTCCCAGATCAAGGCTCGGCCCTTCTTAGAAGCCCACGTATCACCGAGCAATGGTGCACGCATCCCCAAATGGCCCTTCGAGCTCCCTTCGATTGGCCCAAAGGGACTGTGCTACAATAAACAGATCTAGATCTGTAAGCGCCCGCCCAGTGCTCCCTTAAAATCATAAAATCAAATTTTTTTTTGCATAAAACTAAAAAAAAAGAGATTCACATGAAAAACAACCAAAAAAAAAAAAGAGAGAAAAAGGAAAAATGCTGAAACACAACACTAGTTCTCAAAAGAGTGTCGCAACGCTGGTTTGCCCCACTCGGAGAGCCGTGTTAAATCAATTCAGAATGATCGGGTTCACCCGAAAATTCTCAAACCCTATTTTACACAAGGACACCTCATGCCTGATCTGGTAGACAAAATACTGGTCATGTTTATCCCCGGTCATTAGGAACCCGCTTTCGAACCCACTTCCCTAAACAAGATAGCTGGGTCTAATTTGTTTAAAGACCAAGACCACGCATCCCCAGGAGTCAGGACCTGATCCGGCAGGTAGATAATTTTACCCATCCCTGGTCACTGTTCCCTAAACATTCCCTAGGAGTCAGGGCCTGATCTAGTAGGCAAATAAACTCATCCATCACTGGTCGCTCCTGGGAACATACACCTAGCCCAAAATCTTCTCCAATAGGAGGCGGGACCTGATCCGGTAGGCAAACCAAGGACCTATCACCGGAATGCGCACGCCCTTAAGGTGTATCAACATGGCAAGTTGATATGCCTAAGGATACATGCAAAAATAAAATTAGTTTGAGCATGCTCAAAGACTCGAACTGACATGTGCAAAAAGAAGAAGAAAAAAGAAGAGAAAAAAAAAGAGGAAGAAAAAAAAAAGAAAAAAAGAAAGAAGGAGAAGGTTCGGGATGCCAACATTTTGTTATGTAGTTAAAATCCTGTGTAGGTTGACCCCACGTTCCAAGCATTGGCTCTAATCATCCACCTTCTAATCTATGTTGACCAAGAGTGCACCCGACTTCAGACCATTCGAAAAGTCTATTGTCAGTTGAAACTGACCCGTCAAAAATGAAATTACAACCAACCAAGCAATGTGCAAACATACAGACCGAAGGGTTCATTCCCTTTTATTTCCTTTTACACTGGCTTAAAACCTATATAGGCATGGTGTCCTTGTTGAATGTACGCACTTGAGTCTGGGTGTCCACAGGATGGTCGTTTGTCCTCGTAAATTGTACCTTAGGGTCGAGGCTTCCGTTTGCGCCTATTTGCTGCTTATCGCCACTGATGGGTGTCTGTCTATGCATAGTTAGTAAGATGTGATTTCATTAGGGATGAAGGCTAGAATTGGCCATCTCTTTCGATGGATGTTTGGTCCTAGCCCGATATTTTTTAGCTTTGTCTCGAGTTAAGGCACTCCGATTCGTGTGAATCAGGAGCACCTCACCACCGGAACGTGCACATCCCCAAGGTGTACCTATCCTCAGCAGAGAGCACGCACTCTTAAAGAGTATCAACTAGCATTTGATCCACTTAAAGAGTTGTGCAAGAATAAAATTGCCAGAGGTCCTCGAGATTTTCTTAGAGGCCTCGAAATAAAAGAAAATTCAAAAAATAACACACAAAAATTCACTCTGAAAATGGGCATGCATTCCCAAGAAGTGTTGCGACATCAATATTCGCTTCACTCGGGTATCATGCTAAAGCAACCTCGAGGTTGATGGGTTCGCCCAAAGAGTCCGAGCCTTACCCTGGTAAGGGCACCCGTGGCCAATCCAATGGAGTTGTCGATACCCCATAGGATTGGACACAATTTGTAGGCCTTCGCTTTGTGTACTTCTCAAGCATGATTTCGATCACCCGTTTCATGGAGCCGTTCGTTCGATTAACAACATCACAAACCTATAATTTCCCTCAAGAAGTGAACGATATCCCGGCTAGCGGGCTTACACTTTTTATGATAATCACAGTTATGCCCAGTAATGTCGCAATGCGCTTGGGGATTGTTAGCATTGAGGTACGGACGATATCCCGAAATGAGAGGGCTTACGTACACTCACCATCACCATGAATGTTTGAGAATCGAGTTGAACCAGGCAGACCCATCAAACGTGCCTTGGACCTCTTTGGATGTCTTTTGTCTTTGGCATCTGAACATTAGTGATCGAATACCAAAGAGGGGCATCTGTAGACACCCAAATTTGGCTCAAGGCCCGATCAGTCTGTACTCCGAGAGAGATGTACCCCTGTGCTTTCGATGGCACCCTTGAACCCTTAGGAACCTACCTAGACCTTTAAGAATCACACCCTGAATCCTTTAGAACCATCCCCCCAACCCTTAGAGATCCCCTAAACCCTAGGATCCCTTCCGAGACCCAACTTGAACCCTTCTAAGCAATTGATGGGAGGAGAGCTACAAAATTTTACATAGATCACTACTGAGGAGGAGCCCCATACCATTGGAAGTAGGACTTCTCCAGCTTTCCAGCAAGCCAAAGTTCACCCAATTTGGAGTTATGGTTCACAAGTTATGGCCAATTGAAGTTTTACATAAAATCATGATTTTTGCTCAGGCGTATGTATTACATACGCCCAGCAAATTTGACCCCAGTTTGGTCAGGCGTATATATTATATACGCTTGACATATTTGGGCTAAATTTGGTCGGGCGTACATAATACATATGCCCAGCATAGGTAGGGCTCACTGCGGCACTCACCTTCTCAGATCTCCTTTGGTTTTCATGAAAATCATTGTAATAAACTGGGCGTATGTAATATATACGCCCTGCTTAGCTACAGTAACTGTCATTAGATGCTCGAAATCCCTTCATTAGGTTTGACCTTTTGACCATCCCCTTGGTTGAGGTGGGTGTCTGAAGGTTGGTTGCATCCCCTTTCAAGTTATATGCAACCCTTAAGTCACCTATGGTCTCACCCCATCATCTGCCGTTGAAATCGGTTCCCCAAACCCCTAGGACCCTAAAAACCTACAAAACCTTAGATGGGGGATTACCTAATTGCTAAACCAATTAGCTCTTAAGTAACCCTCTAACCCACCTTTTCTCTATAAATAGAGAGGCCCCCCCTCTTCCGAAGGGGTTGAAAAAAATTAGGGTTGAAAGTTTGAGCTTAAGAGAGAGAGACCTAGTGAGAGAAAGTTCCCTTTTATTTTTCATTCTTCAATCAAAATTCCAGCATGCTTAGTTCACCCCTTTCAATCTATTTCAACCATTAGATCACCCCTTTTTAGTCAAGCTTAGTCTCTAGCTTCATCCTACACTTCCCATCTACCGAATCCTAGCATTAGAATCCATTCCCCTACCGTTTAAGCCATTTAAAGCCATCAGAAGTACACCGAAGTGAAGGTCTTCCACGGTGCAACAAGGGCTCGTGAGCTCCAACTCACCCCTCTCCTCCTCTACCTTCTTGGTGTTTCCTCCGTCCAAGGATTCACGCCGTTACGTCGCCGAAATTTTTGTTTGGCTCAAAGCTTGATAGGACCAAGGATCCCGATTGATGACCGAATCCCCTACCCTAGCGTCTTTGGCAAAAACCGGTAAATCAAAGTCATATTTAGCACTTCGGTGCCCAAAATATTAATTTAAAGGTTTCCCGGGTCACCAAAAGCTCTGGGTGGCGACTCTACATTTATTCCATTGAGAGTGCATCGTCGCGATGGGTTCGAGAGAATCCATGGTCGCACACTAATATCGATTGATCGAAATATATTTTGATCGGTTGGCTACCTTCAGAAAAATACAATTCCCTGTTTGTATAAGTTGTTTCACACTCGATTGATCAGTTCCCAAACTGATTAATCGGTTTCACAAATAGATCGATCGGTTTACCCAGAAACCAATCTCACTTCACATTTTCAACCGGTCGAGCCTTACAGGAACCTGTCAACTTGCACAAGAACTTGTCGACACAAATTGATCTATCAAATTCCATTTCGATCGATCGGTTTCCAAATCAAAAGGAACCTATTGAGTTTACACCGCATCCACTCGTACCAAATCAACCACGCGAGAGCCTCTCGAGCTGAGCCCAGATCCTCGCGAGGCACAATTCGATCGATCAAATTTCAGTTAGATCGATTAGTTTCCCCTTCAAAAACAGCACTTCTCAGTTCAGTTTTATATAACTCTTTCTTGACAAAATCGATCGATCAATTCTCATTTCGATCGATCGATTTTGTTAGATTCTCAGCCCTTCGAGCTTTTCTTCTAACATTTTATTTCTCTCCAAACCCAAAACCCATCATATTTATTACTAAACATTTTAGGGCATGTATTTCCAAAATCACACCACACACTCACACATTCATTTCTAACCTTTCAGGGCAATTATTGTTCATCTACCACTTATAAACACAATGATTTAAAATCATAAATCCTTACCTTAGAAATCAGATCTTGCCCAATGGAGCCTTAGGTCTTTAAATCCCTTGCTCCGTTTCCATGCCTCAAAGGTCTCGTAAATCGATCGGCTCACGGTTGATTCCACACACACCTAAGGGTTCTTTTCCTCTTTTCTCTCTTCATTTCTTCTTTCTCTTCTCTCTATAAAAACCCAAATCACAAGAGAAATAAATTCCTTGCCTTTAATTTCATTTATAACAATCTAGGCGTAGGTGTTAAGCCAATACACCGTAGCCAGGTGTATACAAATTCATCTAAAGGTCCACACGCAAATTTTAAAGTAATTTTTTTCACTTAAGACTTAACCCAACTTAATTATTTTCACAATGTCAGGTACGTGACCAGTCGGGTGTTATTCATTGAAAAGTACCACTTTTCACCTCTTAACCTAGCCTTTGCTGGACCTTGAAGTTGACTAATAACTCTTGTTTAGCTTGTTTTATAGAATAATAATAACTTTTGCAGCTTAACACAAAGTCCATGCCTTTGGTGCCAAGAAGAGAGAGAATTCAAGCAAAAGATGACAGCTGAGTCAGAGGGTGATGAAACACCATGGTGGTACACACCATGGTGACTATTTTGCATGTCATAATGTACCAAGAAAGTCCAATTGATGAAAGAAGTACAGATGAGAGTGGAGGAAGCTACAACAGAAGCATGTGCACAGCAGCAGAGGAACAAATGACCTATCTTGCACAGTTGAGGTGCTTCCTCACACTGTTCAAATTCACTAGCAAATTCTTCCTTGCACAGCTAAGACATACAACACACTAGAGCTCACGAAGTAGTTGCGCAACTCAGTGAAGGGATTATCATAAAGCAGCCTCTCAAGGCAGCAGTCACGCACTTCAGCTGTAGTTAACATGTAAAGAAACTCGTGAAGTAGTCACACACTAAGTCTTTAGAAATACAACTCGCGAAGTTCTCGTGAGGATCAAGCCTTAAAGCAGCCGCGCGCACTACCTCGCAGACCAATTTGCACAAATATCAGTGACAACATCGCAAAGCTCTCACATGGCTCTAGAGGAGAGAGATGCCTAGAAGTTCTCTCGCGCAGCTCTCGCGCGATTGGAAGCTCAACCCTTTGCCAAGTGAGATATAAAGGCATCTGCGCGAGTACCTCACAATAGGAGATTCTGAAGCTCTACTGCATGAGCAAGCCAAGCACTGCAATCTCTTCCGTGTGAATGCATTCAAGCCATAGCAGTTGTGTGATAATGCGAAGTCCACCTGCGTGAGTGAACAAACCTTTCAAACAAATTCTTACCTCGCGAGGACTTTGCAAGCTATGCGCTAAAGAGCATAAATCAACTACACGATAGAATTAATATATAGAAGGCAGCCTAGCGAAGCTTGGGCCCCCCCACTTCTCAGTCTTAACTCCAGGGACCTTTTAGGGATTTCCCTAGGTCTAGGGCACGCATCTCGAGGCTCAGATCCTGAATCACACATCCCAAGACATCCAAGGGGTTGTAATAGTGCCACATTTGCTAGAAAAATTAGGGTTTACTTTTCTCTGAGCCACAACATTAGGACTCAGTATATAAGCTATGCTTGTAACCTAGAATTTATTAATCTCCCCTTCAACCTCTGTCGGCTGTGAGCTCAAGCAGATTAGGGTTAGGGTTTGATCACTTCTTTTTCTATTTGTTCTTCTCTCTTAGTCCAGCACTTGCTGGCTAAATCTTTGGTAAGCAATTAGGTGTAGTTTCATTTAGTTTTGTAATGGGTCATGTAAACATTTGGATTTTTTGAAGAGTTGTGTGCACAAGGCTACTGCCTTGAGAAATTATATTGTAGGTAATTTTGATCAATGGAAATTGAGCTTTAAACGTTCATTCAATCTATTATTTTTCTATTTGCCCGTAGTTTTATTCAGGCTATAACATGCATTTAGGATTTGAGCGGATTGAAAGGCCCATGGAAGCTTGAGCTTGTAGCCCTGGGACCATGGTGACAGCAACAATATACATGTTCCATCTCAGTCATCTGTGGGTAAGGCAACCTCTGTGGATAGCCTGTGACCATTTAAGTGGACAGACTATAGCCCTACGGCAGGTCTTGGTCTCAGATCTGAGAAGGATTTTTCTCCTCTGCACTTGAGCTTGTAGCCTAGTGAGAGATTATTGTAGGAATAGGCTCCCATCTATTTTACTTGACCACTATCAGATGTTAGATCTAGCTTCTCTGTAGTGATTGTAGATTTGTGAGCTGGGTCATTGTAGGCATGTTGTAGCAATGACTAGTTGAATCTAAATCCTCATTCAGCCTGAGATACCTTATGGTTCCCAT
Source organism: Chloranthus sessilifolius (assembly GCA_021018995.1). NCBI lineage: Eukaryota > Viridiplantae > Streptophyta > Magnoliopsida > Chloranthales > Chloranthaceae > Chloranthus > Chloranthus sessilifolius. Next base: position 53,940,365 of record CM037592.1, on the reverse strand, counting down.
AAGGTTTTCAAGGTTTGTTTGCTCCTATGAATGCCTGCCAAATCTATAACAAATATGGGGAGCTTGTAGCTTGGCAAACATAGTGTCTGTAATGGTATTCATGGCCTCATTTGATTCTTTGGTTGGAAGAAATCTATTGGATAGTCTGTGACTATTTAAGTGGATAGATTATAGCCTTAAGATCAGTCCACTCCTTTGGATTAGGTTAGTTTTCTGAGTTAATCAATGGGATTTAACAACTCTATTGGATAGTCTGTGACCATTTAAGTGGATAGATTATAGCCTTAAGAGCAGTCTAAATGGCATGAGTTAAGTTGAATTCTTCTTCCTTACTGAGGTTTTTGATAGCACTTCAGCAAGGATTTGCTACAGAGACAGCCCTAAATCTGAGTTATATGAATTAACCTTAGCTTAAACTGCTTACTTCCCATCCTTTTATCTTTACTTTAACACACACCATCACCACTTTCTTTATAACCCTTTCTTTAGATAGGACTGCACTTTATTTCTTTTCTTTTAGTAGGTAATTTAGTGTAGTTTCCCTTTCTTTAGGATTGTCAGATCTGTAGCCAGATCTGGAGGCTTACTATTATAGTCCATTTTGGGTTCTAGATCAATTTCTCTATGGGATAAACTCTTACTTACTTAAAACTTGCTACAATAGCCCTGTATCTTGCAGGTCTAGGACTATTTTAGTTGTGTTGTTTTCATATTTTATTTTACTTTGATTTTAATTTATTTTCACCACACAATAAATCAGCACACTAAAATTCCACAGCAAGTTTTTGGTGCCGCTTTCGGGGATATTGATCTTCTTAGTAGACCTGAGTTGTATCATATTTTATTTTAGAAAATTCTTTATAGCTATGCCATAAGTAGAATAAAAAGTACTATTAATTTTTATGGAATTTTACAAAATTGGACAACAACACATACGAAAAAGCTAGAGCTACAACTGGAGTTTAGCTAGCTCTGTTTGCACTTTTATTATCCTAAAACTCAGTCCTTTAATGTTGAATTCTCTGTCATTAGTCTAGTTGTAAATTTATTTAGTTATTAATTTAGTTTGAAATTTTTTTTTGTGCTGAGTATTTTCTTTACTTGCTGAGTTTGTGTGTATGCTTGGAAGAACGTCTCTTAACCTTGAGTTGGAACCTCCAAATCTTAAGGTTGAAAGAGTACTTAGACCAAGAAATACCACACAAGGCCCTACTGTTGAAACTAAATCAGCTGTCATGGCTGAGAGGCAAAGAACCCTGAAGGAATACAATGCACTTGGGGATTACACATCTCTCTTTTGCATATAATTCCCTTCAGTTGAAGGAAACTATGAAATCAAGTCCTTCACTATCAACATGCTGCCATCTTTTCATGGGCTTAGTAAAAAAGATCCTTACAAGCACATTGATCAATTTGTAGCACTTTGCACCACTTTCAATATTACTTTCAATTTTTAGCACTTTTTCCTTTTTTTCTAAAGGACAAAGCCAGCACCTAGCTCTCTAAGCTCCCAGCCAATAGCATTCAGACATGGATTGACCTCCAAAGCTAATTTCTGGCTAAATTCTTTCCCATGAATTTCCCATGAATAAAACTAGCCAGATGAGGACAAACATTTTATCATTTACTTAGTCCTCAACTGAGGATTTTTATGAGGCATGGGAGAGATTTCAGGAGATGTTAAAACAATGCCCCCACCATCAAATTCCACAATGGGAACTAGTGCAAGTCTTTTACCAATGAATTAATCCCAAGAGTAGGGATATGGTGGATGCGTCATGTGGTGGTAGTTACCTCCACAAGACAACTGATGAGGCTTGGGAGTTGTTTGACATCATAGAGGAAAATTCCATGCAGCAGGAGTCACTGTCTCGCAATGACAGCCAGATCCCAGCTAAATTGGTGAAAGAGTCCACCCCTAGAGGTGGAATGTATGAAGTTAAGGTGCAAAGTGATTTGGAAAGGAAGGTGGACAACCTAAGTTTAAAGTTTGACAAATTGATGAATGTGACGCAGCCTAGGATGGTTGCACAAGTGGAAGAGGCATGTCTGATATGCCAATCTCCTCTATATTCACTCCAAGATTGTTCATCAGCCAACCAATTCCTTGATTTTATTATGGAGCATGCCAATACTGCCTAAGCATATAGGCAGCAACCTGCTGGGTACATATGGAGAAACCACCCAAATTTGAGATGGAGACAAGATACATACTTTCAGCCCTAGCAGCAGCAGTTGGCATCTCCATACAGACCTCAACACCAGTTTAACCAAGGATACCCACAAAGACAAAATTTTCAGTTGCCTGCCCCACAGCCCAATCAATTAGCCTTGCCCCTACAACAACCCAGATCCTCTTCCTTTGAAGAGCAAAGGCTAACATCTATGCAGAATTTGGGGAACCTGGTCCAAACTGTGAACTCTCATTGGCAAAGCATTAAAAAAATAGAGGACCAGCTGGGTCAAATCTGTAATGTTTTTAATAGGAGAGAAGAGGGTAAACAGCCTAGTCAACCCTTGGCTAATCTAAAAGGGCAGTTCATGATTGGAGAAGCATCCTCTACCCATGAGGAGGCTAATGCAATCACTATCCTGAGGAGTGGTAGGGTGGTTGATAATTGAGTGGGTAGGGCAACTAAGGAGGTCATGGAGATGTGAGTGGTGACGAACCAAAGAAGTCATCCCCTGCTGTGGATCACTAAGGGCAAAATAAAGGGGCTGATGTTGAGCCCCAACAATAATCAATAAATGAAGAAAAAAGAAAAAAAAAATTTGACCATGATGTTGCTAGGCATGCAGCTGTGGCACCAGCAGTCCCACAACTGCTATTTCCTCATGCATTAGCTGGCCCTTCTCCTTTTGATAAGGGGAATGCTCAGATAGAGGAAATTATGGAAACCTTCGTGCAGGTCAAGATCAATTTGCCCTTGCTTGATGCTATAAAATAGGTCCCTGCCTATGCTAAATTCTTGAAGGACCTCTGCACACAGAAGAGAAAAGCAAGGGTGCAGTCATCCAAAAAGGTTTTTGCTGTTGAGCAGGTTGAGTCAGTTTTGTCCATTGTCACACCTGAGAAATTACAAGACCCAGGGGTACCTACTATCCCCTGGATAATTGGAAACCATACCATTAGTAAAGCCCTCTTGGACTTAGGGGCCAGTGTGAACCTGCTCCCATATTCTGTGTATGAGGAGCTAGGTTTGGAGGAGCTGAAATCCACATCAGTTGTGCTCCAACTGGCTTATAGGTCTAAGAGGAGACCTATGGGTGTGGTGGAGGATGTTTTGATAGGGGTGGACCAGGTTTACTATCTTGTTGATTTCCTTATTTTGGACATGGACCCTTGCACAAGTAAAACCCCAATTCCTGTCATCCTTGGAAGGCCATTTTTGGCCACTGCAAATGCTTGCATACAATGTAGGTCAGGGGTGATGGAGGTGACCTTTGGGAACATGCAGGCCCAATTAAATGTATACAATGCTACAAGGCAGCCTCAGATGGACATTGAGGACTGCTGTACAATTGATATACTAGATGGCTTTGTGGAAGAGGAATTTCCCAATCTACTGGATTGGGATGATATTGCTGAAAACCTGGAAAGTATTTGGAGTTTGGTTGAGAAGGAGGCCCAAGTTCTCATGACAGAAGACAACACCAAAATAGAGTCTTCTGTGGGCTTAGTACAACATTCCAGCTGAAAACCTATGTTGCTGCCCCTTCCTCAAACCACCAAGGCACCTTTGTTGCCTTTTATTGAAAGTCTCCCTATGCTGAAATTGAAACAGCTCTCAGACACACTAAAATATGCCTTCTTAAGCTAAAATAACAAGCTTTCAGTGATTATCTCCTCTCTCACTAGTGAGCAGGAGGAGGCATTATTGAGTGTTCTAAAAAAGCATAAAAGGCAATGGGGTGGGCAATAGCTGATCTTGGAGGTATTGATGCCTCAGTTTGCATGCACAGAATTCATCTAGATGAGGGTGCAAAACCCTTAAGGGAGATCCAGAGGAAGCTTAATCCTCACATGCAGGAGGTGGTCCTTAAAGAGATAGTGAAACTGTTGGATGCAGGGATAATTTATCCCATTTCAGATTTAGAATGGGTGTCACCTATCCAGGTGGTACCTAAAAAGTCAGGCATAATAGTTATTACTACTAATTCTGGGGAGTTGATGCCAGCCAGAGAGACCACTGGTTGGAGAGTTTGCACTAATTATAGAAAACTCAACTCTAAGACTAGAAAAGACCACTTCCCCCTTCCTTTCATTGACCAAATTCTAGATAAGCTGGCTGAGAAGGCATTTTACTACTTTCTTGATGGATACTCAGGGTATAACCAAATCCCTGTGGATCCTCAAGATCAAGAAAAAACTACTTTCACATGTCCCTTTGGCACCTTTGCTTACAAGAGGATGCCTTTTGGACTGTGCAATGCCCCAACCACATTTCAGAGGTGCATGTATGCAATCTTTTCTGATATGCTTGACAAATTTTTGGAAATCTTCATGGATGATTTCTCAGTTTATGGGGACAGTTTTAACCAGTGCTTGAGTCACCTTGACCTGGTTTTACAAAGATGTGAGGAGACCAATTTGGTCCTAAGCTGAGAAAAGAGTCACTTTATGGTGACACAAGGAATTGTATGAGGCCATGTGGTCTCTTTAAAAGGAATAGAGGTTGACAAGGCTAAAGTGGATCTGATTTCACACCTGCCCCCTCCCAGGACTGTCAAGCAAGTCAGATCATTCTTAGGACATGCTGGATTCTATAGGAGGTTCATTAAGGACTTCAGCAAAATTTCAAAGCCATTGTGCCACCTGCTTTATCAGGATGTGCCATTTGACTTCTCTACTGAGTGCCTTGAAGCTTTTGAGGTTTTAAAAAAGTGCCTTACCACTGCTCCCATAATCCAGACCCCAGATTACTCACTCCCCTATGGGCTGATGTGTGGTGCATCAGGCTTGGCCATAGGTCTTGTCTTAGGACAGAGGAATGATAAGTTGCCTGTAGTGATCTATTATGCCAGCAAATCACTAGCTGAAGCTCAGCTCAACTACACCACTACTGAGAAGGAGCTGCTAGCTGTTGTGTGTGCTGTGGACAAGTTAAGACCCTACTTGCTTGGGTCTAAAATTATTATTTTCATTGATCACTCAACCTTGAAATACCTATTGGCTAAGAAGGATGCCAAGCTAAGGTTGATCAGATGAATCCTCCTGTTACAAGAGTTTGATCTTGAGATCAAGGATAAAAAGGGAGTTGAGAATGTGGTGGCTGACCACCTCTCTAGGATTATTTTGAAAGAATGTGCAGCAACACCTATTAATGAGTTGTTCCCTGATGAGCAACTATTTACCATGCAATTTAGTGTGCCTTGGTTTGCACACATTGTCAATTTTTTTGATGTTGGTAGGATTCCCCCTCATTGATCCAAGATGGACAAAGACCTATTTTTCTCTCAGGTTAAACATTTTCTGTGGGAGGATCCATGCATTGTGCAGATCAAGTGGTTAGGAGATGTGTACCTGAAAGTGAGTTCCACAACATTCTTTCTATGTGCCATGAGCAAGCTGTGGAGGTCACTTCAGTGGCAAAAAGACTACAGTAAAAGTGCTATAATATGATTTGTATTAGCCTTCTTTGTTCAGAGATGCATTTATACATTGCAAAGCCTGTGAGAGATATCAAAGGTTGGGGGGCATTTTTAAGAAAGATTCTATGCCATTGCAGCCCATCCTTGTGGTAGAACTTTTTGATATCTGGGGCATTGATTTTATGGGTCCCTTTCCCCCATTTATGAGTTTTAACTTCATACTTGTGAGAGTGGACTATGCGTCCAAATGGGTGGAAGCCATTGCCACAAGGACCAATGACTACATAGTTATCCTTAAATTTTTGAAGGACAATATCTTCTCCAGATTTGGCACCCTCAGAGCTATCATTAGTGATGGGGGGAGTCATTTTTACAACAGGCCTTTTGAGAATCTCCTCAAAAAGTATTTTGTTACACACAGAATTGTAACTCCCTACCACCCACAAACCAGTGGGCAAGTTGAAATTTCTAATAGGGAGATCAAACATATCTTGGAGAAGACTGTGAGGACTGATAGAAAGGATTGGGCATAAAAGCTGAATGACGCTTTATGGGCTTATAGGACTGCCTATAAGACCCCTATTGGCATGTCCCTATTTAGATTGGTTTATGGCAAGGCCTGCCACCTACCAGTAGAGTTAGAGCATAGAGCCTATTGGGCTATCAAGTCACTGAATTTTGATCTAACTACTGCTAGTTCTCATAGAAAATTATAGTTGGCAGAGTTTGATGAGCTGAGGCGGGAAGCCTATTCAAATGCCAGAATATATAAGGAGAAATCAAAGGCATTCTTTGATAAGAAGCTAATGAGAAGGGACTTCAATGTTGGCACTAAGGTTTGACTTTTCAACTCCAAACAAAGATTTTTTTCAGGGAAGTTAAAATCCAGATGGGATGGACCTTACACTGTCATTATGCCTTCCCATCTGGTGCTGTAGAGATCTTGGATCCTATGTCTGGGAAGATCATGAAAGTGAATGGGCAAAGGCTAAATATTTGTGTAAAAAATTCAGTGGAGCCTCCTCAGACCATTCACCTACATGAACCTCCCACTGCTCAATGATCTACAGCTTGTAACATGTGTACCAAGAGTGTTGAATGTGTGTTTTGTTTTGTGTTGCTTAGAAATCTATCAATTACTACTTTTAGTGTGATGATGATTTGCTTGGTTATTTTATTCTATTTTATTTTATTCTGTTTTGAGTACATGTGCATACTTGTCATCTAAATTTGATGAACATGTTTCTTGCTGCTTTGGTTGGGATGCTCTCATAATAAATGTCATGAATTTGATCTGAAAGAATATCTTTAGAGTTCTGCACTTTTTATATACATATGTTAAAAATGGGCATTCAATTTTAATGATGAAATGGAGTTCATGTGAAGGGTTGTTGGTGATGCACAATGGATAGGTGCATGATATTGTGGATGCACTAGCCAATGTGCAACACTGAGAGAAGGGCTAAAATTATGCTTTCTCGTGAGGCTCTGTGGCCTAAACTTTTAACTCGCGAGCCACCTGAAGCTTTCTCGTGGAGTTCTGATGAATATTTTATATCGCGTGAGAACTTCGCAAGCAAAAGGCACCTGCTGAAGCCTAATAGTGAGCTTCGCGAGGCTCTAGCTTGGCAGCGATATGGAACCGCGTGAAGAATAGAAGTCGCTCATTTGAAGCCTCGCTAGGCCTTGCTAATCTAGCTGCATGAGGGATGCAAAACTGCCTCGCGCGCTAAGGCCCAGATTCAACTCCGTGAAGTAACCTCGCTAGGCTCAAATTTAGAGACTTTATGAACTTCGCGAGGCTCTGTCTTCTTTGCGATAAAACTTCTCGTGAGGTTGGATGTTAAGTGCGCGAGAAGTCTACTTCACAAGAACCTGGCGACAGCTGTGTGAACCACGGGTTCAGCCCTATAAACCCTGAGATTTTCACCATTTCCTCCATTCTACTTCTTTGCCCTAGCCTTCACTGAGCAAAAACTGTGCTTCTCTCTCCCTTCTTTCTTCCCTATAGTCTAATCCATTCAACCTCAAACAGCTTCCTCCTACCATTTTACTCCCCATCACCTCCTGGTCACTTTGAGCTAGGTTTGGGGGGATTTGATCATTTATGCAACATTTGAAGTGAAACCCTAGCAGCAAATTGGTAAGATCTCTCACTCTCTCTCCGTTGCTTTGATTGAGTAGTAAATTAGAGTTAAGGGAAGACTTTGGGTGCAGTATCATTTGTGAAGTGTGCATTACATAATCTGAGAGTTGCAGACCCTAATTTTGAGGTATTGAGTAGCCGTGGCTAAAAGCTTAAAGTTCCTAGACACATTGGCCGCCATGCTAAATCCTCCACACACTGGCACCCTTGGGCAACTCGAAAATCAGTAAGGATTGCAGTGGCCTCCACAGTGGAGACCTCTGAGATGCCTAGGCAGATGGTTGCGCCCCACATAGAGCAACCAACTAAGAAGAAATCCACCCCAAAGAAGAGGGCCAGAGAGCACCCACTTGCCAAAAGCCCTGAAAAATCAATGAAGAAGCAGAAAAAGGGCAAGGCTGTGGCCCATGATGTCCTTGAGGTTGACCCTGATGAGGAAGAAGATACTGAGTACCTCAGGGTTCCATCTGAATTTATAACTGCAATTAAGCTGGAGGCTGAAATAATTTTTGACAAAGTTTATTTTAAGGAGCTGCCAGAGACATCAGCCTCCATTGAGTACCTGACCAAGGCAACCTTATTGCCCTTGTTGAGGCCCCCAATGCAGCTAGTCTTCCTTAGACTAGTGTAACTATTTTATCAGAATATCAGAGTCAAGACTGGGGATGATGGGAATCCAGCATTGTTGGTGTTGATTGATAAATTTGAAATGCTCTTCAATCAAGCTGCAATAGCAGAAATACTTGGGATACTAGCCAAGTATAGCCCTGAGTGTGGCTTGGGTCCCCCTTTAACAGCCACCATCCCAAAGATAGCCAAGGAGCTGACTAGAGGGCTCATAGCCTCAGGAGTCTCAATCAGGAAGAGGGATTTACACCCAAACCTCAGATTTATGGATGGGGTGTTGAGGATGAATGTGTATTGCTCTGGCCATGAGCAGGAGAGGAGGTCTCCCATTGTGGATACACTCTACTCATTCCACATGAATCATTACTTGGACGCTGCCAAGTTGATCTTTGAGGGGATGCAAGATATTTGCGAAAAGGTAAGAAATAAGAAGAAACCCCACCCACTTCCCTAGTGCAGGCTCATTACAGCCTTGCTGAAGCTGGGGGGTTACCAATTTCAAATGGTAGAGAAGACCATTAACTTGGATCCCAGAAAATGTGGAAATAAATAATGGGGGATCAGTAGCACCCTAATTGAGAAGAAGAAGAAGAAGGCAGATCTGTTAGCTCCAGCAGCCCCTACAATTCCAGAAGCAGTTGTTGCTACTGCTGTTGTTTCTGCCTTTATGGCTGCAAGCTCTGCTACCCTCTCTCGAGTAGCCCATTCAAGTGTGCCAGCGAGCACCACCTCTACATCTAAAGCCCTTACCTCACCATCCACTGTTGAGAACTAGAAAAGACCATTTTCCACCCTTTAACCTGGGCCTTGATAGACCCTTGAGAGAACTAAATAAGTGTTTCAAGTGCTTGTGTTACAGCTAACAATAAAGACAGGCTTAACCATGAAAGCAGCCTAAAAGTGCCAAAAAGATGATAATCCATGTCGATCCAAAGGAAGAAAGAGAAGGGACAACCTCACTAGCTGTCAAAATGCTTGAACTAAAGAGGCAAAGACCTGGTCTCAACCCAGAAAAGAAATGTGGAGCAATTCGAACAGAAAAATGCACTACAAAGTGCTTTTCGAAAAGAATCTGAACATTTTGAAAAGAACCTGAACTCTGCGAAAAGAACTAAAAGCTCCAAGCTTAGTTTTCGAAGAGCACCTGAACTCTTCGAAAGGATGATTGAACTATTCGAAAAGAAGAGAACTCCTTGTGAACAGAACCTGAACTTTGCGAAAAGAGCTTCAGGAGTCACAGTACCTTACGAAAAGTTCCCTAAACTATGCGAAATGGTATTCTGGAGATTCCTAGCTTTTGCAAGGGTAATTCAGTAATCTTTTTCATGCGTCCCAATGCATTTAAAAACCTAAGGACATTCCAGAAGATTCTAAGCACGAAGCGAAGGCATATTCCACCCCATGTGAGCACCCGAAGATGAAATCACTTGGCGGGAACTTCTAGAAGCTCTAACAGATTTTCAAATTGCATAACAAAATTAATGCTTATGTCACTTGATTGGCTGAACTAGATCGAGCAATTCTGATTGGCCAGAACAGATCTGGATCCTTGTGCTCGACTACCATTGGTTGATACAGATCTGAGCACTTCTGATTGGTTGATACGCATCTGAGCTAGACCTGGGGAAAACTATAAATAGATGAACCATTTGCCCAATTTGGGCATCCAAATTTTGAGTTTCATTCCTATTCCCCCATTTCCAAATCAGCTAGTTTGTCTGAAACCCCTGTAATAGCCTAACTTTTACTTGCAATTGAGAGCTGTGAGATACCTCTGTAATTCAAAAGAGAATTGTATTCAAGACTACAAATCTGAGAGCTGTTTAAGCTGTGCTTTGTAATTGTAATGGTGAATTTGAAAAGGTTGCTATAAACCGTACATTCTCAATTAGATCCGTGTTAAGGGTTCCCTCTGATCTCCTTATTGCACTAGACTCCTTTAGATTTACTGTTTTTCATGCAATTTCCCTTGATTCATTAACCCTGTGGGAATTAGTGTTTGTAACCTAATCTCTCACAGCATTTGTAGTGATATTTCTTGTTCTAAATTAAGGGTTTAGATTAAAGACTATTGGATGGTCTGTGGCCATTGAAGTGGATGCACTATAGCCATAAGCCTAAATCTAATCCTTGAGTTAGATTTATTTCTCTTACATCTGTGCTTGTAGCCAGATGAAGATTGGATCATCTCTCATTTGATCTGCAGTCATTCTCATTGTGTTTCATGGACCAAATCAAAGTTAGATATTATTTCTCCAATTTTATAAGTTTACATCAAAATTCCCCCAACTCAGATCTGGATCATTTAGTTTAACATTTACTTTTATCATTTAGTTAATGTGACAAATTCAACCTCCCATCTTATGTGCTCTGTAGATAGGATAAGAGGCCAGATCTGGTAGCTCAGATCTGGAGGTTTATCTTGCATTTTAAACAAATTCTCTGTGGACGATCTTTTACTCACTTACATTTAAAACTTGCTACAATTGGCCCTGATCTTGCAGGCTAATTCACTTCTCTCTGTGCTGATATTTCTTTATTTTTTTCCAGATGCAGTATAACTTAGCTTTTGCAAACTTGTTTTCAAAACACAAATAAATCATGCACACTCAGAACACCAACAAGTTTTTGGTGCCGTTGCCGGGGAATTTGTTTTAAAATAGGTAGACCTAAGTTTTCATTTTTATTTTTACATCAGTGCTAAACTATTCTATTGTTTATATCTGTGCAGTTATTCATATCCATTTTGAAGAGGGGAATCTACTTTAAAAGGAATTCTGAAAGTTTGTTGTGCATAATCTGATTCTCTGTTCTGTGTTGTATGTTTGGTAGGAGGACTCTCAACCCTGAGATTGTCCCTCTAAATTTAGAAGTTGAAAGGCTATTACGAACCAGACAAACAACACAGAATTCTGCTGAAACAGTTACTATGGGTGAAGAACCTTGACTTTTGAGGGATTACTTTGCACTTGGTGCTTATAATTCTCCCTTTTGCATTCAATTTCCTACTGTTGAAGGAAATTATGAGATCAAATCATCGACTATCCAAATGCTTCCTTCCTTCCATGGGTTGAGAAAGGAAGATCCATACAAACATGTGGATGAATTCTTGTCTCTTTGCACCACATTCAACATAGCTGGACTTGGTTCAGAGGCAATCAAGCTTAGGCTCTTTCCTTTTTCATTAAAGGACAAAGCTAGAGCGTGGTTGTCTATGTTAGCACCAAATGAACAATCAGCAAACCACTAAAGGAAAGATTTATGAGGTGAATGAGTTGGAAAGAAAGATGGATAATTTAACCACAAAGTTTGATAGATTGATGGACTCACTTAAAAATCCAATGGTTGCAAGAGTAGAGGAGGCATGTCTGATATGCCAGTCCCCTACTCATTCACTTGACCAATGCCCCGCTGCACCACAGTTCCCAGATCTAGTGGTGGAACAAGCTCACGCTGCCCAATCATTTGGACAGATGCAATCAAATGAATATCCATGGAGAGGGCACCCCAATTTGAGGTGGAGCCAGGGGAATTATCAATCACAACAACAAAGAAGAACAAAGAACCAAATGATCTAATTTTATGCCAGCAAAATTTGACATTCCACAACAACTCAGAGAATCTGCTCTAGTTCAAGTCCCTTCTAGGTCCCCTTCTTTTGAAGATCAAGTCCTAAATTCACTCCAGAATTTAGGATCTTTAACTCAGACTGTGAACTTTCACAGTCAGAGCATAAAGAAGATTGAAGAAACATTGGGTCAACTTTCAAATACTTTGGCCAAAAGAGAGGAAGGAAAGTTACCCAGCCAACCTTTGAACAATCCCAAAGGACAGTTCATGGTTGGAGAGGCTTCTATTTCACATGAAGAAGTAAAAATTGTCACAACTTTGAGAAGTGGAAGAATTATAAATAACAAAGTGGGTACTGAAGAAGAAAAAAGTGAGGAAAATGATAAAGATATGAGAGCAAGATAATGTTAGCAAAGTATGCCGATGTACCGTAAAAATCAAAAAAATGAAAAACAAAAAAATCAAAAAGATTTTGATAATGCTTCTAAAGCTGTAGATGAAGGACTAGTTCCTCATTTACCATTTCCTCATGCCATGAAATTTGTATCTCCTTTTGATAAAGGGAACACAAAAATAGATGAAATGATGGAAACTTTCAAGCAAGTCAAGATAAATCTACCTTTGCTTGATGCAATCAAACAAATTCTAGCATATGCAAAATTTTTGAAAGATATTTGCACTCACAAAAGACAGTCTAGGATACAGTTATCCAAGAAGGTCTTTGCTGTGGAAAGAGTTAATCAGGTGTTGTCTATTACCACACCTCCTAAACTTCAAGATCCTGGAATCCCCACAATCCCTTGCATTATTAGGGAACATACCATTGAAAAGGCTTTATTAGATTTGGGTGCTAGTGTCAACCTGCTTCCATATTCTGTATATGAGAAACTAGGTTTGGGAGAATTAAAACCCACTCATGTGGTGTTACAACTAGCAGACGGATATGAAAGAAAGCCAGTTGGGATGATTGAGGATGTATTGGTAGGAGTAGATAAATTTTTCTATGCTACTGATTTTCTAGTTTTGGACATGGAACCTACAAAAAGCAAAACTTCCATCCTTGTCATTTTAGGAAGACCATTCCTGGCTACAGCAAATGCTTGCATTCAATGCAGGTCTGGTATTATGGAAGTCTCTTTCGGAAATATGAAGGTGAAATTAAATGTTTATAATGCAGTCACACAGCCTCAATTCAGCTCTGAGGAATGTTTTCATGTTGATCTATTGGATGAACTGGTGGAAGGGACTTTACAACAGTTTTTGCAGTGTGAAGATTTAACCACAGATTCTAAAGATGCTTGGGGAAATTTCGAGGAAGAAACATTTTGTACCTCAAAGTCTGAGGAAGTAAATGCTGTGCAAGGAACTCATAATCAATCAGCAAGTTTCTCTTCTTGAAAACCTGCTATTCTTTCCACAAGCCTAAGGTACCTTTATACCTTTTTCTCACCCACGATGTAGAACAAGCGTTTAAAAATTTGAAATATGTGTTTTAGGAGACCATAAATCATTGCTCGATTATTTCTTCCTCCTCACAAAGGAGCGGAGGAAGAGCATTGATTATTTTAAAACAACATAAAGGGCAATTTGGACTATTGCTGATTTGGGAGGAATCACCCAATTGCTTTGCATGCATAAAATCCATTTGGAAGAAGATGCAAAGCCTTCTAGGGAAATGCAAAGGAGGTTGAACCCTCAAATGCAAGAAGTGGTCATGAAAGAGGTTGTTAAGTTGTTGGATGCAGGGGTCATTTACCCCATTTCAGATTCAGCTTGGGTGGCACCTACACAGGTGGTACCTAAGAAATCTGGGATCACTGTTGTAACCTCAGATTCTGGTGAGCTTATGTCAACCAGACAAACAACGTTGGAGGGTCTCAGATTGATTACAGAAAATTAAATTCAATGACCAGAAAAGATCATTTCCCTCTCCCATTCATTGATCAAATTTTAGATAAGCTAGCAGGAAAAGCTTATTATTGTTTTCTTGATGGTTACTCTGGTTACAACCAGATTCCTGTGTACCCACAAGATCTGGAAAAGACCACATTCACTTGCCCTTTTGACACTTTTGCCTATAGGAGAATGACTTTTGGTCTTTGTAATGCTCCTGCTACCTTTCAAAGATGCATGTACTCCATTTTCTCTGATATGATTGACCAATTTATGGAGATTTTTATGGATGATTTTTCAATCTATGGAGACAGTTTTGCCCAGTATTTACATCATCTCAAATTGGTGTTACAGAGATGTGAAGAAACCAATCTAGTTTTGAGCTGGGAGAAGAGCCATTTTATGGTCACCCAGGGCATTATCCTTGGCCTTGTTGTCTCCCACAAGGGCATTGAGGTAGACAGAGCAAAAATTGATTTAATTGTACATTTACCACCTCCCAAAACTGTTAAACAGATCAAGTTTTCAGATATGCCGGATTTTATGAAGGTTCATTAGACTTGATCAAAATAGCAAACCTCTTGTCATTTATTGTGCCAAGATGTCCCTTTTGTTTTCAATAATGAATGCATGAAGGCATTTGAATTCTTAAAAACTATTTGATTTCAGCTCAATATTACAGTCTCCAGTTATTCACGCCTTTTGAGCGATGTGTGATGCATCAGATTATGCTTTGGGCTGTCCTTGGGCGAGAAAGGATAAGCTGCCTCATGTCATAGCTTATGCCGATAGATCAATGATTGATGCAACTCAATTACACAACAAGCGAGAAGGAGCTAGCAATTGTTTTTTCTTTAGAAATTCGGGTCATATGTCTTGGGTTCACAAATAGTGGTGTTCACTGACCACTCTGCCTTGAAATACCTTCTGTCTAAGGACACCAAACCAAGATTAATCAGGTGGATCCTCCTATTACAGGAATTTGATTTACAGATCAAAGATAAAAAGGGTGTGGAGAATGTGGTGGCTGATCACTGTCTAGAATTTTAATTCTTTGAGATTGATGGGCCTATCAATGAATCTTTCCACGATGAGCAACTTTTTGCTATTAGTATACACACCTTGGTTTTGCAAACATAGTCAACTTTTTGGCTCTGGAAGAATTCCTCAACATTGGAATAAAATGGATAAAGATCTTTTCTTCTCAAAGGTTAAACATTTTATTTGGGAAGATCTTATCTGCTTAAGATTTATGCAGACCAAATAATAAGAAGATGTGTCACTGAAGAAGAATTTCATAGCATACTTTCTATGTGTCATGAAACACTGTGGAGGTCATTTTAGTGGAAACAAAACTCGCAAAGGTTTTGCGGTGTGGATTTTATTGGCCTACACTTTTCAAAGATGCTCTGCTGACCTTTGTAAGTCTTGCAGGCGCGAGAATTAGCAACATTTCAAGAGAAACTCAATGCCTTATACCCATTTTGGTAGTTGAATTGTTTGATATTTGGGGGATAGACTTCATGGGTCCCTTTCCTCCTTCCAATGGGTATAATTTCATTTTAGTAGCTGTGGATTATGTATCCAAATGGGTTGAAGCCATAGCCACTAAAACCAATGATCACAGAGTGGTTCTGAAATTTTTAAAGGATCACATTTTTTCCAGGTTTGGTTTTCCCAGAGCTATTATCAGTGATGGGGGAAGCCATTTTTGTAATAAACATTTTGAAGCTTTATTGAAAAAATACTCTATGACTCATAGAGTAGCTACTCTATATCATCCACAAACCAGTGGACAAGTGGAGATTTCCAATAGAGAAATCAAACATATATTGGAAAAGGCTGTGAAGAAGGACAGAAAGGATTGGTCCTTTAAGCTGAATGATGCATTGTGGGCATATAGGACAGCCTATAAAACCCCAATTGGCATGTCCCCATTCAGATTGGTCTATGGCAAAGCATGCCATTTACCAGTGGAGTTAGAATATAAAGCCTTTTGGGCTATTAAAACATTGAACATGGATCTGACTACTGCTGGTAATCACAGGAAACTACAACTTGAGTTGAGGGAGAATGGATGCATACACCAATTCAAGATCTTACAAAGAGAAAGTCAAAGCCTTCCATGATAAAAATTTGTTGAGAAAAGAGTTCACAGCTGGCTCTAAGATATGGCTATTTAACTCAAAACTTAAGTTTTTTCACGGAAAATTTGAGATCCAGATGGGAAGGGCCATAGTGTCATTCATGCGGCTCCTTCAAATTTGAAATTTTAGACCCAAGTGATGGAAGAATCTTGAAAGTAAATGGTCGAGGCTCAAACCATGCATTGAAAATACCCAGAAGCCTGATGTATCTATCATCAAGAACCTCCCCAAATCGATGGTATACAATGCGATATGTTTTTGTTCAGAGTTTTGCATAGTTTCTATTCCTGTTTTAGTCATGTTTGTTCTCTTTTCGAGAAGTTTAAATATGTGAAAAATTAATTCGCAAAGTAAAATTGTCTTTTCAAGAAGTTCAATTTGCTTTTCAAAAGGATCTGGATTTATGTAATCGCTCAAAGCAATGATTTGCTTTTCGAATAGTTGTTTCGCACCATATGCTTTTCAAAAGTTGTTCGGTTATTAGCTTTTCAATGGTCTGATGCCATTCTCTCGTTGTAAAATGACTGCTGAACTTTTCAAAACTTAAAATTACTTTTGAAAATAACTTTGAGCATATTTAAACCCTTTCAAGTAAGGGTTTCATATTCAAGCTTTACGAGAACGCGTCTGTTTCACGAAACCCCATTTCTTTCTTTCCTTGCGTGATTTTAGAATTCAGCCACACTTTTCTTCACATTTGTTCGATCATTTAAGCTTGAAGAGAGGGATTTTAGCTTCTGGTTTTGGTGGATTTCAGCGAGCAAGCAACACGTTCAACCAAAACCCTAGATTTCGGTATTTTTCTGTGCATTTCCTCTGTTTATCATTTGCAAAGTTTGATTTTGTGTCAGCATTTGTTGTGGGCATTTTTATACACAACTTTAGAATGGGGAAAGCTGAAAAATCACTGGCTGCCATGTTCCCAAAATCTTCTGCTAAGAAAATTAGCAAACCAACCCCAAAAGGAAAAACCAAAGCTTCAGCCAAAAGAAAACTATCAATGGATATAGCTGATAGGATTGAGAAAGGGAAGAAGGTTAGACATGAGGAACCCATCCAAGAAGCTAGTCCCGAGCCCGAGCTTCCTCCTCCGCCTATGCATTTGGTCATTTGGTAAATCCATTCATTGAAGCTCGGTCGATTCCTGAGCTTATCGTGGATGAAACTTTTTTCGTCAACAAACCGGACTGTCAGCTATCTTTAAGATACATTAGGGATGCCTCACTGAGCAATATCCTTACCCCTCTGCCAGAGAAAATTTATCCGCGAATGGTGAAATTATGGTACCAAAACCTGGTAAAAGTGACAGAAAGATACTGATGTCCCTACTCTTGTTATCTTTATTGATGATTGTGATCTAACTGTCACATATGTCGACATTGGGAATGCTTTGGGGATACCTTTTCAATATGATCCTGCTAGTCCATTGGCTGCACCAGAAGCAGCCTCTTTCAGAGAAATGGCTGCACATTTAACCCAAGGGATCGTTGGAACTGGACAGTCCATAATGAGGAGAGACCTAGCACCTCAATTTTTACTGATGGATTCAATTTTGAGGGGAAGTTTTTATGTCACTGGGCACAGCCAAGAAAGGAGGACACCAATTTTAGAGGCTCTCTTTCATTTTTCTAAGGGGCAATTTTTCAATGCCCCTATGTTAATTTTTGAAGCCATGGCTGATATTAGTGCCAAGTTGAAAAAGGAGCAGAAATTAGCTGGAATCCCATTTGATAGATCGATCCAAGCTAAGTTTGACATTGATGACCAGGAGCCATTTGAAGTTATAGCTCCTCATACTTTTGGGAAAAAGGCTTGGACTACAAGCCAAGCAATGCTGAACAGAATGAGAGAGGAAGGTGAGCCTGCACCTGCAATTGCTACTGAGCCTGCATCTGCAGCTGCTAGTGGACCTGCCATACATGAACCTGCCCCTGCAGCTCCCTTAGAACCTACTTTGCAGGACCACAGGTGACCCGGCTCTTTAAATTGCACCCATTCTTGAAGTTGTCATTTTACCCTCCTCACCTAGTCCAGCTCCTACCACTTCACCTATTCCAGCAGTCCCATCTCCTATACCCACCATTATCCCAATTGCAGACTCCCCCTCTACACCAACCACTCCAGCCATACTCACACCACCAATTTCTCCCACCAATGCCCAAGACCTGGCCACAAATTTTATTGAACAATCTCCTAGCACTCCTCTTCTCCAAAGCCTCTCAAGTTCACCTGCTCCTTCATTACACACAAGTAACCCATACCCCTGAACCTGAGATTTTCACTACAGAGGCTTATTCATCATTGATGGGGTCTATTTTTGAAAACATTGGGCTTAAATCTGTCCCTATACCTGACCCTCCTCATTTTACTCACTTGGCTACTTCTCCCTTTACAGCCATTTCACCCATTACACCTCCACCATCCACTTCAGTTTTACCAGCCCCTACTATGCATACTACACCCACACCTGAATCTATTAGCCAAATATTACCTTTCTCCAATCCATCCAAGCCCAACTACAGATCAACACAAATAATCAGTCTGTGACCAATGACCTTCTCCAAACCTTAGCCTCCACATCCCACACAACTACTGTACCTGCTGTTGATGACCATGCTACCCAAACAGAACCTGAGGTAGTGTTGGTTGATCCACCCACCCTCACCACTACTGACCATGCTACCCAAACTGAACCTGAGGTAGCTCTTGTTGAGCCCCCTTCACCTCTCCTCACTTTCTCTGATCAAGCCAATCAGACCGACCCTGAAGTCATCCTTCTTGACCCGTCTTCTCCCACTCCCACAGCTGGGATACCTTTGGTCCCCTACCATTCCATTCCCATTCCCAGATTTGCCGCTCTCAAAAGGGCTATGGAAGAGAATCCATATATCTGTCGAGATATCCTCAAGGGGTTAGCTGATTTGCAAGCTTACATTAGAACCCCTTATGAAAACCAGATTCGGAAATTGGAGTTATTCATGAAATTTGAGAGAGAGAAAATGAAGGACCTGCTGGGTCAAACTTTTCAGATGGTTAGGAGTGAGCAGCACAAGGTGACCATGTTACAAGCACAGCTTGAACAGGAAAAACTGAGGACTACTAGACTTGGAAAGTACATTGGCCTCACCAAAAAGATCAAATCAGAGGAATACACTGAGCTGCAAAACACAATCCAGGAGAAGGCTAAATCGAGTTCAGACTCAATCATCGATTCTAGTTCGACTCGCATGACTCGATTCGATCCCATTGAACCAACTTATGATACAAATTTTGACCCCAGTTATTAGATCACATTGTACTTATCTGTGTTATGAGTTTGTAATATAAAATTCTGGTTTTTCTTGTGTAATTACTGTGCATTTCTATTCTTTTTTCTTGTCATTATGATTTCTGCTTGATTGTTTCTTTTCTTTGCTTTGGACCAGTGCGGACCCTGCTCACCATAGGTTTGGGGGTGTGGCAGAAATGTCAATAATTGAGTTAACATCAATGCAGCTTATGATCAGTAGAATTTTTGAAAATGAAGTAATTTCACACCTGTTGTTTTGAAAAATGAGGAAGTTAAAACTTTTTAAAATTAATTTCTAGTGTAATTCTAATACTTTCATGAAGTGAATGTCAGAAAATTTCCAAAAGAAAATTGATGTTTTAGTAAACCTAAAAAGAGAGAAAACAGTGATGATATACCTCAGGAATTTGATAGAAAACCACACCCAGTGAGATTTGGACCTGAAATGTATTCTTTGGAGGTATGAATTGGCAATTTTTTCTGCTCTAGGGACTGTTTAAACCTGCTTGTTATCACTAGAAGTTACATATATCCAAGTTAAAATAGTTTGACAGCAATCATGATATTAAAGACATGATGTAAGGCCTCCTTTTAGACAGTTTGAACTTCAAAAAGCCCAACCTTTTGAAACTGCCCTTGATACACACCAATTGAGCTTTATAAATCCAAGATTTCTTTGAAACCTCATCAACCTCATTTAGCCTAACCCTCACTCTGAGAATTCAGAAGGTAAAGGAAAGAAAGCTGAAGAAAGGTGAGTTGGGTAACAGTTTGGTAAAAAAATAATTGAAGGCAATGATGTATCAGCAGAAGAAATGTGGCATTCCAGTCAATGTTGCTTTGAAAAAAAAAAAAAAAAAAAAAAAAAAAGGAGAAGGCATTTCATTGGAAGTTTGAAAAAGAAAGAGAACAAGATGGCCACTTTGGCTCTGAAAATTCAAAGAAGAAGATGAAATTGTGCTGAATTGAAGAAGGTGTGTCTGTCACCTCCTTACCTTGACTGACTTCTCAATTTTGAACTCCATTCCACCCCTTTATTCTTGATAAATTTCACCCATAAGCCACATTACAACCCAAGTTAAAGTCCTTACTGATCAATGATGGATTGAGCTGTCACATGGAGATAAGGATTTGTGTTTTCTATGGTGAAAAGAGCAGTGAATCCAGAACTAAAAAGCAATGCCTATGCTCATGCTTACAATCCTATTTGAGGGCTGTAACTGCTCTTGAGCCGTGTGAAATGGTACAACCCTCTTATTTGCATATTGAGTGAAAATCCTGGAGAGAGTTGGGTTTGAAATCAACTCATTGGGGTAACATCAAAACTGAATTCTCAAATAGAAGGCAAGCTGTTCATTAATTTTTCTTGTAAGTAACTTTTTGATACAAATTGAGTGAATGGTAAAAGGAATTACAGCAGAATTTTAGTTTTGAACTGATGTTTTCTTGAAAATCTTCTTACAGCCTGACTGATGCAGGTGTGAATAATCTGATTGGATGAAAGTTTGCTTTAATGTCGCATTGATCTTAACTGATTTATTGGAGAAGTTTGTGGGTACCTTCACTGAAAACCCTCAGGAGACTTCACTCCTCCACTAGGGATCACCTAGGGGTTTAAAAGGCTTGTTGTATATGCTAAATGCAACTGTGTTTCCTACAAAAGTGGCTTTTTTTTTTATTCTGTTTTTAATTTTGACTTTGCTAAGGGACTAGCAAAGCTTAGGTTTGGGGGTGTGTTGAGAACTAGAAAAGACCATTTTCCACCCTTTAACCTGGGCCTTGATAGACCCTTGAGAGAACTAAATAAGTGTTTTAAGTGCTTGTGTTTACTAACAATAAAGACAGCTTAACCATGAAAGCACTAAAAGTGCCAAAAGATGATAATCCATGTCGATCCAAAGGAAGAAAGAGAAGGACAACCTCACTAGTCAAAATGCACCGAAGAGGCAAAGACCTGGTCTCAACCCAGAAAAGAAATGTGGAGCAATTCGAACAGAAAAATGCACTACAGAGTGCTTTTCGAAAAGAATCTGAACATTTTGAAAAGAACCTGAACTCTGTGAAAAGAACTAAAAGCTCCAGGCTTAGTTTTCGAAGAGCACCTGAACTCTTCGAAAGGATGATTGACCTATTCGAAAAGAAGAGAACTCCTTGCGAATAGAACCTGAACTTTGTGAAAAGAGCTTCAGGAGTCACAGTACCTTGCGAAAAGTTCCTTAAACTATGAGAAATGGTATTCTGGAGATTCCTAGCTTTTGCAAGGGTAATTCAGTAATCTTTTTCACGCGTCCCAATGCATTTAAAAACCTAAAGACATTTCAGAAGATTCTAAGCACGAAGCGAAGGCATATTCCACCCCATGTGAGCACTCGAAGATGAAATCACTTGGCGGGAACTTCTAGAAGCTCTAACAGATTTTCAAATTGCATAACAGAATTGATGCTTATGTCGCCTGATTGGTTGAACCAGATTGAGCAATTCTGATTGGCCAGAACAGATCTGGATCCTTGTGCTCGACTACCATTGGTTGATACAGATCTGAGCACTTCTGATTGGTCGATACGCATCTAAGCTAGACCTGGGGAAAACTATAAATAGATGAACCATTTGTCCAATTTGGGCATCCAGATTTTGAGTTTCATTCCTATTCCCCATTTCCAAATCAGCTAGTTTGTCTGAAACCCCTGTAATAGCCTAACTTTTACTTGCAATTGAGAGCTGTGAGATACCTCTATAATTCAAAAGAGAATTGTATTCAAGACTACAAATCTGAGAGCTATTTAAGCTGTGCTCTGTAATTGTAATGGTGAATTTGAAAAGGTTGCTGTAAACCGTACATTCTCAATTGGATTCGTGTTAAGGGTTCCCTCTGATCTCCTTATTGCACTAGACTCCTTTAGATTTACTGTTTTTCATGCAATATTCTTGATTCATTAACCCTGTGGGAATTAGTGTTTGTAACCTAATCTCTCACAGCATTTGTAGTGATGTTTCTTGTTCTAAATTAAGGGTTTAGATTAAAGACTATTAGATGGTCTGTGGCCATTGAAGTGGACAGACCATAGCCATAAGCCTAAATCTAATCCTTGAGTTAGATTTATTTCTCTTACATCTATGCTTGTAGCCAGATGAAGATTGGATCATCTCTCATTTGATCTGCAGTCATTCTCATTGTGTTTCAAGGACCAAATCAAAGTTAGATATTATTTCTCCATTTTTATAAGTTTACATCAAAATTCCCCCAACTCAGATCTGGATCATTTAGTTTAACATTTACTTTTATCATTTAGTTAATGTGACAAATTCAACCTCCCATCTTATGTGCTCTGTAGATAGGATAAGAGGCCAGATCTGGTAGCTCAGATCCGGAGGTTTATCTTGCATTTTAAACAAATTCTCTGTGGACGATCTTTTACTCACTTACATTTAAAACTAGCTACAATTGGCCCTGATCTTGCAGGCTAATTCACTTCTCTCTGTGCTGATATTTTTTTTATTTTTTTCCAGATGTAGTATAACTTAGCATTTGCAAACCTGTTTTCAAAACACAAATAAATCATGCACACTCAGAACACCAACATCCACCCCTTCAACTTCCATGCCAACCACTACTACCTCCATAGTTCAACCATCCTTACCTCAGCCAATTTTAGCCTCAGCCACCACAACCTTAACCTCATTACCCATACCTGTACCCTTGCCTACTTACCTAGCTCACCCTAGCCCACCTGTGAAGGCCACCTATAAAAAGAAAATAAAATTAACCAAAGCCCACACAGAGCCCCAACCAGACCCAACCATTGGCCTACCACCAACCTCAATAGCCCAAGCCTTTGAACCTGAGCCTCACACCTTTGAAATGCCACACAGCTCCCCACTACACCCCCCCAAACCATTGAAACCTCCACACCTTTTCCACCTGAGTTCCTTGAACCCTTAGATCTATCCATTCCATCCTCACCTACCCATGACCAAATCCCTCTTTTAGAAGAGGGATACTCAGCCATGATGTCCTCTATCATAGGGGACATAAACTATGAGTTTACCCCTCTCCCAGACTCACCTCACCCCTCTCATTTTACCCCCCTCCAACATTCATCACAGCCCCATCAATTTACCCTTACACCTCCATCACCACAGCCCACCACCTTCACTCATGCACCCACTTCCCCATTTCAACCAATTTCACCCATCACCCCTGATTTCCTATCCCAAATCTTCAACCTATTACTCTCCCTTCAAGCACAAGTGATGGTCGAAATCTAAACCCAATCATCAATTACAACCAATCTGCTATCCTTGAACTCTACCCTCCAAAACTAGACCTCCATTCAAACCAGCTTACAAGCCATTCAATCCACATTGTCACTTTTAACCCATCCTTCCCAACAACCATTTGTCCCCTTACCTACCCATTTACCTACACCACCCCAATCTCACCCTCCCTTAACCATATTAGCAACAACTGCTGTTGCTGCACCCATTGAACCTTCTCATTACCCCCCAATTACCCTTAAAAATGCCTCCTCCCAAATTGACCCTGAGGTGATAGAACCCACAATACCCACTACTCCCACCCCACCCATGCCACCACCCATCCCTCCATCATTACTGGCTGGCCCTTCTGTGCAACCGTGGGATCCGTGACGATCCTGTTGCGGCGATGCGCTCACTTGCAAAAAATATAGAGTCGCCACCCAGAGCTTTCGGTGTCCCGAGAAACCTAGTTCATTTTTATGAGCACCGAAGTGTTAAAAATATGACTCTGATTCCAGTCCACCAAAGGCTCTTGGGTAGGGGCTTCGGTTATCGATTGGGAAGTTGTAGGCACCCGATCAACCCGCTTAAAGCGGTCTCTGCTAATGGCCAAAAATAAAATGAAGTAAAAGAAAAAAAAGTAGCTGCCTCTTGCCTAAAAGGGCTTAGAAGCCTATTTGTGCCCCTCCATCCCTACCGAAAAGTTGGCGGCGTAACGGCACAAATGGGAGGATGGAGGGAGCTAGAAAGAGAAAGGAGAAGAAAGGGGAGAGCCGGAGCCCTCAGGCCCTTGTAGCACCATAGGAGAGCCTTGTGTGGCTTGCTTTGATGAGCTCTTGAAGACTTGTATGGTGGAAAGAGGGGTTCTAACCTCTAAGGCTTGCTAGCTAGGAAGTAGAGAGGGAAGGTAAATGGGTAGCATATACCTAAGCTAAGGGATCTAAGGTAAAAAATATCACTCAAAGGAGGTTTTGAAATTCTGAATTTTGTATGGGAAGTGTGCACCAAAGGGAGAAAGATCTTCTCACTTTAAGCTCTTTCTCTCTTAGGCCAAAATTTTCAACCCTTAAACCAAGGAGTGGGGGGCTCTATTTATAGGAAATGGGTGGATTAGGAGACCACTTAAGAGCTAAATGAGTTTAGCAATTAGGTAATCTCACATCTAAGGATTCCTAGGGTTTTTGGAGCCTTGAGATGTGTGAGAAGGTCCTCCAATGGTGGATGATGGGTGAGGCCTTAAGCCACATGAAGGGTTACAAATAAGCATTAAAAGGATGCAACAGAACTATCAAAACACACCCCAAAGGTCAAGGTGGTCAACAAGTTAAACCCCAATCATAATTTTTAGGGCAAAATCCAGAGGTTACTGTTCATATGCCGGGCGCAACTAATAGTTGCGCCAGGCAAATGTATAGTAAAACAATTCTGTATAGTAGCCTGGAAGTTGACTTCACGAGGGGTGGGGGGACTCATTTATACCTAGCAAACTATTAGTTGTGCCAGGCCATTTCTAGGAAAAAAAGGCTGGCGCAACTAATAGTCGCGCCAGGAAAATTCTGGGGGAAAATGGCTTGGCGCAACTATTAATTGCGCTAGGCAAAAATTCCTCTAAAATAGTCTAATTTGCAAATGGTCATAACTTTTGATATATAACTCCGATTGAGGTGATTTTTAGGTTGTTGGAAAGCTGGAGAAGTCATCTTTCTAATGGTATATAATTATACTCCTGAAGAGATCTATATTAATTTTAACACTCCTCTTTCCAACCACTACTCGGGAGGGTTTGACACTGGTCCAAGAAAGGGTTCTAATGGGTTTTGAAATGTTAGGGTTGATTCCTAAGGGTTCGAGAAGGTTTCTAAAGGTTTGAAAAGGTTCCTAAGGGTTTCATACATGCCATCAAAAGCTTGAAAGTACACCTCTCACGAAATGTATTTCGATCGAGCCTTGGGCCAAATTTAGGTGTCTACAGATGCCCCTCTTTAGTATCCGATCACTAATGATCGAATGCCAAAGAAAAGAGACATCCGAAGAGGCCCAAGGAGTTACTAATGGGTCTGCTGTATTTAAAATGAACTTCAAACATCAAATGAGTAACATGGTGAGAAAACAAAGCCCTGGATGCCAGGCTAAATATTTGTTTCACAAGGTAATCGGTCCCCAAGCGCTTAGCGACATTACTAGGAATAACCGAGGTGGAATGAGTTGCAAACTCCCTATAGTAGGGAAAGACATTCGCTTCTCGGGATGATTTTGAAGGTATTTGACATTTAAGATTTATTCTGAATGCAGCAGCTTTGTAAGTAAGAGGGGTGATCGACCCACATTCAAAGATAGGTGCGAAGTAAACATACGCAATGCTCCATAGTTTGCGTCCAATCCTACAAGGCATTTGATTGCCCCATCTGACTGTTCACGGGTGCCCCTACTGAAAGCTGGGTTTGAGATCTTTGGGCGAACCCATCGATCCTAAAGTTTATTTAGCATGACTGCTCGAGCAAAGTGAATAGATGTTACAACGCTTTTTGGGAGGACGTGCCATTTTTGAAAACGTGCTTTGGATCAATATGACCTAGAGCATCCAGCTTCAAGTACCGCTAAACAGATCAAACCAATCAATGGGTGTCTCCCAAAACGGGGCATCCAATCTTGGCTTCCGCCAACAATGATCATAAATATCAATTAACTATCCATAAACATGCACCCATCAGGGGCAATAAGCAACAACAAAGGCGATGGAAGCCCCGACCCAGACATGCCCGGGTATAATTTACGAGAACAAACGACCATCATACGGATACCCAGACGCATGGCGTACACTTTACAGGGATATCGCTGCCCATACAGGTTTTAAGCCTGCAGAAAAATAAAAGAGAAATTAACCCTTCTGAATGCATGGTTGCATATAGTTTGATTGATATGTAATCTCATTCTCAACAAGTTGGTCTTAACTAACGATTGACCTTTTCCAATGGAGAATCTGAAGCTTAAGACACTTAAGTTTATATGAATCTTAAACAGAGTGCTTAGCTCGAAGATATAGCAGTGGAGCCAACCTGATCAAAACATTGACCGTTTGATCAGGATTGATACCGTTGCTCCAACCTTGAAGTAGGATCCAGAATCCAAGGCGTGCCTTAGACTTAGGACGTTACTATAGCACAGTAGTGTTGCTGATAAAATATCGACATTTTACCACATCAGAATACGCATGTGCGTAGCTGTGCATGGAAGCACAAATTTATTCTTTCTTTTTCAAAATGATTTTCTCTCTTTTTTTTTAATAGACCTGGCGTCAGTGGTGAGATGCTTCATCTGATTTGTCCATCGCTGAGAAGTTGCCCACTTCGAGGCTTTGGACCGTGTGATGTTCCTGCATATTCTCGAGAAAAGGTCAGTCCCTTTTTTGTTTATACATATAAAGAAAATGCATCTTAAACAACAGAAGGAAAAGTAGATTTCTACCTATATTTTTTCATTTTCAATATATTTTTTTGGATTTTTATTTTCAGAGATTTTTTTGTTATTTTTCTTCATTTTTGAGATTGAAATATGATGCTAGAAATATGAGTAGAAATATATGCACATTTTTTTGGTATTCGAATTTTTCTTAATTTTTTGTTTTTGATTTTCTCTCTCCTTTTTTTTAATGTCTTGACAGTGAGATGGAGTAACGGTTCCCATTTTGAGCATAGTCGAACTCTTTCATGCAGTTAGACCTGAGTGAGTTTTGAATTTTACCAAGGCCGAAATGTTGATCCCTTTGGACTGAGTTAAACCTTTCTCCTTACCTCGGGTCATACGTATGACGGTACGATTTCACAAAGATAATTCTGGTCGGGACCCGATTCAAACTAGCATGAGCGGCCCAGTCGAACAAGAGGGTATAGGAAGAGTAATAAAAGGGTTCCTCAAACATCAATCTTCTCAATCAGTCCAAACCTTTCTTTTTCAATTTTTTCTCTTTTCTTTTCTTTTTTTTATTTATCTCATTTTTTACCCGTGGCGCCCTTTCGGGTTTTCACCACATCCATGGGTTTAGCTCTCTTACCCCAAGTGCCCTTTCGAGTTTTAACCTAGTCTGCACAAGCTCGCTGTTTTTACCCGTAATGCCCTTTCAAGTTTTCACCACGTCCATCTTGCTTTGAGCTTGTATTTTTATTTTATTTTTTTATATATTTTTTTATTTCTTCGTCATTTTTTTTTTAACAGCCACATAGACGTCGATTCCATCATAGCCGGCTGGATGGGGTTCTGGTGTCATCTCACAACTCGGCTTGTGTTGACTTAACAGATATTATGACTGCTTGTAAACCTAAAAGAGGGCTTTCTTCAGAGTGTAGCTTGGCCATGGGTTAGGTTAGGATTTGAAGGTATGCTAGGCTAAAAGGGTTTCCTTCATACGGCTTCAGTTTTCTCAACATACTTTCTCCCTTGGGGGTTTTTACTGTATATGCCCTGTGATTCTTCTACACATTTTTTTTTATTCTTTTTGCTCCATTTCAGGTAATCTCTTTTTGAGGTTTTGCTTTTCTAATTTTTTTGGATTTTGATGGTAATTTCGCTTCTTTCCTTTTTTTGTGTATGTACATGCATACATTTTGTTTTGGGAGAGGGGGTTATTGAAAGAAAGGCCCAGGCTCAAAATGGGGTAGCAAAGGATATCATCTTTTCAAGGATGCTTTTTGGCTACTGTGTTTGGAATGATGGCCTCTTTTGGGTGATTCTTAAGCAGTCATACATCTGTTTCACCAATACTTACCTTATCGCAATAGATTAAGCGTAGAATCGTCGGACGTATCCAGCATTGATGGGCTCAAGAAGATGATTTCCGTCTATGGTGGCGAGGCGGATGGCGTATCCCGACAGTACTTCTCGAA
Source organism: Chloranthus sessilifolius (assembly GCA_021018995.1). Taxonomy (NCBI): domain Eukaryota; kingdom Viridiplantae; phylum Streptophyta; class Magnoliopsida; order Chloranthales; family Chloranthaceae; genus Chloranthus; species Chloranthus sessilifolius. Next base: position 53,911,964 of record CM037592.1, on the reverse strand, counting down.
CGATATAAGGTCCTTCCCAGTTTGGCTTGAACTTACCTCTCGGATCGGCGTGGAGGGATGGGAAGATCTTCTTTAGTACAGTGTCTCCTACCTTCAGATCTCGACCGCGGATACTTTTATTGTGAGCGCGTGTGATTCGCCCCTGGTAAACTTGAGTATGGCACAAGGCTAGGAGTCTCTTCTCGTCCAATAAGTTAAATTGTTTGAAGCGAGATCTCTCTCTCACTCTGCTTCGGATAAGCCTGATTCCATGAGAATTCGGAGTGAGGGTACTTCAACCTCAACTGGGAGGACGGCCTCAGTTCCATACACAAGGGAGAACGATGTTGCCCCTGTAGTGGTACGGATCGACGTTCTGTAGGCTCATAAAGCAAATGGTAGCATTTCGCTCTAATCTCGATAGGTGACAACCATCTTCTCAAGGATGCGGACAACTGTCCTATTTGCAGCTTCCACGGCTCCATTAGTTTGAGGCTGATAAGGTGACAAGCGATGGTGCTTGATTTTGTATTGCTCGCAGAAGGCTCGAATGTGCTTATTCGCAAAGTTTATGCCATTATCCGTGATGATATCTTTGGGGACTCTAAATCGACACACAATATTATTCCTGAGAAACTTCTCGACATGACTGGCTGTGATGTTAGCATATGACACTACTTCTACCCATTTGGTGAAGTATTCAATGGTGACGAGGATGAACTGATGTCCATTTGATGCTTTTGGGTGAATCATTCCGACGATGTCTAGGCCTTAGGTAGCAAATGGCTAAGGAGTGGTCATGCAATGAAGATCGATGATAGGAGTGTGTATTAGACTGGAGTGTTCCTGACACTTGTAGCATTTCTGAACATGTTGGCAGCAATCTGATTCCATAGTGGTCCAAAAGTATCCCTGCCGCAGAATTTTCTTGGCGAGCATGTGACCGCTGACGTGGGCTCCGCATACTCCCCCGTGGATCTCCTTCATAATATTGATTGCTTCACCTTCCGAGGGCACCTTAGCAAAACATTATTGTAAGATCGCTTGTAAAGGCATTCTCCACAAATGACGTAGCCTGCCACTAGACATTGAATGGTTTGTCGGTCCGTCTTGGATGTACCCTTAAGGAAAGTTAGGGTCTCGAGGAAATTTTTGATATTAGAGAACCAAGGTGGCTCATCATCAGGCTTCATAGGTTCCTCAATCTTGAGGCAGAAGGCCAGCTCATTCCTCTGCTCGATCATGATCGACTTCATCTCAGCACCATATGGGATTTCTATCATTGACGCCAAAGTTACTAGTGCATCAGCAAAGCGATTCCTTATCCGGGGGACATATGAGAATGTCACATCTTGGAAGCAAGCTATCAGGTCCTCGAGGTGCTCATGATAAGGGATCAATTTCTCATCTTTCATCTTCCAGTCATCGTTCGTCTAGCATATGATTAACTGTGAATCGCCAAACACTCTGAGGTGAGTTATATTTAGATCGAGAGTTGCCCACAGACCAGCGGCACAAGCTTCATATTAAGCCATGTTGTTTGTGCAAGGGAAATTGAGCTTAATAGGGACCAATATATGGGATCCTTTTGGCGAAATCAAAATGGTGCCAACTCCCTGACCTTCTGCATTAGCTGCCCCATCAAAGTGCATTACCCAAGAATCTTCTGCTTCTTCTGTATCGTCCTCTGTCATAAAAAGGATGTCCTAATAAGGGAATTTAGCTCTCAAAGGCTCATAATCTGGCAAAGGATTATCGGCAAGATGATCAGCGAGTGCCTGCCCCTTGATCGACTTCTGAGTGACGTACGTAATGTTGAACTCAGATATAAAAGTTGCCAGCGTGCAGTCTGCCCAGTGAGAGCGGCTTCTCAAACAGGTATTTTAATAGATTCATGCAGGCCAGAAGTAGAACAGCCTGAGATAGTAAGTAATGGTGGAGCCTTTGAGTAGCGCATATAAGAGCCAGGCATGCTTTCTCCAGATGAGAATAGCGCGTCTCAGAATCAGTGAATTTCTTGCTCAGATAGTAGATGGCCTGCTCTCTTCTTCCTGTCTCGTCATGCTGCCCTAAGACACATCCCATCGAGACTTTCGTCGTGGAGAGGTACATTAAGAGTGGTCTTCCCGGCTTGGGTGGTACCAAAATAGGTGGGTTGAGGAGGTAGCTTTTGATTTTATCAAATGCTGCCTAACAATCATTGTTCCATTCAACGGTCGAGTTCTTCCTTAGTAGCTTGAAGATTGGCGTGCATATCGAAGTTAGTTGCGTAATGAACCGACTGATATATTATATTCTACCTAAGAACCCTCTGACCTCTTTCTCAGTAGATGGCAGTGGCATTTTTATAATAGCTTTTACCTTGACTGGGTCGACCTTGATCCCTTTCCTGCTGATGATGAATCCTAACAATTTTTTGGACATAGCACCAAAAGCACACTTCTGTGGGTTCAGACGTAACCTGTATTTCGTCAGTCTCTCAAACAACTTCTGAAGGTTTACCAAGTGATCGCCTCGCTCCGGTGACTTGGCTATCATATCATCGATGTACACCTCAATCTCTCGATGCATCATGTCATGAAACAGTGCGGTCATAGCTCTCTAGTATGTTGCACCGGCATTCTTTAGGCCAAACGGCATGACTCGATAGCAAAAGGTTCCCCATGGAGTAATGAATGCGGCCTTCTCCCTATCGGCCTCTACCATCTTTATCTGATTGTATCCTAAGAATCCATCCATAAATGAAAGCATCCAGTGCTTAGCAGTGTTATCGACCAAGATGTCGATGTGTGGTAATGGGAAATTATCTTTTAGGCTCGCTCTATTCAAATTGCAGAAATCGATGCACATGTAGACCTTTCCATCTTTCTTCGGCACATGTACAATATTGGCTAGCCACTGCGGATATTTGAATACCATGAGAAGCCCTGCATCATATTGCTTGATGACTTCATCTTTGACTTTCAACATCCACTCGGGTCAGAGATGTCTCAGCTTCTGCTTAATCGGCTTCATATCGGGGTAGAGAGGCACCTCATGCTCGACCAAATCGGTGTTCAGACTAGGCATGTCCTCGTACAACCAGACAGAAATGTCTTGGTATGACCGAAGGAAGTCGATCATGCTTTTCCTTTCTTCAGGGGACAACGACGTTCCGATTTTGGTTATTCTGGGAATCTCCTTAGTCACTAGATTGATATCCTCTGTCTCTTCGACAACGGGGGTAGGGCCATGCTCAAAGTCGGCGAACTAGTCAAGGAGCTCATTGGGGAGCTCCTCCAAAGGACTATCCTCATCCAGACTCGTAACTCCTACCTCTTCTTATATTTCTACATGAAAGGGGTCGATTTTACGTGGGATGGGCATTTCGATTAAGGCATCTTTTTGTGTGATTTAATCCGAAATCTTAAAAGATAATATTTTTGGGTTTTGTATTTTTTCTATATTTTTGGGATTTTATCCTTTCTCAATGTTTTTGAGGTTTTGTATTTCTTCGGAGACGGACCCTTGGCAGCACGAGCCTGTGTATATACAAGGTATTGCCTGCCAAGGGCTTATCTCACTTTTTATAGGTTATTTTTTTTTTGGAAACATGTGCCAAACTTTAGGCCACTCCTTGCTTCTAGAGTTTGGGGCAAAGATGCCTAGTTGCGTACCTGAGGGGCTGTTCTTTTACCTGTTTGGATGGAGGGTGTTGACTGATATGTCTCATTGGAGTCAGCCTCTATCATGTTGACCCTCATTTCGTCTGAAATGATATCCTCAAATGATAACTCAGTTTTGTGGTGATTTACCACATGAGGTGTTTATTCAGGTACTGGCCGTCATTCCTCGAAGAGGGACAACACAGCCAAATCTATTTCCAGGCTGAGAAGGTAGATCTGGGGATTGGTGGGATGTATAGGAGCTGTGGGTTTGTGTGGGGTCAAATGGGTTACCCCATTTCGATAGATCTTTACAATCCCAGCACTGACAAAGGATTCCCTAATATGTGGCCAAGGGCAAGGTTTCTCTTCTATGTTAATTCCTCAAACTCTTGTAGCTGTGGTAACCCTGGCTTTCTCTTTGGCCTCTCGAACCTCTTCCCCTGTGGGCTTGTACCCCAGCTCAAATCTTACTTTCTGTCCCTTAGCCACAACTGGCTCTCTCCTACCTCGTAATCTAGGCCCGAGCCCTCCGCCTTTCTGGTAGCCCCACTTTTGGAGTATAGCTGCCACCGCTACCATACCGCTTCCTGTTTTAGGTATGATGCCTTCAATAGGCTCTGGAGTATCGCTGACACCTCATATTCAAAACTGTGGAGGTCGACATCCTCAGCGGTGTGCGGTATATCCAACACATTAGGTTTTTCGATGCTATTGGTAGCCTTTTCTTTCTCGCTGTGCCCCTCACCAATGATCATAATAATTTTGTGCCCAGACGCGAACTTGAGTTTCTGGTGTAAAGTGGAAGGTATGGCTTCGACCTCGTGCAGCCATGGGTGCCCCAACAATAGATTAAATGAAGATTTTATATCCATGACTTGAAACAAGATGGAAAAGGTCATCGGTCCTATCAGCAGTTCAAGATCAACTTCTCCCATTATTTCTCTCCTGGTATTGTCAAATCCTCTTCATACCGGTTCGTGGGCCTCAAAGATGCATGGATCGAATTTTCGATCTTAGTGGCGGTTCTTAATGGGCATATGTTCAATGCGGACCCATTATCAATCAAGACCATGGGAATGACCATATTTCCGGACTCAATTATTATATTCAAAGACTTTGAGTGGCTACACCCTTCCTCAGGTAAATCAGCATAAGAAAATGAGATGGCATTCAGAGCCATCACTTGCCCAATTATCTGCCCGACTTCATCTGGGCTAACATGGAGTGATACATGCGCATTTTTTAATGCCCCCATTAATGCTTGAAAATGGAGTGGGGACGTCATCAACAGATCCCAGACGGTTATATGGGCATAAATTCTTCTCAGTTGAGTCTCTAGTATATGTTCCCGACTCATTTTTTTGAAGGGATTCACAGCGCTGTCTTTCTTCCCCTCTGGTTGGGCTTGTGTTGTCACTGGCGCTTCTGGCTACTTCGATATCCTCCCTGACTTGGTAACAAAATCTACTACCCCTTCTCTGCTACTACTGTCGGTATTGACATCTGTTTGCTCATAGCTTAGCGAGACTTAATGAGGGTCATAGGTTGGTCTCGAGAGCTGGAAAGGTATGGCTGCCAGTACTTGTATTACGGGCTCAGGAGGTGTGGGCAACACCTGATTTATTTTCATGGTAGTGGGTTGGGTGGAAAAATTGGGCCAAATAGGAGTGGTGAAGCTTGAGGGTGGTGGTATTGGGGGGAAGGAGGTAAAGGTAGGCCATTGACAGCTGGCAGGCGCTAGTGGGAGATGGGGGGTCTGATGGGCCATTAGGTAATTGACCGGGGTGGTAGAGTTCGTAGGTGAAACTTAGGGTGATGGGGTGGATGTGGACATTGATAACCGACAGGTGCGGGTGTGGGATTGGGGGCCTGATGGCTTATTGGGTAATTGATGGGGGCAGTGGAGTTTGTCGATAGTTGAACTGGGGGAAATGGGGCGGGCGCAGGCCATTGATAACTGGCGGGTGCGGGTGTAGGATTGGGAGACTGTTGGCCCATCGGGTAATTGATGGGGGTGGTGGTGTATGGTTGGTATGCATTGATATGTACATAATTGATGGGTGTGGTGGATGGAAAGTATGCCTTGAGATCTAAGGGTTCAAATTGCGGGGTCGAGTTGGGGAAATATTCTGACAAATTCAGGGGTTCAATTACCCTAATATTCTTCTCTTCAATGTTTCTTGACAATGGTGCTACAAAACTCTCCCGATCACTAATATAATCGGATGCGTCAAATTTAAACTCCTCATCTTCTATCATTCCGACGGTGGGTCTGAGACCTGCTCCTCCGATAGGATGTGAGGGTAGTGACACTTGGTGAATATTAGCATGTTGAGAAGGTGCAGGGAGAATGATTTTCTCGACGTCGATCAAATCTTGGATTGCGTGCTTCAATGGGAAGCAGCAGTCAGATGGGTGACCCGGCCCCTGATGAAAATTACAGTGGGCATTTGGGTCATAGTTCCTTGGGATCGGGTGAGGAGGAGGTTGATGTTAGCAGATAGCAACTAATCTTTTTTCCACTAACAAGGGCAAAAGTACACTCAAATATTACCCCAGAGGCATAAAAACTCGATCATAGCGGGCTCTCCTCTGCTCCGGAGTCATTGGCATTCCTTGCCCATTCCCTGTTCTCTGTATCTGCTCAGTTTTGACTGTGCTAGTGGGGCTGCCTGAAATTGAAATGGGGTTGTATTGTTATTGGGCCTGGTATTGGCAATGTTCTGGACATCGCCCCCTTTTCTCTTATCGTTCCTTTGCTCTGAAAACCTCCTAACTCCACTGGGTCCACTTGGCATGTTCTTACTCAGACGACTCTCCCTGATGGCATCCTCACATCGGTTAGCATGTTTTACCAGATCAGTGAAGCTGGACTGCTGCTGGTACACCAAGAAGTCCGAGATCACTGGCAGAGTATTTTTTAAAATCATTTTGATCTGCTCATCGTTAGGTATCCTGTTTCTGACTTGAGCTGCCAGTGCTCTCCAGTGTCCCAAATAGTCGTTGAAGGTCTCATTCGGTTTCTGCCTTAAGCGGGCCAAGTCTAACTTACGCGGTTCAATGTCTATATTGTAGACATATTATTCTTGGAACAAGTAGGTCAGATCTTTCCACATCTTCATCATGGAGGGTTCTAAGGATGTGAACCACCTCAGGGCTGGACCTGTCAGACTCTTCTGGAAGACTTTTATTAGTAGTCTTTTGTCCCCTCCGTATTGGCACATGTCCCCACAGTAGGACTTCAAGTGTGCAATAGGATTGCCAGTGCCATTATATTTGTCGAAGGCTGGCATTTTAAATTTGGGGGGCAGGGGGACCTCAGCGAACAAGCACAAATCTATGAAGTCCATGGCATGGATTTCAACACCACCCATTTTCATTAGCTGCTTCTGTATTTTGTCCAACTGCTCTGTAAGGTGTTCTGACTCTTTTGATGCAGGGGTTGCTTTTTCGACCATCGGTTGGACTTCACTTTAGGCTACCAAGGGGTGGGCATTTATAGGAGGAGGGTTAAGGCTGGTCAATGCCCCAGCATAGGCCCTGCTATTCACTTTGAGGAAAGGTTTCTTGGGTGATGGGAATTTGGTTTTGAGGAGGGGCCTGATGGGGCCATTGGGTATGGGGGGATGTTTGAAGATGGCCGTGGGGTGTGGGGCCATGGGGAAATTGGGTTTGGGGTTTGGCCCAATGGGCCTCAGTGGGTCTAGGCCATGGGTCCTTGGTGGGTCTGGGCCATTGGCCCTTGATGGGTTTGGCCTAATGGGCCTTGGTGGTCTGGGCCATGAGCCCTTGATGGGTTTGGCCCAATGGGCCCTTGATGGATTAGGCCCAATGGGCCTTGGTGGGTTTGGGCCATTGGCCCTTGGTGGGTATGGTCCATGGGCCCTTGGTGGGTTTGGGCCATGAGCCCTTGATGGGTTTGGCCCAAGGGGTCTTGATAGGTCTGGGCCATGGGCCCTGGGTAGGTTTGGGTGGTGGGGTATTGGGTCATGGGGCCCTGGGATATGTGGGACAAGGGGGTTTGGGCCAATGGGCCTTGGGGTATGTGGGAAAAGGAGGTTTGGGCCATTTGGCCTTGGGGCATGTGGGTAATGAGAGTTTGGATGGTGTGGATTATGGGGGTTGATGGGGGTCATTGAGGAGTGAGGCATGGAGATTAGCTAGGGTGTGAGATGGGTTTAGGGATGTGGGGTGTGGAGGAGGGGAGGTGTTTTGAGAAGCCTTCCACATGGAGTAGGCTTGGAACATCTCCTCCATCATGGTCATGGAAGAAGGATTGAATTTGGGGGTGGAGAGGGGAAATTGGACATGGCCCCGGTATGATCGGGCATGGCCATGGTAAGAGGTGGGATATGGGGTGGATTGGAGAGTTGAGGTGGCGTAAAGGATGGGGGGGGGTTAGGGATGTTTAGGGATGGTGGTTGGTGGGGTGTGGATGTTTAGAAGAAATAGAGCATGGCCCCGGTAAAAATGGGCATGACCCGGGTAGATGGGGGGATTTGTGGGGGGTTGGATAGGGAGAAATTGGTGTATGTGAATATGGGTGGATCGAGCTTATAGGGGGAAGATGGGAAATGAAGCATGCATATGGATTGGGAGAATGGATTTTGCGTGGATGTGGAAGGGAAATGGGTTGGACTTGGCATGGGTATGGTTTGGGCAAAAGATGGATACTGGGGGGTTAAACTTTGGATATTTTGGGGGGTATCGATTGGGAAAATGGGGGCGCCAAACTGGCCGGTAACGGTAAAGGGGGGTTGGGTGGAAAAAACTTCTCCCGAATGGGAGTGGATTGGAGAATGTGGCGGGGATGAGTCGGGATCGGCATAAGCCGAGTCCACTACCCACGACATTCTTCGGGAGCGGGTCGGGTAAGGGTGCCTTAGATAAGGCCCAAAAATCCTCCTTCTCCTACGGGACGACGGAGGGCAAGATGGTGTTGTTGTGCCGGCACCGCAAACTATATTTTTTAGGTTTTTGATTATATATATTTTTTGAAAAAGTTTTGAAAAAAAAAGGTTTCGAGGCCTTGGAATTCCCTTTTCGGGTGGCCCTCGTACCTTAATTCAGGACTCGCGGCGATGATTCTGACGCACTTCGAAAGAATCGAAGGAGAACCTTTGATCTATTGAAGGCACAAAAATCGAGGTAAACAACCCAATCTCTCGGAATGAGCCAAAAAGAAGTTGCCCTCTTGTGACCGACAGGGGCGTATTAGGTGTCGAAGATGGTGGGACCCAAACATGACACTAAACACACTGATCGGGGGACTCAGGAGGTGAAGAAGGCCACAGATTCGGGCTGTGTGCTGTTAAACAGACCTGGCGAAGCTAATACATGCACCCAGGTAGCAGGGCACCTTTTTTATACTAGCGCAACTAATAGTTGCGCCAAGGTAAAAATGTGGATTTTAAAGTTGGCGAAACTATTAGTTGCGCCAGTTATAAATTTCAGTTTTTTGCACTGGTGCAACTAATACTTGCGCCAGACAAAAATTGATGCTCCAGAATGTATAACAACAGAGACAACAACCCAAAATGAGTCTCTTTTTGGATTTTTGTGGAAGCTAGGCTTTCGGAAACTGAGCTATTTTTTTGTGATCGATTCTCTCCTTACCGCACCTAACGGGTTTGAGTCCGGTATAACTCGCTAGCGCGCTCACCAAGTGTTTTAAGCTTCAGAATGGGAGCCCACCCGATATACCTCCGGCGCAAGCGCCTTCTCAAATACTAGGTGGGCTGAGACTTTTCTGGATCATCACCACTAGGGGCTGCCGCCATACTAAGATTCGGGTGATTGTGTGTTTGCCTAATCCCAACCCTTTTAAAATCTATCCCGTAAAAACAAATTAATTAAGCTCCCTAACTTGGTTCAATTTTAATTTTTTCAAAGCTTTTCTCTTTTTTTGAAAGTTTTCTTTAGTTCAAAGACCGGGTGTGATGACCTCGTGTCGCCACTGTGGGCCGGCGTCCATTGTTGGGATATGTTTGCACAAGTAGGCCCGTCAATCGGCTAAGACACTTTAAACGATAGAAAATTAAAGAAATTAAAAGACAATGCTCAAGTAGGCCCACCAATCGGCTAAGGCACTAAAAATGACGAAAATGTAAGGAAAGAATAAAGACAATGCACACGTAAGCCCACCGATCGGCTAAGGCATGTAAATGACGGAAAAGTAGGGGTGAGTAAAATAAAATAAATAATAAAAAAAATAGCAAAATGGTTTGTAAAATAAAAATAAAAAAGGTTAAATTTCAAAGAGAAGCTCTACAAGCTATCCCTAGCAGAGTTGCCATCTGTGCAACCGTGGGATCCGTGACGGTCCCTTCACAGCGATGCGCTCGCTCGCAAAAAATATATAGTCGCCACCCGGAGCTTTCGGTGTCCCAAGAAACCTAGTTCATTTTTATGAGCACCAAGGTGCTAACAATATGACTCTAATTCCGGTCCACACCAAAGGCTCTTGGGTAGGGGCTTCAGTTATCGATCAAAAAGCTGTTAGGCACCTGATCAACCCGCTTAAAGCGGTCTCTACTAATGGCCAAAAATAAAATGAAGTAAAAGAAAAAAAAGTAGCTGCCTCTTGCCTAAAAGGGCTTAGAAGCCTATTTGTGCCACTCCGTCCCTACTGAAAAGGTGGCGGCGTAATGGCACAAATGGGAGGATGGAGGGAGCTAGAAAGAGATAGGAGAAGAAAGGGGAGAGCCGGAGCCCTTAGGCCCTTGTAGCACCATAGGAGAGCCTTGAGTGGCTTGCTTTGATGAGCTCTTAAAGGCTTGTATGGTGGAAAGAGGGGTTCTAACCTCTAAGGCTTGCTAGCTAGGATGTAGAGAGGGAAGGTAAATGGGTAGCATATACCTAAGCTAAGGGATCTAAGGTGAAAAATATCACTGAAAGGAGGTTTTGAAATTCTAGATTTTGTATGGGAAGTGTGCACCAAAGGGAGAAAGATCTTCTCACTTTAAGCTCTTTTTCTCTTAGGCCAAAATTCTCAACCCTTAAACCAAGGGGTGGGGGGCTCTATTTATAAGAAATGGATGGATTAGGGGACCACTTAAGAGCTAAATGAGTTTAGCAATTAGGTAATCTCACATCTAAGGATTCCTAGGGTTTTTAGAGCCTTGAGATGTGTGAGAAGGTCCTCCTATGGTGGATGATAGGGTGAGGCCTTAAGCCACTTGAAGGGTTGCAAATAGGCATTAAAAGGGTGCAACAGAACTATCAAAACACACCCCAAAGGTCAAGGTGGTCAACAAGTCAAGCTCCAATCATGATTTTTAGGGCAAAATCCAGAGGTTACTATTCATATACCTGGCGCAACTAATAGTTGCGTCAGGCAAATGTACAGTAAAACAGTTCTGTACAGTAGTCTGGAAGTTGGCTTTGCGAGGGGTGGGGGGACCCATATAAACCTGGCACAACTATTAGTTGTGCCAGGCCATTTCTGAGGGAAAAAAGCTTGGCGCAACTAATAGTTGCGCCGGGCAAATTCTGGGGGAAAATGGCTTGGCGCAACTATTAGTTGCGCCAGGCAAAAATTTCTCTAAAATAGCCCGATTTTTAAATGGTCATAACTTTTGATATATAGCTCCGATTGAGGTAATTTTTAGCTTGTTGGAAAGTTAGAGAAGTACACTTTCCAATGGTATATAATTTAGCTCCTGAAGAAGTCGGTGTAAATTTTGGCACTCCTCTTTCCAACCACTACTCAGGAGGGTTTGACACTGGTCCAGGAAAGGGTTCTAATGGGTTTGGGAAGGTTAGGGTTGATTCCTAAGGGTTCGAAAAGGTTCCTAAGGGTTGGAAAGGTTCCTAAGGGTTTCATACATGCCATCAAAAGCTCAAAAGTGCACCTCTCTCGAAATATATTCTGATCAGGCCTTAGGCCAAATTTGGGTGTCTACACCTTCCTTCAGTGCTGAGCAACCCATATTACCAGCCTCTTTCAACCCTAGACCTCCATACTACACCCTCCTTCGAGTCATGAAGAAAAATGCTTACATCAAGAGGGATGTAGTAAGAGAAATGGCTGACCTCAAAACATTAGTGTAGCAACCCCTCCTTGATAAAATCAAATTAGTGCTGCTTGCTCACAAGTTAGAGAAGAAGATAATCAAGCAAGGTTGGAGGGAAATAATGATCCAATACAACCAAGAAAAGAATCGAGCTGAGGGGATGGAGGATGTCATCAAGAAATTGCAGACAGACTCGAGATTAGCTGAGGACAAGGCCTATGACTATGGTGTGACTATTGCGGCATTGTAAAAGACCTTAACTGAAAATAGGGATCGGGAGTTAGCAGAAGCTGTTTCCAAATAATTAAACCCTAATGTACCTCAAATGGAAACAACCCCTAAACCCAAGGAGTCTAGCAAAGTCAAGCCTGGAATCAAAATCCAGGAACCTACTTCAAAGCCAAAGCCCACTCCCAAAAAGAAAAGCGCCTCCCGACCAAGAAACACTACTTCCAAAAGCTCACAGTCTGCTGTTGCTGCTTTGAAGAAAGCAAAGAGCAAAGAAATCCAAGAACCACCTGATGTAGCAGAGGATTCAGATGATTAAATTAGCACATGTAATTAGTTAGGATATAATTTTTGTAGATCACCATCCCTTGCGTTGTACAAATTTTTCTTTTATCAATGAAATTCCTCTTTAGTTTAGTTTGTGTGGTTCACTTTATATCTTTTTGTTTGTTTATTTTTGTGTGCCATGTTTAATGCTTTTACTTGGTGTCTGATTTTGTGTATCATCCCTGCTGCACATGCCCTTTATCTTTGACTCAATGAGGACACTGCTCCTCATAGGTTTGGGGGTGTGACAAGGTTTTCCAATAATGTAGTCAACCTAAGTGCAGCAGAATCATGTGAGTGAGATAGAAATAGAGTTGTGATCACCTAAGAAACTTTGGAAATGAGGAAATTTTAAAAAGTTTGCAGACATTTACTCATTAAAAACTTTTAAATTTTGACATTTTCATGAGGTGAACACCAAGAAAACTCACTTGTGTCAGTACTTAGTGAACCATTAAAGAAAGAAAAAGGTAAAGACATGCCTTAGAGTTCAATGAAGATCATATCTAGTGAGATTTGGGCCTACAATATTTTTTTTTCTCTCTTTGAGGAATGACTTAGGCAATTCTTCCTGTTCTAAGAACTGGCTGAGTCAATGTCCTCATTAGAAGTTAGGCATCTCCATGTTAAGACAGCTGACAGAATCCATGATATTTAGGAAAGGATCAAGGCCTTCTCTTGGACAGTTTGAGCTTAAACATACCAAACCTAGTAAACTGCCCTTGTGCATACACCTTTTGAGCCTTGATTTCCAATTTTCTTCAAAATACACCTGGTTACTTGTACCTAAACTTATGGACTTGATTCAAACCTACCCCCACTCTGAGAATTCAGAAGATAAAGGAGAAGGAGTTGAAGATGGACAAGCTAGGGTCAACATTGGGTGAATGGAGAAGAAACATAAAAAAGGAGGATTGCAGTGTAGCAGTTGAGGAGAGGGTGACATTCCAACAAAAAAAAAAAAAAAGAAAAATTTATCCAAAAAGAATAATGAAAGGGGAGAGAAAGGAGTCGAGGAAATTTTATTGGAAAAAGTAAAAATAAGAGGAGAAGCTGGCCACTTCAAGTCTAAAAAATGTCAAAGAAGATGAAATGTGCTGAACTAAAGAAGGTGAAGTCATGAATCACCTCCTTCACCTGCTGATTTCTCAATTTTGTATCCTTTTCATCCTTTCATTCTTTATAACCTACACCCATATGCCACATTACAACCCAATCATAAGACCTTGTGAACCTAAGTTGAATGAGCTGCTATGTGGAGATGAGGAGTTGTTCAATCTATGGTGAGGAATGACCAATGATGCCAAAAATTAGGAGCTTTGCCTATGCTCTTGCTTGCCTGCCCATTTGGGGTTTGTAACTGCTCTTGAGATTGTGTGAAAAGGATAACCCTCAAAGTTCTTTGTGAGAGATTGCCCTGGTGAGCATTGGGTCTGTTATTGAATGTATTGGGCATTGCCTAAAACCTAATTTTTGAATTAATGGTGAGCTCAGTGCTGACATGCATGTGTTGTTTCTCTTGTTGGAAGCCAATTAGAAATAATGTGCATACATGTAAAAGTTTTAATGATTAAATGTCTGCGCATATCATTTGTTTACATTCCTCATATTTTGAATCAAAGGTGAACTGATGCTTTGTGTATTGACAACTGACTTGACAATTTTGCACTTATGTTAACTGGTTCATTGAAAAGTTTGTGGGTACCTTCCTTGAAAATTATCAGGAGACTACACTCCTCCACTAAGGATCACCTAGGGGTTTAAAAGGCTTGATGCATAAGCTAAATGCATCCGTGGTCCCTACGAAAGTGGCATTTATATTCGTAGAGTAGCTGTTTAAATTTTGCTTTGCTCAGGGACTAGCAAAGATTAGGTTTGGGGGTGTGTTATTCACTGAAAAGTATCACTTTTCACCTCTTAAACTAGCCTTTGTTGGACCTTGAAGCTAACTAATAACTCTTGTTTAGCTTGTTTTGTAGAGTAGTGTTGGGATTTTTTAAGTACCTGCTGCTAACTTTATTGGAGACAGTGATAAGAATGAGGTTAGTGAAAATAAATCAAAGGTGGATTGAAAACTACAGGGCAGCAAGCCTAAAAATACACAGACCTGCAAGATATAGGGCCTGTTGTAGCAAGTTTTAATAAGTAAGAGTTTATCCCACAGGGAAAGTTGATCTAAAGCTCCAAGGGAGATATCTTTAGTAGGCCCTCCAGATCTGACTACAGATCTGGCAATCCTAAATGGAAGGGGATTTAAGATCACTAATGTTTAAATCCTAAGGTAATCTAATGCCTAAACTACAGAAATGGTTGAGAAGGATGATGGAGTATGAGAAAATAAATATAAAAGGGTGAGAAGTAAGCTATTAGGTACAGATCTGATGGGTCTTATAACTCAGACTCAGATCTGTTGTGATAGAAATCCTGTCCAATGACTACATTATCACCAAAGAGGAGAAAGGATCCAACTCACCCCTGTGCCATGATCCAATCCCTTATGGCTATAACCTGTCCACTTGAATGGTCACAGACTATCCAATAGGGGAACCACAATCCAGAGATGGGTCAGAACAAGTTTATCATTGTAGGCACTACTTCATCCAGGCTACTAGCTCAAGAATCCATAGGAACCTCAACCTCTAAAGTTCTGTATGTGGGGCTAGGCCTGCAATGTGCACTAGCCTGGACACATAGGACCAGCAAGAGTTTGAGTACTAGCTTTAGGTATAGCTGTTCACTACTTTAGAAAGACTGCAATGATCCAATCACAAGCCTACAATCTCTATAGCCAGATCAGATCTGCCATTTGATATTGGGTCTATACAAATACAGGGGAGTCTGTCTCTGCACAATCTCTCACAAGGCTACAAGCACAAGTGCAGAGAAGAAGAATCTGTCTTAGATCTGTGGATTGGCCTCACCCTAGGGCTATAACCTGTCCACTTGAATGGTCATAGACTATCCACAGAGGCTATCCTCCTCACAGAGGTTTGAGACAGAATAAGAAGATTGCTGCCACCACTATGTTCGCAAGGCTACTAGCACAAGCTCCCATGGAATTTAGATTTAGTAGATCCTGTGGTGGGGCATAGGCCTGCAATGTGCCTAACCTGGACCCACAGGGTACTTGGATCTAAATAAATCCTTAAACTCAATCCTCCATTGCTTACAATACAACTTAGCAATGGAGGATCTCAAGGCAGCAACCTTGTACAGAACAACTCTCAAAACACCAATCCCATATAAATATAACATCCTCTTATAAAACACCATCAAAATTATTCCAAATAAACATACAAAGGCATAGTCAACAAGTGCTGGACTATGGAGAGAAGAAAAAGGGAAAAAGAAACTGCCTAAACCCTAACCTTAGCCTACTACAATTCTACTGTTGATTCAAGAAGAAGCAGTACAGAAGTCCCCTAAACCTAAACTAGGCTTAGGCTTATATAGTAGTCAGCTGCGGGAGCATTAGGGTTAGGAAAACTCTAATTTTATCAATGCAATCGTGGCCCATTTCTGTTCCTTGGATGCCTCGGGGCATGTGCACGAAGATTAGAGCATTGGAGTGCATGCCCTAGTTGCTAGAAGTTCCCAGATTGCCCCTATAGAAGTGGGGAGAAGTTAAGATCCTGAGCCTCGCTAGGTAGCAGGGATTTCCAGGTCTTGTCGCGTGATAGAATTGGCGTTGCAGGATTGATTTGACTTGAAGCTCTTGCAGTCACGGGATTGATACTTTGGTCATCGCGGGAATGCTCTGGTCGTCACAGGATTGAGCTTTCTATTTGAATGGCGCGGGAATTACACGCGCGATTCATTCCTTGGGGAATCTCGCAGAGATCCTCACAAAGAATCAATGTGCATGGGCTTCTGGATCGCGCGAGTAGTTCCCTGAAGGTCTATATCCTGTGGCCACTGTGCGACAGCTGCGCGCAGGAATACTTGTGCTCTCTCTCCTCAGTGAATTGCGCGAAGTTCAAAGGCACCGTTCTTGAGCTGCGCGAGACTGTGCGAGAGCTTATAACTGAGCCTCGTGAGAACTGCGCGAAGTCTACTTTCTGAGCTCTTCTGTTATTCATCTGTGCGAGAACAACGCGAGTAGTTGGTGTGTTGCCTTCAGAAACCCGCGACAACTGCGCAAAGCATTCTTTCTGATTCAATTTGAACCTTGCGACATCTGCACGAGGCTCATTTATTGACATTTTTCTGCTTTGCTATGCCTATGGTGCAGCCAATTCTCTGTCTGGGTCCAACCTCCTTTCTTCTGAGAAACTTCTGGGGCAACAGTAGGCCTCTTGGCATGGTTAGGGCCTTATCTGCAGCTGCTGCTTATTACCTACAAGATGGGCTTAATACACACTTATTAAATGATTAAGGGTCTAACAGAGATTAAGTTAAGGGGTGAAAAGTGGTACTTTTCAGGTCTTAACAAGTAGTAATAACTTGTACAACTTAACACAAAGTCCATGCCTTTGGTGCCAAGAAGAGAGAGAATTCAAGCAAAAGATGACAACTGAGCCAGAGGGTGATGAAACACTATGGGGACTATTTTGCATGTCATAATGGACTAAGAAAGTCCAGTAGATGAAAGAAGTGCAGATGAGAGTGGAGGAAGCTGCACTAGAAGCATGTGCATAGCAGCAGAGGAATAAATGACCTATCTCGCACAGTTGAGGTGCTGCCTCATGTTGTTCAAATTCACTAGCAAAGTCTTCCTCACACAGCTAAGACATGCAGCACACTAGAGCTAGCGAAGTAGTTGCACAACTCAGTGAAGGGATTATCATAAAGCAACCTCTCAAGGCAGCAGTCATGCACTTCAGCTGCAGTCAACATGTAAAGAAACTCGCGAAGTAGTCGTGCACTAAGCCTTCAGAAATACATCTCGCGAAGTTCTTGCAAGGATCAAGCCTTCAAGAGGCCACATGCACTACCTCGCAAGACAAATTTGTGCAAATAGCAACGACAACCTCACGAAGCTCTCGCATGACTCTAGAGGAGAGAGACGCCTAGAAGTTCTCTCACACAACTCTGGTGCTATTGGAAGCTCAACCCTTTGGCGAGCGAGATGTAAAGGCATCTACTTGAGTACCTCGCGACAAGAGATTCTGAAGCTCTACTGCGCGCGCAAGCCAAGCACTGCAATCTCTTCTGTGCAAATGCATTCAAGCCAGAGCAGCTGCGCGATAATGAAAAGTCCACTTGCACGAGTGAACAAACCTTCTAAGCAAATTCTTACCTCACGAGGACTTTGCAAGCTGCGCGAAGGAACTAAAGAGCATAAATCAACTGTGTGACAGAATTAATATGTAGAAGGTAGCCTTGCAAAGCTCGGGCCCCCCCACTTCTCAGTCTTAACTCCAGGGACCTTTTAGGGATTTTCTCAGGTCTAGGGCACGCATCTCGAGGCTTGGATCCCAAAGCACATATCCTAAGCCATCCAAGGGTTGTAACAGTGCCACATCTACTAGAAAATTTTAGGTTTACTCTTCTCTGAGCCACAACATTAGGACTGAGTATATAAGCTATGCTTGTAACTTAGAATTTATCAATCTCCCCTTCAACCTCTGTCAGCTGTGAGCTCAAGTAGATTAGTGTTAGGGTTTATCACTTCTTTTTCCAATTTTTCTTCTCTCTTAGTTGAAATCACGATAGACGTTAAATTTTTGAAAAAATTAGAAATTAGTGGAGAAGCCGTCAAGTATTTTAAGGATGTTGGACTGTAATATTTCTTAGAATCAGGAGTCACACCAATCTATCCTAGATTGGTGAGGCAATTTTATAAAAATATGACCACAAGTAACCAGGAACCATCTCCAATCCTCTCCACCAGTATCGATGGACTACCGATCCAACTTACAAAGGAAATGGTCGCTAGGGTAATGCATGAACCCTTGGAAATACCACAAGTATCCCAGGATTACCTAGAGGCCAACATTTTGAGGGCAACAGAGTAGTTAGGAAAACCTCCATGGGACAGGTCCTTTTTCCTTCGAAAATATTTAGAAGCAAGGAGTTTATCACTTCACTTCACATCTAAAACGTTCTAATTCATAAGACTATTCACCCCACGGGTAACGGAATGCAGAGAAGGGCACTTTTTTCAAGAGCATTGTACTTAATGGTGAATTGCTATTGGTTCGATATGTCCTCCTATCTTTTTAAAGTAATCACCATCGTGAGGGAGAAATTGAGTCAAGAAAAATATCAGACAAAGAAGTTGACTTTTCCCTTTGGAGGTCTTATTACAAACTTGTTGATGAATGTGGGATATATCATAGATCCCAAAGAAAAGGCTCTACTGAGAATAGAGGAGAGACTGACTGCCAAGACCTATAGGAGAACTTTGAGTGCTATAAACAAATAGAAAGTCCCTATTTCAGCATACACAGAGAGTGTCCCTTCTAGGCCCAAGGGTCGAGAAGAGGCTGCTATGGAGCACTTAGCAGAGATTGCAGTAGTAGAGGAAGTAGTTATGAAAGAGAGAGTGAGTACTTCTACTCAACCTCAAGAGATAACAGAGATTGGCTCTCCAATATCGGAGAGAGTAGCCGAGTTAGAGCTCCCAGTTGCAGACCAAGCTAGTCTGTATGACCCTACTTTGGACTCACCAATAGGGCCTGCTATGCCCCCTTTAACTGAGGCAGACACACTGCCAACTGTTACTGAAGCAGCGCCTGTGAGCCTAAACATTGAAATAATAGAAGAAATTCCTTTACCAATGGACCAGCAGATTACTGAAATGGCTACTTCTAGCCAAGCCCATGCACCAATAGAGCCTGTTGTTCTACCTACAATTTCAACCACTACAGATCAGACCCTCATAGTTCTAGCACCATAAGCAAGGCCAAGCACCCACCGTTGATCCTCCAGTCACCACGACATCAATCCCCGAACTAGAAAGGAGATTGAAGGCAGTGGAACAATAGCAGTGTATAAATGAACCTAATCTACTGCCATTAACAGAAGTAGAAAGAAGGGTGAGAGAACTAGAACAATGGAACTCTATAAATGCCTCGAATTTAATGCCAATACCGAGTGTGGTAAGGAAATAGATGGAGTATCATAGATTGAAGAAGAGAGTCTTTGATACTACACTGACGACTCAAGAGCGCACAGAGATAATGGAGGGCTGCGACGAAAAGCTGTACAAGATCACCATGCGAAATGGGCGACATAAACAAAAAAGAGAGTCTAGGAAGCCACTTCAACCCTTCAAGCACAAATCACCCAACTGCAAGCAGAAAATAGAATGATGAGTGAAAATCAGCAAGCATGGGAAGAAGAGAGAAGGTGTATGAAGACAAATTTGCAAACCTAATTGAAGAATTTGGAAGTTTGATGGAAGTTCCAGATGATACAGAAACTATAAAGGAAAAAGCTCTTAAAGATTACCAGTAAACACTCCATTAATAGCTAAGTGAGAAGAATCATCTATTGACTGTAGCTGAAGGGAAAACTCAAAAATTGTAAGAAGATAACAATTCTCTTAGTTTAATCAATGTTGAACAGAAGCAGATCATTAATTCTCTCACAAAGAAGTGCTGGGCTGCAGTAACAAAAGAAAAAAATAAAGTAGAAGAGATGAGAATAGAGATACGACTAAAATCTGCCGTGATTAAAAAGTTGATTGTGGATCTGAAAAACAAAGAAAAAGTTGGAAAAGAGCAATAGAGTCTGGAAGGAAGCTCCTGCAGAATGGTTGATGAGAAGGAAAACACGAATGAGGCTGAGCCTGTAACACATGGAGAACCACCTTCAGAAGAAGAACAAGACAATTATTCTACAGCTGAGGTGTTTGACTCGGAAGATGACCCTACTACTTTCATTCTTGTACCATACCCTTCATCACCAAGTGAGTGAAAAATACAGTACATCACAAGCCTCACAGGTCTGATCTTTAAATAATCAGCTCTCTAGATTTTTCCTAGGTTTATACTTTAATGTAATTAGTTTTTACTTTTTCAGTATCTTTAGATTTCTTTAGATTTTCTCCTGATCATTGTAAATATTCAGTTAATATATAATATTTTCTTTTGACTTACTTTTGACTAACTGTGTAATTGTTACTAACTCTTCTTTAATTTTTGTTATTGATGTCTCTGAAAATAAAACGGATGTATTTTCCTCAAGTTTGGGGAACAGTCTTTAAAGAATTTGTTTTTCATCCAGTAAACAATCAGTAATATCAGTAATTTTCAGGTAAATAAATTTTAAGTGTCCCCTATTTTTGTATCAATGAGGGCATTATCCAAATTAAGTTTGGGGGGATACACAACTTCTGTGTATAGTAATAGTTAAGTAGTTAATTAGTATATTAGTTTTTTTAGTTTATATTTGCATAATTTTTTTCAAAATTTTTTTAAAATATAGTTTTATAGTTGATCATTATATGAGAAATATGATAGAAAAAATTGCAAATCTTGAAAACTAACGATCCATAATAGTAGAAGTCCAATAATTAGAATATAGAGCAGTTACAATTCATGTTTAGCTCGTTGAACAATGTATTAGAATAAATGTTTGAAACAATAGATTGATCTGAACTATAATATTTTAGACTATAGTTTCAAAATTATAAACCAGTGAGCATTAGAGACTAAATTTTCCTTTCTTTGAGAGAGAGACTGCTTCTATTCAAGTCAAACTTTCTTTGAACTTCATTGTAGGAATATGGGAAAGGAGTGAAAATTGTAAAAAGACGATTTAGAAAGAAAGAAAAATTGTAAAATACAATTTTACAAATAAATTGAAGAAATGGGATTTAGAAAATCAGAAAGAGTAGTAAATGGGAAGAAGTTATCCAATCCTTGGATACTTACTGAAGTAGAAAAGAAGAAAAAGATAGGAGAAGGAAGAACTAAAATCTCAGAAAAATTTTAAATCCTTTTCTACCTTTCTTTGACACCTTCTGAAACCCAAAACCCCATTACAAGCCGAAGAAAAGACCTTTCTGATTTACGACTTGCAAACTCATAAGCTTAAGAGAGATATGAATAATAGATACTATGGATTGTATAGGGAATCATATAAATAGAATAGATTATCTTTTCTATGAGATTAAAATTTTTTACAATTATCCTTTGACTAAATTTTTCTGAAAAATATACTGTGAGAACCCAAAAATTTTGATAACTTTTTAAAAGTATGTCAATAGTGAGTTTTTGAATAAAAATATTTTCTAAAACTGTAGTTTAGAAAAATTTATAAAGAATAAACCATTCACTGATGCATACACTCCCTGCTTACTATGAATTGAAATTGTTGGAATTCTAATCAAGGATAACTGTTATAATGGAAAGTAAGGATAAAAGATTGGTAATTTTAGAAAATCATAACAAACTATGTGACGATTAACTTAATCAACTTAGTTAATTTAGTTAGTGTACGAAAATTAGTTTAGATTTGTAATTTTAGTAAAATTTAAAAAATATTTTGAAAAAATCCAAAAATGTTTGAAGTTTGTAGGTAACTTAACTAAAAATTTTCAGGAGACTACAACTCCTCCACTAAGGATCACCTAGGGGTTTTAAAGGTTTGTTGCATCTGCTAAATGCAATCGTGCTCCCTACAAAAGTGACATTTAAATTCTTAGTTTAGGATATTTATATTTCATTTTTGCTAGGGATTAGAAAAGCGTAAGTTTGGGGGTGTGATCAGTCAGATAATATACCATTTTGTCGCCCTTAACTTAGTGATGTTAGAACTTAGTTTGTTACTAATAAGTTACTATGTACAGATATTAAAGAAAAATAGCAAAAGAGAACTAAAATGATAATATTCATCAAAATGAACTTATAAAGCAATAAAAAGATGATTGAACCAAAAGACGAATTTTCGCCTACTGAAAAAAGTGAAAAATCACATTTTACGATTTTACGGAATGATGCAAAGGAAAAGTAGAAAATCATAATTTACGATTCTTCAGAGAAAGCCGTTCAAGTGAAATAAGATACAAGAGAAAGCGATGAATCATAAATAAAGAATCGTTCAATAGGAAGCTGTATAGAGAGTAAAGAACAGAAAATCGTTATTTATGATTTTTCATAAAGAAGCTTTCTGAAGCTGCTGATCATGTGAGATTAACACCGCCATGCACAAAATTAAAAAAATTCTTGACTTAGAAGTCTGGCCAATCACGGATTTGAGGAGATTGACGAAGATGACTTTTAAAGGACTTTGGTGCTAAAATAAAGAAAGAATCCAAAAGTGCATCAACAGAATAAAAGCAAGGAAAGATATAATTAGAAGTAGAGTTATATTAGGATAGTTTTGTTTTAGTAGTTTCTTTTATTAGAATTAGTAGTTTTATACACCGACCCCTTATGATCTATGAATAAGAGGGCTTGGTATAAGAATTATCATTAAAGAAATTCTCAGTGTCAATTGACGCTGAGGTAGGGTTTTCTTCTGATCAAAATTAGAGTAGTTTAGTTTAGATATCTAAGGTTCCTCGGTCACAATTGACGACTGAGATTGAAAGCTAGAAGATTAGAATAGATATCTGTAGTTTCTCAGAAGCAATTAACGACTGCAACAGAGGAATGAAAGATATAATTTTATTGCTTTCTAGTTTAGATTTATTTTATGTAATTTTTTGCTTTGTAAACATCTTCAAGTTTTAATTTGAATTGACGACTTAGGTTGAGATTTGCAGATTAGTGTAATAGTTTTTATTTTCCATATTTAATTATCTAGAGTTTGATTGACGCCCAAATTTATGGTAGATTAAAGATTAGTATAAATCTATATTGAATGATGCTAGTATTTGATTGACGCTCAAATTCTAAAAGATTGAGATATAGTGTAACGGTATTTTAAAATTGTAAACATCTGATAGCTGAATATTGTGATTAACAACCATAATCTGAAGTAGGAGGATTTAGGATTTATTTTATACAAATTAGATTGAGAAACTATTCTTTATTCATATTTCTTAAGTAGTTTAGGAACTTAAAAGATAAGTATAAGTTTTCAGAAAATTAATATAAAGATAAACCTATCTTCGTGGGAACGATCCTATGCTAGTACTATAATTTCTATTATGCGTTTGCTATAGGTTAAGACTTAATTAGATACACATATGAGTAATTAACGATCAACGGCTTTTCATATTCTAATAAAATAAAAAGGTGGTTTTACAGTGCGACTATTTATTTATTTTGACCATATCCTTTCTTTTGCCCTCTGTCTCCAAAACCCCTTTCTCTAAACCCTAAACCCTAAACCATGACGAATAACCCAGCTAATCCGAGATAAGTGAAATCCTTGATTGTCTTATCGAAAGAGAAAAGTATGAGATATACATGTTTTTGGCTAAGAAGGAGAGGCTGATTCAAAAGCAGAAGACCGCACTTGAGGCGATTTTGACCAAGAAGGTGAGGCAGTTTCACCAACAACGATCCAATCTGGACGATCTTGAATTGTCTACCACATCCCCCCTCTCCCTACACCCCATCCTAACCCTCTTCCCCATCTTCACCTACCCCTACCCTCCCGAAGACGGCAAGTAGATGACATCTTGGTGTCGGGAGGAGTCGCTCTTTTTGGTGGGAAATTTTTTGAAGATGACGTGTAACTTTTCTCATTTGTCTAACTAGATTTATCCTACATTTTCATTTCCTTCTTGTATAATTTATTTTTATAATTAGTCACAATTCATATGAATACAAACTCTTTCATTTAATTTCACCAAGAGGATAATACATCTTTTAAAATATAAGTTATAAATGCATTTAGAAAATGGAGGCGTTGATGCCTCATTTGTGAGAGCGATGATGCCTCATTGTCAAACTGCTAACGCTTCAATGTCAAGCTGCTATTTGATGTTACCCATGGCTCTTGTTCATAGAAGCGTCAGCACTTCATTCAGACGATTGCCAAACTGTCATCAATTCTAATTTAAAGCGCCATTGCTTCTAATTACGATGTTTCATTTATTATGAATTTCGAAGACTTTGAAATTGTGGATTGTGTTGTCTTCTCTCTCAATATTTTTCAACATTATTTATTGAGTACAATCTCAACTGTTCTCATCATGGAGGCACCGACGCATCAGATAAAATGCGTTAGTGCTTTGAAATGGGAGATTAGTAATATATCCTGTAAATAAATCCCGTGTATCAAAAAATTCTCATATAATATGTTCAGTGTACATTGTATATCTATCCTACGTAAGTAGCCCTATGTACATATAATCTTTAGTACAACTCTATGTATGTCAACAAATGTGAAGTACATTTATGTATTTTCAAAAAATTTATAGAAGCGATTCCATGTCGTTGCTAGCATCCTAATTCTCTTCCTAGTGAGTACCGATGGCATGCCCAATCTCCACTCTAAAAGTTTCGATGTCTTCCTACTTGAAATCTGCTGGAGTTCCCTGCTTAAATAATCTATATATTTCATCACGAAAATCCCGCAGTCATAATCATTTGTTTCGCACGATGCAGTGACACCGTCAGTGTCCCAAGGCCAATTGTCAAAAACGAAAGCCAGGTTTCCATGCATATGAAGCAAGGCTGGGAGGTAATGCGTCTGTCAATGAAGAAAAAGTAAAATATCAGTTATACATGCAATTAGAAAATAGAAGAGAGTGCTGACGCACTAATATCAAAGCACCGACACCCTATTTTTGAAGCACTGATGCACCAATGTCAAGCACTGACGCCCCATTTCCAAAGCGTTGTTAGTAAAATGTCAAAGCGCTGATGCACTAACACCCCATTGTCGAAGCAATGACGCTCAATTTTCAAAGCACTGATGCCCCAATTAAATGTGGCAATGCTTTCACTGAGAGCCATAAACAATTCTAGTATTACTTTTGAGAGTATTCGAGCATAGCTTACTAGTGTCCTTATCGCCTCGCCAAATTTAGTTTTTAGAGGGTGATCTGGGAAGGGGTTAAGGACATCAATTTTTGAGCTGAGGGGGTCACCACAGCAAGCACCCAGTGTCCTAGCTTTTCAGTGTGAATCAAAATAAAAATTTATTTACAGTCCATCGCATTCAAGGCGCGATTTTTATTTATGATAAAACACTGCAACGACGACGTGCCATGATGCGTCAAAAAAAAGTTGGTGTAGTAGCAGCTCCGTCCCGCCATGTCGGGGGTGTGTACGTTCCACTCTGTTCAATGTACCACTCAAAATCTCTAAAATCTGTGATCATGCATGTCAGTTCAATGGCGGCCATGCAAAAAGTCTTCTTCTTCTTATCAATCTCCTCTCGCTTGTCAATGACCTTAAAGTATGCGGTCATTATCTGCATACGAAAGTTTAAATATCAATAGGGAAGCAGGAAAGCAACGGGGTTGAATAGGAGATTAATACTTATTGGGTTTTTAATTTTCTGTTTGCATCGCAGGCAGCACGTCAACTCGACAGTAATACGTTGAGACCCAACAGTCGAGATGACATTTCTATGTTCACATTAAGGCATGAGTGGATCAGTCAATAGCGCTTCAAAATAGACGCGCTATCGCTTCGTAGTCATAGCGCTGACGCTTTAATCTAAAGGTAAAAATGCTTTGACAATGACGTGTTGATGCTTTGACAATGAAGCATTGATGCTTCGAAAGGCTTGTTAAAAGTTGTATGGAGGGAATATACTTACTCATTCTCTCTGTTGGGAAATTCTCAAATAGCATTCATATAGGCCGGAGGTGATGCATCAGCGGCCAGTAAACCCATGACTTTTGACTTCTCTTTGCGAGTTTGAGAGACCAGCTCTCCCTTTCTTTTAGAGTGAGTTTGTGAGGGAGGAATCATTAGGCCTTTAGCCCGGGTCCTCTCACTTCTCCTGAAGAATAATGAGACTTTGTCC
The DNA here is from genome assembly GCA_021018995.1 of Chloranthus sessilifolius. Lineage (NCBI taxonomy): Eukaryota > Viridiplantae > Streptophyta > Magnoliopsida > Chloranthales > Chloranthaceae > Chloranthus > Chloranthus sessilifolius. The sequence continues at coordinate 53,885,944 of CM037592.1, read as the reverse complement.
TCCACTTCTTCTTCTCGCACCGAAGACCTCTCCTCTGTGCATGGTTATGTAAGGGGCATCTCAGGACCTTCGTTATAAGATGTAGTAGGCGGTGATGGAGGCAGAAATTGTGGTTGGGGATGGGTTTTTTTCTTTTGCTGGAGGTTGGGTTTTGGACCATTGTGGACGTAGGGCTTTTGATTGGGTAAGGGCGTCGGGTTTGGGTGGGGCGCGAAGTCTGAATGTGGTTGAGGCTGGAGCTTGGTCTGTGGTTGCAGTTGGGGCTGAGGCTGTGGTTGTGGTTGTGGTTGGGGTTGGGGCTATAGTTGGGGCTCGGGCTTGGGCTGTGGGTAGGGTTGGGGCTGGGCCTGTGGGTGGGGGGGATGGGGTTGTGATTGTGGTTGTGTGTGGGGTTGGGGCTATGGGTGTGGTTGGGGCTGTGGATGGGGTTGGGAATGGGGCTGTGATTGTGGTTGTGCTTGTGGTTCGGGCTGTGGGTTAGGTTGGGGCTGTGGGTGGGGTTGGGGATGGGGCTGTGATTGTGGTTGTGCGTGGGGTTGGGGTTGGGACTCGGGGAAGTCGCTTCCCTTCAGGCAGGCGATGCAAGTCAACCCAGGTACGGACAAAGGTAGACCTTTGGCATTGGGGGACATATGTCTAATAATCCCCAGTGAGGCCCAGCGGACTTCCTGCTACACTACGGGTCTGCAATATGATAAAAATATCAGTTTATGTTTAAGAAATAGTTAACATGTAGAAGCGTTCATGCTTCATATCGAAAGCGTCGACGCATCATAGAGAAGCTTTGTCGCCTCTTGTAGAAGCGTCAATGCTAGATATGGAGGCGTTGACGCTTCATAATCAAAACATCAATGCATCATAGAGAAACGTCTGCGCTTCTTCGTTGGATTTATCAAGGTCAGCATTTATCTGACATAGTTTAGAAACATACCTCGAATAGACACGCTTGTTCATTCCGGAAGAGGGTGAACTGATTCTTAATATAATCATCTTCCGTCCAAATAATGACATTCTGACCCTTCAGTTTTTGGTTCTCCTGTTCCAGCTGAAGAACCGTTACCTTCAATTACTGGTTCTCTAGTTCTAACTGAAGAACCTTTACACGGAGGTCGTCGAAGCCTTTGCTCCACTCTCTCATTGACCTCTCACAGTCTGCAATTCTTGAATTTGCAGACTGCTTTCATTTTTCATCAATCCACTGTTTCTCAGACTTACGAGATTTGTGTTTTTCTTCTTCTTCCTATTCTTCTTCTTCTTTTTCTTCTTCCTCTGCTGCCTCTCCTTCTTCTTTCTCCTTTGCCTCTTCCTCATTCGACACGCTAATAACGTTAATATCTATTTTCTTCCTCCGCATAGTAATGGGAGGGATCGACTGTCCTTCACCTGATTTCACAGGTCTCTGCCCCATTCTCAATACGACTTCTACCATAGGCAAGGTCCTTTCATAGGGTGTGGCCTCCAGTTGTCGGATGCAGACGGCCTACAAGATGATAGATATTCCATATTATTTTTGACTAATTAACAATTCTAGAATATGCAATCGCTTCTTTAAGAAGTGATTGTGCTTGTTATACAGGCGCCATCGCTTTATTTCGTAGCGATTGCACTCGTGTAAGAGGCGTCATCACCTCATGTAGAAGCGAATCTGGTCTTTTAGAGGCACCATTGCTTCATTTGAAAGCGGTTGTGCTTCTACATTATAGTGATAACACTTATATTTAGATGCAATATTGCATCATTTCGAATTTACCTTGTGCTCGAAGTTCGTGATGTATGGTTTCCTCATTTTATTGTTTGCTCCCCATTTTAGTAGAGCCTTGGGAAGCGAACGACGTGAGCAACCTTGGGTGGGGTGCACCTGTCGTTAATCTCGTACGCTTAGATTTGAGAAAAATAAAATAAATATTTGATGACTTTCATAATCGTTAGCACTTTGTAGGAAATAAAATAGGATATTCTAGGAGATGACATTACCTACAGGGCAATAGTGTAGACATAATTATTATAAACATGCGTTGCATTTGCTTTCTCAGCTATATCCCTCATCCTCTTCACTTTGTCCACCCATATTAAAAGTTGATTATAAGCGTGACAGCCCCATAGATATACATTGAAATTGGGGAGATTATCAACGAGGTCGAAATGGGGGTTCTCGAGGGTGTATTTTGTGTTTGAAAAGAGGAGGATGACGAGGACGATAACGGATAGAGTTTCAGAAAGTCGTCGTCAGCATCTTGTTCAAGACTGTCAATTGCTTTTTCAATGTGTACCCTATTTATATCTTTGAAGCTCCTAAAAAACCTATATCTAATGGTTCGCTCTTCAGGAACCTCCACCTTCGAAGGGTAACCAGGGGGTCGATCATTCGAAGACCAATTATCAAGGAAAAATCAAGGGCCATAAATCTGATAATACCAGACATGCCAGTCCCAAAATTCTAAACCATGTCATAGTTCCAGAACTTGATGATTGCATCCAGCAGGCTGTTGATGCTTATCACGCCCTTTGAAGCCACAAAGAATACACCGAAGATCGAATCCTTAAGCAAAATTTTCCTCCCCTTTGTGCAACCGTGTTGAGGATCTTGTCATGGCGATGCGCTCGCTAACAAAAAATATAGAGTCGCCACCCAGAGCTTTTGGTGTCCCGAGAAACCTAGTTCATTTTTATGAGCATTGAAGTGCTAAAAATATGACTATGAATCCAGTCCACACTAAAGGCTCTTGGGTAGGGACTTCGGTTATCGATCGGGAAGGTGTTAGGCACCCGATCAACTCGCTTAACGCGGTCTCTACTAATGACCAACACAAAAATAAAGTAAAAGAAAAAAAAATGGCTTCCTCTTGCCCAAATGGGCCTTAAATCCTATTTGTGCCCCTCCTTTTCTACCAAAAATTCGGCGGCGTAATGGCACAAATGGGAGGATGGGAAGAGCTAAAGAAAAGATAGGAGAAGAAAGGGGAGAGTCGGAGCCCTCGGGCCCTTGTAGCACCGAAGTAGAGCCTTGCGTTGGCTTGCTTTGATGAGCTTTTGAAGGCTTGAATGGTGGAAAAAGGGGTTCTAACTCCTAAGGCTTGAAGCTAAGAGGTAGAGAGGGAAGGCTAAGGGATTACACACACCTAACCTAAAGGCTTTTAGTGAAATGCTAAGGTCTAAGGGAGCTTTTTGAAATATGAAATTTGTATGGGAAGTGTGCACCAAAGGGAGAAAGATCTTCTCACTTTAAGCTCTTTCTCTCTTAGGCCAAAATTCTCAACCTTTAATCCAAGGGGAGGGGGGCTCTATTTATAGGAAAAGGGTGGGTTAGGAGGCTACTTAGAAGCTAATTAGGGTTAGCAATTAGGTAATGGGCAATCTAAGGTTTTTAGAGTTTTCTAGAGCTTGGAGAAGAGGGATTTTGGTTTAATAGTAGATGATAGGGTGGTGACTTGAATGGGAAAAGGGAGATAACCTAAGCTAATAGGGTCACTAGGGTCCTAAAGAAACACACCCTAGACTTTGGGATGGTCCACAAGTCAAACCCCCAAGGTCAATTTTGGCCATTTTAAAAGGAAAACTAGGCCCAAACTGTTGGAAGTTGAAGACCCGCAGGGGCCCAGCCCGGTTTTACAATTTCTTGCATAAATCTGCGATCTTCATTTCACCATAACTTTTTATGTATAACTTTGATTGAGACGATTTTTGGCTTGTTGGAAAGCTGGGGAAGTCCACTTTCTAATAATATAAAATTAGTTTTAGAAATGGTTTGTATAAATTTTGGAATTGCTCTCGTTAACCATTGCTCAGGAGGGTTCGAAACTAGCTCTATGGGTTCGATTTTGCAATTTCCTACACAAATCCGCGATCTTCATTTCGCCATAACTTTTGATGTAAAACTCTAAATTAGGCGATTCTTAGTTTATTGGAAAGAAGGGAAGCTCTACTTTCCAATGGTATATGTATTAGGTTGAGAAACTATCTATAAAAATTTTGACACTCCTCTTTCTAACCGCTATTCACGGGGGTTTGAATTATACCCGAGAAGGGTTCTAATAGGTCTGGGAAGGCTATGGCTGATTCCTAAGGTTTTGGGATGATTCCTAAAGGTTTTGGGATGATTCCTAAGGGTTTGGAAGGGTTCCATACATACCATCAAAAGCTCGGAGGCACGCCTCTCTCGAAATGTGTTTTGATTGGGACTTGGGCTAAATTTGGGTGTCTACAGATGCCCCTCTTTGGTATCCGATCACTAATGATCGAATGCCAAAGAAAAGAGACATCCGAAGAGGCCCAAGGCATTACTGATGGGTTTGCTGCATTCAGAATGAACTTTAAACATCAGACGGGTAACATGGTGAGAAAATAAAAGCCCTGGATGTCAGGCTAAACATTCGTTTCTCTAGGTAATCGGTCCCTAAGGGCTTAGCGACATTACTGGGCATAACTGAAGTGGAACAAGTTACGAAACCCCTGTATGCCAGGCCAAACATTCGCTTCTCAAGATGATTTAAAGCTATTTGATGTTTAAGATTCATTCTGAATACAATAGCTTCACAAGTAAGAGGGGTGATCGACCCACACTTAAAGATAGGCGCTAAGCAAAACTATGCAAGGCTCCACAGTTTGCGTCCAATCCTACGAGGCATTTGACTGTCCCTTCTGACTATTCGCGGGTGCCCCTATTGAAAGCAGGGTTCGAGGTCTTTGGGCGAACCCATCGATCCTGAAGTTTATTTAGCATGACTACCCGAGCGGAGCGAATAGAGGTCGCAACACTTTTTGGGAGGACGTGCCATTTTCGAAGATGTGCCCCGGATCAACATGACCTAGAGCATCCAACTACAACTACCTTGATTAGGTTCAGCCAAACATTGGGTATCCCCCTAAAGGGACATCCAATCCTGGTCTCTGCCAACAATGATCATAAGCCTCATTCAACTATGCATAATCATGCACCCATCAGGGGCAACAAGCAACAACAAAGGCGATGGAAGCCCCGACCCGGACCTGCTTGAGTACAATTTACGGGAAGAAATGACCATTATACGGATACCCAGATGTATGGCGTACACTTTACAGGAATATCACTGCCAATATAGGTTTTAAGCCTATAAAAAATAAAGGGGAAATGAATCCTTTCGGATGCATGGTTGCACATAGTGTGGTTTATACGTGATCTCAGTCTCAACAGGTTGGTATCTACCAATGATTGACCTTTTCCAACGAATTTGAAGCTAAAGGCACTAGAGTTTACATGAATCAAAAATAGAGTGCTCATCGCAAAAATTTTGCAGTGGAGTCGACTCGATCAAAACATTGACTGTTTGATCGGGACTGACACCATTGCTCCTTCCTTGAAGTAGGATCCAAAATCTAAGGTGTGCCTTAGACTTAGGATGTTACTATAGCACAGTGGTGTTGCTGATAAAATATCTATATTTTTCCGTATCAGAACACGCATGTGCATAGCTCTGTGGGGAAGCACAAATTTATTCTTTCTTTTTCAAAATAATTTTCTCTTTTTTTTTTAAATAGACCTGACGTCAGTGGTGAGATGCTTCATCTGATTTGTCCATTGCTGAGAAGTTGCCCGCTTTAAGGCTTTAGACCGTGTAATGTTCCTGCATATTCTCGAGAAAAGGTCAGTCCCTTTTTTGTTTATACATATAAAGAAAATGCATCCTAAACAACAGAAGGAAAAGTAGATTTCTACCTACATTTTTTCATTTTCAAGATATTTTTTTGGATTTTTGTTTTCAGAGATTTTTTATTATTTTTCTTATTTTTGAGATTGAAATATGATGCTAGAAATATGAGTAGAAATATATGCATATATTTTTTGTATTTGGATTTTTCTTGATTTTTTGTTTTTGGCTCTTTTTTTTTTGATGCCTTGACAGTGAGACAGAGTAACGGGCCCCATTTTGAGCATAGTCGAACTCTTTCATGCAGTCAAACCTGAGTGAGTTTCCAAATTTTACCAAGACCAAAATGTTGATCCCTTTGGATTGAGTCAAACCTTTCTCCTTGCCTCGGGTCATACATTTGACGGTGTGGTCTCACAAAGACAATTTTGGTCAGGGCCCGATTCGAACTAGTATGAGGAGCCTAGTCGGACAAGAGGGCACATGAAGAGTAACAAAAGAGTCTTCAAACATCAATCTTCTCAATCAGTCAAAACCTTTCTTTTTTAATTTTTTCTCTTTTCTTTTCTTTTTTTATTTATCTCCTTTTTTTACCCGTAGCGCCCTTTTGGGTTTTCACCACGTCCATGGGTTTAGCTCTCTTACCCTAAGCACCCTGTCAGCTTTTCACCTAGTCCGCACAAGCTCGCTCTTTTTACCTGTAATGCCCTTTCGGGTTTTCACCATGTCCATTTTGCTTTGAGCTTGTATTATTTTTATTATTATTTTATTCTTTTTTATTTTTTTTATTTTTTTCATCATTATTTTTTCAACAGCCACAACATAGACGTCGATTCTGTCATAGCCCACTGGACGGGGTTCAAGTGTCGTCTCACAACTCAGCTTGTGTTGACTTAACAGATATTATGGCTGCTTGTGAACCTAAAAGAGGGCTTTCTTCAGGGTGTAGCTTGGCCATGGGTTAGGTTAGGATTTGAAGGTATGCTGGGCTAAAAAGGTTTCCTTGATACGACTCCGTTTTCTCAACATACTTTCTTCCTTGGGGGTTTTACTATACATGCCCCGTGATTCTTCTATATTTTTTTCTTTTGCTCTATTTCAGGCAATCTCTTTTTGAGATTTTACTTTTCCGATTTTTTAAGATTTTGAAGGTAACTTTACTTCCTATTTTTTGTATATGTACACACACATTTTTTTTTTAGGGAGGGTTTTTTTTTTTTTTTTTTTTGAAAGAAAAAAAGGCCCAGGCTCAAATGGGGTAGCAAGGGATATCATCATTTTCAGGAATACTTTTTGGCTACTGTGTTTGGAATGATGGCCTCTTTTGGGTGATTCTTAAGCAGTCACATATCCGTTTCACCAATACTCACCTTGTCATGATAGACTAAGAGTAGAACTGTCGGATGTATCCAGCATTGATGGGCTCAGGAAGATGATCTTCGTCCATGGTGGCGAGGCGAATGACGTATTTTGATAGCACTTCTCGGACGACGTAAGGTCCTTCCCAGTTTGGCTTAAACTTTCCTCTCGGATCAGTGTGGAGGGATGAGAAGATCTTCTTCAGTACAGTGTCTCCTACCTTTAGATCTCGACTGCGGACACGTTTATTGTAAGTGCGTGCGATTCGCCCTAGTAAACTTGAGTGTGACAAAAGGATAGGAGTCTCTTCTCATCTAATAAGTTCAATTATTCGAAGTGGAATCTCTCTCTCTTCTTCGGGTAAGCCTGATTCCATGAGAATTCTAAGCGAGGGTATTTCAACCTCAACTGGTAGGATGGCCTCAGTTCCATATACAAGGGAGAATGGTGTTGCCCTTGTAGCGATATGGATTGATGTTCTGTAGGCCCACAAAGAAAATGACAATATTTGGCTCCATTCTTGATAAGTGACGACCATTTTCTTAAGGATGCGGACGACCGTCTTGTTCGTAGCTTCCACGGCTCCATTAGTTTGAGGCCGATAGGGTGACGAGCAATGGTTCTTGATTTTGTACTACTCGCAGAAGGCTCGGATGTGTTTATTCGCAAAATTGGTGCCATTGTCTGTGATGATATCCTTGGGTACTCCGAATCGGCACACAATATTGTTCTTGAGAAACTTTTCAATGTGACTGGCTGTGATATTTGCGTATGATGCTGCTTCTACCCACTTGGGGAAGTATTCAATGGCGACGAGGATGAACCGATGTCCATTTGATGCTTTTAGATTAATCATTCTGATGACATCAAGGCCCCAAGTAGCAAAGGGCCAAGGAGTGGTCATGCAGTGTAGATCGATGGCAGGAGTGTGTAACAAACAAGAGTGTTCCTGACACTTGTAGCATTTCTGAACATGTTTACAGCAATCTGATTCCATAGTGGTCCAAAAGTATCCCTGCCGCAAAATTTTCTTGGCGAGTATGTGACCGCTAACGTGGGTGCCGCATACTCCTTCATGGATCTCCTTCATGATATTAATCATTTCACTTTCAGTAAGGCACCTGAGTAAGATGTTATCATAGGATCTCTTGTAAAGGCACTCGCTGCAAATGACGTAGCCTGCCGTTAGACGCTGAATGGTTCGTCGATTCACCTTGGATGTACCCTCAAGGAAAGTTAGTGTCTCTAGGAAATTCTTGATATCTGAGAACCAAGGGGGATCATCATCAGGCTTTGTAGGTTCCTCAATCTGGAGGTAGAAGGCTGGCTCATTCCTCTGCTCGATCATGATCAACTTCATCTCAGCACCATATGGGATTTCTATCATTGACGCCAAAGTGGCTAATGCGTCGGCAAAACGATTCCTTTTCTGGGGGACATATGAGAATGTCACGTCTTGGAAGCAAGCTATTAGATTCTTGAGTTGTTCATGAAAGGGGATCAGTTTCTCATCTTTCGTCTTCTAGTCATCATTTGTCTGGCATATGATTAACTGTGAATCACCAAACACTCGAAGATGAGTTATGTTCAGATAGAGAGCCGCCTGTAGACCAGCGGCACAAGCTTGGTACTCAGCCATGTTGTTAGTGCAAGGGAAGTTGAGCTTGATAGAGACGGGTACGTGAGACCCTTTTAGTGAAATCAGAATGGCGCCAACTCCCTGACCATTGGCATTAGCTGCCCCATGAAAGTGCATTACCCATGATTCTTCTGCTTCTTCCGCATTGTCTTCCATCATGAACAGGATGTCCTCATCGGGGAACTCAGTTCTCAAAGGCTCATAATCTGGCAAAGGATTATCGACAAGATGATCGGAGAGTGCCTGCCCCTTAATCTACTTCTGAGTGGCGTACATGATGTCGAACTTAGATAATAAGAGCTGCCAGCGTGCAATCCGCCCAGTGAGAGCAGGCTTCTCAAATAGGTATTTCAATGGGTCCATTCGGGCTAAAAGTACAACGGCTTGGGATAACAAGTAATGGCGAAGCCTCTGAGTAGCCCATATAAGAGCCAGACATGCTTTCTCCAGATGAGAATAGCGTGTTTCATAATTAGTAAACTTCTTGCTCAGATAGTAAATGATATGCTCTCTTCTTCCCGTCTCGTCATGATGCCCTAAGACGTATCCCATCGAGACTTCCGTCGTGGAGAGGTACATTAAGAGTGGTCTCTCTGGCTCAAGTGGTACCAAAATAGGTGGGTTAAGGAGGTAGCTTTTGATTTTATCGAATGCTGCCTGGCAGTCATCGTTCCATTCAATGGGCGAGTTCTTCCTTAGTAACTTGAAGATCAGTGTACAGATTAGAGTTAGCTGTGTAATGAACCGACTAATATATTGTATTCCGCCCAAGAACCCTCTAACTTCCTTCTCAGTAGACGGTGGTGGCATTTTTATGATAGCCTTAACTTTGACTGGGTTGACCTCGATCCCTCTCTTACTAACAATGAATCCTAATAACTTTCCAGACATAGCACCAAAAGTACACTTCTGTGGATTCAGACGTAACCTGTACTTTCTCAACCTCTCAAATAGCTTCTGAAGGTTTACTAAGTGATCGCTTTATTCCGGTGACTTGGCTATCCTATCATCGACATATACTTCAATTTCTCGGTGCATCATGTCATGAAACAGCGTAGTCATAGCTCTTTGATATGTTGCACCGGTATTCTTTAGCCCAAACGGCATGACTTTATAGCAGAAGGTTTCCCATGGAGTGATGAACGTTGTCTTCTCTCTGTCTACCTCTGCAATCTTTATCTGATTGTATCCTGAGATCTGTCCATAAAAGAAAACATCCTGTGCCTAGCAGTGTTATCGACCAAGATGTCAATGTGCAGTAATAAGAAATCATCTTTTGGGCTTGCTCTGTTCAGATTACGAAAGTCGATACACATGCGGACCTTTCCATCTTTCTTTAGCACAGGCACAATATTGGCTAGCCACTGTGGGTACTAAGATACCATGAGAAACCCTGCATCATACTGCTTGATGACCTCATCTTTGACTTTCAATATCCACTCGGGTAGGAGACGTCTCAGCTTCTGCTTAACCGGCTTCACATCAGGATAGAGAGGCAACTCATGCTTGACCAAATCGGTGTCCAAAACAGGCATGTCCTCGTATGACCAGGTAAAAACCTCTTGGTATGACCGAAGGAAGTCAATCATGCTTTTTCTTTCTTTGGGAGATAGCGATATTTTGATCTTGGTAATGCGGGGAATCTCCTCAGTCCCTAGATTAACGTCCTTAGTTTCCTCGACAATGGGGGTAGGGCCATGCTCAAATTCGGCAAACTGGTCAAGGAGCTCATTGGGGAGCTCCTCAAAGGGGACATCCTTGTCCAGACTCGTAACTCCTACCTCTTCTTGTATTTCTATAGGAAAGGGTTCGTTTTTATGTGGGATGGGTATTTCGATTAAGGAATCATTTTGCTAGATTTTATTTGTAATTTTAAATGATAATATTTTTTGACTTTGTATTTTTTTTTATGTTTTTGGGATTTTATATTTTTCAATGTTTTTAAGATTTATGTTTTCTTCGAAAACGGACCCTTGGCAGCGCGAGTCTATGTATATACAAGGTATTGCCTGCCAAGGGCTTATCTCACTTTTTATAGGTTATTTTTTTTGAGAAACGGGTGCCAAATGTTATGCCACTCCCATCTTCTAGAGTTTGGGGAAAAGATGCCCAATTGCGTACCTGACTTGCTGCCCCTTTACCTTTTTGGATGTAGGAGGCTGGCGAATGTGACTCCTCTGGATCGGCCTCCACCATATAGACCATATGTTTGTCTGAGATTTCATCCTCAAACGTCAGCAGAGTCCTGTGGTGGCTTACCACAAGAGGAGTTTGTTCAGGTATGGGATGCTGCTCCTCAAATAAGGATAGGGCAGACAAATCTATTTCAAGATTGGGAAGGGAGGTGTGGGGATTGGTGGGATGGACAGGGGCTATGGGTTTGTGTGGGGTCAAATGGGTTACCCCATTTCGATCGATCTTTACGACCCACCCAGCACTTATGAATGAATTCCTGATGTGAGGCCTGGGACGAGGTTTTTCTTCTGTGTGGATCCCCCTGGCTTTTACAGCTACCGTTGTACGGACTTTCTCCTTAGCCTCTCTCACTTCTTCTTCTATGGGCTTATAACCAAGCCCGAATCTGACTCTCTGCCCCCCTTTTGCTATGACGGGCTCCTTTCTACCTTGTAATCTGAGGCTAAGTCCCCTTCCTTTTTGGTAGCCCCACTTTTGGAGTATGGCCACAGCCGCTACCATACCACCTTCGATTTTGGGAATGATGCCCTTGATGGGCTCTGGAAGTATTGTCGACACCTTGTAGTCAAAACTGTGGAGGTCGACGTCCTCGGCGGTGTGTGGCACATCCAACACATTGGGCTTTTCGACATTGTTGGTGGCCTCCTCTTTCTCACTGTGCCCTTCACCAATGATGGTGATAATCTTATGCCCCGATATAAACTTGAGTTTTTGGTGCAGCGTGGAGGGTATGGCTCCGACTTCATGTAGCCACGGGTTCCCCAGTAGCAGATTAAATGAGGATTTGATGTCCATCACCTGAAATAATATGGAGAAGGTCATTGGTCTAATCAATAGCTCAAGATCAACTTCTCCCATTATTTCTCTCATGGTATTGTTAAAACCTCTAGCGCTGGTTCTTGTTGGCCTCAACATGCATGGATCAACCCCGATCTTGGTGCCAATTCTTAATGGGCATATATTCAATGCGGACCCATTATCGATTCAAACTCAACTGTTATGTTCAACGACTTCGAGTGGCTATCTCTCTCCTCCGATAAGTCAGCATCAGAAAATGAAATGGCATTTGGAGCCATCACTTGACCAATTATCTACCCGACTTCATCTGGTCTGACTTGACGTGACACATGTGCATTTTTTAATGCCCCCATTAATGGTTGGAAAGAGAGTGGGGACGTCATCAATAGATCCCATATAGTGATATGGGCGGGCATTCTCCTTAGCTGAGTCTCCAGTATATGTTCTCGACTCATTTTTTCAAAAAGATTTACTATGCTATCCCTTTTCCCCTTAGGTTGGGCTTATGCTACTATCGGTGCTTTCGGTTGCTTTGAAATCTTCCCGGATCAGGTCATAAAGTCCACTGCCCCTTCTCTGTGGCTACCAGCATTGACATCTGTTTATTCATAACTCAGCGGGACCTAATGATGATCATAGGTCGGTCTCGAGATTTGAAACTGTATAGCTGCTGGTATCGGATGCACTTGTACTGTGGGTTCAGGAGGTGTCGACAACACTTGATTTACCTCGGTGATAGCTGGTTGGGTGGCAAAGTTGGGCCAGGTAGGGGTGGTGAAGCTTGCAAATGGTTATGCCTGGGATAATGGGGTGGGTGTAAGCCATTGGTAGCTAATGGGCGATGGAGGATCGGGGGTTTGATGGGCCATTAGGTAATTGACGGGGGTGGTGGAGTTTGCAAGTGGTTGAATAAGGGGTAATGGAGTGGGCGCAGGCCATGGGTAACTGACGGGTTTGGGTGGAGGATTGGGGGTTTGAGGGGCCGTTGGGTAATTGATGGGGATAGTGGAATATGGTTGATACGCATTTATTTGTACATAGTTAATGGGGGTGGGTGGTGGAAAATAGGCCCTAAGATCTAGGGGTTTAGTCTGCAGTGTCGAGGTGGGGAAGTAATCTGCTAGATTTAGGGGTTCAATCACCCCAATAGTTCCTTCTCCTAGATTTCTCTGCCTTGGTACCACAAACATTTCTTGATTACAAATAAAGTCTGACGGATTAAACTCCAATTCTTCTTCAAATTCCTCTACCATCCCCATGGTGGGTCTGAGGCCTGCTATTTTGGTAGGGTGTGGTGGTAAAGGCACCTGATGGATATTCACATGCTAGTTTGCTTGGGTGGGTGGAGGGGGAATGATCTTCCCAATATTGATTAAATCTTGGATCGTGTGCTTCAATAGGAAACAGCGATCAGTTGGGTGACCCAGACCCTGATGGAAATTGCAATAAGTATTGGGGTAAAAATTATATGGAATTGGATTGGGAGGAGGTCGTGGTTGGAGAACAGTTATTAAACCCTTTTCAATTAATAATGGCAAAAGTACACTCAAGGATTGCCCCAAGGATGTAAAGACTCGATCATAATGGGCTCTCCTCTCTGGGGTCATTTGCATTCCCTGCCCATTCCCTGCTCTCTGTATCGGCCCGGTCCTGACGAGAGCTGGTTGTGCCGCTTGAAATTGGAACGGGGTTACATTATTATTGGGCCTGGTAGTGGCGACGTTTTGGATGTCGGCCCCGATTCTCTTATCATTCCTCTGCTATGAAAATCTCCTGACCCCACTAGTTCCGCTTGGTATATTTTTATTCAAGCGACCTTCCCTAATCGTGTCCTCACATTTATTAGCATTTCTTACCAGATTAGCAAAGCTAGATTGCTGTTGGTACACCAAGAAGTCTGAGATCACTGGCAGAGTGTTTTTTGAAATCATTTTGATTTGCTCATTGGCAGGTATCCTATTTCTGACTTGAGCTGCCAGTGCTCTTCAGCGTCCCAAATAGTCGTTGAAGGTCTCATTTGTGTTCTGCCTTTAGCATGCCAGGTCTGACTTACGCAGTTCAATGTCTATATTATAGACATATTATTCTTGGAACAGGTGTGTTAAGTCCTTCCATGTCTTTGTCATAGATGGTTTCAAAGATGTGAACCATCTCAAAGCAGGACCGGTCAAACTCTTTTGAAAGACTTTTATCAGTAGTCTTTCATCCCCTCTATATTAGCACATGTCCCCACAGTAGGACTTCAGGTGTGCTATTGGATTGCCAGTGCCGTTGTATTTGACAAAGGCTGGCATTTTAAATTTGGGGGGTAAGGGGACCTCGGTGAACAAACAAAAATCTGTGAAGTCCGTGGCGTGGATTTTAGCACCACCCATTTTCATCAACTGCTTTTGTATTTTATCCAACTATTCTTTCAGCTGCTCTGACTCTTTGGATACAGGGGCTACTTTCTCGACAGCTGATTGGATATCACTTTATGCTACCAGGGGGTGGGAAATGATAGGAGGAGGGTTGAGACTGGTTAATTCCCCACCATAGGCTCCATTGTTCCTAATCTCATCCTCTTCATACTGCTGGTCGGCATAATATGCAGTGAGGGTGGGATTCTCTTGTTGGTGTTGCATGGATTGGATGGGAATGGCATTTGTGGGGATTGGGTGAGCCCATTGGGGATGAGGGAAAGTTTGTTGGATGATGGGATGAGTGAAAGTTGGATTTTGTGGTGGGGCCTGGTGAGGCCATTGGGCATGAGGGAAGGTTTGAATCTGACTTTGAGATGTAGGGGTATGGGTAAAATGGGCATGGGTTTGAGCTGGGTATGAGGGTTGTGAATGGGTGAAATTTTGCAGGAATGGTGAAGGGTATTGGTATGAGGTTCCAAGGTTTTGGGCTTGGGCTATGAAGCCTTGGGAGGGTTGGGTTGTGATGCCTTGGTCATGATAGGATTGGGCTATGGGCCATTGGTGGGTTTGGACCGTGGGCCATTGGTGGGTTGGTGGGTCTGACCCATGGGCCCTTGGTGGGTCTTGCCCATTGGGCCTTGGTGGGTCTAGCCCATTGGTCCTTGATGGGTCTGGCCCATTAGCCCTTGATGGGTTCGGGCCATGGGCCCTTGGGTATGGGTGATGGGGTGTTGGGCCATTAGGCCTTGGAGATCATGAGGGGGGGGGGGGTTTGGATGGTGTGAATTATGGGAGGTTGGTGGGAGTCATGGGAGAGAGAGGCATGGAGATTGGCTAGGGTGTGGGATGGGTTCATGGATGTGGGGTGTGGATGAGGAGAGGTATTTTGGGAAGCCTTCCATAAGGAGTAGGCTTGAAATATCTCCTCCATCATAGCCATGGAAGGAGGATCACATGTAGATGGTGGATTCAAGGGGGGGTGAGATGTAGATGGGGGGGATGTGGAGGAAAAATTGGGCATGGCCCTGGTATGATCGGGCATGACCATGGTAGGTGGTGGGAGAGGGGGTGCATGAGAGGGGGCATAGGGAAATGGGGGTGTATTGTGTATGTATGGGGATGATGAAGGGTAAGGTGTAAGTGTTTGGGAAAAATCGGGTATGGCCTCAGTAAAAATGGGCATTACCCGGGCAGATGGGGGGATTGGTGGGGGGTTGCATAGGGTGGAGGTGACATAGGTGAATGAGGGTAGATCGGGCCTATATGGGGAAGATGAAAAATGGGGCATGGATGTGGATGGGGAAAATGGGGTTGGGTTTTGTATGGATGTGGATGGGGAATGTGTTAGATTTGGCATGAGCATGGTTTGGGCAAAAGATGGGGAATGGGGGGTTGAGCTTTGGATGTTTTGGGAGGTAGTAGTGGGGAAGATGGGGGCGCCAAATGGGCCGGTAACAGTAAATGGTGATTGTGTGAGGGGGATGGTAGAAAAAACTTCTCCCGAATGAGAGTGGGTTGGAGAATGTGGCGGGGATGAGTCAGGATCGGTGTAAGCCGGGTCCACTACCCAAGACATTGTTCGTTGGTGGGTTGGGTATGGGTGCCTTGAATAAGGCCCAAAGATTTTCCTCCTTCCCCTAAGGGATGATGGAGGGCAAGGTGATGCCGTTGTGCCGGCACCACAAGAACTTTATTTTTTAGGTTTTTTTTACTTTTAAATTTTTAGGAATTTTTTTTTTTTGTAAAAATAAAGGTTCCAAGGCCTTAGAATTCCCTTCTCGGGTAGCTTTCGTATCCTAATTTAAGACCCGCTACGACGATTCTGAAGCACTTTGAAAGAATCAAAGGAAGACCTTTGATCTATTGAAGGCACAAAAATCGAGGCAAACTACTTGATCTCCCGAAATGAGTCAAAAAGAAGTTACCTTCTTTTAACCGGCGGGGGCATATTGGGTGTCGAAGATGGCAGGGCCCAAACAAAGGTACTAAACACACTAATCGGGGTACTCGGGATGTGGAAAAAGGCCACAGAATCGGGCTGGATCGCACAGATCAACACTGGCACAACTAATACATGCACCAGAGCAAAAGTCCCCTAAATAAGGCTGGCACAACTATTAGTTGCGCCAGTGTATTTCTGGGGATTTTTGCATTGGCGCAACTAATACTTGCGCCAAGTAAAACTGGGTTTCTAGAATACTTGACAGCAGCAGTTTTAGCCCGAATTGAGTCTCTCTTTAGCTTTTTTGTGGAAGCTAGACTTTCGAGAACTGACTGATTTTATATGATCGATTCTCTTCTTACCGCACCTAAAGAATTTGAGTCCGGTATAACTCGCTAACGCGCTCCCCAACGGGTTTTAAGGTTATAGGAATGGGAACCCACCCGATATGCCTCAAGCACAAGCGCCTTCTCAGATACTAAGTGGGCTGGGACTTTTCTGGATCATCACCACTAGGGACTGCCACCATACGAAGACTCAGGTGATTGTATGTGTGCCTAAACCCAACCCTTTAAAAATCTACCCCGTGAAAAAAAATTAATTAAGCTCCCTATTCTTGATTCAATTTTAATTTTTTTCAAAGCCTCTTTTTTTTTATGAAAGTTTTCTTTAATTCAAAGACCGGGGGTGATGATCCCGTGCCGCCACTATAGACCGACGTCCACTGTTGGAATATGCTTGCACAAGTAGGCCCGCCAAACGGTTAAGGCACTTTAAATGACGGAAAATTAAAAAAATTGAAAGACAATACTCAAGTAGGCTCGCAAATCGGCTAAGGCACTAAAATGACGGAAAAGTAAAGAAAATTAAAAGACAATGCGCATGTAGGCCCGCCAATCGGCTAAGGCTCGTAAATGACGTAAGAGTAGGGGTAAGTAAAATAACTTAATCGGAGGGGTGAGTAAAAATAAAATAAAAAATAGTAATAAAAGGTTAGTAAAAATTAAAAATAAAAAGGCCAAGTTCAAGGGGAAGCTCTACAAGCTAATCCCCAGTAGAGTCGCCATCTGTGCAACCATGGGATTTTTGAGGATCCCGTCGCTGCGATGCGCTCGTTAACAAAAAATATAGTCGCCACCCAGAGCTTTTGGTGTCCCGAGAAACCTAGTTTATTTTTATGAGCACTGAAGTGCTAAAAATATGAATTTAAATCCAATCCACACCAAAGGCTCTTGGGTAGGGGCTTCGGTTATCGATCGAAAAGGTGTTAGGCACCCGATCAACCTGCTTAACATGGTCTCTACTAATGCCCAACATAAAAATAAAGTAAAAGAAAAGAAAATGGCTTCCTCTTACCCAAATGGGCCTTAAATCCTATTTGTGCCCCTCCGTTCCTACCAAAAATTTGGTGGTGTAACGGCACAAATGGGAGGATGGGAAGAGCTAAAGAAGAGATAGGAGAAGAAAGGGGAGAGCTGGAGCTCTCGAGCCCATGCAGCACCATAGGAGAGCCTTACGTTGGCTTGCTTTGATGAGCTTTTGAAGGTTTGAATGATGGAAAAAGGGGTTCTAACTCCTAAGGCTTGAAGCTAAGAGATAGAGAGGGAAGGCTAAGGGATTACACACACCAAACCTAAAGGCTTTTAGTGAAATGCTAAGGTCTAAGGGATCTTTTTGAAATATGGAATTTGTATAAGAAGTGTGCACCAAAGGGAGAAAGACCTTCTCACTTTAAGCTCTTTTTCTCTTAGGCCAAAATTCTCAACCTTTAATCCAAGGGGAGGGGGGCTCTATTTATATGAAAAGGGTAGGTTAGGAGGCTACTTAGAAGCTAATTAGGGTTAGCAATTAGGTAATAGGCAATCTAAGGTTTTTGAGATTTTTTAGAGCTTGGAGAAGAGAGATTTTGATTTAATGGTAGATGATAGGGTGGTGACTTGAATGACAAAAGGGAGATAACCTAAGCTAATAGGGTCACTAGGGTCCTAAAGAAACACACCCGAGACTTTCGGATGGTCCACAAGTCAAACCCTCAATGTCAATTTTACCATTTTTTGAAAGAAAACTAGGCCCAAACTGTTGGAAGTTGAAGACTTGCAGGGGCCCAGTCCTGTTTTGCAATTTCCTGCATAAATCCGCGATCTTCATTTGGCCATAACTTTTGATGTATAACTCTGATTGATGCGATTTTTAGCTTGTTGGAAAGCTGAGGAAGTACTATTTTCAATGATATATAGCTCAGCTTTAGAATAGCTTTATATAAATTTTGGCATTGCTCTCTTTAACCACTACTTAGGAGGGTTCGAAACTATCTCTATGGGTCCGATTTTATAATTTCCTATACAAATCTGTGATCTTCATTTTGCCATAACTTTTGATGTACAACTCTAAATTAGCCGATTCTTAGTTTTTTGGAAAGATGGGAAGCTCTACTTTCCAAAAATATATGCCTTAGGTCAAGCAACTATCTATAAAAATATTGGCACTCCTTTTTCTAACTGCTATTCACGGGGGTTTGAATTGTGCCCTAGAAGGGTTCTAATAGGTCTGGGAAGGCTATGGCTGGAAGGGTTTGGGATGATTCCTAAGAGTTTTGGGATGATTCTTAAGAGTTTGAAAGGGTTCTATACATGCCATCAAAATCTCAAAGGCACGCCTCTCTCAAAATGTGTTTCGATCGGGCCTTGGGCCAAATTTGGGTGTCTACACCCTCAGATGTATCGTCGTAAATGACCTAGCACTTGCCGATGGTGTACTTAGGCATTGGGAGTTTGAGAACTATCTTCAAAATATGTGACATAAAAAAATGAGAAGTTTAGAGAAGAATCTACTAATAATAGGAGAGGCATCGCTTCCATATACAGGTGCAAGCGCCTCAAATGTTGGAGCGTCGAAACTCCAAAAGTTAGAGCAGTGAGGCGCCCCCGCCCATATATGGGCGCAAAAGCTTCATCTATGGAAGGGATGGTGCTTCTATTCACCATTTTAAAAATGGGATGAAAATAAAATGACACTCACCTTATTTGTTACTAGATGCAGAAATAGGTTTTCGCCGCTTTGATATATCTTACTGTGCTCTGAGAAGATAAAATTGGGAGGGCAAAGGAGAAAAATAATTTATGAATTTGTAATTCACAAAATTCCCACCTTAAATATTTTTCTCGAATGAGAATAATGGCCATTACATAACACGATGTAAGGCGTCGTAATCCTATCCACCCCACCCCGCTCGTCATTTAATGTTCTGACAATGGTAATAAATGAAATACGTTTGGGGGTTGCTTCACACAAAATGGTCTTAGGAGTCAAAATTTGAGGCCCTTCATATCATGTACAGAGTGCTAACGCTTCCTTCTCATCATAGAAGTGCTAATAGAAGATAGCACCAGTGCTTCTTACCTGAGCACTAATGCTTCTCAGGGGGAGCAAAACTTCCTCTGACGGAAGGGCCATTAATCTTCAACATTTGAGCAATAAATGCTAAACATTTTGCCAATTAATGAACTCCCCGAAGGGGTCTCTCAAAAAGACAATTCAAATGGTAATGATTACCATTGAGAACCATAAAGTCATGTCCCACTTCTCATTTAATATTCTGACGATAGTAATAAATAAAGTAAGGTCGGACGCACTACGTGTCATAAGGGAGGCGTCTTCCATTTCATAAAGGGAGAGCGCAAATGCTTCGTACTGAAGCGTAAACGCAACGTGCACATGCGATCTCCCCAATGAAGCACCTTAAATGGTAATTTTCAAATGTAATGATCACCATTGTAAATCACGATATCATGCACTGCTTTTAATTAATGATATTATATTAGGCATCACGATAGCATGTCGTATAGGAAGTGCAATCGCCTCCTTCATAGAAGTGTAAGTGCTTCGAATCAGGTGGTCTTCTCGTATGTCTTTTCAAATATAATCATGATAAAATTACAATATCAGGCATAGACTCCCAGCGTCTCGCCACTCTTTGCCTTTCTGATTCTGTCAGTGTCAGTGGTAACCATGGTTAAAGTATGGTGAAATTAAGAAAAGGAGGGACTATCGCATCAGCGACAGAGGCGCTACGTGTCGAGCTCCTATCAATATGCATAGAGATATCTCTAAGCCCGAGCACATATCCCCGACCCTCTATATATATAGGGAGCCAGTGGAGATCAATGTGGCATCCAAAATACTATTTGGGTGGGGACGACTTAGATTAATTCCCCAAAAAGAGATTTCAAAAAATTTCTTTTTAAGGCCTCTGTCAAAGTACTAATTTTAATGGTTTAAATTTTAAAGGTCAAAAAATACATGGTGTAGATGAGTTTCCAAATTTTGTTTTTCCTAAATATGATCTAAGCAATGCATCCATGCTCTGTGTACGATCAATTTGGTGTCATGTTGCCAATTAGAGGTTTCCTCAATCTTGGAGGACGCTTGAGTGTCCTCCAATGGAGGACAAACACCTTTTCCATATATATATATATATATATATATATATATAGAGAGAGAGAGAGAGAGAGAGAGAGGGTCGGGGATATGCACCCTAGCGTAGAGATATCTCTATGCCAATTGATATGGGCGCGACACGTTGCGCCCTTTTTTGTGAAATGATGGTGGCATGGGGCCCACTTTACTAACTAGGGTTACACTTTTAAAATATTTTAAAAGTTAAATACCTTTCCAGCCATCATTCTTGACTTTTTAAAAGTCACTTTATTTTTTCTTTCTTCTCTTCATTTTTCTAAGAAAGTGTTAGACTAACTTTTCCAGGTATATTTTACTTAAAATGAGGTGTCAAGACTTGAATAGTGAAGCGTCGGCACCCGAAAATGACGACACGCAGTGGCGAAGTGTCAGCGCCTCGTTTTAGGGGTGCCGAAGCCTCACAATATATATATATATATATATATATATATATATATATATTTATTTATTTATTTATCGAAGCATCAGCCCCTCGACGCTTATCTAATTTTATTTTATTTTTTTAAATCGAAGCCCAGGGGCCTTGATAGGCACCCTTGAAATGAGGCGCTAGCGCCCCATTTTTAAAAAAATTTTATTTTAGTGAACGACCATGTTGGTACGCGCTTTTTCTAGGTTCCTCTCGGTCCCCGAAAAGAGTGGCCCAATTTGGTCTATGTGGACTCCGACGTATGGCGATTGATGGTAAGTTAAAAGTATAGAAATAAAAATATAAATTCTAGGAAGAAAATACCTGGTTCATTGCGATTAGGGCTATCAATGGGCTAGGCTAGCCAGGATTTTGGCCCGCACCCGACCCGAAAAAAGTGGTATTTTTTATTAAGCAAACCCGGCCTTGTATCGGATAGGCCTAAGCATGTTGCAACCCAGATAAATCCGAGCCGGGCTTGGGTTGAGTGTTGCAACATCCGGCCAGCACCCGGCTCGGATATTATATATATATATATTTAAAATTATAATTTTTTTTATATAAATGATTTACTTAAATGCCCTGAGATTAAACCGTTGAACGGTTTAAACTTGGGGCATTTAAGTCAAAAGCGGAATAACCTTGTGTATATATTTTTTGGTTGGACAAATTGGATGACTTAAATTATTTTCAAGCAACCATTGCATAGCTTTTTAGCAACACAACTTGGATGACTTGTTAATAAATTTTCAAGTAATCGTTGTCCGTTAGAACCATTCTGCAACAAATTAAAATAAAATATTTGAATAAAATTATGTACCTGAGCCTCTATAATGGTAATATAATTATTTAATTAAAATTTTAACCTTCTTCAAACTTTTATTAGAAAAAAAATAACCCAACCCAATTTTATTAGACAAAATAGCCCCAAAAAATAGCCTAACCAAATTTTATTAAAAAAAAAAAATAGTCGAAAAAAAGCCAGGAAAAACACCCAAGCCCGGCCTGGCCTGGTAGGGGCCGGACTTGGGTTAAGTACATCGTAGCCTGAGTTGGGGCTAGGCTAAAAAAATTGGGAACCCGGCCCGGGTAGGTTAGGGCCGATTGAACCCCAACCCGGCCCGGGTAGGTTAGGGCCGATTGAACCCCAACCCGGCCCTAATCCGACCCATTGAGAGCCCTAGTTGCGATCGCCAGCTGCAGATATTTATCGACGCTGCAACACATCACTGATCACACCTTTTCGGGGTGTGGGTTCGACTTCTTTACTGAATCATCAGCATGCCGATATCAGCAGCATTGGGTCACCTGGGTGTTTAGTTTATTTTGATTTTTGCTGGTCCTACTCTGAGTCTGGTTGCTTTAGTGCTTCTAATCCTACCGAGAATCTAATTATCCTAAAAGTTTTAATTATTCTAAAAGTTTAATTGAACTAGTCTTCTAATCCTATTAGGAGTTTTAATTGATCTAAAAATACTAATCTTACTGGGATTCTAACTATCTTAAGAGTCCTAATCTTATTAGAAGTCTAATTAATATTAGCCTCCTAATTCTATTAAGAGTCTAATTAATCTAAGTATCCCGATTAACTCAAATATCCTAATTCTATCATAACTTTAATTAATTTAAGTATCCTACCTCTATTAGACCTCTAATTAATTTAAGTATCCTACTCCTATTAGAACTTTAATTAATTAAAGTATTCTAATTCTATTAGAACTTTAATTAACATAAGTATTCTAATTCTATTAGAACTCGAATTAATTTATGTATTCTAATTCTTACTAAAAGTCTAATTAAATTAAATATCCTAATTCTATTAGAAGTCTAATTATTTTAAATATTCTATTTATACTAGAAATCTAATTATTTTAGGTTTCCTACTTCTATTAGAAATCTAAAAAAGGGTGGCTTGGGCCTGCTATGCTAAGGAGGATCGGCCCCGTTCCCGGGTACCCTCCGTAAGCTCCCTTGGGCAAATCAGTTGGCTAAGGGTCATTTTAAAAGTAATATTAATTGAAAAACTGATTTTTGTATTGGGAAGTTGGATTTTAAAAATGAAAAGATTTTTTTAAGGTTAAGATTAGAGTATAAGAATTGTAAACTAGAAGGGATTAAAACTAGAATTAAGAATAAATGCTACGAGCTAAAATAATTAAAAAAACTAAGGATTGGTTCTAGAGATTAAGAACCAAAGGCTAAAACTAAAAACTGTCTCTAGAAATTAAGATGTAGAACCCGAGATGAGAAACTTACGGATTTGAATTTGAAGAGTAAGAATTAAAATTGAAGATCTAAAAAATTGAAAGATTATAAACTAGAAGAGAAAAAACTAGAAACTAGGAAAAGAACTAAAATTTAAAACTAAAACTAAAACCTATAATGGAAATTTAAGGATTGAAAGCTAAGAATTGGTTCTAGAAGCTAAGAACCAGGGATTAAGAAGTAGAATTAGACACTAAAATTAAAACCTAAAATCTAAGACTAGAAATAAAATTATAAGATCTAGGAACTTAAGAACTAAAACTAGAACTTAAGAACTAGAACCTAGAACTAGAAAAGGAAATTAAAGACTAGAATTAAGAAGTTACCTAGGCGCCGGAGAGAATGTCGATATTCCTAAGCTTAGAAGAAAGGAACTCGAAAACTCGATTTCTTTATATTTTGAAGTGTGGGGTAAGGGGATCTATTTATAGGTATTTGGAAAATTGTGCGCCCTGTGGGAGGTGTGCAATTGGCCGGTCAAATCTGATTACGTGCCCTATCTAGTGCACATAATCAGATTATGAGCTCTATCCCAGGCGCATAATCACTCTGAGTTGGAGACCTACTCAGTGAGCGACTGGCTGACTGGCTCAGCTGGGTTTCTGAGTTCTAATCATATTAGAACTAATTGCACGCCCTTTTGGGAGCGTGTAATTCGATTAAGCGACACGTCAGTTGCGCTTAATCGAGGAGTTCAAGTGATCAAGGGAACTAGAGACCTGGTCAAAAGTAGACCAATTATGCACGGGTGGTGGGGTGCGTAATCAATTTCACACCCTCTCCTAGGTGCGAAATCGAATCCTAAGGTGGTCCGCAGGAAAGTATACCTGGTCCAAATTTGACCAATTGCGCGCCCACTATGTGGCACTCAATCGAATTGCGTGTGCTATATAGAGCACAGAATTCAGGATTCTCCCCGGGCTAAGTCGGGTCTGAACCATAGGGCTATTGTTTCAGCCTGTGCTTCGACTATATACTATTGTTTCAATATATAGTCTCCGTATTAGGGTTGTGGGGCCTGAGCCACAAAACTATTGTTTCAGCCTGTGTTCAGCCATATACTATTATTTCAGTATATGGTCCCCGTATTAGTGTCTTGAGGCTTTCAGAAAAGGTGAGCCCTTTCTAAAAGTCATGGGCAAGGTCAAAGTTTGACCAAACAAGTTTGTATACTCCGAGAAGAAAAATTGGGATATCTATAGATGCCCCTCTTCAGTGCTTTCTTGCGAAGTAAGAATGAGTCAAAGAAGTAGGCACCTCTCTTCGAGGTGCCTTATCGTTTCTCTCGGGAAATAACAAATGTGGATTGGGGGTCCCGACATGAAATGCTTGGCTTTCTTATCTATCAGCACAAGCTAAGATGGAGCATTTGAGGGCCCAGTGGTAACTGTCGAAAGGCGTATTCCATGCCGTGGATGCGAGGGGCATCCCGTCGCATATCGTGACCTGCTGCGAGTAACAATCAATGGGGGAAATCAACATATCCTAATCTGTGGGTGCAAGGGGCATCCCGTCGCATGGCGTGACTTACTACAAGGGGCAGTCAAACAGTAGGAGAATCATCATATCCTCATCTGCGAGTGCAAGGGGCATCCCGTTGCATGGTGCGACTTGCGGGAAGGGGCAGTTAAACAATGGGAAAATGACGCAGTCGAGGTATTGGAGGGCATCATACGAATGTTCAGAGACAAGGTCAAGTGACCTGATAATAATATGTAATATCATGTAATGGCAAAGGCTTTCACAGATTATGTCAGACTGGGCGCGCCATTGCTCACACCAATGACGCGTCAAGTGTCCCTTTCCAGTGGACATTTGTGATTTCTCAGAATTGAGCATACTTAGTGTTAGGTTTCGCAGGGGAAAGAATAGATTGGAGTGATGAGGAGTTAATTTTGATAGATATGAGAACTTATTTATTATTTTTCTTTTGTTTGAGTTTTTTTTTTTTTTGTTTTTTTTTTTTTTTTTAAAGAATATATATATATATATATATATATATATATTTTGGAGATTTGGAGATTTTAACTTAAGATCAATTCGGTGGTAAATATATGGAAAATATGGCTTTCAAGAAGTCGTTGAGCAGATCCACCGATACGGGATTTGTGGACCCGAAAGTTTGTGTAGTTGTCAAGACGACACTTCGTATGTCGAATACTCCGTCTGGCCTTCTCGTGAATACTGATGATTGTCTCTTATGGGAGGACTACAGTGATTCGCGAGTTGAGAGAGACGAGTTTTGAAAACTTTTGGCTTAATCTTAGCTAACTATAGTTTATAAGGAATATCGAGTAAAAGAAGGGGTATTTTATTTACCTGATTTATTGTCGGCGGGAGGCTTTTGCTTGTGGTGGGACTCGCTTGCTGTTGCTCTCGTGGTTGTGTCGTGATGGGAATACGGGCGGCTCCTTCTGGTTCCTTCGTTAAAGGTTATGCGACAAGACAGGAGTGTCTGAAGGTGGAGTCGCTGAGGGGGATTTGAGCTCTTTGTGGAAGCATGAGAAATCACACTACTACCCACATCATTCATATCAATGGGCGTTGCTGACTTTGGGCTGCTGAGACTTTGTGTGACTTTTTCCACATGAACTCAAAGCCTTCTTGTTGGTGTTTATGCTTCGTCAAGGTGACTTCCTGTGCCGCTTGATATCCCGGTGGGAGTGTCGTGATGGGACATTTTGGAGGGCTGTGGTTTGCATTAGGACATTGGTTCCACCACCCCTTTCTACAGTATCTATTGTGATGGGACATTAGAGGGTCACGTGATGGGACATCAGAGGGTCTATCCTTCCCTTCGCTAATTGTTGTAGTGGGGGACTTATGGTTTCCAGTGTGATGGGATGTTTGAATTGCCTAATGGGATCTTCGGATAGCCTGAAGAGATGTGATGGCCCTAGAATTCCGTACCAAAAACCCGCACTGTCGGATCATACACACAAGATCCGATCACAGTGATACTATGGTATCGATGTACAACATCACTCCCCGATAGCTCGATCATTCCTCACATTTAAATAATAGAAAGGATCGGGCCATCGCACACTGGTAAGCTTACAAATGCAAAAGTAAAGTGCATGAACGGAAGCATAATAGAGTTATAGCGATAACAAAATGACAAAAGAAACCACGTCTAGCTATTATGCACACATGCTCAAAAGATTATAAAACAGCCACCGATGAAGGCCGACCTCCATCTAAACAGTGGATCAAAATATATGTAATATTTAATTACACATCTTCATATACTGTTTAATCAAAAAGTCTCAAGAAGGAAACTGTTACCGTTCCACACTAGCAACTAGGGGAAATGCTCTTCGGGCAAGTCCTCCTCAGCAAGATTGTAATTTGGATCCTCTTCTCTTTCAGGATCACGCTCCAAAGGCACTCTTGCAGCTGTGACATATAGTCAAGGGGTGAGCTTCATCCAAGCTCAATAAGGAAAATACTATGCTAAATCACACCTTATCATTTTAGTTCTTGTTCTTGATGCATAAGTAAAACAATTGAAAAATTGCATTATATCATATCAAAATAAAGCGATTTCAGAATAACAAAATTTTCATAATTTCCACAAGTCAAATCATGATTGCTAGCAAACGTGCTTATGCAATGCATATCAAGAGAAGAAATCAAACACGAAATTGAATCATGCCAATAGAGCGAACATGAATATATGAGATCAAGATTCAAAGCAAACTGAAATCATGATGTAGCATATCACATAGCATGGTTCAAGACATATCATATGAAATGGCATTAGGGTAAGTATCCCGCATTAGGGAACAGAGCAGTCTATAGTAGGACACAAGGTTGTAACCACGGGGACTCCACCCCTCTCTTGGAGACTCCACTCCCCTTACGACTAACACAACTTGGAAACAAGTCACATGGCAAAGCATCCCGTATTAGGGAACTGAGCAACCTATATTAGGACACATGGTTGTAACCCCGGGGACTCCACCCCTCTCATGGAGGCTCCACCCCTCATTGCACATGCTCATAGGATCACATCACATGGACACATAACGAGGAAGCATATCATAGAGCATAATAAGACAAGAACACGATGAATCAAGCATAATGCGAATATAATGCAGTGTCAAGATTGCGTGTACTAAATCATGCAAAGCTTGTGCGAAAAGAATAACAAATCTTCACATTCGCAAGTTTCAAGATACAAATATCTCTATTTTTGCGGAAACATAACCATTGGTAAATCACATCATAAACATGCTTTCAAGAGAACATATAATCAGGCAAGGTATTTTCCTTACTTTAAATCTCATCAAGCACACGTGTCACGTCTCATGAATCTGACGAGCTTGACAATAGTGTGCCTCCGTGTGTTAATCCTAAAATCATGATGCCCAACAAATTTCTTAATTATCTGGGTCAAACACGCTTAATCACATAGGGCTTACAAGCACACAAGTGTAATTAAGTCAAAATAGGGGTTCCTGCTCGAGCGAACCTCCAATGGTTCCAATAATCACGCTCGAGCGGCTTCTACCCGAGTGGAATAAGCCTAGGGATCCCGCTCGAGTGTAGGCTTCTGGTGATTTCCCACTCGAGCGCTCCCATTCCCGGTCGAGTGTATTCCCAGTACAATCGGTTTTGTCTTAAGCGATTTAAGCTTATGATTCCAGCTCGAATGTATGCCTTAAGGTCCCTTTCCGCTCGAGCATATTCCTAGTACAATCCTGCAATTTACGCTCGAGCGATTTTGTCCTGAGTGATTTAAGCTTATGATTCCCGCTCGAGCGTACGCCTTCAGGTCTCTTTCCGCTCGAGCGTTGTTTCAGTACAACCACCCATATCACTCTCAAGCGGCTTTCTCTCGAGCAATTTAAGCCTAAGATTTCTGCTCGAGCGTAGGCTTCAGATGGTATTCCACTCGAGCGGTTTTGATTATGCTCGAGCGCACTATACAGACCTATTCTCTTTAACAGTTCATCATCTCAGCTCGAGCCGACCTTTATGGCTTCCCAAGTGGGTTCAAAAAACATCATACACATTCAAAATGAGGTATCACTCATATACGAGACTCCCCTCTCTAATACAATCACTTCGCACACCAAAAACCCATGTATTCTTGAGTCTTAAATTTGTAATTTATCCCCAATTTCACTACACGTGCAAGGGTTTCAATGATCGAACACAATGTTGCCCTTCACGCGATTCGCACGCATTCAATCCTTGAAAACTTTGCATGTGGCCTCAATTATCACTACTTAGCAATAATACTCTGTTTCTAAGACACAACACAAGTGTTAAGAGGGTTACCTTTATTAGCTTTCCTCGCATTCGAAGATATACGTCATGTTTGTGTTGGATCAACGCTATTGGAATACTGATTCAACGATCCGATTCGATACTCTCCACGTTAATTGAGTAAACCACCGAGTGTAGGGCTCCCAGAGATTAAAAAGAAAGGTTTCTCCTTGAAACAGAAGGGATCTTATGATAAATTGGGGTTTAGGCTTCAAGAATCACACAGGGGAAAGGGCAATGGTTCACTTCCTCTCTCGGTTCTTCCTCACGCACAGTCGGCTTTCTCACAATGCAAATGATTTACATGGTGAAGTGAAGAGGAATAAATAGAAGGAGGTCAGGTTAGGTGTGTGGCTCTTATACCCCATAACTTGTGTATAAGAAATCACTTGTCTCCTATTTCATGGGCTCGAAATGCCCCGGTCCGAATGGGTCTTAACCCAATCTCAATCTCTCATAGGTCCTAGTGGCCTGATGGTTCTACCGGGTCATAAGTGACCAGTTTTCCCCCTTAGATCTTGCATTCGTGGTGATTCAAATAGGGATTTAATTCCTCAAATAGATCCAAGATGGGTTTAATTTCCAATGGGGTCTGTGGGCTTATGTCCAAATAGGTCTCAGTTCAATTTGTTCCCATATGGGTTTCAAGTGTACTAGGGTCTAAGCAGGTCCTTCCTGTTCAAGGTCCAGTGATCTGTGACACACCACATCTCTGGATTTCACTTGTGTGATATTACGGGGTGTCACATCCTCCCCTCCTTATACGAATTTTCTTCCTTAAAAATTGAAGGAAGTAGTCGGGGAAAGACAACTAAATTGGTAACTCTTGCTAAGTTTTAAAGGATGTTATTGGACCTTTTCCTATGCATTTGATTACTAGTGTGTGGAAGGTTCTAAAGGTTTCACTGCCCATTCTATTGTAAACACCAAGGGCAATTAGTGTATTGAAATGTTTGTCTATCAGCGTGTAATATCGACACAAAACAATTTACAGGAATGCCTAATTTACTAAGTAATTACAAGTTCTTATCAAATCATTGCAAAGGTATACAAAATGCAATAGTTAGGAGTATTGATGCTATTACCAATATCTATTTTATCGACCTACTAACATCACCACAAGATTTTTAGTCACGGGATTGTAAATTGCAAAGATGTAATAGCGTTACCTGGCATTAGCTAGCAGTTTACTAGCACATTTGCATCATAGGATTAGTAAAATACTCAGTGTCACAGATACTGCGATTGAGCATGCTATTGAATTTTAGGCTCACCTGGCAGATCTGCGGCCTGCTCCTCGCTATGCCTTGGTCCAGAGGTCGAAGGACCAGCACCCGACGTGGAGGCTCCTTGAGTAACCTCGAAGTGTAGTCTGAGGTGTACATCCTCGCATGAGCCCCAAAAGGCGTTTGTGCTGTCGGGTAGGCCTTCTCAATGAGGCGCATAAGAATTTCCTCATGAAAGTGAAGCCTTTGGTGAAGCATGTGGTGGTAGCCGTGTAATGTGGACATTTGGCGGTTAAATTCAACAAGTGAGAGGAAATCTCCTTGAGGTGCTTGCGGTGGCTAGATGGGAGGTTGCTAAGTGCCCTCGACTATGGGTTCAGTTTGGGCAGACCCTCTTGTCGTCGGAGGCGTCTATTTTTAGCGCTGAGTCGCAAGGTTTTCAATGTCCAGCTCCAATCACGCAATGGCCATTGACGGACATTATCAGTACGCTTTTCCTCACCCAGAAAAATTTGGTATGGTTCATCATCCTCAGTATCACCATGGCCTTCTAACATTCGGGAAATGAGGTGGGCATAGGGCATGTAATTTATTATTTTATTTTGGGGCTGTGCTTAGCATATGATCATGGGCATGTATTATGCCTTGAAAAATTAGTTTAGGGGCATTAAACCAACTCTCCCCGTGTGCTGAGTATAGTGCTTGTAACAGGGGTCCTCTCTGCTCTTGCTCATGCTGAAGCGGGTAAAGGTTCTCTCAGAATATGTCATCTAGTGGCCACATTTCAAGTGGCAATTAGGCTTGACGAATAGCACCATTGACCACTAGACCGTCATCTGCAATTTTCTTGGCAATGATGTGTATTGGGGTGTCCTTGAGGTGTGGCTGGTACAGGCCTAGGCTGACATGGAAGTCTATAGCACAACCAATGGTGTTAGCAACGTCGAGGACGCCAATCTGGAAGGTTCGGTCATCGATTTTTGTGGTGAGTGTTCCGACATTGTCGCCGGCTCCGACTTCCATGTTTTGGTAGAACAAGCAAACGAGTCATAGATAATAGTGTGTGTGAAAAGGTTGGATCAAGACCTCTAATTTTGCTCAACGTATATAGTTAAGTGCCCATGCGGTAGTGTCTTGGTCAATAAACAGGTCTTAGTTCAAAGACCACTCAGGTTCAAAGGTTTTGTTAGCCCACCATGCGGCTGGCTGCTATAAGGTCGGTTCTGAGGTCGGTTCCAGAATGTTCTTTGATTTCTTCGAAGCATGTGGCTTTGGGGTCGATGATTTAGAAGGTTTTGAGACCGTTATCTTCTTTGAAGCCATAGATTTAAGGAAGCAAGAGAATTCCAAAAAATTGAAAAGAAAGAGGGGTTTCTAGGGTTTTACCGCTTAAAAGAAAAATGTGCATGAGATCTAGGGCTGAAATCCGGAGAGTTCTTACACGAGCATGTCGAAATGGCATTCCTTGGAGCAGATTTGAGCTTCTTCTTGCGGAGGAAGGGAGAGAACGAGCTTGAGAGTGTTTTGAAATGTCGCAGGAATCTGCCCTATTTATAGATTCGATGGCCGCTCGAGCAGTCTCAAAGTACGCTCGACGTATTTTAAGTGGATGCTCGAGCTGTAAATGCACGCTCGAGCGGGCGAGATTGTGTGTGATAGCTTTAAGTTAGTGCTTCGAAATGCTATGTATGATACCTTTGTTAGTATTTATAAACTAACCTTCCTCATTGC
The DNA here is from genome assembly GCA_021018995.1 of Chloranthus sessilifolius. NCBI lineage: Eukaryota > Viridiplantae > Streptophyta > Magnoliopsida > Chloranthales > Chloranthaceae > Chloranthus > Chloranthus sessilifolius. Next base: position 53,854,603 of record CM037592.1, on the reverse strand, counting down.
AGCCTATAATGGTAAAAATTTGTCATTCATTCAAGTTCCCATACCTTCAAAACTTCTTTCAATGGATTACACTAGTTTTGAACTTAACAATTATACACAAACAGGTTCGGGTATTGATCACAAATCTCTGCTTCTCGTTCCCATGTCGCTTCCGCGTCGGAATGGTTGCGCCACTGAACTAGAACAAGCGAAATACTATTGGTCCTCAAAATTTGCTCTTTGCGATCCAACACCTTCACCGGTTCCTCTATCAGTGTCAAGTTTTCTTGCACTTTGATAGGCTGATAGTCTAACACATGTGTTGGGTCTCTAACATACTTTCTTAGCATCGATACATGGAAGATGCTGTGAATGCTTGACAGCTGCGGTGGCAGAGCGATGCGATAAGCTACCTCACACGGCCTAAAATTTCAAAAGGACCTATGTACCATGAGCAGAGCTTCCTCATTTACAAAATCTCATCACACCCTTGGTTGGCAAAATTTTAAAAAAAATGTGGTCTCCCACCTGAAAAGAAATTAGTTGTTAGCTCTGTGCTGTTTAGGTTGAAAGATAGCAGTCTTAAGCATAAGATCACTTGAAATTCTACATTTATTCTCTTAAGATCCACAAAACTCTTCTGACGATTTTAGGCAACTTTCAAGCGGTCGTGTATGAGTTGAACCGTTGCATTGGTGCTCTCAATAAGTTCTGGGCCTAATAAAACACGCTCTCCAACCTCTTCCCAATTGAGTGGAGATTTACATCGCGACCATAAAGCGCTTCGAAAGGAGACATGCCGATACTTGCCTGGTGATTATTGTTGCAGGAGAATTCAACTAATGGTAGATGTTTATCCCATGCCCCTTGGAAATCTAACATACAGGCCCTGAGCATATCTTCTATCACTTGATTCACTCTTTTGGTTTGTCCAACGGTTTGTGGGTGAAAGGCTGAGCTGAATTCTAGTTTGGAACCCATTTCCTCTTGGAAACACTGCCAAAAGTGGGATGTATATAGGGGGTTGCGATCTGAAATGATGCTTGAAGGTATTCCATGCAGCCTTATAATCTCTTTCAAATATAACTTAGCAAGTTTGCTCGCAGTGTAGTGGGTGCTGTATGGAAGGAAGTGTGCTGACTTGGTTAAGCGGTCAACAACCACCCATATTGCTTTGTACCCTTTTTGTGTTCTTGGCAGCCTGAGTATGAAATCCATAGAAATATTTCCCCATTTCCATTTAGGTACAGGTAGGGCCTATAACAAGCCAACAGGGTGTCTATGGTCTACTTTAACTTGTTGGCAGATCAAACACTTGACTACGTTCTTTGTCACATCTCTTTTCATTCCCTTCCACCAAACATTTTTCTTCATGTCGAGGTACATTTTGGTACTACCCGGATGGATGGAGTATGCAGATTTATGAGCTTCTTCTAATATCTCTTGCCATAATGCAACATCGGCTAGGACACAAACTCGGCCTCTGAACAATTGGGAACCATCAACTTTAACTAGAAGTCTGATTGATTTCCACTAGTTATCCCCTACCTGATAGTCTCAAGCTCTGGATCTTTGAATTGGCTTTCTCTAATCCTATCAAAGTGGATCGATTTGATCTTGATATTTGCTAAAAGTGTTCCCGATTCCTTCACTTTGAACACCGTGTGACTTGAGGTTAAGTCCTCAAGCAATTTCCACCTATGAATTCTGGCCACAACGTGTGACAACTGAGCAGTCGATTTTCGACTAAGCGCATCGGCTACCACATTTACTTTTCCTGGATGGTACTGGATGACGCAGTCATAGTCCTTCAAAAATTTTATCCACCTTCTTAGCCTCATATTTAGATCCTTCTGTGTGAACAAGTATTTTAGGCACTTGTGGTCAGTGAAAATTTTAAAGGTTTCACCATAGAGATAATGCCTCCATATCTTCAAAGCAAAAATGATCGCTGCAAGCTCCAAGTCATGTGTGGGGTAGTTTTTCTCATGGTCCTTCAACTGTCTTGAACCATAAACAACAACTCGCTCATGTTGATTTAGTACACAACCAAGACCGGTGTGAGATGCATCGGTAAATAGTACGAATCCTCCACTGCCAGATGGTATGATTAGCACAGGTGTAGAGGTCAATCTTTTCTTGAGCTCTTGAAAGCTCTTCTCACACGCATCGGTTCACTCAAATTTGACGTTCTTTCGAGTGAGTTGCGTGAGCGGTCCAGCTATATTCAAGAACCCTTCTATGAATAGACGGTAGTAACCGACTAGTCCGAGAAAGCTACGAATCTTGGTGACTGTTCTGGGCTGTTCCCATTTCAACACAGCTTCTATCTTAGATGGATCCACTTTTACACCCGATTCTAAATAATGTGTCCCAGAAAGCTCACCTGTTCTAGCCAAAACTCACATTTGCTGAGCTTTGCATATAACTGAGAGTCACGTAGCATTTGTAATGCTAAATGCAAATATTGCTCGTGTGCCTCTCGTGTCTTTGAGTACACAAGGATGTCATTGATGAAGACGACCACACATTGATCCAGGTATGGCTTGAACACTCAATTCATGAGGTCCATGAACGATGCGGGTGCATTTATCAGCCCGAAAGGCATCATGAGAAATTCGTAATGGCCATACCTTGTGCAGAAGGATGTTTTTGGAACATCTTGAGCTCTCACCTTCATCTGATGGTAACTAGATCATAGGTCTATCTTAGAAAAGAATTTCACTCCTTGCAATTGGTCGAAAAGGTCATCAATTCTTGGGAGCGGGTACCGGTTCTTTATGGTAAACTTATTTAATTATCGGTAGTCGATGCACAGTTGCATAGACCCGTCCTTTTTCCTGACAAATAGCACCGATGCTTCCCATGGAAACACACTCGGCCGAATAAATCCCTTATCAAGTAACTCTTGCAACTGCTCCTTTAACTCTTTCAACTCGACCGGTGCCATTCGGTATGGAGCCTTTGGTACTGGTTCAGTGTCAGGAGCTAAGTCGATTGTAAATTTGACTTCTCTTTCTAGCAGTAAACCCGACAACTCATCAGGGAACTCACAGGTGATCGGAATGGTAACAATGTTAACCTTCTCATCCTTTTGTCCTTGGATGAAGGCAAGGTGTCCTTGACATCCCTTATTGATCAGTCGTTTAGCTCGAATGGCGGATCTAAAAGGCACGATGGCTGGTTAGATGCCAATAAACTTAAAAGGCCTACCCCTCTGGGGTAGAGAGTGACTACATTCTCCAAACAATCTACCTTAGCTCACAGTTTAGTTAGCCAATCCATGCCAAGGATTGCATCAAACCCTTGCATTTCGAGCAAGATCATATTAGCCATTATTTGACAATGTGCCATGGTGACTATGACTGATCGGCACACGGTATCCGTATTTACTGGATTTCCCGTCAGAGTCGAGACTGCTAAAACAAAATCCAAAGGCTCAGGTGTAAAGCCTATCTCCTTGGCAAAATGTGGTGTAATAAATGAGTGCGTAGACCCAGGGTCTATTAATACCAGTGCCTTGTGGTTACATATGTCACTTTCTTTATTCAAATGGATGACACCTAGATTCAATAGACACTATCAACTTAGTTGGGTATATGACATGATGTGGTATAAAGTAAAATAACTGTAAGGATTATTCTATAGATGCACCTTCTTTATCTAAAATGCAAGAAGATAATTTGATAGTTTCACAAGAAACATTATACCTTGGATGATTTCATTGCTTGGTTGGGTATCATGTGCAGAAATTGCATATGCCCGGCCTTGCACTGTAGACCATAAAGATCTCAGATTTGGCGTGGCAGCATTTATAACACCTTTCATCTCCGGGCAATCTCTGATCCGGTGCCCCTTATGTCCACATTTGAAACAAGCTCCCGTGGATTTACGACACTCATCGATCTTCTGTGGTTTCCCACATTTTGCATATATAATTGATGGAGTGGAAGAAGCAGTACGAGAAACCGTTTGTTGTGTCCTTGCTACACTCGGGTTTGTTGAACCGGATGCATTGAAGGGCCTTGAAGGTCTTGGGGATAAGGGTGGCAAAATTGCCAGATCAACTGACCTAGTTGATGCCGTAGAAGTGGGTTGTGTCGACGGCAACATCAAATACCTTGGTCTTTTGCTGGTCTGCTCGAAACTCATCGTTTGATATTGAGCCTTTCCGTTCCTTGTCTGCTCATCCCTTGCACTATACAAGTCTTCAATATCCTTCTCCGCAATGAGGGTTAGCTTCACTACCCTCTTGTAAGTAGTTGCTTCAAACAATGAAATTCTTCCTCGAATGGCTGGTTTGAGACCGTACTCAAACTTATGCGTTTTCATCAATTCGGTGGCTACCACTGCCGGTGCAAATTGAGACAAACGGGTAAACTCGGTCTCATATTCTCAGACACTCATTTTCCCTTGTACGAGGTTGGAAAATTGAATGTCCATTTGACATCTCTCTGTTGTCAGGAAAATTTTTTGATTGAAGACTTCGGTAAATTCAGCCCAAGTCCATGGTGTTTCCGATGCTCAAGTTCTCTCAACCGACTTCCACCACGGGTCCGCTTCGCCTTCGAGTTGGAATGAAGCCCAACTCACCTTCTCCTCTTTCGTACAACGGACTCATTGTAGTACCTTCTCAATTTGATTCAGCCACCTCTCAGCTTCCATTGAGTCGGCTTGTCCATAGAAACTTGGAGGTCTCAATCTCCAAAAGTCTTGAAATCCAAATGACTGCCTTATCTTAGCCAGCACAGCCATGGTGTTCACCATGGTTTCAAGTAGCTGCTGGTTACTACTTGTGTTATTCTCAGCTCGATTTTCTCCTTCTAAGGCATTGCCTAAATTATTTCCAATTTCTGAGGCACAATTATTGTTGCCTAGAGGAATTTGTATTTGGAGGTGTGCCTATCCCTTCGCCATTAGTGACACCATCGGTGCCCACAATCCTTGGTCTTCCCCTTCTAGGAGGCACGTTGACCTGCCATGACCAAGCGAAAGTCGAGTTAAATCTATCCTAAGACCAAAGTCTTAGTTTGGGACCTAATAGCTAAAATTAGTACCATTGTTCCTAAGCAACGTCAAGCTCTGTATGCCCGTAAGACTTAAAGCTTGAGGCTCTGATACCACTTGTGACGGCCCCGGATTTCCTTACTAAAAACTCACGTCGTTGGATCATACACACAAGATCCGATCACAGTGAGGCTATGGTATTGATGTACAACATCACTCCTCGATAGCTCGATCATTCCTCACATTTAAACAATAGAAAGGATCGGGCCATAGCACACTACTAAGCTTACAATTACAAAAGTAAAGTGTGCGAACATAAGCATAACAGAGCTATAGAGATAACAAAATGACAAAAGAAACCACGTCTAGCTACTATGCACACATGCTCAAAAGATTATAAACATCCATCGATGAAGGTCGACCTCCATCTAAACAGCGGATCAAAATATATGTAATATTTAATTACACATCTTCATATATCGTTTAATCAAAGTCTTAAAAAGGGAACTGTTCCCGTTCCACACCAACAACTAGGGGAAATGCCCCTCGGGTAAGTCCTCCTCAACAGGATTGTAATCTGGATCCTCTTCTCTTTTAGGATCATGCTCCAAAGGCACTTCTGCAGCTGTGACGTATAGTCGAGGAGTGAGCTTCATCCAAGCTCATTAAGGAAAATACTATGCTAAATCCCACCTTATCATTTTAGTTCATGTTCTTAATGCATAAGTAAAACAATTGGAAAACTACATTGTATCATATCAAAATAAATCGATTTCAGAATAACAAAATTTTCATAATTTCGACAAGTCAAATCATGATTGCTGATAAATGCTTATGTAATGCGTATCGAGACAAGAAATCAAACACAAAATCGAATCATGCCAATAGAAAGAACATGAATATATGAGATCAAGATTCAAGGCAAAACTGAACGTGTAGCATGGAATCATGACGTAGCATAGCACATAGCATGGTTCAAGATATATCATATGAAATGGCATTAGGGTAAGTATCCCGCATTAGGGAATAGAGCAGCCCGTAGTAGGACACAAGGTCGTAACCCCGGGGACTCCACCCCTCTCTTGAAGACTCCACTCCCCTTACGACTAACGCAACTCGGAAACAAGTCACATGGTAAAGCATCCTGTATTAGGGAACTGAGTAACCCGTATTAGGACACAGGGTTGTAACCCCAGAGACTCCACTCCTCTCATGGAGGTTCCACTCCTCATTGCACATGCTCACAGGATCACATCACATGGACACAAAATGATGAAGCATATCATAGAGCACAATAAGACAAGAACACGATGAATCGAGCATAATGCGAGTTAAAGATGCAAATATAATGCAATGTCAAGATTGCATGTACTAAATTATGCAAAGCTTGTGTGAAAAGAATAACAAATCTTCACATTTGCATGTTTCAAGATACAAATATCTCTATTTTTGTGGAAACATAATCATTGGTAAATCACATCAACAACATGCTTTCAAGAGAACATATAATCAGGCAACATGCTTTCACGTCTCACGAATCTGACGAGCTTGACAATAGTGTCCCTCCATGTGTTAATCCTAAAATCATGATGCCCGACAGATGTCTTAATTATCAGGGTCAAACATGCTTAATCACATAAGGCTCAAAAGCACACAAGTGTAATTAAGTCAAAACAGGGGTTCCCACTCGAGCGTGGTTTATTCCTGCTCAAGCAAACCTCCAACAGTTTTAATAATCACGCTCGAGTGGATTCTACCCGAGTGGAATAAGCCTAGGGATCCTGCTCGAGCGTAGGCTTCAGGTGATTTCTTGTTCGAGCGTATTCCTAGTACAATCATATGAAGGGCAGATTGCCCAGATCAAAGAAGACAATGAGAGGGAGCTGAAGAGACATTGGTAAATAGTGTTGAACTCCCTAGACCTATACAAAGTGTACAAGATTAAGTCAATCCAGTTGGAAAAGTTGGTGGCCACACTCTCCTCCACATTCTTAGTCCTGAACCCTCCTGTGCCCAAGGGCATATCATTCAAGGAGCCCTCCAGCATTAAGCCCAAGAAATCATCTGCCAAAAGATTAAAGGCTGGTGCTACACAAGCCACCACTATGAAGAAAGAGAAGGGCAAATATGAATGGACCCCTCCATTTGAATTAAGTTCAAACTCAGATTCTGATTATGCTGTAGTGTTGTAAATAAATTCCTTTTCGTATTTTTTGTTTTAGCACTAGTTTTATATTTTCAGTCTGTTGTCCACTCGGTACATTGTCTTATGTAATATTAATGTTGTTAATCAAATTAGTCTTTTGTGTGTTAATAGCATTGTGTGTCTTTGATTGTCTATGTTTACATTTACGTTGTTCATTCTAATTTTTTCTGCTATACTGAATTTCTTTTTCTGTTTTAAACCCTGTTGCCCCTATACAGGTTTAATGAAATAGTGAGGACATTGTTTAACTTCGATTTGGGGGTATGGCAGGGTAGGTAGGTCAGGAAAATAGTTAATTTTAGTGTAGCAGGGATGGTTAAATTGAGACGAATAAAGCCAATTCTTACCTAGTTATGTTGAGAGAAGAAATTTAAAATTTTTGCAGACATTTAAACCTGAAAATCTTTGAAAAAGTAATACCACCATGAGGCTAACATTAAGAAAAAATTTCAATTGGTACTTAGTGAACTAGAGAGGAGAGAAAAAGGTGAAAATACACCCCATGAGTTGAATTGAAGACTATACCCAGTGAGATTTGGGCCTAACAAAGTTCTTTTGAAGAATGTCTTTGGCATTTTTTCTGCTCTAAGGAATGATTTACTCAACATTTTATCACTAGAAGTTAGGCACCTCCAAATTAAAATTGATTAACTACACTCATGACACTAAGGAGATGATCTATGACCTTCATTTGGATAGTTTGATCCTAACATTCCTACCCATTTAACTGCCCCTTTGCATACACTCTTCGAGCCTTAAATCCATCTTTCTTCAACAAACACTAGAGTACTTGAATCTAGACCCCATGACCTGATTCAACCTTACCCTCACTTTGAGAATTCAAAAGGTAAAGGAGAAGAAGTTGTAGGCAGTTGAGAGGAGTTCAACATTTGGTGGAAGGAGAAGAAAAGTAAAGTGCAGACAAGCAGTGTAACAATGGTATATGTGTGGCACTTTATAAAATGAAATAAAAATATATAAAAAAAAGAGAGAAAATAAAAAGAGAAGTCAAAGAAGTACCTCATTTGAAAATTAAAAAGAAGAGAAGAAGCTGGCCACTGCGACCCTGAAAAACACAAATGAAAATGAAGTTGTGCTGAAATGAAGAAGGTGAAGTCATGAACCACCGCCTCCCCTTGTTGATTTCTCAATCTTTAATCCCTCATACCCCTTTTATTCTTTTTAAACCTCAACCATAAGCCACATTACAACCCATAAAAAAAGACCTTGTTGATCCAAAGTGAAATGAGTTGTCATGTGGCGAGGAGGAGATGTCTAATCTATGGTGAAAATACTTGGGGATGTCAGGAACTTAGATGCAATGCCTATGCTCATGCTTGCAGACCCATTTGGGGTCTGTGACTGATCTTGAGCTAATGAGAATGTGAACACCCTTAGATTTTCATTTTTGAGAGATAGTCCTAGTAAGGATTGGGCATAAAATTTAATGTCATTGGAGTTGTATCTACACCTATTTTTGAATTAATAGTGAACTTAGTGATGATTTTTGCTCATTGAATTCTTGATATGAACTGAATGGTAGTAATGAAAACACATGTTGATTTAGGTTTTGATTGTCTGCATTACTGCTGTAATTTCCTCTGATTTTTAAAGCATAGGTGTGGAAGAATGCTTTATCTATTGAAAGTTGTTCTTGTCACTTGTTGCACTGTAATTAATTGTTTATTAAGAAGTTTGTAGGTACCTTCACTGAAAACTCTTAAGAGACTTTACTCTTCCACTAGGGATCACCTAGGGGTTTAAAAGACTTGGTGCACAAGCTAAATACATTCGTGTTCCCTACGAAAGTGGCAATTTAATTTTCTTAAAGTAGTTGTTTGATTTCCATTTGCTCGAGGACTAGCAAAGATTAGGTTTGAGGGTGTGTTAATCACTGAAAAATACTATTTTTTACATCCTAACATGGCCTTTACTACACCTAGGAGTCATCTAATAATTACCTTTTGAGCATGTTTTATAGTTAAGAATAAAACTGCAGCTTAGTACAATAGTCCACACTTTGGAGGCCAAGAAGAGAGGATTAAAAGCTAAATCTTGGAGCTGATTAAAGACCATAGAGTACACCATGGTGGCACACACCATAGTGATCATTTGGATTGCCTAGGTAGGCCTTAGAAGTCTAACAAATGAAAGGAAGCTTGCCCCAAGCAGAGGAGACTGTTGTAGCAGTCTCTGCAAAGCAACTGACAAGCATAGAGGAGCCCTTGCGCGATTAAAAATGCCTGAACAATCCATTCACGCAGATCTCGCGAAGTTCAAACCTGCAGCACATAAAGAGCTCGTGCTGATCTCACTTAGTTCATTGTAGGAAAAGCTTCAGAAAAGCACCTCGTGTAGTCCTCATGAGATCAGAACTTCAGGAAGTCACGTCGCACAGATCTCGCACAGATCTCGCGCACTTTAGAAATGAAACCATCCACACGAGAAGCTCAATTCATCTTGTCGAGCATCCGCGCAAACTGCAAAACCATCCTGGCGAGATCCTCGTGACCTGAACCACCTAGAACTTCATCTAAGTGGGCTATACTATTTAAAGCAAGAGAACCTCGTGAGCCTCCTTCTACAGCAAATTCATCCCCGCGAGAGCCACGCGAAAGGTAAAATAGGCAACTTCAACCTCGCGAGGCACGGGCTCCCAACTTCTTAGTCAGTACACAGGGGTAGTTATGGGATTCCATAGTAGTTAGGGCACACATCTCGAGGTGCCAAGCTGTTTCCCATTTCTCGAGGCAACACTTGGACACAAATGGGCCACAATAGCAGCTAAAATGAGGGCATTTCTCTTCTATTTTCTGATTGGCCAAGGCACAAGATATTTTTGGTGGAGTTGTATATAAGTTGTAGTGTTCAACAGAAAACTATCTAACTATTTACCCTAATTTGGTGCGTGATTAGGTCATTTGATGGTTAGGGCTAGGTCATCTTTTTCTTTTTCTTTCTCTCTTCTCTCCTTAGTTCAACATTTCCTGGCTAAGTCCTCTTGTAGTAGATAGGACTGATTTCTATGTTGCAATAAGTCTATGAAAGTCTGTAAAGGTTTGGAAGTCTACATTGACTGCTGCTCAGAGGGCTGAACATTGTAAGTATTTTTCATATGCAATGAAAGTTGTTTTTATTGAATCGTTCAATCTGTAATGCTCTTTGGTATTCCATTAAGATTTTATAGATTGAATTCTCCTATGGCTGCATGATCTTGTAGCCAGGCAACCATAATAGTTGCAGTAATTTTAATATTCTGATTTCATCCCTTAGACTGGAATATATCTTTTGGGGATGATCTGTGGCCATTCAGTGGACAGTTCATAGCTTAAGACTAGTCCATATCCTTGGGTTGAATTGGACTCTTCTTCCTTGCATTTGAGCTTGTTGCCAAATGAAGGACCGATTTAGATCCATCCTTTACTAAGCTTAACCAGCTCCTATTTCAGCCAAAAATATCAGTCCCTATTTTATTACTTCTCACCGATTTTATATTTTATTTTTCCAAATCCATTTTCACCCTTCTCTAAACCCCCTCTCTTTAACTTTAGTTTTATTTTCTATTTTAAAAAGTATTGTAGATAGTGACACCCCAAAACTCCCTTCCTTTACCTTTACTTTCTAGTTTAAGTTAGTGATGCAAGATCTGGAGGTCTACTATACAATCCTTGTGGTTCTAGATCATATTTCCCTGTGGGACAACCATTTCTTATCAAAACTTGCTACAACAGGCCCTGAATCTTACAAGACTGTGTTTGGTATTGTACTTTGTCTAATCAATTTCATTTTTTTATATTTTTTCTTTCCTTTATTTCTCCCATATTATTTCTCTCATATTTTTATAATAACAAGAACACACGCAAAGCTAAAAATCCAACACAAATCAGGCTCCGAGGCAAAACAATGTCCCCTGGGGGCAGCAAACCCCTGAGTAGAGAAGGGCCCGATATAACCGATTGTTCACTCCCTTAGAGCAATCCCTGAATGTTCTTTTACCTCTACTAATTGAAAAGGGTTTAGTCACTCAGCTTCAACCGCGACCTCCGCTAAATCAAATTCTAAAAAATTATGATCCCAACACACATTGTAATTTCTGTCAAGAGCCGGGACATCCAACCAATCGGTGCTTTCCTTTGAAGCACGCGATAGAGGATTTGATAGAGGAGAGAAAGATCATCCCTTCAATGCCTCCCCAGGCAAATCCCCACACCAACATCATGCAAGCACCATTGTCGTCGCACCCACAGGGAGGAATGGGCCCAAGACCCATTGCTAACATGATAGAGGAAGATGGTGAAGAGTTTGACCTTTCTGAGTATATCAATGTTAGTGAGAATTTCATAGCACCGCAACAGGGGATCGGGAAGATAGAAGCATTGGAGTAATCGAGCCCCTGAACTTGCCTGATTACTTTCCCATTCCCACACCCCGAGCAGAACCCTTAGATTTGAGGATGTATTTTCCACCACTCGTCAGCTATGTCCAACCCAGCTTATGTCAACCATACGCAACGACAACCCCCACCAATTATCCAATGGTCAATTTTACCCCATATCCCCCTTTGGCATCAATTAATTACCAGTGGCCCACCACACCACCGTCGATATAGATATCCACATACCCCATCAATCCCATTTGGCCCACTTTTGCCACTCCTCAGACTTATCCACCTCTAGCAGGAGTTAACCAACTACTATCCACCTATCCCAATCCACCAATCCAAGCACCCTTGAGGCCTGTATCCACACCATTTTAAATCTCGGGACTAACATACGATCCCCATCAAGTCCCACTTAGTTATGAGTAGACAGACATCAATACAGGTGGCACCAAAGAAGGGGTAGTTGATTTTGTTACCCAATCAGGAAGAATCTCTAAACAACCTGAAGTATCGGTACCAGCCTAGCCGAAAGAGAAGAAAGAACCTATTGCGGTGAACCCCTTTAAAAAAATGAGCCAAGAGCACATACTAGAAACTCAGTTGAAAAGAATGTCATCCCACATCACGGTTTGGGGCCTTTTAATGGCATCTCCGCTTGACTTCCAAGATCTTATGGGAGCTCTAAAAGATGCACATGTGTTCATCCAAGTAACCCCTGATGAAGTGGGCCAGATAATTGGGCAGGTTTTGGCTCCCAACCCCATTTCATTTTTAGATGCTAATCTCCCGAATGAAGGAAATAATCATTTCAAGCCCCTCAACATCATTGTGGAAGCAGGAAACTTGGTGATCCCATTGGTATTGATAGACAAGGATCAGCCTTGAATGTGTGCCCACTGAGAACTGCAATCAAGATATGGGTGGATCCTTCCATGTTCAGCTAGAACAAGCGCTAGAGGATTTGACAACACAAGAAGAGAAATAATTGGAGAAGTTGATCTTGAGCTCATTATTGGGCCAATGACTTTTTCCATACCTTTTCAAGTTATGGACATCTAATCCACATTAAATCTGTTATTAGGATAACCATAGTTACACGAGGTCGGGGTAATACCTTCAACCCTGCACCAAAAGCTTAGATATGTGTCGAAGTAGAAAATCATCACCATTTTGGGTGAGGGCCAGTAGGAAAGAGAAAAAGCTATCCACAACATCAAAACCCCAAAGTGTTGAATGTACCGCACACGATCGAAGACATAGACCGCTATAGTTTTGAATATGATGTATCGACAGTAATCCCTGAGCCCCTCGAGAGGATCACCATGAAGACCAGAGGCGGAATGGTCCCAGCTGTAGCCATGCTCTAGAAATGGGGCTATCAAAAAGGTAAGGGGTAGGGACCTCATTTGTAAGGACGAAAGGACCCAGTTAGAGCTAGAGGCGGACAATAGCTCAGATTCGGCTTAGGCTACAGGCCTACCGAAGAGGAAATCCGAGAGGCCAAGGAAAAGGCCCGAACCATTATTATTTTAAAAGCCCGGGAATAGACCTGGAACACGAATCCCATCTGCGACCTCACATATGGAGTATATTCATGAGCCTCGGGGTCATAAAAATTGATCAGAATGGGGCAACACAGCGAACCTTGCACAAGCCGGCAACCCCGATCCACCCAACCAATCCCCAAATCATCCCTCCCAATTTTGAAATAGACCTAGGCTCCCTGTCCCTTTTTGAGGAGGAGTTTCCCATGCCTGTACAGTCTCCACTGTAGTAAACCATCATAGAACCATGTTGACGTTTGAGGACAGGGTCCCGAACGAGCCTATGATAAACATGATGGAGGCTGACTCCGAAAAGCCATATCAATCAGCCTCCTCCACCCGAGCAGGTAAAGGGACAGTGCCGCAGGTAAGGAATTGGACATCAATGCCCCTAACACTGGAAGCTTTGAGTGGCCTAACATTCGGCACCCACTTCCAAAAAATAAAATAACCTATAAAAAGTGAGGTGAGCCCTTGGCAGACAATACCCTGTGTATATAAGGACCCGCCTTACCAAGGGCCCATTTCTAAAGAAAAAGAAAAATCTAAAAAATAAAAGAAAAACAAAATAATCTAAAAAATTGTCTTTCAAAATTTTTGAGAAAATCAAAGAAAAAAGTGCCTTAATAGAAAAGCCTGTCTCGGGTGAAATTGACTCCTTTCCTATAGAAATATAAGAAAAGGTAGGAGTCACTAGTCTGGATGAGGAAATCCCAACCGAGGAGCTCCCTAATGAGCTCTTAAACCAGTTTGCCAATTTTGAGTATGGCCCTACGTCGATTGTGGAAGAAATAGAGGATGTCAATCTAGGGACCGAGGAGATTCCTAGAATCACCAAGATCAGAATGTCGTTGTCTCCCAAGGAAAGAAAGTGCATGATTGATTTCCTTCGGTCATATCAAGAGATTTTCACAATGTCATATGAGGATATGCCTAGTTTAGATACCGATTTGGTTGAGCATGAGCTGCCGCTATATCTAGATATCAAGCCAATCAAGCAAAAGTTGAGATGCCTCAGCCAAAGTGAATGCTGAAAGTGAAGGATGAGGTCATCAAATAGTATGATGAGAGATTTCTCATGGTCTCTAAGTACCCATAATGGCTAGCTTACATCATCCCAGTACCAAAGAAGGATGGAAAGCTTCGCATATGCATTGATTTTAGAAATCTAAACAAAGCGAGCCCGAAAGACAACTTCCCGTTGCCACACATTGACATCTTGGTCGATAACACTGTTGGGCATGGGATGCTCTCATTTATGGATGGATTCTCTGGATACAATTAGATCAAGTTGGCAGAAGTAGACAGAGAGAAGACAACGTTCATTACCCCGTGGGAAACTTTCTGCTATCGAGCCATGCCTTTCGGATTGAAAAATGTTGGGGCAAACCTACCAAAGAGTAATGACAACACTCTTCCATAACATGATGCACCGAGAAATTGAGGTATACGTCGACAACATGATCGCCAAGTCACTAGAAGAGGTGATCATCTGATAAACCTTCAAAAGTTGTTTAAGAGACTGAGGAAATATAGGCTCCGTCTGAACCCTCAGAAGTGCGCATTCGGCGCCATGTCAGGAAAACTACTAGGCTTCATTGTCAGTTGAAGAGGCATTGAAGTTGACCTAAACGAGGTAAAAGCCTTTGTCAAAATGCCACTGCCATCTATTGAGAAAGAGGCCAGAGGTTTCTTAGTAGGATATAGTACATCAGTCCATTCATTGCATAGCTCACTCCTATCTGCACGCTGATCTTCAAGCTACTGAGAAAAGATTCACCCATTGAATGGAACGACGATTGTCAAGCAGCATTTGATAGGATCAAGGGTTACCTCCTTAAATCACCAGTATTAGTACCACCCATACCAGGGAGACCACTCTTAATGTATGTCTCCATTGTGGAAGTTTCAATAGGATGCATCCTAGGGCAGCATGATGAGACAGGAAGAAGAGAGCATGCCATATACTACACCAATAAGAAATTCACTAATTACGAGACACGCTTTTCTCATCTGGAGAAAGCCTACCTAGCTCTCGTTTGGGTTACACAGAAGCTCCACCACTACTTGCTATCCCAAGTCGTTCTACTCCTGGCATGAATGGACCCATTGAAGTACTTATTTGAAAAGCTGACTCTCATGGGCTGAACTGCACGCTGGCAACTCCTCCTATCTAAATTTTACATCACATATGTCACTCAAAAGTCGATCAAGGGGCAGGCACTAGCTGATCATCTGGCCGAGAATCCCTTACCTGACTACGATCCTTTAAGAATTGAATTCCTAGATGAAGATATCTTGTTCATGATAGAGAATGATACAGTAGAAATAGAGGAATCATAGGTAATGCACTTCGATTGGGCAGCAAATGCTGAAGGTCAAGGAGTTGGTGCTATTTTGATTTCACCAAAAGGATCTCACATATCAGTCTCCATCAAGCTCAATTTCTCCTGCACTAATAACATGGCTGAATACGAAGTCTGCGCAGCCGGCTTACATGCAGCACTTGACCTGAATGTGACTCACCTCAGGGTATTTGGTGACTCACAGCTGATCATATGCTAAACCAATGGGGATTAAAAGAAGAAGGATTTAAAAGTTGATCCCATATTACGAGCACCTCAATGATTTGATAGCATGCTTCATTGATGTTACCTTCTCCTATGTCCCACGAGAAAGAAATCACTCCGTCGATGCACTAGCAATGTTGGCATCAATGGTAGAAATCCCCTATGGAGTCAAGATGAAGCCGATCATGATTGAGCAGAGAAATAAACCTACCTTCTACCTCCAGATTGAGGAACCCCCAAGGTTTGACGATGAGTCTCTATGGTTCTCAGATATCAAGAATTTCCTCGAAGCTCATGCCTTCCCTGAGAGGATATCCAAGGAAGACAGACAGACCATCCAGCGATTAGCAACCAATTACGTCATCTACAATGAGTGCCTCTACAAGCGGTCTTATAACAATATCCTGCTCAGATGCCTAACTAAGGGCGAGGCGGCTAATGTCATGAAAGAAATCCATGAGGGAGTATGTGGGGCCCACGTCAATGGACACATGCTCGCCAAAAAGATCCTACGGTAAGGATATTTCTAGACTACCATTGAAACTGACTGTTGCAAGTACATGTAGAAGTGCTTCAAATGCAAAGAGCACTCCAGTCTGATACATGCTCCAACCATAGGTCTACACAGCATGACCACTCCTTAGCCATTTGCCACATGAGGGCTCGACGCCGTCGAAAAAATCAATCCGAAAGCATCGAATAGGCATCAATTCATCCTCGTCGCTATTGAATACTTAACCAAATGGGTAAAAGCAGTATCATATACAAACATCACGGTCAGTCATGTCGAGAAGTTCATTAAGAATAATATCATTTTCCGATTTGGCATGCCCAAGGACATCATCATAGACAATGGTACCAACTTTGCAAATAAGTGCATAAGAGCCTTCTGCGAGCAGTACAAAATAAAATATCATCGCTCATCACCATATTGACTGTAAACTAACGGTGTCGTAGAAGCTGCTAATAAGACAGTCATCCACATCCTTGAGAAGATGGTCATCACATACCACGACTGGAGTGAAATGTTACCATTTTCACTATGGGCTTACCAAACATTGATCCGTACCACTATAAGGGCAACACCGTTCTCCCTTATGTATGGAATCGAGGTCGTCCTGCCAGTCGAAGTTGAAGTGCCTTCACTCCATATGCTCATTGAATTTGGTCTACCTGAAGCTAAAAAAGAGAGGTCCCATTTTGAGTAATTAAACCTGTTAGATGAGAAAAGGCTCCTAGCCTTATGTCACACCCAGACTTGTCAGAGAAGGATCGCATGTGCTTACAACAAGCGTGTTCGCATCCGAGATTTAAAGGTGAGTGACACAGTACTCAAGAAAATCTTTCCTTATCTCCATGCCAATCCAAGAGGGAAATTCAAGGCCAACTGGGAAGGACCTTACATCATCCGAGAAGTGCTCCCAGGGTACGCACTTCACCTTGCCACCATGGACGGAGATCACTTTCCTGAGCCCATCAATGCTGGATACGTACGCCGATTCTACTCTTAGTCTCCATAGCAAGGTAAATATTGATAAGATGAATACGTGACTACTTAAGGACCACATAAAAGAGGCCATCATTTTAAAGCCAAGTAGCCAAAAAGTGTCCCAGAATGCGCATACCCTTTTGCTACCCAATTTGAGCCATTGGCCTTTCTTTCGTACCTCCTCCCAGAAAAAGGAAAAAAGTGTTTATATACTAGAGGGAAGAGGAAAGAGTTACCCTCAAAATAAAAAAAAATTAGAAAAGTAAAACCCCAAAAAGAGATTGTCTAAAAAAGCAAAAACAACAAAAATAGAAAAGAAAAGAGAGAAAAATCATGGGGCATGTACAGTAAAAATCCCCTAGGAAGAAGTGTATTATGACAACTGAAACCCAATCAAGGAAACCTTTTAACCTTAAAATACCTTCAAAATTTCTAACCTATCCCTTTCAAATCCATGGCCAAGATACATCCCTGAAGAAAGCCCTCTTTAAGGTCTATGAGAAGTCACAGTAGCCGTTGAGTCGGCACGAGCCAAGCTGTGAGACAATAAAAGAACTCCATCCAGCCGGCTATGACGAAATCGATATCCATGTCGCGGCCTTTGAGAAAAAAATGAAAAGAAAAAGAAATAAAAATAAACAAGCTCAAAGCAAAATGGGTGTGGTGAAAACCCGAAAGGGCACTACGAGTAAAAAAAGCAAGCTTGTGTAAACCAGGTAAAAATATGTAAAGGCACCTTGGGTAAAAATGCATACCCATGGCCGTAGTGAAAACTCGAAAGGGTGCTACGGGCAAAAAAGAGGGCAACAACGGACACGACGAAAACCCGTCTTGGGCGTTGTGAGTAAAAAAAAAAAATTGAAAAAGAAAAAAGAAAGAAAGTTTTGGGCTACTCATGTTTACTGAAATCGGGTCCTGATTAGGTGTATCTTTAGGCCGTACCGTCAAACGTATGACCCGAGGTAAGGATAAAGGGTTAGTTTGATCCGAAGGGATAGACATTTTAACCTTGATGAAAATGTTGAACCTCACTTAGGCCTGGCCGCATGAAATGGTTCGACTATGCTCAAAATGGGACCCGTTACCTCTCCCTTACGTTTAAGGCATTAAAAAAAGAAAAAGAATATTATAATACGATAATAGATTTCCTTTTTCCATTTTCATTTCTATAGTTTGCTTGCACCACATCTTAAAAAGATAACTGGTCTGACAACCTGCTTCGCCTCATTGTTAAAGCATAAAAAAAAAGAGGGCAAAAAAAAAATAACAAAAATAAGAAATCTGAAAAAATCCAAAAAATATGTAAATCTTGAAAATTAAAAATGTGTAGGTAAAGGTTTGCTTCTCCTTTTGTTAATTAGGATGCATACTCGTTATTTATATAAAATAAAAAAAGGACAGACGCTTCCTCAAGAGTGTGCTGGAATATCAAATGGCCCAAAGCCTCGAAGCAGGCAACTTCTCAGCGATGAACAATTCAGATGAAGCATCTCACTACCGGCGTCTGGCCTATTCCAAAAAAGAGAAAAAAAAAGAGAGAAGAAAATCATTTTGAAGAAGAAAAAAACGATAGTTATATTTTCGTGGTACTTTTGCCACGCACATGTATATTTTAATATGGTAAAATGTCAATATTTTATCGGCAACGCAATTGTGCTATATTAATATCCTAAATCTAAGGTTCGCCTTAGATCTTTGGAACCTACTTAAAGTAGGAGCAACGGTGTCAATCTTGGTCAAATAGTCAATGTTTCGATCGAGTTGATTCCACCGCTAAAATCTTTGAGTTAATCGCTCTATTTTTGGATTCATAAAAACGTGAGTGTCTAAGCTTTAAATTTTTCATGAACTTTTCAGAGGTGTGGACTCTTGGTCTGCAGTCTGGGCGTGCGCCCTACTGTGCTTGAGGTTCGGGTAACTCCGTTAGGAAAAGGTCAATCATTGGTTAAAGCCAACCTGTTAAAAAAGAAATTACCTATCAAATGACTATGTTCAAATATGCATTCAAAAGGGCTCATTCTAGGGTGTAGGCTATGAAAATTGTATTTGCATGGTATCCCTGTAAAAGTGTACGCCATGGGTCTAGGTATCCGTTGGATGGTTGATGTTCTTGTAAATGGTCCCCGGATAGGTTCTGGGTCTGGACTTCCATTCCCCTATTTTTTTCTTATCCCTGATGTATGCATGTTTCTGCATAGTTGTTTATTAGTAAGATCATTGTTGACGAAGACCAGAGTTGAGTGCCTCCTCTGGTAGATGACACCCAATTTTGGCCGAATCTGTTTGGTATTGTTTGAAATTGGGTGCTCTAGGTCATGTTGATCCAGGGCACATTATCAAAAATGGCACACACTCGCAAAAAGTGTTGTAACATCAATATTTCCTCTGCTCGGGTAGTTGTGCTAAATTAACTTCAAGATCGATGGGTTCACCTAAAAATCTCGAACTCTACTTCTCGTATGGCCAATCAAATTGGGCAATCAATGTCTTATGTGATTAGGCAAAAACTGTTGGATCTTCGCGTCATTTCTTTACTCTAATCTTTGAGTATGGGTCGATCACCCTCCCGCTCGCAGGGTTGTCTTGTTCAAAATGGAACTCAAACATCATGCTTTAACAATCATATTAAGGAATGGACATTTTCCCAACACGTTGGGCTTTCGTTACTCTCCATTAATCACACCATCACGGTTTTACCCAGTAATGCCGCTAAGAAATTGGGGACCGATAGCCTTGAGGAACAGACGTTTTCTCAACATATTGGGTTTCCGTAAACTCTCCATATAATTTTACTTTTACCGTTTGAGGTTTGCGTTGAACACGACAGACCTAATAGCGGTTGCCTTAGGCCTCTTCATATGTCTATTTCTTTGGCATATGATCATTAGTGATTGGATACTAAAGAGGGGCATATGTGGACACCCAAAATTGGCCTAAGGCCCGATCGACACATACTTTAAGAAAAGTGTACCATCGAGCTTTCGAAATCACCTTACAAACCCTTAAAACTTAATCCAAACCTTTAAAACCATTCCCAAACCCATAGGATTCAACCCTAACTCCTTAGAACCTTTCTCGGGCCAGTTTCGAACCTTCCCGAATAGCTGATGAAAAGAGGAGTGTCAAAGTTTTCATAGACAGTTTCCCAACCTGAGGCCTATACTATTGGAAAGTAAAGTTTTCTAGCTTTCCAACGAGCTAAGAATTGCCTAATTTAAAGTTGTACATCAAAAGTTATGGTAAAATGAAGATCGCAAATTTGTGCAGGAAATTACAAAATCAGACCCATAGAGCTAGTTTCGAACTAACCAAAATAGCTGATGAAAATAAGAGTGCTAAAGTTTTTATAGAGAGTTTTCTAACCTAAGATCTATACCATTGGAAAGTAGAGGTTCTCAGCTTTCCAATGAGCTAAGAATCGCCTACTTCAGAGTTGTACATCAAAAGTTATGACAAAATGAAGACCGCAGATTTGTGTAGGAAATTGCAAAATCGGGCCGGGCTGTTATTCACTGAAAAGTACCACTTTTCACCTCTTAACATAGCCTTTACTATACCTTGGAGCTGTCTAATAACCCTCTGTTTAGTATGTTTGTTAGTTAGTAATAGCAGTTGCAGCTTAGTATAAAGTCCATATTTTTAAAGCCAAAAAGAGAGAGAGTTCATGCTAAGATGTGGAGCTGATGCAAGAAAAGAAAATACACCTTTGTGGCACACACCATGGTGACCACATGGCATGCCTAGGTGGACCCAGGAAGTCCAGCAGATGAGGGGAAGATGGACTTGAGTGGAGAAGGCTGCAGCAGCAGTAGAGGAGCAGAAGGCAGCCTCCCGCAGTCAGTAGTATTATCTCGCGTAGTTTAAATCCACAGAAGCTGCCTCGCGAACACCTCGTGAAGTTAATACCTGCAGCACAAAGCAACCTCGCAAGGCAACCTCACATAGCTTATTGAAGTGGACCTTCAGAAATCCCACTTGCGAGGTTCTCGCGAAGTCCAGGAATTTCACACTCATTTTATGTCACGAAGCACTCGCGTAGTAGCAGCTTCAGAAAGTCTATCATGCAGATCTCACAAGGCTCTCACACACTTCAGAACCAAAGCTAGCCACGCGACAAGGTGAATCAATCTTGGTGAGCAACCGCACGGAAACTTAGGGCTTAGCCACTCGAACTGCAGAGAACAGTGCTTCATCCACGCGACACCTATGCGAGCGAAACACCTGAACGCCTAGCTGTGCGAAAAGCCAAAGTCCACTGCGCGAGCTGAGACCATTCACTTCAAATTCCTCCTCACGAGTACTCTTCTTCAGCCACTTAACCACGCAACGTGCCTCATGAGGAGCAAGATAAGGCAGATCTAGCGCCGTGAAGCACAAGCTCCTGCTTTCTTGTTCCATACTCAGGGATACTTTGGGGATTTCCCCAAGTCTAGGACACACATCCCGAGGCCCTGATCTCTATGCACACATCTCGAGGTATCTAAGGGCTGCAATAGGCCAAGGGATTATGCACTGAGTATATAAGCTGTAACTTAGCTAATTTTCCAGCTTTCCTTCAACCTCAGTCGGCTGTGAGCTCTAGCAGATTAGGGTTAGGGTTAGATCATCATATTTTTTCATTTTTCTTCTACCTTAGCCCAGTACTTGCTGGCTATAATCTTCGTAAGCAATTAGGCATAGTTTAATTTAGCTTTGTAATGGGTTCTATGAACTTTGGGATCTGTTGAGGGTTCTTTTGTACAAGGCTGTTGCCTTGAGGACTTTCATTATAAGTCTTTGTTTAAATCAATGATGTGTTTGTTTTAAATGCTTATTCAATCTGCTAATTTTTATGTGTCCATAGTATTGTTTGATCTATGCCATGCACATAGGAATTTACTTATTTGAAATTCCCATGGAAGCTTAAGCTTGTAGCCCTGGGACCATGGTGGTAGCAACAATTATCTTGTTCCATCTCAGACCTCTGTGACTTGGATAGCCTCTGTGGATAGCCTTTGACCATTTGAGTGGACAGATTATAGCCCTAGGGTGATTCTAAATCATAAATCTGAGATGGATTCTTATCCTCTGTACTTGAGCTTGTAGCCTTGTGAGAGGTTGTAGCAGGAACAAGCACCCCTCTATTTTACATGACCATCATCAGATGTTAGATCTGATTTCTCTGTCGAGATTGCAGACTTGTGAACTGAGTCAATGCAGGACTTTTTTAGCAATGACCAGCTGCATTTAAGTCCCCAAATAGCTTCTGAATAACTGTGGTTTCCACTGGTTCTTTTCAAGAGTTGTTTGCTCCTATGGATGCCTGAGCTTGTAGCCTAGAAAACATAGTGTCTACAATGATTTTTATATTCTGATTTGATTCATTGATTGGAGGACATCTATTGGATAATTTGTGACCATTTAAGTGGACAGGTTATAGCCTTAAGATCAGTCCATTCCCTTGGATCAGATTGGTTTTTTGATTTAACGCATGTGTTTTGACCCTCTCTATTGGATAGTCTATGACCATTAAAGTGGACATGTTATAGCCTTAAGAGACCAGGTTAAATCATAGGAGTTGAGTTAGATTCCTCCACCTTGCAGATGTGCTTATAGCCATCTAAAGGATTGCTGCAGAGACAACTCTAAATCTGAGTTACATGACTGAACTGACCTTAGCTTAGTTGTCTACTTCCCATCTATTTTTTTCTTTCTTTTATCACCCACCATCATCACCTTCTTCATAAACCATTTCTTTAGGATAAGACTATACCTTCTTTCTCTTCTTTTGATTTTAGTTTTAGTGTAGTTGTGACACCCATATCATTTTATTTAGGATTGTCAGATCTGTAGCCAGATCTGGAGGCCTACTAATACAACCCTTTTTGAGTTCTAAATCAATTTCTCTATGGGATACTTTAAAACTTGCTGCAATAGACCCTGGATTCTTGCGGGTCTGTAGGTTTTGTTTTTCTGCTTTTGTGTCTTTCATCTTTGATTTTGTTTTATTTTATTTTATTTTGATTCTTTCCCCCATCTATTTTCAAACTAATAAAATAAGCACACTATTAAAATTATTAGCCAACAAGTTTATGGTGCCGCTGCCGGTGATATTGATCTTTTTAGTAGACCTGAGTTGTATTGTATTTTATTTTAGTTTACAAAATTCTTTGTAGAAGTGTCTGATTTTGGCTTTTGCAGACTTGGACAGCGGCAGAAGGGAGAAAAATTAGAAGTTGTAGCTGGAGATTTGCTACCTCTAGTTTGCATTTCTTGCCCCCTCTACATCTCAATTCTAGTTTCAATTGTATTGATTTCTTGTAGTTCAGAGTACTTGTCAGTAATTTTTGTCTATTTACTAAAAAAAAATTTAGTGTGTTGTGAGTGTTTTCTTTACTTGCTGATTCTGTGTGTGTATGCTTGGTAGAAGTCCCTTAACCCTGAATTAGAACCTCCAAATCCTTAGGTGGAAAGGGTCCTTAGACTGAGAAATACCACACCAGCCCCTGTTATTGAAACTGAGCTAGCTGTGATGGCAGAGAGGAAGAGGACACTGAAGGAATACAATGCACCTGGGGATTATACATTCCCCTTCTACATTCAATTTCCTTTAGTTGAGAGAAATTATGAAATTAAGTCCTCCACCATCAACATGCTGCCATTTTTTCATGGGCTCAGTAAGGAAGATCCTTACAAGCACATTGGTTAGGTCATGGAACTTTGCACCATATTAAACATTGCTGGGTTGGGACTAGAAGTCACCAAACTTAAGCTTTTTCCTTTTTCCCTAAAGGATAAAGCCAGAACTTGGCTCTCTAAGCTCCCAGCCAACAACATACAGACATGGAATGACCTCCAAAGCCAATTTCTGGCAAAATTCTTCCTTATGAATAAAACTAGTCAGATGAGGACAAGCATACTTTCATTTACTCCATCCTCAACTGAAGATATTTATGAAGTATGGGAAAGGTTTCAAGAAATGTTAAAATAATGTCTCCACCACCAAATTACAAAGTGGCAACTTGTACAAGTCTTCCACCAAGGAATTAATCCCAAAAGTAGAGACATGGTGGATGCCTCATGCGGGGGTAGTTAGCTCCACAAGATAGCTGATGGGGCATGAGAATTGTTTGACAGTATAGGTGAGAATTCCATGCTGCAGAAGTCACTGTCTCGCAATGACAGTCAGACCCCAGCTAAAATAGTGAAAGAATCCACCCCTAGAGGTGGCATGTATGAGGTCAAGGTGCAAAGTGAATTAGAAAGGAAGGTGGACAATCTGAGTTTAAAGTTTGATAAATTGATGAATATGATGCAACCTAGAATGGCTGCACAAGTAGAAGAGACATCTCTAATATGCCAATCTCTCACACATTCACTTCAAGAATGCCAGTTCCCTAAATTGGTTATGGAACATGCAATGCTGCTCAGGCATATGGGCAGCAACCTGCTGGGTACACCTGGAGAAACCACCCCAATATGAGGTGGAGACAAGACACATTTCAGCTGCCCCATCAACAACAGCTGGCATTCCCATACAGACATCAACACCAATTCAACTAGAGATATGCACCTAGGCAGAATTTTCAGCTGCCTGCCCCACAGCCAAATCAGTTGGTTTTGCCCCCATCATAGCCTTGATCCTCTTCTTTTGAAGAGAAAATGCTGACATCAATGCAAAATCCGAGAAACTTAGTACAAACTATGAACTCTCATGGTCAAAGCATTAAAAAAATAGAGGACCAGCTAGGTCAAATCTACAATGTTTTGAATAAGAGAGAGGAGGGCAAGTTGCCTAGTCAACCCTTGGCCAACCCTAAAGGGCAGTTATGATTGGAGAAGGCTCTTCACTCATGAGGAGGCTAATGCAATCACTACCCTAAGGAGTGGGAGGGTAGTTGATAATCAAGTGGGCAAGGCAACTGAGGAGACCATGGAGAATAAAAAAGAAAAATATATGAGTGCAGAAGAACCATTGAATTCATCCCCTACTGTGGAGTAGTAGGGACAAAATAAAAGGGCTAATGTTGAGTCCCAACAATAAGTAATAAATGAAGAAAAGAGAAAAAAATAAAAATTTGATCATGATATTGCTAGGCATGCAGCTGTGGTACCAGTAGTACCGCAACTGCCATTTCCTTATGCACTTGTTAGTCCATCTCCTTTTGATAAGGGGAATGCTCAAATAGAGGAAATGATGGAGACATTCAAGCAGGAAAATTTAATTTACCCCTGCTTGATGCCATTAAACAGGTCCTTGCCTATGCCAAATTCTTAAAGGACCTTTGTACACAAAAAGAAAAAGCAGGGGTGCAGCTGTCCAAAAAGGTCTTTGCTGTGGAACATATGGAATCAGTGTTGTCCATAGCCACAACTGAAAAATTGCAAGACCCAAGAGTACTACCATCCCCTGTATAATTGGAAACCACACCATAGGTAGAACCCTCTCGGACTTGGGGGCCAGTGTAAATATGCTCCCATATTCTGTATATGAGGAGCTAGGTTTGGGAGAGCTAAAACCAACTCCAATTGTACTCCAACTGACTGACAAGTTTGAGAGAAGACCTATGGGTGGTATGGTGGAGGATGTTTTGGTGGGGGTAGACCAGTTCTGCTACCCTGCTGATTTCCTAGTTTTGGACATGGACCCTTGCAAAAGTAAAACCCCAATTCCTGTCATCCTAGGCAGGCCATTCTTGGCCATTGCCAATGCTTGCATTCAATACAGGTCTGGAGTGATGGAAGTGACCTTTGAGGATATGAAGGCCCAGTTAAATGTGTACAATGCTGCCAAGCAGCCTCAAATGGACATTGAAGGCAGTTGTGCAATAGATGCACTAGATAGCCTTGTAGAAGAAGAATTATTCAATCTGTTGGATTGGGATAATGTTGCTGAGAACCTGGAATATATTTGGAGTGAGGTTGAGGAGGAGGCCCAAGCTTTCATGGCAGAAGACAACACCACCATAGAGTTTTCTGTGGGCCTAGTGCAGCATTCCAGTTGGAAACCTACATTGCTGCCCCTTCCTGAAACCACCAAGGCACCTTTGTTGCCTTCTATTAAAAGTCTCCCTGATCTGAAGCTTAAGCAGCTGCCAGACACATTAAAGTATGCCTTCTTGGGGCAGAACAAAAAGCTTCCAGTGATTATCTCTTCCTCTCTCACTAGTGAGCAGGAGGAGTAATTGTTGAGTGTTCTCAAGAAGCACAAAAAGGCAATGGGCTAGACAATTGCTAATCTTGGGGGAGATTGATGCCTCAATATATATGCATAAAATATACCTGGAAGAGGGTACAAAACCCTCTAGGGAGATGCAGAGGGACCTTAATCCTCACATGTAAGAGGTGCTTTTAAAAGAGATAGTAAAACTATTGGATGCAGGGATAATTTACCCCATTTCAGATTCAAAGTGGGCGTCACCTATTCAGGTGGTACCCAAAAAGTCAGGCATAACAGTTATTACTTCAGATTCTGGAGAGTTGATGACAGCCAGGGAGACTACTGGCTGGAGAGTTTGCATAGATTGCAGAAAACTCAACTCCAGAACCAGAAAAGACCACTTTCCTCTCCCTTTCGTTGACCAAATTCTAGAAAAATTGGCTGGGAAAGTATTTTATTGCTTTCTTGATGGATAATCATGGTATAACCAAATCCCTGTGTATCCTCAAGATCAAGAGAAGACCACCTTTACATGTCCCTTTGGCACTGTTGCCTATAGCAGCATGCCTTTTGGTCTATGCAATGCCTTAGCCACATTTCAGATGTGCATGTATGCTATCTTCTCTCATATGATTGGCAAGTTCTTGAAGATCTTCATGGATGATTTCTCTGTCTCTGGGGACAACATTAGTCAATGCTTAAGTCACCTTGACCTGATTTTGCAAAGGTGTGAAGAGACCAATTTGGTCTTAAGTTGGGAAAAGAGCCACTTCATGGTAACACAAGGAATTATGTTAAGCCATGTGGTTTGCCATAGAGGTATAGAGGTCAACAAAGCCAAAGTTGACTTGATTTCACACCTACCCCCACCCATGACTGTCAAACAAATTAGATCCTTTTTAGGACATGTTCGATTCTACAAGAAGTTCATTAAGGACTTCAGCAGAATTGCAAAACCATTGTGCCACCTGCTGTGCCAGGATGTGCAATTTAATTTTTCTGCTGAGTGCCTTGAGGCCTTTGAGACCTTGAAAAAGTGCCTCACCCTGCTCCTGTAATCCAATCCCCTGATTACTTCCTTTTAAGCTGATGCATGATGCATCAGATCTGGCAATAGGTGTTGTCCTAGGACAGAGGAAGAATAAGCTGCCCACAATGATTTTCTATGCCACCAAAACATTAGCAGAGGCTCAGCTCAACTATACCACAACTAAGAAGGAGTTGCTAGTTGTTGTTTTTATTGTGGATAAGTTTAGACCCTACTTGCTTGGGTCTAAAATTATTATGTTTAGTGATCACTCAACCCATAAATACCTATTAGCCAAAAAGGATGCTAAACCTAGGCTGATCAAATGGATCCTCCTACTGCAAGAGTTTGATCTTAAGATCAAGGACAAGAAGGGAGTGGAGAATGTGGTGGCTGACCACCTTTCTAGAATTTTGTTAGATGAATGTGCAGCTGCACCAGTTAATGATTTCTTCTCGGATGAACAATTGTTTGCTCTTCAGTCTATTGTACTTTGGTTTGCCAACATTGTAAATTACTTGGCTGTTGGCAGGATCCCTTCCCATTGGCCCAAAATAGATAAAGACTTGTTCTTTTCACAAGTTAAATTCTTTTTCTGGGAGGATCCTTGCCTATACAAGCATTGTGCAGACCAAATCATAAGAAACTGTGTCCTTGATAGTGACATCCCTAATATTCTGAGTATGTGCCATGAAAATGCCTGTGGGGGTCACTTCAGTAGGAGAAAAACAACAGTTAAGGTATTGCAGTGTGGCTTCTATTGGCCTTCCTTGTTTAAGGGTGCACATGCCCACTGCAAAGCCTGCGTCAGATGTCAGAAAATGGGTGGCCTATCAAGAAAAAATTTAATGCCATTACAGCCCATTCTTGTTGTAGAATTATTTGATATCTGGGAATTGATTTTATGGGCTCCTTTCCCCCCTCAAATGATTATAGTTTTATCCTTGTGGCAGTGGACTATGTGTCCAAGTGGGTTGAAGTCATTGCCACAAGGACTAATGACCACAAGGTTGTCCTGAAATTCATCAAAGAAAATATCTTCTCAAGATTGGCACCCCTAGAGCCATCATCAGTGATGGCGGTAACCACTTCTGTAACAGAAATTTTGAGAGCTTGCTCAAGAAATTTTCTGTTACCCATAGGATTGCAACTCCCTACCACCCTCAGACTAGTGAGCAAGTTGAACTTTCAAATAGGGAGATAATGCACATCCTAGAGAAGAGAGTTAGGACAGATAGGAAAGACTGGGCCATGAAGCTGAATGATACACTGCGGGCTTATAGGACTGCCTATAAGACCCCAATTGGCATGTCCCCTTTCAGACTAGTTTATGGCAAGGTCTGTCACCTGCCAGTGGAGTTGGAACATAGAGCCTATTGGGCTGTTAAAACTTGAAATTTGGATCTAACACCTGCTAGAATGCACAGGAACCTGCTGCTGTCAGAGCTTGAGGAGTTGTGATTGGATGCATATGCCAACTCAAGGATTTATAAAGAAAAATCTAAAGCTTTCTTTGACAAGGGACTGATGAGGAAGGATTTCAAGATTGGTGCCAAGGTTTGGTTATTTAACTCCAAGTTAAAAAAATTTCCAGGGAAGCTAAAATTCAGATGGGATGGACCTTATACTGTCATCCATGCCTCTCCCCATCTAGTGTTGTGGAGATCATGGATCCCATTTCTGGGAAGAGCATAAAAGTGAATGGTCAAAGGCTAAAGATTTGTGTTGAAAACTCTGTGGAGCCTCCTCAGACCATACACCTTCATGAACCTGCCACTGCTAAGTGATCCACATCTCTATAAATTGTGTACCATAGTTGCTTGAATTTATGTGTTGGTTTTTACAAATCTGTCATGTACTTTTTTTTTTGATGTGCTGTGTTTAGAAATCTATCATGTAATGTGTCAGTGTTTAGAAAATTTGAATCTAATTTGATGAGCATGCTTCTGAGTGTGGTTGTGCATGTACCTGCTGTGATGTAAAGTCATTTGAATGTTAAGATTTTTACTCTGTGCATATGTTTGCAATGGGCATGAAGTTATTAGAGGTGAAACAGATGAGGTGTGAAGAAATTTAGTGTTGATGCATAATGGCAGGGTGCATGACAGTTTAAATGCACATGCCAGTGTGCAGGCACTGAGAAGTATTGAATTTAGCTCTGCCATGAAGCTTAGTGGCCTGCATTTCACCCTCGCAAGTAGTTTTGAGCTTTCTCGTGTGGCAAACTAAGCCATAAATCAAGAAAATATAGTGTGCTCGTGGGGCTCTGATATGGAATTTGCATCTCCGCGAGAACCTCGTGAGCAAAACACCTGAAGGGTGACTGAAATAGAACCTCGCAAGGCCCCCTGGTTCTCTGAAAACATATTTCTCGCATTCCACTTTAGCGTGCGAGATGTACTCTGCTCCACGATTACCTGGCGAGAACCCCGCGAGGCACTGGTTTCACCCATTTATACCCTGCAATTCTCTTCATTTTTCATTATCCTATCTCTGTGCCCTAACTTCCAAAGCACGTCTGTGCTCTCTTTTCCCATCTTTCTCCTCTATTGCCCATTCTACTCAAGCACACACACCCTGCTCCTACCACTTTGCTCCACATTAGCTTCCGACCAATTTGTACTTGGTGTGGTGGGATTTGATTCACTGTGCAGTGTTTCAACTGAAATCCTAGCTATATAAGGGTAAGCGCTCTATCTCCCCTGAGCTGTGATCTTCCTTTGGTCGTTCCTTTACTTTGAGTGTTGTTTTTCGAGGAGTCTGTGTGGGGTAACCATAGTGGACTGGGAGCTACCTTAGATTTATATTTCAAGACATAATATTTTTTTGAAATCTGTGTAACCATGGCTAAGAGCTTCAAATTCATTGATAGTCTAGCAGCCTTGGTGAACTATTAACCAACTGGCAGTCTCGTGGCCATAAGAAAGTCTGTGAGGATTGCAGAGGCAACCACTGTGGAGGCCACTGAGCCTGCTACTGCCTTTGAGGCCCTTATTCCCAAGAAGAAAACACCACCTAAGAAGAGGGCTAGAGACCACCCCCCTGTTTCCAAAATTCCTAAGAAATCCAAGAAGAAACAGAAGAAGGGTAAGGAGGTTGATAAGGAGCCCAACCCACTGACAACTCCTTCTGAGTTTGTGGCTACCATTAAATTGGAAGCTGAGACTGCCTTTGATAAGGCATTCTTTGAGGAAGAGCCATTAGCTGTTGCATCCATTGAATTCCTCACCAAGGCCTCCCTATTACCCCTGCTTAGGCCCCCACTGTAGTTAGTTTTTATTAGGCTAGTGCAACTATTTTATCAGAACATTAGGATCAAGACAGGTGATGATGGAAACCTTGCTCTACTGGTATTGATTGATAACTTTAAAATATTATTCAACCCAATTAGGATAGCAGAGATCCTAGGTATACCAGCCACCTACAACCCTGAGTGTGGCTTGGGAGCACCACTGACTGCAACCATTCTAGCGATATCAAAGGAAATTACTGCATCTGGGGTATCCATCAGAAAAAGAGACTTGGATCCAAGCCTCCTTTTTATGGATGGAGTGTTGAGGAAGAATGTCTACTGCTCTGAGCACCAGCAAGAGAGAAGGGCTCCCATAGCTGATGCCCACTATTCCATTTCCTTGGGCTATTACATTGATGCTACTTAGCTCATATTTGATGGAATGCAGGACATCCATGAGAAAGTGAAGAAGAAGCAGAAGCCCCATGCCCTGCCTTATTGCAGGCTCATCACTGCTCTGCTGAAGCTAGGGGGCTACCATTTCCATATGAATGAGAAGATAGTGAACTTGCCCCCTAGTAAATGTGGGAAGAAGCAATGGAGGATTAGCCATACACTGATAGAGAAGAGGAAGAAAGAGCAGCTAGCTCAAGAAGCCCTCACCATCCACGAAGAAGTTGCTACCACCTCTGCTGGTATCTCTGCTGCTACCACCTCTGCTGCAACCACACCTATTTTGCCAGCCATCCCTACATCATCCATTACCTTAGCAACTACTACCTCACCTACACCTACCATGCTCTAGCCCACATGTCCCTTTCTTATCCCACAGCCCACCATCCCTGTTGTGTCTATACCTATACCCATACCTATGTCCATGCCTACCCTCACACCAGTAGCCCCTACTCAACCATCACCCATTTACCCAGCCCACCCAAGCCCACCTGTCAAAGTAACCTACACCAAAAGGAGAGCCACCAAAGCCCCCACTGAGCCTCAACCCACCTATATCTCCCAGCCTATTCCTATCTCTGAAACAACAGCCATACCAGATCCCATACCCACTGATCTACACCCATCCTCTCCAGCACCACCCTCTTCGTTCCACTATTATGAGAGTGAGCCTCAGCTCCCTAACATCCCACACATTCCCATTGACCAGCCATCCATAACTGATTTCCCATAAACCATTGCTACATCTGCACCTATTAACCAACCAACTACCTCTACACCCATAGAAGCCTCCACCTTTGAACCATTTGACCATTCCCATGACCACCACCCATACACCACTGAGGAGTACTCTACTGTGATGGACTCCATTTTGGAGGCCATCAGGCATGATTTTACTCCCCTACCTGATTCACCTTAGCCAACCCATTTTACCCAAATTCCTACTTCACCTCAACCCTTTATCTTCCACCATGCACCTACCTCCCCTTTTCAACCTGTTTCCACCTCCCAGTCATCTACCTTAGCCACACCTGACCCCCTACCCCAAATCCTTAGCCTCCTTCTTTCCCTCCAAACCCAAATTATGGCCAACACCCAAAGCCAAACAACCATTAAGTCTAGCCTTCAAGCCATTCATTCAACCCTTCAAAATCAGGCCACCATTCAAACTAGTGTAGAAGCCATTCAGTTCACCTTGTTAACATTAACCCCACCATCACAACAGCCATTTATCCCTCCACCTACCCATATACCTACACCACCCCCATCTCCCCAACCCTTAACCTTAGCAACAACTTCAGTTGCAGCTACTTAAATAGAACCAAATCATGAAGCCCCTCCACCTACATTCTCCTTTGCAGCTACCCAAACTAAACCTGAGCTGATATTGTTGCCTCCTAGCCCACCTACCCAGGCCACTGCCTCAACCCAAACTGAACCTGAGGTAGTGGACCTTACCCTTGCACAGGTGCCATTAACCTCTTCATTAACCTAAACTAATCCTGAGGTAGTGGAAGACCCGCAACCAGTACCCTCCACCGCCACCCTACCCATTCCATCACCTGTACCCATTCCCTACCCCATCCTGGAGGACCCAACTAAGAGGATAAGGGTTCCTGCTTCTTCATTGTCCACCCCACCATTTGTTGCTCTTAAGAGATCCATGGATGAGAACCCTTACATCATGAGGGATTTGATAAAAGGGATGGCAGATATCAACACAGCAATCAAGCAACCCTTCCTCCATCAAATCAAGATGCTTAAACTAACTCATAAGATGGAGAGAAAGAAGATGAAGCATGGTTGGAGGCAGACCTTGCATCTATACCAACAGGAGAAGTATAAAGCCGATGGCCTAGAAGAAGTTGTGAAGAATATGTAGTTGGCTCTTAGATTAGTTGAAGAGAGAGCTGATGATTATGTCAGGACTGCTGTAGCATTGCAACAGACCCTATCCTCTATGGCTGGCAGAGACTTAGCAATTGCAGCTGCCTCTCTCTCTGCACTGCAGCAGCTCCTCCCCTTGCAACTTCTCCTCATCCCAAAAAATCAAAATTTGGAGTACAAATCAAAGAACCTTTTTCAAAGCCTGCACCCACTCCCAAGAAAAGAAGCAACACTAAGCACAAGAAGACAACTGCTGCTCTCAAGAAAGAAAAAGGGAAATATGTTCAAGAGCACATAGATGTAGATTCAGATGATGCAGATTTATAATTGTAGCCAGTTAGGATTTCTTTGCTTTCTAAGAACTTTTGTACTTCATTTCATTTGCATTGTATATATTACTGCTTTATGAATGAAATGTTCTTTTTTTATATCTTTTGGTTGTGTTTTGATTGCTTCTCATTCTGTTGTACTCTTTATTTTAATAGTCTATTCTTTTTATAAATATACCCTGCTGCCCATGTTCTTTATCTTTGAAACAGTAAGGACATTGTTCCTGATAGGTTTGAGGGTATGGCAGGGTATGCCAATGAAGTAGTTAACCTAAGTGCAACAGAATCAAGTGAGTAAGATAGAAATAGAGCTAAGTTCACCTAAGAAACTCTAAAAATGTGGAAATTTAAAAAATCTGTAGACCTTTTGGCATTAAAATATTTTAAACTTTAGCATTTCCATGAGGTGAACACTAAGAAAACTCATTTGTGTCAGCACTGAGTGAACCATTAAAGAGAGAAAAAGTTAACGACATGCCCATGAGTTCAATGGAAGACCATTCCTAATGAGATTTGGGCCTATAAAATTTTTTTCTCTTTGAGGAGTGTCTTTGGCAATTCTTCTTGCTCTAAGGACTGGCTGAGTTTATTTTCTCACTAGAATTTAGGCATCTCTAAGTTGAAACAGCTGACAGTACCCATGACATTTAGGAAATGATCAAGGCCTTCTCTTGGATAGTTTGAGCCTAAAGATACCAAACTTAGTAAACTGCCCTTGTGCATACACCATTTCAGTCTTAAAATTCTAGTTTTCTTTAAAATATACTAGAATACTTACACCTAAACCCGTAGACCTGATTCAACCCTACCCTCACTCTGAGAATTTAGAAGGTAAAGGAGAAGAAGTTGGGGATGGACAAGCTAGGGTCAACATTTGGTGAATGGAGAAAAAATACAAAGGGAGGACAGCAGTGTAGTAGCTGGGAGGAGAGTGGCATTTCAAAAAAGTAAAAATAAAAAGAAAAGAAAAATGTATTTAAAAGAAAAAACAAAAACAGAAAAAAAAATAATGAAAAGGAAGAGAGAGGAGTCAAGAGGAGTTTTCATTGGAAAAAGTAAAAAGAAGAGGAGAAGCTGGCCACTTCAAATATGAAAAATATCCAAGAAGATGAAATATGTTGAATTCAAGAAGGTGAAGTCATGAATCACCTCCTTCACCTGCTGATTTCTCACTATTGCAACCTTTTCACCCTTCCATTCTTTGTAACCTTTACCAATAAGCCACATTACAACCCTGTCATAAGACCTCGTTGATCCAAATTGGAATGATCTGCTATGTGGAGATGAGGAGTTGTTTAATCTATGGTGAGAAATAATTAATGATGCCAAAAATTAGATGCCTTGCCTATGCTCATTCTTGCAGACCCATTTGGGGTTTGTAACTGCTCTTGGGCTTGTGTGAAAATGGAAACCCTCAAACTCAATTGTGAGAGATTGCCCTGGTGAGCATTGGGTCTGAAATTGAATGTATTGGATATTGTTTAAACCTAATTTTAGAATTAATGGTGAGCTCAGTACTGACATACACTTACTATTTTTCTTGTGCAAGCTGATTGGAAATGATGTGCATTCATGTAAGAGTTTTTCATGTTAAATTGTCAGTGCATTTCATGTGTTTAAAACTCCTCACATTTTGAAAAAAAAAAAAAAACACGAAGGGTGGATTGATACTCTATTTATTGAAAACTGATTTGATAATGTGTGCACTTTTGTTAACTATTTTTATTGAGAAGTTCATGGGTATCTACATTGAAAACCCTCAAGAGACTTCACTCCTCCACTAGGGATCACCTAGGGGTCTAAAAGGCTTGATGCATAAGCTAAATGCATTCGTGCTCCCTACGAAAGTGACATTTACATTCCTAGAGTAGTTGTTTAGATTTTGCTTTGCTTGAGGACTAGTAAAGATTAGGTTTGGGGGTGTGTTATTCACTGAAAAGTATCACTTTTTACTTCTTAACCTAGCCTTTACTACACTTTGGAGCTGTCTAATAACCCTCTATTTAGTATATTTTGTAGTTAGTAATAACAATTGCAGCTTAGTACAAAGTCCATATTTTTGAAGCCAAAAAGAGAGAATTCATGGTAAGATGTGGAGCTGATGCAAGAACAGAGAACACACCTTTGTGGCACACACCATGGTGACCACATGGCATGCCTAAGTGGACCCAGGAAGTCCAGCAGATGAGAGGAAGTTGGACTTGAGTGGAGAAGTAGCAAGATGTGAGAGGAGCGTATGGCAAAGCAAATGTAAGTATTATCTCACGTAGTTTAAATCTGCAGAAGCTGCCTTGCGAACACCTTGCAAAGTTAATACCTGTAGCACAAAGCAACCTCACAAGGCAACCTCGCACAGCTTATTGAAGAGGAGCTTCAGAAATCCCACTCGCGAGGTTCTCGTGAAGTCCAATCACTCCCACTTTATGTTAAGAAGCACTCGCACAGTAGCAGTTTTAGAAAGTCTGTCACGCAGATCTCGCAAGGGTCTCGCACATTTTAGAGCCAAAGCTAGCCACGCGACAAGGCAGATCCATCCTGGCGAGCAATCGCACGAAAACTCAGGGCTTAGTCATGCAAACTGCAGAGTATAGTGCTTCATCCATGTGACACCTATGCGAGCGAAAACCCTGAAGGCCTAATTGCACGAAAAGCTAAAGTCCACTATGCGAGTTGAGACCATTCACTGTAAATTCATCCTCATGAGTACTCTTCTTCAGCCACTTTAACCATGCAATGTGCCTCGCGAGGAGCAAGACAAGGCAGATCCAGCCCCGCGAAGCATAGGCTCCTACTTTCTTGTTCCATACTCAGGGATACCTTGGGGATTTCCCCAAGTCTAGGGCACACATCTCGAGGCCCTGATCTCTATGCCCACATCCTGAGGCATCTAAGGGCTACAACAGGGCCATGTCTTTAAGAAGAAATTAGGGTTTAATCTCCTATTGGCCAGGGCATTATGCACTGAGTATATTAGCTATGTCTTAACTAATTTTCCCATCTTTCCTTCAACCTTAGTCGGCTGCGAGCTCTAGAAGATTAGGTTTAGGGTTAGATCATATTCTCTTTTTCCCTTTTTCTTCTTCCTTAGCCCAGCACTTGCTGGCTATGATCTTTGTAAGCAATTAGGCATAGTTTAATTCGGTTTTGTAATGGGTTGTGTGAACTTTGGGATCTGTTGAGGGTTGTTCTGCACAAGGCTGCTGCCTTGAAGACTTTCATTGTAAGTCTTTGTTTAAATCAATGAAATGTTTATTTTAAATGATTATTGAATCTGTTGTTTTTTATGTGTCCATAGTATTGTTTTATCTATGCCATGCACATTGGATTTTACTGATTTGAAATTCCCATGGAAGCTTGAGGTTGTAGCCCTTAGACCATGGTGGTAGCAGCAATTATCTTGTTCCATCTCAGACGTCTGTGACTTGGATAGCCTCTGTGGATAGCCTTTGACCATTTGAGTAGACAAACTATAGCTCTAGGGTGATTCTAAGCCACAGATATGAGATGAATTCTTATCCTCTGCACTTGAGCTTGTAGCCTTGTCAGAGGCTGTAGCAGGAACAAGCTCCCCTCTGTTTTACATGACCATCATCAGATGTTAGATCTGATTTCTCTGTAAAGATTACAGACTTGTGAGTTGAGTCATTACAAGCCTTTTTAAGCAATGACCAACTGCATTTAAGTCCCCAAATAGCTTCTGAAAAACTGTGGTTTCCATTGGTTTGTTTCAAGAGTTGTTTACTCCTATGGATGCCTGAGCTTGTAGCCTGGCAACCATAGTGTGTTCTGATTTGATTCATTGGTTGGAGGAGATCTATTAGATAATCTGTGACCATTTAAGTGGATAGGTTATAGCCTTAAGATTAGTCCATTTCCTTAGATCAGATTGGTTTTCTTATTTAACTCATGTGTTTTGACCCTCTCTATTGGATAGTCTGTGACCATTGAAGTGGATAGGTTATAGCCTTAAGAGATCAGGTTAAATCATGAGAGTTGAGTTAGATTCCTCCACCTTGCTGATGTGCTTGTAGCCATCTAAAGGATTGCTATAGAGACAACTCTAAATATGAGTTACATGACTGAACTGACCTTAACTTAGTTGTCTACTTCCCTTCCATTTTTATCTTTATTTTATCACCTACCATCATCACCTTCTTCATAAACCCTTTCTTTAGGATAGGACTACACTTTCTTTCTCTTCTTTTAGTTTTAGTTTTAGTGTAGTTGTGACACCCAACTCCCTTTCTTTAGGATTGCCAGATCTGGTGGCCTACTGATACAACCTTTTTTGGGTTCTAGATCAATTTCTCTGTGGAACAAACCCTTACTTTAAAACTTGCTGCAACAGACCCTGGATTCTTGCCGGTCTGTGGGTTTTGGTTTTGTGCTTTTGTGTCTTCCATCTTTGATTTGATTTGATTTTATTTTATTTTGATTCTTTCCCCCATCTGTTTTCAAACTAATAAAACAAGCACACTACTAAAATTATTAGCCAACATGGGCCCCTGCGGGTCTTCAACTTCCAAAATTGACATTGGGGGTTTGACTTGTGAACCATCCCAAAGTGTGGGGTGTCTTTCTTTAGGACCCTAGTGACCTATTAGCTTACGTTTTCACCCTTTTGCCATTCAAGTCACCACCCTATCATCTATCATTAAACCCAAATCCCTCTTCTCCAAGCTCTTGAAAACCCCAAAAATCTTAGATTACCCATTACCTAATTGCTAACCCAATTAGGACTTTAACCCCTCACTAATCCTCCCTTTCTCTATAAATAGAGAGTCACCCCCCTTGTTTAGAGGCTTGAAAAAATTTCTAAGAGAGAAAATTCTAAGAGAGCTCCCTTTCCCACTTTAGTATTTTATCCATAAAATTTCAGAACTTAGGTCCACCCTTTAGACCACATTTTTCATCATCAAACCCTTAGTTTTCGGAAGAACAAGGCCTTAGCCTATCTCTCCTTCCTCCAAGCTCTTAAACCTTAGAGTTTAAATCCCATCTTTCAACCACTTTTGATTCGGAAGCTCATCTGTGGTGCACTCACGCGAAGGTCTACAATGGTGCTACAAGGGCCCAAGAGCTCCGACTCTCCCCTCTATTCCTCTACCTTCTTTGCTCTTCCTCTATCCTAAAATTGAGTCATTATGCTGCCCAAATTTTGCCAAGCGGGAAGGGCTCAATAGGATCGGTGTGCCTTCGGGCAAGGGGAAGTGCCGCTCATTTTATTTCTTTTTTCATATATATATATATATATATATATATATATATATATATATATATATATATATTATATAAACCAGCCCCACATAGACCCAGCCATAGTAGAGACCGCTCATGAGCGGGTCAATCTGGTGCCTAACACCTTCCCGATTGATAACCGAAGCCCCTACCCAAGAGTCTCTGGCGTGGATCGGTGAATCAGAGTCATATTTTGCACTTTGGTACTTTCAATATTGATTTGGGTTTCTTGGGACACAAAAAGCTCCGGGTGGCAACTCTATATTTTTTTTCATAAGAGCGCATCGTCGCGACCGATTTGATAAAAATCTACGGCTGCACAGTCATCATATGGTTATTATGATTTTTAAAAATTAGAAATCTTTTATATCCTTACTTTCCATCATAGCAGTTATCTTTGATCATAACTCAGCAATTTCAATCCAGTATAGCGTGGAGTGTGTGCATTCCAGTGAAAAGTTTATTCATCATAAATTTTTTTAAACTGTAGATTTAGAAAATATTTCATCCAAACTCTCACTATTTGCATATTCTAAAAAAGATATCAAAACTTTTAGGTTCTTTCAATGATAAATTCAAAGGACAATTGACTGAAATGATCAATCTCATGGAATGGATAATCAATTCTCATTCATATGATTTTTCATTCATTCATAGTATCTATTGCATATATCTCTACTAGACTCATGATTTTGCATATCGTAAATAAAAAAAGTCTTTCCTTCGATTTGTAATGGGGCTTTGAGTTTAAAAGGTTTCAAAGAAAGGTAGATAGGATTTAAAGGTTTCTGAGAATTTAGTTCTTCTTTCTCTATCTTCTTCTCTTCTTTTCTGTTCTACTTCAGTAAGTATCCAAAAGGTTGGATAACTTCTTCCCATTTTCTTTTTCTATTTTCTTGTATAAATCTCATTTCTTCAATCGACTTTCTTTAGATATCCTTTTGATTTTCAGTTTGGAAGCTTCTTGCTTCACTTTGTTTTCTCTCAATCGTAAGGATGATTTTGTACTTCTTTTCCCATATTTTATTTATTTTATTTCTTTTTAGTTGTACCCTTTTGTTGTATATCTATTATCTATTGACTTTTACTCCTTCCACTCCCTCTTTTTCCCTTCTTTTGCATTCTAAACTCTCAAATATTGTAAGGGTTAAAGGTTGAAAGTTTTGAGCAATATATATGGTTAGGGGTTTATAAAATCTTGGTACAAAGAAATTCAATTTAAGCTTCTAATATGGGTTCAAAGGATAAATTCTTTCTGAGATTTTGGCTTTGACTAACAAAAGATGGCCTTTGATCATTTTCACGATTTACTAGTATGGATGTCATATTATTTTGATACATCTAATAGATAGTTCTAAAGAAACAAATCATCATATTCACAAAATATTTGATTCAATTTCAACTATATGAGATTTCGTATAATGCAGTTGAGAAGTTCAAGAAAATTTAAGCTTGAATAGATAGCAATCTCTCTCTCATAAAAAATATTATGGCTAAAAAGCCCACTGGTTTTATAATTTTGAGACTATAATTTAAATATTGTAGTTTAAATCAATTGTATAATTTCAAATATTCAATCTGATACAGTGTTCAAAAGAGCAAAGCATGAATTGTAACTGCTCTATTATTTGATTGTTGAACTTTTGCTACGATGGATCGTAAGTTTTATGGATTCATAAATTTTTTCTTTGATAATTCACATATGATGGCTAACTGGAAAAATTTTAGTGCTAAAATAGAAAATTTAAACAGAGAAAATTAAAATTGAAAGTAAACTAAGGTTGTAAGAACTAAACTAGACAGAGAAATAGAATCTAAAACAGACAAGTTTATATTTCTGTAAAAAAATTAAAGTTAGACTAATATCTACAAGAATACCAAAGTTGCACTTCTCCTCCCCCCAAACTTGAATTACATAATGTCCTCAATGTGACAAAATAGATAATACTGTCAAAATTTCTATTACCTTGACGGTGCTGATGCGGTATCGGGCATCTAATCTACATAAATATTCAAAAAATCTCTCCAAAACTTGGGAGAAATTACTTCCCGCATGTAAAACAAAAAGTGCACCATAAACCAAATGATTAAAAAAATAAAAATGTTAAACGAAAGAAATTTTCATATATAAAAAGAAATATTTACAGAAATATGAAAGTGAAAATATATACATGAATGTTTGAAACCTAGGAAAAATCTAGACATATCCTAACTACGACACTGGCAACAACATCAATGGCAAAAGGTTCTTCGATAAAGATCGGTCATCAGCTTCTAATCACCTTCAATCAGAGTCTCTCATTCCTTCCTACCACAATTTGATAGGATCGCTCCTCCAAGAGCTGTCGGAACACTCCTCACTACCCTTCAAAATCTCTCTCAAACAGAGCACGTTGCTTTGTTTTCGTGCTCCATCAACTGCACCCTCAGAAGAGTAGTGCAGTGCAGTTAGGCGAAGAAATTGAAGGAGAAGTGAACATATTTCATTCCACCCACAGCCTATACTACTCACCGACGACGATTTTACGAAGAGATTGTAACGCAGGCAAGGGGAGACGATAAGCAATGGAGTGGGGTGGGGAGGAACAACTCAACCCACCATCATCATAAAGAAACTCGCATTCGGGGTGGGTTGTGATGGTGTAAAGGTTAGGAAGTGGGGAAAAATGGGTTCTTGAAATATGGTTTTGTATTTGGGTTAGGTTTAGGGTAAAGGATAGTTTCAGTGGATGATTCAGTATCCAGGATGGGTCGCTGACGCTTCAAATTTTCTACTCTTTTTACTGCAGCCAGGGTCTTGGCCTTGTGTATCTCAA
Organism: Chloranthus sessilifolius; assembly: GCA_021018995.1. Taxonomy (NCBI): domain Eukaryota; kingdom Viridiplantae; phylum Streptophyta; class Magnoliopsida; order Chloranthales; family Chloranthaceae; genus Chloranthus; species Chloranthus sessilifolius. The sequence continues at coordinate 53,813,306 of CM037592.1, read as the reverse complement.
TGATTCTATCAAGTCTTTTGCTGAAATCGCGTGGGGTATGTTCCTCTGCCATAAGGTTTAGGGTTAAGGGAGGAGGAAGAAGAAAGGTTATGAGATGGTTATAGTCTGTAGATAAGTATAGATTTATAAGGAAGAGGCTTGGGTAGTTGGCAAGTGGCAAAATTGAATGTGATGCGTGTCCACTTCCTCTATGAATTAAATGGGTTCAAATTCTAACGTCACCGATAAGACCGATCACTGAAATCTCCTGTTCTCTAGAATTGTCATTTACAATTCTAGAGAACAAGATTAAGACTTTGTGACACTTCGAATCGTAATCTTTATGATTCAAACCTTTCAATCACGAGAAATCATAAATCCATATGCTCAAAAGTGATTATGACATGGCAGAAAAAGTCTTTATGATTGAATGCACTTTTGCACACTGAAGATCATAAAGTACTCTCTAATATTAAATTATGTACATATGTTATAGGTGTTTGCTACGGGTGAGTTGGTAGCTCGACGAGTTCTAGAGGGGCCCAGTTTGAATTAGAGGGAGTTGATGTACCTCTTATAAATATACGTCCTCTAGGCATATCAATTGCATGTGCAGAGGTAAGTTACTCTCTCTCTCAAAAAGGGTTAGTTCCTCGATTTGAGTTTCTAACTTTATGATAGACTGTCGAAGGGAGTTGAGTAACTATGTCTGGATACGGTCATGCTGCAGCCAGCTTTCAGATATTTACAGCAAGACTTTCTCTGCAGCAGTGTGGCTTTGGGCTTTCGTGGGGTAAGGAGAAACAGTTGGAGGTTGGGGAATTACCTGAGTTGGGTAATGGTTAGGGCCACAAGCTTCTCCTTTTTGAGATGTTAGGTACGATTTTATACCCACCAGAGATTGAATTTTTACTTTTCAAAGCTTCAGCCTTGGAAGATATTTCATCATTGACTTTAATTTATATAATCCTCCTTGCCTAAGAGGTGTATTCCTTAAAGTCTCCGCATCAACCTCACTCAATGCGTGGTGTTGCACTGGTTCCTCACTAAGGGTCTCAAAGAGTGCTCAAGCATCCTCTACGCTTAATGTACGGAACATTCCATCACAGGCCACATCAATCATATGTCGAGTTGCATCATTAAGGTCTTCATAGAAAGTCAGCACAATTTGCTAGCGCGTGACCCACCCCGTGGTGGGGCCACCTGTGAAGAAGATTGTTAAGGCGATTCCAACTTTCCCAAAGAGGCTCATCCAAAAATTGATGAAATGTTATAATAAGATGCCAAATTTTATTCATTCTACAAATTGGAAATAATTTTGTAAGAAATATGTGTCCCAATTCTTTCCACTTAGCAACCAAATTACTATGCAAAGAGTGTATCCACTGCTTTGCCTCATCTCTAACAGAATATGAGAAGGGCCTCAAATGAGTGGATGTTTTCGACAAATTCTTAATTCTAATGATGGTGCATACTTCTAGAAACATTTTTAGATGCAAATAGGGATCTTCATCCCTTAGCCCATGAAAAGTAGGAAGTATTTGAAGCACATTGGGTGTAATTTCAAATCTCCTGTTACCGGCTACACGGGGTACTTGAATGCATGGGGGAGGTGTAAGAAGTTTCAGTGCATAATACTCCCCCAATGTATTAGCCAAAAATTGGTCTTTACCTGCCATTCTTAATGGAATTCGAAATAAAGCAGGATGGCTAGAATGGTTATTACCAATATCTATATTTTTTTCGGTTTATATGATTTTTATTTTAGAAAGCAAAGAGAAAAAAATCTGAGCCTCTAGCTTCTCTGATCAAGGGAAGTGTTGAAACTTGTGATTCGTTACTCCGAATAAACCTGCAAAAGCTTAAGAAGTGATGAAGAAAATACAAATATAAAGAAAAAATAAAAAGTAAACGATGAATATTTGTTTTCTAAAGTTAATATAAAATAAAATCCGCTTCCTCGACAACGGTGCCAAAAACTTGATGTGCTCTTTATATTGTTCTAATTAAGTCTTAATTTATTACAAGCGCACAATGAAAATTGTAATGCTAGTATCAGATCCTTCCCACAAGGAAGTGATTTAATTCATATTTCTATTTTAAAAATTTATATTTATCTTTAAGGTTCTAAACTACTTGAGAAATATGAATGAAATTAAAATACCGTTACACCGTATTGTAGTCTTCTAGAATTTGGCCGTCAATCGAAAACTAAAATCATTCAACACAGATTTAATCAAATCAACAATCTCCTAAAACTTGAGCGTTAATCATATTCGAGAAAATTGAAGATGGAAAAGTAAAAACATTACACTAATCTGCAAATCTCAACTCGAGTCGTTAATTCAAATTAAAACTTGAAAATATTTTCAAAGCAGTAAATTGTAATAAAAATAAATCTAAACTAGAAAGCAAAGTAAAAATAAATCTTTCACCCCTCAGCCGCAGGCATCAATTGCTTCTGAGAAACTACAGATACCTACACTAATCTTTCAGCTCTCAATCCCAATCATTAATTATGATCGAGGAACCTTGGATATCTAAACTACTCTAAATTGATCAGAAGAAAACCCAACCTCAATTATTAATTGATTCTTAGAATTCCTTCGATGAAATTATTCCTATGCCGAGCTAATTATTCTGAGAATTCCTTCATCAATCTTCTTAGATTTGTGATTTTTCAAACTTCTAATTTAAGAGTTCTTCTATTTTGGTGCATGACATTTTGGATCTTCACATGATCAGCAATAATGAGAAGCTTCTATTTATGAAATCATAAATAATGATTTCTCTCTTCTATTACAGCTTTCTCTCGGGATGATTCTATATTACGATCGCTCGCTTTCTTTCTATATTGCCTTTTGCTTTGAACATCTACTGAAGAATCGTAAATTATGATTTATTGTTTCTTTGGCTTTGTTCAATTGCAAAGTATGATTTCTTAGCTTTCAACAGCATCGAATTGTCTTTCACGTTCAATCATTTTTCTTGTTGCCTTTTTTTTAGTTCATTTTGATGAAGATTAACACTTTGGTTCTCTTTTACTGATTTTCCTTAATATCTGCACATCATTAGCTTGTTAGTAGCAAACTGGGGTCTAGCATCATTAAGTTAAGGGTAATAAAATGGTATATTCTATGATTGATTAAGTAACAAAATCGATTGCCCCCTCTATGTTGCCACTCACATTGATGTCTGTTTGATTGTAACTAAGCGGGATCTAGTGGGGGTCATAGGTCGGCCCTGGGATCTGAAACGGATTAGTTGAGGGTGTCGGAGGTGCCTGGACTGGTGTTGCAGGGTAACTAGATAGAACTTGGTTAACTTCCGCTAGAGGCAGATAGGTTGGGGGAAGGAGAAAATGGGCCAAGTGAGATCTATGGGAATTGTAGATGACTGTATTGGTGGTGATTGTAGACACCTCCATTTTTCCCTCTCGGAGTATACAAATTTTTTCGATCAACCTTTGACCTTGCCCGTGATCTTCGGAAAAGGACTAGCCTTCTCTGAAGACTTTAAAATTCTATACAGGGACTATGCATTGAAACAATGGTACATGGTCGAGACCAGGCTGAAACAATAGGTCTATGGCTCAGACCCTGCTCAAACCCAAGAAAATCTTGAATTATGTGCCCTATATAGCGCGCATAACTCAATTGCATGCCCCATGGCCAGCACACAATTGTTCCCTTTTGGGCTAGGATTGTACCTCCTGAGGACTGCCTTAGGCCTTGATTACGTGCCCCACTAGGCGCGTGAAATCATATTGCACGCTTGGTACCTAGAGCACAATTAGTCCATTTTTGACTGGCCTTCTACCCTTCTAGAAACTGCCTAAGATGCGATTGTATGCCTTACATAGCGCACACAATCAGATTATGCGCTTCTACACTAGCGTGTAATCGGTTCCCATGCAAACCTGGTCTCCAACTCCTTAGACCGCAAAAATTCCCCCATTAAGCATCCTTAAACATGCGCTTAATTGGATTGGATGCATCTAGCAGAGTGCACAATCAGTCTAATTAGACTAGGATTGAGACACCCGGTTGAGCTAGTCAGCCGGTCACTCACTGAGTCGGTCATCGACTCAAAGTGATTGGGTGCTTGATACAGAGCGCGCAATTCAATTGAGCGCACCTAAATGGGCAAGTAATTGAACTTCACCAACCAATTGAGCGCACGCCATAGGGCGCGTAGTTGGCCAAATACCTATAAATAGGACCCACCACCTCATCCCAAAAATATATCATAACGCAGTCAGCAATTGAATTTTCGATTTCTGGCTTCCAAGCTTAGGATTTCGAGATTCCTCTCTGCGGCCCTTGCCTCAGGTATACTTTTCTTCTAGTTTTTAATTCTTCTAGTTCTTAGTTCTTAGTTCTAGTCCTTAGTTCTAGATCTTAGGTTCTAGTTTTAGATCTTAATTCCAAATTCTTTTTATTTTATTTTTAGTTTCTCATCACTGGTTCTAGTTCTTAGTTACTAGAGCTAGTACTTAGCTGCAACATTTTGATTCCTCTTCATATTTTGTAGATCTTAGATTCTAATTCATAGTTTTGGTTTTAATTTTTTAGCCTCAAATTTTATTCTAAATCTCTAGAGCTAGGTTTTTGATTTCAAATCTAAATCTCCAAGTCCTAGATTTTAATTTTAGTTTCGGTCTTAAAGTCATTAGTTTTGATCTCATAACCCTAGCATATAATTTTCAACTCCAATCCTCTAATCCTTTAAAATTTATGATTTTGATCTTTAAATCTATAATTTCTAAATTAAAAATCCGTATTTCGATCCCTAGCCACCCGACTTGCCCAAGGGAGCATATGGAGGGTACCTAGGAACGGGGCCAATCCTTCTTAGCATAGCGAGCCCAAAACCCCTTTTTTAGAATTGTGATAGAATTAGGATATTTTGATTAATTAGAGTTTTGATAGAATTAATTAGTGTAGTTTATTTAATTATAGTTTTAGTAGAATTAGAAAGATTAGTACTTCTAGCTAGATTAGGAGACCTAGTTGAATTTGGATCCCCTGATTAATTAAACCCCTAATAGGATTAAAATTAATTAGATCCCTGATAATATCAATTAAATAAAGCAGTAAAAAATTATAGCAAGAGTAGGAAAGGTAAAGTAGTTAGAAGAGAATTAGGAAAACTAGCTTGACTAAACTTCTAGGCGACCCAGTGCTGTTGACATCGGCCGGCCGATGATTCAGTAAAGAGAACAACCCATACCTCCACCCCAGAAAGCGTGATTAGTGATGTGTTGCAGTGTCGATAAATATCTGCCGCTGGCGATCGTAACAAACTAGATATTTTCCTAGGATATACCTCTTTATTTTAAGTACTTAATTACCTCTAAGAAAAAACCGCCTTTGCCAAAGTCTACTTGGACCGAATTCGACCACTCTTTCAGGGGTTCGAAAGGGACCCAGAAAAAGCGCATACCAACAGACTGGCGATCCCGATGGGACATCTTGTGGCCAAAGCCACCTGTGTTTAGTTAAGTTTCCTTCTCTTCTAGTTAGTTTTCTTTAGTTTTATTACTTTTTGCATTTAAGTGTACTATCGAGAGCACATGAGCATACACCAGAGGCTCGAGATGTCAGGAATACGAAGGATTAGAATCACTGACCCGCCGTTATGGGGGTACCATGATAACTCGATGTACCATTAGTAGCCACTTGAGGGCTCAGCGGAATACAATCAGGAAATCAACATGGCTCCCCCTTCACACCTCCGAGCACCAGCCACAACGACGGACATAGCGACAGCAGCATCGGGTAGAACTTCAGAGCTCGATAACTCGTAGACCTCAGCGTCCATAAATTACAAAGGGGAGGAGATGAAGTCGACGAACTACTCCACGGATTAGCCGCAACATACAAGACTATCAAGGAACGATGGGACACAGAAGAACGAGAACGACAAAGACGGGAGAGGACACCCCCTACTCTGACAACAATATCACTGCATGTTTCGCCACCTAGGCACACTCTCCACACACTCCTTAGCAGCAGAACGTCAAGACAGAATCCGTTCCCAGACCGCTAAGTAAGACACCATTGTGAGAGTAGAGGATCTCCCCAAAATAATCGACAAATACATGACTAAGAAAAGCCGCCCCAGCTTGTTATTCGGATTCGACAGCTTCTATCGAGACCTCAAATTCAATTTATCTGCGAGATTCAAGCCCCTGAAATTTAACAAATACAACGGCACCGAGAATCCAAACCACCATCTGGAATTATTCTGCAATGATTGTCGGCCTATTCGCAACAATCACAGACTTTTGATACATTACTTTGGGAGGTCGCTGGAAAGGGAAGCCCTCGACTGGTTCGTCGGGCTCTCGCTACATAAAATTGACACATTCGAAGAATTATTCGGACAGTTCCTAGATCAATATAAGCATCTGATATAGGAGGTCGTCAATCTCAGCGACTTGATGACGATGAAGCAAGAAACTGAAGAAGACTTTGCCAATTTTATATCATGCTAGAGGAAACTTGTGGCTAGTACAGGAAGTCAAATGAGAGAAAAAGATGCAATTGACATCATCATAGATAATTTTAGAGAGCCCCTTCGAAGCACTCTGATCATAAGCGATGGCCTAGATTTCGCTACTCTTCATTTGCGTCCCAGTCGCATCCAGTGACACATAAAGGGAGGAGACCTCAATTCTGATGATTCAAGGCCCTAAAATAACAAGAAAGGCTCAGGCTCTGAGCAAGTCAATATGGTCGCTAATCAAGGCAATGGGACCAACCAGCAAAGGAACTCGGTCAGAGTCAGTACCAGAATTAGCAACGATACGCCAATCAAAATCAAAATCAATATCCTAACCGAAACCAGTACCCTAACCAGAACCAAAACGCTGCCTGAAATCGTCCTGCCAATACCCAGGGTTACAATAATGTATGCCCGCCCCAAAATTTTAATCAGCAGACCCAAGGTCCCTATCAGCCTAGACGAGACTATTATCCTCCATTACCTAATACCATCCCCAATATTTTTTTATCTCCTAAGCGATCAGAACCTCTTTCGCTTCCCACCAGAGCGGCCACGGCCCTGGCCCACTAACCTCGATTACACTAAGTTTTGCACATTTCACTGATACGCGGGACATAACTTGGAAGACTGTTGGGTGTTGAGAGATACGATATACGACATGAACGATCAGAACCAGATTGACTGGGAATCCCTTCGAAACTCTAACTAAAATAACCAACAGCCTCCGTAAAACCTTGGAATCGTCAACAACCCTCTGCCAAACCATAATCAAGGACTGATCACCCACGTCACCATGGTAGACCTCTCGGGTCGAGCCCCTTTTCACCCATCTACCCTCATCACGTGAGTTAGTCATCCTGACGCTACAACCAGTTCGAATAACCCTCCAAGGCCCACCATCATTCCACCTCATCCTTCTACCTTCATAACCCGAATTGAACCACCAACTCTCCCACCGTATCTAAACTTCACTAGAGTTCGAGTTCAATCTTTTCGAACTTGAAAACCCATCATTCAACCCATAGAACCTTATACACCCCCGAACGTTGATGTAGCTCCCGGTAATGCTGAGCCAAAATATGAGAACCATGTCCTTCAAACTGCAGAACAGATCGCGACATGAGTAAACAACGTCACCTGAAATACTACCAGTCAATAATGTGAGGAGACAACTGATGAACACCCATCAGTGGTGGAGATAAGACAGCAGGAGGAAGAACTTACTAAAGAAGAAGTGCTAATCTCCGCATTCCTAGAAGAGGAAGACTACACTCAATACCTTCCACCTTGGAATGGCATAGCTCCAATACGTATTCCTTCATCCAATTTCGCTCCTTTCATCGTAAGTACTACAATGAATCCTTCAACACTCTAAGGTCAGTAGCAGACATACCCTGTCCTTAAATCTGGGACCAACTATCCGCCACCACCATTCCCTCGGGAAAAGCAAAGTAACAACGCACAACCATCCGATCGGATAACCAAGAAACGAGGAGTCAACTTGCCCCCTCTGCCTCATGTAATCCCTCCACCTTCAACACCAGTGCATCAACCAACTCAACTGAACGGGTGTAGGGTGCATCAACCCGGCAAAGAACCCACCCTGGAAATAGGTCAGGAATATGATATTCTCTAACACCTTGCGAAGGTGCCAGCACAAATATCGATCCTCGAACTCATCAAGAAATTTCCAGAGCATCACCGACTGCTTGTTGAGACATTGGATGAGACGCACATAAATGAAGACACCACCTTGGATTAGCTGCATGAGATCGCCTCTGTTATGACCCAACCCCCTGCACTTACCTTCACTGAATCCAACATGCCGAAAGAATCGTTACGTTGAAGTTTGGCTCTTATTTATTTGACCATCATAATCAGAGGATTTTCAGTACCTCATGCATTGGTCGACACTAGAACAGGACTTAACATCTATCCTATAACAACATTGAAGATCCTTGAATACACCGAACAGGATATGAGGCTTTCGTCCTTATCCCTCATCGCTTATGATGGGTCTCGGCACTTCGTCAAGGGAACCATCAAGTTGCAAGTCTGCCTCAAGCTAATCACCAAGGATGTCACCATCCATGTCTCTGATTCCTCAAGCACTTATAAGAAGGAAGTGGTTGGAATCCATGAAGGCAGTAGCATTGACATATCTCCAATACGTCAAATTCTCTCATGAAGATTCCATCGTCAGAATATACGCCGATACGCCCCTTAAAGAAATCGACACAGACTATGTGGCAAGCATCCCAATAGTGCACGACTCAATATTGAACACAGTACATATTAAAAAAATGCAAGATCCTGACAACGCATTGATAGCAGAAGTTAGCTACCCTCCGTCCCTTCCAACTTGCCAATAAAGACTAGTGAGAAGAGCAGCTAGAACTAATCTTGCTTGATTGTACGACATAAACCCGACTGCGACAAAAGGATGGGACCTGATGTATCAGCTAGGATACGTCCCTCACACTGGACTCAGTAAAGATAAGCAAGGATGCATAAGACCGGTCATCCTTAAGAAAATGTGTAAACACATCGGATTAGGCTACTAGTCAGATGGCAAGCAAGCCGACATCCTTCCCACTTCACCAAAGTGGTCGCTTTACGACCATTTCGTACATGGAACTACTGAGAAGTCTAATGTGACGAGGAGAAGAAAGGAGCCATCCTTCACCAAATCACAGGCAACCGAGATGGAGAAAATAACCAAAGCCTTTACCAACCTGACAAACCTAAGCTGTGATAATGATGATGTGGACAAGCCACTCGAAGGAGTCAGACCATTATTCAAAACCCCTGAAGAGCCAGAGCCGCACGAAGAAGATTTGGGGTTGACAGATGTGGAAGATTTCCTCATTACTACCCTTAGGGATGCAGAAGAGTCGGAGTCACATCAACCAACCAAGCCACAATGAAGGGACTCCTTCTCAATGACAAGTGAAAAAGAAGACTATTGGGCAAACCTTACCGATGTAGAGCTTGAAGACCGCATGAGAGTAGATCGTTTAGAATGGTTCAGACAAGAGAATCACTCTCAAGTTGAGAGTTCAGACTCCGATGATAGCTTCGACTATCAGTACATACTCAACAACTGACAATGCCCATTTCAATGCTCCTACCCGAAACTGCCATACTACGACTGATGCACAACTATGACACTGTGATGTCAGAAAGCTATCATGAATGAGATTTGGCAAATAATTAGCTCAGAAGAGTCACAAATCTCCTTCATCGAAGTTGAAGAGGAATTAGAACTTGATGCCCCTCAATCCCCAGAAGCATCTCAACTCTAGATCTTCTGGACGTCATTAGAGGAAGAATGGCAACCCCCTCCGAGCAATGACGAAGATGATTGGATAGATCTCCCTACACTTGAGTTAGCAGAACATCTGGAACATGACTTCCAAGAACAAGTGACGAAGAGGGAGGTCTCGACCCTGACAATAGTGACCTCTGCTCCGATCATGAAGGATGGGAATGCCCTTGGGAGTATCCCTGCATCTCTCACCCATATCAGCCTCGTTGTCAGGCCTTTATACTACTCACCGCATACTACGAAGTCCAGAGGAAGGAATTCCCAGATTCTGACTTCAATGATGATACTTTCAAGCACTTCTTTGCTACATGGGAGTACCCACGAGAGTTTCCATGCATCATTCGACTATATCTGTAATATCCTAAAAAATTAAGCATTGAACTTTGACCTCGAGATCTGTGCCTGACTGGTCATAGATTTGACTAAGTGATGGTCAAACATTAAATACATGAAGTGATGGACTAATGTGATGCAAATGTGACCTAGGTGTAGTGAATGATATTGGTTTAGAGCTACATATACCTATCTCTGGTGTATGCGCTTAACACCGAAACAGGAAGGAAGATATAAGGGTTTAATAACCCTAAAATTCCTTTTGTTTGGTTGTTGAAGAGATTTAATAAGAGAGAGGGAGGGAGAAAATAAGGAGTGTTATTGAGGTTAGAAGTTAATGCAAATCAAGAGTAGATTAGAGCATTGAATGCTGGTTCAATGCTTGAAGAGCCGTTGAAGTGGAAACATGGAACCCTAGCCATCAAAACCAACAAATCAACCCTTTAAAGGATTTATTGAGGTATGTTGTATTAGATTTCAATACCTAGAGAATTGATGAGTTAAATTCAGTCTAGCATAGTTAAAATGATAGATTAAGGACTTAGAAAAAGAAGGAAAAAGAAAAGGAATGGGTTTTGGAAGAACGGCCCAAAAGGAGGCTGAATCTGGCCAAATCAATTAATCAAAATTGGGATTCGATTAATCAATTTTGGTTTGGAAGTTGAAAAGTCAAGGATGCTTGATTTTGATTAATCGAATTGGATTTCGATTAATCGATTTGAAAGCTCGATTAATCGATTTGGAAATCGACTAATCGATTGGGTATCTCCAGTGGCTGCAGAAACATGGCCTGGGGAAATTGATTAATCGAATTGAGAAATTGATTAATCGACTTTGGATTTCAATTAATCGATTTGGGATCGACTAATCGATTTCAGAATTTTGACGACTCGATTTGAGAATCGACTTTACTATGCTAGGGATTTTGATTAATCGAATTGGGATCGATTAATCGATTTTGGATTTCGATTAATCGATTAATCGATTTTGGCAGATTCACTTGACTTTTTGATTTGGACTTGGAGGTTCATGGAGGGTCTAGGACCTTCTCTATTACATCTTTAGTGATGTGTTACATGTGTTGTAATGTACCATAGGTGGTACGTGTGAAAGCGAGCAAAAGGAGCCGCGTGGGACCTTGATGCTTGGACCTTCAGAGAATTGAGGTAGGGAACACCTTGAACATGTACTTTAATTGTAAGAGCATGTATGTAGTGATATATTTATCAAAATTGAAAATATTTTAACTATGAAAAGCTTTGTGAAAATGGGTGTGCATGTGACACCAAGAATGTGAGAAAGGCATCTGTGTGATGCGAGTAACTGAGATCAAGTAATCTAATGAGAATGAGACATCCCTAGGGGATGAGAAAGTAATAAAGGCATCAGTGTGATGTGAGTAAATTAAACATCCCAAGATGTACATATGATTGAATAATTACTATTGAGGCCTAACTGATATAAGATAGCACTTTACACGGTGAACAACTATATGTAAAGAACATGTTATTTTTGTTATTTGAGGTTTGTTTAGAATACCCCATCGACATGGCGGGATACCCACGACTGACGCGGCAAGATATTCGTGATCGGTATGGCGGCCAATCTGTACACCTGTGCGGAGGTCTATCCGTACACAGTAAGCACATCCCAGGGATGTTGAGTTGAGATTTAACCCCGCCGCCTATTGAGAAAGGGGCTTGGGTAGTATTCCCAGGGAATACATTTTTTTTACAACTGTCTATTTAGGCGACGATGGTTGGTATTCCATCGGGGCTCGATGCTATATAGCTCGGGAATTACTTAAGTTGAAGATTTAAGCTTTGCTTTAGGCCTGTTCAGTGTCATTCATGATAAATCAACAGTAAAGTAAGACATGCAAATTACCAGTAAACTCGAATGCAAATCATCATCTTTTCAACTATTTTTCTAGCAAATGTATAAACACATCGTGCTTAGAATATCATGGAATATATGTGAGATTCATATTTATATGTTCATTGTGTTGTTCCCTATTGAGCTAGGATGTAGCTCACCCTTTAGAAGCAGGTCCGTTGTTAGCAGCACCTGAGGCTTCGAGAGACGTAGATCTGGGTGATTCGGATTACATACCTGAGGACGAGTTGAAGCCTCCTCCCGAGGACTTCTTCTAGGAGACTTTGCTGAGTACTTTGAGAGAGAGTTCTGTGAGCAGATTATACGGCTTGGTATGTCAAGCCTTTTATTTTTGATGAACATGTAATTAAATTGACTTAATTATTTTGGCAAACCATCTGGGGTGATCAGTCTATCACCGATGGTTCGGATCGGTTCTATGTTCATGTAGTGACATGAAAGTAGAACTGTCTTTTGTTATGCCAGATGGGCATGTTATTTTTTTGCTTTATACAATTATTTGCTTTATTTATTTATCTTTACTTGTTATACTAGTGTTCGGTGCATAGCTTTGGGGCACGGTCTGGAGGATCGTGTTGATGGCACGGGTTTCGGGGTGCCAAAATTTGGGTTGTCACAGTTGGTATCAAAGCCTTTTCTTTTAGAAATTCTGCCAATCATTCTTTTGTCAGAATATAGGGACTTCTGCTAATGAAAACTTTGCTTTCACATGCAGACCATTATGTTTCCTAGAGGAAGAGGCCGACCCAGGGGCGGTCATCATAGAAATTTGCATAGTCGAGATGATCTCATCTCGGATACCAATAGAGTACCTTTGGGACACGGAGGTGCTTCAAGTAGTGGCAGTCAAGAGGGCCACGATTAAGGAGAGAACCAAGATCGAGATCGTCAGGATCAAGATCAAAGAGAACAGGAGAGAGTCAGAGAAAGAAATGAGGATAGAGAAGAGCGACAGAGGATGATGCACACCATGGTGACCATGGCGGCTGCTATGGCCCAACAGGCAGCATCTTTGGTAGCTCATACTGACTCATGAATGAGATCACCACCCACACGCCCTGGCTCACTCACTGTGTCTTTAGCTTTTACCGAGTTTAGGAGGATGAGACCTCCTAGCTTTTCAGGACAGGCAGACTCTATGGCAGCTGAAAACTGGTTGAGTGAGATGGAGAAAGTTTTTAGTGTACTCATGTGCACAGAGGACGAGAGCGTCCGTTGGGTAGCCTACATATTAGATGGGGAGGCTGGGCCTTGGTCGAAGTCCATTTCTAGGACTAGGGCTCAGGAGACCCCAGATATGCCCTGGACATGGGACGAGTTCGTCAAGGAATTCAATAAGCAGTATTTCTCAAAAGTGGTGAGGAATCAAATGGAGATTCAATTTCTATATCTCACTGAAGGGAAGATGACTGTGAGAGAATATGGAGTGGAGTTCATGCCACTCGCTCGCTTCGCACTCGACTATGTCATCACTGAGATGATAAAAGCGAAGAGGTTTCAGCAAGGATTGAAGCCGGACGTGAGGGGAAGAGTAGCGCCATTCCAGCTAAGGACCTATGGAGAGGTCATGAGCAAGGCCTTGTGGTAGAGGAAGAAAATAATAACAAGTACCGTCAGAGGGAGCAGCAAGGAAGGTGGAATACTGACCAGAGCAGGACGGGGAACTACGAACCGGTGAACAAAAAGTCGAGATTCATACCAATCAATCATAAACCACCATTTCAAGGAGGTTATGGGAGACTGACGCAGCAGACCAACCAGCAGAGATTTCCATTGCTCGCATTGGGGAGACCAATACGCTATGAGAGCCTTGCTATTGCTACCAGAGCTACAGTTACTCAGGGGTTCTCGCGAGCAGCTTCTTCCACACCTTATGAATCTTGTGCCAAGTGTGGCAAGTTTCATAGAACAGCTGACTATAGGCAGGAAAATCGGGGCTGTTTTAGATGTGGCAAGGTGGGCCACTTGATCAAGGAGTGCCTTGAGATGAACAAAGGGAAGACGGCTTCAGCTCCTATTCCACGACCGATACCAGCAAGGAAGCCGATCGTCCAAGGAAGAGCCTATCCAGTCACAGCTCAAGAGGCTCAGAATACAAACGACGTTATTCAAGGTGAGTTTTCTTTTAAATAAAGAATTTAAATTCTTGAAAAATTTTAGATAGAGAAGGTGCATCCATATAGAAAATATAAGAGAACTTGCATGTAATAAATTATAGTATGATGATAGACATTATATATGTGTGTGTGTATGATTAGGTACGCTACAAATTTATAAAAAGGGAAGCAATGTGACATGAAGCTCAAGTGTTGATAGACCCGGGGTCTACCCACTCATTTGTTATCCCTCTCTTCACAAAGAAGATGAAAGTCGACCCAGAGGAGTTAGACTTCATTTTAACCGTGACTGTTCCTACTGGGAAATCGGTTGATACTGAAAGGGTTGCAACTCCATGATCGTGAGGGTCATGGATGGAGACGTCTTTGAGCTACCGGCGAACCTAATTCTATTAGACATGTAAGGATTCGATGTGATCCTTGGCATGGATTGGTTGTCGACTCACTGTGCGACGGTAGACTGCAAGAACAAGGTCGTCATCTTTAGACCCAATACGAGGAGATCATTTAGATTTAGAGGAGAAAGGTCGACTCACATACCACTTATCTCGGCAGTCAGGGCCGAACGCTTGATCAGAAAGGGGTGCAGTGGATACTTTGGCGTTCTTGAAGGAAGATAAGGAGGAGAAGAATGTTATCTCTGAGATAGCAGTTGTGCGAGACTTCGCAGATGTATTTTCGGAGGAATTAACCGGATTACCTCTAGAGAGAGAAGTAGAATTCGCCATCGACTTAGCATCAGGAACGGAGCCTATTTCTAAAGCACCATACAGAATGGCTCCTGCTGAGTTGAAGGAGTTGAAAGAACAGTTACAAGAACTAATGGACAAGGGGTTTGTTAGACCGAGCGTGTCTCCATGGGGAGCACCGGTCTTATTTGTAAAGAAGAAAGATCGGTCAATGCGTCTGTGCATTGACTATCGACAATTGAACAAACTTACCATCAAGAATCGATATCCTTTACCTAGGATAGATGACCTGTTTGATCAACTGCAAGGAGCAAGGAACTTTTCCAAGATCGATCTGAGATCTGGATACCATCAGTTGAGAGTCAAGGCAGAGGATATTCAGAAGACAGCATTCAGGACTCGATACAGACACTATGAATTCCTAGTGATGCCGTTTGGGTTGACAAACACCCTGACATCATTCATGGATCTGATGAATAGGGTGTTTAAAGCACACCTAGACTCTTGTGTCGTAGTGTTTGTTGACGACTTCCCGATCTATTCAAAATTAGAAGAAGAGCATTGAAAGCACTTGAGAATAGCCCTACAGACTCTATGTCAACACCAATTATACGCCAAGCTCAGCAAGTGCGAGTTTTGGTTAGAAGAGGTTAGGTTTTTGGGACATGTTGTCTCAAAGCTTGATGTTACAGTAGATCCAGCAAAGATCGAAGCAGTAGTGAATTGGGAGCAACCAAAGATCGTGACCAACATTCGTAGTTTCCTCGGATTAGTGGGATACTATCGATGTTTCGTTGAGGGTTTTTCAAAGATATCAGGACCACTCACGAGACTTACACTAAAGACGCGAGGTTTGAATGGAGTGAGGCATGCGAGAAGAGTTTTCAAGAACTCAAGAAGAGACTCACTTCAACTCTGGTACTGGCGATTCCTTCAGGCAGTGGAGGGTTCGCAGTATACAGTGATGCTTCGTATAGTGGTTTGGGCTGCGTGCTAAATAAAAACAAAAAGGTGATAGCGTACGGATCGAGACAGTTGAAAGAGCATGAGAAAAATTACCCGACACATGACTTGGAATTAGTAGCGGTCATTTTTGCGCTCAAGATTTGGAGACATTATTTGTACGGTGAGACTTTGAGATTTTCACCGACCATAAAAGCCTCAGATATTTGTTTACACAGAAGGAACTAAATATGAGGCAGTGTAGATGGATGGAGTTTCTTAAAGACTATGACTGTTCTATACAATACCATCCAAGCAAGGTTAATGTAGTGGCCGATGCCTTGAGTCGGAAGAGTTCAACTCAGTTGGCTAGTTTAATTTTGGGTATGCACCGATGGAAGTTGTTTGAGGATCTGGCACTGTATGACGCTAACATCGAATCTCAAGCTACGGGAGCCTTTTTAGCTAATAAATCAGTGAGACCGGTGATATTTGAGCATATCCATGAGCTATAGATGAAAGACCCAATGCTAACCAAAATTTGTCAAGATGTAATGGAAGGCATTGGATCTGAGTTTTCAATCAAGGAGGATGGTTCCTTATTGTTCAAGGGCTGTCTCTGTATTCCGGACAATGCCGATTTATGGCAAACAATTCTTGATGAATCTCACAAGTCAAGCTATGCTATCCACCCGGGAAGCACAAAGATGTATCAAGATTTGAAAAAGAATTACTAGTGGAGAGGCTTGAAACAAGATGTGGCAGAGTATGTGTCGCGGTGTTTGACGTGCCAACAAGTGAAGATCGATCATAGACACCCCGCAGGTCTATTGCAGCCTCTACCTATACCGAAATGGAAGTGCGAATCGATCTCTATGGGCTTCATCGTTAGACTCTCGCGTACTGCAAAGAAGTACAATGCCATCTGGGTAGTGGTCGATCGATTGACCAAGTCAACGCACTTCTTACCTTACAACACAATGTACATGGCGGGAAGACTGGCAGAGCTGTATATGAAAAAGATTGTCTGTTTACATGGGATCCCGAGTAGCATTGTTTCAGACCGTGACCCATTATATACATCAAAGTTTTGAAAGAAATTTCAAGAAGGAATGGGAATGCGACTAGATTTCAGTACGACATTCCATCCACAAATCGACGGACAGACTAAGAGGGTCAATCAGTTCATTGAGGACATGCTTAGGGCATGTATGTTAGAATTACAAGGATCGTGGGATCAGCACCTACCGTTGATTGAGTTTGCATATAACAACAGCTTTCAGACGAGCATTGGGATGGTACCATATGAAGCACTTTATGGACGGCGATGTAGAGCCCCCATCAATTGGGAAGAAACAGGTGAGAAATTCATTTTGGGACCCGAGATACTTGAAGATAATGCCACCTATGTTCGGATGATAAGGGCCAAACTCAAAGTGGCTCAGAGCAGGCAAAAAAGCTACGCTGATATCAAGCGAAAGAGTGTAGACTTCAAGGTGGGTGAACACGTATTTGTGAAAGTGTCACCTATGAAGGGCGTGATGAGGTTTGGAAAGAGAGGGAAGTTAAGTCCCCTCTATCTTAGACCATTTGAGGTTCTAGGTCGAGTAGGGGAAGTTGCTTACCGCATTGGATTGCCACCGTTATTTGATCAGGTACATAATGTGTTCCATGTATCTATGCTCAGAAAGTATCTTAACGACCCTGATCACGTGTTGAGCGGTCAATCATTTGAGATGCATGAGGATATGACTATGATCTAAGAGCCGGCGGAGATTTTGGATCGAAAGGAACAAGTGTTGAGAACAAAAGTGATTCCATTAGTACTTGTTCGATGGAAGTATCATCCGGACGAAGAAGCTACGTGGGAACGAGAGGCCGACGTGAAAGAACAGTATCCGGACTTGTTTGTGACAACTTGAGAATAAAAAATTGTATCACCGCAAACATGCTTGCGTATGTAAACCATCTATTGTAATCCTATGTCGATCGTTTGAAGATTTTTTTCAAAGGAATCAGTTTCAATCCGTATAGTTTCCATGTACAATGTTGAGTACGTGGTTAGAACTCTTCACAGCCACAAAATGGCTGTGAGAACATGTTTCACAAGATCAATAACCAATTGGCCTTGTGTTATAAGAAAAATCAAGGAGACATGGAAAATAAGAAAAAATTCTAAGAATCTGATTAAAACAGATTAATCAATTTTCAAATCGATTAATCAATTTGAGAATTCGATTAATCGATTTTGGTCGATTAGTCGACTGGCATGCGCCAGTGAAATTTTGATTTATCGAATTGGGTTTCGATTAATCGATTTTAGATTTTGATTAATCGATCTGGAGATTCGATTAATCGAGTAACTTAGGAATTTTAGAAAAATTTGAAGAATTTATACGATTTCGATTAATCGAAGAAGAATTTGATTAATCGATTTGGGATTTCGATTAATCGATCTAGAGGTTCGACTAATCGAGTCACTTGAGAAATTGGGAAAATTTTGAAGAAACCTCACGATTTCGATTAATCGAAGTGAAATTTGATTAATTGATTTTGGGATTTCGATTAATCGAAGTGAATTTCGATTAATCGACTAGCTTGCGCCAGTGAGCTTGAAAAGTTAAAAATTTAAATGACCACAATTTTGATTAATCAATTTTGGAAATCAATTAATCGATTTCGCATGGCTAAACCTAGTTTTGGATCTCGATTGATCGATCTTGGAAATCGATTAATCGAATCGGGGCCTATATATATAAATTGAGGGGGCTTTCTCCCCATTCGAAATCAAATTGATTTTTTTTTCTTGCGCGCCTTTCCTTCTTCCTCCTCAAACGACTTGAAGACCTAGGGTTTTTGTGGTTTGGATCGATTTTGGATCGAAATCGTTTGTGTTTGGCTCAAACACCTAAGGTAAAACCCTAGATTCGGCTCTTCTTTTCATTTTCAGCTATATAAACCCTAGTTTTGAGATTGTATTACCAAGATGCTACCTAAAACACGTTTGTCTTCAAAGAAGGCAACGTCTAAGCTCCCAGTCCGACGTAAGAACGCCGCACCGCCACCACCTACCCCATCGCCCGTAAGAACCCCATCATCGTCGGCATCGGATACCACATCTGGTTCGACGAGCGCATCTTCGCGTGAATCTTCACCAATACCACCACCGCCCGTCAACGTACTCCAACCAAACAAGTGGTGGGCGGCTAAGACCATCGAAGATGAGTTTATCTTCGATGTCGAACTATTTACAAACCTCAATGTGGCGGGCGAGACCCAATGGGCTCGAAACTACCTAGTGAAGGCCGACCAAGGAAACCTTTTGAAACCAATCCGCGGGTCCTACTACCCTAGGTTGGTCCGCCTGTTTTACCAAGGGTCGAAGGAGGGGCCTACCGACGATGTTGTCACGACCACCATTGAGGGTCGCGACTATACCTTCACTCGTCGCCATATCCATGAGGCCCTAGAATGTTACTTAGACTTTGTGCCCGAGACCACCCTCTTCCCACCCTTTGCGGAAGAGGTGAAATTTGAAGAAATAATGACCTGTATGATTGAAGGGAAAAAGGGGTCGGGATCGTCCATTAGGAGAGTCGATCTCCCCCATTACATGTGGATGCTTGATTCCATAATCAAGTGCAACCTTTATCCAATGCACCATGACATCGAGTGGGTGGAGTTAGTGTAGCAAGCACTCTACGTGGCCTTCTGTGGCCGTTGGTTTGATGCTACGATGATCATCCTCGAGGGGATGGTCTACAGAAAGGGGAAGTTGATGAAGGGCAACTTGAGGCCTAAAGAAAAGATGCCATATGCTCGCCTCATTTCGAGCATGCTGGAGTGTTACTCAGACGCTCCAGGTTATGCCATCTCACCCCACGAGGAGAGGGCTACGGATCGCGTGAAGCATTTCCCCATTGCTTCATGGAACCATAGCTACAACTTGCTCAAGTGGACCCTACCAGCGTAGGGCCCAGCAGCGGCAACACCAGTAGCACCACCACCACCCCTACCACCACATCAGGACCTACCTGTGGGGGGGGCACACCCAGTCGATCCACCAGCTGAGGGGGCACCCTCGCATGACATAGCTTCGCCTACGCCGCCATCGCAGTTAGCAGCTACCACACCCACTTCTTCATACCGCCGGCGAGCAGCTCGCCCGACGCCCATGAAAGAGGACGTGTTGACCCGGATGGAGGCCAACAACGAGAGGATGAACCGACGGATGGACTTCTTGATGTTCCACACACTACGGTACATCTATCCGTTGGATTACCAGCAGCACCTTCCGCAGGAGGCTGAGTGGACTGCGGGTCAGACAGCTTTCCACACGGGTACCGTTTTCCACGCGGGTACCTCTGCGGCCGATGCATCTAGCTCGGCGCCACAGTAGACCGCACAGCCTTCCACGACGACCCAACCACCACCTGAGCTGCCGCCGTAAAGAGCAGCCTACGCAGATCGATCACCAGAGAGGGACGGCGAGACCCGAGACGAGGATGTTTTTTTTGTGTGGCTGATTTTGCGAGTTTTGATTGTAATTAAAAGGATGTAAATCAACAAATTATACATTTTGGGAATTGAATAGTGAAATATACATCATTTTTCTGAAATTTGCTTGCATTATGTGTTATTCTTACATTGTATCATATATAGTTAATTTTTGTGATCAACTACGTGACACCGCTGTGTGTGGGGTCCCTCACCAGCGCACCTTTGGGTTATTTTCGAGGACAAAATTTCCCAAGGTGGGGAGAATGTAATATCTTGAAAAATTGAGCATTGAACTTTGACCTCGGGATCCATGCCCGACTGGTCGTAGGTTTTACCAAGTGATGGTCAAACATTGAATACATGAAGTGATGGACTGATGTGATGTAAATGTGACCTAGGTGTAGTGAATGATATTGTTTAGAGCTACATACACCTATCTCTGGTGTATGCGCTTAACACTGAAATAGGAAGGAAGATATAAGGGTTTAATAACCCTAAAATTCCTTTTGTTTGGTTGTTGAAGAGAGTTAATAAGAGAGAGGGAGGGAGAAAACAAGCAGAGTTATTGAGACTAGAAGTTAATGCAAATCAAGAGTAGATTAGAGCATTGAATGCTGATTCAACGCTTGAGGAGCTGTTGAAGCGGAAACATGGAACCCTAGCCATCAAAACCAACAAATCAACCCTTTAAAGGATTTATTGAGGTATGTTGTATTAGATTTCAATACCTAGAGAATTGATGAGTTAAATTCAGTCTAGCATAGTTAAAATGATAGATTAAGGACTTAGAAAAAGAAGGAAAAAGAAAAGGAATGGGTTTTGGAAGAACGGCCCGAAAGGGGGCTGAATCTGGCCAAATCGATTAATCGAAATTGGGATTCGATTAATTGATTTTGGTCTGGAAGTTGAAAAGTCAAGGATGCCCGATTTTGATTAATCGAATTGGATTTCGAATAATTGATTTGTAAGCTCGATTAATCAATTTGGAAATTAACTAATCGACTGGGTATCTCCAGTGGCTGCAGAAACATGACTTGGAGAAATGGATTAATCGAATTGAGAAATTGATTAACCTACTTGGGATTTCAATTAATCGATTTGGGATCAACTAATCGATTTCGGAATTTCGACGACTCGATTTGAGAATCGACTTTACTATGCTAGGGATTTCGATTAATCGATTTTGGATTTCGATTAATTGATTTTGGGAATCGATTAATCGATTTGGGTTTTGATTAATCGATTTTGGTAGATTCACTTGACTTTTTTATTTGGACTTGGAGGTTCATGGAGGGTCTAGGACCGTCTCTATTGCATCTTTAGTGATGTGTTACATGTGTTGTAATGTACCATAGGTGGTACATGTGAAAGCAAGCAAAAGGAGCTGCGTGGGACCTTGATGCTTGGACCTTCAGAGAATTGAGGTAGGGAACACCTTGAACATGTACTTTAATTGTAAAAGCATGTATGTAGTGATATATTTATCATAATTGAAAATGTTTTAACTATGAAAAGCTTTGTGAAAATGGGTGTGTGTGTGACACCAAGAATGTGATAAAGGCATCTGTGTGATGCGAGTAACTGAGATCAAGTAATCTAATGAGAATGAGACATCCCTAGGGGATGAGAAAGTAATAAAGGCATCAGTGTGATGCGAGTAAATTAGACATCCCATGGATGTACATATGATTGAATAATTACTGTTGAGGCCTAACTGATATAAGATAGCACTTTACACGGTGAACAACTATATGTAAAGCACATATTATTTTTATTATTTGAGGTTTGTTTAGAATACCCCACCGACGTGGCGGGATACCCCAGATATCCGTGATCAAGACAAACAATAATCCGCATAACCGCGGAGGTCTATCCGCATACGAAGTACACATCCCAGGAATGTTGAGTTGAGATTTAACCCCGCCGCATATTGAGAAAGGGGCTTGGATAGTATTCCCAGGGAATACATTTTTTTTACAACTGTCTATTTAGGCGATGATGGTGGGTATTCCATCGGGGCTCGATGCTATATTGCTCGGGGATTACTTAAGTTGAAGATTTAAGTTTTGCTTTAGGCCTGTTCAGTGTCATTCATGATAAATCAACAGTAAAGTAAGACATGCAAATTACTAGTAAACTCGAATGCAAATCATCATCTTTTCAACTATTTTTTTAGCAAATGCATAGACATATCATGCTTAGAATATCATGGAAAATATGTTCATTGTGTTGCTCCCTAGTGAGCTAGCATGTAGCTCACCCTTTAGACTATACGTCGCAGGTCCTTTGTTAGCAGTAGCTGAGGCTTCGGGAGACGTTGATCCGGCTGATTCAGATTACGTACCTGGGGACGAGTTAGAGCCTCCTCCTGAGGACTTCTTCTAGGAGACTCCGCTGAGTACTTTGAGAGAGAGTTTTGTGAGCAGATTGTACGGCTTGGTATGTCAAGCCTTTTATTTTTGATGAACATGTAATTAAATTGACTTAATTCTTTTTGCAAACCATCTGGGGTGATCAGTCTATCACTGATGGTTCAGATCGATTCTCTGTTCATGCAGTGGCATAAAAGTAGAATTGTCTTTTATTATGCCAGATGAGCATGTTACTTTTTCGCTTTATGTAATTAATTAATTTTATTTATTTATCTTTGCTTGTTATACCAATGTTCCGTGCATAGCTTTGGGGTACGGTCTGGAGGATCGTGCTGATGGCACGGGTTTCAGGGTGCCGAAATCTGGGCTATCACAATATCAACCTTATTTCAAGACCTGCACCATAATAATAGAGGACTTTGAACGAGAAGGTCGGACCAATCCCCTTCCCGCACTATGGAGAATGGTTGAAAACAACCCAGATTCGGTAATTAAGTTTATCGAACCATATCTATGGTTAATACGAAGTGAAGGATCTCAGCGACAAATGGACCTCCAGCCTAATTCCGAAGATGAGAGTTTGGATGACTACCATCTTCAGACTCTCTTCGACGACGAAGCGCTTCACATAGTAGAAGAGGAACCGTCTGAGAAACCATCACCAGCATTGCTCATCAGGAGGATCATCTCAGACGAAAATCATACAAAAAACAAATGCCAAATTCAGATGAAGTTCACATCATCCAAAGACTCGCTCAAACGACCTCAATGGATGTCACACTTCCCCAACTAGGGGAAGTAACCTCGCCGGTTCCGCCTCAGGAAACTGACCCAGTACCATACCTATTATCAAAAATAAAAAATCCTAAAATCCCTAAAAATATAAAAATGGAAAACCTAAAAAAATTAGGAAATTTTAGAAAAGAGAGGGAGCTCTCCATCCCTGACCCCTGACCCCCTTCAGCAATCGACCGAGAGACCTTTCCCCCAAAGCTACAAGTGGCGGATGCACCAATGAAGCCAAAGAACAACCAACTGATATACCTAGATTCGCCGACGCCTTCGACGTCACCCAGTCGCATCTCGAGCCCACTCAATGCAAGTCCCTCGCAAGGACGCAAGAAATCCCGACGCAATAACTAGGCAGCTATCATACCTGACGAGATACTCTTGACTTTGAGAGGAGAATAAATAGCCTTGACCTTCACCTCCCTCATGGACCCTCTGAAGTACATCTTCGAGAAGCCTGCTACCTACAGGAAGATCGTCGAATGGCACATGTTACTATAAGAATTCGACATCACCTATGTCACACAGAAATCTGTTAAAGGATAAGCGATTGCCAATTACCTCTCTGACTTACCACTCCCAGACGACGAGCCTGTGCATGCAAACTTCCCTGATGAAGACCTACTCTCAATTCACGATGAAGAGCCTGATAAGACCTCATGAACTTTATACTTTGATGTCGCTCTTAATCACAAAGGAAAAGGCATTAGGATAGTCCTACTAAGATCGAAAGGAGTCGTCATACCAAAAGCTTTTCAACTCAACTTCCCAGTCACAAACAATGTTGCAGAATATGAAGCTTTCATCGTCAGACTGTGAGCAGCGCTACAGCTAGGAGTCAAGCAGTTGAAGACAATCGGCGACTCTAAACTTGTGATATCACAAGTTATCGGGGAGTGAAAAACCAAAGAAAGACGACTGATGGCCTACCTGGAGATAGTTCAGTTCTTAATAAGAAATATGAAAGAATCTCTTTCACACACATCCCTAGACTGGAGAATAAACTTGTAGACTCTCTTGCCACACTAGCCTCAGTCATTCAAATCATTTTTTTATTGAGAAGTTGACAATGCCAACACACGAAGTCGCTTGGCGGGTGAAACCAGAACTACCAATTGCACCAGAAGCTCACACGAACAAAGGGCAGCCTGCCTAAAACACTTCTATGGAGAAAGAAGCCACCGCCGCCACGTTCAAATTTAAAAATTCACCAATCGACGATGGGTAACCATGGCACTTTTTGACATCTGAAATTTCCAAAAGTAGCAACATATCCCTCCTTATGCTACAAAGATCGAACAGAAAACCATAAGGAATTGATGTGCAAGATTTTGCATACTTGATTAGTCACATAATTTATCATTTTATCACCCTTAACTTAGTGATGCTAGGACTTAGTTTGCAACTAACATTTAAATAATGAGCAGATATTAAGGAAAAATAGTAAAAGAGAGCCAAAGTATTAATATTCGTCAAAATGAACTAAAAAAGCAGTAAGAAAGACGATTGAGTGAAAAAGGCGATTTCCAGGCTACTAAAAGCCAGAAAATCGTAATTTATGATTCTACAAAAGAGACAAAAGAAGAAAAGTGAAAAATTATAATCCGGAGAATCGTCTAAATAGGAAACTATAAAAGATAAAAAATCGTGATTTACGATTTTCTATGAAAGAGAAGAAAAATATAGAAAATTGTGATTTACGATTATCCAGAAAAGAAGCTTTCCTACTATTGTTATTGTTGCTGATCACGTGAGTGAAGATTATCACCACGAAGAACAGAATTAGAAGATATATGAAATTATAAGCTTGGTGAATCACGAATCTGAGAAGATTGATGAAGATAAGCTCTTAAAAAATCTTGGTTGCTAAAATAAAGGAGAACAATCCAGAAGTACATCAACCATTGAAAGCAAGGAAGAATAAAATTAGGAATTAAAGTTATATTAGGAATCTTTTTATTAGTTTCTTTTATTAGAATTAGAACTTTGTAAACCGACTCTTTATGATCTATAAATAAGAGAGCTTGGTGTAGGAATAAACATGACAATTGAGGTTAGATTTTCTTCCGATTAGTAGTATAAAATAGTTAGAGTAGATTAGATATCAGAGGTTTCTCAAGAGCAATTAATGATAGCTATTGGGTGTTGAAGATTAGTGTAGATATCCTAGTTTCTCAGAAGCAATTGATGACTACAGCTGAGAGGTGAAAGATATATTTATTTGCTTTTTAGTTTAGATTTTATTTGCTTTATTTTCATTCTTTGTAAACATATTCAAGTTTTAATTTGAATTGATGACTCGGGTTGGAATTTGCAGATTAGTATAACAGTTTATACTTTTCCATCTTCAATTTTCTAGAGTTTGATTGACACCCAGATTTTAGGAAATTATTGATTAGATTAAATCTTTGTTAAGGAATTTTAGTTTTCGATTGATGCCTAAATTCTAGAAGACTGCAATACGGTATAACGGTATTGTTTATTTTTATAAATATCCGATAGCTAAAGATTGGGTTGACGACCTCAATCTGAAGAAAGAGGATTAGGATTTATTTTCTTTACTTTAGATTAAGAAACTATTCTTTTATTCATATTTTTCAAATAGTTTAGAACCTTAAAAGATAAATATAACTTTAAAATAGAAGTATATATATATATCAATAAGATAAAACTTCTTCGTAGGAATGATCCTATACTAGCTCTATAGTTTCCATTGCACACTTTCAATAGGTTAAGACTTAATTAGACATACATAATAAGCTGATCAAGTTTTTGGCCTCGTTGCCGAGAAGGTCTTTATCTTATATATATATATATATATATATATATATATTTCCATTTAAATATATATATATATATATATATTTATCTTTCTCGTTTTTATATTTCTATATACTAGTAACTTTCTTTGATCACTTCTTAATCTTTCGCAGGTTTATTCGGAGCAACAACTCAGAGTCTCAAGTTTCCCTGATCAGCAAAGCTCAAAGCCCAAATTTGTTTCTCTCCCTGCTTTCTAAAATAAAATAAAAAATTATCAACAAAGTATTCTCATTTATGGTGCATGCACCATACTCGATCTCAAAGTTTAGACTTCTTTGAGTGTGACCCCAGAAATCGAACAAACTCTCCTATGTAATCTTGCATTAAATCGAACCTCCGGAAGAGAGTTCCTAACCACGGCTGATGACCGTTCAATTCAAGCACACTTCAACCCGACTACCTTGACCGAGCCCTCTTGTGTAGTGATACTAGAGGTAGTGGCAGGACAGAATGCCAAAGTCAATTCTCGCGTACTCCAGTCGTTACCAACCTTTCATGGGCTTGACAGCGAAGACCCTTATCAACACCTTAGGGATTTTATTGAAATTTGCACCATGTTCTAAGCACCCAATACTAACACTGAGGCCTTTAAGTTACGATTGTTCTCTTTCTCTCTCAAAGATCGAGCAAAGGCATGGGGACCCCATTTTCAAAACCTTCTAAGTTTTCTCTTCCTACCTTCCCTCTCTTTTTCAAATCGTCCGTAATCTTAACCGTTCTTTCACTCAATCTAACTGTTTATTTTCTTAAAACCCCTCACTTCCTCTGTTTGATTTTGAACAATCCTACGTACATTTTATTCTAACAAATTAGGGTTTCAATCTTTAAAAAGGTACGGTGATGATTTTAATTGTGAAAATTCAGTTTCTGCAAGAGATTTTATTCAATACATGGAATTTAAGTTTAATTAATGGCATTGATATTAATCTTTGCAGAAAAGCGAGTGGAAGTATGACGAACAAAACTGGCAAATGACAAAGGAAAGAAGTGGAAGAAGAAGGTAATGATTCTGATAACACCCTAATCATTCACCATATCGCACAGTCTGCTGACCCTAAGGCCAAATCAAAAGTAATAGATCCACCTAAGAAGAAACCCCAAGTCTTTCGGGATAGTTATCAGCGAAACCTCTAAAGACAGAATTGGGATAGAGTCTGTGTCTCTCTCTAAAAATGGATTAAAATTAGATAAGGGAAAAAAGCCAGCATCCTCTGCTATGTCAGTAGATAAAGTCCTTACTTCAATGAAACATCATATTGTGGGGGCTGAAATTGCAGTGGATGTGGAATCCTTAGAAAAATTAGAAATGGGTGGAGAAGCTATTAAATACTTTAAAGATGTCGGGCTGACCTATTTCTTGGAGCCAGGAGTCATACTAGTCTATCCTAGATTAGTGAGATTGTTTTACAAAAATAAAACCAAAGTTAGCTAAGGACTACCCTCCACCCTCTCCACCAGTATTGATGGACTTTCAATCGAAATTTTGAAGGAAATGGTTACCAGGGTTATGAATGCACCCCTAGAGATACCACAATTATCCCAGGATAACCCAGCGGCCAACCTTTTGAGGATGCTATCAAATACCCTCCCCTATTTCTCACAAATGGCAATAGAATTATTAGGAAAAACTCCACGGGACAAGTCCTTTTTCCTTAGAAAGGATCTAGAAGCAAAGAGTTTATCACTGTACTTTTTCGATGTACTTATCCATAAAATTATTCACCCCACAAGACATGGAATATAGAGAAGAACATTATTTTCCAAGGCATTGTACTTAATGGCAAATCACTATTGGTTCAATGTGTCCGCTTACCTTTTTGAGGTAATCACTGTGGTGAGGGAAAAGTTGAGTCAAGAAAAATACCAGAAGAAAAAGTTGACCCTGCCATTTGGAGGACTTATTACGAACCTACTGATAAATGTGGGGTATAGTATAGACCCCAAAGAAAAAACTTTACGAAGACCAGAGGAAGACTTAATAGTTTTAGCCTATAGGAGAACTTTAGGTGCTGAAAATAAAAAGAGCACCCTCTTAGCTCCTCGCACCAAAAGTACCCCCTTTGTACCACAAGTCCCTCAAATTCATGAGAAAAGAGAGGAGACTGATTTAGTACAGACAGTAGAATTCGTGGGGCCAGAAGATGCAGTTGTAGAAGAAGGACATACAGCAGAAGTTGAATTGGCAGCATAGGGAGATTCAACTACAGATAAGGATGGTTATTCGATAACAGAGATGTCAGATGGGGAAGATGAATCCACTGATTCCACCCTTGTATCATACTCTACCAATGAGTAAAAATATTATAGAACATTACAAACCTCAGAGGTATAATCCCCATAGATTTTCATTTCTTAATTTTTACCTCTCTGTTCATTGTAAATATTCTGATATATATATAAAATTCTCTTTTTACTAACTCTGTAATTTTTTTACTAACATTGCATGTTACTAACATTACTACTATTTTTTTTTCTTTTACTAACATTTTTATTATTGATACTCCGAAAATATGTTGCGGGTATTTTCTCTCAAGTTTGGGGGAGAGTATGTATCTGGTAACAGATTTTTTTCGGTAAATAATCAGTATATCAATAATTTTTTATTTTATTTTCACCTATTTTTATGCCAATGAGGGCATTGTCCGATTTATGTTTGGGGGGATACAAAATTTCTGTGTTTAGTAATTTCTTTTAAAAATTATTTTTATTATTTTGATCAATACATAGGAATTATGATAGAAAAAAATTACAAATCCTGAAAACTTGCGATTCATTATAATAGAATTTTAATAATTAGAATTTAGAACAGTTATAATTCATATTTAACTCATTGAAACACTATATTAGAATAAATGTTTGAAACAATAGATTGATCTAAATTGCAAAAATTTAGACTATAGTTTCAAAATTATAAATCAGTGAGATCTTGAGCCATATTTCTTTCTTTTATTCTGAGAGAGACTGCTTCTATTCAAAATCGTAAAAATTTCTTTCAACTTCTATACTAATATAAAATTTCATATTGTTGAATTTAGAATCGAATTATTCTATGAATATGATGAACTAATTTTTTGTCTAGAACTATGTATTAGAAATATCAAAGCATTAAGGCATCTATGCTAGTAAATCGTGAAAATGATTTAAGGCAATCTTTTATTTAAATTAGAGCCAAAAAGCCAAAATCCCATAACATTTTATCCTTTGAATTCATATTAGAAGCTTAAAACCAAATTTCTTTGTACCAAAATTTTATAAACCTTTAACCATATATACTACTCAAAGCTTTCTACCTTTAACCCTTACAATTTCTGAGAATTTATAACGCAAAGAAGGGAAGAAGAGGGAGTGAAAGCAGTAAGAATGAAATAGAGAAGGAATGTTAAAAAAGAGGTACAAAAGAAGAAGAAAAAAAAAGAACAAAAAATATGGGAAAGGAGTGAAAAAAAAAAAAAATGATTCTTTAGCAAAAAGCTGTGAAAAGAAGAGAAATCATGAAAGATGATTTTATAGCTGAAGAACTGGGATGTGTGTATATAAAAATAAAAATAAAAAGTATATGGGAAGAAGTTATCAAATAATGGATACTTACTGAAAAAAAAAATAGAAAAGAAGAAGATAGAAAAAGGAAGAGCTAAATTCTCAGAAAAACTTTGAATCATTTTCTACCTTTCCTTGATACCTTCTAAAACCAAAACCCCAATACAAGCTGATGGAAAGACCTTTTTAATTTACGATTTGTAAAAGTATAAGCCTAATAGAGATAAGGATAATAGATACTATGAATTGTACAAGGAATCATAAGAATAGGATAAGATTATCTTTTCTATGAGATAGTTTTTTTGCAATTATCATTGACTGAATTCTTCTGAGAAATATATTGAGAGAATCCAAAAGTTTCGATATCTTTTTGAGAGCATATCAATAGTGAGTTTTTAAATGAAAATATTTTCTAAATCGATAGTTTAAAATTTTTTATGAAGAATAAACTGTTCACTAGTGCATATACACTGCGGTTATTATAATTTGAAATTGCTGGAGTTCTAATCAAGGAAAACTGTTGCAATGAAAAGTAAGGATAAAAGAATTGGGAATTTTATAAAATCGTAATAGACTATGTATTGACCAATTAAGTAGATTAGTTAGATTTTTATTTACTTTTAAAAAAAAAAAATATATATATATATATATATATATATATAAATTTTGAAAAATCTAAAAATATTTGAAGTTTATAGGTAACTTAAATTTTGAAAAATCTAAAAATATTTGAAGTTTATAGGTAACTTCACTGAAAACCTTCAGGAGATTACAACTCCTCCACTAGGGATCACCTAGGGATTTAAAGGCTTGTTGCATCTGCTAAATGCAATCGTGCTCCCTACAAAAGTGCTATTTAAATTCATACTTTAGATATTTTATGTTTCCTTATTTGCTAAGGACTAGCAAAGTTTAAGTTTGGAGGTGTGATCAGTCACATAATTTATCATTTTATTACCTTTAACTTAGTGATGCTAGGACTTAGTTTGCTCCTAACAAGTTAACGATATGTAGATATTAAGGAAAAACGATAAAAGAGAGCCAAAGTGTATATATTTGTCAAAATGAACTCAAAAGGCAGTAAGAAAGACGATTGAGCGAAAAAGATGATTTCCTGCCTACAAAAATTCAGAAAATCATAATTTATGGTTCTGCAAAAGAGACAAAAGAAGAAAAGTGAAAAGTCGTAATCCAGAGAATCGTCCAAATAGGAAACTATAAAAGATAAAAAATCGTGATTTACGAATTTCTAAGAAAGAGAAGAAAAAGATAGAAAATCATAATTTGCGATAATCCAGAAAATAAGCTTTCCTACTATTGCTGTTACTGGTGATCATGTGAGTAAAGATTATCACAACCAAGAATAAAATTAGAAGATGTATGAAAATAGAAGTTTGGTCAATCATAGATCTGAAAAGATTGATGAAGATAAGCTCTTAGAAAATTTTGGTTGCTGAAATAGAAGAGAACAATCCATAAGCACATCAACCATTGAAAGCAAGAAAGAATAAAATTAGGAATTAGAGTTATATTAGGAATCTTTTTATTAGTTTCTTTTATTAGAATTAGAACTCTGTAAACCGACTCCTTATGATCTATAAATAAGAGAGCTTGGTGTAGGAATAAACATCGAAGAATTTTAGCATCAATTGACAATTGAGGTCAGATTTTCTTCCGCATCAGTAGTGTAAAATAGTTAGAGTAGATTAGATATCAAAGGTTTCCCAAGAGTAATTGACGACTGCTATTGGGTGCTGAAGATTAGTGTAGATATCCTAGTTTCTCATAAGCAATTGACGATTGCGGTTGACAACTGAAAGATATATTTATTTGCTTTTTAGTTTAGATTTTATTTGCTTTATTTATATGCTTTGTAAACATGTTCAACTTTTAATATAAATTGATGACTCAGGTTGGAATTTGTAGATTAGTATAACGGGTTTTACTTTTCCATCTTCAATTTTCTAGAGTTTGATTGACGCCCAGATTTTAGGAAATTGTTGATTAGATTAAATCTGTGTTAAAGAATTTTAGTTTTTGATTGACGCCCAAATTCTAGAAGACTACAATATGGTGCAACGGTACTATTTATTTTTATATATATCCGATGGCTGGAGATTGGGATTGACGACCTCAATCTGAAGGAGGATTAGGATTTATTTTCTTCACTTTAGATTAAGAAACCATTCTTTTATTCATATTTCTCAAGTAGTTTAGAACCTTAAAAGATAAATATAACTTTAAAATAGAAGTATATATATATATATATATATATATATATATATATATCAATAAGATAGAACTTCTTCGTGGGAACGATCCTATACTAGCTCTATAATTTTCATTGTGTGCTTGTAATAGGTTAAGACTTAATTAGACATACATTGTAAGCCGATCAATACTCGACGAGACCCTATATAAAGAAGTCTTCACCAAAGGAGTACTACTATGATGTGTCACGACAATCAAATGACAATACATCATCCGAGAAGCGCACGCCAGTGCCTGCGATGCTCACATTGGTAGACAGAGACTCGTGGATCAGATCATACGACAAAGACTACTTCTGGCCAACAATGATGAGAGATTTCCACCTCTACATCTAATGCTGCAAACAATGCCAAGAACACACCGTGCTTGTCAAAGCTCCATCAGTTGCATTGAACCCCATAACCTCACTATGGCCATTCTCGATTTGGGCCTTTGATATCATCGAACCCTTCACGGACACAGTTGGGAACACTCACAAGCATGCGTTCATACTCACTGCGATCGAATACTATACCAAATGGGCGAAAGCTGAATCTTATGTCAGAATCACCGTATTGATGCTCGTGAGGTTTATCATTCGGAACATTATCATGTGATTTGGAGTACCTAGGATGTTTGTTACCGACAATGGACCACAGTTCATGGCAGAGAAGATGAAGAAGCTATGCAAGAAATTCAGCATCGATCTACACCACTCATCACTGTTCTACCCTCAAGGAAATAGACAAGCAAAAGCTATAAATAAAACATTGATCCAAATTTCAAAATGAACAGTGGAGACGAGCAACTGAGCTGACTGGCCTAAACAACTACCAGAATCACTCTGGGCCTATAGGACTTCTATTCGTATGCCAACTGGCCAAACTCTTCACCTCCTCACATATGGGATGGAAGCAGTCTATGAGATACAAATACCATCCTTACGAATTCAACTCGATGATAAGCTATCCTTAGATGAAAGGAGAATTGCTCTACTCGCCGAGCTAAAGCAACTTGATGAGACGCGTCTAAGGGCAGTTGATCACACTCAGGTATATCAGAGGAGAGTAGCCAGGGCTTACGATAAGAAAGTCCTCGAGTAAACTTTCGACATTAGAGAATTAGTCTTGAAGAAACATGCCCTCCATTCACGCTCATCCAAAGGGAAAACCAAAACCGAACTGGGAGGGCCCATATGTTATAGCAACCGCATATTCAGGGAATGCATACAAGTTGGTGAACTAAGATGGGGAAGAACTCCTCAGCCCTTGGAACGCCATGTACCTTAGGAAATACTACCCTTAACCCTGTAATTATCACATCTCATAGCCAAATACTTATATTTATCACTCTCGTAGTAGTCATGACCCATTCGTTGGTCGTACATCTTCAATTCCTAGAATATCCTTAAGACTTCCAATTTACTGCCCAGCTTCTTATTGGGATAATTTGATCAAAGGACTAGTGACATACCTGACCTCTTTCAAAAGCATAAGTAACACTCAATTCTCATCCCCCTTTCCCCCCATTGGAGGAGATGTTAGAGCGAAAAAAATGAAGATGCTAGGCTCAATCAAAACTTACAATTCTTGTGTTAGCAGGTTGCTTCCGAAAATATATATATATATATATATATATATATATACATATACAAAAAAATTGAGTGAGAACAATGCGACGAATGAACCAGTCAATGAGCTTAGGGAAGCATAAGTAGGTCGTGAGGACATCTTTGGTAACTCTAATAGAAATATATAAGCAAGCTGCGAGGGCACCCCTGATGTCCCGATACTACTAGATGCTGTCATAAGGTGGCGGGAGGAGGACAAACTCCTGCTACCCATAAAATGCGAGACTTTGATGGTGTCGAAACATGACGGAGAGCTCAGTCATGGCACCCCATATCCACTCTGAGGAAAAGACTGTTACTCGTCTCTTTTAGAAAGCGTCAGATACAAACTATCCCCCCACATCACTGAGCCTTATCTGTCTTTCACCGTTAATTTTTATTTTCAGACAATGAGTTAAAAGCCTCTCGGGATATTCCTATAAATGAAACTAAAAATCGATGAATGATGACTGATACAATCACCTATTATACTTACCACTTGCTCTATGTAATGATGACCATGGGATAGGATGACCACCATCAAAGGTAGACCCCCAATATATGGCTGATATGATTAGACAATCTCCCTGATTCGATGACAGTCTCAAATAAGATTTTCTTCAAAACTAAGTCACCAAATACATATGGCCCCCTATAGGTCCAAAGTACTCATCAAGAACCCAGAGAAGTTCCATTGCACCTTGACACTAGGGCATCTTTTTTTCAGAGGAAGAATCACATTAAAGGCTCCTACTTGCCCATAAAGAAGATGCTAAATGACGAAGTTACCACCTGAGGAATGCCACCAAAGATACTACACTGTTGATTCTTCCACGCTCCTACACTGTGGCATTTTTTTATTTTTTATTTTTAAGTTTTAGAATTCTCTTTTAGTTATTTTCTTTCCCTATTACACTATTTTCCTTTTCTTTGTAATAAAAAAGAGAAAAAAAAGAGGAAAAAAAAAGAAAAAAAAGAGAGAAAAAAAAAGAACAAAAATATACATCTTTTCCTACCATATTTCGATCTGAGACACTTCCCCCCTTGACAATCAGCAAGGGGGAGAATAAAAATTACTAACAGCTTTGGTCTCATGTATAGATCAACCTTCAACTATTATTGGGCCAACTCAAGGAGCATCCAAGTCCTAAAAATAGGCGATGTTACCAAAAATAAGACGATTAAAATATAAAAGGTAACAAGAAAATGAAGCAAAGCCAAGTACATCTAAACTGAAAATCTCTTTTATATATCAAAAGTTTCTTTTACATCTGCCACTGGGGGCATACCCCCTGTATATACAATGAATGAAAACGATAAAAAGATGCCTTACTCTCTCCGCTGCTTCTGCGAGGGACGCTCGCTATCATCTCCCGTATCCTCAGCCCCTGAGTCTGGCGTCTGACCCCTCGACAACTCAATCCCAGCACCCAGAGTCGGAGGACACTCCCTAGGAGGAGAAGGCCTAGCCACAGAACCTCCCTCACTCGCCTAACTGGAGGCCGCTGAGAATGCGAACGTAGAGGACCAAAAGCAAGCATAGGCCCTAGGGCCTAATCGACCTGAGCATAGGGCCGAATCGGCCTGAGAATAGGCCCTCATATGCTCATGAACCTCTCGATGAATCTCTGTTAGTGAGTCGCTAGCCCTTAATCTCGACCCTGGAAAGTGATTGATCATCCCTCGCACTCTCTCGCCAACTGGTGCTGCAAAAGATCTATCGTCGACTGCATCTCAGCACGAGCCACAGCTCGAGCACTCTCTAACTTTGCTGTTTGAGTCCTTTGCTCGACCAACAGGTCTACGGTCACTTCTTGGAGGTGCCACTCTGCGACATTGGAAGGAATCCCATGAATCTCCTAGCGAGCTAAGGCGTGATGTGTCTCCAAGAGCGACTGCTCCAGTTCATGTACCTGTACAAGTAGAAGGCTAAGAAAGTGCATATGCATAACAAGACAAAGAATGTAGATAACAAAGACATACCAACTCAACACGCTCTCACATAATACGCTCTACGGTGGCAGTAGTGCCAGATCAGCTGGAGGAACCTCCGATGCACGTGGCTAGAAGAAGTAAAGAAAGAATATTAGGGATACAATGATGCTATAAAATTGAGAATAAAAAATAATCACGCTAACCAAATATACCTGAGAAGGAGTGGGAGTTATATGTCGGAATTCAGACTGCTGCTATTTTATTAAGAACAGTGGAGAGAATAAATCCAGAGTCAAGATATGGAGATGGGTCATTAAATCAAGTCTAAAACACACACAGTCCTACAAGATACAGGGTCCATTGCAGCAAGTTTTGATAAGTAAGAGTTTATCCCACAGAAAAATTGATCAAGAATAAAAAATGGGCAATAATAGTAGACCTCCAGATCTGGCTATAGATCTGACAATCCTAAAGAAAGGGAGTTGGGTGTCACGACTACACTAAATTAATCCTAAAAATAGAGAAATAAAATGTAGTGCTATCCTAAAGAAAGGGTTAAGAGAAAGATGGTGGTAGTGTGTGCCAAAATAAAATACAAAAATTATGAGAAGTAAGCAGGTCAAGCTAGAGTTAAAGCAGTGATGTAACTCAGATTTAGTCTGTCTCTACAGTGTTCCTTGTTGAGATGCTATTAAAAGCCTCAACAGGGAAAAAATATCCGGTTTAACCCATGCCATTTGAGGCGCTCTTAGGGCTATACTCTGTCCACTCTAATGGTCACAGGGTATCCGATAGAGTCTGTCAAATCCCATTGGTTAAAACTGACATTGCCAATCTAACCCAGGGGAGTGGGCTGATCATTCTCCCAACCACTAGGCCAGATCCAGCCATGAATGCTATTGTAGCACTATGTAATGCCAATGCTACAAGCTCCCCAGATCTGCGCACAGACCTGGCTGACATCCATAGGTATTCCAACCCATAAGATCCTAAATGCTTTGCTAAGGCCAACCGCTTACTAGTGCCCACAAAAAGGACCACGCAACAGGTTGAATAAGGCTTTAGATTCAGCTGGTCATTGCTACAAATGGCCTACAATGACTCAGCCTCAAGCTGCAATTACTACAAAGAGATCAGATCTAACATCTGATGTCGGCTAGGTAAAACAGAGGAGAGCCAGTGTAATATCCCGAAAAATCACGTTAAACAGTGACCTCGGGATTCGTGCCCGATTGGTCACAGATTTGACCAATTAGGAGTTCAATAGTTAGCATAGAATGTGATGAATGAATGAGATGTGATAAATTGATTGACTGTGTGGTGTGTGATGTAAATGTGAAGTCACATACACCTATCACGGTGCTTGTGCTCAACACACAAGTTAGAGGAGAGATAAAAGGGTTTAATAACCCTAAATTTGTGTTTTTGGGTTGTTGAGAGAGAAGTAAAGAAGAGAGAGAGAGGAGTAAGGAAGGGTTGAGCAAGGAGTTATTGTGGGTGATTGGAAGGGGGATTCAAGCATTAAAGAGACCGATTCAATGCGAGGAATCCGTTCAAGCAAAAGCTGGAACCCTAGCCTTTCCAACCACTTGATTGAAATCAATTTGAGATTGATTGAAGGTAAGATTTTTGTAGTTTAAATGCATGGATTGAAAGGGTGAATAGTGGTTAGAAATAGTGTGAAATGTAGGACAAAGGTTTAGAGAAATGGAGGAAAAAGTAAAGGAAGAGATTGGGAAGAACAACCAGAAGGGGGCTGAATCTGGCAATTTCAATTAATCAAAATTGGGTTTCGATTAATCGAAATTGGCCAAAAAGTTGAAAAGTCAGAGGACCTCGATCTCGATTAATCGAATTGAGTTTCGATTAATCGACTTTAGATTTTGATTAATCGAATTGGGAATCGATTGATCGACTTCCAGTGGAGGAAAGAAAATAGCTTGGAGAAATCGACTAATCGAAATGGGAATTCGATTAATCGATTTAGAATTTTGATTAATTGATTTGGGATCGATTAATCGATTTTGGAAATTTGATTACTCGAATTGAGAATCGACAGGATAGAGTAGAGAATTTCGATTAATCGAATTGGGTTTGGATTAATCGAATGGGAATCTCGATTAATCGATTTGAGAATCGATTAATCAATACTAACTTTCGATTAATCAATTTTGGAAATTGATTAATCGAATCAGATTCGATTAATCGATTTTGGAGTTCGATTAATCGACTGGGCTAGTTTATGTTTACTTTTGAGTTTGACTTTAAGCTTCATGGAGGGTCTTGGACCTCCTTTATTTCATCTTTAGTGATGTGTTTCACATGTTATGTGGTACTATAGGTGGTATGTGTGAGAATGTGCACAAGGAGCCACGTGGGACCTTGATGCATTGATCGAACGAAGACTTGAGGTAGGGAACACCTTGAACATATACCTTATTTTACAAGAGCATGTATGTAGTGATATAGAATTCAATTCAAAAGGTTTTTATTACTTAAGAATTGTGAAAAGTGTGTGTGTGTGACATCCATAAGAGTAATTATAATCAACCATCCCCAAGGGATGAGGAAGTAAAGAGATAAGGGCATCAGGTGTGATGCAAGTGAATGGATACATCCCAGGGATGTATCCAAGATTGAATCATGTTTGATAGGACCTAACTGATATAAGATAGCACACTTACACAGTGAATAACTATATGTAAGGCACCGATATTTTTGTTATTTGAGGTTTGATAGGGTACCCCACCTATGTGGTGGGATATCCACGACTGACACGGCAGGATACCCATGACCGATACGGCGGCGAAACCGTAGGCCAGTGCGGAGGCTTATCCGTACACAGTAAGCACACCCCAGGGGTGTTGATTGAGACTAGTGAAACCCAGTCACCAATCCTTAGGGGAAAGGCGCTTGGGCACTATTTATATTCCCAGGGAATACGTTAAAAGTGTCTATATAGATGACAATGATGGGTATCTCATCGGGGCTCGATGCTATATTGCTCGGGGATTACTTAAGTTGAAAGTTTAAGTTTTACTTTAGGCCTTTTCAGCATCATTCATGAATAAATAAAGACATAAGTAACTACCAGTAAAAATGTAATGCTTTTAATTGTTTTCATCAGTAACTGCATAGACACATCATGCATGGCATATCATGGAATATATGTGTGTGATAATTTATATGTTCAACTGTGTTTTGTTCCCTATTGAGCTAGGATGTAGCTCACCCTATAGACTATACGTCGTAGGTCCACTACTAGCAACTGCCGAGAAGCTGACCTCGGTGAGTCGGACCTTGCGGCCGGAGACGAGTTGGAGCCACCTCCTGAGGACTTCTTCTAGAGGACTCCGTTGTGCCGCTTTGAGGGCTTTTGGATAGAGATTGTACGGCCTAGTATGTCAAGCCTTGTTTTGGCTAAACAATGTACATGTGTAAATTGAGATTATTCTTTTGGGGCGAACCATCCGTGATGATTTGCTATCATCGATGGTTTGGATCGATTCTCTATTCTTGCAGAGGCATGAGGGTGTAGAACTGTCTTTTGAAAAATGCTTTTATATAGATTTAAATTCTGCAGTTTCATTTACTATTTCATTTTTGCTTGATATGCCAACGTTCTGTGCTTAGCAAAGGGGCACGGTCAAGATGATCGTGCTGATGGCACAGGTTTCGGGGTGTCGAAATCCGAGCTGTCACAGCCAGTTTAAGAGCAATTTCTTTTAGCAATTCTGACAATTGTTCTTTTAGTCAGAACATAAGGGCTTCTGCTAAAGAAACTTTAGTTTCAAATGCAGCCGCAAATGTCATCTAGAGGAAGAGGCCGACCAAGGGGAGGCCAACAGAGGAGTCTACGTAGTGGAGATGATTACATCTCTCCTACTAATAGAGTGCCTTTAGGAGGTACTGAGGCCCCAGGGGACAGTAGTAGTAGACAGCATGATGAAGAGGATCGAGATTGTCATGATCAAGATCTAAGAGAACAAGAGAGAGTGAGAGAAAGACAGGAAGATAGAGAGGAGCGACAAAGGATGATGCACACTATGGAGACTATGGCACCTGCCATGGCACAACAAGCTGCAACCTTTGCAGCTCATGCATCAAGAGAACAACAACCCCCTACACCACCTGTAAGACCTACGCTGCCTGTGCTCTCATCCTTTACAGAGTTTAGGAGGATGAGACCTCCTTCATTTTCTGGGCAGGCAGACACAATGACCGCTGAGAACTGGCTTATGGAGATGGAGAAAGTATTTAACGTGCTGACATGCACGAAAGATGAGAGTGTGAGATGGGCAGCTTATATGTTGGATGGGGAGGCTGGGCCTTGGTGGAAGTCCGTGATACGGACTCGGGCTCAGGAGACCCCAGAGTTGCCTTGGACTTGGGAGGAGTTTGTTGAGGGTTCAACAAACAATATTTTTCGGAAGTGGTGAGGAACCAGCTTGAGATACAATTTTTACAGTTAGTGCAAGGGAGAATGACAGTGAGAGAGTATGGGGTAGAGTTTCTACGACTTGCCCGTTTTGCTCCGGATTACGTCGCTACCGACGTGATGAAATCCAAGAGGTTTCAGCAAGGTTTGAAGCCTGAGGTTAGGGGAGGCGTAGCTCCATTTTAGTTGAGGACCTATGAAGAGGTGGCGTTGGTTGTAGAGGAGGAGAACAATAATGAGATATAGAGGAGGAGTAGCAGAGAGGAGGAAATGAACAAGGAAGGACGGGGACCTATGAACCGGGGAACAAAAAGCCGAGGTTCGTGGCCCAAAATCAGAGACCACAGTTTCAGGGAGGTTTCGGAAGGCCGGCGCAACAACAACACCAACAGAGGTTTCCATTACTTGCGTCGGGGAGACCTTTACGATATGAGAGCCCTGCCATGTCTACTGGCGCCATTATCACACAGGGTTCTCATACTGTTTCTTTCGCACCTCGGGAGACTTGCGCAAAGTGTGGCAAGCCTCATAGAATAGTGGACTGCAGAGCGGGAACTAGGGGTTGTTTTCGATGTGGCAAGGTGGGCCACTTGATCAAGGATTGCCCCGAGACGGATAAAAGAAAGACGGTTTCAGTTGCAGCACCACGACCCATTCAAGCAAGGAAGCCGATCGTTCAGGGGAGAGCCTATGCAGTCACTGCTCAGGAAGCAGGAAACATGCATGACATCATCCAAGGTGAGATCCTTTTAAATTAAAGAAAATTTCCATTTCATTAAAATTTTAGATAGAGAAGGTGCATGCATTAGGAATTGTATAGATTCTTTTTCTCAATACTAAATCTATATGTGAATTAAGGGTGTATTTTGATGTGTAAATTATTGTATGTATGTATGTATACTATAGGTACTTTAACTATATATGAAAAAGGATGCTTTGTTGGATATGACGCTAGAGTGTTGATAGACCCAGGGTCTACCCACCCATTCGTCACTCCACGTTTCGCCAAGAAGATGAAGATTGTTCCAGAGGCGTTGGACTTCGTCCTATCTGTGTCTATTCCGACTAGAGAGTTAGTAGACACGGAGTTAGCTTGCAAATCCATCATTGTAGCAGTTCGAGACCTAGAGGTGCATGAATTGGAAGCGAAGTTGATACTGTTAGACATGCAAGGGTTTGATGTGATCCTTGGCATGGACTGGTTGGCGCAGCACTGTGCAACCGTCGATTGCAAGAACAAGGTAGTCATTTTCAGACCCAACACAAGAAGATCATTTCTGTTTCAAGGAGTGAGGTCGTCATTCACATCGATCTCGTGAAGGGCCGAAAATGATCAGAAAGGGTTGCAGTGGATACTTGGATTTCTTAAAGGAGGACAAGGAAGAAAAGAATGTTATTTCTGAGATAGCAGTTGTGCGAGACTTCGTCGACGTGTTTCCAGAGGAATTGCCTGGATTACCTCCAGAGAGAGAAGTGGAATTCGCCATTGACTTAGCACCGGGAACGAAGCCTATTTCGAAAGCGCCATATAGAATGGCTCCTGCTAAGTTAAAGGAGTTGAAGGAACAGCTACAAG
This sequence comes from Chloranthus sessilifolius, assembly GCA_021018995.1. Classification (NCBI taxonomy): domain Eukaryota; kingdom Viridiplantae; phylum Streptophyta; class Magnoliopsida; order Chloranthales; family Chloranthaceae; genus Chloranthus; species Chloranthus sessilifolius. The sequence continues at coordinate 53,771,683 of CM037592.1, read as the reverse complement.
AGCTTATGGACAAGGGGTTTGTTAGACCGAGCGTGTCTCCATGGGGAGCACCGGTCTTGTTTGTCAAGAAGAAAGATGGGTCAATACGGCTATGCATTGACTATCAACAATTGAACAAACTCACTGTGAAGAACCGCTACCCTTTGCCTAGAATTGACGATCTATTCGACCAACTGCAAGGAGCAAGGTATTTTTCCAAGATCGACCTGAGATCTGGATATCATCAGTTGCGAGTCAAGGCAGAGGACATCCAGAAGACAGCTTTCCGGACACGGTATGGACACTATGAATTCCTTGTGATGCCGTTTGGATTGACGAATGCTCCGGCGTCGTTTATAGATCTGATGAACCGAGTGTTTAAACCACACTTGGACTCCTGCGTCGTAGTGTTTGTTGATGATATATTGATATACTCCAAATCCAAGACGGAACACGAACAACATTTGAGGATTGCTCCACAGACGCTATGTGAACACCAATTGTACGCCAAACTCAGCAAATGTGAGTTTTGGTTGGAAGAGGTTAGCTTTTTGAGACATGTCATCTCAAAGCATGGTGTCACTGTAGATCCAGCAAAGATAGAAGCAGTGGTTAAATGGGAGCAACCAAAGACAGTGACCGATGTCCGAAGTTTTCTGGGCTTAGCAGGCTATTATCGACGTTTCGTCGAGGAGTTTTCAAAGATATCGGGACCTCTCACAAAGCTGACATGAAAAGATTCAAGATTTGAGTGGAGTGAGGCATGCGAGAAGAGTTTTCAAGAACTCAAAACAAGACTCACTTCGGCTCTAGTGCTAGCGATTCCTTCAGGCAGTGGAGGATACACCGTGTACAGCGACGCGTCATACAATGGCCTTGGTTGTGTACTCAACCAACACAAGAAGGTGATAGCTTACGGATCAAGACAGCTGAAAGAACACAAGAAAAATTATCCGACTCATGACTTGGAACTAGCAGCAGTCATTTTCGCGCTGAAAATTTGGAGACATTACTTGTATGGTGAGACTTTTGAGATTTTCACCGATCATAAGAGCCTCCGATACCTGTTTACACAGAAAGAGCTCAACATGAGACAATGCAGATGGATGGAATTCCTCAAGGATTACGATTGCTCCATACAATACCATCCAGGCAAGGCGAATGTAGTAGCCGATGCATTGAGTCGGAAGGGTTCAGCTCAGTTAGCTTGTTTGGTTTTGGGTATGCACCGATGGAAATTATTGGAAGACCTGGCACTCTACGAAGCAAACATTGAGTCAAAAGCTATCGGATCCTTTTTGGCTAACATATCGGTAAAGCCAGTGATATTTGAGCATATCCATGATCTACAGATGAAAGATCCGACATTAACAAAGATTCATCAAGATGTGAGTGAAGGCATCAGGTCGGACTTCTCAGTTAAAGAAGATGGTTCTTTATTGTTTAAGGGTCGTCTATGTATTCTGGACAATGCCGATCTAAGACGAACAATTCTTGATGAAACCCATAAGTCAAATTATGCTATCCACCCTGGTAGCACCAAAATGTACCAAGACTTGAAAAAGAACTACTGGTGGAGAGGACTGAAGCAAGACGTGGCCGAATACGTGTCACGGTGTTTGACTTGTCAGCAAGTGAAGATTGATCATAGACATCCTGCTGGACTATTGCAGCCTTTACCAATCCTAGAATGCAAGTGGGAATCAATCTCGGTGGATTTCATTGTTGGATTACCTCGTACTGCCAAGAGACACAATGCCATTTGGGTCGTCGTAGACCGATTGACTAAATCAGCGCACTTTTTGCCGTACAATACTATGTATACGGCAGGAAGACTGGCAGACTTATATATGAGGGAGATTGTAAGACTACACGGGATTCCAAGCAGCATAGTTTCAGATCGTGATCCACTATATACGTCCAAGTTTTGGAAGAAATTTCAAGAAGGAATGGGAACACGACTAGACTTTAGTTCAACTTTCCATCCTCAAACTGATGGGCAGACAGAGCGAGTGAACCAAGTGATAGAAGACATGCTTAGAGCGTGCATGCTAGATATGCAAGGATACTGGGATGAGTATCTACCGTTGCTCGAATTCGCATACAACAACAGTTTCCAAACGAGCATTGGCATGGCACCGTATGAAGCTCAGATGGACGATGCAAATCACCCTCAATTGGGAGGAAACAGTGAGAAATTTGTTTTAGGGCTAAAACTTCAATAATCGAGAAAGGCTTGAAGTCGCCTGAGTAGACAGAAAAGTTATGCCTACATGAAGCGGACTAGCGTTGACTATAAAGTGAGTGAGCACGTGTTTGTGAAAGTGTCACCTATGAAAGGCGTAATGAGATTTGGCAAGAGAGGGAAGTTAAGCCCACGTTATGTTGAACCATTTGAAATTTTGGGATGCGTAGGTGAAGTGGCATATCGCATTGGCTTACCACCGCTATTTGATCAGGTACATAACGTTTTCCACATATCGATGCTCAGAAAGTATGTAAATGATCCATCTCATGTGTTAGGAAAACAACCTATGGAGATGTGTGAGGACATGAGCATGATAGAGGAACCAGTGGAAATCTTGGATCGAAAGGAACAAGTACTATGCACTAAAGTGATTCCCTTAGTGCTTGTTCGGTGGAACAATCATCCAAAAGAAGAGGCTACTTGGGAACGAGAGGCCGATGTGAAAGAACAATACCCAGCCTTGTTTCCAACGACGTGAGAATCCAATGTAAACCACAAGCATGTTTGTGGAATCTCCACAATACTTGTAATTCAATGGAAGTCTTGATCAAAAGTATGATTAAAGGAATAGATTTTTATATGTACATGACCAAGTGTATGTGTTTTTATGGAACTATGAGCCACTAGATGTCATAAACTGCCAAAAGTAATCAAAGAACCAAAGAACTTGAAAAATCTGCAGAAATTGGGCAAAACCGATTAATCGAATTTCAAATCGATTAATCGATTTGGAGTTTCGATTAATCGATTTTGTTCGATTAGTCGACTGGCAAATGCCAGTGACTGGAAATTTGGATAAGAGTTAGGACAAACACAGAATACAATTTCGATTGATCGATTTATAATTTCGATTAATCGATTTGGGATCGATTAATCGATTTTGGGAATTTGATTAATCGAACTGCATGTTCGATTAATCGAACAAACTGGGAATGTTAGAAGAAATTAGGAATGAATTTTGAAATTTTGATTAATCGATTTGAGATTTCAATTAATCAAACTGGAAGTTTGATTAATCGATTTACTTAAAGGGACCATGAAAATTCTAAGTCAGAGAAACGATTTCGATTAATCGAAGTAGAATTCGCTTAATCGATTTGAAATCTCGATCTAAAATTTTTTGGAAGTTACTGCACGATTTCGATTAATCGAAGTGAATTTCGATTAATCGATTTTGAAATTTCGATTAATCGAAATTGAGTTTCGATTAATCGACTGGCTCGCGCCAGTGAGCTCTAAAACTTAAATTTTTAAACGGATACAATTTCGATTAATCGAAATGTTTTCGATTCATCAAATTTGACTTTCGATTGATCGATTTGAGAAATCGATTAATCGATTTTGCGTGGCTTAACCTAGTTTTGAATCTCGATTAATCGATTCTAAATTTTGATTAATCGAGCCGAGGCCTATATATAAAAATTTGGGGATTTCATTCCCCATTCGAAATCAATTGCACTTTGAGTTTTCGAGCGCCTTTTCTCCTTCTTCTCCGACCATCCGTCCGAGCTAGGGTTTTGAGCATTCTTCGTCGATTTCCGACCGAGATCGCCTATTTTCGCATCGAAACCTAAGGTAAACCCTAGATTTGTACCTGTTCTTTCCATTTGAGCTATAAAAACCCTAGTTTAAGCTTATTTCACCAACCATGCCGCCTAAAACCTGGTTGTCTTCGAAGAAGGCAACCTCTAAGCTACTGGTTCGACGTAAGAACGCCGCACCACCACCACCTACCCCATCGCCGGTGAGGACTCCATCACCGTCGGCATCGGAGATCACCTCTGGTTCGACGAGCGCATCCTCGCGCGAGTCTTCCCGCGAGTCCACCCCCATGCCCCCACCACCCACTAACGTGGTGCAACCAAATGAATGGTGGGCCGCAAAGACCTTTGAGGTCGAGTACCTCATCGATCCTACCCTCTTCACAAATCCTGATGTATCGGGCGAGACCCAATGGGCTCGTAATTACCTTAACAATGTCGGTCTCGGCAACCTTCTCAAACCAATCCGGGGTTCCTACTACCCTAGATTGGTGAGATTATTTTACCAAGGGCTTGTGGACGGCCCGACCGACGATGTGATCAAGACCACCATCGAGGGTCGAGAGTACACGATCACTCGTCGTCACATACACGAGGTGCTTGAGTGCTACCTCGACTTTACCCCCGAGACCACCCTATTTCCACCCTTTGAGGAGGAACCTCGATTCGAGGAGGTCATGACCCGCATGACCAATGGTAAGAAGGGGTCGGGATCCTACATCAAGAGGGTTGACCTTCTCCACTACATGTGGATGCTTGATTCTATAATTAAGTGTAATCTATACCCGATGCGCCACGACACGGAGCGCGTGGAAAAAGTGCAACAGGCACTCTACGTGGCCTTCTGTGGCCGGTGGTTCGATGCCACCATGCTCGTCCTCGAGGGGATGAGGTACATAAAGGGGAAGCTGATGAAGGGCAACCTACGGCCCAAGGAGAAGATGCCGTACGCGCGACTCATCTCAAGCATGTTGGAGTGCTACTCCGACGCTCCCGACTACACCATCTCGCCTCATCAGGTGCGAGCTACGGATTGCATGAAGACGTTCTCCAAGTCTTCATGGACCCGTAGCTACAACCTGCTCAGGCCGACCCTACCTGCTCCGGGACCCGCTCCAGCAGCAGTCGCACTGCCACCAGCCCCACCACCATAGCAGGACCCACCCGTGGGTGGGGCACACCCGGCTAAGCCATCAGTAGAGAGGGCTACCTCTCATACCAAGGCGTCACTGACACCGCCCGCTCACTCCGCACCCGCTACACCCACTTCATCCTACTGCCGGCGAGCCGCTTCATCCGGTCCTACTATCGAGGACGTGTTGGCTCGCATGGAGGCCAACAATGAGCGGATGAACCGAAGGATAGACTTTGTGATGTTCCACACCCTCCGCTACATCTACCCGACGGACTACCACCGCTACCTCGCTCAGGAGGAGGAGTGGACTGCCGGACGGACCGCCTTCCACAGGGGTCCCGTCTTCCATCCCACCACTGCCACTACCAACGCGGCTCCTTCCACATCTACCTCCGCTCCGCCGACAGAGACGCCGCAGTCACAGCCGCCGCTACCTCCGACTACCCAGCAACCACGATCTCCACCACCACACACTGACCACTCTAGCAGACTGGCCACCCCATAGCACTGCCACCGACAAGCGGTAGCTGCCCAAAGACCCAACCCGCCTCAAGGCGAGGGGACTGCATGAGTCGTGTCTTTATTTTGTGTGGGTCATGATTATATACATGTAGATTTTGTACGCCAACTCATGTGGCTCCTTGTAAAATTTTCAGATATTCATAGAAATCCAATTTTTTGTATAAATCGTTCATTTTCCTCAACTTATAATCCTATGCTTGTATTCGTGTAATTACTTGGATGCACCTGAGTCAACTAGACCACCTCACCTCAGAGTGTGGGGGAGAGCATGTACCCTTGGGTTATTTTTGGGGACAAAAATTTCTAAGGTGGGGAGGATGTAATATCCCGAAAAATCATGTTAAACAGTGACCTTGGGATCCGTGCCCGATTGGTCACAGGTTTGACCAATTAGGAGTTCAATAGTTACCATAGAATGTGATGAACGGATGAGATGTGGTAAATTGATTGACTGTGTGGTGTGTGATGTAAATGTGAAGTCACATACACCTATCGCGGTGCTTGTGCTCAACACACAAGTTAGAGGAGAGATAAAAGGGTTTAATAACCCTAAATTTGTGTTTTTGGGTTGTTGAGAGAGAAGTAAAGAAGAGAGAGAGAGGAGTAAAGAAGGGTTGAGCAAGGAGTTATTATGGGTGATTGGAAGGGGGATTCAAGCATTAAAGAGACCGATTCAACGCGAGGAAACCGTTCAAGCAAAAGCTGGAACCCTAGCCTTTCCAACCACTTGATTGAAATCAATTTGAGATTGATTGGAGGTAAGATTTTTGTAGTTTAAATGCATGGATTGAAAGGGTGAATAGTGGTTAGAAATAGTGTGAAATGTAGGACAAAGGTTTAGAGAAATGGAGGAAAAAGTAAAGGAAGAGATTGGGAAGAACAGCCAGAAGGGGGCTGAATCTGGCAATTTCAATTAATCGAAATTGGGTTTCGATTAATCGAAATTGGCCAAGAAGTTGAAAAGTCAGAGGACCCCGATCTCGATTAATCGAATTGAGTTTTGATTAATCGACTTTAGATTTCGATTAATCGAATTGGGAATCGATTGATTGACTGGGAACCTACAGTGAACTCCAGTGGAGGAAAGAAAATAGCTTGGAGAAATCGACTAATCAAAATGGGAATTCGATTAATCGATTTAGAATTTTGATTAATCGATTTGGGATCGATTAATCGATTTTGGAAATTCGATTCCTCGAATTGAGAATCGACAGGATAGAGTAGAGAATTTTGATTAATTGAATTGGGTTTCGATTAATCGAATGGGAATCTCGATTAATCGATTTGAGAATCGATTAATCGATATTGACTTTCGATTAATCAATTTTGGAAATCGATTAATCGAATCAGATTCGATTAATCGATTTTGGAGTTCGATTAATCAACTGGGCTAGTTTATGTTTACTTTTGAGTTTGACTTTAAGCTTTATGGAGGGTCTTGGACCTCCTCTATTGCATCTTTAGTGATGTGTTTTACATGTTATGTGGTACCATAGGTGGTATGTGTGAGCTTGTGCACAAGGAGCCACGTGGGACATTGATGCATTGATCGAACAAAGACTTGAGGTAGGGAACACCTTGAACATGTACCTTATTTTACAAGAGCATGTATGTAGTGATATAGAATTCAATTCAAAAGGTTTTTATTGCTTAAGAATTGTGAAAAGTGTGTGTGTGTGACATCCATAAGAGTAATTATAATCAACCATCCCCAGGGGATGAGGAAGTAAAGAGATAAGGGCATCAGGTGTGAAGCAAGTGAATGGATACATCCCAGGGATGTATCCAAGATTGAATCATGTTTGATAGGACCTAACTGATATAAGATAGCACACTTACACGGTGAATAATTATATGTAAGGCACCGATATTTTTGTTATTTGAGGTTTGATAGGGTACCCCACCGACGTGGCGGGATATCCACGACTGACACTGCAGGATACCCGTGACCGATACGGCGGCGAAACCGTAGGCCAGTGCGGAGGCTTATCCGTACACAGTAAGCACACCCCAGGGGTGTTGATTGAGACTAGTGAAACCCAGCCACCAATCCCCAGGGGAAAGGGGCTTCGGTACTATTTGTATTCCCAGGGAATACGTTAAAAGTGTCTATATAGATGACGATGATGGGTATCTCATCGGGGCTTGATGCTATATTGCTCGGGGATTAGTTAAGTTGAAAGTTTAAGTTTTACTTTAGGCCTTTTCAGCATCATTCATGAATAAATAAAGACATAAGTAACTACCAGTAAAAATGTAATGCTTTTAATTGTTTTCATCAGTAACTGCATAGACACATCATGCATGGCATATCATGGAATATATGTGAGTGATAATTTATATGTTCAACTGTGTTTTGTTCCCTATTGAGCTAGGATGTAGCTCACCCTATAGACTATATGTCGCAGGTCCACTACTAGCAGCTGCAGAGACGCTGGCCCCGGTGAGTCGGACCTTGCGGCCGTAGACGAGTTGGAGCCACCTCCTGAGGACTTCTTCTAGAGGACTCCGTTGTGCTGCTTTGAGGGCTTTTGGATAGAGATTGTACGGCTTGGTATGTCAAGCCTTGTTTTGGCTAAACAATGTACATGTGTAAATTGAGATTATTCTTTTGGGGCGAACCATCCGTGATGATTTTCTATCATCGATGGTTCGGATCGATTCTCCATTCATGCAGAGGCATGAGGGTAGAACTGTCTTTTGAAAAATGTTTTTATATAGATTTAAATTCTGCAGTTTCATTTACTATTTCATTTTTGCTTGATATGCCAACGTTCCGTGCTTAGCAAAGGGGCATGGTCAAGATGATCGTGCTGATGGCACGGGTTTCGGGGTGTCGAAATCCGGGCTGTCACAGCCAGTTCCTGTACAAACCTCCTTACATGGCTCTAGAAGCTCATGTGCAGGGGAGAAGAATCCTTCTCAAACATATGAATGGATACAACCTTAGGGCTATACTTTGTCCACTTGAATGGTCACAGGGTATCCCATTAGTCTGTCCATCCCACAGAGGCCTGAAAAAGAACATGGAAATTGCTGCAACCACCATGGTCCACAGGCGTCTGAGCTCCCTAGATCTCGCTACAAATCTAGTATTACTTTCCATGGGACTATCAAACCAAGGGAAATCAGATGGTAAATAATAGATCTACTAAAAACTGAATGGGCTAGTCCCAAATACATGGATCCTATAGACATCTAAAGAAACCATAAGATCTTTAGATTCAATTAGGCATCAAAATGGCAATCCATTGATGAACACAAAACTTATAATGACCTGTCTCCAGGCTGCAGCCTGTACACAACTGCTCATCCACAATCCCAATGTATACCGAAAACCTATTACAAACTGAAATAAAACTAAACCTAGCTGCTTACTGGGGGGTTAGCCAGCAAGTATTGGGCTAAGAGAGAAGAAAAATAAGAAAAAGAGGTGATCAAACCCTAACCCTAGCTTGCTGGAGTTCTTCACTGGCAGAGGATGAAGGAAAGATAAAAATAATAAACTCTAAGTACAGCTTATACACTCTGTCAAAATGACCTTGGCTCTAAGGAGATTAACCCTAATTTTTCCAGTAGACGTAGCACTTTTTTAACCCTTGGATGCCTAGAGATATGTGCCTCAAAATCTATGCCTCGAGAAGTGTGCCCTAGCCTTAGAAAATTCTCAAAAGGTCCTTGAGTTAAAACTGAGAAGTGGAGAGCCCGAGCTTCGTGGGGTTGGTATCTACTTTTAGCTCATTAGCGCAGCTACTTTGCCTTCGCGGAGTTTCCTTTGGCTGGTGGGAAGTGCTTGCTCGTGCGTTAGCTATTCATTTGATCGTGTAATTTGTTGGCGCTGCAATGTTGTCACAGAGATGATCTGGAGCACCAGGATTTCTCGCTCAGTTGAGCTTTAGAAGCTCTCTCTCGCTAAGTACTCGCACAGTTATGCTCTTGCGCTCGCATAGTCAATGGCAAGGCTTTAGAGTGCGCGAGATCTACGCAAAGAGAATTCTGAGCGTCTCTCTCTTCCAGGGCTACGCGAGAACTCTGTGAGGTGACATTTTGTTCACTGTACATATGGACTCGCTGTGTTCTTCGCGCGGCTGCTTTGAGGCTTGATCTCCGTGAGAGCTTTGTGACCACAGATTCTGGGAACTTTAACCTGGGAAATCTTCACGAGGTCATTTTAGTTGTCCTTCTGACTGCGCGGCGTATCTATGCGAGGGCCTCTTCCATTGCATCTTTAGCTTCGCGAGGAAGCTCCTCAAGTCTGTGAGGTCTATATTTTGCTGCTCTGGTGCATTGCACTTGCTGCTATCGCAGTCTCCTCCCTTCTTAGCTAACTTCATTCATCTGCTAGACTTTGGTCAGTAGTGATCAGCAACAATGAGTCACCATGGTGAGCACTACCAAGGTGTTCCATTAGGCTTTATCTCAGCTATCATCTTTGAGTTTATTCTCTCTTTTGGGCCAAAAAGCAAAGAGTTTGTATTAAGCTGCATATTTTATTGCTAACTACAAAACACACTTAACAAATGATTATTAGTCTACTGCAAGGTCCAGCAAAGGCTAAGTTAAGAGGTGAAAAGTGATACTTTTCAATGACTAATACACCCCCAAACCTAATATTTGCTAGTCCTTGAGCAAAGGAGAAATTAAAACAACTACTCTAAGAATTGAAATGCCACTTTCGTAGGGAGCACGAATACATTTAGCATATGTACCAAGCCTTTTAAACCCCTAGGTGATCCCTAGTGGAGGAGTGAAGACTCCTGCGGGTTTTCAGTAGAGATACCCACAAACTTCACCAATAAAACAATTTAAAATAGTGTAGTCAATGGTAAAATAGATCTAAATAAATAAAGCTTCATTCCACACCCATTCTTTAAGAATCAGAGGAAATTACAGCAGTAATGCAGCCATTTAAAACTCAAAATCAACATGCATGTGCATCACCACCAATTAGTTCACAACAGGAATACAATGTGCATTAAATCAGTACAAAGCTTGCCTTAAATTCAAAAATCAGGTTGGATACAACTCTAATGAAGTTAAGATTTAGACCCAATTCTCACCAGGGCTATCTCTCAACAATGAAAATCAAAAGGGTGTTTACATTCTCATAAGCTCAAGAGCAGTTACAGATCCCAAATGGGCCTGCAAGCATGAGCATAGGCAAAGCTTCTGATTTCTGAGATCCTCATGACTTTTCACCATAGATTAGACAACTCCTCATCTCCACATGACAACTCATTTCACTTTGGATCTACATGTCCTTTTTGAATGGGTTGTAATATGGCTTATGGGTGAGGGATATAAAAAATGAAGGGATAAAAAGGGATTCAAAATTGAGAAATCAGCAAGGTAAGGAGTGATTGATGACTTCACTACCTTCATTTTAGTAGAACTTCATCTTACTTGATATATTTTAGAATCAAAGTGGCCAGCTTCTCCTCTTCTTTTCAATTTTCAGATGATGTTCTTCTCTAGACTTCTCTTTCATTTTTTTTATTTTTTTTTCTTTTTATTTAATATTTTTATGATGAATTGCCACACAAAAACCACTGATACACTGCTGTTCATATGTTGCTTTTCTTCTCCTTCCACCAAATGTTGGACCACTCTAACTATCTTCAATTCCTCCTTTACTTTTTGAATTATCAGAGTGAGGGTACAGTTGAATCAGGTCAAGAGGTTAAGGTGCAAGTACTCCGGTGTTTGTCAAAGAAAAGTAAGATTTTTACGGCTCAACGAGTGTATGCAAAAGGGCAGTTTTAAAAGGTTGGATTTTCATATTCAAACTGTCCAACTGAAGGCCTTGGATCATTTCCTTAGTGTCATGAGTGCTATCAATCAGTTTTGATTTGGAGGTGCCTAACTTCTAGTGAAAAGGTCTTGACTCAATCAGTCCTTAGAGAATAATTAATACCAAAAATACTCTTCAAAAGAAAATGATGGGCCCAAATCTCACTAGGTATGGTCCTCAAATTAACCCATGGGGTGTATTTTTACCTTTTTCTCTCTTCTTAGGTTCACTAAGTACTAACTGAAAAAATTTTTGATGTTAGCTTCATGGTGGTGCAAAGATTTTAAATTTAGTTTCAAAATGTTTGTAAAAATTTTTAATATTCCACAAATTTTCTCATTCTAACAAGTTAGGTGGGAATTGACTTTATTCATCCCAATTAAACCAACACTGCTACACTAAAGTTAGTTGTTTTATTGGCAGACCTACCCTGCCACACCCCCAAACCTAAGTTAAACAGTGTCCTCACTATTTCATGCAAAATGTATAGGGGCAGCAGGGTTGGTAAAAGAAAAAAAAACTAAATTATAGCAAAAAAATAAAGAGAAACTAAGCTAAAAGTGCAGAAAATTAAACTAAGAAAGGGAAAAAGAGAAAATATACAGAAAATGATAACTAAGAAAATAAAACAACTATACTAAATCCTACAAACAGCAACTATAAAACAGAAAGTAAACTAAATACAGAGAGTATATATAAAATAGGCACTAAACTGATTTCCTAAAATACTAAACACAAATGCCTAGCATGATCTGAGTTTGAATCTAAAATATGGAAAATAAAAAATCAACATGAATAGCATAAATTTTAAAGCAGGATTCAAGCAAAATCAAATCAGACATAATATATACAAACAGTCCAGATGGGGGTGCATGAATGACAAAAATTTAGGTCACCCATCTAGAACTCAGCTGAATTGGAAGTAACTAAAAAGCAAAAATGAAAGGTCATACCTTTGCATTTGCATCAAACCTGGTGTCCTTTCCAGCTCAGGAATTGCAGTTGCATGAGAGATATAGGGAGCGACTCTAGCTCCACATCAGGTGGAGAGGTAATAATAGGCAGTAAAGGTGCCTTAGATGGCTGAGGGTAGTTGTCCAAGTGAAGTGGTGCACTCACCCCACTGAGAAGCCCAAAATGAGTACTTTGCAGCACATAGGTGGGGGCCTCCTCAGTCCATACTTCAAAAATTTTAGCAAATCCCTCAGCCCAAGTCCAGGAGGTTGGGCAAGGTCTCATCCACTATCTCACCAATGACTGCAACTATTTAACAAATTTCATTTCCTCCATCATATCCCTCCCCTTATAAGAAGGACGACCTTTAAAAATTCGAGAAAATAGTAGATGAGGTACTGCTGGTCCTCATCTACTGACACATCATTTTTTATTTATTTTTAGTATTTTTTTAAAAATTTTATTTTATTTTTTTTAGTTTTTTTATTTTTTTTAATTTTTAATTTAAAATTTTTTTTTTTTTTAATTTTGTTCATTTTTTAATTACAGCTGTACTTTATTCAAACATTACAAAGACACAAAAATTCTAAAACAAAAAAAGGGGTGAAGAAGGATGACCACATGTGTGATAAAATAAAGATAAAATATGGAGAAGTAAACAGCTAGGGAGAAATCTGTAATGTAACTCAGATTTAATATGTCTCTACAGTGTTCCTTGTTGAGACGTTATTAAAAGCCTCAACAAGGTAAAAATATCCAGTTTAACCCATGCCATTTGGGGCTCTCTTAGGGCTATACTCTGTCCAATCTAATGGTCACAGGGTATTCGATAGAGTCTGTCAAATCCCATTGGTTAAAACAAACATTGCCAATCTAACCCAGGCACTAGACCAGATCCAGCCATGAATGCTATTGCAGCACTATGTAATGCTAGTGCTACAAACTCCTCAGATCTGTGCATTGACCTAGCTGACATCCATAGATATTCCAACCCATAAGATTCTAAGTGCTTTGCTAAGGCCAACTGCTCACTAGTGCCCACAAAAAGGACCATGCAATAGATTGAATAAGGCTTTAGATTCAGCTGGTCATTGCTACAAATGTCTTGCAATGACTCAGCCTAAAGCTGTAATTACTACAAAGAGATCAGCTCTAACATCTGATGTCGGCTAGGTAAAATAGAGGGGAGCCAGTTCCTGTATAAACCTCCTCACAAGGCTCTAGAAGCTCATGTGCAGGGGAGAAGAATCCTTCTCAAACATGTGAAGGGACAAAACCTTAGGACTATACTCTGTCCACTTGAATGGTCACAGGATATCCAATTGGTCTGTCCATCCCACAGAGGCTTGAGAAAGAACATGGAAACTGTTGCAACCACCATGGTCCATAGGCCCCCGAGCTCCCTAGATCTCACTATAGATCCAGCATTGCTTTCCATGGGCTATCAAACCAAGGGAACTCAGATGGTAAATAATAGACCTACTAGAAACTGAATGGGCTAGTCCCAAATACATAGATCCTATAGACATCTAAAAAAACCATAAGATCTTTAAATTCAATTAAGCATTAAAACGGCAATCCATTGATGAAAATAAAACTTACAATGAACTATCTTCAGGTTGCAACTTGTACACAATTGCTCATCCACAATCCCAATATATACCAAAAACCTATTACAAACTGAAATAAAACTAAACCTAGCTGCTTACAGGGGGGTTAACCAGCAAGTGTTGGGCTAAGAGAGAAGAAAAATAAGAAAAATAGATGATCAAACCTTAACCCTAGCCTGCTAGAGTTCTCCGCCGATAGAGGATGAAGGAAAGATAAAAATAATAAACTCTAAGTACAACTTATATACTTTGTCAAAATGGCCTTTGCTCTAAGGAGATTAACCCTAATTTTTCCAGCAAACGTGGCACTTTTTTAACCTCTAGATGCCTGGAGATATGTGCCTCAAAGTCTGTGCCTTGGGAAGTGTGCCCTAGCCTTGGGAAATTCCCAAAAGGTTCTTGAGTTAAAACTGAGAAGTGGAGAGCTCGAGCTTCACGGGGCTGGTATCTGCTTTTAGCTCATTAGTTCAGCTGCATTGCCTTCACGGAGTTGCCTTTGGCTGGTGGGAAGTGCTTGCTTGCATGTTAGATATTCATTTGATCACGCAGTTTACTGGCGCTGCAATGCTATAGCGGAGATGATCTAGAGCGCCAGGATTTCTCGCTCAGTTGAGCTTCAGAAGCTCTCTCTCGCTAAGTACTCACACAGTTATGCTCCTTCGCTCGCATAGTCAATGGCAAGGCTTTAGAGTGCGCGAGATCTACGCAAAGAGAATTCTGGGCGTCTCTCTCTTCCAGGGCTACGCGAGAACTCTGTGAGGTGACATTTTGTTCACTATACATATGGACTCGCTGTGTTCTTCGCGCGGCTGCTTTGAGGCTTGATCTCCGTGAGAGCTTTGTGACCACAGATTCTGGGGACTTTAACCTGGGAGATCTTCATGAGGTCATTTCAGTTGTCCTTCTGACTGCGCGGCGTATCTACGTGAGGGCCTCTTCCATTGCATCTTTAGCTTCGTGAGGAAGCTCCTCAACTCTGCGAGGTCTATCTTTTACTGCTCTGGTGCATTGCACTTGCTGCTGTCGTAGTCTCCTCCCTTCTCAGCTAACTTCATTCATTTGCTAGACTTTGGTCAGTGGTGATTAGCAACAATGAGTAACCATGGTGAGCACTACCAAGGTGTTCCATTAGGCTTTATCTCAGCTGTCATCTTTGAGTGTATTCTCTCTCTCTTTTGGGCCAAAAAGCAAGGAGCCTGTATTAAGCTGCACATTTTATTGCTAACTATAAAATACACTTAACAAATGGTTATTAGTCTGCTTCAAGGACCAGCAAAGGCTAAGTTAAGAGGTGAAAAGTGGTGCTTTTCAGTGAATAACAAGAGTCGACTCCTGAGGAGGAGCCTCAAGAGCAGAGTCAGGAATAACCTGCATGTGAACCAACACAAACACGAAACTTGTCAGATAAAACTAATTAGCAAATGAAATAAAAAACCAAATAAACTACAAATATACCTGACTCTTTGGGTGCAAAGAAGCAGCAGTTGCCTCCCTCATCTAGTGGTCCTCAGCAAGGCGCGCTGAAAAGACGTAACCCAACATCAACAAACCACTAAACAATACAAAGCCAGATAACTCAAAAGTGGAAAGAAATTTATCGAGTGCTCTAGCTCCGCCCGGAGTTGAGCCACCACCGAATCCTCCCGACTAGAAGAGGCAATTGAAGACGGCTCGAATGCCAAAGTGGAAGCCTCAACAACAGAAAGCTCCGCTCTCTGCAAATATCAGTGAACACATCAGACTTGACAAAGTCAACAAATGCTAACAATTAAAACAAGACAAATACTCACCAGTCGATCTATCTCGGAGTGTAGGATAACTACCACCGCCCAATCAGCCTGCTGCTGACTACGATAGGACTCGAGCAATACCGCCTGCCTGGCGACCTCTCTCTCCCTCTCTGTCTGACAAATAGGAACCAAATAAGACTATTAAACTAAAAATTATTAGAAATAGGATTAAATAAAACTCACAAACAAATACACTCACTAGAGATCGCCGGGTCTCTACAAGCTGAACCCTCAGCTCGTCCTTTGAAGTCCTAGCCTGAAAGATCGAGTTCGTCAAGAACCGCAACATCTCCTCGTCTAGACGAGGAGCACTTCCTATCTACTCCATCGCCCTGTGAAGCGCGTCTAGCGCTCTATGGACGCCCACATCCAAGTGGCCTTGCTGTGATCCAGCCAGTCTCTCCTTCAGAGTGAAGGCAGACTCAGGACCACCAACCACGAAAGAACTCTCCCATGGAAAGGGCGGGTAAAGAGTCAACCACCGCCTATATCACAAAACCACCTCAGGAACTCTCGAGCATCGCCCTCATCGCGTGCCCTGGTAACCCTGGTCCCCCAACTCTAAAATCCTCATTCTAAGCCGCCATCCTCGATGAAAAGATGCAACCAGAGGGACCAGCCATCCTCCTTGCCACTCGCTGGCAAATCTCCGAAGGGACTCCCTGAGGGAGCCCCAACTAACGAGTCGCTCGAGAAAGGTGGATGCGCTCCACCTTCTCAAAATAGTGGATCTAGATGTCCACATCAAAGAAGCGCCGACCGGATTGAATCACCAGCTGCCCTGCAACCTCGACCCCACCATAAGGCCTCCAATTCACCTACAGCTAGAAACAGAGAAACTAGTAGTAGTAGATCCAAAACTTGAAACAAAAAACACCATGACAACATAAACAACAAACACTTGCCCTGCATGCATATCCTCGAAGAGACCTCGCACGGTCTGTAGGTCTGAAGATCGACGACGATGTCCCAACGCCTGCCGCCACACATGCATCCAGGGGAATGTGAAAGTAATCTCCCTCGAGACCCGCAGCTGCAAGAAGGAGAAATGGTCACAATGCCTCTCCCTCTACGGTAAAGCTGCTCGTAGAGGTGCACCAATGCCGCCCCCCCCCCCAAGCATAAGTGGACACCTGATCCAGGACCTCAACAATGTCAAGAAAAGACCCGTCACACATCCCTGGGTCAAAGATGAGAAGAGGTCCACCCCAAAAAAATGCATCAAGAATGCCCAGAGTACTCGATCTGCCTTTACTCCCGACTCTGTCACTGGCGCTCGACACTCTATCGCCGCACTGCGTGATGTAAATGCCGCCCCCACCTTCGAGTGATGCCTCGGAGGAACGAATCCACTCATAAAAGTGTCAAAGAACCAGGTAACCTGGACCACCCCGGTCCTGGATCTGATGTACCGGTACTCAGTATAGAGCACCTCCCAATACACAGACTGATAATCACTCTCCATCTGTCCCGTGATCGGCGCCCCCTTGAACCGTAGCCCGGTGATACTGATCGAGTCCACAGGTGTGGACAGCAACATGCCTACTAGGAACAACAATGCCTACTCCTCCCACCATCTCTCCATAATCACCCCAATCAAACTTCAGTCAACCGTGAAGGGCTCCAACTCCAAAATCAGCTCGATGCCGGAAGCCGCTAACAGCGCCCGTTGGAACTCGGGCACGATACTAGGCATGAGACTCCGACCATGCCATACTAATGGCTAGCACCAGAGGCTCCTAACAAACCACAAGCAAAAAACAAAATATACATTAACCTATGCCTACACTACCACTGATTACAACTATAGACAATGACTAAACCAAAACCATAACAAAAAAAAATGATGACAATCTATAATAAGCACACAAAACATGATAAAAATAACGCAAAGCAATAAAGTAAATGTGTCCTGAAACTAGATACAAATATGATGTATGAAGGTGCGCCCACCCTAAAATTAAATGTAGGTTTCACGTAAAATTAAAAGGTTTCCATCCTAAGAACTCTATGTTATAACCTAAATGCTTAGAAATGAAAGAGGAACTCTTGCTCAATGGGTACCTACCTAATCTTGTACAAAGAACTCCTCTAGTGGAATCTTGATCATGGGCTTGTGAGGAGCAGCATCCTCACCATCATCCCCACCATCCTAGTCGACCCTGTCGTCAACCTCAGGGGCCTCCTCCCTAACAACCATCTCGACGTCACCATCGGTGCGGACCTCAGAGGTCTCACCTCCCCCCTCGGCCATCTGCTCTACCTCGGATGCGGTCAATGAAATTTGATCAATACCCTAAGACTCCATTTCAGATCAAAGAGCTCAAAAAATTAAAGAGAACATAAGAAACGATGTCTGAAATGGATGAATAAATCACAAGAAATCTTGAAAGCACGAAAATCAGGAACAACGAAGCAAGAGAGCTCGAAATTGCAAAAGATTCAGAAAGCGCGCGTTTGAATTGAAAACCTCAAGCTTATATAGAGTGTGGCTTAATTGAGCACCAGACTGAGGTCGCGCAATTGAATCGCGCGCATTATCCCTCGCGCTCAACCGGAAACACGGGACGCACAACGAGCGCATAATCAAATCATCGCCTGCCTAAACATTGGTCGCGCACTCTGAATAGGACACGTAATAGGATTATGTGCCCTGCGCCAGGCGTGCAAACTCAAACATCTCCCGTACATTGACCGGAAACCGATCGGATCACTCGTGAATAACTGTGCGCGTAATCTATTTATACGTGCTTTAGAATGCGCGCAATTATATTGAGCACTTTGTACTCGGCTCACAATTACCCAAGTTCAAGAAAATATGTTTCCCAACTATCAACAGTCAGGAGATGAAAGGCCAAACTTAGCGACAAACTCTAAACACCACATACAACCCAGATTTCACACGCATACCTAAATCTAGGCACCTACACTCTCAAAACTAGAAATCCGCCTGTACACCCACACTTAAATACCTAAAATCATTTAAGCCAATCCAAAACCTATACCAAATCGAGACCAAACCAAATTAAAAATACTCTAAACTTAACTAAACTTAGTATCTCCTAACTAAACGAAGATACCCCCGATTGAATAGAGGGAGATCCCATAAAATAATAATAATAATAATAATAAATAATAATAAAACCTAACTCAAACTATAAAAGATGAATTAATATAATGACAAATAAAATTTCATTTAACATGAGAAAATTATTACAAATTACACCAAGGGCATTGTGCAACCGTGGGATTTTTGACGATCTTGTCGTGACGATGCGCCCTCTCAAAAAAAATATAGAGTCGCCACCCGGAACTTTTGGTGTCTCGAGAAACCTAAATCAATTTTATAAGCACCGAAGTACCAAAAATGTGACTCTGATTCACCGGTCTATGCCAAAGGCTCTTGGGTAGGGGCTTCGGTTATCAATCAGGAAGGTATTAGGCACCCAACCAACCTACTTAAAAGCTGTCTCTACTTGTGGCCAAAATAAACTAGAAAAATAGGAAAGAAAAGAGCACTTTCTCTGGCCCTAAGGCACCTTGACCCTATTTGTGCCCCTCCACCACTATCGAGATTTCGACGGCGTAACAGCACAAATTCAAGGGTAGAGAAAAAGCTAAGAAGGTAGAGGAATAGAGGGGAAAGTCGGAGCTTTCGGGCCCTTATAGCACGCGTGTGGACCTTTGCGTAGGTGCACTTGACGAGCTTCCAATAGCTTGAATGGTTGGAGAATGGGTTCTAACCTCTAAGGCTTAATAGCTAAGGGGTAGAGGAAGAAGGTTGGGGGGTGGTTCTCTCCTAACTCAAAGTTTTTTGGTGGAAGATAGGGTCTAGGGGGGCTTTTGAATTCTTGAATTAGTATGGAATGGGTGCACCAAAGGGAGGAAAAGCTTCTCTCTTAATCTTTTTCTCACTTTTAAAATTTTTCAAGCGTTTGTAAAGGGAGGGGTGCCTCTCTATTTATAGGAAAAAGCGAGGTTAGGAGGGTTCTTAAGTGCTAGTTTGGGTTAGCAATTAGGTAATCTCCTAATCTAAGGTTTCCTAGGATTTTGAGAGCTTGGAAATGTGGGCAAGGGGCTTCAATGGTAGATGATAGGGTGAGGTTTCAAATAACTAAAGGGTTGCAAATAGGGTAATCAGGGGTGCAACAGTCTTAATGAAAACCATCCTAAACATTGAGATGGTCAAGAAGTCAATCCCCAAAAGTGGATTTCGAGCAAAAACCAAAAGTCACTGTAGCTAAGCCTGGCGCATGTATTACAGACGGCAAGTATAGCTACAATGTCCGGAAGTTCAAAGCCCGAGGTGGGTCCCACCTATACTTGGCGTGTGTATTAGATGCGCCAAGCCATTTTTGGAAAAAAATGGCTTGGCGCATCTAATACATGCACCATGTATGCGCCATCCAAGTGCAACCCCTGGGCACTGCTCGGGTCGCCGTAATTTTCAACGTACAAATCAGATTGAGGTGATTCTTGGCTTATTGGAAAGCTGAGAACAACTACTTTTCAATGGTATAATATTCAATCTCATTCGAGGTCCCTACCAGCCCTGGCACATCTCTCTCTAATCATTGCCCGGGAGGGTTAACTATGGGTCCAGAGAGGTCGGGGGTAATTCCTAAGGGTTTTGGACAAGTTCCTAGGGGTTTGGGAAGATTCCTAAGGGTATGGGAGAAGCTATCAGAAGCTCGGGGGTGCTCCTCTCTCGAAGTATGTTTCGATTGGGCCTTAGGCCAAATTTTGGTGTCTACAGATGCCCATCTTTGGTATCCAATCACTAATGATCGCATGCCAAAGAAAGAGACATCCGAAGAGGCCCAAGGCATCACTGACGGGTCTGCCATATTCAAAAGAAAACCTTAAACATCAGGTGGGTAACATGGTTAGGAAACAGAAGCCCTGTATGTCGAGAAAAATGTTCGTTCCTCAAGGTTATCGGTCCCCAAGTGCTTAGCGAGATTACTGGACATAACCGAGATGGAGCGAGTTACGAAAGCCCAATATGTTGAGAAAAAATGTCTGCTTCTTGAGATGGTTGAAGATGTTCAATGTTCAAGTTTCATTCTGAATAAAATAACTCTGTAAGTGAGAGGGTGATCGACTCATGCTTAAAGATAGGTACGAAGTAGATACGCAAAGGTCCACAGTTTGTGTTCAATCATGTGAGGCATTGATTGCCCCATTTGACTAGCCATGGATGCCCCTGCATGAAGTAGGGTTCGAGGTCTTTGGGCGAACCCATCGGTCTCGAAATTGATTTAGCATGACTACCCAAGCAGAGTGAATTGATGTCGCAATGCTTTTTGGGAGTACATGTCGTTTTTTGTTTATTTCTATGTAGAATTTTTTTATTATTTTACGTGGTTTTATGTGGATATTTTTTATTTTATGTGGAATTTTTATGATTTTATGTGGGTTTTTGTATTATTTTGTGTGAATTTTTTTTTGTGATTTTATGTGAAATTTTATGTATGTTTGAGATTTTGAGCAAGCTCATTGATTTGGAACCGTTTATTTTAGCACAGCCTCCCGAGCAGGTCAAATGGAAGTTGACATGTCGTTTGGGGGTGTGTGCGCCTCCACGAGTCTGAGGAAGATCAGGCTCGGTGTGTGCAACACACAAGCCAAGCCAAAAAGGGCCAGGAATAGCCTGGCGTGTGTAATACACACGCCATGCCAAATCTGGCCAAGAATTGGCTGGCGTGTGTAATATACGCGCCAAGCCAAAATGGGGTCAAACAATGCTTGGAATGTGTATTAGATGCGCCAAGCCAAAGTTGGGTGGCTTTTAAAACGGTCGAGCCCGAGCCAAAGAGGGGTATTTTCAAAATCTTTGTCTCCCCCTCTCTCCAAACCAAAACGGAACCTCTCTCTAGGGTTCCCTTGGATTGATTTAACCTTGTTTCATCGCTGAAGTTTGCTCATGCCGATCAAACACACACTCTACGCCGGATCAAGGATTAATTTTTCTTGAAGGTAATCGATGTTTAACCTCATTTTCCTTTGATTTTTCTTGAATAATTTGCAATGTGGTTGAGATTTTGATTTTTTGAATGATGAATGAGTGATTCCCCTTGCAAGTATGATTATTCATCTCTTCCATGTGTATTGGCCCTGATTTTGAGTAAAAATATAATTTTTTAGTGATGTCCTACTCTTTTTTTCCATTTGTTGATGTTATTAGGGGCCTATCTTTCTTCTTCTCTTTTTTTTTGTGTGGATCTAGATTGTGTTTTGTTGTTTTTTTTTTTTTTCCAATGCAAGATGATTGTGATGATGATTTTTTTTTGTTTTTTGGAAAAAAGACTTTTTTTGTATTTTATCCATGTTTTGCTTTTCTTCCTTTTTGGATTTTTGTATGGTTATTGTGTATGCATATATATATATATATATATATATATATATATATATATATATTTTTATTTTTTTGGATTTTTTGGTTGCATAAATGCGCACATATATGTATGTATTTCTTGTTTTCTTTTTAGATTTTTTGGTTGCATAAATGCACACACATATATATATATATTTTTGTTTTCTTTTTGGATTTTTTGGTCGCATAAATGCACACATATATGTATTTTCTGTTTTCTTTTTTTTTTGGATTTTTTTGGTTACACAAATGTGCACACATTTATATATATATATATATTTTTTTTTTTTTTTTCCTTCTTTTGGATTTTTTTTGGTTGCATAAATGCTCACATATATGTATTTTTTGTTTTCTTTTTTGGATTTGTGGGGGGGGTGGGTGGGCCCCACCCCCTTTCTCCTTTTTTGATGTATTTATAGTTTTTGCAATGACGATGGTTTAAGATTGATGGAAAAATGAAAGGGGCATACTTACCTGCTTATGTCTCATTACAAACATATCTTGATATCATTGCTTGAGTCCGTCTCAGAATGTCGAGTGAGGAAGAGCATGGACAAGAGGAGGGCCACGAACAAGAGGAGGGGCTAAAAGTGGTCTATGGTTCCCGAGGGGAGCAAATTTTTGTGGTGCAATGCTCTTTCGGTACCAGGTTTGAAATGCAAGGCAAGGCCGCTCGTACTGGTCTCCTTTATCAACAATATGCCCATCTCTCAAATTTTGGGATCGCTGACAAGGTAAACAGCTTTGTTATTGTCCTTTGTACGAGCTTGCAATATCTTCAAGATCTGATACCTCTTTACTTGGATGTAGGACTTGCCTTCCATCACCTTCCGAGGAGGCTAGTTGAACCTCCAGCGCTTCTATATCTACCTCCCTCTGGTCGTGAAGTTCCTTCTAGCCCAGGCCATCTTCGGGGATTTCCTCTCGTGCCCCGCCATGGGGACCTGTGCGGCCTATCTGAGAGCCTTGATTGAGCACTTTCATCCCGAGACTATGACATTTCACATGGCCATGGCAGAGATGGCCCTTACCCCTGCCGATTGGTCGATGATTATGGAGATTCGGATGGGGGTATATCGGTGGCTAACCTTCACGTGCTTGGTCGGGATGAGGTGATTCAACTAATCGGGGATTATCGCTCCTCCACAAATTTGCATGGCTCCGAGGTTAAAATGTCATGGTCGGCTGATTTGTTTAATGAGAATGAACTGGTGGATTTGGGCCAGCCCGATGCGGACTTCATTGAGCCCGAGCGTGAGGTGATGTTGGCTTGCATTTCGCTCCTTTTCTTGTTGGGCAAGACTCTTTTTTCGAACTCCAGTAGTGGGCGGGTCTCATTGTCTTTCCTTAGTCTTATGGTAAATTGGGATGATGTGCACCGATATGACTAGGGCAGGGCCGGATATGCCGTGCTAATGTTTAGCCTAACCCAAGTCTCAGTCAGTAATGCAAAGTCTGTTGTCAGCTTTTGGCCTGTCGTAGAGGTAACCCATAACTCCTTTACTTTCCTTGGTTTATTGGTTAGTCATTCCCTGCCCGTGACACGTCTTTTATATATGCCACTCTTTTTAGGTTTGGGTATATCTGCACTTCCAGCCTGGTCGCCCCCTCCTTTACTCAGATGTACCCACCTATCCGCTCATGAGCAACTAGAACACGCACCACCGCAGAGATGTTGGTATGAAGCACTTAGAGATTGGCCTGAGCTCCCAGTTAGATCTATTGATCCCGGAATAGGTATGGCTATTTCTCTCTTTTTTTTCTTAGCATTTCATTTTTATTCTACCTGTTTGGCTGATGGGACACTTTCTGTTTGAGCAGGTTATCTATGATCCTTACATTGGTTCTCCTTTTTGGGATCGAGCTGCTGTGGGTCTGTCTCGCTTCTTCATTAACCGTCGCATCATTTTCTTCTACGGGGCCTGGGCTAGGGCGTATTACCTGGGAGAGAGAGTGGTACATCAGTACCGAGACCACTTTGCCGTATCGCAGGCTCCACCTACGGATGTTATGGCTCCTGGGGGTACTACTGAAGAGCACTTTACCTGGTTTCTTCATCATGGTGTCCTCGTCAATGATCTCCTCATGCCCGGGGGGTATCAGCTATGGTATGAGTCCTTGCCCTACCAGTCCATTCTTCTGCATTTCATACCTGGTGCTAATTTCTTAGCCTTTGGCAGTTCGCGATCTCAGGTGGTTCTCCTTTTCCTTAAGCAAATTTCCAGTGGTTCTGATTTAGTTTTTTTTTGCTTCTACTGACTGAAACTCTGCTCCTTTCGATAGTTCGACCAAGGAGGTGACTCTGATGATGATGATGAGGCGGCGACGGGTACTGTTATGGCTACGAGAGCTGGTCCCTCAGGCCCCTCTGGTACGGGTGCCTCTGGTAGCTCGATTGCTGAGGTCCAGGGGACTTTTAGGCACCTCGATGATGCCTTCCTTTTGAGTTTATGTACGGCCATAGAGGAGCGAGCTCGCATATCTCCTGAAGCGATCCGGATCCCCCCTCCTGAATTGGTTCCTGGGTAAGCAAGTTTTTTTCTTTTTGCATGCTTGTTTCTCAGGAAAATGCATGTGCTTACGCCTGTGGATCCTGTAGCTGATTTCTCTTTCCTTTTTGTGTAGGACTATGAATCGGCGGTGAACCAGGTAGAGTATTATCGCAATATTTTCGGTCTTTGGGACGTGGATGTGGTGAGTATCATACTGACTGGTTGTGATCATTTCCTTGCTATTTTTATCTTTCAACTGATCTTGACAGATGGCCTTGGATATGACTTGTAGCGTGCTTGTGAAAAGGATTCGCGCTCCCTGCTTAGTCGACTTTCTCAAGCGTGGGCCCAAGTGGGAGATGTCAAGACATATCAGAGCTCCTCACTCAGGTGTAAGAAGTCCAAGAGTGCCAATAAGGATTAGGCTCTACTTTTGGATTTTTGAATTTTGAGACTTTTGGGACATATACACATTTTTTGATTTTGGAAATATGTAAGGGACCATGTGATGCTTTATTATTATTATTTTTTTTTTATGGTTTTACTCCTTGGGATGAATGTATATTGGGTTCTCTCATTGTTGTCTGCTCCATCTCTGTTGTGGTATATCGGCTCTCTTTTACAGGGCAGATTTAATTGGTAGCAAGAAAAAGCCTTGGGGCCATACCTTCGGTTAACACTTGGCCACCATTTTCTTATCTGTGCGGGCCTTTCCAGCATGGAGAAATGTATACAAGTTAAATGTGACCAAAATTTGTATCGCTATATGTGGTCTAGCATTCTCTTTTTTTTCTTTTTTTAAGCAAAGGGCATGAAATGCGGGTGGGCTGGCTAGGGGGCCCGCAAGAATAAGCTCCTCCCCCTAAACCTTATCTCTCTTGTGGGGGTATTAGTGGTCTAGCGCGTGTATTACACACGCCAGGCATATCCTCAAAAAAAAAAGGCTTAGCGCGTGTAATACATGCGCCAGGCGAAACCTGAGAAAAAATGCTCTGGCGCGTGTATTACACACGCCAAGTGCTTCCTGAGGAAAGTGGGGCCTTTTAAGCCCGAGAATGCACTCTTTTCCTTCTCTCATAACTTAGGCTTGGTACTTTTTGTTACTACTTTTATCCTTGATTTCTCAAGGGTGGGTCTATCATCCTACATTGAATTTGTATCCTTGGGAACATCTTTGTATGTCAATGGACCCACTTTCCAACCCCGCCTCTCATGGGGGGCCCATGACCGCTATACTTCCCTCATTGGGCGTGGGGCCCAATTTCCTAAAGAAGTGGTTAGAGAGTTTGAATAAGAGCGAGCTCGTGGGTTTGAATGAGCTTGGTTTGGCCTGCCTCTCATCTTTTCTTGGCATTCCTTCACTATGGGACCTTCTTCATGCGGCGGCCTCCTTTTGGGAAGTGGATACCCATGTCTTTCATTTTGGGAACTATGAATTGTCTCCCACACTTGAAGAGCTCTCTAGCTTGTTAGGTTTGAAGAGCTCTCTAGATTGTTAGGTTTGAAGTTGTATAGAGGTCTTGTGAGAGTGATGCTGAAGCCGAGTTACGCCAAAGTCGTCCATAGGACTTTGGGTTTGAAGAAATCTGATTATGGAAAAAGTCTCGTTGGAGGGCCTACCAAGTGTTCAATGAAATTCCTGAGAGAAATTTTTAGCGACAAGAGCTTGCAAAAATTTCCAGTTAGAAACGCTTATAACGTGAATACTTTTCCTCTTGGTCTCATCTCTGAGATTCTTTTATTCACTGGGGGAGAAAGTTTCTCGCTTGCACTCTGCGATGCCTTGACCGAATTAGAGGGAGGTCGCTTTGTGATGCATCTAATCCTAGCGGAGCTTTATCGTTGCCTCGATGCTTTTACCTTGGGCAAGGTGGTGTGCCTTAGGGGATGCCCGCTTCTATTTCAGGTTTGGCTTGGAGACCACCTTGCCATTTTGGGACTCGTGCCTCAATTTTATATTGCCCATAGTGAGGTGACTCGTTGCTTTCTGGGCAGATGCCATATGCTTCCATTGGGAGACATGCAGGTGTTGAAGCTTTGGCTAGCCGAAGCCGAGTTGGTGTGGAGGCTTCCTTGGTTAGATCGGACCTTCCTGGTGGTCCGCTTTAGAGATTACGAGGGCATCACTCTCCTTAGTTTGATCGGCAGCACTTATTACTTCCCATTTCGAGTGCTACGCCAATTTGGCTGTCCTCAGTGGGTGCCCTGTGTGGCAAAACCTCCTCTCTATGATTTGATCTTTTCTCGAGGGTCCTCTGGGGACATGGATAGGACAGTTGCTGTTTGGGAGATGTGTCAGTCGATGCTCATGTGCAATTTATAGCAAGAGAATTCAGTTCTGTCCTCCCCAGAATACGAGGCTTGGCTTCTATCTGAGAAGTTTGCGATTGGTCACTTGGATCAGGCAGAGAGTAGTGATACGGCGGGGCCTTGGCCAAGGAAGGAGTCGACGCTTCAGAGCCATATTGAGCTACTGGTGGACAAGAAGCGAATCCTGTATGAGAATTTAGAGAAATAGACGATTAGAGTAGAGGAGGCAAAAGCTAGATCTGATGTAGCTGAGTGTGAGGTCCTTCATCTGGAAGGGTCGTTGAGTGACGCTCTTGGTGCTACTGATGCTTCCCGAAAGCGATATAGGAGTCTTCATGGCTGTTGGATGACGGAGCGGGATGTACGGGAGGATGCTTTATGTGCAAAGATTTGTGCCTTGAAGCACGAGTTGCGTCGTTGATTCCATCCTGCACATACCTTTTTTCATAGATCAAAACCATAAAAACGGGCGTAAGAAACTCCTAATTAGATACATCTTTTTGGTATACATATTTTCTTTATGTTTTTGTTGTTTTTGCACTTTTATAAAGAGAGAAAGAAGTTAGACATCTTACACATTATTTTTTGGGATGTGGTGTCAGCTGTATACAGGTTTCTACATGAGAAACGGAAATCTATTATCTTACAAAACAGTGTTATTTCTCCTTTCTTTGATTGATGGACTTCTTTTGAGATGGAAAGTGCATATTATGGGCACAGAAAAGAAAGTCTATTATCTTTCGCAAATAGGGACTCCTTGCCCTGTCGTGGTGCACATAGTGTGGGTGTGAAAATGGAGAAGGGAAATCTGTTATTTTTGACAAAAATAGTCTCCTTGCCCTCTCTTTTTTTTAATTTTTTTGGCCTGATGCCTTAATTATTGTGGAGATGATGGGTCCCCTTTTGAGCATGGTCGAACCCCCTTTCATGGTTGGTCCTGAAGTTCAGCAATTTTTACCAAGGTCGGAATATTTATTCCTTTGGATCGAATCAACCTTTTCCTCCTTACCCTGGGTCATACGTTTGACTGTGTAGTTATGAAAACATTCTTGGTTGGGACCCGAATTCGAGCTACTTGTCGAGAACCGAGGGGATCTTATTTATTTCCTTTTTCATTTCTCCTTGTTAACTTTCTTACTCACAACGCCCAAGGTGGGTTACCGTTGTGCCCGTTGTTTCTCTCTTTTGACCCGTAGCGCCCTCTCGGGTTTTCATTATGTTGTTTTTGTTTTTATTTCAAGATGCTTGCTGCTAACTTTATTTAAAAACAATGATAAGAATGTGTTAGTAAAAATAAATCAAAGACGGATTAAAAGACACAAAACAGCAAATCTAAAAATACACACAGACCTGCAAGATATAAGGCCTATTGTAGCAAGTTTTGATAAGCAAGAGTTTGTCCCACAGAGAAATTGATATAGAACCCAAAATGGGCTACAACAGTAGGCCTTCGGATCTGGCTACAGATTTAACAATCCTAAAGAAAGGGAGTTGGGTGTCACAACCACACTAAATTAACCCTAACAAAAGAGAAATAAAGTGCAACCCTATCCTAAAGAAATGGTTAAGAAGAAGATGGAGATGGTGTGTGCCAAAATAAAATATAAAAATAATGGGAAGTAAGCAGGTTAAGCTAGAGTTAATACAGTAATGTAACTCATATTTAGACTATCTCTGCAGTGGTCCTTGCTAAGATGCTATTAATAACCTCAACAGGGTAGAAGAATCCAATTTAACCCATGCCATTTGGGGTCCTCTTAGGGTTATACTCTGTCCACTCGAATGGTCATAGAGTATCCGATAGAGTCTGTCAAATCCCATTAATTAAACAAAAAATGCTAACCTAATCCAAAGGAGTCGACTGATCATTTCCCCAACCAATGGACCAAATAAGGCCATGAATATTATTGCAGACACTATGTAATGCCAGTGCTACAAGCTCTCCAGATCTGCTCATAGATCTTGCTGACATCCATAGGTATTCCAACCCATAAAATCCTATGTCCTTTGCCAAGGCCAACGGCTCAATGTGCCCATGCAAAGGAGCAGCAGCAGGTTGAATAAGGATTTAGATTCAACTGGTCATTGCTACAAAAGGCCTGCAATGACTCAGCCTCAAGCTACAATTACTATAGAGAAATCAGATCTAATATCTGATATCGGTCAAGTAAAATAGAGGGGAGCCAGTTCCTGCGCAAACCTCCTCACAAGGCTCTAGAAGCTCATGTACAGAGGAGAAGAATCCTTCCTAGACATGTGGCTGGACACCACCTTAGGGTTATACTCTGTCCATTCAAATGGTTACAGGGTATCCAATAGGTCTGTCCATACCACAGAGATTTGAGAAAAACATGTAAACTACTGCTGCCACCATAGAGTCCCAGGGCTACAAGCTCTATAGATCTGGCTATAGATTCGGCTTGCTATCCATGGATCTATTAAACCAAGGGAAATCAGATGGTAAACTATAAATTTACTAGAAACTGAATAGGCCAGTCCCAAAAACATGGATCCTATAAACATCTAAGAAAACCATAAGATCTATATATTTAATTAGTCATTAATACAATAATCCATTGATAAAAGCAAAACTTACAATGAACTGTCTCAAGGTTACAGCCTGTACACAACTGCTCATCCAAAGGATCCCAATCTATACAAAGCCTATTACAAAACTAAAATAACACTAGGCCTAGCTGCTTACAAAAGGATTAGCCAGCCAATGCTGGGCTAAGAGAGAAGAAAAATAAGAAAAAGAGATGATCAAACCCTAACGCAAGCCTGTTGGAGCTCTCAGCCGACAGAAGATGAAGGAAAGATGAAAATACTAAACTCTAAGTACAACTTATATACTCTGCCCATAAGGCCTTGGCTCAAAAGAGATTAACCCTAATTTTTCCAATAGATGTGGCACTATTATAACCCTTCAATTCCTTGAGATGTGCACCTCGAAATCTATGCCTCGGGAAGTGTGCCCTAACCTTGAGAAATTCCCAAAAGGTCCTTGAGTTAAAACTAAGAAGTGGAGAGCCCGAGCTCCACGGGGTTGGCATATGTATTAATTTACTTGCGCAATGGCAGAGCCTTCACGGAGGAGCATTTAGCTTAGGAGGATTGTTCACTCGCGTGATAGATTCTCAATTGATCGTGCAGCTGCTTTGCGCTGCAATGCTGTCGTGGAGGTGATTTGGAACGCCTAGATTTCTCGCGTAGTAGAGCTTCAAAAGTTCTCTCGCTGGATACTCGTGCAGGTAGGCTCCTGCGCTCGCATAGTAACTTTTTAGGCTTCAGAGTGCGCGAGTGTTGTGTGAAGAAAATTCTAGGCGTCTCTCTTCCAGGGCTTCACGAGAACTCCGCGAGTTGATAAATTGTTCTTTATGCATATGGACTCGCTATGTTCTACACGCAGCTGCTTTAAGGGTAGATCTCCGCGAGAGCTTTGCGAGCACAGATCCTAAGGGTTTTAAGACGTGAGATCTTTGCAATTTCTTTACTGCTCTCCTCTTGACTGCGTGTCCTATCTGCGCGAGGGCAGCTTCCACTACATCCTTAGCTCTGTGAGGGAGCTCCTCAACTTTGTGAGGTGAGTCTTTTGATCCTCTGATGCATTGCACTTGCTGCTGTTGCAGCTTCCTCTATTCTCATCTAACTTCTTTCATCTGCTAGAATTTTTGTCAATAATGATCAGCAAATGAGTCACCATGGTGAGCACTACAAGGTGTTCCATTAGGCTTTGGCTCAGCTGTCATATTTGCATGTATTCTTTCTCTTCTTTGGATTAATAAGTAGGGATTTTGTATTTAGCTGCACAGTTTATTACTAACTACAAAACACACTTAGCAAATGATTATTAGTCTGCTTCAAGGTCCATCAAAGGCTAGGTTAAGAGGTGAAAAGTGGTACTTTTTAGTGAATAACACACCCCCAAACCTAATCTTTGCTAGGCCCTGAGCAAAGGAGAAATTCTAATAACTACTCTAAGAATTTAAATGCCACTTTTGTAGGGAACACAAATGTATTTAGCTTATGCATCAAGCCTTTTAAACCCCTAGGTGATCCCTAGTGGATGAGTGAAGTCTCCTGAGGGTTTTCAGTGAAGATACCCACAAACTTCTTAATAAAATAATTAACAAAAGTGCAAAATTATCAAGTCAGCTATTAAGAAATAGAGCATCAGTTCACCTTTGATTCAACAAAAATGTGGAGAATTTGAACATATGATATGCACAGACATTTAATCATCACAACTTTTACATAGATGCACATCATTTCCAATTAGCTCACAACCAGAGGAAACATCAAATGTAGGTCAATACTGAGCTCATCATTAATTCAAAAATTAGGTTATAGGCCATGCCCAATACATTCAACATCAGACCCAATGCTCACCAGGGCAGGCTCTCACAAGGAACTTTGAGGGTTTTTATTTTCTCTCAAGCTCAAGAGCAGTTACAGGCCCAAAATAGGTCTGTAAGCATGAGCATAGGCAAAGCACCTAAGTTTTGACATCATTGACTAATCCTCACCATAGATTTGACAACTCTTCGTCTCTGCATGATAGCTCATTCAACTTTGGATCACAGAGTCTTTTAACTGGTTTGTAATGTGACTTATGGGATAGGTCATAAAGAATGGAAGGTTGAAAAGGGATTCAAAATTGAGAAATCAGTAGGTGAAGGAGGAGATTCATGACTTCACCTTCTTTAGTTCAGCACCTTTCATTTTCCTTAAAATTCTTCAGACTTGAAGTGGCTAGCTTCTCCTCTTGTTTTTAATTTTTCCAATGAACTTTTTCTCTTGACTCCTCTCTTATTCTATTCCTCTTCATTATTGTTTTTCTTTCTTTTATATGCATTTTTCTTTTTATTTTTTGTTTCTATTTTTCTGACTTGTCACCTCTTCCCTCAGCTGCTACACTACTAAGCTTTAGGTATCTCTTCTCCATTCACCCAATGTATACCCTATCTTGTCCATCTTCAGCTCCTCCTTTTCCTTCTAAATTCTCAAAGTGAGGGTAGGCTTGAATCAGGTCCATAGGTTCAGGTACAAGTACTCAGGTGTATTTTAAAGAAAATTAAAAATTAAGGCTCAAAAGGTGTGTGCACAAGAGCAGTTGATTAGGGTTTGGTCTGTTTAAGCTCAAACTGTCCAAGAGAAGGCCTTGATCCTTTCCTAGGTATTATGAGTGTTGTCAATTGTTTCAACTTGGAGGTGCCAAACTTCTAGTGAGGGCATTAAATTAGCCAGTCCTTAGAGTTAAAAGAATTGCCTTAGTCACTCCTAAAAGGAAGGAAAAATATTTTGTAGGCCCAAATCTCAATAGTTATGGTCTTCCATTGAACTCTTAGGCATGTCCTTACCTTTTTCTCTCTTTAATGATTCACTAAGTACTAATATAAGTGAGTTTTCTTGGTGTTCACATCATGGAAAAGTTAAAATTTAAAAACTTGTAATGCCTAAAGGTCTGCAGAATTTTTAAATTTCTCATTTTTTATGATTCTTAAGTGAGCATGGCTCCATTTCTATCTTACTCACTTGATTCTGCTGCACTTAGGTTAACTATTTTATTGGGAAACCTTGCTACACCCCCAAACCTATGAGGAGTAGTGTCCTCACTGATTCAAAGGTAGATGTGGATGTGCAGCAGGCTCAAAATAGAGGTATTAAAAAAAAAGAAACACCAGAAAAGAAAAACAGACAACACACAATAAACAACAAATAAACAAACAAAAATAAAGAAAGATAGTGAACGAAATAGCACATTTATAAAAAGAAATTCTATTGAGATGCAAAAAGATTACCACAAGGTGTTACAAAGAGATCCTAACTATGTACATGAAAAGTATAAACCTAAGAAAAATCTAGACACACATTAGCAAAACGTCCTTTCAAAAATAAAATGGTTCTCCCTCCTGGCTCTGGGATATCCTCAACCTGCTTCTTGTGGAAGAGGAACTGCAAGCCAGGAGAGGGGGGAGAACAGGGATCAAGGAGGAGGCTGAGCAGGTGATGGAGGGATTGAAGGGGATGGGGGAGAAAATGTAGGTTGTTATATCTTTTATTTCTTCTTCTTTCGCTTGTTCTTTTTCTTTTCCCCTTGGCCAAGATCCTTTAAACCTCCTCATACTCATCCCATAGGAATTGTAGTGGGTTGGGCTTTGATGGTGGCGGTGATCCCCCCAAACTGGTTCGAATTTAATCAAGAACTCGAACGGTTTGTCATCCGCCATTGGTTATGGGTAGGGACGAACTGCTGAGGTTAAAGGAGAATGAATGCGAAGAATATGAACTACCCTTGTATTTAAAGAGCTTGGACGGTGGAATATGAATCGGCATATTAAATTTCACCTCCTTCCAAGCTCTATTGCCATAAAGAAATTAAAGAAGGTTAGTTGACAATAAATTATGATTATTATGGGAAATGGTAAATTGCAGAATTTATTATGGGGGATGGAATCATACAGTAAATGATGGTCTATTTTTAGCACTGAGAGTTAAAGCAGAGGGATAGGAAATGAAGAAATTGAAGAAATCCATCAGGATTAAAAGGGCCAATCCCGCGCTTCGCGCAACTGTCCACAGGGAACTCGCGAAGTAGATTTTGCGCGTAGTACAGATGTAAATTCGCGAGAAGGACAATCATGCAGAGGAACATAGCTCTGCCAAAATAGAATCAGATGCTTTGTGTGCCTCGCGAAGTTACTTCACAGAGTTGACGTTGGGCCTAAGCACGCGAAGTAGTTTCTTATGTCTCATACGACTAAACTGGTGATCCCTACAAAGAACAACCATTTGGAGTTTCAAAGACCTTGTGCAATAAAATATTTTGAATTCTTCTTTTCGCGCCCTCAAGACTGTGAGAAAACCTTGAAATGGCTCGCGATTGCAAAAATTAGGCCATCTAACCCCGCGAGAAAGAAACACTTAACCCCCTTTCTTAATTTGTGCCCTGGCTTGTGCATGTATAGTGTCATGCACCCATTCAGTGGTCATTAGCACCAACCCTTTTACATGTACTCCATTCTCTAATGAAAATGTCCTCCTCCTTACCAGCGCATGCATATCAAAATTTCAGAATGATAAAAACTTTTCATGGAAGCAAATTCTTGATAATTACAATGCCAGTACTTCAATCACCTAACAACAATAGGCATGCATCTCCCATGTTAATGACATATATGAAAGCAAACAAGCAAATCTCCCTAAAAAAAGTAAATGACATGGTCCTAGGTAAATAAAAACACACAAAAGTTTCAACAGATATGGTATAAATATTACAAAGCTGTAGATTAATGAGCAGTGGGAGGTTCATGTAGGTGAATGGTCTGAGGAGGTTCAACTAAATTTTCTACACAAATCTTAAGCCTTTGACCATTCACTTTCGTGATCTTCCCTGTCTTTGGATCCGAGATCTCCACAGAACCAGATGGGGAGGCTTTGATAACAGTTGAAGGTCCATCCCATCTGGATTTCAACTTCTCTGGAAAAAATAAGTCTGAAGTTAAAAAGCCAAACCGTAGTGCCAGCATTGAAGTCCTTCCTCAATAGCTTCTTGTCAAAGAATGCCTTTGATCTCTCCTTATACATTCTAGCATTTGCATAGGCTTCTAGCATCAATTCATCTAGTTCTGCCATTTGCAACTTCCTATGATAACCAGCAGAAGTTAGGCCTAAATTTATTATTTTGATAGCCCAATAGGCTCTGTGCTCTAACTCCATTGGTAGATGGCAGGCCTTGCCATACACCAGCCTAAATGGGGACATACCAATAGTTATAGGCAGTCCTATAAGCCCACAAAGCATCATTCAACTTTTATGCCCAATAGACCCTAACAAGTACGGTCTGAACTTGTCCACGGTAAACACTACAGCAAGCAGCTCCTTCTTAGTTGTGGTATAATTGAGTTGAGCTTCAGCTAGTGTTTTGTTGGCATAATAGATCACTGTAGGTAACTTATCTTTCCTCTGTCCTAAGACAACACCTATGGCCAAGTCTGATGCATCACACATCAGCTCAAAGGGGAGTGAGTAATCTAGATCCTGGATTACAGGGGTAGTTGTAAGGCACTTTTTTAAGGCCTCAAAGGCCTCAAGTCACTCAACAAAAAATACAAATGGCACAGACAGACAAAGTAGGTGGTACAATGGTTTGGCAATCTTGCTGAAGTCCTTGATGAACCTCCTGTAAAATCTAACATGTCCTAAAAATGATCTGATCTTCTTGACAGTCCTGGGTGAGGGCAGATGTGAAATCAAGTCCACTTTAGCCTTGTCAATCTCAATTCCTTTGTCAGAGACCACATGACCTAGTACAATCCCTTGTGTCACCATAAAATGGCTCTTTTCCCAGCTTAGGACCAAATTGGTCTCCTCACATCTTTGTAAAATCATATCAAGGTGTCTCAGACACTGGCTAAAGCTGTCCCCATACACTGAGAAATCATCCACGAATATTTCCAGGAATTTGTCAATCATATCAGAAAAAATTACATACATGCACCTCTGAAAAGTGGCTGGGGCATTGCATAGTCCGAAAGGCGTCTTTCTATAAACAAAGGTGCCAAAAGGACATGTGAAAGTAGTTTTCTCCTGATCTTGAGGGTCCACAGGGATTTGGTTATATCCTGAGTATCCATCAAGAAAATAGTAAAATGCCTTCCCAGCCAGCTTATCTAAAATTTGGTCAATGAAAGGGAGGGGGAAATGGTCCTTTCTGGTCTTGGAGTTAAGTTTTTGATAGTCAATGCAAACCTTCCAGCAAGTGGTCTCTCTGGCTGCCATCAACTCCCCAGAATTCGTAGTGATAATTGTGATGCCTGACTTTTTAGATACCACCTGGATAGGTGACACCCATTCAGAATCCGAAATAGGGTAAATCACCCATGCATCCAACAATTTCACTATCTCCTTGAGGACCACCTCCTGCATGTGAGGATTTAATTTCTTTTGCATCTCCCTTGAGGGTTTGGCACCCTCATCCAAATGAAGTATGTGCATGCAAACTGAGGCATCAATGCCTCCAAGGTCAGATATTGTTTACCCAATTGCTTTCTTGTGCTTCTTGAGAACATTCAGTAGTTCCTCCTCCTGCTCACTAGTGAGAGAGGAGGAGATAATCACAGGAAGCTTATTATCTTGTCTCAAGAAGGCATATTCTAATGTGGCTGGGAGCTGCCTCAGCTCCAGCTCAGGGGGACTTTTCAATTGAAGGCAACATAGGTGCCTTAGTGGTTTGAGAAAGAGGCAGCAATGTATGTTTCCAATTGGAATGCTGCACAAGGCCCATAGAAGACTCTGTTATGGTGTTGTCTTCTGTCATGAAAACTTGGGCCTTCTTCTCAAACAAACTCCAAATATTAGCCAGGTGATCAGCAATATTATCCCAATCCAGCAGATTGGATAATTCCTCTTCCACTAGGCCATTTAGTTCATCTACTGCCCAGCAGTCCTCAATGTCAGTCTGAGGCACTGTAGCAGCATGGTACACATTCAAATGGGCCTTCATGTTTCCAAAGGTAACTTCCATCACCCCTGACCTGCATTGTATGCTAGCATTTGTAGTAGCCAAGAATGGTCTGCCAAGGATAATAGGAATTAGGGTTTTACTTTTGCAAGGGTCCATGTCCAAAATAAAGAAATCAATTAGATAATAGAATTTGTCCACCCCCACCAAGACATCCTCTACCACACCCACAATATCCTCTCAGACCTGTCAACCAGTTGGAGCACAACTGATGTAGGTTTAAGCTCCTCCTAACCTAGCTCCTCAAACACTGAATAAGAGAGTAAGTTCACACTGGCCCCTAAGTCAAAGAGGGCTTTTCCAATGGTGTGGTTTCCGATTATGCAGGGGATAGTAGGTACCCCTGGGTCTTGTAATTTTTCTGGTGTGGCGATGGACAGGACTGACTCAACATGCTCAATAGCAAAAACTCTTTTAGACAACTGCACCCTTGCTTTCCTCTTTTGTGTGTAGAGGTCCTTCAAAAACTTAGCATAGGTAGGGACTTGTTTTATGGTATCAAGGAAGGGCAAATTGATCCTGACCTTCTTGAAAGTCTCCAGTATTTTCTCCATTTGAGCATTCCCTTTATCAAGAGGGGATGGGCCAGCTAGTGCTTGAGGAAATGGCAGCTGTGCCACTGCTGGTACCACTGCTGCATGCCTATTAACATCATAGTCATATTTTTATCTTTTTCTTTTATCTTCCTTTATTGTTTGATGTTAGGGCTCAACATCAGCCCAATTATTTTGCCCTAGCTGATCCACAGCAGGGGGTACGATCCTTGGCTCTTCAATACTAACAATTCTTTCACTTTCATTTTCATTTTCATTTTTTGTGACCTCCTCAGTTACCGTGCCCACCAATTTGTCAACCACCCTGCCACTCTTAAGGGTAGTACTTGCATCAGCTTCCTCATGAGTGGAGGATGCATCTCCAATCATATACTACTCTTTTGGATTTGTCAGGGGTTGACTAGGAAATTTTCCTCCCTCCCTTCTGTTCAAAGGATTACAAATTTGACCCAACTGGTCCTTAATCTTCTTAATACTCTATCCATGTGAATTGACAGTCTGTACCAGGTTCCCCAAATTTTGCATTGAAGTCAGCATCTTCTCTTCAAATGAAAAGGATCTGGGCTGTTGTGGTGGCAGGGCCAACTGATTAGACTGGGGGGCAGGTGGCAAAAAATTTTACCTTGGTGGGTACCCTTGGTTAAACTAGTGTTGGGGTCTATAAGGAGCTACCACTTGCTGCTACTAGGATTAAGGATATGAATCTTGTCTCCACCTCAAGTTTGGGTGGTTCCTCCAAGAATACCCACCAGGCTGCTGCCCATAAGTTTGAGCAGCATTGGCATGCTCCATAACAAAATCAGGAAACTGGTTGGCAAATGGATAATTATGAATAGAATGTGTGAGAGATTGGCATATCAGACATGCTTCCTCCACCTGTGCAACCATCCGGGGCTGCATCACATTCATTAATTTGTCAAATTTTAAGGATAAATTGTCCACCTTCCTCTCCAAATCACCTTGCATCTTAACTTCATATATTCCACCTCTAGGGCTGGCCTCTTTCACCATCTTAGCTGGGGTCTGACTGTCATTGCGTGACAGAGACTCCTGCTGTATGAAATTTTTCTCTATTATATCAAATAGCTCCCAAGCTTTCTCAGCTATCTTGTGGAGGTAGCTACCACCACAGGAAGCATCCACCATATCCCTGCTCTTGGGATTAATTTCTTGGTAGAATGCTTGCACTAGTTGCCACATTAGAATTTGGTGGTGGGGGCATTGTTTTAATATCTCCTGGAATCTTTCCCAAGCTTCATAAAAATCCTCAGTTGAGGACTGAGTAAATGACAAAATATTTGTCCTCATCTGGCTGGTTTTGTTCATGAGAAAGAATTTGGCCAGGAATTTGGTTTGAAGGTCACTCCATGACTGTATGCTATTGGCTGGGAGCTTTGATAGCCATGTGTTGGCTTTGTCCTTTAGTGAAAATGGAAAAAGCCTCAATTTGGTGGCCTCAGGTCCCAAACTAGTAATATTGAAAGTAATGCAAAGTGCCAAAAATTGGTCGATATGCTTGTAGGGATCTTCTTTACTAAGCCCATGAAACGAAGGCAGCATATTAACGGTGGAGGATTTAATTTCATAATTCCCCTCAACAGAGGAAAATTGAATGCAGAAGTGGGAGGTGTACTCCCTAGGTGCATTGTACTCCTTTAATGTTCTCTGCCTATTAGCCATGATAGCTGGTTCAGTTTCAACATCAGGGCCCTATGTGGTGTGTCTAGGTCTAAGGATCCTTTCAACCTCTAGATTTGAAGGTTCTAACTCAAGGTTTAAGGACCTTCTACCATGCATGTACTCACACCCACAGTAAGTAAAGAGAATGCTCACAAACACAAAAACAAAAAAAATTCAAACAAAAATTAACAACTACATAGATTTACACTAAACAAATAACAGGGAATTAAACATAAATGGACTGAGATTTAGGAGAAAGGAAGTGCAAACAGAGCTAGCTGCAACTCTAGCTTTTCCCTTCTTCTGCTGTCCATTTCTGCAAAATTCCAAAAAAATATCAGTAGTACTTTATTCTAGATTAGGCACAACTATAAAGAATTTGGAAGTCTAAATTATAGTACAACTCAGGTCTACTAAAAAGATCACTATCCCCGATAGCAGTGCCAAAAACTTGTTGTTTTTATTTTTATTTCAAGATGCTTGCTACTAACTTTATTTGAAAACAGTGATAAGAATGTGTTAGTAAAAATAAATCAAAGATGGATTAAAAGACATAAAACAACATGTCTAAAAATACACACAGGCCTACAAGATACAGGGCCTATTGCAGCAAGTTTTGATAAGTAAGGGTTTGTCCCACAGAGAAATTGATCTAGAACCCAAAATGGGCTATAATAGTAGGACTTCAGATCTGGCTATAGATCTGACAAACCTAAAGAAAGGGAGTTGGGTGTCACAACTACACTAAATTAACCCTAACAAAGGAGAAATAAAGTGCAGCCCTATCCTAAAGAAAGGGTTAAGAAGAAGATGGTGATGGTGTGTGCAAAAATAAAATATAAAAATAATGGGAAGTAAGAAAGTTAAGCTAGAGTTAATGCAGTAATGTAACTCAGATTTAGACAGTCTTTGCAGTGGTCCTTGCTGAGATGTTATCCATAACCTCAACAAGGTAGAAGAATCCAATTTAACCTATGTCATTTGGGGTGCTCTTAGGGCTATACTCTGTCTACTCGAATGGTCACAGAGTATCCGATAGAGTCTGTCAAATCCCATTAATTAAATCAGAAATGCTAACCTAATCCAAAGGAGTGGACTGATCATTTCCCCAACCAATGGACCAGATCAGGCAATGAATATTATTGCAGACACTATGTAATGCCAGTGCTACAAGCTCTCCAGATCTGTGCACAGATCTAGCTGACATCCATAGGTATTCCAACCCATAGAATCCTATGTACTTTGCCAAGGCCAACAACTCAATGTGCCCACACAAAGGACTAGCAACAGGTTGAATAAGGATTTAGATTTAGTTGGTCATTGCTACAAAAGACCTGTAATGACTCAGCCTCAAGTTGTAATTACTACAAAGAAATCAGATCTAACATCTGATATTGGTCAAGTAAAACAGAGGGGAGCCAATTCCTATGCCAACCTCCTCACATGGCTCTAGAAGCTCATGTGCAGAGGAGAAGAATCCTTCTCAGACATGTGGCTGGACACCACCTTGGGGTTATACTCTGTCCACTCAAATGATCACAGGATATCCAATAGGTCTGTCATACCACAGAGATCTGAGAAAGAACATGTAAACTGCTGCTGCCACGATGGAGACCATGGGCTACGAGCTCTCCCGATCTAGCTACAGATCCGGCTTGCTATCAATGGGTCTATTACACCAAGGGAAATCAGATGGTAAACAATAGATCTACTAGAAACTGAAAGGTCTAGTCCCAAAAATATGGATCCTATAGAAATCTAAGGAAACCATAAGATCTGTAGATTTAATTAGTCATTAAAATAACAATCCATTGATAAAAGCAAAACTTACAATGAACTGTCTCAAGGCTGCAGCCTGTACACAACTGCTTATCCAAAAGATTCCAATGTATACAAAGCCTATTACAAAACTAAAATAAAACTAGACCTAGCTGGTTACAAAAGGATTAGCCAGCCAATGCTGGTCTAAGAGAGAAGAAAAATAAGAAAAAGAGATGATCAAACCCTAACCCTAGCCTACTAGAGCTCTCAGACGACAGAGGATGAAGGAAAGATAAAAATACTAAACTCTAAGTATAGTTTATATACGCTTTCCATATTGCCTTGGCTCAAAAGAGATTAACCCTAATTTTTCTAGCAGACATAGCACTATTACAACTCTTGAATGCCTTGAGATGTGCGCCTCAAAATTTATGCCTTGAGAAGTGTCCCCTAACCTTGGGAAATTCCCAAAAGGTCCTTGAGTTAAAACTGAGAAGTGGAGAGCCCGAGCTTCGCGAGGTTGACATCTGTATTAATTTACTCTCACAGTGGCAGAGCCTTCGTGGAGGAGCATTTAGCTTAGGAGGATTGTTCACTTGTGCGGTAGATTCTTAGTTGATTGCGCAGCTGCTTTGCACTGCAATGTTGTCACGGAGGTGATTTAGAACGCTTGGATTTCTCGTGCAGTAGAGCTTCAGAAGTTCTCTCTCGCTGGATACTCGTGCAGGTAGGCTCTTGTGCTCGCGTAGTAACTGGTTAGGCTTCAGAGTGCGTGAGAGTTGCACGAAGAAAATTATGGGCGTCTCTCTTCCAGGGCTTCGCAAGAACTTTGCGAGGTGATAAATTGTTCTTTATGCATATGGACTCGCAATGTTCTGCGCGCGGCTACTTTAAGGCTCGATCTCCGCGAGCACAGATCTAAGGGTTTTAAGATGCGAGATCTTCATGATTTCTTTACTGCTATCCTCTTTACTACGCATCCTATCTGCACGAGGGCAGATTCCACTGCATCCTTAGCTCCGTGAGGGTACTCCTCACCTCTACGAGGTGAGTCTTTTGATCCTCTGATGCATTGCACTTGCTGCTGTTATGGCTTCCTCCATTCTCATCTAACTTCTTTCATCTACTAGACTTTTGGTCAATGATGATCAGCAAATGAGTCACCATGGTGAGCACTACCAAGGTGTTCCATTAACCTTTAACTTAGCTATCATCTTTGCATGTATTCTTTCTCTTCTTTGGACCAATAAGCAAGGATTTTGTATTTAGTTGCATAGTTTATTACTAACTATTAAAAACACTTAATAAATGATTATTAGTCTGCTTCAAGGTCCATCAAAGGCTAGGTTAAGAGGAAAAATGTGGTACTTTTCAGTAAATAACACACTACGTCCATGGGTTTGCATTTTTACCCCAGGCGCCTTTTCAGATTTTCACCTGGTCCGCACAAGCTCACTATTTTTACCCATAGCGCCCTTTCGGGTTTTCACCACGTCCTCTTTGCTTTGAGCTTGCATATTTTTACTTTATTTTATTTTATCTTATCAAAGGTCACAACATGGATGTTGATTCCATCATAGCCGGCTAGATAGAATTCTTTGTTGTCTCTTAGCTTGGCTTGCGCTGACTCAATGGATACTATGACTGCTTGTAGATCTTAAAGAGGTTTTTTTCCTGAAATGTTTCATGGCCATGGGATAAGTTAGAAATTTTGAAGGTATTCTGGGTTTTCAAAAGGTTTTCTTGATTGGGTTCCAGCTGCCATAATACACTTCTTCTTTGGGGGTTTTGGCTATACATGCCCCACTTTTTCTTTTCTATTTTTTTTTATTCTTTTCGCTTCTTTTTTCCAAACATCCGCTTTTTGGGATTTTACTCTTCTATCTTCTTTTTGGATTTTAATGGTAACTCTTTTTTGTTCTTTTTTAGTATATACACATATTTTTTTTGGGAAGGGTTAATGAAAGAAAGGCTAACGACTCAACTGGTGTAGCAAGGGGTATGAGTATTCAGGGACACTTTTTAGCTACTAGGCTTTGAAATGATGGCCTCTTTTTAAAGTATCCTTAAGTAGTCATGTATCCATTTTTATCAATACTTACCTTGCCGCGGAGACTTAGGAATAGAATCGTCGGACGTATCTAGCGTTGATGGGCTCAGGAAAGTGATCTCCATCCATGATGGCGAGGCAGATAGCATATCCTGGGAGCACCTCTCGGATGATGTAAGATCCTTCCCAGTTGGGCTTGAATTTCCCTCTCGGATCGGCGTGGAGGGATGGAAAGATTTTCTTAAGTACGGTGTCTCCTACCTTCATATCTTGACCGCGAACACATTTGTTGTGAGTGCATGCGATTCGCCCCTAGTACACTTGGGTATGACACAAGGCAAGGAGCCTTTTCTAGTCCAGCAGGTTCAACTGCTCAAAGCGGGATCTCTCCCTTTCTACTTCGAGTAGTCGTGACTCAATAAGTATACAGAGCGAGGGTACTTCAACCTCTACCAGCAAGATGGCCTTAGTTCCTTATATAAGGGAGAACAGTGTTGCCCCTGTAGCGGTGTCGATCGATGTTCTGTAGGCCCATAAAGCGAATGGTAACATTTCACTCCAATCTCGATAGGTGACGAGCATCTTCTCAAGGATGCAGATGACCATTTTGTTAGCAGCCTCCACGGCCTCATTGGTTTGTGGCCGATACGGTGATGAGCGATGATGTTTGATCTTGTATTGGTCACAGAAGGCCCTGATGCACTTGTTTGTAAAGTTCGTACCATTGTCCGTGATGATATCCTTGGGTATGCCAAATCGACAAGCAATATTACTTTTGATGAATTTCTCAACATCCTGGGCTATGATGTTCGCGTAGGATGCTGCCTCTACCCATAACCAGGATGAATTGATGCCCGTTTGATGATTTCAGATTGACTTTCCCGATGACATCGAGGCCTCAAGTGGCAAATGGGCATAGAGTGGTCATGCTGTGTAGATCTATAGTCGGGGTATGGGTCAGACTAGAGTGCTCTTGGAATTTGTAGCACTTCTGAATGTGCTTGCAACAGTCAGTTTCCATGGAGGTCTAGAAATACCCTTTCCATAGGATCTTTTTGGCAAGCATGTGCCTATTGACGTGGGCCCCACATACTCCCTCGTGAATCTCTTTCATGATGTTCGCTGCCTCGCTTTCAGTTGGGCATCAGAGTAGGATATTGTTTTATGACTTCTTATAGAGACATTTGCCACAGATGATGTAATTTGTCACTAAATGTTGAATGGTCCGTCTGTCCTCCTTGGATGTCCCCTCAGGGAATGCCCGAGTTTTGAGGAAATTCTTACTCGCAG
Organism: Chloranthus sessilifolius; assembly: GCA_021018995.1. NCBI lineage: Eukaryota > Viridiplantae > Streptophyta > Magnoliopsida > Chloranthales > Chloranthaceae > Chloranthus > Chloranthus sessilifolius. Next base: position 53,728,077 of record CM037592.1, on the reverse strand, counting down.
GACATAGGAGAAAGTAACATCATCGAAGCATGCTATCAGATCTTCGAGGTGTTCATGGTATGGGATCAACTTCTCATCCTTCATCTTCTAATCTCCATTTGTCTGGCATATGATCAACTATGAGTTGCCAAACACTCTGAGGTGAGTTACGTTCAGGTCTAAAGCTGCTTGTAAGACAGCTACGCATGCCTCATATTCAGCCATGTTGTTAGTGCAGGGGAAGTTGAGTTTGATGAAAATTGGTACGTGGGATCCCTTTGGTGAGATTAGGATGGCACCAAGTCCTTGACCTTCAGCATTTTCCGCTCTGTCGAAGTGCATCACCCAGGACTCCTCTGTCTCTACTATATCATCCTCTGTCAAGAACAAGATGTCCTTGTCTGGAAATTTAGTCGTTAGAGGTTTATAATCGGGTAAGGAATTATCGACAAGATGATCAGCAAGCACCTGCCCCTTAATTGACTTCTGTGTGGCGTAGGTGATGTCAAATTCTAATAAGAGGAACTACCAGTGCGCAGTCAGCCCAGTGAGGGCTAGCTTTTCGAACAAGTACTTTAATGGATCCATGCATGCTAGGAGTAGAACGGTTTGGGATAACAAGTAGTGGCGGATCCTCTATGTGGCCCACATGAGAGCCAAGTATGCTTTCTCCAGATGAGAATAGTGTGTCTCATAGTCGGTGAACTTCTTACTCAGGTAGTATATGGCTTGCTCTCTTCTTCCTGTCTCATCATGTTGCCCTAGGACACATCCCATCGAAACTTTCGTCATGGATAGATACATTAAGAGTGGTCTCCCTGGCTCGGGTGGTACTAATACTGGAGGGTTGAGAAGGTAGCCCTTGGTTTTATCGAATGCCGCTTGACAGTCATCGTTCCATTCAATGGGAGAATCTTTCCTTAGTAGCTTAAAGATCGGCATGCAGATAGGAGTGAGCTTTGCAATGAACCGACTGATGTATTATATCGTGCCCAAGAAACCTCTGACCTCTTTTTCGATAGACGATGGTGGCATTTTCATGATGGCCTTTACCTTGACTAGGTCAACCTCGATACCTCTCCTGCTAACAATGAATCCTAGCAACTTTCCTGACATGGCATCGAATGCACATTTATGAGAATTCAGACATAACCTATATTTTCTTAGCCTCTCAAACAGCTTGTGGAGGTTTATCTGATGGTCACTTCGCTCCGATGACTTGGCGATCATGTCGTCGACGTACACCTCAATTTCTCGGTGCATCATGTAGTGAAAGAGTGTTGTCATCGCTCTTTGGTATGTTACAACAGCATTTTTCAACCCAAATGGCATGACTCGATAGCAAAAAGTTCTCCAGGGGGTGATAAATATTGTCTTCTCTCGATCTGCCTCAACCATCTTGATCTGATTATATCCGGAGAATCCGTCCGTGAAGGAGAGCATCCCGTGCTTGGCAGTGTTGTTGACCAAGATGTCGATGTGCGGTAATGGAAAGTCATCCTTTATGCTCACCTTGTTCAAGTTTCGGAAGTCAATGTGCATGCAAACCTTTCCATCCTTCTTTTGTATCGGGACAATATTGGCTAGCCAATAAGGGTACTTGGAGACCATGAGAAATTTTGCATCATATTGCTTGATGACCTCATCTTTTACTTTCAGCATCCACTCGGGTCGTAGTCACCTCAATTTCTGCTTGACCGGACTAATATCAGGGTAGAGTGGCAACTCATGCTCGACCAAATCGATGTCCAAACTAGGTATGTCCTCGTATGACCATGCAAAGACGTCTTGAATGACCAAAGGAAATTGATCATACTTTTTCTTTCCTTACGAGATAACGATGATCTGATCTTAGTGATTCTAGGAACCTCCTCGATCCCTAGATTGACGTCCTTTGTTTCTTCAACAATAGGGGTAGGACCATGCTCAAAGTTGGCAAACTGCTCAAGGAGTTCATTGGGGAGCTCCTTAGTAGGGATTTCCTCATCCAGACTCGTGACTCCTACCTCTTCTTGTATTTTTATAGGGAAAAGGTCGATTTCACGTGGGAAGGGGATTTCGATTAAGGCATCATTTTCTTTAACTTTATTCAGAATTTTGAAAGATAATATCTTTGGATTTTATATTCTTTCTATGTTTTTGGGATTTTTGTTTTCTTTGGAAACGGGCTCTTGGCAAAGCGAGTCCCATACACGATATTGCTTGCCAAGGGCTCATCTCACTTTTTATAGGTTGTTTTTTTAGGGAAACGGGTGCTAAATTTCAGGCCACTCGTCGCTTCCTGAGTTTGGGGCATAGACGCCCAATTCCATACCTGCGGTGCTGCTCCTTTACCTATTTGGATGGAGGGAGGTGGCTAATATGATTCTTTGGAGTCAGCTTCCATCATTTTGACCATGGGTTCGTATGAGATTTTGTCCTCAAACATCAGTAAGGTCCTATGGTGGTTTACCATAGGGGGGATTATGCAGGTATGAAAAACTCTTCCTCAAATAGGGATAGGGCGGCTAAGTCTATTTCTAGGTGGGGAGGAAGAATTTGGGGATTGGTAGGGTAGACAGGGGCTACAGGTTTATGTGGGGTTAATTGTATTACCCCAGTCTGATCAATCTTCACAATCCCGACAGTCACAAAGGTGTTCCGGATGTGAGGCCTAGGATGGGATTCTTCTTCCAAATTGATTCCCTGGGCTCTTGCTGCAACAACAGTTTGGGCATTCTCCTTAGCCTCTCGTACTTCTTCTTCTGTGGGTTTGTATCCTAACCCAAGTATAACCTGCTGCCCGCCTTTGGCTTTGACTGGCTCTTTTCTGCCTTGTAATCAGGGTCTTAATCCCTTTCCTTTCTGATAACCCCATTTCTGGAGCATGACCACAACTGCTACCATTCCGCCTTCAATTTTTAGAGTGATGATTTCTAAGGGTTCCGAGACTACCACCGATGTCTCGTATTCAAAGTTGTGGAGGTATGTATCCTCGATCATGTGTGGCACATCCAGCCCTTTGGGGTTCTCAATATTATGGGTAGCTTTTTCCTTTTCCTCATGCCCTTCACTTATGATAGTGATGATCTTCTACCCAGACACAAATTTAAGCTTCTGATGTAGTGGGGACGGTATTGCCCCGACTTCATGTATCCAAGGGCGTCCCAACAATAGATTGAAAGAGGATTTGATGTCCATCACTTGGAAAGGTATGGAGAAGGTCATTGGCCTGATTACTAGCTCAAGATCGACTTCTCCAATGATTTCTCTTCTGGTGTTATCAAACCCCCTGGCACTGGTTTTTGTCAGTTTTAGCATACAAGGATATACTCCTATCTTGGTAGTTTTTCTTAGAGGGCACACATTTAAAGTGAATCCATTATCAATTAATACTAGTGGAATTACCACATTTCCAGCTTCTACAGTGATATTGAGGGATTTAGAATATTTCCCTCCTCTGGTAAATCAACATTCGAAAACGAGATGGCATTAGGAGCCATCACCTGCCTGATTATCTGCTCGACCTCATCTAGGCTTACTTGGAGTGATACATGTGCATTTTTTAATGCCCCCATTAGAGCTTGAAAATTCGGGGATGTCACTAACAGACCCCAATCCGTGATATGGGTCGGCATGCTCCTGAGCTGGGTTTCAAGTATGTGCTCATGGCTCATCTTCTCGAATGGGTTTACCATAGTGGTATCCTTCTTTCCCTCTGATAGGGTTGGCATTGGTTCCAGTGCGTCTAGTGGCTTGGAGATCTTCCCTGACCTGGTGACGAAATCAATAGCCCCTTCCTTGCTGCTGTCGGCATTGATGTTTGTCTGTTCATAACTGAGCGGGACCTAATGAGGATTGTAAGTTGGTCCCAGGATCTAGAACGGGGAGAAAGTGGGTACTAGGGATATTGGTGCTGAGGTATTAGAATGGGTAGGTAATACCTGGTTAACTTCAGTGTGATGGCCCGACGTTTTCCCTTATCGTATATAGGAAAGGTCGCGTCATCGGATCATCTAACATGATCCTGTCATACAAGTGCATCATGTCATGTACAAAGTTTTGCATATGCGGAAGCAATTTAATAACTCTGACAAATTATAATATGGCAAAAACTGATATTCACTCACTAAACAGTAAACTAACAAGATTTATAAACAAGAGCTAACTGATGCAATGTATAGCTTTACACCGATGATGGCCACTCGTCATCTAAACAATGGAAAGAAAACCTATACATGAAGTATAAACTCTCTCAAAAACATAATACTGTGGTTTATACAAGTGTTTAAAATAAATCTCTCTCTCTCAAACCTATTTCGAAAAGAATTCCTCCGTGAATTCTTCCTCCTCATCCTCCTCATCCTCCTCTTCCTCTTCTTCCTCTTCCTCCGGTTGATACGTGGGATCCCCCTCATGCTCCGGATCCATATCTATAGCTAAGATATTAAAGTCATAGGATGAGCTATCATCGAAGCTTAGCAGGGAAACTTATAATGTTAACTTCTATGTTAGATTACTAATTCACATCTTGATGCATAAAATAATTCGAAGCATACTATATCTTTTCTTGTATCTATTCTAGCAACATATAGTATAAAACAAACAATTAATGATGTGAATACTTTATCATGCTGGCATGTTCATGCGGAACAGATATAAGGACTTATGCTGAAAAGAAATCATACTGAAACTGATACAAGGACTCATGCTGAACAATTTAGCTTAAACAAGCTATCAGACGTGAAACATACATGTACAAGAACAAAAGAATCAAGCCCCGAGTTAGCGGAATCACTTGTCAAGCTCCCGAGTTAGCGGGATCACTTGGACCGAGACAAATCAAGCTCCCGAGTTAGCAGGATCACTTGCTCAAGCTCCCGAGTTAGCGGGATCACTTGGATCAAGACAAATCAAGCTCTCGAGTTAGCGGGATCACTTGCTCAAGATTTACACCGTCAAGCTCCCGAGTTAGCTGAATCACTTGGCTCAAAAATGAAGCAAAACTTATACTTGACATTAAGGATAACAAGATAGGAATATGCATGGTATCAGGTATGCAAAAACATCATGAATTCATGGAAACTAATATATAATAACAACTCGCATATCAAACATAAACTAAAATTAGCCGCATCATGCATAGTCATATATCGAACTAAACTGAGCATCGTTATTCATATCAGAACTATATCTCATTAATTGTATATCATCATTTAGAGCCATATATCGAATCTGACTTTATCATGATCATGCACATATATTCACCTAAGCTGACATGAGCATAGTCATGCCAAATTGTTCAATTAAACTATTTCTACCATCATCATCCAAACTAACATACACCTATATATAAAAGTATCCAAGGAACTGACTTTATCATAATCATCATAAACATTCCTCTTTTAACTATATGTTGAACTACAACTCATACCAAATGACATATCGGATTGAATTAATCATTAAACTGATACTAGTCTATATCTCACCGTTTACCAAGCGGAAATGATCATGAGCATATGGAGTCATTAAACTAACACTATCATGATCATACATATCTGTACCTTAACACTGATATGCTATGCAATTATGTACATATATTATTTTAATGTGCTAACCAGAGGTGAATGAGAAAATAAAATACAAGTCAACGAGGCAAACTCCCTACCGTAGCATACTCTTTACTTGCTACATGTGCACGCACGCATTCAACCGAAGTCATCGGTACAAGCTCGTCATGTGCATCAAATACCTATAATTTACATGTGTGTTTTTTAGTATTTATACTGTTATTGGGTCACCTTAGACCCCATATATGTAACCTACCTATTGACTAGACCTAAAAGGTATTATAGGACACCCATAGAGGCAGACAAAGTTCCCTCAAAACAAATGCACAAGCCAGACATAGGCTTGCCTCGGCAAGCCACAGTGTTGCAGCGGCAAGCCCTCCAATTGATGAAGGTGTTTGCCATGGTGCGTCCTTGTACCTTCTGCTCTTTGGGTTTGCTTTCATGTGTCGGGGCCTTGTGCTAGTATATCAACTTTATCTTTTATATATATATATATATATATATATATTATATTATATAACACCGGGAACATTGTTTATTTAGTCAATCCGATACGAAAGTTCCAGTATGCAAAAACAATTGGAGGTTTCGACTCTGAAACCCTCTCAACAGATGATTGCCCTGTGCTGTTAATTTGATCAAATGTGATTGACACCACATGCCGATAATTTATTATCAAATAAATCCCAAGGAACTAAGGTGGTGTTTGTTGTACCTTTTGGTGGACTTGTGGCTATGACGATGCCGAATGTGTGTCAGTGTCGAGCTTGCCGAGCACGTGAATGTTTTACCGAAACTAGGTCCATAAAGACACTCCCAGACCAAGGGTTCATCTGCCAAAACACCCGTGACCGTATCATTGAATCGCTCGATGACTCACTGTTCACATCCAGGTTTGAAGAGCTAGAAGAATGAGAAGTGGTTTGAGTTAGATGAAAGTAGTATTTTTTTATTTTCTTTGGCTTGTGCTCGAATAAATACACACAATCTGTGTGTTGCTATAGAGTTTAATAATTTGTTTCGACAGTTGGAGCAGGAAGAAGAAAGGATGCACTGGCGAGTTTTGTAGGGGTTTTGCTACACTTTGCATGCATGAAGTCGAAGCGTGACTCATGCATGCGTGGAGCCAAGAGGGGAGAATTGTATTATAAGTCATCAAGGGATTGGATCCCATACACATGGAGTCGAAGCGTGACTCATGCATGCGTGGAACCAAGAGGGGAGATTTGTATTATAAGTCATAAAGGGATTGGTTCCCATACAGTGCCCACATGGGCTTTTCCTTGTATAGGCATATCAGCCGACTTGGGCTTTATATCTAGTGTAGTGCAACTGTATATAATGGCATATATATATATATAGCTGGGCTGGGCTTTGATCTCCTGTACTTCTATATATATTCCCTGGAGTATATATAGATCGTGTATATGTATATAGGCCAGATTTGGTTTGGCTTTGGTGTAAAGCAATTACACTGCTTTCCATGCATAAGCCATCTTCGGCTTGGATTTAGCATAATGTAAATATATAATTAACTATGTATAGCAAAGACTATTGTGTATGGCTTGCTTCAATTCAAGTGTAATTCTGTTACATGTTTTTAGAATGTATGGCTAAGTGCTAGACATATACAAGGTTAAACTTTCTTTTGTGTCCCGTGTTAGGCACACGCCTGACCTGACCTGTGTCCATACCAGATAGTGTGGTTTTAAAATCTAGCAACTGTTACATTCAGTGAGGAATGGGCAGGTGGAAAAAATTGGCCAACTAGGGTTGGTGAGGTTTGTGGACGACTGTATCGAGGGTGACGGGACAAGAGTGGGCCACTGATAACTGATTGGCACCAGAGGTGGATGGGTGACATAATTAGCCATTGGGTAATTAGTGGAGGATGTCGCGTATGGTTGATAGGAGTTGATTTAGACATAGTTAATGGGAGCTGGCGCTGGGAAGTATGCCCTAAGATCTAAGGGTTCTGTTTGTGGTGCGTGTTATTCACTGAAAAGTACCACTTTTCACCTCTTAACTTAACCTTTGCTAGACCTTGAAGCAGACTAATAACTATTTGTTAAGTGTATTTTGTAGTTAGCAATAAAATGTGCAGCTTAATACAAACTCCTTACTTTTTGGCCTAAAAGACAGAGAGAATGCACTCAAAGATGACAGCTGAGACAAAGCCTGATGGAACACCTTGGTAGTGCTCACCATAGTGACTCATTGTTGCTGATCATCATTGACAAAAGTCTAGCAGATGAATAAAGTTAGCTAAGAAAGGAGGAGACTGTGATAGCAGTAAGTGCAATGCACTCGAGCAGCAAAAGATAGACCTCACAGAGTTGAGGAGCTTCCTCGTGAAGCTAAAGATGTAGTGGAAGAGACCTCACATAGATGCACCGCATAGTCAGGAGGACAGCTGAAATGACCTCATGAAGATCTCACAGATTAAAATCCCCAGAATCTATGGTCGTGAAGCTCTCGTGGAGATCAAGCCTCAAAGTAGCCGCGCGAAGACCACAACGAGTTCATATGTACAATGAACAAAATGTCACCTCACAGAGTTCTCGCGTAGCCCTGGAAGAGAGAGATGCCCAGAATTCTCATCATGCAGATCTTGCACACTTTGAAGCCTTACCATTGACTACGCAAGCGCAGGAGCAAAACTGTGCAAGTCCTTAGCGAGAGAGAGCTTCTGAAGCTCAACTGAGCTAGAAATCCTTACGCTCCAGATCATCTCCGCGATAGCATTACAGCGCTAGTGAACTGCACGATCAAATGAAGAGATAACAAACGAGCAAGCACTTCCCACCAGCCAAGGGCAACTCCGCGAAGGCAAAGCAGTTGCGCGAATGAGCTAAAAGTAGATACCAGCCATGTGAAGCACGGGCTCTCCACTTCTTAGTTTTAACTGAAGGACTTTTTAGGAATTTCCTAAGGCTAGGGCACACTTCCTGAGGCATGGATTTTGAGGCGCATATCTCCAGGCATCCCAGGGTTGAAATAGTGCCACGCCTGCTAGAAAAATTAGGGTTAATCTCTTTAGAGCCAAGGCCATTTTGACAGAGTATATAAGCTATACTTAGAGTTTATTATTTTTATCTTTCCATTATCCTCTGTCGGCTGAGAGCTCCAGTAGGCTAGGGTTAGGGTTTGATCACCGCTTTTTCCTATTTTTCTTCTCTCTTAGCTATGCACTTGCTGCCTAATCCCCCTGTAAGTAGCTAGGTTTAGTTTTATTTTGATCTTGTAATAGATTTTGTATACAGTGGGATCATGGATGAGCAATTGTGTATAGGCTACAAGCATGAGACAGTTCATTGTAAGTTTTGCTGTTATCAATAAACTGCTATTATAATAGTTAATCAAATCTGTAGATCTTTTGGTTTCTTTAGATGTCTATAGGATCCATGTATTTAGGACTAGCCCATTTAGTTTCTAGTAGATCGATTGTTTACCATCTGATTTCCCTTCGTTTGATAGACACATGGAAAGCAATGTTGGATCTGTAGTGAGATCTGGGGAGCTTGGAGGCCTACGAACCATGGTGGTTGAGCAATTTACATGTTCTTTCTCAAACCTCTGAGGTATGGACAGACCAATGGGATCCCCTGTGACCATTGTAGTAGATAAAGTATAGCCCTAAGGTTGTGTCCAGTCACATATTTGAGGAGGATTCTTTTCCCTTGCACATGAGCTTCTAGAGCCTTATGAGGAGGTTTGTATAATAACTGGCTCCCCTCTGTCTTACCTAATCGATATCAAATGTTAGATCTGGTCTCTTTATAGTAATTACAGTTTGAGGCTGAGTCATTACAGGCCTTTTGTAGCAATGACCAGCTAAATTTAAAGCCTTATACAACCTGTTGCATGATACTTTTTGTGGGTATCAAGTATCGCTGGGCTTGGCAAAGCACTTAGGATCATATGGGTTAGAATATCTATGGATGTCAGCCAGATCTGTGCGCAGGTCTAGGGAGCTTGTAGCACTGGAATTACATAGTGTTATAATAGTATTCATGGCTAGAGATGGTCCAGTGGTTGGGGAAATGATCGGTCCACTCTTCTGGATTAGACTAGCAAATTTTTGGTTTAACTAATGGGATTTGACAGACTCTATCAGATACCCTGTGACCATTATAGTGGACAGAGTATAGCCCTAAGAGTGCCCCAAATGGCATGGGTTAAACTGGGAGCTTATACCTTGTTGAGGCTATTAATAGCGTCTCAGCAAGGACCACTGCAGAGACAGACTAAATCTGAGTTACATTATTGCATCATTAACTCTAGCTCAACCTGCTTACTTCTCACCAATTTTTATATTTTATTTTGACACACTCCATCACCATCTTTTGTTTAACCATTTCTTTAGAATGGGGCTGCACTTTATTTCCCTTATTTAGTGTTAATTTAGTGTAGTCGTGACACCCAACTCCCTTCCTTTAGGATTGTCAGATCTATAGCCAGATCTGAAGGCCTACTATTATTGCTCAATTTGGGTTCTTGATCATTTTCTCTATGGGACAAACTCTTATTTATCAAAACTCGCTATAATAGACCCTGTATCTTGTAGGACTGTGTGTATTTCAGACTTACTGTGCTGACCCATCTCCAATTCTCCACTCTTGATTTATTCTCTCCATTGTTCTTAATAAAATAGCAGCAAGAGTCTCAAAAGACTGACAACAAGTTTTTGGCGCCGTTGCCGGGGATCTTGATATTTTTAGTAGACTTGAGTTGTACTATTACTTAGACTAACAAATTCTCTATAGTTGTGTTTAATCTAGAATTAAAGTACTACCGATTCTTTGTGGAATTTTGCAGAAATGGATAGCAGAAGAAGGGAAAAGCTAGAGCTGGAAGTGGAGTGTAGCTAGCTCTGTTTTCACTTTCTTTCCCCTAAATCTCATGCCATTTATGTTGAATCCCTTGTTATTTTGTTCAGTATAAATCTGTGTAGTTATTACTTTTTTTGTTTGAAATTTTTTCTATGTGCTTGTAAGTATTTTCATTACTATTGGTGAGTGTATGCTCGGAAGAAGGTCCTTAAACCCTGACTTGGACAAATCCGGAGGTGGAAAGGATCCTTACACCTAGACACACCACGCAAATCCTTACTATTGAGAGTGGACTAGCTACCATGGATGAGAGGCAGAGGACATTAAAAGAATATAATGCACCTGGATAGAACACCTCTCCCTTTTGCATTCAGTTTCCTTCTGTTGAAGGGAACTATGAAATTAAATCCTCCACCATCAGTATGCTGCCTTCCTTTCATGGGCCGAGTAAAGAAGATCCCTACAAGCATATTGACCAGTTTTTAGCACTTTGCACTGCCTTCAATATTGTTGGCTTGTGACCTGAGGTCACTAAACCGAGGCTTTTTCCTTTTTCATTAAAGGATAAAGCCAGCACATGGCTATCAAAGCTCCCAGTCAACAACATACAGTCATGGAGTGACCTTCAAACCAGATTCCTCGCAAAGTTTTTCTCTATGAATAAAACAAGCCATACGAGGACAAATATTCTGTCATTCACTCAGTCCTCAACTGAGAATTTTTCTGAAGCTTGGGAAAGATTCCAGGAGATGTTAAAATAATGCCCCCATCACCAAATCCCAATGTGGCAGCTAGTTCAAGTGTTTTATGAAGGAATTAATGCCAAGAGCAGGGATATGGTGGATGCTTCCTATGGTGGTAGCTATATCCACAAGATAGTTGAGGAAGCTTGGGAGCTGTTTGACATAATAGGGGAAAATTCCATGTAGCAGGAGTCTCTGTCATGCAATGACAGTCAGATTCCAGCTAAGATGGTGAAAGAGGCCACCCCTACAGGTGGAATATATAAAGTAAAGGTGCAAGGTGATCTGGAGAGAAAGGTGGACAACCTGAGCTTGAAGTTTGACAAATTGATGAATGTGATGCAGCCTCAGATGGTTACACAGGTGTAGGAGGCATGTCTTATATGCCAATCCCCCACACATTCTATTCATGATTTTCCATCTGCCAACCAATTTTCAAATTTTGTTATGGAGCATGCCAATGCTGCTCAAACTTTGGGCAGCAGCCTGCTGGGTATTCTTGGAGGAACCACCCAAATCTAAAGTGGAGACAAGACTCATCATCGACCCCAACAGCAGCAGATGGTAGCTCCCTACAGACCCCAGCACTAGGTTAATCAAGGTTACCCACCAAGGCAAAACTTTCTGTTACCTGCCCCACAGTCTAACCAGTTGGCTCTGCCCACACAACAGCCCAGGTCCTCTTCATTTGAAGTGCAGATGATGGCTTCAATGCAGAATTTGAGGAGCCTGGTGCAGACTGTCAATTCTCATGGACAGAGCATAAAAAAGATTAAGGACTAGATGGGACAGATTTGTAATGCTTTTAACGGTAGGGAGGAAGGAAAAGTGCCTAATCAGCCCCTAGCCAATTCAAAAGGGCAGCTCTTGCTTGGAGAAACACCCTTTACCCATGAGGATGCTGATGCCATAACTACCCTTAGTTGTGGCAGGGTGGTTGACAATTTAGTGGGCAGTAAACAGGAGGAGGTCACAGGAAATGAAACTTAAAATGAAATGATTGTTAGTGTCAAAGAGCCGAGGCTGGTGTCCCTTGCTATGGATCAGCTAGGGTAACATAATGGGGCTGATGCTGAGCCCTAACATAATGAAATAAATGAAGATAAAAGAAGAAAAAATATGACCATGATGGTAGTAGGCATGCAGCAGTGGCACCAGCAGTACCACAACTGCCATTTCCTCAAGCTCTAGCTGGCCCATCCCCTCTTGATAAAGGGAATGTTCAGATGGCGGAAATGTTGGAGACCTTCAAGTAGGTCAGGATCAACTTGCCCCTGCTTGATGCCATAAAGCAAGTCCCTGCCTATGCTAAATTTTTAAAGGACCTTTGCACACAAAAGAGGAAAGCTAGGGTGCAATTGTCTAAAAGAGTTTTTACTGTTGAGCATGTTGAGTCAGTTCTGTCCATCGCCACACCTAAAAAATTACAAGACCCAGGGGTACATACTATCCCTTGCATAATCAGAAACTACACCATTGGAAAAGCCCTCTTAGATTTAGGGGCCAGTGTAAACTTACTCCCTTATTCAGTGTATGAGGAGCTAGGTTTGGGGGAGCTTAAACCTACATCAGTTGTGCTCCAACTAGCTGACAGGTCTGAGAGGAGACCTGTGAGTGTGGTAGAGGATGTCTTGATAGGGGTGGACAAATTTTATTATCCAGCTGATTTTCTTATTTTGGACATGGACCCTTGCAAAAGCAAAACCCTAATTCTTGTTATCCTTGGTAGACCATTTTTGGCCACTGCAAATGCTTGCATACAATGCAAGTCAGGGGTAATAGAGGTTACTTTTGGGAACATGAAGGCCCATTGAAATATGTACCATGCTGCTACAGTGCCTCATATTGACATTGAGGACTACTATGTAGTAGATGTACTAGATGGCCTGGTAGAAGAATAATTATCCAATCTGCTGGATTGGAATAATCTGATTGAAAGCATGGAAAGTGTTTGGAGTCTATTTGAGAAAGAGGCCCCAATTCCCATGACAGAAGACAGCACCAACACTGAGTCTTCTATGGACCTAGTGCAACACATATTGTTGCCCCTTCCTCAAGCCACTAAGGCACCTTTGTTGCCTTCCATTGAATGTCCCCCTGACCTAGAACTGAAGCAGCTCCCAACCACATTAAAATATGCCTTCTTGGGGCAACATAGCAAACTTCCTGTGAGTATCTCCTCCTCTCTCACTAGTGAGCAGGAGGAGGAATTGCTAAATGTCCTTTTGAAGCACAAGAAAGCAATTGGGTGGACAATAGCTGACCTTGGAGGCATTGATGCCTCAGTTTGCATGCACAAGATTCACCTGGATGAGGGTGCAAAACCCTCAAGGGAGATGCAGAGGAAATTAAATCCTCACATGCAGGAGGTGGTGCTTAAGGAAATGGTAAAATTGTTGGATGCAGGGGTGATTCCCATTTTAGATTCCGAATGGATATCACCTATCCCGGTGGTACCTAAAAAGTTAGGCATCACAGTTGTTACCTCTGATTCTGAGGAGTTGATGCCAGCCAGAGAGACCACTGGCTGGAGAGTGTGCATTGATTATAGAAAGCTCAACTCCAAAACCCGAAAAGACCACTTCCCCCTCCCTTTTATTGACCAAATTCTAGATAAGTTGGCTGGGAAGGCATATTACTATTTTCTTGATGGATATTCAAGGAATAACCAAATCTCTGTGGATCCTCAAGATCAGGAGAAGACTACTTTCACCTATCCCTTTGGCACCTTTGCTTACAGAAGGATGCCTTTCGGGTTGTGCAATGCCCCACCACTTTTCAGAGGTGCATGTATTCAATTTTTTCTGATATGATTGACAAATTCCTGGAAATCTTCATGGATGACTTCTCGGTGTTTGGGGACAGCTTTAGCCAGTGTCTTGTCCACCTTGAAAAAGTTTTGCAAAGATGTGAGGAGACCCACTTGGTCCTAAGCTGGGAAAAGAGTCACTTCATGGTGACCCAAGGTATTGTACTAGGCCATGTGGTCTTCGACAAAGGAATTGAGGTGGAAAAGGATAAAGTAGACTTGATTTCACATCTGCCCCCACCCAGGACTGTCAAGCAAATTAGATCATTTCTTGGACATGTTGGATTTTACAGGAGGTTCATCAAGGACTTCAGCAAGATTGCCAAACCATTGTGGCACCTGCTTTGCCAAGATGTGCCATTCATATTTTCTACTGAATGCCTTGAGGCCTTTGAGGCTTTGAAGAAGTGCCTCACCACTTCCCCTGTAATCTAGGCCCTAGATTACTCACTCCCCTTTGAGCTGATGTGTGATGCATCAGACTTGGCCATAGGTGTTGTCTTAGGACAGAGGAAAGATAAGTTACTTGTAGTGATCTATTATGCCAGCAGAACACTAGCTGAAGCTCAGCTGAACTACACTACAATTGAGAAGGAGCTACTTGCAGTAGTGTTTGCTGTGGACAAATTTAGACCCTACTTGTTGGAGTCTAAGATTATAGTCTTTACATATCACTCAGCCCTAAAATACCTATTGGCTAAGAAGGATGCAAAGCCTAGGTTGATCAGATGGATTCTCCTCTTGCAGGAGTTTAATCTTGAGATAAAAAAAAATAAGGGAGTTGAGAATGTGGTGGCTGACCACCTCTCTAGGATTATCTTGGATGATTGTGCAGCAACACCTATTAATGAGTAGTTCTCCAATGAGCAACTTTTTACTGTGCCGTCTAGTGTGCCTTGGGTTGCACATATTGTTAATTTTCTTACTGCTGGTAGGATCCCTCCACACTGGTCTAAAGTGGACAAAGACCTATTCTCTCTCAGGTTAGACATTTTTTGTGGGAGGACCCATACCTTTACAAGCATTGTGTAGACCAGGTCATTAGGAGATGTGTGCCTGAAAATGACTTCCATAACATTCTTTCAATGTGCCACGAGCAAGCCTGTGGAGGTCATTTCAGTGGCAGGAAGACTGCAACAAAAGTGCTCTAATGTGGTTTATATTGGCCTTCTTTATTCGAAGATGCAAACTTGCATTGCAAGGCCTGTGAGAGATGTCAAAGAATGGGAGGCATTTCTAAGAGAGACTCCATGTCATTGCAGCCCATCCTAGTTGTAGAACTTTTTGACATATGGGGCATTGATTTTATGGGCCCCTTTCCTTCCTCCATGGGATTTAACTTCATACTTATGGCAGTGGACTATGTGTCCAAATGGGTGGAAGGCATTGCCACAAGAACCAATGACCACACAGTTATTCTTAAATTCTTGAAGGACAATATCTTCTCATGATTTGGCATCCCCGGAGCTATTATCAGTGATGGGGGGAGCCACTTTTGTAACAAACCTTTTGAGAATCTGCTCAAAAGGTATTCTGTTACACATAGAACTGCAACTCCCTACCACTCGCAGACCAGTGGGCAAGTTGAAATTTCCAATAGGGAGATTAAGCATATTCTGGAGAAAACTTTGAGGACTGATAGGAAGGATTGGGCACCAAAGTTGAATGATGCTTTATGGGCTTATAGGACTGCCTATAAGACCCCCATTGGTATGTCCCCATTTAGACTGGTGTATGGCAAGGCCTGCCACCTACCTGTAGAGTTAGAACATGAAGCCTAGTGGGCTATCAAAGCAATGAGTTTAAATCTAACTGTTGCTGGTTCTCACAGGAAGTTGAAAATGGCAGAACTTGATGAAATAAGGCTAGAAGCCTATGCAAATGCCAGAAGGTACAAGGAAAGATCAAAGGCATTCTTTGACAAGAAGCTGTTAAGGAAGGACTTTATTGCTGGCACTATGGTTTGGCTTTTTAACTCTAGACTTAAATTCTTTCCATGTAAGTTGAAATCCAGATGGGATGGACCTTACACTATCATCAAAGCCTCCCCATCTGGTGTTGTGGAGATCTTGGATCCAAAGTCAGGGCAGAGCATGAAAGTAAATGGTCAGAGGCTCAAGATTTGTGTAGAACAACCATTGGAGCTTCCTTATACCATTCACTTACATGAACCTCCCACTATTCAGTGATCCACACCTTTGTATTATGTCTGCCATATCTGTTTTGTGTGTTTGTTCTGTTCTGTTCTGTGTGCTTATTTATTTTCAATTGCTTTATAGATTTTATTTTGAGTACTGTTTCACTTCTGTCAGTAACATGGGAGATGAATACTTTTTACTGCTACGTGAGCAAAGTATTAGAACTGCAACTGTTTAGAATCTGTGTTCATCAAGGTATTTTATCATTTAGAATTTTTGCTATGCATGTGCTGGTATTAGGGAGGTTATTATCATTTGAAAAAGGGATACATGTGAAGGGTAGATGTTGATGGCCACTAAATGGGTGCATGACATTGTTTAAGCACATGCCTGAGCACAAATGGTGTAAAGAGGTTGAGTGTTGGTCTCTCGCGGGGTTAAATGGCCTAATTTTCACAGTCGTGGACCATTTTACCACTTTCTCTCAAAGTCATAAGGGCGCGAATTGTAGATTTTAAAACATTCTATTGCATGAGACCTCTGAAACTCCTAATGGATGTTCTTCATGGAGATCACCAATTAAGCTGTGAGAGAAATGAAAAATGACTTCGTGTGCTCAATCCCAACGTCTATTCTGCGAGGTGACTCCGAGAGCCACACACAGTCTTGATTTTGTACTCGCAGGGCTACATGCTTCTGCATGATTATCCTTCCCGCGAAGGTACATCTGTACTGCGCGAGTATTCTACTCAGCGAGCACTTAGGAAAAATGCGTGAAACGTGGGATTGCTTTATTTCCCAAGGCCAAAAATTAGACCACCATTTATTGTGAGCTCTCTTTCCCCATAATAGGTTGTGCGATTTATCATTCCTAGAACAATCATAATTTATTGCCACGCTCGGAAAGAGACGAAATTTAATATGCTCATCCGTATTCCACCAGCCAAGTACTTTAAATACAGGGACAGTTCGTCTTCATCTCATCCATTCTCCTCTAACCTTAGTAGTCCCTCCTTACAACCATGGCGGACGACAAACCCACCGAGTTTAAAGTACTCGGTGGGTTTGTCGGACCCACTACAATTTCTTTGGGATGAGTACAAAGAGGTCTAAAGAATCCTGGCCAAAGAGGAGAAGAGAAAGAAGAAGAAGCAAAAAACTACACCACCTGCATCTGTCCCCCATCCTCTTAAGACCCCCCACCACCTGCTCCACACCCATCTCCCTGATCGTCATCTTCCCCCTCCTCCCGGCTTGCATTTCCTCTTCCACAGTAGGTTGAGGATATCCCTGAGCCAAGAAGAAGACCTATTTTGTTCGACAGGATGTTTTGTTTAGATTGTTCTTAGGTTTATAATTTTCTATCTTTTTGTAATCTGTTTGCTTTTATATCTATAATAAAATATCTTTTCCTGACAATCAGTCTCTTTTTATTTTTATGTTTTTTTTATTCTTTTTTTTATTTGTTATGTGTTTTGCTTTTCTCACTTGTAGTTTTTGGTAGTTCACTTCTGTTTGTTCACTGTTGCACAACCATTGTCCTCTGAATCAGTGAAGACACTGCTCCTCATAGGTTTGGGGGTGTGGCTGGGCAAGCTCTGCCAATGAAATAGTTAACCTAAGTGCAGCGGATTCAAGTGAGTAAGATAGAAACAGAACCATGGTTACCTAAGAATCATTAGAAAAATGAGAAATTTAAAATTTTGCAGACCTTTAGGCATTACAAGCTTTTAAATTTTAACTTTTCCATGAAGTGAACACCAAGTAAACTCACTTGTATCAGTACTGAGTGAATCATTAAAGAGAGAAAAAGGTAAGGACATACTTAAAAATTCAATGGAAGACCATAACCAGTGAGAGTTGGGCCTACAAAAAAAAAAATTTCCTTCCTTCGAGGAGTGACTGAGGCAATTCTTCTAGCTCTAAGGACTGGCTGAGGCAATGCTCTCACTAGAAGTTAGGCACCTCCAAGTTGAAACAACTGACTGCACTCATGAAACCTAGGAAAGGTCAAGGCCTTCTCTTGGACAGTTTGAGCTTAAACAGACCAAATCCTAATCAACTGCCCTTGTGCACACACCTGTTGAGCCTGAATTTCCAATTTTCTTCAAAATACACCTGAGTAATTACACCTAAACCTATGGACCTGACTCAAACCTACCCTCACTCTGAGAATTCATAAGGTAAAGGAGAAGGAGCTAAAGATGGACAAGATAGGGTCAACATTGGGTGAATGGAGAAGAGATACCTAAAGTTGAGCAGTGTAGCAGCTGAGGAAAGAGGTGGCAAGTCACAAACACAAAAATAAAAATAAAAACAAAAAGAAAATACAAGAAAAGAAAGAAAAACAATAATGAAGAGGAGTGAGAGAGGAGTCAAGAGGAAAAGTTCATTGGAAAAATCAAAATGAAGAGGAGAAGCTAGCCATTTCAAGTCTAAAAATTTTGAAAGAAAATGAAAAGGTACTGAACTACAAATGGGTGAAGTCATGAATCACCTCTTTCACTTACTGATTTTTCAATTCTGAATCCCTTTTCAACCTTCCATTCTTTATAACCCACTTCATAAGCCACATCACAACCCAGCTAAAGACCTTGTGATCTAAAGTTAAATGAGTTGTCATGTAGAGACAAGGAGTTGTCCAATCTATGGTGAGGACCTGCTAATCATGCCAGGACTTAGGTGCTTTGCCTATGCTCATGCTTACAGACCCATTTGGGGACTGTAACTGCTCTTGAGCTTGAGAGAAAATGAAACCCTCAAGGTCCCTTGTGAGAGTATGCCCTGGTGAGCATTGGGTCTGATGTTGAATGTATTAGGCATGACCTATAACCTGATTTTTGAATTAATGTGCTGATATACATGTGTTATCCCCCTTGTGAGATAATTGGAAATGTTGTGCACTTAGGTAGAGGTTGGATGATTAAATTTTTGTGCTTTTCATGTCCAAATTCCTCACATTTTTATTGAATCAAAGGTGAACTGATGCTCTATTTCTTGACAGCTGACTTGATAATGTTGCACCTTTGTTAATTGTTTCATTGAGAAGTTTGTGGGTATCTTCACTAAAAACCCTCAGGAGACTTCACTCCTCCTCTAGGGATTACCTAGGGGTTTAAAAGGCTTGGTACATATGCTAAATTTATACGTGCTCCCTACGAAAGTGGCATTTCAATTCTTAGAGTAGTTGTTTTAATTTTTCCTTTGCTCAGGGACTAGCAAAGATTAGGTTTGGGGGTGTGTTATTCACTGAAAAGTACCACTTCTCACCTCTTAACTTAGCCTTTGCTGGACCTTGAAGCAGACTAATAACCATTTGTTAAGTGTATTTTGTAGTTAGTAATAAAATGTGCAGCTTAATACAAACTCCTTACTTTTTAGCCCAAAAGAGAGAGAATGCACTCAATGATGACAGCTGAGACAAAGCCTGATGGAACACCTTGGTAGTACACACCATGGTGACTCATTGTTGCTGATCATCATTGACCAAAGTCTAGCAAATGAATGAAGTTAGCTAAGAAAGGAGGAGATTGTGACAGCAGCAAGTGCAATGCACCAGAGCAGCAAAAGATAGACCTCGCAGAGTTGAGGAGCGTCCTCGCGAAGCTAAAGATACAGTGAAAGAGACCCTCACACAGATACGTCGTGCAGTCAGGAGGATAGCTGAAATGACCTCGCGAAGATCTCACAGGTTAAAGTCCCCAGAATCTGTAGTCGCGAAGCTCTGCCGGAGATCAAGCCTCAAACCAGCCGCGCAAAGACCATAGCGAGTCCATATGTACACTGAACAAAATATCACCTCGCAGAGTTCTCGCATAGCCCTAGAAGAGAGAGACGCCCATAATTCTCTTTGCATAGATATCATGCACTCTGAAGCCTTACCATTGACTACGCGAGCGCAGGAGCAAAACTGCGCGAGTACTTAGTGAGAGAGAGCTTCTGAAGCTCAACTGAGTGAGAAATCCTGGCACTCCAGATCATCTTCACGATAGCATTACAGTGTCAGTGAACTGTGCGACCAAATGAAGAGCTAACACACGAGCAAGTACTTCCTACCAGCCAAAGGCAACTCCGCAAAGGTAAAGCAGCTGCACGAATGAGCTAAAAGTAGATACCAGCCCCGTGAAGCACGGGCTCTCCTCTTCTCAGTTTTTAAGAATTACCCAAGGCTAGGGCATACTTCCCAAGGTGCAGATTTCAAGGCACAAATCTTCAGGCATCTAAGGGTTGAAACAGTGCCATGTCTGCTAGAAAAATTAGGGTTAATCTCATTAGAGTCAAGGCCATTTTGATAGAGTATATAAGTTGTACTTAGAGTTTATTATTTTCATCTTTCCTTCATCCTCTATCAGCTGAGAGCTCCAACAGGCTAGGGTTAGGGTTTGATCACCTCTTTTTCCTATTTTTCTTCTCTCTTAGCTCAGCACTTGCTGGCTAATACCCCTGTAAGCAGCTAGGTTTAGCTTTGTTTCGGTCTTGTAATAGATTTTGTATACATTGGGATCGTGGATGAGTAGTTGTGTATAGGCTATAGCCCGGAGACAATTCATTGTAAGTTTTGTTATTATCAATGAACTGTTGTTTTAATGCTTAATCAAATCTATAGATCTTATGATTTCTTTAGATGTCTATAGGATCCATGCATTTGGAACTAGCCCATTCAGTTTCTAGTAGATCTATTATTTACCATCTAATTTTTCTTAGTTTGATAAACACATGGAAAGCAATGTTGGATCTGTAGTGAGATCTGGGAAGCTTGGAGGCCTGTGGACCATGGTAGTTGCAACAGTTTATATGTTCTTTCTCAGACCTCTGAGGTATGGACAAACCAATGGGATACCCTGTGACCATTGTAGTGGACAGAGTATAGCCCTAAGGTTGTGTCCAGTCACATGTTTGAGGAGGATTATTTTCCCCTGCACATGAGCTTCTAGAGCCTTGTGAGAAGATTTGTACAGTAACTGGCTCCCCTCTGTCTTACCCAATCGACATCAGATGTTAGATCTGGTCTCTTTATAGCAATTGCAGTTTGAGGCTGAGTCATTACAGGCCTTTTGTAGCAATGATCAGCTGAATCTAAGGCCTTATTCAACCCATTGCATGGTCCTTTTTATGGGCATCAAGTACCGCTGGGCTTGGCAAAGCACTTAAGATCTTATGGGTTGGAATACCTATGGATGTTAGCCAGATCTGTGCACAGGTCTGGGTAGCTTGTAGCACTGGTATTACATAGTGCTACAATAGTATTCATGGCTAGAGCTGGTCTAGTGGCTGGGGAAATAATCAGTCCACTCTTTTAGATTAGACTAGCGAATTTCTGATTTAACTAGTGGGATTTGACAGACTTTATCGGATACCCTGTGACCATTATAGTGGAGAAAATATAGCCCTAAGAGCGCCCCAAATGGCATGGGTTAAACTGGGAGCTTATACCTTGTTGAGGCTATTTATAGCATCTCAGTAAGTACCACTGCAGAGACAGACTAAATCTGAGTTACATTATTACATCATTAACTCTAGCTCAACCTGCTTACTTCTCACCAATTTTTGTATTTTATTTTGACACACTCTATCACTATCTTCTGTTTATCCATTTCTTTAGGATAGGGCTGCACTTTATTTCCCTTCTTTAGTGTTAATTTAGTGTAGTCGTGACACCCAACTCCCTTCCTTTAGAATTGTCAGATCTATAGCCAGATTTGGAGGCCTACTATTATTGCTCAATTTGGGTTCTTGATCATTTTCTCTGTGGGACAAACTCTTACTTATCAAAACTCGCTACAATAGACCCTGTATCTTACAGGACTATGTGTATTTCAGACTTGTTGTGCTAACCCATCTCCAATTCTCCACTCTTGATTTATTCTCTCCATTGTTCTTAATAAAATAGCAGCAAGAGTCTCGAAAGACCGACAACAGTGCGGGGTTGGGAAAGTAATCAGCCAAATTTAGAGGTTCAATCACCCCAATATTTCTATCCCCCCAATCTCTCTACAGTTGTGCCATAAAATTCCTCGGTCGTCGATGTAATCTAATGGGTCAAAATCTTCATCATCCTCTACCACCATGCTGATAGTGGGTCTCGGACCTGCCCCTCCTGATGGGTGTGGGGGTAGCGGTACTTGGTGAATGTTGGCATGTTGGTTAGCTTGGGGAAGTGTGGGAGGGATGATTTTACTGGCCTCTATCAAGTCTTATATTACATGTTTCAAAGGGAAACAACGATCAATTGGGTGGCCCGATCCCTGGTGGAAGTTACAATGGGTGTTGGGGGTTTGGTGGAGGTCGTGGTTTGAGTGCTGTGACTAACCCTTTTTTTTATTAATAAGGGCAACAAGATATTCAATGATTGCCCTAAAGGTGTGAAGACTCGATCGAAATGAGCCCTTCTCTACTCTGCATCTGTGACCCCTGCCCATTTCTGATTCTTTGTATCGGCTTGCTTCTAACTGGAGTTTGTTGCATAGCTTTGAACTGGAACGAGGCTATATTGGTGTTGGGCTTTGTGTTCACAATATTCTATACATCTGCCCATGTTCTTCTATCAATTCTTTGTTCAGAGAACCTCCTGACCTCGCTGGCCCCACCAGATATATTCTTGCTTAAACGCCCTTCTCTGATTGCGCCCTCACAATGATTGGCATTTCTTACCAAATCAGTAAAGCTGGATTACTATTGATAGACCAGGAAGTCTGAGATAACTAGCAAGGTATTTTTTGAAATCATATCTATCTGCTCGTCGTCAAGTATTCTATTTCTTACCTGAGCTGTCAGTGCTTTCCAACGCCCAAGGTAATCGCTGAAGGTTTCATTAGGATTCTGTTTTAATCTGGCTAAATCTGACTTATGAGGTTCAATGTCTATGTTGTAGACATATTGTTCTTGAAATAAATCAGTCATATCCTTCCACATTTTTATCATGGATGGTTCCAAAGACGTGAACCATCTCAAAGTTGGGCCCGTCAGACTTTTCTGAAAGACTTTTATATGCAAACGCTCATCCCCTCCATACTGGCACATGTCCCCACAATAAGACTTGAGATGTGCGATGGGATTGCCCATGCCATTATATTTATCAAAGATCGGCATTTTAAATTTTAGGAGCAAGGGGACTTTAGAGAAAAGGTATAGATCTGAAAAGTTCGTGGCATGGATCTCAGTTCCACCCATCTTCATTAATTGCTTCTGGATCTTGTCCAGTTATTCGTTCAGTTGCTCAGGTTCTTTAGATGGCGGAGCTACTTTTTCAATGATGGGCCTTGATTCTGTTTGTGCCAGTAGGTTGATGATTGTGGGTGGGGGATTGATGTTGGTGAGTGCCCTTGCATAGGCTCCGCTATTCCTGATCTCATCCTCTTCATACTGTGGGTCTACATATGGTGGAGTTGGGGTGAGATTTTCCTGTTGGTGCATAACGGACTGAATGGGTGCCTGGTAGGACCATTGGATGTGAGGGAGGTTCTATGGAGTGATAGGATGAGTGGAGTTTGGATTTTGGGTTAAGCCCTAATGGGACCACTGTGTTTGAGGGAATGCTTGGAGATGGCTTTGTGGTGTATGACGATGGGTGAATTGGGCTTGGTGAAGGGTATGTGCCAGGTTCCCGCCTAGGGCTGGGTACGAGGGTCGTGGGTAAGTGAGTGTTGTCTTGCTTACGTTACAATTATTAAATAAATTAAAACAACAAATTAAATGAATAAACTACAAGAAAGTGGGCTTAAGGCAAGCAAGCAGTCCTGCAAGAACCAGGGCTATTGTAGCAAGTTTTAATAGGTAAGTGAGGGTAGGTCCACAGGGAAATGTGTTTTGAAATAAGGTAAATCTCCATATCTATGACAGATTTGGCACTCTAACCTAATTTAGACCAAATCAAAACAGGTAAGGGAGAGGTTTCTAAGATTTGTCACTTTACTAAAAAAAATTACAAAAATCAAATGCAAATGATCCAAATCTGATTAAACACAAAGTTAAAGGAAAATGGAGAAAAGATTAAAATCAAAAGGTGGAGAGCAGCAGCTAGGGATTTTAGTCTTTACTAAAAATCAATTGAATCAAAGGCAATGTATATGACAGATTTGCAGCAATCCTTCATCTGGCTACAAGCTCAGATGCAAGGTATAAGAATCTAATCTCAACCAAAGAATTGAAGCAATCCTAAGGTTATGATCTGTCCATATCAATGGCCACAGATCATCCCAGAGATTTTTCTAATTCCAGGATATTGATTAGAACAGGTAAACTATTACAGATGCTATGGGTGCCAGGCTACAAGCTCAAGCGCCCATAGGAATATCTAATCCAGGAAAATCAAATACAAAAAAGTAAAATATAGATCAGAATCACCTTTAAAAACCACAATTATATTGCAATAACATAACTTACAATCCTATTGTGCTCAGATCTGCAATCTGTGCAACATACAATCCATCTACACAGCCTCTAAAACTCTCGATTTACATCTCTCAAACTCACCCTAGCTACTGAAAAGGTTTAGCCAACCATCATTGGCTGAGAAGAGAATGGGAGAAGAAAGAAGAGAGGGAATTTTTGGAGGGAAAATGGAGATCGGATTTGGCTCTGGTTCTCTCAATTTTTGGATGCTAGTTCTATAAATTCTTTCAGCTTTTATACTCTTCCTCTCTGTCTTCAGATCCGTATTAGCCAATCAAAGCTTAAGAGAATAATTCTGTTATTCTGAGCTACTGATGTGGCTGATTTCTCTTCTAGAAGTTCTTCATTGATTGGTCCAATTGGACAAGTGCATGTTAAGTGGTTAGGGTTCCCATTCGCGCCTAGTTGTGTTCCAAAAAGACCCCCAAGGGTCGCTGACGTGCTTTAAAATGTGTGCACAAAGCACTGGAGTTTGGTAGCTGCTTGTGAAAGGAACTGAAAAGTTCCTAATTCGAGTGTCGAGAGGTTCAGGAAACCTCTCGATAGGTTTTGAGTCCTCTTTGTATTCACGTCGACAGGTTGCTGAAGGCTCTTGATAGGTTGCTTGACTTCTCGATAGGTTCTAGTGAACTCATCGACAGGATTGATAGCAAAGTCTTATTTGTTATCCTACCTACATTTATCCTCTTGACAGGTTATAAAGCATCCAGTCGAGTAGTTATACAGTTCCATCTAAATGTTTGACAGGTTGCTTCAATCCTCGTGAGAATGGGCATAGCTTCAGGTAAGTTGTCGACAGGTTGTCTTGCACTGCTCGACAGGTTACTTCAATCATCGCAAGAATGGGCGTAGCTTCAGGTAAGTCATCAACAGGTTGTCTTGCACTGTGCGACAGGTTCAGTTGAACCTCTCGACTTGTAGCTGGGACCTATCGACTTCCCTTGCACCTCTAGGTATCCTCTTGACATGTTATATTGCTCCTCCAGAACCTCTCGACGGGTACTAGGGAGCTCTCGATAGCTTCATATATAACACCCAACCTCTCGGCAGCTTCATCCCCTCCAGGTATCCCCTCGACAAGATCCACTGCTACACTTCTAACCTCTCGATAGGTAACTGGAACCTCACTAGATCTTCACATTTCTACCTCAGTACCTCTCGACAGGTAGGCCTATACTTCTAGAACCTCACGACAACTTAATCGAACCTCTCGACAGGTTCTGCTTTGTATTCAGAACTGGCACACATCTTTGATGTGTTGTTCTTCATTTGCTCACCACTCAGCAGCCTCTTGGTGGGTTCAATCTTCATTCCTTGCAACTGCACTTGGTCCTAAGTATCCCCAGTTGGGCCCATGACCTTCTCATGCACTTCTAAAGCTCTGTGGATTACTTGGTTGGTTGGCCTTTGGGCTGTATGAACACATGATGAGGCAGCAGGTCTATTCTTTGACATTCTTAGATGGATGTCTGTACTGAGGCTATAATTTCTTGCTTATCTACAAAATACACTCAACACACATTATTATTCATCTCAAAGGTCCATCACAGGTCAGGTTAGGAGGTGAAAAATGATATTTTTTACTGCTTAACACACCCCCAAACCTAAGCTTTACTAGTCCCTGAGCAAAGGAGAAATTAAAAACAATTATTAAAAATAAAAAATGTCACTTCTGTAGGGAGCACAGATGCATTTAGCATATGCATCAAGCCTTTTAAACCACTTGATGATCCCTAGTGGAGGAGTGAAGTCTCCTGAGGGTTTTCAGTGAAGGTACCCACAAACTTCTCCAATGACTCAGTTAATATCAATGCAGCATATTAGAAACAAAATTCAAGAAAAATCAAATTCATTCCACACCTTGTTCATTCAATTTTTAGAGGATTCTCAGCAGAAAATCAGCAGTTTAAAACTGAAACTCTGTTGTAATTCCTTCACAATCAATCAGCTCATGTCCAGGTATTTTGTATGAAAAATAATGCAAAGCTTACCATCAAATTGAGAATTATGTTTTGATAATGCCCGCAACAAACTCAATGTCAAACCCGAGTCTTAACAGGGATGTCACTCAAAATAATCATGAGGGGTACATTATTTCACACAGCTCAAGCGCAGTTGCAATCCTCAAATAGGACTGCAAGCATGAGCGTGGGCATTGCTCTGATTTCTGAAATCCTCTAACTCTTTTCACCATAGATTAAACAAATCCTCATCTCCACATGTTAGCTCAGTTCATTTCAGTTCAGTAAGGTCTTTTTATTGGGTCGTAATGTGGCCGATGGGTGAGGTTTATGAAAAATAAAAGGTAAGGAAGGTTTCAAAATTGAGAAATCAGTAAGGTAAGGAGGTGATATGTCAACACCTTCTTCATTTCAGCATAGTTCCATCTACTTCTTGAATTTTCATATTTGAAGTGATCAGTTCCTAATCTTCTTTTCAATTTTTTCAATGAAATGACTT
This sequence comes from Chloranthus sessilifolius, assembly GCA_021018995.1. Taxonomy (NCBI): domain Eukaryota; kingdom Viridiplantae; phylum Streptophyta; class Magnoliopsida; order Chloranthales; family Chloranthaceae; genus Chloranthus; species Chloranthus sessilifolius. Next base: position 53,701,173 of record CM037592.1, on the reverse strand, counting down.
CTCTTTCTCATTCTTTTGTTTTGCTTTTCTATTTTTCTTCTTTTCTTTCTGTATGCTTTTTGTATTTTTCTCCAAATTTTTTTTGTTATGGGCTAGAATGCCACAACTGCCACCAAATTTGGGATTTTTTTGGGTTCAAATTTTTTGGTTTTTATCAAAGAAAATTTGGGATTTTTTTTTAGGCTCAAGTGGTGTGTATCAAGGGCAATTTAAAGGGTAAAGCAGCAAGGTTAAATAAATAGACTAAGTAACAAATAGACTAAGTAATTCTCCTTTCAAGTATTTTTGCCTTCGTTTTCTCAAGTTTTACTCTACTTTCATACAGTTCTCTGGTGGCTTTTGTGACCTCTTTGGAGGCAGCTAACCGTTTCTCGAGTCCATCTGCTCTCAATTTCTCTGTTGCTGCAGTATTCTTTTGGGCTTTAAATTGAATCAAAATATTTCTCCAGCCCATTGATATTTTCAGCAACTCAACTCTGTGATCTAGCTCCATTTGAGTTTTCTTCTCTTCATAGGGCCTCCTAATTGAGGTGTTGAGGTTAGTCATGCCTCTAATGACATCCCTTTTAATGTATGGGTTATTTTGCATGGCATGTAGGAGGGTTGGGTATGGAGGAATGGAAAAGGAAGAGGCAGGTAGAGGCCTCAGGTAGGACTTGGGCTTGGGTAACAGGTGGAATGGGGAGAATGGGTTGGAAGGGAGCTGTGGAAGCATGCTGGAAAGGTGGGGTGGCAGCAGGTTGGACATGGGTAGGTTGTGGGGAGTCAGGTAGGGGGGTATATTCATACCCAATGTCCTCCACAATGGAGTCAATTAGGGATGAATGTCCCTCAGTGGTCAAGTGGACCAGCTCTTGAGGATGGGTAGGTGATAAGGAGAAGGTGAGGTTAGTGTCGAAGGGTATGGATGGTGGGGAAGTGGTAAATGGATCAGCTGATGTAGATGGTGCAAGGCTCAAGGGTTCAAGAGCTGGGATGGATGGGTTGGCTGGGGGGTTGTAGCTGACCTTCTTAGGTAGTTGGATGTGCTGGGTGATGAAGGTAAGGTAAGGATGGAGTCTGTGGTAAGACGAGCTGACAGAGGTATGGAGGTGGTGATAGTGGAAAGGGTGGCTGAGTTGCTGGGGTGAATGGAAACTGAAATGGAAGGTAGGGGAGCTGAGATGGATGGTAGAGAGGGTGATGGAAAGGAGGGGCTGGCAATATCAAGGCAGACAACAGGCATAAGCACAGATGTGGAGGAGATTAGTATGGGTGCAAATGGCACATGTGGGGGCACTGAGCTGGGACCAGCAGATGTGAGCAAAGGCTCAGAGGTGACTGATGTAGAGATCTTAGGAGGGGGTACTGAGTTGGTAACAGCTGTAGGGAGAGGCTCTGAACTACCTGAAGTAGAGGTGCCAGGTGCAGCAGCTAAGCTGGCTGCTTGTGGAGCTTCTATCTTAGGGTCCCCTGTTGACTTGTTCTTGCTCTTCCCAATCAGGGCCCTACAGGCAAACCAGGCCCTCTTCCTAAATACTTTTTGAGTTACCTTCACCACTGGCTCATCCTTTTGAAACACAAATTTTCCTTTCTTAAGCAAGGCAGTGATGAGCCTGTTGTAAGGTAGCCCAGGCAGATCTTGCACTTTCCTAATCTTCTCATTCACATTCACCATTGCATCAAACACCAACTTGGAGGCATTCATAAATTGTCCCTTGGAGAAAAAGTACAAGGCATCCACTATGGGAGTTCTCCTCTCCTGCTGATGTCCACTGACATAAATGTTTTTCCTTAGGATTAAATCAATGAAGAGCATGGTAGGGTGTAAATCTCTCCTCATCAATGACTCCCAGAGCCCACAATTCCTTGAGTCAGGTGTCTGGCCATAGCTCTAAAGGAAACACTCTCAGGTTCTGCTAGACCATAGACTGCATCAAAAATAGATGGGACCCCTAGAGCCAACCCTATATCACTGTAATCTACCACAATCTCCCAGTTATCAATTAAAATCACAAGGTAAGGCTCAATTGAACCTGAATTTGTGGAAGCATAAGGATAAACCTGTCGAGAGATTGGCCTGAGCTACCAGGAGGATATGATGCCCAAATAGCTAAGATTTCGAGAAGTTCCAGAAGCTGTTAAGAAGTTCTAAAGGGCAATTATAACATGTTGAGAGGTCTTGAGGAGAAATACTAAAGTGTTCGAGAGGATGGCAGTAGTTGTCATGAGGTTTCAGATACTTGTCGCAAGGTTCAGCAGAACTTGTCGAGCAATCCAATTCAACCTGTCGACAACTACCTGAAGCCATAACTCATTCTGGCAAGGATTGAGGCAACCGGTCGAGAGCTCAGTGTTAAGTTGTATGACCAGTCGACAAGATTAGTATAACATGTCGAGAGGATGAATGAAGAAATGGGAAGAACGATGCAATGAGCTTCCAATCCTGTTGACGAGTCATCAATCCTATCGATAAATGCAGTTCAATGTCTCGAGATGTTTCCAGATCCTGTCGAAAGCCACAGAGATCCTATTGAAATGAAGAGCAAGCACACTCAGAACCTATCGAGAGGTCCCTTGAACCTCTCGACACTCATTTTGGCAACTTCTTCGCATATTCCTTCAACAGCTGCCAATTTCAAAAGTTTGTGCACACATCCCAAAGCATGTCAGCGACCCCTAGGGATAGTTTTGGCATTCAACTGTGTATAATTGTAAACCCTAACGGCCTCACGCGCATTTGCCAGATGAGAACCAATGAGAGAAGAGCTTCTAGAAGAGAAATCGACCACATCAGCAGCCCAGAATAATAGAATTATTCTCTTGGCCTCTAATTGGCTGACACGAATCTAAGGATAGTGGAGGAGAGTATAAAAGCTTGAAGAAATTACATTGAAGACATCCAGAATTTGAGAGAACCAGAGCTTAGTGCGAGATCCATTTTTCTCTCCAAATTCTCCCTCCTTCCTTCGTCTCCCTTTCTCTCTTTAGCTAATCATGAGTGGCTAAACTCTTTTCAGTAGTTAGGGTGAGGTCATTAGCTGTAAATTGAGAGATTCAGAGGCTTGTAAGAGATTGTATATTGCACAGATTGTATATCTTGGCACAATAGTATTATAAGCTTGCAATATAATTGTGGTTTTTAAAGGTGATTCTAATCTACATTTCACTTCTTCATATTTGATTTCCCTGGATTGGATACTCCTGTGGATGCCAGCCAGAAATGAGGAGCTTGGTAGCCTCGCATCTGCAACATCTGCAATAATTTTCCTATTGCAATTAAGATCAATAGATTAAAGTAATCTCGGGGATGAACTGTATCCAGTAGAAGGGTAGATCATAACCTTAGGACTGTATCCAGTAGAAGGGTAGATCCTAACCTCAGGATTACTTTGATCCATTGGTGGAGATTAAATTCTTATACCTCACCTCTATCGGAGGAACCTAGGTAGATCAATAGGTTGAAGCAATCTCAGGGATGAACTGTATCCAGTAGAAGGGCAGATCATAACCTTAGGATTGTATCCAGTAGAAGGGCAGATCCTAACCTCAGGATTATTTTGATCTATTGGTGGATTCGAGAGAACCTGGGTAGCTTTGAGCCAGAAAAGAGGATTGTTGCAAATCAGTTCTCTGCACGGCTTTTGATTCCTTTGATTTTCAGTAAGAGACCAAGACCCCTAGCTGCTTATCTCACCCTTTTGAATTTTCATCTTCTCTATATCTCCCCTTATCTCTGTGTTTGATTAGATCTAGATCACTTGCATTTATCTTTTGTAGTTTGTAGTAAAAGTGACAAAAAAAAACTAGAACCTGTCTTCTTTCCTGCTTTAGTTTAGTTTAAATTAAGATAGAGTTCCAAATCTACCATAGATCTGGAGATTTACTATAGTTAAACCACAGCTCCCTGTGGACATACCCTTACTTACCTCTTAAAACTTGCTACAACAGCCCTAGTTCTTGCAGGACTGGCAGCTTACCTTAGTTCAATCTTGTTTTAGTTTGTGCAATTAATCTGCTATTTTAATCATATAATAATTTCAAGGTGGGCTGCGCAACCAATAGGTTTCAAAACCTGTCAAGACAATTCCTACTCCTTCAAAACCTCTCAATAGCTAACTCAACATCTCGACAAGTTCAAAAGATCCTGTCGAACCTCACATTTACGGCTTCAGAACCTGTCGAGAATTTACTCAAGCCTCTTGATAGGTCTCAATTTAAACCTCTCGACAAGATGTTTTTCAGTTCAACAGCTTCCTAATTAGTTCCTAGTCCATCTGTCACACAAATTTATCAACTCTATTCAGCTCCCATTCATTTCTCCAGCTTTTGAATTGATGACACATGCTTCAAACCTATTGACTACTGACTCATGATTTGTACATGCAAACATTTAAGCAAATTCTGCCACAATTATGTACACTACCAGACACATTTTAAAATAGCAGAATCACAGTTATGATACATAGTATACATTGTTGAGAATTAGTCACATTTTGAAGGTTCTTGAAGGTGGATGATCACCACAGGCTCCACCATATTTTCAACAAAAAGTTTGAGCCTTTGACCATTCACTTTCATTATCCTACCATCTTTTGGATCCTTGATTTCAACAGCTCTAGATGGGGATACATGCTCTACCATATAAGGTTCCTCCCATCTTGATCTCATCTTGCCTAGGGAAATTTTTAATTTAGAATTGAACAATCATACCTTGTTGCCAGCAGTGAACTCCTTCCTCAGCAAATGCTTGTCATAGAAGGGTTTGGTTTTCTCTTTGTAGATCCTAGCATTGGAGTATGCTTCCAATCTTAGCTCTTCCAGCTCTGACAGCTGGAGCCTCCTGTGCATGCTAGCAGAAGTTAGATCAACATTCATTGATTTAATAGCCCAATAGGCTCTATGTTCTAACTCTATTGGCAAGTGACATGCCTTGCCATACACTAGTCTGAAAGGGGACATGCCAATTGGGGTCTTATAGGCGGTCCTATAAGCCCAAAGAGCATCAAGTAACTTCAGGAACCAGTCCTTCCTATCAACTCTCACAGTTTTCTCCAAAATGTGTTTAATCTCTCAATTAGAAAATTTTACCTACCCACTGGTTTGTGGGTGGTATGGGGTGGCAACTCTGTGCGTTACAAAGTTCTTTCTAAGCAAGGTTGCAAACTGTTTATTGCAGAAATGGCTCCCCCCATCACTAATGATAGCTCCGAGGATGCCAAACCTGGAGAAAATGTTGTCCTTCAAGAAGGTAAGGACAACTTTGTGATCATTGGTTCTTGTGGCTATGACCTCAACCCATTTGGACATAGTCCACAGCCACAAGAATATAATTGTATCCATAGGAAGGAGGGAAAGGACCCATGAAGTCAATCCCCCAAATGTCAAAGAGTTCAACCATAAGTATAGGCTGCAAAGGCATGGAGTTTCTTTTGGAGATACTTCCCATGTTTTGGCATCTTTCACAAGCTTTACAATGCTGCCATGCATCCTTGAAGAGAGTGGGCCAATAAAATCCACTTTGAAGCACCTTGGCAGCAGTCTTGTTCCCACTGAAATGGCCTCCACAAGCCTGTTAATGACATAGTTAGTATGTTGTGGAATTCATCATCAGGGACACATCTCCTCACCACTTGGTCTGCACAATGCTTGAACAGGTATGGATCCTCCCACATGTAATGTCTGATTTGTGAAAATAATAGCTCCTTGTCCATTTTGTTCCAATGTGGAGGGGTCCTACCCATAGCCAAGTAGTTCACAATGTTTGCAAACCAAGGTGTAGAGGTGCTGATAGTAAACAACTATTCATCTGGGAAAGAATCATTGATAGGCAGCCTATCAAACTCCTCAGCTAGGATCCTAGATAAGTGGTCTGCAACCACATTTTCAACCCCTTTTTTATCCTTAATCTCAAGATTACACTCTTGTAGTAGGAGGATCCATCTGATTAATCTTGGCTTTGCATCCTTTTTTGACAAAAGGTACTTCAGGGCTGAGTGATCTGTGAACACCACTATCCTAGATCCCAACACATAAGACCTAAATTTCTCTAAGGCATAGACAATTGCCTTCCTTCTCAGTTGTGGTGTAATTTAACTAAGCATCAATCATGATTTTGCTTGCATAAGCAATCACAGAAGGGGCCTTATCCTTCCTTTGTCCCAAGACTGCACCAATAGCAAAATCTGATGCATCACACATCAGCTCGAATGGTAAAGAAAAATCAGGTGCTTGGAGGATAGTGTAGACACCCCCATTTTACCCTCTCGATATATACAAATTTGTTCGATCAACCTTTGACCTCATAACCCTAATATGGGATCATATACTGAAACAATAGTATTGGCTGGACACAGGCTGAAACAATAGTTTTGTGGCTCAGACCCCATAACCCTAACGTAAGGACCATGCACTGAAACAATAGTATATGGCTGGACACAGGCTGAAAAAATAGCTCTGTGACTCAGATCCTGACGTAGAGAGACTATATACTGAAACAATAGTATATAGTTGAAATGCAGGCCGAAACAATAGTCTGGCATTTCAAGCCCGACCTGAATAACCTCGAATTAAGCACCTAAAACTAAGCGCTCAATTCGATTGCATGCCAAATTACAAGCCCGCAATCAGTCCCTTCTCAGACCAGACTTCCTTTCTCCATACCAACTTGAGACTCGATCACGCGTCTATCATGAGACGCGCGATCGGATTGAGCGCCCTATCACCAAAGAGCAATTGGCCTACGCCCGGCCTAGCCTCACCGTCCTTGACCCCCAAGTTTCCTTGATTAAATGCTTTGAGAGTGGCGCTTAATTAGATTACGCACTCCAAAATGGGCAAGCAATTAGTTCTAATGCTATTAGGACTAGGAAACTCATTGAGCAAGTCAGCCAATCGCTCGCTAAGTCGGTGATTGACCCAAAGCGATTAAGCACTAGAAAACCGGCGCATAATCTAATTAAACGCCTGAAACAGGGCATTTAATTGGACAAAAACCTATAAAAGATTTTTTTTAATTTGACCCACAACACAACATGAAGGAGAGCGAGAGAGGACGGACCTTTTTGGGATTCTGAAACTAGAGAACTCCGAGAATGAGCACATAGAGCAACCTAACCATTATTTCGAAATTCAAGCACGAAATCTTCGAGGTTTCTCTCCGCAGCCCCGGTCCTAGGTAAAAATCTTAGTTTTAAACTTAGGATCTTTCTCTTAGTTTTAATTATAGGTTTTAATTTTCAGTCCAAGACCGTAGCACCCTTTTTTAGACCGCAAATTTTTTATATTTGGTTCTAGTTCTTCGAATTTAGAACCAGTCCTTAATCCGACGGTCTAATCTACCGACCCTAAGCATTAATTCCGTTCTAAAATCTTAATTTCCAGTCCTATCATTAAATTATGGTTCTAGTCCTTGGATTCTAGAGTCAGTGTTTAATCATACGGCCTGATTTTATGATTTCGGACCCGAATTCAGTCTAGAAGTTTAAATTTTAATTTTAATTTCTTAGTTTAATATTTCTAAAAATCCTAAATATTAATTTTAGTTTCTATAATTCTAGTTTCTCAATTTCATCCATAATTATTACTCTAAAATCAACTCTGAAAAATCTATAAATACTATTTTATAATCTTAAATCTAATTTATCTTTAATCTCAACCATTCGATTTGCCCAAGGGAGCTTACGGAGGGTACTCGGGAATGAGGCCAATCCTTCTTAGCATAGCGGGCCTAAAACTCCTTTCTTGTAGAATTATTTAGTTACTTTAATTAGGATTAGAAAATCAGTCCCATAATTTCTTCGTAGAATTTTAGTACAATTAGTTTACATGTTTTATTTTTATTAAATCTTTAGAATTCATTGCTTTGATTATAATTCTAGAAAAAATTAGTTCCCTTATTTTAATTGGATTTTAGCATAGATAATTCATTGCTTTAATTAAAATCTTAGAATAATTCATTTCTCACTCTAATAGTAATTCTAGTAAAATTAGTCTCTTTATTTTAATTAGAGTTTTAGTAGAATTAGTTTCCTATGTCAATTAGAATTCTGGTAGGACTGTTATAATTGCTTTAGTTAGAATTTCAATACAATTGTTATATTAATTTAAATTAGAATCTCAATACAATTAGTATACTTGCTTTACTTAGAACTCCAGTCAGATTAGCATATTTATTTCGATTAGAATTTCAGTATAATTAGCATGCTTGATTTAATTAGAGTTTCATTAGGAATTGATATACTTGCATTCCTAGTACAATTAGGAGACCGATACCAATTGAACTTTTAGTAGTATTAGGACACTAAAATTAATTGGAACTCTAATAAAATTAGAAACTGAAATTAATTAGACTCATAATAGAATTAGGAAACTAATAATAATTAGACTTCTAATACAATTAGGAAACAAATTAGACTCTTAATAGGATCAAAATAAACTCACATAACTAAACTCACAAGAGAATTGGAAAGTCTAAACTGATTAGAACTATAATAATAACAGGGGAAGAGAAGAAAAATTAAATTATCTAAATTATAAGAAAAGACATAGCTGCTGACGTGCAGGCGGACGATTCCGTAAAGAAGTAACCCACACCCACTCTAAAGCATGATCATTGATGTGTTGCAGCATCGTTAAATATCTACAGCTAGCGATCGTAACAAACTAGGAACCTTCCTAGAAAACCCTTTATTTCTAACATTCCAAACGCCGCATCGCTAGAGTTCACTTGGACAGAATTGGACCCACTGATTCAACGGGGACCGAGAGGAACCCAGAAAAACCATGCACCAACAGACTGGCGATCCCGATGGAACACTTTTGCAAACTCTTTTTCTAGATAATTAGTTTTCATCTTATCTCCCTATTTCCTTTCCATCGTGTCATTTAGATTCCCTTTTATATATATATATATGAGTCTTCGTCAAAGACTCGAGATGTCTGGTATATGAAGAGTGAGTTTTGGAGACCCACCATTGTGAGGATATCATAACACCCCACATACGAAGAAGAATCATTTCATTCCAGCCCATGAAAACCTGAGATTAACATGGCTGGCGAGCAAGAAAATCCCTTCTCCACCTCACACACCGGTAATAATCATAATGGGAGAGATAGTAACACCGGACAAAACCGCACCGCTCAACAGATTGTAGAACTCAGTATTCAAAGAATACAAAGAGGGGATGACAACTCCGAGGAATTGCTCCGAGGGTTGGCCGCCACATACAAAACCATTAGGTCACGACAATTTTTAGAAGAACAAGAGCAACAAGAGAGGCCACCTCCTACCCCGAGCACGGTGTCAGCCCGCGCCACACCATTGAGACAACCTGCCCACACATTCTTCAATGATGACTCTTTAGATAAGGTTTGCTCGCAGGTCGCTCCAAAAGATAGCACCATTAAAATTGAAGATCTCCCTAAAATGCTCTATGAGTACATGGCTAAGAGAGAGCGCCCTGGTCACTCATTCGGATTCGACAAATTTTGTCGGGACGTTGAGTTTAATTTACCAATAGGATTTAAGCCACAGAAATTTACCAAATATAATGGCACCGAAAATCCGAATCATCAGTTGGCCCTCTTCTATAATTGCCGACCCATGCGTGATAATCAAGGACTTTCATTCACTATTTCCAATGGTCATTAGAAGGAGAAGCTTTAGATTAGTTTGCGGGACTCCCGCTTTAAAAGATAGAAACCTTAGATGAATTAGTCGGTCAATTCTTAGACCAATACAAACATTTGATCCAAGAGGCAGTCAGTCTCAGCGATCTAATGACAGCAAAGCAATGACCTGATGAAGAATTTACCAACTTCGTCACTAGATGGAGAAACTTCGCTGCTAGGACCGGCACCTCAATGAAAGAGAAGGATTTAGTGGACATTATCATCGATAACACTAGAGAACCATTAAAGAGCACACTTGTCATAAGTGAGTGCCCCGACTTCACTGCACTCCATTCCTGGGCATCCTGACTAGCGCGACACATTAAAGGCAGAGACCTTGCTCTATCCATAGTGACATCAAAAGTGGGCTCTTCCAGTGAATCAAAATCGAAAAATAATAAGAAAGCCTTCGGAACTGAACAAGTCAACACCGTTGTTAATCAAGGACAAAACTCTGGGAACGAAAATTTCCACCCACGAAACTTCAGGCAAAATCAAAATCAGCAACGATACATGAACCAAAACCAAAGCCAGAACCAGAATCAGGGTCAGTATCAGAATAAAAATCAATATCCCAACACCTACCATAATCAGAACACGATACAGAATCGACCGGCCCATGTGCCGAATTACAATAGTGTGCCTCCACCGTAGAACTTTAACCCAGCCAGAGGCCCCTACCAGCCGAGGCGGGAACATTATCCCCCTTTACCGGATACGATTCCCAACATTTTTTATCTCCTTAACACTAAGAATCTCCTCTGATTCCCACAGGAAAGACCCCTCCCATAGCCAACAAATCTAGACTATAGTAAATATTGTGCCTTCCATCGATACGCGGGACACAACCTAGATGACTGTTGGGTCCTTAGAGATGTAATATATGACATGAATGACCAAAGTCAGATCGATTGGGAAGCGCTTAGGAATCCTAACCTTAATAATAACCAACCCCAACAAAATTAAGGATTGTTAATAACCCCATGCCCAACCACAACCAAGCAACACCGGCTCAGGTCACCACCGTAGATCTCTTCGGTCGATCCCCCTTTCAACCTTCCACCTTAATCACTAGAATTCAACCCTCTGCTACTTCCGCCACACCAACGAGAGCTCCTTCACCCCTGCATCTCTCGGCCCTGATCACTCGCATCGCCCCGTCGAATCTACCTCCTTATCCAAAACTCACTTAGATATGAGTCCATTCCTTTAGGGCTAGGAAACCACTCCTCCATAGTCACCCACCGGAACCTCCAACCCCTCCAAATGTTGAAGCAATACCATTACCGCTCCCTTTGTCCAATTCTAAACCTGAGTATGGAAATCACGTTCTCCAAACTGCAGCCCAAATTGTTGCATGGGTAGAAAGTGTCACCTGAAAGACTCCACGCCAAGACAACAAAATAACCATTGAGCATTTGCCAAATCTGAAAAAAAGCGAGCCAGAAGAATATCTTGACCCGTGAGAGACACTGGTCTCTGCTTTCTTAGAAGAGGAAGATTACACACAGTACCTCCCACCTTGGAGCGACACCATTCAGGTACGCATTCCAACCTCGAATTTCACCCACTTTACAAATACATATGCGTCAAACCGCACTGGGTTTGGTCAATAATCGAATTGCCCAATTCTCAAATCAGGAACCAATTACCCACCTCTGTCTTTCCATCAAAATAATGATTTCATGAATGCACAACCACCAGAGGGGAATGTGAGAGAAAGGGAAGTTAACTTGCCTCCCCCACCTCACATCATCCCTCCACCAATTCCTGCACCTCAACCATTTCAACCACCCACACCTAAGGTCCATCACCCAGGCAAAGAAACTGCGCTAGAGCCAGGGGAAGAATACGACCTTCTACGGCATCTCCAGAAGATCTCGGCCCAGATATCCATACTAGAACTTATCAAGAAATTGCCTGACCATCACCAGTTGTTGATAAGGACACTTGAAGACACGCAAGTGGATGAGGATATGACCCTAGATGAGCTTCATCAAATCACTTCGATCATGGCGTAACCTCTGGTGCTCACTTTTACAGATGTAGACATGCCTAAAGAGTCACTCCGTGAGAGTGCGGCCCCCATATATCTTACGGTCATAATTAGAGGATTCTCCATACTACACGCACTCGTTGACACTGGAGCATGACTTAACATCTGCCCTCTCACCATGTTAAAAATGCTCGAATACACAAAGCAGGATGTCAGGCCCTCCACACTGTCACTCATAGCTTATAATGGGTCACGTCGCTTTGTCAAAGGAACTATCAAGCTACAAGTTTGCCTCGGACCTATAATGAAAGACATTACCTTCCATGCTTCTGATTCTGCTAGTACATACAATCTCATTTTAGGAAGAAAATGGCTGGAGTCAATGAAGGCTGTCGCATCCACATACCATCAATGCGTCAAACTCCCATACGAGGACTCCATCGTCCGTATATACGTTGATGTACTCCTCCAGGAGATGGATATTGATTACGTGGTCAGCATACCAACCACTCACGATTATGTGTTGAACACGAGTCATATTCAAAAGACTCGAATCCCTGATGAGACAACTGTTGCAGAAGTCCATCCCCCTACCCCTCCTAGTTTTCCCCCAACGCGTCGACAAAAATTAATGAGCAGAGAGGTTGGCCCAAACCTTGCCAAACTCTATGCCATTAACCCTACCGCGATAAAAGGGTGGGACCTTATGGACCAACTTGGATACGTTTCCCACACCAGACTCGGTAAAAATAAGCAAGGTCGTGTAGGACCTATTGTCCCAACGCAAATACGTAATCACATAGGGTTAGGTTACCAATCGGATGGCCCGCAAGCCGACTTGTCCCCTACCTCACTAAAATGATCTATGTATGACCACTTCGCCTATGGGACCACTAAGAAAGCAGATGTGTCAAAGCATAAGGAAGTGTCCTTCACTAGATCCCGAGAAGTAGAAATTGAGCGAATGACTAAAGCGTTCAATGATTTAACCAATTTAAATGACAATATTGATAAACCGCTCAAAGGAGTCAAGCCCATGTTTGACACTAAGGAATTTACCAAAGTGAGGAGAGAAGAACCTCCAGACCTCGACCCACGAGTAGAAGATTGGGAATCCACTGATGACGAAGATTTTCACATAGCAGCCTTGCAAGATAGTGAAGAGCGCTTACACTTAACATGGGAAAAAGATGACACTCCACAAGAAAATACTGATTCGTATAACATCCACCTTGGCCTTGGCCTTGAAGGACGGGAATGCCCTTGGGACTCCCCTTGTATCGCTTACCCATACAAACCCCGTTGTAGGGCATGCACCAACATATTAGAGCGCTTCGCTAGTTATACCCAACACTCTACGATAGAAGAATCAAATCACTCCAACCTCGTGACCACTGACACAAGTAATGACCTACCAGCTTAGCTACCGGCACAAGAAGCAGAAAATCCCAATGGTCATTTGGTTGACCTAGGAGAAACACTCACATTGCTCTCATAGAATTTAAAGAGGAACTTAAACCAGACACTTCTACATCCCCAGATTCATCGCAACTCCAAATATTTTTGAAATCTCTAGAGGAAGAGTGGCATCCTCCCCCGAGTGATGACAAGGACTACTGGATAGACCTCCCGACACTTGAGTTAGCAGAGCGAGCCAATCTAGGACTTCAAGCACTATCAGATCAAGAAGATGAATTCGATACCGTCTTCAACTCTAACCTAGAATGATGGGAATGTCCTTGGGGATCCCCCTGCATTCTCCACCATTATCAACCTTGCTGCTGAGCATGCGCACATATCCTAACATATTATGAAGATCAATGAAAAGAACTCGCTACCCTTGAGGATCCTTTGGGAGATTCCCCTCGATGGGAAGAACATTATTACAACCCAGAGGATGATAGTTCAATTGACTACGATCTTCAGAGCTTCTTCGAAGAAGAGGCGGTCAATGTGGCAAGAGAAGTCCAAGCGATAGTGCCGCTGTCACCAACATCACTCATTCAAAAGATCTCATCAGATGAGGACTCCAAAAATAAAAATGCCAAATTCACAATAATTCAGCATTTCTCGAACAATCGCCCGAACGGCTCTAGTAGTCGTCTCGCTCCCTCAACTAGAGGAAGCAAGTCGACCGACACCTCTTGAGGTGACCAACCCTGTACAATATTTATTATTAAAAATAAAAAAAAATAGAAAAAATATAAAACCCTAAAACTTCATAAACACAAAATCCAAAACAATCAGAAAACCTCATAAAAGAAAGGGAACTCTTCGCTCGAACCAAATTTGTGGCCAACAAGGAGACTTTTCTCCTAAGGTTTCTATCCCATTCCCTGCACGAGGACGTAATGCATACCAGCTAAACAACAAGCCAGTGATCATATCAGATAAAATACTTCGTGACTTTGAGAGAAGAATCAGTAGTCTTGACCTTAACCTTACCAAAGATCTCTCAGTCATAGATTGTCCCGACGAAGGGTTACCTTTTGTAAACTCAGGTCCCCAGTATACGAACTTATCGAGGATGAAGAAAGAATACCAGTTGTCGAGGAGGTGCTGGACTTCCATGAGTATCAAGCATTTCGATGAGCAAACCCAAGCTACCGCGAAACCCACGGAAGAACTTAACTTTGGCACTGAAGAGAAACCCAAGAAACTACTGATTAGCGAAAGACTCAACTCCAAGGAATGGCAACAAATTGCACAAGTCCTGCATGAACACCTTGATTCCTTCGCATGGTCCTAAGAGGACATGCCTAGTTTATACCCAAGTTTAGTAGAGCATCGCCTCATCTTAGAACCCGATGCAAAGCCTGTTAAGCAGAAACTCCGCAGGATGCACCCACGAACTACCCTCCAAGTTAAAGAGGAGGTCGACAAGTTACACAAAGCCAAATTTATCCGAGTCATTCTTTACCCTAAGTGGGTCACCAACATAGTACCTGTCACCAAGAAGATGGCAGAGTACGGGTTTGTATCAATTTCTGAAACCTCAACCAGGCATGCCTAAAAGATGACTTCCCGCTTTCACACATTGACACTCTAGTCGACAACACCGCTGGACATGAGATGCTATCCTTTATGGACAGTTTCTCTAGATATAATCAGATCAAATTAGCAAAGTCCGACCAAGAGAAGACTTCCTTCACCACACCATAGGGAACATACTGTTTCATCGTTATGCCTTTTGGGCTCAAGAATGCAGGAGCCATGTATCAACGTGCCATGATGGTTATCTTTCACGACATGATGCATAAGTGTGTAGAAGTTTACGTCGATGACATATTAGTGAAGTTCCAAATGCGAGTAGGACATGTTGAAGCACTCCGACTGGTGCTATAAAGTGCTAAGAAATATTAGCTAAAAATGAACCCAAAGAAATGTGTCTTTGGAGTCACTTCCGAAAAATTACTTGGTTTCATCGTTAGCAAGCGAGGGATCGAAGTTGACCCTGCAAAAGTCAGAGCCATCCTTGAGATGCCGCCTCCCAGTAATATCAAAGAGTTACGAGGCCTGATAGGAAGATTACAATTCATCAGAAGATTTATCCCCAGCATTCGGATAGATGCGATCCTTTCCATAGACTACTTAAAAGGGGAGCTGAGTACAAATGGGATGATCAGTGTCAGCAACCCTTCGATAATATCAAGAAGTACCTCCATAACTCACCAATACTATTGCCACCTGTCCCTGAAAGACCCCTAATTCTATACCTCTCAGCGAACGACAAAGTAATAGGAGTACTTTTAGGATAATATGAAGAAGACGGCAAGAGAGAGAAGGCTATCTACTACCTCAGTAGGATGATGGTCGAATACGAACAAAAATATACTTCAATGGAGAAGACTTGCCTCATGTTGGTGTGGGCCTCTACCAAATTATGACACTACTTCGGAGCACATAAAATACTAGTACTAGCCCAAATGACCCACTAATGTACATATTCGAAAAGCACACAATATCAGGAAAGATCGCTCGCTGGCATATGCTCTTGCAAGAATTCGATATCACTTACGTCACACAGAAATTGATCAAAAGGCAAGCAGTCGTCGATTATCTCGCAGATCTCCCACTGCCGAGTGATGAGCCCGTGCACATGGACTTCCTCGATGAAGACCTACTCACGATTTATAACGAAGAGCCCAATAAGACGTCATGGACCCATTATTTCGACGATTCTTTAAATCACAAAGGAAAAGACATCGAGATAGTTCTCCTAAGCCCAGAAGGAGTTGTCATACCTAAGGCTTTTCAACTAGATTTTCCTGTCACTAACAATGTCAAAGAATACGAAGGCTTTATAGTTGGACTATGAGCAGCACTACAATTAGGTGTTAAACACTTAAAAGTCATCCGTGATTCTAAACTAGTAATTTCACAAGTTATAAGAGAATGGAAAACTAAGGAAAGGCGACTAATGGCATACCTTAAAACCGCTCAATATTTAGTAATGAAATTTGAAAGAATCTCTTTCACGCACATCTCTAGATTAGAAAACGAGCTCGCAAATTCCTTAGCCACATTAGCTTCGGTCATCCAAATACCCATCGAGCAAAATACCAGGACCTTCTTCATCAAAAAATAGACAGTACTCACCCATGAGGTAGCATGCACCTTCAAAAGAGAATTACTTGTCCTCTTCATAAGTACAGGACCAAAAGAAGCAATCACCCCGGAAAAGCACGTCAAGACAGAAACCGAAGTCGCTATGTTCAGATTTGAAAAACCACCGATCAACGATGGACAACCATGGTATTTCGACATCTGGAACTTCTTGAAATATCAACACGTCCCTCCATACGCCACAAAGATCGAACGGAAGACTATAAGGAACCGATGTGCCCGATTCTGCATACTCGATGAAACATTATACAAAGAGGCCTTCACTAAAGGAGTGATACTATGATGTGTCACGACTTTGGAAGGATAATACATCATCTGAGAAGCACACCAGTGCCTACGGTGCCCACTTCGGTAGACGGAGACCCATCGATCAAGTTACACGACCGGGCTACTTCTAGCCGACAATGACAAGAGATTGCCACCTCTATGTCCAATCTTGCAAGCAATGCCAAGAACACGTTGCACTCATCAAAGCTCCATCAGTTGCAATAAATACTATGACCTTGTCATGGCCATTTTCGATGTGGGCCTTCGATCTCATTGGACCTTTCACAGACACCGTTGGGAACACTCACAAGCACACATTCATACTTACAGCGACCGAATACTACACCAAATGGGCAAAAGCTGAATCCTATGTCTGAATCACCGCTTCAACACTAGTAAAATTTATCATTCGAAATATCATCACCAGGTTTAGAGTACCCAAGATGTTTATCACTGACAATTGACCACAGTTCATCACAGAGAAGATGAAAGAGTTATGCCAGAAGTATGACATCGATCTACACCACTCATCACCATTCTACCCTCAAGGTAATAGACAGGCAAAAGCTATAAACAAGATGTTGATTCGAATCTTAAAACACACAGTAAAAACAAGCAATGGAGCCGACTAGCCTGAACGACTACTAGAAGCACTCTGGACCTATACGACCTCTATTCATAAGGCCACCAGCCAAACTCCCTACCTCCTTACCTACAAGATGGAGGCAGTCCTATCGTATGAGATATAAGTACCATCCTTACGGATTCAACTTGATGATGAGCTATCCTTGGACGAGAGGAGAATTGCCCTACTCACGTAGGCCGAGCAGCTTGATGAAACACGTCTAAGGGCAGTTGATCACGCTTAAGTATATCAGAGGAGAGTGGCTAGGGCTTACGATAAGAAAGTCCTTGAATGAACCTTTAATATTAGGGAATTAGTCTTGAAGAAAATCATGCCTTCTAAGCACGCCCATCTGAAAGAAAAATTGAAACTAAACTGGGAAGGCCCATATGTCATAACAGCCGCATACCCTGGAAATGCCTACAAACCGACGAACCGAGATGGGGAAGAACTCCCTAGCCCTTAGAATGCCATGTACCTTAGAAGATATTATCCTTAGCCTTGTGATCATCATATCCCGTGGTTAAATACTTATACTTATCACTCCCGTAGTCGTCATGCCTTCAATTCTCAGAATATCCTTAAGACCTCCAATTTATCCCCCACCTTTTCTCACTCGAGCAATCTGATTAAGGACTAGTAAACTATCTAACCTCTTTCAAAAGCATAAGCAACTCCCAATCCTCATTTCCCTTCCCCCGCCATTGGAGGAGACGTTAGAGCAAAAAAAAAATGAAGGTGTTAGGTTCAATCAAAACTCATTATTTTTATGGTACCAGGATGCTTTCAAGAAAACATACAGCAAAAATTTTGAGTGAGAGTATTACGACGAATGAACAAGTCAATGAGCTCAGGGAAGCATAAGCAGATGGTGAGGACATCCCTGGTAAATTTACTAGAAGTGTATAAGTAAGCTGCAAGGGCTTCCCTGATGTCCCCATATTGCTAGATGTCGTTGTAAGGTGGCGGGGGGAGGACAAACTCTTGCTAACCATAGAATGTGAGATTTTGATGGTACCGAAACATGATGAAGAGCTCGATCATGGCATCCCGTATCCCTCTGAGAAAAATATTATTACTTACCCTTTTTGGGAAGCATTAGATATAAACTATTCCCCGCATCACTGAGCCTTACTCGCCTCTTCTATTTTTACTTCAGACGATAAATCAAAAGCCTTACACGATGTTTCTAGAAATGAAACTGAAAACTGATGAATGATGACTGATGAAATCACCTACTATACTTACCATACTTCTCCCTAATAACCATGAGATAGGATGACCACCACCCTAGTATATAACTATCATAATCACTCCAACCTCGTGACCACCGACACAAGTAATAACCTACCAGCTCAGCTACCGGCACAAGAAGCAGAAAATCTCAACGGTCATTTGGTTGTCCTAGGGGGAAACACTCGCATTGCCCTCATAGAATTTGAAGAGGAACTTGAACTAGACACTTCTACATCCCCAGATTAGTCGCAACTCTAAATATTTTGGAAATCTCTCGAGGACGAGTGGCAACCTCCCCCGAGTGATGATGAGGACTACTGGATAGACCTCCCTGCACTCGAGTTAGCGGAGAGAGCAGTTGTGGCGATCAAGTGTGTTGATTTATTGTGTAATGGTAGAAGCAAAATAAAATCAAATTAAAATAGAGATGGGATTCAGCACAACTACAATCTCCTAGACCTGTAATATACAGGGCTGTTGTAGCAAGTTTTGATAGATAAGTAAGGGTATGTCCATAGGGAAATGTGAATCAACTATGGTCAATCTCCAGATCTGTAATAGATCTGGCATTCTATCCTAATTTAAGCTATACTAAAATAGGAAAGAAGAGAGGTTTTGGGTTTTTGTCAATACGAACTACAAAAATTAAATGCCATTGATCCATATTTTAAGAAAATATAGAGTGAAGGAAAATGGATTAAAAATCAAAGGATGGAGAGCAGCAACTAGGGATTTGGTCTTTCACTAAAAATAAAATGAATCAAAGGTAATGCTTAGATCAAATCTACAACAATTCTTCATCTGGCTACAAGCTCCCCAAGTTTGACCCCGGCAAATGCATGGTATAAGGATCTGATCTTAACCAGATAATCAGAGCAATCCTAAGGCTATGACCTGTCCACTTGAATGATCACAGATCATCCTAGAGATTGTCTTTAGCCAATGGTCTTGATTAGAACGGGTTAACCATTGTAGATACTATGAATGCTAGGCTACAAGCTCCCTATTTCTGGCTGGCCCACAGGAGTATCCAAACTAGGGAAATCAAATATGAATAAATCCCACAATTCCATTGCAATGTTACTACTTTACAATGTTGTGCCCAGATCTATAATCTGTGCAGCATTCAATCCCTTACAAAGCCTCTAAAACTCTTAATTACAGCTCATAACCTCACCCTAGCTACCGGAGAAGTTTTAGCCAACCATAATTGGCTAAAAGCGAGGAAGAAGAAGAGGGAAAAGAGAGGGAAAATTGGAGAGAAAATGAATTCGACTTTGGCTCTTGCTCTCTCAATTTCTGGATGATTTTCAATGTCATTGCTCCTTTAATTATACCTTTTTCTCATATCTGTTTTAGCCAATCAGAACTCAAAAGAATAATACAGTTATGCTGATGTGGCTAATACCTCTTCTAGAAGCTTTTCTCCTATTGGTCCACAACTAATAAGTACATGTGAGGTAGTTAGAGTTCCTGCTCGTGCTCAGTTGAATACCAAAAATATCCCCCAGGGGTTCGTGTGCACGAAATTCAAAAGTTGTAGCTGCTGAAGAAGGGCTATGAGAAGTTCTTAAAATGAATGTCGAGAGGTTCAAGGAACTTCTTGACAAGTTCTTAGTCTGCTTGCTCTGCATTTCGATAGGTTTGGAAAACCTCTCACTGAGTTGAAATGCACAAGTCAATAGGATCGGCATATCTCGACAGGATTGAAGTGGCTCTCGATACCTTCTATTCAGTTCTTCATTCATCCTGTCGATAGGTTACAATCAACCCGTCGACTTGGTGAAGTGTTTGATAGGTTGGGGATCATCTCGACAGATTCTGGAAGCTCCTGTCGAAGGCTTCTCTCGATCTGCTTGATAGGTTCAGTTGAACCTCGTGACTTCCCCTACGCCTTTAGGTAAGGTGTCGACAGGATTCTTTTACTGCAAGCACAACCTATCGACAACAACTGGAACCTTGCGATAGCTTCATGGATCCTCTCGGCAGATTAGCATTTGAGCTTTAAAACTTCTCAATAGCTTCTGCCTTGAGTTTCTTCAGCTAGCACCTATCTTTGGTGTGCTGTATTCCATCCGTTAGCACTCAACAGCCTCTTAGTGGGTTCAATCTGTCTTCTTTGCAACTGTGCTTAGTCTCAAGCATGCGTTGTTGATCCCATGACCTTCTCATGAATTTATAAAGCTCTGATTGCATGACTGATAAGGCTTTGGGTTGTTGTGGACACATGATGAGGAGCAGATTGCTTCTTTGGCCTTTTTAGGTGGATATCTACACTAAGGTAGGATTTTATTACTTATCTACAAAACATACTTAAACACATTATTAGTTAGCTCAAGGGTCCAACAAAGGTTAGGTTAAGAGGTGAAAAATGGTATTTTTCACTACTTAACACGAGCCAATCTAAGACTTCAACCACTATCAGATCAAGAATATGAATTCGATACCGTCTTCGACTCTAACCTAGAAGGATGGGAATGTCCTTGGGGATCTCCCTGCATTCTTCACCATTATCAACCTCGCTGCCGAGCATGCGCGCTCATCCTAACATATTATGAAGATCAATGAAAAGAACTCGTTACCCATGAGGATCCTTTGGGAGATTCCCATTGGTGGGAAGAACAACATTATTATAACCCAGAGGATAATAGTTCAATTGACTACGATCTTCAGAGCTTCGAAGAAGAGGCGGGCAGTGGCAGGAGAAGTCCAAGCGTTAGTGCCGCTGTCACCAATGTTAGTCATTCAAAAGATCTCATCAGATGAGGATTCCAAAAAAAATGCCAAATTCAAAACAAGTCCACATTTCATGAAGAATCGTCCGAACGGCTCCAGCAGTTGTCTCGCTCCCTCAACTAGAGGAAGCAATTCTCTCAGCGCTCCTTGAGGTGACCGACCTAGTACAATATTTATTATTAAAAATTAAAAAAAAAAAAACCCTAAAAATTCATAAATATAAAATCCAAATAAATCATAAAACCCCAGAAAAGAAAGGGAACTCTTGGTCCCGAACCAAATTTTTGGCCAACAAGGAGACTTTTCTCCTAAGGTTTCTATCCCATTCCTCACACGAGGACATAAAGCATCCTAGCTAAACAACAAGCCAGTGATCATACCGGACAAGATACGTCGTGACTTTGAGAGAAGAATCAGTAGTCTTGACCTTCACCTTACCAAAGATCTCTCAATCATAGATTGTCCCGATGAAGGCAAACTCAGGCCCCCAGTATAGCAATTTCGCAGTATATGAACTTACCAAGGATCAAGAAAGAACACCAATTTTCGAGGAGGTGCTGGACTTCCAACTAGTTATGAAACATTTCGATGACCAAACCCAAGCTACCACAGAACCCACGGAAGAACTTAACTTTGGCACTGAAGAGAAACCCAAGAAGCTACTGATTAGCGCAACACTCAACTCCAAGGAACGCCAACAAATTGCACAAGTCTTGTAAGAACAACTAGATTCCTTCGCATGGTCCTACAAGGACATGCCTAGTTTAGACCTAACTTTAGTAGAACATCACTTCGTCTTAAAACCCGATGCAAAGCCTATTAAGCAGAAATTTCGCAGGATGCACCCACGAACTACCCTCTGAGTTAAAGAGGAAGTTGGCAAGTTACACAAAGCCAAATTTATCCGAGTAGTCCTTTACCCTAAGTGGGTCGCAAACATAGTACCTGTCGCTAAGAAGACGGCAGAGTACAGGTTTGCATCGACTTCTGAAACCTCAACCAGGCATGCCCAAAAGATGACTTCCCACTTTCACACATTGACACACTAGTCAACAACACCGCTGGACATGAGATGCTATCCTTTATGGATAGCATCTCATGTCTGGTTTCTTTGGATATAATCATATCAAATTAGCAGATTCTGACCAAAAGAAGACTTCCTTCACCACACCAAGGGGAATATATTATTTTATCATTATGCCTTTTGGGCTTAAGAACGTAGGAGCCACGCATCAACGCGCCATGATGGCTATCTTTCACGATATTATGCATAAGTGTGTAGA
The DNA here is from genome assembly GCA_021018995.1 of Chloranthus sessilifolius. NCBI lineage: Eukaryota > Viridiplantae > Streptophyta > Magnoliopsida > Chloranthales > Chloranthaceae > Chloranthus > Chloranthus sessilifolius. The sequence goes on along the minus strand of CM037592.1, from coordinate 53,678,753 downwards.
AGTCTATGTCAATTACATATTAGTGAAGTCCCAAACATGAGTAGGTTATGTTGAAGCGCTCCGACTGGTGCTACAAAGAGCTGAGAAATATTAGCTAAAAATGAACCCAAAGAAATGTGTCTTTGGGGTCACCTTCAGAAAATTACTTGGTTTCATAGTTAGCAAGTGAGGGATCAAAGTTGACCTTGCAAAAGTCAAAGCCATCCTCGAGATGCCGCCTCCCAATAATATCAAAGAGTTAAGAGGCTTGATAGAAAGATTGCAATTCATCAAAAGATTTATCTCCCAGCATTCGGATAGATGTGATCCTTTCTACAGACTACTTAAAGGAGGAGCTGAGTACAAATGGTATGATCAGTGTCAGCAAGCCTTCGTCAACATCAAGAAGTTCCTCCTTAACCCACCAATACTATCGCCACCTGTCCCTAGAAGACCCCTAATTCTATACCTCTCAGTGAACGACAAAGCAATAGGAGTACTTTTGGGATAATATGAAGAAGACGGCAAGAGAGAGAAGGCTATCTACTACCTCAGTAGGATGATGGTCGAATACGAATATAAATATACTTCAATGGAGAAGACTTGCCTCACATTGGTGTGGGCCTCTACCAAATTATGACACTACTTCGGAGCACATAAATACTAGTACTAGCCCGAATGACCCACTGATGTACATATTCGAAAAGCCCACAATATCAAGAAAGATCGCTCGCTGGCATATGCTCTTGCAAGAATTCAATATCACTTACGTCATGCAGAAATCGATCAAAGGGCAAGTTGTCGCCGATTATCTCACAGATCTCCCACTGCCGAGTGATGAGCCCGTGCACATGGACTTCCCCGATGAAGACCTACTCACGATTCATAACGAAGAGCCCGATAAGACGTCATGGACCCATTATTTCAACGGTGGTTTAAATCACAAAGGAAAAGACATCGAGATAGTCCTCCTAAGCCCAGAAGGAGTTGTCATACCTAAGACTTTTCAACTAGATTTTCCTGTCACTAACAATGTCACAGAATACGAAGCCTTTATAGCTAGACTACGAGCAGCACTACAATTAGGTATTAAACAGTTAAAAACCATTCGTGATTCCAAACTAGTAATTTCACAAGTCATAGGAGAATGGAAAACTAAGGAAAGGTGACTAATGGCATACCTTGAAACCGCTCAATATTTAGTAAAGAAATTTGAAAGAATCTCTTTCACGTACATCCCTAGATTAGAAAATGAGCTCGCAGATTCCTTAGCCACGTTAGCTTCAGTCATCCAAATACCCATCAGGTAAAATACCAAGACTTTCGTCATATAAAAATAGACAGTACCCGCCCACGAGATAGCGTAGACCTTTAAAAGAGAATTACCCGTCCTCCCCACAAGTATAGGACTAAAATAAGCAATCACCACAGAAAAGCACATCAAGACAGAAACCAAAGTCGCTATGTTCAGATTTGAAAAATCACCAATCGACGATGGACAACTGTGGTATTTTGACATCTGAAACTTCTTGAAACATCAACACGTCCCTCCATACGCCACGAAGATCGAACGGAAGACTATAAGGAACTAATGCGCCCGATTCTGCATACTCGACGAAACATTATACAAAGATGCCTTCACTAGAAGAGTACTACTACGATGCGTTATGACTGCCGAAGGACAATACATCATCTGAGAAGAACACACGAGTGCTTGCGGCGCCCACTCCGATAGACAAAGATTCACCGATTAAGTTACACGACAAGGCTACTTCCTGCCGACAATGACCAGAGATTGCCACCTCTATGTCCAATCCTGTAAGTGAAGCCAAGAACATGCCGCACTCGTCAAAGCACCATCAGTTGCATTGAATACTATGACCTCGCCATGGCCATTTTCAATGTGGGCCTTCGATGTCATTAGACCTTTCACAGACACCATTGGAAACACTCACAAGCATGCGTTCATACTTACAACGATCGAATACTACACCAAATTGGCAGAAGCTGAATCCTATGTCTGAATCACTGCTTCAACACTCGTAAAGTTTTTCGTTCAAAATATCATCACTAGGTTTGGAGTACCCAAGATGTTTGTCACTAGCAACGAACCACAGTTCATTGCGGAGAAGACGAAGAAGTTATGTAAGAAGTACAACATCAATCTATGCCACTCATCACCGTTCTACCCTCAAGGTAATAGATAGGCAGAAGCTACAAACAAGATATTGATTCAAATCTTAAAACACACAATAGAAATGAGCAATGGAGCTGACTGGCCTGAACGACTACTAGAAGCATGTTGGGCCTATAGGACCTCTATTCGTATGGCCACTGGCCAAATTCCCTACCTCCTTACCTACGGGATGGAGACAGTCCTATCATATGAGATACAAGTACCATCCTTACAGATTCAACTTAATGATGAGCTATCCTTGTACAAGAGGAGAATTGCCCTACTCACGCAGCTAGAGCAACTCAATGAAACACGTCTAAGGGCAGCTGATCATGCTTAAAGTATATCAGAGGAGAGTGGCCAGGGCTTATAATAAGAAAGTCCTTGAACGAACCTTTAATATTAGGGAATTAGTCTTGAAAAAAATCATGCCTTCTAAGCATGCCCATCTGAAAGGAAAACTGATACCGAACTGGGAAGGCCCATATGTTAGAACAACCGCGTACCCTGGAAATGCCTACAAACTGGCGAACTGAGATGGGGAAGAACTCCCTAGCCCTTGGAACACCATGTACCTTAGAAGATATTACCCTTAGCTCTGTGATCGTCACATCCCGTAGTTAAATACTTATACTTATCACCCCCGTAGTCATCATGACCTATTCATTGGTTGTACGCCTTCAATTTTCATAATATCCTTAAGACCTCTGATTTATCGCCCATCTTTTTCCACTCGAGCAATCTAATTAAAGATATAGTGACCTATCTAACCTCTTTCAAAAGCATAAGTAACTCCCAATCCTCATTTCCCTTCCCTCACCATTGGAGGAGATGTTAGAGCAAAAAAAATGAAGGTGTTAGGTTCAATCAAAACTTCTTATTCTTACGGTAGCAGGATGCTTTCAAGAATACATACATCAAAAATTTTGAGTGAGAGCATTAAGACGAATGAACAAGTCAATGAGCTCAGGGAAGCAAAAGCAGACCGTGAGGACATCCCTTGTAACGTTACTAGAAGTGTATAAGCAAGTTGTGAGGGCATCCCTGATGTCCCCATACTACTAGATGTCATCGTAAGGTGGAGGGAGGAGGACAAACTCCTGCTAATCATAGAATGTGAGATTTTGATGGTACCGAAACACGAAGAAGAGTTCGATCATGGCATCCCGTATCCCTCTAAGCAAAAGATTATTACTTACCCCTTTTGGGAAGCATTAGATACAAACTATTCCCCGCATCACTGAGCCTTAGTCACCTCTTCTATTTTTACTACAGACGACAAATCAGAAGCCTTATAGGATGTTCCTATAAATGAAACTGAAAATTGATGAATGATGACTAAGGAAATCAGCTACTATACCTACCATACTTCTCCCTAATAACCATGGGATAGGATGACCACCACCCTAGGATAGACCCCTGTATACAACTGACCTAATCAAAGAGACGTCCCTAGTTCGATCATGGCATCCCGTATCCCTCTAAGCAAAAGATTATTACTTACCCCTTTTGGGAAGCATTAGATACAAACTATTCCCCGCATCACTGAGCCTTAGTCACCTCTTCTATTTTTACTACAGATGATAAATCAGAAGCCTTATAGGATGTTCCTATAAATGAAACTGAAAATTGATGAATGATGACTAAGGAAATCAGCTACTATACCTACCATACTTCTCCCTAATAACCATGGGATAGGATGACCACCACCCTAGGATAGACCCCTGTATACAACTGACCTAATCAAAGAGACGTCCCTAGTTCGATGAAAGCACCAGTCAACTTTTCTTCAAAACTAACTCACCAAATACCCATGACTACTTATAGACCCAAAGTGCTCATCTCGAATCCCAGAAAAACTCCATTGCATCTTGACGCTGGGGCATTTTTTTGGATTAGAAGAAGAATCGTATCAGAAACACTAGCTTGTCCACAAAGAAGATGAGAAACGACAAAGTTACCTTCCGGAAAGTGCTATCGAAGATACCATACTGCCAATCCTACCCCGCTCCTACACTGGGGCATTTTTATTTTTATTGTTTTATTATTATTTCTATCTTAGCTATTTTCTTTCCCTGCTACATTTTTGTCATTCCCTAAAAAAAAGCAGAAAGAAAAAAATATATCCACCTTTATTACTAGATCCTAGTTTGAGATACTCACCCCCCTTGGCAATTAGCAAGGGGGGAACAAAACTACTGATAGCATTATTCACACATGTGTAGATACGAAGCAACCTTCAACAATCACCGGGCCAGCTCAGGAAGCATCCAAATCCCAATGACGGTCGATGGCACTAAAGCAACTAAAAAGCAAAAGTAGACGCAACAGGTAGCTAAAAGAAAAAGAGCCAATCAGGTACATCTAAACCAAAAATCTCTCTATATATGTTAAAAAAAATTCATTTCCTTTTACACTTATAGTTGGAGGCATCCCCCCTATATATACAACACACACATACTATGGATACAAAAATACACGCATGCACCCCTACTCCCTACACTATTGCTGGGATGGCCGATCACTGCTTTCCCTGATATCATCAACTCGGAGGTCCGCAGACTGGTCCTCTGAAACCACAATCCCAGCACTTGTAGTCCTTGGAATCTCTAGACAACAAGGCCCCACCATAGAACCCCCTCACTCGCCTGACTAACAGATCACCTCGATCGCGAATGAGGAGGATACCTCGCAAGAACCTCACGAACAATAGAATCCTCACGAGAATCACCCCTGACACGATCATGGGGCATGTGACGAGACTGCCCGGCCGAGGAACCTGTAGCCCTTGACTCCAACCCACCAAGCTGACGAGCCAACCTATGTATCCCCCGCTCACTCCTCGTCAAACGATATTGCAGCTGATCTAGGGCACTGCGGATTTGCTCGCATCGTCGCCCAATGCCTCAATGCCTCACAGAGTCCTCTACCATCATCTCGACAAACAAGTCATCACGACTCTGCATCTCTTTAAGGATTTGTCTCGCCTCGAGAGTGGTGCGCACTCGTGTCGCCTCTAGACATGCCTCCTCAAGCTGACAGACCTGCATAACCACACCAAGTCAAAGGAAAACTAATATATACATGAACAAAATAAGAAACTTTGAAAAGAAAAGGATTATACTAGATCCAACCTCTCCTTCATTGGACAAGAGAAAGAGCGGAAGGAGCAATGACGTGGCGGCGCAACAGGAACAAACAAATACATAAAAAAACTATAATGACAAATAAACCACGAACACAATAACTAAAACATACCTAAGTAGGGATAGGAACAGACTCCTGAGGGGGAGCCTCGGGAGCAGAGTCTGGAATAGCCTGCACAAAGAACCAAATAAACCAACACAAGACATGTCAGAACAAAATAAAGATGAAATAACCTAAATAGAATTATACCACATAAAAAAAAAAAAACTATACCTGACTCTCTGGGCGTAAAGAGGCAGTAGTCGCCTCCCTCGCCTGAAGATCCTCGGTAACCCAATGCTGAAATTCCGCATGATATTAGTAAGCTACTAAGAAAGCGAAACAATGACACCCAACAAACTAATGCAATGACACAAACAAGATAAAAGATTGAATGGAACTTACCCAATGATCTAGCTCGGCCCGAAGCTGAGCCATCGTTGGATCCTCTCGATTGGAGGAAGCAACTGAAGATGGATCAAATGCCCGAGCGAAACCTCCAGTAGCGAGCTCGGCTCTCTATGAATAACAATAAACACATTAGTTGTTAAGCTCACAATGCTAACAATTAATAAAACCATATTTATAAAGGCACTGCCTCTTGGTCGACCATCGCTTGACTGCGATAGACATCAAATAGGTCACTGATGAGCAACCTCACCCTTCTCTCAGACTGTCCAAAATAAAATAAAATGAGACACCCCAACCATGTCAGAACAACCTAAAGAATGAGTCCACATAATAAAAAAAAACAATAAATTAACTCACTATGAGCTGTTGAGTCTCCGCTGGCCCAGCCCCCAACTCATCCTCCGTCGCCCTAGCTTGAGCAATCGAGGAGGCTAAGGAGTGCAGCATAGCCTCATCCGGACGAGGGGCACACCCCATCCGCTCTATTGCCCTATGGAGGGCATCTAATGCCCCCCACACACTCGCAGTGAGATGGCCTTGCTCTAACACAGTCAACCTCTACCACAAAGCCGACGTCGACTCTGACCCATCGACCGCGAAAGAGCCACTCCCATGGAAGGGACATGTGAAGAGGCGCCTGCCACCCAATGCACTAAACCACCGCACATACTCCCCGGGAGTCACCTCGTCACAGGCCCCTATAACCCTGGTCCCCCCAGCTCTAAAATCCGCTATCTGAAGCGCCATCTGCTCCATAAAATTCTGGCCAGGGGCGTCGATCATCCTCTTAGCCACTCTTTGGAGAACCTCTGGAGGAACTCCCTACGCAAGCCCCAGTTGTCGTACCACTCGAGATGTGTGGATCCTCTCCACCCTCTCAAAACAATGAACCCATATGTCCACATCAGAGAAGGGTTGACCAGACTGAATCACTAGCACGCCCGCATCCTCCTCATCCGCATACAGCCTCCAAATCACCTACAACTAAGCAAATTAGCCGACCCCTCAACAAAGTCTCAGATCCTAAAAGACCAAAACAAAATGAAAAAAAAATATACGCATGAGATCTATACCTGTCCCGCGTGCATATCCTCAAAGAGACTGCACGCGGTCTGAAGATCCGAAGACCAACGACAACCCCAAACTCCTCCCTCCACACATGCATTCACAAAAATGTGAACGTCACCTCCAACGGAACTCTCGGATGAAGAAAAGTAAAATGATCATATGCCTAGAACTAAAAAATACAAAAGAAGAAACGCTAAGTAGATGCTACTATCAAAAGACCAAGAAAAAAAAAACTAAAGATGTCATGACATCAATTAACTAAAACTCACCTGGAGGAAGGGAAGGAAACCTTCGATCGTTACAACGCCCCATCCCCTATGGTAAAGCTGCTCATAGAGATGCGCCAATGCAGCCAGGCCCCATGCATAGGTGGGGACTCGATCCAAGTCCTCGAGAACCATAAAGAAAATCCGGTGATGCATCCCCGAGTCGAAGAAGAGAAGAGTACCGCACCAAGGAAGTGCATCAAGAACGCTCGAAGCACTCTATCCACAGCCAACCCCAGCTCCACCACGAGCTCCCGGCCTGCCACTATCACAAACGTGCCTCATAAGACACCCTCGCCTCCGAATGACACCTCGGTGGGATGAAACCGCTAGCGAACATATCGAAGAACCAGGTGACTCGAACTACACCCGACCCTGATCCACTCGATCTATACAACACACCTAAAATCTCCTCACACAGCACCAAATAATGTCCCACCATCCGCCCAGTAATTGGGTCACCCTCAAAATGAAGGCCGGTAATACAAACCCAGTCCTCTGGAGTCGGCAACATCATACCAACTGGAAAGAGAAGCACCTGATGCCTCTCCCTCCACCTCTCTGAATCATCGCATTCAGGCCACGATCGACCTGAAAGGGCTCCAGCGCTAGGATCGGTCTGAAATTGTAAGACACTAGCAGCACCTGCTGAAATTCCGGCAAGGCATGGTACCAAGTATAAGACTCGGTCTATGCTGAGCTGATAGCTAGCTACAGGGGCTCCTATGGAACGAAACCCAAACAATAACAGTATGACTTACACATACCTATGACGAAAGACAAATGAATTTAGAACTAAAAGCAAGCCAAATATGCCTCAAACACAATAACCATTTAAAACAAACACATAAAACATGACGAGAACAATAAACAAAAGCATGACCTATCTCTAGATGTTGTCATGATGCATGAGTGAGCACACAACCAAGGATCAATGCAAGTTTGATATAAATTAGAAGGGTTTTCAGAGCCTAATAAGCCTACATCATAACTTAAATGGCTAAGAAAATGAAAGAACTCTTGCTCATGGGTGCTTCCCTGGCCTTGAGCGAAGAAATCCTCCAGCGGGAAGTGTATGCGATCTCGTTGCTCCTCAGTCGCACCCTCAGCTCTCTCACCCTTAAGTATCTCACCCTCATCCTCAACGACTCCCTGCTCAATCTCGAGCACCTCCTCCCTGAACCCCGACTAGTCAACCTCCAATGCCTCCTCTCTAACCACCTCCCCAACATCCACCTCCCCGACAACGTCGGTCCAAGCTTCGAAAGTCTCACCCATCTCTGCCCCTAACATCCTCTCTAACTCAAAAACAGTAATATCGCACCCACCAATACCCTCACCCTCTATCCTAAAATGAAGAGCTTAAAAAACTAAAGAGAACGAAGGAAATGACGCTCAAAATGGATGGCCGGATAGCAAAATAACACGAAAACATGAAAATTAGGGCACAAAGAAATAAGGAAACAGAGAATCAAAGAGTAAAATGGATCGTGCGACAAAAATGAATAGTTTTGAACTATTTATAGGACATGCCAAAATTACGCGCCTAAATTCATGCGCTCAAACCAATTACGCACCACTCTCACCGTGCTTAATTCAGATCACACAACCATTCTTGAGTGTGTAACCTAATCGTCGCCCGCTCAAACCAACCCGACCATCTAATTGTGTGCAGCCTATTAAGCGCGTAATCGCTTTAAGCGTCCACACAGTGGCGTGCGAATGCCAATGGTCACCTGTACAATGATTAGCCACCGCCCTAATCACGCGCTTGGTACCATGCCTTTAAATCGGTCAAATGACCGGAAACTGGCACTTAACGACATTCTAACGTTCTTAACACGCGTTCACCTTTTGGTGTGCAATTAATTTATTTGCTCGGAGTGAAGCACGCAATTCCCCATAAACATAAAAAAAAAATGCCCAAGACAGCACGCTCACGGGCCTAAATTGGGTGATCTCCGACAGTAATTATTAGCCTAAACCACACCCTTGTTAAGCCCGATCCAAAACATTTCAGACTTAAAAAAATATGCACCCCGATAACTAAAAGAAAATGCTCCAGACTAAGACCAAAAAAAAAAAGCCCCAACACCATTTACACAATCCAACCAAAACTAAATGAAAAAAAAACTTGCCCCAACTAAGGCAAAACTAGACAAGAAAAATATCCCCATCGTTCATACACTCCAACTAGGCCCAAACTAAATCAAAACAAAAAAATGCTCCTAACATGCCCTGATCCAAAATAAATAATTAAACAAGTAAATCTCGCACTCAAAATAAATCAAATAAGCTACAAAGTCAAGGAAAACCAAAAGTTACTAAATATAAACAATCACAAACAGAATTAAAAAAAAATAATAATCACTTCATAAATAAATAAAATAATTACAAAATATACCGAGGGCATATCCTTTGAATATACAAGTTGAAATAATAAACTAACAAAAAATAAGCCCGTTTAGGCAATGCCCGAATCCAGATTTATTCGGGAAACTAGAAATCTCAGAGAAGCTCGGAGAAAGGGTGCGCCCTGAACGAATTCTAGCCGTAATAACCTCTTCCCCTTGCCCCGAGCTGGCAGACAAAAGACTAGAACAAAATACCTTAAACTTCGCTCTAAAAAATATAACCCAAAATTGTTTGGGACCCTGCTAAGAAAAATGCCCCAACCACCCATCGGAATCAAGTAAACCCTCTAAACAAACCCCCATAAAATAAACTGAACTCCAAGCTAAACTAAATCCTTCAATAAGTCAAACAAATCAGACAAATCCAACTAATCCGCTAATAAGTTTAAAAGAATAAACAAGCACGATAAAAAAAAAAAAAAATGCCTCCTTATTCATAACTCAAAAGTTTTACAAGTATCACCGGAGGCATACCTCCTAAATTTACAACCCAAAAAGAAAACCTAAAACTTTAACTTACAACCCCAAATGAAGACTGGGTTTAAAACTGAGATGAAGCGAGGAGCAGATTTTGCTCGGAGCGTCCAATCGAAGGCTTCAGGGAGAATTAGTTGGGAAATACATCCCTCCACTTTTTACTCTTTCTCTTCTGCTATCTTCACCTCCTCCACTGCCGCCTACTCAGCACTGCCTTCATTGCTCCCTAAAAAGGACCGATGTGAAGACTAGCTCCCTTATTCCCAATACCACCCACTCTCAGAATAATAACATTGTCCACAAGCATCACCTCGAGATGAAGATCACGTGAAATAACGAATATAGGAAGAAACAACATCCCAATTGGACGGTTAGATCACCCAATATCGCTAAAACATGAATTTTAGAATGCAAGATATCCAGAAAAAGGTCAAAACTCAAGACTAAACCAAAGAATGAAAAACAAATGAAAGCTCCCTCGCTTATATAGAGTACGAACTCAATCACGCACCAGAGCACATGCATTTAATTCAATCATGCGCTAGGCACATTGTACACAATCCAAAACACACACTATGACCAAAGCGCTCAATGAAACCATCGCCCGCGCCAATGGCGCGATGCTTCGATCACGCGCAAGCTATAGACTGTGCAATCTGATCAAATGATAGACTCACACTGTGTAATATGAGAGGGCACCCGTACACTGACCTGGTGACGCCTCGATCACGCGCTACAGTTATTACGCATAATACAATCACACGCACACTTACCTGCATGTAAATGACCCCTTAAGCCTGAGATCACACGCTCAAAAATAGGCACACAATCATATTAAACGACCTAAAATCGATGCACAATACCTGACTTTGAATGAAATCTACACCCTCACACCTTTTAGCACATCAGGGTCAAAATGCACCTGTCCCATCACGTACCCTTACATGAGAAGGAAGCATGGACCGCACCCCCTGTCCCATCACGACAGGACACACATATCACCGACACGAATAACGTCCCCTATCGCAACAGAGTAAAAGAGACCAGCACACTACTCCACTCCTCACGATGAGAGTAACTTTCCACTTACCCCTATCTGATTACATAAGCCTGTCATCCATCCCCATCGTGATAACATGTACACATGCAATATCACCTCAATATTCAGTCCCATCATAATAAATTAACCATACCCTCATGTCCCATCGCGAGAAGCCAAAAGCAAATCTCTCAAGAATGTGAGCACGCCATCTCTAACTACGCTCAGTTGGCATCCCATCGCGAATATTACTACCTGAAAAAAAAGTTCAGATAGCACATGCCATGTCGTATGACAAAAAGAGGAAAAGATTGATCATGTCCCATCGCTAAGGCAACGGGCTCTCTCTCTCTCTCTCCCGAATTGATCCTCACGTCCCACAAGGACTCACCCAGCACCTAGCCAAAGAAAGGGAGAATCCTTAGGTCCCATCGCGATATCATTTCTCCCAAGACATCACATCACAACTGCCAAGCCCTGCCACAGCAGACCTGAAGAGAAGAAATCTCCAAAGTCCCATCGCGACACTACGGCGCCACCAGACCATACAAGCTGCACACAATCAAGGTAAGTATCACCCCCAAGTAAGTACTACCCACTTTTTTTTAGTTTACTCGATATTCCTAGTAAATATATTGTTAGCTATGATTAAGTTAAATGTTTTCCAAACCTGTATCTCTCGACTCGCGAATCACTATAGTCCTCTCATAAGAGACAATCATCAGTACTCACCGAGAAGGTTAGACGGAGTATCTGGCATGCCAAGTGTCAACTTGAAAACCACAATAATGGTCATGTCCACAAATCCCATATCGGTAGATCTGCTCAACAATGTCTCGGAAGCCACGTTTTTTACCGTTTTATCACCGAATTGATCTTAAGTTAAAATTCCTAAAATTTCAAATTTTCAAAACTCCCTTACTAAAATAAATAAATAAAAACAAAAAAAGAAAAGAGAGAAGAAAAGAAGAACAATGTAACAAGATAAATAGACCCAACTCACCTTTCTTTAAATGCCAAAAAAAATTGATTAAGCGCCCCATCACCCACGCACAATAAATTACACTTAAACCTGACTTTTAACTCCTAAGACCCCTAAACTCGTAATCAAGCGCATATCCCACTGTGCAAAATTGGATCAAGCGCACACTCCACTACGCAGAATCGTTTGTTCAGACACATTAGAACTAGAATTCCCAACTTAGAGGCCGACACCAAATGAATCAAGCGCACGCGCCACTGCGTAGAATTCAATTAAGCACACCTCACAAGACCCCCACCTCAATTACCAGCCCAAACCGGCCATTCCCCTAGGAAACTAAATATTGAATATATTTAATCTAAGAACTTACAAACACCTATTGGAAAAGGAATGCCTAACGCGCATTGGTGTGAGCAATGACGCGCCCAGTCTGACATGACTTGCAAAAGCCTTCGATATTACATGATACTTCTTTTTATTATTATCGGTCCCTAGACCTTGTTTTGGACATTTAATTGATGCCCTGGTACCTCGCTTGCATAAAATCCCTCTGCTAGCTTGCGTCATGCGATGGGATGAACCATGCACCCACAGACCCAGAATGTGTCCTTCGACAGCTACCATTTGCCCTTCAAATGCCTCATTTTAGCTTGCGCTGATAGATAAGAAAGTCAAGCATTTCATGTCAGCATCCCTAATTTACATTTGCGATTTCCTAAGAGAAATGAAAAGACACCTCGAATGAGGGGTGTCTACTTCTTCGATGCGTTCTTACTTCGCAAGAGCGCGCGAAAGAGGGGCATCTGTAGACACCCCCACTTTGCCCTCTCAGAATATACAAATTTGTTCAAATCAACCTTTGACCTCATAACCCTGATATGGGACCATATACTACAACAATAGTATATGACTAGACACAGGCTGAAATAATAGTTCTGTGACTCAGGCCCCATAACCCTAATGTAGGGACCATGCACTGAAACAATAGTTCATGGTTGGACACAAGCTAAAATAATAGCTCTGTGACTCAAATCCCGATAAAGGGAGACTATATACTAAAACAATAGTATATAGTCGAAATGCAGGCTGAAGTAATAGTCTGGCATTTCAAGTCCGACTTGGACAACCTCGAATTAAGCACCTAAAATCAAGTGCTCAATTCGATTGCATGCCAAATCACAAGCGCGCAATCAGTCCCTTCTAAAACCAAACTTCCTTTCTCCAGACCAACTCGAGACTCGATCACGCGTCTATCATGAGACGTGCGATCGGATTGAGCGCCCCATCACCGATGCGCAATTGGCCTACGCCCGGCCTAGCCTCACCATCCTTGACCCCCAAGTTTCATCGATTAAACACTTTGAGAGTGGCGCTTAATTGGATTACGCAGCCCAAAATGGGTGCGCAATTAGTTCTAATGCTATTAAGACTAGGAAACTCGTTCAGCAAATAAGCCGGTCGCTCACTGAGTCGGTGACCAACTCAAAGCGATTAAGCACCGAAAAACCAGCACGCAATCTAATTAAATGCCTGAAACAGGACATTTAATTAGAGAAAAACATATAAAAGATTTTTTTTAATTCGACCCACAACATAACACAAAGGCGAGCGAGAGAGAACATACTTTTTTGGGATTTCGAAATCAATGAACTCAGAGAATGAGCACATAGAGCAACCTAACCATGATTTCGAAATTCAAGCACAAAATCTTCGAGGTTTCTCTTCGCAGCTTCGGTCCTAGGTAAAAATCTTAGTTTTAGACTTAGGATCTTTCTCTTAGTTTTAATTTTCAGTCCGAGATCGTAGCACACTTTTTTAGACAGCAAATTTTTTATATTCGGTTCTAGTTCTCCGAATTTAGAACTAGTCCTTAATCTGACGGTCTAATCTATCGACCCTAGACTTTAATTCCATTCTAAAATCTTAATTTCTAGTCCTATTATTAAATTTTGGTTCTAGTCCTTGGATTCTAGAATTAGTCTTTAATCATACGGTCTGATTTTCTGATTTCAGACCCGAACTCAGTCCTAGAAATTTAAATTTAAATTTAAATTTCTTAGTTTAATATTTTTAAAAATCCTAAATATTAATTTTAGTTTCTATAATTCTAGTTTCTCAATTTCATCCATAATTATTACTTTGAAATCGACTCTAAAAAATCTAAAAATACTATTTTATAATCCTAAATCCAATTTATTTTTAATCTTAACCATCCGATTTACCCAAGGGAGCTTACAGAGGGTGCTCGAGAATGAGGCCAATCCTCCTTAGCATAGTGGGCCCAAAACCCCTTTTTTTTAGAATTATTTAGTTTCTTTAATTAGGATTAGAAAATTAGTCTCATAATTTCTTCTTAGAATTTTAGTACAATTAATTTACATGTTTTATTTTTATTAAATCTTTAAAATTCATTGCTTTGATTATAATTCTAGAAAAAATCAGTTCCCTTATTTTAATTGGATTTTAACATAGATAATTCATTGCTTTAATTAGAATCTTAGGATAATTTATTTCTCGCTCTAATCGTAATTCTAGTAAAATTAGTCTCTTTATTTTAATTAGAGTTTTAGTAGAATTAGTTCCCTATTTCGAATAGAATTCTGGTAGGACTGTTATAATTGCTTTAGTTAGAATTTCAATACAATTATTATATTCGTTTTAATTAGAATCTCAAAACAATTAGTATACTTGCTTTACTTAGAACTCCAGTCAGATTAGCATATTTATTTCGATTAGAATTCCAGTATAATTAGCATGCTTGATTTAATTAGAGTTTCATTAAGAATTGATATACTTGCATTCCTAGTACAATTAGGAGACTGATACCAATTGGACTTTTAGCAGTATTAGGACACTAAAATTAATTGAAACTCTAATAAGATTAGAAAACTGAAATTAATTAGACTCCTAATAGAATTAGGAAATTAATAATAATTAGACTTCTAGTACAATTAGGAAACAAATTATACTCTTAATAGGATCAAAATAAACTCACATAACTAAACTCACAAAAGAATTGGAAAGTCTAAACCGGTTAGTACTACAATAATAATAGGAGAAGAGAAGAAAAATTAAACTATCTAAATTATAAGAAAAGACATAGCTGCTGACGTTCGCAGGTGGACGATTCAGTAAAGAAGTAACCCACACCCACTATAAAGCGTGATCATGGACGTGTTGCAGCGTCGTTAAATATTTGCAACTAGCGATCGTAATAAACTAAGAACCTTTGTAGAAAACCCTTTATTTCTAACATTCCAAACGCCGCATTGCTAGAGTCCTCTTGGACAGAATTGGAGCCACTGATTCAACGAGGACTGAGAGGAACCCAGAAAAAGCACGCACCAACAGATAAGTACTGATGTTAAACAACCTTTCAAAAGCTCAAAGGCATGGAGACATTCATCATTAAATTCAAAGGGAACCTCTTGACACAATAGGTGACAAAGAGGTTTGGTGATCTTGCTAAAATCCTTGATGAATCTCCTATATAACCCAGATGCCCCAAGAAAGATCTAACTTGTTTCACAATTTTTAATGGGAGTAAATGTGCAATCAGATCAATTTTAACCTTATCTACCTCAATGCCTCTGTGGGAAACCACATGGCCAAGGACAATGCCTTGATTGACCATAAAATGGCTCTTTTCCCAACTTAACACCAAGTTGGTTTCCTCACATCTCTGCAACACAAGGCTGAGATGGTGTAGACATTGGCTAAAGTTGTGTCCAAAAATAGAGAAATCATCCATGAATATCTCTAAAAACTGATTAATCATGTCACAAAATATAGTATACATTCACCTTTGGAAAGTTGCAGGGGCATTGCACAATCCAAATGACATCCTTCTTTAAGTAAAGGTGCCAAATGGGCATGTGAAAGTTGTCTTTTTTTTATCTTGTGGATAAACAGGGATCTGGTTATACCTCGAATATCCATCAAGAAAATAATAGAAGGCCTTGCCTACCAACTTATCCAAAATTTGGTCAATGAAGGGCAAAGGGAAGTGGTCTTGTCTGGTTTTCAAATTGAGCTTTCGATAGTCTATACACACCCTCCAACCTGTTGTTTCCCTAGTTGGAACAAGCTCACCAAAATCAATTTTAATCACAGTAATTTCAGATTTCTTAGAGACCACCTGAGTAGGTGCCACCCATTCGAAATCTAAAATAGGGTAGATGACTGTTGGCGGATCTCTGAGTGTGTGCTTGCTTTATTAGTTTGTGGTAAAAGAAATTTAAAATTAAGATAAAACAGGGGATGGAATCAGCACAACTAAGAAATCCTAGACCTGCAAGATACAGGGTCCATTGTGGCAAGTTTTGATAAGTAAGAGTTTGTCCCACAGGGAAAGGTGATCTACAGCTCCAAGGGATCCATCTCTAGTAGTCCCTCCAGATCTGACTACAGATCTGGCAGTCCTAAAAAGGAGAGGAGTTTAAGGTAACTTATTCTAGGTATTCTAAGGTAACCTAATGTCTAAACTACAGAAAGGGTTGAGAGGATGGATGGAGTGTGGAAGATAAATATAAAAGGGTGAGAAGTATGTTATTGAGCCTAGATCAGAGGAGCTTTGTAACTCAGATTTAGATTTGATGTTATAGAAATCCTGTCCAATGGCTACGTTATCACCACTGAGGAGAAAGGATCCAACCCATCTCTCTACCATGATTCAATCCCTTAAGGTTATAACCTGTCCACTCAAATGGTCACAGACTATCTCATAAGGGAACCACAATCCAGGGATGGGTCAAAACAAGTTAATCATTGTAGGCACTATTTCATCCAGGCTAGCAGCTCAAGAATCCATAGCGAACCTCAACCTCTAAAGCTCTATGTGTGGGGCTAAGGCTGTATAGGATCATGATAGCCCAGACACATAGAACCAACAAGAGATTGAGTACAACCTTCGATCTAGCTGTCCATTGCTTGAGTGAGGCTATAATGGTCCAGTCACAAGCCTACAATCTCTATAACCAGATCAAATCTAACATCTGATAGTGGATCTATACAATTATAGGGGAGTCTGCCTCTGTACAATCTCTCACCAGGCTAATACAAGCTCAGGTGCAAAGAAGAAGGATCCATCTTGGATTGGCGGATTAGAATCACCCTAAGGCTATAACCTGTCCACTTGAATGGTCACAGACTATCCCAGAGGCTATCCTCCTCTCATGGAGCCCAAGACAAAACAAGAATATCGCTGCCACCACCATGGTCACCAGGCTACCAGCTTAAGCTCCCATGGGGATTTCAGATCTAGTGGGTCCTATGGTGGGGCTAAGGCTGTATATGACCATGATAGCCCAGACACACTGGTCACTTGGATCTGAGTGGCCCTTAGAATCAGTCCTCCATTACTTTGAATCATAGCCAAAGCAATGGCGGATCACAAGGCAGCAGCCTTACACAGAGCATCTCACATTCAAACACAAATCCCACAGAGTACAAATCCTATTATAAAACTTCCATTGATCTAGTTCAAAAAGCATACAAAGACATAGCCAGCAAGTGCTGGACTATGGAGAGAAGAAAAAAAGAAAAAGAAAACTACATACAGCTATAAAAAGAAAAGAAAAATGATCTCAGATCAAGTCTCCAAGAAATGAGATGTGTTCCCAGCTATTCTAGGATTTTTAAACCTAAACTAAGTATGGGTTTATATAGCAGTGGTGTGGTGGGGCATTAGGGTTAGGAAACCCTAATTTTAATGATGCCACATGGCCGAATAGTGATCCTTGGATGCCTTGGGGCGCGTGCATAGAGATTTGAGCGTGAGAGTGCGTGCCCTAATCACTAGAAATTCCCAGAAGGTCCTCTGCTGAAGGGATGGAAGTTGAAGTTCAGAGCTTCGCTAGGTAGCCATTGTTTCCCAGACTTGCCGCGTGGTAGCTCTTGCTCTTCACGAGGATGATTTGATATTAAAGCTTCATCCATCGCGAGGTTGACTTGGTTTGCTCTTCAGGCAGTCGCGAGGTTGAGTAGACATCAAAGCCTCAAATGTCGCGGGGTTGGAGTTCAAGCAGTCGCGAGGTAGCTGCGCGATCGCTGGGTTGATCTTCACAAGGACAGATTTGAATAGCGCAAGAACTTCACGAGCACTTCTCTTCAATGGACTTCGCGAGTTTCCTCACGAGGCTTTAATGAGTTTTGAACTGCACGAGGTTTCATGTCTGGACTGATCTTCGCGAGGATGGCTCCATCTTCATGAGGATGCTTTCTTCTTGAATGGCGTGAGAACTGTGCGAGGAGTTCTCTTCTGATAATTACATCCTGCGGCCACTGCGCGACAGCTGCGCAAGGAGTCTCCTGAAGCTCTCTCTCCTCAGCCGTTCTGAGCAAACTGCATGAGGTTGAGAGAGGTCTGCTTTGAACAGCGCGAGACTGCACGATGTGTTCTACTCTTGAGCTTTGCGAGAGCAGAGCGAGTAATTGTTGTAAAGTCTTGGGAAGCTCAGTTGGACTGCACGAGGCTCATTCCAGGTCTAGATTCAGAGTCCATCCTTCTAAGGGACTTCTGGTGCCAAAGCAGGCTCTTTAGTAGGATTCCTGGCCTTATTTCACTACTGATTATTACCGATATAAAACACTTAACAAGAGCTTATTAGATGGCTAAGGGTCTAATCAAAGGTTAAGATAAGGGATGAAAAGTGGTACGTTTCAGGTCTTAACACACCCCCAAACCTAATCTTTGCTAGTCCCTTAGCAAAGCTACATTAAATCTACTACAAAAATTAAATGCCACTTTCGTAGGGAGCACGGATACATTTAGCATATGTACCAAACCTTTTAAACCCCTAGGTGATCCCTAGTGGAGGAGTGAAGTCTCCTGAGGGTTTTCAGTGAAGACACCCACAAACTTCTCAATGAAACAGTTAACAAAAATGCAATATCATCAAGTGAGCAGTCAAGGAGCAGACTTAGTTTACTCTTGAATCAGTAAACATAAAAGAAATTTAATCCATTGATTGCACAGTAATTTAAACAGCATAAACTTCTCATGAATGCACAGCATTTCCAATCAGTGTACAACCACAGAAAACTGCACAAGTGTGTGCCAGCACTGAGCTCATCATTAGATTAAAAATTAGGTTATGGGTCATACATAATGCATTCAAGTTCAGACCTAAAAACTTTCCAGGGCATACTCTCATAAGGGTCTTGTTGAGGGGTTCATTTTCTCTCAGGCTCAAGAGCAGTTACATCCCCCAAATGGGTCTATAAGCATGAGCATAGGCATAGCTCTTAGGTGCTGACATCATTGACACATCCTCACCATAGATTGGATAACTCTTTATCTCCACATGATAGCTCACTCAACTTTGGATCACAAGGGCTTTTAACTGGGCTGGAATGTGGCTTATGGAGTGGGGTTAAAAGAATGGAAGATTGAAAAGGGGTTCAAAATTGAGAAATCAGTAAGTGAAGGAGGTGGTTCATGACTTCACCTTCTTGAATTCAGTTCCTTTCTTCTTCTTTGAGATTTTCATATTTGAAGTGATCAGTTTCTCTTCTTGATTTCGATTTTCCAAAAGAAAGTTCTTCTTTGACTCCTCTCTTGCTCCTCTTCATTATTGTTTTTGTTTCTTTTTTATGAAATTTTCTTTTTTTTTTAATTTTCGTTTTTGCTTTTCTGAAATGCCACCATGTTCTCAGTTACCATACTGCCAGATTTGAGGTATTTCTTCTCCATTCACTTAATGTTGACCATAGCTATTCCATCTTCAGCTCTTTCTCCTTTACCTTCTAAATTCTCAGAGTGAGGGTAGGCTGAATCAAGTTCATAGGTTCAGGTACAAGTACTTGGGTGCATATTGAAGAAATTTAGGATTTAAAGCTCAAAGGGGGTATGGACAAGGGCAGTTGCTTTAGGGTTGGTCTTTTTAGGCTCAAACTGTCCAAGGGAAGGCCTTGATCCTTTCCTAAGTCTCATGAGTGTTGTCAGTTGTTTCAACTTGGAGTTGCCTAACTTCTAGTGAGCACAGTGACTCAGCCAGTCCTTAGAACTAGAAGAAATTGCCTTAGTTACTCCTCAAAGGATGGAAAAAAAATTTTATAGGCCCAATTCTCACTGGTTATGGTCTTCCTTTGAACTTTTAAGTATGTCCTCACATTTTCCTGTCTCTAATGATTCACTTACTGCTGATACAAGTGAGTTTCCTTGGTGATCTCATCATGGAAATGTGAAAAATTAAAAGTTTATAATGTCTAAAGTCTACATAAATTTTTAATTTCATATTTTTCATGATTCTTAAGTGATCATAGATCCATTTCCATATTACTCACATGACTCTGCTGCACTTAGGTTAACTATTCCATTGGCAGGGTCTGCCTACCACACCCCCAATCCTATGAGGAGCAGTGTCCTCACTGGTTCAAAGGTGTCTGTGCAGCATATTTATTAAGGGCATAATAAAAGGAAACAGCAAGAAAGAAAACAACCTAAAATAGAGAACTGTACAGAATAACAGGAAAAGAAATTTTCATTAAAACGAAAAAAGTAAATTACAAAAAGGGGGAAGAAGGGAGAGAGGGATCAAGGGTGAGGGGGTTGAGAAGGTGGGGGAGGGGGTGGAGTGGAGGGGGTAGGGGATGGTTCTATCATTTGTTTTTTCTGCTGTGGCTGGAGCTTTTCCTCCTCCTCCTTAGCCAGGAGCTGCTGAACCGCCTCGTACTCATCCCAGAGGGGTTGTAGGGGATCCGGCTCTTTGGGTGGTGGCGGGTCCAACCACATCGGGTAAAACTTGTTAGGCAGCGCATTAGGCTTGTTATCTGCCATTGTTAGGAGTAGGGAAGGACCGCTAGGGTGAGAGGAGAAAGGATGCGATGAATATGAAAGGGGCTCCCTGTGTATTTAAAGACGAGGATGGTGGAAGATGAAACGGTGGAATAACATCCAGGTCATCGTAATTAATTGAGAGGGAGTTGGGAAACGTCAAGTCCCAGTAATCAGCGTGAGAAATGACAAATGCATTTGACTCGCGCAGCTGGGTAAGGGGATCACGAGATAACTGAATCTCGCGATTATGGATGTTGGGGCTTGAAGTGCGCGAGAGACTCTGCAGCATTTGTTGAAGCTCGCGACCGCGAAATAAATGTTCTATGTGAATTACGCGAGAGCTTCCCAAATCTCAATTTGTAATGCGTGAGGGCTTAGTACCAAACAGGGGCAATACAGGTAGTGCGGCATACTCATCAAATATATTCAAATAATAGGCATTCAATTCGAAAATCAGCAATTCGCAGAAGAAGAAGAAGAAATCATACCAATCCCACATAAACTCTATCAAGCTCAACATATTTAGACTCCACATAAACACTACAATTTCCTAAAAGTTATTGAAGAAACAAAAGTAGTATAGTACAACATGGACACAACTGTGGGTCAGGTAGAGGTAGGGGTCCCATGAAAATGAATAGTGGTTATAGGGTCAGCAGGTTTTTCGATACAAGGCTTAAGCCTCTGACCATTCACTTTGAAGGTTCGGCCAGATTTGGGATCCTGGACTTCCATAGCACCAGATGGGGAAATATTTAAGACAATATAGGGACCTTCCCATCTGGATTTTAATTTGCCAGGAAAGAATTTTAGTTTGGAGTTGAATAACTAAACCTTACCACCAGGTATGAGGCTTTTTCTGAGCAAGCCCTTGTCAAAGAAAGCTTTGGACCGTTCCTTGTAAATCCTAGCATTGGTGTAAGCATCCATCCTCAGCTCATCCAATTCAGACAGCTGCAATGACCTGTGATGACCAGCAGAAGTTAGGTTCATATTTAAATTCTTAATGGCCCAATAGGCCTTGTGTTCTAACTCTACTGGGAGATGGCAAGCTTTGTCATAGACCAGCCTGAATGGGGACATTCCAATGGGAGTCTTATAGGCAGTCCTATAAGCCCACAGTACATCATTCAGTTTATCGGCCCAATCTCTCCTGTCAGTCCTTACTGTTTTCTCAAGGATGTGCTTGATCTCCCTATTGGAAATTTCAACTTGCCCACTTGTCTGTGGGTGGTAGGGAGTAGCAATCCTATGGGTCACAGAATATTTCTTGAGCAAGCTCTCAAAATTTCTGTTGCAGAAATGGCTACCCCCATCACTGATAATAGCTCTAGGGGTTCCAAATATGGAGAAAATGTGTTGCCTTACAAATTTGAGGACCACCTGGTTGTCATTGGTTCTAGTGGTAATGGCTTCTACCCATTTGGAAACATAGTCCACTGCCACTAAGATGAACTGATAACCATTAGAAGGAGGAAAGGGGCCCATGAAGTCTATACCCCATACATCAAATAGTTCTACAACAAGGATAGGCTGCAAAGGCATGGAATTTCTTCTGGACAGCCCTCCTAATTTTTGACATCTCGCACATGCCTTACAGTGTGTATATGCATCTTTGAATAAAGAAGGCCAGTAAAACCTACACTGCAGGACCTTGTCAGCTATTTTTCTCCCACTAAAGTGGCCTCCACAGGCATTTTCATGGCACATGGCCAGAATATTGGGGACATCACTCTCGGGAACACATCTTCGGATGATTTGGTCTGTACAGTACTTGTATAGGCAAGGTTCCTCCCAGAAAAAATATTTGACCTTTGAGAAAAACAGGTCTTTGTCCATTTTAGTCCAGTGGGCAGGAATCTTTCCTATAACTAGATAATTGACAATGTGTGTAAACCAAGGGACCAAGGATTGGATGGCAAATAATTGCTCATCTAGGAAGGCATCATTTGTAGGACCATCCAGGCGTTTCTCCAAGATAATTTTGGACAAGTGGTCAGCCACCACTTTCTCCACACCCTTTTTGTCCTTGATTTCGATGTCAAACTCCTGCAGCAGGAGTATCCATCTAATCAGCCTAGGCTTAGCATCTCTCTTGGACAATAGGTACTTCAATGCTGAATGGTTAGTGAAGATTACAAATTTAGAGCCTAGTAGGGGTCTGTTTGGGTAGAAGTGTTGGTAAATTGTGGTGGGGGTAATATTAGTGGGGGAATGATAGGTAGTGTGGGAAAGGAGTGGTGGGGTATGGTGTCTTGGAGGGTGAAGGGTGTAGTTAAGTCAATTGGGGTGAGGTCTGGTGGAACTGTGGAGTCGGAGGTGGAAGGGGGTTGGATGAGGGGGGTGGTAGGAGGTTGTGTAGAGATGGGTGGGTTTGTCAATGTTTGAAGGGTGGATTGTATGCTGGTGATGTCAGTTTGCATTTGGTCTTGGGTATGGGTTGTGTTGGAGAGTTGGGTCTGGATGTCATGTATGAGGGAAAGGATATGGGTAAGGGTATCTAAGGTTGGGTGGGGTGGAGTATGAGAAGAGGAGGGAACAGGTTGGAAAGGGGAAGTGGGAGCATGGTGGAAAGTTGTAGGGGGAGAAGATGAAAGGTCTGGTGAATGATGTGGTGAAGGGAGTTGGGAATCTGGGAGAGGGATGTCATGGGTTGGCAAGGTATCAAGCAAGGTAGTCATGAAGGCCTGATACCCTGAAGTGGTGGCTAGGTTAAAGTCAAGATCTTAGAGTGGAGATGTAGTTGGGAGGGGTTGGACTAAGGGTTGGTCAATATGTGGTGTGTCTGTGGGAATGACAGGGGAGGTGGAAGTAGGTAAAGATAAGGCAGGGGTTGTGTGAGAGGTTTTCCTTTTAAGGTAGGTTATCCAGGGAGGGCTGTCAGAGGTTCGTTTAGATGAGGTTGGAGATACTGGGGCTGTGTATTGAGGTAAGGTGGGTGAAGGGGGAGTGCTGTCATGGGGTTCAACACTTTTCACCCAGGAACGAATCACAAGGGGTGGTGGAATGGAAAAGGGAGATAAGAGAGGGAAAGGGAGAGATGGAAGAGGCTAAGAAACTGATGGAGGGGCAAGTGTGGTGGATGGAGGTATTGCTGCAGAAGCAGAGGTGACAGAAGCTTGCACCACCTGCTTTGCAGCAGGGGCATTAACCTTCTTTGTGGGGGCAGGGGTGGCCTTTGCTACAGTAGTTCCCTCTCCTTGCTCAGAAACAACCTGAGCTTCAGCCTTCTTCTTCTTCTGTGGATCCATCAGACTTCTGCTAATCCCCCATTGTCTTTTGGCAAAAGTGGTGGGAGTGAGGTCAGCAGATAACTCCCCCACTGGTATCTTGTATCCTCCCCTCAGAAGTAATTTGGTGATGAGTCTTCCATAGGGGAGAGTGCGGATCTTCTTTTACAGCCCGGGCTTCACCATCATATCCTTCATGGCCTCAAAGATCAACCATGCAGCATTAAATCCATGGCCCAGAGAAAAGGAATTGAGAGCATCAGCAATTGGTGTCCTCCTCTCTTGCTGATGGCCGGAGCAATAAATATTCTTCCTCAGCACTTGATCAATGAACAGCAATTTGGGATCCAAATCTCTTCTTCTGATGGAGTCTCCTGTGGCCTTCAAACCTCTGGTAATGGCCTGTGCAATGGTATCAATGGAGGCACTCACAGGGGAACCATAACCACAGTTGGGATAAAAAATGGTAGGGATGCCCATGACTTCAGCAATCAACGCTGGGTTGAGTAGCATCTCAAAATTGTCCACTAACACAAGGAGGCCTGGCTGCCCATGTGTGTCTGGTCTGACCCTAAGGTGCTGGTAAAAGAGTTGCACTAACCTAGGATAGGCTAGTGTAGGAATCATTTGCATCAAGGGGAACAAACCAGCCTTGCGTAAGAACTCAATGGCAGGTGCTAACAACAGCTCAGATTCAAAGAAAGATATATAAAAAATGGCTTCAGGCTCTAAAGGAATGGAAATGAGGAGCTCAGAGGGTGTAGAGTAGTCAGGTGTTTGTTCAGCCACCTCAGGAACCACCTCCTTCCCTTTTTGTTGTGCCGTAGAGGACTTGGCTTTCTTAGTGGTAGGCTCCACGGTGGCCTGGTCCCTGGCTCTCTTCACAGGGGCACTTTTAGGAGCCATTAAGATTCTCCTTGGTGAGTGTGCAGTTGAAATTTTGAAAGAAAAAATCAAGAGCTGAGTCTTACCCTAAAAGTTAGGCTTCTGGTCAATTTGATGCACGGTAGACCGCAGGAGCTCCTAGCAGGGGGGCAACTATTGATGGAAGCTTTAAGAACAAAAATCCAGAATTTTAAAGTGAGTGATGAACTGTAGACAGGATGCTGGAGGAGAGAGATTGAGAGGAGTGGGAGCTAGGGTTTCGTTGGCAGGAGATGAAAGAGAAAGCAGTAAAGAAAAGCAGCACGGGGTTGGATTTTAAATATCGTGAGGCTCGGCGCGCTTCAAAAATATCCTTTCATTGGATAGGTTTGAATGGGCATGAGATTGGGTGTTCATTTAAACTGCGCGAGGAAGCCCACACAACTATATCTGAAACTCGCGACAGCAAAGCAAAGTAATTCTTTATGAACTGCGCGAGAGGAGACCAAACCAAAATTTTAGAACCTCGCGATGGCTTAACAGAGTCAGAATTCACGCACCCACTAGCCAGCCTTTTGACCTTTATTTTGTGGGTGGATTCTCTCACAGGCACTCTTCCAGGGACACCCATAAGCATTATAAAACATTCAAAAATTCCCATACTCTCAAAGCATTACATTCACACATCATGAAAAATATTAAAACAATACCATCATCATTAAATCACTTGAAATTGTCAAACAAAGGGAATAGGAATAAAAGTAGGCATAAAGCATTAAACTCAAACTCCAACAAGATCACTACAAATTCCTATAAACAGTAAAATACATAACATACAAACTGCATAGTTCTTAGCATCAATTCAATGAAAGATCCCCTTCAGGGTTTGAGGATCCTTCACCAATCAAAAATTGGCCCTTGGGATTAACCACTGGTTGACTGGGCAACCTTCCCTCTTCTCTTTTGGCTAAGGTATTCGCTAGTTGGCCAATCTGCTCTTCCATCTTCTTGATGCTCTGACCATGAGAATTCACAGTCTGAGCCAAGGAACCTAGGTTTTGCAGTGAGGTCAAGACCTGGTCCTCGAAAGAAGTATTTCTGGGTTGAGATGGGGGTACGACCATTTGATTTTGTTGCTGATGGGGCTGCTGATGGTGCTGGAAGTTAGACCTAGGGGCATTCCCTTGATTGAACTGCTGCTGTGGCCTTTGTGGTAAGGCCAACATCTGCTAGGGCTGCATGTAGTTGTCTTGCCTCCACCTCAAATTTTGGTGGTCTCTCCATTGGTAACCAGCATTTTGGTGCCGGTATCCATATGGTTGTCTGTTGTAGCCCCCAGATTGTTACTGGCCATAAGATTGAGCAGCGGCAGCATGTTCCAAAACCAATTAAGAAAATTGCCTAAATGGACATTCCTCCTTTGTGTCTTTGTGGGGATGGCATATCGGACATGCCTGCCACATGAGCACCCTTACAGGTTGCATCAACAGAATTTGTCAAACTTCATAGAGAGGTTTGTCATCTATAACTGCAGGTCATTGTTCCCAGACACCTCATAAACTTTTCCTCTTGATCCAGCAGCAGGCCCCACCTTTGACTCAGATTCCTGACTAGTTCTTGCCAGGGATGGCTTTTGAAAAATATTCTCACTAATCACCTCAAACAATTCCCATGCCTCCTCGGCAGTCTTGTGCATGTAAGATCCACCATAAGAGGTATCGACCATATCTCTATTTTTCTCATCAATCCCATTGTAGAAGCTTTGTACAAGCTGCCACTCTGGGATCTTGTGGTGGGGGCATTGTTTGAGCATTTCTTTAAACCTATCCGAGGCCTAGTTAAAATCCTCAGTTGGGGATTGAGCAAAAGCAAGAATCTCTTTCCTCAACTGGCTAGTTTTGGTCTCAGGGAAGAACTTGGTCAAGAACTTGGTCTGCATGTCTTTCCATGAAGCAATGCTATTGTTGGGAAGAGTGGTCAACCAGGTACTGGCCCTATCCTTCAGAGAGAAGGGAACGAGTTTGAGCCTAGTAGCCTCAGGTCTCAAACCAGTGATATTAAAAGTGGTGCACAAGGCCAAGAACTAGTCAATATGCTTGTAAGGGTCCTCCTTGCTAAGCCCGTGGAAAGAGGGCAGCATCTGGATGATTGAAGTTTTTATTTCATAATTCCCCTGAACATCAGGGAATTGAATGCTAAAAGGGGAGTTATAGTCTTCCGGAGCATTCAACTCCTTGAGAGTTCTGGGTTGTTCTTCACCCATATTTGCTGTCACAGGTTCACTTGGGGGCTCTCCTGTGGTGTGCCTGTCTCTTCTAAGTCTCCTTCCCCTTTCTAGCTCAGGGTTAAGAGGCTCTAAAGTAGGGCTGAGAGATCTCCTCCCTAGCATACAAGCACACCAACAGCAAGGAGAGCTTCTTGCAGGCACATTGCAAATGAATAACTTTACAATTAATAAATTTATCTAACTAATTTATAGCTATTCAAAGAATACATTTACAACTATCCTAGATACTGCTTGAGAATTTTCAAGAAAGATAGACAGAGTTTTAAAATTTAGAGAGTTTGCAAACAGAGGTAGCTAAGCTCCAATTACAGTCCAACTGTCCTTCACTGCTGCTGTCTAGATCTGCAAGAAAGGTTCAAAATTATATCAGTAGTATCAATTATTCACATTTGCAAAGAATACTAAGAATACAAAAACTAAGGGTCTACTAATAGATCATCTGTCCCCGGTAGCGGCGCTAAAAACTTATTGGCGGATCTCTGAGTGTGTGCTTGCTTTATTGGTTTGTGGTAAAAAAAATTTAAAATCAAGATAAAACAAGGGATGGAATCAGCACAACTAATAAATCCTAGACCTGCAAGATACAGGGTCCATTGTGGCAAGTTTTGATAAGTAAGAGTTTGTCCCACAGGGAAAGGTGATCTACAGCTCCAAGGGAGCCATCTCTAGTAGTCCCTCCAGATCTGACTACGGATCTGACAGTCCTAAAAAGGAGGGGAGTTTAAGGTCACTTATTCTAGGTATTCTAAGGTAACCTAATGTCTAAACTACAGAAAGGGTTGAGAGGATGGATGGAGTGTGGAAGATAAATATAAAAGGGTGAGAAGTATGTTATTGAGCCTAGATCAGAGGAGCTTTATAAATCAGATTCAGATCTGGTGTTATAGAAATCCTGTCCAATGGCTACATTATCACCACTGAGGAGAAAGGATCCAACCCATCTCTCTGCCATGATTCAATCCCTTAAGGTTATAACCTGTCCACTCAAATGGTCACAGACTATCCCATAGGGGAACCACAATCCAGGGATGGGTCAAAACAAGTTAATCATTATAGGCACTATTTCATCTAGGCTACCAGCTCAAGAATCCATAGGGAACCTCAACCTCTAAAGCTCTATGTGTGTGGCTAAGGCTGTATAGGACCATGATAGCCCAGACACATAGAACCAACAAGAGATTGAGTACAACCTTCGATCTAGCTGTCCATTGCTTGAGTGAGGCTATAATGGTCCACTCACAAGCCTACAATCTCTATAACCAGATCAGATCTAACATCTGATAGCGGATCTATACAATTATAGGGGAGTCTGCCTCTGTACAATCTCCCACCAGGCTAATGCAAGCTCAGGTGCAAAGAAGAAGGATCCATCTTGGATCGGCGGATTAGAATCACCCTAAGGCTATAACCTATCCACTTGAATGGTCATAGACTATCCCAGAGGCTATCCTCCTCTCACGGAGCCTAAGACAAAATAAGAATATCGCTGCCACCACCATGGTCACCAGGCTAGCAGCTCAAGCTCCCATGGGGATTTCAGATCTAGTGGGTCCTGTAGTGGGGCTAAGGTTGTATATGACCATGATAGCCCAGACACACAGGTCACTTGGATCTGAGTGGCCCTTAGAATCAGTCCTCCATTGCTTTGAATCACAGCCAAAGTAATGGCGAATCACAAGGCAGCAGCCTTGCACAGAGCATCTCACATTCAAACACAAATCCCGCAGAGTACAAATCCTATTACAAAACTTCCATTGATCTAGTTTAAAAAGCATACAAAGACATATCTAGCAAGTGCTGGACTATGGAGAGAAGGAAAAAAGAAAGAGAAAACTACTTACAGCTATAAAAAGAAAAGAAAAATGATCTCAGATCAAGTCTCCAAGAAATGAGATGTGTTCCCAGCTATTCCAAGATTTTTAAACCTAAACTAAGTATGGGTTTATATAGTAGTGGTGTGGCGGTGTATTAGGGTTAGGAAACCCTAATTTTAACGATGCCACATGGCCGAATAGTGATCCTTGGATGCCTTGGGGCGCGTGCATAGAGATTTGAGCGTGGGAGTGCATGCCCTAATCGCTGTAAATTCTCAGAAGGTCCTCTGCTAAAGGGATGGAAGTTGAAGTTCAGAGCTTCGCTAGGTAGCCATTGTTTCCCAGACTTGTTGCGTGGTAGCTCTTACTCTTCGCGCGGATGATTTGATATTGAAGCTTCAACCGTCGCGAGGTTGACTTGGTTTGCTCTTCAGGCAGTCGCGAGGTTGAGTAGACATCAAAGCCTCAGATGTCGCGGGCTTGGATTTCAAGCAGTCATGAGGTAGCTGCGCAATCACTGGGTTGATCTTCGCAAGGACAGATTTGAATAGCGCAAGAACTTCACGAGCACTTCTCTTCAGTGGACTTCACGAGTTTCCTAGCGAGGCTTTAATGAGTTCTGAACTGCGTGAGGTTTCATGTCTTGACTGATCTTCGCGAGGATGGCTTCGTCTTTGCGAGGATGCTTTCTTCTTGAATGGCGCGAGAACTGCA
This sequence comes from Chloranthus sessilifolius, assembly GCA_021018995.1. Lineage (NCBI taxonomy): Eukaryota > Viridiplantae > Streptophyta > Magnoliopsida > Chloranthales > Chloranthaceae > Chloranthus > Chloranthus sessilifolius. The sequence continues at coordinate 53,649,067 of CM037592.1, read as the reverse complement.
CGAGGAGTTCTCTTCTGATAATTGCATCCCGCGGCCACTACGCGATAGCTGCGCGAGGAGTCTCCTGAAGCTCTCTCTCCTCAGCCGTTCTGAGCGAACTACGCGAGGTTGAGAGAGGTCTGCTTTGAACTGCGCAAGACTACACGATGTGTTCTACTCTTGAGCTTCGCTAGAGCTGCGCGAGTAATTGTTGTAAAGTCTTGGGAAGCTCAGGTGGACTGTGCGAGGCTCATTCGAGGTTTGGATTCAGAGTCCATCTTTCTAAGGGACTTCTGGTGCCAAAACAGGCTCCTTAGCAGGATTCCTGGCCTTATTTCACTGCTGATTATTACCTACATAAAACACTTAACAAGAACTTATTAGATGGCTAAGGATCTAATCAAAGGTTAAGTTAAGGGGTGAAAAGTGGTACTTTTCAGGTCTTAACAATGACTCCAGCATCTAACAATTTGACCAATTATTTCATTACCATTCTTGAAAGTGGGGGTTCAATTTTCTCTACATTTCTTTAGAGGGTTTGGAACCCTCTTCCAAGTAGATTTTATGCATGCACACAGCAGGGCTGATGCCCCCTAGGTCAGCAATGGTCCAGCCTATTGCTCTCTTATGCTTCTTTAAAACACACAACAGTTCTTCCTCTTGCTCATCAGTGAGAGAGGAAGAAATGATCACTGGAAACTTCTTGTTTGCCCCTAAAAAAATATACTTCAAGGTCTTAGGCAGCTGTTTCAACTCCACATCTGGTGGACATATGAGAGAAGGCAACAAAGGTGCCTTTGATGGTGGTGGAAGAGGCAATACAGCACGTTTCCAAGGAAGATACCTGGTTGCTGGCCCACATCATAAATTAAGGCTTTCACCTCTTGAACTATGGGTGTGGGGGCCTTCTCTTCAACCATCTCACTCTCACATTCTGAAAAATATCACCAAAATTATCACAATGTAGCAGCTTAGGCCAATTCTCTTCCACAAGCTCATCAAATACATCAATTAAAAAGCAATCCTCACTATCCAAGTGAGGCTGACTTGCTGCATTGTAACCATTTAATTTTACTTTCATGTTGCCAAAAGAAACCTTCATTACTCCTGATCTATACTAAATACAAGCATTGGCAGTGGCCAAGAAAGGTCTGCCCAAAATCACAGGAATGGAGGTGGTACACTTACTTAGCTCCATGTCAAGCACCAGAAAATTTGCTGCGTAGAAAAACTTGTCAACCCCAACTAACACATCCTCTATCATGCCTCCTTTCAGATCTGTCAGCTAGTTGTAGCACCACATGTGTTGACTTCAATTCTCCCAAGCCTAACTTCTCATAAACTGAATATGAAAGTAGGTTTACACTAGCTCCCAGATCTAACAAGGCCTTCTCAATCGTATGATCCCCAATGATGCAGGGGATTATGGGAACTCCAGGGTCTTGAAGCTTAGTTGGGGTTACAATGGACAACACTTGGTTCATTTTCTCTTCACAAAAGACCTTCTTGGATAGGTGTATCCTCGATTGTCTTTTGTGGGTGCACAATTCTTTTAAAAATTTTGCATAGGCTAGAACTTGCTTGATAGCATCAAGTAAAAGCAAGTTGATCTTTACTTATTTGAACGTTTCCATCATCTCCTCTACTTTAGCATTCCCCTTGTCAAAAGGAGAGGGTGCTTGAAGTGCATTGGGAAATGGCAAATGGGGGACTGATCTCTCAGTTGCTGCCTTAGCAAGCTTATCAAATTTTTCTTTATTTTTATTTTCAATTTTCTGTTGGGGCACATCAACACCTCCCTTATTTTTTACATGTTGCTCCTGCTGCATATCATCATAGGCTATACTTTTCTCATCATTCTCAACACCAACTTGGTTATCAACCAGCCTTTCACTCCTAAAAATGGTGATAGATTTGGCTTCTTCATGAGAAGAAGCCTCACCCACCATGTACTGCCCTCTTGGGTTGTTAATGGGCTGACTTGGCGGCCTTCCCTCCTCTCTCTTAGTCAAAGTATTAGATAGCTGACCAAGGTGATCCTCTATCTTTTTAATACTTTGGCTATGAGAGTTGGCAGTTTATGACAAAGACCCTAAATTCTGCAGTGAAGTCAGAACTTACTCTTCATATGTGAGGGATCTAGAGGGTGCTAGGGCTGGGGCACTTTGATGCACAGGTTGTGCCATTGGCTGGGCAATAGGCTGCTGGTATTAGGGCCTTGGAAAATAATTCTGCTAGTATGACTAGGCATTCCTATAAGGCATGGATTGCTGTTGTGGCTACTACTGCTGTTAGTTTTGGAAGGTATCTTGTTGCCACCTCAAATTGGGGTGGTTTCTCCAATGAAAACCAGTAGTAGGTTGTTGTCCAAAGGACTAAGCAACACTCACATGTTCCATCACAAGGTCTGGAAATTGGGAAATAGAGGGACATTCCTCAAGGGAGTGAGTAGGGGACTGGCATATCACACATGCCTCCTCCACTTTGGCAGCCATTGGTGACTGCATTGCTCCCATGAGCTTATCAAATTTTTGAGTCAAGTTATCCACCTTCCTTTCCAAATCATTGTATCCACTGTACATTTTTCCTCTTGTAGTATTCTCTATTACCAATCTAACAAGGGTCTCAATGTCCCTTGACAAAGTCTTTCTTTGCATGGAGTTTTCACTAATTATATCAAATAACTCCCAAGCCTCTTCAGCTATCTTGTGAAAGTATGTACCACCACATGAGGCATCCACCATATCCCTACTCTTGAGATCAATTCCTTGATAGAAACTTTAAACAAGTTGTCATTTAGGAATTTGGTGATGGGGACATTGCTTCTAGAGCTCCTTAAATCTCTCCCAAGCTTGGTGAAAGTCTTCAGTTGGGGTTGAGCAAATGAAACTATGCTCTTCCTCAGTTGACTTGTTTTAGAGATGGAGAAAAACTTGGCCAAAAATTGACGTTGAAGGTCATTCCAAGACTGAATACTATTGGTTGGGAGCATTGACAACCAAGTTCTGGCTCTATACTTTAATGAAAAAGGAAAGAGTCTCAACCCGGTTGCGTCCTCTCCCAAACCTGTAATGTTGAAAGTAGTGCATAGTCCTAGAAATTCATCAATGTGCATGTATAGGTCTTCTTTACTCAGACCATGGTATGAGGGTAGCATCTGTATGATGGAAGATTTAATCTCATAGTTCCCTTAGACAGTAGGGAATTAAATGCAGAAGGGGGAATTGTACACCCCTGGTGCATTGAATTCTTTCAATGTCCTAGGTTACTCACCCATTGCAGAACTATCACAATCAACCACAGGTGTGTGTATGGGTTGCTTAGGTCTAAGAAGTCTTTCAACTTTAAGATCTAAAGGAACAATCTCAGGATTAAGAGATCTCCTACCAAGCATACACACAGCAGAAACACAATACAACATAAACAAAATACAGCACAAATTTCAGTAAAACAAATTCAAAAACACACAACTACTACTACAGATCTAAAAATGTGAAAGGGGTTAGGAAATGCAAACTATAGCACAGCTTGCTCCTCCAATTAGCACAATGCTCCTCTCAAAATAACAAATCCAGATTTGCAATCACAAAATTAGACTACAAAAAATTACAATAGCAATTAGTCAAACACAAAATAGGCAAGTAAAAAAATCGAAATCTAAAATGAGAAAAACTTAGATCTACCACTTTAAAAACACATCTTCCCCGGCAATGGCGCCAAAACTTGTTGTCTTGCTTACCTTATAATTATTAAATAGTTAAAATAACAAATTAAATGAACAAACTACAGCAAAGTACTCTTAAGGCAAGCAAGCAGTCCTACAAGAACCAGGGCTGTTGCAGCAAGTTTTAATAGGTAAGTGAGGGTAGGTCCACAGGGAAATGTGTTTTGAAATGTGGTAAATCTCTAGATCTATGATAGATCTGGCACTCTAACCTAATTTAGACCAAATCAAAATAGGAAAGAGGAGAAGTTTATAAGATTTATCACTTTACCAAAAAAATTATAAAACTCAAATGCAAATGATCTATATCTGATTAAACACAAAATTAAAGGAAAATGGAGAAAAGATTAAAATCAAAAGGTGGAGAGCAGTAGCTAGGGATTGTGGTCTTCACTGAAAATCAATTGAATCAAAGGCAGTGCATAGGACAGATTTGCAGCAATCCTTCATTTGGCTACAAGCTTAGATGCAAGGTATAAGAATCTAATCTCAACCAAAGAATTGAAGAAATCGTAAGGTTATGATCTGCCCATTTAAATGGCTACAGATCATCCCAGAGATTGTTTCAATTTTAGAATATTGATTAAAACAGGTAAACCATTGCAGATGCTGTGGGTGCCAGGCTACAAGCTCAAGCATCCACAGGAATATCCAATCTAGGAAAATCAAATATGAAAAAGTGAAATATAGATAAGAAGTACCTTTAAAGATCACAACTACATTGTAATAACACAACTTACAATCCTATTGTGCTCAAATATGCAATCTGTGCAACATACAATCTATCTACACAGCCTCTGAAACTCTCGATTTACAGCTCTCAACCTCACCCTAGCTACTGATGGGGTTTAGCCAACCATGATTGGCTGAGAATAGAATGGGGGAGGAAAGAAGAGAGGGAATTTTTTGAGGAAAAATGGAGATCGGATTTGGCTCTGGTTCTCTCAATTTTTGAATGCTAGTTCTCTAAATTCTTTCGGCTATTATACTCTTCCTCTCTGTCTTCAGATCCATTTCAGCCAATCAGAGCTCAAGAGAATAATTCTGTTATTCTGAGTTGCTGATGTGGCTGATTTCTCTTCTAGAAGTTCTTCACTGATTGGTCCAACTCAACAAGTGCATGTGAAGTGGTTAGGGTTCCCATTCGTGCCTAGTTGTGTTCCAAAAATACTCCCAAGGGTTGCTGACGTACTTTGGAATGTCTGCACGAAGCACTGGAGTTTGATAATTACTTGTGAAAGGAGCTGAGAAGTTCCTAATTCGAGTGTCGAGAGGTTCAGGAAACCTCTCGACAGGTTCTGAGTCATCTTTGTATTCACATCAATAGGTTGCTGAAGGCTCTCAAAAGGTTGCTTGACTTCTCGATAGGTTTTGGTGAACTCGTCGACAAGATTGATAGCAAAATCTTATCTGCTGTCCTAACTACATTTATCCTCTCGACAGGTTATAAAGCATCATGTCAAGTAGTTATACAGTTCAATTTAAGTGCTTGACAGGTAGCTTCAATCCTTGCGAGAATGGGCATATCTTCAGGTAAGTCGTCGATAGGTTGTCTTGCACTGCTCGACAAGTTGCTTCAATCCTCGCAAGAATGGGCATAGCTTTAGGTAAGTCGTCGACAGGTTGTCTTGCACTACTTGATAGGTTCAGTTGAACCTCTTAACTTGTAGTTAGAACCTCTCAACTTCCCTTGCACCTCCAAGTATCCTCTTGACAGGTTATATTGCTCCTCAAGAACCTTTTGACAAGTACTAGGGAGCTCTCAATAGCTTCATATATAACACCCAACCTCTCGATAGCTTCATCCCCTTCAGGTATCCCCTCGACAGGATCCACTACTATACTTCCAACCTCTCGACAAGTAACTGGAACCTCACGAGATCTTCACATTTCCACCTCAGTACCTCTCGACAGGTAGGCCTATACTTCCAGAACCTCATGACAACTTAATCGAACCTCTCGACAAGTTCTACTTTGTCTCTAGAACTGGCACACATCTTTGGTGTGTTGTTCTTCATTTGCTCACCACTCAGCAGCCTCTTGGTGGGTTCAATCTTCATTCCTTACAACTGTACTTGGTCTCAAGTATCCCCAGTTGGGCCCATGACCTTCTCATGCACTTCTAAAGCTCTTTAGATTACTTGGTTGGCTGGACTTTTGGGCTGTATGAACACATGATGAGGCAACAAGTCTATTCTTTGGCATTCTTAGATGGATGTCTGCACTAAGGCTGTAATTTATTGCTTATCTATAAAATATACTCAACACACATTATTAGTCATCTCAAAGGTCCATCACAGGTCAGGTTAGGAGGTGAAAAATGGTATTTTGCACTACTTAAGAATGAGATATTGAGGGAATTATGGAGGGTATGGGTATGAGGATCCCAGGTTTAGGCCTTGCTGGGCTTGGGTATAAGGTAGGGACTTTGGAGTGGTTTTGGCCATAAGGCCTTGGGAATTTTGGCCCATTGGGCCTGGTTGGGTTTGGGCCATTGGGCCTTGGTAGGTCTGGGTCATTTGGCCCTGATGGGTCAGGGCCATTGGGCCTTGGTGGGTCTGACCCATTGGGTCTTGATGGGTGTGAGCCATTGGGCCCTGTAGGGTGTGGATGATGGGGGTTTGGGCCATTGGGCCTTGGTGGGTTTGAGGTAATGAAGCATGAAGACTTGGAAGTGTGTATGATGGGTTGGAAGATGTGTGGTTAGAATGAAGGGGGATGTTTTGGGAGGCTTTCCAATTGGTGCGGACCATCTCATCCATAATGGCCATTGGAGCAGGGGTGGATGGAAATGGTTCATTTGAGGGAATGTGGGGTATGGGTGAAGTGGATGCGTGGGAAAAACTAGGCATGGCCTCGATAAAATTGGGCATGACCTGGGTAGATAGGGGGTATGTGGTGGATCCGAGAAATTGGGTGTGGTATGGGGGAAGGCGGGTGGATTGGGTATATGTTGGGAAGATGAAGGATGGGGTATGGTGGTAAAGGTAGGGAATTGGGTCGAGTTTTGAATGGATGTGAGTGGAAATTGTGATTGATTTGGCATGGACATGGGGGGGAAATGGGCATATTTTGGGAAAATAATTGGGAATGGGGTGTTGAATTTTGGGTGTTTTGAGAGGTGGTGGACGGGAAGATAGGGGCACCGAAGGGGCCGGTGACGGTAAAGGGAGGTTGGGTGAGGGGGATGGATGTGAACATCTCTTTTGCATGGGAATGAGTTGGAGAACATGGTTGGGATGAGTCAGGATCGACGTATGCCAGATCTATTGCCCACAACATGGCTTGGTGACTGGTGGGGTACGGGTGCCTCAAATGGGGCCCGTAAATCTTTATCCTTCCCCTACGGGATGACAGAGGATAAGGTGATGCTGTTGTGCCGACACCACGATGGTTTCTTCTTTTTCGAGTTTTTTTGTTTATTTAATTTTTTGAAATTTTGTAAATGAATTTTTATGATGAACAACTCCGGGACCCTTGAATTCCCATTTTGGGTTGTGTTTGTACCCATGAAAATCTACCCCCGTAAAAATTCAATTATGTCCCCTCTTTGTTTAGTTTTAATTTCAGATTTTAGGAGAGTTCTTTAAAGTTCAAAAACGAGGGGTGATGGTCTCGTATCGCCTCTACGGGCCAACGTCCACTGATGAGATATGATCAACCATAAAGTAATGCGCAAGTAGGCCCACCAATCGACTAAGGCACATAAATGATAGAAAGTAAAGAAATCGTAAAGACAATGCGCAAGTAGGCCTGCTAATTGGCTAAGGTACGTAAATGACAAAAATTAGAGGAATTGTGAAGGCAATGCGCAAGTAGGCCCACCGATCGGCTAAGGCTCGTAAAATGACGGAAAGGTAGGGGTGAGAAAATTGACGGAATCATAGGGGTGAGTAAAAAATAAGAGAAAAATAAGCAAATGTTAGTAAAAACAAAGAAAAAGGCCAAGTTTTAAGGGGAAGCTCTTCTAGATTTTCCCCAGCAGAGTCGCCATCTGTGCAACCGTGAGATTTTCAAAGATCCCGTCGCGATGATGCGCACTCTAAAAAAAAATATAGAGTCGCCACCTGGAGCTTTTGGTGTTCTGGGAAAGCTAAATTAATTTTATAAGCATCGAAGTGCCAAAAATGTGACTGATTCACCGGTCTACGCCAAAGGCTCTTGGGTAGGGGCTTCAGTTGTCAATCAGGAAGGTGTTAGGCACCCGACCAACCCACTTAAAAGCGGTCTCTACTTGTGGCCAAAATAAACTAGAAAAATAGGAAAGAAAAGAGCACTTCCTCTTGCCCTAAGGCACCTTGACCCTATTTGTGCCCCTCCGCCACTATCAAGATTTCAAAGGCGTAACAGCACAAATTCAAGGGTATAGCAAAATCTAAGAAGGTAGAGGAATAGAGGGGACAGTCGGAGCTCTCGGGCCCTTGTAGCACGCATGTGGACCTTCGTGTAGGTGCACTTGACGAGCTTCCGATAGCTTGAATGGTTGAAGAATGGGTTCTAACCTCTAAGGCTTAATAGCTAAGGGGTAAAGGATGAAGTCTAGGGGGTGGTTTTCTCCTAACTCAAGGTTTTTTGGTGGAAGATGGGGTCTAGGGGGGGCTTTTGAATTATGGAATTAGTATGGAATGGGTGCACCAAAGGGAGGAAAAGCTTCTCGCTTAATCTTTTTCTCTTTTAAAATTTTTCAAGCCTCTGTAAAGGGAGGGGTGCCTCTCTATTTATAGGAAAAAGGGAGGTTAGGAGGGTGCTTAAGTGCTAATTTGGGTTAGCAATTAGGTAATCTCCTAATCTAAGGTTTCCTAGGATTTTGAGAGCTTGGAAATGTAGGCAAGGGGCTTAAATTTTAGATGATAGGGTGAGGTTTCAAATGACTAAAGGGTTGCAAATAGGGTAATCATGGGTGCAACAGTCCTAATAAAACCCATCCTAAACATTGAGATGGTCAACAAGTCAAACCCCAAAAGTTGATTTCAAGCAAAAACCAACAGTTACTATAGCTAGGCCTGGCGCATGTATTACACACGCCAAGTATAGTTACAGTGTCCGAAAGTTTAGAGCCCGAGGTGGGTCCCACCTATACTTGGTGTGTGTATTAGATGCGCCAAGCCAGTTTTGGAAAAAAATGGCTTGGCACATGTAATACATGTGCCATGTATGCCCCCATCCAAGTGCAACTCCTGGGCACTACTTGGGTCGACGTAACATTCGACGTACAACTCGGATTGAGGTGATTCTTAGCTTGTTGGAAAGCTGAGAACCTCTACTTTCAATGGTATAAGATTCAGTCTTAGTAGAGGTCCCTGCCAGCCCTGGTATATCTCTTTCTAACCATTGCCCGGGACGATTAACTATGGGTTCGAAAAGGTCGGGGGTAATTCCTAAGGGTATGGACAAGTTCCAAAGGGTTTGGGAAGATTCCTAAGGGTTTTGGGTAAGTTCCTAGAGGTTTGGGAAGATTCCTAAGGGTATGAGAGAAGCTATCAGAAGCTTAGGGGTGCGCCTCTCTTGAAGTATATTTCGATCAGGCCTTGGGCCAAATTTAGGTGTCTACAGGTATACCCTTTGAATTTACAAAAAAATAATTACGATCTCGGAGGGATAGATGAATTTTGATTCACAACAAACACTCAAAAATACCCGAGCCCATAAATACTTAAAAGAGGTATCCATAAAAGAAATGCCCAAGATAAGGGGAGATAATAGAAAAGTCCGAAGAGGAAGCTCACCCTGAATGAGTTCCAACAAGAATCGCATCTTCCTCTCCCGAGTTGGCAAAAAAGAAAGAGTGGCTCACAGAAAGTCACCAAGGATCTGACGGATACACCTATGGAAGGCCAATCTTGGAAACCCCCAAGGGAACACCAACTAGAAGATAATCCGCAGAACCTACCAAGGAGCAACTGGCGTCGGTCACGAGAACTCTGACACAGCTCCTTCTTTCGGTTTCTTTTCCCCCTCCTTTGACTCTTCCATCTCTTCCCCCAATGGGGTAGCACTTCAGGTCAGATTAACATCATCAACCCTAGCACCACCCCATATTCTCAACACCGTCCATTCTCAACGATAAACAAAATAATTACAAGCCATTTAGGATTTAACACCCGAGATACAAACTAAAAAGGAAGAAAAGGCATTAGAAATTAAAAATTCCCTAACTCTTAAATAAAAAAATGCCCCAATCCTTTCCTCAGTTTGAAATAAGGTTTAAAATAAAATCCAATCCCTTAGCCCATATTTATAGCTTACAATCCCTAAACCACAAAAAGACAAATGTCACACTCATAAGCCTTCTCCATCTAATTAAATCTAAACCAAACACATACCCCCTTTAGAAACATGAATCCATGACAAGCTTGGATAAACCAATAATCACACAACACTTATCCTTCCAAGAAACACAAATCCACCACAAATAGATAAACCAATAGGATTAAGGCACCTGAGGATATTTAGAACCTTTTAAATTAAACCTTAAATTCACACAATTCACATCCAAAATCAAACATAGGACTAAACAAAATACCTTAAACCTTAAACATGGGACTCATCCTCTCACCCTGACACGAAAAGAAAATAATTAATTAATTAAAAGCCCCTCAATCTCAAAAATTTAAATCATAAAGCTTAATCTAAATAAATAAAAAATAAGAAATACAGAAATGAATATAATAAACATCTTTTGTTCATATAACAAATTCTTTTACAAGTGTCACCAGAGGCATACCTCCTGAACATACAACCCAAAACAAAAACCTAAAAATCTAATTTATGACCCAAAATAAAAACTGAGCTCAAAACGGACACAAAGCGAGGAGTAGCGTCCAATCGAAAGCTTCAGAAAAGGCTTTAGGGAGGATTGGTTGGGGAACACAGCCCTCCACTTATAACACCTTACCTTCTGCCATCTTCACCTCCTCCGCTGTCACCTCCTCAACACTTCCTTCATTGCTCCCTAGAAGGGATCGATGTGAAGGCCAATCCCCTCCTTCCCAATACCGCCCATTCTCAGAGTCGCTCGACCGTCAGAAGCCCCGTCAGGTTGAAGATCACGCAAAACCACTAGCAATGAAAGAAACGACATTATAATCCAATGGTTGGATCACAAGTTATAGTTAAAACATAGGAGTTAGAGAAAAACAGGAACAAATGAAGAAAAATGAAAGAAGCTCAGACATATATATGGAAACCTGCCTAATTGAGCACCCAAAACGGACCACGTAATTCAATTATGTGCATATATAGAAGTGCTTAAACACAATCACGCGCATCCCAAGGGGCATACAATTGAACTTCCGCCCGTACATAAGTCCCGACAAAACAATCGTGTGCAGCTGAGCCTGCGCACAATGAAATCGTGTGCCTATGGTATCGCGCGAAATCCAAAGGACACCAGCACAGTGACCTGGCGATGCTCTGATTACGCACACTAATCCGAGCACATATTTGGATTACACACTAATCCTCATGGGCGAAATTTGAATTGACACCCGAACACCTCCGCTCTGCCAGTCTCGCGACACTTCAATTGCGCATTGTCCATAGAGCGCATAATGATATTACATGCACACACTAACGTGCAATCACCTCCCTAATCCCATAATCACACGCATGTGACCTGCCGTGTAATTTAATCAAATGCACAGTGTCCTATGCACAATACTCAGCTACGACCACATTCTGAACACAATGCACACCCTCACACCTTTTGTCCCATCTTGATCAAAATCCATCCCCCATATATCATCGCATAACCTTATACATTATTCAAAGAGAGGGGGGACATTGACCACACCTATGTCCCACCGCGGCAGGACTTGCAACATCCAAATACATCAGCATAAGTCAGCTATGTCCCACTGCGATGCTAAAACTTCACCACGCGACCTAACACACCACATGACCAAAGGAAAGCTTGACCCATGTCCCATCACGAAGAGTTAAGAATGAGCCCCCCGAAAATCCTACCATACCACCAAGACCAAAGTCAAATCCTGTAGCAATCCCGATACCATTCAAACTGACTCTAACCCATTACATAACCAAGATCTGCCAAAGAAAGAAACACTATCATTGTCCCATCACGACATTGAAGTAACTAAGGGGTCATCAGACCAGACTCGATCACACTCTCACAAACATGTCCCGACGTGACGCAATTATAACATAACCTCATCATAAAGCCAACTCGTCGCGACATTACCACCCAAAACATTAAGTTTACAAACGACCGTGATACACAACCAAAAGAGGATGACAACCAAGTCACATCGCCATTTACACGTATTCGAAACCCCATCATATAACTCCAGCTAACAAAAGAAGGGAAAGGCTCAACCAATGTCCCATCGCGATAATCAGTGAGCCCCTACCATTACAGGAATCAGAAGAAGAGAGGATAGACCCTCCACCATCCCATCACACCCATCAAATGTCATGTTCCAACACAAACATCTTATCAAATTTCCCTTAAGCCCCATTGCTCCTACAACCAGCGGGACTCGTTATAACACACAACCATAAGGGGAGAACCACCATGTCTCATCGGGAACCTCACCTCCCCAAGACATTCTATCACATTGGTGATGATCAAGTCCCACCATAGAAGAAGTGAAGAAAAGAGAAGAAACCATCTAATGTCCCATCGCAGCATCACTACGACGACCGATCAGTCCCGTAGCGGGCCATACAGAGACCCTTAACAACAATTCAGGTAAGTATCTCCCCTTTCTCTTTACTCGATATTTCTGTAAAATATAATTAGTTAGGATTAAGTCAAATGTTTTCAAAACCTGTCTCTCTCTATCAGCGAATCACTATAGTCCTCCCATAAGAGACAATCATCAGTATTCACGAGAAGGTTAAATGAAGCATCCGGCATACCAAGTGTCATCTTGACAACCACGCAAATGATCGGGTCTACAAATCTCACACCGGTGGATCTACTCAGCTATATCTCAAAGGCCACATTTTCTAAAGTTTTACCACCGAATTGATCTTAAGTTAAATTCCTAAATTTAAAAAAAAAAACCAAAAAAAAATAAATATTATATAATAATAAATACAATAATAAAGTAAATGAACTCCTACCTATCAAACTCTCACTTCCCACCACTCCAATCCATTCTTTCCCTTGGGAAATCGAACACTAAATATACTCAACTCTGAGAAATCACAAATGTACACTGGAAAAGGGATGCCACGCGCCATTGGTGTGAGCAATGACGTGCTCGGTCTTACATGACTTGCGACTTCGCCATTACATGATATTTCATCTGATTATCAGTCTCTGGACCTTATCTCTGGACATTCGTATGACTCCCCCCGGTACCTCAATTGTGTTGCATATCCTTGTGTTTGATTTCCCCTTGCACCTATAGACTAGGATATTGACTCTCCTACTATTTGACAGCCCCTTGCAGCAAGTCGTGATATGCGGCGAGATGGCCCTTGCACTCACGGATTAGGTTATGCCAATTTTCCCCATTGACTGTTACTAGTAGCACATCGTGATATACGACGAGATGTCACTCACATCCACGGCATGAAATACGCCTCTCGACAGCTACCACTAGGCCCCCGAATGCTCCATTTTAGCTTGTGCTGATAGATAAGAATGCCAAGCATCTCATGTCAGCATCCCCAGTTTACATTTATGATTTCCTAAGAAAAACAAGAAGGCACCTCGAATGAGGGGTGTCTACTTCTTCGACACATTCTTATTCCACAAGAACGCGCCGAAGAGGGGCATCTGTAGACACCCCCATTTTGCCCTCTTAGAGTATATAAATTTGTTTGATCAATCTTTGACCTTGCCCATGATCTCAAGAAAAGGACTAGGCGCACACAATCATATTGCGCGTTTGGTACCTAGAGCACAATTAGTTCATTTTTTACTGGCCTTCTATCCTTCTAGAAACCGCTTATGATGCGATTGTACGCCTTACATAGCGCGAGCAATTGGATTATGCACTTCAACACTAGAGTGTAATTGGTTGCAAGCGAACCTGGTCTCCAACTCCTTAGATTGCCAAAATTCTCCTATTAATTAGATTGGGCGTATCTAACAGAGTGGACAATCAGTCTAATTAGACTAGAACTGGGACACCCGACATGGCCAATCAACCAGTCACTCACTGAGTCGGTCACAGACTCAAAGTGATTGGGCGCCTGATACAGAGCACGCAATTCAATTAAACGCACCCAAATGGGCGTGTAATTGAAATTCACCGACCAATTGAGCGCACCCCACAAGATGCGTAATTGGCCAAATACCTATAAATAGGACCCACCACCTTGACCCAAAAACACATCATAATGTAGTCAGCAATCAAAATTTTGAGTTCTTACTTCCAAGCTTAGGATTTCGAGATCCTCTTTGCAGCCCTGGCCTCAAGTATACTTTTCTTCTAATTTTTAATTCTTCTAGTTCTTAGTTCTAGTCCTTAGTTCTAGATCTTAGGTTCTAGTTTTAGATCTTAATTCTAAATTCTTTTTATTTTTTTTTAGTTTCTCATCACTGATTCTAGTTCTTAGTTACTAGAGCCAGTCCTTAGCTGCTGCTTTTTGATTCCTCTTCATATTTTTTAGATCTTAGATTCTAATTCATAGTTTTGATTTTAGTTTTTTAGCCTCAAATTCTGTTCTAAATCTCTAGAGCTTAGGTCTTTGATTTCAAATCTCAATCTCTAAGTTCTAGAGTTTAATTTCAGTTTCAGTCTTAAAGTCATTAGTTTTGATCTCATAACCCTAGCTTATAATTTTCAACTCCAATCCTGTAATCCTTTAAAATTTATGATTTTGATCTTTAAATCTATAATTTCTAAATTAAAAATCCATTTTTCGATCCCTAACTACCCAATTTGCCCAAGGGAGATTGCAAAGGGTACCCGAGAACGGGGCCAATCCTCCTTAGTATAGCGGGCCCAAAACCCATTTTTTAGAATTATGATAGAATTAGGATATTTTGATTAATTAGAGTTTTGATAGAATTGATTAGCGTAGTTTATTTAATTATAGTTTTAGTAGAATTAGAAAGATTAGTACTTCTAGTCAGATTAGGAGACCTAGTTGAATCAGGATCCCCTGAATAATTAAACCCCTAATAGGATTAAAATTAATTAGATCCCCGATAATATCAACTAAATAAAGCCGTCAAAAATCATAGCAAGAAGAGGCAAGGTAAAGTAGTTAGAAGAGAATTAGGAAACTAGCTTGACTAAACTTCTAGGTGACCCAGTGCTGCTGACATCGGCTGGCTGATGATTCAGTAAAGAGAACAACCCATACCTCCACCCCGAAAGGCGTGATCAGTGACATGTTGCAGTGTTGATAAATATCTGCAGCTGGCGATCGCAACAAACTAGGTATTTTCCTAGGATTTACCTCTTTATTTTCAGTACTTAATTACCTCTTAAAAAATATCGCCTTTGCCAGAGTTCACTTGGACTGAATTGGGCCACTCTTTTAGGGGATCTAAAGAGACCCAAAAAAAGTGCGTACCAAAAGTGATGTGATGGGGTTAGGCCACTGGTAATTAATCAATGTCGGAGGGGAAAATTGGGGAACACTAGTTATCTAGCAATCAGAGGGGGTGGTGTTGCATGTGGTTGATATGGAGATAAGCTAGGCTGTAGGTAATTGATGGGAGGTGGTGGTGGAAAATACATCCTCAAATCTAAGGGCTCTACTTGGGATGTTGGAATGGGGAAGTAATCAACCAAATTTAAGGGCTCGAATACCCCTATGCTTCTATTTTCCTGATCCCTCTGCTTTGGTGCTATAAAGTCTTCCCGAATGAGGATATACTCTGAAGGGTCAAACTCTTCACCATCTTCCTCTATCATGTTGACAGTGGGCTTTAGGCCCATTCCAACCAGTGGATGTGGTGGCAACGAGACCTGATGTATGTTAGCATGCTGAATTACCTGGGGAAGTGCCGGAGGGATGATTTTGTCAGCGTCAATTAGGTCCTGTATCGAATGCTTTAAAGGAAAGCATTGATCATTTTGGTGACCTGGTCCTTAATGGAAATTGCAGTGAGTATTGGGGTTTGGGGATTGGATTTTGTGGTGGGCATGATTGGAAAGGTATAACAAGACCTTTTTCAACTAACAATGATAGAAGGATGTCCAAGGCTTGCCCCAACAGTGTAAAGACTCGGTCGAAATGGGCCCTTCTTTGTTTCGGGGTCATCTGTGCCCATTGCCCATTGCATGTTCTCTGCATTGGTTTGCTTTGTGTTGGGGCCAGCTATGACGCCTTAAACTGGAATGGGGTTATGCTGGTGTTGGGGTGTGCATTTATGATTGTTTGTATATTTTTCCCAGTTCTTCTCTCTTTCCTCTATTCAGTGAGCTTTCGGATCCCACTGGTTATGTTTTTGCTTAACCGTCCTTCTTAGATCGCATCCTCACAACGATTGGCACTCCTTACTAAGTCAGCAAAGCTCGACTACTGTTGGTATACCAAGAAATTCGAGATGACCGGCAGAGTACTTTTTCAAATCAGCTCAATTTGCTCATCGTCAGGTATTCTATTCCTGACTTGGGCTTCTAATGCTCTCCATCGCCGAAGGTAGTCGTTGAATGTTTCACCAGACTTCTGATTTAGTCGGATTAGATCTGACTTGTGGGATTCAATGTCTATGTTGTAGACATATTGCTCTTAGAATAGGTGGATCAGATCTTTCTAGGTTTTAATCATGAATGGTTCAAGGGAAGTGAACCATCTCAAAGTTGGGCCCGTAAGGCTCTTCTTGAACACTTTGATGAGGAGTCGTTCATCTCCGCCATACTGGCACATGTCCTCACAGTAGGACTTAAGGTGTGCAATGGAGTTACGCCTGCCATTGTATTTGTCAAAGTTTGACATCTTGAATTTTTGGGGCAGAGGGACTTCCGCTAATAGGCATAAGTCAGAAAAGTCAGTGGCATGGATTTTAGCTCCACCCATCTTCATCAGTTATTTTTGGATTTTGTCCATTTATTCTTTTAACAACTTTGACTCCTTAGATGGTGGGGCTGGCCCCTTAGCAGGCAGCCTCCATTTACTTTGGACTACCTGTGGGTTGGTCTGTACGGGATGTGGGGGGATGAAATTGGCAAATGCCCCCACGTATGCCCCACTATTTCGGGCTTCATCCTCCTCATACTGATTGCTGGTATTAATAATAATTGAGGGAGGAGTGGGGTATTTTGAGTTGATATGGGAGAAAAGGGGGGGAATTTTGGTTTGAGGTGGAGGGGAAGATGGGTGCACCGAAAGGTCCGGTGACGTTGAAACGGGCTTGGGCGGGGGAGTCGGATATGGGTATATCCTCTAAATGGGAATGTGTTGGGGAACGGGGTGGGGATGAATCGGGATCGGCGTAAGCTGGATTAGCCACCCAAGATATGGTTTGGTGGTGGGTTGAGTATGGATTTCTAGGGTGAGGCCTAAATATTTTCTTCCTCCTTCCCCTACGGGATGATGGAGAGTAAGGCGATGTCGTTGTTTCGGCACCACACGATCCCTTTTTTGGGTTTTGAGTTTTTTTTTTTTGGTTTATTTTTTGAATGACAAAACAAAATTCTCTCCCCTGATTAAAGTGGTGCTTTATCCGAGGCCCTGGGAAACTCCCTTTTCGAACGACGTTCACGTCTCTGAGGCCTCCCACGGCGGGACTCCGATGCTCTTTCAAAGAATCAAAGAGAATCCTTTTATCTATGTGAAGACACAAAAATTTACGTGACGACCTGATCCCTTGGAGGAGTCAATAAGAGGGGTGACCTATTTTGATCGTCGAGGACGTTTTGGGTGTTAAAGGTGGGGGAACAATCTAGAGTATGAAAATCGCTAAGCGGGGGGCTCGGGAAGGGTGAAAAGGGCCTCAGAGTCAGGCTACCTGAGCCAGAACAGTTTAGTGTATGTATTATATACGCTAGGTTTAAATCTTGGAAATTTGGCTTAGCGTGTGTATTATACAAGCTAGGCTAAATTTATGGGATTTTGGCTTAGCATGTACATTATACAATCTGGAGTATGAAAATTGCTAAGCAGGGGGCTCGGGAAGGATGAAAAAGGCCTCAGAGTCAGGCTACCTGAACCAGAATAGTCTAGCATATGTATTATATATGCTAGGCTAAAATCTTGGAGATTTGGCTTAGCGTGTGTATTATACACGCTAGGCTAAATTTTTGGGATTTTGGCTTAGCATGTATATTATACACGTTGGCAAATTTTGGGGGTTTTTGGCTTAACATGTATATTACACACGCTAGGCAAAAACCGAGTGTATATATATATTTTATACAGCAGCAGTAGACCTAAGTTGGTCTATTTTTTGGGTTTTTTGGAAGCAGTGCTTTCGGAGACTATTTTTTCTCGTTATTTCAAGTCCCTCCTTATCGTACCTAGGGGTATAAGCCTGATTTGGGGTATTCTAATGCGCTCCCCAAGGGTTTTAAGATTTTTTCTTAAGCTCGGTCACCCACCTGATATACCTCCCGTGCAAGCACCTTCTCAGATACTGGATGGGATGGTACTTTTCGGGATCATCACTACTAAGGGCTGCCGCCGTACTAAGAATCGGGACATTTGTTTCGCTACCTATTTCCCCCTCCCCCCCTTTTAAAATCTACCCAATACAAAAATGAATTAAGTCCCTTGTTGGTTCAATATTAAGTTCAAAAATTTATTTATTTTAGGGGAGTTTTCTTAAGTTCAAAAATGAGCGATGAGAAACCCGTGCCGCCTCCACGGGCTAGCGTCCACTGGTGGGATATGATTGACAAGAAATTTAAATGCTCAAATAGGCCCGCCAAGTAGCTAAGATGGTAAAATACACAAGTAGGCCCGCCAATCGGCTAAGACATGTAAATGACGGAAATGTAGGGGTAAGTAAAAAAATTGCTCAACCAGGCACGCCAATCGGCGAAGGCGGTAAATGGCCTAATCATAAGGGTAAGTAAACAAAGAAAATTGACGGAATCGTAGGGGTAAGTAAGCAAAAAGGAAAAGAGGTTAGTAAAAAGGAAAGAAAAAACACAAGAAAAAGGAGCCAACTTCAAGTAAAAGCTCCAAAAGATCCCCAGTGGAGTCGCCATCTGTGCAACCTTGGATTTTTATCAATCTGTTGCGACGATGCACTCTAAATTTGGAGTCGCCACACGGAGCTTTTGGTGACCCGGGATACCTTAAAATCAATACGTGAGCACCTAAGTGCAAAAATATGACTTCGATTTACCGGTCTATGCCAAAGGCTCTTGGGTAGGGGCTTCGGTTATCGATCGGGAAGGTGTTAGGCACCCGATCAACCCGCTCGTAAGTCGTCTCTACTATAGTTGTTTGGATGTGTATATTAAATATATATATATATATATATATATATATATAAATGAACAACACTCCCTATTGCCCGAAGGCACTCCGATCCTATTGAGCCCTTCATATCAGACAAAATTCAGGCGGTGTAAGGGCTCAATTCAAAGATAGAGGGAAATCAAAGAAGATAGAGGAATAGAGGGGAGAGCCAGAGCTCTCGGGCCCTTGTAGCACCATTGTGGACCTTCGCGTGGAT
Organism: Chloranthus sessilifolius; assembly: GCA_021018995.1. Classification (NCBI taxonomy): domain Eukaryota; kingdom Viridiplantae; phylum Streptophyta; class Magnoliopsida; order Chloranthales; family Chloranthaceae; genus Chloranthus; species Chloranthus sessilifolius. Next base: position 53,629,808 of record CM037592.1, on the reverse strand, counting down.
GTACTTTCGATGAACTTCTGGTAGCAAATGGGTTGAAGGATGGATTTGAACCTCTAAGGCTTGGTGACTAAAGGGTAAAAGAGGTAGGCTAAGGCTTTGATCTTGTCAAACCTAAGGGATTTATGATGGAAGATGGGTTGTGAAGGATGAACTTCAATTCTTGAATTTGTGTGGGTGAACGCTAAAATGGAAGAAGAGGGATCACTTAATCTTTTCTCTCTTTGGAAAATTTTTCAAGCCTTTAATCAAGGGGGGGTGGCTCTCTATTTATAGAAGAGGAGAGGATTAGTGAAGGGTTAAAGGAATAATTGGGTTAGCAATTAGGTAATGGAGATCTAAGGTTTTCTAGGTTTTCTAGGGCTTAGATAGGTGGGAATTGGGTTTCAATGGTAGATGATAGGATGGGGTTTTAAGTGGCAAAAGGATTAAAAAGAGGGCTAGTGGGGGTGCAACAGTCGTAACGAAATAAACCCCAATGGATGGGGTGGTCAACAAGTCAAACTCTAAATTCGAAATCTGACCAAATCCCCAAAAATAATTGTTCCTAAGCCTAGCGTGTGTATTAGACACACTAGGTAAATCTGTCAAAATTGGCCTTGCTTGTGTAATAAGCACGCTATGCAAATTTCTTGCCTTTTTGCCAGATTTTCAATCCGCCATAACTTTCGGTATACAATTTGGATTGAGGCAATTCTTAGCTCGTTGGAAAGCTGGGAACATCCTCTTTTTGGTGGGATAGGTCTTAGCTTCATTAGAGGTCTGTATAAACTTTGGCACTCCTCTTTGCAACAACTACCCGGGAGGGTTTAAAATGGTTTTGGGAGGGGTTCTATAGGTTAGGGTTGATTCCTAAGGGTCGGCGATAGGATTCCAAGTGTTTTGGTTAAGTTCTAAGTGTTCAAAAAGTGCTCTCAAAAGCTTGAAGGATACGCCCTTTTCGAAGTGTAAGTTAATCGGGCCTTGGGCCAAATTTGGGTGTCTACAGCTAGGATGAGAGGGCAAATTCAAAGTATAGGAGGGCTTCAAGGGAGCTCTAATGGAGGTTTCCAAGTGGAGAAGAAGATAGAAAATGATGAAATAGAGGGCGCCCCATAGGATTTTGGTTTTTGCAAGGGCAGTGGGAGACAAGGGCTGAAATTTTTTGCCATCTGTTACAAATTTACGTACCTAAGCCTCTCCACTTTTCAAAATATTCTCCCTCTCTCCTCTCTTCTCTCCTCCACACATCAACTCAACCTCTTGTCTTTAGTGGTATTCAAGATCCTTAACTTTTGTGATATTTCAAATTCTAATAAATCTTGTGGTGCATGCAAATAAGTGCATCTAACACCCTAGATTTCCCCAAGTAAAATAAATGGTGTAAGATGGGCCAAATCTTGGTCAAGTGAACCAAGGGCTAGGATTTGATAGAGATTTATAATATTATAATTTCTAATTACTAAAATTAAGTAATTTAATTTTAATTTCCCTTAGGCTTATTTAAATATTACAAGAGAGCCATTACTCAATTCAAAGCACAAACACTGAACCTAAATGTGAGTGCATCTAGTTTCCTTCAATTTTAAGTGTCAAGGTTTGACTCAACCCATCAAGCAATCCTGTGATCATTTTTAAAGTTTGATTCATTGGTGATGATCTCCTCATCACCACCAAGGCTCAAGTCCAATTCGAGTCAAACCTCCGGTCAAGGTCCGTCAAGAAGCAGTCTAGGCTGATTACAAGGCACAAGATATGGTGGATTTTTACTAAATTTCTAACACACCCATTCAAATAAATGGGGTGCCCTATGGGTGCCTCTAGGAATTGTTAATTTTCCATTAATCTAAGGTGGGTGCCTCACAAATTTGGGTGAACCTGGCCTCAGGCATTCACCTGGCTCAGTCATGTCTCATCAGATCACAATCAACAATTTGATCAACACAAAAATCGAGGGACAGGTGTTACATCCTCTCCTCCTTAAGGAGGATTCCGTCCTCATAATCAACACCATTAAATTGTTTAGGAAATACCTACGATTTCCATCAGCGTTTCGATTCCAGCGATAACGGCATCAGCCTATCAATCTTGTCTCGAAGGAGTGGTCGATCTATGACTTTTATTTATCGGGTCAAGTCGACTCAAAGAGGTCAATGTCAACCAATCAATTTATAACACTATTTATGGTGACATCAAACAATCTAATCTTACCTATCAAGCATATACTATACCAATACAAGCAAAAACCAATCTCATAATCTTGTTGTATCCAAATAATCAATCAAAAAAGGTAATACTAGAAAGCATCAAGAATATGTCAATCTATGCAACTGTGGATTTTTTACAATCCCGTCACGACGATGCGCTCGTTTTAATTATTTAGAGTCGCCGCCTGGAGCTTTTGGTGTCCCGGGAAATTCAAATCAAATTTAAAGAGCACCAAAGTGCCAAAAATTGACTCTGAATCCGGTCTACGCCAAAGGCTCTTGGGTAGGGGCTTCGATTATCGATTGGGAAGGTGTTAGGCACCCAATCAACCCACTTAATACGGTCTCTACTTATGGCAAAAAAAAAATAGAAAAGAAATGAAAAAGTCTTCCTCTTGCCCAAAGGGTCATAAAATCCTATTTATGCCCCTCCGTTCCTACCAAAAATTCGGCGGCGTAACGACACAAATGGGAGGATAGAAGAAGAATTGAGAAGGTAGAGGAATCGAGGGGAGAGCCGGAGCTCTCGGACCCTTGTTGCACCATTATGGAGCCTTGCATTGGCTTGCTTCAGTTAGCTTTTAAAGATTTGTATGGTGAGAAATGAGGTTTTAACTCCTACGGCTTGATAGCTAAGAGGTAGGGAGAGAGGGCTAGGGGTAAGCACACACCTAACCTAGAGCTTTTGGATGAAAGGCTAAGGTTTTTGGAAGGTTTTAAGAATATGGAATTTGTATGAAAATGGTGTACTAGAGGTGAGAGAGAAGGGATTCCTTAATCTCTTAATTGCAAATTTTTTCAAGCCTTTATAAAGGGAGGGGTGCCTCTCTATTTATAGGAAAAAGAGACATTAGGAGGGTGTTTAGAGGCTAACCTAGATTAGCAATTAGGTAATCTAGCCATCTAAGGTTTCCTAGGATTTTTGGAGCCTTGAAATATGTGAAGAGATGCTCCAATGGTGGATGATAGGGTGGGGCTTTAAACCACTGAAGGGGTTGCAAATATATAGTGAATGGGTATAACAGAACTAGTAAAATACACCCCAAAGATCAAGATGGTCAATAAGTCAAACCTTAATCTCAAATTTCAAGGTAAAAACTTACAGGTACTGTTCATAAGTCTGGCGCAACTATTAGTTACACCAAGCATATGTACAGTAAAACAGTGTTGTACAGTAGTTTTGGGAAGTTGACTGCCCACGGGGGGACCCACACATGTGTGGCCCAACTATTAGTTGCGTCAAGCCATTTCTAGGGAGAAATGGCTTGGCACAAGTAATACTTGTGCCAAATCCCAAAGGGGAGCTCCACATAATTTCATTTATACCCCTATGCTTCGGAACACAATATCTTCTCGCACATAGCTCCGATTGGGGTGATTCTTAGCTTGTTGGAAAGTTGAGGACTTCTACTTTTCAACGATATGAGATTCGATTGTAGTAAAAGATCACATCTAGTCCTAATGCACCACTCTTCATCCATTGCTTGAGAAAGCTAGGTTTAGGTCCGAAATGAATTCTAAGGGTCGGGATGGGTTTCTAAGTGTTCGAGAAGGTTCCTAAGGGATCTAGGGTGATTCCTAAGGGTTTGGAATGGCTCCTAAGGTTTCAAAAAGGTTCCTAAGGGTTTCATACATTCCATCAAAAGCTCAGAGATGTGCCTCTCTCGAAATGTGTCTCGATTGGGCTTTGGGCTAAATTTAGGTGTCTATAGATGCCCCTCTTTGGTATCCGATCACTAATAATCGAATGCCAAAGAAAAGAGACATCCGAAGAGGCCTAAGGATTACTAAAGGGTTTGCTGCATTCAGAACAAACTTCAAACATCAAACGGGTAACATGGTGAGAAAATGAAAGCCTTGTATGTCAGGAAAAATGGTCATTTCTCAAGGTAATCGGTCCCCAAGCGCTTAGCGATATTACTGGGTATAGCTGAGATGGAACAAGTTGAGAAAACCCAATAGCTGAGAAAAATAGTCACTTCTCGAGACGATTTAAAGGAGTTTGATGTTCAAGATTCATTCTGAATACAACAGCTTCGTAAGTAAGGAGGGTGATCAACCCACATTCAAAGATAGGCATAAAGTAAGTACGCAAGGTTCCACAGTTTGTGTCCAATCATATGAGGCATTGACTACCTCATCTGATTGGTCACGGGTGCCCCTACTTGAAGCAGGGTTCGAGGTCTCTGGGCAAACCGTTTGATCTCAAAGTTTATTTAGCATGACTATCCAAGCGGAACGAACAAATGTCGCAATGCTTTTTAGGAGTATGTGCTTCCTTTCCAATGTGCCCCAGATCATCATGACCCAGAGCATCTAACCTCAAATGACATTGAACAGATCTGGCCAAAATCGGGTGCCCACCGAAGGGGACACCTAATCCTGGTCTCTGCCAATAATGATCTTACAAATCATTTAGCTATGTATAAACATGCACCCATTAGGGGCGATAAGCAACAAAAGGCGATGGAAGTCTTGACCCATATCCCATCTGAGTATAATTTATGAGAATAAATGACCATCCTATGGATACCCAGATGCATGGCGTACACTTTATAGGAATACCGTGCCAATACAGGCTTTAAGCCTGCGAAAATAAGGTAAATGAACCCTTCTGTATGCATGTTTGCACATAGTTGATTGATGTGTAGTTTCATTTTTAACAAGTTGGTCTCAACCAACGATTGATCTTTTTCTAAGAAATTTGAAGCTTAGGACACTAAAGTTCACATGAATCCAAAGACATAGCGTTAGCTCGAAGATTTAGCAGTGGAATCATCCTGATTGAAATATTGACTGTTTGATTGGGATTGATAGAGTTGCTCCTACTTTGAAGTAGGATCCAAAAATCCAAGGCGAACCTTAGACTTAGGATATTGATATAGCACAGTCGTGTTGCTGGTAAAATATTGTCATTTTACCGCATTTGGAACACGCATGTGCGTAGCTCTACGTCCAATTATATGAGGCATAGACTGCCTTATTTAATTGGTCATGGGTGTCCTTGCTTGAAGCAAGGTTCGAGGTCTTTGGGCAAACCCATTAGTCACAACATTTATTTAGCACTACCCTAACGGAGCGAATAGATGTCACAACGCTTTTTGGGAGTACGTGCCATTTTTTTTTGCAAAACACATATTTTTTATTGTTTTAAATGGAAAATTTCTTTTTTGTGTTTATCAATTTATGTGAGTTTTGGATTTATCATTTTATGTGATTTTTATCTTTTAAGTTATCATTTTATGCGATTTTTTTGGTTTTAAAGCTATCATTTTATGTGATTTTTTGGTTTTTCAAAACTATTATTTTATGTGATTTTTTGGTTTTTCAAACTCTATTATTTTATATGATTTTTGTTTTTTTCAAAACTATTATTTTATGTGATTTTTGTTTTTTTCAAAAACTATTATTTTATGTGAATTATTCTATCGTTTTAGGTGACTTATTTTTGGCTTTTTATGTGGGACTTTTTTCATCATTTTTTTGACTTTTTCATGTTTTCTATGTAGGATCGGGATGCGTATTGATCATGATCCATTTTACTCTAGCACGGCTTCCCGGGCAAGCCGAATGAGGATCGACATACCGCTTGGGAGCATGTGCATCTGTCGGGAGTAACAAAACAAAGAGATGGGGGGTATCGGGCTATGCCTGTGACCCGCATTAGGCCCAAAACCCGGCCTATAAGTGGCTGGCGCAACTAATAGTTGCGCCAAGCCAAATGGGGGCTCAAAATAGCAATAGTTGCGTCAGGCATGGCTGGGGTTTGAATTTAAAGCGCCCGAGTTCGAGCAGCAAGGGTATATTTTCGAAAAAAATTTCTCCCCCTCTCTTCAAACCGAAAACCGGCCTCCCCTAGGGTTCGTTTACATCACCTCTACACGTGCCTCATTGCTAGCATTTGCTTGCGCCGATTGATTGTCCACACCACGCTAGATCAAAGACCCCTCATCAAAGACCCCTCTTTCTTCAAAGGTAACCATTTGAAACCTATTTTCTTTTATTTTTCTTACTTTTTCTTGCAAATATGATCATGATCTTGCATTCTTAGATAATAAATGGTTCATTTTCATTGTAAACATATTTTTTGATGATGTGTTGATAATTTTTTATGAATGATGCCCTAGTTTTGTTGTTTTATGGGTTTTGTTAATGCATTATATATATATATATATATATATATATATATATATATATATATATATATATTTGTGTCGTTTTTATTTATGCATATAGAAAATACTCTATTTTAGGTTTTTATTTTTGTTTTCATTTTTGAATATAAAGCAAGGATTTTTTGTCTTTATTTTTGAAAATTAATTAGGGAAAGGGGATTTTTGGTTTCTATTTTTTGAAAATTAATTAAGGAAAATGATTTTTGATTTCTATTTTTCAAAAATTAATTAAGGAAAAGGATTTTATTTTTGGTTTTTGTTGTTTGAGAACTAAGGCATTGATTTATTTTTTTGTTGGTTTTTTATTTTATAAAAGAAGGGATTTTTTTAGTTTTAGTTTTTTGTTTTTATATGCATAGAGGAAGGATTTTTTCTTGGATCTGATTTTATGGACATAAAAGGAGGGATTGTTTTTTGTTTTAGTTTTTGTTTTTATAAACATAGAGGAAAGATTTTTTCTTGGTTTTTGATTTTATGGACATAAAAGGAGGGATTTTTTCTTTTAGCTTTTGTTTTTATAAACATAAATGAAGGATGTTTTTTTTTGGTTTTAGAAGCATGAAGAAAGGATTTTTTTGTTTTTAACTTGGTTTATTTTTAGAGATAGAAAGGGGAAATTTTTTTTATTTTTATTTATTTTTGTAGATAAAAAAGGAAGGGATTTTTTCTTTTCATCTAATTAAAAAGGATTTTTTTTTGTGTATGTATATTTTTATTTTTGAAAATAAAAGAAAGGGATGAGCATACTTACCTTCCCTTATCTTGTAGCAAAAAAGGATCCTTTATCACTGATCTGCTCTGACATGACTTCTCGCTTTTGCCTCAAAATGTCTGGTGATGAAGAGTACGTGCCTGAGGAGGGGCCCGATGTGGTTTATGGTCTGCGTGGGGAGCAATTCTTTGTGGTAGAACGCAAGGCAGGTCCCTGGCTTGAGATGCAGGGCGAGGCCGCCCGAGTCGGCCTTCTCCACCAGCAATATATCCATATCTCCAACTTTGGATAGCCGGAAAGGTAAGAGATGAGTTTAGTTTTTCTTTTTTTGTGCGGCTTTGCTTTATTTCCATGACTTGATGCATTTTTCTCTCTTGACACAGGACTTGCCCCGCATCGTATTCCGAGGGGGCTGGCTGGACTTCCATGACTCCTACCGCTACATCCCCCCATGGTGAAGTCTTTGCTTGAGTAGGCAAGTTTCGAGGAGTTCTTGTCCTGCACCCCTATGAGGGCCGACGCCGCATACTTGAGAGCATTGATAGAGAGGTTTCGCCCGAAGACCATGTCTTCCCACATGGTCTATGTTGAGATGACCCTGACGCCCGTGGATTGGGCGATGATTACCAACATCTGGATAGGGGGGTTCCGATCACCAACCTCGTGGTACGAATAGAGATGATATTTTCAAATTGATAGGGGATTACCCCCCTCGTGGAAGTTTACATGGTATCGAGGTCAAGATGACCTATCTATCTGAGCTCTATGGGACCGGTGAGTTGGTAGATCTGAGCCAACCAGATTTGGAGCTTTATATTGAGCCCGAGCAGGCGATCGTCATGGCCCGTATCACGCTTCTACTCCTGTTGGGAAAAACCATCTTTACAAACACAAGCGGTGGATGAGTTAGCTTGGCACTGCTGAACATTATGGATAACTGGCTCAACATCCATAGATACGATTGGGGCGGGGCCGGATATGTGATGTTGATGTATAGCGTGGCCCAAGTATCTATCGAGATTTGAAGTCCATCGTTGGTTTCTAGCTGGCCCTGGAGGTAATCTCTAACTCCTTTGCCTTTATCCATTTATTTGGATGCTTATTACATGATACTGACTTATCGTTTATGCACTGCTCTCCTTATGCATGGGGGTACCTTCACTTTTAGCCCGGACACCCACTTCTCCACTCTGAGGTATACACCTATACCCTCCTTAGCAATTGAAACAAATTTTAACACTGCGATGTGGGCATGAAGCATTTGGAGATGGGCCTAAGGTCCTAACTTGATCTGATGATCCCTGAGCAGGTAAAGCCTTTTCTCCTCTTTTTATTTCAGTTCAGAAATTCTCCTTTGTTATTATACTACATTTTTTACTGATTGGCCACCTCTTGACTTGGACAGATCAATTATGACCCATACTCTGAATTCTGGGACCAAGCTGTCGTAGGTCCATCGCGCCTTTTTAACAACCGTTGCGTTGTCTTCTTCTACGAGGCGTGGGCCAGGGCCTACTATCTGGGGGAGCAGGTAGTTCACCAGTATCAGGGCTATCCCTCCATACCCATGGATCCTCCTGCAGACATTTTGGACCCCGTGGGTAGTATTGAGGATCTCACTACGGCCTTCCTCCATAATGGGAACCCCATTAATGCCCTTCTCGTGCCCGGGGACTATCGGCTATGGTATGAGTCTCTATCGTATCAGTTCATCCTGCCGCACTTTGTCCCTAGTGTCAACTTCCTTGCTTTTGGTGACCGCGCACCCAGGTAATCCTCCTTTCTCTTTCAGATTAGTCCCCCTTTGGGTTTCAATTCAGCTTTGGTTCCTACTGAGTGAATCTCTATTTTATGCACAGTTTATCCAAGGGGATGACTCCGATTATGAAGATGGAGTGGTGGCGGGTACTGCGAGTTCTTCAGAGGTGGGCCCCTCAGATGCTGTCCCTTTCGGTGAGGGTCCCTCAGGTGAGGGTTCTTCAGGTGCTGGTCCATCGGGTACTTCTCATGTGGGTGCCCTTGGTGGTGCTCCTGTTGTGGTCTTCAGACGCCTCGACAAAAGTTTTCTCTCAAGTCTATGTGCTGACGTAGATAAGTAGGCACGCATCTCAGCTGAAGTGGTTCGGGCTCCTCCTCCTATGGTGGTTCCGGGGGTAAGACTCTTTTGATCATTCCTTCTTGGTTTCAGCTCTTTTGATAAATACCCGTGTTTGCTAACCAACCCTATAACTGGCATCTTTCCTTTCTGAATGTAGAATTTCAAGTTGGCCATGGACCAAGCCGAGTATTATCATCACATCACAGAGCTCCAAGACGTGGAGGCAGTGAGTATCTTGCTGCTCAATCTTTCCCACTGTTCTTCCATCCTTGTCTTTCAATTTGTTCCTGATTTGTGACCTTGGCTATGATTTGCAGCGGGCACATGAAAAGGAATCGCGCTCTCTACTTAATCGGCTTTCACAGGTGTGGTCACGAGTAGGAGATCTGTGGACCTTCTAAAGCTCCTCGCGTCAGCGAAAGAAGTAGAAGGGCGCCGACAAGGACTAAGCCTTGTTCCTGCATTTTGAATAATTTAAACATTTTGGGATAATTTTTATTGGGATTTTGGAAAGTTTGTAACAGATAATTGTGGCACTTCTTTGGATAATTTCTGCTTGGACATGTTTAGTGCTTTTTCTTTGATTGCATGCTATGTTTCCCTTGCATTATCTGATTGCTTGCAGGATGGTTTTGATGATTGCTCACAAAAATGGCTCTTGAGGTCGCATGCCTTGGTGCGGGTTTCTCCCTGCACAAACGTCAAATGATTTCAATGTTAGGTGCCCTTTAATTTTTATGCTTGTGAATGTTTTTTAAGACATAGAACAGGTGAACAGGCTAACTGGCTAAGGAGGCCAGCCAAGGCCCTCAAAAATCCCCTAAAAAGCTCCAAAAAAGGCATAGAAGGGGGCCAGATTGACCTGGCGCAACTATTACATGCGCCAGGCTAATCTTGGGGCTGATTTGTACTGCAACTATTAGTTACACCAGGTTTAGCTTGGGAGAAATTTGCACTGACGCAACTATTAGTTGCACCAGGCTTAGCCTGGGGAAATTTACACTGGCACAACTATTGGTTGCGCTAGTTTTAGCCTTGGGGCAGTGGGCCCTTTATATGCCCAAGAAAGGCAGTTTTCTCTCCCCTTCCTCTTTGACTTGGCTTTTTTTGCTGATTTTTCCTCCTTGCTTTCCCAAGGGTGGGTCCATCGATATATATTGAATTTGATATTTTTGAAAGATCTTTGTATGTCTATGGACCCGCTTTCCAACCATCCTTTACATGGAGGGCTCAGAACTAATTTACTCCTTTCTTTTGGCTTGGGGCTCAATTTTCTAAAAAGTTAGCTTGGAAGCTTGAATGAGAGAGAGCTCGTTGATCTGGAGAGGCTTGAACTATCCCGCGTATCCATCCTTCTTGAAGTTCCTCCAGGGTGGGACCTACTTCATGCGGCGATCTCGTTTTGGGATACAAATGCCCATGTGTCCGATTTGAAGCTCCACAGAGGCCTCGCAAGAGTCACGCCAAAGTCGGGTTATTCTAAATCCGATCACCTTACCCTAGGTTTGAAGAAATTTGAGTGTGAGAAAAGTCTCATTGGGGGGCCCACAAGGTGTTCGATCAAATTCCTTAAAGAACTTTTCGGTGACGAAAGTCTTCGAAAATTGCCGGTTAGGAATATCTTTAATGTGAAAACCTTTTCTCTCAGTCTCATCTCGAAAGTCCTTTTCTTTACTGGGGGAGAAAGCTTCTCTTTGGCTCTTTGCGATATTTTGATCGAGTTGGTAGAGGGCCGATCAGTGATGCACTTGGTCCTTGCCAAACTATACTGATGCCTTGATGCATTCGCTTTGAGTAAGGTGGAGAGCCTCAGGGAATGTCCTTTCCTGCTCTAGGTCTGGATAGGTGAGCATCTCACTATCTTGGGACCCATGCCACACTTTTACATCGCCCGAGGTGAGGCAGTTCGATGCTTTCTGGGTAGGTGTCACTTGATTCTGTAGGGTGATTTGTCAGCTTTGAAGCATTCGCTGATTGATGTAGAGCTGATATGGGGACTTCCTTGGTTGGATTGGACCTTCCCATTAGTTCACTCCAGAGACCATAAGGGCATCACCCTCCTAAGATTGACTGGCAGGCACCTTCTACTTCCCATTCCGGGTGTTGCGTCAGTTTGACTGCTCTCAGTAAGGGCCCTGTGAGGCAAAACCCCCTTTATGTGATTTGATCTTTTCTAGGGTGTCCTCTGGGGACGTGGATCGGATTGCTGCCCTCTGAGAGACACGTCAATCGCCTCTGATGTGTGATATGGAGTAGGGAGATTCAGTTCAGTCTTCCCCCAAGTACGAGGCTTGGCTATCAGTTGAGCTGCCTGTTGCTGATCATCTGGATCAGATATAGAGTATTGATATGGGAGGCCCTTGGCCGAAGAAGGAGACGACGTTTCAAGCTCGCATTAAGTTGTTGACCGATGAGAAGGGGGTCCTGCAAGAGATTTCGGCATAAGAGAAAGTTAGAGCAGGGGTAGCAGTGATTAGAGCTGGCATAGTTGAGAGCGAGGTCCTTTGTCTGGAAGGATCCTTGAATATTGCTCATGGGGCTACTGATGCCTCTCAGAAGAGGTACAAGAGCCTCCATGGCCGTTGGCTGATTGAGCAGAATGTCCGAGAGGATGGTTTTCGCGCTGAGATTAGTACCTTGAAGCGTGAGCTGGGCCGTTGATTCCCTCCTGCACATATCTTTTTGTATAGATCAGATACACAGAAAAGGGGCGTAAGAAACCCCTTTACAGAAACACACTTTTTGGTATACATATTTTCTTTATGTTTTTTTTTTTTTTGCTTTTATAAAGAAGGAAAGGAAGAAAGCTAGACATCACACCGACTATTTTTTGGGATGTGCTGTAAACGATACAGTTGTAAAAGGAAAATCTATTATATTTACAAAGACTTTTCTTCTCTTCTTTTTTTTGTTGTTCTTTCTGATTAATGGGTCCCTTGTTGGAATGTGAACAGCCTGAGCATGGAAATTGAAAAGGGAAATCATTATCTTAATTAAAAAGGGCTTCCCTGCCCAGGTGCACAGATGGTGGGCATGAAAGTGGAAAAGGGAAATTATTATTTTTAACAAAAGGGGCCTTCCACCCTATCCTTTATTCTCTTTTTGTTTGGTTTGATGCCTCAATCACGGGGTGACATCTCGGGTCCCCTTTTGAGCATGGTCACACCCCTTCTAAGTGGTCGGATCTGGGTGAGTTTCAGCATCTTTACCAGGACCGGAACGTCAATCCCTTTGGATTGATTCAAACCTTTCTCCCTACCTTGGGTCATGCGTTCGACAACGCAGTTTCACAAAGACAATTCTAGTCAGGGCCCGATTTGAGCTAACATGAGCGGCCTAGTCGAAAAAGGGATATCAGGGAGAGTAACCAAAAGGGCTCCTCAAACATCAATCTTATCAATCAATTCAAACGTTTCTTTTTATTCATTTTTTTCTTTTTCTTTCTTTTACTTGCAATGCCCAAGGTGGGTCCGTCGTGCCCGTTTTCGCCCTCTTTTTACCCATGGCGCCCTTTCGAGTTTTCACCACACCCATGGTTTAGCTCTCTTACCCCAAGCGCCCTTTCAGGTTTTCACCTGGTCCGCACAAACTAGCTGCATAGCGCCCTTTCAGGTTTTCCCCACATCCATCTTGCTTTGAGCTTGTATTTTTGTTTTATGTTTCTTTTTTTATTTCTTTCATTTTTTTCCAAATCCACGACATAGATGTCGATTCTGTCATAGCTGGCTAGACGGGGTTCTGATGTCGTCTCACAACTCGGCTTGTGTTGACTTAACAGATATTATGACTGCTTGTGAACCTAAAAAGAGGGCTTTCTTCAGGGGGTAGCTTGGCCATGGGTTAGGTTAGGATTTGAAGGTATGCTGGGCTAAGAAGGTTTTCTTGACGCGGTTTCAATTTTTCACAGCATACTTTCTTCCTTAGGGGATTATACTGTACATGCCCCATATATTTTTTCTTTTCTTTTTTCTTTATTTTATTTTAGACAATCTCTTTTTGAGGTTTTGTTTTTTCGATTTTTTTTTTTTATATGTACACACTTTTCTTTTTTAGGGAAGGGGTTTATTGAAAGAAAGGCCCAAGCTCAAATGAGGTAGAAAAGGATATCATCATTTTTAGGGATGCTTTTTAGCTACTGCGTTTGGAACAATGGCCTCTTTTGGGTGGTTCTTAAGCAGTCACGTATCTATTTCACCAATTCGTACCTTATCGCGATAGACTAAGAGTAGAATCATCGGACATATCCAGCATTGATGGGCTTAGGAAAATGATCTCCATCCATGGTGGCAAGGTGGATGGCATATCCCGACAATACATCTTGGACAATGTAAGGTCCCTCCCAGTTCAGCTTGAATTTCCCTCTCGGATTGGCGTGGAGGGATGGGAAGATATTCTTCAGCATAGTGTCTCCCACCTTCAGATCTCGACTACAGACATGTTTATTATAAGCGCGTGCGATTCACCCTTGGTAAACTTGAGTATGACACAAGGCTAGGAGTCTTTTCTCGTCTAATAAGTGTAATTGTTCAAAGCGGGATCTCTCTCCCTGCCTCAGGTAAGCCCGATTCCATGAGGATTTGGAGTGACGGTACTTCAACCTCTATTGGTAAGATGACCTTGATTTCATACACAAGGGAGAATAGTATTGCCCTTGTAGCAGTATAAATCGACGTTCTGTAAGCCAATAAAGCAAATGACAGTATATCGCTCCAATCTCGGTAGGTGACAACCTTTTTATCGAGGATATGGATGACTGTCTTGTTCGCAGTTTCCACGACTCCATTAGTTTGAGGCTGATAAGGGGACGAGCGATGGTGCTTAATCTTGTACTGCAAGCAGAAGGCTCGGATGCACTTATTCGCAAAGTTTATACTATTATCCATGATGATATCTTTGGGTACTCCAAATCGGCATATAATATTACTCTTAAGAAACTTCTCGACATGACTGGCCGTGATGTTGGCATATGACGCCGCTTCTACCCACTTTATGAAGTATTCAATGGCGACGAGGATGAACCGATGCCTGTTTGATGCTTTCAAGTTAATCATTCCTACTACGTCAAGACCTCAGGTAGCAAATGACCAAGGAGTGGTCATACAATGAAGATCGATGGCATGAGCATGTATCAGATTGGAGTGTTCCTAACACTTGTAGCATTTCTGAACATGTTTGCAGCAATCCGATTTCATAGTGGTCCAAAAGTATCCCTATCGTTGAATTTTTTTAGCGAGCATGTGATCACTAATGTGGGCTCCGCATACTCCCTCATGGATCTCTTTCATGATATTGATCACCTCACCTTCTGTAAGGCATCTGAGTAAGATATTGTTGTACAATCTCTTGTAAAAGCATTCCTCACAAATGACGTAGCCAGTCGCTAAACGTTGGATGGTTCGCTGGTCCGTCTTGGACGTACCCTCAAGGAAAGTTAGAGTCTCAACGAAATTCTTGATATCTGAGAACCAAGGTGGCTCATCATCAGGCTTTGTAGGTTCCTCAATCTAGAGGCAGAAGGCCAATTCATTCCTTTGCTCGATCATGATCGACTTCATCTCAGCGCCATACGAGATTTCTATCATTGATGCTAAAGTTGTTAGCGCATCGACAAAGCTATTCCTTATCTGGGGGACATATGAGAATGTCACGTCCTTAAAACAAACTATCAGATCCTTGAGGTGCTCATGGTAAGGGATCAATTTCTCATCTTTCATCTTCCAATCTCCATTCATCTGGCATATAATTATTATGAGTCATCAAACACTCGGAGGTGAGTTATGTTCAAATCGAGAGCCGCCTGCAAACCGGCAACACAAGCTTCTTATTCGGCCATATTGTTAGTTCAAGGGAAGTTGAGCTTGATAGAGACTGGTATGTGGGATCCATTTGGTGAAATCAGAATGGCACCAACTTCCTGACCTTAGGCATTTGCTGCCCCATCAAAGTACATTACCCATGATTCTTCTGCTTCTTCAGTATCATCCTCTGTCATGAACAGGATGTCCTCATTGGGGAACTCAGTTCTCAAGGGTTCATAATCTAGCAAAGGATTATCGGAAAGATGATCGACGAGTGCCTGCCCCTTAATGATTTTTAAGTGGCATACGTGATGTCAAACTCAGAGAATAAAAGCTGCCAACGTGCAGTTCGTCCAGTGAGAGCCAGTTTCTCGAACAGGTACTTCAACGGGTCCATTCAGGCTAGAGTAGAATGGATTGGGATAGCAGGTAGTGGCGGAGCCTCTGAGTAGCCCATACAAGATCTAGGCATGATTTCTCCATTTGAGAATAGTGAGTCTCATAATTAGTAAACTTCTTGCTCAGGTAGTAGATGGCCTACTCTCTTCTTCCCGTCTTGTCATGCTGCCCTAAGACACATCCCATCGAGGCTTCCGTCGTGGAGAGATACATCAAGAGTGGTCTCCCCGGCTCGGGTGGTACCAAAACAGGTGGGTTAAGGAGGTAGCTTTTGATTTTATTGAACACTGCCTGACAATCATAGCTCCATTCAACGGGTGAGTTCTTCCGAAGTAGCTTGAAGATCGGTGTGTAGATTAGGGTTAGCTGTGTAATGAACCGACTGATATATTGAATTCTGCCCAAGAACCGTCTAACCTCTTTCTTAGTAGATGGTGGCAGAATTTTCGTGATGGCTTTCACCTTGACTGGGTCAACCTCGATCCCTCTCCTGCTGATGATGAATCCCAACAGTTTTTCAGACATAGCACCAAATATGCACTTCTGTGGATTCAGGCGTAGTCTATACTTTCTCAACGTCTCAAACAACTTCTGAGGGTTTATCAAGTGATTGCTTCACTTCGGTGACTTGGCTATCATATCATCAACATACACCTCAATCTCTCGATGCATAATGTCTTAGAATAGTGCCATCATTGCTCTTTGGTACGTTGCATCGGCATTCTTCAGCCAAAATGGCATGGCTCGATAGCAAAAGGTCCCCCAAGGGGTGATAAATGTCGTCTTCTCTTGGTCTACCTCTGCCATCTTAATCTGATTATATCCTAAGAATTCATCCATAAAAGAAAGCATCCCGTGCTAGGCAGTGTTATCGACCAAGATGTCGCTGTGGGGCAATGGGAAATCGTCCTTCGGGCTCACCTTGTTCAAATTTCTAAAATCAATGCACATGCATACTTTTTTGTCCTTCTTTGGCACATGCACAATATTGTCTAGCCACTGCGGGTACTTAGATACCATGAGGAATCTTGTGTCATACTGCTTGATGACCTCATCTTTGACTTTCAACATCCACTCGAGTCAAAGACATCTCAACTTCTGCTTAATCGGCTTCATATCAAGGTAGAGAGGTAACTCATGTTCGACCAAATCTGTGTCCAAACCAGGCATGTCCTCATACGACTAGGCAAAAATGTCTTGGTATGACTGCAAGAAATTGATCATGCTTTTTCTTTCTTCGGGAGACAGTGATGTTTCGATTTTGGTAATTCGGGGAATCTCCTCAGTCCCTAAATTGATATCTTTCGTTTCTTCGACAAAGGAGGTAGGGCCATGCGCAAATTTGACAAACCAGTTAAGGAGCTCATTGGAGAGCTCCTCCAAAGGGATATCCCCATCCAGACTCGTAACTCCTACCTCTTCTTGTATCTCTATAGGAAAGGGGTTGATTTTATGTGGGACGGGTATTTCAATTAAGGCATATTTTTGTGGGAGTTTATTTGGAATTTTAAATGACAATGTTTTTGGACTTTGTATTTTTTCAGTGTTTTTGGGATTTTTGTTTTCTTCGGAGATGGACCCTTGGCAGCACGAGTCTGCGTATATACAAGGTATTGCCTGCTAAGGGCTTATCTCACTTTTTATAGGTTATTTGTTTTTGGGAAACGGGTGCCGAATTTTAAGCCACTCCCTGCTTCCAGGGTTTGGGGCAAAGATTCCCAGCTGCGTACATGAGAGGGCTTGGAGGGAGGGTGCTGACTGATATGGCTCTTCGGAGTCAGCCTCCATCATATTGATCCCTAATTCGTCTGAGATTATGTCCTCAAACATTAATACCATTTTGTGGTGATTTACCACAGGGGGAGTTTGTTCAGGTATTGACCGTCGTTCCTCAAAGATAGATAACGCGGCCAAGTCTATCTCTAGGCTGGGAAGGGTGATGTGGGGATTGGTGGGGTGAACTGGTTAACCAAATTTTGGGTCAATTGGGTTACCCCATTTTGGTCGATCTTTACAATCTCAATACTCACAAATGAATTTCTGATATGAGGCCTGGGACGGGATTTTTCCTCTATGTGAATCCCTCTAGCTCTCACGGCTGTCGTCGCACAGGCTTTTTCCTTAGCCTCTCTATAATGACCCTAAAACTCTGAACGAAACTCGACTACTTTGATATTCATGCCTGGCACAGAAATCAAGACAAATTTAAATTTAAAAAATTAGATTATTAATATAAAGATTAATAATCCGTGAGCGTGTGATGTGATATGTCACTTATGACATATCAACACCCTAGCGAAAGAACTTGAAATGGAAATATCTGAGATATTTCCAGTTTGAATAGCTTATGAGGGAAGGGAGAGGATTAGGATACTGTTAATCACTAAAAAGTACCACTTTTCACCTCTTAACCTAGCCTTTGCTGGACCTTGAAGCTCACTAATAACTCCTTTTTAGCTTGTTTTGTAGTTAAGAATAAAATGTGCAGCTTAACACAAAGTTATGCTTTTGGTGCTAAGAAGAGAGAGAATTCAAACCAAAGATGACAGCTGAACTAGAAAGTGATGGAACACCATGGTGGTACACACGTTGGTGACTACTTTGGATGTCATAACATACCAAAGAAGTTCAGCAGATGAAAGATGTTTGGATGAGAGTAGAGGAAGTGGCACAACAGCATGTGCACTGCAGTAGAGGATCCAACGCCTTATCTCGCACAACTGAGGTGCAACCTCATGAAGTTCAAATCACTGGCAAAGTCCGCTCACGCAGTGGTCGCACTGTTCAGCTGAGAGAAAGTTCTTAAAGACCTTGCAAGGATCTCGCGCCTTAAACCTTCAGAAACATTGTTTGCGTAGCTCTCGCAGAGATCAAGCCTTAAAGCAACCACGCGTAGCAACTCGTGAGTCTAACATGCACAAGGAAACCAAAGCTAACTCGCGAAGTTCTCACGTGGCTCTGGAAGAGAGAGATGCCCAGAAGTTCTCTTAAGTAGATCTCGCACAGCTCTCGCGTGCATAGAAGCTTAACCCTGAACCAAGTGAGATGTAAAGTCTATTTGCGCGAGTACCTCACGACTGGAGTTTCTGAAGCTCTTCTGTGTGAGTGCATTCAAAGCCAAAGCAACTGCGTGATCACTCGAAGTCCTTCTGCGTGAGATAGTAGCATTCAAAGCTAAACTCTATCCCGCGAAGACTCTACAAGCTGTGTGACAAAAATGATGCCCAGAAGCCAATCTCGTGAAGCTCTGGCTCTCCACTTCTCAACCCTAACTCAAGGACCTTTTCGAGATTTCCCCAGGTCTAGGGCACACATTCTGAGGCATGGATTCTGATGCATGCTTTCTAAGGCATCCAAGAGTTGTAACAGTGACACATCTACTTGAAAGAATTAGGGTTTCACTCTTATCTTAGCCACAACATTGGGACTAAGCATATAAGTTGCACTTGTAACTTAGCAAATCATCATTCTCCTTCTCCTTCAACCTCTGGTGACTGAGAGCTCGAGCAGGCTAGGGTTAGGGTTAGGGTTTGATCACCTCTTTTTCCATTTTTTTCTTCTTTCTTAGCTCAGCACTTGTTGGCTAAACCTTTCGTAAGTATTTATGTATAGTTTTATTTAAGTTTCGTAATAGTTCAGTAAACATTGGGATTCGGTGTTGAGCTGTTGTGCACAAGGCTGCTTCCTTGAGGGATTTCCTTGTTAATGACACCAGATCACTGGAATCTTTGTTTGAAAGCTTACTCAATCCATTATTTTCCTATTTATCCACAGTTCTGTTCAGGCTATAGCATACATTTAGGATTTGAGCTTATTGAAAGGCCCATGGAAGCTTGAGCATGATGCCCTGGGACCATGGTGAAAGTCAGTAGTT
Organism: Chloranthus sessilifolius; assembly: GCA_021018995.1. Lineage (NCBI taxonomy): Eukaryota > Viridiplantae > Streptophyta > Magnoliopsida > Chloranthales > Chloranthaceae > Chloranthus > Chloranthus sessilifolius. The sequence goes on along the minus strand of CM037592.1, from coordinate 53,610,569 downwards.
TTTATACTCTATTTTTGTATCTGTGGGTAAGGGAACCTCTGTGGATAGCCTGCGACCATTTGAGTGGATACACTATAGCCCTAGGGCAAACTTGGTCACAGATCTGAGATGGATTCTTCTTCTCTGCACTTGGACTTGTAGCGTAGTGAGAGATTGTGCAGGAATAGACTCCCCTTTGTTTTACTTGACTGCTATTAGATGTCAGATCTAGCTTCTCTGTAGTGATTACAGACTGGGAGGCTGAGTCATTGCAGGCCTTTTATAGCAATGATCAACTGTGCTTAGATCCTTATTCAACCTGTTGCTGGTCCTTTGTGTGGGCATCAATGTGCCGCTAGCCTTGACAATACACATAGGGCTTTATGGGTTGGAACTCCTATGAATGTCAGCCAGATCTATGCACAGACTGGGGAGCTTGTAGCCTGACAAACATAGTGTCTGCAATAAAAAGTATTCATGGCCTGATTTGATCCATTGGATGAGGTTTGATCAGCTTACACCTCTGGATTAGATTAGCAACTTCTGGCTTGACCAATGGGATTTGACAGACTCTATAGGATAGACTGTGGCCATTTGAGTGGACAAACTATAGCCTTAAGAGAACCCCAAATGGCATGGGTTAAGTTGGATATTTCCACCTTTTTGAGGTTAGTAATAACACCTTGGCAAGGACTTGCTGCAGAGAGAGACCTAAATCTGAGTTACATAACTAAATGAACCTATAACCTAAGCTGCTTATTTCTCACCCTTTTATCATTATTTTAACACACACCATCCCCTTCTTTATAACCCTTTCTTAGGATATGACTGCACTTCATTTCTTTCTTTAGGTAATTTAGTGTAGGTGTGACACCCAACTCCCTTTCTTTAGGATTGCCAGATCTGTAGTCAGATCTAGAGGCCTACTATTATAGCTCATTTTGGGTTCTAGATCAACTTCTCTGTGGGACAAACTCTTACTTATCAAAATTTGCTACAATAGCCCTGGATCTTGCAGGCTTAGGATTACCTTAGTTGTGCTGTTTTCATCTTTTATTTTGCTTTACATTGTTCTTATTATTTGTTCTCACCATACAATAAGCAAGCATACTTGTAAATAAAAAAAATCCGACAATAGATACAAATATCTTATCTTCTTCTTCTTGCTTCTTGTTAATCCATAGCTAAGGAGTTTAGATTGTTAAGTCATTACTCTGAGAAACCACAGTTAGAAGAAACCTAAGTTAGTGATAGCTTGATATAGGAGTGCGAAATCAACGTCAATACGTTGCGTTTATTCTGAGGAGAGATTATCATCTCTGTGTGTTGACGCAGAGCCGCGCATCTGCTCTTCGGATCGTAGATGGTGATAAATTCCTGATTTTGGATCCGAAACCCTCTTTGGATCTCATTTGCCGAAGACTCGAGAAGCAACCTTCGAAAGAAGTGAGTTATTATGGGTTTTATGTGGGTTTGAATGTCAAGAATCGGCATTTATGGGTGTGTAAATGATTCATGGGGAATCATGGGTTTTAGGGTTGAAAAGGGTTATGATTCAACAACCCCATTAATGACAACTTGACTGTCATATCCGATCGATCAATTTAATTAATTGATCGATCAATATATAGTCCGATCGATCGAATTTGAGTTTTAATTAATCGATATGTTTTTGAAATAGAAGGGTAATGTTTCTGAGAAGTTTAGGCCCGATATGCTCAATCGATCAAATTAGTGTTTTGATCGATCGAATTTGGCACTGATCGATCAGAAAATGAAGTGACCGATCAAGTGTGAACTGATCGATCAATTGAGAATTGATTGATCGAATGATAAGATTGATCGATCAAATCGGGGATTTGATCGATTGAATTTTATAAATAGACTATAGAACAGGAAACCTATTTTTCTGAATTTCTAACCTTTCAAAATTCGATCAATCAAGCATAGGGATTGATCAATCAAACTGAGGATTCGATCGATCAATTATGGGATTGATCAATCAAAATTTCCTCTATTTTATAGGTGTGGAAGGTTGGTTTTTGATCGATCAAGCATGGAATTGATCAATCAAACTATGAATCTGATTGACCAAACATAGAGTTGATGGAACAGAGTCCCTCTTATCTGTCTGCTTAGGAGAGAGGCATTCGATCAATCAAGAATGGAATTGATCGATCAAACTATGAATCTTTTCGATCAAACATAGAGTTGACCGATCAGATTCCCTCTTATCTGTCTGCTTAGGAGTGAGGCATTCGATCGATCAAATGATGAGTTGATCGATCAGATGTGAATCCGATTGATCAAACACAGAGATTGATCGATCGAATTCCGTGTGTTTGCTTGTTTTGGTTTTCTGGGAAAAATACTACTGGGCAATGTGCTAAATTATATCCTGTCACTTCTGACACTTAGTATACTATACGCGTGGTCTAGGTCAAGATCAAGACATCTTAGAAAGGTTTGAATTTGCTTAGAAAGACTTGATCTGAGGTAGGGGAAATTCAACTTAACTTGTATATGATTTTGACTACATGTTTTCTCAGTATCTGTATCTGATTCCCATCTTTTAAAAGATGCCTTGCATATGACGAAAGTTCTATTATCTGATTCTGTCATTTGTTTATGCCATCTGATTCTGAGGTCTTTATGTGTATTGATTTAAAGTTCATGTGACGAATCCCCCTAACATGGCAGGATACCCACGACCGACATGGCGGGATATCCGTGTATCTGATTTGAAAACTCGATAGCACATGTTGCTCTCCTTAGTAGAGGCTTGATGCAAACACCATAAATTGTTCATTGAACAATGATGGTCGGGGTTACCTGTTAAGACCTAAAAAGTACTACTTTTTATCCCTTAACTTAGCCTTTGATTAGACCCTTAGCCATCTAATAAAGGTTTGTTAAGTGTTTTCTGTAGATAATAAACAGCAGTGCAATAAGGTAATAAATCCTGTTAAGGAGCCCATGATTGGCACCATAAGTCCCTCAAAAGAATGAGCCATGAATCCAGACCTGAGGTAAGCCTCGCATAGCTGACAAAGTTCCAGAGGATTTAGAAAAATATGCTTCGCGCAGTCCTCGCAAAGTCCCAAGATTTCACAACAACTTCTCGTGCAGTTGAGTGACAGACTAGCTTCAGAATCTGCCTGCGAGTCATGGATGCAAATCAAGAGAACACATCATACGCTTCAGAAAAGCCTCAAAGCTATCGCAAGGATCCTCACGAAGTTCCATTAAGAAGTGAACTTCTCGCATAGTTCTCGCGCTGTTCAGGAAGAAAGCAGCCTCGCGAAGCCAGAGTTAGCCTCGCGAAGATTTATTGTGAAATGGAATGCTCGTGCTGTTCTCGCGCTATTCACAAGTAGCAATCCAACTGCGCGAAGCCCAATCCAGCGAGAGCTTAACTATCTACCTCACGACTGCTCAAAGCATCAAGAAGCTGCAACCCCGCGACGTCTGAAGTTTTAATGCAAACTCATCCACGCGAAGTCAGTGCTACCAAGCGACAAGTCTGGGAGTCGACTGCAACCTGGCGAAGCTCTAAACTCTAACTTCCATCATTCTGTAGAGGACATTCTGGGGATTTCTAGTGATTAGGGCACGCACTCCCATGCTCAAATCTCCGTGCACGTGCCTCGAGGCATCCAAGGATCATTAATAGGCCATGTGGTATCGCTAAAATTAAGGTTTCCTAACCCTAATGCGCTGCCACACCCACTGCTATATAAACCTAAGCCTGGTTTAGGTTTAGGGGACTTGGAAAGGACTTTTAGACTAAGACCCCCGAAAGAGCCCAGACCTTATCACTGATAAGAGATTTGAGATCGTTTTCTTTTCTGTTCTTCTGTAGTTGTAAGTAGTTTTCCTTTTTCTTTTTCTTCTCTCCATGGCCCAGCACTTGCTGGCCATGCCTATGTATGTTTATTGAGATTAGATTAATGGAATTTGTGATTGGGTGTTGTACTTTTATAGGATTCGTGTGTTTGTGAGTTGCTCTGTGCAAGGGTGCTGCCTTGTGATCCACCATTGCTTTGGCTGTGATTCAAAGCAATTGAGGACTGATTTTAAGGATCCATTCAGATCCAAGTGACCTGTGTGTCTAGGCTATCATGGTCCGATATAGCCTTAGCCCCACCACAGGATCCACTAGATCTGAAATCCCCATGGAAGCCTGAGCTGGTAGCCTTGTGACCATGGTGGTGGCAGCAATATTCTTATTTTGTTTTGGGCTCCATGAGGAGGATAGCCTCTGAGATAGTCTGTGACCATTCAAGTGGACAGGTTATAGCCTTAGGGTGAATCCAATCCGCCGATCCAAAATGGATCCTTCTTCTCCGAGCCTGAGCTTGTAGCCTGGTAGGAGATTGTACAGAGGCAGACTCCCCTATATTAGCATAGACCCACCATCAGATGGCAGATCTGATCTTGGTATGGAGATTGTAGGCTTGTGACTGGACCATTGTAGTCCCACTCAAGCAATGGACAACTAGATCTAAGGTGGTACTCAATCTCTTGCTGGTTCTATGTGTCTGGGCTATCATGGTCCTATACAGCCTTAGCCCCACACATAGAGCTTTAGAGGTTGAGGTTCCCTATGGATTCCTGAGCTTGTAGCCTGGATGAAGTAGTGCCTACAATGATAAACTTGTTTTGACCCATCTCTGGATTGTGGTTCCCCTATGGGATAGTCTGTGACCATTTAAGTGGACAGGTTATAACCTTAAGGGATTGGATCATGGCACAGGGATGAGTTGGATTCTTTCTCCTCTTTGGTGATAATGTACCCATTGGAAAGGATTTCTATACCAGCAGACCTGGATCTGAGTCATAAATTCCAGCAGATCTGAACTCAATAGCATACTTCTCACCCTTTTATATTTATTTTCCCACACTCCATCCATCTTCTCAACCTTTTTCGTAGTTAATTCATTAGGCTACCTTAGGATAGTTAGAATAAGTGACCCTAAACTCCCTTCCTTTTAGGACTGCCAGATCTGTAGTCAGATCTGGAGGGACTACTAGAGATGGCTCCCTTGGAGCCGTAGATCACTTTTTCCTGTGGGACAAACTCTTACTTATCAAAACTTGCTACAAATAGACCTTGTATCTTGCAGGTCTAGGATTTCTCAGTTGTGCTGATTCCATCCCCTATTTTACTTTGATTTTAAATTGCTTTTACCACCAACAAATAAAGTAAGGACATCTGGGGTCGCAACAAGTTTTTGGCGCCGTTGTCGGAGACAGATGATCTATTAGTAGACCCTTAGTTTTTGTATTTTTAGTTTTCTTTGTAGCTATGAATAATTGATACTGCTGATGTAATTTTGAATCTTTCTTGCAGATCTAGACAGTAGCAGAGAAGGACAGTGGATTGCATTTGGAGATTAGCTACCTCTGTTTGCAATTCTCTAACCTTTAAAACTCAGTCTAGTTTCTTTGAAAATTCCATAGCAGTTATTTACGATAGTTGTAAATTTATGTTTTCTTAACTAGCTGTAAATTTGTTAGATAAATTCTTTGAGCCAAGTGCAATGTGCCTGCAAGGAGTTGTCCCTGCTAGTGGTGTGTTTGTATGCTAGGTAGGAGATCTCTTAGTCCTACTTTACAGACTTTCAACCCTGAGCTAGAAAGGGGTAGAAGACTTAGAAGGAACAGGCACACCACAGTAGAGCCCCCAATTGAATCTGAGATAGTAGTCATGGGTGAAGAACAACCCAGAACTCTCAAGGAGTTGAATGCTCCAGATGACTATAACTCTCCATTTAGTATTCAATTCCCTGATGTTCAAGGGATTTATGAAATTAAAACTTCAATCATCCAGATGCTGCCCTCTTTCCATGGGCTTAGCAAGGAGGACCCTTACAAGCATATTGACCAATTTTTGGCCTTGTGCACCACATTCAATATTGCTGGTTTGGGACCTGAGGCTAGTAGGCTCAGACTCTTTCCCTTCTCTCTGAAGGATAGGGCTAGTACCTGGCTGGCCACTCTTCCCAACAATGGCATCACATCTTGGAAAGACCTACAGACCAAGTTCCTGACAAAGTTCTTCCCTGAGACCAAAACTAGCCAGTTGAGGAAGGAAATTCTTGCTTTTGCCCAAGCCCCAACTGAGGATTTTAATCAAGCCTGGGATAGGTTTAAGGAAATGCTTAAACAATGCCCCCACCACAAGATCCCAGACTAGCATCTTGTACAAAGCTTCTACAATGGGATTGATGAGAAAAATAGAGATATGGTTGATGCCTCTTGTGGTGGAACCTACATGCACAAGACTGCTGATAAGGCATGGGAATTGTTTGAAGTAATCAGTGAAAATGCTTTTCAAAAGCTATCCCTGGCAAGAACTAGTCAGGAGTCTTTGTCAAAAGTGGAGCCTACTGCATTGACAAAAGGAAAAGTTTATGAGGTGTCTGGGAACAATGATCTGCAGCTGCAGATGGCAAACCTCTCTTTGAGGTTTGACAAATTATGGACTGTGATGCAACCCAGAAGGCTGCTCAAGTGGTGGAGACATGTCTGATATGCCAATCCCCTCAGCACACAGTAGAGGAATGTCCATTTGCAGGGCAATATCCTGAATTGGTATTGGAACATGCTGCTGCTGCGCAATCTTTTGGCCAGCAACAATCTGTTGGCTACAACAGACAGCTATATGGATACCAGCACCAAAATGCTGGTTACCAATGGAGAGACCACCCAAATCTGAGGTGGAGGCAAGACAATTATATACAGCCCTAGCAAATGTTGGCCTTACCCTAAAGGCCACAGCAGCAGTTCAATCAGGGATATGCCCCTAGGTCTAATTTCCAACACCAGCAGCAGCCCCATCTGCAACAAAATCAATTGGTCTTACCCCAACCTCAGCCCAGAAATACTTCTTTCAAGGATCAGTTCTTGACCTCACTACAAAACCTGGGGTCCGTGGCTCAGACTGTGAATTCTCATGGTCAGAGCATAAAGAAGATAGAAGAGCAGATTGGCCAACTAGCGAATGCCTTAGCTAAAAGAGAGGAGGGGAGGTTGCCCAGTTAGCCAGTGGTTAATCCCAAGGGCCAATTTTTGATTAGTGAAGGATCCTCAAACCTTGAGGGGCAGGGGGAACTTTCATTAAATTGATTCACAAAACTGTGCATTGTGTATGTTATGTATTTTAGTATGGTTCGCTTTTTTTCTGTTTATAGGATTTCTAATGATCTTGTCGGAGTCTGAATGTATATGACCTAAAAATTCTTCTGCCTGCTTTGGTTCTTATTCCCTTTGAATTGTTGATTATGATTGAACAAATGATGGTGGTACTGTTTTGATAATGAGAATGTTGTTTGAATATGAGGTTTTGATTAAATGCTTTTTGAGTAATTGCATGATAAATTGTTGGGAAAGCATGGAGAGTCCTTTTTAGAATGACTGTGGGTGTACCTGGAAAAGAGAATGTGAGAGAATCCACCCACAAAACAAAGGAAAATGACAGACTAATGGGTGTGTGATCCTTGTCACTGTTTTAGCTGTCGCGAGGTTCTAAAAAATAGGCGTGGTTTCTTCTCGCGCGGTTCATAAGATGTTATCCTGCTAAGCTGTCGCGAGATTCAATACAATTGTGTGGCCTCTCTCGCACAATCCAAATGAAAGTCCAATCTTGTGACCCACTCCTTCCAATCTAGCGAGCTGACATTTTCAAAGCACGCCGAGCCCCGTGATATATATAATCCAACCCCGCACTGCTTTCCTTTCTATTTTCTCTTTCTTCTCTAGCCAGCGAAACCCTAGGTTTGACTCCCATTAATCTCTCTCCTCCAGCATCCTTTCTACAGTCCATCATTCACCTTCAAATTCTGGGGATTTGCTCCTACAGCCTCCATCACCAGTTGCCCTCTGAAAGGACCTCTCGCGGTCTTTCGTGCATCAGATTGAACAGAACCCTAAATTTTAGGGTACGACTCAGCTCTCAACCTTTTCTTTTCATTTTTCAAACTACACATTCACAGAGGAGAAGTTCAATGGCCCCTAAGAGCGCACCTGTGAAAAGAGCAAGGGATAAGGCTCCCGTGGAGCCCACTCCCAATAAGCCAAGTCCTCAACAGCGCCGCAAAAAGGGAAAGAAGTGGTTCAGGAAGTGGCCGAACTAACACCTGATTACTCTACACCCTCTGAGCTCCTGACTCCCCTTCCCTTGGAGCCTGAAGCTATTTTTGACCTATCTTTCTTTGAAACGGAACATCTGTCAGCCCCTGCCATTGAGTTCATGCACAAGGCTGGTTTGACCCCCCTGTTGCAAGCTATCCCTGCACTAGCCTACCCTAGACTAGTGCAACTCTTTTACCAGCACATTAGGGCTAGACCAGACCAACGTGGGCAGCCAGGCATCCTTGTGTTAGTTGACGATTTTCAAATGTTACTCAGCCCTGAGTTGATTACTGAAGTGATGGGCATCCTTGCTATCTTTGACCCCAACTGTGGATATGGCCCCCCTGTGTGTGCCCCCATTGATACCATTGCACAAGCCCTTACCAGAGGATTGAAGGCCACAGGGAATTCCATCCGGAGAAGAGACCTGGACCCTAAACTTCTGTTCATTGATCAAGTTCTGTGAAAGAACATTTATTGTGTCGGCCATTAGCAGGAGCGGAGGACCCCAATTGCTAATGCTGTTTATTCCTTTTCTCTGGGCCACGGTTTTCATGCTGCAAGGTTGATTTTTGAAGCAATGAAGGATGTGATGGTGAAGCTAGAACAAAAAAAGAAGCTCCACACTCTCCCCTATGCAAGACTCATTACCAAATTACTTTTGAGGCGGGGGTACAAGATACCAGTGGGAGAATTAACTGATGACCTCACCCCTACAACTTTTGCAAAGAGGCAATGGGGGATCAGCAGGAGTCTAATGGATCCCAACAAGAAAAAGAAGGCTCAGGTTGCTTCTGAGCAAAGAGAGGGGATTGTTGTTGCTAAAGCTCCTGCTCCCAAAAAGATGGTTAGAGCACCTGCTCCCAAGAAGGTGGTGCAAGCTCCTGTCACTACTGATTCTACAGCAAGACCTCCATCCACCACACCTGTCCCTCCATCAGTTTCTTTGCCTATTCCATCTTCCCCTTTTCCTCTTTTGTCTCCCTTATCCGTACACACTCCAGATTTCCCTGTGATTGGTTCCTGGGAGGAAAACATTGACCCCCATGACAGCCCTCCCCTGATATCCTATATTAAGAAGAAAACCTCTCACACAACCCCTGCCATATCCTTACCTACACCAACCACCCCTATCATTCCCACAGAAACCATACACATTGATTCAACCACCATCCCAGCCATCCCTACTTCACCTCCACTCACAGGCCTTGACTTTAACCTCACCACTACTTCTGGATATCAGGCCTTCATGACTACATTTCTTGACACCATGCCAACCCATGATATCCCTCTCCCAGATTCCCCACTTCCTTCCCCACATCACTCACCAGACCCTCCATCTCTCCCTCCTACAACCTTCCATCTCTCCCTCCTACAACCTTCCATCATGCCCCTACTTCCCCTTTCCAACCTGTTCCCTCTTCTTCTCATACTTCACCCCAACCAAACTCAGACACACTTACCCATATCCTTTCCCTAATACATGACATTCAGACCCAACTATCAACCACAACACATACCCAAGACCAAATGCAGACTGACATCACCAACATCAAATCCACCCTTCAAACATTGACAAAACCACCCATCTCTGTACAAACACCTCCTACCCCACAAATCCAGTCCCCTTCCACCTCTAACTCCACAGTGCAACCAGATCTTCCCCCCATTGACTTAACTACAACCCACCCTCCAAGACACCATACCCCACCACTCCTTCCCCACTCTACCTATCCTTCCCCCACACATTTTACCCCCACCATAATTTTCCCACCAATCAACCCAAACAGACCCCATTCCTTTCCCCCCCCCCCACACACACTTTTGGCCCTACCATTACCATTCAGACCCTTCACCATTCTATTTTACCCTTACCCAGCACCACCCACCTTCAGTGACCCCACTTCATTTTCTTTTCCACCCATGCCCTCCATTCCACCTCTCATATTACCTCCTCCTCGATTCTCTACCAACTCGACTCAAACAAACACAGAACTTTTTCCCCAGCCCCCACATGTGAATGTCCCCCCTACCACTTTACCCCCACAGGACCAATCACCTTCTACTTCTTCCACTCCCTTTCTACCAATCTTACCCAGACATTCCTATTCTACCCTTCCTTACTTCACCCTCCTCCATGCCATGAGGGACAATGCCTACATCAAGAGGGATGTTCTCAGGGGAATGGCCCAACTTAGACAATCCATTGAGTAACCTTTGCTGCAAAAGTTGAGTGACCTAAAGCTTACTCACAGGCAGAAGCTGAGAGATATTTCCAAGGGGTGGGAGACAATTTTGGAGACGCTCAATGACACAAAGGCTGATGCAACTTACTATAAACTGAATGCGGAGATGGAGAAAGCCAATGCCCAGCGGGAGCAAACAAGAGCCCGGATGTATGAAAAGAAACTTAACAATGCTCAGGAGATCCATAGGCTCACTAAGGAGCTTTCTGATGCCAAACTCCTTTATGCTGAAAAGCAGATTAAAATTTTACAAAAAAGGATTGCATCTCTGACTGGCCAACCAATTTAGGCCACCCCTCTTGCTACAGCACCCCCTGAGGCCCCACCTTCCACACACCCCGGGCCATCTTCTTCCATTCCCCCTGCTCCTACATCTACATCTCCTCCACCTCCTACTCAAGTATCTGATTTTGACAGCATGTTTTTTGAGTATCTGTATTTGATTTCCATCTTTTAAAAGCATGCCTTGCATATGACAAAAGTTCTATTATCTGATTCTGTCATTTGTTTCTGCCATCTGATTCTGAGGTCTTTATGTGTATTGATTTGAAGTTCATGTGACGAATCCCCCTAACATGGCAGGATACCCACGACCGACACGGCGGGATATCCGTGTATCTGATTTGAAAACTCGATAGCACAAGTTGCTCTCCTTAGTGGAGGCTTGATGCAAACACCCTAAATTGTTCATTGAACGACGATGGTCGGGGTTACCCATCGGCACACATCTGGCTATCACGTGCTATATTCACGGGAGTTACTTAAGTATATTATCTAAGTCACTAAATACTGTACACATAGCATCTTAAAGCACTAAAACTTTTGTTTGATGTTTGACACTCTGCATCTGTTTTGTTCTTTAAAATTTAGCATCTGCCATTTGATTATTTCTGTCTGCATTCTCTGTTCTTGATCATCTATTCTGAGTTATGTTCTGTAAATCATGAATTTTAGATGCAAATTTAACTGAATTTCTTCTATTGAGCTTAGATGGTTAGCTTACCCTATTTTAATATAATAGGTTCTGAGGCTAGAGTTCCTATCAGCCAGAGTCGGAGGCTGAGGCTGAGGAGGAGGATACTGACACCCCTGCTGACAAGTTCTATTAGTAGCTTGGGTATTAGTTTGTTTGAGACCTGTACTTATATTTTGGATTATCTGTGCGCCTGGTGGCCACCTTCTATATTATTTACTATAGATACTTTACTTGTATTCGTATACATTTTATAGGAACCACTATCGGGAACCATTGTTTTGGGTGATGGATGTCCATCACCAGTGGTTCTTCTTGGTTCCTTTTTGAGGATGTATATTCTTTTGATTTTACATATATGCATTATTTTATTCTCTTTCCTTTCTTTTAGAGCCTTATATGATGACTCGATCTACCTTTTCTGATAGTGTCTTCTCTGAATTTCGCTAGACAAGCAAGTACTCTTTGATTGTTTCGGGAATCATCTAGTGCATGACCCAGATGGCACAGGTTTTCGGGTGCGAAAATATGGGCTGTCACAGTTGGTATTAGAGCCTAGGCTTTAGGTTGAACCATGGGTTCAGGTTGGATTGTTTTTACAATCTAAGTACTGATCAATGTTGTTGTTTTCACAATGACAGACCAAAATTATGGGCCCAAGGTTAAGAGGTGGACATAGTGGAGGAAGAGAAGGATAGAGAGGTTCCTTTACAAGAGATTCCCAATGTTATCGGTACATCCAGGGGATTATCGTTCTTATCGAGTGAAAATGCGGCTCCGGTAGGACCAAGAAGAGGACGAGGAGGTGGTGATAGTAGAATGTAGCAGGTGTTGGAAGCTTTAGCTACCAACGTAGCTCAACAAACTGCTGCTTTGAATCATCAAGCAGTTAGACTACCTCACCAACTTGGAGGTTTTGCTGAGTTTAGGATAATGAGACCTCCTAATTTCTCGGGTCAAATAGATCCCATTGAGGCCGAGGGATGGATAGAAGAGATGGAGAAAGTATTTGAAGTGCTCCAGTGCACTGATGTGGAGAAAGTGCGTTGGGTAACCTTCAAACTCGATGGTGATGCCGGACCTTAATGGAAGTCAGCATCAAGGAACAGAGAGAGAGAATTCCCTAATACTCTATGGACTTGGGAGGAGTTCACTGCAGCCTTTTATAATAAATACTTCTCAAAGATAGTGAAGCATCAGTGGGAGGTTAAATTCCTCAAGTTGAAGCAAGGTGTTATGTCGGTAAGAGAATATGGTGCTGAGTTTGACAGATTATCTAGATTCGTACTAGAGCATGTAGCCACCGAGTTGATGAGAGCTCGTAAGTTTCAACTTGGCTTGAGGCAGAATCTTCAGAAAGATGTAGTCATGTGGGAATTGGAGACATACGAGAGCATTATGTCCAAAGCTCTAATCTCAGAGGAGGAGAATCAGAAACAATACATGTGGAGAGATAGGCAGAATAAGGAGAGGTCATTTCAGGAACAGTCTAGTGACCCTAATCAAGCAAACAAGAGGGCTAGATTCTCAAGATCCCCTAGATACCCTACTCACTCCCGACCAGCAGTGTCTTCAGGACCGACTTCTTGCTAGAGGCCATCCATATCGGTATCATCTAGACCATTCAGACCTTCTGGTTCTTCACCTAGCGGAGCTTCCATTTCACAGGGATCTTCTAGGGTCTCATCTTTCACTCCGGCCCTGTCATATACAAAGTGTGGGAAGCCACACAAGATAGAAGACTGTAGAAGAGATATGGGAGCTTGTTTTAGGTGTGGCAAGCTGGGTCACATTGTTAGAAATTGTCTTAAGGAGAATAGAGAGAGTAAAGAGAGCTGGATCAGCATCCACTCAGAAGTCATCTCGACCGACAGTTCAAGGTTGAGCATATGCCGTCACAGCGACTGATGCTCTGACATCAAATGATGTCATTCAAGATATCATTATGCTTTGAGAATTAATTTATGTCATTGATTTCAAATATTATTGAATGTGTTAATAAATTTTGATACATAGAAATATTAGTGACTATTATATATTAGATTTTATGCTCCACCGGGTATATTTGACATATAAACTAAGGTACTCTTCCTATGCGTCAAGAGCAAGATATATGTGAGACTAAAGCAAGAGTACTGATTGACCCTAGGTCTACACATTCCTTTATTAGTTTGATGTTCTCAGCACGTATAGGTATTATGCTTAAGACATTAGATTTCATTTTTGTAGTAACGATTCCTACGGGTAATTCAGTGAGAACAGACACAGTGAACAAGTCGGTGATTATTAGAGTTGAAGAGGAGGAAACTCGAGCGGACCTGATATTATTGAATATGGTAGGTTTCGATGTGATCTTGGGTATGGACTAGTTATCCGCTTACCATGCTAACATAGATTGCCTATGAAAATTCATAGTCTTCCATCCTCCAAAGAGGAAGTCGTTTAGATTTTTCAGGGTGAAGTCTAAAGTAGCATTGTTTGTATCAGCTATTCGGGCAGAGAAGATGATGAAGAATGGGTGCAATGGCTACATGGCCTTTCTATAATAGTAACAGGAAGAGAAGAATGTTATTTCTGACATTCATGTCGCTTGCGAGTACCCTGATGTATTTTTAGAGGAGTTACCGGGACTACCACCAGCTCGGGAGATTGAATTTGCTATTGATTTAGTTTTGAGTATTGAGCCATTATCTAAAGCTCCATATCATATGGCTCCCGCAGAGTTGAAAGACTTGAAGGAGAAACTATAAGAATTACTTGACAAGGGGTTTATTCAACCTAGTGTGTCTCCTTGGGGAGCACCAGTACTGTTTGTCAGGAAGAAGGACTGTTCGATGCGACTCTGCATTGATTACTGGCAATTAAATAGGTTGACAATTAAGAATCATTACCCGCTTCCAAGAATAGATGATCTCTTTGATCAGTTACAAGGAGTGAGGTTCTTTTCCAAGATTGACTTACGATCGGATTATCATCAGCTAAGAGTCAAAGAAGAGGATATTCAGAAGACAGTGTTTAGAACCAGATATGGGCACTATGAATTTTTGGTTATGCCATTTGGGTTGACGAACGCACCGGCGTCTTTTATGGATCTAATGAACCGAGTGATTAAACCACACTTGGATAAATCAGTGGTCGTTTTTGTAGATGACATTCTCAGCTATTCAAGAATGAAAGAAGAGCATGAACGACATCTGCATGTGGCTCTACAAACTCTCAGAGATCACAAATTATATACAAAGCTCAGTAAATGTGAGTTTTGGCTTGACCAAGTCAGTTTCTTAGGTCATATTATCTCTGAGAAGGGTATAACAGCTGATCCGACTAAGATTGAATCTGTAGTGAATTGGGAGCACCCGAGGACGGTAACTGAAGTCCATAGTTTCCTTGGCTTGGTGGGATACTATAGATGATTTGTAGAAGGTTTCTCTAAACTTTCAAGTCCGCTTACTCAGCTCACAAAGAAGAATGCTAAGTTTAATTGGACTGAGCAGTGTGAAGAAAGTTTCTAAGAACTCAAGATGCAGTTAACTACAGCACCAGTGTTAGCAATACCGTCTGGTGGAGGGGGTTTTACAGTTTATAGCGATACGTCTTATAGTGGTTTGGGTTGTGTACTCAATCAAAATAAGAAAGTTATTGCATACAATTCTAGACAACTGAAAGACCACGAGAAGAACTATCCCACACATGATCTTGAGTTACCAGTTGTCATTTTTACTTTGAAGATCTGGCGACATTAGTTGTACGGTGAAACGTTTGATAATTTTACTAATCATAAAAGCCTCAAGTATCTTTTCACCCAGAAGGACTTGAACATGCGACAGCACAGATGGATGGAGTTCTTAAAGGATTACGACTGTTCCATCTAGTATCACCCTAGGAAGGCCAATATTGTGGTGGATGCTTTGAGCAGAAAATCATCGATTCAGTTGTCACATCTTATCACCAGAATATAAAGGTGGCATCTACTTAAGGACCTGGCCTTATGTGATACACAGTTTGATGTCAGAGGTTTAGTGCACTGATGGCTACCCTTGTGATACGGTTCACGTTATTCGATAATATACATATGCTCGAGATGATTAATGATGAGCTTATGGCTATTAGAAAGGATGTGATCAACGAGATCAGAATGGATTTCTCTATCAAGGATGATGGTACTTTGTTATTTCGAGATCGGATGTGCATACATGCTAACAAGAACCTTAAAGACACTATCTTAGAAGAATCTCATAAGTCAATGTATGTTATACATCCTGGGAGTACCAAGATGTATCAAGATTTGAAGCGAAGCTTTTAGTGGAGAGGATTGAAGAAAGATGTTGCAGAATACGTGTCTCAATGTTTGGTCTGTCAGCAAGTAAAGGTAGATCATCGAAATCCTGCAGGATTATTACAACCACTACCAGTGCTTGAATGGAAATGGGAAGCCATTTCTATGGATTTTGTATTGGGATTATCGAAGACCTTGAGAAAACACAATGCCATCTGGGTTATTGTAGATAGACTAACTAAGTTTATATATTTTCTGCCTTATGCGACTACGTATACACCCAACAAGCTCGCAGAGCTGTACATGAAAGAGATAGTTCAACTTCATGGTATACCAGTCAGTATTGTGTGTGATAGAGATCCGCTTTATACATCGTAATTCTTGCATCGATTTCAAGAAGGCATGGGGTCTAAATTGAAATTCAACTAAGCTTTTCATCCTCAGACAGATGGGCAGACTAAGAGAATGAACCAGATCATAGAAGATATATTGCATGCATGTATATTAAACTTTCATGGGTCATGGGATCAGTATTTGCCTCTGATTGAGTTCGCTTATAATAACAGTTATCAGTCCAGTATTGGTATGGCGCCTTACGAAGCCTTATATAGATTCCAATGCAAATCTCCTTTGAATTGGGAGGAAGTCGACGAAAAGCTTACTTTAGGACCTGATATCGTGGACACTGCAACTGAGACAGTTCAATTGATCCACGAGAGATTACGGGTTGCTCAAAGTCACCAATAGAGTTATGTCGATCTTCATCGGACGCACGCTGAGTTTTAGGTATACTTAGTTGCATTCAAAACCTTAGGTTTCCCTGTTTGTTTAATCGGTATGAAATTAATACTTGTTTTGAGGCAGGAGACAAGGTATTCATGAAAATCTCACCAACTAAGGGTGTGATGCATTTTGGAAAATGTGGAAAGCTGAGTCCACATTATATTGGACCTTTTGAAGTACTAGGTCGGGTTGGTGAAGTTGGGTATAGGATTGCATTGCCACCACAATTGGCAAGTATGTATAACGTCTTCCATATTTTCATGCTACAGAAATACGTGAGAGACCCAACTCATATATTGGGTTCTCAGCTGATTGAACTTCAAGAGGATCTGACTCTGATTGAGGAACCTATCAAGATCTTGGACCATAAAGATCAAGTTTTGCATACCAAGTTGATTCCACTTTTATTAGTAAAGTGGCATAATCATTCAGCTACAGAGGCTACCTGGGAGCACAAAGCGAAAATTTACGAGCAGTACCCTCATTTGTTCAATTGATATGTGAGGTACGTGCGATATTTAGTTTAATTCTTTATTTTGTATTGTGTCCTTGTTAGATCTTTTGAGCATATGTTAGATGTGTATGCATGGTTTAAAGCACTAGAATAACCTTGTAGTATCACCGTTGGACTATGGCGATACTCTCAGGTCTTTTACACCTACATTTTTACAGGATAGCTGTCAGATTCGATCGATCAAAGTGATGATTTGATAGATCAAATGTGAATCCAATTGATCAACCTGACTAGTTGATCGACCAATCTTGAAATTTCAATCTAAACCAATCTGATCGATCAAATTAGATATTTGATCGATTGACTGTTAATCTGATAGATCTATTTAAGGATTGATCAATCAAGTTGATTTTGGTTTTTATGCATATCTGATTGATCAATTGGATGAATTGATCGATCATGAGGGGATGCTCACGCTACATGTTGGCACTAATCGATCAGAAAATGAAGTGACTGATCAAGTGTGAACTGATCGATCAATTGAGAATTGATCGATCAAATAGGGGATTTGATCGATTGAATTTTATAAATAGACTATAGAACATGAGACCTATTTTTCTGAATTTCTTACCTTTAAAAATTCGATCGATCAAGTATAGGGATTGATCAATCAAACTGAGGATTCGATCGATCAATTATGGGATTGATCAATCAAAATTTCCTCTGTTCTATAGGTGTGGAAGGTTGGTTTTCGATCGATCAAGCATAGAATTGATCGATCAAACTATGAATCTAATCGATCAAACATAGAGTTGATCGATCAGATTCCCTCTTATCTGTCTGCTTAGGAGTGAGGCATTCAATCAATCAAGCATGGAATTGATCGATCAAACTATGAATCTGATCAATGAGACATAGAGTTGATCAATCAGATTCCCTCTTATCTGTCTGCTTAGGAGTGAGGCATACGATCGATCAAATGATGAGTTGATCGATCAGATGTGAATCCGATCGATCAAACACGGAGATTGATCGATCAAATTCCCTATGTTTGCCTATTTTGGTTTTTAGGGAAAAACACTATCGGGCAGTGTGCCAAATTGTATCTTGACACTTCTGACACTTAGTATACTATACGTGTGGTCTAGGTCAAGATCAAGACATCTTAGAAAAGCTTTGGATTTGCTTAGAAAGACTTGATCTGAGGTAGGGGAAATTCAACTTAACTTATATCTTATTTTCACTGCATGTCTTCTGAGTATCTGTATCTGATTTCCGTCTTTTAAAAGCATGTCTTGCATATGACGAAAGTTCGGTTATTTGATTTTGTCATCTATTTCTGCCATCTAATTTTGAGGTCTTTATGTGTATTAATTTAAAGTTCATGTGACGAATCCCCCTGACGTGGCAGGATAACCATGACCGGCACAGTGGGATATTCGTGTATCTGATTTGAAAATCCAATGGCACAAGTTACACTCCTTAGTAGAGGCTTGATGCAAACACCCTAAATTATTCATTGAACGACGATGGTCGGGGTTATCCATCAGCACACATCTGGCTACCACATGCTATATTCACGGGAGTTACTTAAGTATATTATCTATGTCACTAAATATTGTATGCATAGCATCTGAAAGTTCTAAAACTTTTGTCTGATGTTTGACACTCTGCATCTGTTCTGTTCTTTAAAATTTAGCATCTGCCGTCTGATTATTTCTGTCTGCATTCTCTGTTCTTAATCATCTATTCTGAGTTATTTTCTGCAAATCATGTTTTACATTTTAGATATAAATTTAATTGAATTTCTTCTATTGAGCTTAGATGGTTAGCTCACCTTGTTTTAATATAATAGGATCTAGCTAGAGTTCCTGGCACTGAGAGTGATCTAGACTATCAGTCAGAGCTAGAGGCTGAGGCTGAGGAGGAGGATACTGACACCCCTGTTGACGAGTTCTATTAGCAGCTTGGGTATTAGTTTGTTTGTGACATGTACTTGTATTTTGGATTATCTATGCACCTGGTGGCCACCTTCTGTATTTTATACTATAGATGTTTTACTTATATTCATATATATTCTATAGGAACCACTATCGGAAACCATTGTTTTAGATGATGAATGTCCATCACCAATGGTTCTTCTTGGTTCCTTTTTGAGGATGTATATTCTTTTGATTTTACATATATGCATTATTTTATTCTCTTTCCTTTTTTTAGAGCCTTATATGATGACTCGATCTGCCTTTTCTGATAGTGTCTATTCTGATTTCCGCTAGATGAGCAGATACTCTTTGATTGTTTCGAGAATCATCTAGTGCATGATCCAGATGGCACAAGTTTTCGAGTGCGAAAATCCAGGCTGTCACACTCTCACAGTTCTTCGTTCGTGGACTTGTAACCTAACCCAAACCTGACTTTCTGACCACCCTTAGCTATGACCAACTCTCTTCTGCCTTGCAGTCTGGGCCCAAGTCCTCTTCCTTTCGGATAGCCCCACTTTTGGAGTATGGCCACTACCGCTACCATTCCACCTCTGGTTCTTAGAATGATGCCCTCGATGGGCTTTGAGAGTACCGTCGATACCTTGTACTCGAAACTGTAGAGGTCGACGTTCTCAGCGGTGTGCGACACATCTAGCACTTTGGGCTTTTCAACGCTGTTGGTGGCTTTTTCTTTCTTACCGTATCCTTCACCAATGATAGTGATAATCTTATACCCAAACATGAACTTGAGCTTCCGATGCTGTGTGGATGGGATCGCTCCAACTTCATGCAGCCTCGGGTGCCCTAACAGTAGATTAAACGAGGACTTAATGTCCATCACTTGAAATAATATGGAGAAGGTCATTAGCCCAATCAATAGCTCAAGGTCGACTTCTCCGATTATCTCTCTTTGTGTATTATCGAAGCCTCTGGCACTAGTTCTCATAGGTCTCTGCATGCATGGATCTACCCTAATCTTGGTGGCTATTCTCAGCGGGCATATGTTTAGAGCAGACCCATTGTCAATCAAAACTAATGGGATTATCATATTTCTGGATTTCACAGTAATATTAAGAGATTTGGAGTGACTACTCCCTTCATCCAATAAATCGGCATCTGAAAATGAAATGGCATTTTGAGCCATCACTTGACCAATTATTTGTCCAACCTCATCAGGGCTCACCTAAAGTGAAACATATGCATTCTTTAATGCCCCCATTAAAGCTTGAAAATAGAGTGGGCACGTCATTAATAGATCCCATACAGTGATGTGAGGAGGCATCCTTCTCAATTGAGTCTCCAGTATATGTTCTCGACTCATTTTCCCAAAAGGATTAACGGCACTATCTTTCTTTCCCTCTGGTTGGGCTTGGGCTGCTGCTAGTGCTTCTGGTTGCTTTAAAATCTTCCCAGATCGAGTAACATAGTCTACTGCCCCTTCTCTGCTACTGCCAACATTGATATCTGTCTGCTTGTAGCTCAGCGGGACCTGATGAGGATTGTAGGTTGGTCCCGAAAATCTGAAATGGAGTGGCTACCGGTAACTAATGCATTTGTACTGATGGCTCCGGAAGGGTGGGTGATTCTTGGTTCACCTCAGTGATAGATGGTCGAGTGGAAAAATTGGGTCAGGTTGGGTTGATGAGGTTTGCAGGTGGTTGCATTGGGGGTAATGGGGTAGGAATGGGCCATTGATAGTTGATAGGTAATGGTGGGGAATGGAGGATCTAATGGGCTATCGGGTAATTGATGGGGGTGGTTGTATATGGTTGATATGCATTTATGTGCACATAATTGACAGGTGTGGGTGATAGAAAATAAGCCCTAAGATCTACGGGTTTAACTTGTGGTGTTGGATTAAGAAAATAATCTAACAAATTCAAGGGTTCAATCACCCCGATAGTTCTTTCTTTGCAATCTCTTTGCAACGGTGCTACATAAATTTCCTAGTCGCTGATATAGTCCGATGGGTCAAATTCAAATTCCTCCTCATATTCTTCTGTCATCCCGATGGTGGGTCTAGGACCTGCTCCTCCGATAGGATGTAGGGCTAATGGCACCTGATAAATATTTGCGTGTTGGTTCACTTGAGAAGGTGTAGGTGGAATGATTTTCTGGACATCAATTAAGTCTTGGATCACGTGCTTCAATGAGAAGCAGTGATCAGTCGGGTGACCCAGACCCTGATGAAAATTACAGTGAGTATTAGGGTCATAATTCTTTGGGATTAGGTGAGGGGGAGGTTGCGATTGATGAGCAGTAAGTAATCCCTTTTCTATTAGGAAAGGCAAAAGTACATTCAAAGATTGCTCTAAGGGTGTAAACACTCGATCGAAGCAGGCTCTCCTCTGCTTCGGGGTCATCTGCATCCCCTGTCCATTCCCTGTTCTCTGCATTGGTTCAGTTCTGACTGGTGCTGGTTGGGCTGCCTTGAATTAGAATGGAGTTATATTATTATTGGGCCTGGCAATGTTCTAGACATCGGCCCCTGTTCTCTTCTCATTTCTCTACTATGAGAACCTCCTAACTCCACTGGTTCCTCTAGGTATATTCTTGCTCAGGCGACCTTTCCTGATAGCATCTTCACATCGATTTACATTCCTTACCAGATCAGTGAAGCTAGACTACTGCTGGTACACTAGAAAGTTTGAAATCACTGGCAAAGTATTTTTGGAAATCATTTCTATTTATTCATCATCAGGTATCCTATTTCTAACCTGAGATGCCAATGCTCTCCAACGTCCCAAATAATCGCTAAAGGTTTCATTCGAGTTCTGCTTCAAACGGGCTAAATTTGACTTGCGCGGTTTAATGTCTATATTGTAGACATATTGCTCTTGAAATAAATGCGTCAAGTCCTTCAAAGTTTTTATCATAGATGGTTTCAAGGATGTGAATCACCTCAAGACCAGACCAGTCAGACTCTTCTAAAAGACCTTTATTAATAGACTTTTGTCCCCTCCGTATCAGCACATATCCCGACAATAAGACTTGAGGTGTGATATGGGATTGCCGGTGCCGTTAGACTTGTCAAAAGTCGACATTTTAAATTTTAGAGGCAAGGGGACCTTAGCAAACAAATAAATTTGTGAAGTAGGTGGCATGGATTTCAGCATCACCCATCTTCAACAACTACTTCTGAATTTTGTCCAACTATTCTTTCAACTGCTCTGATTCCTTGGACATGGGGGCCACTTTCTCAACAGTCGGTTGTGCTTCAATCTGGGCTACCAAGGAATGGGAAATTATAGGAGGAGGGTTAAGGTTGGTCAATGCCCCAGCATAGGCTCCACTGTTTCTAATCTCATCCTCTTCATACTGCTGGTCTACATAGGGTGCAGTGAGGACGAGATTCTCTTGCTGGTGTTGTATGGATTGGATGGGAATGACCTGAATGGGGGTTGGGTGAGTCCATTGGATGTTAGGGAAGGTTTATTGGGTGAGGGGATGAATGGAAGTCAAATTTTGGAGTGGGGCTTGATGAGGCCATTGGGCATGGGGAAAGGTTTGGAACTGACTTTGGGATGTTGGGATATGGGTGAATTGGGGTTGATGCAAAGCATGGGTTTGAGCTGGGTATGGGGGTTGTGGGTGAGTGAAATTTTGGAGGAATTGTGAAGGGTATGGGTGTGAGGCTCCAAGGTTAGGGCCTTGCTAGGCTTGGGTATGGGCCATGAAGCCTTGGGAGGGTTGGGCTATGAAGGTTTGGCCCATGGGTCTTGGGGAAGTTTGGGCCACAAAGCCTTGGTCATTATAGGTCTTGCCCATTGGGCCTTAGTGAGTCTGGGTCATGGGCCACTAATGGGTCTAGGCCATGGTCCCTTAATGGGTCTGGCCCATTAGGCCTTGATGGATTTGGCCCATTAGGTCTTAGTGGATCTGGCTCATTGGGCCTTGGTAGGTTTGGGTCATGGGCCCTTGGTGGGTATGGGCCATGGGCCCTTGGTGGGTATGAGCCATGGGGCCTTGGGGATGTGGGTAATGAGGGTTTGGGCTATTGGGCCTTAGGGTATGTGGGTAATGGGGGTTTCGATGGTGTGGATGATGGGGGGTTGATGGGGGTCATGGGGGAATAAGGCATGGAGGCTTGATAGGGTATGGGATGGATCTATGGATGTGTGGTGTGGATGAGATGGGACGTGTTGGGAGGTCTTCCACCTATTGTAAGTTTGGAACATCTCCTCCATCATGGCCATGAAAGGGGGATCAGATGGAGATGGGTTATTTGAGAGTTGGAGGGGTATGGATGGGATGTGTGAAGAGAGAAAATTGGGCATGGCCCCGGTAAAATCAAGCATGACCCAAGTAAATGGCGGGATATGAGGTGGGTTGGAGGAATGAAGTGGGGCATTGGTGGATGGACTAGGCATGTATGGGGAAGATGTATGGGGCATAGAGGTGGAGAATGAGAGAGGAAAATTGGTCATGGTTCCGGAAAATATCGGCATGGTTTGGGTAAACGGAGGGATG
Source organism: Chloranthus sessilifolius (assembly GCA_021018995.1). Classification (NCBI taxonomy): domain Eukaryota; kingdom Viridiplantae; phylum Streptophyta; class Magnoliopsida; order Chloranthales; family Chloranthaceae; genus Chloranthus; species Chloranthus sessilifolius. The sequence continues at coordinate 53,587,270 of CM037592.1, read as the reverse complement.
TGTGGGGGATCGAATCCGGCATGGATAGATGTGGGTGGATTGGGTATGCGTTGGGCGGATGAAAAATAGGGTATGTTGGCTAAGGTGGAGGATGGGGCCAGGTTTTGAACGGGTGTGGAAGGAAGGTGAGATGAGTTAGAGATGGCCATGGATGAAGGCATGGCTTGGGAAAATGATGGGAAATTTGGATTTTGGATATTTTGGGAAGTGGTGGAAGGGAAAATAGGGGCACCGAACGAGCCGGTTATGGTAAGGGTTGATTGGGTGAGGGGGGTGGAAGTAAAAGCTTCTTTGGTATGAGAATGGGTTGGAGAATGTGATAGGGATGAGTCGGGTTTAGCGTAAGCCGGGTCCACGGCCCACGACATAGCTCGGTATCGGGTCGAGTATGGATGCCTCGGGTGGGGCCCGTAAAGCTTCCTCCTTCCCCTACAAGATGACAGAGGGTATAATGATGTCGTTGTGCAGGCACTAATCAAGACTCTATTTTTGGGTTTTTTACTTTAAAATTTTTTTTTTAAAATTTTTATAAGTGAAAAGAAATGAGGATTTCGGGGCCTTTTGAATTCCCTTCTCGAGTGGCTCTCGTACCCTAAATAGGTCCCGCGGCAAAGGTTCTGAAATGCTTCAGAAGAATCAAAGGGAAACCCCTTAATCTGTTAAAGGAACAAAAACCGATATAAACAACCTGATCCCTTGAAATGAGTTAAAAAGAAGTCACCTTCTCTTGACCGACGAGGGCGTATTGGGTGTCAGAGATTGCGGAGCCTAAGCAGAAGCACTAAATATGCTGATCGGGGAGTCCGGGGTGTGAAACAAGCCTCAGATTCGAGTTGTTGCTGCCTGGAACCAACCTAGCGCAACTAATAGATGCACCAGAGTAAAATTCCTCAAACTAAAGTTGCGCCAGTGTTCTTTTGGGGAATTTTGCATTGGCACAATTAATAGTGGCGCCAGACCAAAATGGGTCTCCAAATTTTTTGACAACAGCAACCTCAGCCTGAAATGGGTCTGCAAACTAGTTTTTTGTGGAAGCTAGGCTTCCGGGGACTGACTGTTTATATGATCCGTCTCTTTCCTCACCGATCCTAAGAGTTTAAAGGCCAATTTGAGTTCACTAACGCTCTCTTTTTTCCCATGTTTTAAGCTTGGTAACGAGAAGGTTACCCACCCGATATACCTCTAGTGCAAGCACTTATCTCAGGTACTAGGTGGGCTGAGACATTTTTGGATCATCACCACTAGGGGCTGCCGCCGTACTAAGACCCGGGAGTTTGTATGTGTGCCTAAATAACCCAACCTTTGAAAATCTAACCCGTAAAAATCAATTTAAATCCCCTTTGTTGGTTGAATTTTATTTTTCACTTTCAAGAAAGTTTTCTTAAGTTCAAAGACTGGGGGTGAGGATCCGGTGCCGCCTCTACGGGCCGGTGTTCACTAGCGAAATATGATTACATAATTAAAAGCGCAAGTAGGCCCCCCAATAGGCTAAGGCATTTGAAATGACAAAAATATAAAGAAATTAGATGACAGTGCACAAGTAGACCCACCAATCAGCTAAGGTGCTTGAAATAATGGAAGCATAAGGAAATTGAATGCGGTGCGCAAGTAGGCCTGCCAATCAGCTAAGGCTCATAAATGACTTAAAAGTAGGGCTAAGTAAAATGAATTAATCGGAGGGGTGAATAAAAAATAGTAAAGAAATAAATAATAATAAATGATTAGTAAATCAAAAATAAAGAGACCAAATTCAAGGGGAAGCTCTACTAGCTAGTCCCCAGCATAGTCGTCATCTGTGCAACTGTGAATTTTTTACAATCCTGTCACGACAATGCGCTCGTTTTAATTATTTAGAGTCGCCGCCACCCGGAGCTTTTGGTGCCCTCAGGAAACCCAAATCAAATTTAAAGAGCACCGAAGTGCCAAAAATTAACTCTGAATCTGATCTATGCCAAAGGCTCTTGGGTAGGGGCTTTGGTTATCTATTGGGAAGGTGTTAGGCACCCAATCAACCCACTTAATGTGGTCTCCACTTATGGCCAAAATAAAAATAATCGAAATGAAATGAAAAAGCCTTCCTCTTGCCCAAAGGGTCTTCAAATCCTATTTGTGCCCCTCCATTCCTATCGAAAATTCGATGGTGTACCGGCACAAATGGGAGGCTAGAAGAAGAACCGAAAAAGTAGAGGAATAAAGAGGAGAGTCGGAGCTCTCGGGCCCTTGTTGCACCGCTGTGGTGCATTACGTTGGCTTGCTTCAGTGAGCTTTTGATGACTTGTATGGTGAGAAATGAGGTTCTAACTCCTAGGGCTTGATAGCTAAGAGGTAGAGAGAGGGCTAGGGGGTAGCGCACACCTAACCTAGAGCTTGTGGATGAAAGGCTAAGGTTTTTGGAAGGTTTTAAGATTCTAGAATTTGTATGAGAATGGTGCACTAGAGGTGAGAGAGAAGGGATTCTCTAATATCTTAATTGCAAATTTTTTTAAGCCTTTGTAAGGGAGGGGTGTCTCTCTATTTATAGGAAAAAGAAAGGTTACGAGGGTGTTTAGAGGCTAATCTGGATTAGCAATTAGGTAATCTAGCCATCTAAGGTTTCCTAGGGTTTTTGGAGCCTTGAAATATGTGCAGAGATGCTCCAATGGTGGATGATAGGGTGGGGCTTTAAACCACTTAAGGGGTTGCAAATAGATAGTGAATGGGTGCAACAGAACTAGTAAAACACACCCCAAAGGTCAAGATGGTCAACAAATTAAACCCCAATCTTAAATTTTGAGGCAAAAACCTATAGATACTATTCATAAGCCTGGCGCAATTATTAGTTGCGCCAAGCATATGTATAGTAAAACAGTGATGTACATTGGTTTTGAGAAGTTGACTGCCCGCGGGGGGACCCAGACATGTGTGGTGCAACTATTAGTTGTGCCAAACAGTGATGTACATTGGTTTTGAGAAGCTGACTGCCCGCGGGGGGACCCAGACATGTGTGGTGCAACTATTAGTTGTGCCAAGCCATTTCTGGGGAGAAATGGCTTGGCACAAGTAATATTTGCGCCAAATCCCAAAGGGGAACTCCACATAATTACATTTCTGCCCCTATGCTTCCGAACGCGATATCTTCTCGCACACAGCTCTGATTGGGGTGATTCTTGGCTTGTTGGAAAGTTGGTGACTTCTACTTTTAATGGTATAAGATTCGATCATAGTGGAAGGTCACGGCTAGTTTCGGTGTACCACTCCTCATCCATTGCTCGGGAAAGCTAGGTTTAGGTCTGGAATGGGTTATAAGGGTCGGGATGGGTTTCTAAGGGTTAGGGAAGGTTCCTAAGGGATCTAGGGTGATTCCTAAGGATTTGGAATGACTCTTAAGGTTTTGAAAAGGTTCTTAAGGGTTCCATACATGCCATCAAAAGCTCGGAGATGCATCTCTCTCGAAATGTGTCTCGATCGGGCCTAGGGCCAAATTTGGGTGTCTACACAATCGATCAAAACAAGATCAAGTAACATAAGTCATATCAAGTCATCTAATCAATATCAATCAAACAAATAATATCAAGAAATTTCAAGAAGTCAAGTAATCTGATTTATGCCTACCTATCAATTTCATTTCAAACCCTTGAGACTATTTCAAGCTATATTTAGTACAGGTTCTAACACATGTCCAACCTATATAAATTCAATCTCAAACACAAGTTCTATTTATGCTAGATTCAAAATCCATTAAAATTTTAGATCTAATACAAACTCTATCAAATTTCAATTATCAATTCATCAATTAAGATCAGAATCAAATCTAAGTTCATTCACTTATCAAATTTGGTCAGTTCTACACCATCCAAGTAATGATCATAGAAAATCCACATCTGCACTATTCGAGTGATGATCACAAAAAATTCACATCTGTACCATCCAAGTGATGATCATAGAAAATTTGCATCTATACCATCCGAGTGATGATCACAGAAAGTTCACATCTGCACCATCCAAGTGATGATCGCAGTAGCATCATCCAAGTGATGACCGCCAAATTGAATCAATCATATGCTCAACACCCCTTTTTAGACTTTTATCAGTAGTCAAGGGTTCAATTTCAATATCGAGAGTCAATTAGATCAAATTCAATTAGCAGGTCAATTAGTTCCATACAATTTCTAATATCATTCAAGGGGGTTCAATTTAATGATCACTCAGTCAATTTGTTTAAATTTTAGTTCTAATCCGACTACTCCTATTGGTTTAGTTTGATAATAATGATTTCAGTTTCGTTAAATCCTAGATATCAATTTAATTTATTAACTTTTCGAGATATCACTTTAATCACAAAAGTTCAATTCCCATTCCAAGTTTCATATCAATTCTATTTCATCTAGCAATTCAATTTTACTTCGATTCTTAGCTAAATCAAGTATCAAATTCAGGTCCAAATATCAGTTTACTCAAATGTCAATTCATATGAAATTATTAGTTCATTCTTTTGAGCAGTCATGTGTCATTTTAATCCCTAGATCAGTTTATGATCTCAAGGTATATTAAATATTAATAATTAAATTAGTCTATGGATTCAATCTCGATCTGTGCCAAAATCAATACTTCAATCAATTATCGGGTTCTATTATAAAATAATATGGTTCAACAATTCCATCATGTTTTAGGTTCAATCAAGGATTAACAATCCAATCAATTTGAATTCTAGAGTCAGTACTTGGCTTCTATCAAATTAATCATTATTAATGTTTTGAATCCATATATGTGATAAGATCACTAGGTATACTGATTTTCTGAATCAGTTTACACTATACTTAGTGTTGCCGTAAATTCAGAGTCCATCGGCGACTTATATTCCGAAATAATTCTGTTAGGCTATAGGAGAGGTCTATCTCTTCAATTTTTCGGGGTCTAGTTCAAGTATTTCAAATTCAACTTTGAATCTTATTTCCATTTCAAATTCTATTTTGAATCCTAATTCAATTTCAAGTTGAAGTTCAATTTTAGGTTCCAATCCAATTTCGAGTCTTGTAAATCGGGCAAAATGGGGCCTTATTTTGAAAGGGTTCGATTTCAATATCAAGTATCAACCAGTCAAAGAGATTATTACATGTCTTTGATTTATTTCAATTTATAATGCTTCACCAGGTCTTCCAGAGAGAGATCCATCAGCCAAGCCTCTAGTTTTAGCAAGTTCCAGTCAGAGTGTAAAGAAAAATTGGTAAGTAAAGATGTCCAGCAGGATTGAGGGACATATTATCTAAGTTTTGGTGACTAGACCAAACCACCTCTGGGTGACAAGCGTCATGTGCAATTTTCAAAATTCTTTGGACACTCCCAAATTCAAGTGAAATAGACAAAAAATCAAATCGTCAGAAAAACTATTTTAGAAAACAAACACGAAATAAGAAGTTTTATAAACTTTTAGCTTTGATACCAACTTACATGTACCACGCCCCTCGCACCCAGCCTCGCGGTCCGTCAGTGGCGTCGATGCGAGCTGGCGCGACAAGCACGCATCATTTCTATTCCTATCCATATCCATATTCATATATTTCTATTTCAACTTCATTCTTCATTTCTCTTTTGCATGTAATTTGCCACATTTTTTTTTTCTAAAATCTCATGGAAAATACTTTAATTGTGAAATTTATTAAATTTCATTTATCAAAGTAGTCATGAAAACTTTAATTAAACACTATCAGTTTAATTTCTCATTTTCTTTAATCTAATCGGGCATATTCGAGCTTACGACTTGATCTTAACAGTTTCAAATGTGAACAAAAATATAATGTAAAAGACTTTTCTCGAATAAAACATTAAAAGATCAATGTCATTTAAGTTTCAATACAAAGATACATTATAATTTTTCGAAAATACTAGACTTAAAACAAAACCAAAGTATATGAAAGATTCTATTAAAAACAAGTGCAGGTGTTGGTAGCTCCATGAACAAAATGAGCTTAACTTTCAACTTGTTGATCACGCCGGGATCCTTCCTTTTCCAGCTCCTATATTTCTAACTAGGCGGCTGCTGACTGACCTCTGAAATTTTTAGGTCATGAAACAATCGTAAGCGATGAAACTCAATAAAGTCTTAATTAGCGTTGTAATAGGTTTTTAGCACAAGTAGTATGAAAATATTCCATAGGTGCAAGTGCAAGTGGAGTTTCCAGCAGTTGTGATAATATAACTAAGCATTAGACGGAGCGTAAGCAAATTCCATTTAATCATGAAGGCAACATCTACGAGAATAATAACAGTTATAATGTGCAATTCACAACTAACATAGGAAATAAAGAGGTTCATAATCTAAGCATGGAATGACATTCTACAAGTTACATACAACGACATTAGCTAGACACAAAGATTTACAATCATGATATTAAAAATCACAAAGTAATAAGATTCATTACAATTATTCCAAAATTATCAAATGAAACTTAGGTTATTTAGATGTTATGTGGTTATCATCAAATGAAACCTAGGTTATTTAGATGTTATAGGGTTAATTATTAGTATCCTTTAATTACTTCGATGTTGATACCAAATACCAACCATGGTCCTTTCTGTATTCTGTATGTCAATGTTTGCACAACCAAAGGTCAACACTCTGTTCCATTTAGCCAATCAAGATAAGGATCAATGACTCTATTAGTCTAACTAGACCCAATCCTCAGCTGATATTTCAATAACTCTACATATACGAGGCGCCCATTCATATATAAGGTGTTCATACAAGCCTGCTCATGAGAACAATGATCAGCTATGTGAGGTTCTGTACTGTACTATATGGTATCATCTTTCCACTTTCAAATTTTTCAGTTTTCGTTGCATTATTCATCTTTCGGTATTCAAATTTCATATTCTATACATATAATTCCAATTCTATCTTTCATATTCTGTATTGTGTGCCCCAATTTTTGAGGTTCTGTATTCCGTTTCCTCATTTTCGAGGTTCTATATCATGTATCCTCATTTTTTAGATTTTGTATTCTATATCCTCATTTATGAGGTTCTGTATCATGTATCCTCATTTATGAGGTTTTGTATTCTGTATTTCTATATTCACATTTCTATATTCATTTATATTTCTGTCTTTCATGTACTATATTTAGAATTCTGTATTCTATATATGCTTAGGAGTATGTCTGTCATGCACTATATTCTAGACAGTTTCAAGATTTCATCTTTATGTTCAAACATGTCACTATCAATCATTTCTTTTCAAGCATTTCAGCATTCTATCATATTACTATCATATCATTTCAAAGTACTATCATTTCATTTCACATTACTATCATTACATTTCCAAGCACGCTAGTATTCTATCATATTCCTATCATATCATTTCATTTCTAAGCATGTCAGTATTCTGTTATATTACTATCATATCATTTCATTTTATATTCAAGCATATTACTATCATGTTCGAGCATGTCATTATCTATAAACCAAATATTTCGGTATTCTATCATGTCCAAACATGTTATTATCTATCAATCATGTCTTTCAATATTCTATCATGTCCAACATATCACTATCTATCAGTCATGTATATTTCAAATATTTTAGCGTTTTATTATATCCAAACATGTCATTATCTATAAATAAAGCATTTATATATTCTATCATATCCAAACATGTCACTATCTATAATGCATACATTTCTATATTTTATCATGTCCAAACATGTCACTATCTATAATTCATTTGAGTATTCTATCATGTCCAAACATGTCACTATCTATAAATCATTTCAGTATTCTTTCATGTCCAAACATGTCGTTATCTAAAAATCAAGCATTTATTTACTCTATCATGTCCAAACATGTCACTATCTATAATCCATTTCAGTATCCTATCATGTCCAAACATGTCACTATCTATAATTCAAACATTTTTGTATTCTATCATGTCCAAACGTGTCACCATCTACAATTTATTTCAGTATTCTATAATATTCAAGCATATCACTATCTATAATGTATTTTAATATTTTATCATGTCCAAACATGCCACTATCTATCATTCAAGCATTTTAATGTTTTATCATATCCAAACATGTCACTATCTATAATGCATTTCAGTATTCTATCTTGTCCAAACATGCCATTATCTATAAATCAAACATTTCTATATTCTATAATGCCCAAACATGTCACTATCTATAATACGTTTCAGTATCCTATCCTATCCAAATATGTCACTATCCATAATGCAAACATTTCAGTATTATATCATGTCCAAACATGTCACTATCTATAATTCATTTCAGTATTCTATCATGTCCAAACATGTCACTATCTATAATGCATTTCAGTATTCTATCTTGTCCAAACATGTCACTATCTATCATTCAAGCATTTTAGTATTCTGTCATGTCAAAACATGTCACTATCTATAATGCATTTTAGTATTTTATCATGTTCAAACATGTCATTATCTATAAATCAAGCATTTATGTATTCTATCATGTCCAAACATGTCACTATCTATAATACAATTCAATATCCTATCCTGTCCAAACATGTCACTATCTATAATGCAAACATTTTTGCATTCTATCATGTCCAAACATGTCGCAATCACTATCTATAATGCATTTCAGTACTCTATCCTATCCAAACATGTCACTATCTATCATTCAATTATTTCAGTGTTCTATCATGTTCATAAGTGTAACATCTTGAATTTTTCGAACACGAATGCACCAACTGTGTGTATGTGCCGAATAAGGTGTATGATACACACCTGGGAACTTCGAAAGGTTTTATTTAAAGATATACAATCTTGGGTAACATGTTCATATAAATAATTACATAAATAAATATATAAGCTATGTGATGGCACAATGGTTAAGAGATTGCTTTGTAAACAGGAGGTCTAGGGATCAAAACTTGCTGAGTAAACTTTAGACTTTTGTTTTGAACCTTGTGATGAAAGCCTGTACACCGATTCTCGATGTGTCGGCTTAATATCATACCAACTCCAACAAATATAAAGGAAATACTTTACGCATAAACGAACTTCAAAAATTTTGCTGAGAAGAAAAACCGAGAGAGAGTTTAGTTGTAGAGAAGAAAAGAACCGAGAGAAGGAGAACTTCCCTTTCTCCTCATTTCTTCCTCTTAGAGAAGCTCTAGCCATTGATCTCCTCTTAAAGAACCCGTTACTTTGTTGTGTACCTCAAGGAGACTCCGATTGTTGTCACTGTACGATCGTTTTATTTCAAAACCTTGCAAGTGCACAAGTTCGAATGTACTTGGGCGAGTACAAGGGTGTCGAACCATAGGGATTTGTCATTTATCTCTTATTTAATTCTATTTTATTGAGTACTTTGTAACATTAATTTTCCTAAATTAAAACAAATCAAAGAAACCTAAATAGTTTTGAAAATAAGAAACGAGAAGGCGGTCAGGAATCGCTCTTAGATTTCATATCAGTAAATAATAAAACCTATTACTCTCATATAATGAATCCCAGGTACCCCAGCTCCTGGATACAAGCTCAGTTGCATCGTTTATGACTTAGCGAGATCTAATCACGAGTTAGATAACCTAATCATTAAGAATCATTGCACATAACCAACTAAGACTAGCCTACAAGGTTGTAGCCCGTCGGTGAGTATCCTATTCACTCTAGTTCCTAAGCCCTACCAGGCCAATAAGAGTAGATTAAATAGAACTAAACCGTTATAATCGCTCGTTCTTGATGACTCTCAGAACCTCTAATATATAATCGTACCATTAAAACAGAATTCAAAATGAAGAAAAGAAATAGAATTTTATTGATACTTATCATAAATTTACAAGAGATCTCCGGCCGAAGCTTTAAGCACACATCGATCCAGAGACCATCATCGCTGATGTAGGCTCTGATCGATGATCACAATCAATCTCTCTCCATTCCTAACTATTCCTAATCTAACCTATGGAAACTCATGTCAGAGCCCTCTAGAAAAGTTCTAGTGTGCGAGTCCCCTAAAACCTAACCCTAGGGTCCTTATTTATAGATTACAAAGCCCTAAAACAAACATACACGACAAGTACCCTAGAAAATTCCTAAAAATCCTCTAAGGAAGAAGAATCTGGATCCTAAAAATCCTTAAATTTACGGTCCTGGTTCCTAAATCTCTAGAACCGGTTCTTAGTTTCTAATGATTCTAGAGCGTAGTATTTATTTTTAATTCTAGTTCTAATTTCTCCTAGTTTATAATATTTCAGTTATAATCTTAATCTTGAAAAATCCTTTAATTTCAATCTTCAAAATCTTAACTTTCCAATACACAAATCAGTTTTTTCAAACGATACTACTTTTAATGACCCTTAGTCAGCCGATTTGCCTAAGGGAGCTTACGTAGGGTACTCGGGAACAGGGCCAATCCTCCTTAGCATAGCAGGCTCAAACCCCTTTTTTTAGATTCCTAGAAGTAGAAAACCTAAAATAAATAAATTTCTAATAGAAATAGGATATTTAAAATAATTAGACTTTTAATAGAATTAGGACACTTAAATTAATTAGAGTTCTAATAGAATTAGAATGCTTAAATTAATTAGAGTTCTAATAGAATTAGAATACCTAAATTAATCAAAATTTTAATAGAATTAGAATACTTAAATTAATTAAAATTCTAATAAAATTAGGATACCGAAATTAATAGAATTAGGATACTTGAGTTAATCAGGATACTTAGATTAATTAGACTCTTATTAGAACTAGGAGACTAAAATTAATTAAACTTCTAACAAGATTAGGACTCTTGAGATAACCAGATTCCTAGCAGGATTAGGAGGCTAGTTAATTAAATTATTAGAATTATTAAAACTTTTAAAATATTTAGACTCGCGGTAGGACTAGGAAAACTAAAGCAATTAGACTTAGAGCAAGATCAAGAAAATAAACTAAACATCCAGGTGACCCAGTGTTGCTGACATTGGCAGGCCGATGATTCAATAAAGAAGTCGAACCCACACCCCAGAAAGGTGTGATCAGTGACATATTGCAGCGTCGATAAACATCTGCAACTGGCGATCGCAACAAACTAGGTATTTTCTTCCTAGAATTTACCTTTTTACTTTTATACTTTTCATTTACCATCAATCGCCTTACGTCAGAGTCCACATAGACCAATTTGGGCCGCTCTTCCGGGGACCGAAAGGAACCCAGAAAAAGCGCGTACCAACATGGTCAACCTTTAATTTTCTGAAGCCTTTGAGAGTTTGACCGGTGGAAAATGACTCTTTGACCATTCCAATTAGGACTTGCTCTCTTCCTCCCTAGCTCCTTTCTATTGATCTATCCTGACCGGTCGAAAATTCCATTTCCATTGGTCAAAAGGACCTTTAAAAGCAGTTCTTCAGTTGTTTCTTCTTGAGTTCTTGCCTTCACTTCGGATTTCTTCATAATTGTGCTCTCTTAATCACTTTTTTGTGTTTATCTAGCTTTTATACCTATTGCAGCACAACACGAACAAAAAGTGCATATTAGTAGTTCATTAAGGACTACCAAGGGCATGAGTCGAGGGACATTATACAACTTTTGAGTCTGATCACACCCCCAAACCTCAACTTTGCTTGTCTTCGAGCAAAGACAAGTAAAACCATAATCCAAAAGTAATTTATTCTGATATTATACAGTGGGATTTTTTTACGATCCCGTCGTGGCGATGCGCTAGCTAACAAAAATATAGAACCGCCACCTGGAGCTTTTGGTGTCCCGGAAAACCTAGTTCATTTTTATGAGCACCGAAATACTAAAAATATGACTCTGAATCCGATCCACACCAAAGGTTCTTGGGTAGGGGCTTCGGTTATCGATTGGAAAGGTGTTAGGCACCCAATCAGCTCGCTTAATGCGGTCTCTACTTATGGCCAAAATACAAATTGCATGAAAGAAATAAAAGAGTTTTCCTCTTGCCCAGAGGGCTTTAAAATCTTATTTGTGCTCCTCCGTCCCTACCGAAAAGTCGGCGGCGAAATGACATAAATACAAGGATGGAAGAAGACTAAAAGAGATAGGAGAAGAAAGGGGAGAGCCGGAGCCCTCAGGGCCTTATAGCACCATAGGGGAGCCTTGCATTGGCTTGCTTTGATGAGCTCTTGATGACTTGTATGATAGGCAATGGTGTTCTAACCTCTAAAGCTTGCTAGCTAAGGGGTAGAGAGAGGAGTTTAGGGGATAGCATACACCTAAGCTAAGGCTTTTGGATCAAAGATAAGGCTTGGAAGGGGGTTCCTAAATTCTAGAATTTGTGTGGAAATGGGGGCACAAAAGAGAGAAAGAACTTCTCACTTTAAGCTCTTTCTCTCTTAAGCAAACTCTCAACTCTAATTTTTCAACCTTTATAAGGGGGGGGGGGGGTGCCTCTCTTTTTATAGGAAAAGGAGGGGTTAGGAGGATGTTTAGATCCTAATCAAGGTTAGAAATTAGGTAATCTAGCATCTAAGGTTTCCTAGGGTTTCAAGGGTTTAAAGAAGTGTGAAGATGGGCTTTAATGGTGGATGATAGGTTAGTGGTTTAGATCACTTATGGTTTACAAATAGGTGTTAAAAGGGTGCAACAAAGCTATCAAAACACACCCCAAGGACTGAGGTGGTCAATAAGTCAAACCCTAGCTTCGAAATTGAGGCAAAAAAAATATAGTTACTGTTCATATGCCTGGCACAACTATTAGTTACGCCAAGCATATGTACAGTAAAATAGTGGGCGAGATTTCCTAGAAGTTGCAAGCCCACAGGGAGCTAGGGGACCCATTTATACCCGGTGCAACTATTAGTTGTGCCAGGCCATTTTTGGGGGATAAAGGCCTGGTGCAACTAAGCAACTATTAATTGCACCAGACAAATTCTAAAGGAAAATGGCTTAGCGCAACTATTAGTTGCGCCAGGCAAAAATTCTTCCAAAATAGCCCGATTTTCAAATAGTCGTAATGTTTGATATATAACTCCGATTGAGGTGATTTTTGGAGAAGTCCTCTTTCCAATGATATATAACTTAGATCCTAAAGAGGTATGTGTAAATTTTGGCACTCATCTTTCCAACCACTGCTCGGGAGGGTTTGACACTAGTCTGGGAAAGGGTTCTAATGGGTTTGGGAAGGTTAGGGTTGATTCCTAAGGGTTCGAGAAGGTTCCTAAGGGTTCAGGAAGGTTCCTAAGGGTTCCTAAGGGTTTTGTACATGCCATCAAAAGCTCGAAAGTGCACCTCTCTCGAAATGTGTTCCGATCAACCCTTGGGCCGAATTTGGGTGTCAACAGATGTCCCTCTTTGGTATCCGATCACTAATGATCAAATGCCAAAGACAAGAAGCATCTGAAGAGGCCCAAGGCATCACTGACGGGTTCGCTGCATTCAGAACGAGCTTCAAATATCAGATGAGTAACATGGTGAGAAAATAAAAGCCCTATATGCCAAGCTAAACATTCATTTCTCAAGGTAATTGGTCTCCAAGCGCTTAGCGACATTACTGAGCATAACCAAGGAAAAATGAGTTGTGAAAGACTTGTATGCCAGGCCAAAAATTTACTTCTTGAGATGATTTGAAGGTATTTGATGTTTAAGATTCATTATGAATGCAATAGCTTTGCAAGTAAGAGGGGTGATCGATCCACATTCAAAGATAGGCGCGAAGTAAACATCCACAAGGCTCCACAGTTTGCGTCCAATCCTATGAGGCATTTGATTGCCCCATCTGATTGTTTGTGAGTGCCCCTGCCTGAGTCAGGGTTCAAAATCTTTGGGCGAACCCATCGATTCCGAAGTTTATTTGGCATGACTACCCGAGCGGAGCAAATAGACGTCGCAACGCTTTTTGGGAGTGCGTGCCATTTTCAAAAAAAGTGCCCCAGGCCCACATGACCTAGAGCATCCAACTTCAAGTAATCCTGAACAGATCCAACCATAAATTGGGTATCTCCCAAAAGGGACACCCAATCCTGGTCTCTGCCAATAATGATGATAAACATCATTTAACTATGTATAATCATGCACCCATTAGGGGTAATAAGCAACAAAGGCGATGGAAGCCCTAACCCGAACCTGTCCGGATATAATTTACGGGAATAAACGACCATCATACGGATATCCAAACGCATGGCGTACAGTTTTCAGAGATACCGCCACCAATACAGGTTTTAAGCCTACAAAAAATAAAGGGGAAATGATCCCTTCTGAGTGCTTGGTTTCACATAGTTTGATTGATGCGTAATTTAATTCTTAAAAGGTTGGTCTCAACCAACGATTGACCTTTTCCAACGGAGTTATCCGAACCTCAAACCCCGTGGGGTGCGCGCTCAGATCGTGCGGACCAAGAGTCCATACCTCCGAAAAGTTCATGAAATATCTGAAGCTTAGACTCTCACGTTCATATGAATCAAAGACAGAGTACTTAGCTCAAAGATTTAGCAGTGGAATTATCCTGATCGAAACATTGACCATCTGATCATGATTGACACCGTTGCTCCTATTTTGAAGTAGGATTCCAAGATCCAAGGCGAACCTTTAGACTTAGGACATTAGTTTTGCACAGCTGCGTTGCTGATAAAATATTGACATTTTATTGCATTAAAAACACGCATGTGCATAGCTCTGTGGGAAAACACAAAGTTCAAATGAAAAAACACAGATTATTTCTTTTTTTTTCAAAATGATTTTCTTCTTCTTTTTTTTTTAATAGACCTGATGTCAGTGGTGAGATGCTTCATATAGTTTGTCCATCACTGAGAAGTTGCCTGTTTTGAGGCTTTGGACCTATGATATTCTGCACATTCTTGAGAAATGTCAGTCCCTTTTTTATTTATATAAGTAACAAATGCATCCTAATTAACAGAAGGAGAAACAAACTTTTACCTATATTTTTTTATTTTCAAGATTTATATATATTTTTTTGGATTTTTATTTTCAAAGATTTTTTGTTCTTTTTCTTTATTTTTGACATGGAAGTACGATGTTGTAACTATATACTTGAGAAAGAGTAGAATTTTTTGAATTTTTATTTTTCAGAGATTTTTTATTCTTTTTCTACATTTTTGAGATGGAAGTAAGATGTTGTAACTATGTACATGAGAAAGAGCATAAATATATACATACATTTTTTGTATTTGGATTTTTCTTGATTTTTTTTTTGTTCTTCTTTTTCTTCGCTTTTCTTCTTTTTTTTTTGAGGATGCCTTATCAGTGAGGTGAAGTCAAGGGTCCCATTTTGAGCATAGCTGAACCCTTTCATATGGTCGAGCCTGAGTGAGTTTCAGCAGTTTTATCAAGGCCGAAACATTAATCTCTTTGGATTGAGTCAAACCTTTCTCCTTACCTTGAGTCATATGTTTGACAAAGCAGTTTCACAAACACAATTCTGGTCGAGATCCGTCTTGAACTAACATGAGCGGCCCAATCGGAAAAAGGGTATCAGGGAGAGTAACCAAAAGGGCTCCTCAAACATTAATCTTATCAAACAATTCAAACCTTTCCTCCTTTTTCTTTTTTTCTTTTTTTTCTTTTTATCTCCTTTTTTACCCGTGGCATCCTTTCGGGTTTTCACCAGGTCCATGGACTTAGCTCTCTTACCCCAAGCGCCCTTTCGAGTTTTCACCTGGTCCGTACAAACTCGTTGTTTTTACCCGTAGTGCCCTTTCGGATTTTCACTACGTCCATCTTGCTTTGAGCTTGTATTTTTATTTTTATATTTCTTTTTCTTTTCTTTTTTCAAAAGCCACGACATAGACGTCGATTCCGTCATAGCCGGCCAGATGCGGTTCTGGTGTCGTCCCACAACTTGTCTTGTATTGAGTTAACAAAACTATGACTGCTTGTGAACCTAAAAAGAGGGCTTCCTTCAGGGTGTAGCTTGGCCATGGGTTGGTTAGGATTTGAAGGTATGCTGGGCTAAAAAGGGTTTCCTTGATACAGCTTTAGTTTTTCACAACATACTTTCTTCCTTGGGAGATTTTACTATACACGCCCCATGATTCTCCTTTTTTTTTTCTTTATCTTATTTCAGACAATCTTTTTTGAGGTTTTGTTTTTCCGATTTTTTTAGATTTTAATGAAAACTTTGCTTCCCTTTTTTGTATATGCACATTTTTTTTGGGGGAAGGGGTTTATTGAAAGAAAGGCCCAGGCTCGAATGGGGTAGTGAAAGATATCATTATTTTTAGGGATGTTTTTTAGCCACTGTGCTTGAAATAATGGCCTCTTTTGTGTGGTTCTTAAGCAGTCACGTATCTGTTTCACCAATACTTACCTTATCACGATAGACTAAGCGTAGAACCATCGGATGTATCCAGCATTGATGGGCTCAGGAAGATGATCTCTGTCCATGGTGGTGAGGCGGATGGCGTATCCCGATAGCACTTCTTGGACGACATAAGGCCCTTCCCAGTTTAGCTTGAACTTCCCTCTCGGATCGGTATGGAGGGATGGGAAGATCTTCATCAACACAGTGTCTCTTATCTTCAGATCTCGACTGCGGACACGTTTATTGTAAGCACGTGCAGTTCACCCTTGGTACACTTGAGTGTGACACAAGGCTAGGAGTCTCTTCTCATCCAATAAGTTCAATTGTTCAAAGCGGGATCTCTCTCTCTGCTTCGGGTAAGCCTGATTCCATAAGGATTCGGAGCGAGGGTACTTCAACCTCAACCGGTAGGACGGCCTCGGTTCCATACACCAGGGAGAATGGTGTTTCCCCTATAGCGGTACGGATCGATGTTCTGTAGGCCCACAAAGAAAACAATAGCATTTCGCTTCAATCTCGATAAGTGACGACCATCTTCTCAAGGATGCATACAACCGTCTTATTCACAGCTTCCACGGCGCCATTAGTTTGAGGCCGATAAGGTGACAAGCGATGGTGCTTAATTTTGTATCACTTACAGAAGGCTCAGATGTGCTTATTCGCAAAGTTTATATCATTGTCCATGATAATATCCTTGGGTACTCCAAATCGGCACACAATATTTTTTTTGAGAAACTTCTCGATGTGGCTGGTCGTGATGTTAGCATATGATGCCGCTTCTACCCACTTGGTAAAGTATTCAATGGCGACGAGGATGAACCGATGTCCGTTTGATGCTTTTGGATAAATCATTCCAACGACGTCAAGGCCCCAGGTAGTAAATGGCCAAGGAGTGGTCATGCAGTGAAGATCGACGGCAGGAGCATGTATCAGACTAGAGTATTCCTTACACTTGTAGCATTTCTGAACATGTTTTTAACAATCTGATTCTATAGTGGTCCAAAAGTATCCCTACCACAAAATTTTCTTAGCAAGCATGTGACCGCTGACGTGGGCTCTGCATACTCCTTCATGGATTTCCTTCATGATATTGGTTGCTTCACTTTCTGTAAGGCACCTGAGTAAGATGTTATTATAGGATCGCTTGTAAAGGCACTCCCCATAAATGACGTAGCCTGTTACTAGACGTTGAATGGTTCGTCTGTCCGTCTTAGATGTACCCTTAGGGAAAGTTAGTGTCTCGAGAAAATTATTGATATCTGAGAACCAAGGTGGCTCATCATCAGACTTTGTAGGTTCCTCAATCTGTAGGCAGAAGGTTGGCTCATTCCTCTGCTCGATCATGATCAACTTCATCTTAGCACCATACGGGATTTCTATCATTGATGCCAACGTCGCTAATGCATCGACAAAGCGATTCCTTATCCGGGGGACATATGAGAATGTCACATCTCGAAAGTAAGATATCAGATCCTCGAGGTGCTTATGGTAAGGGATCAGTTTCTCATCTTTCATCTTCCAATCACCATTCATTTGGCATATAATTAACTGCGAATCACCGATTACTCGGAGGTGAGTTACATTCGGATCGAGAGCTGCCTACAGACCAGCGGCACAAGCCTCGTACTCAGCCATGTTGTTAGTGCAAGGAAAGTTGAGCTTGATAGAGACTGGTACATGGGATCTTTTTGGTGAGTTTAGAATGGCACCAACTCCCTGACCTTCGGCATTGGCTGCCCCGTCAATGTGCATTACTCATGATTCTTCTGCTTCTTCTGTATCATCTTCTGTCATGAAAAGGATGTCCTCATCATGAAACTCAGTTCTCAAAGGCTCATAATCTGGCAAAGGATTGTTGGCAAGATGATCAGTGAGTGCCTGCCCCTTAATCAACTTCTGAGTGACGTACATGATGTTGAACTCAAATAATAAGAGCTGCCAATGTGCAGTCTACCTAGTGAGGGCCGGCTTCTCGAAAAGGTACTTCAATGAGTCCATTCAGGCCAAAAGTAGAACGGCTTGAGATAGCAAGTAGTGGCGGAGCCTCTGGGTAGCCCATACAAGAGCTAGGCATGTTTTCTCCATATGAGAATAGTGTGTTTCATAATCAGTAAACTTCTTACTCAGATAGTAGATGGCCTGCTCCCTTCTTCCCATCTTGTCATGCTGCCCTAAGACACATCCGATCAAAACTTCTATCGTGAAAAGATACATCAAGAGTGGTCTCCCTGGCTTGGGTGGCACCAACACAGGTGAGTTAAGGAGGTAGCTTTTGATTTTATCAAATGTTGCCTGGCAGTCGTCGTTCCATTCAACGGGCGAGTTCTTCCTTAGTAGCTTGAAGATAGGCGTGCAGATTGGGGATAGTTGCGTAATAAACTGACTGATATATTATATTCTGCCTAAGAACCCTCTAACTTCTTTCTCAATAGACGGTGCTAGCATTTCTGTGATAGCTTTACCTTTGACTGGGTTGACCTCGATCCCTCTCCTGCTGACAATGAACCCCAACAATTTTCTAGACATGGCACCAAAAGTGCACTTCTGTGGATTCAAACGTAACCTGTACTTTCTCAGCCTCTCAAACAGTTTCTAGAGGTTTACCAAGTGATCGCCTTGCTCCGGTGACTTGGCTATTATATCATCAACGTATACTTCAGTTTCTTGGTGCATCATGTCATGGTCATTGCTCTCTGATATGTAGCGCCAACATTCTTCAGCCCAAATGGCATGACTCGATAATAAAAGGTGCCCCAAGGCGTGATAAATGCAGTCTTCTCTCGATCTACCTCTGCCATCATTTTCTGATTGTATCATGAGAATTAGTCCATAAAAGAAAGCATCCCATGCTTAGCAGTGTTATTGACCAAGATGTCGATGTGCGGTAATGGGAAATCATCCTTCGGGCTCGCCCTGTTCAGATTGCGAAAGTCGATACACATGCGGACTTTTTCATCCTTCTTCGGTACAGGCACAATATTGGCTAGCCACTGTGGGTATTTGGATATTATGAGAAACCCCGCATCATACTGCTTGATGGCCTCGTCGTTGACTTTCAACATACACTTGGGTCGGAGACGTCTCAGCTTCTGCTTAACCGACTTCATATCATGGTAGAGAGGCAACTCATGCTCGACCAAATCGATGTCTAGACTAGGCATGTCCTCATACGACCAGGCAAAATGTCTTGGTATGACTGAAGCAAATCGATTATGTTTTTTCTTTCTTCGGGAGACAACGACGTTCCAATCTTGGTAATTCAGAGAATCTCGTCAGTCCCTAGATTAATGTCCTCTATTTCCTCGACAATAGGGGTAGGGCCATGCTCAAATTTGGCAAACCGGTCAAGGAGCTCATTGGGGAGCTCCTCCAAAGGGGCATCCTCGTCCAGACTCGTAACACCTACCTCTTCTTATATTTCTATAGGAAAGGGGTCGATTTTATGTGGGACGGGTATTTCAATTAAGGCATCTTTTTGTGGGACTTTATCTGGAATTTGAAATGACAATATTTTTGAACTTTATATTTTTTCAATGTTTTTGGGATTTTATATTTTTTTAATGTTTTTGAGATCTGTATTTTTCTAATGTCTTTGAGATTTTATATTTTTCCAATGTTTTTGAGATTTTTATTTTCTTCGGAGACAAACCCTTGGCAAAGCGGGTTGCTATATATACAAGGTATGGCATGCCAAGGGCTTGTCTCACTTTTTATAGGTTATTTTTTTTTGGAAACAGGTGCCAAATTGTAAGCCACTCCCTGCTTCCAGAGTTTGGGGCAAAGATGCCCAATTGCATACCTGACTTGCTGCCCCTTTACCTTTTGGATGTATGAGGCTGGCAAATGTGACTCTTCTGGATTGGCCTCCATCATATTGATCATAGGTTGGTCTGAGATTTCATCCTCAAACGTCAGCAGAGTCCTGTGGTGGTTTACCGCAGGAGGAGTTTGTTCATGTATGGAATGCCGCTCCTCAAATAGGGATACGGCAGCCAGATCTATTTCGAGGTTGGGAAGAGAGATGTTGGGATTGGTGGAATGGATAGGGGCTGTGGGTTTATGTGGGGTTAAATGGGTTACCCTGTTTCGATCGATCTTTACGACCCCAGCGCTAACAAAGGATTCCCTAATGTGTGACCTAGGGCGAGGTTCTCTTCTATGTTGATTCCTCGAGCTCTTACAGCTGCAGCGACCCTTGCTTTCTCTTTGGCCTCTCAGACCTCTTCCTCCATGGGCTTGTAACCTAGCCTAATTCAAACCTTCTGGTAATGACTGGCGGATCTCTTCTGCCCTGCAATCTGGGCCCTAGTCCTCTGCCTTTCTGATAGCCCCATTTATGGAGCATGGCTACCACTGCTTTCATTTTGCCGCCAGTTGTTGATGTGATGTTTCTTGGGGATTCCAGGCCTACTGTCGACACCTCATACTCGAAACTGTGGAGGTCGGTGTCTTCCTCAGTATGTGGCACATCCACTACCTTAGGATTTTTAATACTGTGGGTGGCCTTGTCTTTCTCCTCGTGCCCTTCACCAATGATGGTGATCACCTTATGCCCGGATATGAATTTTAACTTTTGATGGAGGGTAGAAGGTATCGCCCCGACCTCATATAACCATGGGCGTCCTATTAGCAAATTAAAAGAAGATTTGATATCCATCACTTGAAAAGGTATAGAGAAGGTCATGGCCCCAATTACTAATTCTAGATCGACCTCTCCCATTATTTCTCTTCTTGTATTATCAAATCCCCGAGCGCTAGTCCTTGTCGGTCCTATCATACGGGGGTCCACGCCGATCTTGGTGGCTGTCCTCAACGGGCACACATTCAGAGTCGACCCATTATCAATTTAAACCAAGGGAATTATCATGTTCCTAGATTCGATAGTAATATTAAGGGATTTAGCATGACTATTTCCCTCCTCAGGTAGATCTGCATCTGAAAATGAAATGGCATTGGGTGCCATAACCTGTTCGATTATTTGCCCGACCTCGTCTGGACGCACCTGTTGGGACACATGTGCATTCTTTAATGCCCCCATTAAAGCTTGGAAATAGAGTGGAGACGTCATTAGAAGATCCCAGACGGTGATATGGGCTAGTATCCTTCTTAACTGAGTCTTGAGAATGTGCTCCCGGCTCATCTTCTCAAATAGGTGGACTGCACTGTCCTTCTTCCCCTCTGGCCATGCTGCTACTGCTACTGCTACTTCGGGCTATTTTGATATCTTCCCCGACCTAGTAACAAAGTCCATGGCTCTCTCTCTGCTATTGTTGCCAACGTTAGCATTGGTTTGCTCATAGCTCAACAGGACCTGATGAGGGTCATAGGTTGGTCCTAAGAGCTGGAAAGGTATGGCTACCGGTACTTGAGGTGCATATACTGATGGCTCTGGAGGGGTAGGTAAGGCATGGCTTACCTCAGTGATGGATGGGTGGGTGGCTAAATTAGGCCAGGTAGGGGTGGTGAAGCTTTACGATGGTTGTACTGAGGATAATGGGGTGGGCGTAGGCCATTGGTAATTGATGGGTGCGGGTGGAGGATGAACTGGGAGTAATGGGGTGGGTGTAGGCCATTGATAATTGATTGGTGTGGGTGGAGAATTGGGGGCCGGATGGCTTGTTGGGTAATTCAAGGGGGCGACAGAGTATGGTTGATACACATTTATTTGTACGTAATTTATGGGAGTGGATGGTGGAAAATAGGCCCTAAGATCTAGGGGTTCGGCTTGTGGTGCAGGAGTGGGAAAGTAATCCGCCAGATTCAGGGGTTCAATCACCCCAATGGTTCTTTCTTCTCGGTCCTACTGCCTTGGGACCACAAAATTCTTTCTGTTACTGAGGGGTTAAACTCATACTCTTCATCAAATTCCTCTTTCATCCCTATGGTGGGTATGGGACCTGCTATTCCAGTAGGGTGTGGTGGCAAAGGCACCTGGTGAATATTTGCATGCTGGTTTGCTTGGGTGAGTGCAGGGGGAATGATCTTCCCAGCATCGATTAAATCTTGGATCGTGTGCTTCAATGGGAGGCAGCAATCAGTTGGGTGATCCAAACCCTGATGGAAATTACAATGAGTATTTGGGTCAAAATTATATGGAATTAGATTGTGAGGAGGTCATGGTTGGAGCATAGTCACTAATCCCTTTTCAATTAATAAAGGTAAAATTACACTTAAAGATTGCCCCATGGGCATAAAAACACGATCATAATGGGCTCTCCTCTCCAAGGTCATTTGTACCCCTTGTCCGTTCCCTGCTCTCTGCACTGGCCCTGGTCTGATGGGAGCTGGTTGCGCCGCCTTAAACTGAAAGGGGACTACATTGTTATTGGGCCTGGTATTGATCACATTCTACACTTCTGCCCCTGCCCTCCTGTCATTTCTCTGTTCGACAAACCTTCTAACCCCGCTAGGTCCCCCTAAAGCATTCTTATTCAACCGCCCTTCTCTGATGGCATCCTCACAGCGGTTAGCGTTCTTTACCAAGTCAGTAAAATTGGACTGTTGTTGGTATACAGGAAAATCAGAAATCACTGGCAGAGTATTCTTTGAAATTATTTCTATCTGCTCATCGTCTGGTATTCTATTTCTGACTTGAGCTGTCAGTGCTCTCCAACGCCCCAAATAGTCGCTGAAGGACTCGTTGGGATTCTATTTCAAACGGGCCAAATCTGATTTGGGCAGTTCAATATCAGTATTGTAGACATACTGTTCCTAGAACAAATGCGTCAATTCCTTCCATGTCTTCACCATGGATGGTTCAAGAGACGTGAACCACCTCAGGGCCGAACCGGTCAAACTTTTCTGAAAGACTTTTATTAGCAGTCTCTCGTCCCCCCCCCCCCCGTACTGGCACCTGTCCCCACAATAGGACTTGAGGTGTGCAATCGGGTTGCCCATGCCATTGTACTTGTCGAATACTGGCATTTTAAATTTGGGGGGCAGGGGGACCTCGGCAAACAGACATAAATCCGTGAAATCTGTGACGTAGATTTCAGCATCACCCATCTTTAATAATTGTTTCTAGATATTGTCTAATTGCTCCCTTAACTATTTCGATTCTTTGGACATGGGGGCCATTTTTTCAGCAGTCGGCCGGGACTCGCTCTGTGCTATTGGGGGTGGGGTTGCTACCAGTAGAGGATTAATAGTGGTCACTGTCCCAACATAGGCACCACTATTTCTGATATCTTCCTCCTCATACTATTGATCTATGTAAGGTGCAGTGAGGACAGGGTTCTCATACTGTTGTTGCATAGATTGGATGGGATTGGATTGGGTGTGGGTTGGGTGAGCCCTTTGAATGTAAGAGAGGTGTTGTGGGGTGATGAGATGAGTAGTAGTTTGGTTTAGGGGTGGGGCCTGATGGGGCCATTGGATATGGGGGAAGGTTTAGATATGGCCTTGGGGTATGGGGCCATGGGAGAATTGGGTCCGAGGTATGGCATGGGTTTGACCCAGTTGTGAAGGTTGGGGGTGGGTGAAATTTTAGGGGTATTGTGGAAGGCATGAGTATGGGACTTGGGCCATGGCCCAGGGTAGGTTTGGGCCATAAGGCCTTCGTCGGTTTGGGCTTGGGTAAAGGTTTTGGGATTCGAGGGCTCTCGGCCCATTATACCTTGATGGGTATGGCCCATTGGGCTTTGGAGGGCTTGGGCCATGGGGCATTGGTGGGTATGGGCCTGGGGCTGGGCCATATTGGTCTGGGCCGTGGGCCCTTGGGGTATGTGGACCTGGCCCACTGGGTTTTGAGGGGTATGGGCCATGGGCTCTTGGAGTATTTGGGCTTGGGCCAAATGGGTTTGGGCCAAGGGCCCTAGATGGGTTTGGGCAATGGGCCCTTGGGTATGGGTTTGGGCGATGGGCCTTTGGGGTATATGAATTTGGCCCACCGGGTTTTGAGGGGTATGGACCATGGGCCATTGGTGGGTATGGGCCATGGGCCCTTGGAGGGTTTGGGCTTGGGCCAAATGGGTTTGGGCCATGGGCCCTTGGAGATCATGGGTAGTGGGGTGTTGGGCCATTGGGCCTTGGAGGGTGTGGGCTTGTGCCAAATGGGTTTGGACCATGGGCCCTAGATGGGTTTGGGCCATGGGCCCTTGGAGATCATGGGTGGTGGGGTTTGGGGCCAATGGGCCTTGGGGAATGTAAGGTTTTGGGCTAATGGGCCTTGGGGCATGTTGGAGATGAGATTTTAGATGGTGTGAATTATAGGGGTTGATGGGGGTCATGGGGGAGTGAAGCATGGAGGTTGGCTAAGGTGTGGGATGGGTTCATGGGTGTGTGGTGTGGATGAGGGGAGGTATTTTCAGAAGGCTTCTATGAGAAATAGGCTTGAAACATATCCTCCATCATGGTCATAGAAGGAAGATCGGGTGTAGATGGTGGATTTAGAGGATGATTGGGTATGGATGGAATGGATGAGGGATGAGCATTGGGCATGGCCCCGGTATAATCGGACATGACCATGGCATGTGATGGGATATGGGATAGATTGGAGAGTTAAGGTGGGGCAAAAGATGGGGAAGGATTAGGGATGTTTAGGGATGATGATTGGTGGGGTGTGGATGTTTGGAAAAATTAGGTGTGGCCCCGGTAAAAATTGGCATGACCCGGGTAGATGGGGGGACTTGTGGAGGGTCGGATAGGATGGAGGTGACATAGGTAAATGAGGGCGGATTGGGCCTATATGGGGAAGGTGAAAAATGGGGCATGGACGTGGATTGGGAAAATGGGGTTGGGTTTGTCATGAATGTGGATGGGAAAGGTGTTGGATTTGGAGGGGATGTGGATGTGGATGGAATGGGTGGTTGGCTTGGTATGGACATGGGGGGAAGAGCGGATTGGGAAAAAGATGAGGAATGGGGGGGTTGATTTTGGATATTTTGGGAAGTGGTGGTTGGGAAAATGGGGGCGCCAAACGGGCCGATAACGGTAAAAGGGGATAAGGTGATGGGGATGGATGTGAAGGCTTCTCCCGAATGGGAGTGGGTTGGAGAGTGTGGCGGGGAGGAGCCGGGATCGGCGTAAGCTAGGTCCACTACCCATGACATTTTTCGGGAATGGGTTGGGTATGGGTGCCTTGGATAAGGCCAAAACTTTTCCTCCTTCCCCTATGGGAGGATGGAGGGCAAGATGATGCTGTTGTGCCGGCACCACAAAGGTTTCTAATTTTTTAGGTTTTTTTATTTTTAATTTTTTTGGAGAAAACATTTTTTGAAAATAAAGGTTTCGAGGCCTTAGAATTCCCTTCTCGGGTGGCCTTCGTACCCTAATTTAAGACCCGCGGCGACGATTCTGAACCACTTCGACAGAATCAATGGAAAACCTTTGATCTATTGAAGGCATGAAAATTGAGGCGAACAACCCGATCCCCTAGAATGAGCTAAAAAGAAGTTGTCTTCTTTTGACCGACGGGGGCGTATTGGGTGTCGGAGATGAAGGGGCCTAATCAGAGGTACTAAATGCACTAATCGAGGGACTCGGGAGGTGAGAAATCCTCAAAATTTTGGGCTGCTGATGTCCAGGTAGGCTTGGTGCAACTAATACATGCGCCAAGTTAACAGGGTCTCTTTTTTACACTGACGCAACTATTAGTTGCGCCAAGGTAAAAATTGGCGAATTTAAAGCTGGTGCAACTATTAGTTGCACCAGTTATAAATCTGGGATTTTTGCACTGGCGCAACTAATACTTGCGCCAAGTAAAAAGGAGGCTCCATAACTTATGACAGCAGGGAACAACAGCCTGAAATGGGTCTATTTTTTTTTTGGTTTTATGGAAGCTAGGCTTTCGAGAACTGACTGATTTTTATGTGATCGATTCTCTCCTTACCGCACCTAAAGGATGAGTCTGATATAACTCACTAGCGCGCTCCCCAACGGGTTTTAAGCTTGTAGGAATGGGAACCCACCCAATATACCTCCGGCGCAAGCGCCTTCTCAGATACTAGGTTGGCTGGAACTTTTCTGAATCATCACTACTAGGGGCTACCGCCATACTAAGACCCGGGTGGTTGTATGTGTGCCTAAACCCAATCCTTTGAAAATCTACCCCGTAAAAACAAGTTAATTAAGCTCCCTATTCTTGATTCAATTTTAACTTTTTTTTTTCAAAATATTTTTTTTTATGAAAGTTTTCTTTAGTCCAAAAGACAGGGGTGATAACTCCATGCTGCAACTACGGGCCGGCGTCCACTGTCGAAATATGTTTGCACAAGTAGGCCCGCCAATCAGCTAAGACACTTTAAATGACAGAAATTTAAAGAAATTAAAAGACAATGTTTAAGTAGGCCCGCCAATCGGCTAAGACATCTAAATTGACAAAAATATAAGGAAAAATAAGGACAACGCATAAGTAAGCCCGCCGATTGGCTAAGGCATGTAAATGATGGAAAAGTAGGGGTGAGAAAATAACAAAAATAATAAAAAAACAGTAAAAAAGGTTAGTAAAATAAAAAGAAATGGCTAAATTTCAAGGAGAAGCTCTAAAAGCTAGCCCCAGCAAAGTCGCCATTTGTGCAACCGTGGGATTTTTTTACGATCCCGTCGTGGCGATGCGCTCGCTAATAAAAATATAGAGTCGCCACCCGGAGCTTTTAATGTCTTGAGAAACCTAGTTCATTTTTATGAGCACCGAAGTGCTAAAAATATGACTCTGAATCTGGTCCACACCAAAGGTTCTTGGGTAGGGGCTTCGGTTATCGATTGGAAATGTGTTAGGCACCCAATCAACCCGCTTAATGCGATCTCTACTTATGGCCAAAACACAAATAGCATGAAAGAAATAAAAGAGCCTTCCTCTTGCCCAAAGAGCCTTAAAATCCTATTTGTTCCCCTTCGTCCCTACCGGAAAGTCGGTGGCGTAACGGCACATATACAAGGATGGAAGAAGACTAAAAGAGATAGGAGAAGAAAGGGGAGAGCCGGAGCCCTCGAGCCCTTGTAGCACCATAGGGGAGCCTTGCGTTGGCATGCTTTGATGAGCTCTTGATGACTTGTATGATAGGCAATGGAGTTCTAACCTCTAAAGCTTGCTAGCTAAGGGGTAGAGAGAGGAGTTTAGGGGATAGCACACACCTAAACTAAGGCTTTTGGATCAAAGATAAGGCTTGGAAGGGGGTTCCTAATTTCTGAAATTTTTGTGGAAATAGGGGCACAAAAGAGAGGAAGAACTTCTCACTTTAAGCTCTTTCTCTCTTAAGCAAACTCTCAACTCTAATTTTTTCAACCTTTGTAAGGGGGGGGTGCCTCTCCTTTTATAGGAAAAGGAGAAGTTAGGAGGATGTTTAGATTCTAATCAAGGTTAGAAGTTAGGTAATCTAGCATCTAAGGTTTCCTAGGGTTTCAAGGGTTTAGAGAAGTGTGAAGATGGGCTTTAATGGTGGATGATAGGTTAGTGGTTTAGATCACTTATGGGTTACAAATAAGTGTTAAAAGGGTGGAAAAAGGTTATCAAAACATAGCCCAAGGACTGAGGTGGTCAACAAGTCAAATCCTTGCTTCAAAATTCAAGGCAAAAAAAGCACAGTTACTATTCATATGCTTGGGGATATGCCCAGTAAATGGGCGAGATTTCCTAGAAGTTGGAAGCCCACAGGGAGAGAGGGGACCCATTTATACCTGACGCAACTATTATTTGCGCTAGGCCATTTATGGGGGGAAAAGGCCTGACGCAATTATTAGTTGCGCCAGGTAAATTCTGGGGGAAAATGACTTGGCGCAACTATTAGTTGCACCAGGCAAAAATTCCTCCAAAATAGCCCTATTTTCAAATAGTCATAACTTTTGATATATAACTCTGATTGAGGTGATTTTTAGCTTGTTAGAAAGCTGGAGAAGTCCTCTTTCCAATGGTATATAATGAATCTCCTAAAGAGGTCTATGTATATTTTGGCACTCTTCTTTTCAACCACTGCTCGGGAGAGTTCGACACTGGTTCGGGAAAGGGTTCTAATGGGTTTGGAAAGATTAGGGTTGATTCCTAAGGGTTCGGGAAGGTTCCTAAGGGTTCAGGAAGATTTCTAAGAGTTTCATACATGCTATCAAAATCTTGAAAGTGCACCTCTCTCAAAATGTGTTCCTATCGGGCCTTGGGCCGAATTTGGGTGTTGACAATAGACTAATCTAAGAAATTAAAAGCCACTTTCCTAGGGAGCACGATTGCATTTAGCGTATGCAAACAAGCCTTTAAACCCCTATGTGATCCCTAGCGGAGGATTTTTGTCTCCTGAGGGTTTTCAATGACGACGCCCACAAACTTCTAAAACAGTTTTCAAAACTATCGGTAAAAGAAATTTCAAATTTTGTTTTTCATATAATATATATATTAAAAATTAAAAACATGTAATCATTTCAGCATGTAAACTTTTATTTTCAAGTTTCGATACCATTACAGTTCCATTATTATTATTCCAATCAACCCAATGCTCCGGTCTGTATACCAATCCTCCATCCATGCCTAGAGTGTTGTGTGTGTGTGTGCCAAAGTTTAAATAATTCTATTTCTGAATTAATCCAAATCGGGAATCTTCGGATCCCAAGTCTCAACTCAATCCTCACTTTAGGCATACACTCTCAACAAGGTCACTCCAATGAATGGTCAAAGATTCCGCTCACATGTGAGATAGAATTACAACACAATTTAAAGGATCCCACATGATATAATAAAAATGGTGCATCAAAGAAATTAAACAGTAATCTTAGAAGAGTGTTGTTTGTATCTTAAGCATGTTATAATATGTACCATAGTCATTGCATCATCCCCCTCCACAAGGCATTTACGACCCGAGATTGGATCAAAATGGTCCTTTTAAGGGTTGTAATGGGGCTCGGGTGAAGGTTAAGAGAGAAAGGGAATTTGGATTCAAATATCTCTGAGAAACCGGAAAAAGAAACACACTTAAATTTTCTAACTTTTGCACACTTCCTTTTCAAATTTTCAGAATTTCTCTTTCTTCTCTTGCTCATTTTTTCTCCTTCTTTTCATTCCTTCATCCTCCTTTTTGTATACCGCCTCATGTCTTTCATTTCATTTTTTTTTTTACTTTTTTCCATTATATATTTTTTTTTCTTTTCTTTTCTTTTTCTCTCCCCTTTTCTTCTTTTCAGTTCTGTCATAAGCTTCTTGCAAGCATATTTCCCACTCCTCTACACTTCCTCTTTTGCTCTCATCCGTCTTTCCCAATTTCTTAGAGATTGACGGGTAAGGTTTTACGTTTTTTGAACTAATGTGGGGTGTGGTTAACATGGCTTATCAAGAAACACATAACGGTAAAATATTTCAATAAGGCTCAAAAGGGGTGCAAAAAGGTAAATGAGTATAAGGTGGGGCATTTTGGGCACAAACAAGCCAATAGATGGCCTTTGATCATTTCCTTTCTTGGTGATAACGATGCCTATTTGTTTTGAGTTCAAATACAATAAGTTCTAGTACAAGACCACAATCAATGCATAATCAACACATCCAAGCAAAGCATATGAGATTTAAAATAATTAAGCATGAATTCCAAAGATACTTCAAGTTTGTTTAACACTCATCATGAACGACGGACAAGGTTCTAAAGCTTTCTGGCTGGATTTTTGGAATCCTAAAATTCCAAATTCGAACTAATCCATTAATTTCCAGGCCTAAGCATGGCAAAAAGTGTAAAAAAATTTCTAAGCGTGGAATTTGGATCAATCCTTAAATGTTCACATTGGGGTTAATTATCCTAAACAGTTGTAGTTTTATCATGGCATGGGTATTAAAATCAAAATTTGCATGCATCTTTGACTACATTTTGAAAACTACGGCAAAATAGATTTTTGATGGCTTTTAAAACAAGGTGTTAAGGGTGCATATAAAATAGTAGTTCGGTATGTGATGCAAGACATTCAAGATCATAAACCACACAGTTGGGCACAACACCCCCAAACCTACATGGTGTTATGTCCTCATTGCACACAACTAAAAATATTATACAAGCAAAGAGGCAACTACACGAGGTGCGAGGTGAACCATCAATAAGCACTGTAGTTTGGACAAACTGAGACCAAAGTGCAGCATTTTAACCCTTCGAACAAGTCATACGCAGACCCCAAAATCATTAAACAAGAATAATCATGGGCTCAAACCCCCAAACCTGTTCCAAAATAATCATCCACACCTCCACAGCATAGTTAGCAGTCACGAAACAAAAATAACTAATACAAATGATATATATTCAAAATGTTTACTTTACAGACTCCTGTGTACAAAAATTGGAAACCTAGGAAAATGCTAGACAAGTTTAAACAGTTGCAGCGACCCAAAAGGTAAGGTGCGACGAATCCATGATCTTCAAAACGATCCAAACCCTCCAAAAAGATGTACCTCTACTTGGCCTGAGTGGGTGCATCCAAAAGAAGATGTAAAATACGTCAGGCCAAGTGGAGAAGTTAGGCCGAGGTTGGTGGTGGAGGTGGGGAGTGTGGGCGATAGTGTTGGCGTTTGGGTGGGGAAAGAGGAGAAGTCAGCGAAGGTGGGGAGCCAAGATTTGGAAATTCTACTTCCAAAACAAATAGGAGAAGAGTCTCCCATATGTCCTTCTTGGCTTCTGGCATTATGGCAGCATCCCTTCGCAAACGATGGGTAATAGCCCTCCAGATCGCAGACCAGTCTGGGTCATCGACCATGGCGAAAAAGGGTTTCAGATGAAAAGATGAATGAAATGGGCGAAATGGTGTTGGTTTTATAATGGAGGGTGATGGAGAAGACGAAGGGTCATGTTAAATGGTGAAGGTGGATGGTTGGAAGGTGAAAGAATGTGTGCCAAAAGTTCAAACAATGCAGGGCTCAAGGAAGAAGAAGACTTTTGGGGAAAATTAGGGCAAGACCGGTCAAAAATAGATTTTGATCGGTTAAAAGGGCTTTAAATAGCCCGACGCGTACAAACTCGACCGGTCGAAAACCATTTTGACCGATCACAAAATTAGAGCAAACGAAGTTACTCCAATAGTGCCTCAGGTTTGAAGCGAAGTCCCCATTTCGACCGATCGAAATCTATTTTGACCAGTCAAAACACAACAAGAACACTGGTTTCGGCTATGTTTCTTCTTTTAATGAGCAACCTGACCGGTCAAAATCTATTTTGAGATTTTGACCGGTCAAAATCTGTTAGAGAACTTTGTTCTCAACCCAGATTCTACCAACATACACCTACGAACTCAATTGTTCCTAATCCTAAATTAATATTTTACAACTACTTGAGTTGCCTCCTAAGAAGCGTTACGGATGTGTTAGTAGCTCGACAAGGTCAAAGCGCTCATCAGAGCACTAGTGAACCAGAGGAAGATGAGGTCTCCCCAGCCATTGCTTTGCCTTTCCGATCTTTAACCGGTTGCATAGGCAACCAGGCCTCGGCTCCCTTATTCAAAGTAGCAACTAGTTCCTCAATTCGAGTTGCTAGTGCAATTCATGAATCTATGAGAGCACGGAGCAAATGCTCATGGTGTTGGCTCTACTGCTGCCAGGTCCGGATTGCCTACAACATAGCTTCCTTTAGAGAGTTACTCTCGCGAGGTGTATGTTGAGAACTGGAAAATACCATTTTCCACCCCTTAACCTGGGTCTTGATAGACCTTTGGGACAACTAAATAAGTGGTCTAAGTGTGTTTTTTGAAGCTAACAATAAAAGCAAACTTAACCTTGAAAGTAGCCTAAATGTGCCAAAAAGATAAAGATCCATGTTGATCCAGAGGAAGAAGGAGAAGAGACAACCTCACTAGCTGTCAAAATGCCTAAACTGAAGAGGCAAAGACCTGGTCTCAACCTAGAAAAGAAGTGTGGAGCAATTCGAACAGAAGAAAGCAGTACAGAGAACTTTTCGAAAAGAATCTGAACTTTTCGAAAAGAACCAAAAGCTCCAGGCTTAGCTTTCAAAAAGCACCTGAACTCTTCGAAAGGATTTCTGACCTTTTCGAAAAGAAGAGAACTCCTAGCGAACATCATCAGAACTGTGTGAAAAGAGCTTCAGAAGTCACAAAACTCTACGAAAAGTTCCCCAGACTATGCGAAATGATATTTTGAAGATTCCTAGCATCTGTAAGGGTAATTCAGTAATCTTTTGCATGCCCCTCAATGCAGTTAAAAACTAGGGACATCCCAGAAGATTCTGAG
The DNA here is from genome assembly GCA_021018995.1 of Chloranthus sessilifolius. NCBI lineage: Eukaryota > Viridiplantae > Streptophyta > Magnoliopsida > Chloranthales > Chloranthaceae > Chloranthus > Chloranthus sessilifolius. The sequence goes on along the minus strand of CM037592.1, from coordinate 53,554,922 downwards.
CATGAACCAAAGGCATATTCCACCCCATGTGAACACCCAGAGAAGATATCACTTGGCGGGAACTTCTAGAATCTCTAACAGATTTTCAAATTACATAACAGAATTGATGCTTTTGTCATCTGATTGGCTGAACCAAATCAAGCAATTCTGATTGGCCAAAACAGATCTGGATCCTCATGCTCGACTACCATTGGTTGATACAGATCTAAGCAATTCTAATTGGTCGATACACATCTGAGCTAGACCTGGGGGAAACTATAAATAGATGAACCATTTGCCCAATTTGGATATCCAGATTTTGAGTTTCATTTCTGTTGCTCCATTTCCAATTCAGATAGCTTGTCTGAAACTCTTGTAATAGCCTAACTTTTACTTGCAATTAAGAGCTGTGAGATACTTTTGTAATTCAAAAGAGAATTGTATTCAAGACTACAAATCCGAGAGTCGCTTAAGTCGGCTCAGAATTGTAATGGTGAATTTGAAAAGGTTGCTGTGAACCTTACGTTCCCAATTGGATTCGTGTTGAGGATTCCCTATGATCTCCTTATTGCACTAGATTCCTTCAGATTTACTGTTTTTCAAGCAATTTCCCTTGATTCATTATCTCTGTGGGAATTAGTGTTTGTAACCTAATCTTCCACAGCATTTGTAGTGGTGTTTCTTGTTCTGAATTGAGGGTTCAGATTAAAGACTATTGGATGGTCTGTGGCCATTGAAGTGGACATACCATAGCCATAAGTTTAACTCTAATCCTTGAATTAGATTACTTTCTCTTGCATCTGTGCCTGTAGTCTGATAAAGATTGGATCATCTCTCATTTAATCTACATTTATTCTCATTTTGTTTCAAGAACCAAATCAAAGTTAGATATTATTTCTCCATTCTTATTAATTTACATCAAAATCTCCCCAACTCAAATCTGGATCATTTAGTTTAATTGTTACTTTTATCATTTAGTTAATGTGACAAATTCAACCTCTCATCTTATGTGCTTTGTAGATAGGATAAGAGGCCAGATCTGGTAGCTCAGATCTGGAGGTTTATCTTAAATTTTAAATCAATTCCCTGTGGACGATCTTTTACTCACTTACATTCAAAACTTGCTACAATTGGCCCTGATCTTGCAGGCTAATTTACTTCTCTTTGTGCTGATATTTCTTTATTCTTTTTAGTTTTTCAAATTCAGTATAATTCATCATTTGCAAATCTGTTTTCAAAACACAAATAAATCATGCACACTTGGAATTAAGCAACAAGTTTTTGGCGCCATTGTCGGGGAATTTGTTTTAAAATAGGTAGACCTAAGTTTTATTTTTACATAAGTGCTAAACTATTCTATTGTTTAAATCTGTGCAGTTATTCATATACATTTTGAAGCGTGGAATCTACTTTAAAAGGAATTTTGCAGGTTTGTTGTGCATAATTTGATTCTCTGTTCTGTGTTGTATGTTTGGTAGGAGGACTCTCAGCCCTGAGATTGTCCCTCTAAATTTAGAAGTTGAAAGGCTACTACGAACTGCATAAACATCACGTAATCTCTCAAAAATACTACTATAGGTGAAGAACCTCAACTTTTGAGGGATTACTTTGCACCTGGTGCCTATAATTCTCCATTTTGCATTCAATTTCCTACTGTTGAAGAAAATTATGAGATCAAATCATCAACTATCCAAATGCTTCCTTCCTTCCATGGTTTGAGTAAGGAAGATCCATACAAACATGTGGATGAATTCTTATCTCTTTGCACCACATTCAACATAGCTGGACTTGGTCCAGAGGCAACCAAGCTTAGTCTCTTTCCTTTTTCATTAAAGGACAAAGCTAGAGCATGGTTGTCTATGTTAGCACCAAATAGTATCACTTCTTGGAATGATTTGCAGTGTCAATTTTTAGCCAAATATTTCCCTATGTCTAAAACCAGCCAGTTGAGACAAAGTATTATTTCCTTCTCACAACATTCAACTGAAACTTTCCATGAAGCATGGGAAAGATTTAAAGAACTTTTAAGGCAATGTCCTCATCATCAAATCCCCCGATGGCAGCTTGTTCAAAGCTTCTATCAAGGAATTGGTCAAAAGGGCAAGAATATGGTAGATGCTTCCTGTGGAGGCACTTACTTGCAAAAAACAGTTGAGGAGGTCTGGGATTTATTTGAAGTAATTGGTGAAAATTCAACTCAACAGGAATCTTTGTCAAGAGATATTGAGAATCCTGCTAGGTTGGACAATCAGCAAACCACCAAAGGAAAGATTTATGAGGTGAATGAGTTGGAAAGGAAGATGGATAATTTAACCACAAAGTTTGATAGATTGATGGACTCACTTAAAAATCCATTGGTTGCAAGAGTAGAGGAGGCATGTCTGATATGCCAGTCCCCTACTCATTCACATGATCAATGTCCTGCTGCACCACAGTTCCCAGATCTAGTGGTGGAACAAGCTCATGCTGCCCAATCATTTGGACAGATGCAGTCAAATGAATTTGCATGGAGAGGGCACCCCAATTTGAGGTCGAGCCAGGGCAATTATCAATCACAATGCAAGAAGAATCAAAGAACCAAGTACCTATCAAAGCCTTATAAAATTTTTATACTGCAACTTTTCAAAGAAATTCCCATTCCACAACAACTCAGACAAAGAATCGCCCAGTTCAAGCCCCTTTCAGATCCCCTTCTTTTGAAGATCAAGTTCTAAATTCACTCTAGAATTTAGGATCTTTAACTCAGACTGTGAACTTTCACAGTCAGAGCATAAAGAAGATTGAAGAAACATTGGAACAACTTTCAAATACTTTGGCCAAAAGAGAGGAAGGAAGGTTACCCAGCCAACCTTTGAACAATCCCAAAGGACAGTTCATGGTTGGAGAGGCTTCTGTTTCACATGAAGAAGTAAAAGCTGTCACTACTTTGAGAAGTGGAAGAATTGTAAATAACAAAGTGGGTACTGAAAAGGAAGAAGAAAAAATTGAGGAAACTGATAGAGATATGCAGCAGGAGCAGCATGATGTTAGCATTGGGGGTGCTGATGTACCTCAGAAAAATCAAAAAAATCAAAAATCAAAAAATCAAAAATATTCAAATGATGTTTCTAAAGCTGTAAATGAAGGACTAGTTCCTCATTTACCATTTCCTCATGCCATGAAATCTGCATCCCCTTTTGATAAAGGGAACACAAAAATAAATGAAATGATGGAGACTTTCAAGCAAGTTAAGATAAATCTACCTTTGCTTGATGCAATCAAACAAATCCTAGCATATGCAAAATTTTTTAAAGATATTTGCACTCACAAAAGACAATCTAGGATACAGTTATCCAAGAAGGTCTTTGCTGTGGAAAGAGTTAATCAGGTTTTGTCCATTACCACACCTCCTAAACTTCAAGATCCTGGAATCCCCACAATCCCTTGCATTATTGGGGAACATATCATTGAAAAGGCTTTATTAGATTTGGGTGCTAGTGTCAACCTGCTTCCATATTCTGTATATGAGAAACTAGGTTTGGGAGAATTAAAACCCACTCATGTGGTGTTACAACTAGCAGACAGATTTGAAAGAAAGCCAGTTGGGATGATTGAGGATGTATTGGTAGGAGTAGATAAGTTTTTCTACCCTGTTAATTTTCTGGTATTGGACATGGAACCTACAAAAAGCAAAACTTCCATCCCTGTCATTTTGGGGAGACCATTCCTGGCTACAGCCAATGCTTGCATTCAATGCAGGTCTGGTATTATGGAAGTCTCTTTTGGAAATATGAAGGTGAAATTAAATGTTTATAATGCAACACTGACCTCAATTCGTTAGGAATGTTTTCTTGTTGATTTGTTGGATGAACTGGTGGAAGAGACTCTACCACAGTTTTTGCAGTGTGAAGATTTTACCACAGACTTGAAAAATGCTTGGAAAAATGCTATGGAAAAAATGGTTTGTACCTCAAAGTCTGAGGAAGCAAATGTTGTGCAAGGAACTCATGATCAATCAGCAAGTTTCTCTTCATGGAAACCTGTTATTCTTCCTCTTCCACAAACAGTTAAGGTACCTTTGCTACCTTCTTTTCTCAGCCCACCTGATGTAGAGTTGAAGCAGTTGCCAGAAAATTTGAAATATGTGTTTTTAGGAGATCATAAAACATTGCCTGCGATTATTTCTTCCTCCCTCACTCAAGATCAGGAGGAAGAGCAGTTGATTGTATTGAAACAGCATAAGAAAGCAATTGGTTGACTATTGCTGATTTGGGAGGAATCAGTCCAGCTGTTTGCATGCATAGAATTCATTTGGAAGAAGATGCAAAGCCTTCTAAGGAAATGCAAAGGAGGCTGAATCCTCATATGCAAGAAGTGGTCATGTAAGAGGTTGTTAAACTGTTGGATGCAGGGGTCATTTACCCCATTTCAGATTCAGCTTGGGTGGCACCTACACAGGTGGTACCTAAGAAATCTAGGATCACTGTTGTAACCTCAGATTACGTGAGCTTATGTTAACCATAAACAACTCGGTTGGAGGGTCATTGATTACGTAAAACTAAACACAATGACCGAAAAGACCATTTCCTCTTCCATTTATTGATCAAATTTTAGATAAGCTAGCAGAAGAAAAGCTTATTCGCTTTTCTTGATGGTTACTCTGGTTACAACTGATTCCTCGTATCCACAAGATCAGGAAAAGACCACATTCACTTGCCCTTTTGGCACTTTTGCCTATAGGAGAATGCCTTTTGGTCTTTGTAATGCTCCTGCTACCTTTCAAAGATGCATGTACTCCATTTTCTCTGATATGATTGACCAATTTATGGAGATTTTTATGGATGATTTTTCAATCTATGGAGACAGTTTTGCCCAGTGTTTACATCATCTCAAATTGGTGTTACAGAGATGTGAAGAAACCAATCTAGTTTTGAGCTGGGAGAAGAGCCATTTCATGGTCACCCAAGGCATTGTCCTTGGCCATGTTGTCTCCCACAAGGGCATTGAGGTGGACAGAGCAAAAATTGATTTAATTACACATTTACCACCTCCCAAAACTATTAAACAAATTAGAAGTTTTCTAGGACATGCTGGATTTTATAGAAGGTTCATTAAGGACTTCAGTAAAATATCCAAGCCTCTTTGTCATTTATTGTACCAAGATGTCCCTTTTGTTTTCAACAATGAATGCTTGAAGGCATTTGAATTCTTAAAAAACTGTTTGATTTTAGCTCCAATATTACAGTCTCCAGACTATTCACTGCCTTTTGAACTGATGTGTGATGCATCAGATTATGCTTTGGGAGCTGTTCTTAGGCAAAGAAAGGATAAGCTGCCTCATGTCATAGCTTATGCCAGTAGATCAATGATTGATGCACAGCTCTAGAATGTGGAGAATGTGGTAGCTGATCACCTATCTAGAATTTTAACTGCTGAGATTGATAGGCTGCCTATCAATGAATCTTTCCCTGATGAGCAACTTTTTGCTATCAGTGTACACACCCCTTGGTTTGCAAACATAGTCAACTTTTTGGCTACTGGAAGAACTCCTCAACATTGGAATAAAATGGATAAAGATCTTTTCTTCTCAAAGGTTAAACATTTTATTTGGGAGGATCCTTATCTGTTCAAGATTTGTGCAGACCAAATAATAAGAAGATGTGTCCCTGAAGAAGACTTTCATAGCATACTTTCTATGTGTCATGAACAGGCCTGTGGAGGTCATTTTAGTGGAAATAAAACTGCTGTAAAGGTTTTGTAGTGTGGATTTTATTGGCCTACACTTTTCAAAGATGCTTTGCAGCATTGTAAGTCTTGCCAGAACTACCAGAAATTGGGTAGCATTTCTAAGAGAAACTCAATGCCATTACAGCCTATTTTGGTAGTTGAATTGTTTGATATTTGGGGGATAGACTTCATGGGTCCCTTTCCTCCTTCCAATGGTTGTAATTTCATCTTAGTAGCTGTGGATTATGTATCCAAATGGGTTGAAGCCACAGCCACTAAAACCAATGATCACAGAGTGGTTCTGAAAATTTTAAAGGATAACATCTTTTCCAGGTTTGGTTCTCCCAGAGCTATTATCAGTAATGGAGGAAGCCATTTTTGTAATAAACATTTTGAAGCTTTATTGAAAAAGTACTCTGTGACTCATTGAGTAGCTACTCCATATCATCCACAAACCAGTGGACAAGTGGAGATTTCCAATAGATAAATCAAACATATACTGGAAAAGACTATGAAGAAGGACAGAAAGGATTGGTCCTTTAAGCTGAATGATGCATTGTGGGCATATAAGACAGCCTATAAAACCCCAATTGGCATGTCCCCATTCAAATTGGTCTATGGCAAAGCATGCCATTTACCAGTAGAGTTAGAATATAAGGCCTTTTGGGCTATTAAAACCTTAAACATGGATCTTACTACTGCTGGTAATCACAGGAAACTGTAGCTTGAGGAGTTAGAAGAGTTGAGGATGGAAGCATACACCAATGCAAGATCTTACAAAGAGAAAGTCAAAGCCTTCCATGATAAAAATTTGTTGAGAAAAGAGTTCATAGCTGGCTCTAAGGTATGGCTATTTAACTCAAAACTGAAGTTTTTTTCTGGTTAGCACATCTCCTTCTGGGGCTGTTGAAATTTTGGACCCAAGTGATGGAAGAATCTTGAAAGTAAATGGTCAGAGGCTCAAACCATGCATTGAAAATACCCTGGAGCCTGTGCTAACCATCTATCATCAAGATCTGTCCCATATCTGAGGATAAACAACTGTATAATATGTATTTTACTAGTGCTTGTTTTATAGTTTTTGCATAGTTGTTTGCTCTCTGTTTTTAGTCATTTTTACTTTCAATTTGAGAAGTTTAAATATGTAAAAAAATTAACTCGCAAAGAAAAAAAATCTTTCTCGAAAAGTTTAATTAACTTTTCGAAAAGGAGCTGAACCTGTAACTAACTGCTCGAAAAGAATGATTTGCTTTTTGAATAGTTAATTTAGAATGATTTGCTTTTCGAAAAGTTAGTTCTGAAGCTATTTGCTGTTCGAATAGTTGTTTCTGAAGCCATATGCTTTTCGAATGGTACTGATGCCATTCTCACTTGTAAAAAAGGACTATTTTGAACTTTTCGAAAACTTCAAAGATATTTTGCGAAAATCATTTTGAGCATATTTAAACCCTTTCGAAGTAAGGGTTTCATATTCGAAAGCCTTCTGAGAACGTCCTGTTTCACAGAAAACCCTTTTTCTTTCCTTCCTTGCGTGTTTTTAGAATTCAGCCACACTTTTCTTCATATTTGTTCGATGGTTTAAGCTTGAAGAGAGGGATTTTTTGCTTCTGGTTTTGGTGGATTTCAGCGAGCAAGCAACAAGTTCAACCAATACCTTAGATTTCGGTATTTTTCTGTGCATTTCTTCTGTTTATCATTTGCAAAGTTTGATTTAGTGTCAGCATTTATTGTGGGAGTTTTAGACAAAGCTTTAGAATGGGTAAAGCTGAAAAATCATTGGCTGAAATGTTCCCAAAATCTTCTGCTAAGAAAATTAGCAAACCGTCCAAAAAAGGAAAAACCAAAGCTTCAGCTAAAAGGAAACTTTCAATAGATAAAGCTGATATGATTGAGAAAGGGAAAAAGGTTAGATATGAGGAACCCACCCCAACAGCTGATACTAGCCCTGAGTCTGACCTTCCTCCTTTACCTATTCATTTGGTACTGCCGAACCCATTTATTGAAGCTCGAAAGCTAATTCTAGAATTTATTCTTGATGAGACCTTTTTCTACAACAAACCTGAATGCCAGTTATCTTTGAAATACATTAGGGATGCCTCACTGAGCAATATCCTAACCCCTCTTCCAGAGAAAATTTATCCACGAATGGTGAGATTATGGTACCAAAACTTGGTAAAAGTGACAGAGAAGGATGCTGATGTCCCTACTCTTGTTATTTTCATTGATGATTGCGATTTAACTGTCACTTATGAAGACATTGGGAATGCTTTAGGGATACCTTTACAATATGATCCTGCTGGTTCATTGGTCGTACCAAAAACAGCCTCTTTCAGAGAAATGGCTGCACATTTAACCCAAGGCATAGTTGGAACTGGACAATCCATAATGAGGAGAGACCTAGCACCTCAATTTTTACTGATGGATTCCATTTTGAGGGGATGTTTTTATGTCACTGGGCACAGCCAGGAAAGAAGGACACCAATTTTAGAGGCTCTCTTTCATTTTTCTAAGGGGCAATTTTTCAATGCCCCTATGTTGATTTTTGAAGCCATGGCTGATATTAGTACCAAGCTGAAAAAGGAGCAGAAATTAGCTGGAATACCATTTGGTAGGCTGATCACAGCCCTACTAAGAGCCAAGTTTGACATTGATGAGCAAGAGCCATTTGAAGTTATATCTCCTCATGCGTTTGGGAAAAAGGCTTGGACTACAAGTCAAGCAATGTTGAATAGAATGAGGGAGGAAGTGGAGCCTGCCCCTGCAGCTGCTATTGAACCTGCCATACCTGAACCTGCCCCTGCAGCTACCCTAGAACCTGCTTTGCCAGACCCTGAGGTGACCAGCTCTTTAGCTGCACCTATTTCAACTGCAGCTGACATTGAACAAGCTGTCCTTCCTGTGGTGACCAGCTCTTCAGCTGCACCCATTCTTGAAGAAGTTGTCATCTTACCCACCTCACCTAGCCCAGCTCCTATTCTTTCACCCATTCAAGCAATCCCATCTCCCATAACCAACATAATCCCAGTTGCAGACTCCTCCTCTACACCAACCACTCCAGCCATACTCACACCACCAATTTCTCTCAACAATGTCTAAGATTTAGCCCCTAATTTTGTTGAACAATCTCCTAGCACTCCCTTTCTCCAAAGCTCCTCAGGTTCACCTGCTAATTCAACTAATACACCTGAAGTAACTCATACCCAAACTGAACCTGAGATATTCACTACAGAGGCCTATTCATCACTGATGGGATCTATTTTAGAGAATATTGGGCTTGAATCTGTACCTATACCTAACCCTCCTCATTTCACTCATTTGGCTACTTCACCCTTTACAACCATTTCACCCATTGCACCTCAACCATCTACTTCAGTTTTACCAGCCCCTACTCTACATACCACACCCACACCTGAATCAATTAGCCAAATATTTATCTTTCTCCAATCCATCCAAGCCCAACTACAGATCAACACGTGCATAATCATGACAAATGCCCTTCTCCAAACCTTAGCCTCCACATCCCACACAAATACCTTAGCCACTGTACCTGCTGTTGATGGCCATGCTACCCAAACCGACCTGAGGTAGTATTTGTTGATCCACCCACCCTCACCACTACTGCCCATGCTACCCAAACAGAACCTGAGGTAGTTCTTATTGAGTCCCCTTCACCTCTCCTCACTTTCTCTGATCAATCCACTCAAACAGACCCTAAGATCATTATTTTAGACTCCTCTTCTCCCACTCCCACTGCTGGGATACCTTTGGTCCCCTACCACTCCATTCCCATTCCCAGATTTGCCACTCTCAAAAAGGCTATGGCAGAGAATCCATATATCTATCGCGATGTCCTCAAAGGGTTAGCTGATCTGCAAGCTTACATTAGAACCCCTTATGAAAACCAAATTCAGAAATTGGAGTTGTTCATGAAATTTGAGAGCGAGAAGATGCAGGACCTGCTGGGTCAAACTTTTTAGATGGTTAGGAGTGAGCAGCACAAGGTGACCATGTTGCAAGCATAGCTTGAACAGGAAAAATTGAGGACTACTAGACTTGAAAAGTATATTGGCCTCACCAAAAAGATCAAAACTAAGGAATACACCAAGCTGAAAAACACAATCCAGGAGAAGGCTCAATCAAGTTCAGACTCCAATACTGATTCTAGTTCTGACTCTAACAGTGACTCCAGTTCTGATCCCATTGAACCAACTTATGATACAGATTTTGACCCCAGTTATTAGAATACATTGTACATATCTGTTTTATGGGTCTATAATATAAAATTTTGGTTTTCTGTTCACTTGTGTTAATTAGTAATTACTGTGCATTTCTTTTCTTTCTTCTTGTCATTATGATTTCTGCTTGATTGTTTCGTTTCTTTACTAATACACTTTGGACCAGTGCGGACCCTGCTCACCATAGGTTTGGGGGTGTGGCAGAAAAGCCAATAATTGAGTTAACATTAATGCAGCTGATGATCAGCAGAATTTTTGAAAATTAAGTGATTTCACACCTGAAAAATGAGGAAGTTAAAACTTTTTAAAATTGATTTTTAGTGTAATTCCAATACTTTCATGAAGTGAATGTCAGAAAATTTTCAAAATAAAAATTGATGTTTTAGTAAACCTAAAAAGAGAGAAAACAGTGATGATATACCTCAGGAAGTTGATAGATAACTACACCTAGTGAGACTTGGGCCTGAAATGTATTTTTAAGAGATATGAATTGGCAATTTTTTCTGCTCTAGGGACTGTTTGAACCTGCTTATTTTCACTAGAAGTTACACATATTCAAATTGAAATAACTTGACAGCAATCATGATATTAAAGACATGATGTAGGGCCTCCTTTTGGACAGTTTGAGCCTTAAAAAGCCCCACCTTTTGAAACTGCCCTTTATACACACCATTTGAGCTTTATAAACCTGAGATTTCTTTGAAACCTCATCAAACAACCTCATCAACCTCATTTAGCCTAACCCTCATTCTGAGAATTCAGAAGGTAAAGGAAAGGAAGCTGAAGAAAGGAGAGTTGAGTAACAGTTTGGTAAAAGAAGAAGAAAAATAATTGAAGGCAATGATGTATCAACAACAGAAATGTGGCATGTCAGTAAATATTGCTATATAAAAAAAAAATTAAAAAAAAGGGAGTCATTTCATTGGAAGTTTGAAAAAGAAAGAGGAAAAGATGGCCACTTTGGTTCTGAAAATTCAAAGAAGAAAATGAAATTGTGCTGAAATGAAGAAGGTGTGTCCACCACTTCCTTACCTTGACTGACTTCTCAACTTTGAATTCCATTCCATCTCTTTAGTCTTGATAAATTTCAATCATAAGCCACATTACAACCCATGTCAAAGTCCTTACTGATCAATGATGGATTGAGCTGTCACATGGAGATAAGGATTTGTGTAATCTATGGTGAAAAGAGCAGTGATTTCAGAACTAAAAAGCAAAGCCTATGCTCCTGCTTACAGTCCTATTTGAGGACTGTAACTGCTCTTGAGCTGTGTGAAATAATACAACCCTCCTTTTTGCATGATGAGTAAAAACCATGGTGAGAGTTGAGTTTGAAATCAAATTATTTGGGGTAGCATCAAAACTGAATTTTCAAATAGAAGGCAAGCTTTTCATTAATTTTTCTTGTAAAATCTTTGTGACACAAAGTGAGTGAATGGTTACAATAAGATTTTAGTTTTAAAGCGATGTTTTCTTGAAGATCCTTTTGAAGATCTTTTGACTGATGCAGGTATGAACTATCTAAACTGGATAAAAGTCTGCCTTAACAGAACTGCATTGATATTAACTAATTTATTGGAGAAGTTTGTGGGTACCTTCACTGAAAACCCTCAGGAGACTTCACTCCTCCACTAGGGATCACCTAGGGGTTTACAAGGCTTGTTGCATATGCTAAATGCAACTGTGTTCCCTACAAAAGTGGCTTTTTCATTCTGTTTTTAAATTTTATCTTTGCTCAGGGACTAGCAAAGCCTAGGTTTGGGGGTGTGTTGAGAACTGGAAAATACCATTTTCCACCCCTTAACCTGGGTCTTGATAGACCTTTGAGAGAACTAAATAAGTGGTCTAAGTGTGTTTTTTACAGCTAACAATAAAAGCAGACTTAACCTTGAAAGTAGCCTAAATGTGCCAAAAAGATAAAGATCCATGTTGATCCGGAGGAAGAAGGAGAAGAGACAACCTCACTAGCTATCAAAATGCCTGAACTGAAGAGGCAAAGACCTGGTCTCAACCTAGAAAAGAAGTGTGGAGCAATTCGAACAGAAGAAAGCAGTACAGAGAACTTTTCGAAAAGAGTCTGAACTTTTCGAAAAGAACCAAAAGCTCCAGGCTTAGCTTTCGAAAAGCACCTGAACTCTTCGAAAGGATTTCTAACCTTTTCGAAAAGAAGAGAACTCCTTGCAAACAGCATCAGAACTGTGCGAAAAGAGCTTCAGAAGTCACGAAACTTTGCGTAAAGTTCCCCAGACTATGCGAAATGATATTTTGAAGATTCCTAGCATCTGTAAGGGCAATTCAGTAATCTTTTGCATGCGCCCCAATGTAGTTAAAATCCAGGGACATTTCAGAAGATTCTGAGCATGAACCAAAGGCATATTCCACCCCATGTGAACACCCAGAGAAAAAATCACTTGGCGGGAACTTCTAGAAGCTCTAACAAATTTTTGAATTACATAACAGAATTGATGCTTCTATCATCTTATTGGCTGAACCAAATCAAGCAATTCTGATTGGCCAAAACAGATCTGGATCCTCATGCTCGACTACCATTGGTTGATACAGATCTAAGCAATTCTGATTGGTCGATACACATCTGAGCTAGACCTGGGGGAAACTATAAATAGATGAACCATTTGCCCAATTTGGATATCCAGATTTTGAGTTTCATTTCTGTTGCTCCATTTCCAATTCAGATAGCTTGTCTGAAACTCTTGTAATAGCCTAACTTTTAGTTGCAATTGAGAGTTGTGAGATACTTTTGTAATTCAAAAGAGAATTGTATTCAAGACTACAAATCCGAGAGCTGTTTAAGCTATGCTCTGTAATTGTAATGGTGAATTTGAAAAGGTTGCTGTGAACCGTACGTTCTCAATTGGATTTGTGTTGAGGGTTCCCTATGATCTCCTTATTGCACTAGACTCCTTTATATTTACTATTTTTCAAGCAATTTCCCTTGATTCATTATCCCTGTGGGAATTAGTGTTTGTAACCTAATCTTTCACAGCATTTGTAGTGGTGTTTCTTGTTCTGAATTGAGGGTTCAGATTAAAGACTATTGGATGGTCTGTGGCCATTGAAGTGGACATACCATAGCCATAAGTTTAACTCTAATCCTTGAATTAGATTACTTTCACTTGCATCTGTGCTTGTAGCCAGATGAAGATTGGATCATCTCTCGTTTGATCTACATTTATTCTCATTTTTTTTCAAGAACCAAATCAAAGTTAGATATTATTTCTCCATTCTTATTAATTTACATCAAAATCTCCCCAACTCAGATCTGGATCATTTAGTTTAATTGTTACTTTTATCATTTAGTTAATGTGACAAATTCAACCTCTCATCTTATGTGCTTTGTAGATAGGATAAGAGGCCAGATCTGGTAGCTCAGATCTGGAGGTTTATCTTAAATTTTAAATCAATTCCCTGTGGATGATCTTTTACTCACTTACATTCAAAACTTGCTACAATTGGCCCTGATCTTGCAGGCTAATTTACTTCTCTCTGTGCCGATATTTCTTTATTCTTTTTAGTTTTCAAAATTCAATATAATTCATCATTTGCAAATCTGTTTTCAAAACACAAATAAATCATGCACACTTAGAATTAAGCAACAGTGTATGATGTTATTGTCCCATAAATGGTGGAGCATTCGTCGGCCTAAAAGGTTGATTATTTCTCTGCATACCATTGTGCTGTCGGGACAAACTTGGGTGGCTCCTCCAGCTTGGATTATAAATATTAACACATTCATAATTGTTATCCAAATGCTGGAAGGAACCTACTGTAGCTGGATGAGTTTGGGTTACTGTGGGGGGCATAAGGTCATTGAGATGCACAGGAACCTCTTGAGTAGGGTGCTGGTTGAGACAAGGAACCTTACCTCCTTGTGATGTTGGGTACGATTTTATACCCAACATGGACTGGGGTTTTATCTTTCAAAGTTTTAACTTTGGAAGAAAAGTCATCTTTGACTTTAAGTTGTACAACCCTCCTCGCTTAGGAGGTGTACTTCTTCGAATCTCCGGACCAGTCCATCTCAGTGTCGAGTGTGGCACCGATTCCACACTAAGGATCCCTAAAAATTCTCATGCATATGTTGTAGTGAATGATAGAAACATACCCCCACAGGTATCATCAATCCAATGTCGGGTTTGTTTAAGCCTTCATAGAGACTGAGCACTAATTCCCAACATGAAACCCCATGATTAGGGCAACTCAACAAAAGCTCATTGAAGCATCTCCAACAATCATAAAAGACTCATCTGGGTATTGATAAAATGCAGTTATTACTTTTCGAAATCGACTCATTTTACAAGTTGGGAAATATTTATTGAAAAATTTATTTTGCAGCTCCTCCCAACTAATAATCGGGTCAATGGGCAAAGAGTGTAGCCACTGTTTTGCCTTATCCCTTAGTGAAAATAGAAAAAGCCTCAACCGAGTGGCCTATTCTGTTAAGCTTTTAATCTTTAATTAAGCACAGATCTCTAGAAAGCATGTTACAATCTTTGTTACCATGCCCATGAAAAATTGGAAGTAGTTGAATCACATTGGGCTTGATCTTGAAGACCATCCCCGGTGGCAGCAAGTACACAAATACATGAGGGAGGTGCAAGACTAGCCGGTGTATAATACTCCCTCAACGTTCTAGCCATATGGTCCTCTCCTGCCATAATAAGTCTTAAAAAAAAATTGGGTGGGGTAGCTAGAATGCTTAAAATCACGACGTTTTGAGAAAACAGCTAGCATGATTATGTCGGCTTGTTCTCTCAACCTCAAAGAGTGGTTGCGTGAGGGAAGAAAAGAATTGCAACCACACCTTGACCAAAATAGAAAAAAAAAAAACAAAAACAAAATAGATATCCTAATTAATGAAAATCAGAAGCATGCACCTTAGCCTCTCGCAACGTCCCGTGACAAACCTTCAGTACGTTCGAGCCTTTGATTTCCCAAACTATAGTTAGTATAATGATACAAAAATATAGTAAAATAGAAATCAAATAAGAAATAAAGCTGAAATCCCCGACAGCGATGCCAAAAATTTGAATATTTTATTTCAAAATCTTGCAAGTGCATAAGTTCGAATGTACTTGGCCGAGTACAAGGGTGTCGAACCACAGGGATTTGCCATTTATCTCTTATTTAATTATGTTTTATTGAGTATTTTGTAATATTAAGTTTCCTAAATTAAAATAAATCAAAGAAACCTAAATAGTTTTGGAAATAGGAAAAGAGAAGGCGGTCAGGAATCTCTCTTGGATTTCATATCAATAAACAATAAAACCTATTACTCTCCTATAATAAATCCCAAGTACCCCAGCTCTTGGCTACAAGCTCAATTGCATCGTTTATGACTTAGAGAGATCTAATCGTGAGTTAGATAACCTAATCGTTAAGCATCATTGCACATAACCAACTAAGACTAACCTACAAGGTCGTAACCCGTCAGCGAGTATCCTATTCAATCTAGTTCCTATGCACTACCAAGAAAAAAAGAGTAGATTAAATAGAACTAAGCCATTACAATCTCTCGTTCTCGATGACTCTTGGAACCTCCAACATGCAATCATACTATTAAAATGAAATTCAAAATAAAGAAAAGAAATAGAATTAAATTGATACTTATCAGAAATTTATAAGAGATCCCCGGCCGAAGCTTTAATCACGCATCGATCCAGAGACCCTCATCATCGCTGATGCAGGCTCTGATTGATGATCACAATCAATCTCTCTCCATTCCTAATTATTCCTAACCTAACCTATGAAAACTCACGTCAGAGCTCTCTAGAAAAGTTTCGGCGAGCGAGTCCCCTAAAACCTAACCCTAGGGTCCTTATTTATAGATTACAAGGCCCTAGAAAAAACATACACGAGAAGTAACCCTAGAAAATCCCTAAAAATCCACTAAGGAAGAAGAATCTAGATGGAAATCACGCTGCTTTGAGTTATCCAATTGGTTGGAAGAGAAATTCAGAGAAGATCTCATCGTCGAAGCAGATCTCCAGCTGTCAAACATGATTCTTCATTCAGAAATTCTTTTGTGACCGGTCAAAGATGGAGTGCAGACCGGTTGAGTTTCAAAACTCTTCTCCAGGTTGAAGATGCTCTGAGGCTTCAGCTTTACTTGATTTCCTGATCAGTCAACCCAATTTTATGACCGATCAAAATATTCTCTGAGTTTCGATCATTCCATTTGTTCTATTTCTGACTGGTCGGCTGAGTCCTGACCAGTTTGCCTTTAATTTTCTGAAGCCTTTGAGAGTCTAACCGGTCAAAAATGACTATTTGACCAGTCCAATTAAGACCTGCTCTCTTCCTCCCTAGCTCCTTTCTGTTGTGCTATCCTGACCGGTCGAAAATCCCATTTTGACCAATCGGAAGGACCTTTAAAAGTAGTCCTTTAGCCATTTCCTCATGAGTTCTTGCCTTCACTTCAGATTTCTGCATAATTGTGCTCTCTTAATCACTTTTTGTGTTTATCCAACTTTTATACCTGTTACAGCACAACATGAACTAAAAGCGCGTATTAGTAGTTGATTAAGGACTAACAAGCCCAAGATTCGCGGGTAAATTATACAACTTTTGAGTCCGATCACCATAAGATCGAAAAGAGGAAGAAATCGAGGCATCGGATGAACGGCAAGTTTTGGCGTTGATTCCTATGATTTCGATAATCTCCGCTTGCGCAACTAAAGGAGGTAATTTTTGAAATCCTCCACATGCAAACGTCGATTGTATAGAATTTTTGAATTCAGATTGGATTAATGTGTGGTAGAATTTGATATTTAGAAATTGGGATTTTGAGAAGTGCGAATTTATACTGTCTCGCTTGAGCGAGATTGGAAGTCGCTCGAGCTAGACCCTTCAAATTCACATAAAATGGCAGGTGAAAAAACTCGCTTGAGTGAATTCACTTCAGAAATTAGGCTAAATCTTTTGAGTGAATCTGGCTCAAGCGAGATGTGTGTGTGCCACACAAAAATGTGACAATCACTCGAGTGAATTATGCAGTTTTGGTTGCCTTCAATTTCGTTTGGTGAACTTAAGGAACTTCAACTTGTTTTTATCCGTTAGTCTTTGACACATAGTTTATGAACATAATGTAGGATTTGATAAGCCAGAGGTCATCAATAAAGACCACCTTTTTGACTCTTCGCAACGTCCAAACCAAGGTAGGGAAAATTCAATGCACATTTACACTTGGCTTTGATTCATAGATTTGTATGATTCAATTGAATTGAATGACAATCATTGTGATGAAATCTTTGAACTCTGAATATGAATTTAGAATTATAAACTTTGAATATCGGATCCTCTGGATCAAATACTGATATGAACTCTGAATCCTCTGAACTTTGAATTCTGAATGATTTAGCTATTAATTACGAAGAAAGGACACTTACTAAGTATTAGAACTGCATGATGATTTAAGGTTCATATGAACGAATCCCCTAAGCATTATGATTGATACGACGGGATATCCATACACTCTGACCAGTACGGCAGGATATCCATACATTCTGACTGGTATGGCAGGATATTCGTACATTCTGATCGATACGGCGGGATATCCGTATATTCTGAAAATTGTTCATTGAACGATGATGATTAGGAGGGGATTCCCATCGGTAATCCGGCTCAACAATGCTATACTCGCGTTGGAGTTTCTGAAGTTTTAAGTTTAAGTCATTCATTAAGTAAGAAGATGCATGTAAATGATAAAATGAGTAAGTGAATTGGAACATGTGAAATTTCAGAATTTGATACCATTAAACGTTTTGTGGAATTCAATCTTTGACTATGTGACTTCGAGTTTAAGATTTTGTAAAATTCTATCTTTGATATGAAAATTCCTTTGAAATGTAGTTTTGTTTCTGATATGAAAATGCTTTGAAATTTCAGTCATCTAATCTATACATTGATTTATAAGATGTGAATTGGTATTGAATTTTTCTCTACTGAGCTTAGACTGTTAGTTCATTCTTACACTGTGTCACAGGTGAAGGTATTAGTCAGGACCCCGAACCTGAGGATGATCCTAATTATGTACCGAAGGAAGAAGAACTGCCGCTGAAAGATTTTTACCCATAGATATTTGGTTTATGAACTAGGTATATTGGGACTTGGTACATTATAGATAGATTGCACTCATGCCACTGTTTAGGTGACGGTCGGCTGTCAACGGTGGTCATTTTGGTTTTGGTTTATGTTCTGTAATATAATGGAATCTTTGTTACTGCCTTATATGATATTTTTTTGATTTTTGCATGTGTATACGATATTCGTTCTGATTTTTGAACATCGGACGGTCCGATTTTCCTAAATTTTTGTGCGGGGAAAATCATGTTGTCATAGTTGGTATTAGAGAATGTGGCGTTAGATCCTATGTGGGTCAACTGTGACACCATTTGTCACAGTTGGTATCAAAGCTATGGCATTAGATTCCATCGGAACATGGGCAGGATTTTCACGATCAATTATGGCTAAAACGTTTGTTCGATTGTGACATATCGTTATGGCCCCACGCGAAATACCGAGAACTGTCTGCAATAGAAGCACGTCTAGTGGAGAGGGAACGTCAAGTGGTGAAGGAGTTACCACTGGGGCAAACAATGTTTCCTTGGGAGGAGGGAACAACAACGGACAAGTCGGGCAATTGTTAGAAACAATGGTCAACAGGATGGCCCAACTTGCATCAAGATCGTAACTTTTTGGATTTCAAGAGTTCAAGAGAATGAATCCTCCTACTTTCTACAGTCGGGTCGATCCACTTGAAGGTGAAAATTGGTTAAACTAGATGGAGAAATTTTTTTGAGTGATCCCTTGCACCGAAGAAGAGAAGGTTATCTGGGCCTCCTTTCAACTAGAATGTAAGGCAGATCCATGGTGGAAGTCTGTAGAGAGGACCATACTACAAGAGATGTCGAATGCTCCTTGGACCTAGGCTAGGTTCACTGAAGCATTCAATGAGAAATACTTCCCAGAGACAGTTAGAGATCAGTGGGAAGTAAAATTTGTAACGCTAGAATAAGGTCGGATGTCAGTGCATGAATATGAAGCCAAGTTTACTAGGCTTTCCAGATTCACACCCCAACATCTTTCCACAGAACTTATGAAGGCCAAGAAGTTTAAGCATTGCCTGAGACCCAGCACCAAGGAGAGACTCTCTTTATTTAGGCTAAGGACTAATGCAGAGGTCATGGGCTTAGCTCTTATCGCCAAAGAAGATATTGAGAAGATGCAACAAAAAAGAGAGCAGCAGAGTAAGAATTGGGCAAGTCGAGCACAGCCATATGCCCACGAGCAGGCGAACAAGACGTCGAGGTTCTCAATGCCAGCACCTCGCCAACTTGCTCAAAGTACTTATCCGAAACTGGCTATGTCTGCACCTACAAGACCTTTTCGTCTTGCGAACCTGACTACTACTGGAGCATCAAGGGTTCAGCCAGCTTCACGCACCTCTTCCTTTGCATCGATTGAATCATGCACAAAATGCAAGAAGCAGCATAAGATGGAGGAGTGTAGGTGGACCACAGGTGCATGCTTCAGGTGTGGCACACAAGGGCATCGAATAAGAGACTGTCCCAGGGAGAATATAGGGCAGACGACTTTGACATCCACTAAGAGGCCCTTCCAACCCACAATTTGAGGTCGTACCTTTGCTGTCTCGGCACAGGATGCCTAGACCATAAACAAAGTTATCTAACATATAATTTCATTGTTGATTATCAAACTTTACTTTACTCTCAGTTAATGAATATCCTTGGAATCTGTTATCAATTTTGATACTTCATGAATGTCACAACACCATCGCATGTACTCTTAACTAAATCACATGCATCAAACTTAGATACCCTGCACAAGTACCAAAGTAGTGGCATCTGTCAACACAAGGCATGTGTCCTGATAGATCATAGATCTACGCATTCCTTTGTGACATCTCAATTCACGACTGAATTGAGTATCACTCCTAAGCCCTTAGACTTCATCCTATCAGTGTCAGTCCCTACAGGAAACTCAGTGAGCACAGACACAATTTGTCGATCAGTTATCATTCCAATTGAAGACCACGAGACAAGGGCTGACCTGATCTTGTTGGACATGCAAGGGTTCGATGTGATCCTTGGTATGGATTGGCTATCCGCTTACCCTGCAAGCATAGATTGCCTTCGAAAGGTGGTCACCTTTCACCCTCCAAAGGGAAAATCCTTCTGATTCTACGGCATTAAGTCCAGCGTCGCACCATTCATTTTCATCGTTCGAGTAGAACGTCTGATGAAGAATGGGTATCATGGATACCTCGCATTCATACAGAATCAACGAGAAGATAAGATCAACATCGTCAACATTCCCGTTGTGTGCGAGTTTCTGGATGTGTTCCCAAAAGAGTTGCCAGGATTGCCACCAGAATGGGAGGTTGAGTTTTTTATTTATTTGGCTCCAGGCACCGAGCCGATATCAAAGGCACCTTATCGAATGGCACCGACAGAGTTGAAGAAGCTTAAGGAGAAGCTACAAGAGCTTTTGGACAAGGGGTTTATTTGACCTAGTGTCTCTCCATGGGGAGTACCTATTCTATTCGTCAAGAAGAAGGATGGTTTGATGAGACTTTGCATTGACTATCGACAGTTGAATAAACTAATGATTAAGAACTGCTATCCACTTCCACGTATTGATGACCTCTTCGATCAGCTCCAAGGCTTGAAGTTCTTCTCAAAGATAGATTTGAGATCAGGTTATCATCAGTTGAAGGTTAGAGCCGAAGACATTTCGAAAATAGCATTTCGCACTAGATATGGATACTACGAGTTTTTGGTGATGCCTTTTGGTCTAACTAATGCGCTGGCATCATTCATGGACCTAATGAACATGGTGTTCAGACCATATCTTAACAAGTGTGTGGTTGTCTTCGTAGATGACATTCTCATCTATTTGAAGAGAAGAGAAGATCACGAACAACATCTACGCATCGCTCTTCAGACACTCCATGACCATCGACTATACACCAAGCTAAGTGTGAGTTCTGGCTAGAGCAAGTCAGCTACTTGGGACATGTAGTCTCTAAAGCAGGCATATCAATTGATTCAGCTAAGATTGAGGCCATTGTAAAATGGGAGCAACCCAAGACAGTGACTGAAGTTCATAGTTTCCTCGGTCTGACAGGTTACTACAAGAGATTCATCGAAGGCTTCTCCAAAATTTTGGGACCGCTCACTCAGCTCACAAAAAAGAATACTAAGTTTGAATGGAGTGAAAAGAGCTTTCAGGAGCTCAAGAAGAAGTTAACCACCGCGCCAGTACTTGCCATACCATTAGGCAGTGGAGGCTTCGTGGTATTCAGCGATGCATCACACAGCGGGTTGGGTTGTGTGCTTAACCAACATGAAAAAGTCATCGCCTATGGTTCCCGACAACTCAAAGACCACAAGAAGAACTTTTTAATGCACGATCTTGAATTGGCAGCGACCATATTTGCATTAAAGATCTGGAGACACTACCTTTACAGGGAGAAATTCGAGATCTTCACCAATCATAAGAGTCTTAAATACTTGTTCACTCAAAAGGACCTAAATATGAGGCAAAGAAGATGAATGGAGTTCCTCAAAGACTATGACTGCTCCATTCAGAATCACCCTAGGAAGGATAATGTAGTGGCAGATGCACTGAGTAGAAAGCCATCCGCTCAACTGTCAAACCTCATCACAAGAATCCACAGATGGCAGTTATTCAAGGATATATCATCATATGACACAAAGTTTGAGGTTAAGGAATCAGGAGCCTTGATGGCTAACCTCACCATTCGGCCAATGATATTCGATAATATTTGTGAGTTGCAGATGACCGATGAGGAGCTAATGGTCATTCGACAGGGTGTGACTAGTGGTGTTAGACCAGATTTTTCCATCAAGGAAGACAACTCATTACTTTTCAGGGGCCAACTTTGTGTACTGACACACAATTCTAGATGAAGTGCACAAATCAAGATACACCATCCATCCTGGTTGTACAAAGATGTTCCAGGATCTGAAGAACTTCTAGTGGAGAGGTTTGAAGAAATACATCGTGGAATATGTTTCGAAGTTCTTGGTATGCCAACAAGTGAAGGAGGATCATCAAAACCCTATAGGCTGTTGTAACCATTGCTAATACCGACATGGAAATGGGAGGCTATATCCATGGACTTCATCCTTAGATTACCTAGAACTGTGAAGGGTCAAAATGTGATTTGGGTAATTGTTGATCACTTGACCAAATTTGCCCACTTCCTATCGTACAGTACTAGGTATATAGCCAGTCAACTTGTGGAGTTATACCTCAAAGAGATTGTCAGACTAATTAGCATTCTAGCAAGCATCGTGTCAGACAGAGACCCGATGTATACACCCAAGTTCTGATAGCGATTTCAAGAAGGAATGGTTTGCGATTGAACTTCAGTTCGACATTTCACCCCCAGATAGGTGGGCAAACAGAGAGGGTGAACCAAATCATCGAAAATATGCTTTGGGCTTTTATGTTAGATTTTCAAGGATCATGGGACAAGCACCTACCCCTGATCAAATTCGCTTATAACAATAGTTATCAGGCGAGTATCGGGATGACCCCATTCGAAGCATTGTATGGTCGGAGGTGCAAGTCTCCGCTCTATTGGGAAGAAGTCAGAGAAAAGTTAGTATTGGTCCCAGAGATGATCAAAAGCACGATCGAAGTTATTCGGATAATCCATGAAAGACTAAGGGTCGAGAAGAGCCACCAAAAGAGCTATGCGGACCTCAAAAGAATGAACACTGAATTTCAAGTAAAACCCAGTGAAATTTTACATTAGTTCTCTAAGATCCATGTTCATTTCTAAGATAGTGGATGGCATTGCAGATAGGGGACAAAGTCTTTGTCAGGATCTTGCCTACAAAGGGCGTGATGCGATTCAGAAAATGTGGGAAACTAAGCCCACGCTATGTCAGACCCTTTGAGATATTGGGATGAGTAGAAGTAGCATATCGAGTCGCCCTACCGCCTTAGCTTTCAGGCATTCACAACGTATTCCACGTATCCATGTTGAGGAAATACGTGAAGGATCTGACACATATCTTAGACTATCAGCCCATCGAATTCCAAGAAGACATGACTGTTGGTACGCACTTTTTCTGGGTTCCTCTCGGTCCCCGAAAAGAGTGGCCCAATTCGGTCTATGTGGACTATGGTGGAAAGCGATAGAATAATAAAGTGGTAAAATAATAATAGGAAAATGTTTGTGTGCGTCTGTAGTGATATATTAGAATAATAAAAGGATAATATTTAAATGTAGAAAAATAAAGGAAGGTGAATTCTAAATAGAGAATACCTGTGTAGATGCAATCGCCAGCTGCAGATGTTTATCGACGCTACAACACGTCATTGATCACGCGAGGAGATGTGGATTGACTCCTTTACTGAATCTTTGGCCTGCCAATGTTAAGTGACAGTGGGACTCTTATCGGCCTCTCATATATCCTGGAGTGCATTAGTAAGGATCCCATGTTGGGAAGTAGTTTGATTATTTCGGACACCTACTAGGCTCGATTTTGTAAATGTTGAACGATCATCATGTATCGTAGTTTTCAACAAGGATGAGGTGAATGGTAGATGAAGAGTGATTGCATCACTTTCCATTCGAGAGTTTTCAATTTTATTTTGAAGATATTTTGAAAATCATTTGACCCATTGTCCAAAAGAGAAATAAAGGATGAAGGAAAGATAAGGTTTATTGATCTGAGGGTAGCTTCTTATTTAACTGATTTTTGAAATAGTAATCAACTACTTTCTTTTCAAGTGGGTAATGTGGTGCCATAATTGAGCTCTCTGTCATGGTCCAGCATGATCAAATCATTAAATTCTATGGTTAGCAGGAGCTTATCCTCCTCCCACCACCGTACGACGACATCTAGTAGTGTGAAGATGTCAGAGATGCCCTCGCAGCTTGCTTATACTTCCCTAATAAGATTAGCAGGAATGCTCTCACAATTTGCTTATGCTTCCCCGAATTCATTGACTGGTCATTCGTTGTATTGCTCTCGCTTGGTTGTGATTCTTTTATGTATATTTTTTTTACAACCTCCTCATGCAAGAATTATGAGGTTTGATGGAACCTTGCAATTTCATTATTTTTTTGCTCTAACATCAACTCCAATGGCAGGAAGGGTGTGTGAGAATCCAGAGTTTTCTATATTTCAAAAGAGAGTTTTATGATCCACTAGTCATTTTGATCAACTTGCCTGAATAGGAGGGGTGGTTAATGAGTCTGATGATTCCCAAAATATTTTTTAAAAATAATGACCTACATTCGGCGAATGCCTTGCGATGACTGCGGGGTTAATACATATAAGAGTATGCCTATTTAGGCTGTGAGACATGATGATGACTGAATTATGATTCCAAGGGTTAGGAAGTCCTTCCCCTGTGACAAGTTCCTAGGCATGTTGTCGAAATAATGTAGGCACTCCCATTGTGGGTTTTGATTTTCTTCTAGGTGAGGCGATTGTGTAGGCATTATTTCTTAGCACTAGCTCCTCGAATTCGAGTTCTCGGTCGAGTAAGAGTTATAAGTCAGAGATATTGTTGGACAGATGATATATGTATACGTATATTTTTTTGTTTTATATTTATATATATATATATATATATATTTTATTGTTATTATTATTGTTATTGTGTTATGGTACAACATCAGTTCCTTAAGCAGGGACTGACTCAGAAAGTCTACTTGGTGGGACATGTTGGATGGTCGATGTGACCGTTTGATTAGATAGTTTTATTTTGAGGTCCTCGATCCCTTTCAATCTGAATGATCTGGGATGAGAGAGATGTTATGTTTAGGTTTGTGTTTTAAATGATATGAGATTTTTTTAAATAGGTGTGGCATCTTTTAACTTCTTTTAATAAATCTTTTATGGTCAGTGGCTCCTTGTCAAGAGGGACCTTCTTTCATTTTTTGATGGAGTGAGGCATCTCTTAGAGTTGGAGCATAGAGTTGTTAGAGTTTTTTTCTGGGTGATTTACGAGTTGTTAGAAAGTTGTCTATGGGTGAAGTCGGAGTGGGAACCATTGAGAGGGAAGGTAGTGTTGTAAAGGTAAGGAGAGGATAAGGCAGAGGTAGAGGAGGAGGAGGAGATGCGAGGGCATAGGCCAAGGTGGACCTTTCCTCCGTGTAGGGCGGTTCAGTTTTGTTTGATTATGCTTGTTTAGTTTAATGTGTGCTTTGGGTTTGTTGTGAGGTTGTTTTAAGGTTTTGCTTGTAATTTTTCGAGGAGGTTTAGCGTCGAAGGTTTGATATTGTGGTATTAGCGTCGGTTGAACCTCTATGGGGACCTTGATTGTGAGGTGTATGGAGATTTTGATCTGAGATTCGGATGAGATTTCAGTTGTGATGTCAATTTTATATTGTGAGGTTTGAGGATTAGGTGACATGTTAATTTGGATGTTGATCGAAGTTGTAAGATTCATGTCTGGTTTGATTTCGAGAGTGGGAGGGATGATCGGTTCCTTGATAGGTTTGGTGGTTGGCTCGAAGGTGAGTGGAGTTGGCATCATGGGGATGTTCAATGATAGGTTAGAATTTAACGGTAGGTTTATGTTCGATAATAGGTTCGAGTACAACGACGGGTTCAAGTCTGACAATGGGTTTCAGTTTGACGGCGGGTTCGCCTTTGATGGTGGGCTCGAGTTTGTGGGTTTGTATAGGTTCGGGTCTAGGTTCGACTATTGGTTTAAGTTCAATGATAGGTTTGGTTTCATGTTCGATGACAGGTTCAAGTTTGATCATGGGTTTAGGTTCGGTGATAGGTTCATGTTCGAGGGTAGGTTTAAATTTGGTGACAATTTGAGGCTTGATGTCAGGTTTGTATTCTGTGATCAATTTAGGTTTGACGATAAGTTCAAGTTTGATGGTAGGTTCAAATCTGATCACAGGTTTAGGTTTGGTGACAAGTTTAGGTTTGATGATAGGTTTAGGTTCGGGGACAAGTTTAGGTTCGATGATTGGTTTGAGTTTGATGATAGGCTTAGATTTGGTGATAAGTTTATGTTCGATGGTGGATTTAGGTTTGGTGACAATGACGGGTCTAATAAAAAGTTTAGGTTTGATGATAGGTTTAAGGTCGATGATAGGTTTAGTTTTGATAATAGGTTTGGGTTTGGGGCTCAGTTTCGTATTCGGTGGAATGGTAAGTTCGATAGTGGGTCCTTGTTTCGGAATTAAGGAGATGATAAGTTTGGTGGCGAGTTTTGTAAGGGTTGATTCATGAGTTGGTTCTGAAATTGGCACAACGAGTGATTCTGGAGTGGGTGGTTCGGAGGTCAGTTTAGCGACAGAGTTGGATTCATGGTTTCATTTTGAAGTTGGTGGGGTGACGAGTTCGGTAGTGAGTTTAGGTTCTGAGGCGTGCGTAGAAGTTGATTTGAGAGTGGACTCGGACGTTGGTGGAGTGAAGTGTTCGTTATTGAGTCCATATTTTAAAGTAGGTGTAGGGATTAGTTCAAGGGTTCGGTTTAAGGTTTGGTGGGGTGATGTGTTCGATAGTGTGTTCGACAACGCGTTCGGGCTTGAGGATTAATTCTAGAGTATGTTGGATTAGGGGTCATGATTCGATTACAGGTTCATGTTCAGAGTTTATCTTTGTGATTGGTTTAACTATGAATGGTGTCATGTTATATGGATAGATTAATTCGGAAATTGCTTTCAGGATAGGTGAGGGAGTTTGTTTAGGAAATGGTCACAGAGCTGGTTTCGGTGTCAGCTGAGGTATCATGGGGGTTGGTATGCTTGTCTGTGGGCTGTCGAGTTCAAGGGTAGGTTGAGTCAGTTCGGAGATAAGTGCATTGAGCTTGGCGATGAGTTTAGTGATGGGTTGAGTTAGTTTAGGGGTTGATTCGGTGATAGTTTTGATTTTAGTGATCTTGGTGACCAGTTCAGGGCGAAAGGTAATTTCACGTTTATAAGTATGTGGGGCAAGGTTAATTGGTTGGGAGTGAATGGTATGGACGTAGTCCGAGGGAGGTTTAATTCTACGAATCAGGATAGCTAGGTGGAATGGGGCAAGAGTGAATGAGTGTACAGTCTCATATGCGAGTTTAGTTTGATCAAAAAATGGGTTGTAATAAGTGATGTTAGTTTGCGTGGCATTGGGATATTGGTTTTTATCCTGGTCAGGGTATGGTAATTGGTTTTGGTTGTGGTATAGAGGTTGGTTAAAATCAGGGTATAGGTTTGTGTATAGATCTTGAGCATGGTCATATGGGTGGTATGGTTGAGGGTTTTTTTGGTTTTGTTCGGGGCTGGTATTGATTTGTTCAGGGCTTAGAGTCTCGTTTAGGGTGTTTGTCTCAGAGTCATTGGAGGAGGGTCCATTGGATGTTAGGGTAGAGAGACTGAGGTCCCCGATCTTCAGGCGACGTTCTATGCGTGAGGCCCATTGATAGAGGTCGGTAGTCACTTAGGATGAGAACACTTCGAAGAGGTTCTTGGGTATTAGTGATCACAATTTCCATCACATCGCTTTCTTTTATTTGAGTTCCTGTTCGGGCGGCGAGCCTTATCCAGCGGTTGGCAAACATTGTGAAGTCTTCGTCGTCCTCTTTTCTTGTATGCATCAAGTCAGTTACACTGATTTCTTCGTGAGTGAGGTGTTGGTATTGATCTAAGAATATATCATCTAATTCTTTGAATGTCTTGATTTCGGCTAGAGGTAAGGCAGCGAACCAGTCAAGGGCTTCTCCTTTTAAAGATCGTTGGAAGTAGTAGATGAGGAGGGGCCCATGATTAGTGTGGATTGGTCGACAGTCGTTACAAAACAGTGCCAGGTGATGGTTTGGATTCCTTGTACCATTGTATTTCTTGAATTTGGGTAGTTTAAACCCAACGGGATCAGTGAAGTCGATGTCTCGGTACAATTTGTGGAACGCGCGAGATTGGCTAGAGCATTCTCCCCTAGCCAGGTAGTCGTCTAGAAGTCGAGGGAGGTCACCTATGCTTATGGTGGTATCTTTTCTAGATGCCTCAGGAGAGGGTTGTCTTCGGTAGTTATTATCGTAGGAGGTGTAAAGGGTATGCGTGTTATGTGTCGGCGTCCTTTCTTCTCTTCTACTTCTCGGGGTAATTTGGTGTTCATCAACTAGCTTCTGATCCATGGAATCTTCGTATATCTCGGCTAGGGCTTGTCGCAGGGCATCAACTTCTTCGCCTCCCTTCATTAGCTTTTGGGTCGTGAGGTCCATAATCTGGCCAGCGGTATATCTTGGCTCTCCCCTTGCTACTGTTGATGTGACTTGTATTTTGGGGAGCGAAGGGGTATTTTTTGCTCTCACTAACCATGTTTACCCGAGCACGACGCTGGGTTGTCCACAGAGACGGCCTAACATTATACTCGGGGTCTCTATGAGAGCCCCATGCAGGTGGGTCACTATAATTAATGTTTAATTTTCTAATGCCTGACATTTAAAAAAAAAATTATTTTTTTTTATTTATTTTTATTTTTTTTATTTTTATTTTTGTAAAACTGAGTATGCAGGTGAGTGTGTATAAAAAGTGATGAAGGAAATAAAAAACTAAATTAAATAAAGCAAGGAAAATAGAAAACTAAATTAATTAAATCGAGGCAACCTTAGCCAAAAAGAGTCCCATCGTGATCGCCAGTCTGTTGGTACGCACTTTTTCTGGGTTCCTCTCGGTCTCCGGAAAGAGTGACCCAATGCAGTCTATGTGGACTCTGGCAGAAAGCAATAGAATAATAAAGCGGTAAAATAATAATAGGAAAATGTTTATGTGCGCCTGCAGTGATATATTAGAATAATAAACGGATAATATTTAAATGTAGAAAAATAAAAGAAAGCGAATTCTAAATGGAGAATACTTGTGTAGATGCAATCGCCTGCTGCAGATGTTTATCAACGCTGCAACACGTCATTGATCACGCGGGGAGATGTGAGTTAACTCCTTTACTGAATCGTCGGCCTGCCAATGTCAGCAATTATGGGTTGCCTATAATCTAACTAGTTTGGTTTCCTATTTCTGCTAGAACTCTAACAAATCTAATCTCCTAATGTTATTAGAAGTCTAATTATAGAAAGGTCTCCTAATTCTACTAGTAGTCTAATTTCAAAAGGTCTCCTAATGCTACTGGGAGTCTAATTTTAAAAGGTCTCCTAATTCTACTAGGAGTCTAATTTTAAAAAAGGTCTCCCAATTCTATTAGGAATCTAATTAATCTAAGTATCCTAGTTCTATTAGAAATCTAATTAATTAGAAAAAGGGGATTGTGGCCCGTTATGCTAAGGAGGATCAGCCCCGTTCCCGGGTACCCTCCGTAAGCTCCCTTGGGCAAATTGGGTGGCCAAGGATTATTTTGTAAATATTGAAGGACTGAATTTGGACTAAAAATTGAGGATTAAAAGATTGAAAATTAAGAATTTTGAAAGTTTAGAACTAAAGATCAGAACTAAAATGAAGGGAACTAGAACCGAAATTAAAAACTAGAACTAGAAACTAGAAAGAGAACTAAAACCTAAAAATTAGAACTAGAAACTAGATATTAAAAACCTAGAGACTAGAACCTAAAAGATTACCTAAAGCTAAGCGACGGAGGAAGAGTCTCGAAATCCTAAGCTTGGAGATGAGGAAATCGAGACTTAGATATAAAAATTGGTGTGTTTTGGTCGAGGTAGGGAGGTCTATTTATAGGTATACGGGTAATTACACGCCATGTGGAAGGTGCATAATTACCCAGTCAAATACAATTATGTGCCCTGTCTGGTACGCTTAATTGGATTACACGCCCTATCCTAGGCGATTAATCACTTTGAGTCGGTGACCGACTCAGTGAGTGACCGGCTGATTGGCTCAGGCGGGTGTCCTAGTTCTAGTCCAATTGGAACTAATTGTGCGCCCTTTTTAGTGCGTGTAATTCGATTAAGCACCATATCATGTGCGCTTAATCGAGGAATTCAAGCGATCTAGGGAACTGGAGGTCAGGTTCACTTGGGAACCAATTACGCGTTGGTGGTTGAGCCCGTAATCAATTGCGTGCGCCAGTGAGGGCACGAAATCGAGTCTCAAGGTGGTCTACGAAAAGTAAAGGACTGGTCCAAATGGGACCAATTGCTCGCCAGTGATTGAACATGCAATCGGATTGCCCACGTTGTATAAAGCGCGCAATCCACTCCTAAGGCGGTCTGTGGGAAGGGTGAGCCTAGTCCACAGGGGACCAATTGTGCACTAGCGTGTAGGCGTGCAATCTAATTGCGCGCACCTGTAAGGGCACAGAATTAGGGACTTTTCCTCGGTCTAGGTCAGGTCCGAATCACAAGGCTATTATTTTAACCAGTGTTTCAACCATACACTATTGTTTCAGTATATGATCCCCGTATCAGGGTTGTGGGGTCTGAGCCACAGAACTATTGTTTCAGCCTCTGTTCAACCATATACTATTGTTTCAGTATATGGTCCTTGTATTAGGGTTTTGAAGCTTTCAAAGAAGGTAAGTCCTTTCTGAAAATCAAGGGCAGGGTCAAAGATTGACCAAACAAATTCATACACTATGAGAGGGTAAAAATTGGGGTGTCTACAATGACTGTCGCAGAAGAACCAATGCAGATCTTGGACTGTAAAGAGCAGGTGCTACGAACTAAACGAATCCCATTGGTGCTCGTAAGGTGGCGGAACCACTCGTCAGAGGAGGCCACCTGGGAATGTGAAGCGGATATACGTGATGTGTATCCACACCTTTTTGAATGATGTACAAAACCTTGAGGAGGGAAGTCTATCAAAATTGTATAATTGTTATAATAATGTAACATTAAGAGCAATTGTGGATGTAATTGTGGATGAATTCAATTTTAAGTTTTGATGGAGAGGCATTGCACTAAATTTTGAGTCTTAATAAATCAAGCTCTCATAAAATTTTAAGTTTTATTGAATCAACTAGATAAATTATGCATGCATAATTGTTTGGGATGTAAACCATATTATTTTGATAGATCTGATTTCATCTTGTTGAACATGGTTGCTAGTTGGTCTAGTTGTTTGACTTGAGGATTGTGCCCACG
Source organism: Chloranthus sessilifolius (assembly GCA_021018995.1). Taxonomy (NCBI): domain Eukaryota; kingdom Viridiplantae; phylum Streptophyta; class Magnoliopsida; order Chloranthales; family Chloranthaceae; genus Chloranthus; species Chloranthus sessilifolius. Next base: position 53,523,927 of record CM037592.1, on the reverse strand, counting down.
AAGTCATAGTGTCAATTGGAAATTGAAGATCCTAAATTTAACTTAGACTATTGTGGATGAATGTACATGTAGTGGTGGAAATTTTGAATGCTAGAAAAGATGGGAAGGAGGATCTTAAAACTGTAAAACAATCCATAGAGTGATTCAACTGAACCTACTGCTGAACAAAATCTGCTCGATCAACCTATTTCGCTCGAGCGAAAACCTCAGAAAACTCCCACAAAAATGTTCTAGTGAAAACTCGCTTGAGCAAAATTCCTCTAGAAAATAGGCAAAAAAATTCGGGTGAAACTCGCTCAAGCAATTCTCCAATCGACTCTTTGTATTTTGGAACACGCTTGAGCGAAAACAAAAATTCGCTCGAGCGACCCTTACACTACATATATTGGATGCACGCCCATTCCACCTCATTTTACCCATGAAATCAATTCGAAAAAGGAGTTTTTTATTTTCTTCTCCTTCACCGCAAGAACTCGCAAGTTCTCTCCAAGAACGCACACATACCCTTTCTTCTTCCGTGGGATTTTCATCATTTTCTCGCATATCGCTCTTCCTCCGCGCCCAAAGGAAAGCTTCACCTTTTTTTTGAACATTTGAATACCCTTTATGACGTCTAAGAAGAAATCCACATCTAAGACCCCCACTTCGAAGGCCGTGTCTTCGAAGCGAGAAGAGATCAACCCACTGAGTGGTGGGATGCAAAGGGGTTTGAAACCGAATGGTCCTTTGACCAGACTACTTCCAAACTGAGGAAACGACCCAGTGGTCGTTCAATTACCTTGCCCAAGCGAACTTGAAGACGTTGCTCTCACTCTTCCACACACACTACTACTCACACCTGGTAAAGTTGTTTTACCAGAACCTCAAAATGGGTGAGAATGACGGGAAATTGTATTCCAATATCGATGGCAAGGGGATTCGCTTCAACACTAGCCACATAACCACAACAATGGGTGGCTCTAACATTTTTATATAGAATCGAGGCTTACTACCACCAAACCCTGACCTGAAACAATTCCACCAAGTCATTGCAAGAATGACCCACAGAGAGCATGGGTCGGGATGATTCGTGAGAAGATCGCAGTTGCTGTCAGACATGTGGTTCTTAGATATTGTGTCCCAAAGTAACTTATACCCTTAAAGCACGAGCAAGAGAGAGTTGGAGTACTTCAGCAAGCACTATGCTCTGCTTTCGAAAACCGATGGTTTGACGCTCCTGAAGTGGTTTGGGATGGGCTAATTTAGGCCCACGTTCAAATGCTAGAAACAAAGAAGAAAGTGTTGGGTACAATGTCATATGCCCGTTTAATCTCCCAGTTAATTGAAGAATACGAGGATGAGGATGATGATTATGAGATATCGCCAAATGAGGAACGATGGACTGATAATCTCAAAAATTACAAAGTAGATGAGTGGAGCTTGAGTTATCAAAAATTAAATAAGAGTGTTCAGGATAGACTTTTTCAGCGCATCGCAGAGCGCGTCGAATAGGAGCCGACACAACCTAGACCAGCCACCCCACCTCCGATGCCTCAGCACCAATAGTGTCCACCTCAACCGCCACCCACCTCATACGACAACATGGTTACCTAAGAGGATTTCACTAGACGGATGGACGCGTTTGAATGGAGGATAGAGTTCCACACGGGGATGCTCATGGAGATGATGTGTCACTTATTTCTGACCACCGCTTCGCTACATACCCAAAGGGCACGGGGGTAAACATCCAGTGCATCCAGTTCGCAGGCTGGTGAGGGTGTCCAAGGAAACGTTGATCGGATGGATGAGCAAGCGGATCAATGATGAATCCGACATTGATAATTGGTTCTTTTGAGTATGATTCTAAAAACCATAAATAACTTTGTTTATTGGGTCATTTCAAACCTTCTTGGGTTAAGTAATGGTTTAAATTTGGTTTATGGTGACATGATGCTTGAAACAAGAGTTAACTTGTAAATTAATGGTTTGAATTTTGGTTCATGGTGATGGTTGTTAATCGATGGATCAAAATTTTGTGGTGACGATATACTTTTGGTTAATGGCTAACCCTTGTTAAATGATGGTGTAAATTTTGTTGTGTTAATGGTGTACCGTGATTATGGGTAACCTTTGATAGTTAACCTTGGATAGTTGTTATGATAATGGTATTGTTCATTGATGGTCATTGTGTTGGTTGATCGTTTAACTTATTAATTGTGCTAGTAGATGGTCTAATTATTTGTGGATGTTGTTGATAAAGCTTGGATCATTAATAAGTTTCATGTTAAATATGGTGGATATTGTGTTTCCGAAAGATAAATACACCAAAATATACGTAGTGAATTTTCGAGGACAAAAATTCCTTTAAGGGGGGGAGGATGTACGTCCTGAATTTTTTGAACACGAATACACCGAATACGTGTATGTGCCTGATAAGGTGTACGATTCACGCATGGGAACTTCTAAAGGTTTTGTTTAAAGATATACAATCTTAGGTAACAGGTTCATATAAATAATTGTGTGAACAATTATGCAAGTCATGTGATGGCACAGTGGTTAAGAGCTTGCTTTATAAATGGAAGGTTGTTAGGCTATTTTAAAGTGCTTGCTACTGACTTTATTGAAGACAGTGATAAGAATGGGGTGAATGAAAATGAATGAAAGGTGGATTGAAAATGACAGAGCAGCAAGCCTAAAATATGCACAATCCTGCAAGATACAGGGCCTGTTGTAGCAAGTTTTGATAAGTAAGAGTTTGTCCCACAGGGAAATTGATCTTAAGTTCCAAGGGAGCCATCTTTAGTAGGCCCTCCAGATCTGACTACAGATCTGGCAATCCTAACTGGAAGGGGATTTAGGGTCACTAAAATCTAAATTCTAAGGAATCCTAATGTCTAAACTATAGAAAGGGTTAAGAAAGAAGATGGAGTGAGAAAATAAATATAAAAGGGTGAGAAGTATGCTATTAGGTTCAGATCTGATGGGCTTCATGACTCAAATTCAGATCTGCTGCTATAGAAGTCATGTCCAGTGGCTACATTATCACCACTGAGGAGAAAGAATCCAACTCATCTCTGTGCCATGATCCAATCCCTTTATGGCTATAACCTGTCCACTTAAATGGTCACAGATTATCCAATTGGGGAACCACAGTCCAGAGATGAGTCAAAACAAGTTTATCATTGTAGGCACTACTTCATCCAGGCTAGAAGCACAAGAATCCATAGGGAACCTCAACCTCTAAAGTGCTATGTGTGGGGCTAGGCCTGTATGGGAGCATGTTAGCCCAGACACATAGAACCAGCAAGAGTTTGAGTGCAGCCTTAGATCCAGCTGTCCACTGCTTTAGAGAGATTGCAGTGATCCAGTCGCAAGCCTACAATCTCTATAACAAAACCAGATCTGCTATCTGATGGCGGGTCTATACACATACAGGGGAGTTTGTGTCAGCACAATCTCCCACATGGCTACAAGCACAAGTGCAGAGAAGAATAATCCGTCAAGAGTCTGTGGGTTGGGTTCACCCTAAGGCTATAACCTGTCCACTTAAATGGTCACAGACTATCCCAGAGGCTATCCTCCTCACAAAGCTCAAGATAGAACAAGAAACATTGTTGCCACCACCATGTTCACAAGGCTACAAAAGCTCATTGCTCCCATGGGGACTTCAGATCTAGTGGGTCCTATGGTGGGGCTAGGCCTGTATGGGAGCATGTTAGCCCAGACACACAGGTCACTTGGATCTGAATAAACCATGAAATCAGTCCTCCATTTCTTGCAATATGTCCTAGCAATGGAGGATCTCAAGATAACAGCCTTGTACAGAACAACTCATAAAAAAAACTATAAAAGTAGAACACCCTATCATGAAACTCCATTAATCTATTCCAAATAGTCATACAAAGGCATAACCAGCAAATGCTGAACTATGGAGAGAAGAAAAAGTAAAAAGAAAACTACCTAAAACTTACTAGAAGTATGCAGCTACTACCAGAAGAAGAAGAAGATAGCTTAAATTCTATTCTAAGCAGAGAGTCCTCTAAACCTAAACTAGGCTTAGGTTTATATTGTAGTTAGTTTGGCGGCGCATTAGGGTTAGGAAACCCTAATTTTAACGATGCCACATGGCCTAATATTGTCCCTTGGATGCCTCGAAGTGCGCGCATGGAACTTAGAGTGTTGGAATGCGTGCCCTAATTGCTGGAAGTTCCTAGAATGTCCTCTACAGAGGTGAGGGAGAGTTAGAGTTTAGAGCCTCACCAGGTAGTACTGGTTTCCAAGACTGCAGCATGATAGCACGGTCTTCGTGAGGTTGGATTCGCTTGAAATTCTAGCCGTCGCGAGATTGTCTTAGTTGCAGCTGAAGCAGTCGCGCGACAGATCATTGAATCCTCGCTGGATTGCTCTGATCTTCGCGGGATTGCACTTTCCTTCTGAATGGCGCGGGAATCGCGCGAGCAATTTTTTTCTCAATGGATCTTTGCGAGGATCCTTGCGAGGACGTGATATGCATTGGTCTTTGAATTGCATGAGAAGTTTTTCTGAAATTTTTCATCCCATTTGTGCAACATGTATGTGAAATACCTAGAGCTCTCTCTCCTCGGTTGATCAGTGAAGCTGCAAGGTTTGAGAGCTTTCTTCTTGTCTTGAGGCTGCGTGTGATTATATTTGAGCTTCGCGAGAGCTACTGTGATATGAATCTAAAGCCCTCTGTCACTCAAGCTACGAGCAGTCTGGTTGGAAATGAAGTTTTGGGAAACTCGCGAGGACTGCGCGAGGCTTAATTTCTGAATCCTTTAAAGCTTGTGAAAGCTGTGTAAGGTTCAATTCTTGTCTGGGTTCAGCTTTCATCCTTCTAAGGGAGTTCTGGGGCAAAAGTGGGCTCCTTAACATGGTTTAGGCCTTATTGCAGCTGTTATTTATTACCTACAGAAATGACTTAACACACATTTATTAGATGGCTAAGGGTCTAACAGAGGCTAAGTTAAGGGGTGAAAAGTGGTACTTTTCATATCTTAACACACCCTCAAACCTAATCTTTGCTAGTCCCTTAGCAAAGCTACACTAAAAATCAACAGAAATTAACTGCCACTTTCGTAGGGAGCACGGATACATTTAGCATATGTACCGAGCCTTTTAAACCCCTAGGTGATCCCTAGTGGAGGAGTGAAGTCTCCTGAGGGTTTTCAGTGAAGATACCCACAAACTTTTCAATAAAACAGTTAACAGTAGTGCAAGATTATCAAGTTAGCAGTCAAGAAACAGAGTATCAGGTCACCCTTGAATCAGTAAAAATATAGGAAATTTAAATACATTGTCTGCACAGATGTTTAAGCAACATAAACTTCACATGATAGTGCAGCATTTCCAATCAGTTCACAACAGGGGAAACTACACGTGTGTCAGCACTGAACTAATCATTAAATTAAAAATTAGGTTGTAGGTCATGCCCAATAAATTCAATATCAGACCCAAAACTCTCTAGGGCATACTCTCACAAAGAACTTTTGAGGGTTTCATGGTCTCTCAAACTCAAGAGCAATTACATCCCCCAAATGGGCCTGTAAGCATGAGCATAGGCATAGCATTCAAGTTCTGGCATCATTGGCAGATTTTCACCATAGATTGGACAACTCATTATCTCCACATGACAGTTCATTCAACTTTGGATCACAAGGGTTTTAACTGGGCTGTAATTTGGTTTATGGTATTGGGTTATAAAAAGAATTGGAAGGTTGAAAAGGGGTTCGAAATTCAGAAATCAGTAGGTGCAGGAGGTGATTCATGACTTCACCTTCTTTGATTCAGCTCCTTTCATCTTCTTTGAAATCTTCAGATTTGAAGTGATCAGTTTCTCTTCTTGTTTGATTTTTTTCCGATGAATGTTTCCTCTTGACTCCTCTCTTACTCCTCTTCATTATTGCTTTCTTTTCTTTCTGATGTTGTTTTCTTCTTTTTATTGTTGTTTTTGCTTTAATGAATTGCCACCTTTTTCCTCGGTTGTTACACTGCTAGAACTTCAGATAATTCTTCTCCACTCATCCAATGTTGACCCTAGCTAGTCCATCTTTAACTCTTTCTCCTTTACCTTCTGAATTCTCAAAGTGAGGGTAAGGTTAAATCAGATCCATAGGTTCAGGTACAAGTACTCAGGTGTGTTTTGAAGAAAATTGGACTTTGAAGCTCAAAAAGTGTATGAACAAGGGCAGTTGCTTCAGGGTTTGGTCTGTTTAGGCTCAAACTGTCCAAGAGAAGGCCTTGATCCTTTCCTAAGTGTCATGAGTGCTGTCAGTTGTTTCAACTTGGAGTTACCTAACTTTTAGTGAACATATTGACTCAGCCAATCCTTAAAGCTAGAAGAAATTTGCCTCAATCACTCCTCAAATAAATAAATTGTAGGCCCAATTCTCACTGGTGATGGTCTTCCTTTGAACTTTTAAGCATGTCCTTACCTTTTTCTCTCTTCAATGGTTCACTAAGTGCTTATACTAGTGAGTTTTCTTGGTGTTCTCATCATGAAAATGTGAAAATTTAGAAATTTATACTGTCTATAGATCTGCAAAAAATTTTAAATTCCTTAATTTTCATAATTCTTAAGTGAACACAGCTCCATTTCTATGTTACTCACATGATTCTGCTGCACTTAACTTAACTATGTTATTGGCATACCTACCTGCCACACCCCCAAACCTAGGAGGAGCAGTGTCCTCACTGGTTCAAAGGTGAGAATAAATGGTATAGTCTAAGGAAACATGCAGAAACACATATAGAAGAAGAGAGAGAAAGAAAAATGCAAAACTGAACAGTATGGAACGAAAAGAAAACTTTCATAAAAAAAAAGAAAATATGACAAAAAGAGAGAAAAAAAAGAAAAGAGAAAATGGGAGGGTTAAGGGGATGCCGGGGGAGGGTTGGAGGTTGTTGGAGGGGGAGATGATGGTGATGGTGGGAGGGGTAATGATTCAGGAGGGAAGCCTGTTTGGGTGGTATTGTCAGTTAACAACACCAGGGGGGTTGAAGTGGATGGGGTAGGGATGGGTGGAGTGGTTAAGGTGGAGAGGGTGGATTGGATGGAGGTGAGTTCAACTTGCATCTGGTCCTATTTTTGGTTATTGGTGGATAACTGGGCTTGGATGTCTTGGATCAGGGGAAGGATGAGGGTTAGGGTGTCAAAGTTAGGAGGTGGGGTTTGGGAAGAAGAGGGTACTGGTTGGAAAGGGGAGGAAGGAGCATGATGGAAAGTGGAGGGAGGGGAAGAGTGTGGTTCGGGGGAAAGGTGTTGTGAGGTAGTTAGGGAGTCTGGCAGAGGGGTGTAGTAGCTAGGCATGGTGTCAAGGAATGTAGAGATGAAGGCTTGGAAGCCTATGGATGTGTTTAGGGTTAGGTCAATGTCGGGGAGAGGAGATATAGTAGATATGGCTGGGGTGGTGGTTTATTCAAGGTGGGGTGGGTCAATGGGGATGGAAGGTATTGAGGGTGGGGTCAGGGAGATGGTTGGAATGGTCTAAGTAGGTTTTTATTTCTTGTAGGAGATGAGTGGGGAGCTGGCAGGCTTGGTTGGAATGGAAGGTGGAATGGAGGGGGGAATTGTGGCAATGTCTGTGGTAAGGTAGGGAAGGGAGTCCTCCACGGACCAAGCTGCACAGTGAAGGGGAGTGGGCATGGAGAATGGAATCAGAGGGGGGGAAGAGATGGATGCAAGAGGAGTACAGGATGCAGGAATAAAAAATGGAGGGGGTGTGGATGCTGCTGCAGGGATGGAAGTGATGAGCTCTGGAGGCCTTCTTTGTGATAGCGGTGGACTCTCAGCTTACCTTGCTTGGCAGTGCTGAGCTTGACTTTCTTCTTTTCGACCCCCATCAAGCTTCTGCTGATTCCCCATTGCCTCTTGGCAAAGGTAGTAGGGGTAAGGGTGGTGGTTTGCTCGGTTCTCCCTATCTTGTAACCCCCCTTGATTAGCAGCAAGGTGATGATTCTGGCATAGGGTAGGGTGTGAGGCTTCTTGTTTGACCCTAATTTCACCACTGTCTTTCATAGCTTCAAAAATCAGCCAGGCTGCATGGAAGCCATGGCCCATGTGGTAGGAGTAGACAGCATTCGCAATGGGAGTTCTTCTCTCCTGCTGATGTCCTGAGCAATAGATGTTCTTCCGCAGGACTTGGTCAATGAACAGCAGCTCAGGCTCAAGTTCTCTCCTTCTGATTGAGTCTCCGGTGGCTTTTAATCCTCTTATTAGGGCCCGTGCAATTGTGTCTATTGATGCACGCAGAGGGGGGCCATATCCACAGCTAGGATTGAATGCTGCTGGGATGCCCAATACTTCAGCAATCATCTTAGGGCTTACTAACAAATCAAAATCGTCAATCATCACCAGCAAGCATTCTTGTCCATCGTTGCCCTTCTTGACCTTGATATGCTGGTAAAAACAGCTGCACTAGCCTTGGGTAGGCTAGTGCTGGAATTTCTCTATCAATGGCATCAGGCCCGCTTTGCTCAGAAATTGTATTACAGGGGCAGAGAGAGGTTCTTTTTCAAAGAATGGGACATCAAATGCTATTTTAGGCTCCAATGGAATTGACTCCATGAGCTTAGAAGGAGTAGAGAACTTTGTGGTTGGTACCGCCACTTCCTCAACCACTTCCTTTCCTTTTTGGGGGGACTTTGAAGTTTTGGCCTTTTTAGGGGAGGGCGCTGCAGGGTCCTTGTCCTTCCCTTTTCTCTTATGTGTAGATTTTGGGGCCATAGTTGACTCTGTCTTTGGGTGTGAGCAAATGGAGACTGGGATCTAGGGTTTGGTTTGATTTGACGCACAGGACACCTCAAGATCTCAGAGCAGAGGGTAATAGAAGAGGATGATGATAGGAACAACTCTGTAGAGTTGTGAAGTGAATAATGAGCTGTAGGAGTGATGCTAGAGGAGAGAAGGGAGAGCGGCAGAAGCTAGGGTTTCGCAGAGGGAAGAAGGAAGCAGATAATGAAAAAGGGACAAAGCGCGGGGTTAAAATACTTATCGCGAAGCTCGACGCGCTTTGGAACATCTGGTCATGGGGTTGGAAATAAACCTAGCGAGGGTGTTGATTACATCTGGATTGCACGACAATCTTTAAAGTCGACCTTAGAGTGTGCGACAGAGTGAGATCAATTCATGTGAATTGCTCGAGCGATTCATAAGGCTCTACTTGGATTGCGCGAGAAGCTCTGAGGTTCATCTTGAATCTCGCGATAGACTTAGAATCTCACGATAGTAAATGAAATATTTCTGTTGAATTACATGAGATTCTCCTAGTTTATCTTGTGAACCTCGCTATAGCCTGATAGTCTTGCGATAACTACTGAATGGCGCGATGTGGACCACGCGAGAGGTTGATAGGTACGCATGAATCTCGCGACAGGTAATGTACGCTTCTACGTGAACTGCGCGACATCCATCTAGGCTTCCTTTTGAGCCTCGCGATAGGTTTCTAGGCTCTTTCTTTAACCTCACGAGAGCTTTTAGAATCTCGCGATAGTCTCCCAGGCTTCCATTTTGGACCCAGCGACAGTAAGGTATAAAACAGAGAGCATGTGCTCTCTGTTCTGCCCTTTTGCAATTTTTATTGTGGTTGAATCTGGGCAAGACTCTCTCCTATGACTGTCTTTAGACACATGTAAACTCAATCATACACTGAAGGACAATGAAAATGACCACCTACATTAGGCATTCAGCAGAAGCTATCAATCCATAAGCAGTAATAATCAAGCTAAACATCAAAAGTTCACCACAGAAAGGGCAAAATTCAGATAAGGCCACTAGCAAATCCTAGAAAATAGAAGCTAAAGAAAGCAAGATAAATTAACCAAAAACTAAGTACATATGCTACAGTAATGACAAACCTGTGGAATCAGTTTGAAGAAGGATCCCCTTGACAGTGAATGGTGTCGAAAAGGTCGACAGGTTTATCAAAACAAGGCTTAAGCCTCTGACCATTCACCTTCAAGAGTCTCCCAGACTTAGGGTCCTTGATTTCCAAAGCACCAGATGGGGAAACTTGTATGACAATATAAGGACCTTCCCATCTGGATTTCAATTTGCTCGAAAAAAATTTAAGTTTGGAGTTAAACAACCAAACCTTATCACCAACATTGAAACTCTTTCTCAACAGCCCTTTGTCAAAGAAAGCCTTGGACCTTTCCTTGTAGATCCTGGCATTGGCATAAGCATCCATCCTTAGTTCTTCCAATTCCGATAGCTGTAGCAACCTATGATGACCAGCAGAAGTTAGATCTAGATTTAAATGTTTGATGGCCCAATAGGCCTTGTGTTCTAACTCCACTGGGAGATGATAGGCCTTGCCATAGATCAGTCTGAAAGGGGACATACCGATGGGGGTCTTATAGGCAGTCCTATAAGCCCACAGTGCGTCATTAAGCTTGTCAGCCCAATCCTTCCTATCAGTCCTCACAATCTTCTCAAGGGTATGCGTGATCTCCCTATTTGAAATTTCAACTTGCCCACTGGTTTGTGGGTGGTAGGGAGTAGTAATCCTATGGGTGACAGAATATTTCTTGAGCAAGCTCTCGAAATTTCTGTTGCAAAAATGACTCCCCCCATCACTGATAATGGCTCTAGGGGTACCAAATCTGGAGAAGATATTTTACTTTATGAACTTGAGGACCGCCTGATTATCATTAGTTCTTGTGGCAATGGCTTCTACCCATTTGGAAACATAGTCCACTGCCACTAAGATAAAATGAAAACCATTTGAAGGAGGAAAGGGGCCCATAAAATCAATACCCCACACATCAAACAGTTCTACAACAAGGATGGGCTGTAAAGGCATTGAATTTCGTTTAGACAGCCCTCCAAGTTTCTGACATCTTTTACAGGCCTTGCAGTGTGTATGGGCATCTTTGAAAAGAGAAGGCCAATAGAAACCACACTGCAACACTTTGTCAGTTGTTTTTCTCCCACTAAAGTGACCCCCACAGGTATTTTCATGGCACATGGCCAGAATACTGGGGATATCACTTTCGGGAACACATTTTCGAATAATTTGGTCTGCACAATACTTGTACAAGCAAGGTTTCTCCCAGAAAAAGAATTTGACCTGTGAGAAAAATAGGTCTTTATCCATTTTTATCCAATGGGAAGGGATCTTGCCTATAACTAGATAATTGACAATATGTGCATACCAAGGAACTAAAGATTGGATGGCAAACAATTTCTCATCCAGGAATACATCATTTGTAGTGAGGTCATCAACACCTTTCTCCAACATAATTCTGGACAACTGGTCAGCCACCACATTTTCTACACCTTTCTTGTCTTTGATTTCGATGTCAAACTCCTGCAACAGGAGTATCCATCTAATCAATCTGGGCTTTGCATCCTTCTTGGGCAAGATGGGTACTTTAATCTTTGAGTGGTCGATTGAAGATGATGACAGTTTTAGACCCAAGTAGGTAAGGTCTAAACTTGTCCACAGCAAAAACCACTACCAGAAGCTCTTTCTCAGTGGTTGTGTAGTTCAGTTGAGCTTCAGCAAGTGATTTGCTAAGATATGCAATGACCACAGGCTGCTTATCCTTTCTCTGGCCCAAGACAGCACCTATTGCCAAGTCAAATGCATCACACATCAACTCAAAGGGCAGGGTATAGTCAGGTGTTTAGAGTACAGGGGTAGAGGTGAGGTAAATTTTCAAAGTTTCAAAGGCCTTTAGACATTCAGCAGAGAAGTCAAAGGGCACATCCTGGCAGAGCAGGTGGCACAATGGCTTAGCAATTTTACTGAAGTCTTTGATAAACCTCCTGTAGAATCCAGCATAGCTAAGGAAGGATCTGATTTGCTTGACTGTTCTTGGAGGGGGCAGATTTTTAATGAGGTCAACTTTGGCCTTGTCTACCTCAATTCCATCTTTAGAGACTACATGGCCCAACACAATTCCTTGTGTTACCATGAAGTGGCTCTTCTCCCAAGTTAAGACCAAATTGGTCTCTTCACATCTTTGTAGGACTTGATGGAGGTATTGTAGACATTGGTCAAAGTTATCCCCATAGACCGAAAAGTCATTCATGAAAATTTCCAAGAATTTGTTAATCATATCAGAAAAAATGGCATACATACACCTCTGAAAGGTGGCTGGGGCATTACACAGTCCAAAAGGCATCCTTCTGTAAGCAAAGGTGCCAAACGGACAAGTAAATGTAGTTTTCTCTTGATCAAGGGGGTGCACAAGGATCTGATTGTACCCTGAGTACCCATCAAGAAAATAGTATAAAGCCTTCCCAGCCAACTTGTCCAAAATTTGAACAATAAAAGGGAGAGGGAAGTGGTCTTTTCTGGTCTTAGAGTTGAGTTTTCGATAATCGATGCAAACTCTCTAGCCAATGGTCTCCCTGGCTGGTCTTAACTCTCCAGAGTCGGTTTTGATCACTGTTATGCCAGATTTCTTGGGTACCACCTGGATTGGTGCCACCCATTCAGAATCAGAGATAGGGTAAATTATCCCAGCATCCGGTAACTTAATGATTTCTTTCAGAACCACCTCTTGCATGTGAGGATTAAGTTTCCTCTGCATTTCCCTGGAGGGTGTTGAGCCCTCCTCTAGATGAATTCTATGCATACAGATTGATGCATCAATTCCTCCTAGATCAGCAATGGTCCAGCCTATTGCTTTCTTGTGCTTCCTCAAAACAGTTAGCAACTCCTCCTCTTGCTCACTGGTAAGAGGAGGAGATAATCACAGGAAGTTTCTCTTCTTTCTCGAGGAAATCATATTTTAATGTCTCTTTCAGCTTCTTGAGCTTCAGATCAGGGGCTTGTTGTATGGATGGCAGGATTGGTGTATTATTGGATGGAGGAAGGGGTAGCAATGTAGATTTCCAATTGGAATGTGTACTAAGCCCACAGAAGACTTCACTAGGGGTGTGTCTCCTGGCATTAAAGCTAGGCTTCCTTCCTCCACCAAGTTTCAAACTTCTGTTAAATCAGTGGAATTGTTGCTCCACTCCAGCAGAGTGTGCAGTTCTTCTTCAACAAATTCTTCTAGTACATCCATTACAAAGCATTCCACATTGTCCAGCTGAGGGTGTTTTGCACTGTTGTACACATTAAGCTCAACTTTCATATGTCCAAAAGTGACCTCCATGATCCCAGACCTGCATTGAATGCATGCATTGGCAGTGGCCAAGAATGGTCTGCCTAGAATAACAGGTATCGGAGATGTACTCTTGTTGCAGCCCATATCCAAGACAAGGAAGTTTGCAGGATAGAAGAACTTGTCTACCCCTACTAGGACATCCTCTACCACTCCCATGGGTTTCCTCTCGGACCTATCAGCCATCAATAGAACAATGGGGGTGGGCTTCAGCTCCCCCAAACCTAACTGCTGATATACACTGTATGGCGGCCGAGTTAACCCTCCAAGGTCCAAAAGGGCCCTTCCAATCGTGTGGTCACCAATAATACAGGGAATAGTGGGTATCCCTGGGTCTTGCAACTTCTCAGGTATTGTCATGGTTAATACAGAATTCACTGTATCAGTCGCAAAGACCTTCTTGGACAAATGGCCTCTGGCTTTCCTTTTTTGAGTGCAGAGGTCTTTCAGAAACTTTGCATAGGCTAGGACCTGTCTGATTGCATCAAGCAGGGGTAAATTTATCTTGACCTGCTTAAAGGTCTCCATCATTTCCTCAATCTGTGCCTGACCCTTATCAAAAGGAGCAGGGCCACCCAAAGCTTGAGGAAATGGCAGCTGAGGTATTGCTGGTTCCTCAGCTACAAGCCCATGGCTGAACTTTTATTTTTTTATTTTTTCTATTTTTATCTCTTACTGAGGCTCAACTACAACCTCTTTATTTTTCCCTTGGTGAAGGGCAGCAGGCAGTTCTTGGCTCTGTGCCTTAACAAAATCTTTATCACTTTCACATGACATTTCCTTAGGATAGACCTCTCCTTGTTCCTTTCCCACCTGGTTGTCTACCATCCTACCAGACCTTATTGCATTGCCCCCCTCAAAATTGGAGGAGCCTTCTCGGATGAAATACTGGCCCTTAGGGTTGGCAATTGGTTGGCTTGGCAACCTGCCCTCCTCTCTTTTAGCCAGAGCATTGGCTATTTGGCCAAGCTGCTCTTCTATTTTCTTAATGCATTGACCGTGAGAAGTCACAGTCTGATTTAAGGGTCCAAGGCTTTGCAATTGGGCCAAAACCTGATCCTCAAAAGAAGCACTTCGGGGTTGAGGTGGGGGAACTATTAATTGATTTTGTTGTTGGGGCTGCTGTTGTTAGAAATTCGACCTTTGAGCATAACCCTGGTTAAACTGCTACTGTGGCCTTTGAGGTAAGGCCAACATCTGCTGTGGCTGCATATAATTGTCTTGCCTCCACCTCAAATTTGGGTGGTCTCTCCATTGGTAACCAGCATTTTGGTGCTAGTATCCATATGGTTGCTTATTATAGCCACCAGATTATTGTTGTCTAAAAGATTGGGTAGCAGCAGCCTGTTCCATTACAAACTCAGGGTATTGCCCCGCAGATGGACATTCTTCTACTGTGTGCTGTGGAGATTGGCATATCAGACATGCCTCCATCACTTGTACAGCCATTCTGGGCTACACCACAGTCAAAAGTTTATCAAATCTTTCAGTAAGATTGGCCATCTGCATTCTTAGATCATCATTTCCCCTAACTTCATACATTTTTCCTTTAGAAGTCTTAGCCACCCCCAGCTTAGGAGATGGTTCTTGAACAGTTCTAGAAGAGGACATCTTCTGGAAAGCATTTTCACTTATGACTTTGAACAAGTCCCATGCCTCATCAGCTATTTTATGCATGTACGTTCCACCACAAGAGGCATCTACCATGTCTTTGCTCTTCTCATCAATCCCATTGTAGAAGCTTTGGACAAGCTGCCAGTCAAGGATCTTGTGGTGGGGACATTGTTTGAGCATCTCTTTAAATCTATCCCAGCACTGGTTAAAATTTTCAGTTGGGGATTGGGCAAAAGAAAGCATGCCTTTCCTCAACTGGCTGGTCTTGGTCTCTAGGAAAAATTTAGACAGAAATCTTGTCTGGAGGTCTTTCCAGGAGGTGATGCTATTGTTTGGGAGAGTAGATAACCAGGTCATGGCCCTGTCCTTTAGGGATAAAGGAAAGAGCCTTAACCTAGTGGCTTCTGGTCCCAAACCAGCAATGGAGAATGTTGTGCACATGGCCAAGAACTGGTCAATGTACTTGTAAGGGTCTTCCTTGCTAAGCCCATGGAAAGAGGGAAGCATTTAGATGATGGAAGTTTTGATTTCGTAATTTCCTTGAACATTAGAGAATTGGATGCTAAATGGAGAGTTGTAATCATCCGGAGCATTTAATTCCTTCAATGTCCTAGGTTGTTCTTCACCCATAACTGCTATCTCAATTTCAATAGGGGGCTCAACTGTGGAGTGTCTATGCCTTCTTGGTCTTCTACCCCTTTCTATCTCAGGGTTAGCAGGCTCCAATGTAGGACTGAGGGATCTCCTTCCTAACATGCATACACACCAACAGCAGGGAAGACTATTTGCAAGTACATTGCACTTAAAAACAAATGCAACTATCCTAATCAACTGCTATGCTATAGAATCTTCAAATGAGAAATAGACTGAGTTTTGAGGGTTAGAGAAGTGCAAACAGAGGTAGCTAGACTCCCAGTGCAATTCTACTCTCCTTTTCTGCTACGGTCCAAATCTGTAAGAAAATTTTCAAATGTAAATCAGCAGTATCAATTATTCACAAGTACAGCTACCAAAGAATTAAAGAATCAAAAATCTAGAGTCTACTAAAAGATCAATTTTCCCCAGCAGCGGCGCCAAAAACTTGTTAGGCTATTTTAAAGTGCTTGCTACTGACTTTATTGAAGACAGTGATAAGAATGGGGTGAATGAAAATGAATGAAAGGTGGATTGAAAATGACAGAGCAGCAAGCCTAAAATATGATAATCCTGCAAGATACAAGGCTTGTTGTAGCAAGTTTTGATAAGTAAGAGTTTGTCCTATAGGGAAATTGATCTTAAGCTCCAAGGGAGCCATCTTTAGTAGGCATACAAATCTGGCAATCCTAACTGGAAGGGGATTTAGGGTCACTAAAATCTAAATTCTAAGGTATCCTAATGTCTAAACTATAGAAAGGGTTAAGAAAGAAGATGGAGTGAGAAAATAAATATAAAAGGGTGAGAAGTATGCTATTAGGTTCAGATCTGATGGGCTTCATGACTCAAATTCAGATCTGCTGCTATAGAAGTCCTGTCCAGTGGCTACATTATCACCACTGAGGAGAAAGAATCCAACTCATCTCTGTGCCATGATCCAATCCCTTTATGGCTATAACCTGTCCACTTAAATGGTCACAGATTATCCAATTGGGGAACCACAGTCCAGAGATGAGTCAGAATAAGTTTATCATTGTAGGCACTACTTCATCCAGGCTAGAAGCACAAGAATCCATAGGGAACCTCAACCTCTAAAGTGCTATGTGTGGGGCTAGGCCTGTATGGGAGCATGTTAGCCCAGACACATAGAACCAGCAAGAGTTTGAGTGCAGCCTTAGATCCAGCTGTCCACTACTTTAGAGAGACTGCAGTGATCTAGTCGCAAGCCTACAATCTCTATAACCAAACCAGATCTGCTATCTGATGCCGGGTCTATACACATATAGGGGAGTTTGTCTCAGCACAATCTCTCACATGGCTACAAGCACAAGGGCAGAGAAGAATAATCCGTCTTAAGTCTGTGGGTTGGCTTCACCCTAAGGCTATAACCTGTCCACTTAAATGGTCACAGACTATCCCAGAGGCTATCCTCCTCACGAAGCTCAAGATAGAACAAGAAACATTGCTGCCACCACCATGCTCACAAGGCTACAAAAGCTCATTGCTCCCATGGGGACTTCAGATCTAGTGGGTCCTGTGGTGGGGCTAGGCCTGTATGGGAGCATGTTAGCCCAGACACACAGGTCACTTGGATCTGAATAAACCATGAAATCAGTCCTCCATTTCTTGCAATATGTCCTAGCAATGGAGGATCTCAAGATAACAGCCTTGTAAAGAACAACTCATAAAAAAAACTATAAAAGTAAAACACCCTATCATGAAACTCCATTAATCTATTCCAAATAGTCATACAAAGGCATAGCCAGCAAATGCTGGACTATGGAGAGAAGAAAAAGTAAAAAGAAAACTACCTAAAACTTACTAGAAGTATGCAGCTACTACCAAAAGAAGAAGAAGATAGCCTAAATTCTATTCTAAGCAGAGAGTCCTCTAAACCTAAACAAGGCTTAGGTTTATATAGCAGTTAGTTTGGCAGCGCATTAGGGTTAGGAAACCCTAATTTTAAATATGCCACATGGCCTAATATTGTCCCTTAGATGCCTAGAGGCACGTGCACGGAACCTAGAGCATTGGAATGCATGCCCTAATTGTTGGAAGTTCCCAAAATGTTCTCTGCAGAGGTGAGGGAGAGTTAGAGTTCAGAGCCTCGCCAGGTAGTACTGGTTTCCAAGACTGCTGCGTGGTAGCACGGTCTTCGCAAGGTTGGATTAGCTTGAAATTCTAGCCGTCGCGAGGTTGTCTTAGTTGCAGCTGAAGTAGTCGTGTGATAGATCATTGAATCCTCGCTGGATTGCTCTGGTCTTCGCGGGATTGCACTTTCCTTCTGAATGGCACGGGAATCGCGCAAGCAATTTGTTTCTCAATGGATCTTCACGAGGACGTGATATGCATTGGTCTCTGAATTGCGCGAGAAGTTTTTCTGAAATTTTGCATCCATGACTCGGACAATTCTGTATTTGAAATACAGAGCTCTCTCTCCTTAGTTGATCTGAGTGAACTGTGTGAGGTTTGAGAGCTGCTTTCTTGAAATTTGCAGTTATTGCGCGCGATTATATTTGAGCTTCAGAGAGCCTGATATGAATCTGAAGCCCCTCTATCACTCAACTGCACGAGAACAGTGCGGGCAATTGGAAATGAAGTTTTGGGAAACTCGCGAGGACTGCGTGAGGCTTAATTTCTGAATCCTTTAAACCTTGTGAAAGCTGTGCGAGGTTCAATTCTTATCTGGGTTCAGCTTTCATCCTTCTGAGGGACTTCTGGGGCAAAAGTGGGCTCCTTAACAGGGTTTAGGCCTTATTACAGCTGCTGTTTATTACCTACAGAAATGACTTAACACACATTTATTAGATGGCTAAGGGTTTAACAGAGGCTAAGTTAAGGGGTGAAAAGTGGTACTTTTCATGTCTTAACAGAGGTCCAGGGATCAAAACCTGCTGAGTGAACTTTAGATTTTTGTTTTGGACCTTGTGATGAAAGCTCGTACACCGATTCTCAGTGTGCCGGCTTAACACCGTACCAATGCCAACAAATATAAACGAAACACTTTACACATAAATGAACTTCGAAAATTACGTTGGGAAGAAAAACTGAGAGAGAGAGTTCGGTTGTAGAGAAGAAAAGAACCAAGAGAAGGAGAACTTCCCTTTCTCCCCATTTCTTCCTTTTAAAGAAGCTCTAGCCATTGATCTCCTCTCATAGAACACTTTACTCTATTGTGTAACTCAAGGAGACTCTGATCGCTAACACTGTAAGATCGAAAAGAGGAAGAAATCGAGGCATCAAATGAACGACAAGTTTTGGCGTCGATTCCTTCGATTTAGACGATCGTATGCTCTGCATGCACGACTAAAGGAGGTAATTTTCGAAACCCTCCACATGAAAATGTCGATTGTATAGTAATTTTTGAATTCAGACTGGATTAATGTATGTTAGAATTTGATATTTAGAAATTGGTATTTCGAGAAGTGCAAATTCACACTGTCTCGCTCAAGAAAGATTGGAAGTTGCTCGAGCAAGACCCCTTCAAATTCAAATAAAATCATAGGTGAAAAACTAGCTCAAGTGAATTCCCTTCAGAAATTAGGCTAAATCGTTCGGGTGAATCTCACTCGAGTGAGATGTGTGTGTGCCACGTAGAAATGTGACAATCGCTCGACCGAATTCCCTTCAAAAATTAGGCTAAATCTTTTGGGTGAATCTCACTCAAGTGAGATGTGTGTGTGCCACACAAAAATGTGACAATTGCTCGAGCGATTTTGGGAGTCGCTCGAGCGAATTGTGCAATATTGGCTGCCTTCAATTTAGTTTGGTAAAATTAAGGAACTTCGACTTATTTTGATTCGTTAGTCTTTGACACGTAGTTTATGAACATAATATAGGATTTGATAAGCCAGAGGTCATCAATAAAGACCACCTCTTTGACTCTTCGCAATGTCCGAACCAAGGTAGGGAAAATTCAATGCACATTTACACTTGACTCCGATTCATAGATTTGTATGATTCAATTGAATTGAATGAAAATCATTGTGTTGAAATCTTTGAACTCTGAATATGAATTTATAACTATGAACTCTGAATATCGGAACCTCTAGATCGAATACTGATCTGAACTCTAAATCTTCTAAAATCTGAATTCTGAATGATTTCGCTATTAATTATGAACAAAGGACAGTTACTTAGTATTAAAATTGTATCATGATTTAAGTTTCATATGAACGAATCCCCTAAGCATTCTGACTAATATGGTGGGATATTCGTACACTCTAATCGGTACGGCAGGATATCCGTACATTTTGACTGGTACGGCGGGTTATCCATACATTCTGACTGGTATGATAGGATATTTGTACATTCTGACTAGTACGGTGGGATATTCGCACATTCTAAAAATTGTTCATTGAACGACGATGGTTAGGAGGGAATTCCCATCGATAATCTAGCTCAACAACGCTATACTCGCGTTGGAGTTTCTTAAGTTAGAAGTTTAAGTCATTCATTAAGTAAGAAGCTACATGTAAATGAGAAAATGAGTAAGTGAATTGGAACATGTGAAATTTCAGAATTTGATACCATTGAACCTTATGTGGAATTCAATCTTCGACTATGTGATTTCAAGTTTAAGATTTTGCAAAATTCTATCTTTAATGTGAAAATGCCTTTGAAATATAGTTCTGTATCTGTTATGAAAATGCTTTGGAATTTCAGTCATCTAATCTATGCATTGATTTATAAGGTGTGAATTGGTATTAATTTTTTATCTGCTGAGTTTAGATTGTTAGCTCATCCTGACACTATGTGTCACAGGTGCAGGTATTAGTCAGGACCCTGAACCCGAGGGCGATCTTGATTACGTATCGGAGGAAGAAGAACTTCCACTTGAGGATTTTTACCCATAGATATTTGATTTCTAGACTAGGTATATTTGGACTTGGTGCATTTAGACTTGGTACATTGTAGATAGATTGCACTCATGCCACTGTTTAGGTGACGGTTGGCCGTCATCGGTGGTCATTTTGGTTTTGGTTTATGTTTTGTATTATAATGGAATCTTTGTTACTGCCTTATATGATATTTGTTTGATTCCCTCATGCGTATATGATATCCATTCTGATTTTCACACATCGGAGGGTCCGATTTTCCTAGATTTTTGTGTAGGAAAAATCGGGTCGTCACAATAAGTTAGGTCCGAGTTTGAAATGACTTGATCGTAAGGGAGGATCTCATCAGCTTACACTTATGTCAAGTGTTACCTCAATTTAAAATCCAAAGGACTTATGTTTATCATTGTTGATAAAAATTCGGTCATCTCTAACGAGGTTCGAGGCATCCAAGTGCCTGTTTCTAAGAATTTCTATATTTCAAGTCAGTTTGACTAATGGACTGTTCATTACTTTTTCTTATGGTTTCAGCATGGACCTTAGGTTTAATAAGTTCTAGGTCCAAGGGGTTATGGGGCCAATAGATTATAGGTCCAATGGGTTATGGATCCAATGGATTATAGGTCCAAAGGCTCCAATAGGTCCAATGGGTTATGGGTCTAAGGGATTATAGGTCCAAAGGGTCCAACAGATTATTTCCTAAGTAATTCGGTCCTTTACTAGATCTAAAACTAGGTATACTAGCCTTTCCAACATGTCTTGGGTCGGGCTCAAGACATGTGTATTTAGTCCTCATCGGCCTTGATCAACATGTCTTGGACTGGGCTCATATCTTAAGAACTATTTTAGATTGGTCGAGCCATGGGCCGGGTGATTTAACAAAGTTTTGTTCTCTTAACCAATCCTACTCACTAAGGGTTAGGATTTGGGCCTTATCAGGTCGTCAAAGTCGGGCCTCTAACTTGGTTGACCAGTTTTCACATGGGTCTTATCACAGGTTGGGTTCATGATGACCATGTGATTGGGCCTTCCCAATTAATTGCCGGTCAAGGTCATAGTACTAGGCCTTTATTCTTTATATATTCAGATTTTTCATAAGCATGGAGAACAGACTGCGATAAATCGTCTGCCATTTTCGATTTCGATCAAATTTTTGAGTGCTTACAAAACTAAGGGTAAGAGCACTGATGAGAGCATCTTTCCCAAGTGGTGGCATTCAAAAATATGATCAGGGCCGATCATGGTAGATAGATCACCGAGATCTATTCTGTTTTATCAGGTTTTGGTCAGATTTATTAGGCCTCAGTGTTGGGTCCCTAACTCTTAGTGCTGATAGTGGAATCGAGCACTTGCAGCTCATTGGAAAGATCCGCAAGTTATCCAACTTTTTTATTTATATTTTATGGGTCAAAAGTTAATAGATCAAGATGTAATCAAGTCTACCCGATCGAAGGTTGCGTATGTTTTCTGGCTGGGTGCCATTTGCCAAAATTTTGTACTGATAATTTGTCGATTTTCTCACTGGCAATTCTGATCTAATCAAGGCATAAAAATTTTTCTCAGGTTTTAAAAACAAGGGTCTATGTCCAATAAATCCTAAATTTTTTCGGTAAGTGTTCGGGCAAGGAAACCATAACTTATTACAGCTTTGTTTTCAAGTGCAAAAGGGCAGCTTCGCCACATTGTGTTCTGGGTGTCGTAACTTTGAAACTATACCAGGTTCGAATTTAAAATTTTAACCGGATATCGGGAACCCAATAGAGTATTTTTCATAATTTTACGAGATTTTTCTAGAATTTATTTCTAATAATTCTGTTCGCAGTTACGGGACAGATTTTTGTGGGCTGCAAGATTCGTTGTCTTGGGTCTTCGATGGGGTTCACCTAGTGTCCACCCAATGCCACACTTTCACGGGTCATGGTCCTGGACATTTTCAAGTTAATCCCAGACTTGTCGGGTCAAATTTTGGGTTCATTTTAACAAATTAAGAGATGCTAATCGCTTGTCGGTAAATTCCGAGTTGTCGGTGTCAATTTAGCTAAAGTTATTGACTAACTACTTATATGTGTATCTAATTAAGTCTTAACCTATTGCAAGCGCACAATGGAAATTGTAGAGCTAGTATAGGATCGTTCCCATGAAGACAGGATTTTTCTATATTAACGTAATTTTTCTGAAAACTTATATTTATCTTTTAAGTTCCTAAACTACTAGAGAAATATGAATAAAAGAGTTGTTTCTTAATCTAAATTTTATAGAAAATAAATCCTAATCCTCCTTTTTCAGATTATGGTCGTCAATCACAATCTTTAGCTATCAAATATTTATGATTTTAAATAGTACCATTACACTATATATCAAATTTCCTAGCATTGGTCGTCAATCAATACTAAAATCATATCAATACAAATTTAATCTAATCAACAATCACCTAAAACTTGGGCGTCAATCAAATTCTGGAAAACTAAAGATGGAACCATTACACTAATCTGCAAACTTCAACCTGAGTCGTCAATTCAAATTAAAACTTGAAGATGTTTACAAAGCAGGAAATTGCAATAAAATAAATCTAAACTAGAAAACAATAAAATTATATCTTTCACCCCTCAGTTGCAGTCGTCAATTGCTTCTGAGAAACTACAAATATCTACTCTATTCTTCGGCTCTCAATTGTAGTCGTCAATTGCTCTTGAGAAACCTTGGATATCTAATATTTAAAGTAATAAAAATCTATTCTAAATTTTGATCAGAAGAAAATCCAACCTCAGTCATCAATTGATGCTGAAAATTTATTCGATGCTTTATTCCTACACCAGGCTCTCTTTTTTATAGAAAATAAGAAGTCAGTTTACAAGTTCTAATTCTAATAAAAGAAATAACTAAAAACAAAACTATCTTATTATAACTCTACTTCTAACTTTATCTTTCCTTGCTTTCCTTTTGTTGATGCGCTTCTGAATGTTTCAGTAGTAGAAATCTTCTGGAGTCTATCTTCATCAATCTCCTTAGATCCGTGATATGCCAAACTTCTATTTCAAGAGTTCTAATTTAGTGCATGGCTCTATAATCTTCACGTGATCATCAGCAACAGTATCAACAACGAAAAGCCTTTTCTGTAAAATTGTAAATCATGATTTTCTTTCTTCTATTATAGTTTTCTTTAGAAAATCGTAAATCACAATTTTCTATCTTTCACACAGCTTTCTCTCAGTTGATGATTCTCTGGATTACGATTGATCGTTTTCTTCTTTGTATCGTCTTTACTTTTGAACATTTTCTAGAGAATCGTAAGTTACAATTTATCATTTCTCTCTTCTTGGCTTCAGCGCTTAATCGTAAAAAATGATTTCTTGTCTTTCAGCATGTGACGAATCGTCTTTTCCATTCTATCGTATTTTTACTGCTCTTTTGAGTTTATTTTGATGAATATTAACACTTTGGCTCTCTTTTACTGATATTTTTTAATATCTGCACATCATTAACTTATTAGTAGCAAACTAAATCCTAGCATCACTAAGTTAAGGGTAAGAAATTGGTATATTATGTGACTGATCACACCCCCAAACTTACGTTTTGCTAGTCCCTAGCAAACAAAG
Source organism: Chloranthus sessilifolius (assembly GCA_021018995.1). NCBI lineage: Eukaryota > Viridiplantae > Streptophyta > Magnoliopsida > Chloranthales > Chloranthaceae > Chloranthus > Chloranthus sessilifolius. Next base: position 53,500,130 of record CM037592.1, on the reverse strand, counting down.
AAACATAAAATATCTTATATTAAAATTAAATTGTCACTTTTGTAGGGAGCACGATCGCATTTAGCAGATGTAACTAGCCTTTAAACCCCTAGATGATCCCTAGTGGAGGAGTTGTAGTCTCCTGAAGGTTTTCAGTGAAGTTACCCACAAACTTCAAAAAAATATTTTTCAAAATTAAAATTTAAACTAATTTTGTACACTAACTAAATTAACTAATTTAACTAAGGTGCTCATTGTTGAGGTGTTTGCATTCCCTCAAATGAGGGTCTAAAATCAACAATAAAACTAGGCAGACATACTCATACAGACCTGCAAGTATTCAGGATCTGTTATAGCAAACTTTAAAATAATGGTGAGTAAGGGAATGTCCATAGGGAGGTTATTTAGAAATATGACAAATCTCTAGATCTGTGTCAGATCTGGCACCCTAGCTATTACTAATTTAGTTAAAAGACAGGGGAGACGTTTGGAATGGGTTGTCACTTAAACTAAGCTACAATTAAACAGAAGCCATCTTGGATCGAGTTTAAGAGCTTAGATCTTGTAGGGGAAGAGAGAAAAAATGCAGAAAATGGGGAAGAGTATCTTGGAGGTTGGTTTTCATTGAAATCAGATTCAATTAATCATGCTACAGAGATTTAGAGCACACAATTCCCTCGCTGGCTATAAGCACAGCTACAGGGTATAAATTCCACTCCAAATCACAGGATCCACCTAGTCTTAAGGCTATGATCTGTCCACTTTAATGGTCACAGACCATCCTATAGACTTTATCAAATCCATGGATTACAGCAGATGAATTCAATTGAGGCCTGAGCTTAGATTTATCTTAAGGTTATGATCTGTCCACTTTAATGGTCACAGATCATCCTAGGGATCTCCTACAAAGCCAGAGCCTCAATTAAAATAATTAAAACCACAACAGATGCTACAATTCTCAGGTCACAGACTCAAGGAATCACAGGAGCATCATATCCAGGGAGATCAAATGGTATCCAAGAGGTCTACCAGTTAAGTGGGTGAGCTGATCTACAACTCCTCTACACAAATCCGATCAATCACCAAATGGAACCAAAGGGAATTTTAAATCTAATTAAAGCATTAAAAACAACATTATCATTGCAAACAAGGTCACTTTACAATGGAAATACTCTTAGATCTGTAGTCTGTGCAGCTAGGAACCTACAATAGCACTCTTAACCTCACCCAATTATAAATCTAACTTCGCTCCTCGCTACTCTAAGGGACATAGCCAACCATGGTTGGGCTAAAGGAGGGAAATGGAATTGCTCTGCAGGCACTAATCTCCAGAATTTTCGCTCAGATCTCGATCCCCCTCAATCGCAATTGGGGATCTCTATATATAGCTTTCTCCACTATTTTTTCTGCCAAAAATCCCTTCTAGAAGGTCGTCAGAGTTTGTTAAAGTTCTGTTAAAGCACGTGGGTCGATTAGGACTTTTTAAGGCATCTTCTGAAACCGTCGTGTCGGTCATCAAGTGCCTCGGGTTGCGTATAGCAGGTCACTGAATCACAGCATGTGCACAGCTAAAATTTTGAGAAGTTCTGGAAATGATTTCGACAGGTTCAGAAAGCTTTCAACAAATTGGAATTGAGCATTTTGGTCCTTTCGCTACTTTCTCAGATCCATTCGATAGGTTCCGATAGGATGAATCTTCGCTTAGAGTTTCAGCCTTCTCAGCCCTTAGTTTGGAGTATTCGACAGGTTGGAGCAACTCTTCGACAGGTTGAAAAACCATTTCGACAGGTTCCACTCTTCATTCTGCCATTTCGATAGGTTTACTTTCAATCTTATTGAAAGGCTCAATCACCCTTCGATGGGTTCTCTTCCAGCATTCTCATCTCGATAAGCTCAAGAAACCATTCGATATGTTCCTTTAACACTTCAGGCAGGTTTTCGATTGAATGAGTTCTTCTTTCCTTTTAGCTACTTGATAGATTCTGAGATCCTATCAAACTCCTTAATCCACACAAATTCATCCTTCTTCTACCTTCAGATCCTATCGAAGACCTCTTCAACTGCACGAATTCTTCCTCTCTTTACTTTCAGCTCCTATCGACATCTTCAGGTGACCAATCGATTGGACGTTCTCAGCCTGTTTTCACTTCCTTCACCTTGCCCTGCTGTAGCCACGCACTCCAAGGGTCCAGTGATGTGCTATCCTCTGGTGTGTTGTTGCTAGGTTTGTCCTGTGCTAAGAGATAGTTCCTTTTTGGGCATTCTTGAGTGATTTTCTGTATTAGTACCTTCTTTTATTGCTGTCTATAAAATACACTTGACAAGAGCTTATTAGTGTGCTCACAGGTCTATCAATGGTCAGTTTATAGGGTGAAAAGTGGCATTTTTCACCACTTAACACTCATCACATGATTGTTATAATTTTCTAAAATTACCAATCTTTTGTCCTTACTTTCCGTTATAACAATTATCCTTGCTTAAAACTCCAACAATTTCAATTCATGGTAAGCAAGATATATATGCATTAGTGAAAAGTTTATTCTTCATAAAATTTTCTAAACTGCAGATTTAGAAAATACTTTCATTCAAAAACTCACTATTGACATACTCTCAAATTATATCGAAACTTTTGGGTTCTCACAATATTATTTTAGAAAAATTCAGTCAAAGATAAAATTATCAATCTCATAGAAAAGAATAATCTACTCTATTCATATGAATCCCTGTGCAATCCATAATATCTATTTTTCATATATCTACTAGGCTTATACTTTTGCAAATCGTAAATCAAAAAGGTCTTACTTTCGACTTGTAATGGGGCTTTGGGTTTCAGAAGGTGTCAAAGAAAGGTAGAAAAGGATTCAAAGTTTTTTTGAGAATTTAGTTCTTCTTTCTCCTATCTTTTCAGCTTCTTCTTCTTTTCTTCAGTAAGTATCCATAAATTGGATAAATTCTTCCCATTTCTTATATATATATATCATTTCTTCAATTGTAAAATCGTATTTTACGATTTTTCTTCTCTTTGAAAGTTTGTTTCTTAAAAATCGTTCTTCACGATTTTTCATTCTTTCCAATATTCTTCTTTTGATTTCTTCAGTTTTACCTCTTTTGTTGCATTCCCCTTTTTATCTGTTTTTGCTTTACTCCTTTCACTCCCTCTTCTTACCTTCTTTTATATTCTAAAGTCTCAGAAAATATAAGGGTTAAAGGTTGAAAGCTTTAGATAGTACATATGATTGTTTATCTGATTTTTTGGTACAAAGAAATTTGGTTCAATGGATAAAATTTACTAGCAAAGAAATTTGGTTCAATAGATAAATTTGGTTCAATGGCTTTTTGGCTCTGATTTAACAAAAGATGGCCTTTGATAATCTTTACAATTTACTAGCATAGATGTCTTATTGCTTTGATATTTCTAACAGCTAGTTCTAGAAAAAAATTTAGGTTATCATAGAATATTTTGATTCTAAATTCAACAATATGAGATTTCATATCATTATAGAAGTTCAAGGAAAAATTTTTACATGAATAAAAACAGTCTCTCTCTGAATAAAAGAGGAAATATAGCTCAAAATCTTATTGGTTTATAATTTTGAAACTATAGTCTAAAATTTGGCAATTTAGATCAATCTATTATTTCAAATATCCATTCTAATACAGTGTTCAACGAGCTAAGCATGAATTGTATTGTTCTTTATTCTGATTATTGAATTCGTACTATAATGGATCGTAAGTTTTTAAGATTTGTAATTTTGCTATCATAATTCCTATGTAATGATCAACTAAAGATTCAAAAAAATTTCTACAAAAATTTCTACAAAAATAAAATAACTAAAACTAAAACTAAATGATTTACTGCTATACTACTGTTATACATAGAAATTGTGTATCCCCCCAAACTTAAATCGGATAATGCCCTCATTGGCACAAAAATAGGGGATACTAAAAATTATTTTCCTAAAAATTATTGATATCTCTGATTGCTTACTGACTGTGTGAAAAATAATTCTGTAAAAAATGATCCCCCAAACTTGAGGAAAACACAATGGTTTTACTTATGAGAAACAAAAATAAAAAAAAATGTTAGAGAAAAAAAAATGTTAGAGAAAAAAAAATGTTAGGAAAAAAAAATAAAAGTTAGTCAAAAAGAAAGAAAGTTTTATGTATTACTGAATATTTACAATGAACATGAAAGAAAATATAAAAGAACTAAAATATTAGAAACTAATTACAGAAGAGAAAATAAACCTAGAAAAAATCTAAACACACACTATCGATGATACGGGTAGCACATCCAAGAGGAAGTCTTCAATAAAGATCGGTCCTCGGCTTCTAACCTCTTGAGTAGAGCCTCTCATTCCTTCCTAACAAAGAAGTATCCACTCCTTGACAGGGTTGCCACTCAAAGAGTTGTTGAAACACTTCTCTATGCCCTTCTTTGTCTCCCCTGATTCACCAACTGCACCCTCAGTGCAGTTGAGCGAAGAAGTTGAGGAGATGGAAGTGGACACCTCTCCCTCCTCCCACAGAAAGGGCACCTCACATTCCTTCCGTGGAAGAAATGCAATCCCACAGTGGAGGTCCTTTGAAGAGTGAAAAGTGAACACATCTCTAGATCACCCTTCACCTATACTGCTCCCTTGTGAAGATCCTACCTAGAGATTGAAACACAGGCAGGGGGAGAAGATAAGCTATGGAGAAGGGTGGTGAGGGACGACTCAACCCACCATCATTATATAGGAGCTCACATTTGGGGTGGGTTGTGAAGATATAAAGGTTAGGAAGTGGGGGAAAATGGAGTCTTAGAATGTGATGTCAAATTTGTGTTAGGTTTAGGGTGAATGGTAGTTTCAGAGGATGATTCAACATTTTGAATAGGTCACTGACACTTTAGATTTTCTACTCTTTTTTTTACAGCCAGGAGCTCAGCTCTATGTATTTCAAGAATTCTATCAAGTTACTTACTGAAATCACTCTGTTTGGTTTCGTTCGCCATTAGGGTTAGGGTATGAAAGGAAGAAGAAAGGGATGAGATTTTGGGAAGGCGAAGGCTGGTTTTATAGAGAAGGGGAAGGGTTCATGTGTCAAGGTATGGGCTTATAGCCTTGGGTGGTTGGCAAGTGGAGATATTGAATGCAATGTGTGTTTGCTTCCTTTATGAATTAAATGGGTTTAAGTTCCAATGTAACCGATAAGATCGATCACTGAAGTCGCCTGTTCCCCAAAATTATCATTTGCAATTCTGTAGAACGAAAGTGAAACTCTATGACTCTTCAAATAGTACTCACTACGATTTGACTCTACGATTCACAAGAAATCATAAATTCATACGAGTAAAGTGATTGTGACCATACATAAGAGACTTTATGATTGAGTATACTGTAAATCGTAGAATACTCTCAGAAACTAAGTTATATACATATGTTACAGGTGTTTGTTACAGGTGAGTCGATAGTTCAATGGGTTCTAGAGGAATTCAATTAAAAATAGAGGGAGCTGATGTGTCTCCCTGAAACATACATCCTCTAGATGTACCAACTGCATGTGAAGGTTCGTTACTCTCTCTTTCGAAAAGGGTTAGTTGCTCAATTTGAGTTTCCAACCTTACAAAAAATTACCACAAATGATTGAGTAACTATGTCTGGATGCGGCTATGTTGCACCCAGCTGTCTACTATTTGCAATAAGGCATCCTCTTTAGCAATGTAGTTTTAGGCTCCTGTGGGGTACGAAGAAACAGTTGGAGGTCAGGAAACTGCTTGAGTTAGGTCATGGTTAGGACCACATGCTTTTCCTTTTTGAGAAGTTGGGTATGATTTTATACCCACTAGAGATTGAACTTTTATTTCCCAAAGCTTCAGCTTCGGGAGACTTTTCATCATTGACTTTAATTTATATAATCTTCCTTGCTTAGGAAGTATATTCATAAAAGTCTCTGAATCATTCTCACCGGATGCGTGGTGTTGCACCGGTTCCTCGCTAAGGGTCTCAAAGAGTTCCCAAGCTTCTTTTGCTGTCAATTTACGAAACATACCACCACAGGCTACATCATCCTATGCCAGGTTGCATCTTTAAGGCCTTCATAGAAAGTAAGCACAAGTTGTCAGTGTGATATTCCATGGTGAGAACACTTGTACAGAAGATCCTTAAGACGATTCCAACACTCTTAAAGAGATTCATCCGAGAATTGATGGAATGTTATGACAAGATCCTGGATTTTACTCGACCTGCAGATTGGAAAGAACTTCGTAAGAAACATACGTGCCAATCCTTCCCAATTAGCAATCAAATTATAAGGCAAAGAGTTTATCCACTGCTTTGCTTCATCTCTAAGGGAATATGTGAACAGTCTCAAGCGAGTGGATGCTTCTGTTAAGTTCTTAATTCGAATGATAGTACATACTTTCATGAACTTATTTAAATATAAATAGGGGTCTTCATCCATTAGCCCATGAAAAGTTGGAAGTATTTGAAGTATATTGGGCATAATTTCAAAAGTCCTATTACTGGCTTGGGGTTGTATTTGAATGCATGGGGAAGGTGTAAGAGGTGTTAGAGCATAATACTCCCCCATTGTCTTAGCCACGTATTGGTCTCTTCCTGTCATAATAAAATCAGAGCAGGATGTCTAAAACAGTTATTATAAATGTCTATTTTATTTTATTTTTATCTGATTTTTATTCTAGAAAGCAGGGAAAGAAAATAAATCTAAGCCTCGAGCTTCTCTGATCATGAGAAGTTGAAACTCTGATTCGTCACTCCGAATAAACCTATAAGAGATTTAAGAACTGATCAAAGAAAATTAAAAAATATAAAGAAATATAAAAAGAGAAAGATAAATATTTATTTTCTTAAATTAATATAAATCACATATCCCCGGCAACGGCGCCAAAAACTTGACTAGCTACTTATATGTGTATATAATTAAGTCTTAACCTATTGCAACCGCACAATGAAAATTATAGAGCTAGTATACGATCGTTCCTACGAAGACAGGATTTTTCTATATTAACTTAATTTTTTTGAAAACTTGTATTTATGTTTTAAGTTCATAAACTACTGGAGAAATATGAATAAAAGAATTATTTCTTAATCTAAATTTTACCGAAAATAAATCCTTGTAGACACCCAAATTTGGCCCAAGGTTCGATCAAAACATATTTCGAGAGAAACACGCCACTAAGCTTTTGATGGCATGTATAGAAACCTTAAGAACTCCTCTCAAACCTTAGGAACCCTTTTTAATCACCGTAGATCCCTTAGGAACCTTCTTGAACCCTTAGAAATCAATCTCAACCCTTAGAACCCGTTTCGAACTTGAACCTAGTTTTCCCAAGCCATGGATGAAGGATGGTGCACTGGAATCATCTACAGCCTTTACTAAGATCGAATCTTATACCATTGAAAAGTAGAAGTCGTCAGCTTTCCAACAGTCCAAGAATCACCCTAATCGGAACTGTGTGCGCAAAAATATGACGGTTTGAACCCAAGGGGCAAAGAGGTAATTTCAAGTGGCCCCCTTTAGAGATTTGGCGCAACTAATAGTTGCACCAGTTATAAGTAAGCTTGGCGCAACTAATAGTTACACCAAGCCATCTCTCCCCAGATTAAACCTGGCACAACTAATAGTTGCGCTAGGCATATGAACAGTAACTTCTGATTTTTGTCTCAAATTTTGTGATTGGGGTTTGACTTGTTGACTACCTTGACCTTTGGGGTATGTTTTGCTAGTTCTGTGGCACCTATTTACCATCGATATGTCACCCCTTAAGTGGTTTAAAGCCTCACCCTATCATCCACCATTGGAGCATCTCTTCACATGTTTCAAGGCTCCAAAAATCTTAGAAATTCTTAGATGTTAGATTACCTAATTGCTGAACCCAATTAGCATCTAAACACTCTCTTAACTTACCCTTAGCCTATAAATAGAACCCCCCCTCCTCTTGGATTAAAGGTTGAGAATTTTTGCCTGAGAGAGAAAGAGCTTAAGTGAGAAGATCTTTCTTCCTTTGGTGCACCATCCTCAAACAAATTTCAGAATTAAAAAAAAACCTTTAGACTTTAGTATTTCACTAAAAACCTCTAAGTTAGGTGTGTGTAATCCCCTAGCCTTTCTTCTCTACCTCTTAGCTTCAAGCCTTAGGAGCTAAAACCCCATTCCATACCATATAAGCCTTCAAAAGCTTATCAAAGCAAGCCAACGCAAGGCTCCTCAACGGTGCAATAAGGGCTCGAGAGCTTCGGCTCTCCCCTCTATTCCACTACCTTCTCGGTCACTCCTCCATCCTCTCATTTGTGCCGTTACGCAGCCGAATTTTCTGTAGGAACAGAAGAGCACCAATAGGATTTAAGACCCATTTGGGCAAGAGGAAGTCATTTTCTTTTCTTTTACATTTTTTTTTTTTGCCTTTAGTAGAGACCGCGTTAAGCAGGTTGATTGGGTGCCTAACACCTTCCCAATCCATAACCGAAGCCCCTACCCAAGAACCTTTGGTGTAGACCGAATTCAGAGTCATATTTGTGGCACTTTCGTACTTATAAAAATGATCTAGGTTTCCCAAGATACAAAAAGCTTCGGGTGGCAACTCTATATTTCTGTTAGAGAGCGCATCGCCACGACGGGATCGTCAAAAATCTCACGGTTGCATAATCCTAATCATCCTTCAAATTATGGTCATCAATCACAATCTTCAGCTATCAGATATTTATGAATTTAGATAGTACCATTACACTATATATCAAGTTTCCTAGCATTGGTCGTCAATCAATACTAAAATTCTATCAATACAGATATAATCTAATCAACAATCTCTTAAAACTTGAGCATCAATCAAATTCTAGAAAACTGAAGATGGAACCATTACACTAATCTGCAAACTTCAATTTAAGTCGTTAATTCAAATTAAAATTCAAAGATGTTTACAAAGCAGGAAATTACAATAAAATAAATCTAAACTAGAAAGCAATAAAATTATATCTTTCACCCCTCAATTGCAGTCATCAATTGCTTCTGAGAAACTACAGACATCTACTCTAATCTTCAGCTCTCAGTTGCAGTCGTCAATTTCTCTTGAGAAACCTTGGATATCTAATCTACAAAGTAATAAAAATCTAGTCTAAATTTTCATCGGAAGAAAACCCAACCTCAGTCGTTAATTGATGTTGAAAATTTCTTCGATGCTTTATTCCTACACTCCTAATATAACTCTACTTCTAACTTTATCTTTCCTTGCTTTCCTTTTGTTGATGCGCTTCTGGATGTTTCAGTAGTAGAGATCTTCTGGAGTCTATCTTCATCAATCTTCTCAGATCCGTGATATGCCAAACTTCTACTTCAAGAGTTCTTCTAATTCAGTGTATGGTGGTGCAATCTTCACATGATCATCAGCGGCAGTATCAGTAATGAGAAGCTTTTTCTGTAAAATTGTAAACCACGATTTTCTTCCTTCTATTATAGTTTTCTTTAGAAAATCGTAAATCACGATTTCTATCTTTCACACAGCTTTCTCTCAGTTGACGATTCTCTGGATTACGATTGATCGTTTTCTTCTTTGTATTGCCTTTACTTTTGAATGTCTTCTGGAGAATTGTAAATTAGGATTTCTCATTTCTCTTTGGCTTCAGCGCTCAATCGTAAAATACAATTTCTTGGCTTACATCATATGACGAATTGTCTTTTCTGTTCTATCGTCTTTTTACTGCTCTTTTGAGTTCATTTTGAATGAATATTAATACTTTGACTCTCTTTTATTAATTTTTCTTAATATCTACACATCATTCATTTATTAGTAGCAAACTAAATCCTAGCATCACTAAGTTAAGGGTAAGAAATTAGTATATTATGTGACTGATCAGTTATCGGTTTGAGGCTTTAAGATCCATCCGATCGAGCCTAACATATCGGGCATTTTTATATTTTCAAAACCCTTTTTCTTTTTGAAAACTCTTATACAAAAGACCCTTTTTTCTCTCATTTGATAAATTTTTAAATTTTATTTCTCATATCGCATGTATAACCTATCCATACATCTAATCCTATCCGCGCATCTAACACCGTCGAAATTCCCATGATCAAAGTCAAGGGCCAAACATGAAATTTTTTAGAATTTATAAACATATTTAAGTTCATCAAGAAGTCAAGATTCCATGATTAAATCAAGCAAGTTCTAAGCATTTTTATCAAGAAATCCTAGCCAATCAAGTAAGTTTTCAAAACAATCAATTGAGACCATCTGATTAGACATTCATCAAGATGAACAAAAATTTTCTGAGATATTACCATGTGATTCTCAGTATATTTTCAATCACTAAATCATGTTAAAGACTCATTCTAATTTCATAAAAATAAGGTAATAATTTCATACAAGATCACATATAACTATTCTAGAAATTAAGCGATCTAGAGCCATTCATATCAATCATGATTAAACTAATACATGATGAATAAAAATCTAAGATCTCATATGAATATTTCATCAAAATGCATCAAGTATCAAATCATAAATTTTGTGGATAATCCATCCAAGAAAACATCATTCATCAATTATATACTACACATAGTAACAAGATGCATCATAGACCACTATTTGACCTAGGAATCCGTAAATATAATGATGAATCACAGAGATCACAAACTCATAAACATGACCTACTATACCTATATCATTTATCTATAAGGATTATTTGTTTTAAAATATATGGCATGATCAAGAAAATCCAAGAATACTAATTTTTGAACACTTTGGAGCATAGTGGTCAAAGTTGACCACATCATGGCCATGGGATGGCCTTGTATGATCGCCCAGATCACAAAATTAGCATCCCTGGATACTGGTTCATTGTGTGACCAAAAATGTTGGGATCCTACCATTTAAAAACTATTTATTTTATCAAAACATTAAGAAATTCAAGGAAAAATACCAATTTTCCATAATTTGACCTTCTTGGTCAATCTAGACGATTAGATGGCCTTGCATGTGCTGAAGTATCACATGCATGGCATATTTTTTATCAGATCCATGTATCATCACATAATTTCTATAAGTCTCTTATCAAATTTTCATTTTATTTTACCAAAATACACAACTTCCAATCTACGCTACAAAAATGGTATAGCTTGACCTCTTGGGTCAATTGGGACCGTTGGATGGCCTTGCATGGATGAAAAGATCACATGCATGGTCATCCCATACTCAGGTCTAAACCTCATTCCAAAATTTCTTTATAATATTAGAATAAAAAACAGATTCAAACATGGAATACACAAGAAAAACCTCAAGATACAAAAATCTAGTGGTCTAGGCCTATATGGCCATCATGGACCATTGGATGGCTCTAGGTGACCCTATAAATTACAACCATGGGCTCTCATATGCTGGTATCATGTGTGGACATGGTCATCCCAGAATTTAATCCATCCAAAATAAAGAAAAGACTATAGATCTATGGGAATTTTTAATACTACTAGACTAGGAATCTAGACAAAGGCTAGACCAAGACTTTACCTTAGCTAGGCTTCTTCTCCTTGCTGTTTTGCCTCAAGTTGAATGGTTAAAAGGGCTGAAAATGAGGCCCAAATTATTATATGTGAGACTAGAGGAGAAGAGGAATTGATTGGTGGTGGTGGATTAAAGTTTTAATGGCTCGGATGAGAGGGAAAATTCAAAGTATAGGAGAGCTTCAAGGGAGCTCTAATGGAGGTTTCCAAGTAGAGAAGATAGAAAATGATGGAATAGAAGGAGCCCCATAGGATTTCAGCTTTTTCAAGGTGAGTGGGAGACAAGGGCTGAAATTGTTGGCCATGTGTCACAAATTTGCTTCCCTAAGCCTCTCTCCACTTTTCAAAGTATTCTCCCTCTCTCCTCTCTCCTCTCTCCTCTCTCCTCCATACATCAAGTCAACCTCTTGTCTTTAGTGGTCTTCAAGACCCTTAACTTTTTTGATTTTTCAAAGTCTAAGAAATTTGTGGTGCATATAAATAAGTACATCTAACACCCTAGATTTCCCCAAGGAAAATAAATGGTGTAAGATGGGTCAAATCTTGGTCAAGTGAACCAAAGGCTAGGATTTGTTAAAGATTTGTAATATCCTAATTTCTAATTACTAAAATTAAGTAATTTAATTTTAATTTCCATTGGGCTTATTTAAATATTACAAGAGAGTCATTATTCAATTCAAAGCACAAATACTCAACCCAAATGTTAGTGCATCTAGTTTCCTTCAATTTTAAGTGTCAAGGTATAACTTAATCAATCAAACAATTTGTTGTCTTACTTACCTTACAACTATTAAAGGGTTAAAATATCAAAATAAGAGGACAAAGTACAGAGGTATGGACTCAAGGTAAGCAAGCAGTCCTGCAAGAATCAGGGCTGTTACAGTAAGTTTTAATAGGTAAGTCAGGGTAGGTCCATAGGAAAATATGTTTTGAAATGAGGTAAATCTCCATATCTATGATAGATCTGGCACTTTATCCTAATTCAGACTAAATCAAAACAAGAAAGAGGAGAGGTTCCTAAGATTTATCACTTTACTAAGAACTACAAAAATCAAAAGTAGAATGATCCAGAACAGATTGAACTCAGATTCAAGGGAATGAAGAAAAAGATTAAAATCCAAAAGGTGGGAGCAGCAGTTAGGGATTTTAGTCTTTACTGAAAATCAATTTAATCAAAGGCAATGCATAGGACAGGTTTGTAACAATCCTTCATCTGGCTACAAACTCAAATACAATGTATAAGAATCTAATATCAACCAGAGAATTGAAGCAATCGTAAGGCTATGATCTGTCCACTTGAATGGTCGCAGATCATCTCAGAGATTGTCCCAATGCAAGGATCTTGATTGGAACAAGTAACCTATTGCAGATGATGTGGGTGCCAGGCTACAAGCTCAAGCATCTGCAAGGATATCTAATTCAGGGAAATCAAATACAAAAAAGTAAAATTTAAATCAGAATCAACTTTAAAAACCACAATTACACTGTAATAATACAACTTACAATCCTATTTGCTTAGATTTGCAATCTGTGCAACATACAATATCATACAAAGCCTCTGAAACTCTAAATTTACAGCTCTCAATCTCACCCTAGCTACTGAAGAGGTTTATCTAACCATGATTGGCTAAGGAAAGAATGGGGGAAGAAGAAAGAGAGAGGGAATTTTTGGAGGGAAATGGAATTTCGATTTGGCTCTGGTTCTCTCAATTTCTGGATGATCATTTTAGTGTAATTTCTCCTCTATTTATACTCTTCCCTCATATCTATTTTAGCCAATCAGAGCTCTGGAGAATAATTCAGTTATTCTCAGCTGCTGATGTGGCTGATTTCTCTTCTAGAAGCTCTTCCCCAATTGGTCTGAAACTGGCAAGTACATGTGATGCAGTTGGAGGGTTCCCATTTATGTACATTTATGTTCCAAAAATACCCCCATGGGTTGCTGACATGCCTTGGAATGTGTGCACAAAGTACTAGAGTTGGCAGCTACTTTGAATGGAACTGAGAAGTTCCAAATTCAATTTTTGAGAGGTTCAGGGAACCTCTCAACAGGTTCTGAGTTTGCTTGACATTCATTTCGACAGGATTGGAGTAGCTCTCGATAGGTTCCTTTACTTCTCGATAGGTTGAGTTGCACTAGTCGATAGGATTGGAGCCAATTTTCATCTTCTGTCCAGTTCTTCCTTCATCCTCTCGACAAGTTATAAACAACTTATCGACTTGTTATACAGTCTTCTATTGAGTGCTTGATAGGTTGCTTCAATCCTTGCGAGAATGAGCGTAGCTTCAGGTAAGTCATCGACAGGTTGCCTTGCACTGCTCAACAGGTTTAGTTAAACCTCTCAACATGTAGCTGGGACCTCTCAACTTCCCTTGCACCTCCAGGTATCCTCTCGACAAGATCTTCTGTTGTGCCTCCAACCTCTCGATAGCTGAAACTAACCTCTCGACAGCTTGACTTTTGTCTCCAGAATCTCTCGAAAGGTACTGGGAACTTCTCGAGAGTTTGGTATTTGAGCAACCCAACCTCTCGATAGCTTAGAGTGTCCTCTCGAGATGTTCTGCCTTGAGTTTCCACAGTTGGCACACATCTTTGGTGTATTGTCTTTCATCTGTCAGCACAGTAATCTCTTTGTGGGTTCAATCTTCATTCCTTGCAACTGCACTTGGTCCCAAGCATACCCAGTTGGGCCCATGACATTCTCATGAACTTCTAAGGCTCTGTGGATTCTTTGATTGGCTGGCCTTTGGGCTGTTTGAGCACATGTTGAGCAGCAGATTGCTTCTTTGGCCATTTTAGGTGGATGTCTGCACTAAGACTGTAATTTATTACTTATCTACAAAATACACTCAAAACACATTATTAGTCAACTCAAAGGTCCATCAAAGGTTAGGTTAGGAGGTGAAAAATGGTATTTTTCACTGCTTAACACACCCCCAAACCTAAGCTTTGCCAGTCCCTGAGAAAAGGAGAAATTAAAAATAAAAAATGCCACTTCTATAAGGAGCACAGATGCATTTAGCATATGCATGAAGCTATTTAAAGCACTAGGTGATCCCTAGTGGAGGAGTGAAGTCTCCTGAGGGTTTCCAGTGAAGGTACCTACAAACTTCTCCAATGACTCAGTTAATATCAATGCAGCATGTTAAAGACAAAATTAAAGCAAAATAAAATTCATTCCTCACCTTGTTCATTCAATTTTAGAGGATTCTTAGCAGAAAATGAGCAGTTTAAAACTGAAATTCTGCTGTAATTCCTTCACAATTAATCAGCTCATGTCAAGGTATTTTGTATGAAAATTAATGCAGAGCTTACAATCAAATTTAGAATTATGTTTTGATAATGCCCCCAACAGATTGAATGTCAGACCCAAGTCTCACCAGGGCTGTCACTCAAAGTAAACATGAAAAGGTGCATCATTTCACACAACTCAACAGCAGTTGCAATCCTCAAATAGGACTGCAAGCATGAGCATAGGCAATTCTCTAATGTCTAAAATTTTCTAACTCTTTTCACCATAGTTTAAACAAATCGTCATCTCCACATGACAGATCAGTAAGGTCTTTTTATTGGATTGTAATGTGACTTATGGGTGAAGTTTCTAAAGAATAAAAGGGAATAAAAGGATTCAAATTTGATAAATCAGTAAGGTAAGAAGGTGATTCATGACTCCACCTTCTTCATTTTAGCACAATTCCATCTATTTCTTAAATTTTCATATTTGAAGTGATCAATTTCTAATCTTCATTTCAATGTAGCCAATGAAGTAACTGCTCTTTTATTTTTGTATTTTCTATTTTTTTTTCTTTTTCTTTTTCTTTTTGTATGCTTTTCCTTTGTATTTTTCCTAATATTTTTGTATTTTTATGGGCTAGAATGCCACAACTGCCATCAACTGTGTTTCCTTCTCTTTCAACCAAATATCAAACCAGCTCT
The DNA here is from genome assembly GCA_021018995.1 of Chloranthus sessilifolius. NCBI lineage: Eukaryota > Viridiplantae > Streptophyta > Magnoliopsida > Chloranthales > Chloranthaceae > Chloranthus > Chloranthus sessilifolius. The sequence goes on along the minus strand of CM037592.1, from coordinate 53,484,718 downwards.
ACCTTCTTCAACTCTTTCACCTTCACCTTCTGAAATCTTAGGATGGGGTTAGGCTGCATCAGGTCACAGAGGTTTTGGGTTCAATTTTTCTGGTTTTTATTAAAGAAAACCTTGGATTTTTAAAGCTCAAATGGTGTGTATCAAGGGAAGTTTAAAGGTGAGAAATTTTAGGCTTAAACTATCCAAAGGATGGCCTTACTTCATGTCCTCAATGTCATAAATGCTGTCAAGCTGTTTCAACTTGAATTTGCCTAACTTCTAGTGGGCAAAACTAGATCCAATCAGTCCTTAGAGAAGAAAAATTGCCAAAACACACCTCAAAGAAATTTTATTCAGGCCCAAATCTCACCGGGTATGGTCTTTCATCAAATTTCTGGGGGATATCCTCACAATTTTCTCTCTTTTCAAGTTCACTAAGCATCAATTTTTGAAAATTCCTGACATTTGTTTCATGACAATGTTAGAGCTACAACAATATTCAGTTGTAAAAAGTTTTTAAATTCCTCTTTTTCAAAAAAAAAAATATTAGGTGGGAATTCACTTTATTTTCACAAATTATATTCAACATTGTTGCACTAACATTAACTATCCCATTGTTGCACTAACATTAACTATCCCATTGGCACACCCTGCCATACCCCCAAACCTATGAGGAGCAGTGTCCTCACTGCTTTGGAAGTACATCAACAAGACACAGCAGGGAAATATAAGGACAAGAGCAAAAGAAATATAAATAATAAAGCTAAATACAAAGGAAGGCAAGTGACACAGTGGAATTTACAAAACGAAAATATTATTGTAGATAAGTAATTACAAAGTATCAACAGAAGCAGTAAAATCTAAACAAAAATATATGTAGTACAAAAAAATCCTAACTACAGGCTAAAGACTACAAGCAAATCCTAAACACAATCTACTCCTAATCAGAATCTGAATCAGAGCTAGTGTTGGATAAAGGCATTAGCTCCCATCCTTGTTGTGCAGCCAGCTTGTCATACTTCCTTGACTTGCATTCTTCTTTTCAGCCTCTTAGTACTGTCAGCTCCTGCCTTAGTCTTTTTGACAGCTGGCTTTCTAGGCTTGGATTTAGCCCGGGGCCTGGTGGGCTCATTAATGGACACCCCAGCTACTGAGGGTGGCATCCCTCCTAGTAGGGTGGCTTGCAGTGTGTTATCCAGCTTGGTTAGCATCTCAGATTTTTGCCTCTCTGCATCATAAAGTGTGAGGGCTTGCTTGCACAGTCCCTCCCAATGAAGCTTCTCCCATCTATGCTCCATTTTCAGCCTATCAATCTCTTCTACCAAGGGTTGCTTCACCCAGGTCTTCGTCACAACCACCCCTTGTTGGACATCCCTCCAGATGTAGGGATTTTCACCCATGGCTATGTAAAGAGTGGAAAATGGGGGTGTAGGGATGAGGTATTTAGGGACAATGACCCTCTCATTGGGGTCAGCAAATAGATGGTGGGGAGTGGATGAAGAGGATGGGGGAGAAGGGGAAAGTGGGATGGGTGATGTCAGCTCTCCTACCTCCACAACAGGCTCAGGGGAGGTGGAAGGATGGGTAAAAGGTATAAAAGGCAGGGCTACCTCCTCAAAGTCAGTTTGAGTGGAGGAGTCTCTGGTGGAAGGGGTTGTAATGGTGGCAGGGAGTGGTTCCTCCACTTCAGCAGTGGAAACCACTACTAAAGGAGATGAAGGTGGTGTGGGTAAAGGAGTAGGGGTAGGAGTAGGGATTGGAAGGGTTGGGGAGGTAGGGGTGGGTGGGACTAAAGTGGCTTGAATGGCATGGAGACAGGTCACCATGGCAGCTTGGTTAGTTGTGTGAGTTTGGAGCTGGGCTAGGATGGTGGTGAGAAGGGAGAGGATTTGGGTGGAGGCTTCAAGTAGGATATGGGCTTGGGTAACAGTGGGAATGGGGATAATGGGATGTAAGGGAGACGTGGAAGCATGCTGGAAAGGTGGGATGGCAGCAGGCTAGACATGAGTAGGTTGTGGGGAGTCAGGTAGGGGGGTATATTCATGCCCAATGTCCTCCACAATGGAGTCAATTAGGGATGAATATCCCTCAGTGGTCAGGTGATCCAACTCTTGGGTATGGGTAGGTGATAAGGAGAAGGTACGGTGAATGTCAAAGGGTATGGATGGTGGAGAAGTGGTAAGTGGATCAGCTGATGTAGATGGTGCAGGGCTCAAGGGTTCAACAGTTGGGATGGATGAGCTGACTAGAGGGGTTGTAGCTGACCTTCTTAGGTAGGTGGGTGTGATGGGTGATGAAGGTAAGGTAAGGATGGGGTTGTGGTAGGAGGAGCTGACAGTGGCAAGGAGGTGGTGATGGTGGAAAGGGTGGTTGAGCTACTAGGAGGTAAGGAGACTGCAATGGAGGGAATGGGATCTGAGATGGATGGTAGAGAGGATGGTGGAATGGAAATGTTGGCCAAATCAGTGCTGACAACAGGCAAGGGCACAGAAGTGGAAGGGATGAGTAAGGGTGTAAAGGGTACAACTGGAGGTACTGAGCTGGGACCAACAGAGGTGGGTGGAGGCTCAGAGGTGACTGATGTAGAGATCTCAGGGGGAGGTACCGAGTTAGTAGCAGCTGTAGGGAGAGGCTCTAAAGTAGCTGAGGTAGAGGTGTCAAGTGCAACAGTTGAGCTAGCTACTTGTGGAGCTTCAATCTCAGGACCCTCTGCTGATTTATTCTTGCTCTTCCCAATCAGGGTCCTGCTAGCAGACCAGGCCCTCTTCCCAAACACCTTTGGAGTCACCTTCTCCACAGGCTCATCCTTTTGAAACACAAATTTTCCCTTTTTAAGCAAAGCAGTGATGAGCCTGCTGTTGGGAAGCCCTGGCAAGGCCTGCACTTTTTTTATTTTCTCATTTACATCTACTATTGCCTCAAATACCAGCTTGGAGGCATTCATAAACTGGCCCTTGGAGAAAAAATACAGGGCATCCACTATGGGGATTCTCCTCTCTTACTGATGGCCACTGACATAGATGTTTTTCCTTATAATTGAATCAATGAAGTGCATGGTAGGGTGTAAATCTCTCCTCATCAAGGACTCCCCAGAACCCACAATGCCTTGAGTCAAGTGTCTGGCCATAGCTCTAAAGGACACACTTTCAGGTTCTGCTAGACCATAGGTTGTTGTTGAGAACTAGAAAATACTATTCTCCACCCTTTAACCTGGGCCTTGATAGACCCTTGAGAGAATTAAATAAGTGTTTTAAGTGCTTGTGTTACAGCTAACAATAAAGACAGGCTTAACCATGAAAGCAGCCTAAAAGTGCCAAAAAGATGATAATCCATGTTGATCCAAAGGAAGAAAGAGAAGGGACAACCTCACTAGCTATCAAAATGCCTGAACTGAAGAGGCAAAGACCTGGTCTCAACCCAGAAAAGAGATGTGGAGCAATTCGAACAGAAGAATGCACTACAGAGTGCTTTTCGAAAAGAATCTGAACATTTCGAAAAGAACCTGAACTTTGCGAAAAGAACTAAAAGCTCCAGGCTTAGTTTTCGAAGAGTACCTGAACTCTTCGAAAAGATGTTTGACCTATTCGAAAAGAAGAGAACTCTTTGCGAATAGAACCTGAACTTTACGAAAAGAACTTCAGAAGTCGCAGTACCTTCCGAAAAGTTCCCTAAACTATGCGAAATGGTATTCTGAAGATTCTTAGCATCTACAAGGGTAATTCAGTAATCTTTTGCATGTGCCCCAATGCATTTAAAAACTCAGAGACATTTTGGAAGATTCTGAGCACGAACCAAAGGCATATTCCACCCCATGTGAGCACCCGATGATGAAATCAATTGGCGGGAACTTCTAGAAGTTCTAACAGATTTTTGAATTACATAACAGAATTGATGCCTCTGTCATCTGATTGGCTGAAACAAATCAAGCAATTCTGATTGGCCAAAACAGATCTGGATCCTCGTGCTTGACTACCATTGGTTGATACAGATCTAAGCACTTCTGATTGGTCAATACACATCTGAGCTAGACCTGGGGGAAACTATAAATAGATGAACCATTTGCCCAATTTGGGTATCCAGATTTTGAGTTTCATTTCTATTGCCTCATTTCCATTTCAGATAGCTTGTTTAGAATTTCTGTAATAGCCTAGCTTTTATTTGTAACTGAGAGCTGTGAGATGTCTCTGTACTTCACGTGAGAATTGTATTCAAGACTACAAATCCGAGAGCTATTTAAGCTGTGCTCCGTAATTGTAATGGTGAATTTGAAAAGGTTGCTGTGAACCGTACGTTCTCAATTGGATTCATGTTGAGGGGTCCCTGTGATCTCCTTATTGCACTAGACTCCTTTAGATTTACTGTTCTTCAAACAATTTCCCTTGATTCATTATCCCTATGGGAATTAGTGTTTGTAACCTAATCTTTCACAGCATTTGTAGTGGTATTTCTTGTTCTGAATTGAGGGTTTAGATTAAAGACTATTGGATGGTCTGTGGGCATTGAAGTGGACATACCATAGCCATAAGTTTAACTCTAATCCCTGAATTAGATTACTTCCTCTTGCATTTGTGCTTGTAGCCAGATGAAGATTGGATCATCTCTCATTTGATCTACATTTATTCTCATTTTGTTTCAAGAACCAAATCAAAATTAGATATTATTTCTCCATTCGTATTAATTTACATCAAAATCTCCCCAACTCAGATCTGGATCACTTAGCTTAATCTATACTTTTATCATTTAGTTAATGTGACAAATTCAACCTCCCATCTTATGTGCTTTGTAGATAGGATCAGAGGCTAGATCTGGTAGCTCAGATATGGAGGTTTATCTTACATTTTAAATAAATTCTCTGTGGACGATCTTTTACTCCCTTACATTTAAAACTTGCTACAATTGGCCCTGATCTTGCAGGCTAATTTACTTCTCTCTGTGCTAATATTTCTTTATTCTTTTTTAGTTTTCCAAATTCAGTATAATTCATCATTTGAAAATCGGTTTTCAAAATACAAATAAATCATGCACACTTAGAATTCAACAACAAGTTTTTGGCGCTGCTGCCGAGGAATTTGTTTTAAAATAGGTAGACCTAAGTTTTCATTTTGTTTTTATCTTTACATCAGTGCTAAACTATTCTATTGTTTAAATCTGTGCAGTTATTCATATACATTCTGAAGCGTGGAATCTACTTTAAAAGGAATTCTGAAGGTTTGTTGTGCATAATCTGATTCGCTATTCTGTGTTGTATGTTTGGTAGGAGGACTCTCAGCCCTGAGATTGTCCCTCTAAATTTAGAAGTTGAAAGGCTACTATGAACCAGACAATCATCACAGAATTCTGCTGAAACAGCTACTATGGGTGAAGAACCTCCACTTTTGAGGGATTACTTTGCACCTGGTGCCTATAATTCTCTATTTTGCATTCAATTTCCTACTGTTGAAGGAAATTATGAGATCAAATCATCAACTATCCAAATGCTTCCTTCCTTCCATGGGTTGAGTAAGGAAGATCCATACAAACATGTGGATGAATTCTTGTCTTTTTGCACCACATTCAACATAGCTGGACTTGGTCCAGAAGCAACCAAGCTTAGGCTCTTTCCTTTTTCATTAAAGGACAAAGCTAGAGCATGGTTGTCTATGTTAGCACCAAATAGTATCACTTCTTGGAATGATTTGCAATGTCAATTTTTAGCCAAATATTTCCCTACGTCTAAAACAAGCCAGTTGAGACAAAGTATTATTTCCTTCTCACAACATTCAACTGAAACTTTCCATGAAGCATGGGAAAGATTTAAAGAACTTTTACGGCAATGTCCTCATCATCAAATCCCCCGATGGCAACTTGTTCAAAGCTTCTATCAAGGAATTGATCAAAAGGGCAAGAATATGGTAGATGCTTCCTGTGGAGGCACTTACTGGCAAAAAATGGTTGAGGAGGTCTGGGATTTATTTGAAGTAATTGGTGAAAATTCAACTCAACAGGAATCTTTGTCAAGAGATATTGAGAATCCTGCTAGGTTGAACAATCAGCAAACCACCAAAGGAAAGATTTATGAGGTGAATGAGTTAGAAAGGAAGATGGATAATTTAACCATAAAGTTTGCTAGATTGATGGACTCACTTAAAAATCCAATGGTTGCAAAAGTAGAGGAGGCATGTCTGATATGCCATTCCCCTACTCATTCATATGATCAATGTTCTGCTGCACCACAGTTCCCAGATCTAGTGGTGGAACAAGCTCATACTGCCTAATCATTTGGACAAATGCAGTCAAATGAATATGCATGGAGAGGGCACCCCAATTTAAGGTGGAGCCAGGGCAATTATCAATCGCAACAGCAGCAGCAATCAAAGAACCAAGTACCTTTCAAAACTGCTCAGCCTTATCAGCAGAATTTTTATACCAAGTCAACTTTTCAGCAGCCCATTCCACAACAACCTGTACAACAATCTGCTCCAGTTCAAGCCCCTTCCAGATCCCCTTCTTTTGAAGATCAAGTTCTAAATTCACTCCAGAATTTAGGGTCTTTAACTCAGACTGTGAACTTTCACAGTCAGAGCATAAAGAAGATTGAAGAAACATTGGGTCAACTTTCAAATACTTTGGCTAAAAGAGAGGAAGGAAGGTTACCCAGCCAACCTTTGAACAATCCCAAAGGGCAGTTCATGGTTGGAGAGACTTCTGTTTCACATGAAGAAGTAAAAACTGTCACAACTTTGAGAAGTGGAAGAATTGTAAATAACAAAGTGGGTACTGACAAAGAAGAAGAAAAAATTGAGGAAAATGATAGAGATATGTAGCAGTGAGCAAAGATAATGTTAGCATTAAGTCTTGATGTACCTCAAAAATCAAAAAATGAAAAATGAAAAATCAAAAATATTCAAATAATGTTTCTAAAGTGTAGATGAAGGACTAGTTCCTCATTTACCATTTCCTCATGGAAATCAGATCCCTTTTGATAAAGGGAACACAAAAATAGATGAAATGATGGAGACTTTCAAGCAAGTCAAGATAAATCTACCTTTGCTTGATGCAATCAAACAAATTCCAAAGATATGCAAAATTTAAAGATATTTGCACTCACAAAAGACGATCTAGGACACGATTATCCAAGAAGGTCTTTCTTTGTGAAAAGAGTTAATCGTGTTGTCCATTACCACACCTCCTAAACTTCAAGATCCCGAATCCCACAATCCCTTGCATTATTGGGGAACATACCATTGAAAAAGCTTTATTAGATCTGGGTGCTAGTGTCAACCTGCTTCCATATTCTGTATATGAGAAACTAGGTTTGGGAGAATTAAAACCTACTCATGTGGTGTTACAACTAGCGATTTGAAAGAAAGCCTGAGGATGTATTGGTAGGAGTAGATAAGTTTTTCTACCTGCGATTTTCTGGTATTGGACATGGAACCTACAAAAGCAAAACTTCCATCCTCTCATTTTGGGAGACCATTCTGACAAATGCTTGCATTCAATGCAGGTCTGGTATTATGGAAGTCTCTTTTGGAAATATGAAGGTGAAATTAAATGTTTATAATGTAGTCACACAGCCTCAATTCAGTTTTGAGGAATGTTTTCTTGTTGATCTATTGGATGAACTAGTGGAAGAGACTCTACCACAGTTTTTGCAGTGTGAAGATTTAACCACAGATTTGAAAGATGCTTGGGGAAAGTCTGAGGAAGTAAATGTTGTGCAAGGAACTCATGATCAATCAGTAAGGTTCTCTTCATGGAAACCTGCTATTCTTCCCCTTCCACAAACAGCCAAGGTACCTTTGTTACCTTCTTTTCTCAGCCCACCGGATGTAGAGCTAAAGCAGTTGCCAAAAAAAATGAAATATGTGTTTTTAGGAGACCATAAAACATTGCCTGCGATTATTTCTTCCTCCCTCACTAAGGAGCAGGAGGAAGAGCTGTTGATTGTATTAAAATAGTATAAGAAACCAATTGGCTGGACTATTGCTAATTTGGGAGGAATCAGTCCAACTATTTGCATGCATAAAATTCATTTGGAAGAAGATGCAAAGCCTTCTAGGGAAATACAAAGGAGGCTGAATCCTCATATGCAAGAAATGGTCATGAAAGAGGTTGTTAAGCTGTTGAATGCAGGGGTCATTTACCCCATTTCAGATTCAGCTTGGGTGGCACCTACACAGGTGGTACCTAAGAAATCTGGGATCATTGTTGTAACCTCAGATTCTGGTGAGCTTATGTCAACCAGACAAACAACTGGTTGGAGGGTCTATATTGATTACAGAAAACTAAACACAATGGCCAAAAAAGACCATTTCCCTCTTCCCTTCATTGATCAAATTTTAGATAAGCTAGCAGGAAAAGCTTATTACTGTTTTCTTGATGGTTACTCTGGTTACAACCAGATTCCTGTGTATTCACAAGATCAGGAGAAGACCACATTCACTTGCCCTTTTGGCACTTTTGCCTATAGGAGAATGCATTTTGGTCTTTGTAATGCTCCTGCTACATTTCAAAGATGCATGTACTCCATTTTCTCTGATATGATTGACCAATTTATGGAGATTTTTATGGATGAGTTTTCAATCTATGGAGATAGTTTTGCCCAGTGTTTACATCATCTCAAATTGGTGTTACAGAGATGTGAAGAAACCAATCTAGGTTTGAGCTGGGAGAAGAGCCATTTCATGGTCACCCAAAGCATTGTCCTTGGCCATGTTGTCTCCCACAAGGGCATTGAGGTGGACAGAGCAAAAATTGATTTAATTGCACATTTGCCACCTCCCAAAACTGTTAAACAAATCAGAAGTTTTCTGGGACATGCTGGATTCTACAGAAGGTTCATTAAGGACTTCAGTAAAATAACCAAGCCTCTTTGTCATTTATTGTGCCAAGATGTCCCTTTTGTTTTCAACAATGAATGCTTGAAGGCATTTGAATTCTTAAAAAATTGTTTGATTTCAGCTCCAATATTACAGTCTCCAAATTATTCACTGCCTTTTGAACTGATGTGTGATGCATCAGATTATGCTTTGGGAGTTGTTCTTGGGCAGAGAAAGGATAAGCTGCCTCATGTCATAGCTTATGCCAGTAGATCAATGTTTGATGCACAGCTCAATTACACAACAACTGAGAAGGAGCTGCTAGCAATTGTTTTTTCTTTAGAGAAATTCAGGTCATATGTTTTGGGTCCACAAATAGTGGTGTTCACTGACCACTCAGCCCTGAAATACCTTCTGTCTAAGAAAGATACCAAACCAAGATTAATCAGGTGGATCCTCCTATTACAGGAGTTTGATTTACAGATCAAAGATAAAAAGGGTGTGGAGAATGTGGTGGCTGATCACCTGTCTAGAATTTTAACTACTGAGATTGATAGGCTGCCTATCAATGAATCTTTCCCTGATGAGCAACTTTTTGCTATCAATATACACACCCCTTGGTTTGCAAGCATAGTCAACTTTTTGGCTACTGGAAGAACCCTTCAACATTGGAATAAAATGGATAAAGATCTTTTCTTCTCAAAGGTTAAACATTTTATTTGGGAGGATCCTTATCTGTTCAAGATTTGTGCAGACCAAATAATAAGAAGATGTGTCCCTGAAGAAGACTTTCATATCATACTTTCTATGTGTCATGAACAGGCCTATGGAGGTCATTTTAGCGGAAACAAAACTGCTGCAAATTTTGCAGTGTGAATTTTATTGGCCTACACTTTTCAAAGATGCACTCTGACCTTTGTAAGTCTTATCGAGCGCCGAGATTGGGCAGCATTTCCAAGAGAAACTCAATGCCTTTACAGCCCATTTTGGTAGTTGAATTGTTTGATATTTGGGGGATAGACTTCATGGGTCCCTTTCCTCCTTCAATGGGTGTAATTTCATCTTAGTATGGATTATGTATCCAAATGGGTTGAAGCCACGACCACTAAAACCAATGATCACAGTGGTTCTAAAATTTTAAAGGATAACATTTTTCCGGTTTGGTTTTCCTAGAGCTATTATCGGTGATGGGGATGCCATTTTGTAATAAACATTTTGAAGCTTTATTGAAAAAAATACTCATGACTCATAGAGTAGCCTTCTCCATATCATCCACAAACCGGTGGACAAGTGGAGATTTCAATAGAAATTAAACATATCTTTGGAAAAAGAGTGAAGAAGGACAGAAAGGATTGGTCCTTTAAGCTGAATGATGCATTGTGGGCATATAGGACAGCCTATAAAACCCCAATTGGCATGTCCCCATTCAGATTGGTCTTTGGCAAAGTATGCCATTTACCAGTAGAGTTAAAATATAAGGCCTTTTGGGCTATTAAAACCTTGAACATGGATCTTACTACTGCTGGTAATCACAGGAAACTGCAGCTTGAAGAGTTAGAAGAGCTGAGGATGGATGCATACACCAATGCAAGATCTTACAAAGAGAAAGTCAAAGCCTTCCATGATAAAAATTTGTTGAGAAAAGAGTTCATAGTTGGCTCTAAGGTATGGCTATTTAACTTAAAACTTAAGTTTTTTCCTGAAAAGCTGAGATCCAGATGGGAAGGACCATATACTGTCATTCATGCATCACCTTCTGGGGCTGTTGAAATTTTGAACCCAAGTGATGGGAGAATCTTGAAAGTAAATGGTCAAAGGCTCAAACCATGCATTGAAAATACTTTGGAGCCTGTGCTGACCATCTATCACCAAGAACCTCCACATATCTGATGATAAACAACTGTATCATATGTATTTTATCAGTGCTTGTTTTATAATATTTACATAGTTGTTTGCTCTTTGTTTTTAGTCTTGTGTACACTCAATTCGAGAAGTTTATAATATGTGAAAAATGAGTTCGCAAAGAAACAAATTCATTTCAAAAAGTTTAATTTTCTGTTCAAAAAGGATCTGGCCTTGTAACTAACTGATCGAAAAGAGATATTTGCTTTTCGAAAAGTTAGTTCTGAAGCTATTTGCTTTTCGAATAGTTAGTTCTGAAGCTATTATTTTGTTAAAGCGTTGTTTCTGAAGCCATATGCTTTTCGAATGGTACTGATGCCATTCTCACTTGTAAATAAGGACTATTTTGAACTTTTCAAAAACTTCAAAGATATTTGCGAAAATCATTTTGAGCATACTTAAATCCTTTCGAAGTAGGGGTTTCATTTTCGAAAGCTTTCTGAGAACGTCCTATTTCATAGAAACCCTATTTCTTTCTTTCCTTGCGTGATTTTAGAATTCAGCCACACTTTTCTTCACATTTGTTCGATCATTTAAGCTTGAAGAGAGGGATTTTAGCTTCTGGTTCTGGTGGATTTCAGCGAGCAAGCAATAAGTTCAACCAAAACCCTAGATTTCGGTACTTTTCTGTGTATTTCCTCTGTTTATCATTTGCAAAATTTGATTTGGTGTCAGCATTTATTGTGGGAGTTCTTTATACAAAGCTTTAGAATGGGGAAAGCTGAAAAATCATTGGCTGAAATGTTCCAAAAATCCTCTGCTAAGAAAATTAGCAAACCGTCCAAAAAGGGAAAAACCAAAGCTTCAGCCAAGAGAAAACTTTTGATGGATAAAGCAGATAGAATTGAGAAGGGGAAGAAGGTTAGACATGAGGAACCCATCCCGGCAGCTGACCCTAGTCCTGAGCCTGAGCTCCCTCCTCTCCCTATGCATTTGGTACTGCCAAACCCATTCATTGAAGCTCAGAAGCTGATCCCAAAGCTTATCGTGGATGAAACTTTTTTCTATAACAAACCTGAATGTCAGTTATCTTTGAAATACATTAGGGATGCCTCACTGAGCAATATCTTCACCCCTCTTCCAGAAAAAATTTATCCATGAATGGTGAAATTATGGTACCAAAACTTGGTAAAAGTGACAGAGAAGGATGCTGATGTCCCTACTCTTGTTATTTTCATTGATGATTGCGATTTAACTATCACTTATGAAGACATTGGGAATGCTTTGGGGATACCTTTTCAATATGATCCTGCTGGTCCATTGGCCGCACCAGAAACAACCTCTTTTAGAGAAATGGCTGCACATTTAACCCAAGGCATAGTTGGAACGGGACAATCCATCATGAGGAGAGACTTAGCACCTCAATTTTTGCTGATGGATTTTATTTTGAGGGGATGTTTTTATGTCACTGGGCACTTCCAAGAAAGGAGGACACCAATTTTAGAGGCTCTCTTCCATTTTTCTAAGGGCCAATTTTTCAATGTCCCTATGTTGATTTTTGAAGCCATGACTGATATTAGTACCAAGCAGAAAAAGGAGCAGAAATTAGCTGGAATACCATTTGGTAGGCTGATCACAGCCCTACTAAGAGCCAAGTTTGATATTGATGAGCAAGAACCATTTGAAGTTATATCTCCTCATGCTTTTGGGAAAAAGGCTTGGACTACAAGTCAAGCAATGTTGAATAGAATGAGGGAGGAAGTGGAGCCTCTGCCTTTGCTAGTGAGTGAACCCGCCCTGCACTACCTTAGAACACCTTTGTCAGGACCACAGGTGACCAGCTCTTTAGTGCACCTATTTTACCTCGACATTGAGCAAGCTGTCCTCCCTGTGGTGACCAGCTCTTCAGCTGCACCCCTTCTTGAAGAAATTGTCATCTTACCTACCTCACCTAGCCCAACTCCTATGCTTGCACCCCTTCAAGCAATCCCATCTCCCATAACCAACATAATCCCCGTTGCAGATTCCTCCTCTACACCATCTACTCCAGCCATACTCACACCACCAATTTCTCCTAACAATGACCAAGATATGGCCCCAGATTTTGTTGAACCATCTCAAAGCACCCCCCTTCTCCAAAGCTTCTCAGGTTCACCTGCTCATTTAACTCATACACCTGAAGTAACTCATACCCAAACTGAACCTGAGATATTCACTACAGAGGCCTATTCATCACTGATGGGATTTATTTTAGAGAATATTGGGCTTGAATCATCTCCTATGCACGACCCTCCTCATTTCACTCATTTGGCTACTTCACCCTTTACAACCATTTCACCCATTACACCTCAACCATCCACTTTAGTTTTACCAGCCCCTACTATGCATCCCACACCCACACCTGAATCAATTAGCCAAATATTTACCTTTCTCCAATCCATCCAAGCCCAGCTACAGATCAACATAGACAATCAGTCTATGACCAATGCCCTTCTCCAAACCTTAGCCTCCACATCCCACACAACTACCTTAGCCACTGTACCTGCTGTTGATGACCATGCTACCCAAACAGAACCTGAGGTAGTTTTGGTTGATCCCCCCACCCTCACCACTACTGCCCATGCTACCCAAACAGAACTTGAGGTAGTTCTTATTGAGTCCCCTTCACCTCTCCTCATTTTTTCTGCTCAAGCCACTCAGACCGACCCTAAGGTCATTCTTCTGAACCCCCCTTCTCCCACTCCCACAGCTGGGATACCTTTAGTCCCCTACCATTCCACTCCCATTCCCAAATTTGCCTCTCTCAAAAAGGCTATGGAAGAGAATCCATATATCTGTCGAGATGTCCTCAAGGGGTTAGCTGATTTGCAAGCTTACATTAGAACCCCTTATGAAAACCAAATTCGGAAATTGGAGTTATTCATGAAATTTGAGAGAGAGAAGATGCAGGACCTGCTGGGTCAAACTTTTCAGATGGTTAGGAGTGAGCAGCACAAGGTGACCATGTTGCAAGCACAGCTTGAACAGGAAAAATTGAGGACTACTAGACTTGAAAAGTATATTGGCCTCACCAAAAGGATCAAAGCTGAGGAATACACCGAGCTGCAAGCCACAATCCAGGAGAAGGCCAAATCGAGTTCAGACTCCAATACTGATTCTAATTCTGACTCTGACAGTGACTCCAGTTCTGATCCCATTGAACCAACTTATGATACAGACTTTGACCCCAGTTATTAGAATCCATCGTACATATCTGTTTTATGAGTCTATAATATAAAATTTTGGTTTTGTGTTAATATGTTGTACATACATTGTGCATTTCTTTTCTTTCTTCTTGTCATTATGATTTCTGATTGCTTGTTTCTTTTCTTTTCTAATACACTTCGGACCAGTGCGGACCCTGCTCACCATAGGTTTGGGGGTGTGGCAGAAATGCAAATAAGTGAGTTAACATTAATGCTGCTGATCATCAGTAGAATTTTTGAAACAGTAGAATTTTTGAAAATAAAGTGATTTCACAGCTGAAAAATGAGGAAGTTAAAACTTTTAAAACTGATTTTTAGTGTAATCCCAATACCTTCATGAAGGGAATGTCAGAAAATTTTCAAAATAAAAATTGATGTTTTAGTAAACCTAAAAGGAGAGAAAACAGTGATGATATACCTCAGGAATTTGATAGAAAATCGCACCCAAAGTGAGACTTGGGCCCTAAATGTATTCTTCTGGAGATGAATTGGCAATTTTTCTCGCTTTAGGACTGTTTGAACCTCGCTTACTATCACTAGAAGTTACACATATTCAAATTGAAATAACTTGACAGCAATCATGATATTAAAGACATGATGTAAGGCCTCCTTTTGGACAGTTTGAACTTCAAAAAAGCCCCACCTTTTGAAACTGCCTTTGATACACACCAGTTGATCCTTATAAACCCAAGGTTTCTTTGTAACCTCATCAACCAACCTAATCAACCTCATTGAGCCTAACCCTCACTCTGAAAATTCAGAAGGTAAAGGAAAGGAAGCTGAATAAAGGAGAGTTGGGTAACAGATTGGTAAAAGAAGAAGAAAAATAATTGAAGGCAATGATGTATCAACAAAAGAAATGTTGCACTCCAGTCAAGGTTGCTTCGGAAAAAAAAAAAAAAAAGAGAGTCAGAAAAAGTCATTTCATTGGGAATTTGAAAAAGAAAGAGAAAAAGATGGCCACTTTGGCTCTGAAAATTTAAAGAAGAAGATGAAATTGTGCAAAAATAAAGAAGATGTGTCTACCACTTCCTTACCTTGACTGACTTCTCAATTCTGAATTCCATTCCACCTCTTTATTCTTGATAAAGTTCACTCATAAGCCATAGTACCACCCAAGTCAAAGTCCTTACTGATCAATGATGGATTGAGCTGTCACATGGAGATAAGGATTTGTGTAATCTATGGTGAAAAGAGCAGTGAATTCAGAACTAAAAAGCAAAGCCTATGCTCGCCATAATCCTATTTGAGGACCAGAATGCTCTTGAGTGTGAAATAGTGCAACCTCATATTTGCATGATGAGTGACAACCCTGGTGAGAGTTGAGTTTGAAATCAAATTATTTGGGGTAACATCAAAACTGAATTTTCAAATAGAAGGCAAGCTTTTCATTAATTTTTCTTTTAAAATCTTTTTGACACCAACTGAGTGAATGGTAAAAGGAATTACAGCTGAATTTTAGTTTTAAACTAATATTTTCCTGGAGATCTTTTTACAGCTTGACTAATGCAGGTGTGAATAACCTGACTGGATAAAAGTCTGCTTTAACATAACTGCATTGATATTAACTGATTTATTGGAGAAGTTTGTGGGTACGTTCACTGAAAACCCTCAGGAGACTTCACTCCTCCACTAGGGATCACCTAGGGGTTTAAAAGGCTTGTTGCATATGCTAAATGCAACTGTGTTCCCTACAAAAGTGGCTTTTTATTATGTTTTTTATTTTTGTCTTTGCTCAGGGACTAGCAAAGCTTAGGTTTGGGGGTGTGTTGAGAACTAGAAAATACCATTCTCCACCCTTTAACCTGGGCCTTGATAGACCCTTGAGAGAACTAAATAAGTGTTTTAAGTGCTTGTGTTACAGCTAACAATAAAGACAGGCTTAACCATGAAAGCAGCCTAAAAGTGCCAAAAAGATGATAATCCATGTTGATCCAAAGGAAGAAAGAGAAGGGACAACCTCACTAGCTGTCAAAATGCCTGAACTGAAGAGGCAAAGACCTGGTCTCAACCCAGAAAAGAGATGTTGAGCAATTCGAACAGAAGAATGCACTACAGAGTGCTTTTCGAAAAGAATCTGAACATTTTGAAAAGAACCTGAACTTTGCGAAAAGAACTAAAAGCTCCAAGCTTAGTTTTCGAAGAGTACCTGAACTCTTCGAAAGGATGTTTGACCTATTCGAAAAGAAGAGAACTCTTTTGTAATGAACACGAACTTTGCAAAAGAGCTTGAAGTCACGACTTGTAAAAGTTCCCTAAACTATGCGAAATGGTATTCTGGAGATTCCTAGCATCTGTAAGGGTAATTCAGTAATCTTTTGTACGTGCCCCAATGCATTTAAAAACCCAGGGACATTCCAGAAGATTCTGAGCACGAACCAAAGGCATATTCCACCCCATGTGAGCACCCGATGATGAAATCAATTGGCGAGAACTTCTAGAAGTTCTAACAGATTTTTGAATTACATAACAGAATTGATGCCTCTGTCATCTGATTGGCTGAAACAAATCAAGCAATTCTGATTGGCCAAAACAGATCTGGATCCTCGTGCTCGACTACCATTGGTTGATACAGATCTAAGCACTTCTGATTGGTCGATACACATCTGAGCTAGACCTGAGGGAAACTATAAATAGATGAACCATTTGCCCAATTTGGGTATCCAGATTTTGAGTTTTATTTATATTGCCTCATTTCCATTTCAGATAGCTTATCTGAAATTTCTGTAATAACCTAGCTTTTATTTGTAACTGAGAGCTGTGAGATGTCTCCGTACTTCAGGTGAGAATTGTATTCAAGACTACAAATCCGAGAGTTGTTTAAGCTGTGCTCTGTAATTATAATGGTGAATTTGAAAAGGTTGCTGTGAACCGTACGTTCTCAATTGGATTCGTGTTGAGGGGTCCCTGTGATCTCCTTATTGCACTAGACTCCTTTAGATTTATTGTTCTTCAAGCAATTTCCCTTTATTCATTATCCCTGTGGGAATTAGTGTTTGTAACCTAATCTTTCACAGCATTTGTAGTGGTATTTCTTGTTCTGAATTGAGGGTTTAGATTAAAGACTATTGGATGGTCTGTGGGCATTGAAGTGGACATACCATAGCCATAAGTTTAACTCTAATCCTTGAGTTAGATTACTTCCTCTTGCATTTGTGCTTGTAGCCAGATGAAGATTGGATCATCTCTCATTTGATCTACATTTATTCTCATTTTGTTTCAAGAACCAAATCAAAATTAGATATTATTTCTCCATTCTTATTAATTTACATCAAAATCTCCCCAACTCAGATCTGGATCACTTAGCTTAATCTTTACTTTTATCATTTAGTTAATGTGACAAATTCAACCTCCCATCTTATGTGCTTTGTAGATAGGTTCAGAGGCCAGATCTGGAGGTTTATCTTACATTTTAAATAAATTCTCTGTGGACGATCTTTTACTCCCTTACATTTAAAACTTGCTACAATTGGCCCTGATCTTGCAGGCTAATTTACTTTTCTCTGTGCTGATATTTCTTTATTCTTTTTAGTTTTCCAAATTCAGTATAATTCATCATTTGGAAATCGGTTTTCAAAATACAAATAAATCATGCACACTTAGAATTCAACAACAGCTGTATCAAAGACAGATGGGACCCCTAATGCCAGCCCTATATCACTGTAGTCTAGAACAATCTCCCAATTATCAATTAAAATCACAAGGCAAGGTTTAGTTGATCCTGGCTTGGTTTTCTTCCTGATGTTTTGATACCACAATTTGACCAGCCTAGGGTAGGATTTTTCTTGTAATGGGGTCATCAATGGTGTCAGGCCTGCCATCACCAAATAATCCAAGGTATCCTTGCACTCCTCGTCAGAAAAATAGGGCAGGTCAATAATTGTCTCAGGGATTAGGCTTAAAGCATCCACAAATTCATTGGGAGTAGATAGGTGCACAAGGACTTTAGGTTTAGCCTCAGGGTTAGGCTCAGGCTCAGGGACTTCAGGCACAGGAATAGGTTCTGCCTTAAGGGCCTCCTCAACAATTTCTTCACTACTTTTGGTCTTCTTTGATTTCTTAGCTTTCTTAGATTTGTCAGATTTCTCAGCTTTATCCATGACAAGCTTTCTTTTTGTGACAGCCCGAATTTTAGCACCCCGAAATTCGTGCCATCAGCAGGATCCTCTAGACCGTGCCTCCTCGCTATGCATGGAAACATTGGTACATCAAGCAATTTATAAAACAAAGACACAGATGATATAAAAATACCGAAATAACATGACCTCAAACATTTCTCAAAATACAATTCTACCCTCATGCCCCTACATGGGTGGAAAATCGGTCCGAACCATTGATGATAACTAATCAACCCAGATGGTTCGCCCAAAAGAAATATCTCAAATTTAATTACATTGTTTAACAGAAATGATGGCTTGACATACCAAGCCGTACCAATTAAGCTCACAGAACAACTCTATCAAAACGCACAACAGAGTCCTCTAGAAGAAGTCCTCTGGAGGTGGCTCCAACTCGTCCAAGGGTGTGCGGTCCGACTCACCCGAATCCACGTCACCCGATACCTCCGCTGCTGCTAGTATAGGACCTGCGACATATAGTCTAAAGGGTGAGCTACATCCTAGCTCAATAGGGAACAAACACAGTGAACATATAAGTTAAAACCTCACATATATTCCATGATATTTAAGCATGCTGGATCTATGCCATTACTGACAAAACAGTTTGAAAAGATGGTAAAGTACATTTGACTTAATAACAAATAGTTTACAGTTTTCACATCTCTTTTACTAGATCATGAATGACATTGAAAAGGCCTAAGGCAAAACTTAAATCTTCAACTTAAGTAATCCCCGAGCAATATAGCATCGAGCCCCGATGAGACACCCTTCATCGTCGTCTAAATAGACAGTTGTTATATGTATTCCCTGGGAATACAAAACTACCCAAGCCCCTTTTCCCTGGGAATCGGCGGCGGGGTTCAATCTTATCTCAACATCCCTGGGATGTGCTTACTGTGTACTGATAAACCTTCGTACTGGCTTACGGTTTCGCCGCCATATCGGTCACGGATATCCTGCCGCGTCAGTCGTGGGCATCCCGCCACATTGGTGGGGTATCCTGGTCAAACCTCAAATAACAAAAATAACATGTGCTTTACATATAGTTATTCACCGTGTAAGTGTGCTATCTTATATCAATTAGACCTTATCGAATGTTACTCAATCTTGTCTACATCCTTGGGATGCATCCAATTTCTCCTATCCTTTTGTTATCTTGTTACTTTCTCATCCCCTGGGGATATCTTATTCTTAGTTACACTGTTGCTGTCACGCACACACCCTTTTCACAAAACTTTACTTAGCTAAAAACAATTTCTGATTTAAATTACGTATCACTACATACATGCTCTTGCAAATTAAAGTACATGTTCAAGGTGTTCCCTACCTCATGTCTTTGAATTTCTCAGCATCAAGGTCCCACGCAGCTCTTTGTGTTCATGATCACACGTACCACCTATGGTACAACATAACACATGTAACTCATCACTAAAAATGTAACAAAGAAGGTCCAAGACCCTCCGAGAATCTCAAAGCCAAACTAAGAAGTCAAACAAAACTGTCAAAGTCGATTAATCGATTCCCAAAATCGATTAATCAAAGTACAATTCAATTATTCTATTCCCAAAATCGATTAATCAAAATCCAAATCGATTAATCGATTCCCAAAATCGATTAATCGAGATTTAAATTCAATTAATCGATCCCAATTCGATTAATTGAAGTCTCTAACTTAATGAAGTTTATTCTCAACTCGAGTAGTCGAAATCCCAAAATTGATTAATCGATCTCAAATCGATTAATCAAAATCCGAAATCAATTAATCGAAATTTTAATTCGATTAGTCGATTTCCCCAGGTTACTTTCCTCCAGCCACTGGAGGTACGCAGTCGATTAATCGATTTCCAAATTGATTAATCGAACATCCAAATCGATTAATCAAAAATAATTTTGATTAATTGAAATTGGGCTTACCTGACTTTTCAACTTCCAAACCAAAATCAATTAATCGAACTCCCATTTCGATTAATCGATTTGGTCAGATTCAGCCCCCTCTCGGGCTGATCTTCCAAATCCTCTTCAGCCTATTTTTCTTTCTTTTTCTAAGCCTTTGTCCTATGATTTTAAGTATTCTTCACTACAATTAACTCCTACAATCTATGCATCTAATTCAACAAAATTTACCTCAATCAAATCCTAATTTGATTGGATCTAGAGGTTGGAAAGGCTAGGGTTCCAGCTTTGGCTCTAACGGATCCTTGTCACATCGAATCCGGCTTTTGTTGCCCAATCTCCCTTCCAACAAGCCACAATAACTCCCTTGCATTAACTAGCCTCTCCCTCTCTCTCTCTCTTCTTTACTCTCCTTCACAACTCAATAATGAATTTAGGGTTATTAAACCCTTATATCCCTCTTATCTTGGTGTTAAGCACATACACTCAAAATAGGTGTATGTGACTCCAGATTTACATTACACTCCACACACTTACATTATATTCACATATCGTCCATTCATCACTTCTTAAGTCAAGTAATGAACTCCTACTTGGTCAAACCTATGACCAGTCAGACACGGATCTCGAGGTCACTGTTGAACATGAATTTTCAGGATATTACATCCTCCCCACCTTGGGAATTTTCGTCCTCGAAAATAACCCAAGGGCGTTGGCTTTGGGTAACCCCCCCCCCCACACACACGTAGGTGAGGTGGCTCAGTAGTTACCCATGCATACTCCTTACAACTAACATACACATACGGCAAAAAAGATTTATATGACTGGAAAATAGTTAACAAAATTTGTTCTATTCATGGACTCGAAATTAACAATTGGTTGCTACAGAGATAAGCTCACAAAATGTGCATACAACAAATAACAGAAATGGAAATATCAGCTGTAGCTCACGCTGTCCCCTCTCCTGGCTGATCTGGTGCTGGAGCAAGCTCTGGCTGGACTGGTGACGGTGGCTGGGTCGGCTCCGTCTCAGGTGGCTGCTCGAGCTGCTGGGGCACCGAGCCAGACACGTCGACTATAGAGGTACCCGCACGAAAGACTGGACCCCTATGGAAGGCGGTCCAGCCTGCGGTCCACTCCTCCTCCTGAGCTAGGCGCTGGTGGTAGTCCAACGGATAGATGTACCACATAGTGTGGTACATCAGAAAGTTCATTTGCTGGTTCATCCGCTCATTGTTGGCCTCCATGCGGGCCAACACGTCCTCAATGGTAGGGCCGGAGTGAGTTGGTCGGCGGCAGTAGGATGAAGTAGGCGTCGTTGCTGCTGATCGTGAGGGTGGTGTAGCGGATGTGGTGGAAGGTGGCACGATGGGCCGCTGCCCAGCTAATACTGAGGGGCGAGCTGGGGCTCCCTCAGGTTGTGGAATAACTGGGGAGGCGTCCCCTACCGGTGGTGCTCCCCCAACGGGTGGGTCCTGCTGTGGTGGTGGGGGTGGTGGTGGTGCTACTGCTGCTGGTAGGGTCTTCCTGAGAAGGTTGTAGCTACGGCGCCATGAAGTGATGGAGAATTGCTTCACGCAATCCGTAGCCCTCACCTCGTGAGGCAATATGGCATAGTCGGGTGCGTCGGAATAACACTCCAACATGCTCGAGATGAGCCGAGCATAAGGCATTTTCTCCTTGGGCCTTAGATTGCCCTTCATCAGCTTGCCCTTTATGTACCTCATTCCCTCTAGGATGAACATGGTCGCGTCAAACCAACGGCCACAAAAGGCTGCATAAAGTGCATGTTGTACTTTCTCTACGCGCTCAGTGTCATGGCGCAATGGGTAAAGGTTGCACTTGATTATTGAATCAAGCATCCACATGTAGTGGGGAAGGTCGACCCTCCTAATGGAGGATCCCGACCCCGTCTTCCCATTGGTCATGCGGGCTATGATCTCCTCAAATTTCACCTCTTCCTCAAAGGGTGGAAAGAAGGTGGTGTCGAGTGTAAACTCGAGGTAACACTCAAGGACCTCGTGTATGTGGCAGCGGGTGAATGTGTAGTCGCGACCCTCAATGGTTGTCTTGACTACCTCATCGGTAGGGCCGTCCACAAGCCCTTGGTAGAACAGTCTAACCAACCTAGGGTAATAAGATCCCCAGATTGGTTTCAAAAGGTTGTCGAGACCGGCCTTTTGAAGGTAAGTACGAGCCCATTGGGTCTTGCCCAGTACATCGGGGTTTGTGAAGAGGGTTGGATCGATTATGTACTCGATCTCAAAGGTCTTAGCCTCCCACCACTCATTGGGTTGAAGTACGTTAGTGGGTGGTGGTGGCATGGGGGTAGACTCGCCTAAAGACTCGCGTGAAGACGCGCTCGTCGAACCAGAGGTGGTCTCCGATGCCGACGGTGATGGAGTCCTCACCGGTGATGGAGTAGGTGGTGGCAGTGTGGCATTCTTACGTCGGACCGGCAGCTTCGTAGCCGCATTCTTAGTGGTCATGCGAGTCCGAGGCGGCATTTCGACTCAAAATGCCCAAAAATCTAGGGTTTACTAGGTCAACTTTGAAAAAGAAGAAGAAATCTAGGGTTTACCTTAGATTTCGATGCTAAAGTAGGCGATTTTGGTCTGGAATCAACAAAGAAAGCTCCAAACCCTAGATCGGATGGATGGTCGGAGAAGAAGGGGAATGGTGCCCAACTTTCAAATTTTCAAATGGGCACTAAAACCCTAACTCATAGATATATAGACCCGCTTCAATTAATCGAAATTCAAATTTGATTAATCGAGTTTTTAAAACTAGGCTCAGCTGCGCGACATCGATTAATCGATTTCCAAAATCGATTAATCGAAACTCAAAATCGATTGATCGAAACCATTTCGATTAATCGAAATCGTATCCGTTACAAATTTTAAGTTTTGGAGCTCACTGGCGTGAGCCAGTCGATTAATCGAAATCCATTTCGATTAATCGAAATTACAAAATCGATTAATCGAGATTCACTTCGATTAATCGAAATCGTGCAACCCTTTAAAATTTTTCTAAATTCTTTAAGTTACTCGATTAGTCAAACTTCCAGTTTGATTAATCGAATATCCAAATTGATTAATCGATTTCCTTCTCGATTAATCGAAATCATATAAAATCCTTTAAGTTCTTCTAAAATTTCTCAAGTTATTCGATTAATCGAACCCTCAATTCGATTAATCAAAAAATTGAATCGATTAATCGAAACAAAAATCGATTAATCGAAATTCACTTAGTCATTTCTCTGAATCTTATTTCAAATTTCCAATCGACTGGCATCTAGTCACTGGCACATGCCAGTCGACTAATCGACCAAAATCGATTAATCGAATTTCCAAATCGATTAATCGGTTTTGATCAGATTCTTTTGATTTCCAAAATTTTTATTTTTCTTGATTTCTCTTGGTAAATTATGGTCAGTTGGTTATTGGTTCTACCACATAGATCATCACGGCATTTTAACTTAGGAACGCTATGTGGATAAGTGGTTTTCTCCTTTGATAAATTGATCATAAGATCGATATTGAATTACAACATATGATTTTAAATCCGCAAACATGCTTGCGGGGATACAATTTTGCACTCAACTCGTTGTAAACAAGTCCGAGTACTATTCTTTTACATCGGCCTCTCGTTCCCACGTAGCCTGTTCGGTTGGATGATTCTTCCATCGAACAAGAACTAAGGGAATCACTTTGGTACGCAGTACTTGTTCCTTCCGATCTAAAATCTCCGCTGGCTCTTCTATCATGCTCATGTCTTCATGCATCTCCAAAGGTTGACTTCCTAACACATGAGATGGGTCCCTCACATATTTCCTGGGCATCGATACATGAAATACATTGTGTACCCGATCAAACAACGGTGGTAATCCAATGCGGTAAGCAACTTCCCCTACTCGACCCAAAACTTCAAACGGTCTAAGATAGAAGGGACTTAATTTCCCTCTCTTACCAAATCTCATCACACCTTTCATAGGCGAGACTTTGACAAATATGTGTTCGCCCACCTTATAGTCGACACTATTTGACGTCTGCATAGCTTTTCTGTCTGCTCTGTGCTGCTTTGAGTTTGGCTCTTATCATACGAACATAGGCGGCATTGTCTTCCAGTAATTCGGGTCCCAAAAAAAATTTCTCTCGGTTTCCTCCCAATTAATAGGTGATCTACATCGCCTTCCGTATAAAGCTTCATATGGTGCCATCCCAATGCTCATCTGAAAACTATTGTTATACGCAAACTCGATTAATGGTAGGTGCTGATCCCACGATCCTTGAAGTTCTAACATACACGCTCTGAGCATGTCTTTAATCACTTGGTTCACTCGTTCTGTTTGACCATCAGATTGAGGATGGAAAGCTGAACTGAAAGCCAGTCGAGTTCCCATTCCTTCTTGAAATTTCTTCCAAAACTTGGACGTGTACAATGGATCTCGATCCGAAACAATGTTGCTCGAAATTCCGTGTAGTCGGACGATCTCCTTCATATATAATTCTGCCAGTCTTCCTGCCGTGTACATCGTGTTGTAAGGCAAGAAGTGCGCTGATTTGGTCAATTGGTCCACGACTACCCAAATGGCATTGTATCTCTTGGCAGTACGTGGTAATCCAACTATGAAGTCCATAAAGATCGATTCCCACTTCCACTCCGGTATTGGTAGAGGTTGTAATAATCCAGCAGGATGTCTATGATCAATCTTCACCTGTTCACACGTCAAACACCGGGACACGTACTCTGCTATGTCTTGTTTCAAACCTCTCCACCAATAGTTATTTTTCAAGTCTTGGTACATTTTGGTGCTACCAGGGTGGATAGCATAGTTTGACTTGTGGGCGTCATCAAGAATTGTTCGTCTTAGATCGGCATTGTCCGGAATGCATAGACGGCCTTTGAACAATAAGGAACCATCTTCTTTCACTAAGAAGTCTGGTTGAATGCCCTCAATCACATCTTGATGAATCTTTGTTAGCATCGGATCCTTCATCTGTAGGTCGTGGATATGCTCAAATATCACTGGTCTCACTAATATGTTAGCCAGAAAGGCTCCTGAAGCTTGCGACTCGATGTTCGCATCATATAGTGCCAGATCTTCAAATAACTTCCACCGGTGCATACCCAAAATCAAGCTAGCTAACTGAGCTGAACCCTTCTGACTCAAGGCATCGGCCACTACGTTCGCCTTGCCTGGATGGTACTGTATGGAACAGTCATAGTCCTTGAGGAACTCCATCCATCTGCGCTGCCTCATGTTGAGTTCTTTTTGTGTAAATAGGTATCTAAGGCTTTTATGATCGGTGAAAATCTCAAACGTCTCACCGTACAGGTAATGTCTCTAAATCTTCAACGCAAAAATGACCGCTGCTAGCTCCAAGTCGTGAGTCGGATAGTTTTTCTCGTGTTCTTTCAGCTGTCTCGATCCGTAAGCTATCACTTTCTTGTGTTGATTTAGCACACAACCTAAGCCATTGTATGAAGCATCGCTATACACTGCGTATCCTCCACTGCCTAAAGGAATCGCTAGCACTGGAGCTGAAGTGAGTCTCGTCTTGAGTTCTTGAAAACTCTTCTCACATGCCTCACTCCACTCGAATCTTGAATCCTTTCTCGTAAGCTTCGTGAGAGGTCCCGATATCTTTGAAAAACCTTCGACGAAACGTCGGTAGTACCCTGCTAATCCAAGAAAACTGCGAACGTCGGTCACTATCTTCGATTGCTCCCAGTTAACCACTGCCTCTATTTTTGCTGGATCTACAATGACACCATGCTTTGAGACAACATGTCCCAAAAAGCTAACCTCCTCCAACCAAAACTCACACTTGCTGAGTTTGGCATATAGTTGGTGTTCACGTAGAGTCTATAGAGCAATCCTCAGGTGTTTTTCGTGTTCCGTTTCTGATTTAGAGTATATCAGGATGTTGTCAACAAACACTACGATACATGAGTCTAGGTGTGGTTTAAACACCCTATTCATCAGATCCATGAATGACGCTGGGGCATTTGTCAACCCAAACGGCATCACTAAGAACTCATAGTGTCCATACCATGTCCTGAAAGTTGTCTTCTGGATGTCCTCTGCTTTGACTCTCAACTAATGGTACCCAGATCTCAGATCGATCTTAGAAAAGTACTTTGCTCCTTACAGTTGATCAAACAAATCGTCAATTCTAGGCAAAGGGTAGCGGTTCTTCACTGTGAGTTTCTTCAGTTGTAGATAGTCAATGCACAGACGCATTGACCCATCCTTCTTCTTGACAAATAAGATCGGTGCTCCCCACGGAGACACGCTCGGTCTGACAAAACCCTTGTCCATTAATTCTTGTAACTGCTCTTTCAACTCCTTCAACTCAACAGGAGCCATTCGGTATGGTGCTTTTGACACAGGTTCCGTTCCTGGTGCTAAGTCGATGGCGAATTCCACTTCCCTTTCTGGAGGTAATCTAGGCAACTCCTCCGAAAACACATCGGCGAACTCTCGCACTACTGCTATCTCAAAGATAACATTTTTCTCCTCCTTATCCTCCTTCAAGAACGCCAAGTAACCACTACAGCCTTTTCTGATCATGCGTTCGGCTCTGACTGCAGAGATAAGTGGCATGTGCGACGACCTCACTCCTTGAAATCTAAACGATCTCCTTGTGTTGGGTCTAAAGATGACGACCTTGTTCTTGCAATCAACCATCGCACAATATTGCGACAACTAGTCCATGCCAAGGTTTACATCGAACCCTTGCATGTTCAGTAGTATCAACTTTGCGTCTAACTCGTGAACATCGTGATCCTGAACAGCTATAATGACTGATTTGCAAATTAACTCTGTGTTCACTAACTCTCCAGTCAGGATAGACACAAATAGAACAAAGTCTAACATTTCTGGAACAATCTTCATCCTCTTTGCAAATTGAGGGGTGACAAATGAGTGGATACCCTAGGTCTATCAACACTCTAGCATCATATCCTACAAAGCATCCTTTCTCGTATACAGTTAACGTACCTATAATATGCATACATACATACATATACACACATAGATTACACATCAATTTAACGTTTAGGAAAAAAATCTATGCTATTGTTAATTGAATGCACCTTCTCTATCTAAAATTTTAAGGAAATTGAAATTTCTTTATTTGAAAGAAATCTCACCTTGGATGACATCATGCACGTTTCCGCTTCTGACGGATGCATAGGCTCTTCCATGAGAACGACTTCGCTTGAATAGGTCGTAAATCAAATCGTCTTCCTTTTGTCAACCTCAGGGCAATCCTTGATCAAATGGCCCACCTTGCCACATCGGAAACAACCCCGAGTTCCCATCCTGCAGTCCACTGTCCTATGAGACTTGCCACACTTGGCACAAGTCTCCCGAGGTGTCAAGAAGCGCCCTTGAGAATCCTCGTGACGGTAGCAGAGTACCGAGTCAAGGTGGCTCTTATAGCGTAACGGTCTCCCCGACGTAAGTAATGGGAACCTTTGTTGGTTGTTCTGTTGTGCCGGTCTTCCAAAACCCCCTTGGAACTGTGGTTTCTGACCTTGGAATTGGGTTACGAATCTCGGCTTTTTATTCGCCGGCTCGTAGTTCCCCGTTCTGCTTTGGTCTGTATTTCCCCTCTGCTACTCTCTCTGTCGATATCTGTTATTATTTTCTTCCTCAACAATAAGTGCTTTGCTCATGACCTCTTCATAGGTCCTCAGTTGGAATGGGGCTACTCCTCCCCTTACCTGAGGCTTCAAGCCTTGTTGGAACCTCTTCATTTTCATCACGTCGGTGGTGACGTAATCAGGAGCAAAACGAGCTAGTCGTAGGAATTCCACTCCATATTCCCTGATGCTCATCCTTCCTTGCACTAATTATAAAAATTGAATCTCCATCTGGTTTCTCACTACTTTCGAAAAATACTATTTAATAAACTCCTCAACAAATTCCTCCCAGGTCCAGGGCAACTCTAGGGTCTCCTGAGCCCTAGTCCGTATCACATACTTTCACCAAGGCCCAGCCTCCCCGTCTAGCATATAGGCTGCCCAACATACACTTTCATCTTCCGTGCATGTCAGCACGCTAAACACCTTTTTCATCTCCATCAGCCAATTCTCAGCTGCCATAGTGTCTGCCTGCCTAGAAAAGTTAGGAGGTCTCATCCTCCTAAACTCGGTGAATGATGAAGCTACAGGCAGTGCAGGTCCTACTGGTGGTGTAGGTGGCTGCTGCTCTCGAGCGGTATGTGCTGCAAAGGATGCGGCCTGCTGTGCCATGGCAGTTGCCATGGTCTCCATGCTGTGCATCATCCTTTGGCACTCTTCTCTGTCCTCATTTCATTCTCTAATTCTTTCTTGTTTTCTTTGATCTTAATCCTGTCGATCTCGATCTTGATTTTCTCTCCGATCTTGGCTTCCTTGGCCACCACTGCCAAAAGCCCCTCCATCTCCTATGGGTACTCTATTTGTAGGAGAGACGTACTCATCTCCACTACATAGACTTCTATTTTGGCCACCCCTCGGTCGACCCCTCCCTCTAGAAGACATTGACGGCTGCATTTGAAACTAAAGTTTCGTTAGCAGAAGTCCCTATGCTCTGACAAAAAAATGATTGTCAGAATTTCTAAAAGAACATGCTTTGATACCAACTGTGACAGCTCCAATTTTAACACCTCGAAATCCGTGCCATCAACACGATCCTCTAGACCATGCCTCCTCACTATGCACAAAAACATTGGTACATCAAGCAATTTATAAAACAAAGACACAGATGATATAAAAATACCGAAATAATATGACCTCAAACATTTCTCAAAAGACAATTCTGCCCTCATGCCCCTACATGGGTGGAGAACCGGTCCGAACCATCGATGATAACTAATCATCCCAGATGGTTCGCCCAAAAGAAATATCTCAAATTTAATTACATTGTTTAACAAAAATGAAGGCTTGACATACCAAGCCATACCAATTAAGCTCACAGAACAACTCTATCAAAATGCACAGCAGAGTCCTCTAGAAGAAGTCCTCTGGAGGTGGCTCCAACTCGTCCAAGGGCGTGCAGTCTGACTCACCCGGATCCACGTCACCCGATACCTCCGCTGCTGCTAGTATTGGACCTGCGACGTATAGTCTAAAGGGTGAGCTACATCCTAGCTCAATAGGGAACAAACACAGTGAACATATAAGTTAAAACCTCACATATATTCCATGATATTTTAAGCATGCTGGATCTATGCCATTACTGAGAAAACAGTTTGAAAAGATGGAAAAGTAGATTTGCTTTTAATAAACAGTTTACAGTTTTCACATCTCTTTTACTAGATCATGAATGACATTGAAAAGGCCTAAGGCAAAACTTAAATCTTCAACTTAAGTAATCCCCGAGCAATATAGCATCGAGCCCCGATGAGATACCCTTCATCGTCGTCTAAATAGACAGTTGTTATACGTATTCCCTGGGAATACAAAACTACCCAAGCCCCTTTTCCCTGGGAATCGGCGGCGGGGTTCAATCTTATCTCAACATCCCTGGGATGTGCTTACTGTGTATAGATAAACCTCCGTACTGGCTTACGGTTTTGCCGCCGTATCAGTCACGGATATCCTGCCGCATCAGTCGTGGGTATCCCGCCACATCGGTGGGGTATCTGGTCAAACCTCAAATAACAAAAATAACAGGTGCTTTACATATAGTCATTCACTGTGTAAGTGTGCTATCTTATATCAATTAGGCCTTATCGAATGTAACTCAATCTTGTCTACATCCCTGGGATGCATCCAATTTCTCCTATCCTTTTGTTATCTTGTTACTTTCTCATCCCCTAGGGATGTCTTATTCTTAGTTACACTGTTGGTGTCACGCACACACCCTTTTCACAAGACTTTACTTAGCTAAAAACAATTTCCGATTTAAATTACGTATCACTACATACATGCTCTTGCAAATTAAAGTACATATTCAAGGTGTTCCCTACCTCAAGTCTCTGAATTTCCTAGCATCAAGGTCCCACGCGGCTCCTTGTGCTCATGATCACACGTACCACCTATGGTAAAACATAACACATGTAACTCATCACTAAAAATGTAACAAAGAAGGTCCAAGACCCTCCGAGAATCTCAAAGCCAAACTAAGAAGTCAAACAAAACTGTCAAAGTCGATTAATCGATTCCCAAAATCGATTAATCGAAGTACAATTCGATTAATCGATTCCCAAAATAGATTAATCGAAATCCAAATCGATTAATCGATTCCCAAAATCGATTAATCGAGATTTAAATTCGATTAATCGATCCCAAATCGATTAATCAAAATCTCTAACTTAATGAAGTCTATTCTCAACTCGAGTAATCGAAATCCCAAAATCGATTAATTGATCTCAAATTGATTAATCGAAATTCGAAATCGATTAATCGAAATTTCAATTCGATTAGTTGATTTCCCCAGGTTACTTTCCTCCAGCCACTGGAGGTATGCAGTCGATTAATCGATTTCCAAATCGATTAATCGAACATCCAAATCGATTAATCGAAAACAATTTTGATTAATCAAAATCAGGCTTACCTGACTTTTCAACTTCCAGACCAAAATCTATTAATCAAACTCCCATTTCGATTAATCGATTTGGTCAGATTCAGCCCCCTCTCGAGCTGATCTTCCAAATCCTCTTCAACCTATTTTTCTTTCTTTTTCTAAGCCTTTATCCTATGATTTTAAGTATTCTTGACTACAATTAACTCCTACAATCTATGCATCTAATTCAACAAAATTTACCTCAATCAAATCCCAATTTTATTGGATCTAGAGGTTGGAAAGGCTAGGGTTCCAGCTTTGGCTCTAACCAGCTTTGGCTCTAACGGATCCTTGTCGCATCGAATCCGGCGTTTATTGCCCAATCTCCCTTCCAACAAGCCACAATTACTCCCTTACATTAACTAACCTCTCCCTCTCTCACTCTCTTCTTTACTCTCCTTCACAACTCAATAATGAATTTAGGGTTATTAAACCCTTATATCCCTCTTATCTTGGTGTTAAGCACATACACTCAAAATAGGTGTATGTGACTCCAGATTTACATTACACTCCACACACTTACATTATATTCACATCACGTCCATTCATCACTTCTTAAGTCAAGTAATGAACTCCTACTTGGTCAAATCTATGACTAGTCGGACACGGATCCCGAGGTCACCATTGAATGCAAATTTTTGGGATATTACACTTTTAGCAGGTGGGTTCTCCTTGGGCTGTGGTAAGCCTACTAGATTTCTTAATGATTTTGGTGGCGGGTTTGGAAGGGGCTTTGAAAAGTTTAGCAAGGGTATCCTCTTGGTCAGCCATTGGGCAAACAATCCACACAAATAACTTTCAACAATTTACTGTAGTTTCCTTGTTTCACAATCAAATTACCACACAACTTGAAAATGGAAGTACAAAGCTCAGAAATCACAGAGTGGAGTTAAACAAAATCTTACTCACGGAAACCCTAGGGTTTCTTAGATATCGATGTGCATGGCACCAAACCATCTCAAACTAGGTGCAAAGTATAGCCTTTGTGAATTTAGGGTACTTGGAAAAACGGCAAGGTGCTTGGAGTAAAAACAAGTGAGGTGGAGGAAGAAGAAGTAAACTGGAAATCGGCAGAGAGGGAACAGACTAGCACACAGAAACTATCGAATGGCTAGACTGAGATGTTGATAGGTTTAAAACAATGAAAATCATGTTTCGACAGGATTGGAGAAAGGGTTTTGACAGGTTGGTTCAACTTGTCGAAGAGTTAAAATCCTTTGGGGCTGTGGACGTCTATGGCTGAAGGTGTCGAGAGGTTGGCTGAACCTCTCAAGAGGTACAAGGGCTTCTGATTTTCCAAGTCGAGAGGTACTGACATCCTGTTGACAGGTTTAAAATTCTCAAAAATCAACCTCTCGACAGGTATTAGATCCTGTCGAGGACACAGCCTACACCTTTAGAAACTATCGAGAATCATTTGTGCACCTTCAGAACCTGTCGAGATGCAAACTAGGAGCCTTCAAAACCTGTCGAAATGTACTCTATACCTCTCGACAAGTTGTCTTTTAGTTCAAACAGATTTCTAATTAGTTCCTAGTCCATCTGTCACACAAGTTTATCAAATCTATTCAGCTCCCATTCATTTCTCTTGCCTTGAAGTTGATGACACATGCTTCAAACCTACTAATTACTAACTATGATTTGTAAATGCAAACATTAAGTAAAAAGTACCACATATATGTACATTGCCAGACACATTTTAAAATAGCAATAAACATAAAATCACAGTTATGATACATAGTATACATTGTTGAGAATCAGTCACATTTTGGAGGTTCTTGAAAGTGGATGGTCACCACAGGCTCCACCACATTTTCAACAAAAAGTTTTAGCCTTTGACCATTCACTTTCATTATCCTTCCATGTTTTGGATCCTTGATTTCAATTGCTCAAGATGGGAATACATGCTCGACCATGTAAGGCCCCTCCCATCTAGATCTCAACTTACCTGGGAAAAATTTTAATTTAGAATTGAACAACCATACCTTGCTACCCTCAGCAAATGCTTGTCATAGAAAGCCTTGGTTTTCTCCTTATAGATCTTGGCATTGAAGTAAGCTTCCAATCTCAATTCTTCCAGCTCTGACAGCTGGAGTTTCCTGTGCATGCCAGCAGAAGTTAGATCAATATTCAATGCTTTAACAACCCAATAAGCCTTGTGCTCAAGCTCCACTGGTAAATGGCATGCTTTTCCATACACTAGCTTGAAAGGAGACATCCCTATTAGGGACTTATAGGCAGTCCTATAAGCCCAAAGAGCATCAGGTAACTTTAGGAATCAGTGCTTCCTATCTACTCTCACAATTTTCTCCAAAATTTGTTTGATCTCTCTATTAGAAATTTCTACCTACCCATTGGTTTGTGGGTGGTATGGGGTGGCAACTCTGCGTGTTACAGAGTTCTTTCTAAGCAAGTTCTCAAACTATCTATT
This sequence comes from Chloranthus sessilifolius, assembly GCA_021018995.1. Classification (NCBI taxonomy): domain Eukaryota; kingdom Viridiplantae; phylum Streptophyta; class Magnoliopsida; order Chloranthales; family Chloranthaceae; genus Chloranthus; species Chloranthus sessilifolius. Next base: position 53,451,848 of record CM037592.1, on the reverse strand, counting down.
GCAGAAATGGCTCCCCCACCACTAATGATAGCTTTGGAAGTGCCAAACCTGAAGAAAATGTTGTCCTTCAAGAAGTTAAGGACAACCTTGTGATCATTGGTTCTTGTGGCTATGGCCTCAACCTATTTGGACACATAGTCTATAGCCACAAGAATATAATTGTAACCATAGGAAGGAGGGAAATGACCCATGAAGTCAATCCCCTATATGTCAAAGAGTTCAATCACAAGTATAGGTTGTAAAGGCATGGTGTTTCTATTGGAGATACTTCCCATCTTTTGGCATCTTTCACAAGCTTTACAATGCTGCCATGCATCTTTAAAGAGAGTGGGCCAATAAAATCTACTTTAAAGCACCTTGGCAGCAGTCTTGTTCCCACTAAAATGGCCTCCACAAGCCTGTTCATGACACATAGTTAGTATGTTATGGAATTCATCATCAGGGGCACATCTCCTCATCACTTGGTCTGCACAATGCTTAAACAAGTATGGATCCTCCCACATGTAATGTCTGATCTTTAAAAAGAACAACTCCTTGTCCATTTTGTTCCAATGTGTGGAGATTTTACCCACTGCCATGTAGTTCACAATGTTTGCAAACCAAGGTGTAGAGGTGCTGAGAGTAAACAGCTACCCTTTTTTGTCTTTAATCTCAAGATCAAACTCCTGTAATAGGAGGATCTATCTGATTAATCTTGGCTTAGCATCTTTTTTTGACAAAAGATACTTCAGGGCTGAGTGGTCTATGAATACCACTATCCTAGATCCCAACACATAAGACCTGAATTTCTCTAAAGCATAGACACTTGCCAACAATTCCTTCTCAGTTATAGTGCAATTTAACTGAGCATCAATCATGGTTTTACTTACATAAGCAATTACACAAGGTGCCTTATCCTTCCTTTGTCCCAAGACTGCACCAATAGCAAAATCTAATGCATCACACATCAGCTTAAATGGCAAAAAAAAATTAGGTACTTGAAAGATAGGTGCAGAGGTTAAATAGTCTTCAAAAGCTCAAAAGCCATAAGACATTCATCATTAAATTCAAAGGGAACCTCTTGGCACAACAGGTCACAAAGAGGTTTTGAGATCTTCCTAAAATCCTTGATGAATCTCCTATAGAACCCAGCATGCGCCAAGAAAGATCTGACTTATTTCACAGTTTTTGGTGGGGGCAAATATGCAATCAGATCAATTTTAGCCATGTGTAGACACCCAAATTCGGCCCAAGGCCCGATCAATCTGTACTTCGGGAGAGATGTACTCTTGTGCTTCCGATGGCACCCCTAAACTCGTAGGAATCCACCCAGACCCTTAGAGATCACCCCTAAACCCTAGATTCCCTTCCCATACCTAACTTGAACCTTTCTGAGTAGTTGATGGGAGGAGAGCTACATAATTTCACATAGACCATTACCAAGGATGACCCATATACCATTGGAAAGAGGACTTCTCCAGCTTTCCAACGAGCTAAAAATCACCCAATTTGGAGCTACGGTTCAAAAGTTATGGCCAATTAAAGTCTCACATAAAATCATAAAACTTTTACTCAGGCGTGTATATTACATACGCCCAGCCAATTTGGCCCCAGATTAGTCAGGCGTATATATTGTATACGCCTATCTATTTTGGGGGAAATTTGGTCGGGCGTATATAATATATACGCCTAGTATAGGTGGGACCCACCACGAGCATCATCTTCCCAAAACTCCCCTGATTTTTGTGGAAATCACTGTTTCTAAACTGGGCGTATATAATATATACACCCAACTTAGCTACAGTAACTGTCATCTGTGCTCGAAGTTCCTTCATCTGGTTTGACCTTTTGACCATCCCCTTGGTTGAGGTGGGTGTCTTGAGGTTGGTTGCACCCCCTTTAAGCTTATTGGCAACCCTTAAGTCACCCATGGTCTCACCCCATCATCCGCCATTAAAATCAGTTTCCCAAAACCCTAGAACTTTGAAAACCTAGAAAACCTTAGATAGGGGATTACCTAATTGCTAAACCAATTAGCTCTTAAGTAATCCCTTAACCCATCTGTAGACACCCAAATTCGGCCCAAGGCCCGATCAATCCATACTTCGGGAGAGATGTACCCCTGTGCTTTCGATGGCACCCCTGAACCCGTAGGAATCCACCCAGACCTTTAGGAATCACCCTGAACCCTTTAGAACCATTCCCCAACCCTTAGAGATCGCCCCTAAACCCTAGATTCCCTTCCCATACCTAACTTGAACCTTTCTGAGCAGTTGATGGGAGGAGAGCTACAGAATTTCACACAGACCATTACCAAGGATGAGCCATATACCATTAGAAAGAGGACTTCTCCAACTTTCCAACAAGCTAAAGATCACCCAATTTGGAGCTGCGGTTCAAAAGTTATGGCCGATTGACGTTTCACATAAATCATAAAATTTTTGCTCATGCGTGTATATAACATATGCCCAGCCAATTTGGCCCCAGATTAGTCAGGCGTATATATTATATACCGCTTTTGGGGAAATTTGGTCATGATATAATATATACGCCCAGCATAGGTGGGACCCACCACGGGCTTCATCTTCCCCAGGCTCTCCTATTTTTGGTGAAATTTACTGTTCCTAAACTGGTCGTATATAATATATACGCCCAGCTTAGCTACAATAACTATCATCAGTAGCTCAAATTTTCTCCATCTGGTTTGACCCTTTGACCATCCCCTTGATTGAGGTGGGTGTCTTGAGATTGGTTGCACCCCCTTTGAGCTTATGGGCAACCCTTAAGTCACCCATGGTCTCACCCCATCATCCGCCATTGAAACCCATTTCCCAAACCTCTAGGACTTTGAGAACCTAAAAAACCTTAGATGAGAGATTACCTAATTGCTAAACCAATTAGCTCTTAAGTAATCCCTTAACCCCTCCCTTCTCTATAAATAGAGAGGTCCCCCTCTTCCCAAAGGGTTGAATTTTTGGTTGAAGGATTAGAGAGTGCTTAAGAGAGAACCCTAGTGAGAGAAAATACCAATATTTTTCCAGAATTCCAACATGCATACTCCATCTATTTCAGTCCATTTCCACCATTAGATCACTCCCTTTAGCTAAAGTCTAGCCTTTAGCCTCCCCCTACACTTCCTATTTTACCGAATCCTAGTGTTAGAATCCATTTCCACACCGTTTAAGCCATCGGAAGCACGCCAAAGCGACGATCTTCCACGGTGCAACAACGGCCCGTGAGCTCCGGCTCACCCCTCTCTTCCTCTACCTTCTTGGTGCTTCCTCCGTCCAAGGATTCAAGCCGTTAAGCCGCCAAAATTTCGGTTTAGCTCAAAGCTTGATAGGACCATATTGCCTTCGGGCAAGGAGAAACTCCGCCCTTTTATTTTTATTTTTGGCCATAGATAGAGACCGCCACGTGCGGGTTGATCGGGTGCCTAAACCCTTCCCAATTGATAACCGAAGCCCCTACCCTAAAGCCTTTGGCAAAGACCGGTAAATCAGAGTCATATTTAGCACTTCGGTGCTCAAAATATCGATTTCAAGGTTTCCCGGGTCACCAAAAGCTCCGGGTGGCGACTCTACATTTTCATTAAAAGCGAGCGCATCGCCGCGACGGGTTCGAGAGGATCCATGGTCGCACAGATGGCGACTCTGCTGGGGAAATCACCCTAGCGCTTCTCCTCTTGTTGGCCTTTCTTTTTTTTACTCACCATTGCTGTTTTTTTTTCTTATTTTCTACTGTTTTTTCTATATTTTTGTTGTTTTTACTAACGTACTCACCCTACGATTCAGTCCTTTAAGTGTCTTAGCCGATTGGCGGGCCTACGTGCGCCTTTAAATTCCTGTTTTTCCGATTCTTGTTATTTAAGCCACCTTAGCCGTTTGGCGGGCCCGCTCGCATTTACTTTTACGTCATTTACGAGCCTTAGCCGTTTGGCGGGCCTACGTGCGCTTTTCATTTCAGTCATCATATCTCACCATTGAACGCCGGCCCGTTGAGGCGGCACGGGCTTGTCATCCCCGACCCAATTTTTGGACTTAATTTCACTCCCCTTTAAAAATCTATAATTAAAAGTGAGCCGACAGTGTGGGGATATAATTAAATTTATTTTTACATTTTTGAGTAGTTTTTGGGGGACTTAGGCACAAATATAATTTACCCGGTTCCCAGTAAGGCAGCAGCCCTAGTGGTGATGATCCTGAAAAGAACCACCCCTTTCAGTACCTGAGAAGGCGCTTGCGCCGGAGGTATATCGGTTGGGTTGCCAAATCCGATCAAGCCGTAAAACCCGCATTGGTGAGAGCGTAGAAAACCCAAAATTCAGCCGTGTATCCCTAGGAAACGGAAAGGAGGGACCCGATAACATACTCAGCAGTCCCCGGGAGCATTTCTCCCAAGAAACCAGTTCAAAGACCCACATTCGGGCTTGCTGTTCACTGTCAAACTAAGCTGACAGAAGTGTTTTTGCCAGGCGTATATATTATATACGCCCAGCCAAAATCTCGAAATATAGCGTATATAATATATAGACCAAAATCTATATTTTTGGTCGTGCATAATATATCCGATATATCTTGAGCCACAAAGAAGACGAGGCCCAATCCATCACCCCAAGTCCCCGATTAGCGATATTAGTGCCCGCAGTAGCCTCCCACATCCTCAAACACCCAACATGCCCCCGCCCAATCAAAAGAAGGTGACTTCTCAATGATTTGCTCCGGGGGATCGGGTCGTTTGCGTGGATTCCCTCGCCTTCAATAAAACGAAAGGGTTCCCTTTCGCCTCTTCCGAAGTGTGTCGGATCCCACCATGGGACCTACTAAAGGTACATATATCGCCTGAGACGGGAGTTGACCCTGGGCACTAGGTCATTGTTCATCTAAGCAAAGGGGAGTTAATCTCCATCTAAAAATAAAAATAAAAACAAAAGAAATCTCTCTTCAAAAAAATCATTTTCCAAAAAGAGAAAAAAACCAAACAAAAACAAACAAAACAAACACAAAAAAGAAAAGAAAACAAAAACAGGAAAAAAAAGTATATCTTGGTGTGACCGTCACTACGGCAACCTCAAACTCGTCCCGTAGAAGGAAGGTATTCGGCCCTTATCCGCAGCATCGATACAACACTCGTCAGCGGATCATGTCAAGAGCCGATACATCCCCACCGTCATCCCCATCCCATTCTCATATCGGAGAAGACCCGATCTCCGACACCTTCACCCAAACCAGGTTCGATATCACGGGTCCATTTGGGGCACCCGTGTTCACCTCCACCCCATCCCCCTCCCTCACATTCTCCCAATATACCCCCTTTTCATCCCCTACTGAAACCCCTCATTTCCCAACCGACCCATACATCCCCATCTCCCATCCAAACACCCTTACCGCATTCCCATATTTCCAAAGACCCCATAGGGAGTCCCGTCCCCCGCCTACTTCCCACGTTCCATCCCTCTCATCATCCATGCCCCCAACATCCTACATCCCATCCACCTCATCTCACATACCATTCCCACCACATGGCCCATCCACATCCCAACATATCCCCCCACTTACCCGGGTCATGCCCAATTTCTCCCAACCCCCTCCATCCTTAAGTGAGCCATCACCCCCCAATCTCACACCTGAATCCATGCCCTCGATGGAGGATATGAGAACGACAGATGCCTGTACGCTTCTCAACCCTACATCTCAAACCCCGCATCCAAATCTCCAAAACCTCCATACCCCGTTCCCTCCTAACCATGCCCAACCCCCCATCGTCCATACCTCCCAAAATCCCCCACCTCAATTCCAGACCCAAACCCATACAAATCCATGGGCCCCAACCCAAACACCTCTAAAGCCATGGACCAAGCCCAAGCCCATCAGACTGAGACCCAGGCCCAAGACCCTCAAAACCCATGGGCCCAAACCCAGGCCCATCAGGCTCAGGTCCAGGCCCAAACCCTTCAAAACTCATGGGCCCAAGCCCATCAGACCCAGGCCCAGAATCGTCAAGGCCCATGGACCCAAGCCCATCAGGCTCAGGTCCAGGCTCAAAACCTCAAAACCCATGGGCCCAAGCCCAAACCCATCAGACCTAGGCCCAAGTCCAAGCCCCCCAGGGCCTTTGGACCCAAACCTACCAAACCCAAGCCCAGGGCCCATGGACCCAAACCCAACCCCCTCATGGCCCATTAGCCCAAACCCAACAAGGCCCATTGGCCCAAAGTCATATTAAACCCCACACCCAGGCCCAAGGCCCATCAATCCAAGCCTTTCAAAACCATCAAACCCAAGGCCCGTCCACCCACGCTCATCAAGGCCCATCCACTAACCCCATACCCCCCACCAGTACCCTTCATTCACCTATACCCCTTACACCCCCATCCCGCCTCCAACGGGAAATCCAATCCATCCCATTCCTCAAACCCACAACATCCCGCCACCTCAACCACACCCCCCTCACCCCCAGAATGTACACTCAACTCAGCATATCACTTACCCACAAACTGCTCACCCATTTATCCCTTCTCATCCCCTACAAACCATATGGCCCCACCAGTCATCCAACCTCACCCCCAAGTCCAAATAGCGTAACTCGCCTCACCAATACCATGACCAACAAGATGAGGAGGATGAAATCCGCAATAGGAGGAGTTGCCTTCAACCCTCCCAGCCCACCATCATCACACCTACCTCAAAAGGAACCAGGGTGAAATCAAAGAAAGCAAAAGAAAGAACATGTAATGTACATGAAGATGAAGATGGGAGGAATAGAACTACACTCAACAGACTTTTCAGACTTATGTTTGTTCTCTGATGTCCCCCTGCCACAGAAATTCAAGATGCCATCATTTGATAAGTATAACGGCACTGGCAACCCCATCGCCCACTTAAAATCTTACTGTGGAGATATGTGCCAGTATCGCGGAGATGAACGACTCCTCATCAAAGTGTTCCAGAAGAGTTTAACGGGCCCAGCACTGAGATGGTTCACATCCCTGGAACCATCCATGATAAAAAATTGGAAAGATCTGACACACTTATTTCAAGAGCAGTATGTCTATAACATGGACATAGAGCCAAGGAAGTCAGATTTGGCCCGACTAAAGCAAAGACATGATGAAACATTCAGTGCTTACTTGGGAAGGTGGAGGGCATTGGTCGCTCAGGTAACTCATCGAATTCCCGATGACGAGAAGATTGAATTGATAACCAAGGGAGCCTCCCTCCTATCGCAGAGATTTTTAGTATATCGCCAGCCTAGTTTTTGATCCGTCCAAATGCCAATCACTGTAAGACGCCATTAGAGAGGGCAGTTAGGAAGGAATGTGGCCAACGGGCCACCGGGTTCAAAAGTCTAACCAAGAATTGAAAGAAGACCAGGATGAGGTAGAACATTGTTTACCCCTAGGCCAATACCAATGCCCCCCCGATACAGCTCCAGGTTACACAACCACCCCCGGCCCGTTTCGAGCAAGTACCAAGGCTAAGCAATGGACCAAGAGCCCCGTTTACCCAGGAGCAAATGAAAGCATGTTTTGAACAAGTGTTCACACCGTTGGGGCAATCCTTGAGTGTCTTATTGTCGGTATTGTTACAGAAAGGCCTAGTTAATTTACTCCAACCTCGCCCGCCACCCCACCCAATACCAAGGAACTATTATCCGAATCTGCATTGCAATTTCCACCAGGGACCGGGTCACCCTACGGACCGGTGCTTCCTGTTAAAGCACGCGGTCCAAGATCTGATAGAGACGGGAAAAATCATTCCCCCACCACCTCCTCAAGGGCAGAACCAAAATATCCATCAAGCCCCTCTACCACCACACCCAGGAGGCCCCAGGCCTAACATACATTGGATAGAAGAGGAGGAAGAAGAAGAGTTTGACCCTTCATATTATATCAGCAATTAGGAGGAGTTTTCACTCCCCAGGTCGAACGAAGATGAACTATTTGTTGGGGTGATCGAGCCATTGTATCGAGCCGATTATTTTTCCACACCGACATACCAAGAGGAGCCCTTATATTTAGGGCAGTATTTTTCCACCCCTGCTCCCGCCTACCAAATCCAAATGGGCACAGCCCCGTCGCAATCATACGCATATCCACCCCACGCCCAATTTACCCCATACACCCCTCCGTCACACCCAAACCACCCTACACCATACACAACTCCACCATCCCCGTATTATCCTACCCCATACACACCCTCAAATCTCTCCACCCAATACACTACTCCGTCATCCCCAAGTTACCCCATTCCATACACACCTTCAACCCCCCCCGCCCAATTTACTCCACACACCCTCCATCACCCCAAATTACCCCGCCCATGAACAACTCCATCATCCCCAATCTATCCCATTTCATCTGAACCCATCATCATCCCACCATGCCACAAACCCTTTATATCCCCCTATTCCACCCACTACCCCGCCATGTCCCAATCATCCCTGCTCCATGCACCACTCCATCACCCCTAATTTACCATACGTCATCCACGTCATCATCCCACCATGCCACCCCATATACAAACCCTTCATATCCCTATCACCCCGCTCCTCAGATGACTCCCCATTCCTCCATCCCAATCACACTCCCGCCATCCCTTCATTATTTTGGCCCCAACCCAACTCCACCGCCACCCAGGCAAGCAACCCCTCACTTAATCCCCTTATCACCTGCTCCCAATCACCACTGGTCTTACCAAGCCCAGGCAATACCTGTACAAACCCCCCCTGCACCCACAAGTTCAACCACCAATTCGCCACTACCATTACGCCCCCTTTTGAGTCAACTGGTGGGACTCAGAAAGCTGGCGTGTCCAACCTAATCCTCCTCAGAATCACCATACACTCCTTTCCTCATCCCGAAACCTGCCTATGACCAACATCAGGTGCCGTTAAGCTTTGAACAGACGAACATGAATGTCGATTACAACCAAGAGGAGGCTATTGAATTCATTACCAGGTCAGGCCGGATTTCTGCACTACCAGAAGCATCAGGGGCCGTCAGAGGAGAAGAGAAGAAGAAAGAACAGGCCGCAGGGAATCCCTTTGAAAAAATGGCCAGAGAACACATACTGGAGACACAGCTCAAGAGAACACCCGCACATATTACTGTGTGGGATTTATTAATCACGTCCCCGCTCCACTTCCAAGCCTTGATGGGAGCACTCAAGGACGCACATGTCTCCACCCACGTAACTCCAGATGAAGTAGGAGAAATAATAGGGCAAGTGTTGGCCCCAAATGCCATCTCATTCACTGATGCGGACCTACCAATCGAGGGGAATGACCACTCTAAGCCCTTGAATATAACAGTGGAAGTAGGAAACTTGGCGGTGTCGTTGGTCCTAATAGACAATGGGTCGGCATTGAACGTATGCCCTCTAAGGACGGCAACCAAAATTGGTGCAAACTCTGACACCTTTCGGCCATCCATATCAAGCGCCAAGGGATTCAACAACACCAGAAGAGAAATCATAGGAGAAGTAGACCTCAACCTGATCCTCGGGCCGCAAACCTTCACCACCCCCTTTCAGGTGATGGACATCAAGTCTACTTTCAATTTGCTGTTGGGCCGGCCATGGATACATAAGCTCGGAGCAATACCATCTACCACCACTAAAAGCTCTTCATCTCGGAAGGAAAAATTGTCACCATCTTGGGAAGCGAGAAGAGAGAAGAAGCTCTGCACATTGAGAATCCGAAAGTACTGAACATACCGCACACAGCAGAGGACGCCGATCTTCACCGATTTGAGTATGACTTCTCAGCCGTCACCCTCGGACCAACTGAAAAGACCCCGGATAAAACTAGAGGAGGAATGGACGCAGCTGTGTTCATGCTCCACAGATGGGGCCATAAAAAAGGGAAAGGATTGGGCCCACACCTCCAAGGAAGAAGAGACCCCGTCAAGGCCAAGGGGCAACAAACCAAATTTGGCTTGGGCTACAGGCCCAGAGAAGAAGAAGTCAGAGAGGCCAAGGAAAAGATGAGAGCTGCAGCAGTCGCCAAGGCTAGAGGAATCACCTTGGAAGAAGAACCTCACTCTCACCCCCACATCCGTGAAACCTTTGTGAGTGCCGGGGTAGTAAAAATTGATCTAAATGGGGAGACGAGGGTTACCCCACATAAGCCTGCTTCCGTCCACCCCACTAATCCCTACATCATTCCCCCAGACTTCGAGATGGACTTAGCTGCCCTTTCCTTATTTGAGGAAGAGGTTCCTCGGTCCACCCATCACTCCAACACCAGCCACTCTGGGCCCATCCTAACCATAGAGGACAGGGTCCCAGAGGATCCCTCTGTAAATATGTTGAGGGAGGAACTGCAAGAGCCTACCAATGCCGCTCCCAATCAAAGAGGTAAAGGCCAAGCCTCGCAGGTGAGTAATTGGGCATCCTTGCCCCAACTCCTAGGAGCCACCAAATACCGTGAAAACGGCACCGACTCTCCAAAAAAAAACAACCTGTAAAAAGTGAGGTTAGCCTCTAGACCACTCTACCTTGTATATATAGAGATCCACCTAGCCAGGGGCTAACCTCCGAAAAAATGTAAAAGACCATAAAAATAGAAAAAATATCAATTCCAAAAATATTGTCCTTTAAAATTCCCAATAAAATTGAAGTTGATGTCGTGATACCCGTCCCACGTAATGCCGACCCCTTTCCTGTAAAAATACAAGAAGAGGTAGGAATCACGAGTCTGGACGAGGAAAGTCAAGCCGATGAGCTCCCCAATGAGCTCCTCAAACAATTTGCCATTTTTTAGCATGGCCCTACCCCGATCGTCGAAGAGATGGAGGATGTCAATTTGGGCACCAAAGAGGCCCCCAGAATCACCAAAATCGAAACATCGTTGTCCCCTGCGGAGAGGAAAGGTATGATAGACTTCCTTCGGTCATACCAAGACGTCTTCGCATGGTCGTATGAAGGCATGCCTGGTTTGGATACCAATCTGGTTGAGCATGAGTTGCCACTCTACCTCGATGTTAAGCCGGTTAAACAAGAACTGAGACGCCTCCAACCTGAATGGATGTTGAAGGTGAAGGACGAGGTCATTAAGCAGTATGACGCAGGTTTCCTCATGGTATCCAAGTACCCCCAATGGTTGGCCAATATCGTCCCCGTACCGAAGAAGGATGGAAAGGTTCGAATGTGCATTGACTTTCGAAATCTCAACAAGGCAAGTCCTAAGGACGACTTCCCGCTACCCCACATCGATATCCTAGTCGATAACACTGCAAAGCATGGAATGCTCTCATTTATGGATGGATTCTCAAGATACAATCAGATAAAGATGGCAGAGGTTGATCATGAGAAGACAGCGTTCATTACCCCCTGGGGAACCTTCTACTACAAAGTAATGCCATTCGGGCTGAAGAATGCTGGGGCAACCTACCAAAGAGCAATGACGGTCCTGTTCCACGACATGATGCACCGAGAGATCGAAGTATATGTCGACGACATGATTTCCAAATCACCAGAGAGGGAGGACCACTTGATAAATCTTCAGAAGCTATTCGAGAGGTTGAGAAAGTACAGGTTGCGATTGAACCCCCAGAAGTGCGCCTTCGGCGCTATGTCAGGAAAGTTGTTGGGCTTTATTGTCAGCAGGAGAGGGATCGAGGTCGATCCGACCAAGGTCAAGGCCATCACTGAAATGCTGCCACCGTCTACAGAGAAAAAGGTCAGAGGCTTCTTAGGTAGAATCCAGTATATCAGCCGATTCATCGCATAGTTAACTCCGATATGTGCACCAATCTTCAAACTATTGAGAAAGGACTCACCAATTGAATGGAATGATGACTGCCAAGCTGCATTTGACAAGATTAAGGGTTACCTCCTGAAACCTCTGGTATTGGTACCGCCTGTACTTGATAGACCTTTGATAATGTACCTATCAACGACAGAGTTTTCCATGGGTTGTGTGTTAGGGCAGCATGATGAGACAGGTAGAAGAGAGCAGACCATCTATTATCTAAGCAATTCATTGATTACGAGACGCGCTATTCTCATTTGGAGAAAGCATGCTTGGCACTCGTTTGGGCTACTCAAAGACTTCGACACTACCTGTTATCCCAAGCTGTCCTACTTCTAGCACGGATGGATCCGCTAAAGTACATATTCGAGAAACCTGCACTCACTGGCCGAACTGCATGATGGCAACTACTCCTATCCGAATTTGACATTACTTATGTCACCCAAAGGTCGATTAAGGGGCAAGCACTCACTAATCATCTTGCTGAGAACCCTCTGCCGGACTATGAGCCTCTAAGGACCGAATTCCCCAATGAGGACATTCTGTTCGTGACTGAAGAGGATACTAAGGAAACAGAGGAGTCCTGGGTAATGCACTTTGATGGGGCATCACATGTTGAAGGCCAAGGAGTTGGTGCCATTCTTATCTCGCCAAGAGGATCTCATGTACCCATCTCAATCAAATTGAGCTTCCCATGCACCAATAATATGGCCGAGTATCCGAGGCACTACGTAGTTCTGATGGCTCTTGATCTGAATATAACTCACCTTAGGGTCTTTGGAGATTCACAATTAATTATATGCCAAACCAACGGAGATTGGAGGACCAAGGATGAGAAACTAATCCCATACCATGAACATCTTGAGGACCTAATAACTTGCTTTGAGGAGGTCACCTTCTCCTATGTGCCACGAGCAAGGAATCGGTTCGCTGACGCCCTGGCCACCCTGGCCTCTATGGTTGAGATTCCATATGGAGTTGTGATGAAGCCGATCATGATAGAGCAGAGGAACGAATCGGCTTTCTATCACCTGATCGAAAGACCTACAGAGTTAGATGATGAACCACCCTGGTTCTCAAACATCAAGAATTTCCTCGAGACCCGAACTATCCCAGAAGGAACATCGAAGGTAGACAGACGCACCATCCAGCGATTGGCAACGAACTACGTCATCTACGGCAATCTCCTGTATAGACGGTCTCATGATAATATTCTGCTCTGATGCCTAACCCGGAAAGAAGCGGTTGACATCATGAAGGAGTCTGCGGGGCACACGTCAGTGGACACATGCTTGCTAAGAAAATTCTAAGGCAAGGATACTTTTGGACCACTTTGGAGACCGATTGCTGCAAGCACATGCAGAAGTGCTACAAATGCCAAGAGCACTCCAGTCTCATACACGCTTCGGCCATTGACTAACACAGCATGGCCACTCCTTGGTCGTTCGCCACCTGAGGCCTCGACGTCATCAGCAAAATCAATCCTAGGGCTTCCAACGGGCATCGGTTCATCCTCGTCGTAGTAGAGTATTTTACGAAGTGGGTAGAGGCAGCCTCCTACACGAGCATTAAGGCTAGTCATGTTGAGAAGTTTATCAAGAACAACATCATTTGTAGATTCAGCGTACTCAAAGATATCATCACTGATAATGGCACTAATTTCACTAATAGGCACATCCGGGCCTTGTCTGAGAGGTTCCAGATCAAGCATCACCGATCATCCCCATACATGCCACAAACCAATGGAGCTGTGGAAGCGGCCAACAAAACTATGATCTGCATCCTGGAGAAGATGGTAGTCACTTATAGAGATTAGAGCGAGCAGTTACCCTTCGCACTTTGGGCCTATAGAATGTCTATCCGTACTGCTACAGGGGCAACGCCATTCTCCCTTGTGTACAGAACCGAGGCCATGCTACCCGTTGAGGTCGAAGTACCGTCACTCTGTATCCTTTTGGAATCCCATCTACCTGACGATGAGAGGGAAAGAGCCCGTTTTGAGCAGTTGGATTTAATTGACGAGAAAAGACTCCTAGCCCTGTGCCACACCTAGATCTATCAGAGGAGAATTGCACGTGCTTACAATAAGCGTGTCCGCAGTCGAGATCTAAAGGTAGGAGACACTGTACTAAAGAAAATTTTCTCGTCTCTCCATGCCGATCTAAGAGGGAAGTTTAGGCCAAATTGGGAAGGACCCTACGTCGTCTGAGAGGTTTTGCCAGGATACGTCGTTCGCCTCGCCACCATGGACGGGGACCACTTTCCTGAGCCCATCAACGCTGGATACCTCCGTAAGTTCTACTCATAGGTCGTGAGACAAGGTAAGTTTTGATAAAAGTAGATGCATGACCGCTTAAGGACCCCATAGAAGAGGCCATCATTTCAAAGACAAGTAGCCTAAAAGAAATATTCCCTGAAAACCTTCACCCTTTTTGCTACACACGTCGGGCCAATAACCATTTCTTTCATATACCCCTCCCAAAATTCCAGAAAAAGAGAAAAGGGAAGAGAGGAAAAATCCAAACCAAAAAATAAAAAGAAAAAAGAGAGAGAAGAAGAAGAAAGCAAAACCCCCCAAAAAAAAAGAGGAGGACCAAGGAAAAAGAAATTACTAGGGCATAAAAAGCCTTTGGAAAGAAAGAAGAGTCCCCGAATCTGAATTTCACTCAAAGCTTAGATCCAAATTCCTAGAAAAACCCAACCTGTTTGAACCCCGGCCACATTACAACTCGGAAGAAATCCCTCTTTAAGGTCCTGGCCACATAACATCTCGCATCAAAACAAGAGTAAACAAACCACGTAACTTCTTCACTATTACGGAATCGACGTCCATGTCGTGGCCTTCTGGTTAAAGAAAAAAAAAACAAAAAGAAAAAAAACAAAAAGGAAAAAAAAAAGAAAAAAAAAAAAAGAAAAAAAGAAAAGAAAGAAAATTAATTTGAGTTCAAAGCAAGATGGACGTGGTGAAAACCCGAAAGGGCGCCATAGGTAAGAACAGCGAACTCACGCGGACCAGGTGAAAACCTGAAAAGGCACTTGGGGTAAGAGAGCGAACCCATGGATGTAGTGAAAACTCGAAAGGGTGCTACAGGTAAAAACAGGGATGACGGGCATAGAGAAAACCCGTCTTGGGCGCTATGAGCAAAAATGTCAAGAAAAGAGAGATTAGGAGAAGACCTGTTCTGGCCCGCCCATTTCAGTTTGAACCCCTTGAGCCCCTTTCCCCCCCTTTTTTTTTATGGGCCACTCATGTGAAAATTGGATCAGATCCCGATCAAGTATGTCATCTCTACCGCAGCGTCTGACGCATGACCAAAGGGAAAGACAGAAGACTAGATCAATCCCTGGGAAGCTGACCTTCCCACGTTTAAAGGAAAAACCTGTATCTCATGAACAGGGTTCGACCATGCTCAAAAAAGACCCACTGGTTTGAGCCTTGTAATTACCGACATCACAAAAAGATCCAAAGGAAAAAATTTCAAAAAAGATAATAGATTTCCCTTTCCCATAAAAAGCCCCACACTGTGGAGGAGAAAATTTCAAAAAAGATAATAGATTTCCCTTTCCATAAAAAGCCCCACACTGTGGAGGAGAAAATTTTAGAAAAAGATAATAGATTTCCCTTTCCCATAAAAAGCCCCACACTGTGGAGGAGAAAATTTTAGAAAAAGATAATAGATTTTCCTTTCCCATAAAAAGCCCCACACTGTGGAGGAGAAAATTTCAGAAAAAAATAATAGATTTCTCTTTCCCATAAAAAGCCCCACACTGTAGAGGACAAATTTTCAAAAAAAGATAATAGATTTTCCTTTTCCATAAAAAGCCCCACACTGTGGAGGAGAAAATTTTAAAAAAGATAATAGATTCCCTTTCCCATAAAAAGCCCCACACTGTGGAGGAGAAAATCTCCATAAAAAGCCTTATATTGCGAAACGTACGAAGGAAAAAGTCGAAAAACAAAAAATATATATGTATGTATAGATTTCATTCCATTTCTTACAGTATTATGTACGGAGTGTCACGTCCCAAAAAGATAACGACATGACACACTTTCTATTTTGCTGCTTTCTTTACAGATAAAAAATAAAAATAAATAAAAAACCAAAAAAATGTATATATCTGTATATATATAATAAAAAAAGAAAAGTAACCCAAAAAGAGATCTCTATTATGGGGCATTCCCCCCCCCTCTGTGTATATGATCCATGATGTGTGTAGGAACAGGTCAAGGGCAGGGAGAACGCTTCAAAGCACTAATCTCTGTAAGCAGAGAGTCCTCGCGAGCATTTCGATCAGACATCCACCTACCATGAAGACTCTTCTGCCTCTCAAGTGAGCATCACATCACTTCTGAGACTCGATCAAAAGCCCAGATCAGCCAAGAACCTCACTCTCGTGTGGCCTGCTCGCTTTCTTTCTCCAAAGCCTCGATCAAAGCCAGCCTCTCTACAGAAAGAGACTCGATCCTGGTCCGAAGCATCGCTTCCTTACATGGCCAAGGCCCCGTCTCTATCACATCTACCGAAACTGGGCTAGGGGTAGATAATTCCTCAGATACCAGCCAAACCTCGTAATCAGGAGAGACGACGGCCCCCGGAACTAAGCTGCACATGTGCGCAGATTGGCGGGTCTCCCAGAGGGCAGCTATGCAGTCGAGATCACTGAGAGAACCCTGAGAAAATACCAGAGAGCACAAAGGTGGCCTCACAGAGCATGGCACATGTTGAGTATACCCAAACTGACGAAGCACCCGAGATGGGAAATAATATGTGCTACCGGTCAACCCCAATAGGGTGATACCCTCACAATCTCGAGAGTGGACAATCAGAAAGGTACCGTCCAACCAGGGAAGCTGCCAGATCAGCTCTGCATCTGATAGCCACATATTCAGCTCCTCGGCGCTCCCATGAGGCAATCTCGAGCACCGGATCAGAAAGCCCCGAGCCACGTCCCCTCTTATCAAGCACAATCTCGGCACAGGCCCCATGATAGCCAAATGCTCTCCTAGCCAAATCTAAACAAGGAGCGGGCTCCCGCTGAGAATCCCAACCCGGCCCGAGTCCGAGGCATCCAGGCCCCGATACATCTCAGCCAAGACTAGGTGCACCAATGAGCGGCCTCCCTCCAACTCAGTCAAGACATCGCACAGCCCAAGGGAAAAGGTCTCGCCCCCAATAAAGAAGAGAACTTCTGACAACAAATAAAGGGCAAAGGCCTTTAAGTTGAAGGGATCTCGAATGGGCAACTTTCGGAGACTCAAGTCGCCGAAAAGTTCTCTCAGGAATTTCACCAAACACCTAGTGGGCCCTCCGGCGAAACATTTCTCATACCCACCCTTTTTTAAACCGAGAACCGCGTGGACCGCCTTTGCATACCCTAGTTTGGGCACCTCTTTAGCAAGGCCTCGATGCATCTTCAAGCTAGTAATAGAGGCCAGCTCTTCCAAGGTTGGGGTCAGCTCCCTAGACCCGAATCTAAAGACATGGGCCCTATGGTCCCACGACGCCAAAACCGCCTGCAGCAGGTTGGGCAACAGAGGAATAGCAAGGAGAGAGGAAAGGCGGGATAACCCGAGGCAATTCAGAACAGCAAGCTCGCTCTCAGCCAAGCTATCATGCCAGTTTTGTAAAAAACTGGGCCCCGGGTCCAAACAGGGAAGTATACTAGCCCCCGTATAAGAGCTTGGGCCCGTTTTCGAAGGCGGGTCCATCGACGTACAAAGATGTTCTTTATAAAATCAGTCAATGTATGACGATGGACCCACTAGAAAAAAGAAAGGGAAGGAAAAGATGAAAGGAAGGGCAAAAAGGCCAAACCAAAATGGAGGAGGCAAGGGGGGACCAGGCTCGGGTTATAAAGAGCCCGCTGAGCCCAAATTATAGCAGGCGTATATATTATATACGCCAAGGCAAAAGTTTAAAACATTTTGCTAGGCGTATATAATATATACGCCCGGCCATTCTTCACTATGGATTTGCCAGGCGTATATATTATATACGCCCAGTTTAAAGTCGGGGCTAGCAAGGCCCCCTCTCACAGTGGTCCATTTTTTTTCCCCAAAGAGGAATTTATTTTTGGTTGGCCCACTTTTTCATCTCGGGGCAGCCCACAGGCAGGCATGCTCACACCCCCATGGGGGGGGGGGCCTCAGATGATGCACTATCCATAGGTGATATACAGAGAATCACCTGCAGGATCACCCCCATCATTGGATGGGTGCCAGCTCGTTTCAGACCAAAGAAAAAAAAACCATCAAAACAAAGAGATGAAACATATGATAAAGCATAAAAATTATAAACCATCCAAAAAATGTGTGTTGTTTAAAAGTTATTACATATCCCCCAAATAAACCAAAAGTCTAAATTGTTGTTTTGTGTATGTCAAATTTGCAGAAAATGAACTAGTCCTGGGCAGCCCCCTTTGACTTCTTTCGGCGCCGGCTCGCGCTTTGAAAAGTACGAGTCTCCTCCACCCGAGTCCACGCCTGAGAAATACGACTGAGAAGGGAACGCGACTCCTTTTCACGAGCACGCTGTAGGAACACACCAAAAGCCATCAGGTAGAGAAACAGGCGGAAAGTAAATAAAGAAAATAACTTGGTTGGGTCAGCATTCACTCACCACCTCGGTCTCCCTAAGCCCAACAAGGTTACGATAATATTCGGCTTGACTCACTGCCGACTCATAATCCTGGCCAGTAAGGAAAAGGAGGTGTTAGTCACACGGGCCATCAGCATAATTCAAAGGGAAGGAGAACAAAGCAACAAGATAGAGATTACCCCAGGGATCAGCTCAGGAGGTGGGACCTGGATAGCTTCAGCAGAGATACATGCCTTCTCGGCCACGTCGGCACACACACGCGACAAGAAATCATCGTCCAAATGCTTGAAAGTCCCCTGGACCTCGACGGGCAAACTATCAGAAGCACCAACACCAGAAGGATCAGAGGGTCCAGCACCTGAGGCCACGCCAGAAGCACCAGCCCCGGAAGGATCGGAGGGTCCAGCACCTATAGCATCATAAGGAGCAGCCGCCTCATCCCCTTCATCTGAGTCGCCGCCCTGCTCAAACTGTAGAGAGAAACATTTTATCATTAAAGGTGGTAGGTCAATCAAAGTAATCACAAGGAGGCTGCTAAATAAAAAGAGAAAAGGGGCATTACCTGAGATCGCGGCCTGCCAAAAGCTAAAAAGTTAGCACCAGGCACGAAGCGGGCCAGCAGGAAATGATAGGGCAAGGAATCGTACCATGTCTTATACCCCTCGGGTAAAAGAAGGTCATCAATAGGAACCCCATGGTGAAGAAAGTGAGCAGTAAGCTCATCAATGGAGCCTTTCGGAGCCAACACATCGGCGGGAGGAGCTTGGGGCACGACAAAGAGAGGGCGATTCTGATGAACCACTCTCTCCCCTAAATAGTAGGCCCTAGTCCAGGACCTGTAGAGGAAGATGATGCAACGATCCAGCAAAAAGCGAGAAGGACCCACTGAAGCCAAGTTCCAGAAGGGAGATCCTATGTAGGGGTCGAGGATGACCTGCAAAAGAAGAGAAAACAGAGGTAGGATACACACATTTGGTCAGAACCATAGCACACAAGAGCTTTCAAATTTATAAAAAGGGAATTATTTTACCTGCTCTGGGATCAACAGGTTGAACTGAGAGCGCAGCCCTAACTCCAAATGCTTCATACCTACGTCTCGACGGTGACTCACGCGCCAGTTACTCATGAGGGGGAACGTAGCAACTTCAGACTGAAGCAGAGAGCAACCCGATTGGAAGTGAAGATACCCCCAGATCTGAGAAAGCAGGCAGATAAAGACAGGTATGCTATAAAAGAAAATTGGACAAGCTAAAAACAAAGGATAAAATACCTCAATTGCAGGCTAGAAACCCACAATGGAGCTAGACTCCCCAAGAACGGCTCGCTTTAGGCTGGACATGAGTTCCGCATAGCCAGCACCGCCTGATGGTCTCCCAGTTCACCATCAGGCTGAGCAGGGACAGTGAGACTCGCCCTCCGCTGGTGTTGGAGAGAAGAGTCTTGCCCAGGAGGAACAACAGAGAAATGCGGGCCAGCATATGTGCACGTGCGGGCTCAAGATAAATGGCCATGTCAGGCTGGCCCTGGTCCACTAACTCGTGAGGCTCAAACTGATCAACCAGCCAGGACAGCTTGACCTCAAAACCTTGAATATTCCCAGAGGTCGGGTAGGCCCCTATCAGTCGAATCACCTCCTCCTCACCCGGTGTACGGGTAGGTACCACGGGCACCCCTCCAATACGGACACCAGTGATCATAGACCAGTCTGCAGGTGTAAAGGCCATCTCTGCCACGGCCATGTGAAATGTCATGGTCTCAGGGCGAAAATGCTCTATCAGAGCCTTCAAATAGGTCGTATCGGCCCTCACGGCGGGGCACGAAATGAAATACCCGAAACCGGCATCGGTGAGCAGGTCCTTCGCCACTGAGGGAAGGTAAAGCACGAGACGCTGTAGGTCAAACCAACCGCCTCGGAACATAATGTGCAGCAAGGGCTGCAAACAGAAGGCATCAATCAGATAGGGGCAAGGTGGTATAATGAAGACATCAAAGGACAACAAAAGCGAAAAGGGGGGGGGCTCATCTTTTTACCTGACCGGCAATCCCAAAGTTGGACATGTGGGTGTGCTGGCAGTAGAGGAGGCCAGTATGGGCCGCCTCGCCTTGCATTTCATACCAAGGCTGGGAGGAGCGCTGAGACACGATGAACTGTTCCCCACGGGGACCGTAGGCCATCTCCGGCCCTTCTTGCTGATCATGCCCTTCGTCACCGGACATCCTGAAAATATGAGACGCATCGGCATATGAGAAGGGTGCTAACACAAAAAAAAAAGAGAAGAAAAAATATATATGTACTAATCCAAAAAAGAAAAAAACCATGTGTGTGTACTAATTCATCAAAAATCAAAAAAAATAATAATAAATATATACGAGTATGCTAACCCGTCAAAAAAAATGTGTGTGTACTAATCCAAAAAAAAAATGTGTGTGTGTGTGTACTAATCCAAAAAAATGTGTACTAACCCATTAACAAAAAAAATGTGTGCGTATTAATCAAAAAAAAATGTGTGTATAAAGGTACTAACCCATCAACAAGCAAAAAAATGTGTGTGTGTATACTAATCCACCAGACCAAAAAAAATATATATATATATATATATATATATATATATATATATATACGTATACTAATATATGTATGTGCTAATCCCAAAAAAAAAGGGGGGAGAGGCACCAATCCATCAAATAAAATATACTAATCCTTCAAAAACAAAAAAAAATAACAAAATAAATGAATGATGGATGGAAAATAGGCCTAAGAAATCAAACATTTCAAAAAAGAGGGGAAAACAACAAAAACAAAAAAGAGAGAAAAAGGAATATAGGCATCACAGAGCATTTCACCATAAAGAAAAAAAAGAGGCATCCAGCAACAATATCATCAAAAATTCAAAAGAAAAATAAAGGAAGGGTAATGATTACCTTCAATGAGAGAGAAAAACAAATATCGGCGGAGGATAAGCGTCTTTCGATCAACACCCGCAACCTCCGATAATAGAACTCAAGCCAAATCAAACGCAAAAACCCTAGGGGGTTGTCCCGAACTCAAGAAGGAAGGAGGGAGAAAGATAGAATTTGAAAAGGGGGGCCCCTTTTGTGCTCGGGCTCGGGCAGTTTTGTAACTGCCAGTTTTTAGACAGGCGTATATAATATATACGCCCGACCATTTTTGCCAGATTTTGGTCAGGCGTATATAATATATACGCCCGACCAGAAATTGTAGTTTTATTAACTACCCGGCCATTCTCGATTTTGAGGCCCGACGGACCCCCTTGTATGCTATAGACCCCGGTCCAGAACCCCCTTAGAGGCCCACGTATCATCGGGCAAGGGTGCACGGGTCCCCAAAATGGCCCTTCGAGTTCCCTTCAATTGGCCCAAAGGGACCGTGCTACAATAAACAGATCTAGACTTGTAGGCTCCCACCTAATGCGCCCACAAAATCAAAAAAAGAAGAAAGAAAATGTTGAAAGTGACACTAGTTCTCAAAAGAGCGTTGCAATGACCATTTACACCACTCCGAGAACCGTGTTAAATCAATTTGGAATGATCAGGGTCCACCCGAAAGTTCTCGAACCCCGTCTTACACAGGGACACCCCATACCTGATCCGGCAGGCAAATGAATTTCATTCATCACCGGTCACTCCTGGGAGCATACACTTAGCCCCAGATCTCCCCCAGCAGAGGTCGAGGCCTGATCCTGCAGGCAAACCAAGAACCCATCACCAGAATGCACACGCCCCTAAGGTATATCAACATGGCAAATTGATTCGCCTAAGGATACGTGCAGAAATAAAGGCAGTTTGAGCATGCCCAGAGTCTCAATCTGACGTGAAAAAAAGAAAAAAAGAGAGAAGAAAAAAAAAAAACAACAAAAATAAAAAAACAAAAAAAGAGGAAGGAGAAGAAATAACAACCTGTTACTGCTTAGTAAAAATCCCGAGTAGGTTTACCCCACCTTCCAAGCATTCGCTCTGGTCATCCCCCTTCGGATCTATGTTGACCAAGAGTGCCCCCGACTTCAAACCATTCGAAAAGCCTATTGTCAGTTGAAACTGACCCGTCAAAAATGAAAATACAACCAACCAAACTATGTGCAAACATACAGACCAAAGGGCTCATTCCCTTTTATTTCCTTTTACACAGGCTTAAAACTCAGATAGGCACGTGTCCTCTGAATGTACGCACTTGCGCCCTGGGTATCCGCAGGATGGTCGTTTTGTTCGTAAATTGTACCTTAGGGTCGAGGCTTCGCTTATGCTTATTTTATCGCTTTTATCGCCTCGATGGGTGTCCGCCTAGTAAGATGTGATTTCATTAGGGATGGAGGTTAGAATTGGCCATCTCTTTCAAGGGATGATTGGTCCTAGCCCGATCTTTTCAGCTTTGTCTCAAGTTAAGGCACTCCAGCTCATGTGAATCAGGAGCACCTCACCACTGGAACGTACACATCCCCAAGGCGTACCTATCCCCGGCAGAGCGCACGCACTCTTAAAGCGTATCAACTGACATTTGATCCACTTAAAGAATTGTGCCAAAATAAAGTTGCCAGAGGTCCTTGAGCTTTGCTTAGAGGCCTCGAAACAAAAAAATTCAGAAAAAGGAAACACAAAAAAATTCACTCAGAAAATGGGCATGCATTCCCAGGAAGTGTTACGACATCAATATTCGCTTCACTCGGGTAAAGAGTGCTAAAATAACCTTGAGGTTGATGGGTCCGCCCAAAAGACTTCGAGCCTTACCTAGGTAAGGGCACCCGTGCCCAATCCAATGGAGCTGTCAATACCCCATAGGATTGGACACATTGGTTAGACCTTCGCTTTGTGTGCTTCGCATCAATTCTGAAGCATAGATCGATCATCCCGTTTCATGGAGCTGTCTGGTTCAGATTAATACTCAACATCACAATTTCCCTTAGGAAGTGGACGGTATCTCGGCTAGCGGGCTTACACTTTTCGTGATCATCGCAGTTATGCCCAGTAATGTCGCAATGCGCTTGGGGACTGTTAGCTTTAAGGTATGGATGATATCCCGAAATGAGAGGGCTTACGTACACTCACCATCCCCATGAATGTTTGAGAATTGAGTTGAACCAGGCGGACCCATCAAACGTGCCTTGGACCTCTTCGGATGTCTCTTGTCTTTGGCATCTGATCATTAGTGATCGAATACCAAAGAGGGGCATCTGTAGACACCCA
The DNA here is from genome assembly GCA_021018995.1 of Chloranthus sessilifolius. NCBI lineage: Eukaryota > Viridiplantae > Streptophyta > Magnoliopsida > Chloranthales > Chloranthaceae > Chloranthus > Chloranthus sessilifolius. The sequence goes on along the minus strand of CM037592.1, from coordinate 53,428,317 downwards.
AATTCGGCCTAAGGCCCGATCAATCTGTACTTCGGGAGAGATGTACCCCTGTGCTTCCGATGGCACCCCTGAACCCATAGGAATCCACCCAGACCCTTAGAGATCACCCCTAAACCCTAGATTCCCTTCCCATACCTAACTTGAACCTTTCTGAGCAGTTGATGGGAGGAGAGCTATAGAATTTCACACAAACCATTACCAAGGATGAGCAATATACCATTGGAAAGAGGACTTCTCCAGCTTTCTAACGAGTCAAAAAATCACCCAATTTGGAGCTACGGTTCAAAAGTTATGGCCAATTTAAGTTTCACATAAAATCATAAAACTTTTACTCAAGTGTGTATATTACATACGCCCAGCCAATTTGGCCCCAGATTAGTCAGGCGTATATATTATATACGCCTACCTTTTTTGAGGGAAATTTGGTCGAGCGTATATAATATATACGCCCAGTATAGGTGGGACCCACCACGGGCATCATCTTCCCAAAACTCCCCTGATTTTTGTGGAAATCACTGTTCCTAAACTGGGCGTATATAATATATATGCCCAGCTTAGCTACAGTAACTGTCATCTGTGCTCGAATTTCCTTCATCTAGTTTGACCTTTTGACCATCCCCTTGGTTGAGGTGGGTGTCTTGAGGTTGGTTGCACCCCCTTTGAGCTTATTGGCAACCCTTAAGTCACCCATGGTCTCACCCCATCATCCGCCATTAAAATCAGTTTTCCAAAACCCTTGGACTTTAAAAACCTAGAAAACCTTAGATGGGGGATTACCTAATTGCTAAACCAATTAGCTCTTAAGTAATCCCTTACCCCATCCCTTCTCCATAAATAGAGAGGCCCCCCTCTTCCCAAAGGGTTGAAAATTTGGTTGAAAGATTAGAGAGCTTAAGAGAGAGAGCCCTAGTGAGAGAAAATGCCATTTATTTTCCAGAATTCCAACAAGCCTAGATCACCTATTTCACTCCATTTCAACCATTAGATCACTCCCTCTAGGTAAAGTCTAGCCTTTGGCCTCCCCCTACACTTCCTATTTTATTGAATCCTAGCATTATAACCCATTTTCACACCATTTAAGCCATCGGAAGCATGCCAAAGCGAAGGACTTCCACGATGCAACAAGGGCCCGTGAGCTCCGGCTCACCACACTCTTCCTCTACCTTCTTGGCGTCTCCTCCGTCCAAGGATTCAAGCCGTTACGCCGCCAAAATTTTGGTTTGGCTCAAAGCTTTATAGGACCGTATTGCCTTCGGGCAAGGGAAACTCCGCCCTTTTATTTTTATTTTGGCCATAGATAGAGACCGTTGTATGTGGGTTGATCGGGTGCCTAAACCCTTCCTGATCGATAACCGAAGCCCCTACCCTAGAGCCTTTGGCAAAGATCGGTAAATCAGAGTCATATTTAGCACTTCGGTGCTCAAAATATCGATTTGAAGGTTTCTCGGGTCACCAAAAGCTCCGGGTGGCGACTCTACATTTCATCCAAAGCGAGCGCATCACCGCGACGAGTTCAAGAGGATCCGTGGTCGCACACTATGTCTACCTCAATGCCTCTGTGGAAAACCATATGGCCAAGGACAATGCCTTGATTGACCATAAAATTACTCTTTTCTCAACTCAACACCAAGTTGGTTTCCTCACATCTTTGCAACACAAGGCTGAGATGGTGTAGACATTGGCTAAAACTGTCCTCAAAAATAGAGAAATCATTCATGAATATCTCTAAAAACTGATTAATCATGTCAGAAAATATAGCATACATGCACCTTTGAAAAGTTGCAGGGGCATTGCACAATCCAAATGGCATTTTTCTATAAACAAAGGTGCCAAATGGACATGTGAAAGTTAACTTTTCTTAATCTTGTAGATAAATAGGGATTTGGTTATACCCCGAGAAAGGCTTGCCTGCCAACTTATCCAAAATTTGGTCTATGAAGAGCAAAGAGAAGTGGTCTTTTCTGGTTCTCAAATTAAGCTTTCGATAGTCTATACACACCCTCTAACCTGTGGTTACCCTAGTTGGAACTAGCTCACCAGAATCAGTTGTTACCACAGTTATCCCAGATTTCTAAGGGACCACCTGAGTAGGTGCCACCCATTCAGAATCTGAAATAGGGTAGATGACTCCAGCATCTAACAATTTGACCACTTCTTGCATGTGGGGGTTCAATTTTCTCTGCATTTCTCTAGAGGGTTTGGAACCCTCTTCCAAGTGAATTTTATGCATACACACAGCAGAGTTAATGCCCCCAAGGTCAGCAATAGTCCATCCTATTGCTCTCTTATACTTCTTGAAAACACACAACAACTCTTCCTCTTGCTCATCAGTGAGAGAGGAAGAAATGATCACTGGCAACTTCTTGTTTGCCCCCAAAAAAAAATATTTCAAGGCCTTAGGTAGCTGTTTCAACTCCACATCTGGTGGACATATGAGAGAAGGCAACATAGGTGCCTTTGATGGTGGTGGAAGAGGCAACACAGCAAGTTTCCAAGGAGGATACCTTATTGTTGGCCCCACATCAGAAATTAAGACTTTCACCTCTTGAACCAAGTGTGTAGGGGCCTTCTCTTCCACAATCTCACTCCACACATTCTCAAAACATCACAAAAATCATCACCATACAGTAGCTTGGGCAAAATCTCTTCCAAAAGCTCATCCAAAACATCAATTAAAAGGTAGTCCTCACTATCCAAGTGAGGCTAGCTGGCAGCATTGTAAACATGTAATTTCACTTTCATGTTGTCAAATGATACCGACATTGCTCCTTATCTACACTGAATATAAGCATTGGCAGTGGCCAAGAAAGGCCAGCCCAAAATCATAGGAATAGAGGTGGTGCACTTGCTTGGCTCCATGTCAAGCACCAGAAAATATGCTGGGTAGAAAAACTTATCAACCCCAACTAATACATCCTCTATCATTCCCATAGGCCTCCTTTCAGATCTATCAGCTAGTTGTAGCACCACATGTGTGGGCTTCAATTCTCCCAAGCCTAACTTCTCATAAATTGAATATGGAAGTAGGTTTACACTAGCTCCCAGATCTAACAAGGCCTTCTCAATGGTAAGATCCCCAATGATACAGGGGATTGTGGAAACTCTAGGGTTTTGAAACTTGGTTGGGACTGCAACGGACAGCACTTGATTCCTTTTCTCAGCACAAGAGACTTTCTTAGATAAGTGTATCCTAGATTGTCTTTTGTGGGTGCACAATTCTTTCAAAAACTTTACATAGGCTGGAACTTGCTTTATAGCATCAAGTAAAGGCAAGTTAATCTTTACTTGTTTGAATGTTTCCATCATCTCCTCCACTTTAGCATTCCCCTTGTCAAAAGGAGAAGGTGCTTGAAGTGCATTGAGAAATAGCAAATGGGGGACTGATCTCACATTTGCTGCCTTAGCAAGCTCATCAGTTTTCTCTTTATTCTTGTTTTCAGTTTTCTGTTGGGGCACATCAACATCCCCCTTATTTTTTATATGCTGCTCCTACTGTATATCATCATGGGTTGCACTTTTCTCATCAGGCTCAACACCAACTTTGTTATCAACTAGCCTTCCACTCCTAAAGGTGGTGACAGATTTAGTTTCTTCGTATGAAGAAGACTCACCCACCATATACTACCCTTTTAGGTTGTTCATAGGCTGACTAGGCAGTCTTTCCTCCTCTCTCCTAGTCAAAGAATTAGATAGCTGACCAAGGTAGTCCTCTATCTTTTTAATACTTTGGCTATGGGAGTTAACAATTTATGACAAAGGGCCTGAATTGTGTAATGAAGCCAGAACTTGCTCTTCAAATGTGAGGGATCTATAGGGTGCTAGGGCTTGTGCACTTTGATACATAGGTTGTGTCATTGGCTGGGCCATAGGTTGCTGGTATTGGGGCCTTGGGAAATAATTCTTCTAGTATGGTTGGGCATTCCTAAAGGCATGGATTGCTATTGTGGCTGCTGCTGCTGGTTTTAGAAGGTATCTTGTCTCCACCTCAAATTGGGGTGGTTTCTCCAATGATAACCAGCAGTAGGTTGTTGTCTAAAGGACTGAGCAGCACTCACATGTTCCATCACAAGGTCTGGAAATTGGGCAGCAGAGGGACATTCCTCAAGGGAGTGAGTGGAGGACTGGCATATCACACATGCCTCCTCCACTTTGGCAGCCATTGGTGACTGCATTGCTCCCATGAGCTTATCAAAGTTTTGAGTCAAGTTATCCACCTTCCTTTCCAAATCATTGTATCCACTAACCTCATATATTTTTCCTCTTGTAGTATTCTCTCTCACCAATCTAACAGGGGTCTCAATGTCCCTTGACAAATTCTCCCTTTGCATGAAATTTTCACTAATGATATCAAACAACTCCCAAGCCTCATCAGCTGTCTTATGGAGGTAAGTACCACCACATGAGGCATCAACCATATCCCTACTCTTAGGATCAATTCCTTGATAGAAACTTTGAACAAGTTGTCATTCAGGAATTTGGTGATGGGGACATTGCTTCAAGAGTTCCTTAAATCTTTCCCATGCTTGGTGAAAGTCTTCAGTTGGGGCTTGAGCAAACCAAATGATGCTCTTCCTCAGCTGACTTATTTTGGACATGGGGAAATACTTAGCCAAATATTAACATTGAAGGTCATTCCAAGACTGCCTACTATTGGTTGGGAACATTAACAACTAAGTTCTTGCTCTATCCTTTAGTGAAAAAGGAAAGAGTCTCAACCTGGTTGCTTCCTCCCCCAAACCTGCAATGTTGAAAGTAGTGCACAGTCCTAGAAATTCATCAATGTGTTTGTATAGGTCTTCTTTACTTAGGCCATGATATGAGGGTGGCATCTCTATGATGGAAGATTTAATTTCATAGTTCCCTTGGACAGTAAGGAATTGAATGCAGAAGGGAGAATTGTACACCCCTGGTGCATTAAATTCTTTTAATGTCTTATGTTGTTCACCCATTGCAGAACTATCACAATCAACCATAGGTGTGTGTATGGATTGCTTAGGTCTAAGAAGTCTTTCAACTTTAAGATCTAAAGGAGCAATCTCAGGATTAAGAGATCTCCTACAGAGCATACACATAGCAGAAATATAAGTACAACACAGAAAATATAGCACAGATTTCAGCAAAACAAATTCAAAAACACACACCTAATGCTAGAGATCTACAAAGTTACAGATCTAGAAATGTAGAGGAGTTAGGAAATGTAAACTTTAACACAGCTTGCTCCTCCAATGAGCACAAAGCTCCTCTCAGAACCACGGATCCAAATCTGTAATCACAAAATTAAACTACAAAAAACTACAGCAACAATTAGTCAAACACAAAGCAGGCAATTAAAAATCTAAATCTTAAAATGAGAAAAACTTAGATCTACCACTTTTAAAAACACAAATTCCACGACAGCGACCCCAAAAATTTATTGTCTTACTTACCTTACAACTATTAAAGGGTTAAAACATCAAAATAAGAGGACAAAGTACAGAGGTATGGGCTCAAGGTAAGCAAGCAGTCCTGCAAGAACTAGGGCTGTTGCAGCAAGTTTTAATAGGTAAGTCAGGGTAGGTCCACAGGGAAATGTGTTTTGAAATGAGGTAAATCGCAAGATCTATGACAAATCTGGCACTTTATCCTAATTCAGACTAAATCAAAACAGGAAAGAGGAGAGGTTCCTAAGATTTGTCACTTTACTAAGAACTACAAAAATCAAAAGCAGAATGATTCAGAATAGATTGAACTCACATTCAAGGGAATGAAGAAAAAGATTAAAATCCAAAAGGTGGAGAGCAGCAGCTAGTGATTTTGGTCTTTACTGAAAATCAATTGGATCAAAGGCAATGCATAGGACAGTCTTGCTACAATCCTTGATCTAGCTACAAGCTCAGATGCAAGGTATAAGAATCTAATATCAACTAAAGAATTGAAGCAATCCTAAGGCTATGATTTGTCCACTTGAATGGTCACAGATCATCCCAGAGATTGTCCCAATTCAAGGATCTTGATTGGAACAAACAAGCTATTGCAGATGCTGTGGGTGTTAGGCTATAAGCTCAAGCATCCACAAGGATATCTAATCTAGGGAAATCATATACAAAAGAGTGAAATTTATATCAGAATCAACTTTAAAAACCACAATTACACTGTAATAACACAACTCACATTCCTATTGTGCTCAGATCTGCAATCTGTGCAACATACAATCCCTTACAAAGCCTCTGAAACTCTCAATTTACAACTCTCAACCTCACCCTAGCTACTGAAGAGGTTTAGCCAACCACGATTGGCTAAGGAGAGAATGGGAGAAGAAGGAAGAGAGGGAATTTCTTGAGGGAAATGGAATTTTGAATTGGCTCTGGTTCTCTCAATTTTTAGATAATTTTTTTAGTGCAATTTCTCCTCTATTTATCCTCTTCCCTCATATCTGTTTCAGCCAATCAGAGCTCTGGAGAATAATTCAGTTATTCTCAGCTACTGATGTGGCTGATTTCTCTTCTATAAGCTCTTTCCCAATTGGTCCGAAACTGGCAAGTACATGTGATGCAATTGGAGGGTTCCCATTTGTGTGTATTTATGTTCCAAAAATACCCACATGGGTTATTGACGTGCCTTGAAATGTGTGCACAAAGTAATGGAGTTGGCAGTTGCTTTGAATGGAATTGAGAAGTTCGAAATTCGATTTTCGAGAGGTTCAGGGAACCTCCCGACAGGTTCTGAGTCTGCTTGGCATTCATTTAGACAGGATTGGAATAGCTCTCGATAGGTTCCTTTACTTCTCAATAAGTTAAGTTGCACTAGTCGACAAGATTGGAGCCAATTTTCATCTTCTGTCCAGTTCTTCATTCATTCTCTCGACAAGTTATAAACAACCTGTCGACTTGTTATACAGTCTTCTGTTGAGTGCTCGACAGGTTGCTTCAATCCTTGCGAGAATGAGCGTAGCTTCAGGTAAGTCATCGACAGGTTGCCTTGCACTGCTCAACAGGTTCATTTGAACCTCTCGACATGTAGCTCGGACCTCTCGACTTCCCCTGCACCTCCAGGTATCCTCACAACAGGATCTTCTATTGTGCCTCCAACCTCTCGATAGCTGAAACTAACCTCTCGACAGCTTGACTTTTGTCTCTAGAATCTCTCGACAGGTACTGGGAACTTCTCAACAGTTTGGTATTTGAGCAACCCAACCTCTCGACAACTTGGAGTGTCCTCTCGAGATGTTCTGCCTTGAGTTTCCACAGTTGGCACACATCTTTGGTGTGATGTCTTTCATCTATCATCACACGTTAACCTCTTGGAAGGTTCAATCTTCATTCCTTGCAACACCACTAGGTCCCAAGCATACCCAGTTGGGCCCATGACATTCCCATGAACTTCTAAAGCTCTGTGGATTCTTTGATTGGCTGGCCTTTGGGCTGTTTGAGCACATGTTGAGCAGCAGATTGCTTCTATGGCCATTTTAGGTAGATGTCAGCACTAATATGCAATTTATTGCTTATCTACAAAATACACTCAAAACACATTATTAGTCAACTCAAAGGTCCATCAAAGGTCAGGTTAAGAGGTGAAAAATGGTATTTTTCACTGCTTAACATAATCTTATAATCATTTTAAAATCCGATCCATTGGTGATGATCTCCTCATCGCCACCAAGGCTCAAGCCTAATTCGGGTCAAACCTCAAGTCAGGGTCCATCAAGAAGCAATCCAAGTTGGTTACAAGGTACAAGATGTGGTGTGTGTTTTTACTAAATTTCTAACACACCCATTCAAATAAATGGGTTTGCCACTAGGAATGGTCAATTTTCCATCAATCAAAGGTGGGTGCCTCAAACTTTGGTGGACCTGCCCTCAGGCAGTCACCTGGCATAGTAAGGTCTCATAAGATCTCAATCAATAATTTGACCAACACAAATATCGAGGGACAGGTGTTACAGTTGGTGACTAGATAAACTCGGATTGAGAATCTTGCGAGATTTCTCTTGATTATACACTATGGACACAACGTATAATCGAGATTTTGGATAAGCCACAACTCGTTGAGCTGGCTTATGCCTTATCGGGTCTATATCTGGGCTCGTAGCCAAATGGACTAATTAGACGTATGTAGTTATGTGTATAATCAATTATACGCTGGATTTTCAGTGTATAATTGGGAATCAGGTCGGGTTCAATTATACGCTGGAAGACCAGTGTATAATCAATTATACACCTGGAAATAGGCATATAATTCCCAGAAATATATTTTTCGGGGATTTTTATAAAAGATTGACTTTTCCAAAAATTGATGGCAGGGTCAATGGTTGACCGAACATTTTGTATACTCCAAGAGGTCGAAAACAGGGTGTCTACACCTACGACCTTAAGGTTGGGTTGGGCTTGAACCTACGAGTTTGAGGTTGCAATATTGTCAATCTTCCCTTATGTTGTAGGTTCAAGCCCATGTAGTAAGCATTTTCACAATTTTGATATGTTGCAGTGCTAAACTATTGGTTAGACATGACAACCCATACATAATGCTCATAAAATGGATAACTTTAAATTACATGGATCAGATGATTCACATCATATGCATTCAATTGAAAAGATAATCATTTTTTTTCAAATGAACCCCTAAAACAAAATTTTCAAATATAGATTCTACCTCTTCAGTTCAAAAGTAGGGTTGTGGCCTACAGCCCGATCTGAAAATTTTGAATTTTTTTAGTGCCTAGTTGAAAGCAGACTAGTCAAGAACGGACCGGGATAGGGCCCGATTATATGTGTGTGTGTGTGTCTATATATATATATATATATATATATAATTTTAAGTTTAATAAAATGGTTACTAAAATACCCTTAGATTTATTTTTTTTAACACATGAATATGAGGGTATTTTAGTAAAATACCCTCACAACTATATAAAATATTTTTTTATAAAACCCTAATCCTAAAAGGTAAATTTTTTCTCTATTTTTCTCTCTACCTCTCTTTGTGAACGTCTCTCTCATTATTGTGCTATGAGCCTACAACCCACAAGCAATCGTCGGTGTGATGACCCAAAATATCACAATCATTGATTGAAAGATCTTAGGCCATCTCATGCGTTATTTATACATGAGTGTCATACCCTATCACACGATTACCAAGGTATTCAATACTAATTACAAATTACATAACATGAAAAATAAATTAATGATCTAAAAAATCTATACGTAGGCCCAAATATCAACTAACATTAAATCATATTTAATCCATACATTCACTAATAAAATCCATAAGTAACTAAAGAGGAAATATTCATATTCACAAAATCAAGATTCAATAATAAAATTAAATAGAAGTCCATTAACTAAATTCTAAGTGACATTGAATGTTCAAAACAAAAAATTCTAATGTCTTCAACTTATTTTTCAAAGCCACCATCCGCTCAATCATTCATCTAATCACCGTTATTGGTATCATTATAACCCCAAGCTCCACCATTAGTATCACATGCCTCATCTGGCCACCCAAAGAGAAGGGTGTTAGAATAATCTCGTATGAACTAGAAATATAATCCTGCTCAACATCGTATACATCCACCAATACACATGTATGTACGAAGAGTGCATGTGTGTGCAACATGAAAAAAATGTGCATATAAATCATGAGAAAGGTGTAAAATGTCACGCCCCTTTCATCCCTCCAGTGCCTCACAGAATCCGTGATAAATGACGTCATTCCATATCCGTATTCATGTTCATGTTCATATATTTCTATTTCAACTTCTTACATCATTTTTCCTAAAACCCGTGAATTTTCACATTTTTTTAAAAAATAAGTATCGCTATCGTAGGAAATGGTTAAAGCAGCGGAAATGATTTATTTTTCATTTATCAAAGTAGCTTTGCGAAAACTTTAGTTAAATACTATCGATTTAACCTCCCATTTTCGTTTACATGATCGGGCATGCTCGGGCATGCTCGGGTTTATAATTTGATCATAATAAATTCAAACGAGTATGGAAATATAAATAAGACTATTTCAAGAGATTTTTCCCAAAAGTAAAACTATAAAAAAGTCGATGTCCATACAAGCCCAATTACAAAGATATAACAATTGTTTTCAAAAGTAATGGACTTAAAACAAAAGGCAAAGCAAAGGAAAGATCCTTTCAAAACCCAGTGCGGGTGTTGGTAGCTTTATAGATAAAATGAGCTTAACTTTCAGTTCGTTGATCACTCCTGAATCCTTCCTTATCCAGCTCCTCCAACTCTGGCTGGGTGGCTGCTGACTGGCCTCTGAAATTTTTGGGTCATGAAACGACCCGTAAGCGAAGAAGCTCAATAAAGTCTTAGTTAGAGTTGTAATAAGGTTTTAGTATAGGTACTATAAGAATATTTTATAGGTGCAAGTGCAAGTGGGGTTTCCAACATTTGTGATAGCATAACCAAGCATTAAGTAGAAATTTTAGGTACAAATGACATAAGCAAATTCCATTTAACATGAAAGTAAACCTTCACAAAAACAATAGCAGTTCATGGTGTGAAATTCATAACTAAGCAAGAAATAAGGAGATTACAACTATTGCATGGAATATTATTCTACAGATTACTTGCAACAATATTAGCTAGGAAAAGACATACAATTATGATATTAACAACCGCAAAGTTACAAGTTTCATTACAATTCTTCCAAGATTGTCAAGTATAATTTAGATTATTTTAGGTATTGTGTGCTTATTATTAAGTTTATTATTTATGCATTAATTATTAGTATCTTTTAATTAATTCCGTTTTGATACCAAACACCAACCATGGTCTCATATTTTGTACTGTATGCCAATGTTTTCGCGAACAAAGGCCGACACTCTCCGCCGTTTAGTCAATCAAGACAAGGATCAATGACCTTGTTGGTCTAACTAGACCCAATCCTCAACTGACATTTCAATAACCCTTTCATATACGAGGTGCTCATACGAGCGTATTCGTGAGAACAGCGATCAGCTATGTGAGGTTCTATACTGTATCCTGTATGCTATCATCTTTCCACTTTCAAATTTTCAGTATTGATTGCATTATTCAATCCTTCTGTATTCAAAGTTCTGTATTCTATACATGTTTTCAAATTCTATCTTTCATGTTCTGTATTCAAATTCTGCATTCTGTACATGTTTTCAATTTCTATCTTTCATTTTCTGTATTCAAAATTATGTATTTTGTACCCCAATTTCTGAGGTTCTATATTCTGTGCCTCAATTTCTGAGGTTCTATATTATATACATGTTTCAAGTTTTTGTCTTTCATATACTGTGTTTAAAATTCAGTATTCCTTACATTTCTATCTTTCATATTTTGTATTCAAAATTTTGTATTCTATACATTTCTGCCTTTTGTGAAGTTCAAATTCAAGTACATGTGCAAGTAAAAATTCAAACTCATATTCAAGCATGTCACTATCTGTATCCTATATTTAGTAGTCTATACATATTCAAGAATCTATCTTTCATATACTGTATTCTATATATATTCAAACTTGTATTCAAATTCGGTGTTCTATACATGTTCAATATTCTACTTTTCATGTTCAATCATATCATGATTCTTTATCTATCAAGCATTTGATTCAAGTTATGCATTTAAAAAAATTCTTATCTCTATCCTATATTCAATATTCTATAAGTTCAAACTCATGCTTACTCATGTCAATATTCTCTATCTATCAAGCATTTGATTCAAAATATTCATTCAAATATCAGTATTTGTATCCTATATTCAGTATTCTCATTCACATTCAATCACGTCCAATCCTATTCAAGCAAATGTTAGATCCGAGTTTCAAATCATATGACTCGATCCTAAGGGAGGATCTCGTCAGTTTACACTTATATCAAGTGTTACCTCGGTTTAAAGTCCAATGGGGACTCATGTTTATCATCGTCAATAAAATAAAACTCAGTTGTCTTTAACGATGTTTTAGGCATCAAGGTGCCTGTTTATAAGAATCCTATTTATTCAAGTTAAGTCAACAAACTAACTGTTCAAGATGGGTCAATTATCTTATTTATCCTATGATTTAGGGTATGGTCCTTGGGTCTATTCTCTTCTTAACAAAGACTTACTTGGGGCTTGGGTCCAATAAGCTATGGGTTCAATGACTTAATGGTCCAGTGAGTCCATTGGGTTATGGTTGCGATGGGTTCAATGAATTATAGGTCCAATGAGTTATTTCCTATGTGATTCGGGCTTTTACTAGATCTAAAACTAGGTATACGGGACTTTCCAAGGTCTGGGTCATTTGGATTTATCCATTAAGGGCCTTTATAAAAATGTTTTGGGTTGGGCTCATATCTTAGAAAACCAATTAATATTTACTAAGCCATGGGCAGGGTCTTTTAACAAGCTCTTATTTATTTCACCAAACCTATGTACTAAGAATTTGGCATTTGGGCCTTATTGGGTCGTCAAAGGATTAGACCGGGTCTTTGATTTGGTTGACCAATTTTACATGGGTCTTATCACGGGTTAACTCATGTGATCAGGCATTTTCCAAAAAGCCACATGTCTAAGGTCTAAGTGTTAGGACTTGTTCTTTCAAACTTCATATTTTTTACACGTTTGGCGGACAATCGGTAGTAAATTGCCCGCCATTTTAGTCTCTGATCAAATTTTCAAGCGCTTCCAAAACCGAGTGAAAGAGCATCGATAATCACATCTTTCCAAGTGGTGGCACTCAAAAATATGATCAGGATTGATCATGACTGACATATCACTGAGATCTATTTTATTTTATCAAAATTTTGGGCCAGATTTATTAGGCCTTAGTGTCGGGTTTCTAACTCTTAGTGTCGACAGTGGAATCGAGCACTCAACGGATTTTTGGAATGATCCGCAAGCTACCTAACTTTTTATTTTACATTTTAAGGGTCAAAGGTCAAGAGATCAGGATGTAATCAAGTTCATCCAATCAAAGGTCAGGTCTGTTTTCTGGCTGCGTGCTATATTCTGTAATTCTACGCTACAATTTTGCCAATTTTCTCGTCGACAATTCTGATCAAATCATAGCGTGAAAATTTACCCAAGCATTAGGGACAGGTCGGCGTCTATTCTCAATTTATTCCAAATTTTTCTGAAAAGATTTCAGGCACGGAAATCACAACTTTTCATAGCTCTATTTTCAGGTGCAACATGGCAGCTTTGTTGCCTTGTGCCCCAGGTACCATAACTTTCAAACCATACGGGTTTCAGGTATGAAATTTTAATTGGGTACGGGGAACCCATTTAAGTATTTATTAGAATTTTTCAAAAAAAATTTGGATTTTATTCCCATTTAATACGTCCATTGTTCTGAGAACAGATTGTTGTGAGCTGCCAGGTCCATAGACTTGGGCTTTCGATGGGGTCCTCTTAGTTGTCCATCCAATCCTACACTTTTTCAAGTCTTGGTCCGAGGCATTCCTAAGTTAGTCCCAAGTTCATCGGTGAGATGCCCCGATTTCCCTGGCACATTTTTTTTCCCACGGAACTTCAGGAAAGTCGGTTCGTCAATACTCATACATCCACGTAATGCGGAAATCAAAGCAAAATAATATATAGGACAGAACTAAAAATTTTCTACGAGACATTTGAACTAAACAAAATAAAGCACCAGTGATGGCCGACCATCTCCTAAATAGTGGCGTACAATGTGTCTACATAAGAGATGTACCAAGCCTATATCCAAAAATTTAAAAGCTACTATACCAAATCCAATCAGTAACGATTATCGTGCTTCTTCCTCTGGCACGTAAATCTGATTCTTCTCAAGTCCAGAGTCCTGATCAAGAGCTACACCTGTGACGTATATTCAAGGGTTGAGCTAACAGACTAAGCTCAGTAGGAGAAATTCAAATACAAATTCATATTTTTCTCTAATGAATCATAAATTAAGTGATAGAGTTCAAAAGTAGATTCCAAATTGAATTACAAAGCAGGGGTTGGACTTCATGGTAAAAAAGACTTTCAAATCATTTTTAGTATGTTCACATCAAAACGGAAGCCTTTTCATGTTTAAAACTGAATTGCAAAGCAGAATTCGACAACCATTTCTCATAAACGAAACTGAGACATTTTCATTTTCATATCAAAGCTGCAAGCATTTTCAAATCAAAATAGAAACCAATTTCAAGGGCCATTTTCTTGTTAAAATCAAATTTCAGATCACGTTGTAAATAAATGAATTTTTTTCCAAAACTTCACGGGTTCTAATTTCTCATTCACCTTACCATAGGCAAAAACACAAGCAAAAACAAAATTGAATGTCCAAAGTCTCAGAGTCCAGAAGTCATGTCCATGGGTTCATAGTTCAAGGTTTCAAAGTTTTAGGGTGCAGAGTGTCTTAGGGTTCAGAGTTTCAGAATTTTGAGTTTTGTAGCGTCAATTTACAGAGTTTCGGATTTCAGATTTTCAAATTTTCATATTCAAATTACAGATATCCTATTGTACCAGTCTCAAATTCAAATTACAGATCTACTACTATACCAGTCTCAGATTCAAATTACAGATATACTGTTGTACCAGTCTCAGATTCAAATTACATATATACTATTGTACCAGTCCCATTGAATAACTGCCACACTAGCTCAAATTACGGATTAACCGTCACACCAGTTCAAATTACGGGTTAACCACCGCACCGATTCAAATTATGGATTAACCGCCTCATCGGTTCAAATTACGGATTCAATGGATTCAAAATTCATACTTAGAAGTTCTTAATCTGTGTCAAATTCAGTACTCAATTCAGAGTTCTTATACAGAGTCCAGATTCATATGCATTTACGGATTCACATACAAAGTTTGAATTTTACATGTCACATTCATATTTGTATCGGGTTTAGTGCGGACACATATTCGTGTCAAGTTCATGGTTCATAGCGAATTCATGTACAAAGTGTTGTTCTAAATAAACAGATTCTAATTTGGGTATCTTATTTCAGAGTTCATTTTCGGAGATTCGGATTCAATTGCAAAAATATATCTTTTTTCAAAGTTCAAAAGTTTCGAAAGTATTTTCATGTCATATTCAAAGTACAGAGGCAAAAAGTTCAATATTCAATGTCGGAGTCAAAGTTTTAATTTTTCATATTCAAAATGCAAATCAAATAGTGTTCGGTATGTCCAAGAGTTCAGAAACTAGTCCAGCACTTTGACATTTTCATATTCAAAGATGATTAATATATGAATTTAAAAATCATTTCAAAATCAAGAGAATAGCATATGAGTCAAAGTTTTAAAAAAAAAACATCAAAAGCATCTATGATATCAAAGTCAAGAATGCAAATGGGTAGTGAGTTTTCCCTACCTCCGATTTACGGGCAAACACACATGTCACAATTCAACCAAGTTCAATCATGGTTTTCTCGTGTTTCTCCTAATTCATAAAGGTTCATAATACATGTATTAGACAATGGTAATTAATGCCCTCAAGCCCGTACAGTCTCACAAGGAAGAAAGCTAGACAAAGCCGAAATAGGGAAGCTAGCTCGAGCTGGGTTCAGGACAACTCGAGCTTGCTCCAGTGGCACACACAACCCAGCTCGAGCTGGTTTTACCTGAGCTGATTTGGCCTATGAACACAGCTCGAGCAAGTTGCCTCTGATGGGACCTAGCTCAAACTAGGTCAGATTGAGCTCGAGCTAGTTCTCAGATATAGCCTTTTTAAGGCTTATGCAATTCCAGCTCGATCTAACTTCTAAGGTAGCTCTGACTTGTCTGTTATTGTGTATTATAATTATATTAAATTCAAATCTTAACCTATTACCAACACACAATAGAAATTATAGTACTAACATAGGATCGTTCCCACGAGGAAGTTCATTATCTTATTAATTCCTAGTTCTATCTTCTATCTAAATCCCTACTTAAAAACTTCTATTTATCTTTAAGATTTCCTAATCTACTGGAGAAATAAGAATAAAAGAATGGTTTTCTAAACTAAAGTGCATAAAAATAAATCCTAATCCTCCTTCTTCAGATTACGGTCATCAATCTTAATCTTTAGCTTTCGGATATTTATGAAAATAAATAGTACCGTTACACCATATTTCTAGTCTCCTAGAATTATTCATCAATCAAGTCTAAGATCCTATCAATGCAGATTTAATCTAATCAACAATCAACCAAAAATTTGAGCGTTAATCAAACTCTAGCAAACTGAAGATGAAAAAGTAAAAACCGTTACACTAATCTGCAAATCCTAACCTGAGTCGTTAATTTAAATTAAAAGTTGGAGATATTTATAAAGCAAATAAAATCTAAACTAGAAAGCAAAGTAAAATATATCCTTCACCCCTCAGACGCAGTCGTCAATTGCTCCTGAGAAATTACAGATATCTACTCTAATCTTCAGCACTTAATTACAGTCGTCAATTGCTCTTGAGAAATCTCTTATATCTAATCTATTCTAACTAGTATACACTACTTTGATCGAAAGAAAATCTAACCTCTGGCATCAATTGATGCTGAAATTCTTCGATACTTATTCCTATGCTAAGCCCTCTTATTTATAGATCATAAGGGGTCAGTTTACAAAGATCTAGTTCTAATAAAAGAAACTACTAAAAATAAAAGTATCCTAATATAACTCTAATTCCTAATTTTATCTTTCCTTGCTTTCTTTAGTATATGCACTTCTAAAGTGTTCTTTATTTAGCAGCAGCAGAGTCCTTCAGATTTAGATCTTTATCAATCTTCTCAGATCCGTGGTTCATCTATAATGTCCTAAAAATTTTCAACTTTTGAATAGTATGTCTCGGTGTTCAACGTTTGAATAGTATGTCTCGGTGTGCATGCCCGATAGGTCACATACCTGTCCTTGTGAAAACAAATGAGTAAGTCATGATAGGCTTTGTGTTAAGTAAAAATAAGGTTGAGTAAGGTTATGTGTGGACCTTTAAGTGTGTTTTGATACACCTAGATGTGGTATATGTGCTTAACACCTAAGCCTTGTATAGATAAAGATGGGTAAGTAGCTAAGAGAATTTATTTCTCTTCTTTAGCTTGTTGAGAGGAGTAAATGAGAAGACAAAGAGAAGGGAATAAAATTGAATTCAAGAGTGTGTGAAGAATCGCAAGGTGGGTGTGATTCAAAGACCTTGAATCGTATGGAACACAGCTTCGAGCTACGATGCCGATTCGTGAAGCTTAGGATCGAGGAATCGACCAATTTAAGAGGTAAAATCTTATGTAATTCTTCTGAGCAATCATGTGTAAGGTTAGTTGAGCATATAAGTGGAAGAATAGTAGAAGAAAGGTGAAAATTTTGAAGGAAAATGGGTTTGAGAAGTCCAAACTCGAACTGGGGAAAAAAAGACAAAATCAACCAGTCGGATTCTTAAATCGACTAGTCGATTTTGACCTAGTAATGTGGCTGGCGCGATTCCAACTGGTCAAATTAAATTCAACCAGTCGATTTTGAAAACTGACCAGTCGAAAGAGAATCGACTGGTTGATTCCCATAAAACAGAGAGTTTGTGAGTTATAGTTTTGAGGAGCCCGATCAGTCAAGGGAAATCGATTAGTCAATTTTAAAGTTCGATCAGTCGAAAATGAAAGTCGACTGGTCGATTTTGGATAGTTTTGGGGTTTTGCTTTGTTTCACTGGTAGACTTTGGGGAGACCTTGTATCTTCCTGTTTTTCATCATTTGTGAGGTTAGGCATGAGCTTGAGCCTCGAACCTAGATGAGCTAACTTGAGCCAAGAAGATAAGTGTGACTTCGTGTGAGGTAGGGAAAATTCTTGAAACATGAATGTCTGTTTTCAACTAGCACATGTGATGTGATGTGATGATAAGATGTGAGTGTCTTTTGATTTGTCCTCATATTAACATGATTGTTGTTCATAAGTTTTGACACGTGAACTTCGTGAATATGTGTACTAAGAAATAAGAAGCATGTGTGTGTGTGTGACATAAGAAGTGTGTGCGTGGTATAAAAAAGAAAGTAACTATGTGAATGTGACACCAAGAGGATGTGTATAAGCTGTGTGTAAATTCTTTGAAAATTTCAAACTATTATAATTATCACAAACTCACGGTGAATAACTATAGTTTAAATGTGCACTTTGATTTAAGGTTATGTGGATACCCAACCGACACGGTGGGATATCCGTGACCGACACGACGGGATATTCGTGATCAGTACGACGGGATATCCGTACAAATTGTGCTCCAATATGGCAGGATATCCGTTCTTTGGTTTCCAAGCTGTGGAAACAATTCTTCGACATAAGCCTCCTGATCAGACGGAGCTTGGGCATTTTGTGTAAAAAGAGTTCATGTGAACGACGATGGAGGGTATTCCCATTGGGGCTCGATGTTATATTGCTTGAGGGACTATTTAAGTGATTGATTAAAGTTTTATTTTGAAGTAAGGTGAACATGTGAAACAAACATTTGAATTTCATTAAGCGTGGATTTGAACATGGATCAATTATTCGCTTTGCCATTTATATACTTTCCACTTGAATTTAATTCTAGAAACATGTTTCAAATTATGTCATTTAAGATATGTGAAATGTGAAAGATATTCATGCTATATTATTCCCTATTGAGCAAGGATGTAGCTCACCCTTCGACTATACGTCACAGGTTTAGAGGTTGCTCCTGGTACTGAGGATCTTGACTTAGAAGATTCTGAGTATGTTCCCGAGGAGGAAATGAGCCCTCTCCGGAGGAGTTCTTCTAGTGGATTTCTTGCTGCGTAGCTTTGTTTTGAGAGCTAGAATTGTAAGGCTTGGTACGTCCGGCCATTTTATATTAGAAATGATGTATTTATGAGATAGTGTAATTCTTTTGACGAACCATCATAGGGTGACTTTTGGGTTGTCACGGATGGTTCGGTTCGATTCTTTTGCTTATGCGATTGGCATGAGATTAGAACCGTCTTTTGATATATTTTGAGTTCATTATTTCATAGAATTGGATATTTCTTTCTTATGATGACTATATCTATTTTATTACATTATGCTTTGTTTCGCTTTGCGTGTGGATGTACCAAGTGTTCCGCGAGATATAAGGGGTTCAGCCTCTAGGGTCAGACTGACGATGCGAGTTTCGGAGTGCCAAAATCTAGGCAGTCACAGTTGGTATCAAAGCTTTTCTTTTAGAAATTTCTGACAAGTCTTGAATTTTGTCAGAGTATAGGGACCTTCTGCTAATGAAACATTTGTTTCATATTGCAGAGCGTCATGTCTACTAGGGGAAGGGGTCAACCAAGGGGTGGCCATGGTAAGAATTTGCAGAATAGAGACGAGTACGTCTCGGCTTCAAATAGAGTACCATTGGGATATAGAGAGGCTTCGGAAGGCAGTGATCAAGGAAACATAAATCAAGAGGGGAATCAAGAGAGGGATCAAGAAAGGGTTTGAGAAAGAAATGAAGAAAGAGAAGAACGGCAGAGAATGATGCACACTATGGAAACCGTGGCAAATGCCATGGCTCAACAGGTGGCATCATTGGCAGCTCATAGTGCAAATGATCATCAGCAGACACCACCTACGCCTCCAGTTACTACTACTCCACTACCACCAGTACACTCGGCATTTACGAAATTTCGGAGGATGCATCCTCCAAGCTTTTCAGGGCAAGCAGAGCCAATAAAAGCAGAGAACTAGCTTAGTGAAATGGAAAAGATATTCAGTGTGCTTACGTGCACTAAAGATGAGAGTTTTTGGTGGACAGCTTTTATGTTAGACAGAGAGGCAGGTCCGTGGTGGAAGTCCGTGTCCAGGACTAGAGCACAAGAGACTCCATGTGTGTTATGGACCTGGGATGAATTCGTGGAAGAGTTTAATAAACAGTATTTCCCTGAGGTAGCGCGAAATCAAATGGAGGTGAAATTCCTTCAACTAGAAAAAGAGAAGATGCATGTGAGAGAGTATGGAGTGGAGTTCATGAGACTCACACATTTTTCTTCTGAGTATGTGGTCTCAGATCTGATGAAGGCCAAGAAACTCCAACGCAGCTTAAGGCCAGATATCAGGGGTAGAGTCTCAGCTTTCGAATTGAAGACGTACGAAGAAGTCATGAGCAAGGCCCTTGTGATCGAGGAAGATATCGTAGACATGTATCGGAGAAGAGACCAACAAGGAAAGGGAAGAATAGATTAGAGTAAGGTGGGCAACTACGAATCGATGAATAAAAAGTCGCGCTTCGTAGCATCTGTGCAGAGGCAGTTTACGCAAACACCTTATACTAGACCACCTCAGATTAATTACATTAGACCACCTATGCCTACTTCCCTAAGACCGATCCGCTATGAGTACCCTGCGACCACTACAGGCATGTCAGTTACTCAGGGTGTCTCTAAAGCAGCATCGTCTACTCCAGCTGAGACTTGTGCTAGGTGTGGAAAGTCTCATAAGACTTTCGATTGTAGGCGGGGTACTGGCAGATGCTTCAAATGCGAAAAGATGGGGCACCTAATTAGAGATTGCCCAGAGATGCGGAAGGAAAGGACGACATCAACTCCTATGCCTTAGCTGATGCAAACAAAGAAGCTAATAATGCAAGGGCGAGCATATGCCGTAACCGCCCAAGATGCCCAAAATAGTAATGACTTCATTCAAGGTGAAAATTTCTTTTAATTTGATTCATTGTTGATTGAATTTTTATAGAGAAAGTGTATCCATAGTAGGAAGTAGTCTTAAATTAAATTTCCTTAAATACATCACTTTTGATATATAAGTCAATTTCTTAAATATGTGTACGATATAGGTACCTTGCAAATATACGGTAAAGGAAGTGACTTTAGTGATGAAGCGAGAGTGTTGATAGACCCAGGGTCTACCCACTTGTTTATCACACCATGGTTTGCAAGGAGTATGGGGATTGTTCCGGAAGAATTGGACTTTATTTTGGCAGTGTCAGTCCCGACGGGAAATTCAGTTAATACTGAGATGATTTGTCGCTCAGTTATTGTCACCGTCAAAGATTATGATGTTCATGAATTAGCGGTGGATTTAATTTTGTTAAACATGCAAAGATTCGACGCAATCCTCGGCATGGATTGGTTGTCCAAACATCGAGCAAGCATTGATTGTCGGAACAAGGTGGTTATCTTTAGACCAAATACGAGGAGATCATTCAAAGTCCTTGGAATGAGATCGACCTTTGTACCGCTGATCTCCGCAGTCAGAGGTGAATGTTTGATAAAGAAAGGGTGCAGTGGGTACCTAGCATTTTTGAAAGAGGATAAGGAAACGAAGAATGTCATTGCCAAAATTCTGATAGCATGCGAATTTGAGGACATGTTTCCAGAAGAATTGCCAAGGTTGCCACCGGATAGGGAAGTGGAGTTTTCTATTGACTTAACACAGGTATGGAGCCATATCTAAAGCACCATATCGAATGGCTCGAACCAAGTTGAAGGAGTTGAAAGATCAATTGCAAGAACTCTTAGATAGAGGGTTCGTGAGACCCAATGTGTCTCCGAGGGGAGCACCGGTCTTATTCGTGAAGAAGGACAGGTCGTTGAGATTATGCATCGACTACCGTCAATTGAACAAAGTAACTATCAAGAACCGATACCCTTTGCCTAGGATTGATGATTTATTTAATCAATTATAAAGTGTAAGGTTCTTTTCTAAGATCAATCTGAGATCTGGATATCATCAACTGCGCGTTAAAGCAGAGGACATACAAAAGACGGTGTTCAGAATAAGATATGGACACTACGAGTTCTTAGTGATACCATTTGGACTGACAAATGCACCGACGTCATTCATGGATCTGATGAATCAGGTCTTTAAACCACACCTAGACACTTGCATAGTAGTGTTCGTAGATGACATTCTCATCTACTCTAAGTCCAAGAAAGAGCATAAATAATATTTAAGGATTGCTCTGCAGATATTGCGTGAACACCAATTATATGCAAAGCTCTGCAAGTGTGAGTTTTGGTTGGAGAAAGTCAGCTTTTTGGGACATGTCTCGAAGGATGGTGTTATCATAAATTCGACAAAGATCGATGTAGTAGTGTAGTGGGAACAACCAAAGACTATGACGGAGATTCGTAGTTTCCTTGGTCTGACTGGATATTACAGACAGTTTGTAGAGGGATTTTCCAAGATCTCTGGACCACTCATTAAGCTTACAAGAAAGAATGAGAGATTCGAATGGACTGAAGAGTGTGAGAAGAGTTTTCAAGAACTCAAGAAGAGGCTAACTTCAGCTCCAGTGTTAGCTATACCTTCTGGCAGTGGAGGGTTTGTAGTATACAGTGATGCTTCACCTAGTGGGTTGGGTTGTGTGCTCAACCAAAATAAGAAGGTGATTGCGTAACGGTTGAGACAGCTTAAAGACCATAAGAAAAATTATCCAACACACGACTTGGAACTAGCCGCGGTGATCTTTACGCTAAAAATATAGAGACACTACCTATACGGCGAGTCCTTTGAGATATTCACTGATCACAAAAGCCTCAGATACTTGTTTACACAAAAAGAGCTTAATATGAGGCAACATAGATGGATAGAATTTCTCAAGGACTACAATTGATCCATTCAGTACCACCTAGGCAAGGCTAACGTGGTAGCAGATGTTTTGAGTCGGAAGGATTCGGCTCTATTATCTAGCCTTATCATGGGGATTCGAAGATGGAAGCTGCTAGAGGACCTTTCGTTGTACGACACTAAGATTGAGGTTCAAGCTTCAGGAGCCTTCTTGGCTAACATCATAGTACGACCGACGATCTTTGAACACATTCAAGAACTACAGATGAAATATCCAGAGTTAGGAAAGATTAGCAGAGTGTGATTGATGGCAGCAGACCAGAATTCTCACTTAAGGTGGACGGCAGGATATCCGTATAAATTGTGCTCCGATACAGCGGGACATCCGTTCTTTGGTTTCCAAGCTGTGGAAATACATCTTCAGCACAAGCCTCCTAGTTAAAGGGAGCTTGAGCATTTTTTATAAAAAGAGTTCATGTGAACGACGATGGAGGGTATTCCCATCGAGGCTCGATGCTATATTGCTCGAGGGACTATTTAAGTGATTGATTTAATTTTTATTTCAAACTAAGGTGAACATGTGAAACAAACATTTGAATTTCATTAAGCGTGGTCTTAAACATGCATCAATTATTCACTTTGCCATTTATATGCTTTTCACTTGAATTTCATTCTAGAAACATGCTTCAAATTATGTCATTTAAGATATGTGAAATGTGATAGATATTCATGCTATATTTTTCCCTATTGGGCTAGGATGTTGCTCACCCTTCGACTATACGTCACAGGTTCATAGGTTGCTGCTGGTACTGAGGATCTTGACCTAGATGATTCTGAGTACGTTCTCGAGGAGGAGACTGAGCCCCCTCTAGAGGAGTTCTTCTAATAGATTTTTTGTTGCGTAGCATTGTTTTGAGAGCTAGAATTGTAAGGCTTGGTACGTCCGATCATTTTATATTATAAATGATGTATTTATGAGAAAGTGTAATTCTTTTGGCGAACCATCATAGGGTGACTTTCGGGTTGTCACGGATGGTTCGGTTCTTTTGCTCATGTGATTGGCATGAGATTAGAACCGTCATTTGATATGTTTCGGGTTCATTATTTCATAGAATTGGAGATTTCTTTCTTATGATGATAATATATTTTATTATATTATGCTTTATTCTACTTTGCGTGTGGATGTTCCAAGTATTTCGTGTGCTATATGGGTCGTACTGACGGCACGGGCTTTGGGGCGATCAAAATCTGGGCTGTCACATCATCATACTTCTAACTATAGAAGTTTTCTAGTTCTGAATATGGTGGTGATAATTCTCATGTGATCAACAACAGTAGTAGGAAATCTTCTATTTTTAGGAAATCATAAATAGCGATTTCTTTCTTTCATAGCTTCTTTTCTGGAAAATCGTAAATTACGATTTTCTATCTTCAGTAGGCTTCCTCATAGTTGACGATTTTCTAAATTACGCTTTATCACTTTTCTCCTTTTTGTCTCTTTTGAAGAATCCTAATTTAAGATTTTCTAACTTTCAATAGCGGCAAATTGTCTTTTTCGCTCAATCATTTTTCTTATTATTTTTTGAGTTCATTTTGACAAAGATTAACACTTAGGCTCTAGATTACTACTTATCTCTAATATCTGCATATCAATAACTCATTAGTAGTAAATTATGTCCTAGCATCACTAAGTTAAGGGTGATAAAATATTAAATTATGTGACTGATCACACCCCCAAATTTAAGTTTTGTTAGTCCCTAACAAACAAAGAAACATAAAATATTTAAAACTTAAATTTAAATACCACTTTCATAGGGAGCACGATTGCATTTAGCATATGCAATAAGCCTTTAAACCCCTAGGTGATCCCTAGTGGAGGAGTTGTAGTCTCCTGAAGGTTTTCAGTGAAGTTACCTACAAACTTCAAATACTTTTTTATTTTTTTAAAAAAAAAATCAAAACTAAAAATTCAAAATATAAACTAATTTTTTGTATATTACTAATTAGTTAGTTAGTCATTATATGTTCATTATTTCAAAATATTTCAAATTTTTTATCCTTAGCTTCCCATCATCGCAATTATCCTTAATCAGAACTCAATAGTTTCAATTATTGTATAGCGTGGAGTGTATGCATATCAGTGAAAAGTTTATTCATCATAGATTTTTCTAAACTGCAATTTTTAGAAAATATTTTCATCCAAACTCTCACTTATTGGCATACTCTCAAAAATAATCAAAATTTTGGGTTCTCATAATATAATTTATTCGTAAAATTCAAAGGACAAACAGCTAAAAAAATAAATCTCATGGAAAGGATAATCAATTCTTTTCATATAATTTCTTTATTTATTCATAGTATCTATTTCATATATCTCAACTTGACTCATATATTTGCAAATCATAAATCACAAAGGTCTTTCCTTCGACTTGTAATGGAGCTTTAGGTTTTCAGAAGGTTTCAAAGAAAAGGTAAAGAGGATTCAAAATTATTTCCAAGAGTTTAGCTCTTCTTTCTCGTCTTCTTCTATTTTTTAGATTTAGTAAGTATCCTTATTTTTGACAACTTCTTCCCATTTTTTTTTCTTTTGTAAATCCCATTTTTTTTCTTTTTTTTCAGTTTGGAAGCTTTTTTATTCTCTTTTTCATAAAATCGTCTTTTACGATTTTTCATTTTTTTTATTTTCTTCCTCCATATTTTCATGCATTTGTATTTCTTTTTTAGTTGTACCCTTTTCAGCAGATCCCTTATCTGTTAACTCATACTCCTTTCACTCTCTTTTCTTCCCTTCTTTTACATTCTAAACTCTCAGAAATTGTAAGGGTTAAGGATAGAAAGTTTTGGATAGTACATATAGTTAAGGGTTTATAAAATCTGGTACAAGGAAATTTAGTCTTTAGGCTTCTAATATGGGTTCAAATGGTAAAATATTCTGAGATTTTGGATTTTTGGCTCTGGTTTAACAAAAGATAGCCTATGGTCATTTTCACGATTTACTAATATAGATGTCTTATTACTTTGATATATTCATTAAACAGTTCTAAACAAATAAATTATCATAATCATAAAATATATTGATTCTAAATTCAATATTATAAGATTTCATATAGTAGAGAAGTTCAAGGAAATTTAGCATAAATAAAAACAGTCTCTCTTTCTCAGAATAAAGAGGGAATAGCTCTATAGCTCACTGGTTATATAATTTTGAAACTATAATCTAAAATATTTTGTAGTTCAGATTAATTGTATAGTTTCAAACATTCTCTGATACAGTGTTCTAGAGATACTTTACTTTGAATTTTAACTATTTTTATTTTGATTTTTGAACTACTTCTATGATGGTTTGCTAAGAAATTTGGATTTTTATATTTTTTCATAAATTACATATAATGATTCACTAAAAAAAAATTTTGTAAAATAAGAAATTTTAAACAAAAACTAAATTAAAAATTAACAAAAAGAAAACTAAATGTAATATCCCGAAAAAAATTGCGTTAAACAGTGACCTCGGGATCCATGCCCGATTGGTCACAAGTTTGACCAATTAGGAGATCAAGCGTTAGCATAGAGTATGATGAACGGACGAGATGTGATGGTATGAGTGATTATGTAGTGTGTGATGTGAATGAGAAGTCACATACACCTATCCCGGTGCATGTGCTCAACACACAAGTGAGAGGAGAGATAAAAGGGTTTAATAACCCTAAAATTAATGGTTTTGGTTGTTGAAGGAGAGTAAAGAAGAGAGAGAGAGAGAGGAGTAAAGAGAGGAGTTATTGCAACTGATTGGAAGGGGGGATTCAAGCAATAAAAGCCGGATTCGACACGGTTTGGATCCTTTAGAGCCAAAGCTGGAACCCTAGCCTTTCCAACCACTAGATCTAATCAAATTGAGATTTGATTGAGGTAAATTTCTTGTGAATTAAATGCATAAGTTATGAGAGTTTAGTCATAGTGAGGAATGGTTAAAATCATAGATTAAAGGCTTAGAAAAAGAAAGAAAATAAATGGAGAAAGATTTGGAAGAACAACCCAAAAGGGGCTGAATCTGGCCATTTCGATTAATCAAAATTGAGTTTCGATTAATCGATTTTGGCCAAGAAGTTGAAAAGTCAGAGGACCCCAATCTCGATTAATCGAATTGGGTTTCGATTAATCGACTTTGGATTTCGATTAATCGAATTGAGAATCGATTAATCGACTCGGAGAAAATTTAGCTTGATGAAATCAACTAATCGAAATGAGAATTCGATTAATCGATTTATAATTTCGATTAATTGATTTGGGATCAATTAATCAATTTTGGGAATTCGATTACTCGAATTGAGAATCGACTGGATAGAGCAGAGAATTTGATTAATCGAATTGGGATTCGATTGATCGAATGGGAATCTCGATTAATCGATTTGAGAATCGATTAATTGATATTGACTTTCGATTAATCGATTTTGGAAATTGATTAATCGAATCAGATTCGATTAATTGATTTTAGAAATCGATTAATCGACTGGGCCAGTTTATGTTGACTTCTGAGTTTGACTTTAAGATTCTTGGGGGGTCTTGGACCTCCTTTATTGCATCTTTAGTGATGTGTTTCACATGTTATGTGGTACCATAGGTGGTACGTGTGAGCTAGTGCACAAGGAGCCATGTGGGACCTTGATGCATTGATCAAACGAAGACTTGAGGTAGGGAACTCCTTGAACATGTACCTTATTTTACAAGAACATGTATGTAGTGATATAGATTTAAATTCAAATGGTTTATTGCTTAAAGAGTTGTGAATAAGTGTGTGTGTGACATCAATAAAAGTAATCATAATGAGCCATCCCCAGGGGATGAGGAAGTAAAGAGATAAGAGCATCAGGTGTGATGCAAGTGAATGGATACATCCCAGGGATGTATCCAAGATTGAATCATGTTTGATAGGGCCTAACTGATATAAGATAGCATATTTACACGGTGAATAACTATAGGTAAGGCACTGATATTTTTGTTATTTGAGGTTTGATAGGGTACCCCACCGACGTGGCGGGATATCCACGACTGACACGGTAGGATATCCGTGACCGATACGGCGGCGAAACCGTAGGCCAGTGCGGAGGCTTATCAGTACACAGTAAGCACACCCCAGGGTGTTGATTGAGACTAGTGAAACCCAGCCACCAATCCTCAGGGGAAAGGGGCTTGGGTACTATTTGTATTCTCAGGGAATACGTTAAAACTGTCTATATAGATGACGATGATGGGTATCTCATCGGGGCTCGATGCTATATTGCTCGGGGATTACTTAAGTTGAAAGTTTAAGTTTTGCTTTAGGCCTTTTCAGCATCATTCATGAGCAAATAAAAGACATGAGTAAACTACCAGTAAAATGTGATGTTTTTTAACTGTTTTCATCAGTAACTGCATAGACACATCATGCATGGCATATCATGGAATATATGTGAGTAATAATTTATATGTTCAACTGTGTGTTTTGTTCCCTATTGAGCTAGGATGTAGCTCACCCTATAGACTATACGTCGCAGGTCCACTACTAGCAGCTGTCGAGGCTTCAGGAGACGCTGACCCCAGTGAGTCGGACCTTGTGGCCGGAGATGAGTTGGAGCCACCTCCTGAGGACTTCTTCTAGAGGACTCCGTTGTGCAGCTTTGAGGGCTTTAGAGTGATTTTGTACAGCTTGGTATGTCAAGCCTTGTTTTGACTAAACAATGTATATACTGGGTTTTGGGATAATTCTTTTGGGGCGAACCATCTGTGATGATTAGCTATCATCGATGGTTCGGATCGGTTCTCCATTCATGCAGAGGCATGAGGGCAGAATTGTCTTTTGAGAAATGTTGATATAGTGATTTACTTCCGCAGTTTCATTTGTATTTCAGTTCAATTCATTGCTTGATATACCAATGTTCCATGCTTAGCTAAGGGGCACGGTCAAGAGGATCGTGCTGATGGCACGGGTTTTGGGGTGCCGAAATCTGGGCTGTCACACTAAACTAACAAAAGTTTGTATCCCTGCCCAAACTTAAATGGGGCAATGTCCTCATTGTGCAAAACAGGGGACATACAGAAAAAAATTACCTATTTTATTGCTATGTTAGTAATCGGGTATATATTCTGTAAAAACAATCAAAAATATTTCTCCCAAACTTAGGAGAAAAATACTCTCGATTGGAATAGAGAATGTTGGATAAAAAAAAAATTTAGTAATGTTAGGAACAAAATTTGCCAAAAAGAAAACTATTTATATGAATTAAATATGTACAAACTATTCAACATCTATCAAAATCTTCCTACTTGTGAGGCTTATGATATATCTAGAGATTTAATCACTAGGTGATGCAGGATAAGGGAGAATTGATTTTGAAAGGTACATGTGGTGGAGTTGATAGAACAACCAAGTTGTTAATGCAGTCTTTATCAGAGTCAGAGATTTCTGCAGTGCCGCAGTCAGAATCGTTTTCTTGTTCAGGCTCCACTTCCTCCTCAGGTGGTGCTTTTGTTTTTTCCTTTTCTGTTTCCTCTGGCTCATATGTCGCTTTCAAGGCCTTCAATTCTTCTTCTAGCATGGCCTGTTTGTGTTGAAGTTAGCAAATTATAGCACACTTGGCATTATTTTCCACCCTTAGCTTATCAGAAATAGCCTTTTTTGTTGTTACAGTGGCCCAGTAATTTTTTATGAGAGACTCAATTTTTTCCTTTCGCTCAACACACATGAGCATTAGGGACTCCTTTTCTTCTTGTAGTTTAAGTAATTTCCCTTGAGCTATTGTGAGTTCGTGGGTCTTCTCTTTCCTTAATTTGTTCAGGATCTGTTCATATTCTTAATGGGCTTTTTCTCTTGTTGTTTCCCAAGCATCAGGGTTGCCAATTAATTCTGCCACTTGCTTGGTTAGCTGAAGAATTTTATCCTGGTATGCTCTTTCTTTTCTTTCCCACTCTTGATGATTTTCCTTCAGTAACCTGTTTTTGTCCTATGCCTGTGCTACTTGGTTTCTGAGGACTGCAGTTTTCTCTTGTATCCTCTTATTTGTTTCGGTTACCCAATGTACCTGATATTCTTTTATTGCCTTATGTTAATGTTTGCAATCATCTCTTGCTTTTCCTGCGCAGTAGGCATATTGTCTCGTATTCTATTTCTTAATATTTAGATTTCATTCATCATTATTTTTACGACATCTGGCAGTTGGGCATTTGAAATTTGTCATTGTTCTACTTCTTTTAGTCTCCTCTCTAGATCATTTTATTCAGTTATTAAGACTGTGGAAGTGGGATTTGGAACTGTCATTGCCTGATGTAAGAGTGCATTGAAGCTCTCTCTTGGGGCTTCTATATGTAGCCTTGGCTCTACGGTTTGGGATACTGTTACTATGGTGGTGGTGACCCTATATGTAGCCTTGGCTCTACTGATGGAACTTCAATTTTTTGGCTTGCTCTTATAGTTTGCAACATATGGGTTGGAACTGTATGTATTTCTTCTGGGGCCAGAATTGCTTCTTCCTATGTAGTATCAGGGTTTACTAGCTTAGTTCCTGCAACATCTAAGATTGTTGGTGGAATCACAGATTCTACCTGTTCTGTGTCTTGGTTAGAAGTAGTCACCTCAACAAGGTGTTCTTCTCTCTAAGGCTCTGCTCCAGAACTACCAGGCAATGTGGTTGCCTCTTTTAAAGTAGGCAAAACAGGCCCTGTTGGAGAGTCCAGAGTGGGGTCATACAGACTAGCTTGGTCTGTGATTGGTATTCTCTCCATGGATACTCTTTCTTGAATTGGAGAACTGCTCCTTTTGTTTTCAAGGGGTGGAGTAGAAGTACTCTCACCATCTTCCATTACCACTGTTCCAACTGT
Source organism: Chloranthus sessilifolius (assembly GCA_021018995.1). Taxonomy (NCBI): domain Eukaryota; kingdom Viridiplantae; phylum Streptophyta; class Magnoliopsida; order Chloranthales; family Chloranthaceae; genus Chloranthus; species Chloranthus sessilifolius. Next base: position 53,398,029 of record CM037592.1, on the reverse strand, counting down.
CTACTCCATGACAGTTTCTTCTCTTTCTTTAGAAATTGATATGTCTATTGAGATACAGGGTGTTTGTTTGGTTCAAGGGGCTAGTGGTATTTTCTTTTTATTTACAGCATTTAAAGTTCCCCTATAAGACTAGACTGTTAAGCTTTCCTTTGGTCTTGGTAAGGCTTTCTCAGTGGGATTCATACTGTAACCTACGTTCATCAGTAGATTAGTTATAAGACCTCCAAATGGCAAGGTCAGCTTCTTCATTTGGTATTTTTCTTGACCTAATTTTTCTCTTACGATCATAATGACTTCAAGAAGATATGAGGGTACATTGAACCAATAGCGATTTGTCATAAGGTACAGTGCTTTGGCAAAGAGTGTTCTTTTCTGAGTTCCATGCCCGATGGGGTGAATGTTCTTATGTATCAACACATCAAAGAAGTGAAGGGACAAATTCCTCGCTTCCAAATCTTTTCTAAGATAAAAGGACTTATCCTCCGGGGGGTTTTCCTAATAATTCTATTGCCATATCAGTGAAATAGGGGAGGGTCTCGGGTGGCATTCTCAACAGATTGGCCTCTGAGTTATCACGTGATACTTGTGGTATTTCCAAAGGAGCATGCATTACCCTGGCAATCATCTCTTTTGTTATTTCTATAGGGAGGCCATCTATACTGGTGGAGATAATTAAGGATGACCCAAGGTTGTTTTTGGTCATATTTTTATAAAAGATTCGCACCAATCTAGGATAGACTGTGACTCCTGGCTCTAGGAAATAATTGAGCCCGGCATCCTTAAAATATTTCGTTGCCTCCCCACCCATCTCCAGTTTCTCCAACGCTTTCACATCTATTGTAACCTCGGCTCCCACAATATGACGCTTTGTTGCAGTGGAGAGTTTGTCTACTACCGGTACAGAGGATGCTGGCTTCTTGCCTTTGTCTACTTTGGGTCCCTTTTTTAGGGCAGACAGGATTTTTCACGATTGTGTCTGAGGGACCTTCTCAGATAACCACCCCTAAAGACTTAGTCTTCTTTTGAGGACCGTCTGTTGTGTTTGATTTAGCCTTTAAGGCAGCAGACCATATAATATGTTGAATAATTGGGATAATACCTTCATCTTCTTCCTCTTCCTCTCTCTGTCTTTTGTTCATTTCGTTCGTCATTCCTCCACTCATTTTTCTGCAAAGATTAAAGTTGACATTATTAATCAAGTTTAAAGTCCATAAATCTTTTACAAAAATTCTTCCATTTAACGATTGAAATCATCCCTTACCTTTTTAAAGATTGAAACCCTAATTTGAAATGGTAAAATAGATCTTGCATAGGGATCTTCATATTTAAACCGCGGGAATAAGGGGTTGCAAGAAGATAAACGGTAAGATTAGGTGGAAGAACGATTATGCTTATGGATGATTTGAAAAAGAGAGGGAAGGTAGGAGGAGAATTTGGAAGGTTTTTAAAAATGGGGTCGACATATCCTTTTCTCGAATATGTAGGTCTTGTCTTCAATGATGACTTGCTAAGCCAGTCATTACTGAATTTTAACCTAGAGTCGTAAGTCGATTCTGGGTTTTAAAAAAAAATCATAATCGTTGTGTTTTAAACCACAAACAATCGTAAATTCATATGATTGACAACTTATATTATACAGTAGGTACAAATTACGATCTATCGTTAAGTGAAATAGGTCGTATTATAATACCTAAAAGAAAAACAATAAAAATAAAAATGAAATAGTTTACATAATTTACACATGATGCTACGGATGAGTCGGTAGCATGACTATCCATGAGGGTTTTCAAATTGGATTTTGGGGAGCAGCTGTCTCCCCGAGGAAAGCTTGTCCTCTAGGGTTGCTTATTGGTTGCGTAGGTAATTGGTCATTCTCTCTCTTTGCCACTTGGGAAGCTAGTTGTCTAATTTGACTTTTCAGCTTTGTTATGGGTTGTGTATGTGAATGAAGGGTGTGAGAGAATTGAGCGAGTTGGTGCAAATCTTGTAAATGCTGGTGTGACTGTTGTTGCAAATCCTGAAGGATTTGGACAATCGTAGCATCAGGCATACTGCTCCATGGTCCAATTTAGGGTTGTGCTACCTGTAATTGGGGTCTCTGGTGGAAAACTTGGGTCTAAGGAAATCGGGGTAGCACAACTGTTGGTGCTGGTTGCATTCCAGCGGTGGAACCATAATTGAATCCCGAGTGATTCCTCCATGTTGGGTTCTATGTGTTCCCGTAGTCTCCCCTCTGAAAGGCCATTGCTTGCTTAGTTTCCACCACTTCTTGGTATTGTAGCGTAGCAGGGTTCTCTGTATATGTGTGAGTTTGGCAAATTTGAGGGTTTATTATAGGTCTATCCAGAGTGTTTGGGTTGGAATTCATGAGTGCAGCAATTTTTTGCTCAAGAGTCAAAACTTTTGCACTCATGCAGTCCTCAATTTTCACTTTTTCTTTATTGATTTCATAGACTCCACCTCTTGTGAGCAGGATATGATGATTAATCTCTGGGTCAGTCTGTAATAAAGCCTATTTTTGCTTTGAAGTGTTGGCCAGTTTCTCAAATAAATTTCAGATCTTCTGGCAATTTTGACCCATGAAGGCTCCTCCACTTACGGCATCGACTGTAGACTGGTTGGTCTCAGTCAATCCCTGGTAAAAACTTTATGCTATAGACAAATTTGGCACCTCGTGATGAAGGCATTTTCATAGCAAATCCTTCATCCGTTGCCAACTCTCATGAAATAATTCTTCAGGTCTTTGCTTGAAGCCTTGAATTGCTTGGTGAATTTGGTTTGTTCTACCAATTGAAAAGTATTCAGCCAAAAATTTAGACTGTAAGTCCTCCCAAGTGGTAATTCTCCTGGCAAGTAGTGAGACTAACTATGCCTTCACCCTATCTTTAAGAGAGAAAGGAAACAGACGCAGTCTTATAGCTTTTTCACTGGTCGTAGTTTGTAGCATTGTGCAGATTTCTATGAAATCCCTCAAGTGCTGGTAGGGATCTTCTCTATCAAGCCTATGAAAAGTTGCTAGAGTTTGGAGTGTTTGAGGCTTGATATCATAGTTTTGGCCTTCAGCTACCTCTGGTATAACTATACAAGATGGCTTGGTCAAAGCTATTGGACTGAAATGCACTTCAATTGAAAGTTCGTCAGTCATTGGTTGTGAGTTGCTTGCAGAGGATCGGTTTAATGTGAGTCTACGCAAGAAAGTCCGCTCAATTTCTGGGTCGTATTCGAAAGAGTTTAGTCTTCTAGACCGGGTAGAATGCATATACCAGAAAGTAAATCTTTTTGTATTTAATAATTATATAATTTTTCTTTTAGAAGAGCAGGGAGAGAGAACAAATCTAAGTCTCCGGCTTCTGTGATCACAAGAAATTGGAAACTTTTAATTCACTGCTCCCAATAAACCTGCAAAAGATTTAAGAAGTGATCAAAGAAAATAAAAATATAAAGAAATAATAAAAAGAAAAAGATAAATATTGGTTTCTAAAAGAATACAAATATTAGATAAAAACTTGAAAGAATTAGATAAATCCGCTTCCCTGGAAACGGCACCAAAAACTTGACTTGTATGTTATTGTGTATTATAATTATATTAAATTCAAGTCTTAACCTATTGCAAGTGCACAATAGAAATTATAGTACCAGTATAAGATCGTTCCCACGAGGAAATTCATTATCTTATTAATTCCTAGTTCTATCTTTTATCTAAATCCCTATCTTAAAACTTCTATTTGTCTTCAAGATTTCCTAATCTACTGGAGAAATATGAATAAAAGAATGGTTTTCTAAACTAAAGTGCATAAAAATAAATCCTAATCCTCCTTCAGATTAAAGTTGTCAATCTTAATCTTTAGCTTTCGGATATTTATGATAATAAATAGTACCGTTACACCAAATTTCTAGTCTCCTAGCATTGGTCGTCAATCAAGTCTAAGATCCTATCAATACAAATTTAATCTAATCAACAATTAACCAAAAATTTGGGTGTCAATCAAACTCTAGCAAATTGAAGATGAAAAAGTAAAAACCGTTACACTAATCTGCAAATCCTAACCTGAGTCGTCAATTCAAATTAAAACATGAAGATATTTACAAAGCAAATAAAATCTAAACTAGAAAGCAAAGTAAAATATATCCTTCACCCCTCAGCCACAGTTGTCAACTGCTCCTGAAAAATTACAGATATTTATACTAATCGTCAGCACTCAATTGCAGTCGTCAATTGCTCTTGAGAAACCTCTGATATCTAATCTACTCTAACTAGTATACACTACTTTGATCAGAAGAAAATTCAATCTCAGGCGTCAATTGATGCTAAAATTCTTTGATGCTTATTCCTATGCCGAGCCCTCTTATTTATAGATCATAAGGGGTCAATTTACAAAGATCTAATTCTAATAAAAGAAACTACTAAAAATAAATGTATCCTAATATAACTCTAATTCCTAATTTTATCTTTCCTTGCTTTTTTTAGTTGATGCGCTTCTAGGGTGTTCTTTATTTAGCAGCAGCAAAGTCCTTTGGATTTAGATCTTTATCAATCTTCTCAGATCTGTGGTTCATCAGACTTCTAATTACAGGAGTCTTTTAATTCTGGATATGGCGGTGATAATTCTCACGTGATCAGCAATAGTAGTAGGAAAGCTTCTATTTTTGGAAAATCGTAAATAGTGATTTCTTTCTTTCATAGCTTCTTTTCTGAAAAATCGTAAATCACGATTTTCTATCTTCAGTAGGCTTCCTCATAGTTGATGATTTTCTGAATTACGCTTTATCGCTTTTCTCCTTTTTGTCTTTTTTGAAGATTCGTAAATTACGATTTTCTGACTTTCAGTAGCGGCAAATCGTCTTTTTCGCTCAATCATTTTTCTTATTACTTTTTGAGTTCATTTTGACAAAGATTAATACTTAGGCTCTAATTTATTACTTATCTCTAATATCTACACATCAGTAACTCGTTAGTAGCAAACTATGTCCTAGCATCACTAAGTTAAGGGCGATAAAATGATAAATTATGTGACTGATCAAGCTTGAGTTGGCTCATCAGCTCTCGAATTTTCATGGTTTGTTCTTCATTTTCACTTTTTAAAATCCTCCACCCAATGGTCCAATTCATACGTTATCCATCTCATGTATGTTTTATTCAAAGAAAGTGATCCTCATTCCTTAATTTTGCGCACATGCAAGGACTCGGATGATCGTTTTAAGGTATATCGGCTTTCACGGTTCTCACGCGTCCGATCATCGGAATCTTTGCATGCGGCCTCGATTCTCCGTAATCGGTACCACACTCAGAACTCTTGATTAATGTGCTCGCATTACGAGGATTACCTTCTCAGCGAGCACACATGGGAAATATATGGTTGTTGGTGTTGAGATTATTGGCGCAAAAGCGATCCACCGTTTGATCGTTCGACTTCCTTTGCTTGGGTCAAAATGAAGTCAAAATCAAAGCCCCGTTAGTCAGAGTTTGAGGAGTAGGAGGAGAGTTCAAAAAGCTCAGAGGATTGTGATCTCACGGGGTGGATTTTCTAAGGAGAAGGGTGAGTTCAAAAAGATTTTGAGGGCAATGGTCTCACTGTTTGGAATTTCTCCAAGAGAAGGGGTGCTCTCACGAAGAGCTCCTTAAGTATTCGATGTTTTCAAGTTGTGCCTAGCACAATGCGTGGAAACCACTATATACCCAAGGGTCATGATTTGGTGCGCAGCCGATACATCAACTTCGGTGTACATGCCTATAAAACACATGCCAAAACTAAGGGTTTAATGTTCATAATGGGCCCTTGACTTGTTACACAATGGTGCATCTCTAGTTGACTCTCTTGGAATTATTAATCAGACTATTCACGGTGCACAATGCACGACCCACCTGATTCAGATCACTAAATCGAAGTAAATGGTTTCAGAATTTTGGGGCATTACATCGTGGTTCTTGAAATAGGTGGAATCTAACTTGGTCCATTCCTGGGTTTGAGTTGTGTGTAACGCACACACAACACGTAAGGGTTCAAGTATCAAGCTAGTGTTCGAATTAGGAAATTGGTTTTCAGAATTTGGGTATCGAGTACGTTTACCCAATCAAGGTGGATGAGCCAGAGGCCCCATCACAATCATCAAAATCTTGATCAAAGTCAAATCGGTCAAGGCAGTCGTATCCTCGTCGAAGGTCAATGATTCAATGCTAGAAAATCAGGGTTGTTACAATCGGGGCCTCTTTCGGGTTCATTTTATCTATTTAAGCGTCCGGTATTACCCTAGTCATCGGGCACCAATTTATCTAAGGTTTCGAATTGGACTTTGAAGAGCCATCCGATCGGACCTAAATTTTCAGGCACGATTATGTTTTAAAAGCTCATTTTCTTTTTAGAAATCCTTTTGCAAAAATCTATGTTCTCTCAAATGCATTCCATCAACTTTTAAGTTCTAATTGCCATGCTTTCTATAGCCTATATATCGCACCTATTCTTATTCATGCATCTATCACCATTCGAGTTTTCATAATCAACTTTCAGAGGTCTATCATGTCATTCTAAGATTAACTAATTCTTTTATACTTAAAAAAGAATTAAACCCACAATCATGTTCGCTAAACAATTCAAGCATTTAACCATACGTTTCATGCAAATCAAGCTATCTATCAAAACTATCAATCATGACTATCCGATTGGGCATGTATCAAACTAATCATTGTGCTAAAATTCCCTGAGATGTGACTTATAATTCTCAGTATATATTTCAGCCCAAGACATATCAAAAGTCTCTTCTATTTCTATATGCAATCATGCAAAAATTTCAATGCCAATTCATGTACAAGCTATTTATAAATCAAGCCAATCAAGACCATTTATTCAATCATGATCAAAATCAGATTATGATGGCTAAATTATAAGATCTCATAGGAATAATTCATCAAAGGAAACATGCAATCTCAGGTCCATATGTCTATAAAAATTTCTATGCAAAGAAACAAAATTATTCTATGCTATACTATGCATTAGAGCCAAAATGCATCTATAAGCATAAGTTGACCTAGAAATACGTGAATAACATGATGATTTCCAGAGGTCACAAAGTTAAATTTTTAAACTACAACACACATGTTTATCATCCGTGAAGATCAATTAATCTACTTTGCATGGTATGATCAAAGTTAGTCAAAATTTCCAAGCTATTACAAATTAGTGATTATAGTTGACCACATCATGACCATTGGATGGCCTTGCATGATCATTTCGATCAAATTCTTGGCATCCCAGGTCACTAGTCCAACATGTAATTAAAAACCTTCAAGTTTTTAAACCAAAAATTTCTTTATTTCACAAAACTTTCAAGAAAATATCTAAGGAAAATCCAAGTTTTCCAAGTTTTGACCTATTTGGTCAATCTAGACCATTGGAGGGCCTTGCATGATCATGTAGATCACATTCATGACATCCAATAACTCTGTCCTATTATTCCATTTCAGAATATTCAAAGTATTTAAACAGAAATCCATTTTTATTCTTCAAAAACTCAAGAAATCCAACTATATTCAAAAACATGATTGGTTTGACCTTTGTGAACCAATCTAGACCATTGGATAGCCTTGAATGATCATGTAGATCACATGCATGACCTCCAACATCTCAGGTATAACATATTATCCCATAAATTTCAAAGTTCTAAATAAAAATCTCATTTTTATTTATCAAGCATTCAAGAAATCCAAGCTAAATGCAAAAGTTGCTTGGTTTGATCTCAAGGGGCCAATCTAGACCCATTGGATGGCCTTGCATGATCATGGAGATCACATGCATGGCCTCCAATATCCCAGGTCTAATATCCCATCCCATATTTTTACACAAAACTTTAAATAAAAATAGATTTTCAAGCCAAAAAATGCAAGAAAAATTCACCAACTTCCTATACTAGAGTGGTCTTGGCCTACATGGCCATTCTAGACCATGGATGGCCTTCTATGATCATATAGATCACAAGCATGGCATTCAATATTCGGGTCTTATATGTGAATATAATCATCCCAAAATTCCAGCTATAAAACATATGAAAAATCATAGAGGAACTATGACAAAAATTTATACTATCAAGGCTAAAAAATGCTAAACAAGCACTAACTAAAACTTTCACTACAAAAAAAATGACTTTTGGAGACTGGTATTGGAGACGGCTTCAAAAATCCGTCTCCAATAACCATTTATTAGAGACGACCATTTCAAAGGCCGTCTTGAATCCTTTTATTAGAGACGGCTATAGCCGTCTCCCTAGATAAAATAACATATAGAGTCGGTCTCCATAAGGTTCACTTCATGTATAGGCAGGTGAAACCTTTAGAGACTACTTGAAAAATGGTCTCAAAAAGTCTCAATAACACCAATAGAGTCCGCTTCAAGCCGTCGAGCCGTCTCTAAAAGATCTAGTTTGGTCTTTAGTGTATGGTGAAATTCGTTATATTTTTTGCGGTTGCAAATAACCTAACTCAGCCTAGCCTTATAAATAGGCAACACTAACAAATTTTCTTCACTTCTACAACTCATCGCGGGGTGAAACTCAGTCTCGTTCGCTCTAATCTCCGAGAGGAAAACCCAAGCAAAACCCTTTCGCCATCGTTCTCTTCAGTCTTTGAAATCATGAATCCTTAATTGATCTCCCAATTTTTCTCTCTAATCTCTTTCTACAATCTCCCGCTCTCTTAAATCTTCAATCAGATTCACCATCTCAGCTCAATTTCATTTCAGATTTGTTGGAAAGAAATCAAAAAAGCTGTTGTGTTCTAATTGCTTGAATCAGATGGAAGTGAATCTAGGCGAATATGATGCTCGAATGATCTTGATTTTGGTGCCCTAGCAGTTTGAATCAGATCCAAAAAAGCGAACTCTAATTGCTTAAATTTGAGTAAGACAAAGTTCAGATCTAAGGAGTGGTTCAATTTTGATTTCCATTCAAGTTGCATTTTGATTATGATTTCGATTCAGATTCCAAGTTGATTTCAGAATTGAGAGAAAAGAGAGAAGAGGTGTACCGTAAGATTGCGTGGAAGAAAGCGATATCAATCATTCCGAATAAGCTTCCACCTCTTTCTCTCTCTAGATGTAAATGCCTTAGATCTCTCTAATATTTATCTTTTTGTTTTTTTTTCAAATTTTCATATCTAAATGATATATTTGTGTTTCGTTTTGATTTTTTTACTGTTCGTAGGGCTGATAGGGTTTTGGTGCTAGGGTTTTTTTATTTTGTTTTACCTTTCATTAGATTTTACACTTTTTTATATTGAGATTTGAATTCATTCAGTAACGTTGGACTCAGGGTGTCAACGTAGTAATTGTGAAGTGCATTTATTTCTCATAATTGGCAAAAAATCGAATGGTATCTGAAAATTTTGGATTCTTCATAGTTCTGTTGTAGTTTTAATCTGAATTCCCTACTCAAGGGTCGTCCTCCTCTCTCTGCGTGCAGATAGATGGTTCTGGTTTTGTTACTAAGCACCTTATCAGACGTTTATTAATTATTATATTTTCATATTGATTAGTTAGATATGGAGTTATGAACTTGCTATGGTGTTGATTTCACTGTAATCTTATTGGTGAAATTCCAAGAATGTAATGATTGTTTCAAGTTAGCTATTGCCTTTTTTTGGTGTCAATTTTGTTTTTTCCCCTCTAATTTATATGCTCTGATTTTGTGCATATTTTTTTTATTTTATTTCAATGAGACTTATCGATATTTCGATCTTCCCTTCTACTCACCAAGTTCGAAGTTTGGTTCATAACCCCTTTTTTCTCCCTGTCGGTTTATTTTCCTATTTTTTCATGGTAACAATTATGCATGCCATCTAACATATTATAAATATAGTTTAGAAAAGAAATATGAAATAGATAATGATTCAAAACTTTTAATAGCATAACCGTATAAATCTAAGTGGTTTTCATGATAATATGCACATCTTTATACCTTTCCATATTCTATTGATTGACAATGCATTTATGTGATGGAAATTGGGTTCATTGTGGAATCATGATAGGGAAATATTGCAATAGACAGTTTCAACAAAAGGAGTCAAATGAGAATGTTGGAATTATCTACAATTTGTTACTTATTAGCTTTTAGAAGTAGTATATGTAGTTATTTCATGTGTTAACTTTTTCTTTTTTACTACACCACATGTTGGTTATTTGTAAATCAACGTTGGCTATATGACTTTGTAAAAAATTGAGCATAAGATAATCGATTTAATACCATCAGATTTACCAAAACGAGCAGGACTTTAAGTTGTGTTTAAATCTTAAATATGAATAGTTAGAACCCTTTTTGTACTTTTATAGAAGTCTTTATTTTTATTCTATAGATGATAAATCTATTATAAAAGGAAGAGCATGAAGTTCAAAAAATGGTTAAGAGAAAATGCATTGACTGAAGGTGAAAGTTTTGTGGTTTAGTTAAAGGGTGGTGCCCGTAATATAAAGTACAGACATTTAGGTCTAAATAATGGAAAGAGTTGATTCTACGACCACCTGAGTATGTTGGTAGAAGTCGAGTGTGCATATAAGTTTGTAACAAGCGAAAAGAGCTTAAAACCAAATTTTACCTCCAAGCTAACCAAACTTGCTTTGCTAACTAGTTTTATTACTAGAGCCTGACTTGATTCATGATTTGGTCAAAAACCTTCAAGCAAGGTGCTTAAGGGACCTGGAGAAAGCATAAACAACCCACTATAAAGGCTTATAAGAAGATCATATATCCCCTTATAAGCAAATCTTTCTCACACCGTCACAAGTTAGCTTCATCAGTACAAAAAAAGAGGCCGACACCAACGGCTATTATTGGAAGCCGTCGGCGTATATGACCCGGCGCCGACGGCTAATATAGCAAGCTATTAGTGTAGGATCATATGATATAACCCCCTATCGCTTATTTTTTAACTCAAATCGCTTATTTTTTTAACTCAAATGCTCCTTCTCCCGAACTCCCCTAAATACCTCTCATCGTCCTCCTTGCTCGCGTAATCTGAAATTCATCTCGCTCAACCCACCCCCTCGCCTAACCCTAATTTTTTCTCGCCCAACCCTAAATTCCTCTCCCTCAAACCCTATGTTCCACAAACCCTAAGTTTCAGACATTATTTTTATTTAGGGCTTTCTATAGATTTTGCTTCATCTCAGCACATATTTCAACATATTTCGATCCAACCCTCTGAACTTTGAAGAGCGATGCTGGTAACTTTCTGCAGTAGCCATGGTAGCTCAGATCTCTAATCTCCCTTCATTTTGGTTTCAATGTAATTTTTATAATCTTTTGATCAATTTCCTTTTCTCTGTCTCTTTCTCTCTCTCGTAGGTGAAGTATTCGAGGGAACAATGGAACCCTACTAAGTGTAAGAGTTTCGATCAATGTCTATTTTATTAGGTTTTTGTTGTTGGATTTGGTTTCTTCCTTTGATTTGATCATAAGAAATCTAGGGTGTAGTTGTTTCATTTTCTATTAATTTTGTCTATTTTGTTGTTAGCTTTGATTTTCCTTGATTTGCTTCTTATTTGTTTCGATTTCTTGTTTTCTATTTACTTTCCGGATTTAACTCTATGGCTCTGTTTGAAATTTCTGAGTTTTTCATTATTTTTTTGCTAGGATTTAATCTTCGCATAGCAATCTAGGTTTTGCCTTTTTTTTTTAATAATTTGTATGTTGGTGCTTCTGATTTTGCTTTCTGTGTACATTCAAATGTGCAGTCAAAGTTTTGATGCTCAAGCCTTTTACTATTTTTTTCGTTTTAACTTAATTTCTAATTGTTTGGTTTTTTGGTATACTACTCAATTTCTGAGATTAATGAAACAAGTCGATGTCTTGCCTCCAAGTATCAATGATCTACAATTTAGTCGGTTTCTTAAAAATGGTAAGAAGTTTCTTTTTCCATCAGTAAAATTTTAATTAAAAACTTTTTTCTTGGGTCTAATTCACTTCATTTATTTCAAAATTTAGGACATTAGTATGAAAGTGGCATGAAAGTTTTAACTTTTTAGTAGAATTATTAGTTTTCATTTTTGAACTAGTATGCTTCCATTATTTTGCTAATTTTATTTCTGTAAATGGTCAGGGCAGTTTTTTTATTTGGACTTACCATTTTATCAAGATGCTGTCTGTTCCTTTTTTCTTATTTTTTTCCCATCTTGCTCAAAAAACTCATGAGATAAAGAAATATCATGGGAAGAGTACAGATTGCTTTGTCGGATTATGAAGATAATGTAGTTTCAAATTATGGAAGCTTCTGAGTTCTGACATTTTCTCAATTTGCAGAGTGAGCATGATGAGCTGGAGGCATAATTTTTGGAGGAAAGAGTGGCACTTGAAGCTAAATACCAGAAGCTATATGAGCCATTATATTTGAAGGTATTCTTTTATTGTTGCTCTTTGTAAAGATTATTAAAGTTAGAATATACTTCAGGCAATATAATGTGATATGCACTATGAATATACTTGAAGTTAAATACCAAAAGTTGTAAGAGCCATTATATTTCTTGATGAAAAAAATATGAATTCAAGATGCCATCTCCACACAAAATCTCCTTGAGAGATGCCAACAGTTGCTTAACTCATGTTACTCGTCCACACCTTGAAGTTGTCTCCCTGTGGATCTAAGCAACCCTGATGTTACCCGCCCAAATCCTTAAGTTGCGATGCATCTCCTAACCATCCAATTTTATGGTTGCCCCTTCTCCAACCACAAGTTAGATGAAGGAAGCTAATGTAGATGAAAGGCCACATTCCAAGTGTTCAATCCTGAGCTTCCACAGCCACATAATTCCTGCAGGATTTTATAATGATAAGTAATGCTGGAAGGCTATAGTTAGTCAATATTGAAAATGCCTCCAGTTCCATTACATCTTTGGTATTGCTTCAGCCCCGTTCTCGTCAATTTCCTTTCTAAACTTTGCAGCAGTTTGATATTGTGAATGGTGTTGTTGAAGTTGAAGGCATATCAAATGAAGCTGCAGAAGAAACTCCGGATGAGGAAAAGGCTACTGAAGGTATCCAGGATATAGAGATCCCACCGATTTCATAGCAAGTTGTAGCTATTCTTGGTTGGAAACTTACTTGTTTTTTGCCTCTCTTAGATAAAGGAGTCCCGGATTTCTGGCTTACTACAATAAAAACCAATGAAGTCCTTGCTGAGGAGGTAAGAAAATTCAAGGAATTTTTGAAATAAGATTCTTGGGTGTTGCTGTGACTTGTCTGTTATTGTGTATTATAATTAAATTCAAGCCTTAACCTATTGCAAGCGCACAATGGAAATTATAGTACTAGCATTTGGTCGTTCCCACGAGGAAGTGTTATGTAAGTTTTCTCTGTTTCTATCTTCTATTCAAATCCTTATTTTAAAAACATCTATTTATCTTTAAGAGTTCCTAATCTACTGGATAAATATGAATAAATAATGGTTTTTTAAACTAAAGTACATAAAAATAAATCCTAATCCTCCTTCAGATTAAGGTCGTCAATCTTAATCTTCAGCTATCGGATATTTATGAAAATCAACAGTACTGTTATACCATATATCAAATTTCCTAGCATTGTTCATCAATCAAGTCTAAGATCATATCAACACAGATTTAATCTAATCAATAATTAATCAAAAATTTTGACATCAATCAAACTCGAGTAAACTGAAGATGGAAAGTAAAAATCATTACACTAATCTCCAAACTCTAACCTGAGTCGTCAATTCAAATCAAAACTTGGAGATGTTTACAAAACAAATAAATCTAAACTAGAAAGCAAATAAATATATCTTTCACCCCTTAGCCGCAGTAGTCAATTGCTCCTGAGAAACTACAGATATCTATACTAATCTTCAGCACTCAATTGTAATCGTCAATTGCTCTTGAGAAACCTCTAATTTCTAAACTATTCTAACTAATTATAGACACCCAAATTTGGCCCAAGGCTCGATCGAAGCACGTGTCAAGAGAGGCGTGACTCTGAGCTTTTGATGGCATGTATGAAACTATTAGGAACCCTTCCAAGACCTTAGGAGCTATCCCAAACCCTTAGGAATCACCCTAGATCCCTTAAGAACCTTCTCAAACCCTTAGAAACCAATCCCGAACCCTTAGAACCCATCCCAGACCTAAACCTAGCTTTCTTGAGAAATGGATGAAGAGTGGTGCACTCGGACTAGCTATGACCTACTATGATTGAATCTCATACCATTGAAAAGTATAAGTCTTCAGCTTTCTAACAGGCTAAAAATCACCCCAATCGGAGTTGCATACAAAAAGATATCACATCTCGAACTCGAAGGGTAAAATGGTAATTTCATCTAACCCCCATTAGGGATTTGGTGCAACTAATAGTTGAGCCAGCTATAGGTGAACTTGGCGTAACTAATAGTTGCGCCAGCTATAGGTGGGTCCCCTTCGGGCAGCCAACCTCCCAAGCACTGTTTTACTATGCATATGCTTGGCGCAACTAATAGTTGCACCAGGCATATAAATAGTAACTGTGCATTTTTGCCTTGAAAATCGAGATTGGGGTTTGACTTATTGACCATCTTGACTTTTGGGGTGCATTTTGCTAGTTTTATTGTATCCATTTACTACCTATGTGCAACTCCTTAAGTGGTTTAAAGCCCCACCATTAGAGCACCTTATCATATTTTTCAAGGCTCTAAAAATCTTAGGAAACCTTAGATGGCCCATTACCTAATTGCTAATCTAAATTAGCCTCTAAGCACCCTCATAACCTTTCTTTTTCCTATAAATAGAGAGGCACCCCTCCTTGCAAATAGCTTGAAAAAATTTGTAATTAAGAGATTAAGAAATCCCTTCTCTCTCACTCCTCTAGTGCGCACCATTCCCATACAAATTTTAGAATTCAAAAAACTCCTTTAGACCTAAGCATTTCATAAAAAAACTCTAGGTTAAGTGTGTGTTACCCCCTAGCCTTCCCTCTCTACCTCTTAGCTATCAAGCCTTATGAGTTAGAACCTCATTTCATACCATATAAGCCTTCAAAAGATCACCGAGACAAGCCAATGCAAGGCTCCACAGCGGTGCAACAAGGGCCCGAGAGCTTCGGCTCTTCCCTCTATTTCTCTTCCTTCTCGGTTATTCCTCCATTCCCCCATTTGTAACCGTCGAATTTTCGGTAGGAACGGAGGGGCACAAATAGGATTTTAAGACCCATTTGGGAAAGAGGAAGCCTTTTTTATTTCTTTTATATTATCTTTATTTTGACCATTAGTAGAGACTGTATTAAGCGGGTTGATTGGGTGCCTAACACCTTCCCAATCGATAACTGAAGCCCCTACCCAAGAGCCTTTGGCGTAGACCAGATTCAGAGTCATATTTGTGGCACTTTGGTGCTTATAAAAATGATCTAGGTTTCCTGAGACACCAAAAGCTCTGGGTGGCGACTCTATAATTTTATTAGTGAGCGCATTGTCACAACGGGATTGTCTCGATTCCCACGGTTGCACACTAGTATACACTACTTTGATCGGAAGAAAATCCAACCTCAGGCATCAATTGATGCTGAAATTCTTCGATATTTATTCCTATGCCGAGCCCTCTTATTTATATATCATAAGGGGTCGGTTTACAGAGATCTACTTCTAATAAAAGAAACTACTAAAAATAAAAGTACCTAATATAACTCTAATTTCTAATTTTATCTTTCCTTGCTTTCTTTAGTTGATGCGCTTCTAGATTATTCTTTACTGAGCAGCAGCAGAGTCCTACGGAATATCAATATTCACCAATCTTCTTAGATTCGTGATCCGCAGAACTTCTAATTATATAGATCTTCTAATTCTGGATGTGGCGGTAGCAATTTTCACTCACGTGATCAGCAACAGCAACAAGGAGGAGAGCTTTAGATAATCGTTCTTTTTCTAGAAAATCATTAATAACGATTTTCTATCTTTCATAGCTTCTTTCTAGAGAATCGTTAATTACGACTTTCTATTTCTCATAGCTTCCTCATAGTTGACAATTTTCTGGATTACGCTTTATTGCTTTTCTCTTTTTGTCTCTTTTGAAGAATCGTAAATTTATGATTTTTGACTTTCAGTAGCGGCAAATCGTCTTTTTCGTTTGATCGTCTTTCTTATTACTTTTTGAGTTCATTTTGACAAATATTAGCATTTAGACTCTAATTTACTGCTTATCTCTAATATCTGCACATCAGTATCTCGTTAGTAGCAAACTATGGCCTAGCATCACTAAGTTAAGGGTGATAAAATGGTAAATTATGTGACTGATCATGCTGTTGTTGAAATTATGCGTTCATTATTTTTGGAGGTTAGATTTCGTAACATGATGAAGGTGCCCTAAAGTTTCTCAAAGATATCAAGTGGTGCAGGATTGATGATCCGAAGGGTTTCAAGCTTGAATTCTTCTTTGATCCTAATCCTTATTTTAAGAATTCTATTCTTAAAAAAACATATCACATGATTGGTGACGACGAGCCTATTTTGGAGAAAGCAATAGGGTAACTTTGATTTTGTCGTAATCATTACTCACTTTAGCTAATACCTTTTACCTACAATGGCATGTTTTGACAACTCACAAAAGTTTTGTTGGGGGTTTATAGGGCAGAGATTGAATGGTTTCCTAGGAAGAGCTTGACACAGAAACTTTTGAAGAGCAAACTAAAGTTCCAACAACTTCCTATCAAAGTAGCCTTTGCCACCATAGCTCTGCTGTAAATGTTTTGCTCTTCACTCCATCTGGTGAGAACATATTTTTGTTCTTTACAGCTCTTATCTTGATAAGATATAAGGTGGTTGACATGTAATCTGCTTGACATATAATATGTTTGACATAATTTAGTAATTAGGCAACTTGGAGCAAATATATGTTACGAGCAACAATAGAGTACTTTTGTTTTCGGTGCCGGCTTATAGCTTCCCCTTATTATTCTCAATGGGCAATAGAGTTCTACATTGATTTCTGGGATTTTGCTAGGTTGAGTATTGATAAGACTTTATGCTTCATTCATTATATCTTTATCAATGTTTCTTTTCCTGGGTTCACAGAGAATGCCAGCTTCAGCAGTGCTTCTTTCCCTGTGTTCACAGAGAATGCCACCTTCAGAAATGAGGTCCTCTCTACCTCTTATATCTTCATCAGGTGTGTGTGTGTGTGCATGCATATATATATATATATATATATATATATATATATATATATATATATATATATATATATGCATGGAGAATGCCAGCTTCAGAAATGAGGTCCTCTCTACTTCTTATATCTTTATCAAGTGTGTGTGTGTGTGTGTGTGCGTGCATATATATATATATATATATATATATATATATATATATATATATATATATATATATATGTGTGTGTGTGTGTGTGTGTGTGTGTGTGTGTGTGTGTGTGTGTGTGTGCGTGCGTGCATATATATATATATATATATATATATATATATATATATATATATGTGTGTGTGTGTGTGTGTGTGTGTGTGTGTGTGTGTGTGTGTGTGTGTGTGTGTGCACTGAGTTTGTTAATTTTGTGAAACAAAAGGATGGAAGGCCTAATTCAATGGACAAGAAAATTAAAGGATCTGCTGCATTTTCAAGAGGCCATCCTGAACTGGTAAGGTGTCTGAGTCCTAAGATGTTTAGGCTTCTAGTTATAGCGGTGATGGGATAATAGGTTTTGCAATTTAACTACTGTCTTTTAGGCTCATTTGAGCTTGAGAAGCTGATAATTTAGTATTGCTCATGTTATCTTTTTTCTGATGTAATGTTTTTTTCTCTGGATTTTTAAGTGAGAATGAAGTATGGTAAGAGTTTGCACTTGCTTTCATTCATTTTTTCAACACTCAGTGTTTCACATCACCTTAGTTCTTTCTATCTCTGTAGTCTCTTGATGGGAATATGCAGTAGTTACACATGAAGAAAATTCTCCCAAAAGCTCATTTTGCACATGTTTGGCACACTTGCGCACTAATAGGTGTTGGCAGCAATTTTCACATTCCTAGAATGGGTAATTCTACTTAAAACATGAATGGTTATCCACCTAGACAAAGGTTATTGCACACTACTTAAGCACATCGTAACTTCTAATGTTTAATCTGAATGATCTTGATTAAAGCACTTCTCAATGTCTTATTCCTTTTGTCTCCAATGCCATCATGTATCAAATTTATGCTCTTTGTAGTGCTTCATCTTTTGCTATCTGTGGAAATTAAATGGCTGATTTGAGTTGACTAAGGGAGATTTTGGTATGCCTGCATTTTTACAAAGGGAGCAGAATTTAATTCGTCCCGTTAGAAAATTGGGCCCATGACTTGTGTTTGTGGCTCTCAAATACAAGTCAAATTGGTCTTTGACTCATATGTCTAATCCAAAATAAAGTTGGGATCACTGCAAAGTGTCAGGTAGATAATGTATGTTTTATAATCGTCTAAACAATATATATATATATATATATATATATATATATTTTTTATAACCTGGGTGTCCAGGGCTCTTAGAGCACTTGACTAATCCCAGGGTCATGTGCACACCCCAAGTTAGCACGTACTGGGTCAGCAGGGATATAAATCCCTAGGGTGGCCTCAAGAGGGGATTCGAACTAAAGTCTCCTGCTTCCTGCTATAATCATCTAAATAATTCTAATATCATTCCTGATGATGCTTGTAGGCAGCAAAATGCATTGAAATTGGGCTTCCATAGATAGTTCTACTGATCATCTCTTGACCTTTGTTTGTTCATTCTCTTTAATCTTCAATGTTGGGAAGTTTTTACTGCATCACAATAACAAATAGTTTTGCTCCCTAGATTGTCTTTATCTTTCCATTTTTTATTTTATGGCAACATTTTTCTCCATAGGTATGAGCTCTGCTTCAATGGAGAGAAGACCATTTGTAATGGCTCATTGCCAAATTCTCAAGCACCAGAATCAGACCTGGAAAAGCTTCAAAATCACAATTTGCATGCCCAAATTGGTGATAGAAATATGATAGATCATGAGAACATCATCGAGTTGTTTCGGTGGTCTCGTTGTAAGAAGCCCTTCCTGCCGAAAGTCATGCTTTCTATTGGGATCCCGTTACCTATTGACCTTTTGGAGGTACATCACTCATTTCCTTCATGATCAAAATCTCATTAATTTGTGAAAAATAGTTGAAAACGCCATTACCATGCATGGTATAAAAATTTGGTTGATACCGATACGTATCGGTTTCATCGAAAACCAATACCGGTACATATCAGTTTTGTTGTGAACCGATACCAATACCACCCCGATACAGGTGGTATTGGTCTTGGACTGATACTGGTCAGTATCGGTTGATACTGACCGATACAACTAGTTTTTATTTATTCTTTTTTCAAAAAAAAAAAAAAAACAACCGATACTGACTAGTATCAGTATTCTCAGTATGGTCATCATAGTGGAACTAGCCAGGTCTATGCTATTTTTGACATTGCAACGTAGTTTGAATTGGGTGTTGATCTCCAATTTGGATGGATTGTATTGATCACTGTCCTAACAATAGAAAGAGCTGGATCATGGACATTTTAGTCATTCCAACGTACATGAAAGTGGCAAGCTAGGTTGACCAATGTGGGCCAACTGTATTTACGACAAAATCTTCTGGTCGACCATATTTACTACAAATTCATCACTTTTTTTCTATGACCAACCAGGAGTCCTTCAAGTTAAGAAAGACGAGCTTTTGGCATATATTCTTTTTCTCTCTAGGATTTGGTTCCAAAAGCTTTTACACAATTTTCTTTTAACATATCAGCAATTTGTTCTTGCACCCATTCATGTCATCGTCATTCTGTAGATACTGGAGGAGAACCTTGATTGGGAAGATGTGCACTGGTCCCAAACCAGTGTTTGGATTGCTAGAAAAGAGTTTGTCCTTGCATGCGTGCATTTTCTCTCCCCTAATTAAATGTCTATCAAATTTGTTGCATTTATAATGATATTTATTTTATATGTAAAATATGTATGTTGGTTTTCTTGTTCGGATTTTCCTGTGTCTATGTTACCGTCTCTATTTATATTCCCCTACTATGCTAAAGAGCTGGTATTAGGCACCCAACCCGAGTGCCAGAGGTTACAGTTTGGTCAATCTCCTTTTGTCCAATTGGTCAAGCCTTGGGATGCGCATGACTGTTTACAAACACACAAATCAGTGAAAGTTCACTTTTGACCTTTCACTGATTGGGTGCTAAAAATTATCAACACACATACCAAGGTTTACAGTTTGAGGTTGACATGAGAGTAGGGGTACAGACAGTTTGGGGTTGGGATAGGTTTAGAGTCTACTTGAACCTGACCTGTTAACCACTTCCCTTGGTCTGAACCGGCCCTATCTATTAACCACTTCCCTTGACCTGAACCCCACCCTACCTATTAACCACTTCATATTCCAGTTCCTGCCTAAAGAAGATGGAGATGAGAATTGGGACATCCTGGACCCATTCTCACTACAATCAGATAGTAGATGAGACAAGGGCAATGGCCAGGTCCAACTGGTTGAACTGGACTTTGGGTTCAACTGGATTCGTAACCCTTGAATAGAAGAGAGTCTTGACTTCCATTTTTATAGGACGGCATGCAGTTAAGATTCTCTTAGATCGGGCTGCAAATCTGGTTGAACACAAATCTGGTTCAACCAGTTGGACCTTACCATTGCCCTAATTTCTTTCATCTCTTATAGTGGTGTGTTAATACTGTTCTTATGAATTATTTAAGAAAAGGGTAAAAATAGAGATTTGTGCTAGCTATTTATAGCTTCAAGAGAGTATTGATGCATGGCTTCATCTTCAAAATTCATTCACACAACCCTACTTGTTGACTCCCAAATTTATATTGCAAACCAAATTTCTCCTCTCTCTCTCTCTCTTCAAAATGTCACAAGGCTGATTTGACATCTTTTCTCGATAGTTTAGATGTTTGAGTCCTGCTGTGTGTTCTAATTGGGCTTCTTGCTATATGACTGAATTTTTGAATAGTTAATTCAAGTTTCTTTTTTTGTTCTTTTTTTTCTTTTCATGTTCAATTTGCAAGATTGCCAAATGAGAAATAATGTTTTACTCTGTAAACTTTGCAGGCATAAGATTAAGAAAAGAAAAAGGAAGCTTTCATTGCATTGAAGGAAGCATTGAAGTTCAGGTGTTTTTGCTTTTTTGGTGCCAAATTTGATAGGTTTGTGAAAAATCAATTTGATTAACTGATACTGCTTTACAGGTGGAACAGTTGGCTGCTGTGGGAGAATTTTAGCCAAGTTGCCATGGACATCAACAATTTCTGCCAGGTGAATTTCATATTTGTTTGTCGTCGTTAACTTCTATCAAATGTAAGATAAATCAATCTTCTTTGCAATGAGAAGTGATGGCTTCACTTTGTGCCCCCTTCTGTGAAGATTTCACACGTGTTAAGATAAAAATATGTGTAGACAGCAACAGAGAGGACCTTTCCATTACATCTCACTTCCTAGTAGATATGGGAGGCTTTGGCCAGATCATCCTTAGCACCTAGGCCAATGATTTCCAAGAGTGGGAGATGGGGAGTCACAACTAGATAGACGTAAATGACCACTCTCATCTCTTGTTTGATCCTTGATCATTGGCCAAGGATTCCGTAGAGATTACAAAATAACATAAGTAGGCTCTATTGTTCAAGCAACTTATTAGATCTAGGAATGAATCAATGCTTCATAAGACAACACATTCATATTGTGGTGATGGTTTTTACAAAAGAACTTCGCTGCCGATGGATTTAATCCTAGGACTTAGTATCCCTTTGTGGATCTATATCCTAGAATTTACATGGATCTTTGCAATCACTATATTGTTTTTTCTAATATCTTTTTAAGAACTATGACGCTTCGTTCCTACCATTGTTCTCGTGCCACACCAGAAGTATAGCTTTGTTGGGCTTGGGCCTATAGCATAATGGATGGTTGACAATATTTCAACGTCAAGATCGCACGTTCGAGCCCAACTTACGTATAAAAAAAGTAGTATAGCTTGGATATGATTTCTGAAACTTTCCATGCCAGAAGTTTTAACGTGATTTATTATTTTTGGCTGAAGGTGTTTCCTCTTCACTTATATGATGTAAACTATTATATATTAAAGGCACGGACGCTGAGACGTACCTCAGCTGTCATGCTTATATATATATAATGGCTTGGCAGCCAAGCATACTGAATGCCATTGCCAAAGCATTTAATATGAAGCAGGACTACATTTAAATTACTTGGCATGGGCCATCCAATTATTTGTTCAGCCAGGCCAAATTATAAAACTTGCCACTTTTTTTGGCTTGGTAAGAGTTGGGCCATTTTAGGCCTGGCCGTGCCCCTGGACCAGTAATTGATTTTTTTATTGCAAACTAAAATCTAAACCATCCTGAACAGGTTGATTGGGGAGAGGTGAGATAAATGGGGGCTTAGAATTTTGATTTGTATCTAGATATTCTTTGAAAGTGTTTAAAACAGGGTGATTTTATATTTTAACAGACAAAGCGCATGTTAAAAAACCTTAGAGTGAGAGCAAAACCTGTGAACCCAGAATTTAAGATCACTGGATTGAGTGAGCTGCCATGCAATGAGCAATTGTAAGTTCTTGCTTCTGACTATTGTTTACTGCAATTATCCAAATATGTCGTGTTGTTTCTTCTTTACTATGCCATCTAATATGTTTATTGTGGTAAGTTTTCTTTAAAAGTGAGAAATGGAAGGGATCAAAATGGTGATGGTGAGGTCCAAACTTCTGAGGTGACTGTTTATGACTACATCATACATCATCATCATATTGAACTCAGTTATTCTGTGAACTTGCCGTGTATAAATGTTGGGAATCCGAAGCAACCCACATTCTATCCAATTGAGGTCAGCAATATAATTATTTGTTCTATAGTGTAATTGGGTGTTTTTAAAAATTGTAATAATATAGGCGCACTTTTCTGAAGTGGCTGATTATTTTTGTTTATGTATTTCTAGCTTTGCACACTAGCTTCATTGCAAAGGTATACAAAAGCATTGTCTACTCATTAGAGGTCCTCCCTAGTGGAGAAGTCGAGGCAAAAATCTCAAGAAAGGATGAGAGTTTCAGCAGATGTAGGTTATGGATTTATCTTCCTTTTTAAATTTTTATATTTTATTTTGAAGTTGATCACCATTTATCTTAATCTTATGGTTTCTAGTGTTCTGATCTTGTAATCTAGTTTTATTGCAGGACTTAAAGTGCAATGACTATGATGCTGATCCGATGTTACAGGCTTGTGGTGTTTCAATCAATACCCACTTTAGAGAAGTGCAGGGGCATATTTTACAAGCTCCTAAGGTTTCATTGGTTCTGAAGCAAATCATTTTCTACACTTTTGCAGGCTGGTTTCATGTCACTGAGTTCGGTGGTGGGGTTTTGTTGTTCATCTCAGGTGATGTCTTGTTATTGGTGAGAAAACAATGGTGAAGAAATATAAATCAAAAAGTAAAGAAATAAAAATTGGTTAAAACAGCAAGTCTGAAATACACAGCCTGTAAGATACAGGGCTATTGTAGCAAGTTTTGAGTAAGTAAGAGTTTGTCCCACTGAGAAATTGATCTAGAACCCAAAATGGGTTATGTTAGTAGGCCTCCATATCTGACAATCTTAGAAAAAGGGAGTTGGGTGTCACAACTACACTAAACTATCACTAAAATAAGAGAAATAAAGTGCAGTCCTATCCTAAAGAAAGGGTTATGAAGAAGGTGGTGATGGTGTGTGTCAAAATAAAGATAAAATGGTGGTAAGTAGGTAATTAAGCTAAGGTTAAGATAGTTATGTAACTCAGATTTAGGGTTGTCTCTGCAGCAGTCCTTCAGATAGCTACAAGCACATCTACAAGGAAGATGTATCTAACTCAACTCCTATGGTTTGACCTAATCTCTTAAGGCAATAACCTGTCCACTTCAGTGGTCACAGGCTATCCAATGGAGAGGATCAAACCACATGAATTAAATCAGAAAATTGATTTCATCCAATGGAGTAAACTGATCATAAGGCTATAACCCGTCCACTTAAATGGTCACTGATTATCCAATAGATGTCCTCCACCCAATGGCTTAAATCAGATCATAAAAATCATTGCAGACACCATGCATGCCAGGCTACAAGCTCAGGCAGGCACCCATGGGAGCAAATAGTTCTTGAAGAACCAGTAGAAACCACAACAGTTCAAAAGCTATTTGGAGACTTAAATGCAGCTGGTCATTGCTACATAAGGCTTGCAATGACTCAGCTCACAAGTCTACAATCTCTACAGAGAAATCAGATCTAACATCTGATGTTGGTCAAGTAAAACAGAGGGGAGCTTGTTCCTGTCACAACCTCTCACAAGGCTACAAGTTCAAGTGAAGAGGAGAAGAATCCTTCTCAGACCTGTGGCTTGGAATCACCCTAGAGCTATAATCTGTCCACTTAAATGGTTACAGGCTATCCACAGAGGTTATCCACACCACAGAGGTCTGAGATTGAACATGTAAATTGCTGCTTCCACCATAGTCCCAGGGCTACAAGCTCAAGCTTCCATGGGCATTTCAAATCAACTCAAGTCCTAAATGTATGGCATAGATTAAACAAAACTATGGACAAATAAGAAAATAATAGATTGAATAAGTATTAAAAAAACAAATTTCATTGATCAAGATAATACTTACAATGAAATTTCTCAAGGCAATAGCCTTGTGCAAAACAGCTCTCACAATATCCCAAAGGTTACAAGACCCATTACAAAAATTGAGTAAAACTAAATCTAATTGCTTATAGAAGATATAGCCAGCAAGTGTTGGGCTAAAGAAGAAGAAAAAAAATAGAAAAAAAGTTGATCAAACCCTAACCCTAATCTGCTTGAGCTCACAGCTGACTGAGGTTGAAGGAGAGATGTTTTCTAAGTTAAATTTATAGCTTATATACTCAGTCCTTGATGCCTTGGCTAAGAGAAGAATAAACCCTAAATTTAGGGCAGATGTGGCTTGGTTACAACCCTGAGATGCCTTGAGATGTGTGCATTGAGATCAGGGCCTCGGGATTTGTGCCCTATACATGGGGAAATCCTCAAAAGGTCCTTAAGTAAAGACTGAGAAGTGGAGAGCCCAATAGCCCAATCTTCGCGGGGCTGACATTGGCTTTTTAAATCATTCGCAAAGTTATAGAGTGCTCGCGAGGGTAGATTTGGCTTGGAAGGTTTATCGCTCACGCAATGGGATTTGAATTGTCGCGCAGCTGCTCTACCCTGCAATGTTGTCGCGAGGTAGAATGTGCATGCCCTGGCTTTGCTCGCGCTGTGGAGCTTCAGGTATCTCCTGTCACAAGGTTCTTGCGTAGATAGTTTCGCATTTCGCTCGGCTCCTTGTGCATTTCATAGCACAGCTCGCTAGGTAGAGGGTTAAGCTTTTACGCGCACGAGAGCTACGCGAATGAATTTTTGGAGCTCTCTCTCCTCTTGAGTTGCGCGAGAGCTGCGCGAGCTTTCTTGACTCTTTTATGCATATTAGTCTAGCGAGATTGCACACGTGACAAATATAAGACTTGATCCCCGCAAGAACTTCACGAGTTGGATTTCTGAAGGTTTAATGCGCGACTGCTGCGTGAAGTCTTGGAGTGTTAAAAGCAAATCAAATGTACAACTACTGCGTGAAGCAGTTCTCTGAGGTTCATTCCTCCATTGGGCGCGTGAGTTCTTCGTGAGTTCATTTATGTTGTATCTAATAGCTGCGTGAGGAAGCTTTGTTGCAGATTTAGAGACGCGAGGCAGCATCTCTGACTACACAAGAAAAATGACTATGCTGCTCTGCTGCAATACATATGCTGCTGTTGCAGCTTCCTCCACTCTCATCTATACTCCTCTCATATGCTGGACTTCTTTGGTCCACCTTGACATGCAAACTAGTCACCATGGTGTGTACCACCATGGTGTTCCATCAATCCTTGGCTCAGCAGTCCTATTTGGCTTTAATTCTTTCTCTTTTGGGCACCAAAGGCATGCACTTTTTATCAAGCTGCACAATTATTACTAACTACAAAATAAGCTAAACAAAGAGTTATTAGTCAGCTTCAAGGTGTAGCAAAGGCTAGGTTAAGAGGTGAAAGTGGTACTTTTCAGTGAATAACACACCCCCAAACCTAATCTTCACTAGTCCTCGAGCAAAGCAACATTTATACAACTACTCTAAGAATATGAATGCCACTTTCGTGGGGAGCACGGATGCATTTAGCTTATGCATCAAGCCTTTTAAACCTCTAGGTGATCCCTAGTGGAGTGAAGTTTCCTGAGGGTTTTCAGTGAAGGTACCCACAAACTTCTCAATGAAATAGTTAATAAAAGTGCAACATTCATCACACCAGCTTTCAATAAATAGAGCATCAGTCCACCCTTGATTCTTTTCAAAATGTGAGGGATTCAAGCATATGCAATGCACAAACCATTTACTCATTAAAAACTCTTACATGTATGCACATCATTTTCAATCAGCTTACACAAAGAAATACAGCAAATGAATGTCAATACTGAGGTCAATATCAATTCAAAAATTAAGTTTAGACAATAAACAATACATTCAATGTTAAACCCAATGCTTACCAGGGAAGTCTCTCACAAATAACTTTGAGGGTTTTTATTTTCACACAAGCTCAAGAGTAGTTACAGTCCCCAAATGGGTCTGCAAGCATAAGCATAGGCAAGGTTTCTAAATTCTTACATCATTAATTATTTCTCACCATAAGTTGGACAACTCATTATCTCCACATAACAGCTCATTCAACCTAGGATCACAAGGTCTTATGACTGGGTTGTAATGTGGCTTATGGGTGTAGGTTACAAAGAATGGAAGGGTGAAAAGGATGTAAATTTGAGAAATCAGCAGGTGAAGGAGTTAATTTATGACTCCACCTTCTTTTACTTTCAAAATATTTCATCTTCTTTAATATTTTTTCAGACTTGAAGTGGCCAACTTCTCCTCTTATTTTTACTTTTTCCAATGAAATTCCCTCTTGACTCCTCTCTATTCCTTTTTACTATATATATATTTTTCTTTTGGATATATTTTTCTTTTCTTTTTGTTTTTATTTTTATGAAATGCCACCCTCTTCTTCCCAGCTGCTACACTGTTGTCCTCCTTGTTGTGTTTCTTCCCCATTCACCAAATGTTGATCCTAGCTTGTCCATCTTCAACTCCTCCTTTACCTTCTGAATTCTCTGAGTGGGGGTAAGTTTGAATTAGGTCCATGGGTTTAGGTGTAAATGCTCTGGTGTATTTTAAAGAAAACTGAAAATTAAGGGTTTGAGGTGTTTGCACAAGAGAAGTTTACTGGGTTTGGTATCTTTAAGCTCAAATTGTCCAAGTGAAGGCCTTGATCCTTTCCTAAATGTCATGGGTACTATCAGTTGTTTCAACTTGGAGATGCCTAACTTCTAGTAAATAGACTCAGCCGGCCCTTAGAGCAAAAAGAATTGCCTAAGACACTCTTCAAAGAGAAAATTTTTTTTGTAGGCCCATATCTCACTAGGTATGATCTTCCATTGAACTTATAGGCATGTCTTTACCTTTTTCTCTCTTTAATGGTTCACTAAGTGTTGACACAAATGAGTTTTCTTGGTGTTCACCTTATGAAAATGTTAAAATTTAAAAGCTTTTAATGCTTACAGGTCTGTAGAATTTTAACATTCCTCATTTTTAAAGTTTTATAGGTGACTCAGCTCTATTTCTATCTTACTCACTTGATTATGTTGCACTTAGGTTAACTCGATCATTGGCATACCTTGTCACACCCCCAAACCTATGAGGAACAATGTCCTCACTGATTCAAGAATAAAGGGCATGTGCAGCAAGGTATTTTTATAAAATTAAGACAGCAAACAAGGAAGTAAAAGTAACAAGCAACACTCACACAAACAAGTAAAACAAACAAACACAACATAAATAAAGTACTCCAAACAAAATTAAGACAAAAGCTAACAAAAAGACTTTCATTTATAAAATAGGGAATTGTACAATGTTAATGAAAATAATTACAAAAAGATTATACAAAAATAGCCTAACTAGCTACATGTACAAAGTCTAATCATCTGAATTTTCTGCTGCTTCAGCCTTGTCTTGGACACCTTTGCCTTTTGCTTTCTTGAGAGCAGCAGTAGTGAACTGGGATCTCTTTGAAGTAGTCCTCCTCTGCTTGGTGGTGCTCCTCTTCTTGGGAGTGGGCTCAGGCTTTGATGCAGGCTCTTTGATGTTGATTCCTGGCTTTATTTTTCTAGCCTCTTTGGGTTTAGGAGCAGTAGCCAGGGGGAGTTGCAGCTGTGAAGAGTTTGGCAGCTGCTTTTGCTAAATGTCTATCACCAATCTTAGATAAGGTCTTCTGCAATGTTGCAGCAGTCCTAGCATAATCATTGGCTCTTTCCTCCACCCTTCTAAGTCTCTCCTGGAAGTTCTTGATCATATCCTCCATCCCCTCAACTCTATTTTTCTTTTTATTGTATTTGAGTAATATCTCCCTCCATCCATATTTTATCCTTTTTCTCTCCATCTTATGAGTGAGTTCCAAAATTTTAATTTGATCTAGGAGGGGCTTCCTAACTGTGGTTCTGAGATCTGCCATGCCTCTAATCACATCCCTCTTAATGTAGGCAGTTTCCTTCATTGCTCTTAAGAGGGTGGAGTATGGGGGCATGGGTGAAAGAGGCAGGTAGTATGTGCTGCTCAGCAGTTGAAGAAGGGCCAGCCAACAATGATGAAGGGATGGATGATGGCATGGGTAGGGTGGAGGTAGAGGGTATTGGATGGTAGACTTCAAGTTCAGGTTCTGTGAGGTCTATTACCTCAGGGTCAGTTTGGGTTGGAATTGAGGTGGGGATTAGGTTTTGCACATCTGTGGTAGCATCAAATGTTGCTACTGCAGGTGGGGTGGCAGGTTGGGATTGTGGGAAAGTGAGTTCCAAAGGTGGGATAATAATGGGTGGCTTGATAGGGTTAGGTTGAGGTTCGGGTTCAGGTTCAGGGTCAGTTTGTGTTGAGGCATTGGTAAATATAATTGGAGGGGTTTCTGTAGTAGGTTCAATGTGTGTATCAACAACTGTTGTTGCTGCTAAGGTTAAGGGGGTAGATGGGGGTGGTGTAGGTATATGGGTAGGTGGAGGGATAAATGGTTGTTGGGAAGGTTGGGTTAAGGTTGATAAGGTTGATTGGATGACTTATAAAATGGTTTGAATGGAGGCCTGGTTCTGAAGGGTGGAGTTCATGGTTTGCAGGTTGGCCTTTATGAATGTTTGGGTTTGAGTGTTGGCCATCACTTAGGTTTGAAGGGAAAGGATGAGGTTAAGGATTTGGGGTAGGGGATCAGCTATGATAGAGGCTGAGGGTTGGGTGGTTGGAATTGGTTGAAATGGTGAAGTGGGTGCAGGATGAAAGTTGGTTGGCTGTGGTAAAGTAGGTAGGGGTAAAGTGATGGTGCTGTGGTGAATCCAGGAGAGGGGTGAACTCATAGTTAATGTCCCCTATGATAGAGTCCATCATTGCTGAGTACCCCTCTGATGAGAAGGGATCTTAGTCATGGGAAGGGGGATAAGGAATGGATTGGCCCAAGGGTTCAGTTACAGTGTGTGTAGAGGTTCCAATGGGCTGAGGTGAGGAAATAGGGGAGCTATGTGGGATGTCAGGAATTTGAGGCTCAGGTTCAACATGGTGGAATGGAGATGGAGGTGATGGTGATGGTAGATCAGTGGTGGTTGGGGGCTCTTGAATTTGATGAACTGAGGTAAGGGGGTAGGGGCTGGGGAGGTTGAGTGGGGGACTTTGGTGGTCTGTGAGGTTTTCTTTTTGGTGTACGTGACTTTAACAGGTGGGTTGGGGTGTGCAAGGAAAATGGGTAGAATTGGTTCAGTGATGGTTGATGTAGGTGATGTTGTGGTGGTTGTGGGAATGGGTAAAATTGGTTGAGATAGAGATGATGTAAATATGGAGGGTTGTTGAGATAATGAGGTTGTTGTTGCTGAGGTACTGGGTGTATTGATTGTTGGTACAATGGCTGGCAAGGGAATGGGGGCGAGTGTGAAAGTACTGCTGACAGCTGATGATGGTGAAATGGGCGGTGATGGGAATTGGATGGTGGGGATAGCTGGGCTGAGAGCTGCAAGATTTGAAGTAGTGACTGCTGCAGAGGTGGCAGCTTGAGGAATAGCAGCAGAGCTGGTGGGTGTAACAACTGCAGAAGTGGCAGCTCCCTCTTGAATTGTGGGGGTTACTTGAGCTAGCAACTCCTCCTCCTCCTTCTTCTTCTCAATCAAGGTACCACTAATCCTCCACTGCTTCTTGCCACACTTGCTAGGGGCCAAATAGAGAGTTTCCTCATTCATGTTAAAGTTGTAGCCTCCTAGCTGCAGCAGGGCTGTAATGAGCCTACAGTAGGGCAAGGAATGGGATTTCTGCTCTCTCTTCACCTTTTCATGTATATCCTCCATTCCTTCAAAGATGAGCTTTGCAGCATCTATGTAGTGTTGCAATGGAAGGAGTAGAGAGCATCAGCAATGGGGAACCTCCTCTCCTGTTGGTGCCCAGAGGAATAAACATTCTTTCTCAGCACCCCATTCATAAACCTCAGACTAGGGTGTCAGTCTCTCTTCCTTATTGATATCCCAGAGGTTGTGATCCCTCCAGTGAGCTCCTTGGCAATTTTTGAGATTGTGGCTGTCAAAGGAGGACCCAAGCCACACTCTGGGTTGTATTTGGCTAGAATACCAAGAATCTCAGCAATGGCTGCTTGGTTAAATAACATCTCAAAATCATCTATCAATACCAGTACTAGCCTGTACATGTACACTAACATCCACTATGCCCTTATGTATTAACACCACATTTCTTTATTATTCATCTAATTCACCATGATAAGCACAATGCCCATTACCACATATTCACAAAGTAAAAACTCAGAATGCAAATGATTGTCAAGTATAGCAGATACATGAACATTAACATGACAGCAGGTCCATGCACATTTTAATTTCAGCAAAAAGCAAGTTCATGAAATTCAGATGACAACCATTCATATCAATAACAACAACAACACACTCAAAACACAACAAAGCAAAACATGCAAATCAATCACAACACAAATAACATATGACAGATTTTTAAATAAAACAACACACAAATTCACAAAGTATGGTACACAGTGTACAGAGCTATGGATTACTAATCACTGGGAGGTTCTTGCAGGTGAATGGTCTAAGGAAGCTCCACAGAATTTTCTATAAATTTTTAGCCTTTGACCATTCACTTTCATGGTCTTCCCAGACATGGGATCCAAGATCTCCACATCACTAGATGGGGAGGTATGGATGATAGTGTAAGGTCCATCCCATCTGGATTTTAACTTCCCTAAAAGGAATTTTAATTTGGAGTTGAAAAGTCAAACCTTGGTACCAGCATTGAAGTCCTTCCTCATGAGTTTCTTGTTAAAAAATGTCTTGGATCTCTCCTTATAAATTATGGCATTTGTATAGACTTCCAGTCTCAGTTCATCAAGCTCTAACAGTTGTAATTTTCTGTGAGAACCAGCAACAATTAGATCAAAATTCAATGTTTTAATAGCCCAATAGGCTCTATGTTCCAACTCTAGTGGCAAGTGGCAGGCCTTGCCATAGACTAGTCTAAAAGGAGACATACCAATAGGGGTCTTATAGGCAGTCCTATAAGCCCACAAAGCATCATTCAGTTTCTGTGTCCAATCCTTCCTATCTGCCCGCATAGTCTTCTCCAAGATGTGCTTGATCTCCCTATTAAAAATTTCAACTTGCCCACTAGTCTGTGGGTGGTAGGGAGTTGCAATCCTGTGTGTAATAGAGTACTTTTTGAGTAGGTTCTCAAAAGGCATGTTACAGAAATGACCCCCCATCACTAATGATAGCTCTGGGAGTGTCAAATCTAGAGAAAATATTATCTTTAAAAAATTTGACAACTGTGTGGGCATTTGTCCTTGTGGCAATAGCTTTAACCCATTAGGACACATAGTCCACTGCCATAAATATAAAATTAAAACTCATAGAAGGAGGAAATGGGACCATAAAATCAATCCCCTAGATATCAAACAGTTCTACCACAAGTATGGGCTGCAATGGCATTGAATCCTTCTTGGAAATGCCTCCCAACGTTTGACATCTTTCACAGGCTTTGCAATGTATGTGTACATCTTTGAACAAAGAGGGCCAATAAAACCCACATTGTAATATTCTTACAGCTATCTTTTTGCCACTAAAGTGACCTCCACAGGCCTGCTCATGGCACATAGAAATAATGTGGCCAAGAATGGCCTGTCAAGGATGACAGGAATTTAGGCTTTACTTTTGTAAGGGTCCATGTCCAAAACTAGGAAATCAGCAGGATAGTAGAACTTATCCACCCTATCAAAACATCCTCTACCACACCCACAAGTCTCCTCTCAAACCTATCAGCCAGCTGGAGCACAACTGATATGGATTTTAGCTCCCCCAAACCTAGCTCCTCATACACAGAATATGGGAGCAGGTTCACACTGGCCCCTAAGTCCAAGAGGGCTCTACCAATAGTGTTGTTTCCAATTATGCAGGGGATAGTAGGTACCCCTGGGTCCTGTAATTTTTTAGGTGTGGCTATGGATAGAACTAATTCAACATGTTCAACAGCAAAAACCTGTTTGGACAGCTGCACCTTTTCTTTTCTCTTTTGTGTGCAGAGGTCCTTCAAGAATTTGGCATAGGCAGGGACCTGCTTTATAGCATCAAGTAAGAGCAAATTAATCTTGACCTGCTTGAAGGTCTCCATCATTTCCTCCATCTGAGCATTCCCCTTATCAAAAGGAGATGAGCCAGCAAGTGCATAAGGAAATGGCAGATGTGGGACTGCTGGTGCCACAGCTGCATGCCTAATAATATCATGGTCAATTTTTTTATTTTTTTCTCTTTTCATCATTTATTATTTGCTATTGGGGCTCAACATCAGCCCATTTATTTTGCCCTTGCTGCTCCACAGCAGGGGATGAATTTATTGGTTCTTCAACACTCACATTTCTTTTATTTTCACTCTCCATGGCCTCCTCATTTGCACTGCCCACTAAATTGTCAACCACCCTGCCACTCCTTAGGGTAGTGATTATATTAGTCTCCTCATGGGTAGAGGGGTCTTCTCTAATCATATACTGTCCTTTAGGGTTGGCCAAGAGTTGACTAGGCAACTTGCCCTCCTCTCTCTTGTTCAAAGTATTACAAATTTGACCCAGCTGGTCCTCTATTTTGTTAATGTTTTGCCCATGAGAGTTCACAGTTTGTACCAAGTTTCCCATATTTTATATTGATGTCATCATTTTCTCTTCAAAGGAAGAGGACTTGAGCTGTTGTGGGGGCAATACCAACTGATTGGGTTGTGGGGCAGGCAACTGAAAATTATGCCTTGGTACATATCCTTGGTTGAATTGGTACTGAGGCCTGTATGAGGCTGCCAACTATTGTTGCTGGGGCTGTTGGTATGTGTCTTGTCTCCACCTTAGATTTTGGTGGTTTCTTCATGTATACCCAGCAAGTTACTGCCCATATGATTGGGCAACATTGACATGCTTCATAACTAAATCAATAAACTGGTTGGCTGATGGACATTCTTGAAGTGAATGTGTGGGAGATTGGCATATCAGACATGCCTCTTCCACTTGTGCAGCCATCCTAGGTTGCATCACATTCATCAATTTATCAAACTTTAAACTCAGATTGTCTACCTTCCTTTCCAATTCACTCTGCACCTTAACCTCATACATTCTACTTCTAGGGGTGGATTCTTTCACCAACTTAGCTGGGGTCTGACTGTCATTGCGAGACAGTGACTCCTGCTGCATGGAATTCTCACCAATAATGTCAAACAACTCTCATGCCTCATCAGCTGCCTTGTGGAGGTAACTACCCCCACATGAGGCATCCACCATGTCCCTACTTATGGGATTAATTCCTTGGTAAAAGACTTGCACAAGTTGCTACTGTGAAATTTGGTGGTGAGGGCATTGTTTTAATATTTCTTGAAACCTCTCCCATGCCTCATAACAATCTTCAGTTGAGGATTGAGTAAATGACAATACGTTTGTCCTCATCTGACTATTTTTATTCATGGGAAAGAATTTTGCCATAAATTGGCTTTAGAGGTCACTCCATGTCTGGATGCTATTGGTTGGGAGCTTAGAGAGTCAGGTACTGGCTTTGTCCTTTAGGGAAAAAGGAAAGAGTCTAAGTTTTGTGGCTTCAGGTCCTAGGCCAACAATGTTAAATGCGGTACAAAGTGCCAAGAATTGATCAATGCGCTTATAAGAATCTTCTTTACTGAGCCCATGAAAAGATGGAAGCATGTTAATGGTAGAGGACTTAATTTCATAATTTCCCTCAACTGAAGGGAATTATACGCAAAAGGGAGATGTGTAGTCCCCATGTGTATTATATTCCTTCAAAGTTCTTTGCCTCTCAACCATTACAGATGGCTCAGTTTCAACAATAGGGGCTGGTGTAGTGTTTTTCAGTCTAAGGACCCTTTCAACCTCAGGATTTGGAGGTTTCAACTCAAGGTTAAGAGACCTACCAAGCATACACACACAGAATTAACATGTAAAGAAAATACTCACAGCACACACAAAAAAATTTACAAACAAAATTTACAACTAAACAGATCTACAACTAAACTATTGACAAGGAATTCAACATAAATGGACTGAGTTTTAGGACAAAAGAAGTACAAACAGAGTTAGCTAAACTCTAGCTGCAACTCAAGCTTTTTCGTGCTGCTGCTATCCAATTCTGTAAACAAATCCATAAAAATCATAGTACTTGTTATTCTATTTAAGGCATAGCTATAAAGAATTTTTTAGACTAAAATATAATACAACTCAGGTCTACTAAAATGATCAATATCCCCGACAGTGGCGCCAAAAACTTGTTGTTCATCTCAGATGCTATCTATTATTGGTGAGAAAATAGTGGTGTAGAAATATAAATAAAAAAATGAAGAAATAAAAATTAGTTAAAATAACACGTCTGAAATACACAGCCTACAAGATACAGGGCTATTGTAGCAAGTTTTGAGTAAGTAAGAGTTTGTCCCACAGATAAATTAATCTAGAACCCAAAATGAGTTATGTTAGTAGGCCTTCAGATCTGGCTACAGATCTGACAATCCTAGAAAAAGGGAGTTGGGTGTCACAATTACACTAAATTATCATTAAAATAAGAGAAATAAAGTACAGTTCTATCCTAAATAAAGGGTTATGAAGAAGGTGGTGATGGTGTGTGTCAAAAAAAAGATAAAATGATAGGAAGTAGGCAATTAAGCTAAGGTTAAGATAGTTATATAACTCAGATTTAGGGTTGTCTCTGCAACAGTCCTTCAGATGGCTACAAGCACATCTGCAAGGAAGATGTATCTAACTCAACTCTTATAGTTTGACCTAATCTCTTAAGGCAATAACCTATCCACTTCAATGGTCACAGGCGATCCAATGGAGATGATCAAACCACATGAATTAAATCAGAAAACCAATATAATCCAATGGAGTGGACTAATCTTAAGGCTATAACCTGTCTACTTAAATAGTCACAGATTATCTAATAGATGTCCTCCACCCAATGGCTCAAATCAGATCATAAAAATCATTGCAGACACCATGTATGTCAAGCTACAAGCTCAAGCACCCATGGGAGCAAATAGTTCTTGAAGAACTAGTAGAAACCATAGCAGTTCAAAAGCTATTTGGAGACTTATATGCAGCCGGTCATTGCTACATAAGGCTTGCAATGACTCAGCTCACAAGTCTACAATCTCTACAGAGAAATTAAATCTAATATTTGATGTTGGTCAAGAAAAACAGAGGGGAGCTTGTTCCTGCAACGACCTCTCATATGGCTACAAGCTCAAGTGCATAGGAGAAGAATCCTTCTCAGACCTGTGGCTTGAAATCACCCAAGGGCTATAGTCTATCCACTTAAATGATCACAGGCTATCCACAGAGGTTATCCATACCACAAAGGTCTGAGATGAAACATTTAAATTGTTGTTGCCACCATGGTCCCAGGGCTACAAGTTCAAGCTTCCATGGGCATTTCAAATCAGCTCAAGTCCTAAATGTATGACATAGATTGAATAAAACTATATATAAATAGGAAAATAACAAATTGAATAAGCAGTTAAAATACAAATTTTATTGATCAAGATAATACTTACAATGAGATTTCTCAAGGTAGCAGCCTTGTGCAAAACAGCTCTCACAACATCCCAAAGGTTACAAGACCCATTACAAAAACTGAGTAAAACTAAACGTAATTGCTTACAGAAGATATAGCCAGAAGGTGTTGGACTAAGGAAGAAGAAAAAAATGGAAAAAGAGGTGATTAAATCCTAACCCTAATCTATTCGAGCTCACAGTTGACTGAGGTTGAAGGAGAGATGTTTTCTAAGTTAAATTTACAGCTTATATACTCGGTCCTTGATGCCTTGGCTAAGAGAAGAATAAACCCTAATTTTAGGGCACATGTGACTTGGTTACAACCCTGGGATGCCTTGGGATGTGCATCGAGATCAGGGCCTCTGGATGTGTACCCTGGACCTGAGTAAATCCCCAAAAGGTCCCTCAGTAAAGACTGAGAAGTGGAGAGCCCGAGATTCGCGGGGCTGACATTGGCTTTTTAATTCTTTCGCGAAGTTACAGAGTGCTCGTGAGGGTAGATTTGGCTTGGAAGGTTTATCGCTCGCGCAGTGGGATTTGAATTGTTGCGCAGCTGCTCTACCGTGCAATGTTGTCGCGAGGTAGAATGTGCACGCCCTGGCTTTGTTCGTGCAGTGGAGCTTCAGGTGTCTCCTGTCGTGAGGTTCTTGCGTAGATGATTTCGCATTTTGCTCGGCTCCTTGTGCATTGCATAGCACAACTCGCTGGGTAGAGGGTTAAGCTTTTACGCGCGCGAGAGCTGCACGAATGAATTTCTGGAGCTCTCTCTCCTCTTGAGCTGCGAGAGCTTTCTTGACTCTTTTGTGCATATTAGTCTCACAAGACTGCGCACGCGGCTGATATAAGACTTGAACCCCACGAGAACTTCGCGAGTTAGATTTCTGAAGGTTTAATGTGCGACTGCTGCGCAAAGTCTTGGAGTGCTGAAAGCAGATCAAACGCGCGAAGCAGTTCTCTAAGGTTCATTCCTCCACTGGGCGCGCGAGTTCTTCACTAGTTCATTTATGCTGCATGTAATAGCTGTGAGAGGAAGCTTTCTTTGTGATTTGACAGCGAGAAGACATCTCATTGCGCGAGAAAAATGACTTCTGCTTTCTGCTTGCAATGCATATCTTCTCTCATTTATACTTCTCTCATCTGTTGGACTTCTTTGGTCCACCTTGACATGCAAACTAGTCACCATGGTGTGTACCACTATGGTGTTCCATCAGTCCTTGGTCCAGCAGTCCTCTCTGGCTTTAATTCATTCTCTTTTGGGTACCAAAGGCATACACTTTGTATCAAGCTACACAATTATTACTAACTACAAAACAAGCTATACAAAAAATTATTAGTCAGTTTCAAGGTGTAGTAAAGGCTAGGTTAAGAGATGAAAAGTGGTACTTTTCAGTGAATAACAGGATTTAATTTGAGTGAACAGTTGACTGAAATTCCTTGGTTGCAAGTGGTTACATTTTATGGCTTCTTAAATTGAAAAAGTTTCTTAATTTTATTATAGATTAAGATGATATAGAGATTGTGGATAGGGTTCAATGTTTTAAAATCAGACAGGAACCGCAATTTGGTCCCGTAAAAAGTGTGATTCATTACAAAAATCGCCTCAAACCAAGAAATCAGACAGTTTTCGAGGATCCGTAGGGCTATCAGATGGCTAGAATTAAATCGTGCGAGAGGTGGTGGAACGGGAATAAACAAAAAAAAGAAAAATAAACAAAAATAGAATAATTTATTATTATTATTATTTACATGTTATGGATGTGTATTGCTGGGCAATATGGTGCCTGGGGCTAAAACAATAGCATTAAAAAAAATAATTTTTTTTATTGGAGACGACTTTTGACTGTCTCTAATAACAGAGTAAAACTTATTGGAGACAGCTTCCAACCATCTCCAATAACAAATGAAAACTTATTGGAGACGGCTTATAGTGATCTCCAATAAGCTCAAATATTGGGGACGACAAAAAGCTATCTCCAATGTTTGGTCTCTAAAGACATTGGAGACAGGCCTATCGAAGACTACATGGAAGCTGTCTCCAATAGTATTGGAGACAGCTTAGACATCTTTGGAGACGGCCAAAAGCCGTCTCCAATAAACATATTTTTTGTAGTGTTTACCTTGCTAGCCTTCTTCTTGTTTGTTGTTTTGCTTCAAGTTCTTTGGTGACAAGTGCTGGGATTATGCCCATAATTATATATGTTGAACTAGAGGATGGTTGGTGGATTGAAGTTTTGATAGTGGAGATGGGATGACAATTTTTTGGAATTTTAGGGCTCTAATGGAGTTCTAATGGAGGATGGAGAGGAAAAGAAGAATATGGAATGATGGGAATGGGAGAGCCCCTATGAAATTCAAAATTTACAAGGGAGCTAGGGGACATGGGGCTGCAATGAGGTGCCATGTGACACTCCAATTCTTCTCGAGGCTAACTCCCCACTCCCCTAAGCTTTCTCTCTCTCCAAGATTCCATGCGCCCAAGAGAGTGGGCCTCTTTAACTTCTTTCCACACCACACATCAAGTCTTGGCTTGTCTTTTTGTGGTCTTCAAGACCCTTAATTCTTGTGAACTTCTAAAGCCTTCCAAATCATGTGGTGTATACAAGTAAATGCATTTTAACCCTAGATTTCCCCAATGTAAAATACATTGTGTAAGATGGGTCAAATCTTAATCAAACTAGCCAAAGGTTAGGATTTGCTAGAGATTTATAAAAGCCAAATTTCTAATTATAAAAATTATGATTTTTAATTACTATTGCCCTTGTGCTTTAATTTAATTTGCAAGAATTGTCACTCTTTAATGCAAA
Source organism: Chloranthus sessilifolius (assembly GCA_021018995.1). NCBI lineage: Eukaryota > Viridiplantae > Streptophyta > Magnoliopsida > Chloranthales > Chloranthaceae > Chloranthus > Chloranthus sessilifolius. The sequence continues at coordinate 53,359,005 of CM037592.1, read as the reverse complement.
TCACAAATACACAACTCTATGTGTTAGTACATCTAAGGGCTTTTATTTTATAGGTCAATGTTTGACTCGACACATCTAGAAATCCCATGATAAGTTTAAAATCTAACCCGATGGCAATGATCCTCTCATCACCACCAAGGCTCAGGCCCAATTTGGGTCAAACCTCAGGTCAGGGTTTATATGGAAATAATTTGAGCTGATTCTTAAGGCATAAGATGTGGTATATGTTTTACTACTTTTCTAACACACTCATCAAATTAAATGGGGTGCCCTATACGTGCCATTAGTAATAGCAAATTTTCTATTATTTTAAGGTGGATTGTGACAGGATCAATACTCTAGCTAGCAGCATTGGTGTCGGGGGCGCGCGAGGTGGTGCCAAGAGGACACGCGACATCATGGTGCCGGGACAGCATGACATGTGGTGCCAGGAGGGCACGCGACATGGAGCCATAAGGGCCTCGCGATGTGGTGTCAAGAAGGCACGCAACATCTTGGTGTCGGGCCGGCACGACATGTGGTGCTAGGAGGGCACGCTACATGGGGCCATAAGGGCCTCGCGATGTAGTCACGCTACGGTTGTCGCGACACGGTCGCAGGAGAAGACGATGCGGGGAGTCACGGGCATGATGGCTGAGGACTTGACACTGTGTGCCACGGGCAGGAGACATGTGCCATAGGGGTATGTCAAACTAAGACGTTTGAGGTCCTCAGGTTATTTACCCATAGATAGTGTTTGGACCATTTATGTGGGAGAGGTGTTGGATGAGTTGCCTCCTACCCACACGGGGTCTTGCGTCACCAGAGGGGGCGTAAGTGTCTCCTAGGCCTGAAAGGGTGGGCCTAGGTCATCAACGTAGTGATGCCGTGTGGCACCCATGATGAGGTTGAAGTATGGCCCCAAACTACGTGTCGCGATGCGTACAGCTGGACAATTTCACGAGGACACTTGAGGGCTGCGTGGGACTCTGTAGAGCATGGCAGCACGAGGGTCCGATGTGACATGTGCTAGTAACTCGAAATGCACACGTGATGGGCTTGGTTTGGTATGTCGACAGGACATGTTGGTATGAGATGACATGAGGTGCGGCATGCCACTACTGTTGTGAAGCGAGGTACTTGTGCGGGGCACACCAGGAGTGAAGCTTGAGAGGGCCAAGCATGGCACGAAAGTGCAATCGAGGGTGTCGTAAGGGGCACGATGTATCGGGATGGTAGGCCTTAGAAAGAAGGTAACCACGAGCAGGAGTTCTCGTCCTCTAGGCGCGTGGTATCAGAGTCTGATGGAGAAATTGGTTGGCTTCGTTGCATACTGCAGTGAAGCACCGCACAGGTTTGATGGCGCGTCAGAGCGCGCCCCCGTGACAGGATACCACACACATTTTGATAGACCTGGCCTCAAACAGTCTCCTGACACAGTCAGGTCACACCAGTGTTCATTCAATAGTTTGACCAACACAGGAATCGAGGGACATGTGTTACATAAAATGAGAAACTATGCAAGTTTATATATATGAGGCATTATGATGTTATATTAATTATGAAATAAAAATCATGCCCATTGTTCTGATTCATGTTTATCAATCATAGATTATCATTCATCACTTTTTCATATGTAATGTTCTAGTTTCAATGCAATATATATTCAAGCATGCACATTATAATATCGTGTGCATATGCATCATAAGATCTTCCCCTCAGGGTTGAGAATTCTAGTCACTCACGGAATTCGAGCTAGTTATAGAATGGAATGATTGACCGCATAAGTTCGTTTATTTGAATGCGCATGATGCATGCATATTTTTTTTTGTCATCCAAATCTTTTATCCTTCATGTAATCATCATAACTTTGAAATTAACTTTTACATAAGCATTCATCATTTTATCTAGTCATATTTTTTGTGAATTATTATTTTATTTTTTTATAATATACAATGACATGTGCACTCTCATGATGCTAACCAATCATACATATAAGATTAAATCTTAAAATATTTCATTAGTTATAAGGATTAGAGTAATAGGAATACCAAGCGGGTACTCATTTTAATCGGTAGTTCCTGACTTCCCAATAAGCTAATGTAATGGTTGATAAGAAGACTAATAATGTAACTTTATTTCACTTTTGCTTACCCTGACTCTTGAAAGGCGAAGGAAGGAATAAGGATGTCAAAGAAGAAGATAAATAGGAAGAGAGGGTAGACACGAGTACAACAATGTTGGGCTCCTATACCGCCATTGGATAATTTAGCAATTGTTCAGAGAGGTTAATCCTGCTCATTTAAGATAAACTTGTGAATCAATCAAAATAAAATTTGGGATGTTTCTAAGCAATAAAATCGATCTATGAGAGAGAGAGCATTAAAAAATATATGCGATTAATATGTGAACCTAATCTTCTGTTTTATTTTAAACTTTATCAACATGTTCGCTTGGAGGCTATAAATTAGTTTTATTGTTTGGAAAATAATTAAAATGTCCTTTTTTATCTTGTAAGATCAATGAACTAGATTTGACGGATTGAAAGGATTAGAAATAAGTATACAACTACAAAAATTTAACCTACAAAAAAGTACACAACTAGAATACGGGTTACTTCAAGGCTAGCCACCGAAGCGTATTTTAGCACTGTCAATTTATTCCCTTTGAAATAAAAATTCTTCAGGCTCTTTTTGTGGGACGATATCGATATTATAGTACATGCTTCGGGGATAGTCCAATGACATTGGTTTTTATGTTGCGGAGCCAACTCACCGAAACTGATTTTCAGCTCACAACATGAGTTGTATAGACCTGTATCGTGAGACGTTTTCTTCATAAAAAAAATAACCCCATTTGTTTGTTTATTAAAATATGTGCATGCTACCTTTTGGTAATAAACCTTATCTAAAGTATTATTTATTTTGTCTATTTGCACCCTATTTGGTGAAGAGCTCATATAAAAGATTAAGGGTACCATTATTTGCAACCATATAAAACCCATTGATTGATTTGAATGAGAGGATGGAAATTGTTTTTCTTCCCAATCTTTCACACAATAGATGGATCTTGACATCATCAGCTTACCATCAGATGATCATATTTTGATTCAACGTGACACACATCATAAAAATAGACTGTGATTATGGTATACCATCAAATGTGGTTCTCAAGTCATATTTTCAGATGTTGTCAAGTGGATCAATATCTGACCGTTTGATGTTAAGCACATGATGTCAAGATTTACTGTGTTAGAGGTGGGACAAAAAATAATCTCCATTGTATCAATCAAAGCAGTCAACTTTGACACGTGATGACAAGAATTTCTAGTTGCAAATAACGTACCCAGCAATAAGTATACAAAGGCTGTATTTGGGTTAGCTCTTATAAGAGCAGAAGCAGCTCTTTGCTTGCTCTTTGTCAGAGTAGATAAAATATGCTCTAAGATAGAGCAAGCATAGAGCAGTTTTATCACTTAAAATAGCTCCCTGCCAGAGCAAATGAGGTAAAGAGCTATGTTACCAAATGTAAAATTAGTTCTTTGTCGGAGCCAAAAAAATGAGAGAGGCCCAAAAGAGCTAACCCAAACGCAGCCACACAAAGATCTCTTCCCGCTCACAACAGTATAGCACGCAAAGAGCGCTTCCGACTAGCCAGGAGCAAAAGAGAAAGAGGGCTGCTACGCGCACACACACGGAAAGACTTACCGCACACCAATCACAAGAATTATTTTTTTGTTTGTTTTTCGAGAAAAGACCAATCACAAGAATTAAAACTACCATTGAGCGACTATCAAAAATAAAAAAACTACCATTGAGGGTTCATACACCAAAATAACAAAAAAAAAAACTCTTGCTGCACACATTTTCGTCAGCGATATGTTGGTAACCTCTCTCTCTCTCTCTCTCTCTTATTTATTTATTATTATTATTATTTTAATCCGCCGTCTCTATATTTTCTTTTATAACTCTCCACCGTCTCTCTCTCACAGCTCAACTCACCATTCCCATACTAACTTTGAATCCCTCTTACAATTCACATTTGACTGTAAGAATACCTTTCTGTGATATTAACTTGTTCTATTTTTCTTAATTTTACTGATCTAAAAATTTTAATTTTTTTATTCATCAGAAACCCTAGTTGCAGAGATTGAGGTGCTCTTCCTCAAGGTCTTTAATCTTTGATTTGGATTGCTATAAAAAGAATATTTGTGTAAAACCATGGCTGGGCTTTATGATTTATAATATAGTCTACTTCTTTAATGCTAATCAGCCACTGAGAATTTTTGTTAATTTCTGGAACGAAAATGTAGAAATTGACTATACTTCTTTATCTTTTGAGTTGTTCTGTCGCTCAAGATCTTTGGTCTCCACCCGGACCCGATGAAAAAAATTGGGTCACTTCTTATGGATTCGTTGAGAATGATTCTGATCTACTTTATATATATATATATATATAGAGAGAGAGAGAGAGAGAGAGAGAGAGAGAGAGAGGCCCGGGGATATGGTTTGGAATGCATGGTGGATCCATGCATTCCAATCAGATGGGGTCCATGTTGAAACTGTCAAGGGGATTGGGTGAGACAAACTTGCCCATACATGATCAAAGATCCCTCAAAAAAATCGGGTATGACCCGATGCATATACACGATCCAAAATGTAGTCAAAGGGGGGAAAAATTATTGCACCAAAATATGTGGGGCGGTACCCAAACTTTGACCATAGTTTTGACTAGTAAAAAAACTTTTTTTTTCTAGATCACATGCAAAATGGCACATGATCCAAAAATGGGGGTTGTTTTGGGATCACCTGCCACATGGCAGGAGATCCGGGATTGGAATGCATGGATTCCCAAGGATCACATGCATATTCCCTTTTCCCATATATATATATATATATATATATATATATATATATATATATATATATATATATAGGAAAAGGCCTCCGTCCTCCAACCTTCCACGTAGACCTTTGGTGCATTGCTTAGATCATCTTTGAAAAAAATAATAATTAAAAACTCATCTCTACCGCGTATATTTTGAACCGTGAAATGTGGACCAATGAAAACGTCAAATTTTGACTTGTGGGTTTAAAATTTATTTTTCAATTTTTTTTTAAAAATATTGATCTAAACTGCCCACCTGTGCTCCACATGGATCTTGGAGGACGGTGACCGTCCTCCCATGGAGGACCTAACCGGCTCCCATATATATATTTACTTAACCATTTCCTTGACAAATTTTGTTAATTCTCTCTATGCTATTTGTTATATGCTGTTTATATTCAATCAGGCCAGCTAGGGTGGTTGGATAGCTGAGTTTGAGATATGGAGTTGATAGTCCTCTTGACACTAATCCTGGGTGCCTTCGTAGGAGCTATTTTCTTAATTCCTTGCGTGATTAAGTCTGGTAGCGTTGTTACTGCTTTTCATTTCGCTTATTAACTTTTGTTGATCACTGCTATTGCAATTTCATCAACTGGATTCTGATTCTTTCCATGCAGCAGGTCGTGCCAAATGTGTTGAGCCTTTTCCTACTACAAAGAAGGTACCAAAGTTTATGCTATATTCACTGCATTTTAATGGTTTAGCGTGCTTCTTTAAGGCCCAGATTAGTCAATTAGCAAATAGATTCAATTGAGAGGTGTTTCATCACAATTTTTCTGAGCAGGAGAACCATGTAATTTTCTTTGAATTAAGCACAAAACAAACTCCTATCAGGTCTGGCATTTTTAAAATCCCACTAGATTAGTTAATTGTATTTATTTTTATTTAGGAAGTTGAAGGTAGTTAGAACATTTACTTTTAAGTAGGAGACTAAATTAGCTAGTTTATTTAAAGAAGCAAAAACGTGAGACTAGGTGATGTTATTTTGTTTTATGAGTTTTTGATGCAATTGATGATCTCATTGTTAGGGGTGTCAATGGGCAGGACTTGGGCGTATGTTTTTGTAATTTTTTATTTGTTAATTTTTTTTGGAGGTTTTTATTAAATCAACATTCTCAGTGGTAGGGTGGTCAATACGCTGGGCTTGGGCCTACGCTTTTGTAATTTTCTGTTAGGCCTCCGACCTGAGCTTGATCCCTTGAGACCCTGATGTGAACTAGAACATTAATGACTCAGTAAAGAAGAATAATCTGATGGAGAAGAAAGAGAAGAGGAAACAAACCCTTTAATGGGCTTTTAAAAATTTAAAAAGAATTTTATTGTGGAGCCAATAAGATAAGAAATTTTAAAAGTTACATGATATGGGTTTTACTTGGGCGTGAAGTTGACAAAAATTGGAATTTTTATATACCAAAAGCCACGAGAGATAGGGGCGTCGAAATTCCTATTTTATAGGAGGCAAGATTGAGAATTTTTATAAGTCACTGAGAGGTTTGAAGTTGCCAAAAATAAGGGGGATGTTGGCTGGACAATGATTGGTTTTAGGGAATTTTTGCAGCTTCCTAATAGTATTAAGTCAAATTTGAACCAGTTCTAATAATCAAGTGAAGTCAGAAATAAGAGATTTCCGAGTTCGTTGACAGAATGAATCGACGCTTTATATAAAAACAGAGGCATGTTCATACAAATCAAGAGGATGAAACATCCTTGATAGAAGTTGATGCGGGAACTTACTAAATGCAATGCTAGGGCTGAGATTATGATTAAAATTAATTTAATCAATTAAAATAATAATTTCTCATAACAAATTATCACGAAAAATTCTAGAAATTCAATTAGGTGATTTAAATTCAGCCCAAAATAGTGTTACTTTCGTGTACGTTCCTTATCGCGGATCTAGAAGACTAGGGTTCTTATGAACAGATTGATCTCCGATAGTTTTAGGGCGTCGAACGAACTCGCAAGCGGGTTCTCTCGATACCAAACGAAAATAAAAGGCTAATAAAATTAATGATGAACACAATATTGATTTAGGGCTTTTATGAGATCAATAAAATAATTAGGATTACGCTACTTACGCAAACCGTAGATCTAAAGAAGATAGAGATGAAAGACGAGTTGGCCTCGCACCAAACCGCAAGCGGGAATCGAAGAATCGCTCTCTGTTTTGAGAGAATCACACCCTTACGAAAGTTTAGAACTCTCAATTTGCATAAGCTATTTTCATTAACCAAAAACTAATAATAAAAGTGTTTACAAGCCTTTAAATAGGCTAGCCAATGCATAAAATTAGAAATCTTATTATAACTCTAATTCCTAATTCAAATAAAAGAAATATCCTAATTCTTCTAAAACAATAAAGTCCTAAAACAATAAAGAAACTAATCCTATTTCTAATAAACTTACTTTCTAAAATAAAATAATAAAAGAGACTAATCCTAATTCAATTAGGATTATTGAAATTCGTCACTTTATGTCCAGCTTTCGAAAACTGACCATAACTTCTTCAATACTTGTCGGAATTGCTCAAATTTTGGCTCGTTGGAAAACTACTTTGATAAGCTTTCAAATATGACAAATTTTGTGTCAATCCGACTTCGTTTGACACTTCAAAATAGGCCAAACATAAAAGTGACGGGATTAAAAGTTAAAGACCTTAATAAATTTTGAATTTTCTTCTTTCTGATCAAACGGACATTTTTAAAAAAACCCATTCGTGAGTCCACTTTCTCTTTTGACGTCTCTTCTTTATCCGATCACGATTCAAACAGGCGGATCTAAAATACACATCAATCCCCTCTACTTTGAAAAAGTTCGACCTCGAACTTTGGTTGGCATGGATTTTCACGGTCGCGATCACAGATAATATATAGGGAACCTCGATCGGAAGCGGCTTGAATCGGACGTTCCCATCAACTCTCCCCAGGTTAGAAGGATGTATTCCCAATGAATACTCGTTGTGATAAAGATCCAAAAGATTTGGATCAAGCTGCTGAAACTTCTCCTGTGTAATCCAAGTATTCTCTTTGTCGGCTTTGTTCTTCCATTTGACCAAATACTTTTGAAGTCCCCCGTGGTTGGTGGACACAATCTGATCTTCCAACACATCTTCGATGATCTCACGAATTTGTCGAGTAAGTGGGGGTAACGGTGTAGGAAGGGGAATAATTGGATCATCGGATGTAGAAGGCTCAAAGGGGTTGGCAGGGATGGTTGAAGGGTCATGGAATGGAACATGGTCCTCCACATTAAAAGTCGTGCTAATCCCCAATTTCGGCGGAAGATCTAAAATGTAAGCATTAGAACCGGCACACTTCAAGATCTGATAGGGTTTAGCACCACGAGCTTGTAACTTCTTTGCAACTCCTTGCGGGAATCGCTTGGGTCTATTTCGAACCATCACAAAATCACCCTCTTGGAATTCTTTGAACCGTCTATGAGAATCTGCAGAGAACTTGTATTTCTCATTCTTTAAATTAATTCTTTTCTTAATCTCAGCATGCAACGCATGAATGCAATATGCAAAAGTGGATGCAGACTCTGATGACCTTTGATGAATGGACATTGGGAGAAAATCTATGTGTATTTTAGTATTCGGCTTACCCTTCCACTGGATGAGGTATGCCTGATGTTTCTCAGATTGTGTTCTCCTTGCAGTCCAAGTGTTGTCAATTTTCGATTTACCTTTCCACTTAAGAAGATATTCTTGATATGCTTGGTGTGTCTTTACTGAAGTAATAAAATATGGATCTCCCAAAACTTTTCCATCTAACCTCTTCACATATTGTTCAGGTGGGTATTTGGAAATCAATGAGTAGATAGAATTGAGCTCAAGTGGATGGGCCTCAAGGAATGGGTCTAAAGGTTTTGTTGTTGGGCCTAAAAAAAGTGTTCATGCATCTACACTCGACTCAATTAACTCGTGTGTACTCATTTCAACCAAAACCAAAGACTCTGGGGTACTCGATTCAATGGACCCTAAAGGTTCTTCTGTACCCAGTTCAATGGACTCACGTGCACTCAATTCAAGGGGCACCAACAAGTCGTGTGTACCCAACTCTACGGATACCAATGACTCATAGGCAAGTGGCTCGATGGGTTCACGTGTGGGTGACTCAACATCACTACTCACAAGGGAAATAAAAGTCTCTTTAACACGAACTAGACTCTCATCAGCTTCTTCTATCTCCTCTTCACTCAGCACGGTACTAGGGTCGTACACTTCTTTCACTTCCTTATTTTCCGGCTCCTTAGGACTCTCTTTTAGTCAATAAATTCGGAGTGAGAAATTTCGTGGGGTATTGGTATGCAAAATGTCCAAACCCTTGACACTTAAGGCAATCAGGACAGTTGTCCGTCTTAGTTTTCAAACCCCGAAGAAGGTGATGGTGTGTTAAAGGAACATACTTTTCAATAAGTCTCACCTTCATGTCCTCCCATGTGGAGATGTGTTTATTTCGAAGATATTCAGTACGACATTCTACGCGAGTCAAAGAAATTTTGGCATTACCCTCCAACTTTGTTTTTGCTAGCCTAATTTTGTACTCCTTTGGTATGCCATACCAATCAAAATATTTCTCTACACTAGACAATCACACGAAGGTTTTGGGATTCATCCATCCCTCAAAATTTGGAACCTCATCTCGAATAGATTTGAGAAACTTCTCGGTTAGGTCATACTCGAGTTCACGATGATGAGGGTATCACCTAACTCTAGTTTCATCACTATTTTTGAGACTTTGCCAAGAATTTGGAGTGTAGCGATTTTCTTGTTTGGCTAGTACCCTTTCATGAAGGGTAAGGAAGTCACGTTGACATGTAAGTGACTTATACATGATGCTTGATACAAATATAACTCCGACATAATACTAAAAAAGACACACTATGAACCAACAATGGATGATGACTTTTGTCAAACACTAGACATGCACACTAATGAAATAAAATGCAATAAGATTGAAATGACATGTAATTATGAAACTAAGTGATGTAAGACAAAAGTTAAAAAAAAAAAAACTTAGACAAAAGCTTTAAAAAAATATTTAAAAAAATAAAAAATAATGCAAACAAAAAGCTAGACGAACAATTTTAGATAAAAGCTAGATAAAAATTTTCAGACAAAAGACAGACAAAAATTATAGACAAAAAGGTAGATGAAAATTTTCAGACAAAAGCCAGACGAAAATTTTCGGACAAAAGCTAGACGTTTTCTGATTTAAAAAAAAAATTTTAAACAAAAAAAAGTAAAATAAAAATAAACGCTAAAACTTATATGAGCACTAAAACCCTAAAACTAAACTGATGCTTTGATACCAATTTGATGCGGGAACTTACTAAATGCAATGCTAGGGCTGAGATTAGGATTAAAATTAATTTAATCAATTAAAATAATAATTTCTCATAACAAATTATCACGAAAAATTCTAAAAATTCAATTAGGTGATTTAATTTCGGCCTAAAATAGTGTTACTTCTGTGTATATTCCTTATCACGGATCTAGAAGACTAGAGTTCTTATGAACAGATTGATCTCCGATAGTTTTAGGGCGTCGAACGAACTCACAAGCGGGTTCTCTCGATACCAAACGAAAATAAAAGGCTAATAAAATTAATGATGAACAAAATATTGATTTAGGGCTTTTATGAGATCAATAAAATAATTAGGATTATGCTACTTACGCAAACCGTAGATCTAAAGAAGATAGAGATGAAAGAAGAGTTGGCCTCGCACCAAACCGCAAGCGGGAATCGAAGAATCGCTCTCCGTTTTGAGAGAATCACACCCTCACGAAAGTTTAAAATTCTCAATTTGCATAAGCAATTTTCATTAACCAAAAACTAATAATAAAAGTATTTACAAGCCTTTAAAAAAGGCTAGCCAATGCATAAAATTAGAAATCCTATTATAACTCTAATTCCTAATTCAAATAAAAGAAATATCATAATTCTTCTAAAACAATAAAGAAACTAATCCTATTTCTAATAAACTTACTTTCTAAAATAAAATAATAAAAGAGACTAATCCTAATTCAATTAGGATTATTGAAATTCGTCACTTTATGTCCAGCTTCCGAAAACTGACCATAACTTCTTCAATACTTGTCGGAATTGTTCAAATTTTGGCTCGTTGGAAAGCTACTTGGATAAGCTTTCAAATATAACCAATTTTGTGTCAATCCGACTTCGTTTGACACTTCAAAGTGGGCCAAACATAAAAGTGTCAGGATTAAAAGTTAAAGACCCTAATAAATTTTGGATTTTCTTCTTTCTGATCAAACGGGCATTTTTTTAAAAACCCATTCGTGAGTCCACTTTCTCTTTTGACGTCTCTTCTTTATCCGATTACGACTCAGACAGGTGGATCTAAAATACACATCAGAAGTACTATTGGGTTCTCAAAGTGACAAGAGAATCCCATAATCAGCCAACAAATTAGCCCTACCTCCCCCTCGAAAGGCCATCCGTCAGTTCACGATCCAAGAGGTCCCTCACATTGTGATCCAAGTGGTCACTCATTTTGGGCATAGTTAGTTTGCGATCCGAGAGGTTGCTCATATTGTCATCCAAGAGGTCACTCATTTTGGGCATCAGTCAATTCGCGATCCAAGAGGTCACTCACATTGTGATCCAAGAGGTCACTCATTTTGGCATCAATCAGTTCGCGATCCAAGAGGTCGCTCACATTAGTAACTGTGATCGAAGAGGTCACTCACATTTTGATCCAAGAAGTCACTCATTTTGGACATTAGTCAATTCAGGATCTAAAGAGCCGCTCATATTAAGATCCATGAGATCATTCATTGTGTTCAGTCACTAATTCTTGCATGGCCATTTCGCCACCTAGTTCAGAAAATTGTCTGCGGAAGAGCGCAAAAGTCAGTTTGTGACCTAGAGAAATCATCCTATACCAGCACCAAGGAATCTCCTTTGGTAAAGTTATGTACAGTTGGTGATTCTGAGACTTGGGTGAACCGTGACTCGTGAGGTCATTTGGTATCAGTACTCCTTTGATTCGCGGCTTGAGGAAATACTCGGCCAGCGCTAAAGCCGCGGGAACTTGTTATCACGGAGGAATTAACACTCGCAGTACTAAGGAACCCACTGACAACTGAGTCTTTTAAGCCAGGTTGATATTTAAATGTCATCCGAATTGAAAGCAGAAGTGGCATCCAGCTGTCCTCCGAGTTGAGGATTAAAGTGGTGTGCAACAACCACTCAACTCAAGAAAGTGCCATACAACTTTCATTTGACTTAAGGATCCGAAGTGGCATCCAGCTGTCGCTTACATTGGGAATTCAGAGTGGAATACACTTGTCAATTCTGAAGAGGAGCCGAGTGGAAGCCATTTGTCACTTGGAGCGATGAAAACTTGTCCAGCTGTCGGTTTTTACTGGCTGAAGCGGTTGACAGAAGAAAGGCGCATGCATTAATGATTGGAAAATCACTCAAGAAGTTTCACAACAATGGACACGTGGTTAGTTCTCATTGGCTGAGAATGTTTAGAGGAGCGAAGTTAGTTAAGTAACGACGACTCTAATTCAAGTGAAGGAGTTCTTGACCAATTGTGAATCCAAGGTAGTTAAGGTGGTGTAGCGAGGTTATGGCGAAGAGGCTCGCCACTCCATGGAGAGGTCATTTATTAATTTTTTAAAATATTTTATTTATTAATCATTAAAAAAAATATATTTTTAATTTCTCACTATTTTTAATTTTTTATAGAAGACAAAAAAAGTTTAACTAATTAATTATGCAGATCAGTTGTGGGGAAAGATTGGAATGCCCATCTGATGATATTTTCGTGATCTCATGATCAATTGTGGGGAAGATTGAAATGAAAAATAATCTTTGTCAGTCTGATTCAAAGCGTCAACAGTCAGTTGTACCTAATGGGGAATATTAGCATAAGGTGGGGGTTAGTAGCAGCCCCCAAATAAAACAAACAAAACAAACAAATAAAAAACAATAAAAAAAAAAAATTACTGGAACTATAGTTTCGTAAAAAAAAAAAAAGATAGAAAAATAGTTAAAATAGAAAAAAATCATACATGCATGTGGGCTTGCAAAGAACTTGAGCGTTGTCGGTTGTTGATTGATTGCGAAGGTGCTGATTGGGTTAACAGAAATCAGATTAAAAAATTATACAAACTTGCAGTGAGAGAGAGAGAGAGAGAGAGAGAGAGAGAGAGAGAGAGAGAGAGAGACTAGAGGGTTGTGCTTAAACCCTATATATGATGGATATCACTTATCATACATAAGTTATAAGTTAAAACTTATAGGTTATAAGTTATAAAAAAAATTAAAATAGCAGTCATGACTGCACCATTGCGCCATGGTGCTGCCATATATGCACCATATAGGTTCATATGACGATTTGCCTCGCCATTCGCCATGGCCACACCTTGACAACCATGTGTGAATCGACATGCGGACAAGGAAACTGGAAAAACTAATAAGTGGCCAGAGATGCTCTCGTCAACCTATAAATTCCCCCACGGGGGGACAAAAAGAGAGAAGAAAAAAAAAAGGAGAAATAAAAGAGAAGAAAAAGACAAAAGAAGGAGAAGAAGAAAGAGAGAGAGAGATTGAGAGACAGGAGGTGTTGTAGTTCAAGGAATCTCAATCCTTAGAATGACCACATATTGGACCTCATCACGTCCAGTTCCCCCAATCTAATTCAAAGGTAATGGATCTGATGAAGTTTAAAATTTCTTTTAATCATATAGCTTTCGTCCAATCTCTCGATTGTATAGATTTGGTTGGAAGCCTTCTGATTTTTCCTAGTCCTTATGATATTATGCGATTTCTTCTCAAAAATTTGTAATTATGTAACCACTTTTGATATGGATGAAAAGCCAAAAGAGCTATTTCTGAAAATTGTCAGTGGTGATGATTTATGGAAGGTTCTGATCATGTATCGCTGGAGCTCTTTCGACAGAGCAACTAAGCGATAAGAAGGCCGTGAACCCGAGTCGTCGGTTAGTACTGTGGTGATGAGGAGGGGTAACAGACCTATTTCATCATAAAGCCGCGTACTGTTAGTTAATCAGGGGTTTGATCCCATACTGTGAGCTAGTTTAGTCCGCTAGCTCCACGATCAGGTGAGTCTACAGTGTAGATTTGAGGAAGGAAGAAGAAAATAGCCGACTATACGATTCTCTACCTTTCTCGAATCCTCATTGAAGTCTCAATCAATCTCGGAGACGGTAGGACCCGAGCTCGGGATCGCCTTATGACAATCTTTGAGGAGTCCGGTTCTACTCGATGATTTTGGTCCATACCCTTCGTCCCATTTGTTCTATTCACCAGATTATCCCTCAAACACTAGTATCTCAAAGTTTCATGACATCTTAGTGCCTTTATGAAAGTTGGATGAGATGAGAAGAAAGAGGGGAAATCTCGATTGAGAATTGTGAACCTATTTAATAGGGAAACTACTATACTGCTTGAGGGGGTTTTACACCACTGTGAAAGAAGTATCTCAATATCTTGTATGATGTTTTGAAAGGATAAATATCAATCCGAAAGGAAAAAGTTGTTGTTTTACATGGAGTAAAGAAAGCTTGCGACTGGTTGGACAAATCAGGGAAATTGAGAGTTCCTATTAAATTTGCGAGGCATATAAAGTCCAGAAAATCTGCAGCAGTCAAAGCTTCTACAAGATTGAAGACTCTTACTTCTAGCAATATCTGTGATATTTATTAAATACAGGGGATTCGAGAGTATCTCCTGTATTATCTGAGACATGCTATAAAGCTGGATAGATTCTATGTGGCTGCGACAGGGATTACTGATGAGATTTGAATGGGGAAACAAAAGTTTTGAGTTTCACTAATTCTTTTTTTAGTTAATCATTTGTTTAGCAAGTTAGCTTATGATAGGACTCTTTATTATTTGTAAACCTAGGATTTCTTTTATGGGTTATTTTCCATATACTTACTTTCATACAAATAATCCTTAGTGAAACCATGGCCATTCACCATTCTTAAACACTCTAACCAAGGGTTCAATAGTGCACAAATTTCTTTCCCCCTTTCCCAAAATACAGTCACTTGGATTGTGTTTGTCAATTCCATCACTTCTCTTTTGCCTTGAGGTAAAGCTCTTCACCCACTTGAAGCAACCATAACCGGAAGTGCTTCTTCTTCTTTAATGATTGATTGCAAACAAATGAACTGAGTTGAAAATCTAGTTGCACCTGGCCATTTCAATTCTCTGCCATTTGTATACGATCTCATTAAATCTAGAATATGTCGGTATTTGTAGAAATACATCACCAGTTTTCAAGCACTAACTAGAATAGGCTATACAGTAGATCCAACCAATGTCCCACAGAAGAAGTTTTGAATATGTTCGTAAATCTTTCATCAATAATAAACCCCACCGAACTATATTTTGAAGCATTGCCAGATATGAATTGGACGACATTTTCAGGTTCAACCTCTTTAATTCTAGAAGAAATAAAATTTGTAATATAGCCAGCATCTTTCATTAAGAAAAACAATTGTTCCTTTAGGGGAAAATTTTAAAGCTGGACTTGCCTTTGGAAGGTGGCGGCTCCCCTTCAAGTGAAAATTTTCGCTTGGGAGGTTGCTTGGGGCAGGGTTCTTACATAGTTCCAGCTATGTAAAAGGGCCATGTCTGTTCCAAACTCTTGTGTTTTCTGTGTGGACCACAAAGAAATGGTTCATCATCTTTTTCTTTCATGCCAATTTGGAAGTGATATATGGACTTCCTTTCTCAAAGGCTTCAGTTTTAGTGGCTACCTTGATGAAACCTGTGAAAGGAAAGGATCATGAGGATTTTTCAGAAGAAATATGGCAGCTACGCAGCCACCGAAGGTCAGATTCTTCAGGATTTGTTGTGGTGGTGTCCCGCATCTCCTAGGCGCTCGGCTATCTCCGTAGAAAAGGTCCTGAAAGAATTGGAGTGAGTTAGACCGCTTTAAATTTAGTGATAACTTCCTCCTTTTTACTTATTTAGTTTGTTCTCCTTTTCTTGCCCATCACCTTGTTAGGCTTCTTTTGATCTGCTGTAATATGTTATTATATAATGAAATTGTGGCTTTATTCTGATAAAAAAATTTATGTGCGACTTCTTTCGCCCATCTATCCATGTGTCTGACATTATTATCCGCCCTGAAAAAGCCTATGAATTTTTAGCGTCTTTATTTACTCTTCCACTTCTCCCTTCAAAGAAGATGCTAAAATCTTCTTTCTTGCTGTCACTGTTCCGAAGAATGTATCCAGGGCCATGATTTGAATTGGTCGAAACTGCTTCACAGAATTCATTTGGTCTTCAATAAACGAAATGGAAGGTTGTTAGCAACCGTACATCTAACTACTACCATGTTCGCAACGTTCTTTACTTTCTTTTTAACCAAAGATTACATCTTTGGTTTTTGCGATTTGTGAGGTCTTTAACCACATGAAACTTTTCAACGACCACTTAAGAACTACTCCCCATCCCTGTCGCTCTCAATGGCCTCTTAAAATATGATATCTTTACTCTTTTCTCTTGCGTCTATCACGCCTGTGGGTTGTATTGCTATTTGACTAACAGAATCAAGGACTATTGGACAAGGCCGTGCATCCCTTTGCACCATCTTTGATAGATGAAGTTTCATCCTTACGATGGTTCCACAATTTTTCTGGGCGGAACACACAAACAATCTTATCCCCTTTGTCCACCATATACTCTCAAAACGGATCCTTCTCAGCATTGTATTTTCTGCTTAAAAACATTACTAGTCTCATTAAAAAATAAAAACTACAATTAAAATAGGGTAAAGGTAGCCTGGTACCGTGGACCAT
The DNA here is from genome assembly GCA_021018995.1 of Chloranthus sessilifolius. Lineage (NCBI taxonomy): Eukaryota > Viridiplantae > Streptophyta > Magnoliopsida > Chloranthales > Chloranthaceae > Chloranthus > Chloranthus sessilifolius. Next base: position 53,342,330 of record CM037592.1, on the reverse strand, counting down.
GTAACTTACCTGGTCCCATATTAATCTACAGCCACATGGCACCCAATCTCATTTTCGGGTGTTATGGATGAGAGTGGCTCGATGATCATAACTATTTTGTGAAAAAAAATGTACAATAAAAAATATAAAACGGCATAGTCAGTGGTGTCAATCGTGGTGAGAAGTGACTGGTAAAATCAAATGTGATTTTACTGTTCATTTTACATGCAATTGACTCTTTCGACCGCATGGTTAATATTTTTCATTTTAATTTTTTTTTACAAAATAATTGTGATCATTGAGCCGCTCCTATTGATGATATCCAATCATGTGATTGGGTGCCACGTGGCTGCAAATTAGTGTGGGGCCAGTTAAGTTGCCTGCTCCATGGTACCAGGCTACCTTCACCCATTAAAATGAGAGTTGGTCTACAATGTGTCTCCACTCATCATGTGCATTAAAGCAGTGCACACATCTGTGTGACTGAGCGACGTGTTGCACGTCATGCAGTCCCATAGACTTGTGGACTGCTGTGTCCACCCATGATGGGTATCATGGGTGGACACTCATTGTAGACTAACTCTTAAAATAATGATAAATTTATAAATTGAGCATAGTTAAAATTAAAGAAATGTTACAGTTAACACTGATAACATAATTTACTACTGTGATACTATGCCAAAACAGTAATCATTAATGAGAATACTGATGAAAAAAAAATGTTAAAGTTGTTAAATGCTGACTGTGTTTATCAATGAACACTGAACGCCTAACACTGAACATGAACACTGATAAAAGGGTTTTACTAGTGTTCAAAATTCAGAAATGTATTTACAAAGTTTGTATTTACTCGATGCCTATTTTACATATATTTTTAAAAAATACATATTTTTATGAAAAAAATGATACATTTTACACAGACAAAGTCATATTAAAAAAAGGACCCAACTCTCCTGACCATATTTTAGACACCAAAACGATTTTACAACATTAAGGTTTGAAGATGTGGGTAATCCACACCGTCAAAGTGATATATCATACATTGAAGAACAATGGGGTCAAAGATCAATCTTTTTGAGAGATTTGAACCATCCGATCTGTTGACTATATAATCAACCTTTATTTTAAGTTTTAATGGCTGATATTAAGGTTTATCTATCGGATGGTTCACATCCACTTATAGGCACGCTTCTTTTGGCTGAGATATTTTCCAATTATGGATTGTCACTTGGACAATTTAGACTGGTCAAGATGTGCGCCACATGGCATAATGATCAATCACACTTCAAGGGTGTGTAATAAAAAATAAAAATTTGATGGTTCTGGTGTTTAAATGACGGTCAGGAGTCATTATCCCTGCAAAAATATGCATTTTTGCAGATTATTTTTCTGAATGTATATGTAACAAATTTAATTTAAAGCAAAAAACAGTTTGGACCTCCTTCTGGATAAAAATATGTATTTGCAAATGATACAATAATGTATTTTTGCAGAGTATACACCAACCAGTAAAGTATACATTTCTAAACATATATTTGTGAATATATATGTAAAAAATAAGGATATAGAGTGACAGACCAGTCCGCACTCCAGTCATACACTGATACACACTGCATAGACCATAAACAAAGTTATTTACATGTTGTAGCAGTCTGATTTTTTACAGAAAAAAAATGATACATTATACAGAGATTGATTTCTACAAAAGAAAAAAAATTACATAAAAATAAATAGATTCATAATAAAAAATGATACGTGTTGGGATGTTGCAGTAGCACTGGCAGAAAATATATAAAAATAAAATGATACATGTTGCAGATTTGCAGTAGCACAGATAAAAATAAAAGTAAAAAAATACATATATTTTTAATTCACAGTTATTCACTGTGAATCACTGTTTTTCTCAAAAAAAGGATTTTTCTTCTTTCCTGAGACATATTTACAGTGATTCATGGTGAATCACTGTTGTTTTCTTAAAAAACAAAACCCTATGTTTCTATGCAAAAAATGAGAGGAGATGATGAGAGGGCTTCTTCTTCTTCTTCTTCTTCTTCTCTCGAGTTGTGTAGAAGGGTTAGGGTTTGCGGTTGAGGGCCATGAGAGGACTTCAAAGGGTTGACGTGGGGGAGCAGAGAGGGATAGTGTTTAGGGTTGAATGCCTTTTCTATTCAAGAAGGGAACAAGATGGAGGGGGTTAGGGTAGAGTCGTGAGAGGCGGAAGATGAGAAAAAGATGAGTTAGAAAACTCTCAATTTTTTATTTTTGTATTTTCAATGTATAGTGTTCAATGACTTTTTGAAAAAGTCAAAATTTTTTTCAAAAACAAGTGGGGAAATAGGACTTCCCACTGTTTCACTTCTGTTTTACGTATATATATATAAGTTTTATGATATTTGAAGTCTTAATCTAATCTAAACTCTAACCTAACCTACTAATAATACAATAACGGCTAGAGGCCTACGTAAATAGAGTAGAAACCTAGTTTTTAGGTTGTTATTTGTTAACACCATCCAACCCTATTTACTGCTTATATGTTCGAGAGATATGGCAGTCTTCGGGGGACCTGAGTTGGAATCCCCCTTAGAGGCCTGGACCTGGACACCTAGGTTATCAGAAAAAAAAAGTTAAAAAGATACGGAGATTTCAAAAGAAATATTTTGACATGATGGGAAACCACCGAAATCCCTAAGAATTAGTGATGTGAACTTTAGATCCACATGTTTGAATCGTGGCCGGAAAAAGAGGAAACGTCAAAAGAGAAAGTGGACTTACGAATGGGTTTTTAAAAAAGGCCTGTTAAAGACGAGTGCACGTTATTTTAGGCAATATTTTATCTAGGTTTAGTTTCCTTTTTTATTAAGATTCTTTTAATAAATTGTTTATTTGAGGATTAGTTTCCTTATTTGATTATTTAGGGTCAGACACATGTATGTGATATGTAACTGTTAATTTTGTCACTTTCTGTGTGATCATCTGAAAAGTGGTCATATGTCTATCAATATGTGTTGGAATTGCGTGATTCTTGTCATGTTGGAAAGCTACTTCGATAAGCTTTCAAACAAGACTAATTTCACGTCAATCGGACATCGTTTGATCCTTCAAAAGTGGTCGCGTAATAAAAAAAGGGATTAATGATGAAATTAATTGACTGTTAGATTATAAAATTTTAATGGTTGATTAAGAGTTTTATTTTAAGTAGTATTCCTAGGGTTTTTTTTCTTTATAAATACACATTGTACTCTCTTATGAGAATTAGTATTGATGATGGATAAAAAATTTATAAGTTTTGCTTTGTGCGAATTTTGAAGAACTTGAGATGAGTTTTCGTTAGAAGAGTGATTCTTCTCCCTCGTGAGTTTGGTGTGAGGCCAACTTTTCTTCTTTGGAGCGATTCCTTGGATCTTCTTCTACCCACATTTTCCTTCTTATTTTTGTTTTACTTGAAGAGCGAGAACCTTGAGCCCTATCGTGCGGGATTTACACTATTTTAGGGTTAGCATGCGATTTTTTCCTCATCAAATTGGTATCAGAGCCAAGTTCAACACTCGACACGTGAAGTCCATCATGAGTAAAGAACAAGTTATTCGAAGCCTTGCACGAGTTGAATGGATTCATGATGGCTGAATGGGATCGTTCGTGGATCGGTGAAAGCTTCTTGATTTGTATCAGACGATTGGTAAGATTAGACAAGCATGGGAGGTAGTGAAAACTAGATCGTGGAGCCTGAGGTATTTGAATTCAACACCTCAATATTGGCCAGCTTTATATGATCGATCGTTTACTCTTGAGATTAGACGTGAGTTAACGAATACACGAAATAAGGGTTTCATTCAAGAATTTCTTGAGGATTTTTTTCTCAAACTACAAAAGGAAATCATATCGGTGACATGAAGCTTTGAGATTTAAGCTTTCAAATCCCGTGTCCGTTAACCTAACCTCATCACCAACCATCCGTTGTAATCCCATAACAATATCTCATCTCATAACCGTTGTGAAACCTACACCTCTAACGGAATCCATTAACGGTGTAAAATCTATGCCGGTTGTAGCCCCTGTAACAACTTACAACCCAAAGCTCATTTAAGAAATCAAGCCCGTCACCGTCGTTACCCTAGCCGACCTCATCTCACCTAAAATTGTTATCGATCCTCTACCTGAACCTGTGATAGCCCCAAAATCGATCGAAGAGTCGGTACTGGTTGATGAGAACCCTCTTCTGGTCAATATCTGTTCTAATCCTGACATCGTTGAAGTGTCCGAGACTGTTGAAGAGCAAGTTGCTGCAATCAATTCTCCCAAGCTCGTGATCGTTGAAGCACAATTATTCGGAATAAAGACTATCGCACCCACGACCCACAGGTCCCAAGATCGTGTTGGTTGCATGTTGATGTCCATTCCCGTTGGTGAATCGAAGATCAAACAGATTGAGCCCGAGTGGAATCCGCTTCAGATCGAGGTTCCCTATATATTGTTTGTGATCGTGATCGTGAAAATCCATGCCAACCAAAGTTCTAGGTCGAACTTTTTCAAAGTAGAGGGGATTGATGAAAACTTGAGATGAGTTTTCGTTAGAGGAGTGATTCTTTTCCCGCGTGCGGTTTGGTGTGAGGCCAACTTTTCTTCCTTGGAGCGATTCCTTGAATCTTCTTTTACCTATATTTTCCTTCTTATGTTTGTTTTAATTGAAGAGCGAGAACCCTGACCCCTATCGTGCGGGATTTACGCTATTTTGGGGTTAGCGTGCGATTTTTCCTGCATCAATTAGGAAGCTAATTCTGAAAGTTCTCTAAAGTACAAGATACTTGGGCTTTTCTTAATCCCTTAATTGGGGCCCACATGGGATCACATGGTTCTCTTTTTTACACCCCTTCCCTCTCTCTCTTTAATCTTCTCGGTAAGATTTCTGCATCATCCTCCCCCTCGAATTGTGAAAAAGTTGACTCTAGAAAGTCGTGTTTATTGAGATACATGTATATACTAGTGCTGTGTAGATTGTAATAAAGAGTACGTAGTCTTTCGGTTTAACATAAAGGCCAGTAGGGACTCCAACCCTAACTAGGTCATATACTTCTCGTACTCTTTCTTTCTTTTCGGTGTAACATAAAGGCCAGTAGGGACTCCAACCCTAACTAGGTCTACTTCTCTTACTCTTTCTTTCTCTCTCTCTCTACCACTCCATCTTCCTCTTCTTCCTTCCTAATCCTAACCCTAATCTCCTAACACTAATCCTCTCACATAAGACAAGTTGGTATCGGAGCGTACCATTCCGGACCTTACCTGTTTGATGACCTCAGCATTACGTCATGTTGACACCAGCCAGGTCAAACTGTTGACCTCAGATGGCCCAGGTAATACACCTATTTGATTTTTCATGTCCATTTTTTTTTGTACCATGGTGTGCACTAGTTGTGATATTTGAAGGGTTTTGGTGAAACCCTCATTTCATGGGTTTTAAAGCTACAAACATCTGGGTTTTTTTATCTCTGCAACCCCTACCCTTCTGGATCGGTTTTTGTCCCCCAAGGTACTTGTGAAGTCTCATGGATACCTATGCAGCTTGTGACGGAGGTACGCAGCATGGCTACCCGAGCCATTTGTAGTGCCACTCGGGCCGCTTGTACTCCGCGTAGAGGCAATGGTGACTTGGTGCCTGGGGCACGTGATATGGTGCCAAGAGGGCACGCGACATCTTAGTGCTAGGACGGCACGACATGTGGTGCCAGGAGGGCCTCGCGACGTGGTCGTGCTGCGGTGGTCGCGACACGGTCGCAGGAGAAGACTATGCGGGGAGTCACGGGTGTGATGGTTGGGACTTGACACTGTGTGCCACGGGCAAAAGATGTGTGCCATGGGGGTATGTCAAACCAACGTGTTTGAGGTCCTTTAATTGTTTACCCATAGATGGTGTTTGGACCATCTATGTGGGAGAGGTGCTGAAGAATGCCTTCCACCCACACGGGGCCTTGCGTTGCCAGAGGGGGTGTAAGTGTCTCCTAGGCCTGAAAGGGTGGGCTTAGGACGTCGATGCAGCGATGTCGTGTGGCACCCAAGGTGAGGTTGAAGTATGGCCCCGGACTACGCGTCGCGGTGCATCTGTTGGGAACTTCACGGCCACGCATGAGACTCGAGAAACGACATGAGTCTGCGTGGGACTCCGTTGAGCACGGCAGCATGAGGTAGGCAAACGACTGTGGGGTTGGTTAGGTATGCGAGCAAGACAGGGTGGCATGGGGAGCTACATGCCACATCTTGCAAGGGGTTGCAGGTACTAGTGCAAAGGCATGTGGTGAAGCTTGAGCCAAGTATGAAACGGTGTAATCGAACCTTGGAAAGAGGTAACCACGAGAGGGAGTTCCCGTCCTCTAGGCGGGTGGTATCATAGCTGATGAAGAGATTGATTGGCTTCGTTGCATGCGGTAGTGAGGCACCGCGCGGGTTGATGGTGCGTCGAAGGACGCCCCCGTGACAGTTGGTATCAGAGATAGGCTGACTTAGTGTATCAGGCGTTAGGTGTTGCACGGGCTGACACTGCTGGACGAGTGATCCCGTGACATTTGGTATCAGAGCCAAGTTTGATCCAGAAGGGATGATACTAATGAGCTAATTGGTGCCAGCGGGGCACGCGATGTGGTGCCAAGAGGGCACGCAACATCCCCGAGCTAGTTAAGAGGTGGAGACCTAAGAACTAGAGCAAACTGAAAGAAAGCTTGAGAACAGAGGGGTGAAGACAAGGTCGAGATACCGAGGTGTTGCGAAAGCTGAATTTGGTGAGCGAATATTTGCTTTGTCAGGAGGTGATAAGGCATCGATGGCATGTAGTGAAAACTGGGAGTTTAGGGACAACAACATCAGGTGAGGGCACATTCAAGATTAAGAAGTGTCTTCGCGTCAACGAGGACGTTGACGATTTTGAGTGGAGGAGGATGTGACGGAGGTACGTAGCATGGCTACCAGAGCCATCCGCAATGCCACTCGGGCCGCTTGTACTCTGCGTAGAGGTAGTGGCGACTTGGTTGCTGGGGCACATGATGTGGTGCCAAGAGGGCACACGACATCTTGGTGCCGGGATGACACGGCATGTGGTGCCAGGAGGGCACGCGACATGGTCGTGCTGTGATGGTTGCGACACGGTCGGAGGGGAAGACGATGTGGGGAGTCACGAGCATGATGGTTGGGACTTGACACTGTGTGCCACGGGTAGAAGATGTGTGCCATGGGGGTATGTCAAACCAACGTGTTTGAGGTTCTTTAGTTATTTACCCATAGATGGTGTTTGGACTATTTATGTGGGAGAGGTGTTGGAGAATGCCTTCCACCCACACAGGGTCTTGCGTTGTCAGAGGGGGCGCAAGTGTCTCCTAAGCCTAAAAGGGTGGGCCTAGGATGTCGACGCAGCGACATGGCACCCAAGGTGAGGTTGAAGTATGGTCCCATACTAAGCGTCGCGGTGCATACAGCTGGGCAACTTCACGAGCGCTGCGTGGGACTCAGTAAAGCACGACAGCATGAGAGCTGTGTGGGACTCCGTTGAGCACGGAAGCATGAGGTAGGCACACAACTATGGGCTTGGTTCGGTATGCAAGCAAGACATGATGGCATGAGTAGCTACATGCCAATATTGTTGCGAAGCGAGGTACTAGTGCAGTGCACAGGGTGAAGCTTGAGCAGGCCAAGTATGGAACAGTGGTGCAATCGAATGTGTCGTAAGGGGCACGATACATCGGATGGTAGGCCTTGGAAAGAGGTAACCATGAGAGGGAGTTCCCGTCCTCTAGGTGGGTGGTATCAGAGCTGATGAAGAGATTGGTTGGCTTCGTTGCATGCGGTAGCGAGGCATCGCGCGGGTTGATGGTGCGTCGAAGGACGCCCCCATGACAGTTGGTATCAGAGATAGGCCGACTTAGCGCATTGGGCGTTAGGTGCAGCACGGGCTGACACTGCTGGACGAGTGATCCCGTGACAAGCTGCTGAGAAGTTCTGTGGTTTTTTTCCCTTTTATCATTTTCACATGTAGTTGGCTCTCTATTCATCACAGATGATCAATTGATCAGATTGCTGCTGGTTTAAGGTGAGAAAATGCATCGGAATTACCTCTGTCATCACCTAGAAGTGGTCTCATATTCCTTGGTGAAGCATTGAGAGATATCTGTGGATTCTCTTGTTGACATGTCACGATTCAGTTTATCACAATGGGTATTTTGTCTATTTTGTTAGCATGTATAGGTCTGAATTTAATTTGTCGCTGTTCATTGGGTCTTGAGTGAGATCTTTGAAGTTTCCTTACCCATTATGCTACTGTCCTGAGATCTGCGAGTTTCAAGATTTGTGCTGTCCCAAGATTAGTAATAATGCTGCCTTAAAATTATGTTTAAAGGGCTGTCATGAGTTTCTTTTGAGCTGCACTGGGAGCTTCTCTCTGATTTCAGAATCGTGGATCTGTGGATTTCTGTGATTGTGGATTTTCCGTCTCATTAAAGATGTTTGTTGAAACTTCTGAGAGGGAGACTATTCACTCCTTTCTCATTGTTTGTGGATGTCTTTCTGACATCACTTGATTGGTCAGTGGAGGTGTTTCTCACTATATCCAGTGTTGGAACTCCCTTGTAAGTATCTTCACAAGGGTGAGTTACAATTTGAAGGAGGCACTGTGTTCTTTACGGGCAGATCTTGCGAGATTTTCAGAGGGGGACTTCTACCCTCTCCAGCTGCACCTCCTACAAAGCCATCATGTTCTTCTGCCTCATCTAAATATGCTGCAGTGTGTTCCCCTCATTATTGTACATGGATTATGGATTCGGGTGCTTCTGATCATATGACTGGCCAGTCACACTTATTATCATCGGCTCCTGCTCACACTATATCTAGGCAAGTAGGCTTGGCCGATGGCTCTTGCAACCCAGTCTTTAGCATGGGTGATGTTTCCTTATCTGCTGATCTTTCCTTAACTAATGTCTTCATGTGCCTCATCTTCATGTTAATCTGTTATCTGTAATTCGTCTAACCAAAGCCTTGAATTGTTCCGTGACATTCTTTCCTTCCTACTACATTCTTCAAGACCTAAGGACTAGAAGGTTATTGGCAAAGGATATGAGAGGGATGACCTTTACCATTTTGACGTTGATAGGATCTCTGCCCTTGTCTCAAGTGTTCATGTTCTGCCCCATCTAGTCATGATACCTTTATAAGAGATACCTTGAATTTGTGGCATGCTCGTCTTGGACGTGCTAATCTTCAACATTTTTGTTTGTTGCATAGTTACCCAGAAACCTGTTTTACCCTTTCGTACCAGTCCCCATGCGTTCCCTTACCGGGGACTGGTACGAAACTCTTTAAAAACTTTTCTAAAACGTTTCCGAGACGTGTTTCAATGTATAATTGAAACTCGTTTCATTTTGAATAGAAACTGGTTTGTCAAGAAGTAGATCTATCGCTTCAGTTTAAATAGTATATGATTATATACTACTTTATATACTACTAACAGATAAATTTAATCATGTTTTGTTACTCCCATTGATATATAAATTCAATGAATCATGTGTCTGAACTTTAAATTTGAAATTATTAGTACATAAAAATATAATTCTTATTTATAGTTATGCAAAAGATGCATCAATGTTATTCCAATATCATATATATGTCATGCCACATCCATTTCGCATCTTTGTCTCACTACTAATGTTTCTATACCGATTCCATCTCGTATCTATGTCGTACTAATGTCATATCTATTTCGTACCTATAATGTATCTATGTTGTACCCACATCGTACCAAAGAAGCATCAATAAAAAATATACCTGAATCTTTTTTCACCTCAACGTACCGGTACCAATATCTGTATCTGTACCAGTACCCCGTACCAACTCATGGAAATTATGGTTTGTTGCTCCCTGCACGAAAAAATGCATGCAGTGCTTATAAATTTCAATGCCAAACTTGTGGACTCTCAAAGCATAGACACACCTCTTTTCCTCCTCATATGCATCGTAGTGATTGTTTGTTTGATCTTGTGCATAGTGATGTTTAGAGACCAACTCCTATGACTTCATTTGATGGCTATCAATATTATGTCTCTTTTATTGATGATCACTCTCCTTGTACTTGGGTGTATTTTCTTAGACTCGAGAGGAAGTGCTTTCGACTTTTATCAATTTTAATACTATGGTTCAAACTCAGTTCGGCAAGCTTATTAAAGCATTTTGTTCTAATGATGGAGGAGAGTATGCCTCTATTGCCTTTAAGTCTTACCTTGAGAAGATGGGAATCGCGCATCAACTTCCCTGTCCTTACACTCCTCAACAAAATGATGGTGTTGCGGAGCATCATAATAGGCATCTTTCTTGTCCTTGCACTCTTCAACAAAAGTCTGTAGCACAATGGAAGGTTGACAATATTGCAACCCCAAGGTCGCGGTTCGAGCCCAACTTATCTATAAAAAAAAGAATAGGCATCTTATTGATGTCATTTCCAAATGTTACTTTAGTTGAGATAGAGCCCAAAGTCTTTGGATGCACCCGTTTTGTTCAAGATTTTTGTCCCCAAAGAAAACCTTGATGAAAAAGCCACTCGGGAGTGTGTTTCTTGTATACTCTGACTTGTCTAAAGGTTATCGGTGTTATCATCCTACTCATCTGGTTATTTTAATGGATTTAACCTGTTTTTAGGATGTCCCTTATATCTCTAGTGGGTCTCATATGCAGTGCACATCCTTCATCCTCTCCTCATAAAGAATCGTCTACTGTGTGTCCTCATCATGTGTTATTTCCTCCCATAGAGGTTTCTTCTCCTCCACCATCTATTCATGGTCGCTTCATCTCAGAAATATCTATCAACGAAAAAATAAGTCGCTGGCTCCCACTCATACTCCTAGAGGGATATCCCTATCACAAAGAAAGTATGTCATTGATTTACCGAGTGATACTGGTATGCTGGGATGCAGACCTGCCAAGTCTCCCATCGATCCTAAACATCATCTTCACACTGACATTGGGATGCCTATTTTGGATCCATTTGAGTATCAATGCAATCATGTGCTATCTCCACCCATAGAGATTTCTTCTCCTCGTACAAAGGTTTCTTCATCTCCTCCACCATCTATACATGGTCACTTCCTCTTAGAAATATCTGTCAACGAAAAAGTAAGTCGGTGCCTCCCACTCATACTCCTAGAGGGATATCCCTCTCACAAAGAAAGTATGCCATTGATCTACTGAGTGATACTGGTATGCTGGGATGTAGACCTACCGAGTCTCCCATGAATCCTAAACATCATCTTCACACTAACATTGGGATGCCTCTTTCTGATCCGAGTATCAATGACTTGTTTGTCTACTTATATACCTCTCTAATACTCAGCTATGTTTTACATTGCTATCTCTGTTGTTGCTTAGGTACCTCATATGGATGTGGTGCATCGCATATTCCAATATATCAAGTCTTCCAATGGAAGAGGACTATCCTATTATGATACTTGACACTCATCTATCAGTTGCTACAATGATGCTGATTATACTGGGGTCACTACTGATCGTCATGCCACTTTCGGATATTGTGCTTTTCTTGGAGGTAATCTGGTGGTGTGGAAGAGCAAGAAACAAGATGTGGTCTCAAAATATAGTGCTAAGTCAGAGTCAAGATCCATGGCATATGGCACATACTTTCTAACATCTACCTTGTGCAATCGACACATACTTTCTAACATCTACCTTGTGCAATCGACTTGCTCTCCTTTGTGTGCTGGTCTTTCCATTGAGCTATCCTTAATGAGCTCCATTTTAGGTCTTTTAATAATTATGGATTTACCTATAGTTTTACATGATCTATATAAAGCTCATTCTAGGTCTTTTACTAATTATGGATTTGCTTATAGTTTACATGATCTCTATAAAGCTCTCATCCAAAGTTTGTTACCAATGCTGAATTTATCATACAGCCATTGGTTGATGAATAGTTGATCTCGAACATAACCACCACCAATATCTTCATCAGATCATTGATCTTGGCAGGTGATCACTTTTGTCACGACCTGAAAACTTGACCATAATATGATGGCCTCAAATTCCATGTCCTGACCCACATGCACACCAGATGCGATCAGCGGACATATATCATATTACTTTTAGTCATGAGAACACATGTCCTCAAAATTCGTGAATAATCTCTCAACACAATATTAAATAATGACAGCTGAAAAATCATAAAATGATTGGAATATAAATATAAATAACGTATGAAATAAAGCCACCGGTGACATAAATGTGACAAACAATGGCGATACAAATCTCCAATTAATAAAATTTAAAAGAACTAAATAAATATCTCCAAGATAAACAATATGCAAACTATCCTAATCTCTCATCCTCTCTACCCCTCAATTCACATAGTAGTCCTCGGCGTCCACATGGTCATCCTGGTAGTCACCTCAGTGTATCCCTGACCGTAGCATGCTCCATCACCATAATCTGCACCATCTAAAAGTTGTTCCCAATGATGGGGTGAGTGGCAGTAACAGGTAACTCAGTGGGTTGCACAACGGTCTGCCTTAAACTACTCGGACAACCGTGTGTGCATAGTGAATTAATAGTATAGTCAAATGAGTCCAACATATAGACATGGTGTGGGTATAAGGCACATCCTCCTATACGCACCCCACAAGTTCACCTTACCACGTGATATAAGGAACACCATTCTAATCACCAAAGTTCTATTTGTTAAGCATGTTGGTTATGATATTAACTATTAAGTTTTAGAGGCATGAACTCAGGAACCAACACCCTTATTGCACATCCTATTTTGTAGATAGCGTAAACATAGGAACTAACGCCCTCAAGAGTACACTTTATTATATTTTAGACTTCCATGTGTCTACACATCACATGAAAGGTTCCTCACCATCTCTCCCCTCCTCGTAACCTCTCAAATACGACTTGTGCCAGAGTCGTTGCTCGAGCATAGCATACGAGGGTCCATATGCTATTATATCTCCGTCGCCAACGCAACATCATCCTCGCAATTGCAATTTCTCACTCACGAGGATACGGGAACTAAAGGTGCCAGACTCCATACCTCCATCACTTAGGTGTCCTTAAGACCCATCTAGACTGAATAGATGTTATGCCCTTATTGAGATTACGTAAGGTACGACACGTATAAATCATCCACACACCCTTCTCTTCAGCTGTCATTCTCAGCATATTTTAGTATCTTATTATCCGTTATCATCTTCCACCTTTAATAATTTTTGTTAAATAAATCAATGTAAGACAAGCTCATCACCGTATTGTACCAAGGAATAGCGATTCGTGTAACTTAGACGCTTACCGCTAGCATCCCATACTACTAGGGTAACAACGTTAGTACACTTCATTCCTATTGTCGAAGTTTAATAGAGTGTTGAGAGTGCCAAGCAAGGATGAAAGCTTTAAAGTCTTAAAGATTTTGTGATTAGTGATTATGTTCCTTTTAAAAGTGTGAATGGTGTAACTAACACCCAAAGAGCTGCATCATTGTTATCATGGCACAACTCCACGTACAACCATAACAAAATCGAGTAACGATAATAGAGATAATGATAAAGCATGAAAAATAATTGCATAAAAATGATACATAGTTGGCATGAGTAGTGTGTGTGTGCACACATCGTGGTATGAATAAAAAATATAATTAAGATGACAGGCGATCAATGTACGATACTTATAATGGAGCCAAAAGTGTAAAGATAATTGAAGTCATTAAAAACATCATTATATAACATTGGGAGAAAAAAATACAAAATATAATACTTTAAACAATAAAATGGATTTACTTCTGATGCATTTCCCAACGTCATAGATATTTACACAGTTCATATAAAATTTTGTATTATATACCAAACTAAAGTTCATTCCGTTAGCATTTCAACGCTTCAAACGGTGCCTCGATCCAAGTTCTAAATTGAAAGTTATGGTCGTTTGCATTTTGGTGTGCAAGCTGGAAATCAGATTCGGGTAACAATTAATATTAGATACATTTCCTAAGGTCATAGATATTTACACAATATATATAAAATAATGTATTATATATGAAATTAAAGTTCATTCCGTTAGCTTTCCAACGCTTCAAACGGTGTCTCGATCCGAGTTCTGGATTGAAAGTTATGGCCGCTTGAATTTTGGTGTGTGTGGCTGGAATTTGGATTCGAGTCTAGTTCGATCTATCCGAAAAGCATGGTTCATCTATCGAAAATAAATAGTTATTTTTCTTTTTTAATCATTTATTTATCAATTTATTAAATAATTTTATTTTCTTATGTTGAGTTAGATTGGTCGATAAGTCAATTTAGGTAATCGAAATAATATAAACAAATGAAACTATATGGAATTAATTTTCTACAAAAATCAACATGAAACGAGAAAATAATAATATCGTTGGGAAACCTCGTGGAAGGGCACCTACCTCGATTGTTGATCGTATGGTGGAAAGCACGAGAGTGATATGATTAAACGGCTACGATTATTCTTAATAACGGTTGCATGAGTCCGGTGATGATCGCCCCGAACGGATGATAGATAATCCCTCCCGTGAATAGAGAATGGTAGAGATCTTCTCCTACGAAGATGGACGGTTGAGATCTTTCTTTTAAGTAGGGAAGAGAAGGGAAGGAGTAAGAGGAAGAAAACTCTCGTATAATTTCGGTTGTGGGAAATGGAGAGCTTTTAAGGTTTTATTTATAATGGAAGTAAAAGTTTTAGGTTAATCCTAATTAGGGTTTTTCGTAAAAGATTCAATAAGAAAGTGAGATTTTTTTACACACAAAATCTCGCAAGAAAGCATTCATGCAAGAGTGAATAGGTTGTCAAACGGTTTCGTTCCAGCGCTTTGCGTAGGCACTGAAGCAAATGGTGTTTCTCTCTCGAAATTATAGTTATACCCCTTAACTTGTTTCAACTCTTAAAATGGGCGTAACTTCTTATATTCTTGTCGAAATTCAACAAATTATATATCGTTGGTACCGTATCAATGAGCACATTGCAATGAGTCCTAAATTAACTAAGAACAAATGAACATAGGGAAAGATATGAATTTATTTTTATTAAAAGTTTAAAATAAAAAGATAACGGTTAAAAGTTGACTGATCTAAGATTTCAATGGTTCAAAAACTCGTGAAATTCAAAAGTCAAAGGTACAAAAATTTGGGGTCACTACATTCTCTCCCCCCTTAAAAAAAATTTCGTCCTCGAAAATGTAGTACCTTAGACAAAGAGCTTGGGGTACTTTTCTCGAATATTGGCCTCTCTTTCCCTAGTCGCCTCATTCGGTGAGTGGTGTTGCCATTGTATCAGAACAAGCGGTATTTTTTTCGCTTGTAACACATGCTCCTTCCGATCGAGGATACGAAGAGGCTTCTCTATAAGTGATAGATCTTCTCAGACTTCCATTGGTGCCATCTCAGGGACTTGAGATGGGCTAGGTATATATTTCCGCAACATTGATACATGGAAGACGTTGTGAATGCATGCGTAGGCTTGCGGTAATACAACTCGGTAAGCGACTTCGCCAGCTCATTCGGTAATTGGAAAAGGTCCAACATATCTTGGGCTCAACTTGCCTTGAACTCCGAAGTGCATAACACCCTTTGTTGGTGAGACACGAATGAATACCTGATCACCAACACAACTTGAGGATTCGTTTTCTGCGATCCGCATACTTCTGATGATCCTGAGCAATCTTCAACCTCTCACGGACTAACTTAACCTTTTCGGTTAGGCGACAATTCGGGTAACTCTTCAGGAAAAACGTCAACTAAGTTACGAAAAATCGGGACCGTAGATGGATCAACCTTCTCATTGCGTTCGTCATTGAGTGCGGCCAACAACGGCGCACCATTCTTAACCCCCCCACGGAATTTGAATGAAGCGCTCTCGATAGGTCGAAAGATCACAACCTTCGAGAAATAATCAACTGTCACATGGTAGGATGCTAACCAGTCCATCCCAAGTATGACGTCTCTTGAAATTCTATCATTATCAAATCAATTGGTGGCTCATGATCGTCGATGTCAATTACCGTGGCTCGACTGACCTGGTTGGTTATCATCATGCTTCCTGATGGTGTGGAAATTGCTAGCGCTTCTCTAACAGCACTAGCTCGGCAAAATCTAGATCGCAAATCGAGGGATAATGAAGAGTTACCCAGATTTGCCGCCTGACCGAGAAGGTTAAGTTAATTCGTGAGAGGTTGAAGATTGCCCAGGATCGTCAGAAGAAGTATGCGAATCGCAGAAAATGAGTCCTCAAGTTTTGTGTAGGTGATCAGGTATTCATTTGTGTTTAACCAACATAGGGTGTTATGTGTTTCGGTGTTCGAGGCAAGCTGAGCCCAAGATGCTCAAGATATATTGGACATTTTCCGATTACTGGACGAGCTGGAGAAGTCGCTTACCGAGTTATATTACCGCCAACCTATGCATGCATTTACAATGTCTTCCACGTGTCAATGCTACGAAAATATATACCTGACTCATCTCAAGTCCTTGAGATTGCGCCAGTGGAAGCCAGAGAAGATCTATTACTCATAGAGAAGCCTCTTTGTATCCTCGATCCGAAGGAGCATGTGTTACGAGCAAAGAAAGTACCGCTTGTTCTGATACAATGGCAACACCACTCACCAAAGGAGGAGACTTGGGAAAGAGAGGCTGATGTTCGAGAAAAGTGCCCTGAGCTCTTCAAATAAGGTACTATATTTTCGAGGACGATTTTTTTTTTAAAGGGGGGGAGGGGGGGGGATGTAGTGACCCTAAATTTTTGCACCTTTTACTTTTGACTTTCACAAGTTTTTGAACCATTGAAATCTTAAACTAGTCAACTTTTAACCGTTGCATTTTTATTTAAGACTTTTAATAAAAATAAATTAATATATTTCCCTATGTTCATTTGTTCTTAGTCAATTTTGGATTTATTGCGATGTGCTCGTTGATACGGTATCAACGATATATAATTTGTCGAATTCCAACAAGAATATAAGAAGTTACGCTCGTTTTAAGAGTTGAAATAGGTTAAGGGGTATAATTGTAATTTACGGAGAGAAACACCATTTGCTTCGGTGCCTACACTAAGCGCTTGAACGAAACCGTTTGACAACCTATTCACTCATGCATGAATGCTTTATTATGAGATTTTGTGTCGAAAAATCCTACTTTCTTATTGAATCTTTTATGTAAAGCCCTAATTAGGATTAACCTAAAACTTTTACTGCCATTATAAGTAGAACTTTAAGAGCTCTCCATTCCCCATAATCGAAATTATACGAGAGTTTTCTTCCATTTACTCCTTCCCTTTTCTTCCCTATTTAAGAGAAAGATCTCAACCGTCTATATTCGTAGGAGATCTCTACCGTTCTCTATTCGCGGGAGGGATTATCTACTATCTGTTCGGGGCGATCACCACTGGACTCGTGCTACCGTTATTAGGAACAATCGTAGCCGTTCAATCATATCACTCCCGTGCTTTCCTCCATACGATTGACAATCGAGGTAGGTGCCCTTCTATCTTCTTTAACCTATCCGGGGCCTCCACGAGGTTTACCAACGATATGGTTATTTTTTTATCGTTTTATGTTGATTTTTGTTGACAATTAATTCCATATAATTTCTTTTGTTTATATTATTTCGATTACCTAAATCGACTTATCGACCAATCTGACTCAACATAAGAAAATAAAAGTATTTAATAAATTGATAAATAAGTGATTAAAAAAGTAAAATAACTATTTATTTTCGATAGATGGACCATGCTTTTCCGATAGATTGAACTAGACCCGAATTCGAATTTCAGCCACACGTACCAAAATTCAAGCGGCCATAACTTTCAATCCAGAACTCGGATTGAGACACCGTTTGAAGCGTTGGAAAGCTAACAGAATGAACTTTAATTTGATATATAATACATTATTTTATATATACTGTGTAAATATCTATGATCTTAGGAAATGCGTCTGGTATTAGTTGTTACCCAAATCCGATTTCCAGCTTGCACACCAAAATTAAAAACCGCCATAACTTTCAATTTAGAACTCAGATCGAGGCACCGTTTGAAGCGTTGAAAAGCTAACGGAATGAACATTAGTTTGGTATATAATACATAATTTTATATGAACTATGTAAATATCTATTACGTTGGGAAATGCATAAGAAGTAAATCCATTTTATTCTTTAAAGTATTATATTTTGTGTTTTATTCTCCTGATGTTATCTAATGATGTTTTTAATGACTTCAATTATATTTACACTTTTGACTCCATTATAAGTATCATACATTGATCGCATGTCATCTCAATTATATTATTTATTCATACCACGATGTGTGCACACACATACTACTCATGCCAGCTATGTATCATTTTTATGCAATTAGTTTTCATGCTTTATCATTATCTCTATTATCGTTACTTGATTTTGGTATGGTTGTATGTGGAGTTGTGCCATGATAACAATGGTGCACCTCTTAGTTGTGTGCCATAATCACTGGTCACAAAATCTTTAAGACTTTAAAGCCTTCATCCTTGCTTGGCACTCTCAACACTCGATTGAACTTCGACAATAGGAATGAAGTGTACGGACGTTGCTACCCTAGTAGTATGGGATGCTAGCGGTGTGCGTCCAAATTACACGAATCACTATTCCTTGGTACAATACGGTGATGAGCTTGTCTGACATTGATTTATTTAACAAAAAATATTAAAGGTGGAAGATGATAAAGGATAATAAGATACTAAAATATGCTGAGAAGGACAACTGAAGAAAAGGGTGTGTGGATGATCTATACGTGCCGTACCTTACGTAATCTCAATAAGGGCATAACTTCTATTCAGTCTAGACGGGTCTTAAGGACACCTGAGTGATGGAGGTACGGAGTCTGGCACCTTTAGTTCCCATATCCTCGTAAGTGAGAAATTGCAATTGCAGCCCTATGCAGCACTGACTAGGGTTTGTGTGATTGAGGATGATGTTGGTTTGGTCGACAGAGATATAATAGCATATGGACCCTCATATGTTATGCTCGAGCAACGACTCTGGCACAAGTCATATTTGAGAGGTTATGAGGATGTCGAGGAGGGGAGTGATGGTGAGGAAGCTTTCATGTGATCTGTAGACACATGGAAGTTTAAAATATACCTAAGTGTACTCATGAGGGCAGTGGTTCCTATGCTTACGCAATCTACAAAATAGGATCTGCAATAAGGGCGTTGGTTCTTGAGTTCATGCCTCTAAAATTTAATAGTTAATATCATAACCAACATACTTAACGAATAGAACTTTGGTGATTAGAATGGTGTTCTCTATATCACGTGGTAAGATGAACTTGTGGGGTGCATATAGGAGGATGTGCCTTATACCCACACCATATCTATATGCTGGATTCATTTGACTATACTATTAATTCACTATGCACACACGGCTGTCTGGGTAGTTTAAGGCAGATCGTTGTGCAACCCATTGAGTTACCTGTAACTCTCACGATATTTAGTAGAATGACTATCTAGAAATCTTCAATAGACTCTCTAGAACTTTTTACTTTTTTCACTATAAAATATTTTAGATCGAGGGTCATCTACTAGATGAGGATCTAAAGCTTTCTCACCATCTAGAGCTCTATCGGACTATTGATAGTCAATTTAATGGTGATAAAAAATACCACCCTTGTCAAAATTTTCATTAGGTGATGATGATAAACACCCTTCCTTGATTTCCTTAATGGGGTCAACATTGTAGATTTGACTCATCGTAGCTGGGCTGAACTGAGTCCTCATCCTTAAACTTGTCCATAAAAAATGCTCTTGAAAGGCATGCAAATTAACTTTGTGTGCCTCCTTGTGATATGAAGATTATCTGCTATCGTAATCTACTTTCTAGAAAGCATGATCCAACTGGTGGGTTGTCTGTGATTTGGAATATTATATCAGGTAACTTGTCGTATAAGAGGATCAGGATCTGACACTTACGTTACCATCCTATTCCTTCATTAGGTCAATCTCATTTTCTCTGTCAATGTAATTAGTTAAGGTTAATCATATAAATTAGAAACTCAACTCCTTTTTAATCTTTCATTACGTCTCATTGTGTATGGATTAAGATAGAAAATTATAACCCAAGAATATACCTACATCTCTGTCTTTTAGCCAAACAGTAAGGGGGAATTAAGGTTCATAAAATATAGAAACCCTCTATCAAAGTCTCTTCTCGCTCAAACAAAATAATAAGCTATCTTTTAAATAAAGAACCTTCTCACTTTATTATTAAATAAAATAAAAAATTTCTCATTTCTTCTGGTTACTGCTGTGTGTGTGCGTGCGGGCGGGAGAGCATGGCACCGCGGGCGGGGGTGGGCGTGAGGGTGGGTGCACGTGTGCATGCCTGGGCGGGGGCTGGGACGCGCGTGTGGGCGCGTGTGTGTGTGAAACAACTTCCATTCTAGGTTCACAAGTTAAAAAGGGTTATTGGGCAATCAACAGACATCTGTAGATGTCAGCTTTTGACATGTAATAGCCTCTAAAAGGCAATACATTTAAATTTAATAAGATGAAGCTATGGATTCTGTAATGGGAGCCAGTCAGAAAAGAAAGTTATATATTAAACATCTTCCCTATGTGTAATTGATTCTAGTTATGGAGTGGCTTTCCATTCATATGTAGTGATAATTAGCTGGTTGTATGCAAATGAAAATTATTTCGAGTAATTATATAAGTTTTTATTCTTTTTTATATCAATTCGTTATCATGTTGTTGATGAGTTCAAAGACAAATTTTAGCACAATGAAAGTTATTTCTAGGTAATGATATAAGATTTTATTATTTTTCCTATCAATTCGTTGCTATGCTGTTGATGAGTTCAGAGGCAAATTTTGGCCCATATTAAATGATTAAATATAAACTGGTTGTTTTTTACATTGAACAAAAGTCATTTGGTATTTCATGGCATGGAGTTCAATATATGAAGGAAATATATCTCAAGTCTCAACTACACAAATGAATGTCAATATTTCTTAGCACCAAATTGTTGGCATGAGGGTCTGTGGGTTTCTTTGCAAAAATGGTACTTTCTAATGCCGCTGAATCATTATCAGTAAAAAATCTTGAATTCCAGAACTACCAAAGTATTTATTTTTCCTTTTTTTGAGACAAATAAACTATCCGTTCAATGGACATCTAAATGATAATCGTGACTTTCAATGGCTATGAGAATTCAAATTTTCAATGCTGCATCCTCTTTAATAGACAACAAATAGCCCTATCTATAAGAGGCAGGAATTTGTACTTTCCTCACTCTCTCTCTCTCTCTCTCTCTATATATATATATATATATATACCATGGTCTTAAAGCTTGGCAAGTCAACTCGGAACTCGGGATAGTTGACTGGACCAAGTTTTGAGTTGACTTGCCTAGAAAACTCGGGAAGCTATTTTTGTAATGAAACTCTGCCGATTTGACAAGTTGATTTGAACCGAATTTTTCGAATCAGCGAATGAATTCATAGTCTCATATCACTTAAACTTAAAGGGTAGCCAAGGGATGTTTATATTTCCCAATTTCCCCACATCTAGTTTTTATTTATTTTTGCTAAACATTTATTCAATTTTTCTTTGTGTGTGTGTGTGTGTGTATATATATATATCCGAGTTAACTCTACTTGGATGACTTCCAAGCTGAGCCGAGTTTTTGTGTTCTCAAACCATGATATATACATCTGTATTTATCTATATCCTAATCCATTTCTTTGGCATGCCTCACGATGCTATTTTTTCTGTTGTTTTATCAGAAATTGAGGTGGTAGCTGTCTCATGGAGATTTGTTTCATGAGTTTCATGATAGTTCTTTTTTGTTGTATGTTCCTCAATACGCAGGCATCCATATTCTACACAAAAGCTGAGATATCCCTGCATAACAAAAGGACCGATTGTTGGATTATCATAAAGGACAAGGTTTTTGCTGAATGCTTCACATTTATATGAGAAAAATAATACTATGAAAGTATTTATATTGTACATAATCATATTATCGGTGCAACCTGTTGCACCAGTGATCCCATCATTGACACATTGCAGACAGATTTTGTTGGCATTAATTGCGTCATTATTAGGGACCATAGTTCAAAATATCGTCATAAACCGATATGTATCACCCAATACGTATCGGTTTCAGACATGACTGGGTTGATACATGAATTTATCGATCCATATATATTAGTCTGTGTTGGCCGGTAGATACTAATGTGTCATCCAAAACTGATACGTATCATCCGAGACATATTGAATTTGGAGCTGGCCGATACATACCGGAAAACCAAGATTTTGAACCTTGTTAGGGACCACCTTTTCATCATTGCCATAATATATGAGGGTGTACATTGCCACAGTACCATTCCTCTGTATGTTTCTAATTGACTACCTTTAAATTCACCACCGAATCTTTGAGTTCACCCACTCTGAAACCCATTGACTGCTTTGAATCAGACAGCGGAGATTGTTTTTCATCCAATCTCTTTAAATCATGGGCGTATCATAAGACCGTCAGATTTTTTATTTCACGTGGTATATCCCATAAAAGTAACCTTGTTAAGGTCACTTTTTTTGGGATGTGTGCCACATGAAATAAAAAACTGACCGTCTGATGGAACACAAATGATCTCAAGATCCGTAGTGTGAAAGATTGGGACGTAAAATAATCTCCATTGTCTGATTCAAAGCAGTCAATGTGTATTCATCGTGGGTGACCTTAAAGATTCGGAGGGTGAATTTAAAGGTACTCTTTCCAATTTCGTAAAGCTTCCTTGTTAATGGCACGCCTTGGTTTGTATTTACGTAGGTCTATGATGTTACTCCATATGTGGAAGAACACCCAGGCGGTGACGCCATACTAACGCATGCTGGAGATGATTCGACGGAAGGCTTTTATGGGTATTCATCTGTTAAGAAATCTTACTTCTTTATAATGTACCTGGCCAGCTCAAGGGGTTAGGTGACCTGGCCAGGTTCCTGCTTCCAAAAGCACGAGACCTGAGTTCGAATCCCCTCCCCCCTTGAGGCCACCCTAGGGATTTATATCCTGTGCTGACCCGGCATGTACTGAATTTGGGGTGCGCATGCGCCCCTGGGATTAGGCGGGTGCTCTAAGAGGCCCGGATACCTAGGCTATCAACAAAAAAAAAAAATACAAACTATATTCTAATCATGTACATCTTTTCACTTGGTCTTTTTCAGCTTTCTCTTGGCAATATCCTTCTCACTTAATATGAAGGATAACACTTAGAGCAATTCTATCAAAGTATTCCGGATTTGCATGGCCTGCCTATATAATATTGGCTGCTTAGTAATTTTCTTGTGTTACCTAGTCATAGCATGATGACTTGGAAAGGCACTTTGCTTTGCTTCACCATTTTCACTGGCAAATCACTTCATTTCTGCTTTCTCTCATGTTTCTTTGAAATGTGTGAAAATTTAGTAAAAGTTAAGGCGATATGGAGGGAACAAGATTTTGAATAGTGGAGCTGAAGCTTTTGGTTTCCCAATAATGAAAAAACACCGAGCTAGATGCCTCAAAATAATATTAGTGCAAAAAGCCCCATCATTTTCAAGTTTTTTGGCCATAGAAATGCCCTCCCGAAGGATGTGGGAGAAACAGGAGTTGTCCAAGAATTGATAGATCCATTCCATTCAATTCCCTGAACTTTGGCTCATGCTTCAAAGACAGAGGGATCATTGTGTGGATAACCTGATGCTGCACTTCACTAAGACCAGGTTTTCTTTAACCACAATGTCCATTACCTGCAATTACAAGAACACTTTTATCAATTCACTTGCACAATTACTACTGATTCAGCAAGCGAAGCTATACTTTATTACCTAGTCACAAAGTCGGGAGTCGGTGATAAACGAGCAAGGGTCTAAGTTGGGAAAAATTGGTCAAAGTCCGAAAAAATCAGGGAATATAAAAAATTCAAAAAAATATATAACTAAGCTAATATATTAAAAAAGAAAAGACAAAGTACATACCTTGGTGCGTAGTAAGAAACTACCCAAGCAAAGAGACCCCCCCCCCAAAAGAAATAATAGTTTTAATGAACAAAATAGTACAAAATAGGCAAAACCTAAAGATTTTTTTATGAACAAACTGAATAAAATAGCACAAAACCAAAAGGTTTTTCCCCCCTTAAATGTAAGTGAGAAAAAAAGGAAAACAAATCGGACCACATCACAAACATCGGGAATTAATCGGCTGAGTCTCGACTTGGCCGATCAATCGGTGATCAAGTCAGGATGACTGCAAGTCGCTGACTTTTGTGATTATGCTTTATTATTTTATTACTGCATTCTCTTCTTATATCAAATAGCAATCACATAGAAAAGGGACCTGAAAGTTTAATAGTTTATATATGAACCATATGAAAGATTTGGTTGGTTCTAGATGAGATCCTGATAATCTCCATCTGTATAGGGAGACCCTTGTGCCTGCTCTCTCCTTTCCCCTTCCCTTGTCTGCTCTACCCTCGCGTCGCTCCTTGTTTTTCCCCTTTCTTTTTTTTCTGATGGGGATTTGGTGCAATTACTACTAGCATGGGACATATTGAAGCTGCTTGGCCCTGGTAGAAATGACTAAAGATGTGAAGTTGGATTTTAAGATTTTGATAGTATTGAAGAATATGGTTTTTGCTGTATAAGTGTTGGATGGTACAGAAGGAAGTGATGGCTTTGGAACAAAAATGGAGGTAAGATGAAAATGGCAGCTGATAGTGCAAACCAATATGATTGTTGTTAGGTGGGGTGCGAGAGCTTCCTTGTTACAAAAGTTGCTTCACTGGAAATCAAACATGATATGTTTGAGCTTGCATTGGGAAAGCCTGCCGGAGATGGCTCTGTAGTTGAACATGCCCTGCATAGACTATTTAATATTTTAATAACCTTTATGGTCAGTTTTTTAGTTTTAGAGGTCTCCCAATGGAGTTTTCAAGGGTTTTGAAGTCATTGGTGAGTTTATTTATGGCTAGGGTGGCTGACAGGGCTCTGTTACAGGGCTTTGCGAAGTCTTCTGGCCAATTTTTTGGGCTTTCAGGTGGCGTCGGGAGTATTTTCCCAGTGAGATTCACTGGTTCTGGTGCTATGCTGCAAAGCTGCCTGCCAAAAAAGATGACCTGACTCTGGCCTGTCATAGCTCAACGGTTACTTGGTACATACTGATCGAGTTGTACAAAGAGAATTGCATAAGGGTCAATGTTAGGGATGTGTCAAGAAGTTGAAGAGATGTTGATTACATTGTTAGTGTAGGTATGTTTCATGTTATATGGCTGTAATGGGTGTATAAGTATTATATGTTGGTGTGTATGTAGTTTCTTTATAGTAAACACTAGTGAGGGATCCCTAACTCACTAAGCCCTCTCATTATTTATTTTTCTTGTTCTCCCTTCTCTCTTCCACTTTTTCTCTATCATGAACACTAATTCCCCTTACTAACCCTAATCTTATTAACTCATCAGATTCAAGTTGGTATAAGAGCCATACATACCTGTGCTCCTCGTTCCTCCTTGCTGACATCACTCTGACATCGTCAATCTGTTGACCCAGAACCCCTTGAAACCTAGTTCCTCGATGAGAATTTCAAGGGGACTATTTTTCCCCTCCGGACCTCCAACATTTAGGGCCTGCATCTTGAACTTTTGTGATCATCTTCCTCGTGGGACTGAGGAACGAGGTTAATGTGTTTCTTCCTGCACGTTTCTCAAGACACCAGCGGCACTTCAAATCACGTGTCTTAGCATCAACTCAATGCAACACATCACTGCAACATACAATGAAGGTTTTAGAGTTGTGTTGCTCTAGTTTCGATGGATTTTATGGGCTTTCGATCCCCCTTTTATTTTTGAGATCATAACCCTGGTTCTGGAAATCTACACCAAGGCAGATGTGTATTTTATTCATTGTTA
Organism: Chloranthus sessilifolius; assembly: GCA_021018995.1. NCBI lineage: Eukaryota > Viridiplantae > Streptophyta > Magnoliopsida > Chloranthales > Chloranthaceae > Chloranthus > Chloranthus sessilifolius. The sequence goes on along the minus strand of CM037592.1, from coordinate 53,316,404 downwards.
TTTCAGCATTTTCTGTAACTGTTTTTTGCCTTTCATTTGGATCTACGCTGCTATGAAGGATGATGATGATGATGAGAAATGTTAGTACATGCGTCATTGTTAAGAAATCAACCAGTAATGAGTATTGTCTTGTTGTCGGCCTTTTTCTGGTCAAAGTGTACCTTGTCTTTACTACCCAGAGAGAGACTTGATAGTGGCCGGTCCCAACACATGATTAGACAGTGACTCAGTATCCTTTCGTTCTTGTTTATTTCTCATAGGGCTGCAGCCCCCTTTTCCTTTATTATGTTTTTGTTATGCATTCGTTGCCTCTTGATTGAGTCACGATGAGTGACGGGTATAAACCCATGGTTAGTAACAATCTACCCACCAACTGTACAGCTATTAAACATAACAAAAACATCTATTAAACTAAATTCCAGCAACTACCTTGACATGGAGACTCTCCTTTACCTTGTATGTCCATGGCCGTATGAAAATGAGTTTGCTTACCGGTTCTACTCTGAGACTGAAGACTGGGGCAGTGGATGCCGAGAAATGGGATGCCAATAATGTCATTACTTTGGAATGGTTTTTTAATTTTATGGATCTCACCTTATGTCACACTTATATGTTTTGAGTCTGCGACCAAGTTTAGAGAATTGGCTGACACCTCCCCTTCTGAGCATGATACGCGCATCTATCAATTCAAGCAGATGAGTCTTGAGTGTAAACAAGGAAATTCCACTATCAAAGTAGGTGGGAGGAGCTCGAGCATTATGTGCCCTTATCTGTGTTTGGAGAGGTGATCTGTGCGAAGCTTACAAAACTACTTGAATGAGATCAAATTTACTAGTTTTTGGGAGGCCTTAGAGCTGATTATGAGCATATACATACGCAGATTCTCACCCCTAGATCCCGTCTCACCTTTGAGCACTATCTATGGTATTCTTGTTGCTGAGGAGCAATGAAGGTATGTGATGACCATCATTACTACATCTGAGGGAGCTGCCTTCTCTTCTAATACTCGTCCCCATTTCATTGTTGGGTCATTGATTCTGGAGCTATTGACCATATGATGGTTGAGTCTGAAGGTTACTCTTTGTACTCTCGTTCCTCTCCTGCCCAGGTTCGACTTGCAGATGGCTCTTTTCTCCTGTTTTGGAGATTGGGACTATTCCCATATCTTCATCTATTTCTTTATCTTATGTTTGCAATGTGTCTCAATTTTCTACTAATCTTCTCTCCGTGATTAGTATTGTCAAAAAGTTAAACTGTTGTGCAACATTTTACCCCTCATCTGTTTTTCAGGAGCTTACTACAAAGAGAATTGTTCATAGAGGTGTTGAACGAGGTCTCTATTACTTGGATGCCGACTTCAGTATACCCACACTTGCTGTTGCCGATGGATCTGAGGAATCATTTCTACTAGGCTTTTTTTTCCTTGTTAATATTAATTACGATACTTTATCTTCTTGGCATGCCAAGTTTGGGGGTGTTGGTTTTAACACTTTACGCACTATGATTCCCCAAGTCAAAATGTTTGTCAATCTGTTAAATTCCATTGTGAAATTATTGAAATGTCAAAGCATGGTAGGCATATTATTGAAATGTCAAAGCATGATAGGCATACTTATCCCTCTCAGATGCATAGGTCTACATTGCATTTTGATATTGTGCATTCCGGTGTTTGGGGTCCTTTCCCTATTACTTTTCTGGATAGATTTCATTACTTTGTTTTATTCATTGATGATTTCACTCATGCTACTTTGTTGTATCTTTTGAAACTAAATAGTGAAGTTTTTCAAAATTCCAATAGTTTCATGCCATGGTTCACAACCAATATGGGACAAGTATTAAAATCCTAAGATTTGACAATGGGAGCGAGTATGTATCCCATGTCTTTGGTGACATATGTCATCAATATGTAGACTTGTGACATATATCATCAATTTCCCTGTCCTTGCACTCTGCAACAAAATGGTGTTATGGAGTGTAAAAACAGGCATCTTTTGGGGTTGACCATATGCATACTCCATGATATATATGTGACAAAGACCTACTGGTTTATGGCACTCCGTATTGCTTGCTATCTCTTGAATCGCATTCCATCTCAGATCTTAGGAGGGAGTGTCCTTTATCAAATACTTCGCCCCAAAGATCCTTTGTTTCTTCTTGAGCCACATGTATGTGGATGCACATGTTTTATCCATGATCTTCGTTTTTCTCGGCATAAGTTTGATGATAAGGCTCTTTGATGTGTTTTTGTTGGTTAAGGCTCTTTGATGTGTCTTTGTTGGTTATTCTAATATGTCAAAAGGATATCGGTGTTATGATCCGGAGTCACGACAGTTTAATAATTCTATGGATGTGACCTTCTTTGAAGATTCCCTTTTTTTTCAGAAGACCGTCCTGCTCCTACTACCAGCGTATCACTTCCTTTACCTGCTCTTGTGAAATTACAAACTACTCACTCTCAACAAAAGCAAGGGGTGATTAATTACTAGGGTTTAGTTTCAGAGGTTCAGCAGCGCCGTTATTGAGCTTGGATTTCAGAGGTGCCACTCTGACCTTATTGTGTTCATCCACTTAGGCTCCTCTGGGCGCACCATTCTTTTAGTTTGTGTTAATGATATTATTCTTCCAGGAGATGATCAAACTTTTATCAGCCATGTAAAATCTAAGATGGGCTGTAATTTTTAAGTTAAGGTTGTACGGAATCTCTAGTACTTGCTCGGGCTTGAAATTGCTAACTCTAAGAAAGGTATTTTCCTCTCTCACAGGAAGTACACGATGGATGTACTCCGTGATACAAAAGTATTAGGGTATATGCCAGCAACCTCTCTAATGGATCATAAACTTTCTCTACATGAGCTTGATGGCGACTTACTTTCGAATCCTCATGAGTATCAAAGACTTGTTGGAAGGCTTATATATCTCTCTTTGATGGGACCTGACACTACTTTTGTTGTTAGTGTCGTCAGTCAGTTTATGCATGCTCCTCGCACGACTCACCTTGCTTTCATTCATTGTATCCTTCGGTAGCTCAAATCTAGTTCAGGGGTTTTGTTTGGCTTACCGCCCACATAGTGATATGAGCAACTCTATTTATACTGATGCTGATTGGGCTGGTTTTGTTACTGATAGGTGATCTACATCTAGATACTGTATCTTCCTTGGAGGGAACTTAGTGTCCTCGAAAAGCAAAAGCAGGTCGTGGTCTCTAATGCCAGTTCTGAAGCCGATTATAGAGCCATTCAGGGTACATGTGAAGTTTTATGGTTGCACTCCATTCTGAGCTTGGATTTCACATTAGTCTATACCGCTTCATTATGAGAATGAAGCCGCTGAGAAGATAGCATCAAATTCTGTTCTACATGAAAGAACAAAGCACATTGAAGTAGATATTCATTTCGTTAAGGAAAAAGTCAAAGATGGATCTCTGGAGCTTATTGATGTGGACTCTTCCCAACATGTTGCAGACATTTTCACCAAAGCAGTTGGACCAAATGTCCTTCAAGAAGTCGTTGTCAAGCTGGTCATGTTAGATGTACACCTAACTCACTAAGCCTCTTTTTCCCTACCATTAACCCTAATTTCGTCTACTAAACCTAATCTAATCAACCGATTGGAGTCAAGTGACTGGTGGCAGCTGCAAAATGATAAAGGAAATAATGAGTTGGAAAGGGTACAGGATAACTTGAGGTGGTGATGATGGCCGTCAGCTGCAACACTATTTGACTAAATATGGTTCCACATTCTGTGAATGCTTCTAGTCATACTAGAATAAGGGAACAACTTGAGAGCTACCATTAGAAACCATAAAATTTTGCTGGAAGCCCAAAACCTTGCAGGAAATGGTCATTGGAACATATCATTGGTACTCTGTAAACCCTTCACTAAAACTCTGCAACCTTGTCAAACCGTGCAACCTCATCTGAACCTGTAATAGTGGGATCTCTATAACAAGAGTGCCTTTTGTTAAAGGTCTATTTTTAGTCTATACCGCTTCATTGTGATAATGAAGCCGCTGAGAAGATAGCATCAAATTCTGTTCTACATGAAAGAACAAAGGACATTGAAGTAGATATTCATTTCGTTTAGGAAAAAGTCAAAGATGGATCTCTGGAGCTTATTGATGTGGACTCTTCCCAACATCTTGCAGACATTTTCACCAAAGCAGTTGGACCAAATGACCTTCAAGAAGTCGTTGTCAAGCTGGTCATGTTAGATGTACACCTAACTCACTAAGCCTCTTTTTCCCTACCATTAACCCTAATTCTGTCTTCTAAACCTAATCTAATCAACTGATTGGAGTCAAGTGACTGGTGGCAGCTGCAAAACGATAAAGGAAATAATGACTTGGAAAGGGTACGGGATAACTTGAGGTGGTGATGATGGCTGTCAGCTGCAACACTATTTGACTAAATATGGTTCCACACTCTATGAATGCTTCTAGTCATATTAGAATAAGGGAGCAACTTGAGAACTACCATTAGAAACCATAAAATTTTGCTGGAAGCCCAAAACCTTGCAGGAAATGGTCATTGGAACCTATCATCAGTACTCTGTAAACCCTTCACTGAAACTCTGCAACCTTGTTAAACCGTGCAACCTCATCTGAACCTGTAATAGTGGGATCTCTATAACAAGAGTACGCTTTGTTAAAGGTCTATTTTTATTGATGTGATAAATTTCAGTTTTTTTTGGCTATTTTTCTTTTGCTTATCATCTAAATATTGTATGCTAGACATAAAAGCTTGCTCTTGATTGAGACGACATGAACCCAAGGTTGGCCTTCTAAACTTGATTATCTCGCTCGTAGCGTTTCTCAACTATCCTATTAAGCATCTTCTTTCTCTGTGAGGAATTGGGGTTATTTTTAGTTTTCAATGAATACTTTTGTCTCTCGTTGTTCATTATCATCATCATCATCTTCGCCGTCGTCATTGTTGTTGCCACTGCCGTCACATCTATTTGAAATCGGGTTTGTGAGTCCTTTTTCTCCACTCATTTCTGTTCAAGGATAAATTTTCAGTTGGGAGCCATTACTTGCACACGCTTTTCAAGTGATTGCACTGGATTGCACCAAATTTAAAAGAGACTTGCAAGTTTGGTGACCTCTACTATGTGAAAACACCATCTAAGCCATTTGATTTGAAGGCTATGGTCTAAAGATATCAATTGCAAAATATTAGAACAAAATATAATTTTCATCATTTGATTAAATAGAGTCAAAGGCTATTATATAATTCAACAGTTGACTACAATAGATCATATGACAAGTAATGTGTTTTGCTCCAATTTTATGTACCAGAGATCTATTGATCATGAACTTCAAATCAGACGGCTCATATTCCATTTTTACATATCACATGTTCCTAAAATACCAAGTCTTTCTTTAAATTCGGTGCAATCACTTGAAAAACGTGTGCAAGTAATGGCTCCCTTTTCAGTTACTACGCAATCCTTCATGTTAATCACCCTGCACACCAGTCTCTGTGATGCGTATTTTAAATCCGCCTGTTTGAATCGTGATCGGATAAAGAAGAGACGCCAAAAGAGAAAGTGGACCCAAGAATGGGTTTTAAAAAAAAGGCCCGTTAAAGACCCGTTTGATCAGAAAGAAGAAAATCCAAAATTTATTAGGGTCTTTAACTTTTAATCCCGTCACTTTTATGTTTGGCCTATTTTAAAGTGTCAAATGAAGTCGGATTGATACAAAATTGGTCATATTTGAAAGCTTATCGAAGTAGCTTTCCAACGAGCCAAAATTTGAGCAATTCCGACAAGTATTGAAGAAGTTATGGTCAGTTTTCGAAAGCTGGACATAAAGTGACGAATTTCAAGAATCTTAATTGAATTAGGATTAGTATCTTTTATTATTTTATTTTAGAAAGTAAGTTGTTTCTTTTATTAGAAATAGGATTAGTTTCCTTATTGTTTTAGGACTATTGTTTTAGAAGAATTAAGATATTTCTTTTATTTGAATTAGGAATTAGAGTTATAATAGGATTTCTAATTTTATGTATTGGCTAGCCTATTTAAAGGCTTGTAAACACTTTTATTATTAGTTTTTGGTTAATGAAAATTGTTTATGCAAAATTGAGAGCTTTTAACTTTCGTGAGGGTGTGATTCTCTCAAAACGAGGAGCGATTCTTCGATTCCCGCTTGCGGTTTGGTGCGAGGCCAACTCTTCTTCCATCTCTATCTTCTTTAGATCTACGGTTTGCGTAAGTAGCGTAATCCTAATTATTTTATTGATCTCATAAAAGCCCTAAATCAATATTTTGTTCATCATTAATTTTATTAGCCTTTTATTTTCGTTTGGTATCGAGAGAACCCGCTTGCGAGTTCGTTCGACGCCCTAAAACTATCGGAGATCTAGCAGTTCATAAGAACCCTAGTCTTCTAGATCCGCGATAGGGAATGTACACGAAAGTAATACTATTTTGGGCCGAAATTAAATCACCTAATTGAATTTCTAGAATTTTTGTGATAATTTGTTATGAGAAATTGTTATTTTAATTGATTAAATTAATTTTAATCCTAATCTCAGCCCTAGCATTGCATTTAGTAAGTTCCCGCATCACTCTGCTTTACCCACCCGCCATGGATCCTGTTTTGATGTCTTCAAACCCAGTCTATGACATTGCTTCCGCGTCTCCATGGCAAGGAAACACCTAATTTATTTCATCCTCTCGTTACCAATTGCTTCTATCTCTCACATGGCTATGAAACATCAATCTTTTTCATCATATTGAAAGAAGAATAGTTTGATGGTGTATATACTCCATGATTGACCCCATTTGTGGGAGGCATTGGTGCACATGCTCATTGATCTGGATGATGGTGTCATAGCACAAAATATTACAAGATGACTGTTCTTTTCCGATTATTTGACTTTTTTTATTGATCGTTGTCAATTATTGCTAACCATATGAAATTATTTGCCAGATTGAATGGGTTTAGGAATGTCCAATGGGTGCTATTTTTGGGCTATGGCCCAGCCAAGAAGGTTATTCAGGATAATTAATTATCCTTTATTTAACAGTTCATACTACATCAACTGGTATTGAGTGCTCAGACCTGAGCACCAGGCATTGTGCTTCAGATGTCCATACTTGTAAAAGTAGGGAATGGGATCATTATTTGAAATGACCCCATCCAGTGGATGGAACTTAGCCCAAAGATGATGCTAATTGGAGGATTTGAACCATCCGATTGAAAACTCTGTATATTACATGAAGGTTCTTAGAGGCTTCTAATCAGATTCTTATTGTCATTACATGGGTGTGATATTATAGTCATATCCTGTTCTCATGATATCATGCCACATGGCCATTTTGGTTTAATGGCCATTAGCGCATTGCACCACATGTACAATATAGACGTCTTCAGAGACTAATACCAGCTTATAGGCTTCTGGTAAACCACACATTCTCTGACTTGGGGAGTGAGTTCAATTGATAGCCTCCTATATTTATTTCGTTTATGCTATAAATTGAGCTTGCTATTTTTATGCAGGTCCGATGAAATTTCTCATGTTTCTTGGTTTCATTATTTGTGAGGGCAGGCCACAGCATGCTACACGGGTCTTTGACATGATCGATGAATTCTATGTCGGAGATTTGAAGCAATGACATGACATCAGCAACCATCTCTACCTTCATGAGCAAGAAATCAGAGGTTCTCAATTACCAGGAGAATTTTGTAAGTCAATTCTCTTAGTTTCTGCTCATATTGTTGGGATGGAAATGTATGTCTGCTGCTTTTCTTGAGGCATTGGCTTGGCCTTTTTGAGAGAATTCCTCTTTTCTCGAGGACCTAAAGATCACATTTTTTCACAATTAATTTTTAACAGTGTCTTAACTTTTTTTTTTTTAATCAGTATAACAGTGTCTAACTTTTTAAAGTCATTTTTCTGTAACAAACAACTCTCCCTCTCTCATGTGTGTGGCACATGTTTTTTTACGCTAAAATGGTTCAATTTTATGTCATCTACACGTAGTCAGTAGATTACATAATATGAAAAATTGGCTAGGAGAAGCACTTTATGGAGACCATGATGAATACTTTAATTCCCTAGATTGTATAATACTAGTATCAAATTACCATTAAATTATTTTGTAAAACATATATACATACATATATACTTTACAGCCGGGCTGTAAAGTATTGAAACAGAATTTTATCCAATACGCACATCCCCCTGGGGATGTGCGTTCGAAATCACGGTTCATGTGTGTGTTCAAACCAGCTGGGCTCCATGTGGCACCCATCCAGGGGATTGGGTGCCACGATAAATTTGTCCAAGGTTGGTCAAAGGTGCTAATATTCAAGGCACCAGGTTCAGGTGCGCAGATAGGAAACTTTGACCAGATTTTTGAAGGGCAAAAAAGTCGTAATTTTTTTTTGTAAAATCATGTGCCGCGTGGCTGATAACTACAAAATGGGTGTTGTTTTGGAGATCACATGCCATGTGATACGTGATCTAGCATTCAAATGCACGGATGAATCCATGCGTTCAAATGTAGTTCCATTTTCCTATATATAAATATATACAGAGAGAGAGAGAGAGAGAGAGAGAGAGAGAGAGAGAGAGAGAGGCTACCCACCCTACCACAGGATTGGGTGCTACCAAAAAAATTAAAAGGTGCTTTGCCACTGTTGAATATTGTGTTTATGTTGGAAAAAATTCAGTGCACCATATTAGGCTTGAGAACCTCTATATTTGACCCATGATTTGGAAGGCAAAAAAGGAATTTTCCCCCTAAAACCCTAAGGACAGGATGTGGTGCAACTTATGATCACGTCCATGTGATCTAGCACTTGAAGGTAGCGTGAAAACGCTACCTTCATAGGTACTGTCCCTTTTCTAATATATATGTATTAGTTGGCAATGTACGTGCATGTGGGTAATATTTATTTTTAATCATCTAAGTGGGTGTTAGTGATTCCATCACATAAAACAACAAGACTTAGTATTTTCCATGGTGGGAGTAATGAATCACAATTTTTGAAAATAAGAGGTAAAATATTGGATAGTCGAATTGTACACACTGAACTAAACAAAAGAATTATAACGACCACAATATACATCTCAAACCATTATTAGGTGAGGTTCATGAATCCAATCGATATTGGCCCTTGTCTACCCTTGCGTCAGATAACATGAATCCTTCCACAGTAGAAAGTACCAAGGCTTGTTCTAACATGTGTTGCACGCACTAAAACATCAATAGATTCATAACAAAAACTCAAAACAATAGAAAATTGAAAAGCTATCTAACAATCATAACAAGCCATTACATTGGCTTTCCCTATTTAACTGTAATGAAAACGTAGAAAACTTAATATGATTTCTGGGGTGCATGTTTTAACAGATAGAGATTCTAAAAACAACTTCAATGACTAAATTTTTTATTTATTTGGAAAGTAAAATAAAATAGCATATAGTTCTTCAATCATCATTTCTCCATATACAAGGGAAATGGCCAAACCAGCATAGATCAAAATATCGTCCGATACTGATACGTATCGGACGATACGTATCGGTTTTGGACATGAACGATACGGTAACTACCCTTTTTACCGGGTACCCCAAAAAATCACGTATTTATCGGACTATACGGTGAAATTATCGTCCGGACGATGATACGGACGATAATTTCAAATTATCGGACGATAATTTGAATGTATCGAACGATAATTTGGCAGATTGACAGAGACTCCGTTTGGCTAAATTATCGTCCGATATGAACGATAATTTCAAATTATTGGACGATAATTTGAATGTATTAAGCGATAATTTGGCAGATTGACAGGGACCCCATTTGGCCAAATTATCGGACGATACATTCAAATTATTGTCCGATAATTTGACTTTTGAGATTTTTTTGAAAAAAAAAAAAAATTTGTATCAAAACGATACATTGAATGTATCGGACGATACGCGATACGTATCGTCATGGAGTTCAAGACGATACGTATCGAAATTCCGATATTTTGATCCATGCAAACCAGAGCCTCTATAGATACAGGATTCATCAATGCTGCCCATGCCCTATGTTTAATATTTAATGTAAGCTGGGATTGAACCTGCGACCTAGAGGTTGCAATATTGTCAACCTTCCCTTGGGATATATGCCCAATCCCTTATTCAATGTGACATGATATGGTATTCTCTTGCAACTACCATCATGGTTCGAAATCTCGCCCGAAACTGGTACGTACCGGACGAATGGGAAACTGAGTAAAATCTAGCATCATAATCCCGATAGCGTTGATCGATGGTAGGTATAAAGTTGATGGATTTCCTCTCTTCTTTAGCAATTCCAAGTTCATTCTTGAGCCTTTGTCACAACAAGGTTGCTTTCCTCTCTAAATCTCTGTAACTCTCAAGTTTGAAGAGTTTGAAATTGTTATACTTTTTGTTTGTATAGATAACAGTAAGTTAGCAACAGCGAAATAATATTTTGGACTGCTAATGCCTAAATATGGATATGGGAAGAGGGATACAATTCGGTATTCATATCTGGGAATGGTAGAGATTATATTTATCATTTTATGTTTTCTTTGGTCTCTTTATCAAAAGATTCATTACAACATCCCATCTTTTTCTTTTGACAAGAAAAGAGTATGTTACTTATTCAGACAACTTACTATAACATATGCTTCAGATTGTCTGCTATGTGAAATTCTTCAATACTTTTATTAAGATCTATAATAAAACAAACCAAATAGAAGTCTAAATTGCTTGCATAATTATTTCATATAAAAATCAGTATGACCATCCGCCTGTACCAATGAATGGGCGTACATATTTCTAGCCTGCATGAAATCTGTGGTGGTAAGCTTTTAACCATGTAAACGGCTGAAATTGTACCGTGAATAGCCACTGTGCACGACCTATCAGCTTTTGCGGATCTGCAACAGTCACTTTTTATTTTCTTTTCCAAAAAAAGAGAGATTAAAATCCACATAAAACAGAATGAGTGCGTCTATTTGTGCCAATGGGTTTACTGGAAGCTTCTATGTTCGAAACCCCTTCAAACTCATTGACTGCCTCGGATCAGATGATGGAGATCTTTTTCACCCCCGATATTCTATCTGATAGATCTTGAGACCATGATCTTATGATCAGACGGTCGGTTTTTTTATTCCATGTTTCCCAGATCCCAAAAAGAATGCCCTAAAATCAAGTTTGAGCGTGCTGTATGCAATATGATTTTAGGGCCACGTTTGGGTGTTAAAATTCATATAGTTTGGAGCTGATGATGTCCATGAATTGAGAGTTACAAGCTTGAAATGACTAGTGCTGAATAGACGATGGATAAAAACAACACCAATATGGTTTCCATTAATATAAATCATCATATAAACAACATTAAAGAAAACCTAGACAATTATAACATCAATCCAACATCTCAGCTTCCTGATTTTCAAAATAAAACCTTCTGAGACACCCATTGATCTAAATGCGAAAAGCTCTAATGCAGTCAATCATTATGATATGTTAAGTTGAAAAAATTGCAGCTACATACAAGAATAATGAAAGATCAAAAAACCCAAAACCATAAAATTTTTAGCCATGCTTACAGAAAAGGAAAGGAACCATAAATAATATCCATTGGCAGGAACTCAATGTGCGACAATCACGTAGATCCAAAGCCCCCATCACACCTCTCTGCACACCTCTTCTCATCTCTAGTGTGATGGTCACTCCTCTGTGCACACCTCTTCTCATCTCTAGTGTGATGGTTTAACGAACGGTTAAAATTTGCTCTCCATCTCTCCTCATCTACAATACACAAACACATCTCAACATGTAAATGGGGGCTACTGATTTACCTGCAATGTGGTTTTTGAAATGTCTTGTTAAAGATCCTTTTTTTTTTTTTTTCTTTTTTCTTTTTGCACTGGTAAAAAGGTTGAAGATGATGGCTCATTGGCTGCTTGCAGGATAATGTTGAAGATGAGGGTCGTTGGAGATTTAACAGTAAAATAGTGAAAACTTTAAGGGTAACAAGGTGATTTTGTCGGAGAGTTAACAGTAAAATTGTGAAAACTTTATGGGTAACAAGTTCATTTTGTCAAACAGGAATGGCTGCTTTGTCACTCCAGGGAAGCACAAAGGCAAGGGCGGTAATGTAAATAGGTGAAACACGGAGGCGGACCCCCCTCCCCCCTTCCCCCCCAAATCCAAAAAAAAAAAAAACTATTTTTCTAGCCATGCCTGCAAAAGAAGGAACAAAATAATATATTCATTAAGGTTGCGTATGGCGTAGCTCTCTGCTAGCCCTGTCCCAACAGAGTTCACCTGCTTTAGTTGGTTCACAGTCTCTTTTCTAACTCTCTGCAAAGGACTTGCAAGGAGTGAGTAGAGAGGAGGGTAGAATTGGTGAACAGGTAAATCTTGCATAAAATCTTGCTATGCAAGGAATTATCAAGAGAAGGAGTACTTGCTAAAGCAGGTAGCAAGATGTTAGCAAAGATGATGAAAACCTGCTAAAGCAGGTGACCTCTGCTATTGCAAGGGCTAGCAGAGAGCTGTCATACGCAACCTAAATGATCTGGATCAATTAACATTTTTAGAACTTAGAAAATGATAAATTAATAAATTTAAAATAAAAAAAACTTGAAAATAAAAACTCAAAATCGGGGAAAAAAATCTCGTAGAAATAGGCCAAAAATGACCCCAATAAATGCCTCAACAAATAATCTAAAGAAAAGAGATGAACAAATTTTGCTTGAGAATAAAAAAGCAAGGAAAAAAAACAATCATCGATCGTTCTCTAAACCATCGACCAAATGCTTAAAACCCTTGAGATAAAGGCTGACCATAGAAACCCTAGACTCTTGATCAGCCTAAAAACACCCTCGAAATCCCTCACGAAACATAATACGGAAAAAAAATCTTGCAAGTTAGATTCAATATGTGTTTTCCTTAGGCAACGCAACGATGCCACTGCAATGTGCTACTCCAGGATTTTGTTTACCAAAACCCTACATGGAACGGAAATCCGTTTGTGGGGTTCAGAATAGTTGGATATATATATACATATTCCATTAGTGGCTTCTTATCATTATCCCCCAAGCCTAGCACCTACAATTGGTTGGAAATCATGTAGGATCTGTGTAACTTTAATCCAAAATTAATTTTGGAGCAATATTTATGTGACTCATTTTCCTTCGATCTTCTTTGATCAAAGGCCCATTATTTCATTGTGTCGAAGTTACAAATCTTCTAAGTTAATTTTCTTTGGCAAATTAGCTTTATCATATTAAAAAGGCAATTGCAAATCGGGTTATGGCGTGACACAATAAATTACCGCCTATTGGTTCGTGCATTCTTTTGAGTAGAAGTGTATGTTTGTACATGAAAATAACTACCTTCCTAATCTTAACAATTATTGCAATATTCATTTTACCTATATCCTCTAAGAGTAGATTTAAACGATTGGTCGTATATCCTCTAAGATTAGATTTAAATGATGAGTCGTGTATAGCGTCCAATATAAACATGGTTGTTTATTCATACAGAAGCGACCGGCGATTAAGTATTATGCGTCATTGTCCATTACAACTTCAACAACACATTCGGGTTTTATTTTTTTTATGATCCTACCCATGGGTCAAAAAATCGGATTAATGTATTGGCGATATATTGAATGTATCGGTTTGATATATTCAAAAAAAAAAAAATCTTAAAAAATCTCAAAAAAATCTGAAAATTTATATTTATTTATTTTGTATTTATTTAAACTATTTTTGCTTTTATTTTTTACTTATTTGATGCATTATTTAGATGAATATATAAGTAATATGCTTATTTTGTGACTTAACTCAAGTCACATGCCTATTTTGTGACTTATTTTTTACTTAAGATCACATTTTTAACTTAATGTAATAGATCTTCTAATATTTTTTTTGACCAGTTGATCACATGCCTATTTTGTTTCTCTTTCCCTTCTTGAATTCTCTTAAATGAGGAAATTAGGATTGATGCAAAATTACTTCACTTTCATATATATATTCTTAGAGCTTATACAAATTTAGAAGGAATATACTTTAACTGTCATTAAATCCTCTTAACTAAATGTTTTACCCTGACATATGGGTTTGTTTATATATATAAATTATTTATTGACAATATTTCGTAATTTGATCGACGCAGTCACGCATAAACTAAATTACAATGTATATTGACAAAAATAAATTATATATTATCAAAATTAATAGGTATATTGATAAAAATAAATTTAATTGTACATAGAAAACTTACTTTATAGCCACATTGAATTTCGTGGTGGTTATTGGCCCTCGTGATCATCATCATCGGTGCGCGAGCTCTTCGGCCTTTGCCTATAATATTGGCCATATTGATACCCATGATCATATGTGCCCCCTTGAAACTGAGGCTATAGCAACGAATATAGCTCAGTGTAGTACGTAAACGCAGGTCCTCCTAAAATCTGACCAACGAAGTCATATGGCACCGGGTAGATTTGTTGTGGCTGGTAGTATGGGTTACTAGTTGCTGAATCTTCGGTATTATGTAAATTGAATCCCCCGAAGCTAGAAGTCATATAACCCATATTCATATCATCTTGTGAACCTTGTGTTTGATATGATTTCGACGCTCCTCTTCCTTCAACCCCTCCCATTCTAAATATAGGAGTGTCGAATAATGTTAACGGTGTCGAGTCATCGTTTAATGCCGCAATACCTCTATAAGAATCAGTGGTACCAGCATCCTCCCCTCCACCACTAGTGCCAACGTCCTCTCCACCATCATGCCCTCCACCATCATCCTCACCACTCCCATTATCACTATCGGGCTGCGTTTCGTTATCAGATTCAATCACTGAATGACGATTCAATCTTCTTTTCCGTCTCGGTGATTGGGAAGCCTGCTGCTCCGCTACTCTTTCAGCATTGTCCAGCCATTCAGTGCTCTCAGTATCTAAGACTGGCTCTTCTCTCTCTTCGATCCACTGATTCAAAGGGTCATCATCCTCGAATATATGATCTAACTGGATGGGATTAAAATATTCACTGTCTGCAAGGTAGAATATGATAGATAAATTAGTATAAGATGTAACTAAGACTTCATATAATTGCTTATCACGGTTGGTCTTCTGCATATTTCTGACCTTTAATCGCATGTTTTAGTGACAATAGACTAACTTTATCATTCCATAGTTAGTCTATTCTTTGTCTTAGTGTGAATGAGAGAGAAAGTGCTCAAATTTTGCTCACAGTTGGACGAGGAACATGTTTGCAACAATACCCTTATTGCTACCTACCTCAACATCGGACCATCACCTCCATAATGCATCCACTAATCAGCGGGTTTGTCGCGCTTAATTTAGGATTACGCCAACGGGGTCCCAAATGACTCATGTCTCTTGTGAAACACGTCAATCTATAAAGATGAAATACAGTAAGACACATATCAATAAAGAAATCATAATATCACATGACATTTGACTTATTAGTTATAAGGTATGATACTATGATTACTCACATCTCTGATCGCTTGACCTTGGTCCGCAAACTCAGGAAGCATTCGTTGGATTACATTGAGCAAACCAGTATACACTTCATCAGTGTCACTCAACTCGAAGCATCGCGTATACTGGAAGGCCGGATTCAAGTAGTGTGCTATACATTAAATATGAGCAATTCAATCAGTATATGAAAATAATGAATAAATAAATAAAAATCACTACATAAGCAGTTTAACATGTTATACCTGCTGCATGCAAGTATTGGTGAAATTGTGCATCCCACCTCTTATCGATAATCGCCCAGTATCATTTATATTTTATAGGGTATTTAGTTTTAATAGCCAATTTTGCCTTATCCATTGACTCATTAACGTATCCTATCGTTGGTTTCTCATCACCATCAACCAATCTCAACACTTGCACCAACGGGGTAGTGACGGCGATTAGGTGGTCAACATCTGTCCAAAATTGTGTGTTGTAGATCAGGTCAGCAACTTCAGTACAAGCTAGTCTCTTTGCTCGTGGAAGTTCTATTTCATATTTATTCTATTCTTCCGACGACACCATGGTTTTCAGCTCACGCCTATATCTAGCCAAACTCTATAGGGCTAAAAACTATGTTACAAAACGTGTAATCGCAAGTTGGAGCAACTCATTGTTCGTGAAGTCTCTCATTAAATTGACCAGCTTGTCACGGTTGTACAGGTAGGAAGTAATCATTTTTTCCTTCTGAATAGTTGTCTGTGCCTTACTTCTCTTTTCTAAATTCTTAAGAATGACGTCCACACAATGAGCGGCACACGGAGTCTAGGATAGGTGACGTCTCTTCATCATTAGTTTTAATCCAGAGGCTTTGTAATTTGTCACATTGTCTGTTACCACCTGCACAACCCGCTACCCTCCAACCTTTTCAACTATCTTGTCCATTAGTTGAAAGAGGTAATCAGCCGTCTTTGCGTGTCTAGAAGCATCAACTGATTTCAAAAATACTGTCTCGGCATCGCTGTAGACTAAAAAGTTGATCAAACTCTTCTTTGTGGGACTAGTCCATCCATCGCACATAATTATGCAACCTCTCATCCCATACGTCCTCAAAGCTTTGTACATAGGCACCTATCTCATCGTACTCATCTTGTAGTAAGGGCCTAGATATCTCGTATGCAGAAGGCTTTTTAACTCATGGACAAACTTCTACACTTGTATCAATCATGCTTTTGAAGTATAGCGACTTTGCTACTTGGATCGGAATGTGGTTGTATATAAAAAACTTGGCAATGAATTTTTCAAGCTTCTTCCCCATTTTTTAAAGTGAGATTGCACTCAATTTGCTTTGTTTAGAGCTTTCAGTGCGATACATGAATGGATCCATGGGGCCTGTAGTACGGCCTATAATCCCTCCCTGATGCTGACCTACGCAACCCGACAGTCTGCTCAACATCAACAACATTTGGCATACGAGTAGATTCATCACTAGCAGCATGCATGGATGGGCCCCTCAACCTGGACCGAAACCGATAATCAGCTTCTTCCTGATCTCGCCGTTGTTGTGCTTCTCTGACACTCTCTCATAACTCTTGCTATCTGCTCATCCTCATCTTCATCATCCTCATCATTCTCAGGTTCAGGTGATGTAAACTCTGGATCTCCCCTCCTGATTCTCTCATACATTTCCTTATTACGATCGGCTTCAGCTTTTTTCTTTCCTTTTGTCGCTTGTAAACTAGCTATGATACATTGGGACACCCTTTTGTCTCTCCCTTTACGTGAGCCAGATGCTCATTCAACCGTGTGATACCTCCTCCCAGCAATTTTTTTCCATAAAGCTTACACTCTATTCGGAGTCTATCACCATCTATTATTGTACTGTATTGTCATGATGGATCTGACGATTGTACCATAGTTATTTATTTCTCCTGCATGAATGAGCAAACGATTGGATTAAATTAAACATCTAGTTTACACTTGAAAATAAAATTTATTTCATATTATTGCTATTTTTAAAATATTAGATTATATTTTATTAAATTTATTTGATATTATTCTAATTTTTATAAAATTTAGATTACATTTGAAATTTTATTTCATATTATTCTAATTTTTAAAAGATTAGATTATATTTTACCAAATTTATTTGATATTATTCTAATTTATGAATATTTATTTGATATTATTATAATTTATGAATATTTATTTGATATTATTCTAATTTTTGAATATTTATTTGATATTATTCTAATTTTTAAAAATATATTTGCTATTATTCTAATTTTTAAAAATTTATTTCATATTATTCTAATATTTTATGGGACATACCCCATTATTTTAATTATTTTAATTATTTTAATTATTAATTATTTTAATTATTTTAATTTTTAGTTATTTTAATTATATGTGACCCATAATATTAATTATTTTAATTATATGTGATCTATAATATTAATTATTTTAATTATATGTGACCCATAATTTTAAGGGTACATGTAACCCATATTGACCCATATTATTAATTATATTAAATATTTTATAACCCATAATTTTAAGGGTATATGTGACCCATATTATTAATTATATTAATGAGATTGTGACCTATAATTTTAAGGGTATATGTGACTGATATTGACTCATATTGACACATAATTTTAATTATTTAAATTATTGTGACCCATAATTTTAAGGGTACATGTGACTCATATTGACCCATATTATTAATTATTTAAATTATTTTGTGACCCATAATTTTAAGTATTTAAATTATTTTGTGACCCATAATTTTAAGGGTATATGTGACCCATATTGACTCATATTATTAATTATATTAATTATTTTGTGGCCCATAATTTTAATTATGTAAATTATTTTGTGACCCTTAAAATTATGGGTCATTTCAATTACATGTGATCCATAATTTTAATTATTTAAATTATTTTGTGACCCATAATTTTAATTACATGTGTAACCCATATTGACCTATATTATTAATTATATTAATTATTTTGTGACCCATAATTTTAATTATTTAAATTATTTTATGACCCAAAATTTTAAGGGTATATGTGACCCTAAAAATTATGGGTCATTTTAATTACATGTGACCCATAATTTTAATTACATGTGTGACCCATATTGACCCATATTATTAATTATATTAATTATTTTGTGACTCATAATTTTAATTATTTAAATTATTTTATGATCTATAATTTTAAGGGTATATGTGACCCTTAAAATTATGGGTCATTTTAATTACATGTGACCCATAATTTTAATTATTTAAATTATTTTGTGACCCATAATTTTAAGGGTATATGTGACCCTTAAAATTATGGGTCATTTTAATTACATGTGACCCATAATTTTAATTATTTAAATTATTTTGTGACTCATAATTTTAATTACATGTGACCCATAATTTTAAAATAATTATGGGACATATCCTATTATTTTAATTATTTTAATTATTTTAATATCTACCATTAAATATGGTAGATCTACCATTAAATATGATAGATCTACTAAATTTATAGCTAGATCTATTATATTTAAGGGTGATATACCATATTTATAGGTACATCTATCCTTAAATAAGGTAGATCTATCTTATTTTAACCTTTTAAACGAAATAAAACGATGGGAAAATGATAAAACACGTACCTTCGGCTTTAATACCGAGCTTTTTTGTGCGATTCGGCGGCGATTTGGGGTGAAAATAAGCAAAAAAGAAGTGTTTAAATGAGGAAGAAGGAAGAAGAAGGGAGCTGTTTAAAGGTTGAAAAAAAAAAAAAAAAAAAAAAAAAAACTAAAACTGACCCTAAAATCGGCTGAAAAGAAAACACCACGTGCTTGGGCCCACTTACCGATAATTTCAAATTATCCGATGATAATTTGAAGACTTTTTTGGCTTACTAAAAATTTTGATATTATCGGACGATAATATCAAATTATCGTCCATTAATTTGATATTATCGTCCGATACGGACGATACAGACGATACGGGCGATACTTTCCCCGTATCGGAGGATAAATAGGATGTTTTTGATAGGGTACGATACATACCCTACGTATCGTACCGTTGAGGTCCCAAACCGATACGTATCATCTGATACGTATCCGTATCGGACGATATTTTGACCCATGATCCTACCTAATAGTGTAGATAAATAGGGTGGCTTTATTAACACCCCATGGAATCTTGGTGAGCACCTACGCCAAAAATCATTGATTGCTTTGAAATAGACGGAGATTGTTTTTCACCTTAATCTTCCATACAAGGAATCTTGAGACCATGAGTGTACAATCAAACAATCAATTTTATTCCATGTGGCACAGATCCTCAAAAACGTCCTTAAAATCACATGATGAACATCATGCTCAGACAAGATTTTTGGGCTATTTTTTTGGGATTTGTGTCAGGTAGAATGAAAAAGTGACCTTCCAATGGTGTACTTATGATCTCAAGAACTCTTATGTGGAAGATTGGGGTTAAAAATGATCTCCATCGTCTGATTCAAAGCAATCAATGGTTTTTGTATAGGTGTCTACCAAGTTTTTGTGAGTGTTAATAAAGCTATCCAAATAAATATTTGATCATATGAGAATATGCTAATGCATATATCAATTTACCTATAAAGGTAACGACATAATATTTACCTACAAAGAATATTGATAATTATTATTAGAAAAATTTACTATTCACTAGCTAATAACTCAATGAATCACATTTAGTAAAATACTACCTTGAGGAATGATAAGTTTTCCCTCCCTATGAATAGCTGAATGCAACACTCTCAACACTCGAGCATTTGAGCAGAGCCTTCCCAGCCAGCTAGAACGTGGTGGATCTTCATATTGAACCCAATTGCCGCCATTATATTTTTTATGTTTCGAAATCTTGGTTATTGCTTTTGTGGAACAAATGAGAGAATGTGTACCATCTATAATTCCTACACAATCCTACATAATAGACTAACAAAGCAATACATGATTTTTTTTCAATTAGACAGTGATTCCATACAGCAAGAGGGTCGAAAGTCATTCCTTGAAAACTTTTTGATGCATTTATGACATGTTGAATCTCATTTAATCTCGGACCTGTGAAATATTCGGGACTTTGGCTTACTACTATATTAAGCATTGACCAACCTTTAAAACCTCATATTTTTTACTCGAATCTTGGTATTGTTAGCCCTTGAAAGATGACTAATGTTTCTATTTAGTTAGCTTTCTTGTACAGGAGGTTTTGAAGGGCCAAAGGTAAGAAAAAAGCTAAAAGAAATAGAAACAAGTGCTGAAAAGAGAGGAAAGAAATGAAGAAAAGAAATCAAGAACTGTCAAACTCGACTGGGTCGAGATTAAAAGAGAAAATCTGAAGAAGATAACAAAACTCAACTAGTCGAAACCCAAACTCAACTGGTCTAGATTCCAGAAGAGACCCAGAAACAAAACTCGATTGGTCGAGATTGCAGAACAACGAGAAGAAAAAAACCTTTACAACCGATCGGCCGAATTCAGAACTTGACCTGTCGAGTTCTAAATTGAATCTCGACCAGTCGAGATTAGTAATTTCAACGCATGTCTACATTGGCAGTTATGTAATTAGAAAATTCGAGAATTCTTTCTTTCCCAATTGTATTTAGAGTTATTTTAGGAATTCTTTCCTAATTTATCTTATTGTAGTAGGGCCTTATGTTTCTATAAATAAGGGAGCTTTAAGTTTAGTTTTAAGGGAGCTTTTCAATTAATAGTTTTCTAGACTTAGAGAGTTTGTGAGATTGAGGGAATTATAAATCATCATTCTATGGTTGAATCAGTGATGATGAAGATCAGAACTACGATGCGTGGTTAGTTCCCGAAGTTAGAGATCTCTTGTAAATAAAAAATAAGTTTTAATTCAAAATTCTACTTTCTTTTCTAGTTTGAATTTATGTGGTAATGATTGTATGATTGAGATTCACTCTATTTTTTATGTGGATGTTTTTAAAGGGTTTTATTTTTGTTTTTTATAATCATAATCGCCTCTTAGGAATTAAGATTAGATTTAATAGAATATTCACCTCGAATTAGTACTTGTAGTGTAGTTTGATTGGTTTCATGCAATAGTGCTTACGGATTAAATTGCTAGAGATTAGATGAATTACATCATCCCGACTAGTCCATGACTATGAATAGGATATGATTATTTTATCTAAGTTTAGCTTGTAGCGAAAAGAAGGTTATTGCTCAGAATTCGAATTAAATTAGGAGTAGAATTGCGAATTATTACGAATCTGCGATCAACATGGATCCTAAACTGTTTTCTCTATTACCCTTTAAATATGTTTTTTATTATTTTTCTTAGATAATCATAGTTAGAGTTACTTCTAAAACCTTTTTTTTAGTCACTGCTTTAATTTCGATAAATAGTTAGTCCATATAAAGGATCAAAATATCGGCCGAAAATTGATAATTTGGTCGAAATTTTGGCCGATAATTTCAATCCCATACAAAATATGACCGAAATTTCGGTCCAAGTTATCGTTTCGGTGAGGACCGAAATTTCGGTCATGTCGGCCAAAATTTTGATCCTTGGCCCATATGATTCGATACTCTTATAATTGCCCTAGTTTCACGAACTTGTGCACTTGCAAGGTTTATATTATTTAACAGTCAAACACCTGATGAATGGGCAAATCTGTAGTTGTTTACTTAAATTCTGATATTATACCCTATTGTATGCATAAAGAATACTAACTGCTCTTCCAAAGTTACGTTCCTACTACAACAAAATCATCCAATCGATCACGTCAGTTAAAAAAGCATCCCTATTCATTCGACATTGGTTTTGACACTCAATATCATTGTCGATTATACCATGTATATAAGATAATATTTCAACATATCTATTACACCTAGGTCTCCTCTCAACGCGTACATGGGAACAATCAACAATAATACAAGCCACACAATTTGTAGCTATTCTAATTATTATTGTTGCAATTCGCTTCCTGTGAGTATTTTCTTCTTTTGATAGTTTTAAGGGTGGTGGAGAAGTACTCGTCGTCACTATTCAAAATATAATTACTATTCACAAATAATAACTCAATGAATCATAAATTTGTTAATAACAACTCTAAAATTGCAAGAGAATACGCTACGCCATAAATATAATAACAATTATATGCTATTCAATGAATCATAAAAAACTTTACTAACAACTCTAAAATTGCAAGAGGATGTGGTATGCTAAAAATATAATAGTAACTACACAATTGCAAGAGGATACGATATGCTAAAAATATAATAATAACTACATAATTGTAAGCGGATACGTGATTGATTACTTATATGTGTATCTAATTAAGTCTTAACCTATTGTAAGTGTACAATGGAAATTATAGTACTAGCAAATGATCGTTCTCACAAAGAAAAGGTTAAACTATATTAACTTAATTTTTATGAAAACTTATATTTATCTTTTAAGTTCCTATACTACTGGAGGAATATGAATAAAGAATTGTTTCTAAACTAAATTATAGAAAATAAATCTTAATCCTCCTTCTTTAGATTATGATTGTCAATCACAATCTTCAGCTATCAGATATTTATGAATTTAAACAGTATCGTTACACTATATATCATTCCTCTAGAATTTGGGCGTCAATGAAAAACTAGCTTAATTCAATATAGATTTAATCTAATCAACAATCTTCTAAAACTTGGGCGTCAATCAAATTCGAGAAAATTAAAGATAGAAAAGTAAAAATCGTTACACTAATCTGCAAACCTCTATCTGGGTCGTCAATTAAAATTAAAATTCGAAGATGTTTACAAAGCAGGAAATAAAATCTAAACTAAAAAACAATAAAAATCATATCTTTCACTCCTCAGTCGCAGTCGTCAATTGCTTCTGAGAAACTACAGATATCTACTATAATCTTTAGCTCTCAATTGCAGTCGTCAATTGCTCTTGAGAAACCTTGGATATCTAATCTACAAAGTAATAAAAATCTATTCTAAATTTGATCCGAAGAAAACCCAACCTCAGTCGTCAATTGATGCTGAGAATTTCTTCGATGCTTATTCCTATACCAGGCTCTCTTATTTATAGATCATGAGGAGTCGGCTTACAAGACTTATAATTCTAATAAAAGAAATAACTAAAAACAAAACTATCCTAATATAACTCTAATTTTAATTTTATCTTTCCTTACTTTCCTTCTGTTGATGTACTTCTGGATTGTTCAGTAGTAGAGATCTTCTGGAGTCTATCTTTATCAATCTTTTCAGATCCGTGATCAACCAACTTCTAATTCAAAAGTTCTTCTGATTCTGTTCATGACGGTGGAATTTTCACGTGATCAGCAGCAATAAGAAAACCTCTATTAGTACAATCATAAATTATGATTATTTCTTTTCTTCTTTTTTTTCTGGAAAATCGTAAATTATGATTTTCTATCTTTCATAGCTCTTTTTCTGAACGATTTTCTGAATAACGATTGTTCTCTTTCTTTTCTGTATCGCTTTTACTTTTGAACGTCTTCTGAAAATCGTAAATTACAATTTCTCAATTTTTTTTTTAGTAGCAGCGCTCAATCGTCTTGTCACCATTTTCTAGCTTTCAGTATATAGCGAATCGTCTTTTCACGTTTAATCGTCTTTTACTGTTCTTTTTGAGTTTATTTTGATAAAGACTAATACTTTATTCTCTTTTACTGATTTTCCTTAATATCTGCACATTATTAACTTATTAGTAGCAAATTAAGTCCTAGCGTCACTAAGTTAAGAGTAGTAAAATGATATATTATGTGATTGATCAGTACGTTATGTCAAAAATACAATGATTTACTGAAGTCCAAGTTCAATTTAAGATTCACATTTGCAACATATATAAAGAGGAGACTAGGGCATCGAACAACTAACCGTGATGGCATCTTTCGATTTCATAATAGCAATTCAACGAAATAGGATAAAAATAACGATGTAAAATTAAAGGAAATAATTTTTTGGGTTTTCAAATAATTTCAATAACCAAACAAATAAAATTAATTAACTAAATACCTTGGCAACGATGGATAAGAAGATAAAAGATTGAAGATAAGAAGATAGAAGCTTCGAGCACCAAAATTTCGCCATTAAAAATATTGGACCCGCACTAAACCCTAAACTCAAGGAAGAAAAATTCTCAACGAACTCAAGAGATAGCACAAAGCAATCAATATTCAAAATAGCATAAGTTAAAACATCCTAAGAGATTTACAAAATATATTTATATGTAAGAAAACCCTGAGAACAAAACTCTAATTAACTGTTAAAACCTTATAATCTAACGATCACAATTAATTTCACTACTAATCCCATTTTTTTATTACGCGATTAATTTTTAAGACTCAAATGATGTCCGATTGACATGAAATTGGTAATGTTTGAAAGCTTATAGAAATAACTTTCCAACAATACTAGAATCACACAATTCTGACATATATTAATAAACTTATGATCACTTTTATGATGATTGTGTTGAAAGTAACGAAATTAACAGTCACATACCACATATATGTGACTGACCCCTAATAAACTGAACATGCGAAATTTGGGTCCTCATGTTTGGATCGAAGCCGGGTCGAACAAAGACGAACAACCTGAAAAAAGTGGTCATACAAATAAATGGGCTTGTAAAATACCTGTGAAGTCGAGTCCCTGCCCTGACTTGCTCGAGCAATCACAATTTAGAATTTTAGTTGTTTTAAGATATCTATTTGTTGTTTATTTTACGATTAATTTTCTTATTTGAGATATTTGGGGGTCAAGCGCACAAATGTGACATTTGACTATTAATTTCATCACTTTTCTTGAAAAAATGGTCATAACTCCGTCAATATGTGTCAAAATTACACGATTCTTTTCTTCTTGGAAAGCTACTTCAATAAGCTTTCAAACAAGACTAATCTCGTATTAATCGAATATCGTTTAACCTTTCAAAAGTGGTTGCATAACAAATAAATGGGATTAATGGTGACATTAATTATGAAACCGTTAGATTAGTATTAGGAGTTTTATTTTTTTAGGGTTTCTTAGCCTATATAAAGGTATGAAAGAATGAATCTTTCATAGAAAACTTGCGATGAGTTTTTACTTTTGAAGAGTGATTCTTCAAAGCTTTCGTTGGTGCAAAGTCGACAAGCCTCTTTGGAGCGATTCCAAAGATATTCTACCTCTTTTCTTCTTTATTTTTACTTTATTTGAAGATCGAGAAATCCTATCTTGCGGGATTTTACGATATTTTAGGGTTAGCATCGTTTTCGTCCTGCATCACAAGTGGGCAGCAAATCAAAATAAAAAATTATATACATATATCAGATGTAGGTTCAGGTTTAAGCGGGCAACATAATGAAGGAGAAGAATTATATAAGCAGGTCACTATCAACGACAGGTTCAGGTTTAACTTCAGATTGTATCATATCACAAAAAAAAAAAGTTAGCTAAGTAGGTTTAAGTTTAGATGGTATCATATAAAAGTGAGGAAATGCATTTATTCAATCACAACATAGTTTCTATAAAGGGTTTATAGTTTGACAAAATCAATAGTTTGGTAGGATGATTGCTTCCAAAATGGTTTACACAGGACCTCATAGTGACTAACAAGTTCAAGATGGAAATATAGTTACTAATGATAGAATCTCAGAAAAGGGGGGATCATGAGGACTTTAGCTTTATCTCTTGTTAGAAAGTAGTCCATCGAGTCGCCGACGTCTTCTCAAGTTCTTCAAGTACCTCCTCATGATATATACATTGTTATCTCTTTTTATTTTCATTTTACTTCATTTAAACTCTTTTTATTTTTATTTTACTTCATTTAAACTTATTTATTTTTAATGGAGGGAGGTCCTAGATTTGGTTTCATATATATCATCTAATTTTTTGAAAAAAATGAATAAAATTAGAAGATCTATAAAACTAAGACCTCAAATAAGAGTCAAGATATTAAATATCAGCTGATACAGATACGTATTGGCGATATGTATCGGTTTTTCGGCAAATCGATACGTATCAAGTATCCAACTCGGTATCAATATTGGCTGATAGCTATATTTAAAAAAATAAAATAAATTAAATAGGCCGAGACATATTGGCATCGATCGATATGTATCGCTCGATTCATATCAGTCCTCCAAGTACTGATACCCGATTCCGATATTGAATTTGTTACCTTTATAAGAGTGTACATCAAATATAGGAGATGAAAACATACATTTCTATAATTTTTTTGAAAACCCCCGAATTCTATTGAACGAATATGGATATTAAATCTAAAATCAACCAAAGAGAGAGAGGGAGAAACCTTCAACAATAAACAGTGAAAATATATCTTCAAATCGAGATCTGAAACAACCAAAGAGAGATAGCTTCTTCTTGCACAAATATTGAGATTTGAAACAATAAACAACAAAAATATTAATTTATCATATTAAAATCTTCAACAACAAATTGTAAAATTGTATATAGAGAGAGAGATATAAATTTTTTGAAACCCTAATCTCCTAAGAATCTTTAATCTCTTTGAAAAAATATTTCTTCTAATTCTTATCAACGAAATCTCTCTCAATCTCTCTCAATCTCCTCCAATCTCTTTATGTTAATGTGAAACAAATCTTTTATTTCACCTCCATTTTTCCATATTGATCATCAAAGCAGTAATTAGGGTTCCATCTGCAAAGCCATGAGGATGCTGCTTGAGAAAGACGATTGAGTTAAAGAAGGCAGGAGACGATGAAGCTAAGAGAGTACAAAAATCCCGATCGAGCTTACCTTGTGAAATAGGGTTGGAAAACTTATTTCAACCGTTGTCCTCGATGAAATAGAGTCCACCCAAGACATGATAGACGCAGGAAATTGTGTTTCGTAAGTGGGTCCCACTGAAATAATTTCTTTTATCTTAAAACAAAGGAAATTCAATTTCTTTTCAAACGTTTCCTTGCTATCAAATGGAGCCTTAGGCCTCAATCCCTCAGTGACTGCAGGTACGTGGTTATATAAAGACAACTAAAAAACATCAGCTAGGTAAACAAAATCCAAGCCCCTCGGGTACACAAAATCCCACCCATTACAAAGTAACCTATAGAAGATCAGGCTTCTTAACAGTACAATATAACACTTATATATGTTATAAAATACTGAACTTCATTTAGTATGGTAGCATTTAACAATATAAGTCTGCCCGCCTTTATATAAGACTAGCTACGCTAAAATAAAGGCCTCGTCTTCTACAAGGAAAGCAATGGAGATGACCACTACAACCAAGAGGATATGAGCGATAGGAATTCAAAGCGTCGGAGATCCAGGGAAATATGAGTGGGAGTATGAAATACTCCTTATATCTGAAATACCCCTTATATAAGGGCTATATCTTTCTTCTTTTTTTTATAAATGAAACCTTTGGTTAAAAGAACTAATGACAGCCAATTACAATATAATCATATACCTAAGGAGAAGCATTTCCATCCAAATCTCATCACAATCATCTCTTAATCCTATTTTAGCTAGAGAATCAACTATCGAGTTACCCGATCTTCTGATAAGAGAGCAAGATGAGTACTTCAACATGGAGATTCATTGTTTGATGCCATCAAACAGAAAAGATAAATAAGATAAATTCTCTCCGAGCAAGCCACATTGTTAGAGAAATCTCCTTCAAAAATCAGTTTGTTGAACCCACATTACACCGCAATTTAATTCGCTCCCAGAAACGCCAACGCCTCACAATGATCAGAAGATGATGCACAACTAATATTCTTTGCCAACAAAACCATCACTTGTCCCACATGATCCCAATTAATAACCCCAATCCCAACATTTTTGCTTTGATGCCTCATAGAGCCATCAAAATTGACTTTGAAGACATCATAAGGGGGAGGAGACCATCTAGAAACTGAAGAGTTGCTCATAAGATTTGGAGAAACAAAAATATTACAAGAGTTTGGTGAATTAGCCCTTTCATAAGTAAAGAGGTATGATTTAGCCCTAGATGAAACAAAGCTCGGGTTTTTAGGTTTTTCCCCATGGCAAACACTATTTCTTTCATTTCATATTACTCAAGCGATGATAAAAAATGTATGAAGCTAATTTTTTCCAAACATTTTGTGAAATTTCATAGCCCAATCTTTGAAATTATATTCCTGAAAAAAAGAGGTACGAATACTTAAAGAGAAGGAAAACCAATACAATTCAGCTATGGGGCAATCCCTAAGAGCATGTTCACAAGTTTTAATTTGATCTTCACAAAGCTCGCAAAACTGTGAGATAACTTTAATTTTCTTGTGGAGAGAGAACTTCACAAGGAGAATATTGTGGCAAGCCCTCCAAGCAAAAATATTTACCTTATTTAGGATAGGCAATTCCCACACGTCTTTCTAGAAAGCTCCCTCAGCGAAGGAGCTTGAAGAGGTATTATAATTGTGAATGTGAAAATCAGACACCACTTTATAAGCACTTCTAATTGTGACCATGCCATTCTTTTCATAAGCCTAAACAATTCGATCGTCGCAAGGAACCACTGGTAGTGGGATTCGAATGATCTCTTCCGTATCTTCTTCAAAGAGCAAATCTTTAATTTTTACTTCATCCCACCTAGGTGGGTTTTCAAGAATGAGGTCTTTAACCTTCTCAGCGTATCTGTCCACACAAGGGGAAATCACTTTGAAAGTAGATGGCCTAGGAATCCATCTATCCTTCTAAGTTTTTATTGAATCACCATTCCCCATCCTCTAAATAAGTCCCTTGTCGTCAACTTTTTTTTGCGGAAAAAATACAACTCCATGTGTAAGAGATATTTTTACCGACCTTTGCATCAAGAATGCTAATTCTTGGCAGTTAACTAGCTTTATACACTCGGCTTGTAAGGCAGTCTGGATTGGATAAGAATCTACAAAAATGTTTGGCAAGCATAGCGATATTGAAAGATACAAGATCTTTGAAGCCAAGTTAGCAACATAATTTTGGTTTGCATACTTCCTTCAAAGACTTCCAATGAATGCCCTTGTTCTTTCCATTCCGACTCCACCAGAAATTAGCAGTGGTTGATGACATATCCTTTAGTAAGGATATAGGTAGGTAAAAATAACTCATCACATATCTAGGGATTGCTTGCACAACTGTTTTAATGAGAACCTATTTTCCTGCCTTTGAGAGAAATTTACTTTTCCATTCGAATAATCTTTTCCAAACTCTTTCCTTGACATTTTCAAAAATCACTTTTTTTGATCTACCAATGGACATGGGAAGGCCCAGGTGCTTGTTATGTGAATTCATCCTTTTGATTTGCAAAATGTTAGAAATTTTTTTCCGAAGATCATTTTGAACATTTGGGCTAAAAGAGAGCATTGATTTGTCAAAATTAATTTTTTGACCCGATGCCTCCTCATATAGCTCAAGTATATTTACAATTTCCTCACACTCGTTTTCATCTGTGCGATGATAAATGAGGCTATCATCGGCAAAGAATAAATGAAATATGACAGAGGCTCCCCTACAAACATGAATATCCAAAATCTGACCAGTTTGAACTCTTGATGTAATGAGGTTTGAGAGCACTTCAGCACACACTAGAAAATCCAATGAGACCGATCTAACACATCCCATAATTAATTTAACCCATCTATGACGACAATTCATTTTTAACATCGTTTTTGCAAAGAAAGACCATTCGACTCGATCATAAGCTTTGCTCGTATCCAACTTTAAAAAGCACCATCCCTGTTTACCATAGTGTTTGTTCTTAAGAAAATGAGTAATTTCAAAAACAACCAGAGAGTTATTAGAGATAAGTCTTCCAGGAAAAAATGTGCTTTAAGTTTCAAAAGTCAATTTAGGAAGAATTTTTTAAAACCTATTTGCAAGAACTTTCGCAATAATTTTGTAAAACACATTGCAAAGACTGATCGGTTTAAATTGAGAGGTTTTTTGGATTTTTTATTTTAAGAATGAGCACAATATGAGTAGAATTCATACCGGATAAATCAACATGACCATTTAAATAACCAAGGACAAAGCAAGAAACAGATTGACCCACAATAAACTAATAAGATTAAAAAAATAGTGGAGGCATACCATCAAGTCCAAGTGATTTTATGGGATGCATTTGAAATAGAGGTGTTTTAACCTCTTGCGCTGTGAATTCTCTAACCAACCAATCATTTTGTTCTATAGAAACTTTTCCATGAACACCCGCTAGAGCCTCGTCAATCTGATTAGGAATTGAAGAAGCAAAAAGTTGTGAGAAATGTGTGGATACAACCTTCTCAACCTCATGTTTAGAAATTCTCCAACAGCCTCGCTCGTTTATAATTTCTTCAAGTCGATTATGTTTTCTTCTTTAAGTAGCAGCGGAATGAAAGAATTTTGTATTTTTGTCTCTGTCTTTCAGCTATAAGTCTTTTGATCTTTGTTTCCACAACAATTCCTCTTTCTCTAGGAGACCGTTTATCTCATTTTTCAGTTTTACCTCGTCGATTCGGTCTTGTTCATTCATATTCTCTTTTCTGATAATACTAAATTGCTTTTGTAAGCAAGAGATCTGAACTTGCCCATTTCCAAGACAAGTATTGTTCCATTCCATAAATCTCATAGAGATTTGTAAAACCTTCCTACAAATGTTAGACATATTAGATTTCGACGGTAAGAGGTTCCAATTATTCCGAATAATATCTTCACAATCCTCGGCCCGCTTTTCCATTTTTCAACCCTTTGTTTCTCCGAAACAAGTATCGGTCCATGATCAAATCTGGAAGATGTTAGGTGAAAAATAATAGCATTTGAGAATTTTTGTGCCCAATCGTAGTTAGCAAAGACTCTATCTAATCTTTCCTCAATGAGTCAACACCCTTTTGTTTATTAGACCAAGTGTATTTATAACCCGAGAGGCCCACATCCCTTAAACCACATACATCAATGGAATTATGGAAAAGGTCCATTTGTGCTTTGGTTTGTTGGACTCCACCTCATTTTTCATTTTGGAAGAACACTTTATTAAAATCACCCAAGCATATATAAGGAAAAGACTGATTTCTCCCCATGCTAGATAAAAGATTCCAGGTGGTACCTCTGTTATGAGACTCCGACGCCCCATAGAAGCCAGTCAATTGCCATGATTCGTCCCCTTGATCACCCGAGATAATCACGTCTATATGATTTTTGGATATAGTTTGAAGAGAAACTACATGTGCCCCCTTCCACATAAATGCCAATCCACCTGACCTCCCAATTGGATCCGTAAACACACCATTATAAAAGTCAAATTTAAACTTGAGGGATTTTATCCTATTCGTGTAACATTTTGTCTCCAACAAGAAGCCAAAGTCATGATCTTCTCTCCTTAAAAGAAGTCGGAGAGCACGAACTGTGTGAGGGTTTTCAAGCCCTCGACAGTTTCAACTTAGTATTTTCATTGTTTTCAGCGAGGTTGTGCCGCAACTATCGCCGATAAAAGTACTTCATCATCATCATCCAAATTATCCGTTGATTCCCTATGCTGCTTCCTTTGATTCCCCACACCATTGTCACGGATATGAGAGGTTCGCCTAATTTGTGGTTTGGGCGTAGGGACGGATAATTCAAATAAGTCCATTTGGAACCTTCAACGATAGGGATTTTATTCAAATTCTGGACGAGGATATCAGATTGGATTAGGGTATTCGGGTAGGGTTGGGTCTCACTTGTTTTAATGGGTTGGGGTATGGTAGATGATTTATCAGGGAGTGGATTAATAGGTTTGTGTATAATTGGGTTGGTGGGTTGGGCTGGTTTGGATTTGTTAGATGTTGGGTTAATGGGTGGGCCAGTTTTAATGAGAGATTTTGTGAGGGGAATTTTTAACTGGGTCAGTTGTTTTATGGGCAGATAGATGGAGAGAGATTTTGTGAGGGGAATTTTTAACTTGGGTTGGTCGTTTTATGGGAGGGATAGATGGAAGGGCATTATTGGGTATAATAATAGGCAACTTATTGGGATTTTTAAGGAAAGGCATTGGAGGGTTTTGGGATGTCGGTTGAGTTGGGGTGGTTGGGGGAGGGGGGGTGGTGGCGGACCCAAGAGGCATTTGAGTGATTGGGTTTCGAAGGATTTGGGGAGGCAGCCAAAGAGGCATTTACATGTGGTGAGGCCATTATGTCGTGATTACACATGGCCATCTTTTCCGCCGCTCTACTCCCAGAAATTTCAAAAAACGGTAGGTTTCTTCATTTTTCATGTTCAAGGAAAGCGGAGTTCCTCAGAATCCGTGTAGATTTCATCATTTCTATCAGCATCTCAGAGGTAACAACATTCTGAATATGAACTTCCCCATCATCAGCCCTTTCTTCCTTGATCTTTAGATTCTCGTCAAGCCTCTGTTTTGATTTCACCATATTTTCCTCTCTAAAATATCTCGGATTATTGGCTGGTCTGAGCCAAAGACCATACTGGAGTGGAGATTATACTTTCCCTCATCACATGACTCCTGAGCAGATAGGCATTCTTTTTGGGTGTACCTAATAACCCCACAAATATACCTGAAGGATGAGAGAGTCTTTCATATTGAAATTTCACCCACTTGGGTGGTTCGTTAGCAACCTTGAATAGAAATACAACTCTCTGGCGTAGTGGTTTGGCTATGTCAATGATTGGTCTGATCCGAAGGAATCTCCCCCATCCCGCCTTTCAAGGCTTTCTATCAAATTTTTTAGTTTTGACCCAACTTGTTGATTCATAGCACCAAATGGTAAACCGACAGTTCTTACCCAAAATGGTTGACTATTGAAACTAACCTCATCAGTAGAAGTTTCAGCAGTACAATTAATCAGATAGTACAAGTAGGGTGTTATCAAAACTCCAAGGACCTAGTCTTTTTATCCTTTGAAGATTTTGCATTATCCGAGAATTTGAATAAAAACTTATTTTCCTCCACCTCCTTAGTCTTCAGATCCTTTCTTAGATTCCACATTTGACGAATCGTTTCCTTGAAAGCCTCACCATGAATTCTACAAGTAGATAGGACCTTTCCTAATAGATTGACAATGAACTTCAGAAGAGGTTACCTCCTCAAGATCAGCCACAAAACTCCAATTTTTCTTGTTGGGTCCGATATAATATCTTGTTTACTTCTTTCATCACCACGTCAATATTCTCCTCCACCACAATACCAACAGCAATCAAAATCAACCTACAATCTTAATACCAAAGATAAAGGAAAAGGATCACACTCCAACGGAGGAGAGAAAGACAACTCTCACAAGCCGAGAGGAAACCTAAAAATTGGCTAGGAAAACTTTATAAGTGGTGTATCCTTCATTACACAATATCACTTTAAATTTCTTTAAACCATATGCTTTCACATAAAATAAAAATAAAAAGCAGATATGTCTCGAACCACCCTCTCAGGTTCAACCTGTCACGTAAGTAGCACATAGTTAGGTAAAGAAGTCAAATTTAAACAGCTCCATCCAATGGTCCACATATGTCCACATGAATATACCTAACAAAATGATTCGCCCTGCTTTCAATAATTCAATTTCTCTCACTCAGTCACGACTGATAAACAAAACATTAATGTTAATGAGTACCATTATTATTTGTAACAAGAGATTTTTTCTTCACAGTAGTACATCATATTTACCACTTTAAATTAGAAGATGGATATCATTTTTGTCTCAACCTTCTTGAAATTATGGGCTTACCATTAGACGGTCAGGAGCTGATTCCATGTGACACACATCTTAAATAACGACTTAAAATCAAATTGTTGATATGCATATGTATGTCACATGGAATATATGATCGTTTGATGGTAAGCCATGGCCTCAAGATCCATTATATTAAGGATTGCATTGAAAATAAATCTCAATTATTTGATTCTAAACAAACATATAGGTTCCCATTCTCCATCTCCCTCGAGCACCCCTAAGTATACCAACTACCAACACGTGCCCACTCACCAACACATTCTCCATCACCCAATTCACCAAAACGTGCCTCCAATTATACCAGCTACCCAATCGATTTTGCCCGCTCCCCAAACAACCGCTCCCCCTTCCCACATTCGAATCCATCGCCACCCTTGAACCCAACCTCTGCACGCATCTTGGAAAAGGAATCCAATCTCACCTTCGCACGACTTTCAAGGAATCCAACCTTAATTAAGTGATAACTGAAAAGTTAAAACTGTCAGGGATGTGAAGCATTTCTTAAGGAGATGTGGCGAAGGGCGATTAAAGGTTGAGTAATGGATTTTAAAGAAGAGACAACTAAGGAGACAACTAGTTCTATTAGCCTTAAAAAAAAATGAAAAACTGAAGTGCTACTACATGAGAGGGTGGCTAAATGCCTCGATGTGGATGCCTCACTCCAACCAAATCTATTGGCGGTGGTTACTGCGCAACCCCACTGGTCGCCATGAATCTTTGCATCTGGAACTGCCGTGGGCTTGGGAACCCGCATATAGTTCGAGCTATTCGCTATCTTTTGATGACAAAAGATCCCTCCATACTCTTTCTCAGCGAAACGTTGGTTTCCTCCAAGAGAATGGATATTGTAAAGATGCAGCTGGGTTTCTTAAATGGCCTCTTGGTTGACAGTAGGGGGAATTCTAGAGGTTTGGCACTACTTTGGAAAAATGAAGTACGAGTCATTATGCAATCTTATTCAAAATCTCACATTGATGCAACAGTAAGCCTTTAAGACAATGATACAAAGTGGCATTTGACAGGGATTTACGGGGAATCAGTTTAGGCAAAGAGAGCGTACTTGGAACTTAATTCGTAATCTCCACACTAGCTATTGTTTACCATGGCTAGTGGTCGGAGATTTTAATTAAATACTCTATCAACATGAAAAGAGAGGGGCGAAGCACCGTGATTGGCACCAAATAGAAAGTTTTTGAAATTCCCTTGATGACTGCAAGCTTTTGGATCTTGGGTTTGTCAAGCCCAAATTTACTTGGTGCAACAGTAAGGAAGGAACTGAATATGTAGAGGAACGGTTGGATAGGGCATTGGGCAATGATGAATGGAGATCACGGTTCCCCAACTATGAGGTTTGCAATTAGGCAATTACTAGCATTGACCATTTTGCTATTTCTTTATGTTTTCAAGTGAAACAGAAAGTGAACTTCAAAGGTGGTAGGCCAAATCGCTTTGAAGCCATGTGACGGGATGATAGCTTTGCGGAACTGGTCCGCATCAATTGGGAATCTTTTGCCCCAAATGCCCAATCAGCCCAAGCAAACAAATTTTGCCCAACTTATGCAACATCTTAAGAGATGGAATCAGACCACTTTCGGTAAAATAAACAAAAATATTACAAAAAAATTGAAGGAGATGTAAGCTATCGGCCTGGGATCAGACAAAAATTTAAAATTGGAAATCAACGAACTTCTGGAACGAAGTGAAATTATGTGGTGGCAGAGATCGCGGGAAGTATGGATGCAAGCGGGAGACAAAAACACGGCTTGTTTTCATTCTCGAGCCTCCGCTCGAAGAAAAAAGAAATTTTATTGGGGGTCTCCTCGACAACGGGGGTACGTGGAAAACAGATAATGCTGAAATTGTCAATATCATAGTCGACTATAACTCCGATCTATTCTCTTCTAGAATCTCGTCGGGAGTCGATGATGTACTTAACTCTCTGTCGGCACATAGATAGAGAGAAACAACAGTGTTCTCTGGTGTTACATTGACTGTTGAAATATTAAACTGTAAGATTAAATAAATAGAAATTGATCAATTGGAATTACTCATTTCTGCTCATAAAAACAAAGTGCTTACTCGTATGATTTTCCATTTAAATCCACAGTAGCCGAATGAATGGATGGTTTTCCAATCAAAGAAACTACAGGACCATGCGATAGCCTCTTCACAGTCATCATTGCCTACAACAAACCATTCCAAGAATCTCATATATTCAGGAGATTTTCAGTATTTGTAAAGACAAAGGGCATGGATTGCAGCTTTGGGCCAGTAGCTGAAGGATTTAATTTAGAAAGCTACAATTGGCACACGAGATTTGTCCCGTGCCACATTGCTCAAAAAGAAAGACTTGATATTTTTTAGATTAGTGCCATGTGGAACACCATCATGAAGTATGGCATAGGTGCATGATAAGATCAGTATACATCATTGAATTCGTTAGAAGCCATGATATGATGTGGGTATTCAATGAATTTTTCAGAAGCCATGTTGATCTAAGCTTAAGGTCAACTGATTCTAACTCATGCACAGTCATCCCTGATTGTAGATCATTTCCATTATTGCAAATGTGATTTGAATTTGTCCATACAAGTTCCAATGTAAAATCTTTAAGTAAATCTACCAGGATCTATATATCAAGCCTCCCAAACCCATTCATATTAACCAAATCAACAATTTTGGGTAGATCGAACACCATTAGCTATAAATTTAACATGCATCATAACCAATACAAAATGACCAAAATATGCACACACGATCCACAAGGTAATAACAGCTCCCGCAAAATACTAGATTGTCCATGAAAATACACAATAAATATAGGTTCAAACAACAAAAACATTTCAATATAAAAAAATATATTAGTATTTTCTGTAAATTGATCTTTTATCCATGTGGAAAATGACAATTTTTAATGTTGTCAAGTCAAATTGGATCCAAATCACAATCTACACAAATTTGTGAAGTTCTAAGGAACCATTAACACGGTTACAATTCAATTAAACTGCTTCAAAATCCACTAAATTCAAGTAGCAAACTAAATTTCAAAATCCATTAAAAACTGTAAAAAAAGGAAAAAAGAATCACATTAAAAATAAATGAAATCAACAGATCAAACTCGACGAAATTCCCTGTTCACACGAAAACCTCATGCAAACGATCATCAAAAACACCATTGAAACCATAATATCTCACGCCTATACCTGAAGGGGCAACAAAAGGACAGAAAAATGATTGGTTAAACATGCCGCAATTGATAAAGCTTCAGGATATTATACCAAGAAAATAAGTTTTCAGGGTAGTCATAACTACCAGAGGAATCGCTACCCAAGGCAAAAAAAAGCATATAAACATGCCAACACAACATTAATTGGTCAAAGCCGTCAACAGTGGTGGTCCAAGGTGATCACCAAATCTATTTGGTACACCATATTATATGTGGATCATGTTACAAACACAACATTAATTGTTCTAACAAGGTTAATTTTTGTGGATGTATATGATCTTCTCAGCAGTTGGACCTGAGATCCATCACATATATGTTCAACTGATTGGACGGTCCAGATCATAGTTCATCTACATACATGGCATCCACTTTTATTTGCTTTTCTCGTTTTCATTCTAGTGAGAGATATGAATCGCTAGATTAATGGATACCTCTTCAATTTCAATACTACTACAAATTCCTAAAATAGCTCCAATAAACTCATTCATTCCATCAACAAATTTTTTATACTTGGCTTTGCATCATCAACTTTTGCCAATCCAATACTTGGCTTTGCATTTTAAAGGATTAAATAGTGTCTGAAGATGAGTTTAGATCTATTAAAAAAAAGAGAAAAAGGATTAAATAATCAAAAGAAGATTACCTTTCAATGGACAGCAGCAATGGTGGTCGAATCAGAGGCGGCAACAATGGAGAGTCGTCGAACCAGCGGCGACGACAATGGAGAGTGGTCGAAGCAGGGTGGTGACAATGGAGAGTCGTCGAAGCAGGCCTAGGTTTTTTTTTTTTAAGAGAGATGAGAGTGAGGGAGATAGGAAGAGACGGTTTTCTTTGGGGTTAGGGCTTTTTTTAGAGAGAGGGAGAGGAAGAGACGGGATGAGAGAGAGGGAGATAGCTAGGAAAAGAAAATTTATTTTAGTTTGGTGTAATTTGGGCACTTCGTTTAGAAGGGTAACCTGCACCATCGCGAAAATAAGACGATTTGTACCGTCTTATTAATCGTCTTTGAATTTTGTGCCATTAGTTAGTATGTGACCGTCCTATTTTTAAATTTAAGACAGATACTGGCTGTCTTATTTAAAGACGAAAAAAAACAGTCTTATTTTATGTCTTTTTTCGATTATTTTGACGTAGTGGCTCGAATCACTCCAGAACAAAACTGCTACCATTGCAAGGACTACACTCTAGCTGAAGTGCTTCAAGCTCTATCACAAATGCACCCCCAAAAAGCACTCGGACCAGTCGAAATGCCAACCCTCTTCTATAAAAAATTCTGGAATGTTGTCCACTCTGATGTTCTCTCTATTACTCTTGGATTCCTAAGTGGTAATATCGATATCTCTCCCATTAATGAAACTCATTTAGTGTTGATTCCAAAAACCAAGAACCCAAAGACAATGTAAGAATTCTGGCCAATTAGTTTATGTAATGTGATATAGAAACTAATTGCTAAGGTTCTTGTAAATAGGTTGAAAGCAGTTTTGCCCTCTATCATATCTTCCAATCAAAATGCTTTTGTCCCAGAGAGACTAGTCACTGATAACTTTATTATGGCCTATGAAATCAATCATTACCTTAAATCAAGGAAAAGGGGTGCGAGTTTTTGTGCCCTCGAACTAGATGTTAGTAAAACATATGACTGTGTTGAATGACCTTTTCTTGAAGCTTGTTTGGTGAAATTTGGATTTGACCACCGGTGGATAAACCTGATCATGAAGTCTGTCATGACTGCCTCCTTCTCTTTCCTCTTAAATGGAGTGATTTGTGGCAAGGTAACACCTTCTAGGGGCTTGCGTCAAGGAGACCCTCTCTCGCCATACCTCTTTTTCATTGTAGTTGAGATTTTTTCTTCTATGTGTACTAATGCTTTGCATGAAAGAAGAATTTCTGGGATCCAAATATGCAGGAATGCCCCAAAGGTTTCCTACCTCCTATTTGTCGATGATAGTTTATTAAACTTTAAAGAAAATAAGGAGGAAAACTAACAGATCATCAACGTATTACACTCCTATGAAGGCGCTTTCGGGCGAATAATCAATTTGAAAATTTCTTCTATGGCATTCAACTCCAATGTATCACAAACTGACAGATTGGATCTACTCCAGCTATTCGCCATACAAGGGGCAAAATCTCATGAAAAGTATCTTGGCCTTCCTACTTTTCTTGGAAGGACCAAGAACTTTAAATTTGAGTACCTAAAGGAGAAAGTTTGGGGGAAACTTCAAAGGTGGAAGGAGAAATTGCTATTCAAAGCGGGAAAAGAGACACTTATCAAGGTCGTCGCTTAAGCTATCCCTACTTATGCGATGAGTTGTTTCCTATTACCGGTAACTTTATTATAAGATATATCAGCCTCAATTGCCCGATTTTGGTGGAGCCAAAACAAAAATAGCAAGGGGATACCTTGGATTGCATGAAACAAGTTGTATACCTCTAAGCCTTGTGGTGGACTTGACTTCAAGGATTTTGCGGGCCTTCAACAAAGCAATGTTAATGAAACAGGGATGGTGGCCACAAACAAACTCCCCTTCACTCGCGACTCGGATTTTGAAAGCAAGATATATATTTCCCTAATTCCTCGTTCGTGGAATCAAGCCTTGGCCACAATCCTTCTTTCACTTGGCAGAGCTTCTGAGGAATCAAGAACATCTTGGAAGAAGGAATAATAAAAAGAGTTGGTAATGGGCGATCAATCGACATATGGGAGGATAGGTGGATCCCTCGTGCGAGTTCTTACAAGGTGATCACTCCTCACACGACCTAACAAATTCAGAAGGTGGAGGACATTATTATAGGTCAGCTACAACATTGAAACTCAAATCTTATAAAAAATATTTTTAGGTCGGATGTTGCTAAAGTTATCCTACAAATCTCGCTCCCGCTCCATCCATGTGGTGATAAAATAGCATGGGCTCCTGATAGAAAAGGTAAATTCAGTGTTAAAAGTGCTTATTATACGGCTCGGAACTACTATGATAAGAACGGGTCAAGTAAAGGCTTTTGTAGCTATTCCTCATCCGATTGCGTATGACAAAAGATATGGAAATGCAATATCCCAAATAAAATTAAACACTTCGTTTGGCGAGCATGTAAGAACATATTACCAGTGCGATATAATTTGTGGAAGATGTTGATCACTAATGATACAATCTGTGGGCTGTGTGGATTAGAGGCCGAAACCATTATACATGTGTTAAAGGAATGTCCCCACTCGATTCCTCTGTAGTTTATGTTATCCCTGTGTCTTAGGTGTGCTAAACATAAGGTGGAAAACT
The DNA here is from genome assembly GCA_021018995.1 of Chloranthus sessilifolius. Lineage (NCBI taxonomy): Eukaryota > Viridiplantae > Streptophyta > Magnoliopsida > Chloranthales > Chloranthaceae > Chloranthus > Chloranthus sessilifolius. Next base: position 53,275,722 of record CM037592.1, on the reverse strand, counting down.
TCTATTTTTGGTCATATCCGAAAAGGAGGACAGTTTGGATCATTTCTTGGTTATTACTTGGGCCATTTGGAATCTTAGAATCGAAGTGGTTATGAGTGGAAGTAAAAGGGATGTTGTGCAACATATTTTATCGGCAGAAGGTATGCCTTACGAATTCAAAAAAGAATATTTTAGAATCGATGCCACGTCTGGGGAACATCCTAACCGAAGTGGAATCTGGTGTACACTAGGATTGGGTTATTTCAAAATAAATGTTGATGCGACATGGAAGAAAATCCGGGCCTTCACAGGCATAGGAGTTGTCATTTGGGATTCCGGGGGGCTGATTCAAGCATCGATGGTAAAGGGATACGAAAATATTTCAAACCCTCTTCAGGCCGAACTGCATGCAATTTTTGATGGGCTACAGCTTGCGCTCGACTTAGGATTATAAAACATACACATTGAAAGTGATCTCTCGCTGTTGTTTAATTGATAAATTCACGTCATGAGGATCGTTCTTCCCTCACTATGCTGATTGAGGATATTAGGGGGTTAACGAATAAGTTTTATTCGATTGCCCGCTCTCATGTCTATTGAAATTCAAACAAAGTGGCATATGGCCTTGCAAAATTAGGAAATAGTTCTACTAGTGTTTCTGTTTGGATGGAGGACTATCCTCGTGCTATTTTTGATCTTGTATCGAGTGATGATCTTCTATCGAGTGATTTATGAAGAATGAATTCTTTTTTTTTCAAATATATATATATATATATATATATATATATATATATATATATATATATATGGGCTGTAGATGTATTAATATGTAGGATTGGTTAGGCCACTCGTGATCGTGACAGGTGTCTCTGTCACTCGTGAACGAGCATGCGTTCCCTAGCATCCAACCGTGTGAGGAGCCGACAAAGGCCGTCTCACTCGTTGACTTTAAGAGTTAGATTACTCAACGTGCATGGTTAGGTCACTTATTGCCCGAGTTTCTCTCAACAGGGACCGTGGCCAATAAGATGGCGTACTCATCAAATACAAAGTTTCCCTGTTCCTCAACATAGAGACCAAAAATAAACTTACGTGTTTGTTCCCCAATCCATTAACTCAACGGTGATTAGAACCGCGTTAGAGGTCAAATCGCCATCTCATTTATATAATAATGGTAGTAAATGGGGCCCACTTTATTTAATGGTACCTTTATTTACCATGCAAGATTCTTACCTATTAAATTGTTGATTGTTTTAAATCATACGCATGCTGGAGAATATTTTTTGCCTTAATCTTTCACACATCGGATCTACATATCATGCTACCATCAAATGGTCAGAATTGGAATTTATATTACACACATCCCAAAAATATATTTGATATATCAGAATCTCCACGTTTGATTCAAACAATCAACGATTTAAGCATGTCAAATGCTGGGTCGTAAGGGAAAAGTCTTGGGTTGGGATGTAAATGAAGGCACCCTTTAGTCAATTAAAGAAACATCAAAGTAACTTAAATATTATGTGGGTACTGTTAGTTTAGATCAAAATATCAGCCCAAATTTTGATCCTTGATTTCAACCATAGATGTTTTCGTTGCAACCATGGGTTTTTGCATATGTGAAACTGCTTCGAATCAGAAGATGGCCTTTGCTTATTGTTCCAATTATGCATATAGTACATTTTGAGATCATTGTGCTACCATTAGAGTACATACGTTGATTCCACGTGGCACAAATCTAAAATGTGACTTGTTAACTATATTTAATGGTAGGCCATGATCTCATTAACGTGTTTGAGTTGTGTCACGTGGAATCAACAACTAACCAACTGATGGAAAGTCCATGATCTATTGGATGAAAGATTGGAAGGAAAAGCGATCTCCATCACCTGGTCACAAAGAAAGAATCTATAGCTACAAATAAAGGTACCCATATTATTTTACTTATTCCTTGTCCATCGGGGTTTGAAATCTGGCCCGAGTCAAGACATCTCGCCTCTCGAACCTTAGCGAGACTAGATTCTGCCGTTATTCATTCCGAAATCCAACATCAAAAATATTATTTTTATATTAAAATTTATATAAGGTGTTAGGTTTGTACGCTATTAAAAATGTATTACGCATTCTCTCTGTACACATAATACTATTTTATCTTGTTGTATTCTATCTACGTGATGATCGCATGAATGGCTATCATGCCAATCTATGCACACTAATATTGCTATTATTTTTATTTTTAACGATTAGGATTGAAGATCCATGATCGGACGGTATACAATTAATTTATAGGTGCGATTCTTTAACTAAGATGTGTTCCAATCATGAACAATTACTTAGACTGTTTAGGTTAATGCTAAATATTTTTCACATGGCATAACAGTGAAACATTTTTTAATGGTGTAAGATCAAATGCCTATTTTAATAGTTTAAGATCATTAAAATGATTATTTTTGTTTTACACGGCGAGACGTCCCGATCGTAAGGATGTGTATCTATCAAACAATTATATATTGATTTCACGTGACACACATCCCTAAAAGCAAACGTAATGGTGGCGTACTATGAGAAGGCTCAATCTACTATGTGAAAGATTGAGACGAAAATTGATCCCAAAATCTGTTGGGTGAAAGATTTGTGATCCCATGTGAATGGACATATGTTATCAAGGAAGATCCTAGAACAAGGGTATTATTGGTCTAACATTGAATCTGACAATGTGATCAATATTAGATCCACGCCAACCATATTCATGCACCAACCACCGATCTCCAGATTCTCCGTAACCTATCGCCTTCTGTGGCCTTGACATTATCCATCAAATTCTGTAACGTGTGTACTTTTAGTGGTAAATTTTTTCACCAAAGGGAGCCATTACTTGCACACGCTTTTTAAGTGATTGCACCGAATTAAAAAAAAAAGACTTGCAAGTTTGGTGATCTCTATTATGTGAAAATACTATCTAAGCCATTTAATTTGAAGGCCGTGATTTAAAGATATTAATTGCAAAGGATTGGAACAAAACATAATTTTCATCATTTGATTAAATGGAGTCAAAGACTATTATATAATTCAACAGTTGACTATAATAGATCATATGACAAGTATCGTGTTTTGCTCTAATTTTATGCACCACAAATCTATTGATCATGAACTTCAAATCAGACGGCTCATATTGCATTTTTACATATCACATGTCTCTAAAATACTAAATCTTTCTTTAAATTCGGTGTAATCACTTGAAAAACGTGTGCAAGTAATGGCTCCCTTCACAAAATTGGCAAAAAACAACCTCATATTCAAGCATCACATGCAAGCCCACATAGAGAAAGGCTAGTGTTATATGGTAGACATATTTTATATAGACAAAGAACAGGCAGCTGATGTGGCGCGACGCAATTGGCTGCAAGTGCGCGCATGCAGTTACATCGCACCAAGTCAGCCACCTGCACTTTGTTTACATCAAATCTGTCCAATGTTTACAATTTTCCTAGAGAACGAAACTAATTTAGTTACAAACCAATGGAGCAGTTGAGAAAGCAAACGAAATTAATTCAGTCAGAATCTTAGTCCTCATTCAAGAGTCAAGAAAGTCTCAATTTTTCTAGCATTTTCTGAGAGTTTCCTTCGTTCATGAGTTTATCTTGGGCTGCTGGTTTTTTTTGCACTTTCCTCATAAAGCAGCGTATTATTTTTTCTCAGGAAAGCGCAGTTTTTGAGCTATTGAGAGTATACTTCACTCATAGAAAATCACTGGATCGATTCTTTAAAAAAGTGTCAGCCAACGTCTTTATTAACAGTCAATCGTGGCAATTGAGCATATAGCTAGTATGAGTTCAACGTCTCTATTAACTTAAGTATATAATAATTAAATAAATAACTCAATTAAATTCATTAGGCTTAGTGTCTTCATGAACCTGTACAACCAACTATATGGTGGAATTTAGCACTATGTCGTGACTCAGTTCATGTTCTTCTCAATCAAGATCATCAAATAAATGGGTCTTCCCTTTTATGGACTAGAACCAATAGTTATAGGGATTAGAAAGTTATGACCAGTCACGCAACGTTCCCATGTGTCGGCTTGGTTGGTTTCGGCTTGGGAAGGCTCACAACTGAAACCAAACCGAACTTTTTGGTTTTTCTTTTTGCCAAACCAAACCCAAACCAGTTCCTGTCCAAATTGAACAAAAATTGACGGTTCGGCCAAAAAAATGCACAACCCTATTCATTGAGAGAAATGCCGCATGCCCGACGTAGGATCGACTTTATAGTATTCGACCCACCTATGCCCCAGCCAGTACCACAACCCCAGCCCAACAGCAGCCCCAACCTCAACCCCCTCAACTTCCACTTATGCCCCCACGCTTTCATGTCCCTGCCCAACAAAAGGCTCCTACACCACCACCAGTTTGTTGGCCCGCCCCAGCAGTAGTTCCCGCCCATCATCCACTAACAGACCAAGGCCATGGCCGACCTGCACTTGTAGTACCACCTTATCGACCCGAATATGTCATACTCCCCCATCAACCCTTTACAGGAAAAAAACATCAACGGGGAGTGCGGGTAACCCCGTCTTAGAAAGCTTGAACTCTTCTTCTTTCGAGGCAGAGCTGCTGATGCCCCAATGTCATGACTTTTTCGATAGCTTTGACGTTGTGATCGGGTCCCCGAAGCGTACTGCGACTTCCACCCACTCGTCTGATAGTGACGACGATGACGATGCCTCTTCTCCTCTAGCATATTAGTTTTCATGTTTAGTAAGAATTTTATTTTATATGATGGTTTATATTAGGCCAAAATTTTGTATGTTATGGCATAATCGAATATGCTACTATGGTTTCCGGTTTGTAATATTAGTAGGCTTCTATCCGCACAACCTTTTGCTCTAATTCTAACATACACATAACATACTAACAACGTATTAAAAAACTCATATTAAAAATTATATTTTACAATATGTCCAATAAAAGTCTTCAACACATTATTGATTGCACATTACCGATTAAAAATATATAAATTTTGATGATCATCCGATAACTATAACCGTTTAGATGAACGAGATAAATACATGCGGCTGTAGTGTGCAGAATAAAATAATGCACTTTTTGACCTTTTCTTAAAAAACTAAACAACACAAGAAAAGCTTAGAAACGGAAGAAAAATGACTTTCTGAGTAACTCAAGAACATTCGCAAGGAAAATGATTTTTTTCGAATTTCAAGTTTCTATGCAGAAACTGAGTTGCTTATTTTCTGATCTTTCCCCGAGAAGGCTTAGAAACTGCCGAACGAGGCCTTACAAAAATGGTCGTTTAGTGTTGAGATTGGAAAAAAAATAATGTTACATTTCACACATTAGGCGTACAAGCTAATATATCATAGGAGGTAGAATCAATTTCTCTATGTATATGTTCTTTAATTTGTTAAATAACCCTAATTAAGCCCAATTCCTCAACTACCAGCCTATTTAAGTTTGAGTTAATTTCTATTCATTGCACTTGTGCCTACTATATATTACTTGCATATTTTCATTATTCTTTTTGAGAATAGGCCTCTTATGATTAATTTTTTCCATTTCTCTAACCCCATGAAATGACATATGGCAGCACAAAAGGCTACATTAGGAAAATATGAATTCAGTTTCTCCCTCTATGGTATGTTAAAATATGACCCATAAGAAAGGGTAATATGGACATTATCTAGACTTAATAAGATAAGGTGGTTATTGGCTTTTGAAATGAGATGTACGATTATAAGTGAGAGATTATGAGAGAAGTTGCTTTCCATCTACCTACTTTTATGGGGAGTGGGATAATTGTTATATATTTGTACGTGGGAATTTTCCTTTCTCTACCCACATTTTCATTTTTTATCAGATTTCCTATATGTCTCGTGAAATTAGGAAAAGGGGTTAAGTGGAGAAATAATTTCTACAAGCTTTCAAGAAAAAGGAGATTTCATTATGGCTGATTCTAGTATGTTTTATGAAGTATTTATTTCCTCATAAGAGAAGATTATGTGATTTTCATGATAGTTGAAGATTCATATTTCCAACATGTGGTATCAGAGTCTGGTTGAAACTATCATGATTTTCTTTTTAATATAGACATCGATTTCATTATTATTTTTCTATCTCATAATTGTTTTATGTGCTATTTTTTGTGTTCATAATGTTCGGAATTCACTGTTCACCGATTCCGAAAATTCCTATGATATTTGCCGGATTTAATGAAATCTTGATTTTGAATTTTATGTTATTGAAATATCATGATTCTGTGTGGATATTTATTAGCATGTGTCAGCTTGATTTCGTATGAGTTTTGACGTTCGCTGACCATCTTCTTTGTTTGATTCTGGCTTCCTTTTTTTTTTTGATAAGGATTCTGGCTTTTTTTAAATGATTAATTTTTGTGAGCATTTGTGGGCCACTTACATATTTTATGATAGTAAATTAGTAATGGTGGCTATGTTATGGACTCACTTGTATTGGATTAATAATTGTATTTATGTATGTATGGGTTGAACTGTTATGGGCCGGATTTTGCATGTAATTGAGAAATTAAAAGAGAATGCTAGTATAGGATGTTGAACTCAGGACAAATGATAAAAATCTTTCTGGGATATTATTTATCTGTTTTGAATGTGAGCAGATTTTTGCTTGATTGTTTATCAATCAATATTTATATTATAGTTAGCATGTTATCACCAAAGTGATCTTGCTGGGAAAAGTTATAAATATTGAATTGAATTATGACTTTACAAAATTATTATGGAATGATTATTTGATTATTATGGTTTTACCGAAAGGTGTACCAACTTTCAAGTAGTCATTAAATTAATTAGGATAACTGATAGAATGATAGTGAGATTGGAATGGAAGCCCAAAGGTGACAAACTAATTAATCTTTGAAGGGTTATTAGTTATGCCTAAGTGAGTAAAAATACCATTAAATTTGAATATTAGTATATTGCATTAGTGTAGACACTCAGATCTGGCCCAAGGCTCGATCAACACATACTTCGAGCAAGGCATACCCCTGAGCTTTTGAAAGCTTCTCCCAAACCCTTAGGAATCATCCTAAAACCCTTAGGAACCTTTCCCAAACTCTTAAGAATCAATCCTAACCCATAGAACCCTTCCCGGACCCATTTCAAACCCTCTCGAGTAGTGAATGGAACGAGGGGTGCTAAAGTTTGCATAGACATCTGCTGGAGTTGAGGCCTATAACATTGAAAAAAGGTTGTTCCTAGTTTTCCAACGAGTTAAGAATCGCCTTAATCCAAGTTGTATGTAAAATATTATGACGATTTGAAAATTATGCAGAAATGCAGGAAATTACACTAACGTGCATATTATACATGCTAGGCAAAATTGGTTTTTTCGGGGCTCCAGGATGGGTTCTGAACCTCCAGCTTCTAAACCAGGTCACTGTACATAAGCTTAGTGTATACTTTATATACGCTAGGCTTAGAAACAATGTTTTTTCTGATTATGTCTGAAAATCATATCCGGGGTTTGACTTTTTGACCACCCCAATGTTTGGGATGGGTTTCTTTAGGATTGTTGCACCCCTACTAGCTCTCTTTTTAACCCCTTTGCCATTTAAAGTCCCACCCTATCATCTACCATTATACCCATTTCCCACCTATCTAAGTTCCTAAAAACCTAGAAAACCTTAGATCCCTATTACCTAATTGCTAACTCAATTAGCTCCTTTAACCCTTCACTAATCCTCTCTTTTTCTATAAATAGAGAGCCACCCCCCTTGTTTAAGGGCTTGAAAATTTTTAAAAAGAGAGAAAGTCCTAAAGAATTCTCTCTTCCCTTTTGAGCACTAAACCTCCAAAATTCTATAATTGAGTTCACCCTTCTATATCCCATTTTCCATTATCAAGCCTTTAGATTTGGCTAGAACTAGGCCTTAACCTTCTTCTCCTACCTTTTACCTTCCAAGCCTTGAAGGTTCAAACCCATTCTCCAACCCATTAGCTATTGGAAGCTCACTGGAAGCGCATCAACGCGAAGGTTCACAGCTGTGCTACAAGAGCCCAAGAGCTTCGACTCCCCTCTCTATTCCTCTACCTTCTTTGCTTTTCCTCTATTCTTGAATTTGAGCCGTTACGTCATCGAAATTTTGGTAAGGGTGGGGGGATCAAATAGGATTGGAGTGCCTTCGAACAAGAGAAAGTGCTGCTCATTTTCTTTATATATATATATATATATATATATATATATATATACACACACACACACATCCAAGCAGCCATAGTAGAGACAGCTTACGAGCGGATTGATCAGGTGTCTAACACCTTCCCGATCGATAACCAAAGCTACTCAACAAAGACCGATAAATCGAAGTCATATTTTTACACTTCAGAGCTTATATATTTATTTTTAAGGTATCTCGAGTCACCAAAAGCTCCGGGTGGTGACTCTATCATTTTCAGAGAGTACGCATCATCGCGACGGACCCATAAGGTCCACGGTTGAACAGATGACGACTCCACTGGGATGTTTTAGAGCTTCTACTTAAAGTTGGCCCCCTTTGCCTGTATTTTTTTTCTTTTTACTAACTTTCTATTTTTCTTACTAACTCCCACGATTCTGTCATCTTTACTTACCCCTATGATTCGGCATTGAACTTAAAATTGAACCAAGAGGGGGACTTAATTAATTCGTTCTCGCGAATAGTTTTTTTCAAAAGGGAGGAATTTTAGGTAGTGATACACTTGTCCCGGTTCCTGGTAGAGCAGCAGCCCTAGTGGTGATGATCTCGAAAGGAACCACCCCATCCAGTATCTGAGAAGGCGCTCGCGCCGGAGGTATATCGGGTGGGTAACCAGAATTGTTACTAATCTTAAAACCCTTGGAAGAGCGCGTTAGTCAACCCAAAACGGCCTTGTATCCCTAGGTATGGTAACGAGGGACCCGAAATAACAAGAAAAAATAGTCCCTGGAAGCACTACTTCGAGAAAACCTAAAAAAAAAAGACCAACTCGGGTCTACTGCTGCTATCCAATATATATATATATATATATATATATATATATATATATATATATATATATATACTTTTTAGCCTAGCGTGTATAATATACAGGCGAAGCCAAAAATCTCCATATTTAGCCTTGCGTGTATAATATACATGCTAAGCCAAATTCCAATATTTAAGCCTAGCGTATATAATATATACGCTAGCCTGTTCTGGCTGAGCAACCCGAATTTGGGGCCTTTTGTTCACAATTTTCGAATCCCCTGCTTAGTGGTTTTAATATCCCCGATAATTCTCACACCATCAACACCCAAGACACCCTCGCCAGTCAAGAGAGGTCGCCCTCTTATTAACTCTTTCAAGGGATCGGGTCATCTCGTGGATTTCCGTGCCCATACATAGATCAAAGGTCTTCCTTTGATTCTTCTAAGGTGCATCGGAATCCCGCCGTGGGAGGCATTAAGGGTGTAAACACCGCCTAAAAAGGAAGTTCCAAGGCCCCAAAAAATGCACCATATTGATCCAAGGGAGAGGATTTTTATTTGTTATATACAAAAAAAAAATCAAATAAAGAAAAATCAAAAGAATCCAAAAAAGAGAGATTGTGGTGCCGGAATAATGGCATCGCCAAACCCGCCATCCTCCCGGAGGGGAAGAAGGAGAAAAGCGTTCAGGCCTCACCCGAGGAATCCATACCCGACCCGCAGCCAAACCATGTCTTCGGCAGTCGATCTGGCTTATGCCGACCTCGATTCATCCCCACCACCTTCCCCATCACATTCCCATATGGAGGAGATACCCATCTCCAATTCCTCCACCCAATCCCGATTCAATGTCATCGGACCATTCGGTGCACCCATCTTTCAATCCACCACCACTCAAAATCCATCCCATTTTCCTTCCACATCTGTACCCCAGTTTTCATCAACATCCACCCAAAATTTATCCCATTCTCCCCTCACAACTAATCCAAATACACCCTATTTTTCCACATATATTCAGGTCATGCCAAATTTTCCCCCCACATTCACCCAAACCATACCTAATTTTTCATTCACCTAACCTACACCCCATTTATCGACATCCACCCAACACACACCCACTCTTCCCTCCATTCAAAATACACCATCTTTTCCACCTACCCAAAATACACCCATTTTCCCTTTCACTCAAAACACACCTACTTTTCCATTTTCCCAACACACACCCAATTTTCCTCAATCCACCCAAGTCAGGTCAAATTTTCCCCAATCCACCAAAATCATGCCAAATTTTTCCCATACACTCCCTTCATTGGAAGGGCCATCCACCTCGAGTCCCATACCCGACCCCATGTCCATGATGGAGGATATGTTGAGGGTCTACTCAGCATGGAAGGCTTTCCAAAGTCTTCCCAATCCACCCCAAATATGTAACCTCTAACATATTCTCCAAAATCTCCACACCCCATTTTCCTAAAATACCAATCCTACCCAACCCCCCATAGTCCACACCACCCAACCATGGGGTCATCCGAGTGGGCCTCAAAGGCCCAACACCCAATCACAAGCCCATCAAGGCCCAAATCCGAGGGTCACATTTTCAAACCCTCCACAATTCTCCTAATTCCCCACCTTCACTTACACCCAACAAGCCCCCATTCCCCCTAAAATAGAGAACCTCTCTTATCCAACCCCTGAATCCGGCATAAATCATGCCCATCCACACCAACCATCATACCCAACCAACATGGAAATCCACTTCAAACCATTAGCCATCCCCAATTTTTCCCTTCACTCAATTCCCGACCAAACCCCCAAAATGTGCAATGGCCTCATTAGGCACCCAATCAATCCCTCCAAAATCCATAATTCACTCATCCCATTGCCCCACAAGCCCATCATCAAAGCTTCCCCTACATACAATGGTCTCACCAGGCACCCGTCCAGCCCACTCAGAATCAACAAGATAACCTCACCCTTCCTCCACCTTATGTAGATACATATCCTCAATATGAAGAGGATGAGGTTCGAAATAGTGGAGCTTACAGAGGGGCATTTGTCAATTTTAATCCCCACCACCCACACTCACCAACCAACAGGCCACCCAAAATGAATCGAGGCAGCCTAGTGGGAGAGCAACCCCAACTCTACCGTCCAAGGAGTCAAAACTGTTGAAGGAGCAGATGGATAAAATCCAGAAATAACTGATGAAGATGGGAGGGGCTGAAATATATGCTACACAATTTTTGATTTATGCCTATTTTCCGAGGTGTCATTACCCCACAAATTTAAAGTGCCTACTTTTGATAAATAAGATGACACAGGCAACCCGATCGCCCACCTCAAGTCTTACTATGGGGACATGTGCCAATATGGCAAAGATGAACGACTCCTCATAAAAATGTTCTAGAAAAGCCTCACGGGGTCGACTCTAAGGTGGTTCACGTCCATTGAACCATCTATGTTGAAAACATGGAAAGACCTCACCCATTTATTTCAAGAGCAATATGTCTATAACATAGACATAGAATCACGTAAGTCAGATCTGTCACAGTTGAAATAAAAACCCGATGAGACTTTTAACGAGTATCTTGGGAGGTGGAGGGCCTCAGTAGCCCAAGTGAGAAACTGGATCCCCGATGAGGAGCAAATGGAGATGATCTTAAAAACCGCCCTACCCATTATCTCTGATTTTCTTGTGTACCAACAACAGACAAGTTTTGCTGATCTGGTCAGAAAACGTCCATTCCTCAAGGCTATCGGTCCCCATGCGCTTAGTGACATTACTGGAAAAATCATGCTGGTGTATTTGAAAATGCCCGATATTTGAGATTCATTTCAAACAAGATTACCCCGTGAGTGAAAGGGTGATCGACCTATACTTAAAGATTAGCGTAAAGTAATGACACGAAGATTCACAGTTTGTGCCCAATCTCATGAGGCATTGATTACCCCATTTAATCGGCCACGAGTGCCCTTATGCGAAGTAGGGTTCGAGGTCTTTGAGCGAACTTATCGATCCTGAAGATACTTTAGCACAACTACTCGAGCGGAGCGAATATTGATGTCGTAATACTTTTTGGGAGTATGTACCACTTTTGATAATGTGCCATGGATCAACATGACTTAAAGTACCCAATCTTCAAATAATACTGAACAGATTCGACCAAAATTGGGTGTCTACCGAAGGAGGCACTCAATCTTGGTCTCCGTTAATGGTGATCTTACTATCGAACAATTATGCAAAAATATGTACTCATCAGGGGTAAATAAAAACAAAGGGGAATGAAAGTTTCAACCCAGAACCTTATAGACACTCTCATTTTGCCCTCTCAAAATTTATAAAATCGTTCGATCAACCTTTGATCATGCTAGTGACTTTTCAAAAAGGACTTACCTTCTCTGGGAGTTTCACAACCCAAATATGGGGATCATGCATTGAAACAATAGTACATGGCTGGACACAGGCTGAAACAATAGCTCTGTGGCTTAGATCCCTTAACCCTAATGTTGGAACCATATGCTGAAAAAATAATATATAAATTTGAACACAAATCAAACAATAAATTTGCGGCTCGTAATTCCCTTCTAACCCCCTAATGCAAGTAGATTCATGCACTAAAATAATAGTACATGGCTGAACATAGGCTGAAACAATAGCTCTGTGGCTCAGATCCCAACATAGGGAGACTATATACTGAAATAATAGTATATAGTCGAAATGCCGACTGAAATAATAGTTTGGCATTTCAGACCCGACCTGGACCCGGATAACCCCGAATTATGTGCCTAAAATCACGTGCGCAATTTAATTACATGCCAACTCACAAATGTGCAATCAGTCCCTTTTCAGACCAAACCTCCTTTCTCTAGACCGCCTCGAGACTCGATTACGTGCTCCACATGGCGCGCATGATCGGATTGAGCGCTCCATCACAGGCGCGCCAAAATTCTATGATTAAGCACTTTGAATGAAATGCTTAATCGGATTGCACACTCCAAAGTAAGCGCGCAATTGGTCCTAACGTAATTAGAACTAGGGAACTCAACTGAGCCAGTCAGTCGGTCGCTCACTGAGTTGGTGACCGACTCAAAGCAATAAGCGTCGGATAATCGGCGTGCAATTCAGTTAAACGCCTGAAATAGGGTGTGTAATTAAAAATTAAGCACACCCCACAGGGCGCGTAATTAGGAAAAAACCTATAAAAAGACTTTTTTACTTCGACCCCAAAAGAGAAGGGACAAAGAGTGAGCAGAGCAAACACAGAGAGAAAACACAACGACTCTGAGATTCGAGTTTCGAACCCTTCGCAATTAGGCTTCGAATTTAGAAATTCCTCTCTACAGCCCCGACCTTAGGTAAAATTTAGTTTTTAGTTTTCGAACCTAGCTTTAGTTCTTAGATTTTTCTGTTTTAACTATTATCATTAAATTTTCAGTCTTAGACCATCGCACCCTTTTTTGTTAGACTGTAATTTTAATTTCTAGTTTCAGTTCTTAGAATTGGGACCAGTCCTTAATCAGCCCGTCTAATCCCCGACCCCAAACCTTAATTCCGTTCTGAAATCTTAATCTCCAGTCCTATTATTAATCTCTGGTTCTAGTTCTTAGTTTCTAGAACCAGTCCTTAATCATACGGTCTGATTTTCTGATTTTGGTCTTGAATTCAATTCTTCGATTTTAAATTTTAGTTTTAATTTCTCAACTTAAGATTTTTAAAATCCTAATTTATAGTTCAGTTCTTAATTTATAGTTTCAAAATTTAATTCATAACTATAATCCAAAATTATTGACTTTAAAAAATCCAAAAAAATACTATCTGATAATTGAAAATTTAATTTGCTTTAATCTCAGCCACCCGATTTGCTCAAGGGAGCTTATGGAGGGTACTCGGGAACGAGGCCAATCCTCCTTAGCATAACGGGCCCAAAACCCCTTTTTTCAATTTTTTTTAGTAAAATTAGTTCATTTACTTTAATTAGAATTTCAGTAAAATTAGTATAGTTGCTTTAATTAGAATTTCAGTACAATTAGTTTACTTGCTTTAGTTAGGGTTTCGGTAGAATTCAAATTAATTGCATTCCTAGTATAATTAAAAGACTAATATTAATTAGACTTCTAGTAGGATTAGGAAACTTGATTAATTAGACTTCTAATAAGATTAAGACATTTAAATTAACTAGACTTCTAACAGAATTAAGATACTAAATCCAATTAGACTTCTAATAACATCAGAAGACCTTTTAAAATTACAGTAGAATTCTAATAAAGGTAGGATGCTCAAAAGTAATTAGATTCCTAACTAGTCGGATTTATGATAATATCAGAATATTTAAACCAAGTAGACTCACACTAGGATTAGGATACTAGAATAGTAGATTAATTCTCCACAACAGGTTCACATAGTTGGACTCATAGTAGAACTAGGAAACTTAAGCCAATTAGAGTTAGAACAATAATAAGAAAACCTAAACTATCTAAACTTCAAGAAGAGCCAGTGCTGCTGACGTTGGCAGGCCGATGATTCAGTAAAGAAGTAATCCACACCCGCTCCAAAGCATGATCACTGACGATTGCAGCGTCGTTAAATATCTACAGCTGACGATTGCAACAAACTAGGTACCTTCCTAGAAATCCCCCTTTACTTTCAACATTCAAAACACCGCATTGCCAGAGTCACCTTAGAATAAAATTGGGCCACTGATTCCCAGGGATCGAAAGGAACCCAGAAAAAGCGCACATCAACAATCTGGCGATCGCGATGAGACTTTTTCTCGCCAAACTCTTCCATGTTTAGATAGTTAGTTTTTATTTTCTGTCTTTTTTCTTTCCATCGCACCATTTCAAATTCCCTTGAATATATGAGTCTTCGCCAAAGATTCGAGATGTTCGGTATACGGAGATTGAGTTTAAGAGACCCGCCATTGTGGGGATATCACGACAACCCTGTATATGAGGAAGAATCACCTTATGATTCCAGCCTACGACAATCTGAGATTAACATGGCTGATGATCAGAAAAATCCTTTTTCTACCCCGCATGCCGGTAATAACCATAACGAAAGGGATAGTAACACCAGACAAAACCTCACAGCTCAACAAATTGTAGAACTCAGCGTTCAAGATGATGACGCCGAGGAATTGCTTCGAGGACTGGCTGCTACATATGAAACCGTTAGGGCATGATAAGATTCAGAAGAACAAGAACGGCAGGAGATGCCGTCACCTACCCCAAGCACAGTGTCAGCCCGTGCCTCACCATTGAGATAGCCTGCTCACACATTCTTCAACGATGATTCTTTAAAAAAGATTTGCTCGCGAGTTGCTCCAAAAGACAGCACCGTCAAGATAGAAGATCTCCCCAGGATGTTTGATGAATACATGGCCAAGAGGGAGCGCCCTAGTCACTCATTTGAATTCGACAAGTTCTGCCGGGATGTTGAATTTAACTTACCGATGGGATTCAAATAGCCAAAATTTACCAAATATAATGGCACAGGAAATCCAAACCATCACTTGGCCCTCTTTTGCATTGATTGCCGACCCATACGGGATAATCAAAGACTTTTTATCTACTATTTCTAACGCTCATTGGAAGGAGAAGCTCTAGATTGGTTTGCAGGACTCCTGCTGCATAAGATAGATACATTCAACGATTTAGTCGGTCAATTCCTTGATCAATATAAGCACTTGATCTAAGAAATGGTTAGTCTCAGTAATCTAATGGTGACAAAGCAAGGACCTGATGAAGAGTTTGTCGACTTCGTTTCCAGATGGAGGAAACTCATTGCTAGGACCGACACTTCGATGAAAGATTAAGACTCAGTTGACATTATCATCGATAACGCTAGAGTACCATTACAGTGCACGCTTGTCATAAGCGACTGTCCCGACTTCACTGCACTCCACTCCCAGGCATCCTGACTAGCGCGGCACATCAAAGGCGGAGACCTTGCCCTATCCATAGTTACGTCGAGAGTAGGCTCTTTCAGTGAATCAAAGTCGAAAAATAGCAAGAAAGCCTCAAGAACCGAGCAAGTCAACACCGTTGTCAATCAAGGACAGAACTTCAAGAATGAAAACTTCCAGTCGAGGAATTTTGGGTAGAATCAAAATCAGCAACGGTACACAAACCAAAATTAAGGTGCAAATTAACAAAGATATGCGAACCAGAACCAAGACCAGAACTAGAATCAAGGCCAATATCAGAACAGAATACAACACAAAATTGACCAGTCCACACACAGAGCTATAATAAAGTACCCCCACCACAAAGTTTCAACCAAACTAGAGACCCTTATCAGCCGAGATGGGAACACTACCCCCTTTTACTTGATACAATTCCCAATATCTTTCATCTCCTTAACACTCAGAATATCCTCTAATTCCCGCAGGAAAGACCCCGGCCATGGTCGAAAAATCTAGACTATAGAAAGTTCTGCACATTTCATTGGTATGTAGGACACAATCTGGAAGATTGCTGGGTCCTCCGGGATGTAATCTACGACATGAATGATCGGAACCAAATTGACTGAGAAGCGCTCAGGAATCCTAACCCTAACAATAGTCAACCCTAACAGGACTTAGGAATCATTAATAACCCCATGCCCAATCACAACCAAGGAACACCAGCCCAGGTCACCACCGTAGATCTCCCCGGTCAATCCTCTTTTCAGCCCTCCACCTTAATCACTCGCCTCCAACCTTTCAACACTTTTTCCACCCTTGCGGGAGCTCCTCCACCCCCGCACCCCTCAACCTTGATCACTCGAATGGCTCCTCCGAGCCCACCTCCTTACCCAAAATTCACTCAAATACGAGTCCACTCCTTTAGGGCCTGAAGACCATTCCTCCATAGTCGCCCACCAGAACCTTCAACCCCTCCAAATCCTGAACCAACACCATTGCCGTCCGATTCTGAACCTAAGTATAAAGATCATGTTCTTCAAATTGCAGCCCAAATCGTCGCATGGGTAGACAGTGTCGCCCGAAAGACTCCAAGCCAAGAAGACGAGACAAGGACTGAGTGTTTGCTAAAAACAGAAGAGAGTGAACAAGAAGAATACCCGGACACGTGCGAGACACTGGTCTCTACTTTTCTAGAAGAAAAAGATTACACACAATACCTCCCACCTTAGAGCGACACAGTGCAAGTACGCGCTCCGTCCTCAAATTTCACTCACTTCACAGATACATCAACGTCGAGTAACACTGGGTTCGGTCAATAACCGACTTGTTCGATCCTTAAGTCAGGAACCAATTATCCACCTTCGCCTTTTCCTCAAAATAAGGAGTCCACGAATGCACAACCACCAGAGGGGAACGTGAGAGGAAAAGAAGTTAACTTGCCTCCCCCACCTCACATTATCGCTCTACCAATCCCCGCACCTCAACCACTCCAACTACCCATCCCCAAGGCTCATCGGCTAGGCAAAGAAATTACACTCGAGGTAGGATAAAAATACGACCTCCTGCGCCATCTCCAAAAGATCCCAGCCCAGATATTAATACTAGAACTCATCAAGAAATCACCTAACCAACACCTACTGCTGATATGGATGCTTGAAGACACACAAGTGGACGAGGACACAATATTGGATGAGCTACATCAAATCACCTCGATCATGGCACAATCTCCGGTGCTCACTTTCACGGATGCAGACATGCCTAAAGAGTCACTCGAGGGAAGTTCAACTCCCATATAGAGGAATCTCCGTACCCCATGCGTTGATTGATACAGGAGCATGACTCAATATTTGTCCTATCACAACATTAAAAATGCTCGAGTACATGGAGTAGGACGTCAGGCCCTTAGAAATATCTCTTATAGCTTATGACGGCTCGCGTCGTTTTGTCAAAGGAACTATCAAACTCCAGGTTTGCCTCAGACCTGTGACAAAAGATGTCACTTTTCATGTTTCTAATTCCTCGAGTACTTACAATCTTATCTTAGGAAGAAAATGGTTAGAATAAATGAAGGCCATCGCATCCACATACCACCAATGCGTTAAATTCTTGTACGAGAAATCCATTGTCTGTATATACGCTGATACACCCCTCCTGGAGATGGACATTGATTACGCGATGAGTATTCCGACAGCCCATGATTCTGTGCTGAACACTGGCCATATTCAGAAGACTCGATTCCCCGATGAGGCAATCGTTGCAGAAGTTCGCCCCCCTACCCCTTCTAGTTCTCTCCCAATGCGTCAATAAAAATGAATGAGAAGAGAGGTTAGCCCAGACCTCGCCAAACTCTACGACATTAACCCAATCGCGACAAAAGGTGGGGACCTTATGTATTAGCTCAGGTACATCCCTCACACCGGACTCGGTAAAAACAAGCAAGGTTGTGTAGGGCCTGTCGTCCCAAGAAAAATAAGTAAACACATAGGGTTAGGTTACCAATCGGACGGCCCACAAGCCGACTTGTTCCCCACCTCATCAAAATAGTCTCTATATGACCACTTCGTCTACAGGATCACTGAGAAAATAAATATTCCAAGGCAGAAAGAAGTGTCCTTCACTAAATCCCAAGAAACAGAGATCGAACAAATGGATAAAGCATTCATTGATTTAACAAACCTAAATGATGATATCGACAAACCACTTGAGGGAGTTAGGCCATTATTCGATACTAAGGAATCCATGAAAGAAGAGCCTCCCAAACCTATGCTACACATTGAAGACCGGGATTCAACCGATGAAGAGGACTTCCATATTGCGACCTTAGAAGATGAAGAGCAACAGGAGTCAACAGAGGAGGACTGGCCTTTGATGATAAGCGAAGAAGACTATTGGAGGAATCTCGCCAACAAAGAACTAGAATACCTCCTAAGGGCAGAACATCTGAAATTGCTTGAAGAAGTTAGTCTCTCCCGGAACACCAATCCTGATTCTGACGACGAATTCAATTATTGACCTATACTCCATCACTGACAGTGCCCTCGCTGGTTCCCTTATCCAGAAATGTCGTACTGTAACTTGTGTGCATCTACTTTGATATGGTGCGAAAGGGCTCTCTTACTAGAAGTTCGGCAAACTACCACTGTGGAGAATGATCACATCGCTCTTATTGAGTTCGAGGAAGAACTCAAACTAGATACTCCTCCATCCCTAGATGCGCCACAACTCTAAATATTCTGGAAATCTCTATAGGAAGAGTGGAAACCCCCTTCGAGCGATGACAGGGACTACTGGATAGACCTCCCTACACTCGAGTTAGCAAAGCAGGCCAACCAAGGACTTCAGGCAATGTCAAATCAAGAAGACGAGTTCAATACCAGCCCTAACTCTAACTCAGAAGGATAGGAATGCCCTTAGGAATCTCCTTGTATTTCTTACCATTACCAGTCTCGCCGCCGAACATGCATTTTCATCCTAACATACTATGATGTTTAAGGGAGAAGGTTCACTACCCCTGAGGATCCCTTAGGAGGTCACCCTCGACAGGGAGAGCGGTGGCATTATAACTTAGAAGATGATAGTTCGATCGATTACGATCTCCAGAGCTTCTTCAAAGAGGAGACAATCAATGTGATAGATGAAATCTGAACGTCAGCAACATTGTCACCAACGCCGTTTATTTAAAAGATCCCCTCAGATGAGGACTCCAAAAAAATAATGCCAAATTCCGAACAAGTCCACATTTCTCAAAGAATTACCTCGAACAGCTCCGGCAGCCGTCTCGCTCCCTCAATTAGAGGAAGCAACTCTCTCGGTGCCCCTTGAGGCGACTGACTTTGTACCATATCTACTATAAAAAATTAGAAAAATAGAAAAAGTAGAAAACCAAAAATTCAAAAATATAAAATCTAAAAAAACTAGAAAACCTTAGAAAAGAAAGGGAGCCCTTTGTCCATAATTAATTTTGCGACCAACAAGGAAACTTTTCTCCTAAGACTTCTACCCCCTCTCCCGCGCGAAGACGCAAGACATCCAGACAAAATCACAAACCAGTGATCATACCAGATGAGATACTTCATGACTTTGAGAAAAGAATCAATAACCTCGACCTTCACCTTACCAAAGATGTCTCAGTCATAAATTGTGCCGATGAAGGGCTACCTTTCGCCAAATCAAATCCCCAGTGTAGCAATTTTACAGTGTATGAGCTTACCGAGGATGAAGAAGAAACACCAATCACCGAGGAAGCGCAGGACTTCCAATGGGTCATCAAGTATTTCGACGAGCAAACCCAAGCTGCCACAGAACCTACAGAAGAAATCAACTTTGGCACTAAAGAGAAGCCCAAGAAGCTACTAATTAGCACAATGCTCAACTCTAAGGAATGTCAACAAATTGTACAAGTCCTACAAGAACACCTCGAGTCCTTTGTATGGTCCTATAAAGATATGCCTGGTCTAGACCCAAGTTTAGTAGAACATCATCTTGTCTAGGAACTCAATGCAAAGCCTGTTAAGCAGAAACTAGGAAGGATGCACCCACAAACACCCCTTCAAGTTAAAGAGGAAGTCGACAAATTACACAAAGCCAAATTCATCCGAGTCATCCTCTACTCCAAGTGGGTTGCCAATATAGTATCTGTTGCTAAGAAAGACTGCAGAGTACGGGTTTGCATTGACTTCCGAAACCTCAATCAGACATGCCCAAAAGACGACTTCCCACTTTCGCACATTGACACTCTAGTCGATAACACCGCTGGACATGAGATGCTATCCTTTATGGACGATTTCTCCGAGTATAAGATCAAATTAACAGAGTCTAACCAAAAGAAGACTTCTTTCACCACACCATGAGAAACTTACTGCTATGTCGTCATGCCTTTTGAGCTCAAGAATGCAGGAGCCACGTATCAATGCACCATGATGGCTATTTTTCATGACATGATGCATAAATGTGTAGAAGTCAACGTCGATGACATATTATCAAAGTCCTAAACGCGAGTAGGACGTGCTGAAGCACTCTGACTGGTACTATAAAGAGCTAAGAAGTATTAGCGAAAAATGAACCCAAAGAAATGTGTCTTCGGAGTCACCTCCGAAAAATTACTCGGCTTCATAATCAACAAGCGAGGAATCTAAGTCAACCCTACAAAAGTCAGAGCCATCCTAGAGATGCCACCTTCCAGTAATATCAAAGAACTATGAGGCATGATAGGAAGATTGTAATTCATCAGGAGATTTATCTCTCAACATTCAGATAGATGTGATCCTTTCTACAGACTACTTAAAGGAGGAACTGAGTACAAATGGGATGACCAGTGTCAGCAAGCCTTCGACAACATTAGGAAGTACCTCCTTAACCCGCCAATACTATCACCACCAATCCTCGAAGGAACCCTGATTCTCTACCTCTCAGCGAACGACAAAGCAACGGGAGTAATTCTGGGACAATATGAAGAAGACGACAAGAGAGAGAAGGCTATCTACTACCTTAGTAGGATGATGGTCGAATACGAACGAAAATGTACTTCAATGGAGAAGACTTGCCTTACATTGGTGTGGGCTTCAACCAAATTACGACACTACTTCAAAGCACATAACATACTAGTACTAGCCCGAATGGACCCTCTGAAGTACGCATTCAAAAAGCCCGCCACATCAAGAAAGATCGCTCGCTGGCATATGCTATTGCAAGAATTCGACATCACTTACATTACACAGAAGTTGATCAAAGGACAAGCAATCACTGATTACCTCGCAGACCTCCCACTCCCGAGCAATAAGCTCGTACACTCAGATTTCCTGATGAAGACTCATTCACAATTCATAATGAAGAGCCCGATAAGACATCATGGACCCTTTATTTCAACGATTCTCTAAATCATAAAGGAAAAGGCATCGGGATATTCCTGCTAACCCCAAAAGGAATTATATACCTAAGGCTTTTCAACTAGACTTCCCTGTCACTAATAATGTCGTGGAATACAAAGCTTTTATAGTCGGGCTACGAGCAGCACTACAATTAGGCATTAAATAGTTAAAAACCATCGGTGATTCCAAGCTCGTAATCTCACAAGTTATAGGAGAATGGAAGACCAAGGAAAGGAGATTGATGAGAAACTGCTCAATATTTGGTAAAGAAATTTAAAAGAATTTCTTTCACACACATCCTTAGACTAGAAAATGAGCTCGCAAATTTCTTCGCCGCATTAGCCTTAGTCATTCAGATACCAATAAGACAAAGTACAAAATCCTTTTTTTTCAAAAAGTTGACGATACCTGCACACGAGGTAGCATAGAAAGTTAAGCAGGAGCTACCAATCCTCCTTGGGACACAAGAACGAAATGAAGTAATCATGCCAGAAGACCCTGCCATAACAGAAACTGCAGTCGCTACATTTAGGTTTGAAAAATCAACAATCGACGATGAACAGTCATGGTATTTCGACATATGGAATTTTCTGAAGCATCAACACGTTCCTCCATATGCCACGAAGATCGAATGGAAGACTATAAGGAACCGATGTGTCTGGTTCTACATACTCGGCTAAATATTGTACAAAGAAGCCTTCACCAAAGGAGTACTGCTACGATGCGTCATAATCGCTAAAAGATAATACATCATCCGAGAAGCACATGCCAGTGCCTGCGGTGCCCATGTTGGTAGATAGAGACTCGTCGATCAAATCATATGACAAGGCTACTTCTGGCCGATGATGATAAGAGACTGCCACCTCTACGTCTAATTCTGCAAACAATGCCAAGAACACGCCGCACTCATCAAAGCTCCATCAGTTGCATTGAACACTATGACCTCACCGTGGCCATTTTCGATGTGGGCTTTCGATGTCATCAGACCTTTCATAGACACAGTTGGGAACACTCACAAGCACGCATTCATACTTACGGCAGCCGAATACTACATCAAATAGGCAGAAGCCGAGTCATACGTCAGAATCACTGCTTCAACACTCGTGAGGTTTACAATTCGAAATATTATCACCAGATTTAGAGTACCTAGGATGTTTATCACCGACAACGAATCACAGTTCATCGCAGAGAAGACGAAGAAGTTATGCAAGAAGTTCGGCATCGATCTACGCTACTCATCACCGTTCTACCCTCAAGACAATGGGAAAGCAGAAGCTACAAATAAAATATTGATTCAAATTCTGAAATGCACAGTAGAGACGAGCAATGGAGCTGACTGGCCTGAACGACTACCAAAAATACTTTGGGCCTATAGGATCTCTATTCTTATAGCCACTGGCTAAACTCTCTACCTCCTTACTTATGGGATGGAGGCAACCCTACCATATAAGATACAAGGACCATCCTTATGGGTTTAACTCAATGATGAACTATCCTTAGACGAGCGGAGAATTGCCCTACTCGTGTAGCTAGAGTAGCTCGATGAAACACATCTAAGGGCAGCCGATCACGCTCAGGTATATCAGAGGAGAGTGGTCAGGGCTTATGATAAAAAAGTCCTCGAACGAACCTTTAATATTGGGAAACTAGTTTTAAAGAAAATCATGCCTTCCAAGCATGCCCATCCAAAAGGAAAATTGAGACCGAACTGGGAAGGTCCTTATGTTATAGCAGTCGCATACCCTGAGAATGCATACAAATTGGCGAACCAAGATGAGGAAGAACTCCCTAGCCCTTGGAACATCATGTACCTTAGAAAATATTATCCTTAGCCCTATGATCATCACATCTCATGGTTAGATACTTATACTTACCGCCCCTGTAGTCACCACGACTCGTTCATTGGTCGTACGCCTTCAATTCTCAGAATATCCTTAAGACCTCCAATTTATCACCCACTTTCTTATTCAGGCAATCTGATCAAAGGACTAGTGATATACCTAACCTCTTTCAAAAGCATAAGGAACACCTGATCCTCATTTTCCTTCTCCCGCCATTGGAGGAGACGTTAGAGCAAAAGAAAAAACTGACGATGTTAGATTCAATCAAAACTCACCATTCTTGCACTAGCAGGATGCTTTCTAGATATATATATATATATATATATATATATATATATATATATATATATACAAAAAAATAGAGTGAGAGCAATACGTCGAATGAGCCAATCAATGAGCTCAGGTAAGCATAAGCAGGTGTTAATCACTGATTTTTGCTACTTTCTACACCTTTAAACCTGGCTTTTGCTAAGCCTTAGAGCTGTTTATAATTACTTTTAGCTTGCCTTGCAGTTTAGGAAGAAATTGCAGCATAGTGCAGAAATCCAGTTAAAAAGTGCCATAAAGAACAAAAAATGGAGCCATTCATTTGGAGTTGATGCAGGTGAAACCCAATGGTCTGAAAAAGAGTTGTTGCTGCTGTAATTTTAATGATGCAAGCTGCACTTAAAGCTCATAAGCAGAAGAGATCATTTGCCAAATAGTGCTAAGACAGAAATGCATCCTATCGAGCAGTGCTTTGTGGCAGCAATTGAGCCTATCGAAAGCTTTAATGAA
Source organism: Chloranthus sessilifolius (assembly GCA_021018995.1). NCBI lineage: Eukaryota > Viridiplantae > Streptophyta > Magnoliopsida > Chloranthales > Chloranthaceae > Chloranthus > Chloranthus sessilifolius. The sequence continues at coordinate 53,251,375 of CM037592.1, read as the reverse complement.
CTTGTCGATTGGTTCATAAAAATTGGAGTCACAACCTGTCAAAGTGGAGCAAAGCTGGGTTTTCCAACCTATCAAATGGTTTCAATGCAGAATACACAAACCTATCGAATGCTTTAGGAACTCAGCAGCTTGAGAACCTATCGAATAGTTCAGCAATAGAGTCCTCCAACCTATCAAATGGTTGAATGAACCTATCGAGAACCTGTTGACTGGGATACATAGAAGAAGCCCTCAACCTATCAAGATGCCTTGAATACAACAGCTACTAAACCTGTCGAAGTGTTCAAATATTGGTTGGTAAACTTGATCAGCTGCAGCCAAGTGCATGAACCTATCGAATGCTTCAATAAACCTATCGATTGGTTCATGAAATTGGAGTTCAACCTATTGAATGGTTGCAATTTAACCTATCGAATGCTTAAAGAATGCTGCAGTTTTGTACCTATCAAGCAGTCCCTCAATGTATCAGCTTTAAACCTATCGAATGGCTCAATCCACCAACCTGTCGAAGGGTTCCTTGGACTACAAGCTTCATCCTATCGAAATACAGCAATATGAACCTATCGAATGGTTCACTTCAGCAACCTATCGAGCACTTCATGTATTAACCCTGTCGATTGGTTCAAAGCTGAAGCTGCAACCTGTCGAACTCTTCTATGAAGCTTCCAGCTGATCCTATCGAGCAGTCCTCCAGCTTGCACCTATCGAATGCATCTGCTGAAGCCACAATCTTGTCTACAGCTTGAGGTTATAGCAGCAAAAATCAATGGACGACAGGGGCAAATCTGGGAACTCCAATGCACAGGAAATTCTGCACATGGGTGTGAGCTAATTTTTGGCGGGAATACAAATTAGCTTTAGCTGGGCACAAACAAAACCAGATCCCTATCTCTTCTCTGATTGGTTAAAACTCTTAAACAGAGATTAAGCTCAAATTGAAATCCTCTCCTCTAATTGGCTGTAATCAAAAGCACATGGATCACTGCAAATGTATAAATAGAACTCCTTTCTGCTGTTTTGCTTCAGCAAGGAAAGTAGGAACAAAGGAATAGGATGAATGACCGCGGGATAGGATGACCACCACCCAAAGGTAGTCCCTGGTATACAACTGACATAACCAAAATGACCTTCCCTGGTTCGATGACAATACTGATGAACTTTTTTTCAAAACTAGCTCACCAAATACTCATAGCTTCCTATAGGTTCAAAGTACTTGTCAAAACCCAGAGAAGCTCCATTGCACGTAGACACTGGGGCATTTTCTTTTTAAAGAAGAAGAATCACCTTAGAAGCGCCGACTTGCCCATAAAGAAGATGCCGAATAGCGAAGTCACCATCCGGAGAGTGCTACCGAAGATACTACACTATCGATCCTACCACGCTCCTACACTGGTGCATTTTTATTTTTATTATTATTTTAGTTATTTGCTTTCCCTGTTGTATTATTTTCATTTCCAAAAAAAGAAGAAAAAAGAAAAGAAAAAAGAAGAGCATATATCCATCTTTACTACCAAACCCCAGTCTGAGACACTCACCCCCCTTGACAACTAGCAAGGAGGAGAACAAAAATTATTGATAGCCTTGCCTTTACATGTGCAAATACAAAACAACCTTCAACCATCATCGGGCTAACTCAAGAAGCATCCAAGTCCCAATGACAACTGACTGCTCTGAAAGCAAAAGGCAAATACAAGAGATAACCAAAAGAAAAGGAGCCAACACAGGTACATCTGAACTGAAAAACTGTTTAAATATATATATCAAAATTTTCTTTTTACACCCATCATCGGGGGCATACCCCCTGTATATACAATGAACATAAAAAATACACATACACCCCTACTCCCTACACTATTGCTAGGATGGCCGATCACCGCTGTCCCCAGTATCATCAGCCTGGAGGTCTATAGACTGATCCTATGAAAACACAATCCCGGCACCCGGAGTTGCCGAAACCTCTAGACGACGAAGACACGCAATTGAACCCCCCTCACTCACCTGACTAGCGGACCGCCTAGATCAAGAACGAGGAGGATACCCAGCAAGAAACTCCTGAATAACAGAATCCTCACGAACATAATCCCTGACATGATCACATGTCATACGACACGACTGCCCAGTCGAGAAACCCATAGCCCTCAACTCCGATCCAGGAAGCTGACCAACCATCCTGCGCACTCCCCGCTCACTCCTTGTCAGACGATACTGCAGCCGATCTATGGTCGCCTACATCTCTGCCCGCGTCGTCCTATACGCTGCCTCTAACGCCTCAATCTGAGTCTCACGCGCAACCATCATCTCGACAAGAAGGTCCTCACGGCTCTGTGTATCCCCAAGGATCCGTCTCGCCTCAGGAGTGGTGCGCGCTGGTGCCGCCTCTAGGCGCTCCTCCTCAAGCTGACGAACCTGCATTACCACACCGAGTCAAAGAAAACCAATATATATATATATATATATATGAATATTTGTAAGGAAAAATTGAAAAGAAGAGAATCATACCAGATCCACCCTCTCTCCAAGAAGGCGCTCAACTGTCATAGCAGTCACTGGATCAACATGCTGCACGGAAGGAACACTAAACGTGGGCGGCTACAACAAGAACAAATAAATATAAATATCAGATAACACTATAATGACTAATAACTATAACCATAATGACTAAAATATACCTGAGTAGGAGTAGGGGTAGACCCCTGAAGAGGAGCTTCAGGAGCAAAGTCTGGAACAGCTTGCACAAAAGCCAAACAAACCAACACAAGATATGTCAGAATGAAATAAATGAAATAACCTGAACTGAATTACACCAAACCAGAAACTATACTTGACTCTCGGGGGGTAGAGAGGCAGCAGTCGCCTCCCTCGTTTGAAAATTCTCGACGACCTGACGCAGAAATATCACATGATGTTAGTAAACTATTGAGAAAAGCAAAACAATAACACCCAAAGAACTACTACAATCATATGGATAGATCAAAAGATTAAAGAAACTCACCCAGTGCTCTAGCTCGGCCTGAAGCTAAGCCATCGCTGGATCCTCCCGACTGGAAGAGGCAATTGAGGAAGGATCGAATGCCTGAGCAGAAGCCCTCACGACAGAAATCTCTGCCCTCTGCAAACATCGACAAATGCACTAGAGCTAATAAAAATCCACGAAATACCAATAATTAATAAACCAAGGAAGACACTTACCAATCGATCAATCTCAGATCGCAGACTGGCCTCTACCTCCCAGTCGGTCTGCTGCTGACTGCGCAGTAACTCAACCATTGTCTCATGACTGATGACCTCAACCTCCCTCTCAGATTGGCCAAAAGAAAATGAGATAGAATAACTATATCAAAACGACTGGAAAGCTAAGTTGACATAATATATAAACAACTAGACCAATGAACTAACTTACCAGGAGCAGTCGAATCTCCGATAGCTGAACCCTCATCTCCTCCGCTTCCCTAGCCTGAGCAACCGAGGTGGCTAGGGAGCGTAACATCTCATCAGGACAATGAGCGCACCCCGTCTGCTTCATCACCCTATGAAGGGCATCCAATGCTCCCCAGACACCCACCGTAAGATGACCCTGCTCTAACACGGCCAATCTCTCCCTCAGCGTCGACTGCAAAAGAGCCACTCCCGTGGAAGGGACGTGTGAAGAGGCGCCCACCGCCCAATGCCTCGAACCATCTCACAAACTCTCGAACATTCCCCTCCTCACGTGCCCCTGTCACCTAGTCCCTCTAGCTCTAAAGTCAGCCATCTAAAGCGCCATCCGGATCGCGAAGTCCCGACAAGGGGGACCAGTCATCCTCTTTACCACTTGGTGGTGAATCTCTGGAGGGACTCCCTGAGCAAGTCCCAGCTGTCGTACCACTCGAGATAGGTGGATCCTCTCCACCTTCTCAAAATAATGGAGCCATATGTCCACATCAAAGAAAGCCTGGCCAGACTGAATCACTGGCACATTGGCATCCTTCCCAGCTGCATATGGCCTCCAAATCACCTGTAAGCCAATAGGCAAACTTGTCAATAAACACTGAAGCCCTAAAAAAAAATCACCAAACCTAGAAAATGTAATAACAATATAGATAACACCTACCTGCCTAGCATGCATATCCTCAAAAAGATCTCGCGTGATCTGAAGATCCGAAGACCAACGACGATGCCCCATCGCCATCTTCCACACATGCATCTGTGGAAATGTGAACATAATCTCCGTCGAGACCCATGGAAGAAGAAAGGCAAAGTGCTCATACGCCCAAAACTAGAGAACATCAACAAAAAAAGAAATGTTGAATAACTGCTACAACCAAAAGAGCAAACAATAGAAACAAAAAAAAAACTGAAGACACTATGACACTAATTAACTAAAACTCACCTGGAGGAAGGGAAGGAAACCTCCGATCGTCGCGACACCTTGCCCCCGACGATAAAGCTTCTCATAGAGATGTGCCAATGTGGTCACACCCCAAGCATAGGGGGACCCAATCCAAATCCTCGAGAAGCATAAAAAATAGCCCGATGACGCATCCCCGGATTGAAGAAGAAAAGTGTACCGCACCAAAGAAATGCATCAAGAATGCTCGAAGCAACCTATCTGCAACCAACCCCGGCTAAACCACGGGCTCCCGACCCCACCATCGCCACGCAACGCGCCTTGAAAGATTCCCTCAGCTCCAAATGACGCCTCAGAGGGACAAAGCCACTGGCAAATGTGTTAAAGAACCAAGTGACTCGAACTACCCCTTGCCCTGATCAACTAGATCTATAAGGTACACCCAAAATCTCCTCGCACACCCCCAGATAATCTCCCGCCATTCACCCCGTAATCGGCTCACCCTCAAAATGAAGACTAGTGATGCAGACCCAGTCCTCTGGAGTCGACAGTAACATACCAACGGGAAAGAGAAGCGCCTGATGCTTCTCCCTCCACCACTCCAGAATCGCCACGATCAAACCACGGTCGAGCTCAAAAGGCTCCAACTCCAAGATCGGTCCAAAGCCGGAAGACACCAACCGTGCTCGCTGATACTCCGATAAGGCATGATACCAAGTATGAGACTCAGTCCATGCCGAGCTGATAACCGGCTGTAGAGGCTCTTACCAAACGAAAAAATAGGTAAAAAATATAATAAGACTAACACGCATACCTACAACGAGAGACAAGCAGACCTAGAGCTAAAAGTAAATAAAGTATATGAAAACACATAGTAACAGTCCTTAACAAGCACACAAAATATGATGAGAATAATAAAACAGAAACGTGACCTATCACTAGATGCAGTCATGATGTATGGATGAGCACACAATCAATAATCGATGCAGGTTCGACATAAATTAAAAGGGTTTTCAGATCCTAATAAGTCTATGTCACAACCTAAATGCCTAGAAAAGTAAAGGAACTCTTGCTCACGGGTACTTACCTAGCCTCCAGCGAAGAAATCCTCAGTAGGAAGTGTGTGCGAGCCTGACGCTCCTCACCCTGATGCTCCTCATCCTCAACCTCATCCTCAGCTGCACCTTGATCAATCTTGGGTACCTCCTCCCTGACCACCACCTTGTCACCCTCTGGTACCTCCTCTCTAACCATCGCTCTGACATCCTCCTCCACGATAACAACACCGGTTCGAGCCTCGAAAGACTCACCGATCTCTACCACCAACATCCACTCGACCTCCGAAATCATCCCGTAGAACTAATCACTACACCCGAAATCCATCATAGAAGAAAGAGCTCAAGAAACTATAAAGAATGTAAGAAACGACGCTTGAAAGGGATGACCAGATCACAAGATATCGCGAAAATACGAGAATTAGAGAACAAGGAAACAAGGAAACAAAGAATCGAAGACGGAAACGGATAGTGCGGTAAGAATGAAGAATTTTGAAGTATATATAGAGCGTGGTCAAATTGCTCGCTTGGACTGAAGCGCTCAATGAAATTTCGCACCATACTCCCCGCACGTAATCTGAGTTACACGCTCTCCTTTAAGCGCGTAAACAAATCGTCGCCTGCTCAAAATAACCCAACGCCCTAGTTGCGTGTCGCAGACCAGACACATAATTATATCAAGCACCTGCACCACGGCGCGTAAATGCCAAAGGTCACCCGTACAGTGACCAGGTGCCACTCCAATCCCGCGTCCTGAAACAGGCGTGTAATATGTTTATGCGTAAGCATACTGACGCGCAATGACCTTCGAACCCCTAAAATGCGCGCGCTCATGATGATGTGCAATTTAGTTATGCGCCCGATGTTAAGCGCGCAATTCCCCACGTAGAACACAAAAATAATATTCCCAAAATAGCAGGCCCAAAGGCTAAAATGAGAGTATTTCAAACATTAACTACTGACCCGAACTACACCCCCGCTAAAGTAAACCTGGAAACCCCTCAAACTCAGAAAACATACACTTCGAAAACTAAAAAAATGTCCCTCAACATCCCCGAAGCAAATCACTTACACACCTAAACTGAGCCGAACTGAACCAAACCAAAAAAAAATATCACACTCAAAATAAGTAAAGTAATCCACAAATTCACCAAATATAAGCAAGCACAAATGAAATTAGAAAACATGATGGCTTCATAAATAAAAGATATAATTACAAATCACACCGTGGGCATACCCTGTAAATATACAACTTAAAATATACAAATCACACCGTGGGCATACCCTCTAAATATACAACTTAAAATAAAAAATTTAAAACCAACACGTTCAAGCAGTGCTCGAATCCGAATTTAGTCGGGATATAAAAGATCTCGGAGAAACCTGGAGAGGGACTACACCCTGAATGAATCTTGACAATGACAACCTTTCATCACCCCGAGCCGGCAAAAAAGAAAGAGTGACTCACAAAAAGTCACCCAGGACCTGTGGGACCTACCTATGAAAGGTCACCTTGAAAAGCATAACACTGAATCCACAGAGTCTATCAAGGAAAGATAGGAGTCGGTCACGAGAACTCTGACCCTACCTTATCCTTGAGTTTTCTTTCCTCCATTTTTAACTCTATCGTCTCTTCTCCCAATAGGGTGACACTTCGAGTTAGATTGATAGCACCAACCCTAGCGCCACCCCGAATTCTCAATCCCGTCCATTCCCAATAATTCACTTAACAATCATAATTCTTTGGGTTTAACACTCAAGATACAAAATAAAAAGGAAGAAAAGACATTAAATGAATAAAAAAATACCCTAGATCTCAAGCAAAACCACAACAATGCCCCAAACGTTTAATCCTAAGCTTGAAATAAAATTCAAAATAAAACCCAAAGCCTTTGGCTTGTATATATGAAACTATACCTCCTAAACCACAAAGTGACAAGTGTCACATTTTTAAACCCTTTCAATCAAAGTAAATCTAAACCAAACACATACCTCCCAGAAAAGAACCATAATCCACAATAAGCCTAGATCAACTAACCAAAACACAACACTTACCCATCCAAAATATAAATCCTCTCAACATAGATGAACCAATAGGATTAAAACACCTAACCCCATCTAGAATGTTCACAAATTAAGCTCAAACTCACACATTTCTAATCAAATATTACCAAACATCAGACTAAGACAAACAAACCTAAAAATCCTAAACTTGGAATTCATGCTCTTACCATGACAAAATCAAAATTTCTCAAAGATACATAACAAAACTTAAATAAATACCCAGTCAAACCAAATTCCAAAACAAATATCAAACACCTTTTATTCATTTGATAAATCTTTCTATATAAATCACTGGAGGCATACCTCCTGAATTTACAACCCAAAACAAAAACCTAAAACTCTATCCTACAACCTAAAACGAAGACCGAATCCGAAACGGACACAAAGCAAGGAGCAGACCTGACTCAGAGCATCTAATCGGAGGCTTCAAGGAGGATTGGTTGGGAAACACATCCCTCCACTTGTAACACCTTCTCTTCTGCCATCTTCACCTCCTCCGCCGTCACCCCCTTAACGTTGCCTTCACTACTCCCTAAAAAGGAACGATGTGAAGACCGATCTTCTCTTTCCCACTATCGCCCATTCTCAGAATAATGCCATCCCCGAGCATCACCTAAGGATGAAGAACTCGCGAAATCATAAATATCAAAAGAAACGACATCACAAGCAGACGATCGGATCACCCAATATCACAGAAACACGGATATTCGAGCATAAAGGATTCACAAAAAGGTAAAACTCGAGACTAAACCGAGAGATGCAAAAGAAATGAAGATTCTGCTATTTATATAAAGTACGGACTCAATCACGCGCCAGGACACGCGCGTGCAAATCAGTCACGCACAAAGGAAACCGCGTGCAACCAAATCAAGCGCACCAACATGTGCGCATAATAAAACCATCACCCTCTCAGATGGCATGATGCTTCGGTCATGCGCCCAATATAAACCGCGCAATCCTATTACACGACCGCGGAATCCCAAAGGTCGCCCACACAGTGACCTGGTGATGTTTGAATTACACGCTGAAGACAGAGCGTGTAATCCAATCACACGCACACAGCCAAACGCGTAAACAACCCCATCAAACTACTAATCGCATGCCCTAAAAGAGGCGCGCAATTCAATTGAGAGATCGGTACCAGGCGCGCAATATCCAAAATTCATACATTTTCTCACCTTTCACTCTCAACTTGGTTGAGATCCTTTCTCCTTTCTCCCATCACATAACCCCACATGAGAAAGGAAGCATTAACCGTACCCTCTATCCCATCGTGATAGAACACACCACCACGACACAGCAAAAGCCAAGAGCACCCTCCTTAGGATTAGGATACGCTGACTTCCCCCATTGACTATCTATGACAGTGGGCCGCGATACGCGATGGGAGCACTTGCGTCCACGACATGGAATAAGCCTTTCGATAGCTTCCACTGGGCCTCCGAATGCTCCATTTTAGCTTGTGCTGATAGATAAGAAAGCCAAACATGTCAAGTCAGCACCCCCAGTTTACATTTGTGATTTCCCAAGAGAAATGAGAAGACACCTTGAATGAGGGGTGTCTACTTCTTCGATGCGTTCTTACTTCGCAAGAGCGCGCCGAAGAGGGGCATCTGTAGACACCCTCATTTTTCCCTCTCGAAATATATAAAATTGTTTGATCAACCTTTAACCTTGCCTGTGACTTTTCAGAAAGGACTTACCTTCTCTGGGAGTTTCACAACCCTAATATGGGGACAATGCACTGAAACAATAGTACATGGCTGAACACAGGCTGAAATAATAGCTCTGTGGCTCAGATCCCTTAACCCTAATGTGAGAACCATATGCTGAAACAATAGTATATGGCTGAACATAGGTTGAAATAATAGCTCTGTGGCTTAGACTTCCTAACCCTAATGCGGGGACTATGCACTAAAATAATAGTACATGGCTGAACACAGGCTGAAACAATAGCTCTGTGGCTCAGATCCCAATGTAGGGAGACTATATACTAAAACAATAGTATATAGTTAAATACCGACTGAAATAATAGTCTGACATTTCAGACCTGACCCGGACAACCCCGAATTACGCTCCTAAAACTACACGCGTAATTCGATTGCACGCCAACTCACAAACGTGCAATCAGTCCCTTTTCAGACCAAACCTCCTTTCTCTAGACTGCCTTGAGACTCGATTACGCGCTCCACATGGTGCACGTGATTGGATTGAGCGCTCCATCATAGGCGCACAATTGTTCTACACCCGACCTAGTCTCACAGTCCTTGACCGCCAAAATTCCACGATTAAGCAATTTGAATGAAGCGCTTAATCGGATTGCGCACTCCAAAGTAAGCGTGCAATTAGTCCTAACATGATTAGAACTAGGGAATTCGGCTGAGACAGTCAGCCGGTTGCTCATTGAGTCAGTGACCGACTCAAAGCGAATAAGCGTCGAATAACCGACACACAATTCAGTTAAATGCCTGAAACAGGGCGTGTAATTAAAAATTAAGCGCACCCCACAGGGCGCGTAATTAGGAAAAAACCTATAAAAAGACTTTTTTCCTTCGACCCCAAAGAGAAGGGACAGAGAGTGAGCAGAGCAAACATAGAGAGAAAATACAACGACACTGAGATTCGAGTTTCAAACCCTTCGCAGTTAGGCTTTGGATTTCGAGATTCCTCTCTACAGCCCCAGCCTTAGGTAAAATTTAGTTTTTAGTTTTTGATCCTAGCTTTAGTTCTTAAATTTTTATGTTTTAACTATTAGCATTAAATTTTTAGTCTTAGACTGTAGCACCCTTTTTTGTTAGACCGTAACTTTAATATCTTGTTCCAGTTCTTAGAATCTGGGACCAGACCTTAATCAGACCATCTAATCCTCGACCCTAAACCTTAATTTTATTTTGAAATCTCAATCTTCAGTCCTACTATTAATCTCCGGCTCTAGTTCTTAGTTTCTAGAATTAGTCATTAATCATACGGTCTAATTCTCTGATTTCGGTCCTGAATTCAGTCCTTAGATTTTAAAATTTAGTTTTAATTTCTCAACTTAAGATTTTTAAAATCCTGATTTATAGTTCAGTTCTTAATTTTTAGTTTCAAAATTTAATTCATAACTATAATCCAAAATTATTGACTTTAAATTTTTAAAAAAAATACTATATGATAATTCAAAATTCAATTTGCTTTAATCTCAGCCACCCTATTTGCCCAAGGGAGCTTATGGAGGATACTCGGGAACGAGGCCGATCCTCCTTATCATAGCGGCCCCAAAAGCCCTTTTTTTAATTTTTTTTTAGTAAAATTAGTTCATTTACTTTAATTAGAATTTCAGTAAAATTAGTATAGTTGCTTTAATTAGAATTCTAGTAAAATTAGTATAGTTGCTTTAATTAGATTTTCAGTACAATTAGTATACTTGCTTTAGTTAGAGTTTTGGTACAATTCAAATTAATTGTATCCCTAGTACGATTAAAAGACTAATGTTAATTAGACTTCTAGTAAGATTAGGAGAATTGATTAATTAGACTTCTAATAAGATTAAGACATTTAAATTAACTAGACTTCTAATAGGATTAAGATACTAAATCCAATTAGACTTCTAATAACATCAGGAGACCTTTTAAAATCACAGTAGAATTCTAATAAAGGTAGGACGCTAAAAAATAATTAGATTCCTAACTAGTCAAATTTATGATAATATTAGAATATTTAAACCTAGTAGACTCGCACTAGGATTAGGATACTAGAATAGTAGATTAATTCTCTACAACAGGTTCACATAGTTAGACTCATAGTAGAACTAGGAAACTTAAGCCAATTAGAGTTAGAACAATAATAAGAAAACTAAACTATCTAAACTTCAAGAAGAGCTAGTGCTGTTGACGTTTGCAGGCCGACAATTCAGTAAAGAAGTAACCCACACCCGCTCCAAAGCGTGATCACTGACGTGTTGCAGCGTTGTTACATATCTGTAGTTGGCAATTGCAACAAACTAGGGACCTTCCTAGAAATCTCCCTTTACTTTGAACATTCAAAATACCGCATTACCAGAATCCGCTTAGGACATCATTGGGCCATTGATTCTCAGGACCAAAAGGACCCAGAAAAAGCGCCCACCAACAAACCCGTTCGGCTATTATTTATGGGAACAAATGACCATCCAACGGGTATCCAGACGCAAGGCGTATACTTTACTGGGATACCGTACAAATGCAGGTTTCAAAGCCTACACCCTAGAATGAGCCCTTCAGAATGTATATTTGAACATAGTCATCCGATAGGTAATTTCCCTTTTGACAGGTTGGTCTTAACCAATTTTTTTGAGGAATTTGAAGCTTAAGACACTTAAGTTCACAAGAATCCAAAAATAGAGTGCTCATCGCAAAGATTTAGTGGTGGAATCAACCTGATCGAGTCATTGACTGTTTGACTGGGATTGACACTGTTGCTCCTACTTCAAAGTAGGATTTAAAGATCTAAGGTGAACTTTAGAGTTAGGACATTAATTTAGCACAACTGTATTGCCGGTAAAATATTGACATTTTATCGCATTTGAAACACGCATGTGCGTAGCTATGCGCCAAAAAGTACAACGTAAACACAAATTTCTTTTTTTCTTTTTCAAATGATTACTTTTTTTATTTTTTTTAATAGACCGACGTGAGTTGTGAGATGCTTCCTCTGCTCTGCCCATTGCCAGGAGGTTGTCTACCTCGAGGCTTTGGGTCATTTGATATTCCTACACATTTTTAAGAAAACGTTAGTCTCCTTTTTCATTTATACAGATAATAAATATACATCCTAATTAATAGAAGAAACAACTTTTACCTACACATTTTTTGATTTGTTTTCTCCAAGACTTATATTTTTGGATTTTTTTTTCTGCTGGATTTTCTTTTTCTCTCTTGTTTGAGACGAAAGTATGAGGCTGCAACTATGTACATGGAAGGGGTATATATGTTTTTAGATTTTTTAGTTTTCTTATTTTTTTTATTTTTTCTTTCATTTCTTCTCTTTTTTTTATTTGATGCTTTAACAATGAGGTGAGGTAATGGGTCTCATTTTGAGCATAGCCGAACCCGTTCATGCGGTCGGACCTGAGTGAGGTTCAGAATTTTCCAAGGTCGAAATGTCCATTCCTCTGGATTGAATTAACCTTTTCTCCTTACGTCGGGTCATACGTTTGATGATGCAGTCTGAAGATACACATGATTCAGGACCCGATTTGAGTAAACATGAGCGGCCCAGTTGGCGACCAGATAATTTGTATGTGACCAAAGGAGCAACTGAATTTTTTTTTTTTTTTTTCTCTTTTTTATTTTATAACCTCTTTTACTCACAACGCCCAAGATAGGTTTTCGTCATGCCCATTATTGCCCTCTTTTTTACTCGTAGCGCCCTTTCGAGTTTTCACTATGTCCATGGGTTTTTTACATTTTTACCCCAGGCGCCTTTTCAGGTTTTCACCTGGTCTGCACAAGCTTGCTCTTTTTACCCGTAGCGCAGTTTTCTCCACATCCATTTTGCTTTGAGCTTTTATATTTTCATTCTCATTTTTTTAAAAATTTTAAAAATAAAGGTCACGACATGGACGTCAATTCCGTCATAGCCGGCTGGATGGAGTTCTTTTATCTCTCAGCTCGGCTTGTGCTGACTCAACAAATATCATGACTGCTCGTAGACCTTAAAGAGGGCTTTCTTCAGGAATGCATCATGGCCATGGATTTAGAAGGGATAGGTTATGAATTTTAAAGGTATTCTTGAGTTTAACGGTTTCCTCGATAGGGGTCCAGTTGCCGTAATACACTTCTTCCTTGGGAGATTTTGACAGTACATTCCCCATGATTTTTCTATCTCTCTTCTTTCCTATTTTTTTATTCTTTTTCCTTTTTTAGGCATCCTCTTTTGGGACTTTGCTTTTTTGATATTTTTGGATTTTGGTGGTAACTCTTTTTCTTCTTTTTTTGTTTGGTATATACACTTTTTTTTGGGGAGGGGGTACGAAAGAAAGGCTAGAGGCTCAAATTGGGTAGCAAAGGATATGAGCATTCAAGGATGCTTTTTAGCTACTTGGTTTTGAAATGATGGCCTCTTTTAAAGGATCCTTAAGCAATCACATCCATCTTATCAATATTTACCTTGCTACAGGAGACTAGGAGTAGAATGTTGCACGTATTCAGTGTTGATGGGCCCAAGAAAATGTTCTCCGTCCATGGTGGCGAGGCAGAGCACGTATCCAGGTAGTACTTCTTGAATGACATAGGGCCCTTCCTAGTTGGGCTTGAATTTCTCTCTTAGATTAGCATTGAGAGAAGGGAAGATCTTCTTGAGTACCGTGTCACCTATTTTTAAATCTTGAATGCGAACACACTTATTGTAAGCACGCGTGATCCTCCTTTGATAGGCCTGGGTGTGACACAAGGCTATAAGCCTTTTCTCATAGATCAGGTTCAGTTGTTTGAAACGGGATCTTTCTTTTTCGGCTTTCGGTAGACCGGACTCGATGAGGATACGGAGTGAAGGTACTTCAACTTTAACTGGTAGTACGACCTCAGTTCCATACACAAGGGAGAACGATGTTGCCCCTGTAGCGATATTGATCGATGTTTGATAGGCCTATAGTGCGAAAGGTAACTTTTCACACCAATCTTTGTAAGTAACGACCATCTTTTTTAGGATACAGAAAACTATTTTATTAGCTGCTTCGACGGCTTCGTTGGTTTGTGGCCGATATCATGACGAGCGGTGATGTTTGATCTTGTACTGCTTGCATAAGGCTCGAATGCGCTTGTTCGTAAAGTTAGTGCCATTATCTGTGATAATGTCCTTAGGCATGCCGAATCGGCATATGATATTATTCTTGATAAACTTCTCAACATGGCTGGCCTTAATTTTCGTGTATGACACTGCCTCTACCCATTTGGTGAAGTATTCAATGGCGATGAGGATGAACTGATGTCTGTAGAAGCCTTCGGATTGACTTTTTCGACGACATCTAGGCCCCATGTGGCAAATGGCCATGGAGTGGTCATGTTGTGGAGATCTATGGCTGGAGCATGTATCAGACTAGAGTGTTCTTGACATTTGTAATACTTTTGATCGTACTTGCCACAGTTAGTTTCCATGGTAGTCCAGAAATTCCCTTGCCGTAAGATCTTTTTGGCGAGCATGTGCCCATTAACATGAGCCCCACATACTCTCTCGTGGATCTCTTTCATGATGTTTGCTGCCTCGCTTTCAGTTAGGCATCTGAGCAGGATGTTGTTATATGACCGTTGTAGAGGCACTCACCGCAGATGACATAATTTGTCGCTAAACGTTGGGTGGTCTACCTGTCTATCTTGCACATACCTATAGGGAAGGCTCAAGTTTCGAGAAAATTCTTGATGTCTAAGAACCATGGAGGCTCATCATCTAACTTTGTGGATCCTTAGATCTAGAGGCAAAAGGCAGGCTCATTTCTTTGTTCGATCATGATCAATTTTATTTTGATGCCATAGGAGATTTCGACCATTGATGCCAACATTGCTAGTACATCGATAAAGCGATTTCTTGCTCGTGGGACATAGGAGAAAGCAACATCGTCGAAGTACGCGATTAGATCTTCCAGGTGCTCATGGTATGGGATGAACTTCTCATCTTTCGTCTTACATTCTCCGTTGGTCTGGCATATGATCAGTTGTGAGTCGCCAAATACTCTGAGATGGGTCACATTTAGGTCCAAAGCCGCTTGTAAGCTAGCTATGCAAGCTTCATATTCGGCCATATTATTAGTGCAAGGGAAATTATGCTTGATGGAGACTGGTATGTGAGACCCTTTTAGCGAGATTAGAAGAGCACCGACTCCTTGGCCTTCAACATTTGATGCCCCATAAAAGTGCATTACCCAGGACTCCTACGCTTCCTCTATGTCATCCTCTATCATGAATAAGATGTCCTCATCTGGAAATTCAATTTTCAAAGGCTCACAGTCAGGTAAAGGATTCTCGGTAAACTGATCAGCGAGTGATTGCTCCTTGATCGACTTTTGAGTGACATATGTGATGTCAAATTTCGATAAGAGGAGCTACCAATGTGCAGTGAGAGCCGACTTTTCGAATAAGTATTTTAACGGATTCATTCGTGCTAGGAGGAGAACTGCCTGAGATAACAAGTAGTCGTGGAGCCTCTGTGTAGCCCAAATGAGAGCCAGGTATGCCTTCTCTAGATGAGAATAACGTGTCTCATAATCTGTGAATTTTTTGCTCAGGTAGTAAATGGCCTGCTCTTTTCTTCCGATTTCGTCGTGCTACCCTAAGACACATCCCATCGAGAATTTTATCATTGAGAGATACATTAAGAGTGGCCTCTTGGGTAATGGTGGTACAAAAATTAGAGGATTGAGGAGGTAACTCTTGATCTTATTGAATGCTGCTTGATAGTCATTGTTCCACTCAACAGGCGAATCTTTCCTTAATAGTTTGAAGATCAGCGTGCAGATAGGAGTTAGCTATGCAATGAACTGATTGATGTACTGTATTCTGCCCAAGAAGCCTCTAACCTCTTTCTCTATAGACGGTGGTGGCATTTCGACAATAGCTTTTACTTTCATCGGATCGACTTCGATGCCACTTCTGTTGACGATGAAGCTTAGTTATTTTCCTGACATTGTGCCAAATGTGCATTTCTGAGGGTTTAGACGTAGCCTGTACTTTCTTAGCCTCTCAAACAGCTTTTAGAGGTTTATCAAATGGACACCTCTCTCTAGTGACTTGGCTATCATGTCGTCGACATACACCTCGATTTCTCGATGCATCATATCATAGAACAGTACTATCATTGCTCTTTGGTACGTTGCCCCAGCATTTTCAATCCGAAAGGCATGACTCGGTAGCAAAAAGTTCTCCATGGAGTGATGGAATGTTGTCTTTTCTCGATCTGTCTCTTCCATTTTGATCTGATTGTAGCAGAAAATCTCATCCATGAATGAGAGCATTCTGTGCCTAGCAGTATTATCGACCAAGATGTCGATGTGTGGTAAAGGGAAGTCATCTTTTGAGCTCACATGGTTAAGATTTCTGAAATCGATGCACATGCGAACCTTCCCATCTTTCTTCGCCATTGGGATAATGTTGGCCAACCACTGCGAGTATTTAGAGACCATAAGAAATTCGATATTGTACTACTTGATGACCTCATCCTTTAATTTCAACATCCATTCTAGTCGGAGACGCTTTAGCTTCTATTTGACTGGCTTTGCGTCGGGATATAGTGGTAGCTCATGCTCGTCCAAATCGGTGTCCAAACTAGACATGTCTTCGTATGACCATGTGAAGACGTCTTGATATAACCGAAGGAAACCAATCATGCTTTTTCTTTCCTCGAGTGACAACAATGTTCAGATTTTAGTGATTCTAGGAACCTCCTTGGTACCCAGATTGTCCTCTTCAGTCTCTTCAATGATCTGGGTAGGGCCATACTCAATATCGGCGTATTATTCAAGGAGCTCATTGCGAAGCTCCTCGATTAAGTCTTCGCTATCTAGATTCGTGACTCCTACTTCTCCTTGTATTTCTACAAGAAAGAGGTCAACTTCATGTCGGATGAGGTTTTTAATTAAGGCATCTATTTTCTTACTTTTCTCGAGAATTTTAAAAAATAATATTTTTAGAGTTTTTTATATTTTTTTATGGTTTTCCTTTTCTTCAGAGATGGGCTCTTGGCAAGGCGGGTCTCTATACACACATGGTATTGCCTGCCAAGGGCTCACCTCACTTTTTATAGGTTATTTTTTTTAGAAGCGAGTATAAAATTTTAGGCCATTCGAAGCTTCCAGAGTTAGGGGTATTGACTCCCAATTCTTTACCTGAGATGTCGCACCTTTACCTGGTTGAGTGAAGGAGGGTGATTGAGATGGCTTTTGAGGGTCTGCCTCCATCATGTTTATCACTGGTTCATCTTGAACCTAATCCTCAAAGGTTAACACGGGCTTGGAATGGTTCATGATGGATGGCTGTACAGACATGGGTATCTCCTCCTCAAAAATTGATAATGAGGCGAGGCCTATTTCAATTTTCGGAGGGATGATTTGGGGATTGGTTTGGTGGATGGCTACCTGCTTATATGGGGTCAACTGTGTTGCCCCATTTTGGTCAATTTTGATAACCCCTGCGCTCAAGAATGTGCTTTGGATGTGAGGTCTCGGGCGGGGTTCATCCTTTAGATATATCCCCCTGACTTTGGCTGCAACAATGGTTCAGGCCTTTTCCTTGGCCTCTTGGATTTCTTCTTTGGTAGGCTTGTAGCCTAAGCCAAATCTAACATGTTGATCGCCTTTTACTCTGACTGGGTCCCTCCTACCGTGTAAGCGAGGGCCTAATCCTTTACCTTTATGATAACCCCACTTTAGGAGCATTCCTACTGCTACAATCATTCCTCCTTTGATTTTTTCAATGACTTTTCTGGGAAGTTCTGGTGCAACTGCTAATACATCGTATTAAAAATTATGAAGGTCCGTGTCCTCAGCTGTATGGGGTACATCTAGCACCTTGATATTTTCGATGTTGTGGGCCATCTTCTCTCTTTCCTCTTGTCCCTCACCTATAATGTAATAACTTTCTCTTCGAAGATGAATTTGAGTTGTTGATGTAGAGTGGAAGGCATCGCCTCGATTTCGTACAGCCATGGGCACCCTAACAATAGGTTGAAAGAGGACTTGATGTCCATGACTTGGAATGGGATTGAGAAGGTCATTGGCCAATGGTGAGCTCAAGATTGACTTCTCCTATCACCTCCCTCCTGGTATTATCAAACCCTTTTGCTCTTGTTCAGGCTGGCCTGAATGTGGAGGGATCAACCTCTATCTTGGTTGCAATTCTGAGAGGGCATACATTCAGTGCCGATCTGTTGTCTACCAACACCAAAGGGTTCACCAATTTTTCCATTTCCACTATGATATTGAGGGGTTTAGAATGATTGCTTCATTCACTTGGAAGATTAACGTCTGAGAAAGAGATGGTGTTGGGAGCCAATACCTACCCGATCATTTATCCCACTTCATCTGGGGATACTTTATTTAATACATGAGCGTCCTTTAGGGCTCCCATCAGAGCTTGGAAGTGAATTGGAGACATCATGAGTAAGTCCCATATGATGATGTGAGCCGGCATTCTTTTGAGTTGTATTTCTAATGCGTGCTCTTTGCTCATCTTTTCTAATGGGTGTGCCGCTGTAGGTTCCCTTCTCTCTTCTGATTGGGCTGACACCAATATCTCAGGCTATTTGGAGATTCTGCTTAAGCAGGTGATGAATTCACCTACCCCTTCATTACTGGTACTAGCATTAACATCCGTCTGATCGTAATTGAGCGGGACCTGATGGGGATCATATGATCGTCTGGGGATTTGGAATGGGATAGATGAGGGTTCCAGATATGCTTGAAGTAGTAGGGCTGATGTGGCCATGCTGGGCCAAATGTGGTTGACTAGTACAGGAGGCGGTTGGACTGATGATGACGTGGCAAAATTAGGCCAACTGCATTTGGTTTGCGTTGGGGGTGAATATACTGGTGGCAGTGTGGCAATACTGGGCCAGCTATATTGGGTTGGTGTTGGAGGTGAAGGTGGATGGGCTGATGATGGTGTGGAAAAATTGGGCCATATGTGGTTGATGGGAGCTAATTCTGAAGGTGCGGTAAAACTGGGCATCATATAATTGACGGGGTCGATGCTGGATGTGATTGGTATTGCAGAGGTGGGTCCAACTGGGTTGAATGTGGATAACAAGCGCGGGCGCCGAGAGGTGTAGCCTTAACTCTAAAGGTGCTACTTGGGGTGTTGGGTTTGAGAAATAGTCAACTAAATTCAGAGGCTCGACTACCCCTATGATTTCACTCTCCTAGTTCCATTGCCCTGGTGTTTCGTAGCTGTCCCCTGTGCCGATATATTCCGAGGGGTTGAGCTCTTCTATTTCTTCCTCCAGCATGTTGATGGTGGCCCTTGGGCCCATTACTCCTTGTAGCTATGGCGGTAATGGCGCCTGCAGTATATTGGCATAAGGGTTTGCCTAGGGAGGTGCCGGAGGGATGATCTTTCCTTCCTCTATCAGATCTTGGATCACATGCTTTAATGGAAAGCATTGATCGGTTGGGTGACAGAGTCCCTGGTGGAAATTGCAGTGTACATTAGGATCATAATTTCGGTGGGGGTCGTGGTTGAAGCTGAGTGACCAAACCCTTTCTATCAGTAGAGGCAAAAGGATATTTAGGGATTGTCCTAAGGGAGTGAACACTCAGTTATATGGGAGTGAACACTTGGTTATGTCGGGCCCTTCTTTGCTCAGGAGTTTGCTGCCACCAAGGGACATTGTTTTGCCTTGGAGCCGATTTATTGGTGCTAGTGCTAGCTGTGCTGCCGCGAACCGAAATGGTATGATGCTGGTGCTAGGCTATGTGTTTATTATTGTCTGGACATCTGCCCCGGTTCTTCTATCATTTATTTTCACGACAAATTTACGAACCCTATTGGCCCCTCAAGCGCATCAACACGAAGGTTCACAATGGCACTACAGGGCCCGAGAGCTCCGGATCTCCCCTCTATTCCTCTACCTTCTTGCTTTTCCTTTATCCTTAAATTTGAGCCGTTACGCCCGCCGAAATTTCAGTAAGGGTGGGGGATCAAATAGGATCAGAGTGCCTTCGGGCAAGAGGAAGTGCTGAATATATATATATATATATATATATATATATATATATTATACACATCCAAGCAGCCATAGTAGAGACCGCTTATGAGCGGGTTGATCGGGTGCCTAACACCTTCCCGATCGATAACCGAAGTCCCTATCCAAGAGCCTTTGGCAAAGACCGGTAAATCGGAGTCATATTTTTACACTTCGGTGCTTACATATTAATTTTTGAGGTATTGATGTCGCTCCAAGTGTGCCAAAATTATGTACATTATAAATCAATAATTAAAGAATTAAAGAATGCTAAATTATATGGATGTTAACTTATGAAAGGGATATCAAGACTTATAACATCGCGCAAGATCGGGGCAAGTTTTAAAAGTGAGTATATTAAAGATCGTCCACAGAGAATTAGTCTGAAATATGAGATAGACCTCCAGATCTGGCTCTATAATTATCTAGAAAGCAGATAAAAAGAGAGTGTTGGGTTTTTGTCACGTTTAATTAAAAGCAAATAAAGAAAAGAATTATCTAACTGATCCAGATTCAAGTTGGGGAAGTGATTAAAATAAATCAAATGGAGAAATAATAACTTTCTGTGATTTCGCCTTTGAATTTTAATGGAGAATCTGCAACTAAATAGAGTTGATTCAATCTTCATCTGGCTACCAGCACAGATGTAAGAGAAATAAATCTGAATTAAGGAAGGGGTTTAGACTTATGGTTATGATGATGCATCACTTAAATGGTCAGATCATCCAATAGTTGTTGACCTATCCTCAATTGAACATGAACATCACTTTGCAAGTCTTTTGTCGAACTAGGTTACCAACGCTAATTAAATAGGGTAATGAATCAAGGAAATTGCATGCAAAGTAGTGAATCTAAAGGAGTCTAATGCACTAAGGTGATCAATAAGAACCCTTGACATGAATCCAATGGAGAAAACACATTCTGACAACCTTTTAAATTCAATCTTACAATTCTGAGCACGGCTTTAGAAAGCCCTTACAATTCTGAGCACGGCTTTAGAAAGCCCTCGGACTAGCGATCTTGAATCCGATCTCTTTGGCGTTACAAAAGCACTCTCAAGAATTCTCAAAAAGCAAAGAGAGGAAGAAATTACAAGGGCATAGACTATCCGACCGAAGGAGGAAATAGAAATGAAAACTCAAAATCTGGATGCCTCAATTGGGCAAATGTCTTCTCAATTTATAGCTTTCCTCTATCCCGCACAAGGTGAATTGACCAATCGAAGTGCTCGGATCAGATTGCCCAATGGTCGTTGAGCACGGGGATCCAGATCTGTTCGCCAATGAAAATGCTCGATCTGTTCACCAATCAGCGTTAGAAGCATCAATTTATGGGAATTCAAAAGTTTGTTTGAGCTTCTAGAAGTTCCCGTGATTTCATCTTTGGGTTTTCACGTGAATATGCCTTTGGTTTGTGCTTGGAATCTTCCTAATGTCTGGGCTTTTAATTACATTGGGCGCGTGCAGAGTTCTTGAAATGCCCTTCAAAGTGGTCATAAATCCCAAAGATGCCATTTAAGTAGAGGTTAAGGGTCTTTTACAAGCAGTTGGCTCGAAGTTCTTTTCGCGAAGTTCTTTTTAAAGCACTTCTCTTCTTTTCGCAGAGGTAAATCTTCTATTCGAGGAGTGTTTTCTTCTTTTCGCAAAGTTCAAAGTTCTTTTGCGAATAGTAGATGTTCTTCTTGAATTGAACTTTTAGCTTCCATTCTTCTTTGCGAATGGATCCTTCTTCTTCTTTAGGTCTTTTCTTGCTCTTTTAGGACCTTTTTAGCCATTCTTTGAGGCTATTTCTTCACTCCTCTTTGAGCTTGACATGCGTTGTCGACTTTTTGATCATTTTAGGATGGTTTTGATTTGGACCTGTCTTTTGGTTAGCGCAATATGAACACTAAAGCACTTATTTAGTCCTCTCAAGGGCCTTTCAAGGCTCATGTTTAGGGGTGAAAATGGTATTTTTCACTACTTATCACACCCCAAACCTAAGCTTTGCTAGTCCACGAGCAAAGAAACATAAAAACAAAGTAAAGAGCCACTTTTGTAGGAAGCAGTGCATTTAGCATATGCAACAAGCCTTTTAAACCCCTAGGTGATCCCTAGAGGAGGAGTGAAGTCTCCGAGGGTTTTCAAAGAAGGTACCCACAAACTTCTCCATGAAGCAGTTAATATCACAATATTATCAAATGAGCAATCAAGGAGCAGGTTAGTTACTCTTGAATCAATGATGAAACGAAAATTTGATTATTGTTTGCACAGAATTTAAACATTTATAAACCTCATGAATGTTTCAATATTTCCAATCTGTGAACATCATAGAAAATCATACAAATGTGCCTGATAAGCTCATCCTATGGATAAAAATTAGGTTATAAGTCATACTTAAGGTGCTCAAGTTCCAACCCAAACACTCACCGGGGTATACTCTCATCGTGTTTTTGTTGAGGGGTTCATTTTCACTCAAGCTCAAGAGCAGCTTACATCTCCCAAATGGATCTGTAAGCATGAGCATAGGCATGATTCTTAGGCAATGGCATCATTGACATCTCCTCACCATAGATTGGGTCACTTCTCATCTCCACATGACTCACTCAACTTTGGATCACAAGGGCTTTTAATCTAGGTTTGTTTGTATGGCTTATGGAGTGAAGTTTCAAGGAAAGGCAATTTGAACAGAGGTTTGAATTTGAGAACTCGGGAAGTGCAGAGATGGTTCATGACTCCACCTTTTGGGGTTTAGCTTCTTTCTACGTCTTTTCGAGATTCTCACATTCACAGTGATCAGTACTTTCTCTGATCATGCATTTTCAACATAAGGTCCCTTTTTTGCCTTTCTCAACTTTTTCACATTGTTTGTCTTTTCTTTTCTCACCACCATATTGCTTTTGAGGTATTTTCTCTTCATTTTCTTGATGTTGCCCGTAAATGGTCCATCTTGATTCTTTCTCCTTTACCTCCTGAATTCTCGAGTGAGGGAAGGCTGAATTGGTTCCATAGGTTCGGTGCAAGTACTTTTGGGTATTTTGATGAAGAATTGTAGGATTTACTGACTCAAATGGGGTACAAACAGGGCAGATTTTTCTTGGTTGGTTCTGTTAGGTTCAAAATTTGTCCAAAGAAGGCCTTGATCTTTTCCTCGGTTTCATGAGTCTTTGTTACTTGTTTTAATTTGGAGTTTCCTAACTTCTAGTGGATCTAATGCCTCACCAATCCTTTGAATCGAAAAAATTGCCTCAATCACTCTTCAACAGAGATGGAAAATATATGGGCTCGATTCTCACTGGTTATGGTTTTTCCTTGAGCTTTTAAGTATATCTTTACCTTTTTCTCTTCCTTTTGACTTACTATGTGCTGATACCAGTATGTTTTTATGGTGTAATTATCATGGAAATGTAGAATATCGCAAGGTTTAGAATGTCTAAATTCTTGCAAAGAAAAATTTAAAATTTCCACATTGTCATGATTCTTAAGTAAAATAATTCATTTCCTGATTACTTAGGTGATTCTGTTGTCCTTAGGTTAACTATTCCTTGGCAGGACACATACACACCCCAAACCTACGAGGAGCAAGGTCCTCACCGTTCAAAGGTGGTGGTATAGTCACGATTATTAGGGAAAAGCAATGAAAAAAATAATAGCATGGAGAATTGCGAAAGCAAATTGTATGAACGAAATTTTACGGAAAAAAAGAAAAGAGGGAAAGGGAGTAAGGGTGAGGGTTTTATTTTTTTTTGTTTCTGAAGTGGGGGAGCACAGCTAAAACAGAAAAAATTGCAAAATAACAGTAAACAGAACAATTGACAGAGAAAAAAGGAATAAGAAAGAAAACAAATGACAATTGCCAATGATACAAAAACAAAAGATTTATACATTGTATTTGAGACACGAGATGCATGCGACTTTTTAATAACTAGGATCAAAGTCATAGATGGGTTCTATGGGCTCTGAACTAGAGTCACTGTCAGAATCCGAACTAGAATCAGTGTTGGAATCAGAACTGGATTTTGGTTTCTCAGGAATGGAGTTCTGGAGTTCAGTGTACTCTTCTGACTTGATCTTTCTGGTGAGGCCAAGGTGTTTGGTCAGGCTGGTGGTTTTCTTCTGTTCTTGAGCTAACTGAGCTTGGAGCATAGCCACCTTGTGCTGCTCAGCCTTGACCAATTGGAATGTTCGTCCCACCAGATCCCTCATCTTCTCTCTCTCAAATTGCATGAAATGCTCTAATTTTTTGATTTTGGCCTCATAAGGGGTTCGGATGTAGGCCTCCAAATCAGCCAGCCCCTTCTGCACATCCCTACGGAGGTAGGGATTTTCTATCATGGCTCGGAGAGGTGGCATATCTAGGGAGGGATGGAGTGGTAGGGGACTAAAGGGGTCCTGGGAGGGGGGTTAAGAGAGGGTCAGTTTGAATGGCTAAATCAGAAAACAGGGGGGGTGGTGAAGGGGGGTCTGTTTGGGTAGCCTGTGAGGCAAAATGGAGAGCAGGGGTAATGGGGGTAGGTGGTAATGGGGCAGGTAACGACTGGATGAGCTCCAATGTAGCAGACTGATTGTCTGCATTTGTTTGGAGCTGGGCTTGGATATTTTGGAGGTAGGTGAGGATCTGGGTGTAGGGAGCAGGTGTGGGGGAGATTAGCCTAGAGGGGATTGGGATTAGTGAGGGGGAGGGTGGGGGGGTAAGGGGTGTGAAAGGGGAGGTGGGGAAATGGGTGAAAGGGGGAGGAGCAGGGATAGGTGTAGGATCTAGCTCCATGGTGTCAAATAGGGGTGAATAAGCCTCTGTGGGGAAAGGTTGGGGTTCAGAGGTCTGGGATACCTCAGGTGTATGTGCTGAAGGGGTGTGGGAATGTGAGGAGCTTTGGAGCAGAGGGGTGGAAGGGGATGGAGCAAGGATTGGGGTGGCTAATTCCTCTAGGACCAGTTATTGTTGGGGAGATGGGTGGTGTTGGGATAGTAGGGGTGGTTGGTGTGGTAGGGGTGTCCAAAATAGGAATGATGGAAGGTGTGGATGATGAACCATGTGATGGGGAGGTGTGGAGGAATAGGGAACCAGCCATCTGTGGGCATGGGAGGTGCACCAAGAGCTGGCTACCTGTTGTGTGGACTAAGTCAAGAAGTGGTGCAACTAAAGAGCTGGTCACCACAGGAGTTGGGCTTGTAAACCGGTAGGGGCTCGAGGCTCGGTGGTTGAGGCTCCACAAAATTTCCACTTGCGGATGCCCACCCACATCTCGTGGTTTGGTTCTCATTATGCTCAAAGAAGAAGAACTAGCTCGCTCGCATGGGTTCAAAGAAATAGGGCAAAGAATAGGGGCAAAGCGAGAGCAGGGCATGGGCTGGTTCTCCTACTTCCTCATTCTTCTTAACATGGCCCGACTTGTGGTCCGTGCTTTCTTGCCAAAGTTGTGAGGAGGAGTACCTCAAAGGGCTCTTCCTATCAATGTCAAACTTGGCTCTTAAGAGGGCTGAAATTAGTCTTCCAAAGGGAGGCCAAGCAATTTTCTGTTCCTTCTTTACCTTGGCACTCACATCACCATTGCTTCCAGGATGAGCATGGGGCATTGAAAAATTGCCCTTAGAAAAGTGAAAGAGGGCTTGAGGATAGGAGTTCGCCTCTTGGTATGCCCATATATAAAAGCTCCCTGAGTATGGAATCCATTAGCGTACATATTGGGGCAGATCTCTTCTCATTATTGATTGCCTGTAACTCACCATGCCTTGTGTACGAAGAGCGCTTGAGGGAGCACAAAGGTCCATCGGGTTGAATTGAAAAGGTATCCCCAGAGCATGCCCTATGTCCTCAAACACAGCTTAGGTCATAGTTATCTATGAAAATGACTAAGGTTGTACGTCTGCAACATCTTTAGTGACCTTTGTGAGGTTTTGATACCACAGTTTTATCAACCTTGGATAAGTTGTTACTGGTAATGGGGTGAGGATAGTGCTGAGAGAAGCTTCCCTGAGGTAGCTTAGGGATGGTAGGCAATGTTTGGAGGAGAAAAAGTTTCATCCACCAATAACTGTATGAGCGCATCAATGAAGGGGTTAGGCAAAACTAAGTGAATGGGTAATGGGGGCAGCTCAGACGCAGGGCTTGAGGCAGCAGGGGTAGGCTCCTTATGGCGTATTTTCTTTCCTTTTTGAACCCTATCTGCCATGTCCATTGAAAGCTTTCTGCGACGTTTTGCTTTGCCTTTGGCTTTTGGGGTCGATTTGGTTGCCTTCTTGGTGATGATTTGGGGAACATGGAGCTAAGGATTTTTCATCTTTCCCATACTTAAAATGGAGGAAAACAAAAGCCCAACATGGCTACCACAGATCTAGAACAAAAATTTTGAGCGAGAATGGATAGAAACAATACCGCGATCTAGGGTTAGTCGCTTTGTTTGTAGCCAGACGCCTAACCGACACCGACTTTGATCTCTCAAAATGGAAACGCCAAACAATTAGGAACAAGACGGCTGATATGCATGAGGAGCTGGTGTGAGAAGAGAGTGAGCTAGGGTTTTAGTGGAGCGTCGCTCGGCAGAGAGTATTTGCAAATACAACGCAAACTGCAAAACGACTAAATATGCTTGAAGCTAAAATCGCAGCACCTTTAAGTTTTCAAAAGTTCCAAAGAGCCCTTCTTATTACTTGAATGGCAAAAGTGCCTTTCGACAAGTAGATAGCTTCGTAAAGATTATTTCGAAAGGACTTAGCTTCGTAGAACCGTCTATTCAAAAAGGAAATGTTATCATGATCAACTATTCAAAAGAACATCTTTGTTTTCGAGCGCTTCATTGCAGCTCGAATCTATTCAATAGAACTTTGGACTTCGAAAAGTAATCTTTGCTTTGCGATTTGAACTTTAAGTGTAATTAAACTATGGGAAAAGAAAAGCGTAAGCAGAGAAATTTAGTAAAAACTATGTTGTACAAACATAATATACAATTTTCTACCATCAGATTTTGGAGATTCGTGATGACGGATAGACAGGCTCACGAATGTTGTCAATGCATGGCTTGAGCCTCGACCATTTACCTTAATGACTCTTCCATCATTGGGGTCTGAAATTTCCACGACTCCCCGAGGGAGGCCTTGATGACGATGTATGGCCCTTCCCATCTGGATCTCAATTTGCCGGAAAGAATTTAAGTTTAGAGTTGAATAACCATACCTTAGAACCGGTATGAACTCTTTTCTCATTAAACTCCTATCATGAAATGATTTGACTTTCTCCTTATACAACTGGAGCTTGTATAAGCATCCATCCGCATCTCTTCCAATACAGTGAGTTGAATTTTCCTGTGCTTACCAGCAGAAGTTAGATACATTTTAAATGTTTTAATAGCCTGTAAAGCTTTGTATTCTAACTCTCGGCAAATGACATGCTTTGCCATAGACCAGGTCTAAAGGGACATTCCAATTGGAGTTTTGTAGGCGTTACGTATGCCCACAAAGCATCATTCAAATTTTAAAATGACCAATCCTTCTGTCCTTCTTCTTGCTTTTTTCCAAAATGTGTTTGATTTCTATTGAAATCTCCACTTGTCCTTGGTTTGTGGATGATAGGGAGTGGCTACTCTATGAGTGACAGAGTACTTTTTCAATAGAGCTTCAAACTGCCTGTTGCAAAAGTGGCTCCCCCCATCACTGATGATGGCTCTGGGAAAACCAAACCTGGAAAAAATGTGGTCCTTGAGAAATTTCAAAACCACTTTGTGATCATTTGATTTAGTAGCTATGGCTTCAATCCACTTGGAGACATAGTCCACTGCTACTAAAATGAAGTTATTTCCATTAGAAGGAGGAAAGGGGCCCATGAAATCTATTCCCCATACATCAAACAGCTCAACTACCAGGATTGGCTGCAGGGGCATTGAGTTTCTTTTGGAAATCGCCAGCTTTTGGCGATTCTGCAAGATTTACAGTCGTAAGGCATCTTTAAAGATTGTGGGCCAATAGAAACCACACTGCAGAAATTTTGCTACTGCTTTTATTACCGAAATGGCCTCCACAGCTTTGTTCATGACACATTGACAATATGCGGAATTCATGGTCCGGACACACTTTACGATCACTTGGTCCGCATAATTCTTGAATAGATAAGGGTCTTCCCAAATGAAATTTTTAACTTGTGAGAAGAAAAGATCTTTATCCATTCGATTCCAATGTTGAGGAATCATTCAAGAGCCAAGAAGTTGACTATGTTTGCAAACCAAGGATCGTGGTATTGATGGCAAAAGTTGCTCATCGTGAAATGATTCATTAATGGGTATGCTATCATCCTCAGATTGAGAATTCGGATAAGTGATCACCACCACATTCTCCACTCCTTTCTTATCCTTAATCAGTAGATCAAACTCGTAATAGGAGGATCCATCCGATTAATCTGGCTTGGTATCCTTCTTAGACAGAAGGTACTTTAGGGCGAGTGGTCAAGAACACCACAATTTGTGAACCTAAAACATAAGACTGAATTTTTCCAATGCAAACACAATGGCCGGCTCTTTCTCGGTTGTTGTGTAGTTGAGCTGGGCATCTATCATGGATCTACGGCATAAGCTATGACATGGGGAAGCTTATCCTTTCTACGCCTAGGACAGCTCCTAGGGCATAGTCCTGATGCATCACATCACTCAAAGGGTCTTGAATAGTCGTGGGACTGCAAGATGGGTCAAATCAGACATTTCTTAAGGACCTCAAAGGTTGTCATGCATTCATCGGTAAATACAAAAGGTACATCTTGACACAGTAAATGACAGAGTGGCTTGGAAATTTTACTGAAATCTTTGATGAACCTCCTATAAAATCCTGCATGCCCTAAAAACTTGATTTGCTTAATAGCCTGGGAGGAGGCAAATGTGCAATTAGATCAATTTTGCTTGGTCCACCTCTATGCCTTTATGGGAGACCACATGTCCTAGGACAATGCCTTGGGTGACCATAAAATGACTCTTTCCCAAATTTTAGAACCAAATTGGTTTCTTCACATCTTTGCAACACCAACTTGAGGTGGTGTAAGCATTGGGAAAAACTGTCTCCATAAATTGAAAATCATCCATGAAGATCTCCATGAATTGATCAATCATGTCGTAAAAGATGGCATACATGCATCTTTGAAAAGTAGCAGGGCATTGCAAAGACCAAAGGGCATCCTCCTATAGGCAAAAGTGCCAAAGGCGGTGAAGGTGGTCTTTTCTTGGTCCTGTGGGTACACAGGATCTGTTGTAACCAGTACCCATCAAGGAAGCAGAGTAAGCTTTGCTGCTAGCTTATCAAGGATTTGGTCAATGAAGGGAGGGGAAATGGTCTTTTCTTGTCATGGTATTCAATTTTCGTAGTCTATGGACCCTCCATCCGTTGTTTGTCCGGTGGACATAAGTTCACCAGATTCTGCTACTAGGATGATGCAGATTTCTTAGGCACCACCTGTGGGTGCTACCCAAGCAGAATCTGAAATGGGGTAAATGACCCCAAACATCTATGACTTTACAACTTCCTTCATAACCACCTCTTGCATGTGAGGATTCACCTTCTTTGCATTTCTCTAGAAGGCTTTGCATCCTCTTCAAGGTGGATCTTATGCATGCAAACAATTTGGGTTTATTCCTCCCAAATCGAATGGTCCGATAATTACTTTCTTGTGTTGTTTTAGAACTACTATGCTCCTCTTCTTGCTCCTTTGTGAGGGAGGAAGAAATAATGTAATGTTTGATGATCTCCCAAAATATATATTTCAGATTTTGGGTAGTCGTTGAGTTCTAATTGTGGTTGAGAAAGAAGGTAGCAAAGGTACCTTGGTAACTTGTGGAAGAGGGAGAGTAGTGTTTCAAGAAGGAACTTGATGATTGTTTGTGAGTGCCTTGCACAAAGTTGACTCCTTTGAATTTGATCTCCTTTTCCTTCTTTTCCAATGGATCCCCAATCATTTTTTTTCTTACGTGGTGGAGTCTTCACCTGCAGAAATTTTTGCAAAGACTCCTCCACAAGTTCATCCATGATGTCAACATGAAAACACTCTTCAAGACAAATTGAGGTTGGTTAACAAAGATTATAAACATTCAATTTGACTTTCATATTACCAAAAGAAACTTCCATGATACTGCACCGACATTGAATACAAGCATTTGTCAGAGCTGTGAATGGTCTTCCTAAATGACAGGATGGAAGTCCGCTTTTAGTCGGTTCCATGTCCAACACCGTAAAATCAGCGAGGATAGAAGAATTTATCTACTCCTACTAGCACATCTTCAATCAATCCCAGGGTTTTCTCTCGGATCATCGACTAGTTGCAACACCACTTGAGTGGGTTTCAATTCTCCCAAACCTAGCTTCTCATATACGTAATAAGGAAGGTGTTGACACTAGCTCCAGATCTAGCGTAGCTTTCGATGGTATGCTCCCCAATGATGCAGGGATTGTGGGGATTCTAGGATCTTGCATTTTAGGGGTGTTGCAATGGATAGCACTTGGTTGATTCTCTCCACAAAGGCCTTCTTGGATAGATGTATCCTAGATTGCCTTTTGTGGGTGCACACCTCTTTGAGAAATTTTGCATAAGGTGGACTTTTGATTGCATCAAGCGGTAGATTAACTTTACAGTGCTTGAATGTCTTCATCATTTCCTCAATTTTACTGTTTCCTTTGTCAAAAGGTGTAACTGACTTCATTGCATGGGGAAATGGGAGGTGAGGAACAAATCTCTCCTCATCTTTTTCAACAATTTTTTATTTTTCTACATTTTTCATTTTTTTGTTTTCGAGGTAAATCAACAACCTCATTGCTTTTATCATCGTTGTTCTGCACTTATTCTTCATCTTTTCCTCTTCACTACCTTTGTGTTGTTTATTATTCTTCCACTTCTCAAAGTAGTCATGACTTTGATTTCCTCATGGCCATTTGAGGATTCTCCAACCATGATTGTCCCTTAGGATTGTTCAAAGGCTGGGTAGTAGTCGCCCTCCTCTCTTAGCTAATGAATTTGAGAGTTGGCCTGTGGTTTCTTCAATTTTTTAATGCTCATTGTGAAGGTTCACATACCGAGATGTAGTTCCAAGATTTTGAAGTGAACTCAAGACCCGCTCTTCAAAGGTCGGGGATCTAGGAGGGGTGTGGTGCATCAGCATGGCTTGTTGTTGGTTAGTCACTGAAAATTTGATTTATTATAAAAATTACGATATGGCCGAAAGGTGTTTGAAAGGTAATTGATTTTGAGCCGTTGCTAATGGGTAATTTCCTGATTCCACCGAGATTAGGATGAGATCTCCATGGGTAGTCATTCGATTGCATCATCCATAAGACGAGTTGCATGAGCTTGTTCCATCATGAGTTCGAAATTGTGATGCGAAGGACATTGATCAATTGAATGAGTAGGGACCGGCATATCGACATGCCTCCTCTACTCTTGACCCATTTGGAGCTTTAAATGAGTCCATCACCTATCAAATTTTGTGGTTAAATTATCCACTTTCCTTTCCAGACTCATTGACTTCATAAACTTTCCCTCTTGTGAGTTGGGGATTATTCATCCTAGGATTCTCGGTGTCCCTTGACAGAGATTCCTGTGGGTTGAATTTTCTCCAATCACCTCAAAGAGGTCCCAAACCTCTTCAATTTTTCCAAGTAAGACCCTCCACAAGAGGCATCCACCATGTTCTTGCCCTTCCGATCAGTTCCTTGATAGAAGCTTTGAACCAGCCATTTAGGAATTTGATGGTGAGGCATTGCCTTATGATTCTTTAAACCTTTCCCATGCTTCATGGAAAGTTTGCTTGAGTTTTGGGAGAAAGAGATGATGCTTTGTCTCATTGCTGGTTTTAGTCATTGGGAAATATTTTGACAAAATTGACATTGCAAATCATTCCATGATGTGATCTTGTTTGGTGCTAACATAGATAACCATGCTCTAGCTTTGTCCTTTAATGAAAAGGAAAGAGCCTAAGCTTGGTTGCCTCGGACCAAGTCCACTATATGTTAATTGTGCACAAAGCCGAAATTCATCAATGTGTTTGTAAGGGTCTTCCTTACTCAATCCATGGAATGAAGGCAACACTTGGATGGTGGAGGACTTAATTTCATAATTTCCTCCGTGGGAAATTGAATGCAAAATGGGAATTATAAGCACCGGGGCAAAGTAGTCTCTTAACAATCTCGGTCTTCGCCCATTTCAGCAGATGTCCTGTGATGTATGTTGATTTCTTAGGAGTCTTTCAACCACGAATTTAACGGAGAATCTCGGATTGAGGTTCTCCGCCAAACATACAACTCAGAGAGGAATTTGGTACAGCAAACCTGTTGAATTACGTGCTTTCCTTTCCTTCATACAGCTGTAAGCTGCACAGAAATAACAACAGAATTAATAAATGACTGATAAATAAATGAAAATAAACATAGGTCTATCTATTTTAGAACAAATTCCCCGGCAGCGGCGCCAAAAACTTGATGTCGCTCCAAGTGTGCCAAAATTATGTGCATTATAAATCAATAATTAAAGAATTAAAGAATGCTAAATTATATGGATGTTAACTTATGAAAGGGATATCAAGACTCTAACATCGGCCCGCAAGATCGGGGCCAGGTAGCAAGTTTTAAAAGTGAGTATATTAAAGATCGCCCACGAGAATTAGTTCAAATATGAGATAGACCTCCAGACCTGTGCTACCAGATCTGGCTCTATAATTATCTAGAAAGCAGATAAAAAGAGAGTGTTGGGTTTTTTTGTCACGTTTAACTAAAAGCAAATAAAGAAAAGAACTATCTAAGCGATCCGATTCAAGTTGGGGAAGTGATTAAAATAAATCAAATGGAGAAATAATAACTTCGTGATTTCGCTTTGAATTTTAATGGAGAATCAAACTAAATAGAGTTGATTCAATCTTCATCTGCTACCAAAGACAGATGTAAGAGAAATAAATCAATTAAGGAAGGGTTTAGACTTATGGTTATGATCCGTCCACTTAAATGGTCACAGATCATCCAATAGTTGTTGACCTATCCTCAATTCGTAACATGAACATCATCGCAAGTCGTAACTAGGTTACCAACGCTAATTGCAGGGGTAATGAATCAAGGAAATTGCATGCAAAGTAGTGAATCTAAAGGAGTCTAATGCACTAAGGTGATCAATAAGAACCCTTGACATGAATCCAATGGAGAAAACATTCTGAACCTTTTAAATTCAATCTTACAATTCTGAGCACGGCTTTAGAAAGCCCTTACAATTCTGAGAGCACGGCTTTAGAAAGCCCTCGACTAGATCTTGAATCCGATCTCTTTGGCGTTACAAAGCACTCTGCAATTCTCAAAAGCAAAAGAGAGGAAGAAATTACAAGGGTGCAGATAGACTATCCGACCTAAGGAGAAATAGAAATGAAAACTCAAAATCTGGATGCCTCAATTGGGCAAATGTCTTCTCAATTTATAGCTTTCCTCTATCCCGCACAAAAGGTGAATTGACCAATCGAAGTGCTCGGATCTGTATTGCCCAATGGTCGTTGAGCACGGGGATCCGGACTGCATTACGCCAATGAAAATGCTCGATCCGGTTCACCAATCAGCGTTAGAAGCATCAATTCTGTTATGGGAATTCAAAAGTTTGTTTGAGCTTCTAGAAGTTCCCGCCAAGTGATTTCATCTTTGGGTTTTCACGTGGGGCGGAATATGCCTTTGGTTTGTGCTTGGAATCTTCCTAATGTCTCTGGGCTTTTAATTACATTAGGCGTCTGCAGAGTTTACCGAAATGCCCTTCAAAGTGGTCAGAAATCCTCAAAGATGCCATTTCGCAGAGGTTAAGGGTCTTTTCGCCATGGTTGGCTCGAAGTTCTTTCGCAGCGTAAGTTCTTTTCGCATAAGCGAAGTTCTTTTCGCAAAGCACTTCTCTTCTTTTCGCAGAGGTAAATCTTCTATTCGAGGAGTGTTTTCTTCTTTTCGCAAAGTTCAAAGTTCTTTGCGAATAGTAGATGTTCTTTGCGAATTGAACTTTTAGCTTCCATTCTTCTTTGCGAATGGATCCTTCTTCTTCTTTAGGTCTTTTCTTGCTCTTTTAGGACCTTTTTAGCCATTGCTGAGGCTATTTCTTCACTCCCTCTTTGAGCTTGACATGCGTTGTCAGCTTTTTGATCATTTTAGGATGGTTTTCGGATTTGGACCTGTCTTTTTGGTTAGCTGCAATATGAACACTAAAGCACTTATTTAGTCCTCTCAAGGGCCTTTCAAGGCTCATGTTTAGGGGTGAAAAATGGTATTTTTCACTACTTATCAGGTATCCCGGGTCACCAAAAGCTCCGGGTGGCAACTCCATCATTTTCAAAGAGTGCACATCGTCGTGACAGACCCACAAGGTCCACGGTTGCACAATTAGTTACTCCAAAGATTGAACAAAATATTACTAATGAAAGTGATTTTCTCAAAGCATTAATGTTGTGATGATTTTATTGCAGGGTCAGTTCCTGTTTCACTTCATTCGCTAGCTTCTTCTGTTCCGATCTTTAATGGATTTGATTTCTATGACTGGAAGGAACAAATCCAGTTTCACCTTGATGTTCTGGATCTTGACTTAGCACTACAAATTGACAAACTGGCTGCTATTATTGAAAGAAGCAGTTCGGAGCAGCAAGCTTTGTCCAAGTCATGGGAAAGATCGAACAAATTAAGCATCATGTTTATGCGAATGTGTATTGTGAACAATATTAAGTCAACGCTTCCTCAAATTGAAAATGCAAAGGAATATTTCAAGGCTGTGGAAGATCGGTTTCATTCAGTGGACAAGTCCGTTTGAGGGAGATTAATGGCTGAACTTACCACCATGAAATTTGATGGTAGCCATGGAATGAATGAGCATGTCCTTGAAATGACCAATCTAGCTACCAGACTCAAATCTCTGGGCATGAATGTTGATGGAATTTTCCTTGTTCAGTTCATTTTGAATTCCTTGCCTACTCAGTATGGGCCATTTCAGATTCACTATAACACTATTAAGGAAAAGTGGAATGTGAATGAATTGGCGAGTATGTTAATTCAATAAGAGGCAAGGCTTAGGCAACAAGGACAACATTCAGTTAATGTTATGAGTCATGGAGTTGGAAACAAAGGAAAGAAACCGAAGAAGAGTTTCAAGAAAGATCCATTGAAAGTTGTGGAACCATCTCATGTCAATGGGGCTCACAAGAAGGAACATGACGGACCGAAATGCTATTTTTTTCATGGCTATGGGCATTTAGAGAAAAAATTCCCGAAACGAAGAGCTTGGTTTGACAAGAAGGGTAAGCTATTGGCTTATGTATGTTTCAAATCAAATATGACACAAGTTCCTTCTAATACATGGTGGATTGACTCTGGTTCTACTATTCATGTTTCAAATTCGATATAGGGATACCTTTCGATCCATAACATAAAGGAAAATGAGCATTTTATAGTCATGGGAAATGGAACTCAAGTACCTATTGTTGGTGGTGGAACTCTACGTTTGTTTTTAGAGTCAGGCCACTGTTTGGACCTATTTGATACTCTTTATATTCCTACTATTTCTAGAAATTTAACTTCCATGTCAAGACTTAATTATGATGGTTATGCTTTGTATTTTGAACATAAGGGTTTTCATTTGTTGAGAAATGACTCATTTGTTGGTTCTGGTATTTTATCGAAGGAGTTATATAGATTTAATCTTAAAAACATTTGGCTAAAACACTCCTCACCCTGCATCATAATGTTGGAACTAAACATAATAGAGTTAATGAGAATTCTTCTTTCTTATGGCATAAAAGACAAAATCATATATCCAGGGAAAGAATGGGGACATTGGTAAAAGATGGGATTCTTTCAAATCTTGATTTTACTGATTTCGATGTATGTGTGGATTGCATTAAAGGAAAGCAAACCAAGCATACAAAGAAAGGCGCCACAAGAAGTGGAAAACTTTTGGAGATTGTCCATACTGATATATGTGGACCTTTCGACTCATCGTCTTTTGGTGGAGAAAAGTACTTAATCACTTTCATCAATGATTTTTCACATTACAGTTATGTCTATTTGTTGCATGAAAAGTCTTAAGCAATTAATGCCTTAAAGGCATATATTGTTGAAGTTGAGCAACAATTAGATAGAAAGGTGAAAATCATTCGATCAGATAGAGGTGAGTATTACGGAGGTATGATGGAATAAGACAATGTCCATGACCATTTGCTAAATTCCTAGAAGAGCATGGTATTTGTGCACAATACACAATGCCTGGTACGCCTCAGCAGAATGGTGTGGCTGAAAGGGGTAATCGTACTCTTATGGAAAAGGTTAGAAGTATGTTAAATAATTATTCAGTACCCATTTCATTGTGGGTTGAGGTCCTTAAGACAACCATTTATTTGCTTAACTGGGTTCCTAGTAAGGCAGTTAAAAAGACACCTTTTGAATTGTGGACGGGAAGGAAACCGAGTTTGAGACACGTTCATATTTGGGGTTGTCAAGCAGAGGTTAGGATCTATAATTCACATGAAAAGAAGTTGGATTCTAGAACTGTAAGCGGATACTTTATTGATTATCCAGAGAAGTCCAAAGGGTAGAGATTTTACTGCCCTAACCATAGTACGAGAATTGATGAAACCGGAAATGCCAGATTCCTTGAGAATGGTGAAATTAGTGGGAGTGATGTATCACGTAATGTGGTCATCGAAGAAGTTTGGGTGCCTATCCCGATACCCATAACTTCAATGAAATTTTTTGTTTCTCCAGTTGTCGAACATTATGATAACATTGAACAACAATGTAGTGATCAGTCACTCCATAATGAGAATGTCACCAATAAACCAATTGCAGAACAATCACAAGGAATAACATTAAGGAGATCTCAAAGAGAAAGGAGATCAACTATTTTAGATGATTTTTTGGTATATCTTCAAGAATCTGATTATGATTTAGGGTCAAGTAAAGATCCAGTTTCATTTCACAAGCCATTGAAATAAGTAATTCTGAAAAATGGATCAATATTATAAATGATGAGTTGAAATCAATGGAACAAAATGAAGTTTAAGATGTCGTTGATTTGCCTAAAGGTTTTAAGACAGTCAGGTGTAAATGGGTCTTTAAGACCAAACATGACTGCAATGACAATATTGAATGACATAAAGCTAGACTTGATGCAAAAGATTTCACTCAAAAAGGAGGCATTGATTATAAAGACGTTCTCTCCTGTATCGAAGAAGGATTCTCTTAGGATCATAATGGCTCTGGTGGCTCATTTCATTTTAGAGTTACACCAAATGGATGTGAAAACTACTTTTTTGAATGGAAATTTAGATGAAGAGGTTTATATGGATCAACCTGAAGGTTTCTTGATTAAAGGAAAGGAGCATATGGTATGCAAATTAAAGAAGCCAATTTATGGACTTAAACAAACTTCCAGACAATGGTATCTTAAGTTTAATGATACCATCGCGTCCTTTGGATTTAAGGAATATATCGTTGATCGGTGTATATATCTAAAGGTCAGTGGGAGCAAGTTTATTTTCTTGATTCTGTATGTTGACGATATATTGCTTGCCAGTAATGATCTTGGTTTACTGAGTGAAATTAAGAGATTTCTTTCTATGAACATTAAAATGAAAGATATGGGTGAGGCAAATTACGTGATAGGAATTGAAATATTCCGTGATAGATCACATGGATTGTTAGGGTTGTCTCAGAAGGGATATATCGATAAAGTTTTTGAAAGATTTCATATGACTGAATGTGCGGCCACTGATGCTCCTATTTGTAAAGGGGACAAGTTCAGTGAAACGGATTATCCACAAAATGCATTAAAAAAGAAAATAATGAAAAATATTCCTTATACATCTGTTGTTGGAAGCTTGATGTATGCTTAAACTTGTACAAGACCGAACATTAGTTTTGTAGTTGGAATGCTCGGAAGATACCAAAGAAATCTCGGAATGGAGCATAGGAAGGCTGCAAAGAAGGTTTTAAGATATCTGAACGGAACAAGACATTATATGCTCACGTATCGAAGGTCAGATCAATTGGAGGTGGTTGGCTACTCTGACTCAGATTTTGCTAGTTGTATTGATAGTCGGAAGTCAACTTTTGGTTATTTATTTCTATTAGCTGGAGGAGCAATATCATGGAAAAGTGCCATACAGACTATCATAGTAGCATTTACTATGGAAGTTGAATTTGTGGCATGCTTTGAGGCCATAGTTCATGCTTTATTGTTGCGAAATTTTACCTCAGGATTTGGAATCGTCAACAACATTGTCAGGCCGCTGAGAATGTATTGTGATAATTCTGCAGCAGTTTTTTCTCCAAGAACGACAAATATTTTAATGGCACTAAGCACATGGAGCTCAAATATTTGGCCATTAAGAAGGAAGTTCATAAACAAACAGTGTTTATAGAACATGTTAAGACTGCGCTCATGATTGCAAATCCTTTGACTACACCAAAGACATTTAAGGAACATGTAGATCGCATGGGTCTTTGTTGCAATCCTTGAGGCATGTTTGTGGATTTTTATGTTTTCGTTCTATAACATCTATAGAGATATCACTAATTGTGTTTCTAACATTTTTCCTGCTTTCCATCAATTATGTAATTATGAAGATAGATTATTGATGACAGGAATCGTCTTTGACAAAGACATTATGGGGACATTACAGTTACTTCCTATTATGGTTTATAATTAAGTGATTTGCTAGCATTGTAGCTCATGAAAGGGAAGATGTCGCTTTATTGATATTTACCGCTATGACTCATGTTGGTAAGTTATTTAATTATGATATTATTGTAATCTCACTAAAGTGCGAATAAGCTAATGCATGCGCATATTATGTTTACTTTATCAATTCAAATAAGTGTCATTCATATAGGCCAAGTGAGAGAATGTTAAAATATATCCAACATGAAAGGATAATATGAACATTATTTGGACTTAATAAGATAAAGTGGTTATTGGCTTTTGAAAAGAGATGTACGATTACTAGTGAGAGATAATGGGGAAAGTTGTTTTCCTATCTACCTACTTTTATGGAGAGTGGGATAACTGTTATATATTTGTACATGGGAATTGTCCTCTCTCTAATCATATTTTCATTTTCTATCAGATTTCTCATATGTCTGGTGAAGTTAAGAAAAGGGGTTAAGTGAGAGAAATAATTTCTACAAGCTTTCAAGAAAAAAGAGATTTCATTATGACTGATTCCGGTATGTTTTATGAAGTATTTATTTCCGCATAAAAGATGATTATGTGATTTTCATGATAGTTGAAGATTCCTATTTCCAACATGGTAGTCCAATTTAATTAGGTATATAAGTAGGCCAAGCACCATTTGCGGTGCTCAAGTCAATCTCCCTCCACTAATGCCTGAATATATTTAACTAGCAAATCAGTGAAAAGTCAAAAGCACACTTTCAAACACATTTTAGAAGAATCACAACTCCATTTAGATAATTATATAAATATTTTTTTAATATTTTCATTTTTCTATTTAATATTTTAAAAATTTTTTAACTATTTTAATATATGTAGTCATTGTTTATTCATTTATCTAATATTAATATTATATATTCATTTAAAATTTTAAAATTTTAAAATTTCTATTTTAAACATAATTGTATCTATTTTAATAACTTTTAACTTTTTAAAATTAATTTTTAAGTATCGCGCCATTTGGCCGAGACATGAGATATCTCCGTATCGGACCTATCTAAAACGTCTCAGATTTCTTAGATTTAGAATCATGTTTGAAGCCATTTTGTGGAACCTATCAATGCTTGCAACTAATAGCCTCATGATGATTCCGTAGACGATCCGACATTCTCCGATCTCAAATTCCTTGTTTAGAGATTCATACTCGATAGTCATTGTTTATTCATTTATATGATATTTACACTATATATTTATTCTTAATTTCTTAATTTTTTATTTTAAATCTAATATAATTGTATCTATTTCAATAATTTTTAACCTTTTTTAATTAATTTTTAAGTATCTTATGATCTCGCTAAGATGTGAGATGTCTCCGTATTGGGCCTATCTAATACATATCAAATTTCTTAAATTTAAAACCATGTGTGAAGTCATTTTGTTAAACATATCAATGCTTGCAACCAATAGTCATGATGCTTCTATAGATGATCTGACATTCTCCCATCTTAAATTACTTGGTTGGAGACTGATGCTCCATCATTTTATCTTAAAATAATAAGAGGAAGCTTCTCATCCTACTGAAGGTTATGATACTTGAAAATTGACTAACCTTAACTTAAGCCTAACATCATGGCCAAAATGTCATGAACAAATAATAATAAGGGTAAAGATAGGTTAGTACTAGATACCTGTCCACATAAGTTTATTGTCATGTGACACCTAATTATATGATTAGACGCTATACAAAGGAGTGGGTCGATGATCAAAATTATTGTGAAAAAAACAACATAAAATCATGCAATAAATAGAATTAATTGCACAAAAAATAACAAATAAATCACATTTGGTTTAAGCGTTCATTTTTCACGTGATTGATACTATTCATAATTGTCAAATTTTATTATTATTTTTATACAATAATTATATTTATTAAGCCGCTCCTTTACGTGAGCAAACTATATTAGACTACCTTTATCCTAATAATAATATATCAATCCTAATTATAAGATTAAATAATATGAAATAAGATTAAATAATATGAAATGAAGTGGCATCAGAGTTACAGATATATTTGAATAATATAATAAGTGAATGCATGGTGTACTACTCTTCACCTTTTTTAAAGGTTATGGAATGATGGCCTGATGGGTACAACTAATATAATTAATAATTAAAGAAATGCCCTTATGATATAACCAAGTCTCCCATTATTTTTATTAAAAAAAAGTCTCTCATTATTATATCTATAAGCCCTAGCTGGCTAATCAATTTCAAGGAATAATAAGGCTACAAAAGCTTGCTTTATGTTGTTATCAAACGCTACTTTGACTCTAAATAAGTTTCACTTAATCCCAATCATCTATATATTATTATATATTATTGGGAAATTATAAATGAAGGACTGACTTCTTGAGAACAAAGTGCACGAGGATGATGTGACATAATATAATTGACTACACCGATATGCATTAATTGAGCCCAACTGTATAATATAATTGCCTATATTGATATGTATTAATTAAGACCTACGACACTTAGGTCGCACCACATCAACTGCCTGTACTTTCTACATAAAAACTGTCCTTCTAAAGCATCGGTTAATAATAGCGTGGCGGGCGCCATGCAAGGATAGCAATTATACTTATCATCTTTCTTTTCATTATTGTAAGGTTATAAATTAATGAAGGAAAAAAACGGGTCACTCGTCCCTCCCCAAAACAACCAACCCTCCATTCTCTTATTAAGCCGTTTGGGTGCGTGCTTTTCCTCTAAGGGTTTACCCATGGGTCAAAATTTCGTCCGATACTATACGTATCGGACGATACGTATCGATTTTGAATTGGGACGATACGGTACATTCAATGTACTGTATCATCCATTTTGTATGTATATGCCCGGATGATATATTTGTCCGGTATTTTATTATTTCGATACGTATCATTCGTCCGGTATTTTATTATTTTGATACGTATCGTCCGATACGTATCGATTTTGAACTCGGACGATATGTATTGGATACCCGGCATTTTGACCTTGTGTTTACCCCTCTCTAATAATTTTATAGTACCTCTATTAGCACTCACTCATTTCGTAAACCCCTTCAAAATCATTAATTGCTTCAGATAAGATAAGGGAGATCGTGTTTCACCTCTATCTTTCACACAATGGATCTCGACTCTTGAGATCATATCACACCTATCAGATGGTCAATTTGTGACTCCACATGTCAAAGATTCCCATAAAATATCCTAAATTTATGTTTGAGTGTGACGTATGCCATAAGATTCAAGGGGCATTTTTTGGATATCTATGACATGTGAAATAAAAAAATGACCGTATGATAGGCGTGACATAATCTCAAGATCTATCGTATGAAAGATCTAGGTGAAAACAATCTCCATCATCTGATCCGAAGCAATCAATGCTTTTAAAGGAGTTGCACACGTGGGCACTTTCAAAAATTGCATATGAACTAATAGAGATACCATATATATATATATATATATATATATATATATATATATATATATAGAAAAGGTGTCCATCCTTGATGGGAGGACGGTCACCGTCCTCCAAGCTTCCACGTGGAGCTCCACGTTGCACCCAAAATATTGTTTCGATGCCGCGTGGAGCTCGGCTCGGGTCTATTACTTAAATAATTAAAAAAAAAAAAAATCGAAAACTCATCTCCACCGTGTGTTTTT
Source organism: Chloranthus sessilifolius (assembly GCA_021018995.1). Classification (NCBI taxonomy): domain Eukaryota; kingdom Viridiplantae; phylum Streptophyta; class Magnoliopsida; order Chloranthales; family Chloranthaceae; genus Chloranthus; species Chloranthus sessilifolius. The sequence continues at coordinate 53,208,929 of CM037592.1, read as the reverse complement.
TGAACTATGAAATGCGGACCAATGAAACTCGTCAAACTTTGACTCGTGGGTTTAAAAAATATATTTTAAAATTTTTTATTTTAATATTGATCTATACCGTCCACATGTGCTCCACGTGACACACAAATAATATTTTGGGTGCCACGCGGAGCTCCATGTGTATCTTGGAGGACAGTTACGGTCCTTCATTGGAGGATCTAACCAACTCCTTATATATATATATATATATATATATATATATATATATATATATATATATATATATATATATAACGGTGAAATGATCTAATGTTTCACCATTCATATATGAAGCAATTGACCAATATTTATTTGATGGTTGTCAATGTTTCAGTTTTTGAGTGCCAACCGACCATGGTATTCGTAAACAAAGATAGGATACCTCTATTTGTGTCAACAGTCTTTGAAAGCGCCCACATGTGCAACCCTTCGTAACTCATTGACTAGTTCAAATCAAACGATGGCGATCATTTTTCACAACGACCTTCCACATAATGAATCTTGAGATGGTAAGTTTTCTATTCCACATTTCATAGATTCCAAGAATATAGGCCTAAAATACATTTGAGTGTGATTTGTGCCATAAAATTTTAGGACTACTTTTTGGGTATTCGTATCATATTAAATAAAAAATTGACCATTTGATAATACATTTATGGTCTCAAGATTTATTATGTGGAAGATAAGGTAAAAAACGATCTCCATTGTCTACTTTGACGTAGTCGATGACTTTCAAGGATTTGGACGTTGGCACTAATAGAGGTACCCAAAAAGATATTGTTGGATTGTACACATACTACATTAACATTATGGTACTCTTTTTACGATGATACAAAACTAGTATATCTATTTCTCAAACAATCAAGGTAGGCCCTAGGATTTTGGTGACCTATGCCGACATTCTCAAATGAGCCTGCTTTTATTAAGAAAAATATTCTACATTAGCTTTTAGGGTTGGTCCCAGAAATGTGTGTCACGTGGAATCAAGACCAGACCATTTGATAGATGCACAATAATCTCAAGATCTAGATTAAGATAAAAAATGATCTCCATCGCCTAATTCAAGGCAGCCAACGATTTTTTATGGTGCTAATTTGTGTGTTCTTCATAGGCAAACAGGTGCTACCTAAGCCACCTTTTCTAGAATTTTTGACATTATTTTGATTTTCAAAGTTTATATATTAATTTAAAATTTTTATTTCTATAAAAAATTTAGTAAGCCACTCTAATTGTTGAATTAGTAGTTTGTGACTCATAGGTTCTAGTTTTAAACCTTCTTTTGCATAAGGTTCACCTTTTAATTAATTTTACTAGAACCTACACACCCTTCCTAAGCGTGTTTAAACACACAATGGCAAAACCTTTTAGGAGAAATCTCCAAAAATATTCCACAATATGGTAGCATAAAATCTTTCCTAAATTAATTCGAAAATAAGTGCAAACTCCTCTTAGTGTGGCCTTGTTTGCACCGGTTTTTCTGTGAATCTAAACCGTTGACTGCCATGAATCAAATGAAGGAGATCGTTTTTCATCCTAATCTTCCACACAACAGATCTTCAGATTATGGTACACCTATCAAATGGTAGATCTTCATATGGTTTTATCCATAATGTAATTTTTATTTTTATTTTATTTTAAACTTACATGTAAATCGGGGCCTAAGCAGGTCAGTCGGGGGACCTATATCCGCCGCCCCACCTGACACCTCCTCGGGCCAAATGCATACAAGGGGCCAAGTTATCGTCCATAAAGAAAATGAGTTATTATTATTATTATTAGGGAAAAGGGAAAATGCACTTGGAGGTAGAGATTTCTCTACGCTCCCCTAATGGGGAGTGAACACGTGGTAAGTGCTTTTACACTAATCCGAGTTAGCCACAACGGGGGTTTCCTAGTGTCAGTAGAAGGTAAAGTAGGTAGTAGGGGAATTAGGAAAGGCTATACCTGGAAGGAAGTGTTGTTCCCAAGGAGATGGTCTTGTCTAATGTAATGGCGGTAAATTTTTTCAAAAATTGCTACATGTTTTTTCTTTTTCCTTCCTTATTCAGGTTCATCCTCTCTTAGGCTTGCAAGTTTCTCATTTTTCCTGAAGCTCTGATTGGATAGAAGCGTAAAGAGACAACTTTCTCCTTTTTCCTGGAGGGATGTACTGGATAGAAGCGCAGAAGAGGTAACTTTCATGAAAATCCCCAAGCGCATACTAGATAGAAGCGCAGAAGAGACAAGTTTCTCTATTTTTCTAGAGTTCGTACTGGATAGAAGTGCAAAAGAGACAAGTTTCTCTATTTTTCTCTAGCACATTCTGGATAGAAGAACAGAAGAGACAACTTGCAGCGCAAAAAAAAATTCTTTCTCTATTTTTCTGGAGCACCTACTAGATAAAAGCGCAGAAGAGACAACTTACACTTTTTTGAGGTAGCACGTACTGGATAAAAGACTAGAAGATTGATATTTGAGGTAAGTATTAATTCATTTGAGGTAGCACGTACTGTGTATTATTTCAGCTTACAGAACATTCAAATATATATGGCATCAGATGCATCGTCGCTTCTGAGCCCACACGACGATGCTTCGTATGTGAATCAGTTTTCTCATCTGCTCATAGTTGATGGATCTCTTCACTTATTTACAAGGTGGAGATACCGTTTCTTATTTGAAGCGACAGCGCAAAGATTGAGAAGCGGCTGGAATGGGTTACAAGCGATAGCGTAAAGATTGAGAAGCATTAGAAAATATATAAATTATAAGCACACGGTTCTTATTTGAAACGATAGAATGCGACAGCGCAAAGATTGAGAGGCAATGACGCTATGAGTTAGAAGCGCCATCGCTTCCATATTGAAGCGCTGATGCTTTGTATGGCCACATCATCGCTTCCTTATGGATTAGTTTCCTCATCCCTTCACTTATTTACAGGGAGGAGATAAACAAAATTATAAGCATTCGGAAATATATAATTTATAAGCACACGCTTATTATTTGAAGCGATAGGAAGTGACGGTGCAAAGATTGTGAAGCGTCATCGCTTCCATAATGAAGCACTTGCGCTTGGTATGACAGCGTTATCGCTTCTTACGTAATATGTTTCCTTATTAGCCCATTTTTGGTCTAATGCAGGGCGCTGTAATGGACTCGATTGGAGGATTCAATATGGGTGGTATTGATTTAAATCTCCCCCTTAGACGATTTTTTCTGCAACAGGAGTTCCACTTGGTGGTATTAGGGATATCAAAATGTTGAATTCTTGTGAAGGTACTGAGAATACGAGTGAGGAATGGAAGCTACATATGCGGTTGAAGTTCTAATCTGAAGACGAGGCATATGACTTCTATAATTTATACGCGAAGAAAGTTTGTTTCAGTATTAGAAAAAGTAACACCTACAAATCCGCTAAGGGGGAGATTATAAAGAGAAAATATGTATGTTCATTCGAAGGATTCAAGTATCTTGACAAGCATAAATTACAAGCTAATATAAAGTATTCAAGAGATAACAGATGTAAATGTGAGGCAAGGTTAAAGATTAGATCGATGAGCGAAAGTTGTGAGAGTTTATGGACTTTAGAGTGCCTCATAATCATCAGCTGTATTCACCTTTAAAGGTGAAGGAACTACGATCACATAATAAGTTGAACGGGGCAAGTAAATCGTTGATAGGAGCATTTGATGGCATAATTCCTCCTTCGAAGTTTTCTGCTGTTTTATCGAATTTGGATGGAGAGGCTGGCATGACAGTAAACCCTCAACAAACTCGGTATTACCTAAAAAAGATAAGAAAGGAGAGTAACATCGATCCGATGTGTATGGTCGTGATCAAATCCTTCATTGATAGGCAGAATAAAGGAGATAGTTTCTTCTTTAAAGCCGAACTAGACGAAGAAGCTCGTATATATTTTGGGTTGATCACAGATCACAGATGTTGTATCAACAGTTCGGTGATGTGGTGGTATTCGACACCACTTACAAAATAAATAAATTGTTGCTAATGTTCGCCCCATTCATGGGGGTCAACCATTATTGGCAGACGATGCTTTTTGGATGTGTGTTGCTTACAGATGAGACGGAGGAGACCTTTGTTTGGTTGTTTTAGATGTGGCTAAAGTGTATGGGTGATAAGAAACTTAATGCAATCATCATTGATTAATGCAACAAGATAGCAAGGCAATCTTTGAAGTTCTTTCGGAGATCACGCATCGCCTTTGCTTATGGCACATAGGGATGAATGAATTAAATCATCTCTCTAAGCTGAAGGTAAAGTTTGAGAATTTTGAGTGAAAGTACAATCAGTGTAAGTTCAGTTTAATGGTTGATAATTTCAAAAGGAGATGGGCAGAACTAGTAGAGGAGTTTCAATTGCAAGACAACGAGTGGTTGAAATAAATGTACACTCTTAGAAGAAAATGGATTTCATGCTACTTGAGCGATACCTTTTGGGCCGGCATGACTACTGCGCAACGCAAAGAAAGTATAAATTCTTTCTTCGATACCTATGTCAATGCCCAGACGAGTTTGACGAAATTTGTCAAGCAATATGATCTTGCCGTCCAATCACGTTGTGATAAAGAAAATAGGGAGGATCTCGTCTCAATGTCTACGACACCGGGGCTCTTGTTTGGAAATTCAATCGAGAGGCATGCCGTTGTATGTATACGAGAACCATGTTCAATAGATTCCACTCTGAGTTTCGAAAGTTTGCCTCTTTAAAGGCTCAAAAGCTGCTCGAAGAGGAAGCCGGGGCGATTATTGTATTCCAAGTTTGTGAAAGTGATAAAAGTGGTGGGGATGCTAGGGAGGATAGCAGTCGAACATTCAAAGTTCGTTTCGAATGTGGAGATGCCACGACCACTTGTAATTGCAAGCACTTCAAGACAGAGGGTTTGTTATGTTCTCACATCTTCAAAGTTTACTTGAAGGAAGAGGTAGACTAAATTCGTTCTAAGTATATTTTGCATCGATAGACAAAAGATGCTAGATACAGTACTGTAAGTTTGGGGGTGAGTGACTAAGAGGATTCCAACTCTGTGTCTAGGATGATAATATGGAAGGTGAGAGAAGCTGGACTGAAGTTAATTCAGTTGGGGATAGAATCGAATCGCTTGGTGGATTACATGTTGGAAGGGATGATGAAACTATTAGAAGGTGTAGAGGCTATTAGAACGGAAGAGGAGAATGAAAGAGGGACTAGCATCACGTCCTGTCTGGGTGCCTCCTCCCAGCCTAGCGAAGGAATTTCATTACAAGAATATGCCAACATTATAGTGTAAGATCCAATACGATTTGCCACCAAAGGAAGGCCAAGCAATAATGACAGAATGAAGTCTGAAATCGAGGTTGGTTTTGAACAATCACAAAAGAAGAGACGCCATTATAAGGGTTGTGGTTAGTTGGGACATAAAATCACAACTTGTGCGCTTCTGAAGGTCAAGATGATGGCTGATAGCACTAGACAGAGCCAAACAGAAGAAGACACGAGGGAACGTGCGGTCTCACTAAGTTACACTGATTAGGAAGCGCAAACACATCCATTTGAAGCATCATCACTTCGTATATGAAGCGTGGGCGCTTCTCTTTCGATGCGTTGACTTTTCGCTACATTGTATTCGTTGTCATGTGGCTAGCCTATGGTAATCTGTTCATGTGTTAAATTTTTTTTCTTTTTATGCGTTCATTCTCGGTGATTTAAGGATTGATTTTCATGTTTCGTGACCATCATTCAGAGGGGAGAACGCCACATACGATAAGCGACGACACTCGTGAAGGAAGTGACGACGATAAGTTTTTAAAGCGTGGTAGCTTTGTCATTGAAGCGTCTGCGTTGGCACTTTTTTTTAATCCCGTGTGCCTATTGGATCTCAGGCAAGTGAAGCGCCTGCGACTCAACCTGGAACCATTGACAATATTAACTTTTTGTGAACAGTTTTCTGTGGATTGATATTTTTCTTTTCTCATGGAGCATTGTTTTACTTACTACTTAGAGTTATTTATGAAGAAAAAAGATTTACTAACCTGGGTACAAAAGTTTTCATTCATAAATCAAATCTATTTCTTTACATCGTCTTTTTTTACACTGTCTTTCTTTATCGTAAATGGATCTTATTGTCGAAGCTCCATCACATCTAAATTGAAGTATCATCGCATCTTAGTTGAAGCGCTATCGCCTCTTGGTTGAAGCGAAGGTGCTTCCCAGTTCTGTGATGTCGCTTCCCATTTACATCGTCTTCCTTTATTGTAAATGGGTTTGATGAAATTGAACATGAGTCTGATGCCTGCTAACACTGGATAGAGAATCGTTATCACTGATTCATAGTGAATCAATATTATGAAAAGCTCAAGCGCTTCAAGTAGTAGGAGGCGCAGGCGCCTCTCAATTGAAACATAGTCGCATTGTTCTAGAAGCGTTGGCGCGTGACATTGTATTTTTAGCGTCGGCACTTCATTTTTGACATACTTATCTTACTAGAACTGTTATTAGAATCAAGTAAAAATAACTTATTACTCATGCTAAAAGATTTCATTCATAAATCAAAATCATTTCTTTACGTCAAAATACTTTCTATACACTGTCTTTCTTTATCGTAAATGAGTCTGAAAAAATTGAACAAGGTTCTGATAGCGGTGGTTGGTTGGGAGAGGATGCCACATTTTATGGAAATGTCAGAGTTGATGGTTGGCAGTGGAGGTAGCGGTAGAGGTAGAGGTGTAAATGTTGGGGGAAATGGAGGTAGAGGTGTAGGCGGGTGTGGGGAGTTTGTTATGCTGGCGGTGGAGATAGTGACGATTGTTGTGGCTGGGGTGGAGGTAGAAGAAAAAGAACTGGCTGCGGCAGCATAACTTGAAGGTCGTCATCGTCTGGAATGACAATAACTACTTCAGGGGGAGGGGGAACCACATGCTCGTTGTCGGGGACGACAACCAGTTTGTTGTCGTCAGGGATTTCAATAAACGAACCATCATAGGAACTGATAAAATGTTGATGCACGATACGGTGGATCCTCCTCAAAACGTTATGACGCATTTCGGTTTGGGCAGAGGAAAATGAAATGATAATCCAAGGAGATACAGAAGATGAAAAAAATTGGGTGCAATGATGCTTTTTAAATAATATTTTGTCATACAACTTTATTAAATAGACTATTGTAGGTGTACTACCGCCACAAAAGAATTTCGTAAATCTTTACACTTCTTTATTACGCTGGTCGTGCGTAATCTATGAACTTCTCTCAAAATACGATAAGCGCACCGATTTTTTATATTACCAATGGCGCTTATTGTTAGAAGCGACATCGCCGATAAATCGACGCGTCATTGCTTCTAATAAGAAACGTCATCACTCTTAAATAGAATTATCATTGCTTCTAAATAGAAGCGTCAACACTTCAATTACCTGCAATGATGCATCTTGACGATAAGCGGCGTTTCATTTTTCTGAATTTCAAGGATTTCAAATCGTGGAGTGTGCTGTCTTTTTGGGCAGTATTTTTCAACATAATTTATTGCTGTGGCTCTTTGTATCCCAAAAAAAAAATGCCTTTTAGCCTTCCGTCACTTTTATCTTCATTCCATATCATTTCTTTTACCTTCGTCCCCAATTCAAACTCCCTTCACCATGGCAGAGCAACTCGAGTTATCGTCCGAGATTACGAAAGCGTTTCGTCTTCTTGATCGAACCTTTCTAAGTTCGACGACTGGGGATATTGAGGAACTTCTCGCCCTTCTCGTCTAGAAGAAAAGGAGGTTTCAATGTTTGATGGATGCGATTCAATCCTTGATGGCCGCAATTGAAGATATTTCTTGCAAGTTGGAGAGGTGACTGTGCAAATTACTACGCAATCTGAAAGGGGAGTCGTCAACCTTTCCACCCTCTTGATGTCTCAGGTGGCTGAGTTGTGCTGGTGTCTGTTTGTCTCTGTAGATTTTTCTTAGGTTTTCTTCTTCTTTCTTCTACTCTGTATTTTTGTAAATAGTAATTTATAAGAATAAAATATCTTTTATTTATATGAATTCGATCTCACAACTTTTCGTTTAAATGAAAGGGAGAAGGCTATCGCAAAGTTTCTCTCGTTTATATGATTTCTTTATTTTTTGAAAATTAATATTTACAGAGATTAATATGAAAGTTAATATTTATACAGATTAACAAAGAAGTTGATTAAATAAAAGATTAACTTAGGAAAAATCTAGTTAATGACTGATATGGTAAAGTTTGTCATGGACGCTTCAAATTTGAAGCGTCATCGCTTCAATTACAGGCGGAGATACTTCTAGAATTTAGCGGCGCAGCTTTCGTACAGTCTTGACCAACATAATTTATTGCAGTGACTGTTCATATTTCAAGCATCGTGTCATCGACTCTAAGCTGCGTGTGAGTGGCCTTACGATTTTTGAGGGGTGTGCTATCTTTTTCCTCGAAATTTGTTTTGACACACTCATTAACTGAAGCGTCGGCACTTACATCATAAGTGCAGCAACTTCCATCTCCAAAACTCCTTTATCGTCAAATTTTCTTCTTTTTCTTGTATAGTGATGTTCTGTAATTAGTCTCATTTTATATGAATACAAACACTTTTATTTAATTTCATGAAGATGGATAATTTCAGCTTCTCAGCAAAGCGCTAGTAATACAAAAGCAGAGATTGTTTTAATGTATTCATATATTAAAAAGAGAACAACAAACTATACAAGAAATGCTCGATTCATATCAATACAATATCTGCCTCAGCTACCACTAATATTCAAGGGCCTCAAGGTGCAGGTCGAAGCGCTAGCCCTAATATTCAGGGTGCAGTCGCTTCTTATTTATAGCGCAAGTGCTTCCGTTGGACTACTTATGACATTACTGAATAAAATGAGATGTAATAAAATAATTTTACAAATCATGCATTCGAAGGTTTCATTTATAACTCAAAACTATTTCTTTACATCTTCTTTCTTTACACATCTTTCTTTATATTGTCTCTATTTATCGTAAATGGGTCTGATGAAATTCATGATAGTTCTGATGCATAGGACAATCTAGCAGGCCCTGATTCAGCCCTTGATGAGGACACCGCAAGTGGAGGTTGAACAAGGTTTTTCTCAGAGATTCAGTACTTTTCTTATGAAAATTTTGAAAGTAGGCTTTAGTACTAGTGCATCTACCTTCTTCTTTTTCGATATAGGCATTTGAAAGAACTGGAAACCACATGTCATCTAAATCAAAAGTGGGCCGAGACAGAGGAGCCGACGCGGCATGAAAATGGGCATGAAGGGAGTATGAAAAAGGGAATGAAGGGAGGAGCATCGTCAGACAAAGGGAGGAGCAAGGGTAAGAAGGAAAAGTGAAGAATTAAGGAAAGGCAAGAAGCAGAAGTGAAGAATTGAGGAAGGAAAAGCAGGAGAGGTGAAGAATTGAGAAAGGGCAAGAAGGAGAAGTGAAAGAATTGATGATGGGGAAGCAGGAAAGATAAAGACGGGAAGGAGCAACTGGTGTGCATGGGAAAACAGGAAAGAGAAAGAAGGGAGGAGGAGCATCCTCGGAGAAAGGGAGGAGCAAGGGTAAGTAGGAAAGATAATGAAGGGAGGTGATGTATTGGACGATCTAGCGGACCCTGATTCAGCCCTTGATAAGGTCATCACAAGTGGAGGTTGTGGCTGTGGTGGAAGAGGAAGAAGTGAAGGATCATTGGGGACGACAGCCAGCTCTTTGTCGTCAGAGATGTCGAGAACCAAACAATCATATGAACTGATACAACGACAACGCGCAAGACGGTGGTTCGTCCGCAAACGGGTGAGACACATTTCCCCTTGGGCTGAAGAAGATGATATGCTAATCTAAGGAGATACAGAAGAAGAAAAAGAGTGGACGCTTTGAGGTCCTTTCAATAGAAATTTTCTCATGCAATCTCATTAAATAGACTGTTGTGGTACACTGTCGCTTTATATTTATTGCATACAACTGTTCATATTCTAAGTGGCGTGCCAGTGGCGTTATGATTTTTGAGGGGTGTGCTATCTTTTCCTGTAGACTTCAGTCGACACGTCATCTCCCTATGTTGTTCGTATTCCAAGCGCTATCATCGCTTCTAAGCGGCTTGTCAGCGGCACTACGATTTTTGAGGGGCGTTGTGTTGTCTTTTCCTGCGAACTTCTATTCGACACATCATCTCACAGTGTTGTTCTTATTCCATTACAAAGCGCTTTAGACTTTCGTTTTAGCTATCCAATAGAAACCGACTCATAACGAAGCACTGACGCGGCCACAAAGAACGACTGTGCTTCAAGTTACTAGCATCAGCTCTCAAATAAGACATTTATTAAAGCGTCAACGCTCTTAAATTGAAGTGCTAACGCTCCATATTCGAACCGTCATCACTTTTAAATTGAAGCGTCATTGCTTTAAATTGAAGCGTTAGTGGCGTTACGATTTTCTCAGTTTATATGAATACAAACACTTTCATTTAATTTCATGAAGAGGGATAATTTCTACTTCTCAGGATAATTCTATGAAATTTATATGAATATCGCACAGATTTTATCTTTCATATCAATATAATCTCTGCCTTACCTACTACTAATATTCAAGGGCCTCAAGGCACTAGGTCAAAGTGCTAGCCCTAATATTCAGTGCACAGTGACTTCTTATTAATAGCATTAACGCTTCCATTGGACAACTTGTGACCTCATTGAATAAAATAAGATGAAATATAAAATTATTTACAAATCATACATTCTAAGGTTTCATTCAGAACTCAAATAAGCCATTTATTAAAGCGTCAACGCTACTAAATTGAAGTGTTAACGCTTATGAGTCAAACTGTATCACCTTTAAATTAATGCGCCTCTAAATTGTACTATTTGTTATTCATTTTTTTAATATATGAATATATTAATACAATCTTTGCTTTTGTCTTTTAAATTAATACAATCTCAGCTTTTTGATGTACTGGTAGCCCTAATAATCATTCCGCTAATAATAGTGCCCTAATAATCAGAAGCGTCATCTTTTCTAAATGGAAGCGTTATAGCTTCTAATTGGATGCGTCATCACTTTTAATTAAAGCGTTGACACTTCGATTGATGGCGAGGTGTTGAGAACTGGAAAATACCATTTTTCACCCCTTAATCTGGGCCTTGATAGACCCTTGAGAGAACTAAATAAGTATTTTAAGTGCCTATGTTGCAGCTAACAATAAAGACATGCTTAACCATAAAAGCAGCTCAAAAGTGCCAAAAAGATGGCAATCCATGTCATTCCAAAGGAAGGAAGTAAAGAAACAACCTCATCAGCTGTGGAAAGGTCTAAATAGAAGAGGCAAAGACCTGTAAGAGAAGCAGGGAACATTTCGAACAGAGAAATGCACTATAGAGTTCTTTTCGCAAAGAACTTGCACTTTTCGTAAAGAACCTTGAACTTTGCGAAAAGAAGAAAACACTCCTCGAAAAGAAGATTGAACTTTGCGAACAGAGCTTCAGAAGTCATTGAACTCTGCGAAAAGGACTAAAACTCAGTGTAGCTTTGAAGAGCATCGAACTCCTCGAAAAGAACATCGAACTTTGCGACAGAGATTCGTAAGTCATTGAACTTTGCTAAAGGCCCCTGAACTCGCGAAAAGGTATTCGAGATTCGCAGCTTTAACAAGGGCAATTCAAGAATCTCACATGCGCCCCAATGCATTGAAAAGCCCAGAGACATTCCGGAAGATTCTGAGCACGAACCAAAGGCATATTCCACCCCATGTGAACACCCAAAGATGAAATTACTTGGCGGGAACTTCTAGAAACTCTAACAAACTTTCAAAATGCATAACAGAATTGATGCCTCTGTTTCCTGATTGGCTGAACCAGATCAAGCGATTCGATTGGCCGTAACAGTCTGCATCCCCCTATTGGTTGATACACATTTGAGCTGGCTTAGGGAAAACTATAAATAGACGAACCATTTGCCCAATTTGGGTATCCAGATTTTAGAGTTTTCATCTCTGTTTCCCTCATTCCGGTCAGATACCTTATCTGAACCCCCTGTAATCCCTTCTTGTAGTTTACCTTTGAGAGCCATTGTGAGTGATTTGTACTTCCAAGTTCGGATTCAAGGACCGTAAGTCCGAGGGCTCTCTAAGAAGCCGTGCTTTCTGTAATTGTAATTTTGGATTTTAAAGGTTCTTTGTCAGAATTTGTGTCTTCTCCATTGGAGTCATGTCGAGGGTTCGAATGTTCACCTTAGTGCATTAGACTTCTTTAGATTCACTCATCCGCATGCAACTTCCCTTAATTCATCACCCCAATGAATTAGCGTTGGTAACCACCTAATTCTAGCGGCATTTACGATGATGTTCATATTGAACTAAAGAATAGGCCACAACTATTGGATGATCTGTGACCATTTAAGTGGATGATCATAGCCATAAGTCTAAACCTATTCCTTAATTCGATTTATTTCTCTTACATCCTTTGGTAGCAGATGAAGATTGAATCTGCTCTCGAACTCTGATTCTCCATTAAAATTGAGGCTAAAGTACATGAAGCTATTATTTATGCATTTGTCTTATTTTAAACATCTCCCCAACTCGGATCTCGGATCATGTAGTTAGTTCTTTTCTTTATTTGCTTATAGTTAAATGTGACACAATCCAACACTCTCTTTTATCTATTCTTTTTTAGATAATTATAGAGCGAGATTTGGTAGCACAGATCTGGCGGTGTATCTCTCAGTTTAGACAGAATTCTCTGTGGACGCTCTTGGAATACTTACTTTTAAAACTTGCTACAATTGGCCCTGATCTTGCAGGCCAGTGTTAGCCCCAATGTCTTGATATCCCTTTCATAAGTTAACATCCATATAACCTAGCATTCTTTAATTCTTTAATTTTTGATTCATAATGCACACAATTATGGCACACTTGGAGCGACAACAAGTTTTTGGCGTTCTTGGGAAGTTTGTTCTAAAATAGATAGACCTATGTTTATTTTCATTTATTTTAATTTTGCTTTAAACACACTTTGCATTCCAAGTGCTTGATTAAATGTCTCTGAGAGCTTTGTATAGAAAACTGTTTCTTTGCGGTAATTTTATTTTATTTATTATTATTATTTTTTTTTTCCTAGTTTTTATTCTTTGCCTTCTAGTTATTTGAATAAATGTGCCGCCACTCTTTGTCTTTTGTCAAATTTGGGCGAGCTTTGAGTTTTTCTTTTTATTTTTGTCAATACTTGAATAAGGTATCGCCTAGCTTTTGGATGTTTGCAGATCTGGAGCAGTCAACAAGGAGCATCTGGACTAAAGTGGAGCAGATCTGCTTGAGTTTGCATCCTTCTCCTTTGCATTCATTTTCTATTTTAAATTCTTGAGAACCAGATTCTGTTTAATGTTTGTTTTGATTATAATTTCTCTTTGTCTTTTAGGCATCTTGATTTTTTACAAAACCAAATACAAAATAAAAGAAGTCAAAACACAAATAGAAAATCTACAGTTGTTTCTCATTATTTTCAGATAGTAAATAAGGGCTCTTGTTGAGCCCCTGATCCAAAACAAGTAAAAAAAAAAAAAAATTATAATAAAAAATAGAAAATTATAAAACAATATAGATATCTTCCTGATGGGAATGTTTTCTCCATTTGCATCCACTTTTCCCATCCGGACTCTTTGAGATCATTTTTTTTTTTAGGAATCATGTAGGATAATGAGTAGTGAATCATAGGGCTTTTGAATATTCAATGGACCCACTAATTTTATTTTCCTTGAGATTTCTTCATCATAAAGGGTCTCATTGTGTGTGAACTCTGTTTCTAACATGTGCTCCCATGCTTCATTATTCTTTTGATTCATACACATCATCAACAAAGGGGTATCTTATGAATCTTGCTTTTCACTATATATTATTCAGCTAATCATTTTATAATCACTTAGATTCATAAGTATCTCGTGTTTTGGGGTTTTCTTTGGGCTTAGGATGTATCATTTGGCATTAGAGTTTCTTTTAGGAATTTTAGTTTCAAATTCTTTTTAGATCGTGATTTTTTTTTTCTTAGGTTAATGTGTCCTCGTTTTCTTGATTTTCGTCATTTTTACGTGAGTATAGCTAGTTTCTAACTTTGTTTTCCTATTTTGCATTCACAAATTCAGTTTTGTATCAACACTTTTCTTTTCTTTTTAACTTTGTATTCATTCCTTACCTTGCTTTTCTTTGTTTCTCTGTTATTAGCATTAGTTTCCTTTCATTTGCATAGTAATCCTTCTATTTGTTAGATTTTATTTAGCAGTTCTAGCATTGTTTTGTTGATTTTTCTTGCATTTGTATATCATGTTTTCCATTTCCTTGCTCATATCTTCAGTTTTACATTTTTATTTTCTGCTGCATATAGTTTAGATTTTTTCTGTTCTTAGTTTTTCTTTCTTCTTTTTCCCTGCTGCCCCTAGTCTCTCATTGTCTAGAACATTGAGGACAATGTTCATCTTAGGTTTGGGGGTATGGCAGGTATGCCAATGAAATAAGTTAATGCTTGATGCAGCTTATGACCAGCAGAATTTTTGAAAATGAAGTAATTTCACACCTGTTGTTTTGAAAAATGAGGAAGTTAAAACTTTTTAAAATTAATTTCTAGTGTAATTCTAATACTTTCATGAAGTGAAGGTCAGAAAATTTCTAAAAAATAAAAAAATAAAAAAATTGATGTTTTAGTAAACCTAAAATGAGAGAAAACAGTGATGATATACCTCAGGAATTTGATAGAAAACCACACCCAGTGAGATTTGGACCTAAAATGTATTCTTTGGAGGTATAAATTGGCAGTTTTTTCTGCTCTAGGGACTGTTTGAACCTGCTTGTTTTCACTAGAAGTTACACATATCCAAGTTAAAATATCTTGACAGCAATCATGATATTAAAGACATGATGTAAGGCCTCCTTTTGGACTTTGAACTTCAAAAAACCCAACCTTTTGCCCTTGATACACACCAATTGAGCTTTATAAATCCAAGATTTCTTTGAAACCTCATTTAGCCTAACCTCACTCCGAGAATTTGTAAGGTAAAGGAAAGAAAGGTGAGTTGGGTAACGTTTGGTAAAAGAAAAGAAAAATAATTGAAGGCAATGATGTATCGTAAGAAATGTGGCATTCTAGTCAATGTTGATTTGAAAAAAAAAAAAAAAAAAAAGAAAAGGAGAAGGCATTTCATTGGAAGTTTGAAAAGAAAGAGAAAAGATGGCCACTTTGGCTCAAAATTCAAAGAAGAAGATGAAATTGTCAATTGAAGAAGGTGTGTCTATCACCTCCTTACCTTGATGACTTCTCAATTTTGAACTCCATTCCACCCCTTTATTCTTGGTAAATTTCACCCATAAGCCACATTACAACCCAAGTTAAAGTCCTTCTTGATCAATGATGGATTGAGTCACATGGAGATAAGGATTTGTGTAATCTATGGTGAAAAAGTAGTAAATTCAGAATCGAAAAGCAATGCCTATGCTCACCTTACAATCCTATTTGAGGACTGTAATTGCTCTTGAGTGTGTGAAATAGTGCAACCCTCATATTTACATGAGTGAAAACCAGTGAGAGTTGAGTTTGAAATCAAATTATTTGGGGTAACATCAAAACTGAATTTTCAAATAGAAGGCAAGCTTTTCATTAATTTTTCTTGTAAAAACTTTTTGACACCAAGAGTGAATGGTAAAGGAATTCTGAGAATTTTAGTTTTGAACTGATGTTTTCTTAAAAATCTTCTTACAACTCGTGATGCAGATGTGAATAATCTGATTGGATAAAAGTTTGCTTTAACAGTAATCGCATTGATCTTAACTGATTTATTGAGAAGTTTGTGGGTACCTTCTCATGAAAACCCTCGGAGACTTCACTCCTCCACTAGGGATCACCTAGGGTTTAAAAGGCTTGTTGCATATGCTAAATGCAACTGCTCCCCTACAAAATGGCTTTTCATTCTATTTTAAATTTTGTCTTTGCTCGGGGACTAGCAAAGCTTAGGTTTGGGGTGTGTTGAGAACCTGAAAATACCATTTTCACCCCTTAATGGGCCTTGATAGACCCTTGAGAGAACTAAATAAGTATTTTAAGTGCCTATGTTGCAGCTAACAATAACAAAGACACGCTTAACCATAAAAAGCAAAAGATGGCAATCCATGTCATTCCAAAGGAAGGAAGTAAAGAAACAACCTCATCACCGTGGAAAGGTCTAAATAGAAGAGGCAAAGACACAGAAGAGAAGCAGGAACATTTTAACGAGAATGCACTATAGAGTTCTTTCAAGAAAGAACTTGCACTTTTCAAAGAACCTTGAACTTTGAAAGAAGAAAACACTCCTCGAAAGAAGATTGAACTTTGCGAGCAGGCTTGAAGTCATTGAACTCTGCGAAAAGGACTAAAACTCAGTGTAGCTTTGAAGAGCATCGAACTCCTCGAAAAGAACATCGAACTTTGCGAAACGATTGAAGTCATTGAACTTTGCGAAAAGGCCCTGAACTCTGCGAAAAGGTATTCGAGATTCGCACTTTAACAAGGGCAATTCAAGAATCACGACGCGCCCCAATGCATTGAAAAGCCCGAGAGACATTAGGAAGATTATACGCGAACCAAAGGCATATTCCACCCCATGTGAACACCCAAAGATGAAATTACTTGGCGGGAACTTCTAGAAACTCTAACAAACTTTCAAAATGCATATGTAATTGATGCCTCTTTCACGATTGGTTGAACCGGATCAAGCGATTCGATTGTGGCGAAACAGATCCATCCTCCTATTGGTTGATACACATTTGAGTCTGGCTTAGGAAAACTATAAATAGACGAACCATTTGCCCAATTTGGGTATCCAGTTTTAGAGTTTTCATCTCTGTTTCCCTCATTCCGCCGATACCTTATCCGAACCCCCAGAATCCTTCTTGTAGTTTACCTTTGAGAGCCATTGTGAGTGATTTGTACTTCCAAGTTCGGATTCAAGACCGTAAGTCCGAGGGCTCTCTAAGAAGCCGTGCTCTGTAATTGTAATTTTGGATTTTAAAAGGTTGTCAATTTGTGTCTTCTCCATTGGAGTCATGTCGAGGGTTGAATGTTCACCTTAGTGCATTAGACTTCTTTAGATTCACTCATCCGCATGCAACTTCCTTAATTCATCACCCCTGTAATTAGCGTTGGTAACCTAATTCTAAAGATTTCTGATGATGTTCATGTTACGAACTAAAGAATAGGCCACAACTATTGGATGATCTGTGACCATTTAAGTGATGAGATCATAGCCATAAGTCTAAACCTATTCCTTAATTAGATTTATTTCTCTTACATCATCTTTGGTAGCCGGATGAAGATTGAATCTCCTCGAACTCTGATTCTCCATTAAAATTCAGAGGCTAAAGTACATGAAGCTATTATTTATGCATTTGTCTTATTTTAAACATCTCCCCAACTCGGATCTGGATCATGTAGTTAGTTCTTTTCTTTATTTGCTTATAGTTAAATGTGACACAATCCAACACTCTCTTTTATCTATTCTTTTTTTAGATAATTATAGAGCCAGATCTGGTAGCACAGATCTGGAGGTTTATCTCTCAGTTTAGACAAAATTCTCTGTGGACGATCTTGAAATACTTACTTTTAAAACTTGCTACAATTGGCCCTGATCTTGCAGGCCAGTGTTAGCCCCAATGTGCTGATATCCCTTTCATAAGTTAACATCCATATAACCTAGCATTCTTTAATTCTTTAATTTTTGATTCATAATGCACACAATTATGGCACACTTGGAGCGACAACACGAGGTCTCTTCTAACTCAAAGTATTATTACTTTTAACTTCAGTTCGACACGTCATCTCCCTGTGTTGTTCTTATTCCAATACAAAGCACCGTTTAGACTTCCGTCTCAGGCTCTCAGCTATCCAATAAAAACTGACTCATAACCAGTATTGTATGATTTGTTATTCATTTTTGTAATATATGAATAAATTAATACAATCTCTGCTTATCGATGTGCTAGTAGCCCTAATAATCATGCCGCTAATAATAATGTCCTAATAATTAGAAGCATCATCTTTTCTAAATGGAAGCGTCATTGCTTCTAGTTGGAAGCATCATCGCTTTTAATTAAAGCGTTGGTGCTTCGGTTGATGGTGAGGTCTCTTCTTGATGCAAGCGGCGTTTTGTTTATTACTAATCCTGCTTAAATTGCTAATAAAAAAACAAGCCTTAATATTCAGCGCTTCATTTTGACGCGTCATCGCTTCTAACTCGAAGCGTTATCGCTTTTAACTGGAGCGTTATAGTATATTTATAAATCTGTAACTTTTGGGATAAGAGAGACAAAAAGAAATTCTCTATTAACTGGCTCCTCTTCATCAGAGGAGTAGATTAATACAAACTCTGTTTATGTCGTTTAAATTAATACAATCTATGCTTCCAAGTCGCGTGCCATTGATTCTAAGTGGCGTGTCAATGGCATTACGATTTTCGAGGGGTGTGCTATCTGTTCCCGTGGACTTCGGTTCGACACGTCATCTCCCTGTCATTTATTACCATCATCAGAGTATTAACACATAGTACCTATTTTGTGCGATATGACACGTAGCACCTTTCTGTGCGAAGTTGCGGTTTGTATCCCAATAAAAAATGCCTTTTATGTCTATCTTCATATTTGAATACCTTTAAATCCACCCACCAAATCTTTGAGTTCACCCACGTTGAAACACATTAACTTGGTAGAATCAGATGATGGAGATTGTTTATCCTCCCAATCTTTCACATGATGGATCTTGAGATGATGGGCCTACCATCAGATGGTTAGAATTTTTCTTAGGTTTTATTTTTATCGCAGATTTCGTGTCGACCGCAACAAATCCTTAAGTAAGATGCACCGTCGCTTCCAAATCGAAATGTTATCGCTTCTAAATCGAGGATTGTGCTGTAATTTGCCTGGTCTTATCCAATATTAATTATTCCAGCAGATGTTTGTATCCCAATAGATGCACAAGTGTAAGTTGACACTTACACCTTTTTATGGGAAGCAACGACCGACCGTACTTCATTTACTAGCTTCATCAGAGTAATAACATGTATCACCTTTTTTGTGCGAATCGGCTGTTTATATAATCGTATCCCAATATGAGCCCCTTTTTTACTCAAATAAATAAGGGAGCATGTGTTTGGGCCGTCTGATTTAAAGTTTATGATCTATAGATCCTTAGTGGATTAGATTGACACAAAATATAATCTTTATCATGTGATTAAATATAGGCAAATGCTATTATTTGACTCTACTGTTGACAACAATAGATCATATGATAAATATCGTGTTTTGCTTTAATCCTATCCACTATGGATCTATAGATCATGAACGTTAAATCAGATGGCCTAGATTGTGTTTCCACAAGTCACATGTCCCTAAAATACAAAGTCTTTCTTTAAGCCCAGCCTATCTTGAATCGTCATCGTTTTGACATCAAAGTGATATTGCTTCTATCACCAAGCGTTGTCGCTTCAATCTCGAAGCGTTATCGCTTTGATTACAATGCGTAATCATTTGGATCTTGAAGCGTTGTCATTTGGATCTCGAAGCGTTGTCGTTTCAAATTTGTAACTTTTGGGCTAAGTTTTGTTTATATGCAGAGAAAGTTGAGAAGAAAAATCAGCACCAAGAAGAAAAATCAGCACAAAATAATGTGTTATACACAAAAAGAAAATTTCAATTAATATGGAAAGAAATATTTATACGGATTAACTTCTGTTTAAAACTAGGAAAAATAAACCAAGAACCTGATTACATAAAAGATAAACCTAGGAAAAATCTAGACTAGGACTAACAGGATAAAGTTTGCGATGGAGATCTGCCTCGAGGTTTTCAAATTTTTGGCTTCGTCAAGAGGGATGGCTCCCTCTAGCTGTAAATTTTCAACCCACCATCCTCATAGTTTGCTGTAAATTTTTTACTCTGTCAAGGAAGATGGCTCCCTCATTCAGCCATTGGTGAGGTGATCACAAGGATTCATAGGGGCAAGGATTACACTTTCGATAACTTACAATCAAAGATACACCAAGAAAGTGGAGATGAGTAGACTGAGGAGGTGGATGGGTTAAGGAAAGAGGAGCAAGGAAGGGGTCCTACAATTTTGGCTCCATCAAGAGAGATGGCTCCCTCTTGTTATAAATTTGCAACCCACCATCCTGGTAGAGGAAGTTGCACGGGCGATGCAACATTTGATGGTGAGGTTGGTGACATCGTGAAGAAGTGAGGGAAGGTGAGAAGTTGGGTGAAGAAGTGAGAGAAGGTGAGAAGTTGGAAAAAAGGGACAGTTTGGGATAAGGTTTATGGCAACCGGGGGTCTCGATAGAGGATTCAATGACTGGAATGGGTGCTGGCGCTTCAACTTTTCTAATCTCTTTATTGCAGCCAGGAGTTTGGCTCTTTGCTTTTCAAGGATTTGATCAATCCTACTACTTAGTTCATCATGATCTGGTTCTTCTGCCATGGGGTTAGGGCTATGAGACGGAGAAAGACGATGGGTTTGGAATGAGAAGAGTTTGTGACGGGACGTGACTTTATAGGGAAAATGGCTAGGGTTTAAAACGTCACTTCGAAATAAATTACGATGGTCGGTGGAGGAACTTCTCTCGAATACTGGGCTGCTGTTTGATGTTACCCATGGCACTTGTTCATAGCAGCGTCAGTGCTTCTAATTCGAAGTGTCATCGCTTCAATCATGAGCGGTGACGCTTCTTGACCTAAGTGGGGTTTCGTTTATTAGGAATTTCAAGGACTTTGAAATTGTAGACTGCGTTATCTTTTCATGCAGTCTTTTCCAACATAATTTATTACAATGACTGTTTATATCCCAGTAAAAATGATCCTCGAGGAGCTTCAAATGGTAGATTTTGTTATATCTTTGCCCGATCTTATCCAACATTAATTCAAATGGTAGATTTCGGGAGATTAATAATATATCCTATAAATAAATCTCGTACATTAAAAAATTCTCGTGTAATATGATCGATGTACATTGTATATCTATTCTACTTAAAATAAAAAATATGAATGTATATATAATTTTCAGTATAATGCTATGTATGTCAACAAATATGAATGTACATTTATGTAAAATAAAAAATTTATAAAAAAAAATCTACATCCTCACTGGCATCCCAATTGTCTTCCGTGTGCGTATAGATAGCATGCTCAATCTCCACCCTGAAAGTTTCAATGTCTTCCTGGTTGAAATCAGGCTAGAGTTCCCTGCTTAAATAATCTACGTATTTCATCACGAAAACTAACTCATAACGAAGCGCTGACGCGGCTACAAAGAGCGACTGCGCTTCAAGTTACAAGTGTCAGTGCTCGAATAAGACATTTATTTAAGCGTCAGTGCTTCTAAATTAAAGCGTTAACGCTCTTGAGTAGAACCATCATCACATTTTAATTGAAACGTCATCGCTTCTAAAATGAAGCATTCGTGCTTAAATTTAGGCGGTGTTTGTTTAATACGAATCTTGAGTTTAAAATTTTGGAGTGTGTTGTCTTTTAGCGCAGTTTTTTCCAACATTATTTATTGCAAGGGCTTTTTGTATCCCAGTAAAAATGCCTTTCAGCCTTCCGTTAGTTTAACCTTCACTCTATATCCCTTCTTTTGCTTTCCATCCCCAAACGTGACCCCCTCCACCATGGTAGAAAAAACCAACTCCGAGAATATTGAAGGCTTCAGAGACCACGATCGTATTATTGAATGTTTGAAGGCGGATGTTCTGAAATAACAGCTCGCGCTTCTGGCAGATATGCAAGCGCGGTTTCAAAGGCTGAAGGACGAGGTTGAAGACATTTCTGCAGTGATTGTAGACATTTCTGCCAAGTTTGAGGGGGAGTCGTTTACCCCTAAATGATGGCTTCTCCGACGGCTTTGCTGATGTCTCTTCTTCTTCTTTTCTATGTTTTCTTTTTTTTTGTCTTGTATGATTTATTGTTCATTTTTTAGTATATGAATACATTAATACAATCTCCGATTTTATCAATTAAATTGATACAATCTCTTCTCCCAATCTTTCACATGATGGATCTTGAGATCATGGGCCAACCATCAGACGGTTATAATTTTTCCTAGGTTTTATTTTTGTTGGAGATTTCATGTCGATCGCCACAAATCCTCCTGTAAGATGCGTCGTCGCTTCCAAATCGAAGCGTTATCGGTATGAAATCGCTTCTAAATCAATGATGGTGTTGTAATTTTACCCATGCTTATCCAACATTAATTATTCTAGCAGATGTTCGTATCCCAATAAATGTATAGGTGTAAGTTGATACTTACACCTCATTACGAAGCATTGATGCGGCTACAATGAGCGACTGCGCTTCAAGTTACAAGCGGCAGCGCTCAAAATAGACGTTTATCAAAACATCAACACTTCTAAATTAAAGCGTTAACGCTCCTGGGTCAAACCGTCAAGGGCCTAAAGTGCAGGTTGAAGCTGTGACAGCCCGAATTTTGATACCCCGAAACCCGTGTTATCAGCACGACCCTCAAGGCCGTGCCTCATATAAGTAGGCGGAACACTTGGTACATCCCTACCATCATAAGAAAAACATAGATGAAACTAAAGCAGAACAAATCTCCAGTTCTACTATTCAACCCAAAGACAAGTACTCAAAAGATCGTCCTAATCCCATACCTCTGCATGGACAAAAGAACCAATCCGAACCATCAGTGCCGTAATTACGGTCACCCCAGATGGTTTGATAAAAGAATTTTACATGTAATATTATCCTAATATTCAGGGCACAGTCGCTTCTTATTAATTGCATTAGTGCTTCCATTGGACAACTTGTGACCTCATTGAATAAAATAAGATGAAATATAAAATTATTTACAAATCATACATTCTAAGGTTTCATTCAGAACTCAAATAAGCCATTTATTAAAGCGTCAACGCTTCTAAATTGAAGTGTTAACGCTTATGAGTCAAACTGTATCACCTTTAAATTAATGCGCCTCTAAATTGTACTGTTTGTTATTCATTTTTTTAATATATGAATATATTAATACAATCTTTGCTTTTGTCTTTTAAATTAATACAATCTCAGCTTTTTGATGTGCTGGTAGCCCTAATAATCATTCCGCTAATAATAGTGCCCTAATAATCAGAAGCGTCATCTTTTCTAAATGGAAGCGTTATAGCTTCTAATTGGAAGCGTCATCACTTTTAATTAAAGCGTTGACACTTCGATTGATGGCGAGGTCTCTTCTAACTCAAAGTATTATTACTTTTAACTTCAGTTCGACACGTCATCTCCCTGTGTTGTTCTTATTCCAATACAAAGCACCGTTTAGACTTCCGTCTCAGGCTCTCAGCTATCCAATAAAAACTGACTCATAACCAGTATTGTATGATTTGTTATTCATTTTTGTAATATATGAATAAATTAATACAATCTCTGCTTATCGATGTGCTAGTAGCCCTAATAATCATGCCGCTAATAATAATGTCCTAATAATTAGAAGCATCATCTTTTCTAAATGGAAGCGTCATTGCTTCTAGTTGGAAGCGTCATCGCTTTTAATTAAAGCGTTGGTGCTTCGGTTGATGGTGAGGTCTCTTCTTGATGCAAGCGGCGTTTTGTTTATTACTAATCCCAAGCGAAATTGCTAATAAAAAAACAAGCCTTAATATTCAGCGCTTCATTTTGACGCGTCATCGCTTCTAACTCGAAGCGTTATCGCTTTTAACTGGAGCGTTATAGTATATTTATAAATCTGTAACTTTTGGGATAAGAGAGACAAAAAGAAATTCTCTATTAACTAGCTCCCTCTTACTGTAGGAGTGGATTAATACAAACTCTGTTTATGTCGTTTAAATTAATACAATCTATGCTTCCAAGTCGCGTGCCATTGATTCTAAGTGGCGTGTCAATGGCATTACGATTTTCGAGGGGTGTGCTATCTGTTCCCGTGGACTTCGGTTCGACACGTCATCTCCCTGTCATTTATTACCATCATCAGAGTATTAACACGTAGTACCTATTTTGTGCGATATGACACGTAGCACCTTTCTGTGCGAAGTGGCGGTTTGTATCCCAATAAAAAATGACTTTTATGTCTATCTTCATATTTGAGTACCTTTAAATCCACCCACCAAATCTTTGAGTTCACCCACGATGAAACACATTAACTTGGTAGAATCAGATGATGGAGATTGTTTATCCTCCCAATCTTTCACATGATGGATCTTGAGATGATGGGCCTACCATCAGATGGTTAGAATTTTTCTTAGGTTTTATTTTTATCGCAGATTTCGTGTCGACCGCAACAAATCCTTAAGTAAGATGCACCGTCGCTTCCAAATCGAAATGTTATCGCTTCTAAATCGAGGATTGTGCTGTAATTTGCCTGGTCTTATCCAATATTAATTATTCCAGCAGATGTTTGTATCCCAATAGATGCACAAGTGTAAGTTGACACTTACACCTTTTTGTGGGAAGCAATGACCGACCGTACTTCATTTACTAGCTTCATCAGAGTAATAATATGTAGCACCTTTTTTGTGCGAATCGGCTGTTTGTATAATCGTATCCCAATATGAACCCCTTTTTTACTCAAATAAATAAGGGAGCATGTGAAAAGCATAATTTATGATCTATAGATCCTTAGTGGATTAGATTGACACAAAATATAATCTTTATCATGTGATTAAATATAGGCAAATGCTATTATTTGATTCTACGGTTGACAACAATAGATCATATGATAAATATCGTGTTTTGCTTTAATCCTATCCACTATGGATCTATAGATCATGAACGTTAAATCAGATGGCCTAGATTGTGTTTCCACAAGTCACATGTCCCTAAAATACAAAGTCTTTCTTTAAGCCCAGTCTATCTTGAATCGTCATCGTTTTGACATCAAAGCGATATTGCTTCTATCACCAAGCGTTGTCGCTTCAATCTCGAAGCGTTATCGCTTTGATTACAAAGCGTAATCATTTGGATCTTGAAGCGTCGTCATTTGGATCTCGAAGCGTCGTCGTTTCAAATTTGTAACTTTTGGGCTAAGTTTTGTTTATATGCAGAGAAAGTTGAGAAGAAAAATCAGCACCAAGAAGAAAAATCAGCACAAAATAATGTGTTATGCACAAAAAGCAAATTTCAATTAATATGGAAAGAAATATTTATACGGATTAACTTCTGTTTAAAACTAGGAAAAATAAACCAAGAAGCTGATTACATAAAAGATAAACCTAGGAAAAATCTAGACTAGGACTAACATGATAAAGTTTGCGATGGAGATCTGTCTCGAGGTTTTCAAATTTTTGGCTTCGTCAAGAGGGATGGCTCCCTCTTGCTGTAAATTTTCAACGCACCATCCTCATAGTTTGCTGTAAATTTTTTACTCTGTCAAGGAAGATGGCTCCCTCATTCAGCCATTGATGAGGTGATCACAAGGATCCATAGGGGCAAGGATTACACTTTCGATAACTTACAATCAAAGATACACCAAGAAAGTGGAGATGAGTAGACTGAGGAGGAGGATGGGTTAAGGAAAGAGGAGCAAGGAAGGGTCCTACAATTTTGGCTCCATCAAGAGAGATAGCTCCCTCTTGTTATAAATTTCCAACCCACCATCCTGGTAGAGGAAGTTGCACGGGCGATGCAACATTTGATGGTGAGGTTGGTGACATCGTGAAGAAGTGAGGGAAGGTGAGAAGTTGGGTGAAGAAGTGAGAGAAGGTGAGAAGTTGGAAAAAAGGGACAGTTTGGGATAAGGTTTATGGCAACCGGGGGTCTCGATAGAGGATTCAACGACTGGAATGGGTGTTGGCGCTTCAACTTTTCTAATCTCTTTATTGCAGCCAGGAGTTTGGTTCTTTGCTTTTCAAGGATTTGATCAATCCTACTACTTAGTTCATCATGATCTGGTTCTTCTGCCATGGGGTTAGGGCTATGAGACGGAGAAAGACGATGGGTTTGGAATGAGAAGAGTTTGTGACGGGATGTGACTTTATAGGGAAAATGGCTAGGGTTTAAAACGCCACTTCGAAATAAATTACGATGGTCGGTGGAGGAACTTCTCTCGAATACTGGGCTGCTGTTTGATGTTACCCATGGCACTTGTTCATAGCAGCGTCAGTGCTTCTAATTTGAAGTGTCTAGCTTCAATCATGAGCGGTGACGCTTCTTGACCTAAGTGGGGTTTCGTTTATTAGGAATTTCAAGGACTTTGAAATTGTAGACTGCGTTATCTTTTCATGCAATCTTTTCCAACATAATTTATTACAATGACTGTTTATATCCTAGTAAAAATGATTCTCGAGGAGCTTCAAATGGTAGATTTTGTTATATCTTTGCCCGATCTTATCCAACATTAATTCAAATGGTAGATTTTGGGAGATTAAAAATATATCCTATAAATAAATCTCGTACATTGAAAAATTCTCGTGTAATATGATCGATGTACATTGTATATCTATTCTACATAAAATAAAAAATATGAATGTATATATAATTTTCAGTATAATGCTATGTATGGCAACAAATATGAATGTACATTTATGTAGAATAAAAAATTTATAAAAAAAAATCTACATCGTCACTGGCATCCCAATTGTCTTCCGTGTGCGTATAGATAGCATGCTCAATCTCCACCCTGAAAGTTTCGATGTCTTCCTGGTTGAAATCAGGCTAGAGTTCCCTGCTTAAATAATCTACGTATTTCATCACGAAAACTAACTCATAACGAAGCACTGACGCGGCTACAAAGAGCGACTGCGCTTCAAGTTACAAGTGTCAGTGCTCGAATAAGACATTTATTTAAGCGTCAGTGCTTCTAAATTAAACCGTTAATGCTCTTGAGTAGAACCATCATCACATTTTAATTGAAACGTCATCGCTTCTAAAATGAAGCATTCGTTCTTAAATTTAGGCGGTGTTTGTTTAATACGAATCTTGAGTTTAAAATTTTGGAGTGTGTTGTCTTTTAGCGCAGTCTTTTCCAACATTATTTATTGCAAGGGCTTTTTGTATCCCAGTAAAAATGCCTTTCAGCCTTCCGTTAGTTTAACCTTCACTCTATATCCCTTCTTTTGCTTTCCATCCCCAAACGTGACCCCCTCCACCATGGTAGAAAAAACCAACTCCGAGAATATCGAAGGCTTCAGAGACCTCGATCGTATTATTGAATGTTTGAAGGCAGATGTTCTGAAATAACAGCTCGCGCTTCTGGCAGAGATGCAAGCGTGGTTTCAAAGGCTGAAGGACGAGGTTGAAGACATTTCTGCAGTGATTGTAGACATTTCTGCCAAGTTTGAGGGGGAGTCGTTTACCCCTAAATGATGGCTTCTCCGGCAACTTTGCTGATGTCTCTTCTTCTTCTTTTCTATGTTTTCTTTTTCTTTGTCTTGTATGATTTATTGTTCATTTTTTAGTATATGAATACATTAATACAATCTCCGATTTTGTCAATTAAATTGATACAATCTCTGCTCCCAATCTTTCACATGATGGATCTTGAGATCATGGGCCAACCATTAGATGGTTATAATTTTTCCTAGGTTTTATTTTTGTTGGAGATTTCATGTCGATTGCCACAAATCCTCCAGTAAGATGCGTCGTTTCTTCCAAATCGAAGCGTTATCGGTTTGAAATCGCTTCTAAATCAATGATGGTGTTGTAATTTTACCCGTGCTTATCCAACATTAATTATTCCAGCAGATGTTCGTATCCCAATAAACGTATAGGTGTAAGTTGATACTTACCCCTCATTACGAAGCATTGATGCGGCTACAATGAGCGACTGCACTTCAAGTTACAAGCGGCAGCGCTCAAATTAGACGTTTATCAAAACATCAACACTTCTAAATTAAAGCGTTAACGCTCCTGGGTCAAACCGTCAAGGGCCTAAAGTGCAGGTCGAAGCTGTGACAGCCCGAATTTTGATACCCCGAAACCCATGCCATCAGCACGACCCTCAAGGCCGTGCCTCATATAAGTAGGCGGAACACTTGGTACATCCCTACCATCATAAGAAAAACATAGATGAAACTAAAGCAGAACAAATCTCCAGTTCTACTATCAACCCAAAAACAAGTACTCAAAAGATCGTCCTAATCCCATGCCTCTGCATGGACAAAAGAACCAATCTGAACAATCAGTGCCGTAACTACGGTCACCCCAGATAGTTTGATAAAAGAATATTACATGTAATATTATCCTTTCAAAATATGGTTGGACGTACCAAGTCATAAATATCTCTCTCAAAATATGCAAGTACGCAGACTCCTCTCCTAGAATATACTCTGAGTCCTCGAGTTCAATCCCGCCAGAAGCTGCTCCTAACTCTACACCTGTGACGTATAGTCAAAGGGTGAGCTACATCCTAGCTCAATAGGGACAATATCTGAAAAAGTGAATCTTTCTTACTCACATATATATCGTGACAGGAATAAAGAATGAATTCATCAATGTAAATTTTATTTAAAACAGTTTGAGATGCAAGAAAATAAACAGATTGCATTTGTTACTCTACTCATGACATTTGATGTTCGTTAATTCTTATGATTGTAACCAGGCTGGTCTCATGACTTAAATGATTAACTTAAATAATCTTTGAGCAATATAGCATCGAGCCCCGATGGAATACCCTCCATCATCGTCTAATCAGACTATTTTTCAAGTATCCTGACCCATGTTCCTTTCTCATAGGCGACGAGCACATTATTATACATCCATGGGATGCCTCCTGGTATACGGATTGGCCGCCGTACCGGTCACGGATATCCTGTCGAGTCAGTCACGGGTATACCGCTGCATCGGTGGGGTATTCTACAAACCTTAAATCAATTGTGCACTATATATAGTTATTCTACAAACTTTAAATCAACCTCAGGCGTCAATTGATGCTAAAATTCTTTGATGCTTATTCCTATACTGAGCCCTCTTATTTATAGATCATAAGGGGTCGGTTTACAGTGATCTAGTTCTAATACAAGAAACTACTAAAAATAAAAGTATCCTAATATAACTGTAATTACTAATTTCATCTTTCCTTGCTTCCTTTAGTTTATGCACTTCTAGAGTGTTCTTTATTTAGCAGGAACAGAGTTTTTCGGATTAGATCTTTATCAATCTTCTTAGATCCGTGGTTCATTAGACTTCTAATTGTAGGAGTCTTCTAATTCTGGATATGGCGGTGATAGTTCTCACATGATCAACAACAACAATAGTAGGAAAGCTTCTATTTTTGAGAAATCGTACATAGCGATTTCTTCTTTCATAGCTTATTCTCTGGAAAATCGTAAATCACGATTTTCTATTTTCAGTAGGCTTCCTCATAGTTGATGATTCTCTAGATTATGCTTTATCACTTTTTTCCTTTTTGTCTCTTTTGAAGAATCATAAATTACGATTTTCTGACTTTCATTAGCGGTAAATCGTCTTTTTCGCTCAATCATTTTTCTTATTACTTTTTGAGTTTATTTTGACAAAGATTAATATTTAGGCTCTAATTTACTGTTTATCTGTAATATCTGTACATCAGTAACTCGTTAGTAGCAGACTATGGTTTAACATCACTAAGTTAAGGGTGATAAAATGGTAAATTATGTGACTGATCACACCCCTAAACTTAAGTTTTGTTAGTCCCTAGCAAACAATGAAACATAAAATATTTAAAACTATAAATTTAAATGCCACTTTCGTAGGGAGAACGATTGCATTTAGCAGATGTAACAAGCCTTTAAACCCCTAGGTGATCGCTAGTGGAGGAGTTGTAGTCTCCTGAAGGATTTCAGTGAAGTTACCTACAAACTTCAAATATTTTAAAATTTTTAAAAATATTTTTCAAAACTAAAAATTCAAAATATAAACTAATTATTTATTTATTTTATATATTACTAATTATTCAGTTAGTCATTATATGTTCATTATTTTAAAATATTTCAAATCTTTTATCCTTAGCTTCCCATCATCGCAATCATCCTTGATCAAAACTCAAAAATTTATTCATCATAGATTTTCTAAACTCTAATTTTTAGAAAATATTTTCATCCAAACTCACTTATTGGCATACTCTCAGAAATAATCAATATCGTGAAATTCAAAGGACAATTAGCTAAAAAGATAAATCTCATGGAAAGGATAATCAATTCTTTTCATATAATTTCTTTATTTATTCATAATATCTATTTCATATATCTCTACTAGACTCATATTTTTATAAATCGTAAATCACAAAGGTCTTTCCTTCGGCTTATAATGGGGCTTTAAGTTTTTAAAAGGTTTCAAAGAAAAGATAAAGAGAATTCAAAATTATTTTCAAGAGTTTAGCTCTTTTTTTTTTCTCTTCTTCTTCTATTTTTCAACTTCAATAAGTATCTTTATTTGGATAACTTCTTCCCATTTCATTTTCTTTTGTAAATCCTATTTTTCTTCTTTTCAGTTTGGAAGCTTTTTGCTTCTCTTTTCATAAAATCATCTTTTACGATTTTTCATTCTTTTTCTTTTCTTCTACCATATTTTCATACATTTGTATTTCTTTTTCAGTTGTACCATTTTCAGTAGATCCCTTATCTGTTAACTCATACTCCTTTCACTCCTTTTTCTTCCCTTCTTTTACATTCTAAACCCTCAGAAATTATAAGGGTTAAGGATAAAAAGCTTTGGACAGTAAATATGATTAATGGTTTATAAAATCTGGTATAAAGAAATTTCACGATTTACTAATATGAATGTCTTAATGTTTTTAGGCTTCTAATATGGGTTTAAATGGTAAAATATTATGAGATTTTAGCTTTTTGGCTCTGATTAGAAAAAAAATGGCCTCGATCATTTTCACGATTTACTAATATGAATGTCTTATTACTTTGATATATTCATTAGACAGTTCTAAACATATAAATTATTATAATCATAGAATATATTGATTCTAAATTCAGCAATATGAGATTTCAGATAGTAGAAAAGTTCAAGGAAAATTTAGGCATGAATAAAAACATTCTCTCTTTCTTAGAATAAAGAGGAAATAGGTCTATAGCTCACTGGTTATATAATTTTGAAACTATAATTTAAAACATTTTACAGTTCAGATAAATCGTATAGTTTCAAACATTCTCTGATACAGTATTCTAGAGATGCTTTACTTTGAATTGTAACTATCTTTATTTTAATTTTTGAACTACTATTATGATGGTTTGCTAAGAAATTTGGATTTATATATATATATATATATATATGTATATATATATATATATATTTTTTTTTTCTTTTGTAAAGTAAGAAATTGCATATAATGATTCACTAATTTTTTTTTCTTTTATAAAGTAAGAAATTTTCAACAAAAACTAAACTAAAAATTAACTAAAAGTAAACTAAACTAACAAAAATTTAACAAAAATTTGTATCCCCCCCCAAACTTAAATGGGACAATGTCCTCATTGTGTAAAACATGGGACATACAGAAAAAAATTACCTATTTTATTGCTATGTTAGTGATCGGGTATATAATCTACAAAAATAATAAAAAATCTTCCCCCCAAACTTACGAGAAAAATACTTCCGATTTTATGGAACAAAAAAGTCAGAAAAATAAAATTATTAGTAATGTTAGTAACGCACGCTATTAGAAAAAAATGCAGAGTTAGTAAAAAAGAAAATTATATATATATATATATATATATATCGGAATATTTACAATGGAAAGAAGAGAAAATAAAAATAAAAATCTAATATAAGAACTAATTACATAAAAGAGTATAAACTTAGGAAATTTCTAGACATAGACTAAACTATGACACTAGCAGCAACGTCCGAGAGAAGGATTCTTCGATAAAGATCGGTCCTCGACTTCTAACACCTTAAATCAAAGTCTCGCATCCCTACAACAAAAAGAGCTCCAACCTTTTGAGGGTTGCTACTCTAAGAGCTATCGAATTACTCCCTACTGCCCTTCCAAATCCCTCCGTGATTCATCAACTGCACCGTTAATGCAGTTACCAGTAGAAATTGTGGAGAGATGGAAGATGACACATCTCAACCCCCCTATTTAGCTTATACTGCTCCCTTGTAAAAATTTTATGAAGAGATTGTAGTGCAAGTTAAGGGAGAAGATAAGTAATGGAGACGGGTGGTGAGGAGATCCAGGATGGGATGGGAAATGACACTGGAAATTACAACCCACCCTCGTTGTATAAGAAGTCGCATTATGGTTGGATTGTAATGGTGTAAAGTTTAGGAAGTGAGGGAAGATGGGTTCCTGGTATATGGTTTCGGATTTGGGTTAGGTTTAGGGTCAAGGGTAGTGTTGGTGAATGATTCAGCATCTTGAGTGAGTCGCTGGTGCTTAAGATCTTTTACTCTCTGTTCTACAACCAGGAGCTCAGTTCTATATTTTTCTAAGACTTTGTCGAGTCTTTTGTTGAAGTCATTCTGGTTATATTCTTCCATCATGGGTTACAGACAGGGACTTTTCTAAGATTGTGTAGGGTTACAGACGAAGGAAGAAGAAATGTTATGAATTGGTTTTAGTCTATGGATGTGTATGGATTTTATAGGGGAAAATTTTGAACCGTCACTTCGAGTAAATGTTGATGTGTAGGTTCCTAGGATAAGGTGGTTGGGAAGTGGTAATCTTGAATGCAAAGCTTGTCTGTTTCTTATACAATTTTAAATAGGTCTTACTTCCAATACTCCCGAAAAGACTGATCACTAGGTTCTCATGTTCCCCAGAATTGTCATTTGCAATTCTGGATAATGTTCACAAGAATCTAAGACTGGAAAATTATACTCGCTACGATTTGACTCTATATTCACTAGAATCGCAAATCCATGCGTTTCAAGTGATTGAAAAAAATAAAAGAATGAGCCCTTTATGACTAGTAATATTGTATAAATCATAAGGGGGTCAAATTTTTTTTAAAAAAATAAAAATAAAAATTTATATTTCCATATGTTACATGTTTGCTACGGGGGAGTCGGTAGCTCGATAATTTTTAGGAGGAATTCAGTGGCGATCAAGGGGAGTTGATGTCCCTCCCATAAAAATATTTTCTCCTGATGTGCCAACTGGTCATGGGGAAGAATAGTTACTCTTTCTCGAGTTAACCAGAATGGTTAATTGCTCAACCTGAGTTTCTAATCACGTAATGGATTCCAAGAGATTATTGAGTAGCTACATTTGAATATGGCCATATTGCAGCCAGCTTTTGGCCAATTGCGACAAGGCTTTCTCAATGTCAGTGTGGTCATGGGTCAGTATGGGGCAAAGTATAGGAGAATACTGAGGAATTTCCTGATTTAAGCCATAGTTAGATCCAACGACTTCTCCTTGTTGAGATGTTGGGTGCGATTTTACTCCCACCAGAAATAGAATTTTTGTCTTCCATAATTTTAACTTTGGAAGGCAATTCATCATTGACTTTAATTTATATAAACCTCTCTGCCTAAGAGGTATAATCCTTGAAGTTTTAGGTTCAATCTCACCCGGTGCTTGGCATTGCACTGGTTCCTCGCTAAAGTACTCAAAAAATTTCCAAGCAGCCTCAGCAGACATGGTGTGGAACATCCCCTCACAGGCAATATCAACTATGTGCCGGTTTTGGTCATTCAGACCTTCATAGAAGGTGAGGACTATCTGCCAACGGGGTATCTCATGATGAGGACACCCATCCGAAGATTGTTTGAAATTTTTAATCAGATACTAGATTTGATTTGTTCTATGCATCGAGAAGTATTTCATGAGAAATTCTCGTTCCAAGTCCTCCCAATTGGTGAACAAATCATGAGGCAAGGAGTGTATCCACTGCCTTGCTCCATCTCTAAGAGAATATGAAAACAACCTTAGACGAAGAGATGTTTCTGGCAAATTCTGGATTTGGATAAGCTTGCACACTTCTATGAGCCATCTTAAATGCATAAAAGGGTTTTCATCCCTTAGCCCACGGAATATTCGAAGTGTTTGAAATATTTTGGACGTGATTTTAAAAGTCTCAGTACCGGTCATAGGGATTATTTGTATACATGGAGGAGGTGTAAGAAGTGTTAAAGCATAATGTTCCCTCATCGTTTGAGGCATATATTGTCTAAAACTGAATTTTTATATTTTTGTGTTAAAATTTTTGTAAATTTTTTTATTTTAGAAAGCAGAGAGAGAGACAAATCCGAGTTTCTAAATTCTGGAGCCTGCAGAAGTGTTGAAAGTCTGGTTTGTTGTTCCGAATGAACCTGTAAAAGATTAAGAAGTAATAAAGAAAATAAAAATGTGAAGAAATATAAAAAGAGAAAGATAAATATTGGTTTCTAAAAAGATATAAATATTAGATAAAAACTTGAAAGAATTAGATAAATCCACTTCCTCGACAGCGGTGTCAAAAACTTGACTTGGTTGTTATTGTGTATTATAATTGTATTAAATTCAAGTCTTAACGTATTGCAAGCGCACAATGGAAATTATAGTACTAGCATAGGATCGTTCTAACGAGGAAGTTCATTATCTTATTAATTCCTATTTCTATTTTCTATCTAAATCCCTATCTTAAAAACTTCTATTTATCTTTAAAATTTCCTAATCTACTGGAGAAATATGAATAAAAGAATGGTTTGCTAATCTAAAGTGTATAAAAATAATTCTTAATCCTCCTTCAGATTAAGGTCGTCAATCTCAATCTTCAGCTTTCAAATATTTATGAAAATAAACAATACCGTTATACCATATTTCTAGTCTCCTAGCATTGGTCGTCAATCAAGTCTAAGATCCTATCAACACAAATTTAATCTAATCAACAATCAATCAGAAATTTGGGCGTCAATCAAACTCTAGCAAATAAAGATGGAAAAGTAAAAACTGTTACACTAATCTGTAAATCCTAACCTGAGTCATCAATTCAAATTAAAACTTGGAGATGTTTACAAAGCAAATAAAATCTAAACTAGAAAGCAAAGTAAAACATATCCTTCACCCCTCAGCTGCAGTCGTCAATTAATCCTGAGAAATTACAGATGTCTACACTAATCTTCAGACTCAATTGCAGTCATCAATTGCTCTCGAGAAACCTTTGATATCTAATATACTCTAACTAGTGTACACTACTTTGATCGAAAGAAAATCCAACCTCAAGCCCCAATTGATGCTGAAATTCTTCAATGCTTATTCCTATGCCAAGCCCTCTTATTTATAGATCATAAGGGGTTGGTTTATAGAGATCTAGTTCTAATAAAAGAAACTACTAAAAATAAAAGTATCCTAATATAACTGTGCAATCGTGGGATTTGTGATGATCCCGTCGTGGCGATGCGCTCGCTTGCAAAAATATAGAGTCGCCACCGGGAGCTTTTGATGTCTCGGGATACCTATATCATTTTTATAAGCACCGAAGTGCCACAAATATGACTCTGAATCCAGTCCACACCAAAGGCTCTTGGGTAGGGGCTTCGGTTATCCATCGGGAAGGTGTTAAGCACCCGATCAACCCGCTTAATGCAGTCTCTACTAATGGCCAAAACAAAAATAAAGTAAAAGAAAAGAAAATAGCTTCCTCTTGCCCAATTGGACCTTAAATCCTATTTGTATCCCTCCGTTCCTACCGAAAATTTGACGGCGTAACGACACAAATGAGAGGAGCCAAAGAAGAGACAGGAGAAGAAAGGAGATAGCCGGAGCCCGCGGGCCCTTGTAGCATTGTAGAGGAGCCTTACTTGGCTTACTTTGATGAACTTTTGAAAGCTTGTATGGTATGGAATGGGGTTCTAACTCCTAAGGCTTGAAGCTAAGAGGTAGAGAAGGAAGGCTAGGGGATTACACACACCTAACCTAGAGGCTTTTCATAAAAGGCAAGGGTGGGGAAGAGGTTTTTGAATTGTAGTTTTTGTATGGGAAGTGTGTACCAAAGGGAGAAAGATCTTCTCACTTTAAGCTCTTTCTCTCTTAGGAAAAAATTCTCAACCCTTAAACCAAGGGGAGGGGGGCTCTATTTATAGGAAAAGGGTGGATTAGGAGAGTGTTTAGATTCTAATCAAGGTTAGAAATTAGGTAATCTAGCATCTAAGGTTTCCTAGGGTTTCAAGGGTTTAGAGAAGTGTGAAGATGGGCTTTAGTGGTGGATGATGGGTTAATGGTTTTGATCACTTATGGGTTGTAAATAGGCGTTAAAAGGGTGTAACAAAGTTATCAAAACACACTCCAAGGATTGAGATGGTCAACAAGTCAAACACTAGCTTCAAAATTTGAGGTAAAAAAGCTCAGTTACTATTCATATGCCTGGCGCAACTATTAGTTGCATAGGCAAATGTATAGTAAAACAGTGGGCGAGATTTCTTAGAGGTTGCAAGCCCGCAGGGAGCAGGGGGACCCATTTATACCTTACATAACTATTAGTTGCGTCAGGCCATTTCTGAGGGAAAAAAGCTTTGTGCAAATAATAGTTGCGCCAAGCAAATTCTGGGGGAAAATGACTTGGCGCAACTATTAGTTGCGCTAGGCAAAAATTCCTCCAAAATAGTTAGAATTTTAAATGGTCATAACTTTTGATATATAACTTCGATTGAGATGATTTTTGGCTTGTTGGAAATCTAGATAAGTCCTCTTTATAATGGTATATAAATAAGCTCTTGATGAGATTAGTGTAAATTTTGGCACTCCTCTTTCCAACCACTGCTTGGGAGGGTTTGACACGAGTCCGGGAAAAAGTTCTAATGGGTTTGAGAAGATTAGGGTTGATTCCTAAGGGTTCGGAAAGGTTCCTAGGGGTTTAGAAAGGTTCCTAAGGGTTTTATACATGCCATCAAAAGCTTAAAAGTGCACCTCTCTTGAAACATGTTCCAATCGGGCCTTGGGCAGAATTTGGGTGTCTACAGATGCCTCTCTTTGGTATTCGATCACTAATGATCGAATGCCAAAGAAAAGAGACATCCGAAGAGGCCCAGGGCATTACTGACGGGTCTGCTACATTCAAAATGAACTTCAAACATCAGATGAGTAACACAGTGAGAAAATGAAAGCCCTAGATGCCAGGCTAAACATTCGTTTCTCAAGGTAATCGGTTCCCAAGCACTTAGCGATATTATTGGGCATAACCGAGATGGAATGAGTTGCGAACTCCATATAGTCAGGAAAGACATTCGCTTCTCATAATGATTTTAAAGGAAATTGATGTTTAAGATTCATTCCCAAGCACTTAGCGATATTACTTGATGTTTAAGATTCATTTTGAATGCCCCATTTGACTATTCACGGGTGCCCCTGCTGCAAGCAGGGTTTGAGGTCTTTAGGCGAACCCATTGATCCCGAAGTTTATTTAACATGACTACCCAAGCGGAGCGAATAGACGTCGCAACTCTTTTTGGGAGTACGTGCCATTTTCAAAAATATGCCCCAGATCAACATGACCTAAAGCATCCAACTTCAACTACCTTGAATAGATCCAACCAAACATTGGGTGTCTCTCAAAAGGGACATCCAATCCTGATTTCTGCCAATAATGATCATAAACATCATTTAACTATGCATAAACATGCATCCATTAGGGGCGATAAGCAACAAAGGCGATGGAAGCCCCGACCCGAACCGACACCGTTGCTTCTACCTTAAAGCAGGATCTAAAGATCCGAGTCGAACCTCCGACTCAAGACTTTAATATGGCACAACTGTATTGCTGATAAAATATTGACATTTTACCATCTTATGCTTGTGCATAGCTCTGTGGGAAAACACAAATTTATCCTTCTCTTTTTTCTTTTTTCTAAAGATTGCTTTTTCTATTTTTTTATTTTTTTTAAAATAACCATTATCTGGACCTTTTACCTCGGGAGGCGCATGCCCAGACAACGCATACCAAGAGCCCATGCCTCCGCAATAGTTTACGACGAAACTGAAGCCAACGTACTAAAGTTCAAGTGATGTCGAAAAGACCGGGTCAGAATTGGGTGTCCATCGAAGGATACTCAATCTTGGCCTCCGTCATCAATGAAGTTATAAATGAACAACTATGCATAAATATGCACCCGTTAGGGGCGATAAGCAGCAAAGGCGATGGAAGCCCCGACCCGGACCTACCCGAGTATGATTTACGGGAATAAATGACCATCATAGTGATACCCAGATGCATGGCGTACACTTTACAGGGATACCGCTGTCAATACAGGTTTTAAGCCTGCAAAAAAATAAAGGGAATGAGCCCTTTTGCATGCATGTTTGCACATAGTTGTCTGACGTAGTTTCGTATCTGACAAGTTGGAATCAATCTACCAATGGATCTTTTAGAGGACGGAGTTATCCAGACCTCAAACCCCATAGGGCGCTCGCCCGGACAGTGCAAACCAAGAGTCTACACCTCCAAAAATATTACGTGACGAACTTGAAGTACAAGGCACTCAAATTCACCTGAAACCAAAATATGAAGCGATCAGGGCTAAGATATAGCAGTGGAATCAATCCGATCCAAGCATTAACTATTTGATCGAAATTGACACCGTCGCTCCTACTTTAAAAGAGGATCCATGGATCTAAGTTGAACCTTAGACCTAGGACATTAATTTTGCACAGCTGTGTTGCCGATAAAATATTGACATTTTATCGCATCGAAAATACGTGAGTGCATAGCTGTGCATAAAAGGTTCACAAATTTATAATTTTATTTATTTATTTATTATTATTATTATTTTTTTTTCATAATGATTTTCTTTTTTCTTTCTCTTTTTTTTGAATAGACCTGGTGTCAGTGGTGAGATGCTTCATCTGATTTATCTATCGTTGAGAAGTTGCCCGCTTCGAGGCTTTGGACCGTGTGATGTTCCAGCATATCTCAAGAAAAGGTCAGTCCCTTTTTTATTTATACATATAAATAAAATGCATCCTAAATAACAGAAGGAAAAGTAGATTTCCACCTACATTTTTTCATTTTCAAGATATTTTTTTTGGATTTTTGTTTTTGGAGATTTTTTGTTATTTTTCTTCATTTTTCAGATTGAAATATGATGCTAGAAATATGAGTAGAAATATATGCACATTTTTTGATATTTGGATTTTTCTTGATTTTTTTATTTTTGGCTTTCTCTTTTTTTTTTTTTGATGCCTTGACAGTGAGATAGAGTAATGGGTCTCATTTTGAGCATAGTCGAACTCTTTCATGCAGTCGGACCTGAGTGAGTTTTCGAATTTCACCAAGGCCGGAATGTTAATCCCTTTGGATTGAGTTAAACCTTTCTCCTTGTCTCGGGTCATATGTTTGAAGGTGCGGTTTCACATAGACAATTCTGGTCAGGACCCAATTCGAACTAGCATGAGCGGCCCAATTGGACAAGAGAGTACAGGACGAGTAACAAAAGGGTTCCTCAAACATCAATCTTCTCAATCAGTCCAAACCTTTCTTTTTCAATTTTCTCTTTTTTTTTTTTTTAATCTCATTTTTTTACCCATGGCGCCCTTTCGGGTTTTCACCACGTCCATGGGTTTAGCTCTTTCACCCCAAGCGCCCTTTTGGATTTTCACCTGGTCCGCACAAACTCGCTGTTTTTACTCGTAATGCCCTTTAGGGTTTTCACCACGCCCATCTTGCTTTGAGCTTGTATTTTTATTTTATTATTCTTTTATATTCTTTTTATTTCTTTCATCATTATTTTTTCAACAGCCACGACATAGATGTCGATTCTGTCATAGCCAACTGGACGGGGTTCTGGTGTCGTCTCACAACTCGGCTTGTGTTGACTTAACAGATATTATGACTGCTTGTGAACCTAAAAGAGGGCTTTCTTTAGGGTGTAGCTTGGCCATGGGTTAGGTTAGGATTTGAAGGTATGCTGGGCTAAAAGGGTTTCCTTAATACAGCTCAGTTTTCTCAACATACTTTCTTCCTTGAGGGTTTTACTATACATGCCTCATGATTTTTCTACATTTTTTCTTTTTGCTCCATTTAAGGCAAATTTTTTTTGAGGTTTTGCCTTTTTGATTTGTTTGGATTTTGATAGTAACTTTACTTCCTCTTTTTTGTATATGTACACACATTTTTTTTGGGGGAAGGGGGTTACTGAAAGAAAGGCCCAGGCTCAAATGGGATAGCAAAGGATATCATCATTTTTAGGATGCTTTTTGGCTACTGTGTTTGGGATGATGGCCTCTATTGGGTTGTTCTTAAGCAGTCATGTATCTGTTTCACCAATACTTACCTTATCGCGATAGACTAAGAGTAGAACCGTTAGACATATCCAACATTGATGGGCGCAGAAAGATGATCTCCGTCCATGGTGGTGAGGCGGATGGCGTATCCCGATAGTACTTCTCGAACGACATAAGGTGCTTCCCAGTTTGGCTTGAACTTACCTCTCGGATCAGCTTGGAGGGATGGGAGGATCTTCTTCAACACAGTGTCTCCTACCTTTAGATCTCGACTGCAGACATGTTTATTATAAGCGCGTGCAATTCTCCCCTGGTAAACTTGAGTGTGACACAAGGCTAGGAGTCTCTTCTCGTCCAATAAGTTCAACTGTTCAAAGCGTGATCTTTCTCTCTCTGCTTCGGGTAAGCTTAATTCTATGAGGATTCGAAGTGAGGGTACTTCAACCTCTACTGGTAGGACGACCTCAGTTTCATACACAAGGGAGAATGGTGTTGCCCCTATAGGGGTACAGATCGACGTTCTGTAGGCTCACAAAGCAAATGGTAGCATCTCGCTCCAATCTCGGTAAGTGACGACCATTTTCTCTAGGATGTGGATGACTGTCTTGTTTGCAGCTTCTATGGCTCCATTAGTTTGAGGCCGATAAGGTGACGAGCGATGGTGCTTGATTTTGTATTGTTCGCAGAAGGCTCGGATGCGCTTATTCACAAACTTTGTGCTGTTGTCCGTGATGATGTCCTTGGGTACTCTAAATCGGCACACAATTTTATTCTTGAGGAATTTCTCGATGTGACTGGTCGTGATGTTGGCGTATGATGCTGCTTCTACCCACTTGGTAAAGTATTTAATGGAGACGAGGATGAACCAATGCCCGTTTGATGTTTTTGGGCTAATCATTCCGACGATGTTAAGGCCCCAAGTAGCAAATGGCCAGGGAGTGGTTATGCAGTGAAGATCGATGGCAAGAGCGTGTATCAGACTGGAGTGTTCTTGACACTTATAATATTTTTGAACATGTTTGCAGCAATCTGATTCCATAGTAGTCCAAAAGTATGCCTGCCATAAAATTTTCTTAGCAAGCATGTGACCGCTGACGTGGGCTCCACATACCCCCTCATGGATCTCCTTCATAATATTGACTGCTTCACTTTCTGTAAGGCACCTGAGTAAGATGTTATTGTATGACCGCTTATACAGGCATTCCCCACAAATGACATAGCCTGCCGCTAGACGTTGAATGGTTCGTCGGTCCGTCTTGAATGTACCCTTAGGGAAAGTTAGGGTTTTAAGGAAATTCTTGATATCTGAGAACCAAGGTGGCTCATCATCAGGCTTCATAGGTTCCTCAATTTGGAGGCAGAAGGCCGGCTCACTTCTCTGCTGGATCATGATTGGCTTAATCTTAGCACCATACATGATTTCTATCATTGATGCCAAAGTTGCTAGTGCATCGGCAAAACGGTTCCTTATTCGGGGGACATATGAGAATGTCACGTCTTGGAAGCAAGCTCTCAGATTCTTGAGGTGTTCATGATAAGGGATCAGTTTCTCATCTTTCATCTTCCAGCTACCATTCGTCTGGCATATGATTAACTATGAATCACCGAACACTCGGAGGTGAGTTACATTCAGATTGAGAGCCGCTTGCAGACCAGCGACACAAGCTTCATATTCAGCCATGTTGTTAGTACAAGGGAAGTTGAGCTTGATAGAGATCGATACATGGGATTCTTTTGGTGAAATCAGGATGGCGCCAACTCCTTGGCCCTCGACATTTTCTGCCCCGTCAAATTGCACTACCCATGACTCTTCTGCCTTTTCAGTATCGTCTTCTGTCATGAACAAGATATCTTCATCTGGGAACTTGGTCCTTAAAGGTTCATAATCTTGCAAAGGATTGTCGACAAGATGATCGGCGAGTGCCTGCCCCTTAATCGACTTTTGAGTGATGTACGTGATGTCAAACTCAGATAATAAAACCTGCCAACACACGGTCTGTCCAGTGAGGGCCGGCTTCTTGAATAGGTATTTTAATGGATCCATTCGGGCTAAGAGTAGAATGGCCCGAGATTGCAAGTAATGGCGGAGCCTCTGAGTAGCCCATACAAGAGCCAGGCATGCTTTCTCCAGATGAGAATGAAACATTTCATAATCAGTAAATTTCTTGCTTAGATAGTAAATGGCCAATTCTCTTCTTCCTGTCTCGTCATGCTGCCCTAAGATACATCCCATCGAGATTTCCGTCGTGGAGAGATACATCAAGAGTGGTCTCCCAGACTCGAGTGGCACCAAAATAGATGGGTTAAGGAGGTAGCTTTTGATTTTATCGAATGCTGCCTAGCAGTCGTTGTTCCATTCGACAGGCGAGTTCTTCCTTAGTAGCTTGAAGATTGACATGTAGATTGGAGTTAGCTGTGCA
This sequence comes from Chloranthus sessilifolius, assembly GCA_021018995.1. Classification (NCBI taxonomy): domain Eukaryota; kingdom Viridiplantae; phylum Streptophyta; class Magnoliopsida; order Chloranthales; family Chloranthaceae; genus Chloranthus; species Chloranthus sessilifolius. Next base: position 53,166,439 of record CM037592.1, on the reverse strand, counting down.
ATGAATCGACTGATATATTGTATTTTGCCCAAGAACCCTCTAACCTCTTTCTCAATAGACGGCAGTGGCATTTCAGTGATGGCTTTGACTCTAACTGAGTCAACCTCGATCCCTCTCCTACTGACGATGAACCCCAATAGTTTTTCAGAAATAGCATCGAATGCGCACTTCTGTGGGTTCAGACATAACCTGTACTTCCTCAGTCTCTCAAATAGCTTCTGAAGGTTTATCAAGTGATCGCCTAGGTCCGGTGACTTGGCTATCATATCGTCAACGTACACCTCAATCTCTCGGTGCATCATGTCATGAAACAGTGCGGTCATAGCTCTCTGATATGTTGCACTGACATTCTTTAGGCCAAACAGCATGACTCGATAGCAAAAGGTTCCCCATGGAGTAAGGAATGCAGTCTTCTCCCGATCGGCCTTTGCCATCGTTATCTGATTGTATCCTGAGAATCCATCCATAAATGAAAGCATCATGTGCTTAGTAGTGTTATCGACAAAGATGTCAATGTGTGGCAGTGGGAAATCATCCTTCAGGCTTGCCTTGTTCAAATTGCATAAATCGATGCACATGCGGACCTTTCCATCCTTCTTCGGTACATGCACGATATTGGCTAGCCACTGTGGGTAGTTGGATACCATGAGAAACCCTGCGTCATACTACTAGATGACTTCATCTTTGACTTTCAACATCCACTCGGGTCGGAGACGTCTCAGCTTCTGCTTAACCGGCTTAAATTTGGGGTAGAGAGGCAACTCATGCTCGACCAAATCGGTGTCCAGACCAGGCATGTCCTAGTACGACTAGGCAAAAACGTCTTGGTATGACCGAAGGAAGTCGATCATGCTTTTCCTTTCTTCAGGGGACAACGACGTTTCGGTTTTGGTTATTCTGGGAATCTCCTCAGTCCCTAAATTGACGTCTTCATTTTCCTCGACAATGGGGGCAGGGCCATGGTCAAAGTCGGTGAACCGGTCAAGGAGCTTATTGGGGAGCTCCTCCAAAGGACTATCCTCGTCCAGACTCGTAACTCCTACCTCTTCTTGTATTTATAACGGAAAGGAGGTGACTTTACGTGGGACGGATATTTCGATTAAGGCATCCTTTTGTGGGACCTTTTCTAGAATTTTGAAAGACAATAGTTTTGGGTTTTGTATTTTTTCAATTGTTTTGGGATTTTGAATTTTTTTAATATTTTTGAGATTTTTGTTTTCTTTAGAGATGGACCCTTGGCAAAGTGGGTTGCTATATATACAAGGTATTGCTTACCAAGGGCTTATCTCACTTTTATAGGTTGTTTTTTTTTAGAAACAGGTGCCAAACTTTAGGCCACTCCCTGCTTCCAGAGTTTGGGGCAAAGATGCCTAGTTGCGTACCTGAGGGGCCGCTCCTTCACCTGTCGGGATGGAGGGTGCTGACTGATATGGCTCATTGGAGTCAGCCTCCATCATATTGATCCCCATTTCGTCTGAGATGATGTCCTCAAATAATAACTCAGTTTTGTGGTGGTTTACCACCGGGGGAGTTTGTTCAGGTACCGACCGTCGTTCCTCGAAAAGGGATAATGCGGCTAAATCTATCTCCAAGCTAGGAAGGGAGATCTGGGGATTGGTGGGATGTATTGGGGCTGTGGGTTTGTGTGGGGTCAAATGTGTTACCCCATTTTGATCGATCTTTATGGCCCCTGCGCTAATGAAGGATTCCCTGATGTGCGGCCTAGGGCGAGGTTTCTCTTCTATGTTGATTCCTCGAGCTCTTGTTGCTATGGCAACCTTGACTTTCTCTTTGGCCTCTCAGACCTCTTCCTCTGTGGGCTTGTATCCCAGCCCAATTCTGCTCTTCTGCCTCTTAGCAATAACTGGCACTCTTCTGCATTGTAATCTGGGTCCGAGCCCTCGGCCTTTCAGATAGCCCCACTTTTGGAGCATAGCCACCGCTGCTACCATACCGCCTCTTGTTTTAGGCATGATGCCTTGCCCTCAATAGGCTCTGGGAGTATCGCTAACACCTCATATTCAAAACTGTGGAGGTCGACATCCTCAGCGATGTGCGGTATATCCAACACATTGGGTTTTTCGATGCTATTGGTGACTTTTTCCTTCTCGCTGTGCCCCTCACCAATGATTGTAATAATTTTGTGCCCAGACGCAAACTTGAGTTTTTGGTGCAAAGTGAAAGGTATGGCTCCGACCTCGTGCAGCCACGGGCGCCCCAACAATAGATTAAATGAAGATTTGATATCCATGACTTGAAACAAGATGGAAAAGGTCATTGGCCCTATCAACAGCTCAAGATCAATTTCTTCCATTATTTCTCTCCTAGTATTATCAAACCCTTTTGCACTTGTTCTGGTGGGCCTCAGCATGCATGGATCGACCCCAATCTTAGTGGCAGTTCTTAACGGGAATATGTTCAATGCGGACCCATTATCTATTAAAACTAGGGGTGGACTGCACTGTCCTTCTTCCCCTCTGGCCGTGTTGGTGCTGGTGTTGTTGCAGTTGCTGTTGTTGTTGCCTCGGGCTGTTTCGAGATTTTTCCTGATCTGATAACGAAGTCTACCGCCCCCTCCCTACTACTGTTGTCGGCGTTAGCATTGGTTTGCTCATAGCTCATCGGGACCTGATGTGGATCATAGGTTGGTCCTGAGAGCTAGAATGGTATAGCTATTGGCACTTGAAGTGTATGTACTGGTGGCTCTGGGAGGGTAGGTAAGACCTGGCTTACCTCAGTGATGGATGGGTGGGTGGCAAAATTGGGCCAGGTAGGGGTGGTGAAGTTTAACGGTTGTTGCACCGAGGGTAGTGGGGTGGGCATAGGCCACTGGCAGTCGATGGGTGCGGGCGGAGGATTGGGGTTTTGATGGGCCACTAGGGAATTGACAGGGGTGGTAGAGTTTGTGGGTGGTTGAAATGGGGATAATGGGGTGGTTGTAGGCCACTGGTAATTGATTGGTGCGGGTGGAGAATTGGGGGCCGGATGACTTATTGGGTAATTCAAGGGGTTGGTGGAGTATGGTTGATACGCATTTATTTGTACATAATTTATGAGAGTGGATGGTGGAAAATAGGCCTTAAGATCTAGGGGTTCGACTTGTGGTGTAGGAGTGGGAAAGTAATCCGCCAGATTCAATGGTTCAATCACCCCAATGATGCTTTCTTCTCGGTCTTGATACCTTGGGATCACAAAATTTTCTCTGTTACTGATGTAATCAGAGGGGTCAAATTCATACTCTTCTTCAATTTCCTCTACCATCACTATGGTGGGTCTGGGACCTGCTATTCCGGTAGGATGTGGTGGTAAAGGCAACTGATGGATATTCGCATACTGGTTTGCTTGGGTGGGTGCAGGGGGAATGATCTTCCCAACATCGATTAAGTCTTGGATCACATGCTTTAATGGGAAGTAGCGATAAGTTGGGTGACCCGGACCCTGATGGAAATTGCAATGTGTATTGGTGTCAAAATTATATGGAATCGGATTGGGAGGAGGTCGTGGTTGGAGCACAGTTACTAATCCCTTTTCAATTAATAAAGGTAAAAGTACACTCAAGTATTGCCCCAAAGGCATAAAGACTCGATCATAATGGGCTCTCATCTATGGGGTCATTTGCATCCCCTGCCCATTCCCTGCTCTTTGTACTGGCCTTGTCCTGATGGGAGTGATCGATTTAGAATGTAACCCTTGCAAGTGCACAAGATCTATTGCAGTATGGCAAGAACAGGGGTGTCGAACCCACAGGGAAACGTGAATTTTTAATTAATTCTTTTAGAGATTTTAAAAACGTCCCTAAGGAAGTACCAAAGGGCAGATTCAATTTTACCAAAAACTTAACACACTTTTCCTAAATGCAGAAAAATAAATTAATCTAAACAATTAATTACTGATAAATCTACGAACAATATTAAAATGAGATCAAGGAATATGCTACCCCAGATTCGTACCCCTTTCCTATCATTAAAACCCACAGTTTCATTAAATCATCATTCACACCATCATTCATCTAGAAAAATGACTTGAAATAAAATATGATCATCAATCCGGCATACCCTATCTAAAACCAATGACTCAGCCTAACATTGCGGTATGAGTCATGTAAAAAGCATAGCGTATCTCATGATATTTAGATCACGACAATCAGCACATAATCGCTCTACAGCCTAGATCAGCCTGCAGGTCCAGATCTAGCGATTACGGCCGTTGATACCCGCAATCAACGGTCATAACAAAGCATTTAAAATATTTTCAATCACACAAACTTTGAGCAAAACGATTCCATGATAACAATAATAGACTGCGGTATTAATCATAAACATGGGTACTTATCTGGGGATCGCATCTTCCCCGATCTACTGATTTAGCCGCTCATCTTTGGTGTTTGATCTCCTTTTTCTTTCAAAGTCATTCCTCTTTTATTTCTTCCAAAAGATATTTGCAATTGTTTTTCCTAAATACAATCTATGAATTTCTCAGAGAAAAATAATGCAAATCCTAGGTACAATCTACCCTGAATAAACCCTAGAAGAAGGAGAGAAGAAGACTTGAAAAGATGAAGAAAATATTCCCCCAAAGTGAAGAGCCCTAAAAACTAAAAATAAAGAATGAATAATATTCTAATTGCCAAAAAATAATAATCCCCTAAGAAACTCGTGGCTTCCCTTTTTATAATAGCCTAACCCTAATACCTCTCTCGATTGACATCTAAGAGTAATTTTCGTGAATTCCCGCCTAGCTTTGCATCAGATACTGCCTCGGTATTTTGCTCATAATTTTCTGTACCGAACTCGGATTGAGGTGATTCTTGAAGCGTTGGAAAGCTGACGACGAGCTCTACAACTTTTATGTTTTAGCAATTTCCTGAATCTGACGTCTTGAAGGTCCAAATTGAGCTGCAAGTCGCACTAAGTTCTCAATGACCCAAAATAGCAGTGTTTTGACATTATTTTCGGGATTCTTGGGCTGTTTTAGAAACTTGGACTGTATTTACCTGGAACACTTCAAATCTAGCAAATCTCATCAGATAGCCTTCATCGGACGGCTAAATATAGGTATTTAGGGGTGAAATATCATCATATTTCACTACTCATCACACCCCCAAACCTACACTTTGCTAGTCCTCGAGCAAAGAGAATGATAGAAATATAAAGCAAATCAAACTAACATCCTAAAATTTAAATGCCACTTTCGTAGGGAACACGATTGCACTTAGCATGTGCAACAAGCCTTTAAACCCCTAGGTGATCCCTAGTGGAGGAGTTGTGTCTCCTGAGGGTTTGCAGTGAAGTTACCCACAAACTTCCAAAAATTTCAAACCATCGGTAAAATTGAGTTTTCAAAATCTGATTTTTATAACATATATTTAACTTCAAAGCTCAAAATCAATAATCAATTCAACATGCAAATTCTCAATTTTAAATAACAATGTTACACTAATCATACCAATATCCATTCAAATTAGTCTAATGCTCCAAATCGTTAGATAACTCATCCATTCATGCTTAAAGCGTGTAGTGTGTGCATACCAAAACCAAGATTCATCCATCTCGAACTAGTCCAAGCGGAAATCATCGGATCATTGTCTTGACTCAATCCTCACTTTAGGTATACTCTCAAAATAAAATCACTCCGATGATTGGTAAGTTTTCGCACACATGTGAGAGATCAATACAAAGCAAATAAAAAGGTCTCACATGATAAATGAAACACGATGCAATCAATGAACAAAAATAAATCTCATAAGAACGATACTTGTATATCCTAAGCATGTCATATCAAGTGTCATAAGTATTATATATTGACTCTCCACAAGACAGATTACTAATGCAAGATCGGATCATGAAGGTCTTTTGTAGGGTTGTAATGGGGCTCGTGTAAGGGTAAGAAAGAAAGGAATTGTGATTCAAAATTTCGAGAAATTGGAAAAGGAACTAACCGATTTTTTATTTTATTTTTTTTTTTTTTCCCTTCTTTTCCTTTTTTTTTCTTTTCTAATTTCTCACCATTTTTTTTTTCTTTTCAATATTTTTCTTTTCTCATTCTTTCTTCTCTTTTGAATTTCCTTTTCTTGAAGCACCTCATTTTTCATTCCTTTTTTTTTTTTTTTTTTTTTTTCTTTTTTTCTTTTTATATTTGCTATACACTCTCAAGAACACCATAACTCATTATCTCTCCACTTACTCTCTTTTCGCTCATTTTCATCCTCGTTCCTAATTTCTAAAATAAGAAGGGTAAAGCTAAATTTTCGTAAATTGTGAAGGGTTAAAGTTAACGTGGCTTATCAAAGAATGTATAAGGGTAAATTTTTCTATAGGCTCAAAGGGTACTAGAAGCATTAATTTCTGTGAGGTGGGGCATTTTAAACCAACCTGCGCCAAAGATGGCCTTCAATCATTTCCTTAAAAGATGGTAACCTTGCCTATTTGTCTTGAGTAGATATACAGTACGTTCTAACACAATAATATGAATTTGATATCATGCAAAGTCACAAGCCAAAATAAAATGTATGAGATTATGCAAAATAATTCGTATTCAAAGAAAACTCCGAGTTTATATATTCACTCATCAATGACGTGAAATTACCTCTAAACCTTAACCCGTTAAGTCTCCACTAAGAACCTAAGATTCAACGTTCAAAATAGTTCATCGATTTCTAAGTCTTAGCTTGGTATAAGTGCAAAAATTCTAAGCATGAATTTCAGAGTCATCCACAAATTATCACATTAAGCTTCATCATCCTAGATACAAGTATTCAAAATATGACATCAATATTCTCAAAATTAAATTCACATGCATCATCAACTAAAGTTTGAAAACTATTGCAAAGTAAATCATGTATGATGGTTCCAAACAGTTTTTTTTTTTTTTTTTTTTTTTTCAAAGAAAATCAGAAATAAGTGATGAAAGATAGATAATCATACATACCCCAAACCTAAAATGACAATGTCCTCATTGTTTGAAATAAGTAGGTACCCCCAAACCTGTTGAAAAGTACCTCAACACAAAGATCAAAAGTAAGAGAATATGGGCATCAAATTAGAACATGACCAAAATAGATTGAAGGTAATGGCTACACTAATTTGGAAATTAAAATAACCTAAACTAAACTAAAACTAATATTCTAGAACTAAACATACAAAAGAGAAATAAATCCTAAATCCTAAACTAAACCTCTGTCCAACTCCTAAATAAATCACACTGGGGTGCCTCACAGGAAGCGCTGAGTTTAAGTGTCGACAGCTCGACCTCTTCATTGATCAAGAATCTGGATCACTAAGGTGCATCGCCTCAATCTTAAACTGGGTCATCGGCTCAAACATTGGTTTGAGTCTTTGCCCATTCACTTTGAAAACTCGATTGTCCTGAAGGCTTTGAATTTCAATTGCACCGCGTGCTCACTAATGGAAACAACACAAACGGCCTTCCCATCTAGATTTCAATTTCCAGTGATGAAGCTTAAGTCGGAATTGAATAACCAAACTTTTGGCCAACATGAAACTCCTTCCAGAAATTAATTGATCGTGCAACTTTTGTACCTTTCCTTGTACATCTTTGAATTTTCATACGCATCGGCGTAACTCTTCTAATTCACTCAATCAGTAACCTTCGATTCGACCCTGCTGCTTGCATATCGAAATTAAATCGTTTGATCGCCCAGAATGCCTTATGCTCCAATTCGACAGGAAGATGACATGCCTTCCCGTAGACAATTCTGAAGGGAGACATTCCGATCGGTGTCTTGAATGCAGTACGATAGGCCCACAAAGCATCAGATAGCCGGTTTGACCAATCTCTTCTATCCTCGCACTGTTTTTCTAGAATTCGCTTGATTTCCGGTTAGACACTTCCACCGACCACTAGTTCTGGATGGTACGGCGAGCGACTTTGTGAGTGACGCTGCATTTCTTCATTAAAGTGGCAAAATGGCTATTGCAAAATGCTAACCGCCATCACCGATGATTGCTCTTGGGATCCCGAATCGGTTAAACACATGTTCTCGTAAATTTGACCACAACCTTGTGATCATTTGATCGGTTGCCGACTTCAATCCATTTGGAGACATAGTCAATACCACCGAATATATGAATACCCAAAGGATGGTGGAAAAGGACCCATAAAGTCAATCCCCAAACATCAAAAATTTCAACAATCGAATTGGATTAAGGGGCATCATATTTCGTGAAATATTGCCAAGTCATGACCGTTGGCATTCCTTGCGGTATTGAGCGTCACGAAAGATTGAGGGCCGAGAGAATCCGCTTTGAATTTTTAAATGCGGTCTTACGTCCTCGAAATGGCCTCCACAGGCTGACATGGCAAAAATTTAGGGCGCTTAGTTGCTCGTCTTACGCGCATCTCCTAATGATCGTCCGGCGAATTTAAACAAATATGGTTCATCGAAATAGTATTTTATTTGGGAGAAAAAGATTCTTATCATTCTTACCCACTCGGTGGGAATTACGCGATGACGGATAATTCACGATGTTAGCAAACCACGGAACTTTTGCACCGGCTACATCAATTGCCATCAAATGTTCATCGAAATGTCACGGATGGTCTCGGTATAGATGATTCTTGAGCGAGAATTCTGAGCGGATGATCGACCACAACGTTCTCAACCCCTTTTATCTTTAATCTCAAAGTTGAATTCACGGAGAAGCGAGGATCAGCGGATCGACCTTGGTTTCGCATCCTTCTTTGCTAAAAGATATTTCAAAGCGAGTGATGCGAAAAGACCACTATTTTCGATCAAGCAAATAGGAGCGGAATTTGTCCGAGCATACACCACGACTAATAATTCCTTCTCGGTGGTGGTGTAATTGATTGGGCATCAATTAATGTCTTCTAGCATAATAAATTACGTGAGGTAATTTATTCACCCTTTGCCCTAAGACACTCGATCGCATAATCGGATGCATCACATGAGTTCGAATGGTAAAGAATAATCCGTGGTTGGATTATTGGTGCATTTGATAAGAGTTCACGCAATTTTAGGGATGCCTTTATGCAATCCTCATCAAAATCAAAAGGAACATCTTTGCCAAGCAAAGTGCACAATGGTTTAGCCACCTTGCTAAAATCCTTAATGAATCTTCTATAAAATCCAGCATGCCCCAACAATGATCGAATTTGTGAACACTTTTAGGAGGTGGTAAATTTGCAATTAAATGGGCCTTCGCCTTATCAACTTCAATTCCTTTCGTTGAAACAATATGCCCCAACACAATTCCTTGTTGAACCATAAAATGGCTCTTTTCCCGGTGAGAACAAGTTTGGAATCTACACAACGTTGCAACACACGTGAAAGATGATTCAAACAAGAATTAAATGTTTTCAAAAACCGAGAAGTCGTCCATGAAGACTTGATGAATTTGTCGATCATGTCCAGAATATGGCCAACATACATCGTTGAAAGCGTGGCGAGCATTACATAAGCGAATGGCATCCTTCGATATGCAAAGCGTACCATATGGACACGTGAATGTTGTCTTCTCTTGATCACCGGAAAAGCGGGCACTTGATTGTATCCCGAATAACCATCAAGAAAGCAATAAAACTCTTGCCCCTAACTTCTCAAGAATTTGATCAATGAGCGGAAGGAAAATGATCTTTTCGGTGGTTGTGTTCAATTTTCGATAATCAATGCACACACGCCATCCGTAGTGTTTCACGAAAGGGCACCACCTCCCTCCGTAGTTTCTTTCAATCGTAATTCCGCATTTTTCTAACGATTTGTACCGACTAACCCATTCACTATCGTAGATCGGATAGATGATTCCAAAGATCGAGGAGTTTAATGATTTCTTTAAAACGACTTCTTGCATGTTCGGATTAAGTCGCCTGTGGTTCCTCGATGGTTTACTCTCATCCTCCGATGTATTTTATGCATACATACCGATGGGTCAATCCTTGAGATCGCTAAGGTCCATCCGATGGCCTCCTTGTGCTCTTTCAAAGACCTTCAACAAATCATTTGTTCTTCCGATAATGTGGATGAAATTATCACCGAAGTGTTTCTCGAGGTCCCGTAAAAGCATATTTGAGGGACTTAGGCAATTGTTTCAATTCCACAGCTTGGTGGTCAGCCAATTGATGGAGTCAAGACATCCTTTACCAGAGGTAGTGGTTCTACCTTAGTCACAACTTCACATAAGTTATCATCTTGACATGATGAATTTGACTTTTCTCTTCGACCGCTTCCTTTCAAGCCCTTTGTCCTCATAGATGGCTAACAAAGCGCTTCAAATTCCTCTTTGGTGAGCATTGATGGTAATGCTTCATCCACCACTTCGCCCATCCGATCGATGTAAAACATTCGACCTCATCCTCATTAGGGAAATGGTTCATCGCATGGAATATGTTAAGCTCGACTTTCATGTTTCCAAAAGAAACGCGTCCATGACTCTGTACAATTAATGCAAGCTGGCGATGGCGGAGAAACGACGCCCAAGAATAATTGGGACTTGATTGATTGATTTCGCAGTGGTTCCATGTCTAAGACAACGAAGTCCACCGGAAAGACAAACTTGTCTATTCCAACCAAAACATCCTCGATAACACCCTCGGTCTTCTTTCCGATCTATCTCGCCAGCTTGGAGGTGACCGTCGTGGGTTTCAATTCACCCAATCCGAAGTTTCGTACATTGAGTATGGGATCGATTAACACTTGCTCCCAAATCCAATAACGCCTTTCCAATTGGTTGCCCACCAATGACACATGGAACAGCTTGGGACTCTGTGGTCTTCGGTTTGTGGGGGGTTTCCAATCGTAATATCGAATCGACTTGATTTGTTAGGAACACTTTCTTTGAAACGTGAGTACGCGTGCCTTTCTCTTCCGAGTGCACAAATCTTTGAAAACTTGGCGTACTCGAGGACTTGTTTGATTGTTTCAAGTAATGGAAGATTTATCTTTACTTGCTTGAATGTTTCAAAATTTCTTCCATTTTGTGGTCCCTTTCCCATTCTAGATGGAGGAGTTAGGCATTGAGGAATGGTGCCTTTGGGACATAAGGTGATTCCATTTCGATTCTTTTCACGTCCTTGTTGGACGTTGAAGGAAACTCTTCCTCTATTACTTTTCTTTTCCTTTCTCTCCTTGCTCTTGCACTTTTCTTATCTCCTGCTCTTTGTCTCTTTCTTTCTTTTCCTTTTCCTTTCTCCTTTCTTTTCTCGATTCTTTTCCTCTATTGCTTCTCTTTCTTCATCAGCTTCTACAGGCATTTCCACTTGATTATGAACCTCTCGTCCACTTCTCAGCACCGTAACAGCTTTCAACTGTTGACTATTCGATGGTCCTGCTTCAGATGGTGCTTGGCCTCGAGGATTATTGATGGGTTGGCTGGGGAGCCTACCTTCCTCTCGCTGACTCAGTTGATTGGCCAATTGACTGACTTGGTCCATTATCATCTCATTGAAAAGATTGCATGCTTCATAAGCTTTTCTTCCGCATCGTAATCTTCAAGTACCGCATGAGATTGATTAAGATTCGATTGAAATTGATTTTTCAGTCGAATTTGGATGATAATACTGAGCATTCTGTTGGAAATTGGAATTCGCTTGGAAATTAGAATTCACTGGAAATTGCCAGACGAAATTGTGTTGAAAATTTGGTTGAAAAGGTTGTTGTCCACCCATTGTGTTGGCTCTATGTTCTTTGGTTTACTGGCCGGTTTATTCGATTCACCCCATCCTAAGTTGGGGTGATTTTTCCATTCCGGATTGTAGGTATTGGAGTACATGTTTCTACCCTGCCGCTGATAAGATTGAGTCACATTTACCTGCTCTTGAGGATTAGGTTCATCAGGGAAGAATGACAAGGTAGTAGGGCACTCATTAGCCATATGACCTGGGTGGTCACAAATTGAACACACTGTGGGGGTGACAGGAGCTTTAGCTTGCTTGGTAGCAGCTAACAACATGTTCATCTGTTTGGACAGCATGTCAAACTTTGTTGAGAGATCTGAGGCATTATTGTTGACATCGTACAATCCGTCTTTTGTCAACACATGAGATTTAGGTGCCAGGTTCAAGTTGGTTCGCCCCAGTGTCTCACTTTGTATCGAAGTTTGATATAACTTTTCAAACAATGCCCACAATTCGTCAGCTTCTTTCGTGGCACAAGATCCACCACAAGATGCATCAACCATGCGTCTCTCTTCAGGAATCAGTCCATTGTAAAAACTTTGGACTTGTTGCCACCTTGGAACTTGATGATTTGGGCAACTTCTGATCAATTCCTTAAAACGTTCGCAACATTCATGGAATGTTTCAGAGGTTGTTGGGAAAAGAACTGGATCTTCTGACGCAATTCAATGGCCTTAGTCATGGGAAAATATTTTTAAGGAACTGGCGATGCAGCTCTGCCCAACTCTGAATAGATTGTGGTTCTAAGGAATAGAACCATGTTTTTGCCTTATCTCTTAAAGAGAACGGAAAGAGCCGGAGCTTCGCTATCTCATCGCGATATTGTGGACTCAACATTTTGCATACCCCATGAATTCATTTATGAACGTATGGATTTTCATTTCATAACCGATGGAAAATTGGTAGCATTTGAATCATTGCACGATTTGAATTCATAGTGGTTCCCTCGAATGGGAGCATGCATAATACATTCCTCGATCCTCGAAAAACCGTGATCGTTATAATACTCCAAAGGTTCTAGGCCCTCATCAAAATTATTGTTCCTATTATTTCCATTATTGACATTCCCATTGTTGTTATTCTCATCTCTCTTGCCTTTGGTCCGCCATGGTCTCGCTTTGTTGATATTGATTCCTCCTGGACTCTTCGATTCTCTCTACAAGCTCTTTCGATCTCAAGATTAAATTCAGAGTAGCAGTATGTGATGAGAACGAGTAAAGCTCATACACCAACACTCACAAACAGGTTGAAGAATCCACAACAAACCCACAAAATTTCGCTTCAAACGATTTAAACAAAGATGATAAATAAGAGCTAATATCACCAGGAAAGTTTTCTTTTTTTTTTTTTTTTTTTTTTTTTTTTTTTTTTTTTAATTAAAATTCAAATTTAAATTAATTTTTTTTTATTCAAATTAAAATTAAAATTAAAATTTAAATTAATTAATTAATTAATTAAATTTTTTTTTTTTTTTTTTTTTAAATTCAAATTAAAATTAAAATTCGAATTTAAATTAAAATTTTTTTTTTTTTTTTTTTTTTTTTTTTTTTAAATTCAAATTAAAATTAAAATTCGAATTTAAATTAATTAAATTTTTTTTTTTTTTTTTTTTTTTTTTTTTTTTTTTAAATTCGAATTAAATTTTTAAATTTTTTTTTTAATTTTAATTTTTTTTTTTTTTTTTTATTAAATTCGAAAATTAAAAATTAAAATTGAAAATCCTATAAAATCTTTCCTAAAAGAGAAAAATAAGGAGAAGAATGAAAGATTCCTAAAAATCCTAAAACAAAAGTCCCACAAAAGTTAATGACTAAATTTAGAAAATCCTAAAAATATCTAAAAGAGGAAAATAAGGAAAAAGAGTCCTACCAAATCTAAAATAAGAAGTCCTAAAAATCTCTACTTCCTAAATTTCCTAAGGAAGGTATCCTAAAAATCTAAACTTCCTAAAAAGACTCCACAAAATCTTATCAAAGAGAGAAAAATAAAGGAAATAATAATAATAATAATAATAATTATTTATTTATTTATTTTTATTTTTTTAAACACTCAAAACAGAAAAATCCCTATCCGAATTAATCAAAATTTCACCGATTTCCCCGGCAGCGGCGCCAAAAACTTGATCGATTTAGAATGTAACCCTTGCAAGTGCACAAGATCTATCAAAGATGGCAAGAACAGGGTGTCGAACCCAGTGGAAACGTGAATTTTAATTAATTCTTTAGAGATTTTAAAACGCCTAAGGAAGTACCAAAGGCGATTCAATTTTACCAAAAACTTAACACTTTTCCTAAATGCGTAAAAATAAATTAATCTAAACAATTAATTATCGATAAATCTAACAATATTAAAATGAGATCAAGGAATATGCTACCCCGTATTCGCACTTTTCCTATCATTAAAACCCACAGTTCATTAAATCATCATTCACACCATCATTCATCTAGAAAATGACTTGAAATAAAATATGATCATCAATCCCAAGATACCCTATCTAAAACAATGACTCAAATTAACATGCGGTATGAGTCATGTAAAAGCATAGCGTATCTCATGATATTTAGATCACGATAATCAAGACATAATCGCTTCATGACCTAGATCACTGCAGTCCAGATCTAGCGATTACTGACCGTTGATACGCAATCAACGGTCATAACAAAGCATTTAAAATATTTTCAATCACACAAACTTTGAGCAAAACGATTCCATGATAACAATAATAGATCGCGGTATTAATCATAAACATGGGTACTTATCCGGGATCGATCTTCCCGATCTCGATTTAGCGGCCATCTTTGGTGTTTGATCTCCTTTTCTTTCAAAGTCATTCCTCTTTATTTTTTCCAAAAGATATTTGCAATTGTTTTCCTAAATACAATCTATGAATTTCTCAGAAAATAATGCAAATCCTAGGTACAATCTACCATGAATAAACCCTAGAAGAAGGAGAGAAGAAGACTTGAAAAGATGAAGAAAATATTCCCCCAAAGTGAAGAGCCCTAAAAACTAAAAAGAAAGAATGAATAATATTCTAATTGCCAAAAAAATAATAATAATCCCCTAAGAAACTCGTGGCTTCCCTTTTTATAATAGCCTAACCCTAATACCTCTCTCGATTGACATCTAAGAGCTTTGCATCAGATACTGCCTCGGTATTTTGCTCATAATTTTCTGTACCGAACTCGGATTGAGGTGATTCTTGAAGCGTTGGAAAGCTGACGACGAGCTCTACAACTTTTATGTTTTAGCAATTTCCTGAATCTGACGTCTTGAAGGTCCAAATTGAGCTGCAAGTCGCACTAAGTTCTCAATGACCCAAAATAGCAGTGTTTTGACATTATTTTCGGGATTCTTGGGCTGTTTTAGAAACTTGGACTGTATTTACCTGAAACACTTCAAATCTAGCAAATCTCATCAGATAGCCTTCATCGGACGGCTAAATATAGGTATTTAGGGGTGAAATATCATCATATTTCACTACTCATCAGGGAGCTGGTTGCGTTGCTTTAAACTGGAAGGGGGCTACATTGTTATTGCTGGGCCAGGTGTTTGCGACATTCTGTACCTCTGCCCCTATTCTTCTATCAATTTTCTGCTCGGAGAGCCTCCTAACCCCACTGGGCCCCCCGGATGCATTCTTGTTGAGCCGCCCTTCTCTGATAGCGTCCTCACAGCGGTTGGAGTTCTTTACCAAGTCAGCAAAACTGGACTGCTACTGGTATACAAGAAAATCAGAAATCACTGGTATAGTATGCTTTGAAATCATCTCTATCTGCTCATCGTTTGATAGTCTATTTTTGACTTGAGCTTCCAATGCTCTCCAACGCCCTAAATAGTCACCGAAGGTCTCATTAGGATTCTATTTCAAATGGGCCAAATCAGACTTGTGCGATTCAATATCAGTATTGCAGACATACTATTCCTGGAACAAATGCGTCAAATCCTTCCATGTCTTCGTCATGGATGGTTCAAGAGATGTGAACCACCTCAGGGCCAGACCGGTCAAACTCTTCTGAAAGACTTTTATTAGTAGTCTCTCATCCCCCCCTTACTGGCACATGTCCCCACAATAAGACTTGAGGTGTGCAATCAGGTTGCCTGTGCCATTGTACTTATCGAATATTGGCATTTTAAATTTGGGAGGCAGGGGGACCTCGGTGAACAAGCATAAATCTGTGAAGTCTGTGGCATGGATTTTAGCACCACCCATCTTCTGTAATTGCTTTTAGATTTTATATAACTGTTCTTTCAGCTGTTACGACTTCTTGGACATGGGGGGCATCTTCTCAATTATTAGCTTGGACTCACTTTGGGCTGCCAGGGGTGGGGTAATTACAGGTGGAGGATTGACATTGGTCACTGCCCCGTCATAGGCCCCATTGTTTCTGATCTCGTCCTCCTCATACTGCTAGTCTACATAGGGTGCAGTGAGGACGAGATTTTCATGTTGATGTATGGACTGGATGGGATTTGTAACATCCCCAAAATCTGAGTGTTGAATAGTGTCCTCGAGATACGTGCTCAATTGGTCATAGGTTGACCGGATGAAAGTCAACTCGATGACTGTGATTACGACTTATGTTGATGTCATAAGTGAGCGTGCAAGTGTGTGTGGTTATAGCTTAGTGAGTGACAATATACGCCTATCTTGGGTGTATATGCCTAACATCGAAGCAAGAGGAGTTATAAGGACTTAATAAACTAAAGAGAAGTTATTTCTCTTATTTTGGGTTGGTAAGAGGAGTTAAGAGGAGAGAAAGAGAGAGTAAGAAGTGGAGTAATTGCATGGGAGGTTAATGTGGGTTCCAGATTTAAGAAGGATTCAAGCAATTAATATTGGATTCGACGTATTGGGATTCGTTGAAGCCAAAGCTTGGAGCCTTAGTCATTAACCCAACCACTAAATCAATCAAGTGGTTGATTTAAGGTGAGTGATATTGAATCTCTTTAAACATGGGTATGTACATTCAATTGTTGATAAATGATGAATTATAGAGGTAGAAAAGAATGGAAAATAATAAGGAAAAGATTTGGAAGAAATGCCCGAAAAAGGGTTGAGTTCTGACCAAATCAATGAATCGATTTGGAAAATCGATTAATCAATTTTGGTTCAGAAGTAAGCTGGGCAGAATTGCCTGAAACCGATTGATTGATTTTAAATCGATCAATCGATTCTGGAATTTTGATTAATCGATTTTCAAATCGATTAATCGTCTGAGCACTTCTAGTGGTTGGAAAATGGAGACTGGGAAAAATCGATTAATCGATTTTAGAATCGATTAATCGAGTTTGGATTTTTGATTAATCGATTTGGAATCGATTAATCGAAGTGTGGATTTTCGACTAATCGATTTGGGATCGATTACTCGATTTTGAATTTTCGATTAATCGATTTGGGATCGATTAATCGATTTGGAATTTCGATTAATCGATTTTGGGAATCGATTAATCGATTTTGACAGTTTATGTTGACTTTTGTATTGGACCTTGAGGGTTCTTGGAAGGACTTGTACCTTCTTTAATGCATCCTTATTGATGCCTTGCTTGTGTTATTGTGTACCATAGGTGGTACGAGCAAAGAGTGAGAATGTGGAGTCACGTGGACTTTGACGCATAGTGATTCCAACGCGTGAGGTAGGGAACACCTTGAACATGTACTTTAATTTTCAAAAGCATGCATGTAGAGTGATTCAAATGAATATTTATGCATCAAAAAATGTGATTTCTAAGAGTGTGTGTGTGTGTGTGAATGCTAAATAAACTCATAAGGTCCTCAGGGGACGTGAAAATGTGATAATGTGCATCTAAGTGATGCGTTGAGCTAGTGGCATCCCAGGGATGCAGATGAAATCTATTGGTGAAGTAAAAGAAAAGTTGATATGGCCTAATATACTAGAATTAACACGATCATACGGTGAATAACTATATGTAGCGCACATGATATTTTTGTTATTTAAGGTTTAAATAGAATAAATACTCCACCGACGTGGCGGGATACCCACGACTGACTCGGCAGGATATCCATGACCGGTACGGCGACCAATCCGTACACCAATTTGACATCCCAAGGATGTGAGTATGAGATCAGAAACTTCGTCGCCTATGAGAAAGGGACCTGGGTAGTATTCAAGTAAGAAATAGATATGACAAGTGTCTATTTAGATGACGATGGTGGGTATTCCATCGGGGCTCGATGCTATATTGGTTGGGGATTATTTAAGTTAAGATTTAAGTGATTAGGCCGAATCAGTAACTTACACCAGTAAGTTGAGAATGAACAAAATCATGTAAAGTAACAGTTGCATCTAGTACATCATTTCAGTTGTTTAAAATATTTTCTCAGTAATTCCATCAGATAAACTATGCTTTTAAATTATTTTAGAATATATGTGAGAGCTTAACTTATATGTTCACTTGTTGTTTCCCTATTGAGCTAGGATGTAGCTCACCCCTTTAGACTATACGTCGCAGGTCCATTGCTAGCAGCCGCTGAGGCTTCGGGAGACGTAGATCCGGGGGATTCGGATTACGTACCCGGGGAAGAGTTGGAGCCTCCTCCTGAGGACTTCTTCTAGAGGACCCCCTGCGTACTTGAGAGTTATTTTTGAGAGCTTTTCTGTACGGCTTGGTATGTCAGGCCTATATTTTGAAACAATGTAATTAAATGATATATTCCTTTTGGCGAACCATCTGGGGTGATCTATTTATCACCGATGGTTCAGGTCGATTCTTCTGTTCATGCATTGGCATGGAAGAAGAATTGTCCTTTGAGCTTTTGTTAGATTAGCATACTTTATCTCATGTTGTTCAGTTACATGTTTCATTTTCAGTAAGGATTGCTTGAGTATACCAATGTTCTGTGGACTTAGGGGTCACAGCCTAGAGGGCCGTGCTGATGGCACGGGTTTTGAGGTGCTAAAATCTGGGTTGTCATAGGATTGGACTGGATGTGGGTTGGGTGAGCCCCTTTGGTGTAAGGGAAGTGTTGTGGGGTGATGGGGTGAGTGGTAGTTTGGTTTAGGGGTGGGGCCTGATGAGGCCATTGGACATGAGGAAAGGTTTGGAGATGGTCTTGGGATATGGGGCGATGAGAAAATTGGGTCTGAGGTATGGCATGGGTTTGACCCAGATGTGAAGGTTGGGGGTGGGTGACATTTTGGGGTTATTGTGGAGGGTATGAGTATGGGGCTTGGGCTATGGGCCCGGGGTAGGTTTGGGCCACAAGGCCTTGATCAGGTTGGGTTTGGGTAAAGGGCATGGGATTTGGGGGATCTTGGCCTATTAGGCCTTGATGGGTATGACCCATTGGGCTTTGGAGGGCTTGGGCCATGGGCCATTGGTGGTTATGGGCTTGGGCCAAATGGGTCTGGGCTGTGGGCCCTTGGGGTATGTGGGCCTGGCCTACTAGGTTTTGAGGGGTATGGGCCATGGGCCATTGGTGGGAATGGGCCATGGGCCCTAGATGGGTTTGGGCCATGGGCCCTTGGGCAATAAGCTTTTGGGGTATGTTTGGAGGGTTTGGGCCGTGGGCCCTTGGGTAAGGGTTTGGGTAATGGGCCCTTGGGGTATGCGGGCCTGGCCCATTGGGTTTTGAGGGATATGGGCCATGGGCTTGTGTGGGATTGGGCCATGGGCCCTTGATGGGTTTGGAGTGTGCCCTTGGATATGGGTGATGGGGTGTTGGGCCATTGGGCCTTGGAGATCATGGGTGATGGGGTGTTGGTCCATTGGGCCTTGGAGATCATGAGTGGTAGGGTTTTGGGCCAATGGGCCTTGGTGAACGGTGGGATTTTAGGCCAATGGGCCTTGGGGCATGTGGGAGATGGGGGTTTGGATGGTGTGAATTATGAGGGGTTGATGGGGATCATGGGAGAGTGAAGCATGGAGATTGGCTAGGGTATGGGATGGGTCCATTGATGTTGGGTGTGGATGAGGGGAGGTATTTTGGGAAGCCTTGCATAAGGAGTAGGCTTGAAACATCTCCTCCATCATGGTCATGGAAGGAAGATCGGGTATGGATGGTGGATTTAGGAGATGATTGGGTATGGATGGGATGGATGTGGAAGGAAAATTGGGCATGACCCCGGTATAATCGGGCATGACCATGGTATGTGATGGGATATGGGGTGGATTGGAAAGTTGAGGTGGGGCATAAGATGGGGAAGGATTAGGGATGTTTAGGGATGATGATTGGTGGGGTGTGGATGTTTGGAAAAAATCGGGCATGGTCCTGAAAAAAATGGGCATGACCCGGGTAGATGGGGGAACTTGTAGGGGGTCGGATAGGGTGGAGGTGATATAGGTAGAGGATGGTAGATTGGGTCTATATGGGGAAGATGGAAAATGGGGCATGGATGTGGATGGGGAAAATGCGGTTGGGTTTTGTATGGATGTGGATGGGGAATGTGTTGGATTTGGCATGGGCATGGGAGGAAAGGTAGCTTGGGAAAGAGATGGGTAATGGGGGGGGGGGTGATTTTGGATATTTTGGGAAGTGGTGGTTGGGAAAACGGAGGCGCCAAACGAGCCAGTAACGGTAAAAGGGGATAGGGTGATGGGGATGGATGTGAAGGCTTCTCTCAAATGAGAGTGGGTTGGAGAATGTGGCAGGGATGAGTTAAGATCGGCATAAACCTGGTCCACTACCCACAACATCCTTTGGAAATGGGTTGAGTAAGGGTGCCTTGGATAAGGCCCAAAAATCCTCCTCCTTCTTCCCCTACGGGACGGTGGAGGGCAAGATGATGCCGTTGTGCCGACACCACAAACTATATATTTTGGTTTTGATTTGATATTTACTTTTTTTTTGTCTAATTTTTTTGAGAAAATTTTGAAAAACAAAGGTTCCGAGGCCTTAGAATTCCCTTCTTGGGTGGCTCTCGTACCTTAATTCAAGACCCGTGGTGATGATTTCGACGCACTTCGGAAGAATCAAAGAGGACTTTCGATCTATTGAAGGCACATAAATCAAGGTAAACAATCCAATCCCCCGAAATGAGTAAAAAAGAAGTTGCCTTCTTTTGGTCGGCGGGGGCGCATTGGGTGTCGGAGATGGCGAGGTCCAAACAGAGGTACAAAGCACACTAATCGGGGGACTCGGGAGGTGAGAAAGCCTCAGATTTTGGGCTGCCGCTGTCCAGGTATACTTGGCACAACTAATAGATGCACCAAGGTACCAGGGCCTCTTTTTTACACTAGCGCAACTAATAGTTGCGCCAAGGTAAAAGTGGAGGATTTAAAGCTGGCACAACTAATAGTTGCGCCAGTTATAAATTCCCAATTTTTGCACTGGCACAACAAATACTTGCGCCAGGCAAAAATAATGCTCCAGATTCTAAAACATCAGGGAACAACAGCCTGAAGGTGAGTCTTTTTTTTTGGGTTTTATGGAAGTTAGGCTTTCGGGAATTGAACTATTTTTTTTTGTGATCGGTTCTCTCCTCACCGCACCTAAAGGGTTTGAGTCCGGTATAACTCGCTAGCGCGCTTCCCAAGGGTTTTAAGCTTTGGAATAGGAACCCACCTGATATACCTCCGGCGCAAGCCCCTTCTTAGATACTAGGTAAGCTGGGACTTTTTTGGATCATCACCACTAGGGGCTGCCGCCATACTAAGACCCGGGTGGTTGTATGTGTGGCTAAACCCAACCCTTTGAAAATCTACCCCGTAAAAATAAGTTAATTAAGCTCCCTATTCTTGATTCAATTTTAACTTCTTTTAAAATTTTTTTTTTTTTTATAGAAATTTTCTTTAGTCCAAAAGACGGGGGTGATGACCCCATGTCGTCACTATGGGCCGGCATCCACCGTCGGAATATGTTTGTATAAGTAGGCCCGCCAATCGGCTAAGGCACTTTAAATGATAGAAAATTAAAGAAATTGAAAGACAATGCTCAAGTAGGCCCCCCAATCGGCTAAGACACCAAAAATGACAGAAACGTAAGAAAAAAATAAAGACAATGCACAAGTAAGCCTGCAGATCGGCTAAGGCATGTAAATGGCAAAAAAGTAGGGGTGAGTAAAACAAAAATGAAATAAAATAAATAATAAAAAAATAGCAAAATGGTTAGTAAAATAAAAATAAAAAGGCCAAATTTCAAAGAGAAGCTCTACAAGCTATCCCCAGCAGAGTCCCCATTTGTGCAACCGTGGGATTTGTGACTATCCCGTCATGGCGATGTGCTCGCTTGCAAAAATATAGAGTCGCCACCCGAAGCTTTTAGTGTCCCGGGATACTTATATCATTTTTGTAAGCACCGAAGTACCTCAAATATGGCTCTGAATTCGGTCCACACCAAAGGCTCTTGGGTAGGGGCTTCAGTTATCGATCGGGAAGGTATTAGGCACCCGATCAACCTGCTTAATGTGGTCTCTACTAATGGACAAAATAAAAATAAAGTAAAAGAAAAGAAAATAGCTTCCTCTTACCCAAATGGGCCTTAAATCCTATTTATGCCCTTCCGTTCTTACCAAAAATTTGACGACGTAACGGCACAAATGGGAGGACGGGAGGAGCCAAGAAGAGATAGGAAAAGAAAGAGGAGAGCTGGAGCCCTCGGGCCCTTGTAGCACCGTAGAGGAGCCTTGCTTGGCTTGCTTTGATGAGCTTTTGATGGCTTGTATGGTATAGAATGGGGTTCTAACTCCTAAGGCTTGAAGCTAAGAGGTAGAGAAGGAAGGCTAGGGGATCACACACACCTAACCTAGAGGCTTTCATGAAAGGCACGGGTGGGGAAGAGGTTTTTGAATTCTGGTTTTTGTATGGGAAGTGTGCACAAAAAGGAGAAAGATCTTCTCACTTTAAGCTCTTTCTCTCTTAGGTAAAAATTCTCAACCCTAAAACCAAGGGGAGGGGGGCTCTATTTATAGGAAAAGGGTGGATTAGGAGAGTGTTTAGATGCTAAACAAGGTTAGAAATTAGGTAATCTAGCATCTAAGGTTTCCTAGGATTTCAAGGGTTTAGAGAAGTGTGAAGATGGGCTTTAATGGTGGATGATGGGTTAATGGTTTAGATCACTTATGGGTTGTAAATAGGTGTTAAAAGGGTGCAACAAAGTTATCAAAAAGCACCCCAAGGACTGAGGTGGTCAACAAGTCAAACCCTAGCTTCAAAATTTGAGGCAAAAAAGCTCAGTTACCGTTCATATGCTTGGCGCAATTATTAGTTGTGCCAGGCAAATGTACAGCAAAATAGTCGGCGAGATTTCTTAGAGGTTGCAAGCCCGCAGGGAGCAGGGGGACCCATTTATACCTGGCACAACTATTAGTTGCACCAGGCCATTTATGGGGGAAAAAAGCTTGGTGCAACTAATAGTTGCGCCAAGCAAATTCTGGGGGAAAAAGGCTTGGCGCAACTATTAGTTGCGCCAGGCAAAAATTCCTCCAAAATTGCCTGATTTGCAAATGGTCATAAATTTTGATATGTAATTCCGATTGATGTGATTTTTGACTTGGTGGAAAGTTGGAGAAGTCCTCTTTCCAATGGTATATAAATAAGCTCATAAAGAGGTTTGTGTAAATTTTGGCACTCCTCTTTCAAACCACTAATCGGGAGGGTTTGACACGGGTCTAGGAAAGAGTTCGAATGGGTTTGGGAAGATTAGGGTTGATTCCTAAAGGTTTGGAAAGGTTCCTAGGGGTTTAGAAAGGTTCCTAAGGGGCATACATGCCATCAAAAGCTCAGAAGTGCACCTCTCTTGAAACGTGTTCCAATCGGGCCTTGGGCCGAATTTGGGTGTCTACAATAACTCTAATTACTAATTTCATCTTTCCTTGCTTCCTTTAGTTGATGCGCTTCTAGAGTGTTCTTTATTTAGCAACAACAGAGTCCTTCAGATTAAATCTGTATCAATCTTCTCAGATTCGTAATAGTTCTCACATGATCAACAACAACAACAATAGTAGGAAAGCATCTATTTTTGGAAAATCGTATATAGCGATTTCTTCTTTCATAGATTCTTCTATGGAAAATCATAAATCACGATTTTCTATTTTCAGTAGGCTTCCTCATAGTTGACTATTATCTGGATTATGCTTTATCGCTTTTCTTCTTTTTATCTCTTTTGAAGAATCATAAATTACAATTTTCTGACTTTCATTAGCGACAAATTATCTTTTTCGCTCAATCATTTTTCTTATTGATTTTTGAGTTCATTTTGACAAAGATTAACATTTAGGCTCTAATTTACTACTTATCTCTAATATCTGCACATCAGTAATTCGTTAGTAGCAAACTATGGTCTAGCATAACTAAGTTAAGGGTGATAAAATGATAAATTATTTGACTGATCACTCCACTTCTCCCACAGAAGACCCCTCCTCGGTGCATGGTTGCACAAGGGGCTTCTCAGGCTGTTCATCATGAGACACAGTAGGCGGTGGTGGTTGTAGAGGCGGAGATGGTGGTTGTCGTTGGTGTTTCTCCTTTCTAAGGGGTTGGGTGGACCGCGGTGGTGGTGAAGGCAGGACTTTCGATTAGGTAAGGAGTTTGGTTTGGGAGGGAGTATGGGGTTTGGGTGGGGTGCGGAGTCTGAATGTGGTTAGGGCTTGGGCTTTGGCTTGGGCAGAGGCTTGGGTTGAGTCTTGGGCTAGGGCTATGGGTGGGTCTTGGGCTGGGGCTTCGGCTTGGACTGGGGCTTGGGTTGAGTCTAGGGCTGGGGCTTTGGGTGGGTCTTGGGATGGGGCTTGGGCTTGGGCTTGGGCTGGTGCTTCGGCTTCTGATGAGGCTTGGGGTGGGGCTTTGGGTGGGTCTGGGGCTGGGGCTTCGGCTTCAGCTTGTGCCGAGGAATGGGCTGGGTCATGGGCTAGGGTTTAGGCAGGGTCATGTGCTAGGGTTTGGGCTGGGGCTTGGACTTCGGCTTGTGCTGAGGCTGGGGCAGGGGTTTGGCCTTGGGCTGGGGCTTGGACTTGGACTTTGCATTGGGGTTGGGATCGAGCTGTGTTTGGGGTTCGAGCGGAGGTAAATCTGTGGCATTGGGGGACAAATGTCTAATTATCCCCAGCCGAGCCCAACAGACCTCCCAACACACTGCAGGCCTGTAATATGATAAGAATATCAGGTTATGTTAAAAAAATAGTGATCATGTAAAAGCGTTCATGCTTCATATACGAAGCGTCGATGCATCACAGAAAAGCGTCGATGCTTTATATGGAAGCGTCATTACTTCGTCATTGGATTTTCGCAAGCTTAGCATTTATTCAGTATAGTTTAAAAGCATACCTTCAGTTGCTGGTCCTCCTTTTTCAGTTGAAGAACCTTTACTTTCAGTTGCTGGTTCTCCTGTTTCAGCTGAACAACCTTTAAATGGAGGTCGTCAATTATCCTCTCACAGTTTGTAATTCTTGAATCGACAGACTGCTTCTATTTTTCATCAATCCACAGTTTCATGGACTTATGAAGAATGAATTCTTCTTCTTCTTCCTCCGCTGCCTCTTCTTCTTCTTCCTCCTCTGCCTCTTCCTCATCCGAGGAGCTGATCACATCAATGTCCATTCTTTTCATACACACAGTAATGGGAGGGACCGGTTGTCCTTCACCCAATTTCGCAGGTCTCTGCCCTACTTCCACTGGGCCTGCTACCACAAGGACTGTGCTTTCATCGAGTGTGGCCTTCAGTTACTAGATGCGAGCGGCCTACAAGATGATAGATATTCCACATTATTTTTGACTGATTAAGAATTTGGGAATGCGCAACTACTTCTTTAAAAAGTGATTGCTCTTGTTATAGAGGCAGCATCGCTTCATATTGTAGCGACTGCACTTGTATTAAAGGCGCCACTGTTTCATTTTATAGAGATTGTGCTCCTGTTAGAGGAGCTCTCGCTTCATTTGGAAGCGGTTGCACTTCTATATTATAATGATAACGCCTATAGTTAGATGCGATATCACCTCATTTCGAATTTACCTTATGCTCAAATTCTACAATGTAGGTAAGCCTCATTTGGTCATTTTCTTTCCATTTTAGTAGCCTTGGGAAGCTGACGGCGCTAGCAACCTTGACTGGGGCGCACCTATCATTAATCTTGTACGCCCATATTTGAGAAAAATAAAATAAATATTAGATGACTTTCGTAATCGTCAACGCTTCGTATGAAATAAAACAGGACATTCTCTGGGAGATGACATTTACCTGCAGGGCAATAGTGCAGCTGTAAATATTATATTACTGCCGTGCCTTTGCTTTCTCAGCTTTATTCCTCATCTTCTTTGCTTTCTCCATGCACCCTAGAAGTTGAGTGTACGCGTGATGGCCCCATGGATATAAGTTGAAATTGGGGAGATCATCAACGAGGCTGAGGTGAGAGTGTTGAGGGTGTAATGTGAGTTTGGAAAGAGGACAGTGGCGAGGACGAACAACAGACAGAGTTTCAGAAAGTCGTCGTCATCATCCTTCTTGACTCTCATAATCGCCGCTTCGATGTGTGATCTTTTAACCACTTGGAGGCCATTGAAAAACTTATATTTAATGGTTCGTTCTTCAGGAATCTCCAACCTCGTAGGATAAATGGTGGGGTCGGTCATTCGATGACGAGTTATCAAGGCAAAATCAAGGGCCTGAAATCTGATATTGCCAGACTTGGCAGTCCCAAAATTCCAGACGTTGCCATGGTCCCAGAACTTGATGATTGCATCCAGGAGGCTGTTGATACTTTTTATGCCCTTTGAAGCCACAAAGAATACACGGAAGACCGAATTATTGAGCAGATTTTTCCTCCCCTCAGATGTCGCGTCATAAAAGTCTCGACACTTTGCAATGGTACACTTAGTCGTTGGGGTTTGAGAACTATCTTTAAAACATGTGACACAAAAAAAGAAGTTTAGAGAAGAAGTACTAATAATAGGAGAGCCATCGCTTCTATGTACAGGCGCAAGTGCCTCAAATGTTGGAGCGTCAACGCTTCAAAAGCCACAGTGGGGAGGCGCCCCCGCTCATAAATGTTGGAGCGCCGACGCTTCATCTATGGAAGGGATGACGCTTCTATTTGGTATTTTAAAAGCGGAATAAAACTGAAAGTACACTCACCTTGTTACTAGATGCAGGAAAAGAGTTTCGCCGCTTTTATGTTTCTTACTGTGCTCCGAGAAGATGAAAATGTGGAGGGCAAAGGTGAAATGTAATTTGTGAATTTATAATTCACCAAATTACTGACCTTAAATATTTTTCTCGAATGGGAATGATGGCCATTGCACACTACGATGTCATGCGCCGTAATCCCGTCCGCCTCGCCTCGCTCCTTATTTAATATTTTGACAATGGTAATAAATGAAATGCATTTGCACATAATGGTGTAACGTGTCAAATTTTGGGGCTCTTTGTATCATGTACGAAGCGCTAACACTTCCTTGTTGTAGCGGATTCGCTAATAGGAGATAGCGTTAGCGCTTTTTACCTGAGCGCTAGCGCTTCTCATGGGGAGCGAAGCTTCCTCTGACAGAAGGGCCATTAATGTTCAACATTCGACCAGTAAATGTTAAACATTCCGCCAATTAATGGACTCCCCTAAGGGGTGCCTGAAGGGGTCTCTCAGACATTCAATTAAATGGTAAGGATTACCATTGAGAACCACAAAGTCGTGCCCCACTTCTCATTTAATGTTCTGACGACGGTAATAAATGAAGTAAGGCGGGACGCGCTATGTGTCATAAGGAAGTCATCTTTCATCTCACATAGGGAGAGAAAACGCCTTGGTTATTAGCACAAATGCTTCGTTACGAAGCGCAAACGCTTCGTTCGGAAGCATTTTTGCTTGTATCAAAGCATAATTTCAAATTGTAATGTCCACCATTAAAAGCCATGATATCATGTGCTGCTTTCAATTAATGATATTACATGAGACAAAATTAGGATGCCAGGCACGGACTCCTAGCGCCTTGCCACAATTTTTCTATTCTAATTTGTCAGTGTCAGTGGTAGCCATGGTTAAAGTGCGGTGAAATTATGAAAATGAGGGACTGTCACATCAAAGATAGAGGCACTACGTGTCGAGCTCATATAAATATGCGCAGAGATATCTCTACACCTGAGTGCATATCCCCGGGCCTCTTATTATTATTATTATTATTAAGGAAGTGGCACTTGAGGCGAGTGACTATAGGCAAATCACTTTTTACTTTTTGGGATGTGTGTCATGTGTAGGGATTTTTGGTGTGAAAGATTTGGGACAAAAAATGTTTTCTATCTTTGATTCAAAGGGCTCCATCAATATTTAAATGGGAGCCATTACTTGCACACGTTTTTCTATTGATTAGAAGAATTAAAAAAAACCCTTGATATTTTAGGGACATGTGATATGTAAAAATGCAATATAGGCCATCTGATTTGAAGTTCATGATCAATAGATCTCTGGTACATAAAATTGGTGCAAAACACGATACTTGTCACATGATCTATTGTAGTCAACTGTTGAATTATACAATAGCCTTTGGCTTCATTTAATCAAATGATGAAAGTTATATTTTGTTCTAATCTTTTGCAATTGATATCTTTAAATCATGGCCTTCAAATCAAACGGCTTAGATGGTGTTTTCATATAGTAGAAGTCACCAAACTTGTAAGTCTTTTTTTTTAAAATTCAGTGCAATCTGGTGCAATCACTTAAAAAGCGTGTGCAAGTAATGGCTCCCTATTTAAGATTATTGACTATCATATAAACCCAACATCTCATTAATTTTATATTGCCTTTGGCGAATTGTGTAAGGTTTTGGTTCCAATATCCCTCTTTAAGTACACCGAAAATCGTTGATTGCTTTGAATCATACAAAGAAGATCATTTTTCGTTCCAATCTTCCACACACCTGATTTTGAGATCATGGGAATATCATAGAATGGCCATTTTTCATTTCCATATGATACAAATCCCAAAAAAGTGACCTAAAAATCACATGGCATACAACACTTGCAAGTCACTTTTTCGGGATGTTTACCAAGTGGACTTAAAAATTGGTCATCCAAGGATGCGCGCATGATCTCAAGCATGGTATCACAAATCGGCTGATACCGATATGTATCGGCGATACACATCGGTTTCTCGACAAACCGATACGATGCAACCATGGACTTTGCAGGTCCATCGCGATGATGCGCACTCTCTAAAAAATGGAGTCACCACTCGGAGCTTTTGGTGACCCGGGATACCTCAAAAATCAATACGTAAGCACCGAAGTGTAAAAATATGACTCCGATTTATTGGTCTTTGCCAAAGGCTCTTGGGTAGGGGCTTCGATTATTGATCTGGAAGGTGTTAGGCACCTGATCAACCCGCTTGTAAGCGGTCTTTACTTATCACTAAATGATAAAAAAAATAAAATGAATGACACTCCTCCTTGCCCGAAGGCACTATGATTCTATTTGAGCCCCCTGTAATCACGAGAATTTTGGCAGCGCAACAACTCAAATTCTAGGATAGAAGGAAAGCAAAAGAAGGTAGAGGAATAGAGGGGACAACCGAAGCTCTCAGGCCCTTGTAGCACTACTGTGGACCTTAGCATTGATGTGCTTCCGATAGCAAATGGGTTGAGGAATGAGTTTGAAACTCTGAGGCTTGGAAGCTAGAAGGTAGGAGAAGAAGGCTAAGGCCTAGTTCTAGCCAAATCTAAGGATTTGGTAATGGAAAATGGGATCTAGAAGGGTGAACTCAATTCTAGAATTTTGGAGGTTTAGTGCTCAAAAGGGAAGAGGGAACTCTCTAGGATTTTCTCTATTTTGGAATTCTTTCAAGCCCTTAAGCAAGGGGGGGGGGTGTCTCTCTATTTATAGAGTTTGATGGGATTAGTGAGGGTTAAAGGGCTACTTGGGTTAGCAATTAGGTAATAGGGATCGAAGGTTTTCTAGGTTTTTGGGAGCTTAGATAGGTGGGATATGAGTTTAATGGTAGATGATAGGGTGGGGCTCTAAATGGCTAATGGGTTGCAAATAGAACTAATGGGGGTGCAAGTCCTAAAGAAACCCACCCCAGGCTTTGGGGTGGTCAACAAGTCAAACCCAAAATTCAAAATCTGGACATTTTCTCAAAAATACTATTCCTAAGCCTAGCGTGTATATTATATACGCTAGGCTTGGGAACAGTGTTCCTTGAGAAAATAGGAAAGTCTGGGGTTCGTTCTAGAGCTCAATTCTGAAGGAAGAAACTAATTTTTCCTAGCGTGTATAATATACACACTAGTGCAATTTATTGCATTTATGCACAATCTTCAAATTGTCATAACTTTTTATATACGACTCGGATTGAGGCGATTTCAGGATTGTTAGAAAGTTGGAAATATCCTCCTTCCAATGCTATAGGCCTCAGCTCCAGAAAAGGTCTATGTGAACTTTGACATTCCTCTTTCCATCCACTACTCAGGAGGGTTCAAACCAAGCCCGGGAAGGTTTCTAATGGGTCGGGGGAACGCCTTGCTCAAAGTATGTGTCGATCGAGCCTTGGGCCAAATTTGGGTGTCTAAAGATGCCCCTCTTTGGTATCCAATCACTACTGATCTTATACCAAAGAAGGATACATCTGAAGAGGCCTAAGGCAACACTCACGGGTCTGCTATATTCAAAGTGAATCTTAAACATCAAGAAAGTAATAAAAAGGACAACTAAATAGAGAGTGACATAAGCCAAACACTTGGGAAAATGTGCGTCACTCTAGAGTAGCAGAATCCCAATAGTTAGGAAAACGTTCATTCCTCGAGGCTACCGGTCCCCATGCACTTAGCGACATTATTGGGAAAAACCATGATGGTGTATTTGAAAATGGAGGATGTTTGAGATTCATTTTGAACAAGACTGCCCCAGGAGTGGAAGGGTGATCGACCCATACTTAAATATTAACATAAAGCAATGACGCGAAGATCCACAGTTTGTGCCCAATCTCATGAGGCATTGATTGCCCCATTTGAACGGCCACGAGTGCCCCTACGTGAAGTAGGGTTCGAGATCTTTGAGCGAACTCATCGATCTCGGAGATAATTTAGCACAACGACTCGAGCGGAGAGAATATTGACGTCGCAATGCTTTTTGGGAGTGTGTACCATGTTTGATAACAATCTTACAAACAAATTATCTATACAGAAACATGGATCCATTAGGGGCAATACACAACAAGGCGATGGAAGTCCCGACCTAGATCCCGTTCGAGTACTATTTGTAGGAACAACGACCATCCAACGGATACTCAGACGCATGACATATACTTTACAAGGATATCATGCAGGTTTTAAGTCTGCACCCGAGAATAATCAAGGGAAAAGATCCCTTCTGCATCCATGCATTACCATAGTTGTTCGGTATGTAATCTCATTTAGTGGTGGAATCAAACTGATTGAAACATTACCTGTTTGACCGAGATTGACACTGTCGCCCCTACTTTGAAGTAGGATCCAAAGATCTAAGGTGAACCTTAGATTTAGGATATTAATTTAATACAGCTGCATTGCCGAAAAAATATTGATATTTTACCGCATTGAAGCATGCATGTACTTATCTGTGCGTCATGGAAAGTGATTTTTTCTTTTTCAAAATGATTTTTTTTTCTTTTTTTTTTGTCTCTTTTTTTAATAGACCGGATGTCAGTGGTGAGCTGCTTTATCTGATCTGTCTATCACTGAGAGGTTGCCTGCTTCGAGGCTTTGGACCATTTTGATGTTCCTGCACATTCTCAAGAAAACTTCGGTCCCTTTTTTATTTATATAGGTAACAAATATTCATCCTAAATAACAGAAGGAGAAGTAAACTTTTACCTACACTTTTTCATTTTTCAAGATTTATATATTTTTTAGATTTTTGTTTTCAGATTTTTTTATTCTTTTTCTTCATTTTGAGATGGAAGTACGATGCTGTAAATATGTACATGGACATAAAACTGAGTATATATATTTTTTGTATTTTTGGATTTTTTTTGATAATTTTTATTTATTTTTTTTTTTCCTTTTTTTTATGCCTTAAAAGTGAGACAAAGTAACGGGTCCCATTTTTAGCATAGTCGAACCCGTTCATGCGGTTGGACCTAAGTGAGGTTCAAAATTTTTACCAAGGTCGGAATGCCCATACTTTTGGATTGAATCAACATTTTATCCTTACCTTTGGTCATGCGTTCGACGGTGTGGTCTAAAGATGTACCTGATCAGGACCCAATTTGAGCAAACATGAGTGGCCCAATTGGCTATCAGATAATTCGAAATTGTAACCAAGGGAGGAACCGATGACTTTCTCTTTTTCTTTTTCATCCTTTTTTACTCATAGCCCCCAAGACGGGTTTACGTGGTGCCCTTTGTTGCCCTCCTTTTTACCCGTAGCGCCCTTTTGGGTTTTCACCACGTCCATGGGTTTTTACATTTTTACCTCAGACGCATTTTCAGGTTTTCACCTGGTCTGCACAAGCTCGCTCTTTTTACCCGTGGCACTCTTATGAGTTTTCACCACGTCCTTTTACTTTGAGCTTGTATATTTTTCCCTTTTCAAAGGCCACGAGATGGACGTTGATTTCGTCATAGCCAGCTGGATGGAATTCTTTTGTTGTCTCTCAGCTTGGCTCGTGCTAACTCAACGGATATCATGACTGCTCGTAGACCTTAAAAAGGGCTTTCTTAAGGGATGTATCATGGCCATGGGTTAGAAGGGGTAGGTTAGGAATTTTGAAGGTATTCTTGGGATTAAAGGTTTTTCTTGATTGGGTTCCAGCTGCCGTAATACACTTCTTCCTTGGGAGATTTTTACTGTATATGCCCCATGATTTTTCTATCTCTTTTTGTTTTTCTATTTTTTTGTTTTTTTTACTTTTTTCAAACATCCTCTTTTTGAGATTTTATTTTTTTGATTTTTTTGATTTTGATGGTAACTATTTTTCTTTTTTTGTTGTTTGGTATATACACTTTTTCTATCATGTTTTTCTGGGGAGTGGTTTATGAAAGAAAGACTAATGGCTCAACGGGTGTAGCAAAGGGTATGAGCATTCAAGGACACTTTTTAGCTACTTGGCTTTGAAATGATGGCCTCTTTTATGGGGTTCTTAAGCAGTCATGTATCCATCTTATCAATACTTACCTTGCCGTAGGAAACTAGGAGTAGAAACGTCGTACATATCCAACGTTGATGGTCTCAAGAAAATGATCCCTGTCCATGGTGGCAAGGCGGAGCGTGTATCTAGGCAGCACTTCTCTGATGACGTAAGGCCCTTCTGTTGTTATTATTTCTCCAGTGTGAAAAGAAACAAAGATGGATTCAGCACATCTGAAAGAAATCAAGACCTGTAAGATACAAGGCCTGTTGTAGCAAGTTTTAATAAGTAAGAGTTTGTCCCACAGGGAAAATGGTCTAAAGCCCCAAGGGAGCCATCTTTAGTAGGTCCTCCAGATCTGACTACAGATCTGGCAATCCTAAATGGAAGGGGATTTAAGGTCACTATTGTTTAAATCCTATGGTAACCTAATGCCTAAACTACAGAAATGGTTGAGAAGAATGATGGAGTATGAGAAAATAAATATAAAGAGGGTGAGAAGTAAGCTATTAAGTACAAATCTGATGGGTTTTATAACTCAGACTCAGATCTGCTGCTATAGAAGTCCTGTCCAATGGCTACATTATCACCACAGAGGAGAAAGGATCCAACTCACCCCTGTGCCATGATCAAATCCCTAATGGCTATAACCTGTCCACTCAAATGGTCACAGACTATCCGATAGGGACACCACAGTCCATAGATGGGTCAGAACATGTTTATCATTGTAGGCACTACTTCATCCAGGCTACCAGCTCAAGAATCCATAGGAACCTCAACCTCTAAATTTCTGAGTGTGGGGCATAGGCCTGCATATGTTCACTAGCCTGGACACACAGGACCAGCAAGAGTTCGAGTACTAGCTTTAGATCTAGTTGTTCATTACTTTATAGAGACAGGAGTGATCCAGTCACAAGCCTACAATCTGTACAGCCAGATTAGATCTGCCATATGATGGTGGGTCTATACAAATACAGGGGAGTCTGTCTCTGTACAATCTCTCATAGGGCTACAAGCACAAGTGCAGAGAAGAAGAATCTGTCTTAGATTTGTGGATTGGCCTCACCATAGGGCTATAACCTGTCCACTTAAATGGTCACAGACTATCCACCGAGGCTATCCTCCTCACAGAGGTCTGAGACAGAACAAGTAGATTACTGCCACCACCATGTTCACAAGGCTACCAGCTCAGGCTCCCATGGGGATTCAGATTTAGTGGATCCTGTGGTGGGGCATACGCCTGCGTATGTGCACTAGCCTGGACGTACAGGTCACTTGGATCTTAGTAAATCCTTAAAAATAATCCTCCATTGCTTATAATACAACTTAGTGATGGAGGATCTCAAGGCAGCAACCTTGTACAGAACAACCCTCAAACATCAATCCCATACATGTATAACATCCTATTATAAAACTTTATTAAAACTGTTCCAGATAGACATACAAAGGCATAGCCAGCAAGTGCTGGGCTTTGGAGAGAAGGAAAAGGAAAAAGATGCTGCCTAAACCCTAACCTTAGCCTACTGGAACTCTACAGTAGATTCAAGAAGATAGGAGGAATTCAGCCCCCAACTCCTCGTTAAACCTAAACTAGGCTTAGGCTTATATAGCAGTCGGCTATGGAGCATTAGGGTTAGGAAAATCCTAATTTTAACGATGCAAATGTGGCCCATTTCTATTCCTTGGATGCCTCGGGGCGTGTGCACAGAGATTAGAGCATTGGAGTGCATGCCCTAGTTGCTGGAAGTTCCCAGACTGCCCCTATAGAAGTGGAGGAAAGTTAAGATCTCGAGCCTCGCTAGGTAGCAACGGTTTCCAGGTCTTGTTGTTTGATAGAGTGGTTATCGCGGGATTGAATTGACTTGAGGCTCCTGCAGTTGTGGGATAGATAGTTTGGTCATCATGGGAATCCTCTTGTCATCGCGGGATTGCTCTGGTCGTCGCGGGATTGCGCTTTCCATTTGAGTGACGCTGGAATCACGCGCGCAGTTTGTTCCTTAGTGAATCTTGCAGGGATCCCCGCTAAGAAGCAATGTGTATCAGCCTCTAGATTGTGCGAGCAGTCCCCTAAAGATCTGCATCCCGCAGCCAATGCGCGACAGTTGCGCGCAGAAGTGCCTGGAGCTCTCTCTCCTCAGCTTGTCTGAGTGAATCGCGTGAGGATTAAATGCTCCTCTCTTGAGTTGCATGAGACTGCGTGAGTGCTTACAACTGAGCCTCGTGAGAACTGTGCAAAGTCTGCTTCTCGAGCCCTTCTGTCATTAATCTGCACGAGAACAGTGCGAGCAATTGGTGTGCTGCCTTGAGAACTCGTGACAACTGCGCGAAGCATTTTTCTCTGAATCACTTGAACTTTGCGACATCTGCGCGAGACTCATTTCTTGACTTGTTGCTGCTGTGCTTTGCCTATGCTACAACCAAGTTCTCTATCTGGGTCCAACTTCCTTTCTTTTGAGAAACTTCTTGGGCCCACTTGGGCATTCAATGTGTACATCCAGGTGTGTTCTACTTTGGTGTTTCTTTCCTCTGTGAATTGGTTACCAGTTGCTTGGAGTTCTTATGCAAAAGTAGGCCTCTTAGCAGGGTTAGGGCCTTATCTGCAGCTGCTGCTTATTACCTACAAAATGGTCTTAACACACATTTATTAAATGACTAAGGGTCTAACAGAGGTTAAGGGGTGAAAAGTGGTACTTCTCCGGTCTTAACACACCCCCAAACCCAATCTTTGCTAGTCCCTTAGCAAAGCTTTAACTAAACATCAACACCTTAATTAAATGCCACTTTTGTAGGGATCACGGGTACAGTTAGCATATGTACAAAGCCTTTTAAACCCCTAGGTGATCCCTAGTGGAGGAGTGAAGTCTCCTGAGGGTTTTCAGTGAAGATACCCACAAACTTCACTATTAAAATAGTTAAAAGTGGTGCAGTCAATGACAAAACAAATTTCAATGAATAAAGCATCAATCCACATCTCTTTAGAATTCAGAGGAAATTGCAGCAGTAATGCAGGCCATTTAAAACTCAAAATTTTTAGCATGTGTTTGCATTTCCACTAATCATTTTACATTAGAAATTCAATGTGCACATATCAGTACCAAGCTTGCGTTAAATTTGAAAATCAGGTTGGATACAACCCCAATGAAGTTACAAGTCAAACCCAATTCTCACCAGGGCTATCTCTCAACAATGAATATCTAGGGGTATTCACATTTAAAGCAACTCAAGAGCGGTTACAGACCCCAAATGGGCCTGCAAGCATGAGCATAGGTAAAGCTTCTAAGTTCTGACATCCTCATGACTTTTCACCATAGATTAGGCACTCCCTCATCTCCACCTGACACCTCATTTCTCTTAGGATCAACAAGGTCTTTTGATGGGTTGTAATGTGGCTTATGGGTGAAGTTTGTAAAGAATAAAAGGATAGAATGGATCATAATTGAGAAATCAGCAGGATAGGAGGTGACTCATGACTTCACAACCTTCATTTCAGCACTACTTCATCTTCCTTGACATTTTTTGGATTCAAAGTGGCCAACTTCTTCTCTTCTTTTCAAAAATTTTAAATTATTTATTTATTTATTTATTTTTTTTTATGATGAACTGCCACACACATACCACCAACACACTGTTGTTCATAGGTTACTTTTCTTCTCATTCTACCAAATGTTGGACCACTCTCACTACCTTCAACTCCTCCTTTACCTCCTTAATTCTCAGAGTGAGGGTAAAATTGAATCAGGTCATGAGGTTAAGGTGCAGGTACTCCAGTGTTTGTTAAAGAAAAATAGAACTTTTTGAGGCTCAAAGAGTGTATGCAAAAGGGCAGTTTTAAAAGGTTGGGTTTTCAGGCTCAAACTATCCAAATGAGGTCTTTTATCATTTCCTTAGTGCCATGAGTGTTGTCAACCAGTTTTGATTTGGAGATGCCTAACTTCTAGTAAAAAGTGTTGAGTCAATCAAACCTTAGAGCAGAAAAAATACCAAAAATACTCTTCAACAGAAATTGATGGGCCCAAATCTCACTAGATATGGTCCTCTTTTTTAACTCATGGAGTGTATTTTCACCTTTTTCTCTCCTCTTAGGTTTACTAGGTACTAATTTAAAATTTCTGATGTTAGCTTCATGGTGGTGCTAAGATTTTAAATTTTTTAGTTTTGAAATGTCTGCAAATTTTTTTTAAAATTTTCCACAAATTTCCTCATTGCAGCAAGTTAGGTGGAAATTGACTTTATTCATCCCAATTACACCACCACTACTGCACTAAAGTTAACTATTTTATTGGTAGACCTACCCTGCCACACCCCCAAACCATGAGGAGCAGTGTCCTCACTGGTTCAAAGGTCAGAAAGTGCAGGGTAATAGTCATGAACAAGGATTAAATATACACAGACAATATACACAAAGCAATATAAAAAAAAATATTCTATTATCTTAGAAAGAAATGCACAATTGGAAGTACAAGTACAAGAAAAGAAGTGCGAAGAAAAGAAAAGCCTAACTACAATCTAGTTTAAGAGGAGGAGGAGTTGGAATCTAAATCTGTGAACCAGTCCCAACCCATCTGTTGTGCATGTTTCCTAAGTGCAGCTTTGTTCTCAGAACTGAGCTTGGACTTGGTTCTGTCTGTGGGAGCTTTGTTCTTTTTCTGCTTTGTTTGCTTCATAGTTGGACCCTTTTTCTTTGGCTGCCTTGGTTTCTTTGGTTGGGCTAGAGGTTGCTTCATGGTTGGAGCTTTTGGTACCCTCACCCTCATTTTTCTGGTCTTGGGTTTAGGAGGGATCATAGGGGATTTTCCTTTTTCTTGCTTAGGGGGGACTACAGGGTACTTCCCTTTTTCTGGCGGGCCATGTGGTTGTGCCTCCTCAGACTGGGCAGCTGGCTCTTTGCCAATTTTGATAGAGGATGTTGTGGAAGCAATCCTCTTAGCAGTGACTTTCCTCTGTTTAGGATAAGTTTGCTCAGTAGGAGGTGATGAAGGAGGGGCAGCAGGGGTATGGGTAAGTTCAGGCTTAGGTTTGGGAATGAGGGGAGAGAGTGGGGCGGGAGGCTGAGCTGCACTTCTGGCAGCAGCCAATGCAGCTTCCAAAGAGGCTATCTTGATTTGGGATTTCTGGAGGTCATTTTGGTGGATTTCCTTGTGGAGTCGGAGGATTTCCTGGGCATTGTGGAGTCTTTTTTTGAACATTTTGGCTTTCATCCTCTCCACATTTGTATTTGCCTTTTCCATCTCCACATTCATTTGTTGCTAAGCTGCCTTATTTTGCTCCTTCTCAAGGGCATCTAAAATGTTTGCCCACCCCAGTGAAATACCCAGTAATTTATTTATGTGGGCAATCTCTAAGTCACTAATCTGCTGTAGCAGAGGGGTCTCTATGGAGTGCCTAAGTTGGGCCATGCCTCTCAGGACATCCCTCCTAAGGTAGGGATTGTCTCTCATTACATGGAGGAGGGTGAGGTAGGGAGGGATGTAATACGAGTGGGTGGGTGCTATAGGAAAAGAAGAAGCTGAAGGAGCAAAATGTGATTGGTCCTGGGGGGGTGAAGTGGTGTTTTCATTGGTTAAGTCTAGTTGTTGGGAGAGGGAAAAAAGTTTTGAGTCTGTTTGGGTGGATTTGGCAGTGAATGTTAGAGGGGGTAGTATAAGAGGTGGGATTGAAGGCAAGGGAGGGAAAGAAAATGAGGTAGGCTCAGTAGGAGTAGGTGGTGCTGGGGAAAGGGAAAAGGGAATGGTGAAAGGTATGAAAGGGAATGGTTGGGTTGTAGAGTCAAGGCTGGAAGGGGAAAGGATCAGTGAGGTTTGATGGGATTGTTGAGGGATGGGTTGGTTTGTCAATGTCTGAAGTGTGGATTTGATGGTTGTGATTTCTATTTGCATCTGGTTCTATGTTTGTGTTTTTGTGGACAGTTGTGATTGAATGTCTGGGTTGAGTGGTGGAGATTGTGTAGAAGATAGAATAGGTTGAAAAGGGGAGGAAGGGGCATGATGGAAAGTGGAAGGAGGAGGAGATTGGGGTTCTGGTGAGTGATGCGGTGACATATTTGGGGAATCTGGGAGGGGGGTGTAGTGGGTGGGCATGGTATCAAGGAAACTAGCCGTAAAGGCTTGGAATCCGGTGGTTGTGTTAAGAAGGAGGTCTATGTCTGTGAGTGGGGATGTAGTAGGAAAGGATTGAGTGGTGTCTTGGTCAATGTGAGGTGTGTTAGTGGAGATAAAAGGGATTGTATGTGGGGGTAGGGATATGGTGGAGGTTGTGTTAGAATAGAGGTCTATGTCTGTGAGTGGGGATGTAGTAGGAATGGCTTGAGTGGTGTCCTGGTCAATGTGAGGTGTGTCAGTGGGGATAAAAGGGATTGTGTGTGGGGGTAGGGACATGGTGGAGGTTGTGTTAGTGGTTTTCTTTTTCTTGTATGAGATCAGTGGAGGGTTGTCAGGGTTTTGTGAAGATGATGGGAGTATTGAGGCTGTGTATTGAGGTAGGGTAGGGAAAGGTGTGGGGCTCACATGGGGGGTGATGTCCTCCCAGGTACCAATCACAGGAAAAAGGAGTGTGGCCATGGACCATGAAGACAGAGGAGAGTGAGAGAGAGAGATGGAGTAGGGGAAGGGAAATGGGATGTAGTGGAGGAAGGGAGAGATGTTGATGGTGTAATGGGATGGGATGATGTCAGGATAGGGGATCCTGCAGTAAAAGGTGGGGTGGATGTGGGGGCTGCTGTAGTTGTGGTAGTAACAGGATCTTGAACCACCTCTTTGGTAGCAAGGGTGGGCCTTGTAACAACTGCCACATCTGTTTGCTTAGGAGCGGCCTGAGCTGTAACCTTCTTCTTCTTCTGGGTTTCCATCAGGCTCTTGTTGATTCCCCATTGCCTCTTGGCAAAAGTGTAGGGGTGAGGGTGGTAGTCTCCTCTCCTATTGGTATCTTGTACCCCCCCTCAAAAGCAATTTGGTGATGACTTTGGCATAAGAGAGTGTGTGTGGCTTCTTTTTCTGCCCTAGTTTCTCCTATTGGTATCTTGTA
The DNA here is from genome assembly GCA_021018995.1 of Chloranthus sessilifolius. NCBI lineage: Eukaryota > Viridiplantae > Streptophyta > Magnoliopsida > Chloranthales > Chloranthaceae > Chloranthus > Chloranthus sessilifolius. The sequence continues at coordinate 53,126,789 of CM037592.1, read as the reverse complement.
CCCCCCCTCAAAAGCAAGTTGTAGGCTGCATGGAAGCCATGGCCCAGAGAGAAAGAGTAAACAACATCAGCAATAGGAGTCCTCCTCTCCTGCTGATGGCCTGAGCAGTAGATGTTCTTTCTCAGGACCTGGTCAATGAAAAGGAGTCTAGGGTCCAACTCTCTTCTTCTTATGGAATCCCCAGAGGCCTTTAATCCTCTAGTAAGAGCCCTCGCAATGGTATCAATTGAGGCACTCAGGGGAGGGCCATATCCACAGCTAGTGTCAAATGCAGCTGGGATGCCCAATACTTCAGCAATCAGCTTGGGGTTAATTAACATCTCGAAATGATCAATCAGCATGAGGAAGCCTGGTTGTCCATCTTGGTCCTTGGTGACCCTGATGTGCTGATAAAAGAGTTGCACTAGCCTAGGGTAGACTAGTGCTGGAATTCCTTTCATCAAGGGTGTTAGACCAGCCTTGCTCATAAATTCAATGGCAGAGGTAGAGAGAGGCTCTGTCTCGGAGAAGGGCAGGTTGAAAGCTGTTTCAGGCTCCAAGGGGACTGAAGCCATGAGCTCAGAGGGTGTAGAAAAATCAGGGGTTGGATCCTCCACCTCCTTAACCACTTCCTTCCCCTTTTTCGATTCCTTAGAAGCCTTGACCTTCTTAGGAGTGGGCTCAACAGGGGCCTTATCCCTGGCCCTTTTCTTTGGTGCACTCTTAGGGGCCATTATAAAGTTTCCTTTATGAGATAGTACTTTTGAAGATGAAAAAGGGAGACTGAGATCTGATTGCTTACCCTAAAATCGTAGGGTTTTGTTCGATCTTATGCAAAGTGAACCACGATATCTCTGAGCAGAGGACAACTGATAGGGATGACGTTAGGAACAAATCCCTAAGATCCTGGTGTGAATAATGGGTTGTAGAATGGACGATGGAGGAGAGAGGGATAAGAGAGCCGGAAGCTAGGGTTTCGCTGGCTGGAGAAGAGAGAGAATATTGAAAAAGGAGACAATCGCAGGTTTGGAATGCTTATCTCTGGGCTTGGCGCGCTTTGGAAATATATGGTTGCGGGATGGGAAATGGAATCTAGCGACGGTGTAAATCTACAGAGTTTACCTTGGAGCTCGCGACAACTAGTGAAGTATTCCATTTGGATTGCGCGAGAGTCTCCCAACCCTCATTTTAGATCCACAGCAGAGCATTAAATAGAGAGTATGCGCTCTTCATTCTGCCATTTACATTTGTGCTGTGGCTGGATCCTAGGTATAACTCACTATCAGGGGCACCCCCAGACACTTTAAAATGACCTCCCACTTATAGCATCAAACATTCAAGCATAGTCATCAAAAATCAAACAGCGTGCATTCAATCAAAAACCACCAACTCAAGAGGAGTAATTATTAGACCAAGCATAAAAAAAATATGACCAGACAGATTCAGACTCAAGTGAGGCCACTAAAATTTCTTATAAAATTTGAACAAAAGAAGGCAGTACAAACCTAAAAAAACCAAAGTACATATAATACAACATTGACACATCTGTGGATCAGTTTAATGAAGGCTCCCCTTGAAAGTGAATGGTGTCCATAGGTTCAGCAGGATTTTCTAAACAAGGCTTAAGCCTCTGACCATTCACCTTCAAGGTTTTCCCAAACTTGGGATCCTTGATTTCCACAACACCAGATGTGGAAACATTCATGACAATATAGGGCCTTCCCATCTGGATTTCAGTTTGTCAGGAAAAAATTTAAGTTTGGAGTTAAACAACCAAACCTTACCACAAGCCATGAAGCTCTTTCTCAACAAACCCTTGTCAAAGAAAGCCTTGTACCTTTCCTTGTATATCCGGGCATTGGCATATGCATCCATCCTCAGCTCATCCAGTTCTGATAGCTGCAGCGACCTATGATGACCAACAGAAGTTAGGTTTAGATTTAAATTTTTTATGGCCCCATAGGCCCCGTGTTAGAACTCTACTGGGAGATGGCAAGCCTATGGTAGTCTTATAAGCAGTCCTATAAGCCCATAATGCATCATATAGCTTATCAGTCTAGTCCTTTCTATCAGTCCTCACTGTCTTCTCAAGGATGTGATTGATCTCCCTATTAGAAATTTCAACTTGCCCACTGGTTTGCGGGTGGTAGGGAGTAGCAATCCTATGGGTGACAGAAAGCTCTCGAAATTTTTGTTATAAAAATTGCAACCCCCATCATTGATAATGGCTCTAGGGGTGCCAAATCTTGAGAAGATATTTTGCTTTACAAATTTTAGGACTACTTGATGATCATTGGTTCTTGTGGTAATAGCTTCTACCCATTTTGAAACATAATCCACTGCCACTAAGATGAAATGATAACCATTTGAAGGAGGAAAGGGGCCCATAAAGTCAATACCCCAGACATCAAACAGTTCCACAACAAGGATGGGCTGCAAAGGCATTGAGTTTCTTTTAGACAGTCCTCCTAATTTCTAAAATCTCTCACATGTTCTGCAGTGTGTATTGGCATCTCTGAATAAAGAAGGCCAATAGAACCCACACTGTAAGATCTTGTCAGCTGTTTTTCTTCCATTAAAGTGGCCCCCACAGGCATTTTCATGGCACATGGCCAGAATACTGGGGACAACACTTTCTGGAACACATTTTCGGATGATTTGGTCTGCACAATATTTGTATAAGCAAGGTTCCTCCCAAAAAAAGAATTTGACCTGTGAGAAGAACAGGTCTTTGTCCATTTTGGTCCAATGGGCGGGAATCTTGCCTATAACTAAATAATTTATAATGTGTGCATACCAAGGAACCAAGGATTGGATGGCAAACAATTGCTCATCCGAGAAAACATCATTTATAGGGTCATCAATACATTTTTCCAATACAATTCTAGACAAGTGGTCAGCCACCACATTTTCCACACCCTTTTTGTCCTTGATTTCAATGTCAAACTCCTGCAACAGGAGTATCCATCTAATAAGCCTGAGCTTAGCATCTTTCTTGGACAATAGGTATTTCAATACTGAGTGGTCTATGAAGATTACAATTTTAGATCCAAGTAGGTAAGGTCTAAATTTGTCAACAGCAAAAACCACTGCCAGAAGCTCTCTCTCAATTATGGTTTAATTCAGCTGAGCTTCAGCAAGTGATTTGCTGACATAGGCAATGACCACTGGCAGCTTATCTTTCCTTTGGCCCAAAACAACACCTATTGTCAAGTCGGATGCATCACACATCAGCTAAAAGGGTAGTGCATAGTCAGGTATTTGGAGTACAGGGGCAGAGGTGAAGCATATCTTCAAAGTTCAAAAACCTCAAGACATTCAGCAGAAAAATCAAAGGGAACATCCTGGCAAAGTAGGTGGCACAATGGTTTAACAATTTTGCTGAAGTCTTTAATGAACCTCCTGTAGAATCCTGCATGTCCAAGGAAAAATCTGATTTGTTTGACTGTTCTTGGAGGGGGCAAATTTGTAATGAGGTCAACTTTGACCTTATCTACCTCAATCCCTTCTCTAGAGACTACATGGCCCAACATAATATCTTATTTTACCATGAAGTGGCTCTTTTCCCAACTTAAGACTAGATTGGTCTCCTCAAATCTTTGCAAGACCAGGTGGAGGTGTTGCAGACATTGGCCAAAACTGTCCCCATATACAGAGAAATCATCCATAAAGATTTTCAAAAACTTATCAATCATATCAGAGAATATGGCATACATACACCTCTGAAAGGTTGTTGGTGCATTACACAGCCCAAAAGGCATCCTTCGGTAAGCAAAGGTGCCAAAAGGGCAAGTAAATATAGTTTTCTCTTGGTCGTGAGGGTGCACAGGGATCTGGTTGTATCTTGAGTACCCATCAAGAAAGCAATAAAAAGCTTTTCCAGCCAACTTATCTAGAATTTGATCTATGAAGGGGAGAGGGAAATAGTCTTTTCTGGTTTTAGAGTTGAGCTTCAGATAATCTATGCAAACCCTCCAGCCAGTGGTCTCCCTGGCTGGTCTCAGCTCTCTAGACTCAGTTGTAATGACTGTTATGCCAGATTTCTTGGGCACCACTTAGATAGGTGCCACCCATTCAGAATCAGAAATGGGATAAATTACCCTAACATTTAGCAATTTAATAATCTCTTTGAGGACCACTTCCTACATGTGAGGATTCAATTTTCTCTGCCTTTCCCTGGAAGGTATGTAGCCCACCTCTAAATGGATCCTGTGAGTATATATTGATGAATCTATCCCTCCGAGATCCGCAATGGTCCAGCCAATTGCCTTTTTATGCTACCTCAAGACTATTAGTAATTCTTCCTCCTGCTCATTGGTAAGAGAGGAAGAGATAATTACCGAAAGTTTTTCACCTTTCTCAAGAAAGGCATATTTCAATGTTTCTAGAAGCTTCTTGAGATCCAGATCAGGGGCATATTGGATGGATGGCAAGATTGGTTTTTTGTTGGTTTGAGGAAGAGGCAGCAATGTAGGTTTCCAAATGGAATGCTGCACTAAGCCCACAAAAAACTTCAATGTGGTCATGTCTTTTATCATAACAGCTGGGTTTTCTTCCTCTACCATATCCCAAACTTCAACTAAACTTTTGACAATGTTGTCCCAATCCAGCAGAGTGGGTAATTCTTTTTCAACAACTTCCTCTAGTACATCCACTGCAAAGCTTTCCTCATTGTCCAGCTGAGGGTACTTTGTACTATTGTACACAATCAGTTCAACCTTCATGTATTCGAAAGTTACCTCCATAATTCCTAACCTACATTGAATGCAGGCATTGGTAGTGGCCAAGAATGGCCTGCCCAAAATAACAGGTATAGGGGTTATACTCTTGTTGCAGCCCATGTCCAAAACCAGGAAGTCTGCAGGGTAAAAGAACTTGTCCACCCCGACTAAGACATCCTCAACCACTCCCATAGGTCTCCTTTCAGACCTATCAGCCATTAACAACACAATGGGGGTGGGTTTTAGCTCTCCCAAACCTAGCTGCTGATACACACTGTATGGCAGCAGGTGTACATTGGCTCCAAGGTCTAGAAGGGCCCTTCCAATTGTGTGGTCTCCAATTATGCAGGGAATAGTGGGTATCCCTGGGTCTTGTAACTTCTCTGGTATTATTATGTTTAATACAGAATTAACTGTATCAGTTGCAAAGATCTTTCTGGACAAATGGCCTCTAGCTTTTCTTTTCTGGGTACAAAGGTCTTTCAGAAATTTGGCATAGGCTGGGACCTGTCTAATTGCATCAAGCAGGGGTAAATTGATTTTTACCTGCTTAAAGGTCTCCATCATTTCCTCCATCTATGCATTCCCCTTATCAAAAGGGGCAGGGCTACTGAAAGCTTGAGGAAATGGCAACTGAGGTACTGCTAGTTCCTCAGCTGTAAGCCTATGACTAAACTTTTGTTTTTTTCTTTTTTCATCTTTTATTTTCTACTGAGGCTCAACTACAGCCTCATTATTTTTCTCTTGTTGCAGGGTAGCAGGCAACTCTTGGCTCTGTGCTCTAACATATTCTTTTTTACATTCATTCAAAATTTCTTTGAAAATGACCTCTCCTTGTCCCTTTCCAACCTGGTTGTCCACCAGCCTGCCAGACCTTAGGGTTGTGATGGCATTAGCTCCCTCAAAACTTGAGGAACCTTCTCCAATCAAATATTGGCCCTTAGGGTTGGCCACTGGCTGGCTTGGCAACCTGCCCTCCTCTCTTTTGGCCAAGGCATTGGATATTTGGCCTAGCTGCTCTTCCATTTTCTTTATGCTTTGACTGTGAGAGTTCACAGTCTGAGTCAAGGTTCCAAGGTTTTTAATGAGGTCAAAACCTGATCCTCAAAAGAAGCATTTCGGGGTTGAGGTGGGGGAACTACCAACTAATTTTACTGCTGGGGCAGCTGTTGATGTTGGAAATTTGACCTTGGGGCATATCCCTAGTTAAATTGCTGCTGTGGCCTTTGAGGCAAGGCCAACATCTGTTGTGGCTGCATGTAATTATCTTATCTCCACCTCAAATTTGGGTGATCCCTCCACTGGTAACCAACATTTTAGTGCTAGTATCCAAATGGCTGCTTATTGTAGCCAACAGATTGTTGTTGGCCAAATGATTGGGCAGCAGAAGTTTGTTCCACGCATACTCAAGATATTGCCCTACAGATGGACACTCTTCCACTGTGTGCTGTGGAGATTGGCATATCAGACATGCCTCCATCACCTGTACAGCCCATCTAGGTTGCACCATAGTCAATAGTTTATTAAAGTTATCAGAAAGATTGGCCATCTGCATTTGTAGGTCATTATTCCCAGTTACTTCATGCATCTTTCCTTTGGAAATTACAGCTGGTCCCATTTTAGAAGTAGGCTCATGAATAGTTCTTGACAAGGATATCTTTTGGAAAGCATTTTCACTGATGACCTCGAACAACTCCCATGCCTCATCAGCTGTTTTGTGCATGTAAGTTCCACCACAAGAGGCATCTACCATGTCTCTGCTTTTCTCATCAATCCCATTATAGAAGCTCTGGACAAGTTGCCAGTCATGGATCTTGTGGTGGGGACATTGTTTGAGCATCTCCTTGAATCTGTCCCATGCTTGATTAAAATCTTTAGTTGGGGATTGGGCAAAAGCAAGTATTTCTTTCCTCAACCGGCTGGTTTTTGTCTTTAGGAAGAATTTTGTCAAAAATTTGGTTTGGAGGTCTTTCCAAGAACTGATGTTATTGTTTGGGAGAGTAGCTAACCAGGTGCAGGCCCTGTCCTTTAGGGAGAAAGGAAAGAGCCATAATTTAGTGGCTTCTGGTTCCAAACCAGTAATGAAAAATATTATGCACAGGGCCAAGAATTGGTCAATGTGCTTGTAGGGGTCTTCCTTGCTGAGCCCATGGAAAGAGGGAAGAATTTGGATGATTGAGGTTTTAATCTCATAGTTTCCCCGAACATCTGGGATTGAATGTTGAATGGGGAATTATAATAATCAGGAGCATTTAATTCCTTCAATGTTCTGGGTTGCTCTTCACCCATGAATGCTGTCTCGATTTTAGTAAGAGGCTCAACTGTGGTGTGTTTGGGCCTTCTTGGTCTTCTAGTCTTTTCTATCTCAGGGTTAGGAGGCTCTAATGTGGGACTGAGGGATCTCCTTCCTAACTTGCACAGACACCAAATGCAGGGAAGACTACTTGCAGACACATTGCAATTAACTCATAGAATTATCTAAACAAAATTACGACTATCCTAATCAACTGCTATGGGATTTGCAATGGAAAATAGACTGAGTTTTGAGGGTCAGAGAAATGCGAATAGAGGTAGCTAGACTCCTAGTGCAGTTCAACTTTCCTTCTTTTCTACTGTCCAGATCTGTAAAAAAAAAATAAATCTAAATGTAAATTAGCAGTATCAGTTATTCGCAAGCACATCTACCAAAGAATAAAAAAATACAAAAATCTAGGGTCTACTAATAGATCAAAAATCCCAGGCAGTGGCACCAAAAACTTGCTGTTGTTATTTCTCCAGTGTGAAAAGAAATAAAGATGAATTCAACACATCTGAAAGAAATCAAGACCTACAAGATACATGGCTTGTTGTACAAGTTTTAATAAGTAAGAGTTTGTCCCACAGGGAAAATGGTCTAAAGCTCCAATGGAGCCATCTTTCGTAGGTCCTCCAGATCTGACTATAGATCTGGCAATCCTAAATGGAAGGGGATTTAAGGTCACTATTATTTAAATCCTATGGTAACCTAATGCCTAAACTATAGAAATGGTTGGGAAGAATGATGGAGTGTGAGAAAATTAATATAAAAAGGGTGAGAAGTAAGCTATTAGGTACAGATATGATGGGTTTTATAACTCAGACTCAGATCTGCTGCTATAGAAGTCCTGTCCAATGGCTACATTATCACCACAGAGGAGAAGGATCCAACTCACCCCTGTGCCATGATCCAACCCCTTATGGCTATAACCTGTCCACTCAAATGGTCACAGACTATCCAATAGGGGAACCACAGTCCATAGATGGGTCAGATAATGTTTATCATTGTAGGCACTACTTCATCCAGGCTACCAACTCAAGAATCCATAGGAACCTCAACCTCTAAAGTTCTGTGTGTGGGGCATAGGCCTGCATATGTGCACTAGCCTGGACACACAGGATCAGCAAGAGTTTGAGTACTAGCTTTAGATCTAGCTGTTCACTGCTTTAAAGAGACAGGAGTGATCCAGTCACAAGCCTACAATCTCTACAGCCAGATCAGATCTGCCATTTGATGGTGGGTCTATACAAATACAGGGGAGTCTATCTCTGCACAATCTCTCACAGGGCTACAAGCACAAGTGTAGAGAAGAAGAATATGTCTTAGATCTGTGGATTGGCCTCATCCTAGGGCTATAACCTGTCCACTTAAATGGCCACAGACTATCCACAGAGGCTATCCTCCTCACAGAGGTTTGAGACAGAACAAGTAGATTACTGCCACCACCATGTCCACAAGGCTACCACCTCAGGCTCCCATGGGGATTCAGATTTAGTGGATCCTGTGGTGGGGCATAGGCCTGCGTATGTGCACTAGCTTGGATGCACAGGTCACTTGGATCTGAGTAAATCCTTAAAAATAATCCTCCATTGCTTATAATACAACTTAGCGATGGAGGATCTCAAGGCAGTAGCCTTGTACAGAACAACCCTCAAACATTAATCCCATACATGTATAACATCCTATTATAAAACTTCATTAAAACTATTCCAGATAGACATACAAAGGCATAGCCAGCAAGTGCCAGGCTATGGAGAGAAGGAAAAGGAAAAAGATGCTGCCTAATCCCTAACCTTAGCCTCCTGGAACTCTACAGCTGATTCAATAAGATAGGAGGAATTCAGCCCCCACCTCCTCGTTAAACCTAAACTAGGCTTAGTCTTATATAGCAGTGGGCTGTGGGAGCATTAGGGTTAGGAAAACCCTAATTTTAACGATGCAAACATGGCCCATTTCTATTCCTTGGATGCCTCGGGGCGTGTGCACAGAGATTGGAGCATTGGAGTACATGCCCTAGTTGCTGAAAGTTCCCAAACTGCCCCTGTAGAAGTGGGGGAAAGTTAAGATCCCAAGCCTCGCTAGGTAGCAACGGTTTCTAGGTCTTGTCATGTGATAAAGTGGTCGTCACAGGATTGAATTGACTTGAGGCTCCTGTAGTCGCGGGATAGATAGTTTGGTCATCGCGGGAATGTTTTTTCTGGTCATTGCGGGATTGCTCTGGTCGTCGTGGGATTGCGCTTTCCATATGAGTGATGCGGGAATCACGCACGCAGTTCGTTTCTTAGTGAATCTTGCGGGGATCCCCGTGAAGAAGCAATGTGCATCGGCCTCTGGATTGCACGAGTAGTCCCCTGAAGATCTGCATCTCGCTGCCACTATGCAATAGCTGCGCGCAGAAGTGCCTGGAGCTCTCTCTCCTCATCTTGTCTGAGCGAATCGCATGAGGATTAAATGCTCCTCTCTTAGCTGTGCGAGACCGCGTGAGCACTTACAACTGAGCCTCGCGAGAACTGTGTGAAGTCTGCTTCTCGAGCCCTTCTGTCATTAATCTATGCGAGAACAACGCGAGAAATTGGTGTGCTGCCTTGAGAAACTCGAGACAACTACGCGAAGCATTTTTCTCTGAATCACTTGAACCTTGCGACATCTGCGCGAGGCTCATTTCTTGACTTGTTGCTACTGTGCTTTGCCTATGATGTAGCCAAATTCTCTGTCTGGGCCTAACTTCCTTTCTTCTGAGAAACTTCTGGGGCCCACTTGGGCATTCAATGTGTACATCTAGGTGTGTTCTACCTTGTTGTTTCTTTCCTCTGTGAATGGGTTACCAGTTGCTTGGAGTTCTGGTAAAAAAGTAGGCCTCTTAGCAGGGTTAGGGCCTTATCTGCAGCTGCTGCTTATTACCTACAAAATGGTCTTAACACACATTTATTAAATGACTAAGGGTCTGACAGAGGTTAAGTTAAGGGGTAAAAGTGATACTTTTCAGGTCTTAACATCTTCCTAGTTAGGCTTGAATTTTCCTTTCGGATCAGCGTGAAGAGAAGGGAAGATTTTTTGAATACAATGTCACCCACTTTCAAATCTCGAGTGTGAACACGCTTGTTGTAAGTACGTGCAATCCCCCTCTGATAGGCTAGGGAGTGACACAAGGCTAGGAGCCTTTTTCATCAATCAGGTTTAACTGCTTGAAACGGGATCTTTCTCTTTCGACTTTCGATAAATCAGACTCGATGAGGATACAGAGTGAAGGTACTTTAACTTCAACTGGTAGCACGACCTCCGTTTCATACATAAGAGAGAATGGTATTACCCCTATAGTGGTACGGATCGACGTTCGATAGGCCCATAGTGTTAAAGGTAACTTTTCACTCCAATCTCGATAAGTGACTACCATCTTCTCGAGGATGCGGACGACTGCCTTGTTGGCAGCTTCTATGCCCACGTTGGTTTGGGGTCGATATGGTGACGAGCGACAATGTTTGGTTTTGTACTGCTCGCATAATGCTCTAATGTGCTTGTTCGCAAAGTTGGTGCTATTATATGTTATGATGTCCTTGGGCATGCTAAATCGACATACGATGTTGTTCTTGATAAACTTCTTGATGTGGCTGATCGTGATGTTTGTATAGGATGGTACCTCTACCCATTTGGTAAAGTACTCGATGGCGACAAGGATGAATTGATGCCTGTTAAAAGCTTTTGGATTGACCTTTCCGACGACATCGAAGCCTCATGTGGCGAATGGCCAAGGAGGGGTCATGCTGTGTAGATCTATGGCTGGAGCATGTATCAGACTAGAGTGTCCTTGACATTTATAGTACCCTTGCCGTAGTATCTTTTTTGTGAGCATGTGTCCATTGATATGGGCTCCGCACACTCCCTCGTGGATCTAATTAGTCACATAATATACCAATTTATCACCCTTAACTTAGTGATGCTAGGACTTAGTTTATTACTAATAAGTTACTGATATGCAGATATTAAAGATAAATAGCAAAAGAGAACCAAAATGATAATATTCGTCAAAATGAACTCATAAAACAATAAAAAGATGATTAAACCAAAAGACAATTCACCGCCTACTAAAAGGATGAAGAATCGTGTTTTACGATTTTGCGGAATGATGCAAACCAAAAGAAAATCATAAAAAATTGTAATTTACGATTCTTCAGAAGAAGCTGTTCAAAAAAGTGCGATATTACAAAAGTGATGAATCGTAAAAAGGAAAATCGTTCAATAGGAAGTTGTATAGAAAGTAAAGAATAGAAGACCGTGATTTACAATTTTCCAGAAAAGAGACTTTCTAAAGCTGCTGAACACGTGAGAATGGCCATGCACAAAATTAGAAGAATTCTTACCTTAGAAGTTTGGCTGATCATGGATCTGAAAGATTGACGAAGGAATCTTAAGAGGACTCTGTTGCTGAAATAAAGAAAAAAATCCAAAAGTACATCAATAGAATAGAAATCAAGGAACTATAAGATTAGAAGTAGATTTATATTAGAATAGTTTTATTTCTTTTATTAGAATTAGGAGTTTTGTAAACCGACCCCTTATGATCTATAAATAAGAGGGCTTGAAATAGGAATAACCATCGAAGAAATTCTCAGCATCAATTGACGATTGAGGTTGGATTTTCTTTTGATTAGCATTAGAGTAGTTTAGTTTAGGTATCCATAGTTTCTCAGAAGCAATAGACGCCTGCAGCTGAGGGGTGAAGGATACAAATTTATTTTGCTTTTAGTTTAGATTTATTTTATTACAATTTCCTGCTTTGTAAACATCTTCGAATTTTAATTTGAATTGACGAATCAGGTTGAAGTTTGCAGATTAGACGGTTTTACTTTTCCATCTTCAGTTTTCTAGAATTTGATTAACGCCCAAGTTTTAGAAGATTGTTGATTAGTATAAATCTATATTGAATGAAGCTAGTTTTTGATTGACGCCTAAAGTCTAGAAGAGTGAGATATAGTGTAACGGTATTTTAATTTTGTAAATATCCGATAGCTAAAGATTGTGATTGACGACCATAATCTAAAGTTTGAAGATTAGGATTTATTTTCTACAAATTAGATTAAGAAATAATTATTTATTCATATTTCTCCAGTAGTTTAGGATCTTACAAGATAAGTATAATTTTAAAAAAAAATTAAATTAATATATATAAACTTGTCTCTGTGGGAACGATCCTTTACTAGTACTATAATTTCCATTGTGCACTTCTAATAGGTTAAGACTTAATTAGATGACACAAACAAGCCGCCAACAAGTTTTTGGCGCCGCTGTCGGGGACATCGTTTATATTTTAATTTAATTTAAGAAAACAAGTATTTATCTTTCTCTTTTTTATATTTCTTTATATTTTTAATTTTCTTTTATCACTTCTTAAATCTTTCACAGCTTTATTCAGAGTGTCGAATAAGAGTTTCAACTTCCCTTGATCAGAGAAGCTCGGAACTCAGATTTGTTTTCTCTCCCTGCTTGCTAAAATAAAAATTGGATAAAACTAAAATTAAAATAGATATTTATTATGGAAGGAAGAGACCAATACGTGGCTAAGACAATGGGGGAATATTATGCATTGACACCTTTTACACCTCCCCCATGTATTCAAGTACACCCTACAGCCAACAGTAGGACCTTTGAAATTATGCCCAATGTGCTTCAAATACTTCCAACTGTCCATGGGCTAATGAATGAAGACCCTTATTTCTATCTAAACAAATTCATAAAAGTACGCACTATCATTCGAATTAATAATTTGATAGAAGAATCCACCCGATTGAGGCTATTCGCATATTCCCTTAGAGATGAAGCACAACAGTGGATAAACTCTTTGCCACATAATTCGATTGCTAATTGGGAAGGATTGGAATGTATGTTTCTTATGAATTTCTTTCCAATCTATAGAACAAATAAAATCCGGCATCTTATCATAACATTTCATCAGTTCCTGGATGAATCTCTTCAGGAATGTTGGAATCGTCTTAAGGATCTTCTGCACAAGTACCCTCATCACGAGGTTAAGCGCTGACACCTTGTGCTCACTTTTTATGAAGGCCTTGACGATGCAACGCGACACATGATTGATGTGGCATGTGGAGGTATGTTCCGTACATTGACAGCAGAGGATTTTTGGGAACTCTTTGAGACCCTTAGCGAGGAACTAGTGCAACACCACGCACCAGGTGAGGTTGACTTAGAGACTTAGACATATATACTTCCTAATCAAGGAAGATTATAAAAATTAAAGTCAATGATGAAAGGTTTTCCGAGACTGAAGTTTTGGAAAGCAGAAGTTCAATCTCTGGTGGGTATAAAATAGTACCCAACATCTCAAAAAGTAGAAGCATGTGGTCCTAACCATGGCCCAACTCAAGCAGTTTCCCAACTTCCAACTATTTCTCCTTACCCCATAGAGGCTTAATACCATACTCTTACAGAGGATGCCTTGTTGCAAATAGCTTACAGCGGATGCAATATAGCCGTATCCAGACACAATTACTCAACCATCTTCAACAATCTGTCATAAAGTTAGAAACTCAAATTGAGCAACTAACTCGTTTTGAAAGAGAGAGTAACGTACTTGCTTCACATGCAGTTGGTACATCTAGAGGACGTACATTTATGGGAGGCACATCAACTCCCTCTGATTCAAATTAAATTCCTCTAGAACCTATCGAGCTACAGACTCACCCGTAGTAAACACCTATAACATATGTAAATAATTTCATATTAAAGAGTACTCTACGATCTACGGCGTTCAAAAATATAGTCAATCTTAAAGTCTCTTTTGCATTGTCATAATCATTTAAAGTGTATGGATTTGTAATTTCTTGTGATTTATAGAGTTAAATCATAGTGAGCACGATTTGAAGCGTCATAGAGTCTCACTTTTGTTCTACAGAATTGCAAACGATAATTCTAGGGAACAGGTGATTCTAGTGATTGATCTTATCGATTACGTTGGAATTCAGACCCATTTAATTCATAGAGGAGGTAAACATGCATCGCATTCAATATTGCCACTTGGCAACTACCCAAGCCTATAAGCCTACACCTTGACATGTGAACCCTTCCCTTCCCTATAAAACTAGACCCTTACCTTCCCAAAAAGTCATCTCTTTCGTCTTCCTTTCATACCCTAACTCTAATGGTGAAAGAATCCAACCAAAGAGATTTCAGTAAACAACTTAATAGAATCCTTGAGATACATAAGGCGGAGCTCCTGGCTGTAAAAAAGAAAGTAGAAGGTCTAAAGTCGCTCTGAAGCGCCAGCGACCTATTCAAGATGTTGAATCATTCACAGGAACTACCCTTTACCCTAAACCTAACCCAAATCCGAAACTATATACTAGAAACCCATTTTCCCCCACTTCCTAACCTTTACACCATCACAACCCACCTCGAATGCGAGCTCCTATATGATGATGGTGGGTTGAGCCGTCCCTTACCACCCTTCTCTATTGCTCATACTTTCCCTATCAACTGTGTACATTCTCTTCACAATCTTCGCAAGGGAGCAGTATGGGTGAAGGGTGATCTATTGATGTGTTCACTTTTGCACCCTTCGAAGCACTCTCATTGTGGCATTGTATTTCTTCTAAGAAAGATATATGATATGCTCTATTTGGGAGAGATAAAGAAGGGCACAGAGAAGTGTTTTGATAGATCTTGGAGTAGCAACCCTGCCAAAGTGTGGATACTCCTTTGGTAGGAAGGGATATGAGACTTGAATCAATGGTGGAACTTGTAGCCATGCCTAATCCAGAGGCATGAACTAATCTTAGGTTGGATTCTTCTACCTTGCACTTGAACTTGTAGCCAAGTGAAGGATAGTTGTAGACCCAGCATCTTGATATGAGTTGCAGTGAAAGTTAGCCCATAGCTGTCTACTTCTCCACATTTTAACTTTATTTTATCACACCATCTTCATTCTTCTGTACCCCCTTTCTTTAGATTTAGTTTTATTTCTATTTTTAGTTTAGTTTAGTTTTGTGACACCTAAAACACCCTCTCTTTACCTTGCTTTCTAGTGTAGGTTTAGAGTTGTCAGATCTGTAGCTAGATTTGGAGATTTACTATACAACTTTAGGTTTTCAGATCATCACTCCTTGTGGGACAAACTCTTACTCATCAAACTTGCTACAACAATCCTGGATCTTGTAGGATTTTGTGTATAAATTGCTATTTTTGTGCTATTTTATTCCATTTTGCTCTCCTTTTTCTGAGTTATTTTTTTGCCATATTTTTACCACACTTTTATAATAAGATAATAGCACAAGCAATTTAAAACCAATAAGATTTTGGCGTCGTTGTCAGGGAGTTTTGATCTAAGTAGTAAATCTAATTTTTTGTTTAGATTTGTTGTATTTGTAGTGTTTGAATAAATTACAGCTGTAGTTTTAGTTTGCTTTTTGCATTTTTACTTAATTTTCTATTTTAGGTCTATTTGTGTCTTTGGTGTGTTTGAAGAAATTACAGTTGTAGTCTTAGGATTTTTTGCAGTTTATTCTTTACTTCTATTTTTAGACCTGTTATTGTTTGTTTTGGTGTTTGAATAAAGTATTGCTATAATTTTTTATTTTTGCAGATTTTGAGCAGTAATAATTGAGAGAATTTGCCTTAGTAATAAAGTATTGCTACAGTTGGAGCAAATTTGCCTTAGTTTTCACCTCTCTCCCCTGTTCTAGTTTCATTTATGCAGTTTTAAATTTCAGCAGTTGTGTTTAGTCTTTAGTATTTTTTATTCTACCTGCTGTGTCTTTTTCTTTGCTGTGTTGTGTTGTATGCTGGGAAGAAGGTCTCTCATTCCTAAGTTAGAACCTTTGAATCTTGAAATTGAGAGAATCCTGAGCTCTAGGCCAGCAACACACACCCTTATTGAAAATTTAGAAACATCTGAGATGGGAGAGCAACCTAGACCCCTTAGGGAGTATTATGTACCAGGGGCATATTCATCCACCTTTTGCATTCAATTCCCTACTGCAGAGGGTAGTTATGAGATTAAGCCTCAGACCATCCAAATGTTACTATCTCTTCATGGGTTAAGCAAAGAGGACCCTTACCAACACATAGATCAGTTTCTTTCTCTATGTACTACCTTTAACATTGCTGGTTTGGGAGATGAAGCCACCAAACTGAGGCTTTTTCCTTTTCACTAAAGGATAAGGCTAGAACTTGGCTCACCATGCTCCCAGCAAATAGCATACAGTCTTGGAATGCCTTGCAAAATCAGTTCTTGGCAAAAAATTTCCCAATAAGTAAAACCAGTCAGTTGAGGAAGAGCATACTCTCTTTGCTCAGTCCTCAGCTAAATAATTTCATGAAGCTTAGGACAAATTTAAGGAATTATTGAGGTAGTGCCCACACCACCAGATCCCCAAGTGGCAGCTTGTGTAAAGCTTCTACCAGGAGATATATGCTAAAAGTAGATCCATGATTAATGCATCCTATGGTGGCACTTATCTCAGCAAAACTAATGTAGAGGCTTGGGACTTGTTTGATGTGATAAGTGAAAACTCTATGTAGCAGGAGTCTTTGATAAGAAATGACTTTGAGTCTGCTGCTAGAGGTGCAAAAG
Source organism: Chloranthus sessilifolius (assembly GCA_021018995.1). Taxonomy (NCBI): domain Eukaryota; kingdom Viridiplantae; phylum Streptophyta; class Magnoliopsida; order Chloranthales; family Chloranthaceae; genus Chloranthus; species Chloranthus sessilifolius. The sequence goes on along the minus strand of CM037592.1, from coordinate 53,110,210 downwards.
AACCACTTCTACTGGGAAATTGTATGAATTAACAATATACAATAATCTAGAGAGGAAAGTTGATAGTTTGCCCTTAAAGTTTGATAAATTGATGAGTGTGGAGTAGCCCCACATTGCTGCACAGGTTGGAGAGGCATGTCTGATATGCCACTCACCCACACACTCACATCTTGACTGTCCCTCTGTTGTTCATTTCCAGACAGAGCAAATGAGCATGCCAATATTGTCCAATCATTTGACAACAGTCTGCTGGGTATACTTAGAGGAACCACCCTAATTTGAGGTGGAGACAAGCTAATGTTCCACAAACCCAGCAGCAGCAGCCACTGCCCTACATTTCAAATCAGTAGTACCCTCTAGAGAAATTCCCACATTAGTCCCCCCAGCCAAGTCAGTTGACTTTGCCCCCACCATAACCAAGAGCCCCCTCCTTTGAGGAGCAGGTTTTGTCTTCATTGCAAAACCTTAGCTCACTCTCACAGACTGTGAATTCCCATAGTCAAAGCATAAAAAAAATAGAAGATCAGCTGGGTCAAATCTCAAATGCTCTGATAGGAAGAGATGAGGGCAGGCTCCCAAGCCAAACAGTGACCAATCCAAAAGGCCAGTACATGATTGGTGAAGCTTCTTCAGCTCATGAGGAAGCTAGGGTCATTCCTGCCTTGAGGTCTGGTAAAGTGGTGGAACACCAAGAAGTTTTTAATGGAAAAAGGAGTGCAGAAGAAAGATAGGACTAAGAGCCTGTTTTAGTTTAGTAGGTGTTGAATAGAAAGGGGCTGCTGTTGAGCCCTAGATGAAATATATATATATATATATATATATATATATATATATATTTTAGGTCAGCAGATGAGTACCAGCAGTACATCATCTGCCATTTCCTCGAATTTTTAAAGGTCCTCCTTTTTACAAGGGGAAGGCTATGATGGAGGAAATGAGGATTGTTAAACAATTATAGTCATTAATGAGATGGTGGAATACACCTTGCCCACACTGTTGGACTGGGCTGAGGTATGTGCTGAAATTGTAGAAGTATGAACTGAGGAGACCCCCTCCCTCAGCCATCTAAGGCACCTTTTTTGCCTGTTAAGTGACTATCCACCTGTTGTGGAGCTGAAGCTGCTCCTCGCATTTCTCATGCAACTGTAATTTTTGAGCTGGAGGATCTCAGGTTTGAAGCCTATGCAATTGCAAAGGTATGACTTTTTTTTAAGTTCTGCATTAAAGTTCTTTCTAGAGAAGCTGAAGTCCAGATGGGTGACCAATTTTCTGTCATACTTAAACAACCATCTAGGATTGTTGAGACCGTGGACCTTAATTTTAGGGAAGGATCATGAAGGTTAATGAGCAGAGGCTCATATTCTGTTTGAAAATGTTGTGGAGTCTCTGAACCGATGCACTTTCAAGAACCTTCCACTAACATTTGATCTCAGCTGTGTATCATATCTATCATGTCTGTTAGATTTTTTTAAACATGTGTGTAAATTCTCAGATCATTTTTAGAAACTTGTGTTTTTGAGTTTATTGTTCTAGGAGTGTTTAGTTTAGTTACTGTTTTAATTATACCAGCTATTTTTTTTGTTCAACTGTTGTTTATTGTTAGTGTAATTTCTGTTTTATGTAGTTGCTATTTTAGAAAGTGTGTGTAGTTGTTTTATTTTCTTAGTTGTCATTAAGTTTAAATTCTCTTTTTCTCTTTCTTAGTGTAATTTTCTACTATCTTTTAGTTTATTTTCTCCTTAATTTTTTACTGTACTTCAGTTGTTTTTCTTTTACAAACCCTACTGCCCCTATACATATCTACTGAAACAGTGAGGACATTGTTTATCTTAGGTTTGGGGGTATGGCAAGGTAGGCCAGTAAAATAGTTAATTTTAGTACAGCAGTGTTGGGTGAATTGAGATAAATAAAATCATTTCCAACCTAATCAGGTTAGAAAGAGGAAATTAAAATTTTTTGTAGACAGTTTAAAGCTGAAAATCTTTGAAAATTTAACTCCTCCATGAAGTTAACACCAAGAATTTTTTTTCAATTAGTACTTAGTGAACTAGAGAGGAGAGAAAAAGGTGAAAATACACCCCATGAGTTAAATTGAAAACCATACCCAGTGATATTTGGGCCTATCAAATTTCTTTTGAAGAGTGGTTTTGGTAATTTTTCTGCTCTAAGGAATGACTGATTCAATACCTTTTCACTAGAAGTTAGGCACCCCAAATTGAAACTATTGGGCAGCACTCATGACACTAAGGAGATGATCTAAGGCCTTCATTTGGACGGTTTGAGCCTAAAATTCCTACCCTTTTAAACTGCCCTTGTACATACACTTTTTGAGCTTTTAAATCCATTTTTTCTTTGACAAACACCAGAGTACTTGAACCTAAACCTCATGACCTGATTCATCCTTACCCTCACTCTGAGATTTCAAAAGGTAAAGGAGAAGAAGATGAAGATAGGTGGGTTGGGTTCAACATTTGGTGGAAGGAGAAGAAAATAAAGCCAAAAATAGCAGTGTATTAGTGGTATATGTGTGGCATTTCATAAAAAAATATATATAACAAAAAATAAAAAAAAAATAGAAAGAGAAGTCAAGAGAAGTACTTCATCTGAAAATTGAAAAGAAGAGAAGATGGCCACTTTGGATTTGAAAAACATCAAGGAAGATGAAGTTGTGCTTTAATGAAGGCTGTGAAGTCATGAATCACCTCCTCTTACTGATTTCTCAATTTTGAATCCATTCTATCCCTCCTATTCTTTTTAAACCTCAATCATAACTCACATTACAACCCATCAAAAAGACCTTGTTGATCCAAAGTGAAATGAGCTGTCATGTGGAGATAAGGAGATGTCTAATCTATGGTGAAAAGAACACGAGGATGTCAAAAATTAAAAGCAATGCCTATGCTCATGCTGGTAGGCCTATTTGAGGTCTGTGACTGATCTTGAGCTGATGAGAATGTGAACACCTTGGGTTTTCATTGTTGAGAGATAGCCTGGTGAGGATTGGGTCTAAAATTTAACTTCATTGGAGCTGTGTCTAAACTTGAATTTTCAAATTAATGGCAAACTTAGAACTGATTTTTATACATTGTATTCTTGATGTAAACTGATTGGTGGTGATGAAAACACATGCTAACTTGAGTATTAAATTGCTGGCATTACTATTTTAACTCCTATGAATTTTAAAGAATAGGTGTGGAATGAAGCTTTATTTATTGAAATCTATTTTGTCATGAACCCATACACAAGGGAGAACGGCGTGGCCCCTATAGCGGTACGGATTGAAGTTCGGTAAGCCCACGTGTAAATGGTAACATTTCGCTCCAGTCGCAGTATGTGACAACGTTTTTCTCAAGGATGTCGAAGACTTGTTTGTTAGCCGCCTTCACGGCTCCATTGGTTTGTGGCCAATATGGTGATGAGCGATGACATTTTATTTTGTACTGCTCGCAGAAGGCTCTTATACGCTTGTTAGCAAAGTTGGTGCCGTTGTCCGTGATGATGTCCTTGGGTACACAAAATCGACACAATATTATTTTTGATGAATTTCTTGACATGATTGGCCGTGATGTTTGCATAGTATGCCGCCTCTATCCCTTTTGTGAAGTACTCTATGGTGACGAGGATAAACTGATGCCCATTTGATACTTTCAGATTGACTTTTTTGACTACGTCGAGGCCCCATGTGGCAAATTGCCAGGGATTGGTCATGATGTGTAGATCTATAGCATGAGTATGTATCAGACTGGAGTGTTCTTGGCATTTATAGAACTTCTGCATGTGCTTACAATAGTCAGTTTCCATGGTGGTCCAGAAATAGCCTTGCCATATGATCTTCTTGTCGAGCTTTTGCCCATTGACGTGGGCCCCCAATACTCCATTGTGGATCTCTTTCATGATATTGGCTGCCTCACCCTCAGTTAGCCATTAGAGCAGGATATTGTTATATGATCTCTTGTAGAGGCACTCACCACAGATGACGTAATTAGCCGTTAAACGCTGAATGGTCCGCCCGTCCATCTTGGACGTACCTTCCAAGAATGTTTGTGTTTCGAGGAAACTTTTGATATCTGAGAACCATGGAGGCACGTCTTCTATCCCTTATTCGATCATGATTGGTTTCACCTTGATGCCATAGGGGATTTCTATCATTGATGCCAACATGGCTAATGCATCAACAAAGCTATTTCTTGCTCGCAGGACATAGGAGAAGGTAACATCATCGAAGCATGCTATCAGATCTTCGAGGTGCTCATGGTAGGGGATCAACTTCTCATCCTTCATCTTCCAATCTCTATTTGTCTGGCATATGATCAACTATGAGTCGCCAAACACCCTGAGATGAGTTACATTCAGCTCTAAGGCTGCTGGTAGGCCTGCTACGCAGGCTTTATATTCGGCCATGTTATTAGTGCAGGGGAAATTGAGCTTGATGGATACTGGCATATTAGATCCTTTTGGCGAGGTTAGGATAGCGCCAATCCCTTGACCTTTGATATTTGCTGCCCCGTCGAAGTGCATTACCTAGGACTCTTCGGTCTCCATTGTATCATCCTCTATCATGAACAAGATGTCATCATTGGGAAATTCAGTCCTTAGATGCTCATAATCGGGTAATGGGTTCTCGGCAAGATGATCGACAAGTGTTTTCCCCTTGATTGACTTCTGAGTGACATACGTATTATCGAATTCAGATAAGAGAAGCTGCCAGCGTGCAGTTCGGCTAGTGAGGGCTAACTTTTCGAATAGGTACTTCAACGGATCCATTCGCGCTAGGAGAGAACGACTTGAGATGGCAAGTAGTGGCGGAGCCTCTGTGTAGCCTGTACGAGAGCTTGACATGCTTTCTCCAGATGAGAATAGTATGTCTCGTAATCAGTGAATATCTTGCTCAGGTAGTAAATGGCCTTCTCTCTTCTTCCTGTCTCATCATGCTGCCCTAAGGTGCATCCCATCAAAACTTCTATTATGGAGCGGTACATTAAGAGTGGTCCCCCTGGTTCGGGTGGTACCAACACTGGCGGGTTGAGAAGGTAGCACTTGATCTTATCAAATGCTGTTTGACAGTCGTCGTTCCATTCAACAGGTGAATTTTTTCTTAGTAGCTTGAAGATCAGTGTGCATATAGAAGTGAGTTGTGCGATGAATCGACTGATGTACTGTATCCTGCCTAAGAAGCCTCTGACCCCTTTCTTGGTAGATGGCGGTGGCATTTCGACGATGGCTTTTACCTTGATCAGGTCAACCTCGATGCCTCTTCTGCTAACGATGAAGCCTAGTAGTTTTCTTAACATAGTGCCAAATGCGCATTTTTGAGGGTTCAGGCGCAACCTATATTTTCTCAGCCTCTCAAATAGCTTTTGGAGGTTTATCAGATGATCACCCCTCTCTGGTGACTTGGAGATCATGTCATCAACATACACCTCAATTTCTCGGTGCATCATGTCGTGGAAGAGTGCTGTCATCGCCCTTTGGTACGTCATCCCAGCATTCTTCAACCCGAACGGCATGACTCGGTAATAGAAAGCTCCCCATGGAGTAATGAACTTTATCTTCTCTTGGTCTGCTTTAGCCATTTTGATCTGATTATACCGGGAGAATCCGTCCATAAATGAGAGAATCCCATGCCTGGCAGTGTTATCGACCAAGATATCGATGTGTGGAAATGGGAAGTCATCTTTAGGGCTCGCTTTCTTCAGGTTTCTAAAGTCGATGCACATTTGAACCTTTCCATCTTTCTTTAGTATAGGGACGATATTGGCCAACCATTCGGGTATTTGAATACTTTGAGAAACCCTGCATCGTACTGTTTGATGACCTCATCCTTCACTTTCAGCATCCATTCTGGCCTGAGGCATCTCAACTTCTACTTAATCGGCTTAATATCTGGATATTGCAGCAACTCATGCTTGACCAAATCGATATCCAAACCAGGCATATCCTCATATGACCATGCAAAGACGTCTTGGTATGATCGAAGAAAATCAATCATGCTTTTTCTTTCCTCGGGAGATAGCGACATTCTGATCTTAGTGATTCTAGGAACCTCCTTTGTTCCTAGATTGATGTCCTTTGTTTCTTCAACGATTGGGGTAGGGCCATGCTCAAAATTAGAAAATTGGTCAAGGAGCTCATTGGGGTGCTCCTCAATAGGGATCTCCTAGTCCAGACTCGTGACTCCTACCTCTCCTCTTCTTTTATTTCTATAGGAAAGGGGTCGATTTCACATGAGATGGGTTTTTCAATTAAGGTATCATTTTTCTTGATTTTGATGAGAATTTTAAAAGATAATTTTTTTGGATTATTTTGTATTTCTTTTATTTTTTAGGAATTTTCTTTTCCTTCGGAGATGAGCCCTTGGCAAAGCGGGTCTTTATATACACATGGCATTGCCTGCCAATGGTTAATCTCGCTTTTTTATAGGTTTTATTTTTTGAGAAGCTGGAACTATATTTACGGCCACTCGATGCTTCTAGGGTTAGGGGCATTGATGCCCAATTCCTCACCTATAGTGCCGTACCCTTACTTGCTCTGATGGAGGAGGCTGATTGAGATGGCTTTTTGGAGTCAACTTTCATCATGTTTATCATGGGCTCGTCTGGGACCCAGTCCTCAAACGTCAACATAGGTTTGTGGTGGTTTATGGCAAGGGGTGCATTTATGGGTGTACCTCTTCTTCGAAGAGGGACAGGGATGCCAGGTCTATTTCTATATCGGGGGGAATGATTTGGGGATTAGTTGGGTGGATAGCAACTGCCGGCTTAAGTGTTGTCAGTTGCGTTGCCCCATTCTGATATATTTTTATAACCCCTACACTCATGAATGTGCTCCAGATGTGGGGCCGCGGAGGGGACTCATCTTCCAGGTCTATCCCCTGGCTTTGGCTGCAGTAATGGTTCGGGCCTTCTCTTTGGCCTCTTGGACCTCCTCTTCAGTGGGTTTGTAACTTAACCCGAACTTGATCTGTTGTCTGCCTTTGGCTCTAACTGGGTCTTTTCAGCCTTGTTGGAGAGGACCTAAGCCTTTTCCTTTGTTGTAGCCCCATTTCCTGGAGCATGGCAACTGCCGCAGTCATTCCACCCCCATTTTTCAGGGAGACCCTTTTGAGAGGTTTAGGTGCCACCGCTGAGACATCATACTAAAAACTATGGAGATCCGTTTCTTTAGCTGTGTGTGGTATGTCCAGTACCTTGAGGTTCTCAATACAGTGTGTAGCCTTTTCTCCTTCTTCCTCTCTCTTGCCTAAAATGGTGATGATCTTCTATTCTGATATGAATATGAGCTTTTGGTGCAAGGTTGAAGGTATTGCTCTGATATCGTTCAGCCATGGTCGTCCTAGCAACAGATTGAAGGAGGATTTGATGTCCATAACTTGAAAGGGGATGGAGAAGGTCATTGGCCCAATGGTGAGCTCAAGAACAACTTCTTAAATTATTTTGCTCCTTGTGTTATCGAATCCTCTGACGCTTGTTCTAGCTGGCCTGAATGTGGAGGGATCCACCCCTATCTTGGTTATAGTTTTTAGAGGGAACACATTTAATGCTGATCCATTGTCTATTAGCACCAACGGGATTACCAAGTCCCTTGCTTCTGCTGTGATATTGAGGGCTTGGAATGATTGTTTCCCTCACTTGGAAGATCGACGTTTGAAAATGAGATTACGTTGGGGGCCAATACCTGTCCGATTATCTGCCCTACCTCATATGGGGATACCTTGCTAGAGACATGTGCGTCTGTTAAAGCTCTCATTAAGGCTTGAAAATAGAGCGGAGACATCATTAAGAGGTCTCAGACGATGATATGAGCTGACATCCTTTTTAGTTGTGTTTCCAACACATGCTCTCTGCTCATCTTTTCAAAGGGGTGTATCGCAGTAGATTCCTTTTTCTCTTTCGGTCGAGGTGGTAATGATGTCTCGGGTTGCTTAGAAATCTTCCTTGATCGTGTAACGAAATCCACAGTCCCTTCTCTACTGCTGCCTGCATTAATATCTGTTTGGTTGTAGCTGAGCGGGATTTGGTGGGGGACATAGGTCGGCCCTGGGATCTGAAATGAGTTAGTTGAGGGTATCGGAGGTGCCTAGACTGGTGATGCAGGGTAACTAGATAGAACTTGGTTAACTTTCGCTAGAGGCAGATAGGTTGGGGGGAAGGAGAAAATGGGCCAAGTGGGATCTATGGAAATAATGAATGACTGTGTTGGTGGTGATGTGATGGGGTTAGGCCACTAGTAATTAATCAATGTCGAATGGGGAATCTGGGGAGCACTAGTTATCCAATAATCGGAGGGGGTGGTGCTGCATATGGTTGATATGGAGATAAGCTGGGTTGTACATAATTGACAGGAGCTGGTGGTGGAAAATACATCCTCAAATCTAAGGGCTCTACTTGGGGTGTTGGATTGGGGAAGTAATAAGCCAAATTTAAGGGATCGATTACCCCTATGCTTTTATCTTCCTGATCCCTCTGCTTTAGTGCTATAAAGTCTTCTCGATGAGGATATACTCTAAAGGGTCAAAAGCTACACCAAATTCCTCTATCACGTTGACGGTGGGCCTTGGGCCCATTCCTCCTGGTGGATGTTGTGGCATCAGGACCTGGTGTATGTTGGCGTGCTGACTTGCTTGGAGAAGTGCCGGAGGGATGCTTTTGCCAGCGTCCATTAGATCCTGTATCACATGCTTTATAGGAAATCATCGATCGATCGGGTGACCTGGTCCTTGATGGAAATTGCAGTGAGTATTGGGGTCATAAATTCTGGGGATTAGATTTGGTGGTGGGCGTGGTTGGAATGGTGTAACAAGACCTTTTTCAACTAACCAAGGTAGAAGGATGTTCAAGGATTGCCCCAACGGTGTAAAGACTCGGTCGAAACGGGCCCTTCTTTATTTCGAGGTCATCTATGCCTCTTGCCCATTGCTTATTCTTTGCATCGGTTTGCTTCATGTTGGGGCCGGTTGTGCCACCTTAAACTAGAATGGGGTTATGCTAGTGCTTGGTCGTGCATTTATGACCATCTGTATATCCGACCCGATTCTTCTCTCGTTCCTCTGTTCAGTGAACTTTCAGACCCCACTGGTTATGTTTTTGCTTAACCAACCTTCTCTGATCGCATCCTCACAACGATTGACATTCCTTACTAAGTCAGCAATCCTAGACTGCTGCTGGTATTCCAGGAAATTTGATATGACCGGCAGAGTGCTTTTCGAAATCAACTCAATTTGCTCATCATCTTGTATTCTATTCCTGACTTGGGCTGCCAATGCTCTCCATCGCCCAAGGTAGTCGCCGAATATTTCGTCAGACTTCTGCTTTAGTCGGGCTAGATCTGACTTGGGGGTTCAATGTCTATGTTATTGATATATTGCTCTTGGAACAAGTGGGTCAGATCTTTCCAGGTTTTAATCATGGATGGTTCAAGGAAAGTGAAATATCTCAAAGCTGGGCCTGTAAGGCTCTTCTGGAATACTTTGATGAGAAGTCATTCATCTCCGTAGTACTGGCACATGTCCCCACAGTATGACCTGAGGTGTGTAATGGGGTTGCCCGTGCCATTGTATTTGTCAAAGGTTGGCATCTTGAATTTTTGGGGCAAAGGGACTTTCGCAAATAGGCATAAGTCAGAAAAGTCCATGACATGAATTTTAGCTCCACCCATCTTCATCAGCTATTTTTGGATTTTATCCATTTATTCTTTTAATAGCTCGGACTCCCTGGATGGTGGGGCTGGCCCCTCAATAGGCTGCCTCCATTCACTTTGGACTGCCTGTGGGTTGGTCTGCACAGGATGTGGGGGGATGAAATTGGCAAATGCCCCCATGTATGCCCCACTATTTCAGGCTTCACCCTCCTCATACTGATTGTTGCTATTAATAATAATTGGGGGAGGAGTGGGGTCGATTGAATTTTGAAAGTTTTGGGAGGGTGCCTGAAGAGGCCCTTGTAAGTGGGGGAATCTTTGCTAAGTGTTTTGGGGGGTAAATGGGTGGGTCAATGGAGGGTTTTGAGTGGTGACCTGGTGAGGCCATTGTGCTTGGTGAGGATTTTGTCGGCTGAGTTGAGAGGTAAGAGGATGGGTAAATTGGGGATGGTTGATGGTTTGGGATGGGTCTCCATATTGGGTTGGGTGTGAGAGATGTGGATAAATGGGGCCCATGCCGTGTTGAGAGATTGGATGAGATGGGTGTACTATTTGAGGGGGAATGGGGCCCTGTTGGGTATAGGTGAATGTGGGATATTGGGGGAGTGATAGATGGTTTACAAATGGGGCTCTCAGGTATTGGGCCTTGATGGGCTTGGCTATATTAGGCCTTGATGGGCTTGGGCCTGAGGTATTGGGCCTTGATGGGCTTGAGCCTGGGGTATTGGGCCTTAATGGGCCTGGGTCTGTGGTATTGGGCCTTGATGGGATTGGCCTTAGGGGTATTAGGCCTTGATGGGCTTGGGTATAGGGTGTTGGGCCTTGATGGGATTGGACCTAGGGTGTTGGTCCTTGATGGGCTTGGACCTGGGGTATTGGGCCTTGATGGGCTTGGGTTTGGGGCATTGGGGCTTGATGGGCTTGGGCCTGGGGTATTGGGGCTTGATGGGCTTGGGTATAGGATGTTGGGCCTTGAGGCCCGCTCGAATGACCCAATGGTTGATGGGAGGGGACCTTGTGTGGTGTGAATTATGGGTGGTTGATTGGGGTTGGCATTTTGGGGGAATGAGACATGAAGGTTTTGGAGAGTATGTTGAGGGGTGGATATATGGGATGGATGAGGAAGGTTTTGGGAAGCCTTCTAGGCTGTGTAGGTTTTAACCATGTCCTCCATCATGGCCATTGGATTAGTTATGGGGTAAATGGGGATGGCCCTTCCAGTGTATGGGGAGATGTAGGAATGACCTGGGTAAAAGGGTGAGGAAAATTGGGCATGACCTGGGTAGATGGGGGGATATGTGGTGGATTTGGGTTGGGGGGAAATGTGGAGTGGATATGGGAAAATTGGGTATGGCTCAGGTGTATGTGGAAAAATAGGGTGGACTTGTGGAGAAAAAATGGGGTGTGCTTTGGGTGGAGGTGGATGGAAAAAGGGATGGATTTTGGGTGGATGGGGGAAAATTGCATATATTGGAGGTGGCAGGGAAATGGGATAGATCTTTGGTGGTGGAGGAATGGGGTAGAAAATGTGGCAGATTTTGAGTTGATATGTGGGAAAAGGAGGGGGGGATTTTGGTTTGAGGTGGAGGGGAAGATGGGTGCACCGAAAGGTCCGACGAAGTTGAAACGGGTTTGGGCGGGGGAGTCGGATATGGGTATATCCTCTAAATGGGAATGTGTTGGGGATGAATCGGGATTAGCGTAAGTTGGATCGACTGCCCAAGACATGGTTTTGTGGTGGGTGGGGTATGGATTTCTCGGTTGAGGCCCGAATATTTTCTTCCTCCTTTCCCTACAAGATGATGGAGGGTAAGGCGATGCCATTGTTTCGGCAGTCCTTCCTTGGTTTTGATTTTTGTTGAATTTTATGGTTTTAATTTTTTGAATGACAAAACAAAACTCTCTCCCTTAATTAAAGTGGTGCTTTATCCGGGGCCCTGGGGAACTCCCTTTTCGGGCGCCATTCACGCCTCTGATGCCTCCCACGGTGGGACTCCGATGCTCTTTGGAAGAATAAAAGGAAATCCTTTGATCTATGTGAAGACACAGAAATCCATGCAACGACTCGATCCCTCGGAGGAGTCAATAAGAGGGGTGACCTCTTTTGACCGTCGAGGGCATTTTGAGTGTCGAAAGGAGGGAGAACAATCGCGAGTATGAAAAATCGCTATGTGGGGGGACTCGAGAATGGTGAAGAAGGCCTTAGATTCGGGCTGCCTAAACCAGACCAGTCTAGCGTATATGTTATATACGCTAGGCTAAAATCCTAGAATTTTGGCTTAGCATGTATATTATACATGCTAGGCTAAAAAATTTGGGATTTTGGCTTAGCGTGTATATTAGACACGCTGGGCAATTTTGGGGGGTTTTTAGCTTAGCATGTCTATTACATACGCTAGACAAAAATAGAGTATATCTGTAGATACCCAAATTCGGCCCAAGGCCCGATCAGTCTGTACCCCAAGAGAGATATACCCCTGTGCTTCCGATGGCATCCTTGAACCCTTAGGAACCAACCTAGACCTTTAGGAATCACCCTGAACTCAATAGAACCATTTCCCTAACCCTTAGAGATCACCCCTAAACCCTAGGATCCCTTCCTAGACCCAGCTTAAACCCTTCTGAGCAATTGATGGGAGGAGAGCCACAAAATTTTACATAGACCATTGCTGAGGAGGCGCCCCTTACCATTTGAAGGAGGACTTCTTTAGCTTTCCAGCAAGCCAACGATCACCCAATTTGGTGTTGTGGTTCAAAAGTTATGGCCGATTGAAGTTTCACATAAAATCACAACTTTTGCTCAGGCGTATGTATTAGATACGCCCAGCCAATTTGGCCCCATTTTGGTCAGGCGTATATATTATATACGCCTGGCATTTTTGGGCCAATTTTGGCTGGGTGTATATAATACATACGCCCAGCATAGGTAGGGCCCACCACAGACACTCACCTTCTTAGATCTCCTCTGGTTTTCATGCAAATCACTGTACATAAACTGGGCGTATGTAATATATACGCCCAGCTTAGCTACAGTAACTGTCATCAAATGCTTGAATTTCCTACATCTGGTTTAACCTTTTGACCATCCCCTTGGTTGAGGTGGGTGTCTTAAGGTTGGTTGCACCCCCTTTGAGCTTATTGGCAACCTTTAAGTCACCCCTGGTCTCACCCCATCATCTGCCATTGAAACCAGTTTCCCAAACCCTTAGGACCCTAAAAACCTAGAAAACCTTAGATGGAGGATTACCTAATTGCTAAACCAATTAGCTCTTAAGTGATCCTCTAACCCACCTCTTCTCTATAAATAGAGAGCCCCCCCTTCCCAAAGGGTTGAAAAATTAAGGTGGAAAGTTAAGCTTAAGAGAGAGAGCCCAAGTGAGAGAAAATATTATTTATTTTACATTTTTCAACCAGAATTCCAGCATGCTAAGTTCATCCTTTTCAACCCTTTTCAACCAAAATTTCAACGGCGTAACGGCTTGAATCCTTGGACGGAGGAAACACCAAGAAGGTAGAGGAAGAGAGGGGTGAGCCGGAGCTCACGGGCCCTTGTTGCACCGTGTAAGACCTTCGCTTCGGCGTGCTTCCGATGGCTTTATGTGGTTTAAACGGTAGAGGAAGAGGTCCTAATGCTAGGATTCGGTAGATAAGAAGTGTAGGATGAAGCTAGGGCCCAAGCCCAAACCCATCAGACTCAGGCCCATGCCCAAAACCCTCAGTCCCTAACCCATCAGACACAGGCCCAAAACCCTCAAGGCCCATGGGCCCAAGACCAAACCCACCAGACTCAGGCCCCAGGCCCAAGCCCATCAGACCCAGGCCCAATTCCAAGCCCCCCAGGGCCCTTAGACCCAAACCTATCAAACCCAGGCCCAAGGCCCATCACCCCACACCCAATACCCACATGGCCCATTAGCCCAAACCCAACAGGGCCCATTGGCCCAAAATCATACCAACCCCCACATCCAGACCCAAGGTCCATCAACCCAAGCTTTTCAAAACCATCAAGCCCAAACCCAAGGCCCATCCACCCACACTCATCAAGGCCCGTTCACAAACCCCTTACCCCTTCACTAGTACCCTTCATTCACCTATACCCCTTATGCCCCCATCCCGCCTCCAACAAAAAATCCGATCCACCCCATTCCTCAAAACCACGCCTACAACATCCTGCCACATCAACCACACCCCCATCACCCCCAGAATGTACACCCAGCTCAGTACATCATTCATCCACAAACCACTCATCCATTCACTCCTTCCCATCCCCTACAAGCCTTATGGCCCCACCAGGTCATCCAACCCATCACCCCTAGGTCCAAATAGCGGACCTCGCCCCTCACCAGTATAATGACCAACAGTACGAGGAGGACGAGATCCACAACAGTGGAGGAGCTGCCAGCTTTAGCCCCCCAGGCCCATCATCAGCACACCTAGGGCCGAACAAAATCATGGGGAGGCAATCCCAGCTATAGCCTCAAAAGAATCAGAGCAGCTGAAAGAACAGATAGGCAGAATACAGAAGTAGCTGATGAAGATGGGAGGGCTAGAACTTCATTCGACAGACTTTTCAGACTTATGTCTATTCTCGGATGTCCCCCTACCACAAAAATTTAAGATGCCATCATTCGATAAATATAATGGCACTAGCAACCCCATCGCCCACTTAAAATCTTACTGTGGGGATATGTGCCAGTACGGTGGAGATGAACGACTCCTCATCAAAGTGATCCAAAAGAGTCTAACGGGCCCAACACTGAGATGGTTCACATCCCTAGAACCATCCATGATAAAAACTTGGAAAGATCTGACACACTTATTCCAAGAACAATATGTTTATAACATGGACATAGAGCCAAGGAAGTCGGATCTGGCCCGTTTGAAGCAAAGGCATGATGAAACTTTCAGTACCTACTTAGGAAGGTGGAGGGAATTGGCTGCCCAGGTGACCCATCGAATTCCTGATGATGAGTAGATTGAATTGATAACCAAGGGAGCTCTCCCAGTTATCGCAGATTTTTTTGTGTATCAGCAACAGTCCAGTTTTGCTAATTTGGTCCGAAATGCCAACCGTTACGAAGACGCCGTTAGAGAAGGCAGGTTAGGAAAGAGCGTGGCCAACGGGGCCACCGGGGTTTGAAAGGCTGTCAAACCAAGAATTGAAAGAAGACCAGGGGTAGAGGTATAGAACATCATTTACCCCTAGGCCAATACCAATCCCCCCCCGATACAGCTCCAGGCCACGCAACCACCCCCAGCCCATTTTGAGCAAGCACCAAGGCCAAACAACGGACTGAGAGCCCCATTTACCCAAGAAGAGATGAGAGAACGATTCGAACGGGTGTTCACGCTATTAGGATAATCATTAAGTGTCTTATTGCCAGTGTTGCTACAAAAGAGTCTGGTTAATTTACTCTAGCCTCACCCACCACCCAATCCAATCCCGAGAAACTATGACCCGAACTTGCATTGTAACTTCCACTAGGGGCCGGGTCACCCTATGGACTGATGCTTCCCACTAAAGCATGCGGTCCAAGATCTAATAGAGGTGGGAAAAATTGTTCCCCCACCGCTTCCTCAAGGACAGAACCAGAACATCCATCAAGCCCCTCTACCCCCGCACCCAGGAGGCCCCAGGCCTAACATCCATTGGGTAGAAGAGGAAGAAGAAGAGTTTGACCCCTCAAATTACATCAATAATCAAGAGGAGTTCTCATTTTCCAGGATGAATAAGGATGAACCATTTGTGGGGGTGATCGAGCCGCTGTACTTAGCTGATTACTTCCCCACCCTAGTATACCAGGAGGAGCCCTTAGATTTAGGGCAGTATTTTTCCATTCCCGCTCCCGCCGATCAAATCCAAACTGGCACAGCCCCGCCACAAACATACACATATCCACCCCACTCCCAATTTACCCCACAGTACACCCCACCTCCCAATCACCCCATCCCCTACACTATCCCACCATTAGACACCCCATATGCCCCTCCGTCACACCAAAATCACCCCACGCCATACATAACACCACCATCCCCACATCTCTCCACCCAATACACCACTCTGCCATCCCCAAATTATTCCATCCCGTACACACCCTCGAATACCACCACCCAGTATACTACCCCCCCATCCCCAAATCATCTTGCCCAATACACAACTCCACCATCCCCAAATCACCCCGTTCCATGCACAACTCCATCATCCCTAATATACCCCGTTTCATCCACGAACCCATCATCGCCCCATCATGTCACCCCATATACAAACCCTTCATATCCATACCCCCCTGCTCCATCCACTACCCTGTCATATCCCAATCACCCTGCTCCACGCACAACTCTATCATCCCCAATTTATCATGTTTCATTCGCAAATCCATCATGGCCCCACCATGCCACCCCATATACAAACCCTTCATATCCTTATCACCCCGCTCCACCCTCACCTCCAGCGTCTTCCAATCACTCCATCCCAGTCGCACCCCCACCATCCCTATGTTATTTCACCCCTAATCCAACTCCACCCCCACCCAAACAAGCGACCCCTCACCCACTCCCCTTATCACCCGCTCCTAATCACCATTGGTCTTACCATGCCCAGGTAGTACCTGTAACCTCGCTAATTTCTGCCACTACTATTCTGCCCCCTATTGGAGTCAGCCTGGTCGGACCCGAGAATCCGACATACCCTGCCCAATCATCCCCAGAATCACCATGCACTCCCTTTCTCATCCCGAAACCTGCCTATGACCCGCATCAAGTACCATTAAGCTATGAACATACGGACATGAATGCTGGTTGCAACCGAGAGGAGACTGTTGAATTTATTGCCCGATCTGGCAGGATTTCTATACAGCCAGAAGCATTAGGGGCCGTCAGAGAAGAAGAGAAGAAGAAAGAGTAGGTCGCAGGGAACCCCTTTGAGAAAATGACTAGAGAGCACGTGTTGGAGACACAGCTCAAGAGAACACCCGCACATATTACTGTGTGAGATTTGTTAATCACATCCCCGCTCTACTTTCAAGCCTTAATGGGAGCGCTCAAAGATGCACATGTTTTCGCCCACGTGACCCTTGATGAAGTGGGAAAAATAATCTGGCAAGTATTGGCCCCAAATGCTATCTCATTCACTGATGCGGATCTGCAGCTCGAGGAGAACAACCACTCTAAGCCCCTGAATATAACAGTGGAAGTAGGGAACTTGGTGGTGCCGTTGGTCTTAATAGACAATGGGTCGGCATTAAACGTATGCCCTCTGAGGACAACAATCAAAATCGGTGCGAACCCCGACACCTTCTGGCCATCCATAACAAGCGCCAGGGGATTCGACAACACCAGGAGAGAAATTATAGGAGAAGTAGACCTCGACCTGATCATCGGGCCACAAACCTTCACCGTCCCCTTTCAGGTGATGGACATCAAGTCTACATTTAATCTACTATTGGGCCGGCCGTGGCTACATGAGATCGGGGCAATACCATCAACTCTACACCAAAAACTCTGGTTCATCAAAGGTGGAAGAATCGTCACCATCATAGGTGAGAGCAGAGAAGACAGGGAGCAGAGCGCTCTGCATATTGAGAATCTGAAAGTGCTTAGCATGCCGCATATAGCAGATGACACCGATCTCCATCGATTTGAGTATGACTTTTCAGCCGTTACCCTCGAGTCGCCTGAAAAAACTCCTGCCAAAACTGGGGTAGGAATGGATGCAGCTGTGTTCATGCTCCACAATGGGGCCACCAAAAAGGGAAAGGGCTAGGCCCACGCCTTCAAGGAAGAAGAGACCCCGTCAGGGCTAAGGGGCAGCAAACCAAATTTGGCTTGGGCTATAGGCCCGTCGAAGAAGAAATCAGAGAGGCCAAAGAAAGGATAAGAGCTGCAGCATCCGCCAGGGCCAGAGGAATCAACCTGGAAGAAGAAACTCCCGCCCGACCCCACATCCGTCAAATCTTTGTGAGAGTCGGGGTCGTAAAGATTGATCTGAATGGGGAGACAAGGGTAACCCCACACAAGCCTTTTTTCGCTCATCCTACCAACCCTTACATCACCCCCTCAGACTTCGAGGTGGATTTAGCCGCCCTCTCCTTATTTGAGGAGGAAGTCCCCAGGTCCACCTGTCACTCTAGCACCAGCCGCTTTGGGCCCATCCTAACCATAGAGGACAGGGTCCCAGAGGATCCGTCCGTAAACATGCTGAGGGAGGAACTGGAAGAGCCTACCGATGCCGTTTCCAACCAAAAGGGTAAAGGTCAGGCCTCGCAGGTAAGTAACTGGGTATCTTTGCCCCAACTCTTGGGAGCCGCCAAAAGCCATGAATACGGCACCGGCTCTCCAAAAAAAGACAAATTGTAAAAAGTGAAGTTAGCCTCTGGGACACTCTACCCTGTATATATAGAGATCCACCTCGCCAGATGCTAACCTCCAAAAAATTATAAAAAACTATAAAAATAAAAAAAATACAAATTCTAAAAATATTTTCCTTTAAAATTCCCAATAAAATTTAAAATGATGTCGTGATACCTGTCCCACGTGAAGCCGACCCCTTTCCTGTAGAAATACAAGAAGAGGTAGGAGTCACGAGTCTGGACGAGGAAGGTCAAATCGATGAGCTCCCTAATGAGCTCCTCAAACAATTTACCGATTTTGAGCATGGCCCGACCCCGATTGTCGAAGAGACAGAGGACGTCAATTTGGGCACCAAGGAGGCTCCTAGAATCACCAAAATAGAAACATCGTTGTCCCCTGTGAAGAGAAAGGGTATGATAGACTTCCTTCGGTCATACCAAGACGTCTTCGCATGGTCGTATGAAGACATGCCTGGTTTGGATATCGATCTGGTTGAGCATGAGCTGCCACTCTAGCCTGATTTTAAGCCGATTAAATAAAAGTTGAGATGCCTCTGACCTGAATGGATGTTGAAGGTGAAGGACGAGGTCATTAAGCAGTATGACGCGGGTTTCCTCATGGTATCCAAGTACCCGCAATGGCTGGCCAATATCGTCCCCGTACCAAAGAAGGATGGGAAGGTTCGAATGTGCATTGATTTTCAAAATCTCAACAAGGCAAGCCCTAAGGATGACTTTCCATTATCCCACATCGATATCTTGGTCGATAACACTGCTGAGCATGGAATGCTATCATTCATGGACGAATTCTCGAGCTACAATCAGATTAAGATGGCAAAGGCCGACCGAGAAAAGACTGCGTTCATCACTCCCTGGGGTACCTTCTACTACAAAGTGATGCCATTCGGGCTCAAGAATGCTGGGGCAACCTACCAGAGAGCAATGACGGCCCTATTCCATGACATGATGCACTGAGAGATCGAAGTGTATGTCGATGATATGATTGCTAAATCGCCGAAAAGGGATGACCACTTGGTAAACCTTCAGAAGCTGTTCGAGAGGTTGAGAAAGTACAGGTTGCGGTTGAATCCCCAAAAGTGCGCATTCGGCGCTATGTCAGGAAAACTTTTAGGCTTTATTGTTAGTAGGAGAGGGATCGAGGTCGAACTACACGATGGCAACTTTTATTATCTGAATTCGACATCACGTACGTCACTCAGAAATCGATCAAGGGGCAGGCGCTCGCTGATCATCTTGCTGAGAACCCTCTGCCTGACTATGAGCCTCTAAAGACTAAATTCCCTGATGAGGACATCCTGTTCATGACAAAAGATGATACAGAAGAGGCAGAAGAGTCGTGGGTAATGCACTTTGACGGAGCATCACATGTCGAGGGCCAAGGAGTTGGCGCCATCCTAATTTCACCAAAAGGATCCCATGTACCGATCTCTATCAAACTCAACTTCCCCTGCACTAATAATATGGCTGAGTATGAAGCTTGCACTGCCGGTCTAGAGGCAGCTCTCGATCTAAATGTAACTCACCTTTGAGTATTTGGTGATTCATAGTTAATCATATGCCAGACGAATGGTGATTGGAAGACGAAAGACAAGAAGTTGATCCCCTATCATGAACACCTCGAGGATTTGATAGCTTGCTTCCAAGATGTGACTTTCTCATACGTTCCCCGGATAAGGAATCGCTTTACCGACGCATTAGAAACTTTGGCAGCAATGATTGAAATCCCTTATGGTGTTGAGATGAAGCCGATCATGATCGAGCAAAGGAATGAGCCGGCCTTCTGCCTCCAGGTTGAGGAACCTACAAAGCTTGATGATGAGCCACCTTAGTTCTTAGATAGCAAGAATTTCCTCGAGACCCTAACTTTCCTAGAGGGTACATCCAAGACAAATTGACCCACCATTCAACGTTTAGCGGCAGGCTACGTCATTTGTGCGGAATGCCTCTACAAGTGATCATACAATAACATCTTACTCAAGTGCCTCACCGAAAGTGAAGCGGTCAATATTATGAAAGAAATTCATGAGGGAGTATGCGGAGCCCACGTCAGCGGTCACATGCTCGCTAAGAAAATCCTACGGTAGGGATACTTTTGGACCATCATGGAATAGGATTGTTGTAAACATGTTTAAAAATGCTACAAGTGTCAAGAACACTCCAGCCTGATTCACGCTCCTGCCATTGATCTTCACTGCATGACCACTCCTTGGCCATTTGCTACCTGGGGCCTTGACGTTGTCGGAATGATTAATCCGAAAGCATCAAACGAACATCGATTCATCCTCATCGCCATTGAATACTTCACCAAGTGGGTAGAAGTGGCGTCGTATGCCAACATCATGGCCGGTCGTGTTGAGACGTTCATTAAGAACAACATCATTTGCATATTCGGCGTACCCAAGGATATCATCACTGATAATGGCACTAATTTCGCTAACAGGCACATCCAGGCCTTGTGCGAGCAGTTTCAGATCAAGCATCACCGATCATCCCCATATAGGCCTCAGACGAACGGAGCTGTAGAGGCGGCCAACAAAACTCTAGTCCGCATTCTGGAAAAGATGGTAGTCACTTACAAAGATTGGAGCGAGCAGTTACCTTACGCAATTTGGGCCTATAGAATGTCTATCCGTACTGCTATAGGGGCAACCCCGTTCTCCCTTGTGTATGGAACTGAGGCCATCCTCTTGATAGAGGTTAAATCACCCTCGCTCCGAATCTTCATGGAATCAGGCTTACCCGAAGCACAGAGAGAGATCCTGCCTTGAACAATTAAACTTATTGGACGAGAAGAGATTCCTAGCCTTATCTCACACTCAAGTTTACCAGGGGAGAATCGCACGCGCTTATAATAAACATGTCCGTGGTCGAGATCTAAAGGTAGGAGACACTGTGCTAAAGAAGATCTTCCCTTCCCTCCATGCCGATCCAAGAGGAAAGTTTAAGCCGAACTGGGAAGGACCTTACGTCATTCGAGAGGTGTTGCCGGGATATGCCATCCACCTCGCCACCATGGACGGAGATCATCTTCCTGAGCCCATCAACGCTGGATACGTCCGACGATTCTACTCTTAGTCTATCGTGATAAGGTAAGTATTGATGAAATAGATACATGACTGCTTAAGAATCATCCAAAAGAGGCCATCATTCCAAGCACAGTAGCCCAAAAACATCCCTAAAAATGATGATATCCTTTGCTACCCCATTTGAGCCTGGGCCTTTCTTTCAATAAACCCTTTCCCCCCAAAAAAATATACGTGTACATATACCAAAATAGAGGGAGAGAGGAAAGATACATGAGTATAGAGTTACTATCAAATCCAAAAAAATCAAGAAAAGCGAAACCTCAAAAAGAGATTACCTTAAATGGAGGAAAAAGAATAACAAAAAATGTGTGTGTAGAAGAATCACGGGGCATGTATAGTAGAAGCCCCCAAGGAAGAAAGTATGTTGAGAAAACTGAAGCCGTATCAAGGAAACCCTTTTAAAACTCAGCATACCTTCAAAATCCTAACCCTACCCACAGCTAAGCTACACCCTGAAGGAAGCCCTCTTTGTAGGTTCGCAAGCAATCATATTATTTGTTAAGTCAACATGAGCCGAGTTGTGAGACGACACTAGAACCCCATCCAGCCGGTTATGACGGAATCTTTGTCCATGTCGTGGCTTTCTGGTTCTAAAAAAAAAACAAAGAGAGAAAAAAGAAAAAAATCAATTTGAGTTCAAAGCAAGGTGGACGTGGTGAAAACCCGCAAGGGCACCATGGGTAAAAACAGCGAACTCACACGGAGCAGGTGAAAACCTGAAAAGGCACCTGGGGTAAGAGAGCGAACCCATGGACGTGGTGAAAACCCGAAAGGGCGCTACGGGTAAAAATAGGGATGACAGGCATGGTTAAAACCCATCTTGGACGCTGTGAGTAAAAATGTCAAAGAAAGAGAGATTAGGAGAGGATCTGTTCTGGCCCGCCTATTTTAGCCTGGACCCCTTGAGCCTCTTCTCTCCTTTGTTGGGCCGCTCACGTTAAAAATTAGATCGGATCTCGATCAGGTATGTCGTCTCTACCGTGTCGTCTGGAACATGACCAAAGGTAAAGGTAGAAGACCAATCAATCTCGGGGAAGCTGACCTATCCATGTTTAAAAAGAAAAATCGGAGCCTCATAAACAGGGTTCGACCATGCACAAAAAAGGACCCACCAGTTGGCCTTGTAAATACCGACGTCACAAAAGGGAGAGGGAGAAAAGGAGAAAATTTTCAAAAAAAGATAATAGATTTTCCTTTTCCATAAAAAGCCTCACATTGTGTAGGAGAAAAATTTCAAAAAAGATAATAGATTTTCCTTTTCCATAAAAAGCCTCACACTGCATAGGAGAAAATTTTCAAAAAAGATAATAGATTTTCCTTTTCCATAAAAAGCCTCACACTATGTAGGAGAAAATTTCAAAAAAAGATAATAAATTTTCCTTTTCCATAAAAAGCCTCACACTGTGTAGAAGAAAATTTCAAAAAAAGATAATAGATTTTCCTTTCCCATAAAAAGCCTCACACTGTGTAGGAGAAAATTTTCAAAAAAAAGATAATAGATTTTCCTTTTCCATAAAAAACCTTACGTTGCGAGACGTATGGAAGAAAATTCGAACACCAAAAAAAATATATATATGTATATATAGCAGATTTCATTTTTTTTCTTACAAGCATCACGTATGAAGTGTCATGTCCCAAAAAGATAACAACATGACACACTTTCTACTTTTCTGCCTTCTGTACAAGTATAAAACAAACAAAAAAAGAAACAACCCAAAAAAGGAAGGAGATCTCTGTTAAGGGGCATTGGCTCCCCCCTTTGTGTATATGATCTATCGTATGTGCAGGAACAGGTCAGGGGCAGGAACCACGCTTCAAAGCACTGATCTCTGCAACAAGAGAGTCCTCACGGGCATTTTGATCAGTCAACCACCTACCATGAAGACTCTTCTGCCGCCTCCGCGAAGTGTCAGCTGCACTGCGAGACTCTGTCAAAAGCCTAGTCAACCAAAAAACCTCACTCTCGGCCGTAGCAGCTCTCACGTCTGCCATCTCAGTTCTGGCCCTTTCCCTCCCCAAAGTCTCAGTCAAAGCTAGCTTCTCTACAGAAAGAGACTCAATCCTAGTCCGGAGCATCGTTTCCTTGTATGGCCAGGGTCCCATCTCTATCGCATCTACCGAAACCGGGTTAGGGACAAGTAAGCCCTCAGATGCCAGCCAAACCTCGTAATCAGAAGAGAGGATGCCCCCCTGAACTAAGCTGCACATATGCGCCGATTGGCGGGTCTCCTAGAGGGCTGCTATGCAGTCTAGGTCACTTAGAGAACCCCGAGAGAATATCAGAGAGCACAAGGGGGGCCTCACAGTGCATGACACATGTTGGGTATATCCGAATTGACGGAGCACCCGAGATGGGAAATAGTAGGTACTACCAGTCAACCCCAAAAGCGTGATACCCTCACAATCTCGGGAGCGGACAATCGGAAAGTTGTCATCCAGCCAGGGAAGTTTCCAGATCAACTCCACGTCAGATAGCCACAGGCTCAGTTCCTCGATGCTCCCATGGGGCAGTCTCGAGCACCTGATCAGAAAACCCCGAGCCACATCCCCTCTTACCAAGCAAAATCTGTGCACGGGCCCCATGACAGCCAAATGCTCTCCTAGCCAAATATGAATAAGGAGTGGACTCCCCTTAAGGATCTCGATCCAGCCCGAGGCCAAGGCATCCAGGCCCCGATACATCTCAGCCAGAACCAGGTGCACCAGTGAATGACCTCCCTCCAATTCAATCAAGACATCGCATAACCCGAGGGAAAATGTCTCGCCCCCAGTAAAGAAGGGAAATTTCGACAGCAAATAAAGGGCAAAGGCCTTTACATTGAAAGGATCTCAGATAGGCAACTTTCGGAGACTCGAGTTACCGAAAAGTTCTCTCAGGAATTTCTCCGAGCACCTGGTGGGCCCTCCGACAAAGCCCTTCTCATACTCACCCCTTTTCAAACCAAGAACCGCGTGGACCGCCTTTGCACACCCCGGTCTGGGTACCACTTTGACAAGTCCCCGATGCATCCTCAAGCCAGTAATAGAGGCTAGCTCTTCCAAGGTTGGGGTAAGCTCCCTAGACCCAAATCTGAAGACGTGGGCCCTATGGTCCCACGACGCCAAACCCGCTTGTAAGAGATTGGGCAATAGAGGAATAGCAAGGAGGGAGGAAAGGTGGGATAACCCGAGGTGATCCAGAATAGCGAGCTCACCCTCGGCCAAGCTATCACACCATTTCTACAAAAAATAGGGCCTCGGGTCCAAACAGGGAAGTATACTAGCCCCAGCCTCTGTATGAGAATTTGGGCCTTTCTTGGGAAGCAGGTCCATGGACATACAAAGTTGGTCTTTATGGAAATCAGCCACGAAAAAAAAAGAGGAGAGAGAAAAGAAAGAAAAAAGAGGGGCAAAAAGGCCAAGCCCGGGTGAAAAGGGAAGCAAAAAGGGCCAAGTTCGGGTTATAAAGAACCCGTCGAGCCCAGTTATATGAGGCGTATATAATATATACGCCAGGCGTATATGATATATACACCCAGTTAAAAAGGGCAGGGAAGTGTGGCTCCCCTCACATTAGCCCATTCTTTTCTTCCCCAAGGGAGGTACGGATTTTGCTTATCCTACTTTTTCTCCCGGGGCGGCCCACAGTCGGGCACGCTCACTCACCCATGGGAAACCCTCGGATGATGCGGTATCCGTGGGTCATATGCAGGTAATCACATGCGGGCTCAACCCCATCATTGGAGGGGCTCTGGCCCGCTTCATGCCAAAGAAAAAAGAAAAGAAAAAAAAAACCATAAAGGCAGAGAGATAACCAAATGAAGCATTCATATAAACCATAAAAATCATAAAACCATCTAAAAAGTTGTTGATTCAAAAAATATTACATATCCCCCAATAAATCAAAGTCTAAACTGTTTCACTCTTTCAAATTTTTTAAAAATAAACTAATCCTGGGCAGCCCCCTTTGATTTCTTCCGGTGACGGGTCGCGCTCTAAAAAGTACGGGTCTCCCCCACCCTAGTCCACGCCTGAGAGATGTGGCCGAGCAGAGAACGCGACCCCTTTTTACGAGCACCCTGCATAAACACACGAACGGCCATCAGGTAGGGAAACAAGCAGAAAGTAAATAAGAAGATGATTAGGTGCGGTCAATATTCACTCACCACCTCAGCCTCCCTAAGTCCGACAATGTTGCGGTAGTATTCAGCTTGGTTCACGGCCGACTCATAATCCTGCACAGCAAAAAAAAATAAAGAGAGAGGTATCAGTCGCACAGGTCATCGGCATGATCCAAGAAAACAGTAGAGCAAGGTAACAAGGGAGAGATTACCCCAGGGATCAGCTCAGGGGGTGGGATCTGAATAGCTTCAGCGAATATGCGTGCCTTCTCAGCCACATCGGCACATACTGTAAGCCATCGTCAAGCACTTAAAGTCCCCCGACCTCGATTAATGACTGGATCTTCCAACAGGAAGGTCAAGGTCCAAAGACCAGTAGCCTCATCAGGAGTAGCTGCCTCATCCCCCTCATCTGAATCATCATCCTATCCAAACTACAGAGAGAAACAGTTTTTGTTCAAATAGCAGGGCAATTAAGGTAATCATATGGAAGGCTGCTAATAAAAAGAGGAAAGAACATTACCTGAGATCGCGGACCACCAAAAGCCAAAAAGTTGGCACCAGGCACGAATCGGGGCAGTAGAGAACGATAAGGCAGAGACTCATACCACATCTGATATCCCCCAGGTAAGAGAAGGTCATCAATGGGGACCTCGTGGTGGAGAAAGCGAGCAGTAAGCACTTCGGTAGAACCTTCAGGATCCAATACATCAGCTGGAGGAGCTTGGGGCACAACGAAAAGAGGTCGATACTGATGAACTACCCTCTCTCCTAAGTAATAGGCCCTAGCCTAGGACCCATAGAAAAAAATAATGCATCGATCTAACAAAAGGCGAGAAGGGCCCACTGCAGCCAGGTTCCAGAAAGGGGACCCGACGTAGGGATCAAGGATGACCTGCTCAACAAAAAGGAGGGATATATACATTTGGTCAGAACCCACAACATAAAAGAGCTATCAAATTTGCAAAGAGAGAAATTGTTATATCTGCTCAAGGATCAACAGATCAAACTAGGAGCGCAGCCCTAACTCCAGGTGCTTCATACCCACATCCCGACGGCGGTTTACGTGCCAATTGCTCATATGGGGAAACGTAGGAACTTCGGAGAGAAGCAGAGGGCGACCAGGTTGAAAATGCAGATACCCCCAAACCTGAGAAAGCAAGTAGATAAAAATAAATATGCCACAAAAAAGGAAAAGTCGGACGAACTGAGACCAAAAAATAAAATACCTCAAGTGCAGGCCAAAAGCCCACAACGGAGCTGGACTCCCCAAGTACGACTTGCACCAGGCTAGACATGAGCACTGCATAACCAGCACCGCCCCAATCAAACCGATGCACAGTGTTCTAGTTCACCATAAGACTGAGAAGGGACAATGAGACCCGCCCTCCGCTAGTATTTGAAAGGAGAGTCTTGCCCAAGAGGAACAGCAGAGAAATACGGGCCAGCATTAGTGCACTCTCTGGCGCGAGATAAATGGCCGCATCAGGCTGGTCCAGGTCCGCTAACTCATGAGGCTCAAACAAACCAACCAGCCAAGATAACTTGACTTCGGAACCACGAACGTTCCCGGAGGTTGGGTAGGCTCCTATCAGTCGAGTCACCTCCTCCCTATCAGGCGTGCGGGTAGGTGTCACTGGCACCCCTCCAATGCGAACCTCAGTAATCATGGACCAGCCCGCAGGTGTAAGGGTCATCTCAGCCATGTCCATATGAAACGTCATGGTCTCGGGACGAAAGCACTCTATCAGAGCCTTCAGATAGGCCGTGTCGGCCCTCACAATGGGGCAGGAAATAAAATCCCCAAAACTGGCTTGAGCAAGCAGGTCCTTCACCACTGGGGGAAGATAGAGTACGAGGAGCTAGAGATCGAACCAGCCACCTCAGAACATGCTGTGTGGTAGAGGCTGCAAACAAAGGGGATCTGTCAAATAGGAGCAAATGGTATGATAAAGGCATCAAAGGAAAAGAAAAGGATTCATCAGTTTACCTGGCCAGCAATCTCGAAGTTGGAAATGTGGGTGTGCTGGTAATGGAAAAGGCCAATGCGGGCGGCTTCACCTTGCATTTTGTACCAAGTTTGAGAGGAGCGCTGTGAAATGGTGAACTTCTTCCCATGAGGACCATAGGCCATCTCTGGCCCCTCCTGTGGATCCTGCCCTTCGTCGCCAGACATCTGAAAATATGGAACACACCGGTATAAGAAAGGGCTGCTAAAAAAAAAAAAGAAAGAGAAGGAAAAATAACAAAAAAAAAGGGGGCAGGCAAGAAAAAAAAAAAAAAAAGAAAAAATGTGCACTAACCCATGGTGAAGAAAAAAAAAAAAAAAAACCAAAAAATAATATAAAAAAAATGAAAAAAAATGATGAATGAATAACAAACGAATGATAATGAATGAGGAAGGAGAATTATATGTATGAAAAAAAAAAAAGAGATGATGATGAATGAAAAAGAAAAAGAAAAAAGAGGAGCAAGGAATCACAAATACTAAAAAAAAAAAAAGAGAGAGAGGCACTAATCTTTCACCACAAAAAGGAAGAGCATCGAGCGTTTCAAACAAAAAAAGAAAAAAGAAGAGAGAAGGAAAACATAACAAAAAAAGGCAAGCGAAAAAAAAAAAAAGAAAAAAGAGAAAAAAGATGCACTAATCCATCATAAAAAATAAAAAAACAAACAAAAAACAACAACAACAAAAAATGAAAAAAAAATGATGATGAATGATGAAGGAGGATGATATATGCATATAAAAAAAAAAAGTGATGATGAAAAAAAAAATGAATGACGATGCAAATAACTAACAAAAGAGAGGGGCATAGGCATAAGGAATCACATACACTTGAAAAAAAAAAGCATTAATCTTTCACCACGAAAAATAAGAACATCAAGCATTATAATCAAAATCTAAACGAAAGATGAGGGAGAGGTTGGTGATTACCTTCAATGGGAGAGGAAATAAATCCAAAAATCGGCGGAGAGCGAACGTTTTTATCGGTAGGCGCGACTCCCGGTGATAGAACTCAAGCAAAATCAAATGCAAAAACCCTAAGGGGCTGTCCCGAACTTGAGAAAGAAGGAGGGAAGAAGATAGAATTTGAAAGAGAGGGCCCCTTTTGTGCTCGGGCTCGGACAGTTTTAAAACTGCCAGATTTTGGTCAGGCGTATATAATATATATGCCCGACCATTTTTCCCACAGATCTAGCAGGCGTATATAATATATACGCCTAGCCATTTTTTTCTGAAGATTTGCCAGGCGTATATATTATATACGCCCAACCAATTTTTGGTTTTAATGGTCCAACAGGCCCTCTATATGCTCTAGATCAAGGCCCGGTCCCTCTTAGAAGTCCATGTATCACCGGGCGATGGTGCGCACATCCCCAAATGGCCCCTTGAGCTCCCTTCGATCGGCCCAAAGGGACTGTGCTACAGTAAACAGATCTAGATCGATAAGTGCCCGCCGAGTGCTCCCATAAAATCATAAAGTCAAAAAAAAAGAAAAAAAAAAGATTCACATTAAATAACAAAAAGAAAAAAAAAAAAAGAGGAAAAATCCTGAAACATGACACTAGTTCTCAAAAGGAGCATCGCAATGCCTGTTTTCCTCACTCCGAGAGCTGTGTTAAATCAATTTGGAATGATCGGGTTCACCCAAAAATTCTCAAACCCTGTTTTACACAGGGACACCTCATGCCTGATCCGGTAAGCGGAATACTGGCCACATTTACCCCCGGTCATTAGGAAATCGCTCCTAAACCCACTTCCCTAAACAGGATAGCGGGGTCTAATTTGTTTAAAGACCAAGACCACGCGTCCCCGGGAGTCAAGACCTGATCCGACAGGCAAACCAAGGACCTATCACTGTAATACGCATGTCCTTGAGGGGTATCAACATGGCAAGCTAGTCTGCCTAAGGATACGTGCAAAAATAAAAATGGTGAGCATGCTCAAAGTCTCGAACTGACATGTGCAAAAGCAAACAAAAAGAAGAAGAAGAGGAAGAAAAAAGAAAAAAAAGAAGGAGAAGGTCTAGGATAACAACCTTTTGTTTTGTAGTTAAAATCCTGAGTAGGTTGATCCCACCTTCCAAGCTTTGGCTCTGATCATCCACCTTTTGATCTATGATTGACCAAGAGTGCACCCGACTTCAGACCATTCGAGAAGTCTATTATCAGTTGAAACTGACCCGTCAAAAATGAAATTACAACCAACCAAACTATGTGCAAACACACAGACCGAAGGGCTCATTCCCTTTTATTTCCTTTTACATAGGCTTAAAACCTGTATAGGCACGGTGTCCCTATTGAATGTACGCACTTGCGTCTGGGTATCCGCAGGATGGTCATTTGTCCTCGTAAATTATACCTTAGGGTCGAGGCTTCCGTTCGTGCCTATTTGCTGCTTATCGCCCCTAATGGGTGTCTGTCTGTACATAGTTAGTAAGATGTGATTTCATTAGGGATGGAGGCTAGAATTGACCATCTCTTTCGATGGATGTTTGGTCCTAGCCCGATCTTTTTTAGCTTTGCCTAGAGTTAAGGCACTCCGGTTTATGTGAATCAGGAGTACCTCACTGCCAGAACGTGCACGTCCCCAAGGTGTACCTATCCCCGGCAGAGCGCACGCACCCTTAAAGCGTATCAACTAGCATTTGATCCACTTAAAGAATTGTGCAAGAATAAAATTGATAGAGGTCCTTGAGCTTTGCTTAGAGGCCTCGAAACAAAAGAAAATTCAAAAAATAACACACAAAAATCCACTTTGAAAATGGGCATACATTCCCAAGAAGTGTCGCGACATCACTATTCGCTTCACTCGGGTAAATCATGCTAAAGCAACCTTGAGGTTGATGGGTTCGCCCAAAGACTCTGAGCCTTACCTAGGTAAGGGCATCCGTAGCCAATCCAATGGAGCTGTCGATACCCCATAGAATTGGACATAATTTGTAGGCCATCGTTTTGTGTACTTCGCGTCGACCCCGAAGCATAGATCGATCACCCTGTTTCATGGAGCTGTCTGGTTCAGATTAACACTCAACATCAAAAATCTATAATTTCCCTCAGGAAGTGGACGATATCCCGGCTTGCGGGCTTACACTTTCTGTGATCATCGCAGTTATGCTCAGTAATGTCGCAATGTGCTTGGGGACTGTTAGCTTTGAGGTACGAACGATATTTCAAAATAAGAGGGCTTACGTACACTCACCATCACCATGGATGTTTGAGAATTGAGTTGAACCAGGCGGACCCATCAAACGTGCCTTGAACCTCTTCGGATGTCTCTTGTCTTTGGCGTCCGATCATTAGTGATCGAATACCAAAGAGGGGCATCTATAGACACCCAAATTTGGCCCAAGGCCCGATCAGTCTGTACTCTAAGAGAGATATACCCCTGTGCTTCCGATGGCATCCTTGAACCCTTAGGAACCAACCCATACCTTTAGGAATCACCCTAAACTCATTAGAACCATTCCCCTAACCCTTAGAGATCACCCCTAAACCCTAGGATCCCTTCCTAGACCCAGCTTAAACCCTTCTGAGCAATTGATGGGAGGAGAGCCATAAAATTTTACATAGACCATTGCTAAGGAGGAGCCCCATACCATTGGAAGGAGGACTTCTTCAGCTTTCTAGCAAGTAAACGATCACCTAATTTGGAGTTGTGATTCAAAAGTTATGGTCGATTGAAGTTTCACATAAAATCATAACTTTTGCTCAGGCGTGTGTATTAGATATGCCCAGGCAATTTGGCCCCATTTTGGTCAGGCGTATATATTATATATGCCTATCATTTTTGAGCCAAATTTGGTCGGGCGTATATAATACATATGCCCAGCATAGGTAGGGCCCACCACGGACACTCACCTTCTCAGATCTCCTCTGGTTTTTATGCAAATCACTGTACATAAACTGGGCGTGGCTTAGCTATAGTAACTGTCATCAAATGCTCAAATTTCCTCCATCTGGTTTGACCTTTTGACCATCCCCTTGGTTGAGGTGGGTGTCTTAACGTTGGTTGCACCCCCTTTGAGCTTATTGGCAACCCTTAAATCACCCCTGGTCTCACCCCATCATCTGCCATTGAAACCAGTTTCCCAAACCCCTAGGACCCTAAAAACCTAGAAAACCTTAGATGGAGGATTACCTAATTGCTAAACCAATTAGCTCTTAAGTGACCCTCTAACCTACCTCTTCTCTATAAATAGAGAGCCCCCCCCCCCCCTTCCCAAAGGGTTGAAAAATTAAGGTGGAAAGTTAAGCTTAAGAGAGAGAGCCCAAGTGAGAGAAAATATTATTTATTTTGCATTTTTCAACCAGAATTCCAGCATGCTTAGTTCATCCTTTTCAACCCTTTTCAACCATTAGATCACCCCTTTTTAGTCAAGTATAGTCCCTAGCTTCATCCTATACTTACTATCTACCGAATCCTAGCATTAGGACCTATTCCTCTACTGTTTAAACCACATAAAGCCATTGAAAGCACGTGAAAGCGAAGGTCTTACACGGTGCAACAAGGGCCTGTGAGCTCCGGCTCACCCCTCTCTTCCTCTACCTTCTTGGTGTTTCCTCTATCCAAGGATTCAAGCTGTTACGCCGCCGAAATTTCGGTTTGGCTCAAAGCTTGATAGGACTGTATTGCCTCCAGGCAAGGGGAAGCTCTGCCCATTTATTTTTATTTTGGCCATAGATAGAGACCGCTACGTGCAGGTTGATCGGGTGCCTAAACCCTTCCCGATTGATAACCGAAGCCCCTACCCTAGAGCCTTTGGCAAAGACCGGTAAATCAGATTCATATTTAGCACTTCGGTGCTCAGAATATTGATTTAATGGTTTCTCGGGTCACCAAAAGCTCTGGGTGGCGACTCTACATTTCATTCCATCGCGTGTGCATCGCCGCGACGGGTTTGAGAGAATCCATTGTCGCACAATATCTATATATATATATTATACAACAACGACAGGCACGAGTTGGTCTATTTTTTTTTATTTCTGGAAGCAGTGCTTCCGAAGACTATCTTTTCTTATTATTCGGGTCCCTCCTTACCATACCTAAGGATACATGGCTATTACGGGGTATTCTAATGCGCTCCT
This sequence comes from Chloranthus sessilifolius, assembly GCA_021018995.1. Lineage (NCBI taxonomy): Eukaryota > Viridiplantae > Streptophyta > Magnoliopsida > Chloranthales > Chloranthaceae > Chloranthus > Chloranthus sessilifolius. The sequence goes on along the minus strand of CM037592.1, from coordinate 53,077,930 downwards.
CAAGGATTTTAAGGCTTTTTCTTAAGCTCGGTCACCCACCTGATATACGTCCGGCGCAAGCGCCTTCTCAGATACTGGTTGGGGTGGTACTTTTCGAGATTAGCACCACTAGGGGCTGCTGCCGTACTAAGAACCGGGACGTTTGTATCGCTGCCTATTTCTCCCACATTTAAAATCTACCCACGCAAAAATGAATTAAGTCCCTTGTTGGTTTAATTTTTAGTTCAATTTTTTTTTTTAAGGGAGTCTTCTTAAGTTAAAAAATGGGCGGTGAGAAACCCATGCCGCATCTACGGGCAGGCGTCCACTGGTGGGATATGATTGACAAGAAAATTAAATACTCACATAGGCCAGCCAAATGGCTAAGGCAGTAAAATGCACAAGTAAGCCTGCCAATCGGCTAAGGCGTGTAAATGACGGAAACGTAGGGGTAAGTAGAAAAATGCTCAAGCAAGCCCGCCAATAGGCTAAGGCAGTAAATGACCGAATTGTAGAGGTAAGTAAAAAAAAATTAACAGAATCATAGGGGTAAGTGAGCAATAGGAAAAAGTTAGTAAAATGAAAGAGAAGAAAAAAACAAGCAAAGGGGCCAACTTCAAGTAGAAGCTCTAAAACCTCCCCAGCAAAGTCGCCATCTGTGCAACTGTAGACTTTGCGGGTCCATCGCGACAATGCGTTCTGTTTGAACAAAGGATGGAGTCGCCACCCGGAGCTTTTGGTGTTCTGAGATACCAATATCAATGTTCTAAGCATTGAAGTGAAAGATATGACTCCAATTTACCGGTCAACGCCAAAGGCTCTTGACTAAGGACTTCGGTTATCGATTGGGAAGGTGTTAGGCACCCGATCAACCTACTCGTAAGCAGTCTTTACTATGGCTGCTTGGATGTGTATATAATATATATATATATATATATAATTATAGATAAAAAGGAAAAGAAAAAAAAAGGCAGCACTCCCCCTTGCCCGAAGGCACTCCGATCCTATTGAGCCCTTCGTACCCAATGAAATTTGGGCGGTGTATCAGCTCAATTCAAGGATAGAGGGAAGACAAAAAAGGTAGAGGAATAGAGGCGAGAGTCGAAGGTCTCGGACTCTTGTAGCACCGCTATGGACCTTTGCGCGAGAGTGACACCGGTGAGCTTTTGATAGCAAATGGGTTTTAGGATGGGCTCTAAAACTCTGAGGCTAGGAAGCTAGAGGATAAGAGAAGAAGGCTAAGGTGTAGTTCCTACCAAAACTAGGAGAATGGGATTGAACTCAGTTATGGAATTTATGGGTTTGGTGTTCCAAAGGGAGGAGGAAGTCTCTCATGCTTTTCTCTCTTTTGAAAAATTTTCAAGCCCTTAATCAAGGGGGGGTAGGTCTCTATTTATATAAGAGGAGAGGATTAGTGAAGGGTTAAAGGGCTAATTGGGTTAGCAATTAGGTAATAGGGATCTAAGGTTTTCTAGGTTTTTTAGGGCATAGATAGGTGGGAATTAGGTTTCAATGGTAGATGATAGGGTGGGGTTCTAAGTGGCAAAAGAGTTAAAAAGAGGGCTAGTGGGGGTGCAACAGTCTTAACGAAACCAACCCCAATGAATGGGGTGGTCAACAAGTCAAACTCCAAATTCGAGATTTGACCAAATCCCCAAAAATCATTGTTCCTAAGCCTAACGTGTGTATTAGACATGCTAGGTTTGGGAATATTATTCTCTAAGAATACTAGAGGTTCAGAAAACCCGCCATGGGTCCCATAAAAGCCAATTTTCCCTAGCCTGTCTATTAGACACGCTAGGCCAAAATCTATCAAAATTGGCTTAGCGTGTGTAATACACACGCTAGGCTAATTTTCTGTCTTTTTACTCGATTTTCAAACCGCCATAACTTTCAGCATACAACTCGGATTGAGCTGATTCTTAGCTCATTGGAAAGCTAGAATATCCTCTTTTTGATGGGATAGGTCTTAGCTCCATAAGAGATCTCTATAAACTTTGGCACTCCTACTTTCAACCACTACCCGGGAGAGTTTAAAACGAGTTCGGGAGGGGTTCTAGAGGTTAGGGGTGATTCATAAGGGTCGGGGATAGGCTTCGAAGGGTTTGAGTTAAGTTTTAAGGGTTCGAGAAGTGGTCTCAGAAGGTCGGAGGGTACGCCTTTCTCGAAGTGTAAGTTAATCAGGCCCTGGGCCAAATTCGGGTGTCTACAGATAGTAAGTAGTGAGGAAGTCACTGTGTAGCTCAAACGAGGGCTAGGCATGCTTTCTCCATATGAGAATAACATGTCTCGTAATCAGTAAACTTCTTGCTCATATACTAAATGGCCTACTCTCTTCTCCCAGTCTCATCATGCTGCCCTAAGACACATCCCATCGAGGATTCCATCACGGAAAGGTACATTAACAGTGGTCTCCTGGTAATGGTGGTACCAAAACTGACGAGTTAAGGAGATAAACTTTGATTTTATTGAATGCTGCTTGGAAATCGTCATTCCACTCGATGGGCGAGCCTTCCGTAATTTGAAGATCTGCGTGCAAATAGGAGTTAACTGTGCAATGAACCTACTGATGTACTGTATTCTGCCTAAGAAGCTTCTGACCTCTTTCTTGGTAGATGGTGGGGGCATTTCTATGATGGCCTTTACTTTGATTGGGTCAACTTCCATGCCCATTCTGTTGACGATGAATCCAAGTACTTTTTCTGACATAGCGCCGAACGTGCATTTCTGAGGGTTCAACCATAGGCTGTATTTTCTCAGTCTATCGAATAGCTTTTAGAGACTTATCAAATGGTCACCTCTCTTTGGTGACTTGATGATCATGTCGTCGATGTATACCTCAATTTTTCGGTGCATGATGTCATGGAAGAGTGCTATCATCGCCCTTTGGTACGTTGTTCCAGCATTTTTCAACCCGAACGGCATGACTCGATAGCAAAAAGTTTCTCATGTAGTAATGAACACTGTCTTTTCTCGGTCCCCCTCTACCATCTTGATTTGATTATAATCAGAAAAACCATCAATGAATGAGAGAATTCCATGCCCAGCAGTGTTATCGACCAAGATGTCGATGTGTAGCAAAGGGAAGTCATCTTTCGGGCTTCCCTTGTTGAGGTTACTGAAGTCACTGCACATGTAAACCTTTTCGTCCTTCTTCGGCACTGGCAAAATGTTGGCTAGCCACTGCGGGTGTTTAAAGACCATGAGGAAACCTCCATTGTATTACTTTATGACCTCATCTTTCATTTTTAACATCCATTTTGGCCTAAGCTGCCTCAATTTTTGCCTGACAGGCCTAACATAGGGATACAGTGGCATCTCATGCATGACCAAATTTGTGTCCAAACTAGGCATATCCTCGTATGACCATGCAAAGTCGTCTTGGTATGACCGAAGGAAATCAATCATGCTATTCCGTTCCTCGGGAGACAGCGACGTTCCGATCTTAGTGATTCTAGGAAGCTCCTCAGTACCCAGATTGACACCTTCAGTCTCTTCAACAATCAGGGTAGGGCCATGCTCAAAATCGGCATATTATTCAAGGAGCTCATTGGGAAGCTCCTCTATTAAGTCCTCGCCATCCAAATCCGTGACTCCTACCTCTACTTCTATTTCTATTGGAAAGAGGTCGACTTCACGTGGGGTGGGTCTTCAATTAAGGCATCATTGTCCTTGATTTTTTTGAGAATTTTAAAAGGCAATATTTTTGGAGTTTTTTGTATTTTTTTATGGTTTTCCTTTTCTTCGGAGATGGGCCCTTGGTAAGGCGGGTCTTTGTACATGCATGGTGCTGCTCACCAATGGCTAATCTCATGTTTTATAGGTTGTTTTTTTTTGGGAAGCTGATGTCGTATTTATGACCATTTGATGCTTCTAGAGTTAGGGGCATTGATGCCCAATTTCTTACATAAGGTGCCACACCTTTACCTGATCTTGTGGAGGAAACTAATTGAGATGGCTTTTGAGTGTCAGCCTCCATCATATTTACTATTGGCTCATCTAGGACCTGGTCCTTAAACAATAACATGGGATTGGGGTGGTTTAGGACCGGCTGTGGTATAGGCAGATGTACCTCCTCCTCAAAAAGGGATAGGGAGGCTAGGTATTTCAATATCGGGGGGAATGATTTTTTTATTGGTTTCATGGATAGCCATCGGTTTATGCGGGTCAACTGTGTTGCCCAATTTTGGTTAATTTTGATGACCCCTGCACTTACGAATGTGCTTCAGATGTGAGGTCGCGATTGGGGTTCATCTTTCAGGTCTATCCCCTTGGATTTAGTGACGGCAATGGTTCGAGCCTTTTCTTGGGCATCCTGGATTTCTTCTTCAGTGGGCTTGTAACCTAACCCAAATTTGACTCGTTGTCCGCCCTTGGCTTTGACTGGGTCTCTCCCACCTTGTAGGTGAGGACCTAACCCTTTTCTTTTCTGGTAGCCCCATTTCTGGAGCATGGCAACTACTACAGTCATTCCACCTCTTGTACTCGAGGAGACTCTTTCGAGGGGTTCGGGTGCCACTGTTGAGACATCATATTGAAAACTGTGAAGATCTGTGTCTTTAGCTGAGTGTGGCACATCCAATACCTTAAGATTCTCGATGCTGTGTGTGATCTTTTCTCCTTCTTCCTGTTTTTCACCTAGAATGGTGATGACCTTCTGATCTGATACAAATATGAGCTTTTGGTGCAAAGTTGAAGATATTGCCCTGATTTCGTGCAACCATGGGCATCCCAGCAGTAGATTGAAGGTGGATTTGATGTCCATAACTTGGAACTAGATGGAGAAGGTCATTGGCCCAACGGTGAGCTCAGGATCAACTTCTCCTATTATTTTTGTCCTTATGTTATCGAATCCTCTTGCGCTTATTCTGGCTCGGTTGAACGTGGAGGGATCAACACCTATCTTAGTTACAGTTCTTAGGCGGCACACATTTAATATCAATCCATTATCTATCAGTACTAACAGGATCACCAAATCTCCTGCTTCTATTGTGATATTGAGGGGTTTAGAATGATTGTTTCCCTCATTTAGAAGATTGGCGTATGAAAATGAGATGGCGTTAGAAGCCAATACCTGCCCGATTATCTTCCCTACCTCATCTGGGGATACTTTACAGGATACATGCACATCTTTCAATGCTCCCATTAGAGCTTGGTAGTGGAGAGGAGACGTCATTAGTAGGTCCCAGATGGTGATGTGAGTTGGTCTTCCTTTAAACTGTGTTTCCAACATGTATTCCCGACCCATTTTTTCAAATGGGTGCACTACTGGGGGTTCCTTTCTCTCTTTCGGTCGAGTTGATACCGGTACCTCGGGTTGCTTAGAGATCCTCCTGGATCATGTCATAAAATCAACTGCCCCCTCTCTGTTGCTGCTCGCATTGATGTTTGTTTGATTATAATTGAGCGAGATCTGGTGGGAGTCATAGGTCAATCTTGGGATCTAAAATAGGTTAGACAAGCGTATGAGAGGCTCCTAGATTGGTGGTGCTGAATAACTGGATAAGACAATGTTAGCTTCTGCTAGAGGTGGATAGGTTGGAGGAGTAGCAAAAGTGGGCCAAATGGAGTCTACGAGAATTGTGGATGACTAGATTGGTGGTGATGTGGCATAGTGAAGCCAATGGTAGCTAATTGGCATCGGAGGGGGTAATGGGGAAATATCGGGGATCAAGTAATTGGAGGGGGTTTGTGTTGTATATGGTTGATATGGAGATAAGCTAGATTAGACATAATTGATAGGAGCTAGTACTGAGAAATACATCCTTAGATCTAAGGGCTCTGCTGGGGGTGCTAGATTAGGGAAGTAATTAGCCAAGTTTAAAGGATCAATTATTCTTATTTTCCCATCCTCTCAATTTCCTTACCTTGGTGCTATGAAGTTCTCTCCGACACTGATATATTCTGAAGGATCAAACTCTTCCCCGTATTCCTCTATCATGTTGATAGCGGGGCTTAAGCCCATTTCTCCTAATGGATGCGGCAGCAGCAAAACTTGATGGATGTTTGCATGCTAGTTTGCCGGGGGAAGAACCAGAGGGATGATTTTTCTGGCTTCTATAAGCATGCTTCAAGGGAAAGCATCAGTCAGTCGGGTGACCTGGCCCTTGGTGGAAATTGCAATGAGTATTAGGATCGTAATTTCTTAGGATTGGGTTTGGTGGTGGGCACGGTTGGAAGGGCATAACAAGACCTTTTTCAACTAATAGTAGTAAAAGGATGTTCAAGGATTCCCCAATGGAAAAAAAACTTGATTAAACCAGGCCCTTCTTTATTCTGGGTTCATCAGTGCCCCCTGCCCATTGCCTGTTCGCTGTACTGGTTCAACTCGTGTTGGGCCTGGCTGTGCTGCCTTGAATAGGAATGGGGCTATACTAGTGCTGGGATGTGTATTTATGATTGTCTGCATATCACCCCAGTTCTTCTATCATTCCTTTGCTCTGTGAATTTGCAGACCCCTCTAGTTATGGCTTTGTTTAACTGGCCCTCTATTATTGCATCCTGGCAACGATTGGCATTCCTTACCAAGTCAGCAAAGTTGGACTGCTGCTAGTACACCAAGAAATCTGAGATGACTGGCAGAGTTATTTTTGAGATCATCTCGATTTGCTCATCATCGGGTATTCAATTTCTTACTTAGATTGCTAAGGCTCTCCATCTCTCCAAGTAGTTGCTGAATGTTTCATCGGGCTTCTGCTTTACCCGAGCTAGATAAGATTTGCGAGGCTCAAGGTCTATGTCATAAACATACTATTCCTGGAACAGGTGGGTCAGATCTTTCCAAGTTTTAATCATAGATGGTTCAAGGGAAGTGAACCATCTCAAAGTTGGGTCCGTGAGACTCTTTTGGAATATTTTGATGAGGAGTCATTTGTCTTCGTTGTATGGGCACATGTCTCCACAGTAGGACTTGAGGTGTGCAATAGGGTTACCTGTGCCATTGTACTCCTTAAATGTTGGCATATTAAATTTTGGGGGTAAAGGTACTTCTGCAAATAAGCATAAGTTGGAAAAATCAGTTGCATGGATTTATACTCCACCCATCTTCATCAGCTATTTTTGAATCTTGTCCACCTATTCTTTTAGCAGCTCTGACTCCCTAGATGGTGAGGCTAGTCCCTCAATAGGCTGTCTCCATTCACTTTGGACTGCCTGTGGGATTGTTAATACGGGTTGTGAGGGAATGAAATTGGTAAATGCCCCTATGTAGGCTCTACTGTTTCGGGCTTCATCCTCCTCATATTAGTTACTTGCATCAATAACTGGGGGAGGAATGGGATTGATTGGATTTTGGAAGGTTTGGGCATTGCTTGGTGAGGCCATTGTGAGTGAGGGAAGACTTGCTGGGTAATTTGGGGGGTAAATGGATGGGTTTTGGATAGGTGCCTGGTGAGGCCATTGTGCTTTGTGGGGGTTTTGCTAATTGGGTTGGGAGGTAAGAGGATGGGTGAATTTGGGGATGGTTGACGGTATGGGATGGATCCCCATGTTGGATTGGGTGTGAGGGATGTGGATAAATGAGACTCATGCTAGTTTGAAGGATGGGATGAGAGGAGTTTAATGTTTGAGGGGGAATGGGGGTTTGTTGAGGGTGAATGCAAGTGGGAAATTGGGGAATTTGAGGAGGGTTTGAAAATGTGACTCTTGGGTTTGGGCCTTGATGGGCTTGGGATTGGGTATTAGGCATTCGAGGCCCACCTGCATGGTCCCATGGCTAATGTTGTGTGTTTTGGGTGGTATGGACTATGGGCGGCTGATTGGGATTTTGGACAAATGGGGTGTGAATATTTTGGAAGGTTTGATGGGGATAAGGTATTTGGGGTGGAGGAGGAAGGCTTTGAGAGGCCTTCCATGCAGTGTAAGCCCTCATCATTTCCTCCATTATGACCATGGGATCGATCATGGGTGCGGATAGGGATGGTTCATTTGATGGGAGAGATGTTTGGAGTGGTGGTAAAGCATGGTGGGATGTGGATGGAAAATTGGTCATGACTTGAGTGGATGTGGATGAAATATTGGGCATGACCTGGGTAAATGAGGGAAAATTGGGCATGACACGGGTGGACGGGATAAAATTGGGTGTATTTGGATTGGAGGGAAGATGGGGTATATGAGATGTGGATGGGGGAAAATTGGGCATGGTGGAGTGGGAAAATTGGGCATGGTTTGAGAAAAAATAGGGATATTTTGGGTGAAGGTATGTGATAAATTAGTTGTATTTGAAGTAGAGGGATGTGACAAATTGGGCATGAACCGGGTTGATGTGGGGGGAAAATGGGGTGAATTTTGAGTGGTGGTGGATGGGGGAAAATTAGGGTTATTTGGATTTGAGGGGAAATGGGGGGGAAAATGGGGTGTATGCGGGGTGGATGTGGACGGATTTTGGGTAGATGTAGATGGGAAAATAAACAAATTTTGAATGGGTGTGAATGGGAAAATGGGTGCACCGAAAGGTCCGGTGAAATTGAATGCGGATTGGGTTGGGGTGTCGGAGATAGATATCTCCTCCATATGGGAATTTGTTGGGGAATGTGGTGGGGATGAATTGGGGTCGGCGTAAGCCGGATCGACCGCCCAAGACATGATTCGGCGGCAAGTCGGGTATGGATTCCTCGGGTGAGGCCCGAATACTTTCTTCCTCCTTCCCCTACGGGATGATGGAGGGTAAGGTGATGCCGTTATTCTGGAACCACAAGTTCTCTTTTTTTTAATTTTTTTATAATTATTTTTGGATTTTGTATATGACAAATGAAAATTTTCTCTTCCTTGGATCAATATGGTGCATTTTCCGGGGCATTAGGACTCCCTTTTTAGGTGGTGTTTACATCCTTAATGCCTCCCACGGTGAGATTCCGATGCAACTTGGACCTTGGAAAAATCAAAGAAAGACCTTTGATCTATATAAGGGAACGAAAATTCACGCGACCACCCGATCCCTCGGAAAAGTCAATAAGAGAGCGACCTCTCTTGATCGGCAAGGGTGTTTTGGGTGTAGGAATTATTAGGGGTATTAAAACCGCTAAGTGGGGGGGGGGGGCTCGGGGATGGTGAAAAAGGCCTCAAATTCAGGTTGCTCCACCCAGAACAGGCTAGTGTATATATTATATACGCTGGGGTAAACTTTTGGCGATTTGGCTTAGCGTTTATATTATACACGCTAGGCTAAAAACTCTGGAATTTTGGCTTAGCGTGTATATTATACACGCAATGCTAAATTTGGGGATTTTTGGCTTAGCGTGTATATTATACACGTTAGGCTAAAAAGTATATGTATATATATTTTGGACAGCAGCAGCAGACCCAAGTTGGTATATTTTTTTGGATTTTTTGAAAGCAGTGCTTCCAGGAACTATTTTTTCTTGTTATCGGGTCCCTCCTTACCGTGCCTAAAGGATAAAATGCCGATTCAGTGTTACTAACGCACTCCCCCAAGGATTCAAAACTTCGTAACAATTCTGGTTACCCACCCTATATACCTCCAGCGCAAGCACCTTCTCAAATGCTAGATGGGGTGGTTCCTTTTGAGATCATCACCACTAGGGCTACCGCTCTATCAGGAACTGGGACAAGTGTATCGCTACCTAAAATTCCCCTCTTTCGCCAAAGGTACCCGTGAGAACGAATTAATTAAGTCTCCCTCTTGGTTCAATTTTAAGGGAGTTTGCTTAAGTTAAAAAACGGGCGGTGAGAATCTCGTGCCGCCTCTACGGGCTAACATCCACTGTTAGAATATGATGACAAGAAACGTAAACGCTCAAGTAGTCCCGATAAATGGCTAAGGCATTTTAAATAATAAAAATAAAACAAAACTATCAAGTAACCCGCTAATCGGCTAAGGTGGTAAAGAGCTCTAGTAGGCCCGCCAATCGACTAAGGCATATATATGACAAAAAAGTAGGGGTAAGTAAAAGAAAATACAGAATCATAGGGGTAAGTAAAGATTGCGGAATCGTAGGGGTAAGTAAGAAAAACAAAAAGTTAGTAAAGAGGAGAAAAACACATGCAAAAGGGGCCAACTTCAAGTAGAAGCTCTAAAATAGCCTCAGTGGAGTCACCATCTGTGCAACCCTGGACTTTGCGGGTCCGTCGCGATGATGTGCACTCTCTAAAAAATGATGGAGTCACCACTTGGAGCTTTTGGTGACCCGGGATACCTCGAAAATCAATACGTAGACACCGAAGTGTAAAAATATGACTCTGATTTATCGATCTTTGCCAAAGGGTCTTGGGTAGGGGCTTCGATTATTTATCGGAAAGGTATTAGGCACCCGATCAACCAGCTCGTAAGTTGTCTTTACTTATGGCCAAATATTAAAAATTAAATAAAACGAACGACACTCCTCCATGCTCGAAGGCACTACGATCCTATTTGAGCCCCTCGCAATAACAGAAATTTTGGCGGCATAATGGCTCAAATTCTAGGATGAAAGGAAAGTAAAAGAAGGTAGGGGAATAGAGGGGAGAGCCAGAGCTCTTGGGCCCTTATAGCACCGTTGTGGACCTTCGCGTTGATGCGCTTCCGGTGAGCTTCTGATAGCAAATGGGTTGAGAAATGGGTTTGAACCTCCAAGGCTTGGAAAATGGGATCTAAAAGGGTGAACTCTGTTCTGGAATTTTGGAGGTTTAGTGCTCAAGTGGGAACTCTCTAGGATTTTCTCTCTCTCTCTTTTGAAAATTTTTTAAGCCCTTAAGTAGGGGGGGATTGGCTCTCTATTTATAGAGTTGGATGGGATTAGTAAAGGGTTAAAAGGCTAATTGGGTTAGCAATTAGGTAATAGGGATCTAAGGTTTTCTAGGTTTTTGGGAGCTTAGATAAGTGTGAAATGGGTTTAATGGTAGATGATAGGGTGGGGCTCTAAATGGCTAAAGGATTGCAAATAGTCCTAACCCACACCGGACTTTGGGGTGGTCAACAAGTCAAACCACAAATTCAAAATCTGGACATTTTCTCAAAAAACACTATTCCTAAGCCTAGCCTGTATATTATACACTCTAGGCTTGGGAACAATGTTCCCTGAGAAAATAGGAAAGTCTGGGGCCCATTCTGGAGCTAAATTCTAAAGGAAGAAGCCAATTTTAACTAATGTGTATAATATACACACTAGTGTAATTTCCTGCATTTATGCATGATTGTCAAATTACCATAACTTTTGATATACGACTCGGATTGAGGCAATTCCGGGCTTGTTGGAAAGCTGAGAACATCCTCCTTCCAATGGTATTGGCCTTAGATCGAGAAGAGGTCTATATAAACTTTGGAATTCCTCTTTTCATCCACTGCTCAAGAGGGTTCGAACTGGGACTGAGAAGGTTTCTAATGGGTCGAGGAAGGCTAGGATTGATTCCTAAGGGTTCGAGATGATTCCTAAGGGTTTTGGGATGATTCCTAAGGGTTTTGGGATTGTTCTTAAGGGTTTGAGAGATGCTTTCGGAAGCTCGGGGGTACGCCTTGCTCGAAGTATGTGTCGATCGAGCCTTGGGCCAAATTTGGGTGTTTACAGATACGTATCGGTATCAGCCCATACATATCGGATATCAACCAATACGATATCGGTTTCGACCGATACCTCTATTTTTATTATTATTATTTTTTAAATAGACCGATATATATATTGGTATCGGCCGAGTCGTTTCGGTCCTCCATGGACCGATACCCGAGTCCGATATCGATTTTGACACTTGATCTAAAGATCAGGTGTGGAAGATTGGAACAAAAAGTGGTCTCAACCATCTAACTCAAACCAGTTAACGATGTCTAGTTGTACTTAATGGGAGTAGTCAGTTTTTGGTGGGGGTTAGTAGCAGCCCATTTTACAAACCAAATCTTGAGATCAAAACATTAAATCATACATAACACACGATATTCTATAGGGTACCTCTGTTGCCGCCCACACATTCTCTCAAAGTGCCTACATTCTACACCCTTTCAAAACTATTGATTTCTTTGAATCACATGATGGATATCATGTTTGAACCCGATCTTCCACACAATAGATCTTGAGATCATGGCGCTCCTATCAGATGGTCATTTTTTTACATGTGTCCCAAATCTTCCAATAATGGCCCTAAAATCACATTTGAGCATGATGTATGCCATATGATTGAAGAGCCATTTTTTGGGATTATGTGACACATGGAATCAAAAACTGACCATCCGATATGTGAGACATGATCTGAAGATTCATTTTGCGATAGATCGTGGTGAAACAAGATCTCCATTATTTGATCTGAAGCAATCAACGATTTTAAGGGGTGAGCTTTCAGAGAACACGCGGCCCGAACAAAGCTACCCTATTCTATATGGTACCTTTCTCCAAAAGAGACTCAAGTACCAAAAGTAACAGCACACTCGGACCAAGTACTCTCTTTAACTATGTAACCTCTACGACCGTATATAGGCGGGATTAGCCTTGTCTATTACGTTCTTTTGCTGTTTTTTTGGTACCGGTATTTCCAATTGAAGATTTATACTTAGCTTGGGATTTACACCGTTAATACAATTGACTTTCTTGAATCATATGATATATATATATATATATAATTTTCATCCCAATTTTTCGCACAATAGATCTTGAGATCATGGCCTACCTACCTGACGGTCAGGTGTTGATTACATGTGGCACACATCTTCAAAAGTGATCGTGATCATAAGTGTGCAATGAAAAGGGTTCTCGGCTCACTTTTGAGGATTTTTTTCACGTGTATTCAACATTTGGCCGTCTCATAGGTGGGCCATGATTGTAAGATAATATTTATGGAACATTAGGACGAAAAAAGTTCTTCATTGTCTGATTCAAAGCAATTAAAGGTTTTAATGGTGGACTCGGGCTCCGGAGAAACACCCTTTACCTTTAGGGTCTGTTTGGTAATTTTTTAGAAAACATAGGAAAAGGATTTGTAGATCCAATGGATTTAGCTCTTTGAGAATTCATAAGAATTCATATTTTTCCGATGTTTGGATTGAGTAAATTACACATAGAAAATAGAAAAGGAGCACCATCGAGTGTACAACTCACACACCCAATAAATCCTACTTTCTATTGTCATTGAGATTCCGTGAAAGAGAGAAAATTTAGGAGAGAGACAGAAACATAGTCACAAAAATTGCCGAATTTTTTAAATTTTTCGCGAATTTTAGGTCCCCCAAATTATTCGTGAATTTTTGGAAAATTCGCCGAATCACAAAAATTCGCAAATTATTCCCGAATAATTCCCGAATTTGAAAAAAAAAATTGACTTACTAAATTTTTAATACTTTTAAAACTTTTTATTTAGAAAATTTTCTCACCAATTTTTCCTACGAATATTTCCCTGAACTTCCCGGATTTGCCGGATTTTTATGAATTTTCACCTCGCCGAACTACTGTCAAATCCCGATTTGGTGACTATGGACAGAAATTAAGAGAGAAATTAAAAGAGAATGTAGAGAGAGATTAGGAGAGAGGGATTTGGAGAGAGGGATTTAGAGAAAGAGATAAATAAAAAAGAGAGATTAGGAAAGAGAAAGGGAAGCACCATATTTGGTGTACACAACACACCAAATAAAAATTACAGAGAGAGAATGGAGAAGAGAAAGAGAACAGGGAGAGAGAGAGATTCGGTGAGAGAGAGAGATTAGGAGAATAGTAAGAGAGAGCTAGGAGAGAGAGAGATTCGATGTGAGAGAGAGATTCGGTGAGAAAGAGCGATTAGAGAGAGAGAGAGATAGATATTTTTTATTTTATTCATTTTTATTTTGTATATATATATATATTTATATTACTTTTTATCTTTATTTTTATTATTTATTTTCTAATTTTATTATTTTATTATTTTTATTTCTAATTTATTTTTAATTTTTAATTAATTTATTATTTATTATTATTTTAATTTTTTTTACATTTTTTAATTTTTCATTTTATATTTTATTATTTATTTATTATCTATTTTTTACTTTTTATTATTTTATTTTTTTGGCTAGTTGATTTTATTTCAATTCAGTCATCAAAAAAGAGAGATAGAGGAGAGAGAAAGAGAGAAATCGAGGAAAAAGAAAGAGATATAGTATATATAGCGAGAGAGTTCTCACACAACAAAATAGGGGAGGGGAGCGAGGCAAAAAATTTATGATGAAATCCCCCTATTTTAGAAGGATTTGTCTTCTTTCAATGGAAAAGAAAATTTTGAATTTTCCTATTATTCCTAGTGACAAAACTTTGTTGCCAAACATAGGAAATTAACGTATTTCCTTTCTTTCCTCATGATTTTTTTTCTTTTCCCCCTATCCAAACAGACCCTTAATGTCATTGGCTAATTTCCTAGCAACAAAGCACTCAAAGCCTGAGAAGCACACGATTACTTGTGACTTGTGAGCACAAATACCTACCCGTGTTTGGCCTATGCATTGCCTGTACGCATGATTCGAGTAGCTAATATTAATGCGACGACTTATGTGATTATATTTTAGGCTCTAGTTGTTAGATCGCTCATATAAAATGCAAAAATAGGAGCATGATTTTACCTTTAGTAGAGGTCTTAATAATCATTAGACTTTTTTGTGAAATATAAAAGAGTTTCTTACCTTTAAATAATGCCATAGCGGCAACGATAAATGTCGTCATTTACTCTAGCATTAAAGCGCGCCGACAAGACTTGATATTTAATGAAAATTATGAAAGTTTAAACAGTTGGATAAAGGATCTAGCAAATTCTAATAATAGGTAATAGATTTGAAAGTTAGGTGTCACGACCCGAAGTTCTATCACATCCCGATGGCCTAAAATTATGAATTATGACCCATATGCATCTCATATACGCTAAGTGGACATACACATAATCAGAGTTCTCACACAAATATGGCTCCACAAAATCTGTGAATCCGACAAATGAAGGTGGAATATAAGGGCAGCCATAAATATGAATATATACGATAAAATCCAGATAAACCATAAATAAAAAAGAAATAAAAGTCGAAAGTAAATTAGATACAAGAGGCTATAGAGTCAACAATAACAGTATAAAGCAAAACTCAGTACCGAATATACTACTATCAATAGTCGGCACTGCTATGACTTTAATTGTACTCAGCCTTAACCTATTACAAGCGCACACTGGAAATTGTAGCACGAGTATAGGATCATTCCCACACGGAGGGTCAAACGTTTTTTTTTCTTCTTTTGAGAATTTTTATTTGTCTTTTAAAGGTTGAGAATTATGAATAAAAGAATGATTGTTAAAATAATTTCGAGAAAAGTAAATCTAAATCCTCCTACTTCCAGATTATAGTCGTCACTCACAATCCTTCAGTTCTCTGATGCTTACAAAAGTAAAATACCGTTATACTATATCTCAGTCCTCTAGAATTTGGGCGTCAATCAAAAACTAGATTTCCTCAACATAGATTTATACTAATTAACAGTCTTCTAAAAATTTGGGCGTCAATCAAACTCAAGAAAACTAAAGATGAAAAATAAAAACTATTACACTAATCTACAAATTCAAGATTTTAGTCGTTAATTAAAATGAAGAATTCTTAGATGATTATAAAGCAGTAAAAATAAAAAATCTTTCATCCTTCAGTCATAGGCGTCAATTGCTTCTGAGAAATTACGGATGCTCTACTCTAATCTTCCAGCTCCCGATCACAGTCGTCAATTGCTCTCAAGAATCTTGGATATCTAAACTACTCTAAACTAAGGTGATAAGAAGAAAACCTAATCTCAGTCGTCAATTGATGCTGAGAGTTCCTTCAATTAGTTTTTCTCCTAAGCTAAGCCCTTTTATTAATAAGGGGTCGGTTTACATTATTCGAATTCTAATAAAAGAAAGATTTCTAATAAAACTAAACTTCTAATCTTATCTTCCTTGCTTTGGATGGTAGATGCGTGCAGAGTTTGTTTCTATTTTACAGCAGTAGAGATCTTAGGATTCTTTTGCCAATCCTCTCAAATCTGTGGGTTGTCAGACTTCTAATTTAATTGATCTTCTAATTCTGTACATGGCGGTGCATATCTTCACATGATCAACAGTAGCGAGCTTTGATGTGTACAATCGTAAACTACGATTGCCTCTCTTTCTGTATAGTTCTCTGCTCTTTTGAACGATTGTAACTTGCTTTTGTTCCTCCAGTCGTATGCTCCTTTCGTGGGTTCATACTTTATGAATCCTTCTGTTTCTTCTTCGATTTCGTTCGTTCATGATTTACGAAAGGTCATAAACTCTCTTCCTTTGGCTTTCGGATTGGTTCTCAATACTATTGGTCGTATCAGCGTACGATCATGATTCTTACTGCATTTGGAGTTCATTTTGGCCAAGATTATCACTTTACCTCTATTGTAGTATCTGTTCTAAATATCTACTGGAGTCTAGCATCACTAAATTAAGGGTTATAAAATGGTAAATTATGTGACAGATCAGGCACTTGAGTAAAAAATCAACACTAAGGTCCTCCTGGTACTCAGTGGCGTTGCCTTCCCAAAGCTCCTGGTACTCAGCATCCATAGGGTCAATGAAATCAATGTCAGCAGGATTAGAATAGCCAACGTTCACTCCGTTGATATAATTATCTAAAATAAATAAATGTCACCAGAGCTGAGTTGCTAAACAACATGCAACTCAGTGGATACACCAGCAATCCACCCTATTCTACTCAGATGCATTGTGGGTGCATCACGTGAGTGATAATAATAGTATATCAAAGTGTTGGGTCTATATTTTGAGATGCTTATGGGAAAACAGTGGAGAAAACAAATCAAGAGTGAAGAGATGGAAATGGGCAAAATAGCAAGTCTAAAATATACACAGCCTGCAAGAAACAGGGCTGTTGTAGCAAGTTTTGAGTAAGTTAGAGTTTATCCCACAGAGAAATTGATCTAAGACCCAAAAAGGGTTATATTAGTAGGCCTCCAGATCTGGCTACAGATCTTGCAATCCAACAGAAAGGGAGTTGGGTGTCACAACTACACTAAACTAATACTAAAAGAAGAGAAAGAAAGTGCAGTCCTATCCCAAAGAAAGGGTTTATGAAAAAGGTGGTGGTGGTGTGTGTTAAAACAAAGGTAAAAATTGATGAGAAGTAAGCAACTAAGCTAAGGTTATTTAAGTCAAGTAACTCAGATTTAGAGCTGCCTCTATAGCAATCCTTCAGATGGCTACAAGCACATCTGCAAGGTGGAAGAATCCAACTCAACTCTTATAGTTTGACCTGGTTTTTTAAGGCTACAACCTGTCCACTTCAATGGTCACAGACTATCCAATAGAGAGGATCAAACCACATGAGTTAAATCAGAAAACCAATATGATCCAAGGGAATGGACTGATCTTAAGGCTATAACCTATCCACTTAAATGGTCATAGATTATCTAATGGATTTCCTCCAACCAATTGATCAAATCAAAACATAAAGATCATTGCAGACACTATGTTTGCCAGGCTACAAGCTCAGGCATCCATAGGAGCAAGCAGCTCTTGAAAATCTAATGGAAACCACAGTTGTTCAAAGGCTATTTGGAGACTTAAATGTAGTTGGTCATTGATACAAAAGGCCTACATTGACTCAGCTCACAAGTCTGTAATCTCTACAGAGAAATCAGATCTAACATCTGATGATGGTCATGTAAAACAGAGGGAAGCTTGTTCCTGTTACAACCTCTCATAAGGCTGTAAGTTCAAGTGCAAAGGATAAGAATCCCTCTTAGATCTATGGCTTGGAATCACCCTAGGGCTATAGTCTGTCCACTCAAATGGTCACAGGTTATCCACAGAGGCTATCCACATCACAGAGGTCTGAGATGAAACGAGAAAATTACAGCTACCACCATGGTCCCAGGGCTACAAGCTCAAGCTTTCATGGGGATTTCAAATCAGTAAAATCCTAAATGCATGACATAGATCAACGAATACTATGGATAGATAGGAAAATAATAGATTGAATAAGCATTAAAACATAAATTTCATTGATTAAATAATACTTACAATGAAATTTCTCAAGGCAGCAACCTTGTGTAGAACAACCTTCAGCAAATCCCATTGTGTACAAAACCCATTATAAAAACTGAATTAAACTATGCCTAATTACTTACAAAGATCATACCCAGCAAGTGCTGAGCTTAGGAAGAAGAAAAATGGAAAAATATGATGTTCTAACCCTAACCCTAATATGCTAGAGCTCACAACTGACTGAGGTTGAAGGAAAGATAAGTTTCTAATTTTAGATTACAGCTTATATACTTAGTCATTGATGCCTTTGCCAATAGGGAAGGAAGCCCTAATGTTCTTGCATGCGTGGCTCCTTTGCAGCCCTTGGATGTCTCGAGATGTGTGCACATAGATCAGGGCCTCGAAAAGTGTGCCCTAGACTTGGGAAAATCCCCAAAGTATCCCTAAGTATGGAAAGAGAAGTGGAGAACCCGAGCTTCACGGGGTTGGCTTTGCTTGTGCAATGCAGTCCCGTGATATGCAGTGTGCTCGCAAGGTAGAATTTGGTTGAGAAAACTACTCGTGTTGTTGAGAGTTAGCTTGGAAGTATATCGCTCACGTAGAAGGCTCTGGCTTGTCGCACAGTTGCTTGGCTCTAGAATGCACTCGCGAGGAAGAATTTGCAGTGATTTGTCTTAGTTCGCACAGTCGAGCTTCAGGTAATTCCTGTCACGAGGGCCTCGCGTAGATGAGTTTAGACTTCACCAAGCTCCTTGTGTAGTAAGTAGTACAACTTGCGTAGTGGATGGTTTAGGCATTTACGCGCGCGAGAGCTGCGTGAGAGATTTACTGGAGCTCTCTCTCCTCTTGAGCTCCATGAGAGCTGTGCGAGTGGTTAGCATCTTCTGTATGGATGACTTCGCGTGGCATTTATGAGATTTTCTTACCATGGACTGCGTGAGTGGCTTCGCGACATGAAATGAAAGAGAAATGCCTGGACTTCGCGAGAAGTATTTCTGAAGGTTCTAGTGTGCGAGTGCTTCGCGAGGACTTGGAGTGTGGAGAGCACATTAAGCGCGCGACGGCTGTGTGAGATAGCTCCCTGAGGCCATTCCTTCACTGAGCTGCTTGATTTCTTCATGAGTTTGCATATGATGTAGGCCTATGAGCCTTGCTCCAACTATGCGAGATATTTATCTGTGTTATGCTGCTGTGCTCCTTCTGCTGCTGTAGCTTCCAACACTTGGGTCCACCAACCATTCCTCCTCTGAACTTCTAGGGTCCACCTTGGCATGCAATATGGTCACCATTGTGTGTGCCACCAAGGTGTATTCTCTGTTCTTGCATCAGCTCCTCATCTTAGCATGAATTCCCTCTCTTTTTGGCTTCAAACACATGAACTTTTTACTAAGTTGCAACTATTATTATTTACTACAAAACATACTCAAAAGAGGATTATTAGATAGCTCCAAGGTGTAGTAAAGGCTAGGTTAAGAGGTGAAAAGTGGTACTGTTAAGTGAATAACACACCTCCAAACCTAATCTTTGCTAGCCCTCGAGCAAAGTAAAATTTAAACAACTACTCTAGGAATGTAAATGCCACTTTCGTAGAGAGCATGGATGCATTTAGCTTATGCATCAAGCCTTTTAAACCCCTAGGTGATCCCTAGTGGAGGAGTGAAGTCTCTTGAGGGTTTTCAGTGAAGATACCCACAAACTTCTCAATAAAACAGTTAACAAAAGTGCAAATATTATCAAATCAGTTTTCAATAAACAGAATATTTGTCCACCCTTGATTCTTTTCAAAATGTGAGGAGTTTAAACATATGAAATGCACAGACAATTTAACATGAATAACTCTTACCTGCATGGACATATTTTCCAATAAGCTTACAACAAGAAAAATAGTAAGTATATGTCAGTACTAAGCTTACCATTAATTCAAAAATTAGGTTTAAACAATACCCAATACATTCAATGTCATACCCAATGCTTACCAGGGTAGTCTCTCACAAATAAATTTGAGGGTTTTCATTTTCACACAAGCTCAAGAGCAGTTACAGACCCTAAGTGGGTTTGCAAGCATGAGCATAGGCAAGGCTTCTAAATTCTGACATCATTAATTACTTTTCACCATGGATTAAACAACTCCTCATCTCCACATAATAGCTCATTCTAATTAGGATCACAAGGTCTTATGACTGGGTTGTAATGTGGCTTATGGGTGAATGTTACAAAGAATGGAAGGGTGAAAAGGTTGCAAAATTGAGAAATTAGCAGGTGAAGGAGGTGATTCATGACTTCACCTTCTTGAATTCAACATATTCCATTTTCTTTGATATTTTTCATACTTGAAGTGGCCAACTTCTCCTCTTATTTTCTCTTTTTCCAATGAAATTTCCTCTTAACTCCTCTCTTCCTTTTCATTAAATTTTTTTTTTCTATTTTTCTTTTGGATATATTTTTATTTTTATTTTTCTGAAATGCCACCCTCCTCCCAGCTGCTACACTGTTGTCCCCTTTTTATGTTCCTCCTCCATTCACCAAATGTTGACCTTAGCTTGTCCATCTTCAACTTCTTCTCCTTTACCTTCTGAATTCTCAGAGTGGGGATAGGGTTCAATCAGGTCTGTAGGTTTAGGTGCAAATACTCTGGTGTATTTTGAAGAAAACTGAAAATTAAGGCTCCAAAGGTGTATGCACAAGGGCTGATTACTAGGTTAGGTATCTTTAAGCTCAAACTGTTAAAGAGAAGGCTTTGATCATTTCCTAAATGTCATGGGTACTGTCAGCTATTTCAATTTGGAGATGCCTAACTTCTAGTGAAAAAATAAACTCAGCCAGTCCTTAGAGCAAGAAGAATTACCAAAGGCACTCCTCAAAGAGAAAAAATTTTGTAGGCCCAAATCTCACTAGGTATGATCTTCCATTGACCTCATGGGCATATCCTTACCTTTTTCTCTCTTTAATGAGTTTTCTTGGTGTTCACCTCATGAAAATGATAAAATTTTAAGAGATTTTAATGTCAAAAGGTCTGCAAAATTATTTAAATTTCCTCATTCTTAGAGTTTCTTAGGTGAACTTAGCTTTATTTCTATCTTGCTCATTTGATTTTGCTGCACTTAGGTTAACTATATTATTGACATACTTTGCCACACACCCAAACCAATGAGGAATAGTGTCCTCACTGTTTCGGAGATAAAGAACATGTGCAACAATGTATATTTATAAAAATAACACACAAAATAAGGCAAGTGAAATTAGTGAACAACAGAAATAATCAAAACCAAGCAAAAATCAAACAAAAGATATAAAAAAGAACTCATCAAGTAATGCGAACAGAGCAGGGTTTCCATCATCACCTGTCTTGACCCTGATGTTTTGGTAAAACAACTGCACTAGCCTAGGAAAAACTAACTGCAGTGGGGCCCTAAGCAGGGGTAATAGGGAGGCCTTGGTGAGGAACTCAATGGATGCAGTAGTTTCTGGCTCTTCCTCAAAGAATGCCTTATCAAAGGCAATCTCAGCCTCCAATTTGATGGCAGGCACAAACTCAGAAGGGGTTGTCAGTGGGTTGGGCTCCTCATCCTCTGGGGCAACCTCAGGGACAACTTCCTTGCCCTTCTTTTGCTTTTCCTTAGACTTCTTAGGGCTCTTGGCAGCAGGGGGTGGTCTCTGGCCCTCTTCTTAGATGGTGTTTTTTTTTTTGGGAGTAGGGGCATCAGAGGCAGCAGACTTAGCCCTCTTCACAAGAGCAGCCCTCTTTGTGATCTTTTCCACTTGGGGCTCAACATGTGGTGCAGGTATATCAGAGGTCTCCACAGTGGAGGCCTCTACAATCCTTTCGGACTTCCTTGTGTCTATGGGACTGCCAGTTGGTTGAGGGTTCAGCATGGCTGCAAGAATATCAATGAACTTGGAACTCGTGGCCATGGTTACACAGATTCCTAAAAATATGTCTTGAAACACATAGAACTAAGTAGTTCACACTCCAATGAAAGTTTTGTATATAAAATCCCCCCTACTCAACACTTAAATAGCAGACCAATCAAACCAAATGAGAGATTGAGAACACCTATCATGAAATAGCTAGGGTTTCAGTCTAAATGCTGCACAATGGATCAAATTTCACCACCCCAAGTGCAAAATGGTCAGAAGTTGGTGTGGAGAACAATGGTAGGAGCAGAGTGCCTGTTCTGGAGTAGAACGGGCAGTAAAGAAGAAAAATGGGAGAAGAGAGCTCAGGGCGCGCACTGTGAGTTAGGGCAAAAATAGAAAGAAGAATGAAAAATGAAGATATCGCGGGGTGTACAAGGGTGACACTCGTGCCTCGCGCGATTCTCGCCAGGTAATCGTGGAGTAGATTTGCATCTGAATCGCGCGAGAGGAATATTGACATTCCTCACGCAGCTGAAAGTTACTCTTGCGAGAAGCATATTTTTAGAGAACCAAGGTTATCGCAAGGTAGTTGATAGTACAAGCTTCAGAAATTTTGCTCGCGAGGTTCTCGTGAGGAACAAAACGCCTGATATCCACTTATCGCATAGCTCTGTGTCGCAGAGAAGAAAAGGCCTCGCGAGCCTCAATTTCAGGCTCTCTTAAGGTGTTTCGCTTGTGAAGCTCTCACTAAGCTGCAAATTTCATATCAAAGCACTGCGAGCACACTGTATTTGCCTGATTTATGGCTGGTTCAAATTGCCACCCGAGAAAGCCTAAAACAGCTCGCGAGTGTGAATTGCAGGTGTTAGTCACTGGTTTTTAACATTTTCTACCCATTAAAACCTGGCTTTTGTTAATACCTTGAGCTGTTTATAATTGATTTTAGCTTGTTTTGCAGTTTAGGAAGAAATTGTAGCCTTAGTGCAGATTTCCAATTAAAAGTGCCAATGAGAGGAGTTTTGGAATCAAGCAATAGCTAAGAGTGAGAAATGAATGGAATGGTGCCAGAGCCTGTTGCTGAGGAAGCAAACAGTAGCAGCAATGTGGACTTTAGCAAGCCTCAACATTTTTTTTAGATCTTCAGCCCTGTGTACATTGGGAATAAAAACTTCACATTGGGTGCATTCATAGCAGCTGCGCATTTCAGCTATGTGCACTCACACTAAAACTGCACCAGCTACACACATGAAAAGCTTCAACATATCTTTCTCTTGAGTGGAAGATATAGCGGCACCACCATCCCCCAATAACAACAATATACTTTCAAGCTACACTTGAGCAATTCAGCAAGATGGAAGCTTAAGCTCACAAGTGTTTCAAACTGAAAAGTGCATGTAGGGAAGCTAGTTGGAACCAAACTTGAGTATTACTGCACTTAAACCTTCAGTAGCTCCTTTGCCAACCTGTCGATTGATAAATGCAGCCTCCCTCCCATCTGCTCGAGCAGATCCATCATGGCTGCAGCATCCTGTCAAGTGGAACCTCAGCAGCAGCCACACACCTATCGAATGGTCATTAGAAGCTCTCAGCTACCCTCTTGAGCACGCCATTGATCATGTCAAATGCATGCACTTGCACTCAATACATACAAAGTAGATCAGGTCCCTAAAAGAAATCTCCAACCTAAGCTCCTTCCAGTAGATTCAACACCTGCTGAGTTATTAAACTGCAGCAGCATATAGCTCCCAAATCTTACTTGTCGAGCAGATGAAGCTCCAATTAGCAAACCTGTCGAAGGGTTTGATAATGCATTGTTGCACCTTCAACAGCAACCCGTCGAAGAGTAAAGCTCCAAGCCTTGAACCTGTCGACTTGTGGAGCAGCTGAAGTAACAATCCTATCAAGGTCTTGCACTCCAAATTCCAACCTGTCGAGGTATACATCCATGTAGCTTTGAACCTCTCGACCAGCAGCTTGAAATCTCCCATTATACCTGTCGACAGCTTCTCTTATCACTCTTTGAACCTCACAACTAGTTGTTGAAGCCTCCAAGTTTTAAACCTATAGACCAGCATTCACACCACCAATCATGTCAGGCAGTACCATCCTCCCATCAACCTGTCGACTGGTTCAAACCCCAAACATTCATCCTCTCGACACCTTTAGCTGCACACTCAGCCATCCTCTCCAACCTGTGGAGCAACAACTCCACACCTTCAGAACCTCTCGAGATTCCAGCCTATCCTCACGAAGAGGTTCTTGAAGCTGCTATCCTTCAAGTCTTCAACTCCACAACCTCTCGACATCTTTAGCTATACCTTCAACCAACCTCTAGACTACACAGCCATCCTCTCGAAATACACCTCTACACCACCATCAACCTCATAAAATAAAGGCTGAAGTTGACATTTAAACTCCAAACCTGTCGAGCAGTCCAACCTCCCATCCTCTAAGGCATCTGAACCTATCGAGATTCAAGTTTCACCTAAACCCCATCAGCTGCCAACCTTCATCAATGGATCCAAAAGATTATTTTGAGCTGTAGCTAATATTTGTAAACATTGGGGGCACTTTTGAAGACTCCATCAAGCCTCAAATATATGCAGAAATTATAATACGCTGTAGTTGGGGTATTTTTGGTTGACAAGGGCAGATTTGGAAACTCCAAAGCATAAGAGAAGTCTGCACATGGGCAAAACTAATTTTTTTGGTAGGAAACTTCAGCAGAGCACAACAGAACCAGTTTTATTTCTTCTCTCTGATTGGTTAAAATTCTAAAACAGGGATTAGCATAAACTAAGATCAGATTCTTTCCTCTGATTGGCTGCATTCCAAAGCACATTGATCACTGCATTTGTATAAATAGGCTTCCTTGCTGCTATAACTTCTCAACAAGGAAACCATAGAATAACTTGTGTTCTCCTTGACTCATTTAGGTTTAGATTTAGTTTTTATTTTCCTTTTTCTCTTCTCCCTTCTCTCCCTAAGCCAGCCTGTTGGATTAGATCTAGATAGTAGCCCAGATCTGGTTTGTAATTGTAATCTCAGCCTAGAGATGTGTGGATTGATGCGCAGACTATAGATCTGAGAATAAGGTTATTGTAAGTTGTTCAATTCAATAAATTATAGATTTTAATATCCAATTAAATCTAAATATCTTATGGTTTCATTAGATGTCTATAGGATCCATGTTTTTGAGAATAGCCCATTCAATTTCTAGTAGATCTATTGTTTACCATCTGATTTCCCTTGATTTAATATCCTTGTGGATGCCTGAGCTTAGCCTTGCATCCACAGCATCTGTAGTGATTTTAATGTTTTAATTGAAACCTTTGATATGGAGGAAATCTCTAGGATGATCTGTGACCATTAAAGTGGACAGATCATATCCTTAAGATCAATTCAAACCTCTGGTCTAGATTAAATTCTTCTACCTTAAACCTTTGATTTGGAGGAAATCCCTAGGATGATCTGTGATCATTCAAGTGAACAGATCATACCCTTAAGATCAGTTCAAGCCTTTGGTTTAGAGTGGATTCTTCTACCTTGCACTTGAGCTTGTAGTCAAGTGAAGGACAGCTGCAAATTCACATGCCTTGATCTGTTTTGCAATGAAAACCAGTCCCTAGTTGTCTATTTTCCCACCATTTTAGACTTTATTTTACCATCCATCTTCCTCAATCTCAGTAAATTTATTTTTATATTTTAGTTCTATAAATTAGATCTAGTGACACCCGAAAAGCTCTCTTTCTTCTTAGAATAGGCTAGAAATGCAAGATCTATATACATATCTGGAGGTCTACTATACACCTCTTAGGTTTTAGATCATTACTCTCTGTGGGACAAACTCTTACTTTTAAAACTTGCTACAAATGGACCCTGTATCTTGCAGCTCTGAGATATTTTAGATATGCTGATTCCATCCCCTGGCTTCACTTTGATTTTAATTTATTTCATCACACAATAATCAACACTTGAAAAAATCATCAACAAGTTTTTGGCACCGCTGTCGGGGAGTTTTGATCTAGTTAGTAGATATGAGTTTTTAATTTTTTTAGATCTGATTTTCTTTAGTTTTTAATTCTATTTTATTTTAGATTTGTATAGTGCATTCTAATTGTTTGAATAAATGCCTGCTGCAGTTTTTGTATAGAAAACCTGTTTTAAACTGCAGTATTTATGAATTTTATGAGTTTTTATGTTTTTGACTTCTAGCTATTTGAATAAATGCTGTTGTAGCCTTTTTGCATAAATGAGGCATTAGCTTGAGTTTTTCTTTTTGTTTTGCTTATTACATTCACTTTTCTTGAATAAGGTACTGCTGCAGTTTTTGAATTTTTACAGATCTGGAGCATTAACCAAAAGAGGAGCCTATGGATTGCTGCTGGAGCAGATCTGCCGTAGTTTGCATCCCCTTCTCCTTTGCATTCATTTTCAAATTTTAAAAATTCTTTAAAACCAGCAGTTTTGCTGTGTTTAGTGTTTGTCTTTATTTTAATTCTTGCTGTCATTTATGCATGCTGATTTTTTTTCAAATAATAAAAGGACATAAAAAATTCAAAGACAATGAAAACACAAATAAAAATGTCTTTTTCCTCATTTGTATTCTTCAGCAGTAGTAAATAAGGGCTATTATTGAGCCCTAGCTGATCCAAAACAAATAAAAAAAATACAAAAAATATAAAAATACAAGTGTTTTTTTTCAGAGGGGTTGTTTTCCTTTGCCTTTATTCATTTCCCCCCATCTGGAACTGTTGTGATCATGGTCCTTCAATTTTGGAAAAATCATGATAGTTAATAAGCAGATGATCATATTTTATTTTGAAGATTTAATGGAACCTCTTATTTCATTCACTTTTCAAATTCTTCTCTTAAATAGGTCTCAGCTGTGTATGAATCCTATTTTTAATGTGGGCCTCCAAGCTTCATTCCTTTAAAATTCTTTTTGATTCATGCACATCATCAACATAGGGCTCATTCTTATGAATCTTGCTTTTCACTATATGTTATTCCTGCTGATCATTTTTCAAATTCACATAGATTCATAAGTGGCAAACTGGTTCATCCTTTTGGATCACAAATTTCCCTTAGCACAGGTGACTCAGGATATTGTCTTAGGATTTTCTGTTTTAGGAATTCTAGTTTCAATTTGTTTTTTTAGATTGCTGAATTTTCTTTCTTAGGTTAATATGTGTCCTAGTTTTACTGTTTTTCTTCATTTTTGTAATTTTGTATTCAGTTGTTTATCTTTGTTTTGCTGTTTTTTTGTTTTTAGCAAAATTTTTCCTGCATTTGTATATCATTTTTTTATTTTTTCTGTTCATATATTCAGTTTTGCATACTTCTTTGCTGCATATTGCTTTTATTTTTCTGCTTATTTTTCTTTCTCATTTTTACCCTACAGCCCTTGGCTACTCACTGTGTAAACATTGAGGACAATGTTCATCATAGGTTTGGGGGAATGGCAGGGTGTGCCAATAGAATAGTAATGCTAATGCAGCAATGTTGAATAAATTTTTTGAAAATAAAGTGATTTCCCACCTGATTTTTTCAAAAAGAGGAAATTAAAAACTTTTTAAAACTGAAATGTGTTGTAATTCTAACATTTTCATGAAGCAAATGTCAAGAATTTTACAAAAATTGATGCTTAGTGAACTTGAAAAGAGAGAAAATTGTGAGGATATACCCTAGAAGTTTGATGGAAGACCATACCCAGTGAGATTTGGGCCTGAAATTTTTTTTCTTTGAAGTTTGTTTTGGCAATTTTTCTGCTCTAAGAACTGATTGAGCCTATTCATGCTCATTAGAAGTTAGGCAAATCCAAGTTGAAATAGCTTGACAACATTCATGACATTGAGGACATGATGAAAGGCCCTTTGGACAGTTTGAGCTTAAAATTTCCCACCTTTTAATTGCCCTTGATACACACCATTTGAGCCTTAAAATTCAAGTTTTTATTTGATAAAAACCAGAAAATTTTAACCCAAAATCCCTTGACCTGTTTCAGTTCATCGTCAATCTGAGAATTCAGGAAATGGAAGAAGTGAGGTTAGAGGAGCAATGTTTGATATTTGGTTGAAAGAGAAGAAAGCACATTTGATATAGCTGTGGCATTCCAGCCCATAAAAAGAAAAAAAAAATGAAGAAAAACATAAAATTAAAGCATACAAAAAGAAAAGAAAAATAGAAAAGCAAAATAAAAGAATGAGAAAGAGAAGTCATTTCATTGAAAGATTGAAAAGAGGATTAGGAATTGGTCACCTCAAATCTAAAGATTTAAGAAGTAGATGGAATTGTGCTGAAATGAAGAAGGTGAAGTCATGAATCATCTCCTTACCTTACTGATTTCTCAATTTTGAATCCTTTCATTCCCCTTTATTCTTTATAAACTTCACCAATAAGCCACATTATAACCCAATAAAAAGTCCCTACTTATTTGAAATGGATTGAACTGTCATGTGGAGAAGAGGATTTGTGTAATGTATGGTGAAAAGAGTTACAAAATTTCAAGAATTAGAGAAATGCCTATGCTCATGCTTGCAGTCCTATTTGAGGGCTATAATTGCTCTTGAGCTGTGTGAAATGATGCACCCTTCTATTTTTGTTGTGTGTAACAGCCTTGGTGAGCCTTGGGTCTGAAATTGGATTTGTTTGGGACATTATCAAAATAGAATTCTCATTTTGATGGTAAGCTCTGCATTAATTTTCATGCACAATGCTGTTAAGACCTGAAAAGTACCACTTTTCACCCCTTAACTTAATCTCGGTTAGACCCTTAGTCATTTAATAAATGTGTGTTAAGCCCATTTTGCAGGTAATAAGCAGCAGCTGCAGATAAAGCCCTAATTATGCCAAGAAGCTTACTTTTGCCCCAGAAGTTCCTCAGGAGAAAGGAGGTTGGACCCAGACAGAGAATTGGCTGTAGCATAGGCACAACACAACAGCAACAAGTCAAGAAGTGAGCCTCATGCAGATGTCGCAGGGTTCAATTGAATCATAAAGCATACTTCGCGCAGTTCTCGCGAGGCTTAGTCATAAGCACTCGCGCAGTCTCGCGCAGTGTTGTCTTTTTCTAAGTGTGCTTGATTTATTTGTGTTTTGAAAATAGGTTTGCAACTGCTAAGTTATAATGAATCTAGAACATTAAAAAGAGTAAAGAAATATCAGCACAGAGAGAAGTGAATTAGCCTGCAAGATCAGGGCCAATTGTAGCAAGTTTTAAATGTAAGTGAGTAAAAGATCATCCACAGAGAATTTGTTTAAAATGCAAGATAAACCTCCAGATCTGAGCTACCAGATCTGGCCTCTTATCCTATCTAGAAAGCACAAAAGATGGGAGGTTGAATTTGTCACATTAACTAAATGATAAAAGTAAAAGTTAAACTAAATGATCCAGATCCGAGTTGGGGGAATTTTGAGGTAAACTTATAAAAATGGAGAAGTAATATCTAACTTTGATTTGGTCCTTGAAACATAATGAGAATGACTGCCGATCAACAGAGAAATGATTCAATCTTCATCTGGCTACAAGCACAGATGTAAGAGAAACAAATCTAACTCAAGGATTAGACTTAGGCTTATGGCTATGGTCTGTCCACTTTAATGGCCACAGACCATCCAATAGTCTTTAATCCAAAGCCTTAATTTAGAACAAGAAGCATCACTACAAATGCCGTGAGAGATTAGGTTACAAACACTAATTCTCACAAGATTAATGAATCAAGGGAAATTGCATGAAAAAGAGTAAATCTAAAGGAATCTAATGCAATAAGGAGATCAGAGGGAACCCTCCACATGAGTCCAATTGAGAATGAACGGTTTACAGCAACCTTTTCAAATTCACCATTACAATTACAGAGCACAGCTTAATCAGCTCTCAGATTTGTAGTCTTGAATACAACTCTCTTTTGAATTACAGAAATATCTCACAACTCTCAATTGCAAGTAAAAGTGAAGCTATTATAGGGATTTCAGACAAACTATCTGGTTTGGAAATGGGGGAATAGGAATGAAACTCAAAATCTGGATGCCCAAATTGGGCAAATGGTTCGTCTATTTATAATTTTCCCTAAGTCCAGCTCAGATGTGTATCAACCAATCAGAAGTGCTCAGATCTGTATTGGCCAATGGTAGTCGAGCACAAGGATCCAGATCTATTCTGGCCAATCAGAATTACTCGATCTGGTTCAGCCAATCTGGCGATAAAAGCATCAATTCTGTTATGTATTTTGAAAGTTTGTTAGAGTTTCTAGAAGTTCCCGCCAAGTTGTTTCATCTCTGGGTGCTCACATGGGGTGGAATATGCCTTCGCTTCATGCTTTGAATCTTCTGGAATGTCCCTAGGTTTTTAAATGCATTGGGATGCATGAAAAAGATTACTGAATTGCCCTTGCAAAAGCTGGGAATCTCCAGAATACCTTTTCGCATAGTCTAGGGGACTTTTCGCAAGGTGTTGTAACTCCTGAAGCTCTTTTCGCAATGTTTTGGTTCTGTTCGAATGGAGTTCTCTTCTTTTCGAAAAGGTCAATCATCTCTTCGAAGAGTTCAGGTGCTCTTCGAAAGCTAAGCCTGGAGTTTTTAGTTCTTTTCGCAGAGTTCAGGTTCTTTTCGAACAGTTCAGGTTCTTTGCGAAAAGTACTCTGTAGTGCATTTTTCTGTTCGAATTGCTCCATACTTCTTTTCTGGGTTGAGACCAGGTCTTTACCTCTTCAGTTCGGACCTTTTAACAGCTAGTGAGGTTGTCCCTTCTCTTTCTTCCTTTGGATCGACATGGATTATCATCTTTTTGGCACTTTTAAGCTGCTTTTATGGTTAAGCCTGTCTTTATTGTTAGCTGAAACGCAAGCACTTAGAACACTTATTTAGTTCTCTCAAAGGTCTATCAAGACTCAGGTTGAGGGGTGAAAAATGATATTTTCCAGTTCTCAACACACCCCCAAACCTAAGCGTTGCTAGTCCCTGAGCAAAGACAAAATTAAAAACAAAGTAAACAGCCACTTTTGTAGGGAGCACAGTTGCATTTAGCATATACAACAAGCCTTTTAAACCCCTAGGTGATCCCTAGTGGAGGAGTGAAGTCTCCTGAGGGTTTTCAGTGAAGGTACCCACAAACTTTTCAAAGGAAGGTACCCATAAACTTCTCAATAAGTAAACTTTTTCATCCAATCTGATTATTCACACTGCATCACTATGTTGTAAGAAGATTTTCAAGAAAACATCTGGCAAAACTAAAATTCTGTCAGTAATTTTTTTACCATTCACCAATTTATGTCAAAGGTTATTTACAAGAAAAATTAATGAACAGCTTGCCTTCTATTTAGGAATCCAGCTTTGATGTTACCCCAATGAGTTGATTTCAAACTCAACTCTCACCAGGATTTTCACTCAACATGCAAGTAAGAGGGTTGTACTATTTCACACGGCTCAAGAGCAGTTACAACCCTCAAATAGGACTGTAAGCATGAGCATAGGCATTGCTTTTAGTTCGGAATTCACTGCTCTTTTCACCATAGATTACACAAATTCTTATCTCCATGTGACAGCTCAATCCATCATTGATCAGTAAGGACTTTACTGGGGTTGTAATGTGGCTTATGGGTGAAATTTCTCAAGAATAGAGGGGTGGAATGGTGTTCAAAATTGAGAAGTCAGTCAAGGTAAGGAGGTGATACACAAACCTTATTTAATTCAACATATTTTCATCTTCTTCTTTGAATTTCCAAAGCCAAAGTGGCCATCTTTTTCTCTTTCTTTTTCAAACTTCCAATGAAATGCCTTCTCTCTTTTTTTTTTCTCAATTATTTATTTATTATTATTTTTTTTTTCAAATTAGCATTGACTGGAATGCCACATTTCTTCTGCTGATACATCATTGCCTTCAATTTTTATTCTTCTTTTGTTGTCAAACTATTACTCAATTCTCCTTTCTTCAGCTTCCTTCCCTTTATCTTCTAACTTCTCAGAGTGAGGGTTAGGCTAAATGAAGTTGATGAGGTTATTAGATGAGGTTTCAAAGAAATCTTAGATTTGTAAAGCTCAAATGGTGTGTATCAAGGGCAGTTTCAAAAGGTGGGGCTTTGTAAGGTTCAAACTATCCAAAAGGAGGCCTTACATCATGTCTTTAATATCACGAGTGCTATCAAATTATTTCAATTTGGATATGTGTAACTTCTAGTGCAAGTAAGCAGGTTCAATCAGTCCTAAAAGCAGAAAAAGTTGCCAATTCATACCTCCAAAGAATACATTTCAGGCCCACACCTCACTGGGTGTGGTTTTTTATCCAATTCCTGAGGTATATCATCACTGTTTTCCCTCTTTTTAGGTTTACTAAAACATCAATTTTCTTTTGGAAATTTCCTGACATTCACTTCATGAAAATATTAGAATTACACTAGAAATTAATTTCAAAAAGTTTTTTAACTTCTTCATTTTTTCCAAAACAGCAGGTGTGAAAGTACTTCATTTTCAAAAATTCCACTGATCATAAGCTGTATTGATGTTAACTCAATTATTGATTATTGACATTTCTGTCACACCCCCAAACCAAATGGGAGCAGGGTCCACACTGGTCCAAGGCAAAGAAGAGAAACAAGCAAGAAAAAAAATCATGATGACAAGAGGACGTATGAAATGCAGTAATTTCACAAGAAAAACCAGAATTTATATTACGAACTCATAACACAGATAAGTACAAAGTGCTTTAATAACTGGGGTCAAAATCTATATCATAAGTTGGTTCAATGGGCTCAGAACTGGAGTCACTGTCAGAGTCAGAACTAGAATCAGTATTGGAGTCTGAACTTGATTTAGCTTCTCCTGGATTGTGTTTTGCGCAGTATTCTCTGATTTGATCTTTTTGGTGAGGCCAATGTACTTGCCAAGTCTAGTGGTCTTCAGTTTTTCCTGGTCAAGCTGTGCTTGCAACATGGTCACCTTGTGCTGCTCACTCCGAACCATCTGAAAGGTTTGACCCAGCAAGTCCTTCATTTTCTCTCTCAAATTTCATAAATAGCTCAAATTTCTGAATCTGGTTTTCATAAGGGGTTCTAATGTAGGCTTGTAAATCAGCTAACCCCTTGAGAACATCTCTACAGATATAGGGATTTTCTTCCATGGCTCTTCAGAGGGTGGCAAATCTGGGAAGGGGAATGGAATGGTAGGGGACCAAAGGTATCCCAGCTATGGGAGTGGGAGAAGAAGTGTCCAGAAGGGTGACTTCAGGGTCGGTCTGAGTGGCTTGATCAGAGAAAGTGAGGAGTGGTGAAGGGGACTCAACCAGAGGTACTTCAGGTTCAGTTTGGGTAGCATGGGCAGTGGTGGTGGGGGTGGGCAGATCAACCAATACTACCTCTGGTTCAGTTTGGGTAGCATGGGCATCAACAGTAGGTACTGTGGTAATGGTAGTTGTGTGGGATGTGGAGGCTAAGGTTTGGAGAAGGTCATTGGTCATGTGGTTTTCGTGTTGATTTGTAGTTGGGCTTGGATGGATTGGAGGAAGGCAAGTATTTGGTTAATAGATTCGTGTGGGGAGGTGTGCAAGGTGGACCGGTACAATCAAATGGATGGTGGAGGTGCAATGGGTGAAATCAGAAAGGGAGAAGTAGGTAAGGAGTGAAATGATGAGGGTCGTATAGGGATAGGTTCAAGCCCCATGTTTCAAAAATAGATCCCATTAATGAGGAATAAGCCTTTGTAGTGAAAGGCTGTGTTCTGTAGGGATACTTGTGTGTGAATGAGCAGTGAATTTGAGGGGCTTTGGAGCAGAGGAGTGCAGGGAGATTGGGCAATAAAATCTGCAGCCAAAACTTGGGCATTGGTGGGAGAAATTGGTGGTGTGAGTATGGTTGGAGTGGTTGGTGTAGAGGGGGAATCTGCAATTGGGATAATGGTGGGTATGGGAGATGGGACAGCTAGGATAGGTGAAGTGGCAGGGGCTGGACTAGGTGAGGAGGGTAAAAGGCCAACTTCCTCAAGAATTGGTGCAGCTGAAGAGCTGGTCACCATGGGAAGGATAGTTTCTTCAAGAATGGGTGCAGCTAAAGAGCTGGTCACCACAGGGTCTGGCAGAGCTGCTTCAAAAATTGGTGCAGCTAAAGAGTTGGTCACCTCAGGATCTGGCAAAACCGGTTCTAAGGGAGCTCCAGGGGCCGGTTCATTAACAGCTGCAGGTGCAGGTGCAGGTTCACCTTCCTCTCTCAGTCTTTTAAGCATGGCTTGGCTTGTAGTCCAAGCCTTTTTCCCAAAATTGTGAGGGGCTATGACTTCAAATGGTTCCTGGTCATCAATATCAAATTTAGCTCTGAGGAGGGCTGTGATCAATCTACCAAATGGGAGTCTAGCTAGTTTCTGCTCCTTTTTCAACTTGGCACTAATATCAGCCATGGCTTCAAAAATTAACATAGGGGCATTGAAAAACTGCCCCTTAGAAAAATGAAGGAGAGCCTCTAGAATTGGTGTTCTCCTCTCTTGGTTGTGCCCGGTGACATAAATACTTCCCCTCAAAATGGAATCCATCAATAAAAATTGGGGTGCTAGGTCTCTCCTCATTATGGACTGTCCAGTGCCAACAATTCCTTGGGTTAAATGTGCAGCCATTTCTCTAAAGGAGGTTGCAGCAAAATGCCAATGGACCAGAAGGATCAAATTGGAAGGGTATCCCCAAAGCATTCCCTATGTCTTCACATGTGAGAGTTAGATCGCAATCATCAATAAAGATAACCGGTAGGGACATCAAAGATCTTTTTCGGTGACTTTTACCGGTTTTGGTACCATAACTTCACCATTCATGGTAAATTTTCCGCAAGAGGGGTAAGGATATTGCTTAGTGAGGCATCTCTCATGTATCTTAAAGATAGCAGACAATCCGATTTGTTGGCAAAAAAAGTTTCGTCCACAATCAGGAATTAGCTTCTGAGCTTCAATTAATGGATTTGGCAGTACCAAATGTATAGGCAGAGGAGGAAGCTCAGGCTTAGGACTAGCAGCTGCAGGGATGGGTTCCTCATGTCTCACTTTCTTCCCTTTCTCCACCCTATCCGCTTTATCCATTGATAGTTTTCTTTTGGCTGAAGTTTTGATTTTTCCTTTTGGGGTAGGTTTGCTAACTTTCTTAACAGAGGATTTTGGGAACATGGCAGCCAATGATTTCTCTGATTTTCCCATTCTAAATTTATGTATGATGCCTACACAAAAATCAAAATTTTCAAATGATAAACAGAGAGAATGCGCAGAGAAATACCGAGATCTAGGGTTTTTGATTGAACGTGTTGCTTGCTTGAAGAAATCCCCCAGACTAGAAGCTAAAATCCTTCTCTGAAAGCTCAAATGATCGAACAAAGGTGAAGAAAAGTGTGGCTAGATTCTCAAACACGCAAGGAAAGAAAGAAATAGGGTTTCTGTGGAACAGGTCGTTCTCAGAAAGCTTTCGAATATGAAAACCCTTACTTCGAAAGGGTTTAAATATGCTCAGAGTTAATTTCGCAAAGTCCTTTTTAAGTTTTCAAAAAGTTCCAAAATAGACCTTTTTACAACTGAGAATGGCATCAGTACCATTCGAAAAGTTAATAGCTTCAGAAACATCTTTTCGAAAAGAAAATGGCTTCAGAAACATCATTTCGAAAAGAAAATAGCTTCAGAAACAACTATTCGAAAAGCAAATCCTTGCTTTCGAGCAGTTCGTTACAAGTCCAGATTCTTTTCGAAAAGTAATTTGAACTTTACGAAAAGACAATTTTTACTTTGCGACATAACTTTTCACCTATTTAAACCATGCGAAAAGAGAACAAACATGAATAAAAACAGAGAAAAAGAAACTAAACAAAAACTATGAGATAAAAAACATATTGTACAGTTGTATACCATCAGATTTGGGGAGGTTCTTGATGATAGATGGCAGCACAGGCTCCTGGGTATTTTCAATGCATGGTTTGAGCCTCTGACCATTTACTTTCAAGATTCTTCCATTACTTGGATCTAGGATGTCAACAGCTCTAGAAGGAGCTCAATGATAAAGATATGGCCCTTCCCATCTCGGATCTCTTTTCCGTGAAAAACTTAAGTTTTGAGTTAAATAACCATACCTTAGAGCCAACTGTGAACTCTTTTCTCAACAAATTTTTATCATGGAAGGCTTTGACTTGCTCTTTGTAAACTCTTGAATTTGTGTATGCATCCATTCTCAGCTCCTCCAACTCAGCAAGTTGCAGTTTCCTGTGATTACCAGCAGTAGTTAGATTCATATTCAATGTTTTAATGGCCCAAAAGGCTTTATATTCTAACTCCACTGGTAAATGGCATGCTTTGCCATAGACCAATCTGAACGGGGACATGCCAATTGGGGTTTTATAGGCTGTCCTATATGCCCACAATGCATCATTTAGCTTAAAGGACCAATCCTTTCTGTCCTTCTTCACAGTCTTTTCCAGTATATGTTTGATTTCTCTATTGGAAATCTCCACTTGTCCACTGGTTTGTGGATGATATGGAGTGGCTACTCTATGAGTCACAGAGTATTTTTTCAATAAAGTTTCAAAATGTTTATTACAAAAATGGCTTCCCCCATCACTGATAATGGCTTTGGGAAAACCAAACCTGGAAAAAATGTGATCCTTAAGAAATCTAAGAACCACTTTGTGATCATTTGTTTTAGTGGTTGTGGTTTCAATCCATTTGGATACATAATCCACAGCTACTAAAATGAAATTATACCCATTGGAAGGAGGAAAGGGACCCATGAAGTCCATCCCCCAAACAGCAAACAACTCAACTACCAAAATAGGCTATAAAGGCATTGAGTTTCTCTTGGGAATGCTGCCCAATTTCTGACAGTTCTGACAAGACTTACTGTGCTGCTGAGCATCTTTGAAAAGTGTAGGCCAATAAAATCCACACTGCAAAACCTTTACAATAGTTTTGTTTCCACTAAAATGACCTCCACAGGCCTGTTAATGACACATAGAAAGTATTCTATGAAATTCTTGGTCAGGGACACATCTTCTTATTATTTGGTCTGTACAACTCTTAAACAGATAAGGATCTTCCCAGATGAAATGTTTAACCTTTGAGAAGAAATGATATTTATCCATTTTATTCCAATGTTGAGGAATTCTTCCAGTAGCCAAAAAGTTGACTATGTTTGCAAACCAAGGAGTGTGTACACTAATAGCAAAAAGTTGCTCATCAGGGAAAGATTCATTGATAGGCAGCCTATCAATCTCAGCAGTTAAAATTCTAGACAGGTGATCAGCCACCACATTCTCCACCCCCTTTTTATCTTTGATCTATAAATCAAATTCCTGTAATAGGAGAATCCACCTGATTAGTCTTGGTTTGGTGTCCTTCTTAGACAGAAGGTATTTCAAGGCAGAGTGGTCAGTGAACACCACTATTTGTGAACCCAAGACATATGACCTGAATTTCTCTAAAGTAAAAACAATTGCCAGCAGCTCCTTCTCAGTTGTTGTGTAATTGAGCTGCATCAATCATTGATCTACTGACATAAGCTATGACATGAGGCAGCTTTTCCTTTCTCTGTCCAAGGACAGCTCCCAAAGCATAATCTGATGCATCACACATCAATTCAAAAGGTAGTGAATAATCTGGAGACTGCAATATTGGAGCTGAAATCAAACAGTTTTTTAAGAATTCAAATGCCTTCATGCATTCATTATTGAAAACAAAAGGGACATCTTGGCACATCAAATGACAAAGAGGCTTGGTTATGTTACTGAAGTCCTTAATGAACATTCTGTAAAATCCAACATGTCTCAGAAAACTTCTGATTTGTTTAACAGTTTTGGGAGGTGGTAAATGTGCAATTAAATCAATTTTTGCTCTGTCCACCTCAATGCCCTTGTGGGAAACAACATGGCCAAGGACAATGCCTTGGGTGACCATGAAATGGCTCTTTTCCCAGCTCAAAACTAGATTGGTTTCTTCACATCTCTGTAATTCCAATTTGAGATAATGTAAACACTGGGAAAAACTGTCTTCGTAGATTGAAAAATCATCCATAAAAATCTCCATAAATTGGTCAATCATATCAGAGAAAATGGAATACATGTATCTTTGAAAGGTAGCAGGAGCATTACAAAGACCAAAAGGCATTCTCCTATAGGCAAAAGTGCCAAAAGGGCAAGTGAATGTGGTCTTTTCCTGATCTTGTGGGTACACAGGAATCTGGTTGTAACCAGAGTAACCATCAAGAAAACAGTAATAAGCTTTTCCTGCTAGCTGATCTAAAATCTGATCAATGAATGGGAGAGGGAAATGGTCTTTTCTGGTCATTGAATTTAATTTTCTGTAATCAATACAGACTCTCCACCCAGTTGTTTGCCTGGTTGACATAAGCTCACCAGAATCTGAGGTTACAACAGTGATCTCAGATTTCTTAGGTACCACCTGTGTAGGTGCCACCCAAGCTGAATCTGAAATGGGGTAAATGACCCCTGCATCCAACAACTTAACCACCTCTTTCATGACCACTTCTTGCATATGAGGGTTCAGCCTCCTTTGCATTTCCCTAGATGGCTTTGCATCTTCTTTCAAATAGATTTTGTACATGCAAACAGCTGGACTGATTCCTCCCAAATCAGCAATAGTCCAGCCAATTGCCCTTCTATGTTCTTTCAAAACAATCAACAGCTCTTCCTCCTGCTCCTTTATGAGGGAGGAAGAAATAATTGCAGGCAATGATTTATGATCTCCTAAAAACACATATTTCAAATTTTCTAGCAGCTGCTTCAGTTCTAAATCAGGTGGGCTGAGAAAAGAAGGTAACAAAGGTACCTTAGCTGTTTGTGGAAGGGGAAGAGTAGCAGGTTTCCAAGAAGAGAAACTTGCTGATTGATTATGAGTTCCTTGCACAACATTTACTTCCTCAGACTTTGAGATACAACTTGCTTTCTTCTCGAATTTCCCCAAGCATCTTTAGCATCTGTGGTGAAATCTTCACATTGCGTAAACTGTAAAGTCCCTTCTACCAGTTCATCCAATAGATCAACATGAAAACATTCCTCGAGTGAATTGAGGTTTGTATGCATTATAGACATTTAATTTTACCTTCATATTTCCAAAAGAGACTTCCATAATACCAGACCTGCATTGAATGCAAGCATTTGCTGTAGCCAAGAATGGTCTTCCCAAAATGACAGGGATGGAAGTTTTGCTTTTGGTAGGTTCCATGTCCAAAACTAGAAAATCAGCAGGATAGAAAATTTTATCTACTCCCTCCAATACATCTTCAATCATCCCAACTGGCTTCCTCTCAGATATGTCTGCTAGTTGTAACACCACATGAGTGGGTTTTAATTCTCCCAAACCTAGTTTCTCATATACAGAATATGGAAGTAGGTTGACACTAGCACCCAGATCTAATAAAGCCTTTTCAATGGTATGTTCCCCAATAATGCAAGGGATTGTGGGGATTCCAGGATCTTGAAGTTTAGGAGGTGTGGCAATGGACAACACCTGATTAACTCTTTCCACAGCAAAGACCTTCTTGGATAACTGTATCCTAGACTGTCTTTTGTGAGTGCAAACATCTTTCAAAAATTTTGCATATGCTAAAATTTGTTTGATTGCCTCAAGCAAAGGTAGATTTATCTTGACTTGCTTGAAAGTCTCCATCATTTCATCTATTTTTGTGTTCCCTTTATCAAATGGGAAAACAGATTTCATTGCATGCGGAAATGGCAAATGAGGAACTAGTCCTTCATCTACAGCTTTGGAAGCATTTTCAGAATTTTTTTGATTTTTTTGTTTTTCATTTGTTTGATTTTTCTGAGGTACATCAAGACTTACATCGCTATCATTATGCTGCTCTTGCTGCATATCTTTATCATTTTCCTCATTTTTTTCTTCTTCAGTACCCACTTTGTTATTTATAATTCTTTCACTTCTCAAAGTTGTGACAGTTTTTACTTCTTCATGTGAAATAGAAGATTCTCCAACCATGAACTGTCCTTTGGGATTGTTCAAAGGTTGGCTGGGTAACTTTCCTTCCTCTCTTTTGGCCAAAGTATTTGAAAGCTGTCCCAATGTTTCTTCAATCTTCTTTATGCTCTGGCTGTGAAAATTCACAGTCTGAGTTAAAGATCCTAAATTCTAGAGTGAATTTAGGACTTGATCTTCAAAAGAAGGGGACCTGGAAGGGATTTGAACTGGGGCAGATTGCTGTACAGGTTGTTGTGGAATGGGCTGCTAAAAATTTGGTTTGGCATAAAAATTCTGCTGATAAGGCTGTGCAGTTTTGAAAGGCATTTGGTTCTTTGGTTGCTGCTGCTGTTGTGATTGATAATTCCCTTGGCTCCACCTCAAATTGGGGTGCCCTCTCCATGGATATTCATTTGACTGCATCTGTCCAAATGATTGAGCAGCATGATCTTGTTCCACCACTAATTCTGGGAACTGTGGTGCAGCAGGACATTGGTCAATTGAATGAGTAGGGGACTGGCATATCAGACATGCCTCCTCTACTCTTGCAACCATTGGATTTTTAAGTGAGTCCATCAATCTATCAAGCTTTGTAGTTAAATTGTCCATCTTTCTTTCCAACTCATTCACCTCATAAATATTTCCTTTGGTGGTTTGCTAATTGTTCA
This sequence comes from Chloranthus sessilifolius, assembly GCA_021018995.1. Taxonomy (NCBI): domain Eukaryota; kingdom Viridiplantae; phylum Streptophyta; class Magnoliopsida; order Chloranthales; family Chloranthaceae; genus Chloranthus; species Chloranthus sessilifolius. The sequence continues at coordinate 53,037,578 of CM037592.1, read as the reverse complement.
ACCTAGCAGGATTTTCAATATCTCTTGACAGAGATTCCTGTTGAGTTGAGTTTTCACCAATTACTTCAAATAAGTCCCAAACCTCCTCAACTATTTTTTGCAAGTAAGTGCCTCCACAGGAGGCATCCACCATATTTTTGCCTTTTTGATCAATTCCTTGATAGAAGCTTTGAACAAGCTGCCATCTGAGAATTTGATGATGAGGACATTGCCTTAAAAGTTAAATTTTTCCCATGCTTCATGGAAAGTTTCAGTTGAGTTTTGTGAGAAAGAAATGATACTTTGTCTCAATTGGCTTGTTTTAGACATTGGGAAGTATTTGGCTAAAAATTGACACTGCAAATCATTCCAAGAAGTGATACTATTTGGTGCTAACATAGATAACCATGCTCTAGCTTTGTCCTTTAATGAAAAAGGAAAGAGCCTAAGCTTGGTTGCTTCTGCACCAAGTCCAGCTATGTTGAATGTGGTGAAAAGAGCCAAGAATTCATCCACATGTTTGTATAGATCTTCCTTACTCAACCCATGGAAGGAAGGAAGCATTTGGATGGTTGATGATTTGATCTCATAATTTCCTTCAACAGTAGGAAATTGAATGCAAAAGGGAGAATTATAAGCACCAGGTGCAAAGTAATCCGTCAAAAGTCGAGGTTCTTCACCCATAGTAGCGAATTACGTGTTGTTTGTTTGGTTAATAGCCTTTCAACTTCTAAATTTGGGACAATCTCGTAATGAGAGTCCTCCTACCAAACATACAACTCAGAACAAAAAATCTGATTATTCACAGCAAACCTTCAGAATTCCTTTTTAAGTAGTTTCCCTTCTTCAAAAATTAGATATGAATAATTGCACAGGTATAAACAATAGAATAGTTTAGTACTGATATAAAAATAAAAGTGAAAACTTAGGTCTACCTATTTTAGAACAAATTCCCCGGCAACGGCGCCAAAAACTTGTTGTCTTTTTCTAAGTGTGCTTGATTTATTTGTGTTTTGAAAACAGGTTTGCAACTGCTAAGTTATAATGAATCTAGAACATTAAAAAGAGTAAAGAAATATCAGCACAGAGAGAAGTGAATTAGCCTGCAAGATCAAGGCCAATTGTAGCAAGTTTTAAATGTAAGTGAGTAAAAGATCATCCACAGAGAATTTATTTAAAATGCAAGATAAACCTCCAGATCTGAGCTACCAGATCTGGCCTCTTATCCTATCTAGAAAGCACATAAGATGGGAGGTTGAATTTGTCACATTAACTAAATGATAAAAGTAAAAGTTAAACTAAATGATCCAGATCCGAGTTGGGGGAATTTTGAGGTAAACTAATAAAAATGGAGAAGTAATATCTAACTTTGATTTGGTCCTTGAAACACAATGAGAATGACTGCCGATCAACAGATAAATGATTCAATCTTCATCTGGCTACAAGCACAGATGTAAGAGAAACAAATCTAACTCAAGGATTAGACTTAGGCTTATGGCTATGGTCTGTCCACTTTAATGGCCACAGACCATCCAATAGTCTTTAATCCAAAGCCTTAATTTAGAACAAGAAGCATCACTACAAATGCCGTGAGAGATTAGGTTACAAACACTAATTCTCACAGGATTAATGAATAAAGGGAAATTACATGAAAAAGAGTAAATCTAAAGGAGTCTAATGCAATAAGGAGATCAGAGGGAACCCTCCACATGAGTCCAATTGAGAATGTACGGTTTACAGCAACCTTTTCAAATTCACCATTACAATTACAGAGCACAGCTTAAACAGCTCTCAGATTTATAGTCTTGAATACAACTCTCTTTTGAATTACAGAAATATCTCACAACTCTCAATTGCAAGTAAAAGTGAAGCTATTACAGGGATTTCAGACAGACTATCTAGTTTGGAAATGGGGGAATAGGAATGAAACTCAAAATCTGGATGCCCAAATTGGGCAAATGGTTCGTCTATTTATAGTTTTCCCTAAGTCCAGCTCAGATGTGTATCAACCAATCAGAAGTGCTCAGATCTGTATCGACCAATGGTAGTCGAGCACAAGTATCCAGATTTGTTCTGGCCAATCAGAATTACTCGATCTGGTTCAGCCAATCTGGCGACAAAAGCATCAATTCTGTTATGCATTTTGAAAGTTTGTTAGAGTTTCTAGAAGTTCCCGCCAAGTTGTTTCATCTCTGAGTGCTCACATGGGGCGGAATATGCCTTCGCTTCATGCTTAGAATCTTCTGGAATGTCCCTAGGTTTTTAAATGCATTGGGACACGTGAAAAAGATTACTGAATTGCCCTTGCAAAAGCTGGGAATCTCCAGAATACCTTTTCGCATAGTCTAGGGGACTTTTCGCAAGGTGTTGTAACTCCTGAAGCTCTTTTCGCAATGTTGTTACATTGAATGGAGTTCTCTTCTTTTGAAAAGGTCAATCATCTCTTGAAGAGTTCGGTGCTCTTGAAAGCTAAGCTCGAGTTTTAGTTCTTTTCGCAGAGTTCGTGTTCTTTTCGAGCATTCAGTTTTAGCGAAAAGTACTCATGTGCATTTTTATTCGAATTGCTCATACTTCTTTTAAGGTTAAGACCGGTCTTTATGCCTCTTGATTCGGACCTTTTTCTTAATAGTGAGGTTGTCCCTTCTCTTTCTTCCTTTGGATCGACATGGATTATCATCTTTTTGGCACTTTTAAGCTGCTTTTATGGTTAAGCCTGTCTTTATTGTTAGCTGAAACACAAGCACTTAGAACACTTATTTAGTTCTCTCAAAGGTCTATCAAGACTCAGGTTGAGGGGTGAAAAATGGTATTTTCTAGTCTCAACACGCAGCTCAAGAAAGGAGCCTTTAATCTTCGCGCAATTCACTAAGGAGAGAGAGCTCCAGGCATTCTTGCACGCATGTGCATGAAGGGCACGGATCTGAGACCTTGAGGAACCGCGGATGATCCAGAGGCCTATGCACATTGCTTCTTCGCGAGGATCTACGCGAGATTCACCAAGGAACGAACCGCACGCGCAATTCCTGCGCCATTCAAATGGAAAGCGCAATCCCGCGATGACCAGAGCAATCCCGCGATGACCAAACCATCTATCCCGCGACTGCAAGAGCTTCAAGTCAATTCAATCCCGCGACGCCAACTCTATCACGCGACAAGACCTGGAAATCCTTGCTACCTAGCGAGGCTCGGGATCTTAACTTCCCCCCACTTCTGTAGGGGCAATCTGGGAACTTCTAGTAACTAGGGCATGCACTCCAATGCTCCAATCTCCATGCACACGCCTCGAGGCATCCAAGGAACAGGAATGGGCCATGATTGTATTGATAAAATTAGGATTTTTCTAACCCTAATGCTCCCACAGCTAACTGCTATATAAGTCTAAGCCTAGTTTAGGTTTAGGGGACATCTGTCTCCTATCTTCTTGAATCAACTATAGAATTCCAGTAGGCTAAGGTTAGGGTTTAGGTAGTTTCTTTTTCCCTTTTTCTTCTCTCCATAGTCCAGCACTTGCTGGCTATGCCTTTGTATGTCTATTTGGAATAGTTTTAATGGAGTTTTATAATAGGATCTTATGCATGTATGGGATTGAAGTTTGAGGGTTGTTCTGTACAAGGCTGCTGCCTTGAGATCCTTCATTGCTAAGTTGTATTGTAAGCAATGGAGGATTTTTTTTAAGGATTTATTCAGATTCAAGTGACTTGTGTGTCCAGACTAGGCACATATGCAGGCCTATTCCCCACCACAGGATCCACTAAATCTGAATCCCCATGGGAGCCTAAGCTGGTAGCCTTGTGAACATGGTGTTGGCAGTAATCTACTTGTTCTGTCTTAGACCTCTGTGAGGAGGATAGCCTCTATGGATAGTCTATGACCATTTAAGTGGACAGGTTATAGCCCTAGGGTGAGGCCAATCCACAGATCTAAGACAGATTTTTCTTCTTTGCACTATGCTTGTAGCCCTGTGAGAGATTGTGCAGAGACAGACTCCCCTGTATTTGTATAGACCCACCATCAGATGACAGATCTGATCTGGCTGTAGAGATTGTAGGTTTGTGACTCGATCACTGCCTTCTTTCTACAGTAGTGAACATCTAGACCTAAAGCTAGTACTCAACTCTTGTTGGTCCTGTGTGTCCAGGCTAGTGCACATTGTAGGCTTAGCCCCACACACAGAACTTTAGAGGTTGAGGTTCCTATGGATTCTTGAGCTGGTAGCTTGAAAGAAGTAGTGCCTACAATGATAAACTTGTTCTGACCCATCTCTGGACTGTGGTTCCCCTATTGGATAGTCTGTGACCATTCAAGTGGACAGGTTATAGCCATAAGGGATTGGATCATGGCACAGGGGTGAGTTGGATTCTTTCTCCTCTTTGGTGATAATGTAGCCATTGGACAAGATTTTTACAGCAATAGATCTGAGTCTGAGTTATAAAACCTATCAGATATGTACCTAATAGCTTACTTCTCACCCTTTTATATTTATTATCTCACACTTCATCATTCTTCTCAACCATTTCTGTAGTTTAGGCATTAGGTTACCTTAGGATTTAAACAATAGTGACCTTAAATCCCCTTTCATTTAGGATTGCCAGATCTGTAGTCAGATCTGGAGGGCCTACTAAAGATAGCTCCCTTGGAGCTTTAGATCATTTTTCCCTGTGAGACAAACTCTTACTTATTAAAACTTACTACAACAGGCCCTGTATCTTGCAAGTCTGTGTATTTTTAGACTTGCTGCTCTGTAGTTTTCAATCCACCTTTGATTTAGTTTCACGAACACATTCTTATCACTGTTTCCAATAAAGTTAGCAGTAAGCATCTAAAATATCTTAACAAGTTTTTGGCGCTGCTGCTGGGGAATCTTGATCTATTAGTAGACCCTATATTTTTGTAGTTTTTTTTTATTCTTTGGTAGTTATGCTTGTGCATAATTGATACTGCTGATTTACATTTGGAATTTTTCTTACAGATCTAGACAATAGCAGAGAGGAAAGTTGAACTGCACATGGAGTCTAGCTACCTTTGTTTGCACTTCTCTAACCCTCAGAAACTCAGTCTATTTCTCCTTTAAAAATTCCGTAGCAGTTGATTAGGATAGTTATAATTTTGTTAATTGTAATGTGTCTGCAAGTAGTCTTCCCTACTGTTGGTGTGTGTGCATGTTAGGAAGGAAATCCCTTAGTCCCACATTAGAGCCTCCTAACCCTGAGATAGAAAGGGGCAGAAGACCAAGAAGGCCCAGACACACCACAGTTGAGCTCCTTACTGAAACTGAGATAGCAGTCATGGGTGAAGAGCAACTCAGAACATTGAAGGAATTGAATGCTCCTGATGATTATAATTCCCCATTCAGCATTCAATTCCCAGATGTTCAGGGAAACTATGAGATTAAAACCTCAATCATCCAAATGCTTCTCTCTTTCCATGGGCTCAGCAAGGAAGACCCCTACAAGCACATTGACCAATTCTTGGCCCTATGCACAACATTCTCCATTGCTGATTTGGGACCAGAAGCCACTAGATTAAGGTTCTTTCCTTTCTCCCTAAAGGACAGGGCCAGCACCTGGTTAGTTACTCTCCCAAACAATAACATCACTTCTTGGAAAGACCTCCAGACAAGATTTTTGGCCACATTCCTTCCAGAGACAAAAACCAGCCAGTTGACCAAGGATATGCCCCAAGGTCAAATTTTCAGCATTAGCAGCTGCCCCAGCAGCAAAATCAGTTGGTAGTTCTCCCACCTCAGCCCCGAAATGCTTCTTTCGAGGATCAGGTTTTGACCTCATTGCAAAGCCTTGGAATCTTGACTCAGACTATGACTTCTCACAATCAATGCATAAAGAAAATGGAAGAGCAGCTAGGCCAAATATCTAATGCTTTGGCCAAAAGAGAAGAGGGCAGGTTGCCAAGCCAGCCAGTGGCCAACCCTAAGGGCCAATATTCGATTGGAGAAGGTTCCTTAAGTTTTGAGGGAGCTAATGCCATCACAACCCTAAGGTCTGGTAGGCTGGTGGATAACCAGGTTGAGAAGGAACAAGGAGAGGTCATTTCCAAAAAAATTTCGAATGAGAGTGAAAAAGAATTTGTTAGAGCACAGAGCCAAGAGTTGCCTGCTACCCTGCAACAAGAAAAAAATAAAGAGGCTGTAGTTGAGCCTCAGCAGGAAATAAAAGATGAAAAAAGAAAATAACAAAAGTTTAGTCATAGGCTTGCAGCTGAGAAACCAGCAGTACCTCAGTTGCCATTTCCTCAAGCTTTGAGTGGCCCTACCCCTTTTGATAAAGGGAATGCACAAATAGAGGAAATGATGGGGACCTTTAAGCAGGTAAAAGTCAATTTACCCTTGCTTGATGCAATTAGATAGGTCCCAGCCTATGCCAAATTTCTGAAAGACCTTTGTACCCAGAAAAGAAAAGCTAGAGGCCATTTGTCTAAAAAGGTTTTTGCAACTGATACAGTTAATTCTGTATTAAACATAACAATGCTAGAGAAGTTGAAAGACCTAGGGATACCCACTATCCCTTGCATAATTGGAGACCACACAATTGGAAGGGCCCTTCTAGACCTTGGAGCCAGTGTAAACCTGTTGCCATACAGTGTGTATCAGCAGCTAGGTTTGGGGGAGCTAAAACCCACCCCCATTGTGTTGTTAATGGCTGATAGGTCTGAAAGGAGACCTATGGGAGTGGTTGAGGATGTCTTAGTAATGGTGGACAAGTTCTTCTACCCTGCAGACTTCCTGGTTTTAGACATGGGCTGCAATAAGAGTACAACCCCTATACCTGTTATTTTGGGCAGGCCATTCTTGGCCACAACCAATGCATGCATTCAATGCAGGTCAGGGAGCAGCCTCGAGGGTCGTGCCGATGGCACAGGTTTCGAGGTGCCAAAATTCGGGCTGTCACAGTTCATGTGCATGCTTCATTAAATATAATGAATAAAATAATAGGAGTATAAATTCTCAAAAGTATCAATTTAATGATTATTAATCGACTGCTTTCACAAGAATGGCTATATTTCATCGTAAATTTTCTATCCTAAGATCGTTATTATGTTAGTCAAATAAAAATTATTATATGCATGTTTATTAGTTAAATTTTTCAAGGCATGATGGGTAATTAATGCCTCCCTACTAAGCATAGTGGATATTTTGTGCTTACCCCGATACTTTGTGTCACAGATCATATTAACTTCGAGTTTCAAAAAACCAAGGAAGCCGAGGATGAGGATCCAGTGTATTTTCCTGAAGAAGCAGAAGCCCAACAAGAAAATTTCTACCCGTAGGATTCACGTTCTTTTCCTTATGGGTATCAGGGGATACTATTTTGATGGCATCAGTCACTGGCTCATTTTTGTTATGGATGAATGATACTAGGGTTACGAGACAATTGGTTAATATTTTGTTGTAAATAGATAAGACAATGTGTCGATGGTTAAATGGATAGTTAGATATTTATTCTGTGTGATAAATAGTATTACTCATATGAAAAGACACATCTTTTGGATATTCACATTTTTGTATCAGTTATAAATAAATAAATATATATATATATATATATATAAACTCATGTTTTATGAAGGATGTTGCCATCAAACTTAGGATTAAATGCCTTGTAACCTCAAGTCATGAAATTAAACGCTCAATATTCTAAATTTTTCTGTAAAAAATTTAAGGTCGTTATAGAATTCGAGAACGTGGATGTCAGAGTTTAATTCTCACGAGGGCATCCAATTTCTAATTCTCCATGCTATCGAAGAGGTAGCGTTGAAGCGATAAAATTGATATATATATATATATATATATATATAGGTTACTATAATTTAATGCATAAATAGAAAGATAATGCAATTTAAAGTTAGGTAAATCATGACCATCAATCGAAATATTCTTATGATTACCATACATTAAAAGTCTTGGTAGTGATAAACCAGGGTAGAGTATTGATACTCCGCCAAAAGATATCAATGTTTTGGAGCCTTAGACTTCGAGTCTAAAACATTGCGGTCTGAGTCTCAAATTAAGTGTATACAAGAGCATACAAGATGCATACACTGGATTATAATAAATAGGGGGTATTACCATGTTGAAGAATCGGTCAGTCTCGGGATCAATCGATCGAAAATATAGAGTAAACTTTGTGACGCCCATACTTTTCATTACGGTCCGTCACCGATCTTGAGTTTTTCTATTCATATCCATGTTCATATTCTTATCTTTCATAATCGTATAACTTTTGGGTTCAACTTCTTACTTCATATCTCTTTTTAAGTAAATTATCACCTATATATATATTTATTTCTAAATATTTTGAAAAAATACTTTTAAGTGTGGAAACGAATCATTTTTATTTACTAAAATATGCATGAAAACTTGAGTTAAACGCTATCGATTTAACCTCCCAATTTCGTTAACCTGACGGGCATATTCAAAATTACGATTTGATCGTAAACGATTTTCAATGAGTAAAATAATATAATGAAGGTAGCTTTTAAAACCTTTTTTCCATCGAATAAAACCTTAAAAGTTAAACCATTCTTACAAGCCCAATTACATAATTATAACTAGAATTTAAAGGCAATGGACTTAAACAAATGCAAAAAGAAAACAGAAATGAAGGATCCTTCAAAACTTAGTGTAGGTGTTGGTAGCTCTACTAGACATAAGGAAGCTTCAAACTATCAGCTCGTTGACACTCTTGGATCCTTCCGTGTCCAACTTTCTCAATCCTGGCTGGGTGGTTGCTGGCTGGCCTCTGAAATTTTTGGGTCATGAAAAAGACCGTAAGCGATGAAGCTCAATAAAATTTTAGTTAGCATTATCTTAGAATTCTAGTACAAGTAGTATACAGATAGTCCACAGGTGCATGTACAAGTGGGGGTTCCAGTTGTTGTGAATATAACTAATTATCAAGCAAAAATTCTAACTATATGCAATACGGCTGATGTTAACTAAAATTCAGGTAAACATTTGCAAAAATAATAGTAGTTCAATGATATTCTATTTACCACTAAATAGGAAATAATATGAGTTAAGAACTAAGTAAAAGATTAGGATATACAAATTTTCTACAATAATAATATGAAAAGAGAAGAATTACAGTAATATCATTGGCATAAGTTATAATTTCTTCAAGATTCGTCCAATATGATTAAGCGTAATTTTAATTGTCTTAAGAATTAATTAGTTATTATTAAAATGTGAAGCATGAGTTAATTATTAGTATCTTCTAATTAATTCGGTGTTGATACCAAACACCAATCATGGTCTAAACATAATTCGCATTTCAATGCTGATCAGATAAGGGCCGACACTCTTCGCCGTTTAGCCAATCTAGGCAAGGATCAATGACCCTATTGGTCTAACTAGACCTGATCTTTAGCAGATGTTTCATAATTCTTTTACATACAGAATGCTCATATGAGCCCGTTCGTGGGAATAGTGATCAGCTATGTGAGGCCAGAGTAGGCAGAATGGTATCATCTTCTCACTTTCAATTTTTTCAATTTTTGTTGCATTATCTTTTAAATTTTATATTTTTTCATATAATTCAGATTCTATCTTCCATCCTCTGTATTATGTGCCCCAAATTCTAGGATTTCATAACATATTACCTTATTTATGAGGTCTAGATTCCTATTCAGATACCCATTTCGGGTCTAAAGTTCAGATATTCAGATAATCTTTTCAGATTCAGAATTCTTTCAAATTTAGAGTTCAAGTATACAAATATTCTTTTCAGATTCAGAATTCTTTCAGGTTCGGAGTTCAAATATACAAATATTCTTTTCAGATTCAGAGTTTAAGTATTTCCAACAAACAATTCATGTATGTTGGTACGCGCTTTTTCTAGGTCCCTTTTGGGTCTCAGAATAAGTTGCCCAATTCGGTCCACATGGACTATGGCTGAAGGCGATAGAATAATAAACTAAGAAATATTAAATGCTGAAAGGAAAGAGGCAAATTCTAAACAGAGATTACCTGGGTCAATGTGATCGCCAGCTGTGGATATTTATTAACGCTGCAACACATCATTGATCATGCTCTATGGGATGTGGGTTGACTCCTTTACTGAACGTCGGTCGGCCAACCTCAGCAGCTACTGGTAGCCTAACGTTTATCTAGTTTAGTTTTCTATTCCTGTTAAACCTATCTAGAAAAGGGGGTGGTGGCCCGCTATGCTAAGGAGGATCAACCCCGTTCTCGAGTACCCTCCGTAAGCTCCCTTGGAGAAATTAGGTGGCTAGGGTTAAAAATTAGGAAAGGTTAGGGGACCTAATTGGCTCTAGGCTGAGAATTTGGGTAGGGGTTTCCTAAGGATCTAAGGCTTATTCCCCCAATACTTCTTCGAGAGTCAGGGCTAGCTAGCATGTTCTGCTAGCCTGACTACGTGGGATTCCCTAAGAAGAGTCTGCAATTCTAAAAGTCTAGAATACAGCCCAACTCCTTTCTTTGGGAGCCCCAGAGAGAACCTCAAATTTTCTAAAAGGACTAAGCTTAAGAAAGAGAAAAAAGAAATAGTGAAATGGGAGGGGGGTCTTTTTATAGGTATTGGGTTAATTACACGTGTGGGACACGTGCGTAATTGACCAATTGCATGCGTGCCCTTTGGCGCCTAATTGAATTGCGCACACAGTCCAATGTGCATAATTTAACTTTAAGTCCGTCACTGACTCGAAGCAGACCAATTGACTGGCTCAGCCAGGTGTCCTAGTTCCAGACTATTTGGGGCTGATTATGCACATATAGGCATGTGAGTAATTGAATTGCGCGCATGTAGCCATGCGTGTGATTCATAACTTCATGCAATCTTAAGAGTTAGAGTCCCAGTCCAAGTCTAGACTAATTACGTGTATCCAGGGAGGGACACGTGTAATCGAATTGCGCATAGGAGGTATTGCGCACAATTTGGGGCTGAGGTCGAACCACAGGAAGGGAGATCCTGGTCCAATCTGAACCAATTGTGTGCCTTGGGAACGCGTTCAATCAATTACGCATATGATAGAAGGCACACAATTAGGGATCCTCCCGGGTCGGGTCAGGTTTGAGTCTATGGGCTGAGATTTTAACATGGGATTTGATCATACACTATGTGGCTAGTGTATAATCCCCGTACTTAGGGTGTTAAAGCTTTTGGAAGGGTTGATCCCTTTCTGGGAGTCATGGGCAAGGTCAAAAGTTGATCAAACAGGTACTTATACTCCGATAGGGAGAACAGGGGGTGTTTATAGATGCCCCTCTTCGGCGCATTCTTGTGGAACAAGAGTGTGTTGAATAAGTAGACAACCCTTTTTCAAGGTGCCTTCTCGTTTCTTTGAGAGATCAAAAGTGTGAACTAGGAAGCCGACATGAGATGCTTGGCTTTCTTATCTGCTGGTGCAAGCTAAAAGGAGGGATTCACAGGCCAGATTGTAGCTATCGAGAGTAGTATCCTCAACCACGGGTGCATATCGCACCCCATCGCATATTGGGGCCTGCCGCATATCGCAGTCAAACTGAGGGAAATTGTCACAAATGAGGTATGGGTGGCATCATACAAATGTCTAGAAACAAGATCAAGTGACCCGATAATATGATGTAATGTAATGGTGAAGGTTTTCCTAAATCATGTCAGGCCAAGCGCGTCATCGGTCACACCAACGACACATTAGGGGTCCTTTTCTAATGGACATTTGTGATTTCTCAAAGTTGAGTATACTCGGTGTTCAGTTTTCCAGGGGAAGGAACGGATTGGGGTGGTGAGAGATATGAATTTTAGTAGATAAGGGGTTTGAAAAGTTACATTTTTAAGTTAAGATCAATTCGGTGGAAAAGTTTGGAATACGTGGCTTTCAAGATGTCACTGAGCAGATCCATCGGTACGGGATTTATGGACCCGACCTTTGCTTGGTTGTCAAGACGACACTCGATATGTCGAATACGCCGCCTAACCTTCTCGCGAAATACTGATAATTGTCTCTTATTAGAGGACCACAGTGATTCGCATATCGGGAGAGTCATGTTTTGAAAATGTTTGACTTAATATTAGCTAACTGTACTTATACAAGAGTATCGAGTAGAGGGGGGTGATACTTGCCTGGTTTATTACCGACGGAAGGCCTTTATGTCGTTTACGATGGGACGTGGTGATTATTTGTTGGTGCGATGGGACACTTGGGAGGTCAGGGTTTGTTGTTTGCTTCTTTGTGATGGGACTTTAGTGGGTCTCCCTTTTATGCGATGGGACTTGATGGTTATGCGATGGGATAGTTGTTTTTAGTAGTGGGGGTGTGAAGGGACTTGGGAGGTTCGGGCTCGCTCTTCGCGATGGAACATTGGTTGAGCCTCTCTTCTGGTTGCGTGCTATGGTGGATTGCGAGATGGGATCTGATGTTTGTGTGATGGGGTATTTCACGGTGATGGCTTCTTAGTTGATGAGATAGTGATGGTTCATTTCTGTCTTTGGCAGATCTTGGGTTATGTGATGGGATGCTTTAGGTTTGCTTGGTGGCAGGGTCGTGTCATGGAGGGGTTATTTTTAGTGGTGGCGTTGTGATGGGACAACGAGCTTGGTTAGTTTAGTTCGGGAGTTGGGCTGGTGTTGATTGTGTGTGCATTATGTCGCGATGGGACATGTTATCGTGTGGATGCTTGTGAGTGTGCGATGGGGCATTAGGGAGTCTTCTCTTCTAGTTGGTGTGTGAGGTCATGCGATGGGACAGGGTCGTGTGGAAGAGGAGGATTGTCAAGGGGACATCGCTCATTACGTGAGCATGTGAAATCACACAACCACTCGTATCATCCACATCCGTTGGCTCTATTGGCTCTAGAACTGTCTTGCTTCTTGTTTAATTTTTTTCATGTGAACTTAAAGCCTTTTTGTTGGTGTTTATGCATTGTCAAGTTGACTTCCCATGCTGCTTTATTGGTCAGTAGTAGAAGCATTTTACTCATCCTCTCTGGCCTACTCTACCCTTTGGTGTGATTCTAAATTCGTGATGGGACAGTAGTGATCATATGGTGGATCATGGTGGTGAGGGTAATTGGTTGTATTTTAGGTTGGTCATTGGTCGAAGGTGTGGGCGCAGCTTGGGAATTCCGCGCGTGGTTGGTCAGGTGTAATAAAATTACGCGTGTGGTTCAAGGCACACAATCAAAGCATCACCTGGTTATCATATTCGGTGTCCAGGCGCTGATTTGGATTCCTCGTGGTGGCGACCCCACTTATTTGCAATTATACACTGCTTAGTCAGCGGGGGATTGGTTAGTTGCTTCTTTGGTTTGACGAAGGCCGAATTACGCGCATGTGGCGCTGCGCTCAATTCAGAATGCGAGTGTTGACACTATCATGTAATCCAAATACGCGCGAGATTCTTAGGGCGCAATTGGCACGGTGCTTATATATTCACAGAGTTTTCCATTTTTACCTTCATTCCCGTTCTATTTTTCTCTTTATTCCTGAACCCAACCTTTCAGTGTTCCATTTTTTATGTCATTTCTTTCGATCTTTGTGGTTTCGCGTGTTCTTCGCCCTGAGATAATTCCTGATGGCGATGTGATTTGGAGGTGTCACTGTGGTCGAAGAGGTTCATCGTTAGAGGTGCCGCCATGGTCGAGACGGCCGGCCAGTGGAGCGGTATACATCCGTCCCTGTTGTTAGGAGGAGGTGAAGATGGTGGGAGGGAAGTCATACATATGAATGGAAAAGTGTTATTGCTCCTCCTCCCATGCGTCACATCTTGAGTTTTATGTCCATTTCGAGTTCCTTGTTTTCATTTTGAGTTTTAGGTTAGGTTTCACGTTTTCATTTTGAGTTGTATGTTCAGAAGGTATGCCTCCAGTGACACTTGTACAAATTTTTAATTATGAATAAAATTTATTTTTTGTATTCCCTCTGTTGTTTATTTATTTGTTTTATTTATATTTTTTTGACTTGTTTATCAAGAGGGGGTTTAGATTTTGTTCATCGCGATGTGACTGTAAAAGGTTTTTTTGGTTGCTTTATGGGACTTTGGAAAATATATTATTATTATTTATATATTTTTTTGGTTTCATGATGGGCTTTAAGGTAATTTTTTTGTTTATATGGTGGGACAAAGGGAGGATGGAGTAAATGTATATATATATATATATTTATATATATATTTTTTTTGTTCATGATGGGACTTTTAGAGTAGAGTATTTTTTTTTATTTTTCGCAGTGAGACTTTGAAAATTAAGGGTATTTTATTTTTTTTTGCTCTATTTTAAAAAAAAAATAATTTTTGGGGGTCGCACGGTGGGACTAAGGAAAATATTTTAATATTATTACCATATTATTGGTTCCACGTTGGGACATTGGGGGAGAAAATAGAAAATAAAAAAAATAAAATTAATGCCTCAGTTTCAAGTGTTGGTTTCGTGACCTGATTATCGTCGCCAAGGTATTAGTGATAAAAAAAATGCCCCAGTGTCAAGTGACGGTGAGACTTTTCTCAGCCTCACAGATATCCGTGGGTGTGCTTATAATAATCCCATGCTGGAAAGTAGTTCGATTATTTCGACCATATGTCAGGCATGATTCTTGTAAGCACTGAATGATCATCATGTATCATAGAAAGAATGGGGTGAATGGTAGATAATGAGTGGTTGCATCGTTTGTCATTCGAAAGTTTTCGATTTTATTGTGAAAGATATTTTAAAAGTCATTTGACTTATTGTCCGAAAATAAAAATTAATGGTGGAGAGGAGGGAAGGTTTATTGTTCTAGGGGTAGCTTCTTATTCAACAATTTTCTGAAATATTAGTCAACTACTTTCTTATCGGGTGGGTAATGCGGTGTCATAATTGAGCTCTTCATCATGTTCCAGCACCTTCAAATCATTGAATTCTATGGTTAGCAGGAGTTTGTCCTTCTCCCACCACCATATGACATCTAGAAGTGTGAAGATGTCAGGGATGCCCTCGTAGTTCGCTTATGCTTTTTTAATGAAAATACCAAGAATGCCCTCAAAATTTGCTTATGCTTCCATAGGCTCATTGACTTTTTTATTCATCGCATGCCCTCGCTTGGTTATGCTTCTTCTTTTTTTATCTTTTTTGTCTCTTTTTTTTTTTATGAAGCATGTGTCATTTCATTTAAATAACCTACTAATGCAAGAATTATGAGATTTGATAAAACCTTACATTTTCATTTTTTTTGTGCTCCAACATCAACTCCAATGGCAGAAGAGGTGTGTGAGAATCCAAATTTTTCGATATTTTGAAAAAGAGTTTTATGATCCACAAGACCTTTCGATCAATTTTCCTGAATTGTAAGGTGGTCAATGAGTCATATGATTCCCAAAATATTTTTTAAAGATAATGACCTACAACTGACGAAGGCCTTGTGATGGCTACGGGGATGATATATATATAGTTATGCCTGTTTAGGCTACGAGACATGATGATCATTGAGTTATGGATAACATTCTAAGGGTTAGGAAGTCCTTCCCCTGGTAGCTATTTCCTGGGCATGATGCCAAAATAATATAACTTCTTCCCGTGTGGGTATTTTATTTCCTTCCAGGCGAGGTAGTTGTGTACGTGTTGTTTCTTAGGACTAGCTCCCCAACTTCAAGTTTTCAGTCAGGTAAAAAAAATAAGTTGGGAAAATTTGAGCACGAAATATGGGTTAGAGACACTGCTAGATAAAAGAATATTTTTGTTCAATTTTTATGTATTTTTTTGTTTTTAGGTATTTATATATTTTTCCCTCTCTTTTTTTGAGGTTTTTAAGTGCTTATATGTTGTTTTTTGTTATAGTACAACATCAGTTCCTTAAGAAGAGACTGACTCAGAAAGTCTGATTAGTGGGTTATGTTGGATGGTCAGAGTGACCGTTAGATGATCTGTTTTGGGATCCTTGATCATCGTCGATCTGATAAATGAGGGATGAGAGAGAAATTATGTTTACATTTGTAATTTGGATGGTGCAAGATTTATCGAATAAGGTGTGAAGTCGTTTGATTTATTCTTTTGATGAATCTTTTACGGTCGAAATCTCCTTGTCAGGAGGGACCTTCTTTAGTCTCTCAATGGGGTGGGGCATGTTATAAAGTTGGGGCATGCAACAGGGTCCTTCCCATAAGGTTTTATCTATTGTTATCATTTTTAGTTAGTGGTTATTCGAGAATATTTCTGGGTTGTATTGTTTTGATTTTATGAGAGGAGTCAATTGGAGGGGGATGTGATGTTGATTTCATAGGGAGAGTGACAAGGTGAGACAAAGGCAAAACAAAAGAAGAAGATAAGGAAGTGTGGACCATGGTGGACCCTTCTTTGGCATGGGGAGGTTTAGTTTTGTTTGATTCTGCTTATTTTGTTTGATTCGCACTTTAGGTTTATCGTGAGGTTGTTTTAAAGTTTTATTTGTAATTTTTTTAGGACATTTAGTTCTAGAAGTTTAATGTTGTAGTATTGTTGCAGGTTGGCAGTCTGTGAGGATGTTGATTGTGAGATCTACTGAAATTTAGACCTGGGAGTCAGAAGCGGTCATAGTTATGATGCCAATTTTATGTTGTGGTGAGGTTTGAGGATTTAGCGATATGTTAATTTGGATGTGGATCGGAGTCGTACGACTTAAGTTTGGTTTGATTTCAAGGGTGGGAGTGATGATAGATTCATGGATTCGTTTATCATTGGATTTAGTGATTGGTTCAGGGTTGAGTGTCATTGGTGTTGTAGAGACAGATTGAATGGTGGGTTCAGATTTGATGGTGGGTTCAGGTTTGATGATAGGTTCGAGTATGATAGTAGGTTCAGGTTTAATGATAGGTTTAGGTTTGGTGGTAAGTTTTGGTTCAATGATTGGTTTAGGTTCGAAGATAGGTTTAGGTTCAATGATAGGTTTAGGTTTGATGGTAAGTTCAGGTTCTATGCCTGGTCCAGGTTCGATGATAGGTTCGAGTTTGATGATAGGCTTAGATTTGGTGACAAGTTTATGTTTGATATTGGATTTAGGTTTGGTGACAATGTCGGGTATAATGACAGGTTTTGGTTTGATGATGATTTCAGGTTTTAGTTTCATAGTTGGTGAGGTGATAGTGAGTTTATGTTCTAAAGGCGTAGGGGTTGATTCGGGAGTTGGTGGGGCGATGAGTTTGTTGATGAGCTCACGTTTTGAAGTTGGTGTAAGGATTAGTTCAAGGGTTAGGTTTAAGGTTGGTGGAGTGATGTGTTCGATCATGTGTCTAATCATGCGTTCGAGTTTTGACGTTAGTTCAAATGTGAGGAGGGTAATGGTTTCAGGAATGGACTCGGTTATAGGTATAGGTACAACGTTTAGTTCCAGAATTTGTGGGATGATTGGTTTAAACATGAGTGGTGTTATAGTACATTGATGGAGTGGCTCGGGAGTCGCTTTCGAAATCGGTGTTGAACGCTTAGTTTGAGTGTTGGTTCAGGGAGTGTGGTGATTGACTTGTCAATGGGTAAGTTATCGGGTATGGGGATAGGTTTCTTGATATTAAGGGTTGTTTATAAATTGTGTCTGATGATTTCGGTGATACATTGAGGAGTTTCAAGAATATGTTTGGTGATTTTGGTGGTAGGTTGGGTTAGTTCAGGGGTAGGTTGAATGACTTTGGTGATGGGTCGAGTCGTAATTGATTTGACGATAAGTTGAGTTAGGATAAGTTCAGTGGTAGGTTGGGCTTCAGTGTGAAAAGTGACTTTAGGTTTGATGGTGTGGGGGGCAAGGTTAGTTGGTTGAGAGTGAATAGTATGGACGTGCTCTGAGGGAGGTTCAATCTTACAGATTTAGCTAGCTGGGTGGAATGAGGTAGGAATGGCTGAAGGTTGAGAGCTTGATGGGAGTTGGAAGCTTGATTGAGTATCGTTAAGTGAGGGATCGTAAAAGACAGGGTTGGTTAGTATGGTTTTTTTATTCGAGTTGGGGGCTTGATTAGGTTTGGTCAAATAACGAATTCTAAAAGGTGATGTTGGTTTGCGTGGTGTTGGGGAGTCGATTTTGATCCTGGTTGGGGGTATGGATGTTGATTATGATTAGAGTATAGAGATTGGTTATAGTTTGGGTAATAGGTTTGTGTATTGATCTTGAGTTTGGTTATATGGATGGAAGCTCATTTGGTTTTGTTCTTGGTTCGTGTTGATTTGTTCGGGGCTTAGAGTTTCATTTAGGGTGTTTGTTTTGGGGTTATTGGAAGAGGGTCTGTTGGATGTTAGTGTAGAGAGATTAAGGTCCCTATGTTTCATGCGACACTGAATGCACGAAGCATGTTGATAGAGCCTGGCGAAGTCAGGGTAATCACTCAGGATGAGAGTGCTCCAGAGGGGTTCTCAGGTATTGTTGATAACGACGTCTATTGCATCGCTTTCTTTTATTTGATTTCCCATTTGGGCGGCAAGCCTCCTCCAATGACTAGTGAAGATCATGAAGTCTTCGTTGCTTTCTTGTTTTGTGGTCTTCAAGTCATGGAGGCTGATTTGCTCGTGAATCATGTGTCAGTATTAGTTCAGGAATCTGTCAGCTAGGTCTTCGATTGTCTCAATTTTAGTCAATGGTAGGGTGGCAAACCAATTGAGGGCTTCTCCTTTTAGAGATATTTGGAAGTAATGGATGAGGAGCCCATGGTTTTTGTGGATTGGTTGACAATTGTTATAGAACAGTGCCAAGTGGTGGTTTGGATTTCCTGTACTGTTGTATTTTTTGAATTTCGGAGGTTTAAAGCCAGCAGGTACGGTAAAGTCAATGTCTCAGCAAAATTTGTCGAATGTGTAAGATTGGTTAGAGCGTTCTCTGTTAGCCATGTAATTGTCTAAAACTTGATGGAGGTCGTTCATATTTATGATGGTGTCCTTTTTAGGTGTCTCGGGAGAGGGTTGTCTTCCGTGGCTATTATCGAACGAAGCGTGGAAGTTATGTGTCGGGGGAGTTGGCGTCTTTTCCTCTTGTCTGCTTCTCAGAGTAACTTGTCGTTCATCTATCAGTTTTTGGTCCATTGTGGCTTTATATAACTTGGCCAAGGATTTTTGTAGGGCATTAATGCCTTTTCCTCCTTTGTTGAGTGCACTGGTGGTGAGGTATATGATTTTGCTAGTATAGTAGTTTTGTCTGACGTCACTTTCTTTGCTAGTACTGCCACTATTATTAAGTGGAGTAAAAGGGGATCTTTCGCCGTCACAAACCATATTATTCCGAACATGGTGCTGGACTATCCATGGAGATGGCCTAACGTTATACTTAGGATCATTATGGGAGCCCCATGGGGGTGGGTCGATATCATTAAAGTTTAATTTTCTAATGTCTGACATTTTTTATGTTTTTGAAAAGCCGATAGTAGATAATGATTGTTAGATGCCTAGTATGCGTGTAAGTGTATGTAAAGAAGTGAAGAGAATAGAACAACAAAATAAAACCAAACTAACTAAATTGGGGTAACCCTAGCAAAAAAGTGTTTCATCACCATCGCCAGTCTGTTGGTACGCACTTTTTTTAGGTCCCTTTCGGGTCTAGGAATAAGTGGCCCAATTCAGTCCACATGGACTGTGACTGAAAGCGATAGAATAATAAACTAAGAAATATTAAATGCTGAAAGGAAAGAGACAAATTCTAAAGAGATTACCTGGGTTGATGTAATCACTAGCTGCAGATATTTATCGACGCTGCAACATGTCACTACGGGGTGCAGGTTGACTCCTTTACTGAACATCGACCAACCAACTTCAGCAGCTATGGGTAGCCTATAGTCTATCTAGTTTGGTTTCCTATTCTTATTAAACCTATCTAAAAAAAGGGGTGGTGGCCCACTATGCTAAGGAGGATCGACCCCCTTCTTGGGTACCCTACGTAAGCTCCCTTAGGAAAATCGGGTGGCTAGGATTAAAAATTGGGAAAGGTTAGGGGAACTAATTGGCTCTAGGCTTAGAATTTGGGCAGGGATTTCCTAAGGATCTAAAGTTTATTCCTCCAATACTCCTTCGAGAGTCAGGGCAAGCTGTCTAGTATTACTAGCTTGACTACCTGGGATTCCTAGAGAAGAGTCTGTAATTCTAGAAGTCTAGAATGCTGCCCCAACTCCTTTCTTTGGGAGTCCCAGAGAGAACGTTAAATTTTCTAAAAGGACTAAGCTTAAGAAAGAACTAGTGAATTGATGAGTTTGGTTGTGGGAGGGGTCTTTTTATAAGTATCGGGTTAATTACGCGTGTGGGAGCAAGTGCGTAATTGACCAATTGTGTGCGTGCCCTTTGGCGCCTAATTGAATTACGTGCATAGTCCAATGCGGGTAATTCATGTTTGAGTCGGTCACTGACTCGAAGTAGACCGGTTGACTGGCTCAATCGGGTGTCCCAGTTCCAGACTATTTGGGACTGATTACGCGCATATAGGCATGTGAGTAATCGAATTGCATGCATGTAGCCATGCGTGTGATTCAGAACGTCATGCGGTGTTAAGAGTTAGAGTCCCAATCCAAGTCTAGACTAATTACGCGAATCCAAGGACGCGTGTAATCGAATTGCACGTAGGAGGTATTGCACGCAATCCGAGGCTAAGGACGGTCCACGGGAAGGGAGATCCTGGTCCAATCTGGACCAATTGCGCGCCGGGGGTAACGAGTGCAATCAATTATATGCATGGTAGAAAGAGCGCAATTGCAGATCCTCTCAAACCGGGTCTGAGTCTATGGGTTGAGATTTCAACCCGGGATTCGATCATACACTATGTGGCTAGTATATAATCCCCGCACTTAGGGTGTTAAGGCTTTCAAAATGGTTGGTCCCTTTCTGGGAGTCATGGGCAAGGTCAAAGGTTGACCGAACAGGTTTGTATAGTTCGAGAGGGTGAAAAGGGGGGTCTACAATGCCATTATCAGATATTTCATTTCAAGCATTTCCTCTTCATGCCGTATTCATATCTTATTCACTATCTTGTTAGACCGTTTTACTGTCATATCAGATCATATTATATCTTATCTATCTTATCAGATCTGATCATATCATATCTTATACTATCTTAACAGATCAGATCATATCATGTCTTATACTATCTTATTAGATCATATTATATCGTGTCTTATACTATCTTATTAGATCAGATCATATCAAATCTTATACTATGTTGTCAGATCAGATCATATCATATCTTATACTATTTTATTAGATCAGATCATATCATAAACTTAACATGTACTTATCAGATAGATACCTTCCTTGTACTTATCAGATACTTTTCATATATTTATCTGATACTTTTCATGTACCTATTAGATACTTATCCGATACATATAAGATACTTTTCATGAACTTATCATGTGTTTATCATATAATTATCAGATACATATCATGAACTTATCATACACTTATCATATACTTATCGTGTACTTATCATGTCACATTAACTTCGATTATTTAATCGAGGGCAATCACTTTACTTATGTTTAAAGTCGGGTATGGGCTACGGGTGCAACTAGTTATGGGTCCAATGATTCATGGATCCAAAGGGTCCAATACATTATGGGTCCAATGAATTTTAGGTCCAATGGGTTCAAATAGTTATGGGTCCAATACATTATGGGTCCGATGGATTTTAGGTCCCAAGAGTTCAATGGGTTTGATACAATATAGGTCCAATGGATTTTAGGTCTAAAGGGTTCAATGGGTTATTCCCTAGGTAATTCGGGCTTTTACTAGATTTAAATCTAAAGGTACAAGCCTTTCCGTGGTTTGGGTCATATGTGTTTCAATTTTCACGGGCCTTAATCAGTATGCCCTGGGCCGAGCTTGTAATCCAATTTACCAAGCTATGAGTCGGGTCCTTAACTAGACTCTTGTCAATCCTATCAATCGTATTTACGTAGTTCAAGATTTTGGGCCTCATCGGGCCATCAAAGAATTCAATCGGGTCCTTTGACTTAGTTGACCTATTTAACATGGGTTTTATCATATGTTAGCTGTATGGGATCATGTGCTAGGGTTTGCCCAATTAATTACGGGTCTTGGGTCAAGGTTCGAATACTAAGTTTTTATCTTATGTATATTTAGAATTTTCATGAGATGATGGACAACTTATAGTAAATCGGCCGCCATTTTTGGCTCCGATCGAATTTTATCATACTTCTAGAATTGGGGGAAAGATGACTGATGAGAGCATCTTTCTCAAGTGGTGGCATCCAAAAATACAATCCAGTTTGATAACAGGAGACAAATCACCGAGATCTATTCTGTTCTATCAGGGTTTCGGCTCAGAATTGTTGAGCCTCGGTGTCGAGTCCATAACTTTCAATTCCGACAATAGAATCGGGCACTAAGCTGTTCTCTAGAAAGATCCGCGAGTTTCCCAGCTTTTCGATTCACATTGTTCAGGTCAAAAATCAATGAATCAAGACATAATAAGGTCTATCCGATCAAAGGTCAGGTCTGGTTTCTGGCTGTGTGTCATTTGCCTATATTTCGGGCTATAAATTGCCGAATTTCTTACCATCAATTCTGATCGAATCGAGACATATAATTTTTATCGGACCTTATGTATGTACTAATGGATATGTTTCATTTATTACAGATTTTTCCGCTAATATTTCAGGCACAAAAACTGGAGCTTATTACAGCTCTGTTTTCGAGTGCAACGGGGTAGATTCGCCGCATTGCCTTCCGGGTGCCGTAACTTTCAAATCGTACGAGATTCGAGTCTAAAATTTTTACCAAGAATCAGGAGCTCATTCAACTATTTCTTAAAATTTTTAGGGATTTTTCTAAAATATATTTCTATTTATCCAAGTTCACTGTTCCATGACAGATTTTCAGTGGAATGCAAGGTCCATAGTTTTGGGCCTTAGATGGGGTCCGCATAGTGGTCCATCCAATACCACAATTTATTAGGTCTCGGTACAAGATATTTCTAATCTAATCCTAGGTTTAACAGGATCAAATTTCGATTTACATTATTTATTTAATTATCGCTAATGGGTTACCGGTACTATCTTAGTCACCGGTGTTGATTTACTTAATAATATCTTATTGGGCCTTAAGAGCCATCCGATGAAGTCTAAAATACCGGGCATGATTATGTTTTTCAAAGCATTTCCAAAATTTGTTTTCATTAAGACCCAATTTTTCAATGAGGTTTTCGATAAATTTGGAAAACTCATCCCGATTGCATTTTATAGCCTACTTGTCTAAATTTAGGGATTTCTTTGGTGTCGAATCAATCACCATTAAAATCTCGCGATCGGGACTTCGAAGGTCAAACACCTAAGTCCAAGGTTGAATAATTTAACTGATTTTATCATTGATTTATTCCTAAGATCATACCATTCCAAAAAACTAACCATCTAACCCATTTTCTCCATTAAATCAAACAATCTCAAGGCGGCCAATCATGACCATTCAATTGGTCTACCATCAAGACCAAACCTTTGACCAGAAATTTCTATGATGACCTTAGGTAACTGCATCAAATTCTCAGCCATCATATGTGCCAAACATTAAATCTAATATTTATGACAAACAAACCAAGTCTAGAACAATTTCACATGTAAAAATTCTAGAATGTACATATAGCAATCTAAGGCCATACAATTTCAATCATGGTAAATCAAACATGATGAATATAATTCCAAGAATTTCACACAATAATTTCATTAAATCAATCATGGATAAAACAGATACTAATTTTTATAATTTTCTATGCAAGAATTAGGGATTATTCTAGATCATACCACACATTTGAACAAAAAGGCATCTAAACCATTGATTGACCTCGAATTCCGTGAGCACAAAGATGATTTACAGATATCAAAAACTCAGATTTATATGCTACAGTACTTATATTCATCATCTACAAAGATTGATTAGCTTAGATTGCATGATATGATGGAGGAAAGCCAAAATTACTAAATTCCTACACATGAGTGTATAGTGATCAAGGTGACCACATCTTGACCATTGGATGGTCTTGTATGATCATAAAAATCTCATTCTTAGCATCCCAGGTCACTAATATATCCTGCATATAAAAAATTCACTAACATTTAAAGAAAATATTCATTTAAATCCTCTATTTTCAAGAAAAATCTAAGTTTTATCACCTAAATTTAAACTTTTGACATTTTGACCAAGTGTGGACCATTAGATGGCCTTGCATGATCACACTGATCACAATCATGACATTCCACATCTCAAGTCATCATTCTATTCTAGAAAATTTGAAGGTCTCATAACAAATACAATTTTTATTTCAAAAAAAATACAAGAAACTAAGCCAAAATACAAAAAATGGCTAACTTTGACCTTAAGGGTCAATCTTGACCATTGGATGGCCTTGCATGGACACATAGATGATGTGCATGTCATCCAATATTCCAAATCTAAGGTCTAACCCAGATCAAACATAAAACTTAGGTCAAAAATCAAATCTAAACCATGAAACTTCAAGAAAACTACAAATTTTGTATGCTATGGTAGTCTAGGCTGTCATGGCCATCATAAACACCATTGGATGGCCTTGCTTGACCACATGGATCACATGCATGGCCTCCAATGTTCTGGTATCATATGAACATATAGTCATCCCAAAATTTCAAACCTCAAAAGCTAAGAAAAGTCAAAGAGCTTATGACAAAATCTCTATACAAAAGACTAAAATAACTAGACAAACATCTAACCAAGATTTCACTTTTGCAAACTCCAATCTCCTTGCTGATTTTTCTCCAAACGTGTGGGTAAGAGGGATGGAATGAGGCTCAAAATAATATATGTTGGTGTGGGGAGAGTGGGGAATTGATTGGTGGTTTTAGATTTAGAATCTAAGAGTTGGATTGGAAGGAGGGGATTTCCTACAAGCTAGGGCTTCAAGGTGCTCTAATGGAGTAGAGTAGAGAGGAGGCAGAAGAAGTTGCATGCAAATGGGAGTCCCCCATAGAGAATTCAAATTTTGTAAGGGGAATGGGGAGACACAAGCTGAAAATTTTTACCACATGGCACCCCCTCACATCCCAAGCCTAATTTCTCCTAGTCCCGAAGTATTCTCATAATTGAATTTCTCTCTCTCTCTCTCTCTCTCTCTCTCTCTCTCCACTCTCCCCTTGACCTTTGACCCTTTTTCTCTACCACACATCTCTTCAAGACTTGTCTTTTATGGTATTCAAGGTCCCCAATTTATGTGAAGTTCCTTTTTCTACCAAATCTTGTGGTGCATGCGCTTTAGTGCATCTTACACCCTAGATTTCCCTAATGCAATTTGGGTGGTGTAAGATGGGTCAAACTCTAGTCAACTAGATCAATGGTATAGATTGACTAGAGAATTGTAAGATGGGTCAAACTCTAGTCAACTAGATCAATGGCATATTTTCTAATTTCAAAATTTAGGGAAATTAATTATATTTACCCCTAAGCGCTTTCATTGAATTTACAAGGATTGCCACTCAAGTGTGAGAAACACTAACACTTAATTCTAGGTGTTAGCACATCTCCAAACTCCCATTTCATGGGTCAATCTTTGACTCGATACATCCAGGAATCTTATTACAAATTTTAAAAATACAAACCAATGGTGATGATCCCCTTATCACCTTCAAGGTCCTGGCCCATTTCGGGTCAAACCTCAGGTCAACATATATTCATGCAATAATCTGAGAAATTTTGTGGTGAATGATATGGTGTGTGTTTCATCAATTTTTCTAACATACCCATTTAATTAAATGGGGTGCCATATGGGTGCCACTACCAATAATTGAATTTTTTTTTGTTTTAAAGTGGGTGCCACTATCAGCAGTCAAATTCTCATTGACCTGATATGGGCCACAGGTAATAATCATTTTTTCCTATTTATTTAAAGTGGGTGCTCCGAGAATTTTGGTGGACCTAGCCTTAGGGAGTCACCTGGCACAGTCAAGCCACACCAGTGTCCAGTCAACATTTTGACCAATACAAAGATCTAGGGACAGGTGTTAGAAACTTCACTGTCAATCGGTTTTATAACAACTCGAATTTCCAAACACTAGTGCACCTAATAAAGTGTTTGTGTCTGACAAGGTATATGCTACACACCTTGGATTTTCAGAATATTTTATTTTAAAGATGTAAATTTTGGTGCTAACGGTGCATATATATATATTTGTGTAAATAAGTACACAAGCCACATGATGGCACAATGGTTAGAAGCTTGGTTTGTAAACCAAAGGTTCAGGATTAAAACCTTGTTGAGTAGATTTTAGGCTTTATTTTGGACCTTTTGATCAAATCCAATACACTATTCTTGGTGTACCGGCTTAACACCAAATCAGTCCCATAAGTTCATAAAAACCTTCATCACCATCAGATCTCTCTATACACCCTTTCTTCCCATAATTCAAGGCCAAGAAAACTTCGATCTTCGACACCATTACGATTGAAGCATCGGACAAACGACAAATTTTGGCACCGATCTTCCTCGATACTGGCCATCGTAGACTCTGCATGTTCAATTTAGAAAGGTAAAATTCATGATTTTGTAGTATCGAATTCGTTTCAGACTTAGTTTAGGTTTATAGGGATTAGATCTTCCAAAAAATTGGGATTTCAAACTCATAAAGGGAGACCCAAGTGCATTTTTGCACTATCTCGCTCAAGGGAGATTGAAAGTCGCTCGAGTGAGATCCCCCTCAAAACAGGTGAAAATGTTCTGCTGAAACTTGCTCCGATTTTGGTTGTCACTCGAGTGAGGTAGTGAGTGCCACACAGAATTGTGAAAATTCGCTCGAGCGAAACAAGAAGCCGCTCGAGTGAATTAATACTATTTTTAATATCCCAACCTTTCATTTGGTAAAATATAAAAAAGCTTCGAGTTGTTTTGATCCGTCAGTCATTGACACATGACTTATGAACATAATGTAGGAGGAGAACCTGAGGCCGCCAATAGGGACCAACTCATTGACTTCTCGCGACATCAGAACCAAAGTAGGGGAGTTTCATTACACAACTACATTTTAGACTTTGATTCATAGATCTTAATGATGTAATTGAACTAAAATATGATTATGAGAAACTGACTTAGAATTTGTTAAATCTAACTGCATTGAATATTTGAAATATTTGAATCATTGATTTGCATATGAATCAAGTAGGGGAAATTTAGTGCACAATTACATCTTTGGCATTGATTCATAGACTTTCATGATATAGTGAGTCAAACTGTGATCATTAGAAATTTATTTAGAACTTCTTAAATATTAGCTGCATTCGAATATTGAAATCTTTGGAATATTGACCTTGCATTTGCATCGTTCAAATCTTTAAATATAGAATCTCTGAATTGTGAACATTGGAATCTTTGAACTTTGAACATTAAATCCTTGAATTGTGAACATTGAATCTTTGAACATTAAACATTGAATCTTTGAACTTTGAATCTTTGAACTTGGAACTTGAAATGGAAAGGGAATTAGTTATGAATGATTAACAATATACTATGTATTTGAATTTTCATTTGATTTAAGGTTCATGTGAATGAATCCCCTAAACTTTTGGACCGTTTCGGCGGTTGTGCTTCGGCACCTTTTGGACCATTTCGACGATTGTGCTTCGGCACTTTTTGACCGTTTCAACGGTATTTAAACTTTGAACCGCACAAGTATCCCTCACAATACAGGGGATTGGGCATTTAGAAAACTGTTCATTGAACGACGATGGATAGGAGGGGATTCCCATCGGTTATAGACTCTCAACACTATATATGCATTGGAGATATTTAAGTCATACATGAGATAAGAAGATTCATGTAAAATGAGAAAAATGAATAAGTAAATAGAAATCATGTGGAATTTAAGAAATGACACTATCTGATAACATTTGAAACTCAAATTTTGATCATGTGATTTTGAACCTAAGATTCTTCAAATGTTGTTTTGACATTAGATTGCTTTATAAATGATCATTGAATTTTATGCTTTCATTTGAAAGAAATGTAGTTGGTATTAAACTTTTCCTACTGAGCGTAGACTGTTAGCTCACTCTGACACCATGTGTCATAGGTGCAGATATTGATTAGGATCCTGAACCAGAGGACGATCATGATTAGGTATCAGAAGAAGAAGAGGAACTTTCACCTGAGGATTTTTATCCATAGATCTTTGATTTTGGACTTGGTGTTGAGTTAGATTTTGGACTTGGAACATTTTAGTGAATTTAATAGGGTAATTGAATCAGTACTTTCTACTTACATTTTGTACGCCACTGTTTGCGTGACGAATGGCCGTCACCGGTGGTTATTTTAGTTTTGGTTTTATGTTCAATATGAAAATAGAATCATGTTTACTACCATATATGATATCTGCTTTGATTTTCGCATATGTGTGGATGTACCAAGTGTGTTCCCATAATTCTGTGTGGGGAAAGTCAGGTCGTCACAGTTGGTATCAGAGATATGACTTTAGATTCCGTTGAACATAGGTTGGATTTTTCACGATCACTTTTGATTAAAACTTTTGTTCGATCGTGACAGATCTTTATGGCCCCTTGCGGTTGACCAAGAACCATCCACAATAGTAGCGCATCAAGTGGTGAGGGAATCACCACCGGTGCAAACAACAACCCTTTAGGAGGGGAAACGGCAACGGACAAGTTGGGCAGCTATTAGAAATGATGGTCAACACTATGACCCAACAGACCGCATTACTCGTAAAGAGACAACAACCTTCTGGATCTCAGGAATTCAGAAGAATGAATCCTCCTAGCTTCTACGACCAAGCCGATCCGCTCAAAGCGGAAAAATGATTGAACCAAATGGAGAAGATTCTTCGTGTGATCCCTTGCATCGAGGAAGAAAAGGTGAACTAGGCTTCCTTTCAACTAGAAGGAGAGGCAGATCCATGGTGGAAGTGTGACGGCCCGACTTTTCCCCTTAGCGTATATAGGAAAGGTCGCACGTCAGATCACCTAACATGATCCTGTCATACAAGTGCATCATGTTGTGTACAAAGTAGTGCATTTGCGAAAGCAATTTAATAACTGTGACATGAAACAATATGATAGAAATTGATATTTACTCATCTATTAAAAACAGTAAACTAGCAAAGATCTATATCACAAAGCTAACCAAGACTATATATAACTTTCCACCGATGATGGCTACCCGTCATCTAAACAATAGAAAGAAAACCTATACATGAAGTACAAAATATCTCAAAAATATAATACTGCTGATTTATACAAGTTTTTAAAACAAATCTCTCTCTCAAGCATTCTCTCTCTGACCTATTTAGGAAAGAATTCCTCAGCGAATGCTTCCTCCTCGTCCTTCTCTTCTTTCTCCCCGTCCTCTGGCTGATACGTGGGATCACCCTTGTACTGAGGGTCAATATCTGCAGTTAAGACATGAAGTCATAGGATGAGCTATCATCGAAGCTCAGTAGAAAAATTTACGGTACTAACTTATATGTTAGATTACCTATTCACTTCTTGATAGATAAATTATAACTCTAAGCACACTATATCTTATTTTATATCTATTCTAGCAACATATAACATAAATAAATCATTAATTATGCAAATCATTTGTCATACTAACAAATTCATGCTGAAATAAATACTAGGAATCATGCTGAACCAAGCTTAGCTTAAACAAGCTATCAGATGTAAAACATACATGTACAAGAAACAAGAAATAAGAAGATCAAGCTCCTGAGTAAGCGGGATCACTTGGACCGAGACAAATCAAGCTCCCAAGTTAGTGGGATTACTTGTCAAGCTCCCGAGTTAGCGAGATCACTTGGACCAAGACATCAAGCTCTCGAGTTAGCAGGATCACTTGTGTTCAAATTTACACAGTCAAGTTCCTAAGTTAGCAGGATCACTTGGCTCAAAACTAAGCAAGAACGTGTACATGACATCAAGGATAACAAGACATGACTATGCATGGTATTATGTATGTAAGAACATCATGAACATGTATCATATAAGCATATATCAAAATTGAACTTAACATAAATTGAACTCGCATGCTTGTACATAACCATAAACTTATAGCATACTCAGCATACTCTTAGCACAACTAAAACTCGCATATTCATACGTTAACTGAAATTAGCATAATCATTCAAAGTCGTATGTAGAAACTGAGCTACCATCATTATACATAACTATTCATCAAAATTGTACTAGCATGTTCATACATTACTCATACATCGAATCTGAATGTATTGTCCTCATTCCTAACTATTCATTGAAACTGAATCTAGCATATCCATACAAAATCAGACGTATCTGAAGTTATCATAATCATATATAATTATTCATCGAAACTGAATGAGCATAGTCATGCAAAACATTCATCTAAACTGAATTTCTTATTATCATTATACATCACCATTCATCTAAACTGGTCTAGCATCATCATGCATAACCATTCATCTACTGGTGTAGCATCATCATTATATCTAAACTGGTATGGCATATTCATGGCATAATCAGATACTGAACTGAAATTCATAGCATAACTATCTATCTAAAACTTGACACGAGCATGTTTAGCATGTAATCATGTTCATAAAATAATTTGCTATCCCGATGCAAAGGAGGAAACAAAATATAAACTTAGCAAAGTAAACTCCCTACCTTAATTCAAGCTTACACTTTACTTGCTACATGTGCACGCACACATCCAAGCTAAACTCATTGTTACGAGCTCGTCATGTGCACCAAGCACCTATGATTTACGTTCATATTTTTAGTATTTATAATGGGTTATTGGGTCACCATAGACCCCACATATGTAACACTATTGATTACTAGTTCTACTAGTCAACACACAACACACACCTAGGCAAACTAAACCTCAAAACAGACACTCAAGCCCGAAACACAGGCTTGCCTCGGCAAGCAACAGGGTTGCCGCGACAAGCTCTCCAGCTGAGCACCTTACCGTGGCAAGCCTGATGCTTAAGCTTGCCATGGTATGAAAGATCCGGAGTGCGACAATCAGAGATTTTGACTTTGAAACCATTTCAAAATTGTATTTCTTTGTGTTGCTGATTCGATCTCATGGAATCGATACCACGGACCTATAATTTCTTATAAAACTAATCCAAAGGAAACTAATATGTGATTCATTTAATGACATACCTTTTGGTGAACTTTTTGTTTACAACGACTCTGAATTGATATCGGTGTCACGTTCGTGAAGCAAGTGAAGAGCTATGGTCGAAATGAACTCTCTGAGAGCAAGAGTCGTCTGTCGAAACTCTCGTAACCGTATCGCAGGGTTGCTTTATGACTCACGGTTCAAATCCCAGGTTTGAGAATGACGAAGTGAGAAGTGGGTTGAGCTAGGGTTGTGCAGAAACCGACCCGAACCGACCAAACCAACCGAAATTGACCCAAATTTCTGTTCGATTTCAGTTTTGGGACATATCAGTTCGGTTTCGATTTTGAAAAATAGAAATCGATAGTTATCGGTTCGGTTTTAGTTTTAACGTTAAAAAACCAAAACCAAACTAATAAGAAACCGATAGTGGTGCTACACAGCTGCATAAGTGCATAGTGCATACAAAACTTAGGTTGCAAACAAAGAAGTCTATTTTTTCCCTTTGAAATCTTATATTCTCATGTGTTTTCCTATTGTTGGAAGAACCATTTAAGTTAAAGGCTTTGGAGAGTGGTAATGGGTATAAAGGATGTGTATTTACGGGGTTTTAAGACCCCATTTTATTTAATTGTGATTTCTGTATAGTGTATTTGAATGTGTGATTTTGGGTTTTCTTAGGACTCCCTTTGTAGTTTATATTTGTGTTGATTTGGGTTTTGGGGTTTTGCATTTGGGATTTTGGTTTCTTGAATTTTTCTCATATATTTGTCATTTTTTATTTAAAATAAAATTATATAGAAAATATCCATTGATTTGGACTGTCCGATTGGTGCATTAATTTCTAGGAAATGTTCTTAGCCATCTAATCAATCACCTACTTTCGGATGGTTAATAGCGAATTAGCGATATAGGCAACAACCTACAGAGTCTTCAATGGTTTGACCCTTATGAATTGACAATGGCTTCCTAATAAAAATAAATAAAAAATTGAGGTTTAAAAACCGAAAATCGACCGAACCAACCGAACCGATAGTTATCAGTTCAGTTTCTGTTTTGCCCCAAAACCGACCCGAACCATCCCATTAACACCCCTAGGTTGAGCTAGAAGAAGGGTTTCAGTTCTAGGAGATTTTACTGATTTTACAGGGTCTGTTTGCATTAAATTCTATTTCCTTCAAAGCTCTCGATGCAGGAAGAAGGAAGGAGATGCTTTGGCGAGTTCTTGTAGTAATTTAGCTGCACTTTGAGTGCATGGGAGTCAAGAATGCCTCATGCATGCGTGGAGTCAAGAGGCGAACAAAACAGCTTATAAGCTATTTAGAGTTGGTGTTCGATGCAGTGCTAGTATTTGTTTTCAATGTAAAGGCATATAAGCCAAATAAGGGATTTTCATCCTCGAAAATAAACGAAGACGGGGAAGTGAGATCAGGTCATGGTGTATGCATTGTTGGCATAGTATTAGAGTTCAACATAATCAACATGACTAGTTAAAAGTATATCAAATTACAAATCAAAATAAATAGGAAATCAGTCTAATGTTACTTATGTCACAGTATAAAGTAAAGTAAACACAGACAGAGGTATAAAAATATTACTATAGAGTAATAAAAAAATCAGGTGCAGGAATCCTACAACAGGTTTACAATTATGTCATTATATATGAACAAACAAAAACTATATAAAAGTGAGTTTTATACTCACTAGGCTGTGATCTATGCTGACGCTCTCCAGCTGAGGATGGTCCTATATCCCTCAGAGCAATCTCAACACTAAAGTGGCTGCGTTGTGGGTGTACGCAAACTCGTAATTTCATGTTTGACCAATGTAAGGGATTGAGGCGGTCTTGAAGGTGTGCTCCATTAAAAGAGTGGTGGCCTCTTCAATGTTGGCGACACGTTGGTGAAGCATATAATTGTTCCGGTAGAGGTTATCAAATTGTTGGAGGGTTTGTTGATGATTTTCTCTCATTTTCCGAGCAAGGTCGACAAGTGTAAAAGTCTCTTCACTAGAGGGGATTGGTTCGACTTGAGAGGGAATTGGGGCTTCTTGAGTTGGTGCCGAGGGTGTGGCTTGGGGCTAGTGTGGGGTAGCACATGATTGTCATGCTTGTCGGGTTTGTACCACAAGTTGAGATCGTTCGTAAGTGTTTTTCCACTTTGTGGGGGTGTAAACACCCGAATATGATCGGTTCGTTGCTACTCCCCAAGGGGTACTTGATAGGGTTCCATATTATGGGCGTCTTGATGACCCTCAAGGAGTCGGGAAATCAGACTCAGATAAGGGCATGCGGACATGGGGGTAGCAACGTTACTAAGAAGATGTATGTTGGCATATTTAATGCCCTCCCAAACAACTTTTGGTGCGTTAACCCAGCGATTCTCATGAACAGCAAACAAGGCTTCCAACAGAGTGTCGCGTCGCTCTCGCTTGTGTTGCATGGGGTACAAAATGCTTCTAAAAATAATATCTAGAAACCACATGTTTTGTGGTAATTGGTTGCGTCGAACAGAGAGACCTAGAGCGGTCTGTCCTCCAGTCATCTTGACAGTGATGTGATGAAATTTCACATCCTTAAGGCGAGGGGCTCATAGACCTCGGCTCTCATCATATAGAGCACTGCAATCCATAGCCTTAGCTATGTCTTGCAAGTGAAAATGAAATTTGCGACCATCAATTTCGTTTTCTAGTTGGCCAAAGAACTCAACAAGTTTTAAATTCTGATAAAATAAACGGACAAGGCGAGGATAAAAGTGTGTATGTACTGGCTGGAATAAGGCATCTAGACCCGCTTGTTCAAGGTATCGTAACGACCATGCGGTCAAGTCATTCAATACAAGTAGGGATTCTTCAATCAATCAATCGTACTCCATGTCTTTCGCATTCCACCATGAAACGGGTTGTTCATAATCCACAGGTGGATCGGCATGTTCTTGGGACATGGATGGGGCTTTTCCCTTTGCCTTTGCCGTCGCTTTTGGGCGTACGGGCATCATTTTGAAAGCCATGACCTTCTTTGGAGGCATGGTATGTTAAAAACTTGAAAGGAAATAACAAGAACATAAATGAGGGTTTTACCTCAAAGACGCGCCTAAATGGAGTACAAAATGCCAAAAATTGAGATGTATAAGCTAGGCCAAGCTCGATTCTCCAACATGCAATGAATTTTGATGCGAAATCAGGGAGTTTTGAACTGAAATGGAGTGTGTATATGGCTCGGGAGGGAAGGAACATAGAGACCCCACAAACAGAATAGAAAAATTATAGAAATTGGGGTTTCAGCCCGACTTAAACCTGTTGTGGCTGCCGCGATAACCCAATATGCTTGCTGTGGCAATGTGCCCCTTGCCACGGCAAGACCATTAGGTCTTGACTGGTCCATTTTGCTATGCACTATTGGGTCTTGAGTTAAATCTTTGATTTGTATCTAATACCACTATATATCATCTAAAAATATTGGATGATATATTTTATGTGTATACGAACTCCAAATATTTTTATTTCTACAAAAATTTATGAAAATACTTGTTTCACTAAACCTATTGGGGGACTTGACACTATTACTGTAGCATAGTGTGCATAGTTTGCCTGTTGGAGGTTACAGTGTTACTTATACATATTCACAGTTGCATGTAAAATTATTTTCGATCCAATTCTCGACTTGAAGACGTAATTTATACACATATAATGGCAATGCACATGAAAAATTTTGTATCATAATTAGTACTTTATTCTAACAATTGCAATAAACGGCTTACCTTAGTTAAATAAGTGGGGATACTGAGCGCGAATATCAGCTTCGCGTTCCCAAGTAGCCTTATGAGAACCGTGATTCTTCCATTGGACAAATATGAGTTGAATATGCTTCGTTCTCAAGATTTGGTCTTTGCAGTCCAATATCTGGACTGGTTCTTCAATGACCGTCAAATCCTCCTGGACATCGAGTGGTTGATAATCCAACACGTGTGCTGAATCTTTGACAAACATCCTCAGCATAGACACGTGGAATACGTCGTGTACGTTGGCTAAATGCGGAGGTAACGCGACTTGGTATGCTACCTCACCCACTTTGCCCAAAACTGGGAATGGTCCAACATAATGAGGACTTAACTTGCCTCATTTCCCAAATCGCATCACGCCCTTTGTCAGGGATATTTTGATAAAGATGTGATCGCCTATCTGTACGGCATATGTTAGATATACAATATAGATAATTCAATTCACATAACAAGTATACT
The DNA here is from genome assembly GCA_021018995.1 of Chloranthus sessilifolius. Taxonomy (NCBI): domain Eukaryota; kingdom Viridiplantae; phylum Streptophyta; class Magnoliopsida; order Chloranthales; family Chloranthaceae; genus Chloranthus; species Chloranthus sessilifolius. The sequence continues at coordinate 53,002,354 of CM037592.1, read as the reverse complement.
TATAGCTGTGTTTAGTTACCTGAAAATCAACATTGGTTCGTTTGAGATCAGCATAACTCTTCTGCCGACTCTGAGCACTCTTCAGTCTCTCACGAATAATGTGAACAACTGCATTGGTACTTTCTATCAAGTCAGGGTCTAAAATAAGACGTTCGCCAGCTTCTTCCCAATTTATCGAAGATTTACATCGGCGTCCATACAATGCTTCGAACGGTGCCATGCTGATGCATGATTGAAAGCTGTTATTATATGCGAATTTGATCAGGGGTAAGTGCTTATCCCATGATCCTTGAAAATCTAGTATACAAGCCCGTAACATATCTTCTATCACCTGATTTGCCCTTTCCGTCGGTCTAAGGATGAAATGCAGAACTGAATTCCAACTTGGAACCCATTCCTTCTTGAAGACTCTGCCAGGATCACGAGGTATATAAAGGATCGCGAACACGATACTCACCGATATCCCATGTAGTCGGACTATCTCCTTCAGATAGACTTTAACCAATTTTGATGTTGTATATCACGTACTGTAGGGTAAGAAATGTGCCGATTTGGTGAGACGATCAACAATCGCCCAAATCGCATTATAACCCTTCTGCGTATGGGGCAAGCTAAGGATAAAATTCATGGAAATGTTCTCCCGTTTCCACTCTAGCATGGGCAGTGGCTGTAACAGACCAGCGGGATGCTTGTGTTCGACCTTCACTTGCTAACAGATCAAATATTTCGCAACGTATTCCGCCATCTCTTGTTTCAATCCATTTCACCAAAACGTTTTCTTCAAATCCCGATACATTTTTGTGTTACCAGGATGAATAATATAAACTGACTTGTGAGCCTCTTCGAGAATCTCTTGACGCAAGGCACTATCATTAGGTACTCATACTCGGCCTCAAAATAATAAGGACCCATCATCCTTAATAGAAAATTCTGGCTGGAGCCCACTGAGTACTCCCTGTTTGATAGTAATAAGCTTTGCATCATGCATCTGGAGTTCTCTGATCTTATCGAAAAGTGTGGATCAGATCATCACTGTCGTAAGCAATCCTCCATTTTACATTGCCCTAAGAGTGGCATTGGATGACACTATGTCATTGAGAAACTTCCATCTTTGTAGCCGTGTCACAAGATGGGATAACTGAGCGGACGACTTCCTACTTAGCGCATCAGCCACTACATTGGATTTGTTAGGATGGTACTGAATAAAATAGTCATAGTCCTTCAAGAACTCCATCCATCTTCTCTACCTAAAATTCAGCTCTTTCTGGTTAAAGAGATACTTGAGACTTTTAAGATTTGTGAAAATCTCGAAGGTTTCACCATACAGGTAGTGCCTCCAGATCTTCAATGCAAAAATGACCGCTGTTAGTTCCAGGGCATGAGTGGGATAGTTCTTCTCGTGATCTATCAACTGTCAGAAACCATACGCAATCACACCTTCCCTTTGATTCAATACATAGCCTAACCCACTATACAAGGCATTGCTGAATACCACAAAGCCACCACTGCCTGATGGTAGTGCTAGTACGGGGGCTGAGGTGAGTCTCCTTTTCAACTCCTGAAAACTCTGCTCACATGCCTCAGTCCACTCGAATTTGACATTCTTACGTGTGAGCTGTGTGAGTGGTCCTATAAGCTTCAAAAACCCTTCAATAAAAGGTCGATAATACCATGCGAGACCTACAAAACTTTGGATCTCGGTTACAGTTTGTGGCTGCTTCCATTGCACTATAGCCTCTATCTTTGCAGTATTTAAGTTACTATTTTGAGTTACGTGCAAGATTTTAAATAAATATTTGAAGTCTGTGTGTGTGTGATTAATGTTTAGCATCTGGAAATTCTTGTGGAATGTGAAATGTGCATAAGAAATCAGTTATGAAATTTATGCTTTGAAATATGAGATAAAATGCTACTAATGTTGCCCCTATTGATCTTAGACTGTTAGCTCACCCTTCGATTATATGTCACAGTCGTGAGTTAGAGAAGGAGTTTGATCTGGAGTACATTCTGGAGGAGGAGATTGAGCCCCTTCAAGAGGAGTTCTTCCCATAAATTGGGATTTGTGTCAGAATTGACTAGTGGTTTTGTGCTTAAGGCTTGGTAGGTCCAGCCATCTTGGATTAGAAATTTGATCATGTAATTATTTCGAATATTGTTTTATGAACCATTGCTTTGGTGATGGTCGGCCATCACCGGTGGTTCGTTTCGGTTCTTTTGTCCATGTGTTTTTACATGGAATTAGAACCATCATTTTTATGTATTTTAAATATATAGAAATAGAACTTTCTTTTGTTGTATATGATGACTTTATCTGCTTAGTTAGAGATATCTTCTTTGATTTCTACTATGTGATTTCTACTATGCATGTGGATCTACCAAGTGTTCGGAAATTCGTGGATCGCCTTAAGCTGTGGTCCGACGACACGGATTTTTGATTGCCGAAATCTGGTCTGTAACAGTTAGTATCAAAGCATATAGCTTTAGAAATTTATGACCAACCTTAGACTTAGACTATGTGTTTAAGATTTTGTCAGAATATAGGGACCGTTTGTTAATGAAAATCTTGTTTCATGTTAATAGGTCAGTATGCCTCCTAGAGGTAGAGGTAGAGGACGATCGAGAGGTGGTCGAGCCCGAACCATAAGGAGAGGTGAAGGAGTCGACACCAGAATGGATGATGCTTTGTTTGGTGAGAATGTTGCTACAGGTTTGAATAGGACTCCAGTTAGAGAAAGAAATCCTCCTGAAGAGGGAGATCAAGAAAAAGTAGAAAGAGAAAGGATGGAATAAGCCATGTAAACGATGGCCAATGCTATGGCACAACAAACTGAGTTGATGATGGAGAACAATGCAAATAGATATATGTCATCCTTCTACATTCATAGAGTTCAAAAGAATGTGTTCACCGAGTTTCTCTGGACAAGCCAATCCAATGGAAGTTGAGAAGTGGCTCAACAAAATGTAAAAGATATTTAGTGTACTTCTATGCACTGAGGATGAAAAGGTTAGATGGGCCGCTTTCAAGTTAGATGAGGAAGCCGACCCATGGTGGAAATCGATTTCGAGAATAAGAGAATAAGAAAATCCGAATGCCTTGTGGACATGGGAAGAGTTTGTTGAGGAGTTCAATAAACAATATTTTTCTAAAGTGGTGAGAAACTAGATGGAAGTGAAGTTCTACCAATTGGAACAAGGTCGGATGACGGTGCGAGAATCTGTGATTGAATTTATGAGATTTTCAAAGTTTGCTCTAGAGCTTGTGGCCTCAGATCTGATGAAGGCCAAGAAGTTTCAGCGCGGCTTAAGGCCGAATATACGTGACAGAATCTCGGTATTAGAGTCAGAAACATACGGGGAGGTGATGAGTAAGGCTTTGGTAGCCGAAGAAGATGTGGATGAGATGTATAAAAGAAGGGACCAACAAAGTAAAGGAAAGGTAAATCAAGGGAGGTCCGGTAACTATGAGTCGGTGAATAAAAAGCCAAGAATTTTGGTACCAGCTCTAAGACAATTTAATCAGACTACTTATTCTAGGCCACCTGGGCTTACACCATTCAGATCTTTTCGCCCTTCTGACCCTGCTACTACATCAAGAGTGTTTATTGCTCAGGGATTTTTTAGGGCAGCATCGTCTACTCCATAGGAGACGTGTGCTCGTTGTGGTAAATCACACACAAGACTAAGGATTGTGGACGGGACACAGGAGCATGCTTCAAATGTGGTAAAATGGGGCATATGATAAAGGATTGCCCAGTGTTAAGAAGTGAAGGGAAAGTGCTAGCTGCAACACAAAGGCCTACGTGACCTATGCGGCGTATTGTTCAAGGTCGTGCTTATGCAGTTTCAACCAAAGATGCTCTGAAGAATAACGATATAATCCAAGGTATAATTGCCTATCGACTGTCTGTGTATTTTAATTTAAAATATATTTTTTTTAGATGAAGAAGGTGCATGGATTTAATTGGTCTTTTACATTCCTACCTTTGAATGTTAAATTTCTTTTGTGCATATTTAATTGAGTAGTATAAATAAAAATATAGGTACCTTACAAATGTATAAAGAAAGTGATTATTATTGTTATGAAGCATGAGTCTTGATAGACCAAGGGTCTACCCACTCATTTGTGACTCCTCAGTTTGCAATAAAGTTGAAACTCATTCCCAAGCCTTTAGACTTTATTTTGGCCGTGTCGGTTCCAACAGGAAATTCGATTAGTACCGACACAATGTATCGATCAGTTATCATTGCCATCAGGGATTATGAAGATCATGAATCAGTGGGTGATCTAATCCTATTAGATATACAAGGATTCGACGTGCTCCTTAGAATGGACTGATTATCCACTCATAATGCAAATGTTGATTGCAGAAGAAAGATGGTCACTTTTCGCCTCAAAGGAAGTAGATCGTTCAGATTTTTTGGTATGCAATTGACCATCGTGCCATTCATCTCCACAATTCGAGCCGAACGGATGACAAGAAAAGGATATAGTGGGTACTTGGCATTATTACAGGAGCAGAGGGAAGAGAAGAATGTTATATTAGAAATTCTGGTGGCTTGTGAGTTTCAAGCATTATTTCCTGAAGAGCTATCGGGATTGCCACCTGATCGCGAGGTTGTGTTTGCGATTGACTTAGCCCCAGGTACGGAGCCAGTATCTAAAGCGCCTTATAGGATGGCTCCAGCTGAGTTGAAAGAATTGAAAGTTCAATTGCAAGAGCTCTTAGACAAGGGGTTCATATGACCAAGTGTTTCTCCTTGGGGAGCACTAGTCTTATTTGTTAAGAAGGACGGGTCGATGAGATTGTGCATCGACTATCAGTTGAACAAGTTGACGATCAAGAACCAGTATCCTTTACCTAGGATCGATGATCTCTTTGATCAATTGGAAGGAGCAAGGTTCTTTTCCAAGATCGACTTGAGATCTGGTTACCATCAGCTGAAGGTGAAAGCTAAGGATGTTCAGAAGATGACTTTCCAAACCATATATGGGCATTACGAGTTCCTAGTGTTGCCTTTCGGCTTAATGTTAAGTGGTGAAAAATGCCACTTTTCACCCTTTAACCTGACCATTGACAGACCTGTGAGCACAGTAATAAGCCTCTGTTGAGTGCCTTTTTTAGATTGCAGTGAAAGCTGATAATAATGCAAAAAACCACTTAAGAATGCCCACAAAGAAGCCATCTCTCAGCACTATGCAGACCCAGCAACAACACACTAGAGGGCAGCACATCACTGAGCCCTTGGAATGCGTGGCTGTAGCAGAACAAAGGAAAGTGAGTGAAGACAGGTCTTAAAACAACCTATCGAAAGGGCATCTGGAAGATTTCGATAGGAGCTGAAGGACAAAAAAGAAGAATTTATGCAGTTGGAGAAGGGCTCGATAAGATCTGAAGGCAGAAAGAGGAAGACATGTGCTAAAGTGAGGGATTTGACAGGATCCCTGAACTTATCGAGTAGATGAATGAAAGAGAAAGGTCATCCTATCGAAAGCTTGCCTGAGGAGAAAAAGAGAACCTGTCGAAGGCTTCCTGGACCTATCGAAATGAAGATGCTGGAATTGAACCTATCGAAGGATACTTAAGCCTTTCGATAGGAATGAGAGCCAACCTATCGGGATGACGGCATGTAGAGCTGAACCTGTCGAAAAGGACCTCAGGACCTATCGAACAACTCAGCCAACCTATCAAATACTCCAGATAATGGGCTGAGGACCCTGAAGCTTCAAAGAGAAAATTCATCCTATCGGTACCTGTGGAAGAGACCAGGGAACCTATCAAAAGGGGATACAAGCTTACTTTTAACCTGTCGGAAGCTCCTCCAACCTGTCGAAATCGTGTGCTGAACTCCTCAAAAACTATGCTATACGCACGCTGAGATTTGGTAACCTATTGCACACAAATCGAGGCACTTTGGTGACCGACGCGAGGTTCTAAAAGATGCCCTAGAAAGCCCTAACTGACCCACGTACTTTAACAGAACTCTAACAAACTCTGATGACCTTCTAGAAGGGATTTTTAGAGGGAAAAATGGAGGAGAAAGCTATATATAAAGATCCCTAATTTCCATTGGGGAGGATCGAAATTCTGAACAATTTCCTGGAGATTAGAGCTTGTGGCGAGATTCTATTTTCCTTCTTTTAGCCCAACCATGGTTGGCTAATTCCCTAGGAGCAGCAAGGAGTGAGTTAGATCTGTGATTGGGTAAGGTTAGGAGTGTTCTTTGGGGTTAATTCTTATTGAGCATTTCATTGCAAAGTGAGTTTGATTGCAATGTAAATGTCATTTTCAATATTTTAATTATATCTAAATCTCTTTTGATTCCTTTTGGTGCTCGATCGAATTTGTGTAGAGGAGTTGCTTGATCATCTCACCCACTTAACTGGTAGACCTCTTGGATATCATCTGAATTCCCTGGATCTGATATCCCTCTAATTTCTTGTGTCTGTGACTTGGAAATTGTAGCATCTGTAGTGGTTTTAATTGTTCCAATTGAGGCTCTAGCTTTGTAGGAGATCCCTAGGATGGTCTGTGACCATTAAAGTGGATAGATCATAACCTTAAGGTAAATCTAAGCTCAGGCCTCAATTGGATTCTTCTGCTGTAATCCATGGATTCGATAAAGTTTATAGGATGGTCTGTGACCATTAAAGTGGACAGATCATAGCCTTATGACCATATGGATCCTGTGATTTGGAGTGGAATTTATACCCTGCAGTTGTGCTTATGGCCAGCTGAGGGACTTGTATGCTTTTGAATCCCTGTAATATGTTTAGCTTAACCTGATTACAGTGAAAACAACCTCCAAGCTGTTCTTCTCCATTTTTTGAGTTTTTAAACCCTCCATCTACAAGATCTGAGGCTCCAGATTTGATCTAAGACAATCTGCATTTTAATTGTAGTTTAGATTAAGTGAAAATCCAATCTAATCTCTCCCCTGTCTTTTAGCTAGACCAACATTAGTTAGGGTACCAGATCTCTTACAGATCTGGAGATTTACCTAATTCCAAACCACCTCTCTGTGGACTTCCCCTTACTTACTTTTAAAACTTGCTACAAAGGACCCTGTATCTTGCAGGTCTAGGATCTCCCAGCTGTGCTGAACCCATCTCTGTTTTCTCTTGATGTTTACACCATAAATCAGCACACTGGAATTCCACAACACTTAACTAACGCACCAAATTCATTCATGGAACTCATTGTTGGTGAGCACTTTTTCTGGGTTCCTCTCGGTCCCCGTTGAATGAGTGGCTCCAATTCTGTCCAAGTGGACTTTAGCGATTCGGCGTTTGAAATGTTAGAACTAAAAGGTTTTCTAGGAAGGTTTCTAGTTTGTTGTGATCGCCAGTTCTAAATTTTTATCGATGCTGCAACACGTCTATGATCACGCTTGAGAGCGAGTATGGGTTACTTCTATACTGAATCGTCTGCCTGCGAACGTCAGCAGCTATGTCTTTTCTTATAATATAGATAGTTTAATTTTCCTTTTATTTCCTGTTATTGTTATAGTTCTGGTCAATTTAGACTTCCTTGATTCTATTATGAGTTTGGTTATGTGGTAATCTATTATAGTTTATCTATTATCAGGGATTCGAGTCTTTTGAATATGACCTATGTTCAACACATACGTAAGCGGTTGGTATGCTCGCCGCATAATTAGTATCCATCTCCTAGAGGGGTATATCAGCATATATACGAACGATGGAGTTCTCGTATGGGAATTTGAGGCATTGATGGTATGTGGATGTGACGACCTTCATTGACTCCAGCCATTTTCTTCCTAAAATCAGATTGTACGTACTAGCGGAATCAGAAACATGGAAGGTAACGTCTTTCGTTACAGGTCCGAGGCGAACCTGTAACTTGATAGTTCCTTTGACAAAGCGACGCAACCCATCATAAGCTATGAGTGACAGTGCGGAGGGCCTGACATTCTGCTCCGTGTATTCGAGCATCTTTAACATGGTGATAGGGCAAATGTTAAGTCCTGCTCCCATGTCAACGAGTGCGTGTGGTACAGGGAATCCTCTAATTTTGACCGTAAGATATATGGGGACCGCACTCTCGTGGAGTGACTCTTTAGGTATGTCTGCGTCTATAAAAGTGAGCGACAAAAGTTGTGCTATGACCAAAGTATTTGATGAAGCTCATTTAGGGTCGTATCCTCATCCACTTGCGTGTCTTCAACTGTCCTTATCAACAATCGGTGATGGTCAGGCAATTTCTTGATGAGTTCTAGTATGGATATTTAGGCCGAGATCTTCTGAAGATGTCGTAGAAGGTTGTATTCTTGCCCTGGCTCCAGCGTAGTTTCTTCACCTAGCCGATGGGCCTTAGGTGCAGGTGGTTGGAATGGTTGAGGTGTAGGAATTGGTGGAGAGATGATGTGAGGTGGGGGAGGCAAGTTAACTTCTCTTTCTCTCACATTCCCCTCTAATGGTTGTGCATTTGTGAAATTCTTATTTCGAGGGAAAGGCAGAGGGGAGTAATTGGTTCCTGATTTGATAATCTGGCAAGTCGATTGTTGATCGAACCCAGCGCGGTTTGACGCGGATGTATTTGTAAAATAGGTGAAATCCGAGGTTGGAACACATACTTCAATGGTCCCGCTCCAAGGTTGGAGGTACTGTGTGTAATCTTCCTCTTCTAGAAAAGCAGAGGCCAGCGTCTCGCACCGGTCAGAATGTTCTTCTGGCTCGCTTTCTTTTAGATTCAGCGAATGCACAGTTGTTATTTTATTTTCTTGACTTGGAGTTTTTCGGGTGACACTTTCTACCCATGTAGCAATTTGTGCTGCAATTTGGAGAATGTGATCTCCATACTCGGGTTCAGAATCGGACAAAGGGAGTGGTAATGGCATTAGTTCAGGATTTGGAGGGGTTGGAGGTTCTGGTTGGTGACTATAGAGGACTGGTCTCCTAGCCCTAAAAGAATGGACTCGTATCTGAGTGAATTTTTGATAAGGGCGTGGATTCGGCGGGGCGATGCGATTGATCAGGGTCGAGGGATGAGGGGGCGAAGGAGCTCTCACTGGTGTGGCGAAAGTAACAGAAGGTTGAATGCGAGTGATTAAGGTGGAAGGTTGGAAGGGAGATTGACCGGAGAGAACTATGGTGGTGACCTGAGCCAGTGTTGGTTGGCTGTGGTTGGGCATGGGGTTATTAACGATCCCTAAATTTTGTTAGGATTGGTTATTATTAGGGTTAGGATTCCTAAGCGCTTCCCAATCGATCTGACTTCTGTCATTCATGTCATAGATTACGTCTCTGAGGACCCAATAGTCCTTTAGGTTGTGTCCTGCGTATCGATGGAAGACACAGTATTTACTATAGTCTAGATTTGTTGGCCATGGGCGGGGTCTTTCCTACGAGAATCAGAGGAGATTCTGAGTGTTAAGGAGATGAAAGATGTTGGGAATCATATTCAATAAAGGGGGATAGTGTTCCCGCTTCAATTGGTAAGGGCCTCTGGCTGGGTTAAAGTTCTGCGATGGGGGCACACTATTGTAATTCGGCACGTGGGCCAGTCGATTATGCGTCATGTTCTGATTCTAGTAGGTGTTGGGATATTAATTTCTATTCTGATACTAGCCCTGATTCTGGTTCTGGCTTTGGTTTTGGTTTGCATATCTTTATTGATTAGTGCCTTGGTTTTGATTTGGTATTATTGCTGATTTTGCTTTTGCCCAAAGTTTCATGGGTGGAAATTTTCATTCCCAGAGTTTTATCCTTGATTAACAATGGTGTTGACCTGTTCGATTCCTAAGGCTTTCTTATTATTTTTCTATTTTGATTCACTAGAAGAACCTACTTTTGATGTGACTATGGATAGAGCAAGGTCTCCGCCTTTAATGTGTTGTATGAGTCGGGATGCTTGAGAGTGGAGTGCAGTGAAGTCGAGGCAATCACTTATGACAAGTGCGCTCTTTAAAGATTCTCTAGTGTTATCTATGATAATGTCCATCGAGTCCTTCTCTTTCATTGAGGTGCCGGTCCTGGCAGCGAGTTTTCTCCATCTGGCGATGAAGTCGGTAAATTCTTCATCAGGTCCTTGTTTGGCTGCCACTAGATCGCTGAGACTGACTGTCTCCTGGATCTAGTGTTTGTATTGGTCTAGGAATTGACCGACTAATTCATCGAAGGTCTCTATCTTATAAAGCGGGAGTCCCGCAAACCAATCTAAAGCTTCTCCTTCTAATGAGCATTGGAAATAGTGAATGAGAAGTCCTTGATTATTACGTATGGGTCGACAATCATTACAAAAGAGGGCCAAGTGATGATTCGAATTTCCCATGCCATATTATTTGGTAAATTTCGATGGCTTAAATCTTATTAGTAAATTAAACTCGACATCCCGACAAAATTTATCGAATTCGAATGAGTGACCGGGGCTCTCTCGAATGAGTGACCGGGGCTCTCTCTTGGCCATGTACTTGTCGAGCAGTTTAGGGAGATCTTCGATTTTAATGGTGCTATCTTTTAGAGCGACCCGTGAGCAAATCTTGTCTAAAGAGTCATCATTGAAGAATGTGTGGGCAAGTTGTCTCAATGGTGTGGCGCTGGCTGACACCGTGCTCGGGGTAGGCGGTGGCCTCTCTTGTCGCTCTTGTTCTTCTGAAAATTGTCGTGACCTAATAGTTTCGTATGCGGTGGCCAACCCTTGAAGCAATTCTTCGGAGTCATCGTCTCCTCTTTATATTCTTTGAATACTGAGTTCTACAATCTCTTGAGCGGTGAGGTTTTGTCCGATGTTACCATCTCTTCCATTATGATTATTACCGGTGTGTAGGGTGGAGAAGGGATTTTCTTGCTCACTAGCCATGTTAATCTCAGGTTGTCATTGGCTGGGATTGTGCTTCGTACGTGGGGTTGTTATGATGTCCCCATAATGGAGGGTCTCCTAAACTCACCCTTCGTATACCAGACATCTTGAGTCTTTGAAGAAGACTCATATATATATATAAGAGGTGATCTAAATGACACGATGGAAAAGAAAATAAGGAGATAAGATGAAAGCTAACTATATAGAAAAAGAGTTTGCAAAAGTGTCCCATCGCGATCGCCAGTCTGTTGGTGCGTGCTTTTTCTGGGTTCCTCTCTGTCCCTGTTGAATCAGTGGCTCCAATTCTATCAAAGTGGACTCTAGCGATGCGTCGTTTGGAATGTTATAACTAAAGGGTTTTCTAGGAAGGTTTTTAGTTTATTGCGATTACCAGCTAAAGATATTTATCGATGCTGCAACACGTCAATAATCACGCTTGAGAGCGGGTATGGATTACTTCTATACTGAATCATCCTCCTACGAACGTCAGCAGCTATGCCTTTTCTTATAATTTAGATAGTTTAAGTTTCCTTTCATTTCCTGTTGTTGTTATAGTTCTGGTAAGTTTAGACTTCCCTGATTCTATTGTGAGTTTGGTTATGTGGTAATCTATTGTAGTTTATTTAATTTAATATTCTAGTTCTATCAGGAGTTTAATTAATTTTTACTATTCCTATCCTTATTGAAAGTCCAATTAATTAAGTATCCTAATCCCATTATAAGTCTAATTAATTTTAGTTTCCTAATCCCATTAGAAGTCTAATTATGATCAGGTCTCCTAATTGTATTAGGAGTGCACATGTACTAGTTCTAATGAAACTTTAATTAGATCGAGCATACTAATTATACTAAAATTCTAAGTAGAGCAAGTATACTAGTTGTATTGAAATTCTAATTAAATCAAGTATAACAGTCTTACTAGAGTTCTAATTGAAATAGAGAACGAATTCTACTAGAAACTCTAATTTAAGCAATGAATTAATCAGACTGAAATTCTAATTAAAGCAAGTAAACTAATTTTGCTAAAATTCTGATTAAAGCAATGAATTAACTATACTAAATTCTAATTTAAATAAAGGAACTGATTTGACTAGAATTATGACCAGAGCAATAAATTAATTATACTAGGATTCTAATTAAAATAAAAGGGCTAATTAATGATACTTGTAGACACCCAAATTTGGCCCAAGGCCCGATCAAAACACATTTTGAGAGAGGCGCATTTTCGAGCTTTTGATGGTATGTATGGAACCTTTAGGAATCACCCTAAACCCTTAGGAATCACCCTAGATCCCTTAGGAACCTTTCCCGAACCTATGAAAACCAGCCCCGGCCCTTAGAACCCATTCCAAACCCTAAACCTAACCTTCCCGGGCAATGGATAAAGAGTGGTGTACCAGGACTAGTCTAAGTATTTTATTGATATCAAATCATATACCATTGAAATGAAGACTTCTCCATCTTTCCAACGAGCTAAGAATCACCTCAATCGGAGTTGTATATCAAAAGTTATGACCATTTAAAAATCGGGCTTTTTTTGAGGGTTTTGCCTGACACAACTAATAGTTGCGCTAGGCCATTTTCGCCAGGCCATTTTCCCCCTGGATTTGCCTGGCGCAACTAATAGTTGCGCCAGATCTTTTTCCCCCATAAATGGCCTGGTGCAACTAATAGTTGCGCCAGGTATAAATGGGTCCCCCTACTGTACATTTGCCTGGCGCAACTAATGAATAGTAACTGTTGGTTTTGCCCCAAAATTTGTGACTTGGGTTTGACTTGTTAACCACCTAGACCTTTGGGGTATGTTTAGCTAGTTCTGTTGCACCCTTTTGAAGCCTATTTGCACCCCTTCAAGTGGCTTAAGGCCTCACCCCATCATCCACCATTGGAGGATCCTTCACACCTTTCCAAGCTCTTAAAACCCTAGGAAACCTTTGATTTCCCATTACCTAATTGCTAATCCAATTACGACTTTAACCCCTCACTAATCCTCCCTTTCTCTATAAATAGAGAGCCACCCCTCTTGCTTAAGGGTTGATAATTTTGGCCTAAGAGAGAAAGAGCTTAAATTGAGAAGATCTTTCTCCCTTTGGTGCACACTTCCCATACAAATTCCAGAATTCTAAAATCTCCTTTGAGTGATATTTTTCACTTTAGATCCCTTAGTTTAGGTATATGCTACCCATTCATCTTCCCTCTCTACCTCTTAGTTAGCAAGCCTTAGAGGTTAGAACCCCTCTTTCCACTATACAAGCCTTCAAGAGCTCATCAAAGCAAGCCACGCAAGGCTCCTCTACGGTGCTACAAGGGCCCGAGGGCTCCGGCTCTCCCCTTTCTTCTCCTATCTCTTTCTAGCTCTCTCCATCCTCCGATTTGTACCGTTATGCCGCCGACTTTTCGGTAGGAACAGAGGGGCACAAATAGGATTCTAAGCCCTTTTGGGCAAGAGGAAGCTATTTTCTTCTCTTTTACTTCATTTTATTTTTAGCCATTAGTAGAGACCGCGTTAAGCGGGTTGATTGGGTGCCTAACACCTTCTCGATTGATAACTGAAGCCCCTACCCAAGAGCCTTTGGTGTGGACCGGATTCAGAGTCATATTTTTAGCATTTCGGTGCTCATAAAAATGAACTAGGTATCCTGGGACACCGAAAGCCCCGGGTGGTGACTCTATATTTTTCGTTAGAGAGCGCATCGTAGTGACGAGATCGTCTCGAGTCTCACGGTTGCACAGATGGTGGCTCTGCTGGGGAGTAGCTAGTAGAGCTTCCCCTTGAACTTGGCCCATTTATTTTTTTATTTTTACTAGCCTTTTATTGCTATTTTTTAGTGCATTTTTTACTTTTTTTTTTTACTCACCCCTCTGATTACGTCATTTTACTTACCCCTACGTTTTGGCTTTAAATTTCAGTAATTTTTGCCTAGTCACTTGACTAGCACCTTTTTACTTACCCCTACGTTTCGGCTTAAAATTTTAGCAATTTTTGCCTAGTCACTTGACTGGCACCTTTCTTGCTTACCTACGTTTCGGTTTTAAATTTCAGCAATTTTTACCTAGTCACTTGACTATCACCTTTTTTACTTACCCCTACGTTTCGGCTTTAAATTTCAGCAATTTTCACCTAGTCACTTGACTGACACCTTTCTTACTTACCTTTACGATTCGGTTTTAAATTTCAGCACTTTATATTTTTCGCCTAGTTGCTTGACTGGCCCCGTCATTTTTCCTTATTTCTTGTCATATTCCATCAGTGGACTCTGGCCCGTAGTGGCCACACGGGATAATCACCCCCGATCTTTGAACTAAAGAAAACTTCCAAAAAAAGAGAAAAGCTTTGAAAAAAAATAAAATTGAACCAAGTTAGGGAGCTTAATTAATTTATTTTTACGGGATAGATTTTAAAAAAGGGTTGGGATTAGGCAAACATACAAACACCCGGGTCTTAGTATGGCGGCTGCCCCTAGTGGTAATGATCCAGAAAAGTCTCAGCCCACCTAGTATCTGAGAAAGTGCTTGCGCTGGAGGTATATCGGGTGGGTTCCCATTCCGAAGCTTAAAACCCTTGGGGAGCGCATTAGCGAGTTATACCGGACTCACATCCCTTAGGTGCGGTGAGGAGAGAATCGATCACCAAAAAAATAGCTTAGTTCCCTGAAGCCTAGCTACTACAAAAAACTAAACAAAGAGACTCATTTTGGGTGTTGGTGGCTGCTGTTAAACATTCTGGGGCAGCAGTTTTTGCCTGGCACATGTATTAGCTGCGCCAATACAAAAAACTGGATATTATAACTGGCGCAACTAATAGTTGCGCTAGCTTCAAAGTCCGCTCTTTTTACCTTATTGCGCCAGTGTAAAAATAGTGCCCTGCAACCTGGGCACAGGTATTAGTTGCGCCAGGTCTGTGTAACAGCACCTTAACCCGAATCTGTGGCCTTTTCACCTCCCGAGTCCCCCGATCAGTGTGCTTAGTGCCTTGTTTAGGCCTCGCCATCTCCGACACCCAATACGCCCCCGCCGGTCAAAAGAGGGTAACTTCTTTTTGGCTCATTCTGAGGGATTGGATTATTTGCCTCGATTTCTGTACCTTCAATAGATCGAAGGTTCTCCTTCGATTCTTCCGAAGTGCATCGGAATCGTCGCCATGGGCCTTGAATTAAGGTACGAGAGCCATTCGAAAAGGGAATTCCAAAGCCTCGGAACCTTTGTTTTTCAAAACTTTTTTTTCAAAAAAAATATATATATATTTTTTTAAAAATATATAATCAAAACCCAAAAAGAAATAGATAGTTTGTGGTGACGGCACAATGACATCATCTTGCCCTCCGCCGTCCCATAGGGGGAGAAGGAGGAGGATCTTTGGGCCTTATCCAAGGCACCCTTACCTGACCTGTTCCCAAAGAATGTTGTGGGTAGTGGACCCGGCTTACGCCGATCCCGACACATCCCCTCCACATTCTCCAACACACTCCCATTCAGGAAAAGTTTTTTCCACCATTCCCCTCACCCAATCCCCCTTTACCGTTACTAGCCCATTTGGCGCCCCCATTTTCCCAACCACTACCCCCCAAAATATCCAAAATCCAACCCCCCATTCCCCATATTTTGCCCAAGCCAGGCCCATGCAAAGTCCAACTCATCTCCCATCCACATCCATACAAAACCCAAACCCATTTTCCCAATCCACATCCATGCCCCAATTCCCATCATCCCCCTATAGACCCGATCCACCTACATTCACATACACCACTTCCACCCTACCCAATCCCCCACAAAATCTCTCATCCATCCGGGTCATGCCCATTTTTACCGGGGCCATGCCCAACTTTCCTCATCCCTCCTCATCATGCCTCCCATCATCCCAAAACATACCCAATACATCCCCTCATCCACCTCATACCCCCCCACCTACCGTGGCCATGCCCAATCATACTGGGGCCATGCCCAATTTTTCCGCCACCTCCATCCCATCTATACCCCATCACCCCTTAAATCCCCCATCTCCATCCAACCCTCCCTCCATGCCCATGATGGAGGAGATGTTCCAAGCCTATTCCGTGTGGAAGGCTTCTCAAAGCACCTCCTCTCCTCCACACCCCATGCCCATGAACCCATCCCATACCCTAGCAAATCTCTATGCCTCACTCCCCCATGACCCCCATCAACCCCCCATAATCCACACCATCCAAACCCCCATTACCCACTTACCCCAAGGCCCCATGGCCCAATCTCTAAACTCCCACATACCCCAAGGCCCATTGGCCCAAACCCCCTTTTTCCACTTATCCCAAGACCCCATGACCCAATACCCCACCACCCAAACCAACCAATGGCCCATGGGCCAGACCCATCATGGCCCATTGGGCAAGACTCACCAAGGGCCCATGGCCCATACCCATCAAGGGCCCATGGGTCAGACCCACCCATCAAGGGTCCATGGCCTAGTCCCATCAAGGCCCATTGGGCCAAACCCCTCAAGGGCCCTTTGCCCATACCTACCCAGGCCCCTTGGCCCACACCCACCAAGGGCCCATGACCCAAACCTACCAAGGGTCCATGGCCCAAACCTATCAGTGGCCCATGACCCAAAATGACCAAGGGTTCATGGCCGAAACCCGAACCCCACACTCACACCTTCCACAATACCCCCAACATTTAACCCAACCTTCACAGCTGGGTCAAACCCATGTCATACCTCAAACCCAATTCTCCCATGGCCCCACACCCCAAGGCCATCTCCAAACCTTTCCCCATACCCAATGGCCCTATCAGGCCCCACCTCAAAACCAAATTCCCATCACCCAACAAACCTTTCCTCACCCCCAATGGGCTCACCCAACCCCCACTCATGTCATTCCCATCCAACCCATGCAACAACAACAAGAGAATCCGTCTTCACGCACATTATGTCAGCCAGCAGATGAGGAGGGCAGATTAGGAATAGCAGGGCCTATGCTGGGGCTTTGACCAGCCTTAACCCTCCTCCCATAATTCCCCATCCCCTGGTGGCCAAGAGTGAAGTCCAACTAACGGCTGAGAAAGCGACCCCTGTATCAAAAGAGTCGAAACAGCTGAAAGAACAGTTAGACAAAATACAAAAGTAACTGATGAAAATGGGTGGTGCTGAAATCCATGCCACAGACTTCACAAACTTATGTCTTTTTCATTTGAGGTCCCACCTCCCAAATTTAAAATGCCGTTTGACAAATATAATGGCTTTGAAATCCTATTCGCACTCCTCAAGTACTATTATGGGGCATGTACTATCTGAGGAGAACGAAAGACTACTAATAAAAGTCTTTCAAAAGAGTCTAAACGGTACGGCTTTTAGATGGTTCACATCTTTAGAACCGTCTATGATGAAAACATGGAGGGACTTGACGCACCTCTTTCAAGAATAGTATGTCTACAATATAGACATTGAGCCGCGTAAATTCGACTTGGCCCGTTTAAGCGAGAATCCGAATGAGACCTTTAGTACTACTTGGGGCGATGGAGAATTGGCGACTCAGTCGAGAAATAGAATACGGATGATGAGATAGAGATGATTTCAAAGAACACTCGCGGTGATTTTAGACTTTTGTGTATATTAGCGATCTAGTTTTGATTTGGTGAGAAATGCTAACCGATGCGAGGACGCCATCAGGGAAGGGCGTTTGAATAAGAATATGTCGAGTGGACCCAGTGGGGTTAGAAGATTTTCTAGAGCAAAGGAACGAGAAGAGAACAGGGGGCGATGTCCATAACATAGTCAATACCCGGCCTAATAACAATACAACCCCGTTTCAATTTCAGGCTGCCCCACCAGCACCAGTTAGGCCTGAACAGACGCAAAGAATGGGGAATGGGCAAGGGATGCAAATGACCCCGTAACAGATATGACCGAGTCTTCACATCTCTGAGGCAATCGTTTAGTGTACTTTTACCCCTGTTAGTAGAAAAGGGATTAGTGGCTATCCGCCAACCACAACCTCCTCCTCACCCGATCCCAAGGAACTATAACCCAAATACCCACTGTAATTTTCATCAGGGTCCGGGTCACCCTACTGATCGTTGCTTCCCATTGAAGCACGCCATCCAAGATTTGGTCGATGCCAAAAAAATATTCCCCCTGCACCCTCTCAGCATGCTAATATCCACTAAGTGCCACTACCCCCACATCCCACCGGAGGAGCAGGTCCCAGACCCACCGTCGGAATGATAGAAGATGAGGAGTTTGAATTTGACCCATCCTATTATATCAGTGATCGAGAGAATTATGTGGCACCATTTCCGAGGAATGATGAAGAAAGGAATGTTGGGGTAATTGAACCCCTAAATTTGTCTGAATATTTTCCCAACCCAACCCCGCAATTTGAACCCTTAGCTCTCCGGGCATACTTTCCATCCACCACACCCGTCAATTATGTAAATATCAATGCATACCAACCATACACCACAACCCCCATCAATTACCCTATAAGCCCCAAGCCCCAATCCTACACCGCACCCACGATTATTAATAGCTGCCTTGCCCATTTCAATTACCACCATACACCACAACCCCCATCAATTACCGTTTAAGCCACCAAGCCCCCAATCCAACACCCACACCCATTAATTATCAATGGCCTGCGCCCACCCCATCACCCCCAGTTCAGCCACCGGCAAACTCCACCACTTCGGTCAATTACCTAACGGCCCATCAGACCCTTCATTTGCCGTCAGCACCCACAACTATCAATGGCCTATGTTTACCTCCTTCCCTCCAATGCCACCACCTCAAGCTTCACCGCCCCCATTTGGCCCAATCTTTCCACCCAACCCGCTGCCATCGAGGTGAATCAAGTATTACCCACACCTCCTGAGCCTACAGTACAAGTACCTCAAGAACTGGCAGTCATACCTTTCCAGCTCTCGGGACCTACATATGATCCTCATCAGGTCCCACTAAGCTATAAACAAACAGATGTCAATGCCGACAGCAGTAGTAGATCTTGTTACCAGGTTAGGGAGGATATCAAACCAGCCAGAAGCACCAGCAGCAGCACAGGCCCAACCTGAAGGAAAGAAAGACGATGCGATGAACCCCTTCGAGAAGATGAGTCGAGAACATATACTAGAGACTTAGCTGAAAAGAATGCCTGCCCATATCACTGTATGGGATCTGTTGATGACATCCCCACTCCATTTCCAAGCATTAATGGGGGTGTTAAAAAATGCGCATGTATCACTTCAAGTTAGCCCGGATGAAGTCGGGCAGATAATTGGTCAAGTGATGGCTCCAAATGTCATTTCATTTTTCGATGTCGATTTACCTGAGGAAGGAGGTAGTCACTCAAAATCTTTGAATATAACCGTTGAGTCTGGAAATATGATTATCCCCTTGGTACTAATTGATAATGGGTCTGCATTGAATATATGCCCATTAAGAATAGCCACCAAGATTGGGGTTGATCCGTGCATGCTAAGGCCCACCAGAACCAACGCTAGAGGGTTTGACAATACCAGGAGAGAAATAATGGGAGAAGTTGATCTTGAGCTGTTGTAGGGCCAATGACCTTTTCCATCTTGTTTCAAGTCATGGATATCAAATCCTCATTTAATCTGTTATTGGGGCGCTCGTGGCTACATGAAGTCGGAGCCATACCTTCCACATTGCACCAGAAACTCAAATTTGTATCTGGGCATAAGATTATCACAATCATCAGAGAGGGGCACAGTGAGAAAGAAAAGGTCGCCAATAGCGTTGAAAAATCTAATATGCTAGATATACCACACACCGCTGAGGACGTTGACCTCCACAGTTTCGAGTACGAGGTGTCGGTAATACTCCCGGAGCCCATCAAGGGCATCATTCTAAGAAATGGAGGTGGCATGGTAGTGGCAATAGCCATGCTCCAAAAGTGGGGCTATAAAAAAGGGAGGGGTCTAGGACCCAAATTACAAGGAAGAAAAGAGCCAGTTATCGCCAAGGGGCAGAAGGTCCAATTCGGGTTAGGATACAAGCCCACAGAAGAAGAGGTCTGAGAGGCCAAAGAGAAAGCCAGGGTCTCCACGGCTGCAAGAGCTGGAGGAATCAACATAGAAGATAAACCTCGCCCGAGGCCGCACATCAGGGATTTCTTTTTCAGCACAGGGGTCGTAAAGATCGATCGAAATGGGATAACCCATTTGACCCCACACAACCCCAATCCATCCCACCAATCCTCAGATCTCCCTTCCCAGCTTGTAGATAGATTTGGACGCGTTGTCCCTTTTCGATGAACGACGGTCGATACCTGAACAAACCCCCCTTGTGGTGAATCACCACAAAACCGAGTTATCGTTTGAGGACATGATCTCAGATGAAATGGGGATCAATATGATGGAGGCTGACTCCAATGAGCCATATCAGTCAGCACCCTCCATCCCAACAAGTAAAGAAGTGGCCCCTCAGGTATGCAACTGGGCATCTTTTCCCCAAACCCTGGAAGCAGGGAGTGGCCTAACATTTGGCGCCCATTTCCTAAAAAAAAAATAACCTATAAAAAGTGAGAGAAGCCCTTGGAAAATAATACCTCGTGTATATAGCAACCCGCCTTGCCAAGGGTCCGTCTCCGAAGAAAATAAAAATCTCAAAAACATGGAAAAAATATAAAACCTCAAAAACATGGAAAAAATATAAAATCTTAAAAACATGAAAAAAATACAAAATCTCAAAAACATTGAAAAAATCTAAAGTCCAAAAATATTGTCATTTAAAATTACAGAAAATGTCCCACAAAAGAATGCCTTAATCAAAATACCTGTCCCACGTGAAATCGACCCCTTCCCTGTAGAAATACAAGAAGAGGTAGGGATCATGAGTCTGGACGAGGATGTCCCCTTTGAGGAGCTCCCCGATGAGCTCCTTGACCGATTTTCCAACTTTGAGTATGGCCCTACCCCCATTGTCGAAGAAACTGAGGACGTCAATTTAGGGACTGAGGAGATTTCCAGAATAACCAAGATCGGAACGTCACTGTCTCCCGAGGAAAGAAAAAGCATGATCAATTTCCTTCGGTCATACCAAGACGTTTTTGCCTGGTCGTATGAAGACATGCCTGGTCTGGATACTGATCTGGTCGAGCATGAGCTGCCTCTCTACCCTGATATGAAGCCAATCAAGCAGAACCTAAGATGTCTTCGACCCGAATGGATGTTGAAAGTCAAAGACGAGGTCATCAAGCAGTATGATGCGGGGTTTCTCATGGTATCCAAATACCCGTAATGGCTAGCCAATATCGTACCTGTATCGAAGAAGGACGGAAAGGTCCGTATGTGTATCGATTTTCGTAATTTGAACAGAGCAAGCCCAAAGGACGATTTCTTAGGTCAGGGACGGAAAGGTCCGCCGGTGCAACGTATCAAAGAGCTATGACTGCACTATTTCATGACATGATGCACCGAGAGATTGAAGTGT
The DNA here is from genome assembly GCA_021018995.1 of Chloranthus sessilifolius. Lineage (NCBI taxonomy): Eukaryota > Viridiplantae > Streptophyta > Magnoliopsida > Chloranthales > Chloranthaceae > Chloranthus > Chloranthus sessilifolius. The sequence continues at coordinate 52,981,114 of CM037592.1, read as the reverse complement.
ATGTCGACGACATGATAGCAAAGTCACCGGAGCGAAGCAACTATCTGGTAAACCTTCAGAAGCTATTTGAAAGGCTGAGGAAGTATTTACTACGTCTGAATCCACAGAAGTGCGCATTTGGTGCTATGTCAGGGAAACTTCTAGGATTCATCGTCAGCAAGAGGGGGATCGGGGTCGACCCAATAAGAGTCAAAGCCATCACTAAAATGCCACTACCGTCTACCGAGAAAGAGGTGAGAGGGTTTCTAGGCATAACACGGTATATCAGTCGGTTCATTGCACAACTAACTCCAATCTGCACACCGATCTTCAAGTTACTAAGGAAGAATTCACCTGTTGAATGGAACGACGATTGTCAGGCAGCGTTCGAAAAAATCAAAAGCTACCTCCTTAATCCACCTGTTTTGGTACCACCTGAGCCAGGGAGACAACTCTTGATGTATCTCTCGACGACGAAAGTTTCGATGGGATGTGTGTTGGGGCAGCACGATGAAACATGAAGAAGAGAGCAGACCATTTACTATCTGAGCAAGAAGTTTACTGATTATGAAGCGTGATACTCTCATCTGGAGAAAGCATGCCTGGCTCTTGTATGGGCTACTCAGAGGCTCCGCCACTACTTGCTATCTCAGGCAGTTCTGCTCTTGGCCCGAATGGATCCGTTAAAATACCTGTTCGAGAAGTCGACTCTCACTGGACGAACCGCATGATGGCAACTTTTATTATCTGAATTCGACATCACGTACATCACTCAGAAGTCGATCAAGGGGCAGGCGCTTGGTGATCATCTTGCCGACAATCCTGCACCCAATTATGAACCTTTGAGAACTGAGTTCCCTGATGAGGACATCCCGTTCATGATAGAAGATGATACAGAAGAAGCAGAAGTATCATGGGTAATGCACTTTGACGGGGCAACAAATGTCGAGGGCCAAGGAGCTGGCGCCATCCTGATTTCACCGAAAGGATCCCATGTACCGGTCTCTATCAAGCTCAACTTCCCTTGCACTAACAATATGGCTGAGTACGAAGCTTGCGCCACTGGTCTGCAGGCAGCTCTCGATCTGAATGTAACTCACCTTCGAGTATTTAGTGATTCCTAGTTAATCATATGCCTGACGAATGGTGACTGAAAGATGAAAGATGAGAAACTGATTCCCTATCATGAACACCTCGAGGATCTGATAACATGCTTCCAAGATGTGACTTTCTCATACATCCCCCAGATAAGGAATCGCTTTGCCGACGCATTAGCAACTTTGGCATCAATGATTGAAATCCCCTATGGCGTTGAGATGAAGCCGATCAAGATTGAGCAGAGGAATGAGCCGGCCTTCTGCCTCCAGATTGAAGAACCTACAAAGCCTGATGATGAGCTACCTTGGTTCTTAGATATCAAGAATTTCCTTGAGACCCTAACTTTCCCAGAGGGTACATCCAAGACAGACCGAGGAACCATTCAACGTTTAGCGATAGGTTACGTCATTTGCGGGGAATGCCTCTACAAGCGATCATACAATTACATCTTACCTAGGTGCCTCACTGAAAGTGAAGCAGTCAATATTATGAAAGATATCCATGAGGGAGTATGTAGAGCCCACGTCAGCGGTCACATGCTCGTTAAGAAAATCCTACGACAGGGATACTTTTGGACCACCATGGAATCGAATTGTTGCAAACATGTTCAAAAATGCTAGAAGTGTCAAGAACACTCCAGTCTGATACACGCTCCTGCCATTGATCTTCACTGCATAACCACTCCTTGGCCATTTGCTACCTGAGGCCTTGACATTGTCGAAATGATTAATCCAAAAGCATCAAATGGACATCGATTCATCCTCATCGCCATTGAATACTTCACCAAGTGGGTAGAAGCGGCGTCGTATGCTAACATCACGGCCAGTCAAGTTGAGAAGTTTCTCAAGAACAATATTATGTGCCGATTTGGAGTACCCAAAGATATAATCAAGGACAACGGCACAAACTTTGCGAATAAGTGCATCCGAGACTTTTGCGAGCAATACAAGATTAAGCACCATCGCTCATCCCCTTATCGACCTCAAACTCATGGAGCCGTGGAAGTTGCGAACAAGACAGTCGTCCGCATCCTTAAGAAAATGGTCATCAGTTATCGAGATTGGAGTGAAATGCTACCATTTGCTTTGTGGGCCTACCAAATGTCGATCCGTAGCGCTACAGGGGCAACATCATTCTCCCTCGTGTATGGAACCGAGGCTGTCCTACCGATAGAGGTTGAAGTACCCTTACTCCGAATCTTTATAGAACCAGGCTTACCCAAAGTAGAAAGAGAGAGATCACACTTTGATCAGCTGAATTTACTGGATGAGAAAAGACTCCTAGCCTTATGCCATACCCAAGTGTACCAGGGGCGAATCGCACGCGCTTACACTAAACGTGTCCGCGGTCGAGATCTAAAGGTAGGAGACACTGTGCTGAAGAAGAGCTTCCCATCCCTTCATGCTGATCCAAGAGGAAAGTTCAAGCCGAACTGGGAAGGACCATACGTCATTCGAGAAGTGTTGCCGGGATACGCCATTCGCCTCGCCACCATGGACGAAGATCACCTTCCTGAGCCCATCAACGCTGGATACGTCCGATAGTTCTACTCTTAGTCCATCACGACAAGGTAAGTGTTGGTGAAACAGATACGTGACTGCTTAAGAATCACCCGAAAGAGGCCATCATTCCAAGCACAATAGCCCAAAAGTATCCCTAAAAATGATGATATCCTTTGCACCCCATTTGAGCCTGGGCCTTTCTTTCAATAAACCCATTCCCCCCAAAAAAATATACGTGTACATATACCAAAAAAAAGAAGAGAGAAAAGATGCATGTGTGTAAAGTTACTATCAAATCCAAAAAAAAAAAAAATCGAAAAAGCAAAACCTCTAAAAGAGATTGCCTGAAATGGAGCAAAAAGAATAACAAAAAATGTGTATAGAAGAATCACGAGGCATGTACAGTAAAACCCCCAAGGAAGAAAGTATGTTGAGAAAATTGAAGCCGTATCAAGGAAACCCTTTTAGCCTAGCATACCTTCAAATCCTAAGCTAACCCATGGCCAAGCTACACCCTGAAGGAAGCCCTCTTTGTAGGTTCACAAGCAGTCATAATATCTGTTAAGTCAACATGAGTCGAGTCGTGAGACGACACCAGAACTCCATCCAGCTGGCTATGATGGAATCGACGTCTATGTCGTGGCACTTGAAAAAATATAAAAAGAATAAAAAATAAAATAAAAATACCAGCTCAAAGCTAGATGGACGTGGTGAAAACCTGAAAGGGCATTACGAGTAAAAACAACGAGCTTGTATGGACCAGGTGAAAACCCGAAAGGACGCTTAGGGTAAGAGAGCTAAAACCCATGGACGTGGTGAAAACTCGAAAGGGCGCCACAGGTAAAAAAAAGGGAGATAAAAAAATAAAAAATAAAAAAGAGAAGAGAAAAAATTGAAAAAGAAAGGTTTGGACTGATTGAGAGGATTGATGTTTGAGGAACCCTTTTGTTACTCTTCTTGTACCCTCTTGTCTGACAAGGCGGCTCATGCTAATTCAAATCGGGTCCCGACAATAATTGTCTTTGTGAAAGCCGCACCGTCAAACGTATGACCCGAGGCAAGGAGAAAGGTTTAACTCAATCCAAAGGGATCAACATTCCGGCCTTGGTAAAATCTGGAAACTCACTTAGGTCCGACTGCATGAAAGAGTTCGACTATGCTCAAAATGGGACTGGTTACTCTGTCTCACTATCAAGGCATCAAAACTAAAAAAAGAAGAAAAGCCAAAAACAAAAAATCAAGAAAAATCCAAACACCAAAACATGTGTATATATTTCTACTCATTTTCATGTACATATTTCCAACATCATATTTCAATCTCAAAAATGAAGAAAAATAACAAAAAATCTCTAAAAAACAAAAATCCAAAAAATATCTTGAAAATGAGAAAGTGTAGGTAGAAATCTACTTTTTCTTCCGTTGTTTAGGATGCATTTTCTTTATATCTATAAACAAAAAAGGGACTGACGTTTTCTTGAGAATGTGCAGGAACATCACATGGTCCAAAGCCTCGAAGCGGGCAACTTCTTAGCGATGGACAAATCAGATAAAGCATCTCACCACCGACGTCAGGTCTAACAAAAAAAATGATGAAAATCATTTTGAAAAGAAAAAGAAATCTATGTTTTTATGCTACGCACTCACATATTTTCGATGCGGTAAAATGTCAATATTTTACCAACAACGCAGCTGCGCAAAATTAATGTCTTAGGTGTAAGGTTCGCCTTGGATCCATGGTTCCTATTTCAAAATAGGAGCGACGGTGTCAATTTTGGTCAAACACTCTGCCTGGATTGGATTGATTCCATCGCTAAATCTTCGCCCTAATCGTTCCATATTTTGGTTTCAGGTGAACTTGAGTACATTGGCTTCAGTTTCGTCGCAAACTATTGCGAAGGCACGGGCTCTTGGTATGCGTTGTCTAGGCGTGCGCCTCCCAGGGTTCGAGGTCTAGATAATGCTTGTTTTAAAAAAATGATGAAAAAAAGCAATCTTAAAAAGAAAAAAGAAAAAAAGAGAAAAAGAACAAATCTGTGATTCCCCACAGAGACGCACATGCGCGTTCTGATGCGGTAAAATGTCGATGTTTTATCAGCAACACCACTGTGCTATAATAACATCCTAAGTCTAAGGCACGCGTTGGATTCTGGATCCTACTTCAAGGAAGGAGCAACGGCGTCGGTCCTGGTCAAACAATCGATGTTTCGATTGAGTCGACTCCACTGCTAAATCTTTTGAGTCAAACGCTCTGTCTTTTGGTTCATATGAACTTAAGTGTCTTAAGCTTCAGATTCTCCATTGGAAAAAGGTCAATCATTGGTTGAGACCAACCTGTTGAGAATGAGACTATGTGTCAATCAAATTATGTGCAACCATGCATTCAGAAGGGATCATTTCCCTTTTTATTTTCTGTAGGCTTAAAACCTGTATGGGCAGTGGTATTGTAGACACCCAAATTCGGCCCAAGGCCCGATCAGTCTGTACTCTGAGAGAGATGTACCCCTGTGCTTCTAATGGCACTCTTGAACCCTTAGGAACCAACTCAGACCTTTAGGAATCACCCTGAACTCATTAGAACCATTCCCCTAACCCTTAGAGATCACCCCCAAACCCTAAGATCCGTTCCTAGACCCAAGTTAAACCCTTTAGAGCAATTGATGGGAGGAGAGCTACAAAATTTTACACATACCATTAGAAGGAGGACTTCTCCAGCTTTCCAGCAAGCCAAAGATCACCCAATTTGGAGTTATGGTTCAAAAGTTATGGCCGATTGAAGTTTCACATAAAATCATAACTTTTGCTCAGGCGTATGTATTAGATATGCCCAGCAAATTTGGCCCCATTTTGGTCAGGCGTATATATTGTATACGCCTGGCATTTTTGGGCCAAATTTGGCCTAGCGTATATAATACATACGCCCAGCATAGGTAGGGCCCACCACGGACACCCACCTTCTCAGATCTCCTCTGGTTTTCATAGAAATCACTGTACATAAACTGGGCGTATGTAATATATACGCCCAGCTTAGCTATAGTAACTCTCATCAAATACTTGAAATTCCTCCATCTGGTTTGACCTTTTGACCATCCCCTTAGTTGAGGTGGGTGTCTTAAGGTTGTTTGCACCCCCTTTGAGCTTATTGGCAACCCTTAAGTCACCCATAGTCTCACCCCATCATCTGCCATTGAAACCAGTTTCCCAAACCCCTAGGACCCTAAAAACCTATAAAACATTAGATTGAGGATTACCTAATTGCTAAACCAATTAGCTCTTAAGTAACCCTCTAACTCACCTCTTCTCTACAAATAGAGAGACCCCCCCCCTTCCCAAAGGGTTGAAAAATTAAGGTTGAAAGTTAAGCTTAAGAGAGAGAGCCCTAGTGAGAGAAAAATATATATTATTTTACATTCTTCAACCAGAATTCCAGCATGCTTAGTTCACCCCTTTCAACCCATTTTAACGATTAGATCACCCCTCTTTTAGTCAAGCTTAGTCCCTAGCTTCATCCTACACTTCCTATCTATCGAATCCTAGCATTAGAACCTATTCCCCTACTATTTAAGCCATATAAAGCCATCGGAGGCAGGCCAAAGCGGAGGTCTTCCATGGTGCAACAAGGGCCCGTGAGCTCCGGCTCACCCCTCTCTTCCTCTACCTTCTTGGTGTCTCCTCCGTCCAAGGATTCAAGCCGTTACGCCGCCGAAATTTCGGTTTCGCTCAAAGTTTGATAGGACCGTATTCCCTTCGGGCAAGAGGAAGCTCCGCCCATTTGTTTTTATTTTGGCCATAGATAGAGACCTCTTCGTGCGGGTTGATCGGGTGCCTAAACCCTTTCCGATCGATAACCAAAGCCCCTACCCTTGAGTCTTTGGCATAGACCGATAAATCATAGTCATATTTAGCACTTCGGTGCTCAAAATATTGATTTAAAGGTTTCCCGGGTCACCAAAAGCTCCGAGTGGCGACTCTACATTTTATTCCATCGCGTGTGCATCGCCACGATGGGTTCGAGAGAATCTATGGTCGCACAGATGGCAACTCCGCTGGGGATATCACCCTAGCGCTTCCCCTCTTGTTGGCTTTTTTTTTAATCTTTACTAACCATTGTTGTTTTTCCTAATTTTCTGCTATTTTTCCTTCATTTTTGTTGTTTTTACTAACATACTTACCCCTACGTTTCGGCTTTAAATTTCAGTATTTTTGCCTAGTCACTTGACTGGCACCTTTTTTACTTCCCCTTACGTTTCGGCTTTAAATTCCAGCAATTTTTGCCTAGTCACTTGACTGACACTTTTTTTACTTACCCCTACGTTTTGACTTTAAATTTCAACAATTTTTGCCTAGTCACTTGACTGACACCTTTTTTTTTACTCACCCCTACATTTCGGCTCTAAATTTCAGCAATTTTCGCCTAGTCACTTGATTGGCACCTTTCTTACTTACTTTTATGATTCAGTTTTAATTTTCAGCACTTTATATTTTCCGTCTAGTCGCTTGACTGGCCCCGTCTTTTTTCTTACTTCTTGTCATATCCTAACAATGGACGCCGGCCCATTGAGGCGGCATGGGCTTGTCATTCCGACCAGATTTTGGACTTAAATTCACTCCCCTTTAAAAATCTGTAATTAAAAGTGAACCAACAATGTGGGGACATAATTAAATCTGTTTTTACGTGTTTTGGATAGTTTTCGGGGGGTTTACATAGATATAACGGTTCGATGAGTGGCAGCCCTAGTGGTGGTGATCACGAAGAACCACCTTCCGATTACGAGAAGGCGCAGGAGGTATATCGGTTGGGTTGCCAATTCTAATCCAGCCGTAAAACCCGCAATGGTGAGAGCGTAGATAGCCCGAATTCAGCCATGTATCACTAGGAAGCGGAAAGGAGTGACCTGATAACACACACAGCAATCCCCGGGAGCATCCCTCCCAGGAAACTAGTTCAAAAGACTCATTGTGGGCTTGCTGTTCACTGTCAAAACAAGCTGACAGAACTGTCTTTGCCAAGCATATATAATATATTCGCCCAGCAAAAAATCCCCAGAAAGACTCAGGCGTATATAATATATACGCCCAACCAAAATCCCTAGATTTAAGCCAGGCGTATATAATATATACGCCCAGTCGAATCTACTTAGTTTTGGTCAGGCGTATATAATACATACGATATATCGTTCGAACGATCGAGGCCCAATCCACCACCCAAGTTCCCGATTAAGCGGTATTAGTGCCTGATAGCCTCCGCGCATTCTCGCCCACTATGCCCCTCAAAGAAGCGACTTCTCATTGATTTGCTCGGATCGGGTCATTCGTGGATTCCCTCACCTTCAATAGAACGAAGGTTCCCTTTCTTCTTCTGTCGGATCCCGCCGTGGGACCTACTAAAGGTGGATATATCACCCGAGACGAGAATTTTTCTAGGGCACCGGATCATCATTCATTTAAATAGGGGAGATAATTTTCATTTGAAAAATCCAAATATATATATATATATAGAAAAATCAAAAATCCGTATATACGTATACTTTCGGTGTGATCGTCACTATGACGACCTCAAACCCAACCCGTAGAAGGAGAACTAGGAAAGTATTCGGCCCTTACCCAAGACATCGATACAATACTCGTCAGCGGATCATGTCGAGCACCGATACATCCCTGCCATCATCCCCATCCCATTCCCATATAGGAGAAGACCCGATCTCCAACACCTTCACCCAAACCCGGTAAGATGTCACGGGTCCATTTGGGCCACCCGTGTTCGCGTCCACCCCATCCCCCGCCCTTACATTTTCCCAACACACCCCCATCTCATCCCCTACTGAAACCCCTCATTTCCCAACCGACCCATACATCTCCATCTCCCATTCATACACCCTTACCGCACCCCCTACTCCCAAAGACCCCATCGGGAGCCCCATCCCCCGCCTACCTCCCACGTCCCATCCACCTCATCATCCATGCCCCCTACATCCTATACCCCATCCACCTCATCTCACATGCCTTCCACATCACATGGCCCATCCACATCCCAACATACCCCCCTATTTACCCAGGTCATGCCCAACTTTTCTCAGGGTGTGACCAGTAACCCACCATCTTCCATAGCCATACATCCACACCCTCCAAGCACAGTCATTCATACCCCCCATACCCGGGTCATGCCCAATTTCACCCAACCCCCACCGTCCTTGAATGGGCCATCACCCTCCAATCTCACACCTGAATCCATGCCCTCAATGGAGGACATGAGAATGATGTATGGCCTGTGGGCTACCTCTCGAAGTCCTACATTCCAAACCCCACATCTAGGTCTCCAAACCTCCATACCCCATTCCCCCATGACCATGCCCAACCACCCACCATCCATACCATCCAAGATCCCCCACCTCAATTCCAGGCCCAGGTCCAAGCCCACTCATCTCAGGCCCAAACCCACACATATCCTTGGGCCCAAGCCCAAATATCTTTAGAACCATGGGCCCAAGCCCACTCCCAGACCCAAGCCCACTCATCCCAGGCCCAAGCCCATCAAACCCAGGCCCAGAATCCTCAAGGCCCATGGGCCCAAGCCTAAACCCATCAGACTCAAGCCCAAGCCCAAAATCCTTAAGGCCCATGGGCCCAAACCCATCAAACTCAGGCTCAGGCCCAAAACCCTCAAGGTCCATGGGCCCAGGCCCAAACCCATCAGACCCAAGCCTAGGCCCAAAACACTCAAGGCCCATGGGCCTAAGCCCAAATCCACCAGACTCAGGCCCAGGCCCAAGCCCATCAGACCCAGGCCTAGTTCCAAGCCCCCTAGGGCCCTTGGGCCCAAACCTATCAAACCCAGGCCTAAGGTCCATTACCCCCCACCCAATACCAACATGGCCCATTAGCCCAAACCCAACAGGGCCCATTGGCCCAAAATCATGCCAACCCCCGCTCCCAGGCCCAAGGCCCATCAGCCCAAGCCTTCCAAAACCATCAAGCCCAAATCCATCAAACCCAAGGCCCGTCCACCCACACTCATCAAGGCCCGTTCACAAACCCCTTACCCTTCACCAGTACCCTTCATTCACCTATACCCCTTATGCCCCCATCCTGCCTCCAACGGAAAATTCGATCCACTCCATTCCTCAAAACCACGCCTACAGCATCCCGCCACATCAACCACACCCCCATCACCCCCAGAATGTGTACCCAGCTCAGCACATCATTCATCCACAAACCACTCATCCATTCACTCCTTCCCATCCCCTACAAGCCTTGTGGCCCCACCAGGTCATCCAACCCATCACCCCCCAGGTCCAAATAGTGGACCTCGCCCTCACCAGTACAATGACCAACAGTATGAGGAGGACAAGATCCGTAATAGTGGAGGAGCTGCCAGCTTCGGCCCCCCCAGGCCCATCATCGTTACACCCAGGGTCGAACAAAATTAGGGGGAGGCAGTCCCTGCTACAGCCTCAAAAGAATCAGAGTAGCTGAAAGAATAGATAGACAGAATACAAAAGCAGCTGATGAAGATGGGAGGGCTAGAACTGCATTCGACAGACTTTTCAGAATTATGTCTGTTCTCAGATGTTCCCGTACCACAAATATTTAAGATGCCATCATTCGATAAATATAATGGCATTGGCAACCCCATAGCCCACTTAAATTCTTACTGTGGGGATATGTGCCAGTACGGCGAAGATAAATGCCTCCTCATCAAAGTGTTCCAAAAGAGTCTAACGGGCCCAGCACTGAGATGGTTCACGTCCCTAAAACCATCCATGATAAAAACTTAGAAAGATCTAACACACTTATTCCAAGAACAGTATGTCTATAACATGGACATAGAGCCAAGGAAGTCGGATCTGGCCCATTTGAAGCAAAGGCATGATGAAACTTTCAATGCCTACTTAGGAAGGTGGAGGGCATTGGCCGCCCAGGTGACCCACTGAATTCCTGATGATGAGCAGATTGAATTGATAACCAAGGGAGCTCTCCCAGTCATCGCAAATTTTTTGGTGTATCAGAAACAGTCCAGTTTTGCTGATTTGATTCGAAATGCCAATCGTTGCGAAGACGTCGTTAGAGAGGGCAGGTTGGGAAAGAACGTGGCCAACGGGGCCACTGGGGTTCGGAAGGCTGCCGAACTAAGAATCAAAAGAAGACCAGGGGCAGAGGTACAGAACATCGTTTACCCCCAGGCCAATACCAATCTGCCCCCGATACAGCTCCAGGCCACGCAACCACCCCCAGCCCGTTTCGAGCAAGCACCAAGGCCCAACAACGAACCGAGAGCCCCATTTACCTAGGAGCAAATGAGAGCACAATTCGAACGGGTGTTCACGCCGTTAGGACAATCTTTAAGTGTCTTATTGCCAGTGTTGCTACAAAAGGGTCTGGTCAATTTACTCTAACCTCGCCCACCACCCAATCCAATCCCGAGAAACTATGACCCGAACTTGCATTGTAACTTCCACCAGGGGCCGGGTCACCCTACGGACTAGTGCTTCCCACTAAAGCACGCGGTCCAAGATCTAATAGAGGCGAGAAAAATTATTCCCCCACTGCTTCCTCAAGGATAGAACCAGAACATCCATCAAGCCCCTCTACCCTCGCACCCAGGAGGCCCTAGGCCTAACATCCATTGGGTAGAAGAGGAAGAAGAAGAGTTTAACCCCTCGGATTACATCAGTAATAAAGAGGAGTTCTCATTTCACAGGATGAATAAGGAAGAACCATTTATGAGGGTGATCGAGCCGCTGTACTTAGCCGACTACTTCCCCACCCCGGCATACCTGGAGGAGCCCTTAGATTTAGGGTAGTATTTTTCCACTCCCGCTCCCGCCTATCAAATCTAAACGGGTACAACCCTGCCGTAATCATACACATATCCGCCCCACTCCCAATTTATCCCACAGTACACCCCACCTCCCAATCACCTCATCCCCTATACTATCCCACCATCAGCCACCCCATATGCCCCTCTGCCACACCCAAATCCCCCCACGCCATACATAACCCCACCATCCCCATACTACCCTACCCCATACACATCCCCAAATCTCTCCACCTAATACACCACTCCGCCATCCCCAAATTATTCCATCTCGTACACACCCCTGAATCCCACCACCCAGTATACTATCCCGCCATCCCCAAATCATCCTGCCCAATACACAACTCCACCATCCCCAAATCATCCTGCCCAATACACAACTCCACCATCCCCAAATCACCCCATTCCATGCACAACTCCATCATCCCCAATATATTCCGTTTTATCCACGAACCCATCATTGCCCCACCATGCCACCCCAAATACAAACCCTTCATATCCATACCCCCCAGCTCCACCCACTACCCCGTCATATCCCAATCACCCTGTTCCATGCACAACTCCATCATCCCCAATATACCCCGTTTCATCCATGAACCCATCATCGCCCCATCATGCCACCCCATATACAAACCCTTCATATCCATACCCCCCTGCTCCATCCACTACCCTGTCATATCCCAATCACCCCGCTCCATGCACAATTCCATCATCCCCAAATTACCCTATTTTATCCACAAACCCATCATTGCCCTATCATGCCACCCCATATACAAACCCTTCATATCCTTATCACCCCGCTCCACCCGCACCTCCAACGTCTCCCAATCACTCCATCCCAGTCGCACCCCCACTATCCCTACGCTATTTCGCCCCCAATACAACTCCACCCCCAACCAAAGAAACAACCCCTCACCCACTCCCCTTATCTCCTGCTCCCAGTCACCACTGGTTTTACCACGCCCATGTAGTACCTGTACAAGCCCCCTCCACACCCACAAATTCAACCTCGCTAATTCCCGCCACTACCATTCCGCCCCCTATTGGAGTCAACCTGGTCAGACCTGAGAATCCGGCATACCCAGCCCAATCATCCCCAGAATCACCATGCACTCCCTTCCTCATCCTGAAACCTGCCTATGACCCACATCAAGTACCGTTAAGCTTTGAACAGATGGACATGAATGCTGGTTACAACCGAGAGGAGACTGTTGAATTTATTACCCGATCTGACAGGATTTCTACACAGCCAGAAGCGTCGGGGGTTGTCAGAGGAGAAGAGAAGAAGAAAGATTAGACCGCAAGGAAGCCCTTTGAGAAAATGGCCAGAGAGCACGTGTTGGAGACACAGCTCAAGAGAACACCCGCACATATTACTGTGTGGGATTTGTTAATCACATCCCCGCTCTACTTTCAGGCCTTAATGGGAGCACTCAAAGACGCACATGTTTCCACCCACGTAACCCCAGATGAGGTGGGAGAAATAATAAGACAAGTATTGGCCCTAAATGCCATCTCATTCACTGATGCGGATCTACCACTCGAGGGGAACAACCACTCTAAGCCCCTGAATATAACAGTGCAAACAGGAAACTGGTGGTGCCATTGATCTTAATAGACAATGGGTCGGCATTGAACGTATTCCCTCTAAGGATGGCAATCAAAATCGGTGCGAACCCCAACACCTTCCGGCCATCCATAACAAGTGCCAGGGGATTCGACAACACCAGGAGAGAAATTATAGGAGAAGTAGACCTTGACTTGATCATCGGGCCACAAACCTTCACCGTCCCCTTTCAGGTGATGGACATGAAGTCTACGGTCAATCTACTATTGGGCCGGCCGTGGCTACATGAGATCGAGGCAATACCATCAACTCTACACCAAAAACTTTGATTCATCTCAGGCGGAAGAATCGTCACCATCGTAGGTGAGAGCAGAGAAGATATGGAGCGGAGCGCTCTGTATATTGAGAATCCGAAAGTGCTTAACATGTCGCATACAGCAGATGACACCAATCTCCATCGATTTGAGTATGACTTTTCAGTCGTTACCCTCGAGTCGCCTGAAAAATCCCCTGCCATAAAGGGGGTAGGAATGGATGCAGCTGTGTTCATGCTCCAAAAATGGGGCCACCAAAAAGGGAAAGGGCTGGGCCCACGCCTTCAAGGAAGAAGAGACCCCATCAGGGCTAAGGGGCAGCAAAACAAATTTGGCCTGGGCTATAGGCCCGTCGAAGAAGAAATCAGAGAGGCCAAAGAAAGGATAAGAGCCACAGCAGCTGCCAGGGCCAGAGGAATCAACCTGGAAGAAGAAACTCCCGCCCGACCCACATCCGTCAAACCTTTGTGAGCGCCGGGGTGGTAAAGATTGATCTGAATGGGGAGACAATGGTAACCCCGCACAAGCCTGTTTTCGCTCATCCTACCAACCCTTACATCACCCCCCCAAACCTCAAGGTGGATTTAGCCGCCCTCTCCTTATTTGAGGAGGAAGTCTCTCGGTCCACCCGTCACTCTAACACCAGCCACTTTGGGCCCATCCTAACCATAGAGGATAAGGTCCTAGAGGATCCCTCCATAAACATGCTAAGGGAGGAACTGCAAAAGCCTACCGATGCCGCTTTTAACCAAAGAGGTAAAGGCTAAGCCTCGCAAGTAAGTAACTAGGCATCTTTGCCCCAACTTCTGGGAGCCGCCAAAAGCCATGAATACGGCACCGGCTCTAAAAAAAAAAACAACCTATAAAAAGTGAGGTTAGCCTCTGGGACACTCTACCCTGTATATATATAGACCCACCTCGCCAGGGGCTAACCTTCAAAAAATTGTAAAAAACCATAAAAATAGAAAAAATACAAATTCTAAAAAACTTGTCCTTTAAAATTCCCAATAAAATTAAAAATGATGTCGTGATATCCGTCCCACCTGAAGCCGACCCCTTTCTTGTAGAAATACAAGAAGAGATAGGAGTCACGAGTCTGGACGAGGAAGGTCAAGTCGATGAGCTCCCCAATGAGCTCCTCAAACAATTTGCCGATTTTGAGCATGGCTTGACCCCGAAGAGACGGAGGACGTCAATTTGGGCACCAAAGAGGCTCCTAGAATCACCAAAATCGGAACATCGCTGTTCCCTGCGGAGAGAAAGAGTATGATAGACTTCCTTCGGTCATACCAAGACGTCTTCGCATGGTCGTATGAAGACATGCCTGGTTTGGATACCAATCTGGTTGAGCATGAGCTGCCACTCTACCCTGATATTAAGCCGGTTAAATAGAAGCTGAGACGCCTCCGACCTGAATGGATGTTGAAGGTGAAAGATGAGGTCATTAAGCAGTATGATGTGGGGTTTATCATGGTATCCAAGTACCCACAGTGGCTGGCCAATATCGTCCCCGTACCAAAGAAGGATGGGAAGGTTTGAATGTGCATTGATTTCCAAAATCTCAACAAGGCAAGCCCTAAGGATGACTTTCCACTACCCCACATTGATATCTTGGTCAATAACACTGCTATGTACGGAATGCTCTCATTCATGAACGGATTCTCGGGCTACAATCAGATTAAGATGGCAGAGGCCGACCGAGAAAAGACTGCGTTCATCACTCCCTGGGGTACCTGCTGCTACAAGGTGATGCCATTCGGGCTCAAGAATGCTGGGGTAACCTACCAGAGAGCAATGACAGCCCTATTCCACGACATGATGCACCGAGAGATCGAAGTGTATGTCAACGACATGATTGCTAAATCACTAAAAAGGGATGACCACTTGGTAAACCTTCAGAAGCTGTTCGAGAGGTTGCGAAAGTACAGGTTGCGGTTGAATCCCCAAAAGTGCGCATTCGGCGTTATGTCAGGAAAACTATTAGGCTTTATTATTAGTAGGAGAGGGATCGAGGTCGATCCGACCAAGATCAAGGCCATCACTGAAATGCCACCACCGTCTACAGAGAAGGAGGTCAGAGACTTTTTAAGCAGAATCCAGTACATCAGTCGGTTCATTGCACAGTTAACTTCGATATGCGCACCGATCTTCAAACTACTAAGAAAGGATTCACCAATTAAGTGGAATGATGACTGCCAATTTGCATTTGACAAAATCAAGGGTTACCTCCTAAATCCTCCAATTTTGGTACCACTTGTACCTGGTAGACCCCTGATAATGTACCTGCCCACGACAGAGTTTTCCATGGGCTGTGTGTTAGGACAACATGATGAGACAGGAAGAAGAGAACAGGCCATCTACTACCTGAGCAAGAAGTTCACTGATTATGAGATGCGCTATTCTCATCTGGAGAAGGCATGCTTAGCGCTCGTGTGGGCTACTCAAAGACTTCGACACTACCTGTTATCCCAAGCCGTTCCACTTCTAGCGCGGATGGATCCGTTGAAGTACCTATTCGAGAAACCTGCTCTCGCTGGCCGAACTGCATGATGGCAACTTTTATTATTTGAATTCGACGCCATCGTCACTCGAAATCGATCAAGGCGGACGATCATCTTCTTGAGAACCCTCCGCTACAAGCCTCTAAAGACTGAATTCCCTGATGAGGACATCCTGTTCATGACAGAAGACTATACAGAAGAAGCAGAAGAATCATGGGTAATGCACTTTCACAGTGCATAACATGTCGAGGGCCAAGGAGTTGGCGCCATCCTAATTTCACTAAAAGGATCCCATGTACCGATCTCTATCACGTTCAACTTCCCCTGCACTAACAATATGGTTGAGTACGAAGCTTGCGTCTCTGGTCTACAGGCAACTCTTGATCTGAATGTGACTCACGTTTGAGTTTTTGGTGATTCACAGTTAATCATATGTCAGACGAATGGTGACTAGAAGCCGAAAGACGAGAAACAGATCCCCTATCATGAACACCTCGAGGATCTGATAGCTCGTTTCCGAGATGTGACTTTCTCATACGTCCCCCGGATAAGGAATCGCTTTGCCGACGCATTAGCAACTTTGGCGTCAATGATTGAAATCCCCTATGGTGTTGAGATGAAGCCAATCATGATCGAGTAGTGGAATGAGCCGGCCTTTTGCCTCCAGATTGAGGAACCTACAAAGCCTGATGATGAGCCACCTTGGTTCTCAGATATCAAAAATTACCTCGAGACCCTAACTTTCCCAGAAGGTACATCCAAGACAGATCGACGAACCATCCAACGTTTAGCGATAGGATACGTCATTTGCGGGGAATGCCTCTACAAGCGATCATACAATAACATCTTACTCAGGTGCCTCACTAAAACTGAAGCGGTCAATATTATGAAAGAAATCCATGAGGGAGTATGCGGAGCCCACGTCAGTGGTCACATGCTCGCTAAGAAAATCCTAGGACAGGGATACTTTTGGACCACCATGGAATCAGATTACTGCAAACTTGTCTAGAAATGCTACAAGTGTCAAGAACACTCCAGTCTGATACACGCTCCTACCATTGATCATCACTGCATGACCGCTCCTTGGCCATTTGCTACTTGGGGCCTTGACGTTGTCAGAATGATTAATCCAAAAGCATCAAACGGACATCGGTTCATCCTCGTCGCCATTGAATACTTCACCAAGTGGGTGGAAGCGACGTCATATGCCAACATCATGGCCAGTCGTTGAGAAGTTCATCAAGAACAACATCATTTACAGATTCAGCGTGCCCAAGGATATCATCACTGATAATGGCACTAATTTCTCTAATAGGCACATCCAGGCCTTGTGTGAGCAGTTCCAGATCAAGCATCATCATCGATCATCCCCATATAGGCCTCAGACGAATGGAGCTTTAGAGGCGGCCAACAAAACTCTAGTCCGCATTCTGGAGAAGATGGTAGTCACTTACAAAGATTGGAGCGAGCAGTTACCCTTCGTGCTTTGGGCCTATAGAACGCCCATCCGTACTGCTACAGGGGCAACCCCGTTCTCCCTTGTGTATGGAATCGAGGCCGTCCTCCCGGTAGAGGTTGAAGTGCCCTCGCTCCGAATCCTCATAGACTCAGGCATACCCGAAGCAGAAAGAGAGAGATCCTGCTTTGAACAATTAAACTTATTAGACGAGAGGAGACTCCTAGCCTTGTGTCACACTCAAGTTTACCAGGGGAGAATCGCACATGCTTATAATAAATATGTCCTCGGTCGAGATCTAAAGGTAGGAAACACTGTGCTGAAGAAGATCTAAAGGTAGGAGACACTGTGCTGAAGAAGAGCTTCCCATCCCTTCATGCCGATCCAAGAGGAAAGTTCAAGCCGAACTGGGAAGGACCATATGTCATTCGAGAAGTGTTGCCGGGATACGCCATCCGCCTCGTCACCATGGACGAAGATCATCTTCTTGAGCCCATCAACGCTGGATACGTCCGACGGTTCTACTCATAGTCTATCGCGATAAGGTAAGTATTGATGAAACAGATACGTGATTGCTTAAGAACCACCCAAAAGAGGCCATCATTCCAAGCACAGTAGCCAAAGAAAAAAAAAACATCCCTAAAAATGATGATATCCTTTGCTACCCCATTTGAGCCTGGGCCTTTCTTTCAATAAACCTATTCCCCCAAAACAAAAAAATATATATACGCGTGCATATACCAAAAAAGAGAGAGAGAAAAGATGCATGTGTATAAAGTTACTATCAAATCTAAAAAATTGAAAAAAGCAAAACCTCAAAAAGAGATTGCCTTAAATGGAGGAAAAATAATAACAAAAAAAATGTGTGTAGAAGAATCACCGGGCATGTACAGTAGAAACCCCCAAGGAAGAAAGTATTTTGGGAAAATTGAAGCCATATCAAGGAAACCCTTTTAACCCAGCATACCTTCAAATCCTAACCCTACCCATGGCCAAGATACACCCTGAAGGAAGCCCTCTCTTTAGGTTCGCAAGCAGTCATATTATCTATTTAGTCAAGATGAGCCGAGTCGTGAGACGACACCAGAACCCCATCCAGTCGGTTATGACGAAATCAATGTCCATGTCGTGGCTTTCTGGTTCTTAAATAAAAAGAGAAAAAAAAATTAAAATTTATTTTGAGTTCAAAGCAAGATGGACGTGGTGAAAACCTGCAAGGGCACCACGGGTAAAAATAGTTAACTCACGCGGACCAGGTGAAAACCTGAAAAGGCACCTGGGGTAAGAGAGCAAACCTATGGACGTGGTGAAAACCTGAAAGGCGCTACGGGTAAAAACAGGGAGGACAGGCATGGTGAAAACCCGTCTTGGGCGCTGTGAGAAAAAATGTCATGAAAAGAAAGATTAGGAGAAGATCTGTTCTGGCCCGCCTATTTTAGTCTAGACCCTATGAGCCTTTTCTCCCCTTTGCTGGGCCGCTCATGTCAAAAAAATTGGATCCGATCTCGATCAAGTATGTCATCTCTACCGCGTCGTCTGACACATGACCAAAGGTACAGGCAGAGGACCAATCAATGTCGGGGAAGCTGACCTATCCATGTGTAAAAAGAAAAATCGGAGCCTCATAAACAGGGTTTGACCATGCTCAAAAAAGGACCCACCAATTGGCCTTGTAAATACCGACATCACAAAAAGGAGGAAAATTTCAAAAAAGAGAATAGATTTCCCTTTTCCATAAAAAGCCTCACACTGTATAGGAGAAAAATTTCAAAAAAGATAATAGATTTTCCTTTTCCATAAAAAGCCTCACACTGTATAGAAAAAAAAGAAATTCAAAAAAAGATAATAGATTTCCCTTTTCCATAAAAAGCCTCACACTGTGTAGGAGAAAATTTTCAAAAAGGATAATAGATTTTCCTTTTCCATGAAAACCCTCACACTGTGTAGAAAAAAAAAATTTCAAAAAAAAGATAATAGATTTCCCTTTTCCATAAAAAGCCTCACACTGTGTAGGAGAAAATTTTCAAAAAAGATAATAGATTTTCCTTGTCCATAAAAAGCCTCACACTGTGTAGGAGAAAATTTTCAAAAAAGATAGTAGATTTCCTTTTCCATAAGAAACCTTACATTGCAAGACGTATGAAAGAAAATTCAAGCACCAAAAAATATATATATATATGTATATATAGTAGATTTCATTTCTTTTCTTACAGCGTTACGCATGAAGTGTCACGTCCTAAAAAAAATATAACATGATACACTTTCTACTTTCTGCCTTCTGTACAAGTATAAAAAAAAACAAACAAACAAACAAAAAAGAAACAACCCCAAAAAGGAAGGAGATCTCTGTTAAGGGGCATCACCCCCCCCCATCTGTGTATATGATCTATGGTATGTGCAGGAACAGGTCAGGGCAGGAACCACGCTTCAAAGCACTAATCTTTACAAGAAGAGAGTCCTCACGGGCATTTCGATCAGACAACCACCTACCATGAAGACTCTTCTGCCGCCTTCGCGAAGCGTTAGCTGCACTGCGAGACTCAGTCAAAAGCCCAGTCAACCGAAGAACCTCACTCTCGGCCGTAGCAGCTCTCACCTCCGCCATCTCAGCTCTGGCCCTTTCCTTCCCCAAAGCCTCAGTCAAAGCCAGCTTTTCTATAGAAAGAGACTCAATCCTAGTTCGGAGCATCGTTTCCTTGTATGGCCAGGGTCCCGTTTCTATCGCATCTACCGAAACCGGGTTAGGGATAGGTAAGCCCTCAGATGCCAGCCAAACCTCGTAATAAGAAGAGAGGACGCCCCCCTGAACTAAGCTGCACATGTGCGCCGATTGGCGGGTCTCCCAGAGGGCTGCTATGCGGTCTAGGTCACTAAGAGAACCCTGAGAGAATATCAGAGAGCACAAGGGCGGCCTCACAGTGCACGACACGTGTTGGGTATATCCGAATTGTAGGTACTACCAGTCAACCCCAAAAGTGTGATACCCTCACAATCCCGAGAGCGGACAATCGGAAAGGTGTCGTCCATCCAGGGAAGTTGCCAGATCAACTCCGTGTCAAATAGCCACCGACTCAGTTCCTCGATGCTCCCGTGGGGCAGTCTCGAGCACCGGGTCAGAAAGCCCCAAGCCACATCCTCTCTTACCAAGCAAATTCTCAGCAAGGGCTCCATGATAGCCAAATGCTCTCCTGGCCATATTTGAATAAGGAATGGACTCCCTCTAAGGATCTCAACCCGGCCCGAGGCCAAGGCATCCAGGCCCTGATACATTTCAGCCAGGACCAGGTGCACCAGTGAACGACCTCCCTCCAATTCAGTCACGACATCGCATAACCCGAGGGAAAATGTCTCACCCCCAGTAAAGAAGAGAACTTCTGACAACAAATAAAGGGCAAAGGCCTTTACATTGAAAGGATCTCGGATAGGCAACTTTCGAAGACTCGAGTCGCCAAAAAGTTCTCTCAGGAATTTCACCGAGCACCTGGTGGGCCCTCCGGCGAAACCCTTCTCGTACTCACCCCTTTTCAAACCAAGAACCGCGTGGACCACCTTTGCATACCCCGGTCTAGGCACCACTTTGGCAAGTCCCCGACGCATCCTCAAGCCAGTAATAGAGGCTAGCTCTTCCAAGGTTGGGGTAAGCTCCCTAGACCCAAATCTGAAGATGTGGACCCTATGGTCCCACGACGCCAAAGCTGCTTGCAAGAGATTGGGCAACAGAGGAATAGCAAGGAGGGAGGAAAGGCGGGATAACCCGAGGCGATCCAGAACAGCGAGCTCACCCTCGGCCAAGCTATCACACCATTTATGCAAAAAACTAGGCCCTGGGTCCAAACTGGGAAGTATACTAGCCCCAGCCTCGGTATGAGAATTTGGGCCTTTCTTGGGAAGCGAGTCCATGGATGTACAAAGTTGGTCTTTATGGAAATCAGCCAATGTAGGGTGACGGATCTGCTCAAAAAGAAAAAGAGGAGAGAGAAAAGAAAGAAAAAAAGAGGGGCAAAAAGGCCAAGCCCGGGTGAAAAGGGAAGCAAAGAGGGCCAGGTTCGGGTTATAAAGAACCCGTCGAGCCCAGTTATATGAGGCGTATATAATATATACGCCAAGGAAAAATTTTAAATATTTTGCCAGGCGTATATAATATATACGCCAAGGCAACATGTCAGATATTTTGCCAGGCGTATATATTATATACGCCAAGGCAAAATTCCAAAATTTTTGCCAGGCATATATAATATATACGCCCAGTTTAAAAATGCGGGGAAAGGTGGCTCCCCTCACATTAGTCCATTCTTTTTTACTTCCCCAAGGGAGGAACGGATTTCGCTTAGCCTACTTTTTTATCTCGGGGCAGCCCACAGGCGGGCACACTGACACACCCATGGGAAACTCTCGGATGAAGCGGTATCCGTGAGTCATAGGCGGAGAATCACATGCGGGCTCAACCCCATCATTGGAGGGGCTCTAGCCCGTTTCATGCCAAGGAAAAGGAAACCATAAAAGCAGAAAGATAACCAAACAGAGCATTCAATTAAACCAAAATAAAAAATCATCATAAAACCATTCAAAAAAAAACTGTTGTTCGAAAGATTACATATTTCCCCAATAAATCAAAGTCTAAACTGTTTCACTGTTTCAAATTTTCAGAAAATAAACTAGTCTTGGGCAGCCCCCTTTGATTTCTTCCCGCGACGGGTCGCGCTTTGAAAAGTACGGGTCTCCCCCACCCGAGTCCACGCCTGAGAGATGCGGCCGAGCAGAGAGCGTGACTCCTTTTCACGATCACGCTCCATAAGCACACCAAAGGCCGTCAGGTAGGGAAACAAGCAAAAAGTAAATAAGAAAATGATTAGGTGTGGTCAGTATTCACTCACCACCTCAGCCTCCCTAAGCCCGACAATGTTGCGGTAGTATTCGGCTTGGTTCATGGCCGACTCATAATCCTGCACAGCAAAAAAAAAGAGAGGTATCAATCACACAGGTCATCGGCATGATCCAAGAAAACAGAAGAGCAAGGTAACAAGGGAGAGATTACCCCAGGGATCAGCTCAGGGGGTGGGATCCGAATAGCTTTAGCGGATATGCGTGCCTTCTCAGCCACATCGGCACACATACGTGACCAAAAGGCATTGTGCAAGCCCTTAAAAGTCCCTTGGATCTAAGTTGGTGAACTGCCGGAAGCACCAGCATAGGAAGGGTCAGAAGGTCCAGCATCGGTAGCCTCATCAGGAGCAGCTGCCTCATCCCCCTCACCTGAATCGTCACCCTATCCAAACTATGAAGAGAAATAGTTTTTGTTCAAATAGCAGGGCAATCAAGGTAATCATATGGAAGGCTGCTAAATAGAAAGAGGAAAGAACATTACCTAAGATCGCGGACCAGCAAAAGCCAAAAAGTTGGCACCGGCCATGAATCGGGGCAGCAGAGAACGATAGGCCAGAGACTCATACCACATCTGATATCCCTCAGGAAAGAGAAGGTCATCAATGGGGACCCCGTGGTGGAGAAAGCGAGCAGTAAGCACTTCGGTAGAACCTTCAGGAGCCAATACATCAATTTGGAGGATCTTGGGGCCTGAAAAAAAGAGGAACCACCCTCTCTCCTAGGTAATAGGCCCTAGCCCAGGACCCATAAAAAGAAAATGATCGTCGGTCTAACAAAGAAACAAGAGGGCCCACTGACCCGAGGTTTGGAAGGGGATCCGACGTAGGGATCAAGGATGACCTGCTCAATAAAAAGGAGGAGGGATATATACATTTGGTCAGAACCCACAGCACAAAAGAGCTATCAAATTTGCAAAGAGAGAAATTGTTATACCTCCTCAGGGATCAACAAATCAAACTGAGAGCACAACCCTAACTCCAGGTGCTTCATGCCTACGTCCCGACGGCGGTTTGCGTGCCAATTGCTCATAAGGGGGAATGTAGGAACTTCAGAGAGAAGCAGAGGGTGACCAGGTTGGAAATGTAGATACCCCCAAACCTGAGAAAGCAAGCAGAAAAAAACAGATATGCCACAAAAAAGGAAAAGTCAGACAAACTGAGACGAGAGGATAAAATACCTCAAGTGCAGGCCAAAAGCCCACAACAGAGCTGGACTCCCCAAGTACGATTCGTACCAAGCTAGATATGAGCACTGCATAACCAGCACCGCCCTAATCAAACCGATGCAGTGTCCCAGTTCATCATAAGACTGAGAAGGGACAATGAGACCCGCCCACCGCTGGTATTTGAAAGGAGAGTCTTGCCCAAGAGGAACAACAAAGAAATACGGGCCAGATCAGTGCACGCTCTGGCTATGCAGATAAATGGCCGCATCGGATTGGCCCAGATCTACTAACTCATGGGGCTCAAACAGACCAACCAGCCAAGATAACTTGACTTCGGAACCATGAACGTTCCCGGAGGTTGGGTAGGCCCCTATCAGTCGAGTCACCTCCTCCCTATCAGGCGTGCGAGTAGGTGTCACTGGCACCCCTCAAATGCGAACCCCAGTAATCATGGACCAGTCCGCGGGTGTAAGGGTCATCTCAGCCATGGCCATATGAAACGTCATGGTCTCAGGGCGAAAGCACTCTATCAGAGCCTTTAAATAGGCCGTGTCGGCCCTCACAGCAGGGCAAGAAATAAAATCCCCACAATCAGCTTGAGCAAGCAGGTCCTTCATCACCTGGGGAAGATAGTACACGAGGCGCTAGAGATCGAACCAGCCACCCCGGAACATGATGTGTGGTAAAGGCTGCAAACAAAAGGGATCTGTCAAATAGGAGCAAAATGGTATGATAAAGCCATCAAAGAAAAAGAAAAAAGGGTTCATCTGTTTACCTGGCCTGCGATCTCGAAGTTGGAGATGTGGGTGTGCTGACAATGGAGAAGGCCAATGCGGGCGGCTTCACCTTGCATTTCGTACCAGGGTTGAGAGGAGCACTGTGAAATGATAAACTGCTCCCCATGAGGACCATAGGCCATCTCTGGCCCCTCCTGTGGATCCTGCCCTTCGTCGCCAGACATCTGAAAATATGGAACACATCGGTATAAGAAAGGGCTGCTAAAAAAAAAAAAAGAGAGAAAGAGAAAAATAACAAAAAATGCAAAAAAAAAGAAGAAAAAAATGCACTAATCCATCATAA
The DNA here is from genome assembly GCA_021018995.1 of Chloranthus sessilifolius. NCBI lineage: Eukaryota > Viridiplantae > Streptophyta > Magnoliopsida > Chloranthales > Chloranthaceae > Chloranthus > Chloranthus sessilifolius. The sequence continues at coordinate 52,956,756 of CM037592.1, read as the reverse complement.
AAAAAAATAACAAAATAAAAAAATAAAAACAGCAAACAAATAGGAACAAAAATGATGATGGATGATGAACGGTGATGATATAGTAATAAAAAAAAATAATAATAATAAATAAATATAAATAAATAAAAAAAATAATAATAATATGACGAATGATGAATGATGATATAATAAAAAATAAAAAAAAGGAAAAATGATGATGATGGATAAAAAAAAAAAAGAGGAGCATGGGCATAAGGAGTCGCATATACTTGACAAAAAAAAAATGCATTAATTTTTCACCACGAAAAAGGAAGAACAAAAAAAAATATTATCAAAATTGAAAAGAAAGATGAAAGAGGGGTTGATGATTACCTTCAATGGGGGAAGAAATAGATCCAAAAATTGGTGGAGAATGAACATTTTTTTTATCTGCACACACGATTCCCGGTGATAGAACTCAAGCAAGATCAAATGCAAAAGGGCTGTCCCGGACTTGAGAAGGGAGGAGGGAAGAAGATAGAATCTGAAAGAGAGGGCCCTTTATGTGCTCGAGCTCGGCGTTTGCTGCCAGATTTTGGTCGACGTATATAATATATCGCTTGACCATTCATGATTTAGCGTATATAATATATATGCGGCCATTTTTCGAAAATTTGCCGGTATATATTATATGACCAATTTTGCTTTGAGACCCAACGGGCCCTCTGTATGCTCTAAGATCAAGGCCCGGTCCCTCTTAGAAGCCCACGTATCACCGGGCGATGGTGCACGCATCCCCAAATGGCCCCTCGAGCTCCCTTCGATTGGCCCAAAGGGACTGGGCTATAGTAAATAGATTTAGACCTATAAGCGCCCACCGAGTGCTCCCATAAAATCATAAAATCAAAAAAAAGGGAGAAGAGATTCACATAAAATAATAAAAAGAGAGAAAAAAGGAAAAATCCTGAAACACGACACTAGTTCTCAAATGAGCGTCGCAACGCTTGTTTGCCCCACTCCGAGAGCCGTGTAAAATCAATTCAGAATGATCGGGTTCACCTAAAAATTCTCAAACCCTGATTTACACAGGGGCACCTCATGCCTGATCCGGCAGACAAAATACTGCCCATGTTTACCCCCGGTCATTAGGAAACCGCTCCTAAACCCACTTCCCTAAACAAGATAGCGGGGTCTAATTTGTTTAAGGACCAAGACCATGCATCCCCGAGAGTGAAGACCTAATTCGGCAGGCAAACCAAGGACCTATCACCAGAATGAGCACGTCCTTGAGGTGCATCAACATGGCAAGTTGGTCTGCCTAGGGATACATGTAAAAGCAAAAAAAATGGTTTGAGCATGCTCAAAGTCTCGAACTGACATGTGCAAAAGAAAAAAAAAGAAAAAAGAAGAAGAAAGAAGAAAAAGAGAAAAAAGAAGAAGAAGAAGAAGAAAAACAGAAAAAAAAGGAGAAGGTTCGGGATAACAACCTTTTGTTATGTAGTAAAAAAACCTGAGTAGGTTGACCCCACCTTCCAAGCTTTGGCTCTGATCATCCACCTTCGGATCTATGTTGACCAAGAGTATACCCGACTTCAGACCATTCGAAAAGTCTATTGTCAGTCGAAACTGACCTGTCAAAAATGAAAATACAGCCAACCAAACTATGCGCAAACATACAGACCAAAGGGCTCATTCCCTTTTATTTCCTTTTACATAGGCTTAAAACCTATATAGGCACGGTGTCCCTGTTGAATATACGCACTTGCGTCTGGGTATCCGCAGGATGGTCGTTTGTCCTCGTAAATTGTACCTTAGGTTCCGTTTGTGCCTATTTGCTGCTTATCACCCCTGATGGGTGTCTATCTATGCATAATTAGTAAGATGTGATTTCATTGGGGACGGAGGCTAGAATTAACCATCTCTTTCGATGGATGTTTGGTCCTAGCCCGATCTTTTTTAGCTTTGTCTCGAGTTAAGGCACTCTGGTTTGTGTGAATCAGGAATACCTCACCACCGGAACATACACATCCCCAAGGTCTTCCTATCCCCGGCAGAGCGTACGCACTCTCAAAATGTATCAACTGGCATTTGATCCACTTAAAGAGTTGTGCAAGAATAAAATTGACAGAGGTCTTTGAGCTTTGCTTAGAGGCCTCAAAAATTCAAAAAATAACACACAAAAATTCACTTTGAAAATGGGCATGCATTCCCAAGAAGTGTCGCGACATCAATATTCGCTCCACTCGGGTAAATCATGCTAAAGCAACCTCGAAGTTGATGGCTTCGCCCAAAGACTCTGAGCCTTTCCTAGGTAAGGGCACCCGTGGCCAATCCAATGGAGCTATCAATACCCCATAGGATTGGACACAATTTAGGCCTTCGCTTTGTGTACTTCGCGTCGACCCCGAAGCATAGATCGATCACCCCGTTTCATGGAGCTGTCTGGTTCAGATTAATACTCAACATCACAAATCTATAATTTCCCTCAGGGAGTGGACGATATCCCGGCTAGCGGGCTTACACTTTTTGTGATCATCGCCGTTATGCCCAGTAATGTCGCAATGCGCTTGGGGACTATTAGCTTTGAGGTACGGATGGTATCCAGAAATGAGAGGGCTTACGTACACTCACCATCGCCATGGATGTTTAAGAATTGAGTTGAACTAGGCGGACCCATAAACGTGCCTTGGACCTCTTCGGATGTCTCTTGTCTTTGACGTCCGATCATTAGTGATCGAATACCAAAGAGGGGCATCTGTAGACACCCAAATTCAGCCCAAGGCCCGATCAGTCTGTACTCCGAGAGAGATGTACCCATGTGCTTCCGATGGCACCCTTGAATCCTTAGGAACCAACCCAAACCTTTAGGAATCACCCTAAACTCATTAGAACCATTCCCCTAACCCTTAGAGATCACCCCCAAACCCTAAGATCCCTTCTTAGACCCAACTTAAACCCTTCTGAGCAATTGATGGGAGGAGAGCTATAAAATTTTACATAGACCATTTCTGAGGAGGAACCCCATACCATTGGAAGGAGGACTTCTCCAGCTTTCCAGCAAGCCAAAGATCACCCGATTTGGAGTTGTGGTTCAAAAGTTATGGCCGATTAAAGTTTCACATAAAATCATAACTTTTGCTCAGGCGTATGTATTAGATACGCCCAACAAATTTAGCCCCATTTTGGTCAGGCGTATATATTATATATGCCTGACATTTTTGGGCTAAATTTGGTCGAGCGTATATAATACATACGCCCAGCATAGGTAGGGCCCACCACGGACACCCACTTTCTCAGATCTCCTCTGGTTTTCATAGAAATCACTGTACATAAATTGGGCGTATGTAATATATACGCCCAGCTTAGCTACAGTAACTATCATCAAATGGTCGAATTTCCTCCATCTAGTTTGACCTTTTGACCATGCCCTTGGTTGAGGTGGGTGTCTTAAGGTTGGTTGCATCCCCTTTGAGCTTATTGGCAACCCTTAAGTCACCCATGGTCTCACCCCATCATCTGCCATTGAAAGCAGTTTCCCAAACCCCTAGGACCCTAAAAACTTAGAAAATCTTAGATGGAGGATTACCTAATTACTAAACCAATTAGCTCTTAAGTAACCCTCTAACCCACCTCTTCTCTATAAATAGAGAGGCCCCCCCCTTCCCAAAGGATTAAAAAATTAAGGTTGAAAGTTACGCTTAAGAGAGAGAGCCCTAGTGAGAGAAAAATATATATTATTTTGCATTCTTCAACCAGAATTCTAGCATGCTTAGTTCACCCCTTTCAACCCATTTCAACTCATTTCAACCATTAGATCACCCCTTTTTTAGTCAAGCTTAGTCCCTAGCTTCATCCTACACTTCCTATCTACCGAATCCTAGCATTAGAACCTATTCCCCTACTGTTTAAGCCATATATAGCTATCGGAGGCACGCCAAAGCGGAGGTCTTCCATAGTGCAACAAGGGCCCGTGAGCTCCGGCTCACCCCTCTCTTCCTCTACCTTCTTGGTGTCTCCTCTGTCCAAGGATTTAAGCGGTTACACCGCTGAAATTTTGGTTTGGCTCAAAGCTTGATAGGACTGTATTGCCTTCGAGCAAGGGAAAGCTCCGCCCATTTGTTTTGATTTTGGCCATAGAGATAGAGATCGCTACATGCGGGTTGATCGGGTGCCTAAACCGTTTCCAATCGATAACCGAAGCCCCTACCCTAGATCCTTTGGCAAAGATTGGTAAATCAGAGTCATATTTAGCACTCCGGTGCTCAAAATATTGATTTAAAGGTTTCTCGGGTCACCAAAAGCTCCTGGTGGCGACTCTACATTTTATTCCATCGGGTTCGAAAGAATCCATGGTCGCACAGGTATCCCTATAAAGTGTATGTCATACGTCTGAGTATCCGTATGATAGTCATTTTACCCTATAAATTGTACCCAGCAGGTCCGGGTCGAGGCTTTCATCGCCTTTATTGTTGCTTATTGCCCCTGATGGGTGCATGGTTATGCATAGTTAATTGATGTGTATGATCATTGTCGGCGGAGGCCAAGTTTGGATGCCCCTTTCTGGGAGACACCCAATGTTTGGTTGGATCGTACAAGGTAGTTGAAGTTGGATGCTCTAGCTCATGTTGATCCAAGGCACATTTTCAGAAAAAATGGCACGGGTAACATCTATTCACTTTCCAAACATGTTGTGACATCTATTCACTTCGCTCGGGTGATCATGCTTAATAAACTTTGGGATCGATGGGTTCGCCCAAAGATCTCGAACCCTGCTTTCAGTAGGGGCACCCGCGAATAGTTCGATGGGGCCATCAAATGCCTTGTAGGATTGGACGCAAACTGTGGAGCCTTGCGTGTGTTTACTTCGCTCCTATCTTTGAATGTGGGTCAATCACCCCTCTTACTCACGAAGCTGTTGCATTCAGAATGAATTTTTAACATCAATCACCTTCAAATCATCTCGAGAAGCAGACGTTTTTCTCGACTAACGGGCTTTCGCAACTCGAGAGGCGAACATTTTTCCCAGCTATTGGGCTTTCGCAACTCATTCCACCTTGGTTATGCCCAGTAATGTCGCTAAGCGCTTGAGAACCGATTACCTCGAGAAACGAATGATTAGCCTGACACCCTAGGGATTTCGTTTTCTCATCATGTTACTCACCTGATGTTTGAAGTTCGTTCTGAACGCAGCGGACCCGTCAGTAATGCCTTGGGCCTCTTCTGATGTCTCTTTTCTTTGGCATACGATCATTAGTGATCGGATACCAAAGAGGGGCATCTGTAAAAACCCAAATTTGGCCCAAGGCCCGATCGAAACACATTTTGAGAGAGGCGCATTTTTGAGCTTTTGATGATATGTATGGAACCCTTAGGAATCACCCTCGATCCCTTAGGAACCTATCTCAAACCATTAGAAACCAGCCCCGACCCTTAGAACCCATTTCAAACCCTAAACCTAACCTTCCCGGACAATGGATAAATAGTATTATACCAGGACTAGCTGAGGTCTTTTATTGATATCATATCATATACCATTGGAAAGAGGACTTCTCCAGCTTTCCAACGAGCCAAGAATCACCTCGATCGGAGTTGTATATCAGAAGTTATGACCATTTGAACATCGAGCATTTTTGGCGGGATTTTGCCTGGCGCAACTAATAATTGCGCCATGTCATTTTCCCCCTGGATTTGCCTGGCACAACTAATAGTTGCGCCAGGTCTTTTTCCCCCAGAAATGGCCTGGTACAACTAATAGTTGCCCCAGGTATAAATGGGTCCCCCGCTTCATAAGGCCAACTTCGGGCTTACATTCATTCTTTGTTTCTTGTACATTTGCACTGGCGCAACTATTAATTGCGCCGAGCATATGGCGATAGCTGGTTTTGCCAAATTCATTCTTTGGGATTTGACTTGTTGACCACCTAGACCTTTGGGGTGTGTTTAGCTAGTTCTCTTGCACCCTTTTGAAGCCTATTTGCACCCCTTCAAGTGGCTTAAGGCCTCACCCCATCATCCACCATTGGAGGATCCTTCACACCTTTCCAAGCTCTTAAAACCCTAGGAAACCTTAGATTGCCCATTACCTAATTGCTAATCCAATTACGACTTTAACCCCTCACTAATCCTCCCTTTCTCTTTAAATAGACACCCACCGCTCTTGCTTAAGGATTGAGAATTTTGGCCTAAGAGAGAAAGAGCTTAAAGTGAGAAGATCTTTCTCCCTTTGGTGCACACTTCCCATACAAATTTCAGAATTCTAAAATCTCCTTTGAGTGATATTTTTCATCTTAGATCCCTTAGTTTAGGTATATGCTACCCATTCACCTTCCCTCTCTACCTCTTAGTTAGCACGCTTTTGAGGTTAGAACCCCTCTTTCCACCATACAAGCCTTCAAGAGCTCATCAAAGCAAGCCCCGCAAGGCTCCTCTACAGTGCTACAAGGGCCCGAGGGCTCTGGCTCTCCCCTTTCTTTTCCTATCTCTTTCTAGCTCTCTCCATCTTCCCATTTGTGTCGTTACGCCGCCGACTTTTCGGAAGGAACAGAGGGCCACAAATAGGATTCTAAGCCCTTTTGGGCAAGCGGAAGCTATTTTCTTCTCTTTTACTTTATTTTATTTTTGGCCATTAGTAGAGACCGCGTTAAGCAGGTTGATCGGGTTCCTAACACCTTCCGGATCGATAACCGAAGCCCCTACCCAAGAGCCTTTGGTGTGGACCGGATTCAGAGTCATATTTTTAGCACTTCGGTGCTCATAAAAATGAACTAGGTTTCCCAGGACACCGAAAGCTCCGGGTGGCGACTCTATATTTTTCGTTAGAGAGCACATCGTCGTGATGGGATCGTCTCGATTCCCACGGTTGCACAATACTGAGGTCTAATAAATCTATGAATTAACTATGCAAGAATTATCTAATTAAAATAATAGAGTTAATTTATTGGAGTTCTAATCGGAGCAATTATTCTAAGGATTTAATCACAATAAAGCATGTAAATTAATTATACTAAAAACCTAAGAAGAAATCATGGGACTGATATTCTAATTCTAATTAAAGAAAAAAATTAACCAATTAAAATATGATTTAAAGAAATTAATCAATCATACTAAAATCTAATTAACTTAATTAATTAATTATGTTGAAATAAAATAAATCTACTAGTTAATTATACTAAAAAAAATAAGAAAAGTAATTAATTAATTCTAGAATTCCTGAAACAAAAGGGGTTTTGGGCCTGCTATGCTAAGGAGGATTGGCCTCGTTCCCGAGTACCCTCTATAAGCTCCCTTGGGCAAATCGGGTGGCTGAGATGAAAGTAAATTGAATTTCAAATTATAAAATAGTATTTTTGGATTTTTCATAGTCGATTTCGGAATTATAATTATGAATTAAATTATGAACTAGAATTATAGAAAATAAAATTAATATTTAGGATTTTTGGAGATATTAAACTAAGAAATTAAAATTAAAATCTAAATTTCTAAGACTAAATTCGATCCGAAATCATAAAATCAGACCGTATGATTAAGGACTGATTCTTGAGTCTAAGGACTAGAACCAGAGATTAATGATAGGACTGGAGATTAAGATTTTAAAACGAAATTGAAGCCTAGGGTCGGTAAATTAGACCATCGGAAAGACTGGTTCTGAATTCAGAGAATTAGAACCAGATATAAAAATTTGCGATCTGAAAAGGGTGCTATGGTCTCGAACTGAAAATTAAAATTAATAGAATTCCTAAATCAGAAACTAGAAGTTATGATCGTGAATTAAAAAAGTAATCCTTACCTAGGGTTGGGGCTGCAGAGAGAAATCTCAAAGATTCGGTGCTTGAATTTCTAAATCATGACTAGGTTGCTCTATGAGTTTGTCTTCGGAGTTCTTGGGTTCAGAATCCCAAAAAAGTTAGTTCTCTCTCGAAAATTCCAGCCTCTTCGTGTTCCATTTGGTCGAAATTAAAAAAAGTTTTTATAGGTTTTTTTCTAATTAAATGCCCTGTTTCAAGCATTTAATAAAATTGCACACTAGTTTCCTAGGTCTTAATCGCTTTGAGTCGATCACCGGCTCAGTGAGCGACCGGCTGACTTGCTCAGCTAGTTTCCTAGTCCTAATAGCGTTAGAACTAATTGCGCACCAATTTTGGGGTGCGTAATCCAATTAGGCGCCACTCTCGAAGCGTTTAATTGAGGAAACTTAGTGGTCAAGGACAGTGAGGCTAGGCCGGGCGTGGTCTAATTGCACGCCGGTGATGTGGCGCTCAATCCGATCGTGCATCTGGTGTCAGGCGCATGATCGAGTCTCGAGTTGTTTTGGGGAAAGGAAGTCTGGTCTGAGAAGGGATTGATTGCACGCTTGTGATCTAGCGTGCAATCAAATTGAGCACATGGTTTTCGGTGCTTAATTCGGGGTTGTCCGAGTTTGGGTCAGATCTGAAATGCTAGACTATTATTTTAGCCTGTATTCCGACTATATACTATTGTTTCAGTATATAGTCTCTCTATGTTGGGATCTGAGCCACAGAGCTATTGTTTCAGTCTGTGTTCAGTCATGTACTATAGTTTCAGTGTATGGTCCCACATCGGGGGTATGGGGCCTGAGCCACAGAACTATTGTTTCAGCATATGGTCCCAATATTAGGGCAACGGGGTCTAAAATGCAAGACTATTATTTCAGTTTGCATTCCGACTTTATACTATTGTGTGCGTGCATGGATTCTCTCGAACCCGTCGCGGCGAAGCACACGCGATGGAATAAAAATGTAGAGTCGCCACCCGGATCTTTTGGTGACCCGGGAAACCTTTAAATCAATATTTTGAGCACCGAAGTGCTTAAATGACTCTAATTTAACGGTCTTTACCAAAGGCTCTAGGGTAGGGGCTTCGGTTATTGATCGGGAAGGGTTTAGGCACCCGATCAACCCGCACGTAGCGGTCTCTATCTATGGCCAAAATGAAAACAAATAGGCGGAGCTTCCCCTTGCCAAGGCAATACGGTCCTATCAAGCTTTGAGCTAAACCGAAATTTCGGCGGCGTAAAGGCTTGAATCCTTGGACGGGGGAAACACCAAGAAGGTAGAGGAAGAGAGGGATGAGCCGGAGCTCACGGGCCCTTGTTGCACCGTGGAAGACCTTCGCTTCGGCATGCTTCCGATGGCTTTAAGTGGCTTAAATGGTAGAGGAATAGGTTCTAATGCTAGGATTCGGTAGATAGGAAGGGTAGGAGGAAGCTAGGGACTAAGCTTGACTAAGGAGGGGTGATCTAATAGTTGAAAAGGATGAACTAAGCATGCTGGAATTCTGGTTGAAGAATGCAAAATAATACATATTTTTCTCTCACTAGGGCTCTCTCTCTCTCTTAAGCTTAACTTTCAACCATAATTTTTCAACCCCTTTGGGAAGAGGGGGGCCTCTCTATTTATAGGGAAGAGGTGGGTTAGACGGTTACTTAAGAGCTAATTGGTTTAGCAATTAGGTAATCCTCTATCTAAGGTTTTCTAGGTTTTTAAGGTCCTAGAGGCTTGGAAAACTGATTTCAAAGGCAGATGATGGGGTGAGATCATAGGTGACTTAAGGGTTGCCAATAAGCTCAAAGGGGGTGCAACCAACCTTAAGACACCCACCTCATCTAAGGGGATGGTCAAACTGTCAAACCAGATGGAGGAAATTCAAGCATTTGATGACAGTTACTGTAGCTAAGCTGGGCGTATATATTACATACGCCCAGTTTATGCACAGTGAATTTCATGAAAACCAGGGGAAATCTGAGAAGGTGAGTGTCCGTGGTGGGCCCTACCTATGCTGGGCGTATATATTATATACGCCAGGCCAAATTTGGCCCAAAAATGCCAGGCATATATAATATATACGCCTGACCAAAATGGGGCCAAATTTGCCGGGTGTATGTAATACATACGCCTGAGCAAAAGTTATGATTTTATGTGAAACTTCAATCGGCCATAACTTTCAAACCACAGCTCCAAAATGGGTGATCTTTGGCTTGCTGGAAAGCTGGAGAAGGCCTCCTTCCAATGGTATGGGACTCCTCTCCAGCAATGGTCTGTGTAAAATTTTGTAGCTCTCCTTCCATCAATTTCTTAGAAGGGTTTCAGCCGAGTCCGGGAAGGGATCCTAGGGTTTAGGGGTGATCTCTAAGGGTTAGGGGAATGGTTCTAATGAGTTTAGGGTGATTCATAAAGGTCTAGGTTGGTTCCTAAGGGTTCAAGGGTTCCATCAGAAGCACAGGGGGTACGTCTCTCTCGGAGTATAGATTGATCGGGCCTTGGGCCGAATTTGGGTGTCTACAGATGCCCCTCTTTGGTATTCGATCACTAATGATCGGACGCCAAAGACAAGAGACATTCGAAGAGGTCTAAGGCACATTTGATGGGTCTGCCTAGTTTAACTCAATTCTCAAACATCCATGGTGATGGTGAGTGTACGTATGCCCTCTCATTTCGGGATATCATCCGTACCTCAAAGCTAGCAGTCCCCAAGCGCATTGCGACATTACTGGGCATAACTGTGATGATCGCAAAAAGTGTAAGCCCGCTACCCAGGATATCATCCACTTCCTAAGAGAAATTATAGATTGGTGATGTTGAGTATTCATCTGAACCAGACAGCTCCATGAAACGGGGTGACCGATCTATGCTTCGGAATCGACATGAAGTACACAAAGCGAAGGTCTAAAAATTGTGTCCAATCCTATGGGGTATCGACAACTCCATTGGATTGGCCACGGGTACCCTTACCTAGGTAAGGCTCGGAGTCTGTGGATGAACCCATCAACCTCGAGGTTGCTTTAGCATGATTTACCCGAGTGAAGCGAATATTGATGTCGCAAGACTTCTTGGGAATGCATGCCCATTTTCAAAGTGAATTTTTGTGTGTTATTTTTTGAATTTTCTTTTGTTTCGAGGCCTCTAAGCAAAGCTCAAGGACCTCTGGCAACTTTATTCTTGCACAACTCTTTAAGTGGATCAAATGTCAGTTGATACACTTTAAGAGTGCGTGCACTCTGCCGGGGATAGGTACACCTTGGGGATGTGTACGTTTCGGTGGTGAGGTACTTCTGATTCACACTAACCGGAGTGCCTTAACTCGAGACAAAGCTAAAAGAGATCGGGCTAGGACCAAACATCCATCGAAAGAGATGGTTAATTCTAGCCTCCATCCCCAATGAAATCACATCTTACTAACTATGCATGCATGGACACCCATCGAGGCGATAAGCATAAATAAGGCGTGACAAGCCTCGAACCTAAGGTACAGTTTACGAGGACAAACGACCATCCTGCAGATACCCAGACGCAAGTCCGTACATTCAATAGGGACACTGTGCCTATGCAGGTTTCAAGCCTGTGTAAAAGGAAATAAAAGGGAATGAGCCCTTTGGTCTGTATGTTTGTACATAGTTTGGTTAGTTGTAATTTCATTTTTGACGGGTCAGTTTCGACTGACAATAGACTTTTCAAATGGTCTGAAGTCGGGTACACTCTTGTTCAATATAGATTCGAAGGTGGATGATCAGAGCTAATGCCTGGAAGGTGGGGTCAACCTACTCAGGATTTTTACTTCATAACAAAAGGTTGTTGTTCCTTCTCCTTCTTTTTCTTTTTCTCTTTCTTTTTTTCTTCTTCTCACTTTTTGCACATGTCAGTTTGAGACTTTGAGCATGCTCAAACTTTTTTTATTTTTGCACATATCCTTAGGCAGATCAACTTGCCATGTTGATACACCTCAAGGACGTGCGCATTCCGGTGATAGGTTCTTGGTTTGCCTGCCGGATCAGGTCTTGCTTCCAGTCGGGGAAGATTCTGGGTTAGGTGTGTGTTCCCTGGAGCGACCGGTGATGGATGAGTTTACTTGCTTGTCGGGTCAGGCTCTGACTCCTAGGGATGCGTGGTCTTGGTCCTTAAACAAATTAGACCCAGCTATTTTGTTTAGGAAAGTAGGTTTGGGTTCTGATAAACATGAAGGTGTCCTGTTTGAGAATTTTGGTGAACCCGATCATTCAATTGATTTAACATTAGTGTTGTGTTTTAGCATTTTCCCTTTTTCTCTCTCCCTTTTTTTTTGTTATTTTATGTGAATCTCCTTTTTTCTTTTTTCTTTTTTGGTTTTGTGCAAATATTTTTTTTTGATTTTATGATTTTATGGGAGCACTCGGCGGGCGCTTACAGATCTAAATCCGCTTATTGCAGCACGGTCCCTTTGGGCCAATCGAAGGGAGCTCGAAGGGCCATTTAGGGATGCGTGCACCATCGCTTGATGGTGCGTGGGCTTCTAAGAGGGACCTGGCCTTGTTCTAGAGCATACAGAGGGCCTGTTGGGCCATTAAAGCCAACAATTGGCTGAGCGTATATAATATATACGCCTGGCCAATCTGCAGCAAAAAATGGTCGGGCGTATATATTATATACCCCTGACCAAAATTGGCAGTTTTAAAACTACCCGAGCCCGAGCACAAAAGGCACCCCCTCTTTCAAACTCTATCCTCTTCCCTCCTTCTTTCTCAAGTCCGGGACAGCCCCTTAGGGTTTTGGCATTTGATCTTGCTTGAATCACCGGGGTTCGTGTGTGTGGATCAGAAACGTTAATCCTCTGCCGGTTTTCGAATCTATTTCTTCTCCCCTTGAAGGTAATCATCAACTCCTCTTTCATCTCCTTTTTGAATTTTGATAATGCTTGATGTTCCTCTTTTTTGTGGTGACAAATTAATACATTTTTTTTCAAGTATACGTGATTCCTTGTGCTCATGCTCTTCTCCTTCCTTTTCTCTTCTTTTTTTTTCATTCATCATCATCCTTTTTCCCCTTTTTTATTATACCATCATTCACCATTTATCATATTATTATTATATATCATCACCGTTCATCATCTTTATTCTTATTTGTTTATTGTTTTTGTTTGTTTTGTTGTTTTTTTTTTTTATGATGGATTAGTGCACATATATATTATTATTTTTTGCATTTTTTGTTACTTTTCTCTTTCTCTCTTTTTTTTTTGGTTTGAAATGCTTGATGTTCTTCCTTTTTGTAGCGCATTTTTTTTCTTTTCAGGTATATGTGATTCCTTAGGCCTATGCTCCCCTCTTTTTTTTCATTTTTATCATTATTCATCACCATTCATTTTTCATTCATTTTTTAATGGATTAGTGCATTTTTTTTTTGTTATTCTCTTTTTTTTTTTCTTTTTAGCAGCCCTTTCTTATACCGATGTGTTCCATATTTTTAGATGTCTAGCGACGAAGGGCAGGATCCATAGGAGGGGTCAGAGTTGGCCTATGGTCCTCACGGGGAGCAGTTCATTGTTTCACAGCTCTCCTCTCAACCTTGGAATGAAATGCAAGGTGAAGCCGCCCGTACTGGCCTCCTTCATTGTCAGCATACCCATATTTCCAACTTTGGGATCGCTGGCCAGGTAAACAGATGAGCCCTTTTTCTTTTCCTTTGATGCCTTCATTATACCACTTTGCTCCTATTTGACTGATGCCTTTTGTTTGCAGCCTTTGCCACACATTATGTTTCTGGGGGGCTGGTTCGACCTCCAACGCCTCGTACTTTATCTCCCCCAGGTGGTGAAGGACCTGCTTGCCCAAGCTGGTTTTGGGGATTTCATTTCATGCCCCGCCGTGAGGGCCGACACTGCCTATCTGAAGGCCCTGATAGAGCGCTTCTGCCCTGAGACCGTGACGTTTCACACGGCCATGGCTGAGATGACCCTCACACCCGCGGACTGGTCCATGATTACTGGGGTTCGTATTGGAGGGGTGCTAGTGACACCTACCCGCGCGCCTAATAGGGAGAAGGTGACTCGGCTGATAGGGGCCTACCCAACCTCCGAGAACGTTTGTGGTTTTGAAGTCAAGTTATCTTGGCTGGTTGGTCTGTTTGAGCCCCATGAGTTAGTGGATCTGGGCCAGCCTGATGCGGCCATTTATCTCGAGCCCGAGCGCGCACTAATGTTGGCCCACATTTCTCTATTGTTTCTCCTGGGCAAGATTCTCCTTTCAAATACCAGCGAAGGGCGGGTTTCATTGTCCCTTCTCAGTCTTATGGTGAACTGGGATACTGTGCATCGGTTTGATTGGGGCGGTGCTAGCTACGCGGTGTTTATGTCTAGCCTAGTGTGAGCCCTTCTTGGGGAGTCCAGCTCTGTTGTGGGCTTTTAGCTTGTACTTGAGGTATTTTATCCTTTGGTCTCAGTTCGTTCGACTTTTCTCTCTCTTTTTTTTTGTGGCATATCTGTTTTTATCTGCTTGCTTTCTCAGGTTTGGGGGTATCTGCATTTCCAACCTGGTCGCCCTCTGCTTCTCTCTGAAGTTCCTACGTTCCCCCATATGAGCAATTGGCATGCGAATCGCCGTCGGGACGTGGGTATGAAGCACCTGGAGTTAGGGCTGTGCTCCCAGTTTGATCTATTGATCCCTGAGCAGGTATAACAATTTTTCTCTTTACAAATTTGATAGCTCTTTTATGCTATGGGTTATGACTGAATGTATAAATCCCTCCTCCTTTTTATTGAGCAGGTCATCCTTGATCCCTATGTCGGATCCCCCTTCTGGAACCAGGCTACAGTGGGCCCTTCTCGCCTTTTGTTAGATCGACACATTATTTTCTTCTATGGGTCCTGGGCTAGGGCCTATTACTTAGGAGAGAGGGTGGTTCATCAGTATTGACCTCCTTTTGCTGGGCCCCAAGCTCCTCCAGTTGATGTATTGGCTCTTGAAGGTTCTACCGAAATGCTTACTGCTCGCTTTCTCCACCACGGGGTCCCCATTGATGACCTTCTCTTTCTTGGGGGATATCAGATGTGGTATGAGTCTCTGCCCTATCGTTCTCTGCTGCCTCGATTCATGCCCGACGCCAGCTTTTTGGCTTTTGGTGGTCTGCGATCTCAGGTAATGTTCTTTCCTCTTTCTATTGGTAGCCTTCCATATGATTACCTTAATTGCCCTGCTATTTGAATAAAGATTGTTTCTCTCTATAGTTTGGACAGGATGATGATTCAGATGAGGGGGATGAGGCAGCTGTTCCTGATGAGGCTACCAGTGCAAGACCTTTCGACCTTCCGGTGCTGGCGCTTTCGACAGTTCGCTAACTGAGGTCTAGGGGACCTTTAAGCGCTTGGATGATGCCTTTCTGTCGCGTATGTGTGCCGATGTGGCTGGGAAGGCACGCATATCCGTTGAAGCTATTCGGATCCCACCCCAGAAGCTGATCCATGGGGTAATCTCTCCCTTGTTACCTTGCTCTTCTATTTTCTTGGATCATGCCGATGGCCTATGTGACTGATACCTCTCTCTTTATTTTTTTGCTGCAGGATTATGAGTCGGCCGTGAACCAAGCTGAATACTACCACAACATTGTCGGACTTAGGGAGGCTCAGGTGGTGAGTGAATATTGACTGTACCTAATCCTCTTCTTATTTACTTTCTGCTTGTTTTCCACCTGATGGCCCTTCGTGTGCTTATGCAGCGTGCTCGTGAAAAGAAATCGCATTCTTTGCTCGGCCACATCTCTTAGGCGTGGACTCGGGTGGGGGAGACCCGTACTTTTCAGAGCGCAACCTGTCGCCGGAAGAAATCAAAGGGGGCTGCCCAGGATTAGTTTATTTTATGAAAATTTGAAACAGTTTAGACTTTGATTTATTGGGGGATATGTAATATTTTTCTGAATCAACAACTTTTTGGATGATTTTATAGTTTTTATGGTTTATATGAATGCTTCGTTTGGTTATCTCTCTGCCTTTATGTTTTTTTTTTTGTATGAAGCGGGCCAGAGCCCCTCCAATGATGGGGTTGAGCCTGCATGTGATTACCAGCATATGACCCACGGATACCGCGTCATCCGAGGGTTTCCCATGGGTGCGTGAGCATGCCCGACTGTGGGCTGCCCCGGGAGAAAAAGCAGGCAGAGCAAAACCCGTCCCTCCCTTGGGGAAGGAAAAATGCATGGCCCGATGTGAGAGAAGCCACACTTCCCTGCTTTTTCAAGTGGGCGTATATATTACATACGTCGGGCAAAATTTTTGAAAATTTGCCTGGGCATATATATAATATACGCCGAGCTGAAAAATGCTTAGTTTTACCTGGGCATATATAATATATACGCCAGGCATAATTTGTTCAGTTTTGCTCTGGCGTATATAATATACACGCCTCGTATGACTGGGCTCCATGGGTCCTTTATAACCCGCGCCTAGCCCTCTTTGCCTCACTTTTCGCCCGGGCTTTGCCTTTTTGCCCTTCCTTTTTCTTTCTTCCCTTTTTTCTTGACAAGCGGGTCCATCGCCCTACATTGACTGAGCTTTATATAGAACATCTTTGTATGTCTATGGACCCGCTTCCCGGCCCAAATTCTCATACGGGGGATGGGGTTAGTGTACTTCCCTGTTTGGAACCGGGTCCCAGTTTTTTGCAAAAGTGGTGCGATAGCTTGGCTGAGGGTGAGCTCACTGTTCTGGATCGCCTCAGGTTATCCCGCCTTTCCTCTCTCCTTGCTATTCCTCTGTTGCCCGACCTCCTACAGGCGGCTTTGGCGTCATGGGACCATAGGGCTCATTTCTTCAGATTCGGGTCCAGGGAGCTCACCCTAACCTTGGAGGAGTTAGCCTCTATTACTGGCTTGAGGATGCATCGGGGACTTGCCAAAGTGGTGCCCAAACCGGGGTATGCAAAGGCGGTCCAGGCGGTTCTTGGTTTGAAGAAGGGTGAGTATGAAAAGGGCTTAACCGGGGGGCCCACCAGGTGTTCGGTGAAATTTCTGCGAGAACTTTTCGGCGACCCGAGTCTCCGAAAGTTGCCTATCTGAGATCCTTTCAATGTAAAGGCCTTTGCCCTTTATTTGCTATCGGAAGTTCTCTTCTTTACTGGGGACGAGACATTTTCCCTCGGGTTATGCGATGTCTTGACCGAATTGGAGGGAGGCCATTCACTGGTACACCTAGTCTTGGCTGAGATGTATCGGGGCCTAGATGCCTCGGCCTTGGGCCGGGTTGGGATTCTTCACGGGAGTCCACTCCTCATTTAGATTTGGGTAGGAGAGCATTTGGCTATCATGGGCCCTATGCCGAGATTCTGCTTGGTAAGAGGGGATGTGGATCGGGGCTTTCTGACCCGCTACTCGAGGTTGCCTCATGGGAGTGTCGAGGAACTGAGAACCGAGCCGATGGCTATCTGAAAGTGAGAGTTGATTCCGGCAACTTCCCGATTGGACGACACCTTCGATTGTTCCGCTTCTCGGGATTGTGAGGATATCACTCTTTTGGGGTTGACTGGTAGTACCTACTATTTCCCATCTTAGGGGCTTCGTCAATTCGGATATACCCAACACGTGCCGTGCACCATGAGGCTGCCCTTGTGTTCCCTGATATTCTCTCGGGGTTCTCTCAGTGACCTAGATCACATAGCAGCCCTCTAGGAGACCTGCCAATCGGTGCACATGTGTAGCTTCGTTCAGGGGGCGTCCTCTCTTCTGATTATGAGCTTTGACTGGCATCTGAGGACTTACCTATCCCTAACCCGGTTTTGGTAGATGCGATAGAGACGGGACCTTGACCATACAAGGAAACGATGCTCCGGACTAGGATTGAGTCTCTTTCTGTAGAGAAGCTCGCTTTGACTGAGGCTTTGGGGAAGGAGAGGGCCAGAGCCAAGATGGCGGAGGTGAGAGCTGCTACGGCCGAGAGTGAGGTTCTTCGGTTGACTGGGCTTTTGACTGAGTCACGCAGTGCAGCTGACACTTCGCAGAGGCGGTAGAAGAGTCTTCATGGTAGGTGGTTGACTAATTGAAATGCCCGTGAGGACTCTCTTCTTGCAGAGATCAATGCTTTGAAGCGTGGTTCCTGCCCCTTACCTGCTCCTGCAGATACCATAGATCATATACACAGAGGGGGGCTGATGCCCCTTAACAGAGATCTCCCCCCTTTTTTGGGTTATTTTTTTTGTGTTGGTTTTTTTTTTTTTTTTATATATACCTGTAAAGAAGGCAGAAGATAGAAAGGGTGTCATGTTGTTATCTTTTTGGGACGTGACACTTCATGCGTGATGCTTGAAAGAAAAGAAATGAAATCTGCCATATATACATATACATATTTTTTTGGTGTTCGAATTTTCTTCCATACGTCTGCGACGTAAGGCCTCTTTTTTTTTTATGGAAAAGGAAAATCTATTATCTTTTTTTTTGAAAATTTTCTCCTACGCAGTGTGAGGCTTTTTATGGGAAAGGAAGATCTATTATCTTTTTTTCAAATTTTCTTCTACACAGTGTGAGGCTTTTTATGGGAAAGGAAGATCTATTATCTTTTTTTTAAATTTTCTTCTACACAGTGTGAGGCTTTTTATGGGAAAGGAAAATCTATTATCTTTTTTAAAAATTCTCCTTCTTTGTGATGTTGGTATTTACAAAGCCAACTGGTGGGTCATCTTTTTGAGCATGGTCAAACCCCGCTTAGGAGTCTCTGGTGCTTCTTTTTAAACATGGAGGGGTCAGCTTCCCCGAGATTGACTAGTCTTCTGGCCTTACCTTTGGTCATGCGTCAGACGACGCGGTAGAGATGACATACTTTATTCGGATCCGATCTAATTTTAACATGAGCGGCCTAGCAAAAAAAAGGGGGAAGGGGCTCAAGGGGTCCAGACTAAAATAGGCGGGCCGGAACAGATCCTCTCCTAATCTTTCTTTTCTTGACATTTTTGCTCACAGCGCCCAAGATGGGTTTTCGCTATGCCTATCACCCCTGTTTTTACCCGTAGCACCCTTTCGGGTTTTCACCACGTCCATGGGTTCGCTCTCTTACCCCTGGTGCCTTTTCAGGTTTTCACCTGGTCCGCGTGAGTTCGTTATTTTTACCCGCGGTGCCCTTGCGGGTTTTCACCACGTCCATCTTGCTTTGAACTCAAATTAATATTCTTTCTTTTTCTTTTTTCCTTCTCTTTTTTTTTTTTTTAGAACCAGAAAGCCACGACATGGACAAAGATTTCGTCATAACTGGCTAGACGGGGTTCTGGTGTTGTCTCACGACTCGGCTCATGCTAACTTAACAGATAATATGACTGCTTGCGAATCTATAAAGAGGGCTTCCTTCGGGGTGTAGCTTAGCCATGGGTAGGGTTGGGATTTGAAGGTATGCTGGGTTAAAAGGGTTTCCTTGATATGGCTTCAGTTTTCCCAAAATACTTTCTTCCTTAGGGGTTTCTACTGTACATGCCCCATGATTCTTCTACACATCTTTTTGTTATTCTTTTTCCTCCTTTTAGGCAATCTCTTTTTGAGGTTTTGCTTTTTCAATTTTTTTAGATTTGATAGTAATTTTATACACATGCATCCTTTCTCTCTCTCTCATTTTTTTTTCTTTTCTTTTTCCTCTTTTTCCTCTTTTTTTTTGGTATATGTACACGTATATATATATATATATATATATATATATATTTTTGGGGAATGGGTTTTTTGAAAGAAAGGCCCATGCTCAAATGGGGTAGCAAAGGATATCATCATTTTTAGGGAGGCTTTTGGGCTACTGTGTTTTAGACGATGGCCTCTTTTGGATGATTCTTAAGCAGTCACGTATATGCTTCATCAATACTTACCTTATCACGATTAGACTATGAGTAGAACCGTCGGACGTATCCAGCGTTGATGGGCTCAGGAAGATGATATTCGTCCATGGTGGCGAGGTGGATGGCATATCCCGGCAACACTTATTGAATGATGTATGGTCCCTCCCAGTACGGCTTGAACTTTCCTCTTGGATCGGCATAGAGGGATGGAAAGATCTTCTTCAGCACAGTGTCTCCTACCTTTAGATCACGACTGCGAACACATTTATTGTAAGAGCGTGCGATTCTCCCCTGGTAAACTTGAGTGTGACATAAGGCTAGGAGTCTCTTCTCATCCAGTAAGTTTAATTGTTCAAAGCGAGATCTCTCTCTCTCAGCTTCAAGTAAGCCTGATTCTATGAGGATTCGGAGCGAGGGTACTTCAACCTCCACCGGGAGGACGGCCTCGGTTCCATACACAAGGGAGAATGGGGTTGCCCTTGTAGCGGTACGGATCGATGTTCGGTAGGCCAACAAGGTGAATGGCAGCATTTCACTCCAATCTCGATAAGTGACGACCATTTTCTCAAGGATGCGGACGACTATCTTGTTCACGGCTTCCACGACTCCATTAGTTTGAGGCCGATAAGGGGATGAGCGATGGTGCTTGATCTTGTATTGCTCGCAGAAGTCTCGGATGCGCTTATTAGCAAAGTTTGTGTTGTTGTCCATTATGATATCTTTGGGTACTCCAAATCGGCACACAATATTATTCTTGAGAAACTTCTCAACGTGAATGGCCGTGATATTGGCATATGACGCCGCTTCTACCCACTTGGTGAAGTATTCAATGGCGTCGAGGATGAATCGATGTCCGTTCGATGCTTTTGGATTAATCATTCCGACAATGTCAAGGCCCCAGGTAGCAAATGGCCAAGGAGTGGTCATGCAGTGAAGATCAATGGCAGGAGCGTGTATCAGACTGGAGTGTTCTTGGCACTTGTAGCATTTCTGAACATGTTTGCAACAATCTGATTCCATGGTGGTCCAAAAATATCCCTGTCGTAGGATTTTCTTAGCAAGCATGTGACCGCTGACGTGGGCTCCGCATACTCCCTCATGGATTTCTTTCATAATATTGACCGCTTCACTTTCAGTGAGGCACCTGAGTAAAATGTTATTGTATGATCGCTTGTAGAGGCATTCCATGCAAATGACGTAACGTGCCGCTAAACGTTGAATGGTTTGCCGGTCCGTCTTGGATGTACCCTCTAGGAAAGTTAGGGTCTCGAGGAAATTCTTGATATCTGAGAACCAAGGTGGCTCATCATCAGGCTTTGTAGGTTCCTCAATTTGGAGGCAGAAGGCCGGGTCATTCCTCTGCTCGATCATGATCGGCTTCATCTCAACACCATAGGGGATTTCAATCATTGACGCCAAAGTTGCTAATGTGTCGGCAAAGCGATTCCTTATCCGGGGGACGTATGAGAAAGTCACATCTTGGAAGCAAGCTATTAGATCCTCGAGGTGTTCATGATAGGGGATCAGTTTCTCATCTTTCGTCTTCTAGTCACCGTTCGTCTGACATATGATTAACTGTGAATCGCCAAAAACTCGAAGGTGAGTTACATTCAGATAGAGAGCTGCCTATAGACCGGCGGCGTAAACTTCATACTCAGCCATATTGTTAGTGCAGGTGTTGAGAACTAGAAAATACCATTTTCCACCCTTTAACCTGGGCCTTGATAGACCCTTGAGAGAACTAAATAAGTTTTTTAAGTGCTTGTGTTACAGCTAACAATAAAGACAGGTTTAACCATGAAAGCAGCCTAAAAGTGCCAAAAAGATGATGATCCATGTTGATCCAAAGGAAGAAAGAGAAGGGACAACCTCACTAGTTCAAAATGCAGGCGAAGAGGCAAAGACACAGTCTTCAACCCGAGAAAGAAATGTGGAGCAATTGAGCGAGAAGAATGCACTACTGAGTGCTTTTGAAAGAATCGAACATTTTGAAAAGAACTGAACTTTGAAAAGAACTAAAAGCTCGAGCTTAGTTTTGAAGAGCACACGAACTCTTGAAAGGATGTGACCTATTCGAAAGAAGAGAACTCCTTGACGAACACGAACTTTCGAAAAGAGCTTGAAGTCCACGATTACCTTGCGAAAAGTTCCCTAAACTATGCGAAATGGTATTACGGAGATTCTAGCATTGCAAGGTAATTCAGTAATCTTTTGCATGCGCCCCAATGCTTTTAAAAACCCAGGGACATTCCAGAAGATTCTGAGCATGAACCAAAGGCATATTCCACCCATGTGAGCACCCGAAGATGAAATCAATTGGCGGGAACTTCTAGAAGTTCTATGATTTTCAAATTACATACGAATTGATGCTTATACTTTCGATTGGTGAACCAAATCAAGCAATTACGATTGGCAAAGATCTGGATCCTTGTGTCGACTACCATTGGTTGATCTGAGATCTAAAAACTTGATTGGTCGATACACAGCTAGACACAATAGATGAACCATTTACCCAATTTGGGTATCCAGATTTTGAGTTTCATTTCTGCTGTTCCATTTCCAATTCAGATAGCTTGTCTGAAACTCTTATAATAGCCTAGCTTTTATTTGCAATTGAGAGCTGTGAGATACTTCTGTAATTCAAAAGAAAATTATATTCAAGACTACAAATCTGAGAGCTGTTTAAGCTGTGCTCTATAATTGTAATGGTGAATTTGAAAAGGTTGCTGTGAACCATACATTCTCAATTGGAATTGTGTTGAGGGTTCCCTGTGATCTCCTTATTGCACTAGACTCCTTTAGATTTACTGTTTTTCAAGCAATTTCCCTTGATTCACTATCCCTGTGGGAATTAGAGTTTGTAACCTAATCTTTCACAGCATTTGTAGTGGTGTTTCTTGTTCTGAATTGAGGGTTCAGATTAAAGACTATTGGATGGTCTGTGGCCATTGAAGTGGACAGACCATAGCCATAAGTTTAATGCTAATCCTTGAGTTAGATTGCTTTCTCTTGCATCTGTGCTTGTAGCCAGATGAAGATTGGATCATATCTCATTTGATCTACATTTATTCTCATTTTGCTTCAAGGACCAAATCAAAGTTAGATATTATTTCTCCATTCTTATTAATTTACATCAAAATCTCTCCAACTCAGATCTGGATCATTTAGTTAATGTGACAAATTCAACTTCCCATCTTATGTGCTTAGTAGATAGGATCAAAGGCCAGATCTGGTAGCTCAGATCTGGAGGTTTATCTTACATTTTAAATAAATTCTCTGTGGACGATCTTTTACTCACTTACATTTAAAACTTGCTACAATTAGCCCTGATCTTGCAGGCTAATTTACTTCTCTCTGTGCTGATATTTCTTTATTCTTTTTAGTTTTCCAAATTCAGTACAATTCATTATTTGTAAGTTTGTTTTCAAAACACAAATAAATCATGCACACCTAGAAGTAAGCAACAAGTTTTTGGCGCCGTTGCCGGGGAATTTGTTTTAAAATAGGTAGACCTAAGTTTTTATTTTGTTTTTATCTTTACATCAGTGCTAAACTATTCTATTGTTTAAATCTGTGCAGTTATTCATATACATTTTGAAGCGTGGAATCTACTTTAAAAGGAATTCTGAAGGTTTGCTGTGCATAATTTGATTCTCTGTTCTGTGTTGTATGTTTGGTAGGAGGACTCTCAGCCCTGAGATTGTCCCTCTAAATTTAGAAGTTGAAAGGTTACTACGTACCAGACAATCATCACAGAATTCTGCTGAAACAACTACTATGGGTGAAGAACCTCGACTTTTGAGGGATTACTTTGCACCTGGTGCCTATAATTCTCCATTTTGAATTTAATTTCCTACTGTTGAAGGAAATTATGAGATCAAATCATCAACTATCCAAATGCTTCCTTCCTTCCATGGGTTGAGTAAGGAAGATCCATACAAACATGTGGATGAATTCTTGTCTCTTTGCACCATATTCAACCAAGCTTAGGCTCTTTCCTTTTTCATTAAAGGACAAAGCTAGAGCATGGTTGTCTATGTTAGCACCAAATAGTATCACTTCTTGGAATGATTTGCAGTGTCAATTTTTAGGCAAATATTTTCCTATGTCTAAAACAAGCCAGTTGAGACAAAGTATTATTTCCTTCTCACAACATTCAACTGAAACTTTCCATGAAGCATGGGAAAGATTTAAAGAACTTTTAAGGCAATGTCCTCATCATCAAATCCCCCGATGGCAGCTTGTTCAAAGCTTCTATCAAGGAATTGATCAAAAGGGTAAGAATATGGTAGATGCTTCCTGTGGAGGCACTTACTTGCAAAAAACAGTTGAGGAGGTCTGGGATTTATTTGAAGTAATTGGTGAAAATTCAACTCAACAGGAATCTTTGTCAAGAGACATTGAGAATCCTGCTAGGTTGAACAATCAGCAAACCACCAAAGGAAAGATTTATGAGGTGAATGAGTTAGAAAGGAAGATGGATAATTTAACCACAAAGTTTGATAGATTGATGGACTCACTTAAAAATCCAATGGTTGTAAGAGTAGAGGAGGCATGTCTGATATGCCAGTCCCTTACTCATTCATATGATCAATATCCTGCGGCACCACAGTTCCCAGATCTAGTGGTGGAACAAGCTCATGCTGCCCAATCATTTGGACAAATGCAGTCAAATGAATATGCATGGAGAGGGCACCCGAATTTAAGGTGGAGCCAGGGCAATTATCAATCGCAACAGCAGCAGCAATCAAAGAACCAAGTACCTTTCAAAAGCGCACTTATCAGTGAATTTTATACCAAGCCAACTTTTATTGACCCATTCCACAACAACCTGTATAGCAATCTGCTCCAGTTCAAGCCCCTTCCAGATCCCCTTCTTTTGAAGATCAAGTTCTAAATTCACTCCAGAATTTAGGGTTTTTAACTCAGACTGTGAACTTTCACAGTCAGAGTATAAAGAAGATTGAAGAAACATTGGGTCAACTTTCAAATACTTTGGCCAAAAGAGAGGAAGGAAGGTTACCCAGCCAACCTTTGAACAATCCCAAAGGACAGTTCATGGTTGGAGAGGCTTTTATTTCACATGAAGAAGTAAAAACTTTCACAACTTTGAGAAGTGGAAGAATTGTAAATAACAAAGTGGGTACTGACAAGGAAGAAGAAAAAATTGAGGAAAATGATAGAGATATGCAACAGGAGCAACAGGATGTTAGCATTGGGGGTGCTGATGTACCTCAGAAAAATAAAAAAAATGAAAAACAAAAAAATCAAAAAGATTCTGATAATGCTTCTAGAGCTGTAGATGAAGGACTAGTTCCTCATTTACCATTTCCTCATGCCATGAAATCTGTATCCCCTTTTGATAAAGGGAACACAAAAATAGATGAAATGATGGAGACTTTCAAGCAAGTCAAGATAAATCTACCTTTGCTTGATGCAAGCAAACAAATTTCAGCATATGCAAAATTTCTGAAAGATATTTGCACTCACAAAAGACAGTCTAGGATACAGTTATCCAAGAAGTTCTTTGCTGTGGAAAGAGTTAATCAGGTGTTGTCCATTACCACACCTCCTAAACTCTAAGATCCTGGAATCCCCACAATCCCTTGCATTATTGGGGAACATACCATTGAAAAGGCTTTATTAGATCTGGGTGCTAGTGTCAACCTGCTTCCATATTCTGTATATGAGAAACTAGGTTTGGGAGAATTAAAACCCACTCATGTGGTGTTACAACTAGCAGACAGATCTGAAAGAAAGCCAGTTGGGATGATTGAGGATGTATTGGTAGGAGTAGATAA
Source organism: Chloranthus sessilifolius (assembly GCA_021018995.1). Lineage (NCBI taxonomy): Eukaryota > Viridiplantae > Streptophyta > Magnoliopsida > Chloranthales > Chloranthaceae > Chloranthus > Chloranthus sessilifolius. Next base: position 52,931,439 of record CM037592.1, on the reverse strand, counting down.
GTTTTTCTACCCTGCTGATTTTTTGGTGTTGGACATGGAACCTACAAAAAGCAAAACTTCCATCCCTGTCATTTTAGGGAGACCATTCCTGGCTATAGCAAATGCTTGCATTCAATGCAGGTCTGGTATTATGGAAGTCTCTTTTGGAAATATGAAGGTGAAATTAAATGTTTATAATGCAGTCACACAGCCTCAATTCAATTCTGAGGAATATTTTCTTGTTGATCTATTGGATGAACTGGTGGAAGAAACTCTGCCACAGTTTCTGCAGTGTGAAGATTTAACCACAGATTTTAAAGATGCTTGGGGGAATGCTGAGGAAGAAACAGTTTGTACCTCAAAGTCTGAGGAAGCAAATGTTGTGCAAGGAACTCATAATCAATCAGCAAGTTTCTCTTCATGGAAACTTGTTATTCTTCCTCTTCCACAAACAACCAAGGTACCTTTGTTACCTTCTTTTCTCAGCCCACCGGATGTAGAGCTAAAGCAGTTGCCAGAAAATTTGAAATATGTGTTTTTAGGAGACCATAAAATATTGCCTACGATTATTTCTTCCTCCCTCACTGAGGAGCAGGAGGAAGAGCTGTTGATTGTATTGAAACAGCATAAGAAAGCAATTGGCTGGACTATTGCTGATTTGGGAGGAATCAGTCTAGCTGTTTGCATGCATAAAATTCATTTGGAAGAAGATGCAAAGCCTTCTAGGGAAATGCAAAGGAGGTTGAATCCTCATATGCAAGAAGTGGTCATGAAAGAGGTTGTTAAACTGTTGGATGCAGGGGTCATTTACCCCATTTCAGATTCAGCTTGGGTGGCACCTACACAGGTGGTACCTAAGAAATCTGGGATCACTGTTGTAACCTCAGATTCTGGTGAGCTTATGTCAACCAGACAAACAACTGGTTGGAGGGTCTGTATTGATTACAGAAAACTAAACACAATGACTAGAAAAGACCATTTCCCTCTGCCATTCATTGATCAAATTTTAGATAAGCTAGCAGGAAAAGCTTATTACTGTTTTCTTGATGGTTACTCTGGTTACAACCAGATTCCTATGTATCCACAAGATTAGGAAAAAACTACATTCACTTGCCCTTTTGGCACGTTTGCCTATAGAAGAATGCCTTTTGGTCTTTGTAATGCTCCTGCTACCTTTCAAAGATGCATGTACTCCATTTTCTCTGATATGATTGACCAATTTATGGAGATTTTTATGGATGATTTTTCAATCTTTGGAGACAATTTTGCCTAGTGTTTACATCATCTCAAAATGGTGTTACAGAGATGTGAAGAAACCAATCTAGTTTTGAGCTGGGAGAAGAGCCATTTCATGGTCACCCAAGGCATTGTCCTTGGCCATGTTGTCTCCCACAAGGGCATTGAGGTGGACAGAGTAAAAATTGATTTAATTGCACATTTGCCACCTCCCAAAACTGTTAAACAAATAAGAAGTTTTCTGGGACATGCTGGATTTTACAGAAAGTTCATTAAGGACTTCAGTAAAATATCCAAGCCTCTTTGTCATTTATTGTGCCAAGATGTCCCTTTTGTTTTCAACAATGAATGCTTGAAGGCATTTGAATTCTTAAAAAACTGTTTGATTTCAGCTCCAATACTACAATCTCCAGACTATTCACTACCTTTTGAACTGATGTGTGATGCATCAGATTATGCTTTGGGAACTGTTCTTGGGCAGAGAAAGGATAAGCTGCCTCATGTCATAGCCTATGCCAGTAGATCAATGATTGATGCACAACTCAATTACACAACAACTGAGAAGGAGCTGCTGGCAATTGTTTTTACTTTAGAGAAATTCAGGTCATATGTTTTGGGTTCACAAATAGTGGTGTTTACTGACCACTCAGCTCTGAAATACCTTCTGTCTAAGAAGGATACCAAACCAAGATTAATCAGGTGGATCCTCCTATTACAGGAGTTTGATTTACAGATCAAAGATAAAAAGGGTGTGGCGAATGTGGTGGCTGATCACCTATCTAGAATTTTAACTGCTGAGATTGATAGGCTGCCTATCAATGAATCTTTCCCTGATGAGCAACTTTTTGCTATCAGTATACACACCCCTTGGTTTGCAAACATAGTCAACTTTTTGGCTACTGGAAGAACTCCTCAACATTGGAATAAAATGGATAAAGATCTTTTCTTCTCAAAGGTTAAACATTTTATTTGGGAGGATCCTTATCTGTTCAAGATTTGTGCAGACCAAATAATAAGAAGATATGTTCCTGAAGAAAACTTTGATAGTATACTTTCTATGTGTCATGAACAGGCCTGTGGAGGTCATTTTAGTGGAAATAAAACTGCTGCAAAGGTTTTGCAGTGTGGATTTTATTGGCCTACACTTTTCAAAGATGCTCTGCGGCACTGTAAGTCTTGCCAAAACTGCCAGAAATTGGGCAGCATTTCTAAGAGAAACTCAATGTCATTACAGCCTATTTTGGTAGTTAAATTGTTTGATATTTGGGGAAAAGACTTCATGGGTCCCTTTCCTCCTTCCAATGGGTGTAATTTCATCTTAGTAGCTGTGGATTATGTATCCAAATGGGTTAAAGCCACAACCACTAAAACCAATGATCACAGAGTGGTTCTGAAATTTTTAAAGGATAACATTTTTTCCAGGTTTGGTTCCCCCAGAGCTATTATCAGTGATGGGGGAAGCCATTTTTGTAATAAGCATTTTGAAGCTTTATTGAAAAAGTACTCTGTGACTCATAGAGTAGCTACTCCATATCATCCACAAACCAGTAGACAAGTGGAGATTTCCAATAGAGAAATCAAACATATACTGGAAAAGACTGTGAAGAAGGATAGAAAGGATTGGTCCTTTAAGCTGAATGATGCATTGTGGGCATATAGGACAGCCTATAAAACCCCAATTGGCATATCCCCATTCAGATTGGTTTATGGCAAAGCATGCCACTTACCAGTGGAGTTAGAATATAAAGCCTTTTGGGCTATTAAAACCTTGAACATGGATCTTACTACTGCTGGTAATCACAGGAAACTGCAGCTTGCTGAGTTGGAGGAGCTGAGAATGGATGCATACACCAATGCAAGATCTTACAAAGAAAAAGTTAAAGCTTTCTATGACAAAAATCTGCTGAGAAGAGAGTTCATAGCTGGCTCTAAGGTATGGCTATTTAACTCAAAACTTAAGTTTTTTCCTGGAAAGCTGAGATCCAGATGGTAAGGGCGATATACTGTCATTCATGCATCACCTTGGCTGTTGAAATTTTAGACCCAAGTGATGGGAGAATCTTGAAAGTGAGTGGTTAGAGGCTCAAACCATGCATTGAAAATACTCTAGAGCCTGTGCTGACCATCTATCACCAAGAACCTCCACATATCTGATGATAAACTACTGTATCATATGTATTTTACCAGTGCTTGTTTTATAATTTTTGCATAGTTGTTTGCTCTCTGTTTTTAGTCTTGTGTACACTCAATTCGAGAAGTTTATAATATGTAAAAAAATGAGTTCGCAAAGAAAAAAAATTCATTTCGAAAAGTTTAATTTTCTGTTCGAAAAGGATCTGGCCCTGTAACTAACTGATCGAAAAGAGCTATTTGCTTTTCGAATAGTTAGTTTTGAAACTATTTGCTTTTCGAATAGTTAGTTCTGAAGCTATTTGCTTTTTGAAATGTTTTTTCTGAAGCCATGTGCTTTTCAAATGGTACTGATGCCATTCTCACTTGTAAAAAAGGACTATTTTGAACTTTTCAAAAATTTCAAAGATACTTTGCGAAACTCGTTTTAAGCATATTTAAACCCTTTCGAAGCAGGGGTTTCATATTCGAAAGCCTTCCCTAAGTGTCCTGTTTCACAGAAAACCCATTTTCGTTCCATCTCTGTGTGCTTTTAAAGTTCAGATCCCATTTGTTTCATATTTGTTCCACTAATAAAGCTTGAAGAGAGGGACATTTTGCTTCTGATTCTGGTGGATCTTATCAGGCGTTCAAAGAGTTCAACCAAAACCCTAGATTTCGGTATTTTTCTATGCATTTCCTCTGTTTATCATTTGCAAAGTTTGATTTGGTGTCAGCATTTATTGTGGCAGTTTTTATACAAAGCTTTAGAATGGGGAAAGCTAAAAAATCATTGGCTGAAATGTTCCAAAAATCTTCTGCTAAGAAAGTTAGCAAACCCTCCAAAAAAGGAAAAGCCAAAACCTCAGCCAAGAGAAAACTTTCGATGGATAAAGCGGATAGAATTGAGAAGGGGAAGAAGGTTAGACATGAGGAACCCACCCCAATAGCTGGCACTAGCCCTGAGTCTGAGCTTCCTCCTTTGCCTATTCATTTGGTACTGCCGAACCCATTTATCGAAGCTCAGAAGCTAATTCCAGAATTTATTGTTGATGAGACCTTTTTCTACAACAAACTTGAATGTCAGTTATCCTTGAAATACATTAGGGATGCCTCACTGAGCAATATCTTAACCCCTCTTCCAGAGAAAATTTATCCGCGAATGGTGAGATTATGGAATCAAAACTTGGTAAAAGTGATAGAGAAGGATGCTGATGTCCTTACTCTTGTTATTTTCATTGATGATTGCGATTTAACTGTCACTTATGAAGACATTGGGAATGCTCTGGGGATACCATTTCAATATGATCCTACTGGTCCACTGGTCGCACCAGTAACTGCCTCTTTCAGAGAAATGGCTACACATTTAACCCAAGGAATAGTTGGAACTGGACAATCCATCATGAGGAGAGACTTAGCACCTTAATTTTTGCTGATGGATTCTATTTTGAGGGGATGTTTTTATGTCACTGGGCACAGCCAGGAAAGGAGGACACCAATTTTAAAGGCTCTCTTTCATTTTTCTAAGGGGCAATTCTTCAATGCCCCTATGTTGATTTTTGAAGCCATGGCTGATATTAGTACCAAGCTGAAAAAGGAGCAAAAATTAGCTAGAATACCATTTGGTAGGCTGATCACAGCCCTACTAAGAGCCAAGTTTGACATTGATGAACAAGAGCCATTTGAAGTTATATCTCCTCATGCTTTTGAGAAAAAGGCTTGGACTACAAGTCAAGCAATGTTGAATAGAATGCGGGAGGAAGTGGAGCCTACCTACATGCTATTGAACTGCATACGAACGCCTGCACCTGCTATTGAACCTACCATACCCGACACCCCTACTACCCTAGAACACGCTTTGCGGATCACGAGGTGACCAGCTCTTTAGCTGCACCTATTTTACCTACAGCCGACATTGAGCAAGCTGTCCTTCCTGTGGTGACCAGCTCTTCAGCTGCACCCATTCTTGAAGAAATTGCCATCTTACCCACCTCACCTAGCCCAACTCCTATTCCTGTACCAATTCAAGCAATCCCATCTCCCATAACCAACATTATCCCCGTTGCAGACTCCTCCTCTACACCATCCACTCTAGCCATACTCACACCACCAATTTCTCCTAACAATGACCAAGATATGCCCCCAGATGTTGTTGAACAATCTCCAAGCACTCCCCTTCTCCAAAGCTTCTCAGGTTCACCTGCTCATTCAACTCATACACCTGAAGTAACTCATACCCAAACTGAACCTGAGATATTCACTACAGAGGCCTATTCATCACTGATGGGATTTATTTTAGAGAATATTGGGCTTGAATCTGTACCTATACCTGACTCTCCTCATTTCACTCATTTGGCTACTTCACCCTTTACAACCATTTCACCCATTGCACCTCAACCATCTACTTCAGTTTTACCAGCCCCTACTATGCATACCACACCCACACCTGAATCAATTAGCCAAATATTTACCTTTCTCCAATCCATCCAAGCCCAACTACAGATCAACACAGAAAATCAGCCTGTGACCAATCCCCTTCTCCAAACCTTAGCCTCCACATCCCATACAACTACCTTAGCCACTGTACCTGTTGTTGATAACCATGCTACCCAAACAGACCCTGAGGTAGTCTTTGTAGATCCACTCATCCCCACCATTACTGCCCATGCTACCCAAACAGACCCTGAGGTAGTTCTTATTGAGTTCCCTTCACCTCTCCTTACTTTCTCTGATCAATCAACTCAGACAGACCCTGAGATCATTATTTTGGACTCCTCTTCTCCCACTCCCACTGCTGGGATACCTGTGGTCCCCTACCACTCCATTCCCATTCCCAGATTTACCACTCTTAAAAAGGCTATGGAAGAGAATCCATATATCTATCGAGATGTCCTCAAGGGGTTAGCGGATTTGCAAGCTTACATTAGAACCCCTTATGAAAACCAGATTCAGAAATTAGAGTTATTCATGAAATTTGAGAGAGAGAAGATGCAGGACCTGCTGGGTCAAACTTTTCAGATGGTTAGGAGTGAGCAGCACAAGGTGACCATGTTGCAAGCACAGCTTGAACAGAAAAAATTGAGGACTACTAGACTTGAAAAATATATTGGCCTCACCAAAAAGATCAAAACTGAGGAATACACCGAGCTAAAAAACACAATCCAGGATAAGGCTAAATCAAGTTCAGACTCCAATACTAATTCTAGTTCTGACTCTGACAGTGACTCCAGTTCTGATCCCATTGAACCAATTTATGATACAGACTTTGACCCCAGCTATTAGAATACATTGTACATATCTGTTTTAAGGGTCTATAATATAAAATTTTGGTTTTGTGTTAATACATTGTACATACATTATGCATTTCTTTTCTTTTTTCTTTTCATTATGATTTCTGGTTGCTTGTTTCTTTTCTTTGCTAATACACTTTGGACCAGTGCGGACCCTGCTCACCATAGGTTTGGGGGTGTGGCAGAAATGCCAATAATTGAGTTAACATTAATGCAGCTGATCAACAGCAGAATTTTTGAAGATAAAGTAATTTCACACCTGTTGTTTTGAAAAATGAGGAAGTTAAAATTTTTTTTTAAAACAGATTTTTAGAGTAATTCCAATACCTTCATGAAGTGAATGCCAGAAAATTTTCAAAATAAAAAATTGATGTTTTAGTAAACCGAGAGAAAACAGTGATGATATACCTCAGGAAGTTGATAGATAACTACACCCAGTGAGACTTGGGCTTGAAATGTATTTTTGGGAGATATGAATTGGCAATTTTTCTACTCTAGGGACTGTTTGAACCTGCTTATTTTCACTAGAAGTTACACATATTCAAATTGAAATAACTTGACAGCAATCATGATATTAAAGACATGATGTAAGGCCTCCTTTTGGACAGTTTGAACTTCAAAAAGCCCCACCTTTCGAAACTGCCTTTGATACACACCAGTTGAGCCTTATAAACCCCAAGGTTTCTTTGTAACCTCATCAACCAACCTAATCAACCTCATAGAGCCTAACCCTCACTCTGAAAATTCAGAAGGTAAAGGAAAGGAAGCTGAAGAAAGGAGAGTTGGGTAACAGATTGGTAAAAGAAGAAGAAAAATAATTGAAGGCAATGATGCATCAACAAAAGAAATGTTGCACTCCAGTCAATGTTGCTTCGAAAAGGAAAAAAGTCAGAAAAAGTCATTTCATTGGGAATTTGAAAAAGATGGCCACTTTAGCTCTGAAAATTCAAAGAAGAAGATGAAATTGTGCTGAAATAAAGAAGTTGTGTCTACCACTTCCTTACCTTGACTGACTTCTCAATTCTGAATTCCATTCCACCTCTTTATTCTTGATAAAGTTCACTCATAAGCCACAGTACCACCCAAGTCAAAGTCCTTACTGATCAATGATGGATTGAGCTGTCACATGGAGATAAGGATTTGTGTAATCTATGGTGAAAAGAGCAGTGAATTCAGAACTAAAAAGCAAAGCCTATGCTCCTGCTTACAAATCCTATTTGAGGACTGTAATTGGTCTTGAGCTGTGTGAAATAGTGCAACCCTCATATCTGCATGGTGAGTGAAAACCCTGCTGAGAGTTGAGTTTGAAATCAAATTATTTGGGGTAACATCATAAACTGAATTTTCAAATAGAAGGCAAGCTATTCATTAATTTTTCTTATAAAATTTTTTTTTTGGCACCAACTGAGTGAATGATAAAGGAATTACAGCTGAATTTTAGTTTTAAACTAATGTTTTCTTGGAGATCTTCTTACAGCTTGACTAATGCAGGTGTGAATAACCTGACTGGATAAAAGTCTGCTTTAACAGAACTGCATTGATATTAACTGATTTATTGGAGAAGTTTGTGGGTACCTTCACTGAAAACCCTCAAGAGACTTCACTCCTCCACTGGGGATCACCTAGGGGTTTAAAAGGCTTGTTGCATATGCTAAATGCAACTGGGTTCCCTACAAAAGTGGCTTTTTATTCTGTTTTTAATTTTGCCTTTGCTCAGGGACTAGCAAAGTTTAGGTTTGGGGGTGTGTTGAGAACTAGAAAATACCATTTTCCACCCTTTAACCTGGCCTTGATAGACCCTTGAGAGAACTAAATAAGTGTTTTAAGTGCTTGTGTTACAACTAACAATAAAGACAGGCTTAACCATGAAAGCAGCCTAAAAGTGCCAAAAAGATGATGATCCATGTTGATCCAAAGGAAGAAAGAGAAGGGACAACCTCACTAGCTGTCAAAATGCCTGAACTTAAGAGGCAAAGACCTGGTCTCAACCCAGAAAAGAAATATGGAGCAATTCGAACAGAAGAATGCACTACAGAGGGCTTTTCGAAAAGAATCTGAACATTTCGAAAAGAACCTGAACTTTACGAAAAGAACTAAAAGCTCCAGGCTTAGTTTTCAAAGAGCACCTGAACTCTTCGAAAGGATGTCTGACCTATTCGAAAAGAAGAGAACTCCTTTAACAAAGACTTTTGAACTTTGCGAAAAGAGTTTGAAGTCACGATTTTGCTAAAAAGTTCCCCAAACTATGCGAAATGGTATTCAGGAGATTCCTAGCGTCTGTAAGGGTAATTCAGTAATCTTTTGCACGCGCCCCAATGCATTTAAAAATTCAGGGACATTTCAAAAGATTCTGAGCACGAACCAAAGGCATATTCCACCCCATGTGAGCGCCCGAAGATGAAATCAATTGGCGGGAACTTCTAGAAGTTCTAACAGATTTTCGAGTTACATAACAGAATTGATGCTTCTGTCATCTGATTGGCTAAACCAAATCAAGCAATTCTGATTGGCCAAAATAGATCTGGATCCTCGTGCTTGACTACCATTGGTCGATACAGATCTGACCAATTCTGATTGGTCGATACACATCTGAGCTAGACCTGGGGGAAACTATAAATAGATGAACCATTTACCCAATTTGGGTATCCAGATTTTGAGTTTCATTTCTGCTGTTCCATTTCCAATTCAGATAGCTTGTCTGAAACTCTTGTAATAGCCTAGCTTTTATTTGCAATTGAGAGCTGTGAGATACTTCTGTAATTCAAAAGAGAATTGTATTCAAGACTACAAATCCGAGAGCTGTTTAAGCTGTGCTCTGTAATTGTAATGATGAATTTGAAAAGGTTGCCGTTCTCAATTGGATTCGTGTTGAGGGTTCCCTGTGATCTCCTTATTGCACTAGACTCCTTTAGATTTACTGTTTTTCAAGCAATTTCCCTTGATTCACTATCCCTGTGGGAATTAGAGTTTGTAACCTAATCTTTCACAGCATTTGTAGTGGTGTTTCTTGTTCTGAATTGAGGGTTCAGATTAAAGACTATTGGATGGTCTGTGGCCATTGAAGTGGACAGACCATAGCCATAAGTTTAACACTAATCCTTGAGTTAGATTGCTTTCTCTTGCATCTGTGCTTGTAGCCAGATGAACATTGGATCATATCTCATTTGATCTACATTTATTCTCATTTTGCTTCAAGGACCAAATCAAAGTTAGATATTATTTCTCCATTCTTATTAATTTACATCAAAATCTCCCCAACTCAGATCTGGATCATTTAGTTTAATCTTTACGTTTATCATTTAGTTAATGTGACAAATTCAACCTCCCATCTTATGTGCTTAGTAGATAGGATCAAAGGCCAGATCTGGTAGCTCAGATCTAGAGGTTTATCTTACATTTTAAATAAATTCTCTGGGGACGATCTTTTACTCACTTACATTTAAAACTTGCTACAATTGGCCCTGATCTTGCAGGCTAATTTACTTCTCTCTGTGCTGATATTTCTTTATTCTTTTTAGTTTTCCAAATTCAATACAATTCATTATTTGTAAGTTTGTTTTCAAAACACAAATAAATCATGCAAACTTAGGAGTAAGCAACAAGTTTTTGGCGCCGTTGCCGGGGAAGTTAAGCTTGATAGAGATCGGTACATGGGATCCTTTTGGTGAAATTAGGATGGTGCCAACTCCTTGGCCTTCGACATGTGATGCTCCGTTAAAGTGCATTACCCATGATTCTGCTGCTTCTTCCGTATCCTCTTCTGTCACGAAATGGATGTCCTCATCGGGGAATTCAGTCCTTAGAGGCTCGTAGTCAGGTAGAGGGTTCTCAGCAAGATGATCGGCGAGTGCCTGCCCCTTGATCGATTTCTGAGTGACGTACGTGATGTCAAATTCAGATAATAAAAGCTGCCATCTCGGCCAGTGAGAGCAGGTTTCTCGAATAGGTACTTCAACAGAATCATCCGCGCTAGAAGTAGAACGGCTTGGGATAAGAGGTAATGTCGAAGCCTTTGAGTAGCTCACACCAGTGCTAGGCATGCCTTCTCGAGATGAGAGTAGCGCGTCTCATAATCAGTGAACTTCTTGCTCAGGTAGTAGATGGCCTGCTCTCTTCTTCCTGTCTCGTCATGCTGTCCTAGCACACAACCCATGGAAATCTCTGTCATGGATAGGTACATTATCAGGGGTCTGCCAGGTACAGGTGGTACCAATACTAGAGGATTTAGGAGGTAACCCTTGATCTTGTCAAATGCAGCTTGGCAGTCATCATTCCACTCAACTGGTGAATCCTTTGGTAGTAGTTTGAAGATCGGTGCACATATCAGAGTTAACTGCGTGATGAACCGACTAATGTACTGGATTCTGCCTAAAAAGCCTCTAACCTCTTTCTCTGTAGATGGTGGTGGCATTTCAGTGATGGCCTTGATCTTGGTCGGATCGACCTCGATGCCTCTCCTACTGACAATAAAACCTAATAGTTTTCCTGACATGGCGCCGAATGTGCACTTCTGGGGATTCAACCGCAGCCTATACTTTCTCAACCTCTCGAACATCTTCTGAAGGTTTACCAAGTGGTCGTCCCTTTTCGGTGATTTGGCAATCATATCATCGACATACACTTCGATCTCTCGGTGCATCATGTCGTGGAATAGGGCCGTCATTGCTCTCTGGTAGGTTGCCCCAGCATTCTTGAGCCGGAATGGCATCACCTTGTAGCAGAAGGTTCCCCAGGGAGTGATGAACGCGATCTTCTCTTGGTCGGCCTCTGCCATCTTAATCTGATTGTAGCCCGAGAACTCGTCCATGAATGAGAGCATTCCGTGCTTAGCAGTGTTATCGACCAGGATATCGATGTGGGGTAATGGAAAGTCATCCTTAGGGCTCGCCTTGTTGATGTTTCAGAAATCAATGCACATTCGAACTTTTCCATCTTTCTTTGGTACGGGGACGATATTGGCCAGCCATTATAGGTACTTAGATACCATGAGAAAACCCGCATCATACTGCTTGATGACCTCGTCTTTGACTTTCAACATCCACTCAGGTCAGAGACGTCTCAGCTTCTGTTTAATCGGCTTGCAATCAGGGTAGAGTGGCAACTCATGCTCAACCAGATCGATATCTAGACTAGGCATGCCTTCATACGACCATGCGAAGACGTCTTGCTATGACCGGAGGAAGTTTATCATACCCTTTCTCTCCACAGGGGACAGCGATGTTCCGATTTTGGTGATTCTAGGGACCTTTTCGGTGCCCAAATTGACATCCTCTGTCTCTTTGATGATCGGGGTAGGGCCATGCTCAAAATTGGCAAATTGCTTGAGGAGCTCATTGGGGAGCTCATCGACTTGACCTTCCTCATCCAGACACGTGACTCCTACCTCTTCTCGTGTTTCTACAGGGAAGGGGTCGACTTCACGTGGGACAGGTATCACGACATCATTTTCAATTTTATTGGGAATTTTAAAGGATAATATTTTTAGAATTGGTATTTTTTCTATTTTTATGGTTTTTTGCAATTTTTCAGAGGTTAGACCCTGGCGAGGTGGATCTCTATATATACAGGGTAGAGTGTCCAAGAGACTAACCTCACTTCTTACAGGTTGTTTTTTTTTGGAGAGTCGATGCTGTATTCACAGCATTTGACTGTTCCCAGGAGTTGGGGCAAAGATGCCTAGTTACTTACCTGTGCGGCTTGGCCTTTACCCTTTTAGATGGAAACGGCATCGATAGGCTCTTGCAGTTCCCACCTCAGCATGTTTATGGAGGGATCCTTTGGGACCCTGTCCTCTATGATTAGGATGGGCCCAAAGTGACCGGTGCTAGAGTGACAGGTGGACCGGGGGACTTCTTCCTCAAATAAGGAGAGGGCGGCTAAGTCCACCTCGAGGTCTGGGGGGTGATGTAAGGGTTGGTAGGATGAGCGAAAATAGGCTTCTGTGGGGTTACCCTTGTCTCCCCATTCAGATCAATCTTTACCACCCCGGTGCTCACAAAGGTTTGGCAGATGTGGGGTCGGGCGAGAGTTTCTTCTTCTAGGTTGATTCCTCTTGCCTTGGCTGCTGCTGCGGCTCTTATCCTTTCTTTGGCCTCTCTGATTTCTTCTTCGACGGGCCTATAGCCCAGGCCAAATTTGGTTTGCTGCCCCTTAGCCCTGACGGGGTCTCTTCTTCCTTGAAGGCGTGGGCCCAGCCCTTTCCCTTTTTGGTAGCCCCATTTGTGGAGCATGAACACTGCTGCATCCATTCCTACCCTAGTGTTGGCAGGGGCTTTTTTAGGCGACTCAAGGGTAACGGCTGAAAAGTCATACTCAAATCGATGGAGATCGGTGTCATCTGCTGTATGCAGCATGTCAAGTACTTTTGGATTCTCAATATGCAGAGCGCTCTGCTCCCTGTCTTCTCTGCTCTCACCTACGATGGTGACGACTCTTTCGCCTGAGATGAATCAGAGTTTTTGGTGTGGAGTTGATGGGATTACCCCGATCTCATGTAGCCCAGGCCGGCCCAATAGTAAATTAAATATAGACTTGATGTCCATCACCTGGAAGGGGACAGTGAAGGTTTGCGGCCCCATGATCAGGTCGAGGTCTACTTCTCCTATGATTTCTCTCTGGGTGTTGTCAAATCCCCTGGCACTTGTTATTGATGGCCGAAAGGTGTTGGGGTTTGCACCGATTTTGATTGTCGTCCTTAGAGGGCATACATTCAAATGCCGACCCGTTGTCTATTAAGACCAACGGCACCACCAGGTTCCCTACTTCCACTGTTATATTCAGGGGCTTAGAGTGGTTGTTCCCCTCGAGCGACAGATCCGCATCAGTGAATGAGATGGCATTTGGGGCCAATACTTGCCCAATTATTTCTCCCACCTCGTCTGGGGTTATGTGGGCGGAAACATGTACGTCTTTGAGTGCTCCCATTAAGGCTTGAAAGTGGAGCGGGGACGTGATTAACAAATCCCAGACAGTAATATGTGCGGGTGTCCTCTTGAGTTGTGTCTCTAACACATGCTCTCTGGCCATTTTCTCAAAGGGGTTCCCTGCGGCCTGCTCTTTCTTCTTCTCTTCTCCTCTAACGGCCCCTGATGGTTCTAGCTGTGTAGAAATCCTGCCTGATCGGGTGATAAATTCGACCGTCTCTTCTTGGTTGTGACCAGTATTCATGTCCGTCTGCTCGTAACTTAACGACACTTGATGCGAGTCATAAGCGGGTTTCGGGATGAGGAAGGGAGTGCATGGTGATTCTGGGGCAGATTGGGCTGGGTATGTCAAATTCTCGAACCTAACTAGGTTGACTCTAATAGGGGGCTGAGTGGTATTGGCGGGAATTAGCAAAGTTGGATTTGAGGGTGCGAAGTGGGTTTGTGCAGGCGTTACCAGGGCGTGGTAAGACCAGTGGTGATTGGGAGCGGGTGATAAGGGGAGTGGGTGAGGGGTTGTTTGTTTGGGTGGGGGTGGAGTTGGATTGGGGGCAAAATGGCGAAGGGATAGTGGGGGCGTGACTGGGATGGGGTGGCTGGGAAACGTCGGAGGTGCGGGTGGAGCGGGGTGATAGGGGTATTACGGGGTAGCGGATGGAGTAGGGGGGTACTGATATGAAGGGTTTGTAACTGGGGTGGCATGGTGGGGCGATGATGGGTTCGTGGATGAAATAGGATAAATCGGGGATGATGGAGTTGTGTATGGGGCGGGGTGATATGGGGATGGTGGAGTTGTGTATTGGGCGAGATGATTTGGGGATGGCGGGGTAGTATGCTGGGTGGTGGGATTTGGGGGTGTGTACGGGATAGGATAATTTGGGGATGGCAGAGTGGTGTATTGGGTGGAGAGATTTAGGGGTGTGTATGGGGATGGTGGATTTATGTATGGCGTGGGGTGATTTAGGTGTGACGGAGAGGTATATGGGGTAAATTGGGAGTGGGGCGGATATGCATATGATTGCGGCGAGACTGTGCCCGTTTAGATTTGATAGGAGGGAGCGGGAGTGGAAAAATATTACCCTAAATCTAAGGGCTCCTCTTGGTATAGCGGGGTGGGGAAGTAATCGGCTAAGTACATCGGCTCGATCACCCCCACAAATGGTTCGTCCTTATTTATCCTGGGAAACGAGAACTCCTCTTGATTATTGATGTAATCTGAGGGGTCAAACTCTTCTTCTTCCTCTTCTACCCAATGGATGTTAGGCTTGGGGCCTCCTGGGTGCAGGGGTAGAGGGGCTTGATGGATGTTCTGGTTATGTCCTTGAGGAAGCGGTGGGGGAACAATTTTTCCCGCCTCTATTAGATCTTGGATCGCGTGCTTTAGTGGGAAGCATCAATCCGTAGGGTGACCCGGCCCTTGGTGGAAGTTACAATGCAAGTTCGGGTCATAGTTTCTCGAGATTGGATTGGGTGGGGGGCGAGGCTGGAGTAAATTGACCAGACCCTTTTGTAGCAATACTGGCAATAAGACACTTAAAGATTGTCCTAACGGGATAAACACCCGTTCGAATCATGCTCTCATCTGTTCCTGGGTAAATGGGGCTCTCGGTCCATTGTTTGGCCTTGGTGCTTGCTCGAAACGGGCTGGGGGTGGTTGTGCGGCCTGGAGCTGTACTTGGGGGGCATTGGTATTAGCCTGGAGGTAAACGATGTTCTGTACCTCTGTGCCTGGTCTTTTTTCGATTCTTGGTTCGACAGCTTTTCGAACCCCGGTGGCCCTGTTGGTCATTCTCCTTCCCAACCTGTCCTCTCTAACGGCGTCTTCGCAACGGTTGGTATTTCGGACCAAATCAGCAAAACTAGACTATTACTGATATATCAAAAATTTTGCGATGACTGGGAGAGCTCCCTTGGTTATCAATTCAATTTGCTCATCATCAGGAATTTCGTGGGTCACCTGGGCAGTCAATGCCCTCCACCTTCCTAAGTAGTCACTGAAAGTTTCATCATGCCTTTACTTCAAACGGGCCAAATCCGACTTCCTTGGCTCTATATCCATGTTATTGACATATTGTTCTTTGATCAAGTGTGTCAGATCTTTCTAAGTTTTTATCATGGATGGTTCTAGGGATGTGAGCCATCTCAGTGTTGGGCCCGTTAGACTCTTTTAGAACACTTTGATGAGGAGTCGTTCATCTCCGCCGTACTGACACATATCCCCACAGTAAGATTTTAAGTGGGCGATGGGGTTGCCAGTGCCATTATATTTATTGAATAATGGCATCTTGAATTTTTGTGGTAGGGGGACATCCGAGAATAGACACAAGTCTGAAAAGTCTATCGAATGCAGTTCTAGCCCTCCCATCTTCGTCAGCTGCTTCTGTATTCTTTCTATCTGTTCTCTTAGCTGCTCTGATTCTTTTGAGGCTGTAGCTGGGACTACTTCCCCCTGATTTGGCTCGGCCCTGGGTGTGACGATGATGGGCCTGGGGGGGACTGAAGCTAGCAGCTCCTCCACTATTGTGGATCTCGTCCTCCTCGTACTGTTGGTCATTGTACTGGTGGGGGGCGAGGTCCGTTATTTGGAACTGGGGGGTGATGGGTTGGACGACCTGGTGGGGCCACAAGGCTTGTAGGGGATGGGAAGGAGTGAATGGATGAGTGGTTTGTAGATGAATGATGTGCTGAGCTGGGTGCACATTCTGGGGATGGCGGGGGTGCAGTTGATGTGGCGGGATGCTATAGGCGTGGTTTTGAGGCATGGGGTGGATCGGATTTTCCGTTGGAGGCGGGAGGGGGGCATAAGGGGTGTAGGTGAATGAAGGGTACTGGTGAAGGGGTAAGGGGTTTGTGAACGGGCCTTGATGAGTGTGGGTGGATGGGCCTTGGGTTTGGGCTTGATGGTTTTGGAAAGCTTGGGTTGATGGGCCTTGGACTTGGGTGTGGGGGTTGGTATGATTTTAGGCTAATGGGCCCTATTGGGTTTGGGCTAATGGGCCATGTGGGTATTAGGTGCGGGATGATGGGCCTTGGGCTTGGTTTTGATAGGTCTGGGTTCAAGGGCCCTGGGGGGCTTGGAACTGAACCTGGGCCTGATGGGCTTCGGCCTGGGCCTGAGTTTGATGGGTCTGGGCTTCGGCCCATGGGCCTTGCAGATTTTGGGCCTGGGTCTGATGGGTTTGGGCCTAAGCTTGGGCCCATGGTCCTTGAGGTTTTTGGGCCTGGGTCTGGTGGGATTGGGCTTGGGCCTGAGCTTGTGTTTGGGCTTGGGCTTGGGCCCATGGTTCTAAAGACATTTGGGCTTGGGCCCATGGATTCATGTGGGTTTTGTCCTGAGATGAGTGGGCTTGGGTCTGTTGGGCTTGGGCTTGGAATTGAGGTGGGGGATCTTGGACGGTATGAATGATGGGTGGTTGGGCATGGTCATGGGGGAATGGGGTATGGAGGTTTTGGAGACCTAGATGTGGGGTTTGGGATGTAGGACTTCGAGAGGTAGCCCACAGGGCATACATCATTCTCATGTCCTCCATTGAGGGCATGGATTCAGGTGTGAGATTGGAGGGTGATGGCCCATTCAAGGACGGAGGGGGTTGGGTGAAATTGGGCATGTCCCGGGTATGGGGGGTATGAATGATTGTGCTTGGAGGGTGTGAATGTATGGCTAAGGAAGATGGTGAGTTACTGGTCACACCCTAGGGAAAGTTGGGCATGACCTGGGTAAATAGGGGGTTATGTTGGGATGTGGATGGGCCATGTGATGTGGAGGGCATGTGAGATGAGGTGAGTGGGATATAGGATATAGGAGGCATGGATGATGAGGTGGATGGGATGTGGGAGGTAGGCGGGGGATGGGGCTCCCGATGGGGTCTTTGGGAGTGGTGGGTGTATGGATGGGAGATGGGGATGTATGGGTCGATTGGGAAATGAGGTATTTCAGTAGAGGATGATATGGGGGTATGTTGGGAAAATGTAAGGGTGGGGGATGGGGTGGATGCGAACACGGGTGCCCCAAATGGACCCGTGACATCGAACCGGGTTTGGGTGAAGGTGTTGGAGATCGGGTCTTCTGCTATATGGGAATGGGATGGGGATGATAGTGGGGATGTATCAATGCTCGACATGATCTGTTGGCGAGTGTTGTACTAATGCCTTGGGTAAGGGCCGAACACTTTCCTAGTTCTTCCTCTACGGGTAGGGTTTGAGGTCGCCGTAGTGATGATCGCACCAAAAGTGCACGTATATATGGATTCTTGGTTTTTCTATATATTTATTTTTTTGGATTTTTCAAATGAAAATTATCTCCCCTATTTAAATGAATAATGATTTGGTGCCCTAGAAAAATTTCCGTCTCGGGTGATATATGCACCTTTAGTAGGTCCCACGACGGGATCCGACACACTTCAGAAGAGGCGAAAGGGAACCCTTTCGTTCTATTGAAGGTGAGGGAATCCACGTAAATGACCCGATCCCTCGGAGCAAATCATTGAGAAGTCGCCTTCTTTTGATTGGGCGGGGACATATTGGGCATTACAGAATGCGGGAGGCTACTGTGGGCACTAATACCGCTAATCGAGGAACTTGGGTGGTGGATTGGGCCTCAGATCGGGCTGCTTGAACCCAGTATATACTGGGCGTATGTATTATATACGCCTGACCAAAACTTAGCAGATTTGGTTGGGCGTATATATTATATACGCCTAGCTTAAATCTGGGGATTTTGGTTGGGCGTATATATTATATACGGCAGGGTATTTCTAGAGATTTGTGGCTGGGCGTATGTATTATATACGCCTGGCACAGATAGTTCTGTCAGCTTGTTTTGGCAGTGAATAGGAAGCCCACAATGAGTCTTTTGAACTGGTTTCCTGGGAGGGATGCTCCCGGGGACTGCTGTGTGTGTTATCGGGTCACTCCATTCCACTTCCTAGGGATACACGGCTGAATTTGAGCTGTCTACGCTCTCACCATTGCGGGTTTTACGGCTTGATTGGAATTGGCAACCCAACCGATATACCTCCGGCGCAAACGCCTTCTCAGGTACTAGAAGGGGTGGTTCTTTTTAGGATCATTACCACTAGGACTGCCGCCTTACTGGGAACCGGGTAAGTTATATCTGTGCCTAAACCCCCCCAAAACTACCTAAAACACGCAAAAATAGATTTGATTATGTCCCCACACTGTTGGTTCACTTTTAATTACAGATTTTTAAAGGGGAGTGAATTTAAGTCCAAAATCGGGTCGGGGATGACAAGCCCGTGCCGCCTCAACGGGCCGGCGTTCAACGGTGAGATATGATGACTGAAATAAAGAGCGCACGTAGGCCCGCCAAACGGCTAAGGTTCGTAAATGACTGAAATTTAAATGACGTGGAAAGTAGATGCAAGCAGGCCCACCAAACGGCTAAGGTGGCTTAAATGAAAAAATCGTAAAAACTGAAATTTAAATGCGCAAGTAGGCCCGCCAATCGGCTAAGGCACTTAAAGGACTGAATCGTAGGGGTAAGTATGTTAGTAAAAATGACAAAAATGAAGGAAAATAGCAGAAAATCAGAACAAAAAAAATAGCCATGGTTAGTAAAAAAAATAAAAAGAAAGGCCAACAAGAGGGGAAGCGCTAGGGTGACATCCCTAGCAGAGTCGCCATCTGTGAGTGCATGGATTCTCTCGAACCCGTAGCGGCAAAGCACACGTGATGGAATAAAAATGTAGAGTTACCACCCGGAGCTTTTGGTGACCCGGGAAACCTTTAAATCAATATTTTGAGCACCGAAGTGCTTAAATATGACTCTGATTTACCGGTCTTTGCCAAAGGCTCTAGGGTAGGGGCTTCGGTTATCGATCGGGAAGGGTTTAGGCACTCGATCAACCCACACGTAGCAGTCTCTATCTATGGCCAAATTGAAAACAAATGGGCGGAGCTTCCCCTTGCCCGAAGGCAATACGGTCCAATCAAGCTTTGAGCCAAACTAAAATTTCGGCGGCGTAATGGCTTGAATCCTTGGACGGGGGAAACACCAAGAAGGTAGAGGAAGAGAGGGATGATCCGGAGCTCACGGGCCCTTGTTGCACCGTGGAAGACCTTCGCTTCGGCGTGCTTCTGATGACTTTAAGTGGCTTAAACGGTAGAGGAATAGGTTCTATTGCTAGGATTCGGTAGATAGGAAGGGTAGGATGAAGCTAGGGACTAAGCTTAACTAAGGAGGGGTGATCTAATGGTTGAAAAGGGTTGAAAAGGATGAACTAGGCATGCTAGAATTCTGGTTGAAGAATGCAAAATAATACATATTTTTCTCTCGCTAGGGCTCTCTCTCTCTTAAGCTTAACTTTCAACCTTAATTTTTCAACCCCTTTGGGAAGAGGGGGGCCTCTCTATTTATAGAGAAGAGGTGGGTTAGAGGGTTACTTAAGAGCTCATTGGTTTAGCAATTAGGTAATCCTCTATCTAAGGTTTTCTAGGTTTTTAGGGTCCTAGAGGCTTGGGAAACTGATTTCAAAGGCAGATGATGGGGTGAGACCATAGGTGACTTAAGGGTTGCCAATAAGCTCAAAGGGGGTGCAACCAACCTTAAGACACCCACCTCAACCAAGGGGATGGTCAAAGGGTCAAACCAAATGGAGGAAATTGAGATCAGAAGCTGGGCATATCTATTACATACGCCCAGTTTATGCACAGTGAATTTCATGAAAACCAGGGGAAATCTGAGAAGGTGAGGGTCCGTGGTGGGCCCTACCTATGTTGGGCGTATATATTATATACGCCCGACCAAATTTAGCCCAAAAATGCTAGGCGTATATAATATATACGCCTGACCAAAATGGGGCCAAATTTGTCGGGTGTATGTAATACATACGCCTGAGCAAAAGTTATGATTTTATGTGAAACTTCAATCGGCCATAACATTCGAACCATAGCTCTAAAATGGATGATCTTTGGCTTGCTGGAAAGCTAGAGAAGTCCTCCTTTCAGTGGTATGGGGCTCCTCCTCAACAATGGTTTGTGTAAAATTTTGTAGCTCTTCTTCCATCAATTGCTCAGAAGGGTTTCAGCCGAGTCTGGGAAGGGATCCTAGGGTTTAGGAGTGATCTCTAAGGGTTAGGGGAATGGTTCTAATGAGTTCAGGGTGATTCCTAAAGGTCTAGGTTGGTTCCTAAGGGTTCAAGGGTGCCATCGGAAGCACAAGGGGTACGTCTCTCTCGGAGTACAGATTGATCGGGCCTTGGGCCGAATTTGGGTGTTTACATATTATTTCAGTATATAGTCTCCCTATGTCAGGATCTGAGCCACAGAGCTATTATTTCAGCCTATGTTCAGCCATGTACTATTATTTTAGTGTATGGTTCCCACGTTAGGGTTATGAGGTAAAAGGTTGACCAAATAAATTTATATATTTCGAGAGGGCAAAATGGGGGTGTCTACACTCATGAACATGGTATTCAAACCACATCTTGATACATATGTGGTGGTGTTCGTGAATGATATTCTCATCTACTCAAAGTCTAAAGAAGAACATGAGCAACATCTGAGGATCGCTCTGCAGACATTGCGTGAATACCAGTTATATGCAAAACTTAGCAAGTGTGAGTTTTGACTAGAACAAGTGAGCTTTTTGGGCCATGTAGTCTCAGAAGCAGGTGTCATAGTGGATTCAATAAAGATCAAGGTTGTGGTAAAGTAGAACAACCAAAGAATGTGACTAAGATTCGCAGTTTCCTCTGTTTGGTTGGGTATTACAGTAAATTTGTAGAAGGGTTCTCCAAGATTTCAGGACCACTCACAAGACTCACAAGGAAGGTCGTTAAGTTTGAGTGGACTGAAGCATGTGAGAAAAGTTTGCAAAAACTCAAGAAAAAGTTGACCTTTGCACCAGTGTTAGCTATTCTATCAGGAAGTGGAGGTTTTACGATTTACAGTGATGCATCACACATCGGCTTAGGCTGTGTGCCTAACTAGAATCAGAGAGTTATCACCTACGGGTCGAGATAGCGCAAGGATCATGAAAAGAACTATTTAACACATGATCTTGAGTTGGCAGTGGTAATATTTGCCTTGAACATATGGAGACATTACCTCTATGGGAAAACCTTTGAGATCTTCAGGGACCACAAGTCTCAAGTATCTGTTTACAAAGAATGACCTAAATATGAGACAGAGAAGGTGGATGGAGTTTCTTAAAGACTAAGATTGCTCCATTCAATATCATCCAGGCAAAGCTAATGTAGTTATAGATGCTTTGAGTCGAAAGATGTCGGCTTAGTTATCAAGTCTTATTTTGGGAATTTGTAGATGGAAGTTATTAAAAGACATTTCATTATATGACACAAACATCGAGGTAAAAGATTCAGGAGCCTTAGTGGCCAACGTCATAATCAAACCAATGATATTTGATCACATCTATGAGCTTTAGATGAAAGATGCAAAATTATTAAAGATTCGATAAGGAGTGATAGATGGTACTAGTCAAGAATTCTTTATCAAGAGTGATTGATCATTACTGTTCATAAGGGATACCATCTTAGAAGAAGCCCATAAGTCGAAATATGTGATCCATCCTGGTGGTACTAAGATGTACTAAGATCTGAAGAAATTTTTTTGGTGGAGAGATTTGAAGAAGGATGTCGTTGAGTACGTCTCAAGGTGGTTGATGTGTCAGCAAGTAAAGGTGGATCACAGGCATCCATCTGGTTTATTGCAACCATTACCGATACCAGAATGGATGTGGGAATCCATTTTTATGAATTTTATTTTGGGATTACCATGGATAGTGAGGAAGCACAATGCCATTTGGGTGGTCGTCGATAAACTAACCAAGTTAGCCCATTTCTTGCCATACAATTTGACGTATACAACAAGTAGATGCGCAGAAATGTACATGAGAGAGATTGTTACTATTGCACGGTATTCCTGTGAGCATTGTCTCAGATCGATATCTGTTTTATACCTCACAATTTTGGAAGAAGTTTCAAGAAGGGATGGGTATGAGGCTGGACTTCAATTCAACATTTCACCCACAAATAGATGGATAAACAGAAAGAGTAAATCAAATCATAGAAGACATGCCACGAGCTTGTATGCTTGATTTTCAAGGATCATGGGATCAACATTTACCCCTGATCGAATTCGCATACAATTATAGCTATCAGACGAGTATCAGTATGGCACCGTATGAAGCTTTATATGGCAAACGATGTAAATCTCCAATCAATTAGAAAGAAATAGAAGAAAAGTTCATTTTGGGTCCAGAAAGTGACGAAAGTACCACTGAAGCAATACATTTGATTTGAGAAAGGTTAAAAGTCGCAAATAGCCGATAAAAAAGCTATGCTGACCTTAAAAGAATGAGCATTGAGTTTCAGGTAAACTTAATGCCTTAGTTGCGATGCAAACTCCAATAAATATGTACATATAGTTGCAATGTTAATGTCGTTCATTTATTTTAGATGGGAGACTACTAAAGGCGTAATGCATTTTGGAAAGCGTGGAAAGTTGAATCCACATTATGTGGAACCTTTTGAGGTTTTGGGATGCATCGAAGAAGTTGCTTATCGAGTTGCTCTACCACCGCAACTCTCAAGCATGCATAACGTGTTTCATGTGTCAATACTGAGATGATACGTTAAGGATCCAACTCACGTCCTAGATTACCAATCGATTGAAATTTAGGAAGACTTAACAGTTAGAGAAGAGCCAGTGCAAATTCTTGATCGGAAGGAACAGGTACTACGTACCAAAAGGATCCCATTGGTGCTTGTCAGATGGCGAAACCATTCACCGGAAGAAGCCACATGGGAACTTGAGTCAGACATGAGCGACGCGTACCCACAGTTGTTTGAGTGAACCATGTGTAAAATTTTTGTTTTATAATGAGAATTAGCATTTCAAGTTAAAATTTATTGTTAGATTCGTGTTAAATTAGTACTAGATTATCTTGACTAACATCATCATGAATTGGCATCGTAAGATACCGGTAAGGTTTAATTGATGTTGATAGAGTTTAAGTAAAAGGATTGATGCCAAAAGGTGCCTCAAACATCATAGAGATGATGTTGAAAGTATAAGAAATGACAAACAAAATAGAAATCAATGCAAAAAGAGGTGCCTATGAACTCGCGTGCCTGATATTCACATCTCGCTCGCGTGAGGCACTCAGGAAGGGAAACATGAGAAAGGGAATTCGATTCCCAGTGGTTTGCTGAGACTCGTGTGCCCGAGGTCCCAATGTCGCTCGCGCGAGTCATTCAGAAAGGAAAAAAAAGAAAAAAGGGAATTCAATTCTCTGTAACGGATTGAGACTCGTGCGCCCGAGCCTTCATTGTCCTGCGTGCGAGTATCATGCTATATAAGGGTTTTTACCCTTTTTCTTGGTCATTTCACGTGAAACGAAAAGGGGGGTTTTTTAGGGTTCATTCCATCTTCTTCGCGTGAGCGGTCGGATTTTCTTCCAAATCGATTAACTCGTACATCTCCAACGAAATTCCTCGAATATTGAAGGAGGTATGTTTTACCTTTTTAGAAGTTAATTTCATTCTTTTTCTTAGAAAACCCTAGCATGGCACCAAAAACCTCAACTCCTAAGAAGAAATCGGCCATAAAACTGCCGAGTTCTAAGAAAAAAAACTCCAGTTAACCCTCATTTCCAACCCACCGAGTAGTGGGAGTCTAAAATGTTTGAACTTGAATGGTCATTTCACAAAGATCATTTCAAGGACCAACCGGCCACGGAATGGACCCTGAATTACCTCACAACGACCAGGATGACATCAATTTTGTGGCCATTCTATGATTGCTACTACCTGTGCTTAGTTAGGTTGCTTTATCAAACTTTACATACGGACCCCACTAACACTAAATTGATCGCCACAATTGACGAGAAGATCCTTGTCTTTGACCAAAAAGGCATTGCCAAGGCAGTGAATTGCTCTTGGAAATTTTTGGATGATGGGGGTGCGGGGTCCCCCAATCCGTGAAATAGTAAATTTTCATCACATTGTGGCTCAGATGACTAATGGAGAAACCGAAATTGGGAAATTCTTTACGAGGGTCCAGTTTCTAGAGCACCTATGGCCTTTGGATATAATTATTCGAAAAAATCTTTATCCTTTGGGCCATGAACAAGAATGGCAGGATCCGTTCCTTCAAGCCCTATTAGTGACTTACCAAAAAAGGTGGTTTAACGTACCTGCCTTGGTGAGAGAAGGAATAAAATAGGCCCATGATCATACCATGCCAAGAGCAGTTCCAACCGTATTAAACCATTTTTACCCTATGTTTGGTTAATCTCAAAGATGATTGAGCAGTACGAGCCCTCATCAGAAGCCGACAATTATGAGGTTCACCCGGATGAACCCCTCTCCACGGATAATGTTAAAATTTATCAGGCTAAGGACTTGAAGCTCAATTACACCAGCCTCCAAGCAAGTGTTCGACGAAAAATGGAAAGAGACATAGCGCAACGTGTGCTACAACAACAAGAACAACAACAACCCCCTCACCCAGGACCAGAGCAAACAGCTCAACCCCTATTACCACCATAGCAGGCTCCAGTGCAGCAGCAAATTCCTTCATATGGTAGTGCGGACTTCACGGCAAAACCTTTTAGAAGGATGGATTTATAGGACTTGGCTCTTCAGAGGGTCGAGCAACAAAACCAGCAGATCACACGCCAGCTCCATTACCATGAGGCTTTGTTGACCGACTCGATGTGCTCTCTATCGCCTAAATATCCTCAATCTAAGTTTTCAATCTTAAATCCATAATCATGATACTTGCTCAATATCCCCCAGTTCCATTAAGACCTAAATCCTAGGCCTTGAAACCAACTGTAACGACTTGAAATTCCCAAGTCGGAAGATATAGAAATACCGGGTCACTAGATCACGATTCATAACTTATACGTAGAAATTCTTAGTATCAATGGAAATCAAATTTACTATAACTGAAAATAATGTCCAAAGTCCTTATGAGAGTACTAATTCAAAACAATACCACTGGTGACGCTTGTTCGTCACACAAACAGTGACGCTCATATTCCAATAAATCAGAATATGCTAAAGACAATTCCTTTAAATCATACCAAGTCTAATCACAATTCCTCACTAGGATAGAAATCTTTGGGTGGAAGATCTTCTTTGTCTTCTGGTACAAAATTAGGATCTTCGTCTGCATCAGTACCTGTGACACATAGTGTCGTGGTGAGCTAAAAGTCCACATGTTCAATAGGGAAAACCCAATAATCATTCATATTATAGCCATCTAACACATAGCTCTTACTGATTCTAATAAGAATCATACGATTCACATTCTAAGATAAATATTTCTAAGCACAAAATCGAATTGATAATACATTTCTCGGTGGCTTTCAGATGACATATTCAGAGAGTTCAAATGTAAATTTCATGCACATGCTCCAATACAATACCTTACGTTGAAGTTTCATTTGAATTTAATGTCATTTCTTATATTCATTGAATTTACCTCCACTGATTTCTATTTTATAGTTTAAAATTTATTTAAATAATTAATTAAT
Organism: Chloranthus sessilifolius; assembly: GCA_021018995.1. Taxonomy (NCBI): domain Eukaryota; kingdom Viridiplantae; phylum Streptophyta; class Magnoliopsida; order Chloranthales; family Chloranthaceae; genus Chloranthus; species Chloranthus sessilifolius. The sequence continues at coordinate 52,905,379 of CM037592.1, read as the reverse complement.
TGTGCATTAGGACATGTATGTAAATTTCTATTTATGATATTTTATTATACCAGTTATGCCCTTGACAATATGATTTAACATGTAAATTAGTGGTAGGTGCTGAAATTTTAACTCTATTAAGTTTGGGTTTTTTCTCGTACTTCATTCAACCATATAAATGTTTATTGTGACAACCCGACTTTTCCCCCTTCTTAGATATCTAGGAAAAGTCATCCATCAATGAACCCAATGCTCAATGATTACACCAAATACTGAATTCTCTAATACTACCTGTGACAGCCTGGATTTCCTTACCCAAAAATCCGTGTTGTCAGGTCGTAGGCACAATTTGAATTATAGGGTTTTCTTTGGTATCAAGGTGTGTTGATACCATGGTGACAGCTCGATCCTCCCCTCACGGAAAATTGGAAAGATCGGGCCATCTGGTATTTGATAAGTTCACATAAGTGCGGAAGCATTGCAGCGAACAAATGACATTAAACAAAAGATCCTCCCATCATTCTAATGTAAAGCAAAGCTATACAGACCACTGTTGACGGCCGATCGTCACCTAAAAAATGGTTTACAACCATGCAAAATCATCCCAATGGTTTAGTCCAAAAATTATACCAAGTAATAAAACACAGTTGTTCACACTCTAACAAAAGTCTAGCAAAATTTTCAAGGAGTTGCTCAAGGGAAGAACTCTTTGGGCTGTTCTTCCTCCTCTATTGGATTATAATCTAGATCCTCTACCAATTCAATATCCACCTTTGGCTCGGCACCTACAGCTGTGACCGATATAGTCTAGGGATGAGCTACAGTCCAAGCTCAGTAGGGAGCGAAAGTAATGTTAAACTATATTTTTATCACACTGTCTCATAAAATCGATGCATGAATTTTAAAACAATTAAAATTTCAGATTCATGACAATTATATATAGGCAAGCATTTGACTGAAAAACAGAATTCTAAAACATGTCTTTTCATGATGCAAATGGAGCATGGGACAGATGCATAGCAGGTCAAAGAATTGTCACAGAGCAAAATGTCAAGGGAACAGGGCACATCAGGGAACAGACATATCATAGCAAGGCACACACAAGTAAGTATTTTCATTAGAGTTTAGGGCATTAGTATGAGTATCCTGTAGAGGGAACAGAGCAGTCCGTAGTGGACACAGGGTTTCAACCCCCGGACTCCACCCCTCTCTTGGAGGCTCCACTCCCCTCAATGCTAATGTGGCATCGAATTTCACATACATATATCATGTCAAAGCATCCTGTAGCGGGAATAGAGCAGTCCGTAATGGACACAGGGTTTAATCCCCGGGTACTCCACCCCTCTCTTGGAGACTCCACTCCTCTTTGCACATGATCTTGAAGTCAGACTGATCATAGATATCACAGACATAAAACAGGCCAGAGTCATAATTTTTTAATTTAAAGACTCTATGTAGCAATATGCTAAAAACAAGATGCTATAATCATGTGCAAGAGATCAAATTCTTTATCATTCAAAGCTTCAAACATGCAAGTACAATATAGTGTAAAAACACGAGTTCATTTAATATCCATATCAAAAATCATGATTTGCGAAAAATATAATTGGCATTGAGATTTTTTTCCCTACCTTAGTATCGGAGTCGTGCGAAATTAATAGCATAAATCAAGGCGGAGATCATATCTACGGTCTCCCGCATTTATCCTAGATCAAAATGTCCATATACTATGTGTTAGTGACATCACCTTGCATGAAATATGGTCCTCTCATCTTAAACAGATCAAAATCTATCCCTTCAAGAGCAGGGGACCCCGCTACAGCGAGCTTACAGGGTCGCTACAACGAGCCCTCAAATTTCAGCTCGCTACAGCAAGCTGAATAGGTCGCTACAGCGAGCCCCTGAGGTACTCCTCAGCTCGCTACAGCGAGATTTCACAGAGCCGGATTAGCCTGGATTACCAGGTAGCACTCGCTACAGCGAGGAGTTCAGAATTGAGCTTGCTACAGCAAGATTTCACAGAGCCAAATTAGCCTGGATTACCGGGTACCACTCGCTACAGTGAGGAGTTCAGAATTGAGCTCGCTACAGCGAGCGTGACAGAACTTGAAGTTCTTTGGCTCGTTCTTCTAATCCTGAAATCCACATTTTATTGTAAAATTTTCATTCTAAGCATTCAATCTGACCTAGTTTCATGTGGTAAAGTTAAAATGGGGATTTCCACCCCAAATTCTAGTGCATGCAATGTCCAAAAACATTGAAATCGGAGAGAATCGGTGACTATGACTCGCACATCTCTGATCCTCGGAGTTCTTACACAAAATTTAGTGTTGAATAATCTGACTCTAGATTTAGGATATCGATGTTTACGGAATCGGGTTAAGACCTATACTTTCATAGATTCTTTGCATGCGAAGATCAATGATCGTCGGTGTCGAACTTGTCGGCATTTAAGTAATCTCCCGTTCGACTCTTCGACCAAGAATTTTTGAGATTGAATCTGTAGTGTGATGGTCGAAATAGTGAATGTTTTCTCGTGACTGACGATTAATTTGAGTAATAAAATCAACGATTGGCTTTCTTCTTCAAGAGGCCTAAGGAAGAAAAGGCTCTTTTCTTCTCTCCCAAACGCATGCTCACTTATGCGTGGGAGTTTTCTTTTAAGTGAGGGCTGTGTTTTGGTGTGTGGCCAGTACATCAAGAACGGTGTACATGTCCAAAAATAGAGTAACATTAGAAGGTCCAATGCCTCTTCACATGGCCCACTCTCTCTCTTTCCAGCAGTGTGCACATTATACATGTGAGTTGAGTTTTAAACTTAAGACCCAATTCCACAGTCGACACATTTAATAGGGTGTATGGGCCTTAGTTTACCCAATTAAATCTTTAACCATTATTATAAGGTGTATATTTTGAGTTAGAGACATGACTGGGTTTAAACACATGACACAGATTGTTACCAGTCTCGAACACTGGTATACATTCGGCGTATTCAGGTTCGGGAATTTGTAGGGTGTTACATTTATAGACCTCCATTGGGTGAATAGCCAAAGAGGTAATGTAGATGGCAATGCCCTCTACCAAAGTTATTCTTACATCTAAGGCTAGATCATTCTCTAGTCATCTAAAAAATTAGGCCCCAAGATGCCCACTTTAAAATCTGCACAATGAATTCTTGAACCTGATTTTTGTCTAAGTGTGTTGTGAATGTACTTTTGACCTGCGACTAGACACCCATAAGAGTGAAATCAGGAAAATTTTATTATGATCAATCCTCCATATCTTTTAGTGATCTTCATATCTGACGGTTGAATTCGTCCAATTTTAACAAGAATTATAAAACCTAAATTTTTGACTAATTAGATTATATAATTCGGTCGGATTGCTTTGTAATTTTAGAATTATTATATGCACATGTAGGCCTCATTTTCCTGTGATGATGGGGTCATGACTGTTCTGACAAGTTGTGAATGTATATTTTATTCGTATTGCACTAATAGTTTTTGTTTATTCGGATTTATTAATCGTTTAGTTAAATATATGGAACATATATTTTGATATATTCGATCCAATCAAATATTTATTTTGTATAGTCTATGCTTGACATTTATTTTGTAGAAGAATGTATAGAAAATTTGATAACAAGACAAGATACGTCTTTGTTATGATTTGGCATTATTGCGAATCACATTAGACCCTTGTCATGGGTCCATCATGAGCTGTGAAAGCCATGGTGGTATGGGACGCCATTGGCAACAACTTATTCGCAATAGTCTCATAGCACCGAGTTCGATGTGATTAACACTATGGAATCATGGCTATCCACATATGATCGTTAACCAAGAAATGCAAGACACGAAATAGTCAAGGGTTTCATAAGTTCAAAGAATTTCAAGACATGATTAAATGTACATGAAAGAACAAGCAAAGACATGACATAAATTTTATGGCAAGACAAGACAAGGACTATTATTATTTGTACGCTAAGATAAAGCATGAATTTATGGCAAGACAAGACGAGCAATATTACTATTTACACGCTAAGAAAGCAAGTGGCTCTATGCATGAATAATTTATGATATTTAAAGGATCTCATCATGACAAGACAAGATACAGACCAAGCATGAGCCACCTCACTTAGCAGGGGCTACGGCTAATCAAGAAAATTGTCCATGGGCGACGATGGATGGGATTCTCATCAGTATATATAAGTATTAGAGCTCTAACACCTATGTATGTGCAGAGAAGAATTTAAGTTAAATTTAAGCCACATAATAATTTCAAGACAGGTGACACCAAGATAAGATAACTGTTCATGTAACATCCCCAAAATTTGGGCTTTGAACAGTGTCCTCGGGATGCATGCCCGACTGGTCGTAAGTTGAACCAAGTGAAAGTCAACTTGATGACTATGTTTTAATTAGGTTTGATGCAAGTGTGCACGTGTGCATAGTGTTAGACCTTGTTACGAGATCACATACACCTATCATGGGTGTATACGTTTTACACCAAAGCATAAATTGGGTTAAAAGGCCTAAGTAACTTAAGAGAAGTTATTTCTGTTTGGATTGGTTGGTGTGGAGAGAGTTATGAAGAGAGAGAGAGTTTAGAGAGTAAGAGAGTAAATGCTAGAAGCTTTATGTGGAATTGTGAATTGATGGAGCATGAGAACCATTAATCGTGATGGTATCGCATGGCAATTCGTGGAAACGGAGCTAAGAACCCTAGCCAATGACCCAAGCAATTGAATCAATCAAGAAATTGATTTGACGTGAGTTTTATTAGATTTCAATGTATATGTTGTTGTGCATTAGTTTAGTGATTATATGGTAAAATGGTGAATAAAAGATATATAAAGAAAGGGAAATTGAAAGAGAAGAAAGTTGGAAGAAATGCCCGAAAAAGACAGAGTTCCTGTCAAAATCGATCAATCGATTTTAAACTGAAAGTAGATCTGGGCACTGATGCCCGAAACCAATTGATCAAAATTAATTCGATCAATCAATTTTTGGATTTTGATTAATCGATTTGAAATTGATTAATCGTCTGTGCACTCACAGTGACTGGAAAATGGGGAGCCTGGGAAAATCGATTGATCGATTGGTAAATCAATCGATCGATTTTGGATTTTGGATTAATCGATTTTGGGAAATCGATCAATCGATATTAGGATCGATTAATCGATTTTGGTAGTTTATGCTGAAGTTTTGTTTTAGACTTTGGGGTTTTGGAAGGGCCTTGTACCTTCTTTTATGCATCGTTCTTGATGCTTTGCTTATGATATAATATAAATTAGGTTGTGTAATTGAATGCGAGCATGGGAAGCAACTAGGGACCTTGACGCTTGAGAATTTATACGCGTGAGGTAGGGAACACTTTGAACATGTACTTTAATTGCAAGAGCATGTATGTAGTGATATGGAAATGAATAGTTATGCGTTGATTATGTGAAACTTAAGTGTGTGTGTGTGAACACTAAGTAAGAAAATATGTTTACGATATGAGTATGCGATATCCCCAGGGGATGTGAATATTATAAGGGCATCTAAGTGATGCATATGAACTAGTTACATCCCAGGGATGTATGGAAAATTGTGAAGATAATTAAATGAGAATTGATCAGGCCTAAATTACTATGTTTAGCATAATTATACGGTGAATAACTATATGTATTTGCATATTGATTTAAGGTTTGGAGAATACCCCACCAACGCGGTGATATACCCATGACTGACTCGACAGAATATCTGTGACCGATACAGCAGCCAACCATACACCAATAGACATCCCAGGGATGTATGTGAGATTTGTACCCCGTCACCTATGAGGAAGGGACCTAGGTTGTATTACATGCATGAAAAATAGTCTGATTAGATGACGATGGAGGGTATTCCATCGGGGCTCGAGGCTATAGTGCATCCTGGATGATGTAGCACACCCTTTAGAGTATACGTCACAGGTCTGGTTCTTGCTGCTGCTATTGCTTCGAGAGACATTGACCCAGAGGATTCGGATTACGTGCCTAGGGAGGAGTCAGAGCCCCCTCCTGAGGATTTCTTCTAGAGGACCCCTACGTACTTTGATAGATTTTTTGAGAGAGAGAAACTGTGCGGCTTGGTATGTCCAGCCTATTTTGTAGGGATGATGTATTATGTAATATTCTTTTGTCAAACCATCTGGGGTGACCGTAGTGACGACACTTACGATTTGGGTTGGTTCTTTTGCCCATGTAGAGGCATGGGATTAGAACAAGCTTTTGGGTTACATATTCTTTTGTGTTATATAGTAGAACTAGAGAATTTATTCAGTACTAGTTCTCTTGTAGTTGTTTTATTTTACTATTGCTTGGGTATACCAATGTTTCGTGCAAGCTTTTGGGGCACAACCTCGAGGGTTGTGCCGATGGCACGGGTTTTGAGGTGCTAAAATTGGGCTATCATAGTTGGTATCAAAGCTATTTCTTTTAGCATTTCTGACAAGTCTTGGTTTGTCAGAGCATAGGACCTTCTGCTAATGAAAATGTGGTTTCATGTGCATACTGTAATGTCTTCTAGAGGAAGAGATTGACCCAGGGGCGATCATGAAAGGAACTTGCAGAGTAGAGACGATTTTGTCTCGACTTCAAATTGAGTACTATTGGGGAATAGAGGGACCCTAGGAAGTAGTGGTCAAGAGAATCGAGACCAAGCAGAGAATCAAGATAGAGACCATCACGATAGGGATCAGTGAGAACCGGAAAGGGTTAGAGAAAGAAATGAAGAGAGAGAAGAGCGTCAAAGGATGATGCACACTATGGAAACCATGGCAAATGTCATGGCTCAACAAGCAGCGTCCTTGGCAGCTCATAATGCCAATGACCAACATCAGCCACCTACACCTCTAGTACGTCCTACGCAGGCGTTGCCCTCTGCTTTCACAATGTTTAGGAGGATGCGTCCTCCGAGCTTTTCAGGGCAAGCAGAGCCAATGGATGCGAAAATTTGGCTGAGTGAGATGGAGAAAGTATTCAGTGTACTTACATGCACTAAGGATGAGAGTGTCCGTTGGGCAGTGTACATGTTAGATGGGGAGGCAGGCCCATGGTGGAAGTCCGTGTCTAGGACTAGGGCTCAGGAAACCCCAGGATTGCCATGGACATGGGAGGAATTTGTGGAAGAGTTTAACAAACAGTACTTTCGTGAAGTAGTATGCAATCAAATAGAAGTTAAATTTCTTCAGCTCGAGCAGGGAAGGATTTCGGTAAGAGAGTATGGAGTAGAGTTCATGAGGCTTGCTCGCTTTGCTCCTGACTTTGTGGTTACGGATCTGATGAAAGCTAAAAGACTGCAACGTGGCTTATGGTCGGATATCAGGGGAAAGGTAGCAGCCTTTGAGTTAAAGACCTATAGAGAGGTCATGAGTAAGGCCTTGGTGATAGAAGAAGACAACAAAGATAGGTACCGAAGGAGAGATCAATAAGGGAGAGGAAGGACGGATCAAGGTAAAGTAGGGAACTATGAGCCGGTGAATAAAAAGTTTTGATTCGTAGCACCCATTCAGAGGCAACTATTTCAAACTGGTTATATCAGACCGGCACAACAGACAAATTATCAGAGATTACCTATGCTTGCGTCTGGGAGGTCGATCAGATATGAGAACCCTGCTACCACCACTGGAGTATCAGTTACCCAGTGTTTCTCACAGGCAGCGTCTGCTACCATGGTTGAGACTTGTGCCAAGTGTGGCAAGTCTTATAAAATAGCAGAGTGTAGAAGGGGTACTCGGGGTTGCTACAAGTGTGGAAAGATGGGCTACATTATCCGAGATTGCCCTGAGATGAGTAGAGAGAGAACGGCTTCTACTTCCATGCCAAGACCGATACAAATAAGGAAGCCGGTCGTACAAGGAAGAGCCTATGCTGTTGCTGCCCAAGAAGCACAGAATACCAACGACATTATCCAAGGTGAGATTTTCTTTTAAATAAAGAATTTCAATTTTTGAAAGTTTTTAGATAGAGAAGGTGCATTCATGTAGGAAGTAAAGTAGACTCATTCTTGTACATAAGTTTTGATGTATATGTTATGTTATGTATGTATGCATATATGTATGATATAGGTACCTTACAGTTGTACAGAAAGGGGAGTGACGTAGCTTATGAGGCTAGAGTGTTGATAGATCCGGGTCTACCCACTCATTTACTACTCCTCGATTTGCAAGGAAGTTGAAGTTTAACCCAAAGACGTTGGACTTTCTCTTAGCGGTATCTATCTCGACTGGGGAATTGGCCGATACGGACAGGATCTATAAATCAGTGATAGTGACCATCAGAGATGGGGACGTCTTTGAACTACCGACAAATTTAGTTATGTTGGACATGCAAGGATTCGACGTGATCCCTGGCATGGACTGGTTGTCATAGCAGTATGCAACGGTAGATTGTAAGAATAAAGTTGTCATCTTCAGACCTAATACAAGGAGATCGTTCTGATTTCGAGGAATAAGGTCGACGTTTATGCCACTTGTGTCCGCAGTTAGGGCCGAGCACTTAATCCGAAAAGGGTACAGTGGTTACTTGGCATTTTTTAAGGAAGATAAGGAAGGAATAACATTATCTCAGAGATCACAGTTGCGCGTGAATTTGAGATGTATTTCTAGAGGAATTGTCAGGATTACCTCTTGATAGAGAGGTGGATTTCGCTATCGACTTAGCACCTAGAACGGAGCCTGTTTCCAAAGCACCATATAGAATGGCTCTTGCTGAGTTAAAAGAGTTGAAAGAGCAGTTGCAAGAGCTCATGGATAAGGGGTTTGTAAGACCTTATTTGTAAAGAAGAAAGATGGGTCAATGCGACTGTGCATCGACTATCGCCAGTTAAATAGACTGACCATCAAGAATCGATATCCATTGTCTAGGATTGATGATTTATTTGATCAGCTATAAGGAGCAAGCTATTTTTCCAAGATCGATCTGAGATCTGGATACCATCAGCTGAGAGTCAAGGCAGAGGGCTTCTAGAAGATAGCATTCAGGACACGGTATGGACACTACGAGTTTTTAGTGATGCCGTTTGGTTTTACAAATGCATCGATGTCGTTTATGGATTTGATGAATTGGGTGTTTAAACTACACCTAGACACTTGCATCGTAGTATTTGTCGAGGACATCCTGATATACTCCAATTCAAAGAGGGAATATGAAGAATATTTGAGAGTTACTCTATAAACTCTACGTGAACACCAACTATATGCCAAACTCAGTAAGTGCGAGCTTTGGTTGGAGAAAGTTAGCTTTTTAGGACATGTTGTCTCAAAGGATGGTGTCACAGTAGATACGGCAAAGATCGAAGCAGTGGTAACATGAGAATAACTAAAGATGGTAACAGACGTCTGTAGTTTCCTTGGTCTAGCTGGCTACTATCGACGTTTTATAGAGGTATTTTCTAAAATATCGGGACCACTTACGAGACTCACAAGGAAGCGAGATTCGAGTGGAGTGAAGCGTGCGAAAAGAGTTTTCAAGAACTTAAGAAGAGACTCACTTTAGCTCCAGTGCTAGCAATTCCTTTAGGTAGTGGAGGTTTTGCGGTATGTAGTGATGCTTCACATAATGGTTTGGGCTGTGTGCTCAACCAACACAAGAAAGTGATTGCTTATGGGTCAAGACAGCTGAAAGATCACAAGAAGAACTATCTGACACATGACCTGGAACTAGCAGCAGTCATATTTGCATTGAAAATTTAGAGATATTACTTGTACGGTGAGACCTTTGAGATTTTCACCGACCATAAGCACCTTAGGTACCTATTTACACAGAAGGGATTAAATATGAGGCAGCGTTAATGGATGGAGCTTCTCAAGGACTAGGACTATGATTGCTCTATACAATATCACCTAGGCAAGGCTAATGTTGTAGCCGATGCCTTGAGTCGTAAAGGTTCAGCTCAGTTAGCTAATCTGATCATGGGAATGCACAGATGAAAGTTGTTTGAAGATCTTTAATTGTATGATGCAAATATCGAGGTGTAAGCTACATGAGCTTTCTTGGCCAACATAATAATGAGACCGATGATCTTTGAGCATATTCACGAGCTACAGATGAAAGACCCAGAGTTAACTAAAATCTAACAAGATGTGATTAAGGGCATCAAACCAGAATTCTCAGTGAAAGAAGATGGTTCCTTACTATTCAAGGGACGCCTTTGTATCCCAGTTGACGCCGATCTGCGGTAAACTATTATTGAGGAGGCTCACAAACCGAAGTATGCAATCCACCCTGGTAGCACCAAAATGTATCAAGACTTGAGGAAGAATTACTGGTGGAGAGGTCTGAAGCAAGACATAGCCAAGTACGTGTCAAGGTGTTTGACATGTCAGTAGGTGAAAGTGGACCACAGACATCCTGCTGGATTGTCGCAACCTCTACCTATACCGGAGTGAAAGTAGAAATCAATCTCCATGGATTTTATTATAGGGTTATCACGTACAGCGAAGAGATACAATGCCATTTGGGTAGTCATGGATCGATTAACCAAGTTAGCACACTTCTTACCCTACAACACAATATACACAGTAGGAAGACTCGCGGAGTTGTATATGAAGGAGATAGTACGGTTACACGAAATTCCAAGTAGCATTGTCTCTGATAGTGAACCGTTATATACTTTAAAGTTTTGGAAGAAGTTTCAAGAAGGCATGTGGACACGATTAGACTTTAGTTTAGCGTTCCATTCGCAGATCGATGGGCAAACAGAGCGAGTATACTAGGTGATAGAAGACATGCTCAGAGTGTGTATACTTGAATTATAAGGATCATGGGATCAACACCTACCGTTGATCAAATTTGCATACAATAATAGCTTCCAAGTGATCATTGGGATGGCACCGTATGAAGCTCTCTATGGAAGGCGGTGTAGATCACCTATCAATTAGGAAGAGACCGACGAAAAGTTTGTTTTGGGGCATGGCCTCAAGGGTCGTGCTGATGGCACAGGTTTCGGGGTGCTAAAATCTGGGCTGTCACAGTTGGTATCAAAGCCATTGAACGTTGAACTAAGAATCCTAGCCATCAAAGCTAAGAACCCTAGCCAATGACCCAAGCCATTGAATCAATCAAGAGATTGATTTGAGGTGAGTTTTATTCGATTTCAATGTATATGTTGTTGTGCATTAGTTTAGTGATTAAATGGTAAAATGGTGAATTAAAGATATATAAAAGAAAGGAAAATTGAAAGAGAAGAAAGTTGGAAGAAATGCTCGAAAAGGATAGAGTTCCTGTCAAAATCGATTAATCAATTTTGAAAATGATCAATCGATTTTTAAGATAACGCTATCATTGTTCGTATGATCAGAGAGAGACTTAAGTTAGCTCAGAGCAGACAGAAGAGCTATGCCGATATCAAAATAATGAGTGTAGACTACACCGTTGGCGAGCATGTGTTTGTAAAGGTATCGCCCATGAAAGGCGTCATGAGATTTGGAAAGAGAGGCAAGTTGAGTCCCTGTTATCTTGAACCCTTTGAGGTTTTGGGTCGATCAGCGAGGTCGCATATAGCGTTGGATTACCACCATTTTTTGATCGGGTACACAATGTCTTCCATGTCTCTATGCTCTGAAAGTATGTGAATAACCCTGCCCATATCTTGGGAAGTCAGCCGCTTGAAATGCACGAAGATATGACCATGATAAAGGAAGCGGCTCAAAAATTGGATAGAAAAGAGCAAGTGTTACGTACGAAAGTGATTCCTTTAGTGCATGTTAGATGGAAGAATCATCCAGCTAAAGAAGCTACTTGGGAACGTGAGGCAGATGTGAGAGAGCAGTACTCGGACTTATTCACGGAGAGTTGAGAGCATAATTGTATCATTGTATGTATTTTTGTAAATTTGACACGTTTATGTCAACTCATTCAAGAAATGCAAAGAAAAATGTTGGGTGTAAATGGACTTGTTGTGAAATCAAAGAATGTTAAACATGATGGTCATTGCATCATGAAACAGATGGCCAATATGTACTCCACAAAATCATAGAAAATCTGACAAAGAAATAGAAGGAAGTGAAGAAAAATAACAAGTTAAAAATTTTCCAGTTTTGCCAAAACCGATTAATCGATTTAGGATTTCAATTGAACGACTGGCACACACCAGTGAGTTGGGAAACCTGGAAATATAATGGTAGTAAAATTTGATCAATCGATGTAAATTCGATTAATCAATTTTGAAAATTGACTAATCGAATTTTGAAATCGATCAATCAATTTCATGCAGCTGAGTTTAAGTGATGAAAACTGATTAATTGATTTTAAAAATCGATTAATCGATTTTTCCCTATATATAACAGTTTTGGGAAATTTTACCCATTTCGAATTTCCAACGGAATCTTTTTCTTTGGAGCCTTCTTTTCTTCCTTTGGCTGGTGGGAATAGAGAAGGGTTTGAAGCTTTTGGGAATCAAGTTCGAATCAAAGCCCTAACTATTCAAACTGATGCGACCGGTAAACCCTAAATCTTTCAATTTTATTTCATTTTGAGCAATTCCAGCCCTAGATTTTGAAATTCTTTCGCTTTTAAACCTACAATGCCACCCAAAACTAGGCTAGCTTCAAAGCAAGCGGCTTCTAAGTTGCCCGTTAAGCGTAAGAATGCCGCGCCAGCACCACCTTCACCTTCATCATCATCATCATCATCATCTTCATCCTATTCGACGGACGCATCATCACGCGAATCGTCACCACCACCATCACCGCCTAGACATTTACCGCAACCTAATGAGTGGTGGGCTGTGAAGGATTTTAAAAATGAATACATTGTTGATAAGGCTCTGTTCACAGACCCCGAGGTTGAGGGCGAAACCAAGTGGGCCCGACAATACCTCGTTAATGCGGGCCTCGAAAATCTTTTGAAACCTTTGCATGGATATTACTACCCTAGGCTCGTTCTGTTATTTTACCAAAACCTAAAAGCGGGTCGAGTGGATTACACCGTTACGACCGAAATCGATGGTCGTAACTACCTTTTTACCCTACGCCATGTTCATGAATCCTTAGAGTGCTTTCTGAAATATGTACCAGAGACCAATCTTTTACCTCCTTTCCACAACCCATAAATTTTGAGGAGATAAGAACCGAGATGACAAAGGGGGAGCAAGGGATCCGAAAAGTCCATACGAAGGGTTGACTTGCCCCCTCATTTGTGGATGCCTAATTTGATTAATCAACTGTAACCTTTATCCCATGCGCCATGATACTGAGCGGGTAGAGTTGGTCCAACAGGCATTATACGTGGCATACCGCGACCGTTGGTTCGACGCTACCAAATTAGTGACTGAGGGTATGATTTACATTAAAGGAAAAATGATGAAGGGGCCCTTAAGGCCGAAGGAGCGTATGCCTTACGCTCGGCTTATTTCGAGCATGCTAGAGTGCTACTCTGCCACCGTAGAATACGTGATTTCTCCCACTGAGCCGAGGGCCACCAATCATGTGAAGTGTTATTCTATCGCTTCGTGGAGCCGCAGCTACAACCTTCTGAAGAAGGTGCTACCACTAGAGGAACCAGCACCTGCCCAGGCTGGTGATGCCCCACCACCACAGCAGGACCTACCAGCAGCGGGGGAGCAGCCTCCTGATCTAGTACCACCTGAGGAGTAGCCTATTGACCCTGTGCAGCCAAAGGAGCATCCTTTAGTACCACCTCCTGCTCCTACATAGTCCACTCCTCCTCCTCCTGTGTGTTCTCACAGGAGACGGGCATCTCAGGCCCCTGCACCTAGTACTATTGATGATGTTCTCGCCCTCATGGTGGAGAACAATCGCCAGATGCTGGAGCACTACAGACGGATGGAGGAGAGCAACACTCAGATGGACTACCAGCTGAATTTTTATGAGGCCTTACTCCATCAAACCATGTAGTTCATGTATCCCAGCGACTACCACCAGCGCATCGCGGTAGCACAGACATGGGCTCCTGATGCATCGGGTTTTGGTACTCATGAGCATAATGAGGAGGATCAGCCCGGGGATGGGACTGCATGATTGTTAGCTTTTGGCATTTCTTTTTGAGTTGTAATTACTTTTTAGGTTGTAACTATTTGACTATTTATGTACTAAACTATGTGGCATGGATGCCATTTCTTTTGGGTTGTAATTATTTTGGATGCAGGTAACCGATGTATAGAACAGTATGGCATGGTTGCCATTATTTTATTTTGAGTAATGCAATTTTAATCCTAACTTATGTGTTGTTCCATTTACTACTCGTATATGCAATTGTAGTTAAGTTTTCTACTCGTATAGACGTGTTTCAATGTGTGTGGGTCTTACATGACGGAAAGCCCTTGGGTACATTTTCGAGGATGAAAATACCCAAGGTGGGGAGAATGTAACATCTCCGAAAATTGGGCTTTGAACAGTTTCCTCGGGATGTGTGCCCGATTGGTCATAAGTTGGACCAAGTGAAAGTCAACTCAATGACTATCGTTCAATTAGGTTTGATGCGAGTGTGCACGTGTGCGTAGTGTTAGACCTTGCTACGAGATCACATACACCTGTCATGGGTGTATACATTTTACACTAAAGCATAAATTGGATTAAAAGGCCTAAGTAACTTAAGAGAAGTTATTTCTCTTTGGATTGGTTGGTGTGGAGAGAGTTATGAAGAGAGAGAGAGTTTAGAGAGTAAGAGAGAGTAAATGCTAGAAGCTTTATGTGGAATTGTGAATTGATGGAGCACGAGAACCATTAATCTCAATGGTATCGCGTGGGGATTCGTGGAAATGGAGGTAAGACCTAGCCAATGACCCAAGCCATTGAATCAATCAAGAGATTGATTTGAGGTGAGTTTTATTAGATTTCAATATATATGTTGTTGTTCATTAGTTTAGTGATTAAATGATAAAATGATGAATTAAAAATATATAAAAGAAAGGGAAATTGAAAGAGAAGAAAGTTGGAAGAAATGCCCGAAAAGGACAGAGTTCCTCTCAAAATTGATTAATCGATTTTGAAAATCAATCAATCGATTTTGAACTGAAAGTATGTCTGGGCACTGATGCCCAAAACTGATCAAAATTAATTCGATCAATCGATTTTTGGGTTTTGATTAATCAATTTAAAATCAATTAATCATCTGTGCACTCACAATGACTGGAAAATGGGGAGCCTGGGAAAATCAATTGATCGATTGGTAAATTGATCAATCGATTTTGGATTTTTGATTAATCGATTTGGGATCGATTAATCGATTTGGGATCACTTAATCGATTTTGGGAAATCGATCAATCGATATTAGGATCGATGAATCGATTTTGGCAGTTTCTGCTGAAGTTTTGTTTTGGACTTTGGGGTGCTGGAAGGGCCTTGTACCTTCTTTTGTGCATCATTCTTGATGCTCTACTTATGATATGATATAAATTAGGTTGTGTAATTGAATGCGAGCATGAGAAGCAACTAGGGACCTTGACGTTTGAGAATTTATACGCGTGAGGTAGGGAACACTTTGAACATGTACTTTAATTGCAAGAGCATGTATGTAGTGATATGAAAATGAATAGTTATGCGTTGAACATGTGAAACTTAAGTGTGTGTGTATGAATACTAAGTAAGGAAATAAGTTTATGATTTGAGTATGTGACGTCCCTAGGGGATGTGAATGTCATAAGGGCATCTAAGTGATGCATATGAACTGGTTACATCCCAGGGATGTATGGAAAATTGTGAAGATAAATAAATGATAATTGATCAGGCCTAAATTACTATGTTTAGCACAATTACACGGTAAATAACTATATATATATTTGCACATTAATTTAAGATTTGGAGAATATCCCACCGACGCGGCGGTATACCTGTGACTGACTCGACAGAATATTCGTTACCGGTACGGTGGCCAATCCATACACCAATAGACATCCTAGGGATGTATGTGAGCTTTGTACCCCGCCGCCTATGAGGAAGGGACCTGGGTAGTATTACATGAATGAAAAATAAATAAAAAATAGTCTGATTAGACGATGATGGAAGGTATTCCATTGGGGCTCGAGGCTATAGTGCATTGAGGATGTATATTGAGGATTATTTAAGTTATGATTTAAGTTTTGAGGCCGATCTTTATCTTTTGTGAACAAGTTGAGAACAAGTAAACACATGTAGAGTAACAGATACATTCAGTTCATGCTTTCAGTGGTTTACAACTATTTTCTAGTTATTTTTATTGGTAAATCATGCTTCTAATGTCATGGAATATGTGTGAGAAAGATTGATTTATATATTTATTCTGTTGTTTCCCTATTGGGCTACAGTGTAGCTTACCCTTTAGACTATACGTCACAGGTCTGTGCTTGCTGTTGCTACTGCTTCAGGAGACATTGATCAGGAGGAGTCAGAGCCCCCTCCTGAGGATTTCTTCTAGAGGACCCCTGCGTACTTTGATAAATTTTTTGAGAGAGAGAAACTGTGCGGCTTGGTATGTCCAGCCTATTTTGTAGGGATGATGTATTATGTAATATTTTTTTTTTTGAACCATCTGTGGTGACCGTAGTTACAACACTGATGGTTCGGGTTGGTTCTTTTGCCCATGCAGAGGCATGGGGTTAGAACAAGCTTTTGGGTTAGATATTCTTTTGTGTTATATAGTAGAACTGGAGAATTTGTTCAGTACTAGTTCTCTTATAGTTATTTTACTTTATTGTTGCTTGGGTATACCAATGTTCCATGCAGGCTTTTGGGGAACAGCCTCGAGGGTCGTGCCGATGGCACAGGTTTCGAGGTGCCAAAATCTAGGCTATCACAGTTCATGTGCATGTTTCATTGAATATAATGAATAAAATAATAGGAGTATAAATTCTCATAAGTATCAATTTAATGATTATTAATCGACTGCTTTCACAAGAATGGCTATATTTCATCATAAATTTTCTATCCTAAGATCGTTATTATGTTAGTCAAATAAAAATTATTATATGCATGTTTATTAGTTAAATGTTTCAAGGCATGATGGGTAATTAATGCCTCCCTACTAAGCATAGTGGATATTTTGTGCTTACCCTGATACTTTGTGTCTCAAATCATATTAACTTCGAGTTTCAAAAAACTAAGGAAGCCGAGGATGAGGATCCAGTGTATTTTTCTGAAGAAGCAGAAGCCCAACAAGAAGATTTCTACCCGTAGGATTCACGTTCTTTTCCTTATGGGTATCAGGGGATACTATTTTGATGGCATCAGTCACTGGCTCATTTTTGTTATGGATGATTGATACTAGGGTTACGAGACACATGATTAACATTTTGTTGTAAATAGATAAGACAATATGTGTCGATGGTTAAATGGATAGTTAGATATTTATTCTGTGATAAATAGTATTACTCATATGAAAAGTCACATCGTTTGGATATTCACATTTTTGTATGAGTTATAAATCAATATATATATATATATAAACTCATGTTTTATGATGGATGCTGCCATCAAAATTAGGATTAAATGCCTTGCAAGCTCAAGTCATGAAATTAAACGCTCAATATTCTAAATTTTTTCGTAAAAATTTTATGGTCGTTATAGAATTCGAGAATGTGGATGTTAGAGTTTGATTCTCACGACGGCATCCAATTTCTAATTCTTCATGCTATCGAAGAGGTAGCGTTGAAGCGATAAAATTGATATATATATATATATATATATATATATATATATATAGGTTACTATAATTTCATGCATAAATAGAAAGATAATGCAATTTAAAGTTAGGTAAATCATGACTATCAATCGAAATATTCTTATGATTAGCATACATTAAAAGTATTGGTAATGATAAACCGGGGTAGAGTATTGATACTCCGCCAAAAGATATCAATGTTTTGGAGCCTTAGACTTCGAGTCTAAAACATCGCGGGTCGAGTCTCAAATTGAGTGTATACAAGAGCATACAGGATGCATACACTGGATTATAATAAATAGGGGGTATTACCATGTTGAAGAATCGGTCAGTCTTTGGATCAATCGATCGAAAATATAGAGTAAACTATGTCACGCCCCTCGCACTTGGCCCCACGGTCCGTCAGCGGCACCGATGCGAGTTGGCGCGGCACGCACCATTCATTCATATCTATTCATATCCATGTTCATATTCTTATCTTTCATAATCGTATAACTTTTAGGTTCAACTTCTTACTTCATATCTCTTTTTAAGTAAATTATCACCTATATATATATATATTTCTAAATATTTTGAAAAAATACTTTTAAGTGTGGAAACAAATCATTTTTATTTACTAAAATATGCGTGAAAACTTGAGTTAAACGCTATCGGTTTAACCTCCCAATTTTGTTAACCTGACGGGCATATTCAAAATTACGATTTGATCGTAAATGGTTTTCAATGAGTAAAATAATATAATGAAGGTAGCTTTTAAAACCTTTTTTCCATCAAATAAGACCTTAAAAGTTAAACCATTCTTACAAGCCCAATTACATAATTATAACTTGAATTTAAAGGCAATGGACTTAAACAAATGCAAAAAGAAAGCAGAAATGAAGGATCCTTTAAAACTTAGTGTAGGTGTTGGTAGCTCTACTAGACAAAAGGAGCTTCAAACTATCAGCTCGTTGACACTCTTGGACCCTTCCGTGTCCAACTTTCTCAATCCTGGCTGGGTAGTTGCTGGCTAGCCTCTGAAATTTTTGGGTCATGAAAAAGACCGTAAGCGATGAAGCTCAATAAAATTTTAGTTAGCATTGTCTTAGAATTCTAGTACAAGTAGTATACAGATAGTCCACAGGTGCATGTGCAAGTGGGGGTTCCAACTATTGTGAATATAACTAATTATCAAGAAAAAATTCTAACTATATGCAATACGACTGATGTTAACTAAAACTCAGGTAAACATTTGCAAAAATAATAGCAGTTCAATGATATTCTATTTACCACTAAATAGGAAATAATATGAGTTAAGAACTAAGTAAAAGATTAGGATATGCAAATTTTCTACAATAATAATATGAAAAGAGAAGAATTACAGTAATATCATTGGCATAAGTTATAATTTCTTCAAGATTCGTCCAATATGATTAATCGTAATTTTAATTGTCTTAAGAATTAATTAATTATTATTAAATTGTGAAGCATGAGTTAATTATTAGTATCTTCTAATTAATTCGGTGCTGATACCAAACACCAATCATGGTCTAAACATAATTCAAATTTCAATGTTGATCAGATAAAGGCTGACACTCTTCGCCGTTTAGCCAATCTAGGCAAGGATCAATGACCCTATTGCTAGAACCGATCCTTAGCAGACGTTTCAGAATTCTTTTACATACAGAATGCTCATATGAGCCCGTTCGTGGGAACAATGATCAACTATGTGAGGCCAGAGCAGACAGAATGGAATCATCTTTTCACTTTCAATTTTTTCAATTTTCGTTGCATTGTCTTTTAAATTCTATATTCTTTCATATAATTCAGATTCTATCTTCCATCCTCTGTATTCTGTGCCCCAAATTCTAGGATTTCATAACATATTACCTCATTTATGAGGCCTAGATTCCTATTCAGATTCCCATTTTGGGTTCAGAGTTCAGATACCCATTTCGGGTCCAAAGTTCAGATATTCAAATAATCTTTTCAAATTCAAAGTTCTTTCAAATTTAGAGTTCAAGTATACAAATATTCTTTTCAGATTCAGAATTCTTTCAAATTCGGAGTACAAATATACAAATATTCTTTTCAGATTTAGAGTTTAAGTATTTCCAACAAACAATTCATGTATGTTGGTACGCGCTTTTTCTAGGTCCCTTTCGAGTCTCAGAATAAGTTGCCCAATTCGGTCCACATGGACTGTGGCTGAAGGTGATAGAATAATAAACTAAAAAACATTAAATGCTAAAAGGAAAGAGGCAAATTCTAAACAGAGATTACCTGGGTAGATGCGATCGCTAGCTGCAGATATTTATTAACGCTGCAACACATCATTGATCATGCTCTATGGGATGCAGGTTGACTCCTTTACTGAACATCGGTTGGCCAACCTCAGCAGCTACCGGTAGCCTAAAGTTTATCTAGTTTAGTTTTCTAGTCCTGTTAAACCTATCTAGAAAAGAGGGTGGTGGCCCACTATGCTAAGGAGGATTAACCCCATTCTCGAGTACCCTCCGTAAGCTCCCTTGGATAAATCAGGTGGCTAGGGTTAAAAATTAGGAAAGGTTAGGGGACCTAATTGGCTCTAGGTTGAGAATTTGGGTAGGGGTTTCCTAAGGATCTAAGGCTTATTCCTCCAATACTCCTTCGAGAGTCAAGGCTAGCTAGCCTGTGACGCTAGCTTGACTGCCTGGGATTCCTAAAGAAGAGTCTGCAATTCTAAAAGTCTATAATGCAGCCCAACTCCTTTCTTTGGGAGCCCCAGAGAGAACCTCAAATTTTCTAAAAGGACTAAGCTTAAGAAAGAGAAGGAAGAACTAGTGAAATGGGAGGGGGGTCTTTTTATAGGTATCGGGTTAATTACAAGGGTGGGACACATGCGTAATTGACCAATTGCGTTCGTTCCCTTTGGTGCCTAATTGAATTGCGTTCACAGTCCAATGCGCGTAATTTAACTTTAAGCCGGTCACTGACTCGAAGCAAATCGATTGACTGGCTCAACCGGGTGTCCTAGTTCTAGACTATTTGGGACTGATTACGCACATATAGGCATGTGAGTAATCGAATTGCGTGCATGTAGCCATGTGTGGGATTCATAACTTCATGCAATCTTAAGAGTTAGAGTCCCAGTTCAAGTCTAGACTAATTACGCATATCCAGGGAGGGACACGTGTAATTGAATTGCGCATAGGAGGTATTGCGCACAATTCGGGGCTGAGGTCGGACCACAAGAAGGGAGATCCTGGTCCAATCTGAACCAATTGTGTGCCTTGGGAACGCGTGCAATCAATTACGCGTGTGATAGAAGGCGCACAATTGGGGATCCTCCTGGGTCGGGTCAGGTCTGAGTCTATGGGTTGAGATTTTAACACTGGATTTGATCATACACTATATGGCAAGTGTATAATTCCCGTACTTAGGGTGTTAAGGTTTTTGGAAGGGTTGGTCCCTTTCTTGGAGTCATGGGCAAGGTCAAAAGTTGATCGAACAGGTATTTATACTCCGAGAGGGCGACCAGGGGGTGTCTATAGATGCCCCTCTTCAGCGCATTCTTGTGGAACAAGAGTGCGTCGAATAAGTGGACACCCCTTTTTCAAGGTGCCTTCTCGTTTCTTTGAGAGATCAAAAGTGTTAACCAGGAAGCCGACATGAGATGCTTGGCTTTCTTATCTGCCGCTGTAAGCTAAAAGGAGGAATTCGCGGGCCAGATTGTAGCTATCGAGAGGTGTATCGTCAACCACGGGTGCATATCGCATCCCATCGCATATTGGGGCCTACCGCATATCACAGTCAAACTGAGGGAAATTGTCACAAATGAGGTACGGGTGGTATCATACAAACGTCTAGAAACAAGGTCAAGTGACCTGATAATATGATGTAATGTAATGGTGAAAGTTTTCATAAATCATGTCAGGCCAAGTGCATCATTGGTCACACCAACGACACGTCAGGGGTCCTTTTCTAATGGACATTTGTGATTTCTCAAAGTTGAGTATACTCGGTGTTTGGTTTTCCAGGGAAAGGAACGGATTGGGGTGGTGAGAGATAAGAATTTTAATAGATAAGGGTTTTGAAAAGTTAAGTTTTTAAGTTAAGATCAATTCGGTGGAAAAGTTTGGAATACTTGGCTTTCAAGATGTCACTGAGCAGATCCATCGGTACGGGATTTATGGACCCGACCTTTGCTTGGTTGTCAAGACGACACTCGATATGTCAAATACGCCGCCTAACCTTCTCGCAGATACTGATAATTGTCTCTTATGAGAGGACCACAGTGATTTGCATATCGGGAGAGTCAAGTTTTGAAAATGTTTGACTTAATATTAGCTAACTGTATCTATACAAGAGTATCGAGTAGAGGGGGGTGATACTTGCCTAGTTTATTATCGACGGAAGGCCTTTTTGTCGTTTATGATGGGACGTGGTGATTATTTGTTGGTGTGATGAGACACTTGGGAGGTCAGGGTTTGTTGTTTGCTTCTTCGTTATGGGACTTTGGTGGGTCTCCCTTTTACGCGATGGGACTTGATGGTTATGCGATGGGATGGTTGTTTTTAGTAGTGGGGGTGTGAAGGGACTTGGGAGGTTCGGGCTCGCTCTTCGCGATGAGACATTGGTTGTGCCTCTCTTCTGGTTGCGTGCTATGGTGGATTGCGAGATGGGATCTGATGTTTGTGTGATGGGGTATTTCGCGGTGATGGCTTCTTAATTGATGAGATAGTGATGGTTCATTTATG
The DNA here is from genome assembly GCA_021018995.1 of Chloranthus sessilifolius. NCBI lineage: Eukaryota > Viridiplantae > Streptophyta > Magnoliopsida > Chloranthales > Chloranthaceae > Chloranthus > Chloranthus sessilifolius. The sequence goes on along the minus strand of CM037592.1, from coordinate 52,883,059 downwards.
TCTTTGGCAGATCTTGGGTTATGTGATAGGATGCTTTAGGTTTGCTTGGTGGCAAGGTCGTGTCATGGAGGGGTTTATTTTTAGTGGTGGTGTCGTGATGGGACAACGGGTTTGGTTGGTTTAGTTCGGGAGTTGGGCTGGTGTTGATTGTGTGTGCATTATGTTGTGATGGGACATGTTATCATGTGGATGCTTGTGAGTGTATGATGGGGCATTGGGGAGTCTTCTCTTCTAGTTGGTGTGTGAGGTCACACGATGAGACAGGGTCGTGTGGAAGAGGAGGATTGTCAAGGGGACATCACTCATTACGTGAGCATGTGAAATCACACAACCACTCATATCACCCACATCCGTTGGCTCTGTCGGCTCTAGAATTGTCATGCTTCTTGTTCAATTTTTTCCACGTGAACTTAAAGCCTTCTTGTTGGTGTTTATGCATTGTCAAGATGACTTCTCATGCTGCTTTATTGGTCAGTAGTAGAAGCATTATACTCATCCTCTCTGACCTACTCTGCCCTTTGGTGTGATTCTAGATTCGTGGTGGGACAGTAGTGATCATATGGTGGATCATGGTGGTGAGGGTAATTGGTTGTATTTTAGGTTGGTCATCAGTCGAAGGTGTGGGCGTGGCTTGGGAATTACGCGCGTTGTTGGTTAGGTGTAATAAAATTACACGTGTGGTTCAAGGCACAAAATCAAAGCATCACCTGGCTATCATATTGGGTGTCCAGGCGCTGATTCGGATTCCTCGTGGCAGCGACCACGCTTATTTGCAATTATGCACGGCTTAGTTAGCGGGGGATTGGTTCGGTGCTTCTTTGGTTTGACGAAGGCCGAATTACGCGACTGTGGCGCTGCGCTCAATTCAGAATGCGCGTATTGACACTAGTGTGTAATCCAATTACGCGCGAGATTCTTAGGGCGCAATTGGCACGGTGCTTATATATTCACAGAGTTTTCCATTTTTACGTTCATTCCCATTCTATTTTTCTCTTTATTCCTGAACCCAACCTTTCAGTGTTCCATTTTTTATGTCATTTCTTTCGATCTTTGTGGTTTCGCGTGTTCTTCCCCCTGAGATAATTCCTGATGGCGATGTGATTTGGAGGTGTCACTGTGGTCGAAGAGGTTCATCGTTAGAGGTGCCGCCATGGTCGAGACGGCCAACCAATGGGGCGGTATACATCCGTCCTTGTTGTTAGGAGGAGGTGAAGATGGCGGGAGGGAAGTCATACAAATGAATGGAAAAGTGTTATTGCTCCCCCTCCCATGCGTCACATCTTGAGTTTTGTGTCCATTTCGAGTTCCTTGTTTTCATTTTGAGTTGTAGGTTATGTTCCATGTTTTCATTTTGAGTTGTATGTTCAGGAGGTATGCCTCTGGTGACACTTGTACAAATTTTTAATTATGAATAAAATTTATTTGTTGTATTCCCTCTGTTGTTTATTTATTTGTTTTATTTATATTTTTTTGACTTGTTTATCAAGAGGGGGTTTAGATTTTTTTCATCGCGATGGGACTGTAAAAGGTTTTTTTGGTCGCTTTATGGGACTTTGGAAAATATATTATTATTATTTATATATTTTATTGGTTTCACGATGGGATTTAGGGTAATTTTTTTGTTTATATGGTAGGACAAAGGGAGGATGGAGTAAATATATATATATATATATATATATATATATATATATATATATATATATATATATTTTATTTTATTTTTGTTCATGATGGGACTTTTAGAGTAGAGTATTTTTTTTTTTTTTTCGCAGTGAGACTTTGAAAATTAAGGGTATTTTTTTTTTTGCTTTATTTTTTATTTATTATTTTTTTTTGGGGGGTCGCACGGTGGGACTAAGGAAAATATTTTAATATTATTACTATATTATTGGTTCCACATTGGGACATTGGGGGAGAAAATAGGAAATAAAAAAAAATAAATTAATGCTTCAGTTTCAAGTGTTGGTTTCGTGACCTGATTATCGTCGCCAAGGTATTAGTGATAAAAAAAATGCCCCAGTGTCAAGTGACGGTGGGACTTTTCTCGGCCTCACAGATATCCTGGGGTATGCTTATAATAATCCCATGCTGGGAAGTAGTTCGATTATTTCAACCATATGTCAGGCATGATTCTTGTAAGCATTGAACGATCATCATGTATCATAGAAAGAATGGGGTGAATGGTAGATAATGAGTGGTTGCATCGTTTGTCATTCGAAAGTTTTCAATTTTATTCTGAAAGAGATTTTAAAAGTCATTTGACTTATTGTCCAAAAAGAAAATTTAGTGGTGAAGAGGAGGGAAGGTTTATTGTTCTGGGGTTAGCTTCTTATTCAACAACTTTATGAAATATTAGTCAACTGCTTTCTTCTCGGGTGGGTAATGCGGTGCCATAATTGAGCTCTTCATCATGTTCCAGCACCTTCAAATCATTAAATTCTATGGTTAGCAGGAGTTTGTCCTTCTCCCACCACCGTATGACATCTAGAAGTGTGAAGATGTCAGGGATGCCCTCGTAGTTCGCTTATGCTTTTTTAATGAAAAACCAGGAATGCCCTCAAAATTTGCCTATGCTTCTATAGGCTCATTGACTTGTTCATTCATCGCATGCTCTCGCTTGGTTATGCTTCTTCTTCTTTTTTTTATCTTTTTTGTCTCTTTTTTTTTATGAAGCATGTGTCGTTTCATTTAAATAACCTAATAACGCAAGAATTATGAGATTTGATAAAACCTTACATTTTCATTTTTTTTGTGCTCCAACATCAACTCCAATGGCGGAAGAGGTGTGTGAGAATCCAGATTTTTTGACATTTTGAAAAAGAGTTTTATGATCCACAAGACCTTTCGATCAATTTGCCTGAATTGTAAGGTGGTCAATGAGTCAAATGATTCCCAAAATATTTTTTAAAGATAATGACCTACAACTGACGAATGCCTTGTGATGGCTATGGGGATGATATATACATAGTTATGCCTATTTAGGCTACAAGACATGATGATCATTGAGTTATGGATAACATTCTAAGGGTTAGGAAGTCCTTCCCCTGGTAGCTATTTCCTGGGCATGCGGCCAAAATAATATAACTTCTTCCCATGTGGGTATTTTATTTCCTTCCAGGCGAGGTAGTTCTGTACGTGTTGTTTCTTAGGACTAGCTCCCCAACTTCGAGTTTTCAGTCGGGTAAAAAAAAATAAGTTGGGAAAATTTGAGCATGAAATATGGGTTGGAGACACTGCTAGATAAAAGAATTTTTTTTTTCAATTTTTATGTATTTTTTTATTTTTAGGTATTTATATATTTTTCCCTCTCTTTTTTTGAGGTTTTTAAGTGCTTATATGTTGTTTTTTTTAATTATTTTTTATTATGGTACAACATCAGTTCCTTAAGAAGAGACTGACTCAGAAAGTCTGATTAGTGGGTTATGTTGGATGGTCAAAGTGACCGTTAGATGATCTGTTTCGGGATCCTTGATCACCGTCGATCTGATAAATGAGGGATGAGAGAGATTATTTTTACATTTGAGATTTGAATGGTGCAAGATTTATCGAATAAGGTGTGAAGTCGTTTGATTTCTTCTTTTGATGAATCTTTTACGGTCGAAATCTCCTTGTCAAGAGGGACCTTCTTTAGTCTCTCAATGGAGTGGGGCATGTTATAAAGTTGGGGCATGCAACAGGGTCCTGTCCTTCCCATGAGGTTTTATCTATTGTTATCATTTTTAGTTAGTGGTTATTCGAGAATATTTCTGGGTTGTATTGTTTTGATTTTATGAGAGGAGTCAATTGGAGGGGGATGTGATGTTGATTTCATAGGGAGAGTGACAAGGTGAGACAAAGGCAAAACAAAAGAAGAAGATAAGTGTGGACCATGGTGGACCCTTCTTTGGCATGGGGAGGTTTAGTTTTGTTTGATTCACACTTTAGGTTTATCGTAAGGTTGTTTTAAAGTTTTGTTTGTAATTTTTTTAGGACGTTTAGTTCTAGAAGTTTGATGTTGTAGTATTGTTGCAGGTTGGGAGTCTGTGAGGATATTGATTGTGAGATCTACTGAAATTTAGACCTGGGAGTCAGAAGCGGTCGTAGTTATGATGTCAATTTTATGTTGTGGTGAGGTTTGAGGATTTGGCGATATGTTAATTTGGATGTGGATCGGATTCGTACGACTTAAGTTTGGTTTGATTTCAAGAGTGGGAGTGATGATAGATTCATGGATTTGTTTATCATCGGATTTAGTGATTGGTTCAGGGTTGAGTGTCATTGGTGTTGTAGAGACAAATTGAACGGTGGGTTCAGATATGATGGTGGGTTCAGGTTTGATGATAGGTTCGAGTATGATAGTAGGTTCAGGTTTAATGATAGGTTTAGGTTTGGTGGTAAGTTTTGGTTCAATGACTGGTTTAGGTTCGATGATAGGTTTAGGTTCAATGATAGGCTTAGGTTTGATGGTAAGTTCAGGTTCTATGCCTAGTCCAGGTTTGATGATAGGTTCGAGTTTGATGATAGGCTTAGATTTGGTGACAAGTTTATGTTTGATGGTGGATTTAGGTTTGGTAACAATGTCGGGTATAATGACAGGTTTAGGTTTGATGATGATTTCTGGTTTCAGTTTCGTAGTTGGTGAGGTGATAGTGAGTTTATGTTCTAAAGGTGTAGGGGTTGATTCGGGAGTTGGTGGGGCAATGAGTTTGTTGATGAGCTCACGTTTTGAAGTTGGTGTAAGGATTAGTTCAAGGGTTAGGTTTAAGGTTGGTGGAGTGATGTGTTCGATCATGTGTCTGATCATGCATTCGAGTTTTGACGTTAGTTCAAATGTGAGGAGGCTAATGGTTTCAGGAATGGACTCGGTTATAGGTTTAGGTACAATGTTTAGTTCCGAAATTTGTGGGATGATTGGTTTAGACATGGGTGGTGTTATAGTACATTGATGGAGTGGCTCGGGAGTCATTTTTGAAATCGGTGCTGAACACTTAGTTTGAGTGTTGGTTCAGGGAGTGTGGTGATTGACTTGTCAGTGGGTAAGTTATCGGGTATGGGGATAGGTTTGTTGATATTAAGGGTTGTTTATAAATCATGTCTAATGATTTCGGTGATACATTGAGGAGTTTCGAGAATATGTTCGGTGATTTTGGTGGTAAGTTGGGTTAGTTCAGGGGTAGGTTGAATGACTTTGGTGAGTCAAAATTGATTTGATGATAAGTTGAGTTAGGATAAGTTCAGTGGTAGGTTGGGCTTCAGTGTGAAAAGTGACTTTAGGTTTGATGGTGTGGGGGGCAAGGTTAGTTGGTTGTGAGTGAATAGTATGGACGTACTCTGAGGGAGGTTCAATCCTATGGATTAAGCTAGCTGGGTGGAATGAGGTAGGAATGGCTGAAGGTTGAGAGCTTGATGGGAGTTGGAAGCTTGATTGAGTATTGTTAAGTGAGGGATCATAAAAGACAGGGTTGGTTAGTATGGTTTTTTTATGCTAGTTGGGGGCTTGATTGGGTTTGGTCAAATAACGAATTGTAAAAGGTGATGTTGGTTTGCGTGGTGTTGGGGAGTTGATTTTGATCCTGGTTGGGGTATGGATGTTGATTATGATTAGAGTATAGAGATTGGTTATAATTTGGGTAATAGGTTTGTGTATTGATCTTGAGTTTGGTTATATGGATGGAAGTTCATTTGGTTTTGTTCTTGGTTCGTGTTGATTTGTTTGGGGCTTAGAGTTTCATTTAGGGTGTTTATTTTAAGGTTATTGGAAGAGGGTCCGTTGGATGTTAGTGTAGAGAGATTAAGGTCCCTATTTTTCATGCGACACTGGATGCACGAAGCATGTTGATAGAGCCTGGCGAAGTCTGGGCAATCGCTCAGGATGAGAGTGCTGCAGAGGGGTTCTCAGGTATTGTTGATAACGATGTCTATCGCATCGCTTTCTTTTATTTGATTTCCCATTTGGGCGGCAAGCCTCCTCCAATGACTAGTGAAGGTCATGAAGTCTTCGTTGCTTTCTTGTTTCGTGGTCTTCAATTCATGGAGGCTGATTTGCTCGTGAATCATGTGTCAGTATTAGTTCAGGAATCTGTCAGCTAGGTCTTCGATTGTCTCGATTTTAGTCAATGGTAGGGTAGCAAACCAATCGAGGGCATCTCCTTTTAGAGATATTTGGAAGTAATGGATGAAGAGCCCATGGTTTTTATGGATTGGTTGACAATTGTTATAGAACAGTGCCAAGTTGTGGTTTGGATTTCCTGTACTGTTGTATTTGTTGAATTTCGGAGGTTTAAAGCCAGCGGGTACAACGAAGTTAATGTCTCAGCAAAATTTATTGAATGCGTAAGATTGGTTAGAGAGCTCTCTGTTAGCCATGTAATTGTCTAAAACTTGATGGAGGTCGTTCATATTTACGGTGGTGTCCTTTTTAGGTGTCTCGGGAGAGGGTTGTCTTCCGTGACTATTATCGAACGAAGCATAGAAGTTGTGTCGGGGGAGTTGGCGTCTTTTCCTCTTGTGAACTTCTCAGAGTAACTTGCCGTTCATCTATCAGTTTTTGGTCCATTGTGGCTTTGTATAACTTGGCCAGGGATTTTTGTAGGGCATTAACACCTTTTCCTCCTTTGTTGAGTGCACTGGCGGTGAGGTCTATGATTTAGCTAGTGGAGTAGTTTTGTCCGACATCACTTTCTTTGCTACTACTGCCGCTATTATTAAGTGGAGTAAAAAGGGATCTTTCGCCGTCATAAACCATATTATTCCGAACATGGCGCTGGACTGTCCATGGAGATGGCCTAACGTTATACTTGGGATCACTATGGGAGCCCCATGGGGGTGGGTCAATATCATTAAAATTAAATTTTTTAATGCCTGACATTTTTTATATTTTTGAAAAGCTGATAGTAGATAATGGTTGTTAGATGCCTAGTATGCGTGTAAGTGTATGTAAAGAAGTGAAGAAAATAGAACAACAAAATAAAACCAAACTAACTAAATTGGGGTAACCCTAACAAAAAAGCGTCTCATTGCGATCGCCAGTCTGTTGGTACACACTTTTTTTAGGTCCCTTTCGGGTCTAGGAATAAGTGGCCCAATTCAGTCCACATGGACTGTGACTGAAGGCGATAAAATAATAAACTAAGAAATATTAAATGCTGAAAGGAAAGAGACAAATTCTAAACAGAGATTACCTAGGTTGATGCAATCACCAACTGTAAATATTTATCGACGCTGCAACATGTCACTACGGGGTGCGGGTTGACTCCTTTACTGAACGTCGGCCAACCAACTTCAACAGCTATAGGTAGCCTATAGTCTATCTAGTTTGGTTTCCTATTCTTGTTAAACCTATCTAAAAAAGGGGGTGGTGGCCCACTATGCTAAGGAGGATCGACCCCCTTCTCGGGTACCCTACGTAAGCTCCCTTAGGAAAATCAGGTGGCTAGGATTGAAAATTGGGAAAGGTTAGGGGAACTAATTGGCTCTAGGCCTAGAATTTGGGCAGGGATTTCCTAAGGATCTAAAGTTTATTCCTCCAATACTCCTTCGAGAGTTAGAGCTAGCTGTCTAGTACTACTAGCCTGACCACCTGGGATTCCTAGAGAAGAGTCTGTAATTCTAGAAGTCTAGAATGTTGCCCCAACTCCTTTTTTTGGGAGTCCCAGAGACAACGTTAAATTTTCTAAAAGGACTAAGCTTAAGAAAGAATAAGTGAATTGATGAGTTTGGTTGTGGGAGGAGGGTCTTTTTATAAGTATCGAGTTAATTACGCGTGTGGGGGCAAGTGCGTAATTGACCAATTGTGTGTGTGCCCTTTGGCGCCTAATTGAATTGCACGCATAGTCCAATGCGCGTAATTCAAGTTTGAGTCGGTCACTGACTCGAAGTAGACCGGTTGACTGGCTCAATCGGGTGTCCCAGTTCCAGACTATTTGGGACTGATTACACGCATATAGGCATGTGAGTAATCGAATTGCATGCATGTGATTCAAAACGTCATGTGGTCTTAAGAGTTAGAGTCCCAGTCTAGACTAATTACGCGAATCCAGGGACGCGTGTAATCGAATTGTGCGCAAGAGGTATTGCACGCAATCCAAGGCTGAGGACGGTACACGGGAAGGGAGATCCTGGTCCAATCTGGACCAATTGCGCACCTGGGGTAACGAGTGCAATCAATTACGGGCATGGTAGAAAGTGTGCAATTGGGGATCCTCCCGGGCCGTGCCTGAGTCTATGGCTTGAGATTTCAACCCGGGATTCGATCATACACTATGTGGCTAGTATATAATCCCTGTACTTAGGGTGTTAAGGCTTTCGAAATGGTTGGTCCCTTTCTGGGAGTCATGGGCAAGGTCAGAGGTTGATCGAACAGGTTTGTATAGTTCGAGAGGGTGAAAAGGGGGTGTCTACAATGTCATTATCAGATATTTCATTTCAAGCATTTCCGTTTCATGTCATATTCATATCTTATTCACTATCTTGTCATATCGTTTTACTGTCATATCATATCATATTATATCTTATCTATCTTATCAGATATGATTATATCATATCTTATACTATCTTAACAGATCAAATCATATCGTGTCTTATACTATCTTATTAGATCATATTATATCGTGTCTTATACTATCTTATCAGATCAGATCATATCAAATCTTATACTATCTTGTCAGATCAGATCATATCATATCTTATACTATCTTATTAGATCAGATCATATCATAAACTTAACATGTACTTATCTGATAGGTACATGAAAAGTATCAGATACTTTTCATATATTTATTTGATACTTTTCATGTACCTATCAGATACTTATCCGATACATATCAGATACTTTTCATGAACTTATCATGTGTTTATCATATACTTATCAGATACATATCATGAACTTGTCATACACTTATCATATATACTTATCGTGTACTTATCATGTCACATTAACTCCGATTATTTAATCGAGAGCAATCACTTTACTTATGTTTTAAGTCGGGTATGGGCTACGGGTGCAACTAGTTATGGGTCCAATGGTTCATGGGTCCAAAGGGTCCAATACATTATGGGTCCAATGGTTCATGGGTCCAAAGGGTCCAATACATTATGGGTCCAATGAATTTTAGGTCCAATGGATTCAATTAGTTATGGGTCCAATGGGTTTTAGGTCCAAAGGGCCCAATACAATATGGGTCCGATGGATTTTAGGTCCCAAGAGTCCAATGGGTTTGATACAATATAGGTCCAATGGATTTTAGGTCTAAAGGGTTCAATGGGTTATTCCCTAGGTAATTCGGGCCTTTACTAGATTTAAATCTAAAGGTACAGACCTTTCCGTGGTTTGGGTCATATGTGTTTCAATTTTCATGGGCATTAATCAGTATGCCCTGGGCCGAGCTCATAATCCAATTTACCAAGCTATGGGTCGGGCCCTTAACTAGACTCTTGTCAATCCTATCAATCGTATTTACTTAGTTCAGGATTTTGGGCCTCATTGGGCCGTCAAAGAATTCAATCGGGTCCTTTGACTTAGTTGACCTATTTAACATAGGTTTTATCATATGTTAGCTTTATGGGACCATGTGTTTGGGTCTGCCCAATTAATTACGGGTCTTGGGTCAAGGTTCGAATACTAAGTTGTCAAGGTTCGAATACTAAGTTTTTATTCGAATACTAAGTTTTTATCTTATGTATATTCAGAATTTTCATGAGATGATGGACAGCTTATAGTAAATCGGCCGCCATTTTTGGCTCCGATCGAATTTTCTCATACTTCTAGAATTGGGGGAAAGATGACTGATGAGAGCATCTTTCTCAAGTGGTGGCATCCAAAAATACAATCTGGTTTGATAACAGGAGATAAATCACCGAGATCTATTCTGTTCTATCAGGGTTTCGGGTCAGAATTGTTAAACCTCGGTGTCGGGTCCATAACTTTCAATTCCGACAATGGAATCAGGCACTCAGTTGTTCTCTAGAAAGATCCGCGAGTTTCCCAGCTTTTCGATTCACATTGTTCAGGTCAAAAATCAATGAATCAGGATATAATAAGGTCTATCCGATCGAAGGTCAGGTCTGTTTTCTGGCTGTGTGTCATTTGCCTATATTCCGGGCTGTAATTTGCCGAATTTCTTGCCATTAATTCTGATCGAATCGAGGCATGTAATTTTTATCGGACCTTATGTATGTACTAATGGATATGTTTCATTTATTACAGATTTTTCCGCTAATATTTCAGGCACAAAAACTGGAGCTTATTATAGCTCTGTTTTCGAGTGCAACGGGGTAGATTCGCCGCATCGCCTTCCGGGTGCCGTAACTTTCAAATCGTACGGGATTCGGGTCTAAAATTTTTACCAAGCATCAGGATCTCATTCAACTATTTCCTAAAATTTTTATGGATTTTTCTAAAATATATTTCTATTTATCCAAGTTCACTATTTCGTGACTGATTTTCAGTGGAATGCAAGGTCCATAGTTTTGGGCCTTAGATGGGGTCCGCATAGTGGTCCATCCAATACCACAACTTATCGGGTCTCGGTACAGGATATTTCTAATCTAATCCTAGGTCTAATAGGATCAAATTTTGATTACATTATTTATTTAATTATCGCTAATGGGTTACCGGTACTATCTTAGTCACCGGTGTTGATTTACTGAATAACATCTTATTGGGCCTTAAGAGCCATCCGATGAAGTCTAAAATACCGGGCATGATTATGTTTTTCAAAGCATTTCCAAAATTTGTTTTCATTAAGACCCGATTTTTCAATAAGGTTTTTGATAAATTTGGAAAACTCATCCCGATTGCATTTTATAGCCTACTTGTCTAAAATTAGGGATTTCTTTGGTGTCGAATCAATCACCATTAAAATCTTGATTTCGGGAATTCGAAGGTCAAACACCTAAGTCCAAGGTTGAATAATTTAACTGATTTTATCATTGATTTATTCCTAATATCATACCATTCCAAAAAACTAACCATCTAACCCATTTTCTCCATTAAATCAAACAATCTCAAGGTGGCCAATCATGACCATTCGATTGGTCTACCATCAAGACCAAAACTTTTACCAGCAATTTCTATGATGACCTTATGTAACTTCATCAAATTCTCAGCCATCATATATGCCAAACATTAAATCTAATATTTATGACAAACAAACCAAGTCTAGAATTATTTTACATGTAAAAATTCTAGAATGTACATATAGCAATCTAAGACCATACAATTTCAATCATGGTAAATCAACCATGATGAATATAATTCCAAGAATTTCACACAATAATTTCATTAAATCAATCATGGATAAAATAGATACTAATTTCTAAAATTTTCTACGCAAGAATTAGGGATTATTCTAGATCATACCACACATTTGAGCAAAAAGGCATCTAAACCAATGATTGACCTCGAATTCCGTGAGTAAAAAGATTATTTACACAGATCAAAAACTCAGATTTATATGCTACAGTACTTATATTCATCATCTACAAAGATTGATTAACCTAGATTGCATGATATGATGGAGGAAAGCCAAAATTACTAAATTCCTACACATGAGTGTATAGTGATCAAGGTGACCACATCTTGACCATTGGATGGTCTTGAATGATCATGAAAATCTAATTCTTAGCATCCCAGGTCACTAATCTATCCTGCATATAAAAAATTCACTAACATTTAAAGAAAATATTCATTTAAATCCTCTATTTTCAAGAAAAATCCAAGTTTTATCACCTAAATTTAAACTTTTGACATTTTGACCAAGTGTGGACCATTAGATGGCCTTGCATGATCACAGTGATCACAATCATGACATTCCACATCTCAGGTCATCATTATATTCCATAAAATTAGAAGGTCTCATAACAAATACAATTTTTATTTCAAAAAAAATACAAGAAACTAAGCCAAAATACAAAAAATGGCTAACTTTGACCTTAAGGGTCAATCTTGACCATTGGATGACCTTGCATGGACACATAGATGACATGCATGTCATCCAATATTCCAGATCTAAGGTCTAACCCAGATCAAACATAAAAATTACGTCAAAAATCAAATCTAAACCATGAAACTTCAAGAAAACTATAAATTTTGTATGCTATGGTAGTCTAGGCCGTCATGGCCATCATAAACCATTGGATGGCCTTGCTTGTCCACATGGATCACATGCATGGCCTCCAATGTTCTGGTCTCATATGAAAATATGGTCATCCCAGAATTTCAAACCTCAAAAGCTAAGAAAAGTCAAAGAGCTTATGACAAAATCTCTATACAAAAGACTAAAATAACTAGACAAACATCTAACCAAGATTTTACTTTTGCAAACTCCAATCTCCTTGCTGATTTTTCTCCAAACGTTTGGGTAAGAGGGATGGAATGAGGCTCAAAATAATATATGTTGGTGTGGGGAGAGTGGGGAATTGATTGGTGGTTTTAGATTTAGAATCTAAGAGTTGGATTGGAAGGAGGAGATTTCCTACAAGCTAGGGCTTCAAGGTGCTCTAATGGAGTAGAGAAGAGAGGAGGCAGAAGAAGTTGCATGCAAATGGGAGTCCCCCATAGAGAATTCGAATTTTGTAAGGGGAATGGGGAGACACAAGCTGAAATTTTTTACCACATGGCACCCCCTCACTTCCCAAGCCTAATTTCTCCTAGTCCCCAAGTATTCTAATAATTGAATTTCTCTCTCTCTCTCTCTCTCTCTCTCTCTCTCTCTCTCTCTCTCCACTCTCCCTTTGACCTTTGACCCTTTTTCTCTACCACACATCTCTTCAAGACTTGTCTTTTATGGTATTCAAGGTCCCCAATTTATGTGAAGTTCCTTTTTCTACCAAATCTTGTGGTGCATGCGTTTTTGTGCATCTCACACCCTAGATTTCCCCAATGCAAATTGGGTGGTGTAAGATGGGTCAAACTCTAGTCAACTAGATCAATGGTATAGATTGACTAGAGAATTGTAAGATGGGTCAAACTCTAGTCAACTAGATCAATGGCATATTTTCTAATTTCAAAATTTAGGGAAATTAATTATATTTACCCCTAAGATTTCATTGAATTTACAAGGATTGCCACTCAAGTGTGAGAAGCACTAACACTTAATTCTAGGTGTTAGCACATCTCTAAACTCCCATTTCATGGGTCAATCTTTTACCTGATACATCTAGGAATCTTATTACAAATTTTAAAGATACAAACCAATGGTGATGATCCCCTTATCACCCTCAAGGTCCTGGCCCATTTCGGGTCAAACCTCAGGTCAACATATATTCATGCAATAATCTGAGAAATTTTGTGGTGTATGAATGGTGTGTGTTTAATCAATTTTTCTAACATACCCATTTAATTAAATGGGGTGCCATATGGGTACCACTACCAATAATTGAATTTTTTTTTGTTTTAAAGTGGGTGCCACTATCTGTAGTCAAATTCTCATTGACCTGATATGGGTGCCACAGGTAATAATCATTTTTTCCTATTTATTTAACGTGGGTGCTCCGAGAATTTTGGTGGTCCTAGCCTCAGGGAGTCACCTGGCACAGTCAAGCCACACCAGTGTCCAGTCAATATTTTGACCAATACAAAGATCTAGGGACAGGTGTTAGAAACTTCACTGTCGATCGGTTTTATAATAGCTCGAATTTCCAAACACTAGTACACCTAATATAGTGTTTGTGTCTAACAAGGTATACGCTACACACCTTGGATTTTCAGAATATTTTATTTTAAAGATGTACATTTTGGTGCTAACAGTGCATATATATATATATATATATATATATATATATATATATATATATATATATATTTGTGTGAATAAGTACACAAGCCACATGATGGCAAAATGGTTAGAAGCTTGGTTTGTAAACCAGAGGTTCAGGGATCAAAACCTTGTTGAGTAGATTGTAGGCTTTATTTTCGACCTTTTGATCAAATCCAATACACCATTCTTGGTGTACCGGCTTAACACCAGATCAGTCCCATAAGTTCAGAAAAACCTTCATCATCATCAGATCTCTCTATCAACCCTTTCTTCCCATAATTCGACACCAAGAAAACTTCGATCTTCGACACCATTACAATCGAAGCATCGAACGAACGACAAGTTTTGGCACCGATCTTCCTCAATACTGGCCATCGTAGACTCTGCATGCACAATTTAGAAAGGTAAAATACATGATTTAGTAGTATCAAATTCGTTTCAAACATAGTTTAGGTTTATAGGGATTAGATCTTCCAAAAAATTGGGATTTCAAACTCACAAAGGGAGAACCAAGTACATTTTTGCACTATCTCGCTCGAGGGAGATTGAAAGTCGCTCGAGTGAGATCCCCCTCAAAACAGGCTAAAATGTTATGGTGAAACTCGCTCCGATTTTGGTTGTCACTCGAACGAGGTAGTGAGTGCCACACAGAATTGTGAAAATTCGCTCGAGCGAAACAAGAAGCCGCTCGAGTGAATTAACACTATTTTGGCTATCCCAACCTTTCTTTTGGTAAAATATAAAAAAGCTTCGAGTTGTTTTGATCCGTCAGTCATTGACACATGACTTATGAACATAATGTAGGAGGAGAACCTGAGGCCGCCAATAGGGACCGACTCATTGACTTCTCGCGACATCAGAACCAAAGTAGGGGAGTTTCATTACACAACTTCATTTTAGACTTTGATTCATAGATCTTAATGATGTAATTGAACTAAAATATGATTATGAGAAACTGAATTAGAATTTGTTAAATCTGACTGCATTGAATATTTCAAATCTTTGAATCATTGATTTACATATGAATCAAGTAGGGGAAATTTAGTGCACAATTACATCTTTGGCTTTGATTCATAGACTTTCATGATATAGTGAGTCAAACTGTGATCATTACAAATTTATTTAGAACTTCTTAAATATTAGCTGCATTCGAATATTGAAATCTTTGGATTATTGACCTTGCATTTGCATCGTTCAAATCTTTAAATATAGAATCTCTGAACTGTGAACATTGGAATCTTTGAACTTTGAACATTAAATCCTTGAATTGTGAACATTGAATCTTTGAACTTTAAACATTGAATCTTTGAACTTGGAACTTGAAATGGAAAGGGAATTAGTTATGAATGATTAACAATATACTATGTATTAGAATTTGCATTTGATTTAAGGTTCATGTGAATGAATCCCCTAAACTTTTGGACCGTTTCGGAGGTTGTGCTTTGGCACCTTTTGGACCATTTCGACGATTGTGCTTTGGCACTTTTTAACCGTTTCGACGGTATTTAAACTTTGAATTGCACAAGTATCCCTCACAATGCAGGGGATTGGGCATTCAGAAAACTGTTCATTGAATGACAATGGATAGGAGGGGATTCCCATCGGTTATAGACTCTCAACGCTATATATGTGTTGGAGATAGTTAAGTTATGGATTTAAGTCATACATGAGATAAGAAGATTCATGTAAAATGACAAAAATGAATACGTAAATAGAAATCATGTGGAACTTAAGAAATGACACTATCTGATAACATTTGAAACTCAATTTTTGATCATGTGATTTTGAACCTAAGATTCTTCAAATGTTGTTTTGACATTAGATTGCTTTATAAATGATCATTGAATTTTATGCTTTCATTTGAATGAAATGTAGTTGGTATTGAACTTTTCCTACTGAGCTTAGACTATTAGCTCACTCCGACACCATGTGTCACAAGTGCAGATATTGATTAGGATCCTGAACCCGAGGATGATCATGATTAGGTATCAGAAGAAGAAGAGGAACTTTCGCCTGAGGATTTTTACCCATAGATCTTTGATTTTGGACTTGGTGTTGAGTTAGATTTTGGACTTGGAACATTTTAGTGAATTTAGTAGGGTAATTGAATCAGTACTTTCTACTTATGTTTTGTACACCACTGTTTGCATGACGAACGGTCGTCACCGGTGGTTATTTTGGTTTTGGTTTTATGTTCAATAGGAAAATAGAATCTTATTTACTGCCATATATGATATCTGCTTTGATTTTCGCATGTGTGGATGTACCAAGTGTGTTCCGATAATTCTGTGTGGGGAAAGTCAGGTCGTCATAGTTGGTATCAGAGATATGACTTTAGATTCCGTCGAATATAGGTTGGATTTTTCACGATCACTTTTGATTAAAACTTTTGTTTGATCGTGACAGATCTTTATGGCCCCTTGCGGTTGACCAAGAACCATCCGCAATAGTAGCTCATCAAGTGGTGAGGGAATCACCACCGGTGCAAACAACAACCCTTTGGGAGGGGAAACGGCAACGGGCAAGTTGGGCAGCTATTAGAAATGATGGTCAACACTATGACCCAACATACCACATTACTCGCAATGAGACAACAACCTTCTGGAACTCCGGAATTCAGAAAAATGAATCCTCCTAGCTTCTACGACCAAGCCGATCCGCTCGAAGCGGAAAAATGATTGAACCAAATGGAGAAGATTTTTCGTGTGATCCCTTGCATCGAAGAAGAAAAGGTCAACTGGGCTTCCTTTCAACTAGAAGGAGAGGCAAATCCATGGTGGAAGTGTGACGGCCCGACTTTTCCCCTTAGCGTATATAGGAAAGGTCGCGTCGTCGGATCACCTAACATGATCCTGTCATACAAGAGCATCATGTTGTGTACAAAGTGGTGCATTTGCGAAAGCAATTTAATAACTCTGACATGAAACAATATGGCAGAAATTGATATTTACTCATCTATTAAAAACAGTAAACTAGCAAAGATCTATATCACAAAGCTAACCAAGACTATATATAACTTTCCACCGATGACGGTTACCCGTCATCTAAACAATGGAAAGAAAACCTATACATGAAGTACAAAATATCTCAAAAATATAATACTGCTCATTTATACAAGTTTTTAAAACAAATCTCTCTCTCAAGCATTCTCTCTCTAACCTATTTAGGAAAGAATTTCTCAGCGAATGCTTCCTCCTCGTCCTCCTCTTCTTCCTCCCCGTCCTCTGGTTGATACGTGGGATCACCCTTGTGCTCGGGGTCAATATCTGCAGTTAAGACATGAAGTCATAGGATGAGCTATCATCAAAGCTCAGCAGGAAAATTTACAGTACTAACTTATATGTTAGATTACCTATTCACTTCTTAATGCATAAATTATAACTCTAAGCACATTATTTCTTATTTTATATGTATTCTAGCAAAATATAGCATAAATAAATCATTAATTATGCAAATCATTTATCATGCCAACAAATTTATGCTGAAATAAATACTAGGAATCATGCTGAACCAAGCTTAGCTTAAACAAGCTATTAGATGTAAAACATACATGTACAAGAAACAAGAAACAAGAAGATCAAGCTCCCGAGTTAGCAGGATCACTTGGACCGAGACAAATCAAGCTCCCAAGTTAGTGGGATCACTTGTCAAGCTTCTGAGTTAGCGGGATCACATGGACCAAGATATCAAGCTCCCGAGTTAACAGGATCACTTGCGTTCCAGATTTACACAGTCAAGCTCCCAAGTTAGCGGGATCACTTGGCTCAAAACTAAGCAAGAACGTGTACATGTCATTAAGGATAACAAGACATGACTATGCATGGTATTATGTATGCAAAAACATCATGAACAGGTATCATATAAGCATATATCAAAATTGAACTTAACATAAATTGAACTCGCATGCTTGTACATAACCATAAACTTATAGCATACTCAGCATACTCTTAGCACAACTAAAACTCGCATATTCATACGTAAACTGAAATTAGCATAATCATTCAAAGTTGTATGTAGAAACTGAGCTACCATCATTATACCTAACTATTCATCAAAACTGTACTAGCATATTCATACATTACTCATACGTCGAATCTGAACATATTATCCTCATTCCTAACTATTCATTGAAACTAAATCTAGCATATCCATACAAAATCAGACATCGAATCTGAAGTTATCATAATCATACATAATTATTCATCGAAACTGAATGAGCATAGTCATGCAAAACATTCATCTAAACTGAATTTCTTATTATCATTACACATCACCATTCATCTAAACTAGTCTAGCATCATCATGCTTAACCATTCATCTACCGGTGTAGCATCATCATTATATCTAAACTTGTATGGCATATTCATAGCACAATCACATACTGAACTGAAACTCATAGCATAACTATCTATTTAAAACTTGACATGAGCATGTTTAGCATGTAATCATGTTCATACAATAATTTGCTATCCCGATGCAAAGGAGGAAACAAAATATAAACTTAGCAAAGTAAACTCCCTACCTTAATTCAAGCTTACACTTTACTTGCTACATGTGCACGCACGCATCCAAGCTAAACTCATCGTTACGAGCTCGTCATGTGCACCAAGCACCTATGATTTACGTTCATACTTTTAGTATTTATAATGGGTTACTAGGTCACCATAGACCCCACATATGTAACACTATTGATTACTAGTTCTACTAGTCAACACACAACACACACTTAGGCAAACTACACCCCAAAACAGACACTCAAGCCTGAAACACAGGCTTGCCTCGGCAAGCAACAGGGTTGCCACGACAAGCTCTCCAGCTGAGCACCTTACTGTGGCAAGCTCACAAGCTTGTCATGGCAAGCCTAATGCTCAAGCTTGCCGTGGTGCCCACTTACTCCTCTTTTGCTTTTTGATTCTTTTAGTCTGCTAGCCTTTTACCCTCTATATATTTATTATAGTTTCTATTATATATTGCACCTAGAGCCTATTTTATTTATTAAATCCAGTATGAAAGATCCGGAGTGCGACAATCAGAGATTTTGACTCTGAAACCATTTCAAAATTGTATTTCTTTGTGTTGCCGATTCGATCTCATGGAATCGATACCACAGACCTATAATTTCTTATAAAACTAATCCAAAGGAAACTAATATGTGATTCATTTTATGACATACCTTTTCGTGAACTTTTTGTTTACAACGATGCTGAATTGCTATTGGTGTCGCGTTCATGAAGCAAGTGAAGAGCTATGGTCAAAATAAACTCTCCGAGAGCAAGAGTCGTCTGCCGAAACTCTCATGAGCGTATCGTAGGGGTGCTTTATGACGCACGGTTGAAATCCCAGGTTTGAGAATGACGAAGTGAGAAGCGGGTTGAGCTAGGGTTGTGCAAAAACCGACCCGAACCGACCAAACCGACCGAACTAGACTCGAAATTTGGTTCGATTTCAGTTTTGGGACATATCAGTTCGATTTCGATTTTGAAAAGTAGAAACTAATAGTTATCGGTTCGGTTTTAGTTTTAACGTTAAAAAACCAAAACCAAACCGATAAGAAACCGATAGTGGTGCTACACAGCTGCATAAGTGCATAGTGCATAGAAAACTTAGGTTGCAAACAAAAAAATATATTTTTCCCCTTTGAAATCTTATATTCTCATGTGTTTTCCTGTTGTTGGAAGAACCATTTAAGTTAAAGGCTTTGGAGAGTGGTAATGGGTATAAACGATGTGTATTTATGGGGTTTTAAGACCCCATTTTGTTTAATTGTGATTTCTATGTAGTGTATTTGAATGTGTGATTTTGGGTTTTCTTAGGGCTCCCTTTGTAGTTTGTATTTGTGTTGATTTGGGTTTTTGGGTTTTGCATTTGGGATTTTGGTTTCTTGAATTGTTCTCATATATTTGTCATTTTTTATTTAAAATAAAATTATATAGAAAATATCCATCGATTTGGATTGTCTGATTGGTGCATTAATTTCTGGGAAATGTTCTTAGCCATCTAATCAATCACCTACTTTCGGGTGGTTAATAGCGAATTAGCGATATAGGCAACAACCTACAGAGTCTTCAATGGTTTGACCCTTATGAATTGACAATGGCTTCCTAATAAAAATAAATAAAAAATTGAGGTTTAGAAACCGAAAATTGACCAAACCAACCGAACCGATAGTTATCAGTTCAGTTTCGGTTTTGAATCTTATCAGTTTGGTTTCATAAAATAGAAATCGATAGTTATCGGTTCGGTTTCGATTTTGCCCCAAAACCGACCCGAACCATCCCAATAACACCCTAGGTTGAGCTAGAAGAAAGGTTTCAGTTCTAGGAGATTTTACTGATTTTAGAGGGTCTGTTTGCATTAAATTCTATTTCCTTCAAAGATCTCGATGCAAGAAGAAGGAAGGAGATGCTTTGGCGAGTTCTTGTAGTAGTTTAGCTGCACTTTGCGTGCATGGGAGTCAAGAATGCCTCATGCATGCATGGAGTCAAGAGGCGCACAAAACAGCCTATAAACTATTTAGAGTTGGCATTCGATGCAGTGCTAGTATTTGTTTTCAATGTAAAGGCATATAAGCCAAATAAGGCTTATCTTCCATATAAGTCTAATACACTATTTTAAGTGTATAAGCCTTATAGGGTTGGGCTGTAGTGTAAAGCTAATACACTATTTAAAATATATTGTTGGGTACCAAATTCAAGTGTAATTCCTGCTACACTTTAGTAGGTGTATGGGTTGGTTTAGCTTTAGTGTAATGCAATTACACCTATATAATATATATAGGATGGCACTTTTATTCAGTGTTTTAGCTAATACATATTTATGGTATATGTAAGGTTACAAATTCAAGTGTATTTTTAATCCACTAACTTTAAGTGTATGAAGGACCAGGTTTTACTAACAAAATTTACTGGGCCGCTAAGGGCCTTACATTCATATCAGTTTTGAACATCAAATTAAAAAGGTCCATTATGTCCCGTGTTAGGCACACACCTGACCTGACCCGCGTCCATACCTAATATTGTGGTTTTCAAATATGGCAGCTATTACACCCTCCCCTACTTAAGGGATTTTCATCCTCGAAAATAAACGAAGA
The DNA here is from genome assembly GCA_021018995.1 of Chloranthus sessilifolius. Lineage (NCBI taxonomy): Eukaryota > Viridiplantae > Streptophyta > Magnoliopsida > Chloranthales > Chloranthaceae > Chloranthus > Chloranthus sessilifolius. The sequence continues at coordinate 52,862,233 of CM037592.1, read as the reverse complement.
CGGGGAAGTGAGATCAGGTCATGGTGTATGCACTGTTGGCATAGTATTAGAGTTCAACGTAATCGACATGACTAGTTAAAAGTATATCAAATTACAAATAAGAATAAATAGGAAATCAGTCTAATATTACTTATGTCACGATATAAAGTAAAGTAAACATACACAGAGGTTAAAAATATTACTATAGTGTAGGAATCCTACAACAGGTTTACAATTATGTCATTATATATGAACAAACAAAAACTATATAAAAGTGAGTTTTATACTCACCAGGCTGTGATCTATGCTGACGCTCTCCAACTGAGGATGGTCTTATATCCCTCGGAGCAATCTTTGACACTAAAGTGGCTGCCTTGCAGGTGTACGCAGACTTGTAATTCCATATTTGACCAATGTAAGGGATTGAGGCGGTCTTGAAGGTGTGTTCCATTAAAAGAGTGGTGGCCTCTTCAATGTTGGTGACACGTTGGTGAAGCATATAATTGTTCCGGTAAAGGTCATCGAATTGTTGGAGGGTTTGTTGATGATTTTCTCTCATTTTCCTAGCAAGGTCGACAAGTGTAAAAGTCTCTTCACTAGAGGGGATTGGTTCGGCTTGAGAGGGAATTGGGGCTTCTTGAGTTGGTGCCGAGGGTGTGGCTTGGGGCTGGTGTGGGGTAGCACGTGATTGTCATGCTTCTCAGGTTTGTACCGCAAGTTGAGATCGTTCGTAAGTGTTTTTCCACTTTGCGGGGGTGTAAACACCCAAATATGATCGATTGGTTGCTACTCCCCAAGGGGTACTTGATAGGGTTCCATATTATGGGCGTCTTGATGACCCTCAAGGAGTCAGGAAATCAAACTCAGATAAGGGCATGCGGGCATGGGGGTAGCAACGTTACTAAGAAGATGTATCTTGGCATATTTAATGCCCTCCCAAACAACTTTTCGTGCATTAACCCAGCGATTCTCACGAACAACAAACAAGGCCTGCAACAAAGCGTCGCGTCGCTCTCGCTTGTGTTGCATGGGGTACAAAATGCTTCTAAAAATAATATCTAGAAACCACATATTTTGTGGTAATTGGCTACGTCGAACAGAGAGACCGAGAGCGGTCTGTCCTCCAGTCATCTTGACAGTGATGTGATGAAATTTCACATCCTTAAGGCGAGGGGCTCATAGACCTCGGCTCTCATCATATAAAGCACTGCAATCCATAGCCTTAGATATGTCTTGCAAGTCAAAATGAAATTTGCGGCCATCAATTTCGGTTTCTAGTTGGCCAAAGAGCTCAACAAGTTTTAAATTCTGATAAAATAAACGGACAAGGCAAGGATAAAAGTGTGTATATACTGGCTGGAATAAGGCATCTAGACCCGCTTGTTCAAGGTATCGTAACGACCATGCGGTCAAGTCATTCGATACAAGCAGGGATTCCTCAATCAATCAATCGGGTTCCATGGCTTTCGCGTTCCAACATGAAACGGGTTGTTCATGATCCACGGGTGGATCAACATGTTCTTGGGACATGGATGGGGCTTTGCCCTTTGCCTTTGCCGTCGCTTTTGGGCGTACGGGCATCATTTTGGAAGCCATGACCTTCTTTGGAGGTATGGTATGTTAAAAACTCGAAAGGAAATAACAAGAATAGAAATGAGGGTGTTACCTCAAAGACGCGGGTAAATGGGGAACAAAATGCCGAAAATTGAGATGTATAAGATAGGCCAAGCTCGATTCTCCAAAATGCAATGAATTTTAACGCGAAATCAGGGAGTTTTGAACTGAAATGGAGTGTGTATATGGCTCGGGAGGGAAAGAACACAGAGACCCCTCAAACAGAATAGAAAAAATATAGAAATTGGGGGTTTCAGCTCGACTTAAACCTGTTGTGGTTGCCGCGACAACCCAATATGCTTGCTGCGGCAACTATGCCCCTTGCCACGGCAAGACTATCAGGTCTTGATTGGTCCATTTTTCTATGCACTATTGGTCTTGAGTCAAATCTTTGATTTGTGTCTAATACCACTATATATCATCTAAAAATATTGGATGATATATTTTATGTGTATACGAACTCCAAATATTTTTATTTCTACAAAAATTTATGAAAATACTTGTTTCACTAAACCTATTGGTGGACTTGACACTATTACTGTAGCATAGTGTGCATAGTTTGCCTGTTGGAGGTTACATAGTGTTATTTATGCATATTCACAGTTGCATGTAAATTTATTTTCTATCCCGTTCTCGACTTGAAGACGTAATTTATACACATATAATGGCAATGCACACGAAAAACTTTGTACCATAATTAGTACTTTATTCTAACATTGCAATAAACGACATACCTTAGTTAAATAAGTGGGGATACTGAGCGCGAATATAAGCTTCTCATTCCCAGGTAGCCCCATGAGAATCGTGATTCTTCCGTTGGACCAATATGAGTGGAATTCGCTTCATTCTCAAGATTTGGTTTCTGCGGTCCAATATCTGGACTGGTTCTTCAGTGACTGTCAAATCCTCCTAGACGTCAAGTGATTGATAATCCAACACGTGTGTTGAATCTTTGACATATTTCTTCAGCATAGACATGTGGAATACGCCATGTACGCAGGGTAAATGACGAGGTAATGCGACTCGGTATGCTACCTCACCCACTCTGCCCAAAACTGGGAATGGTCCAACATAACGAGCACTTAACTTGCCTCGTTGCCTAAAAAGCATCATGCCCTTTGTAGGAGATATTTTGATAAAGACGTGATAACCTATCTATACCACATATGTTAGATATACAATATACATAATTCAATTCACATAATTAGTATACTTATAGGTGTGTTTAGTTACCTGAAAATCAACACTAGTTTGTTTGAGATCAACATAACTCTTCTGCCGACTCTGAGCACTCTTCAGTCTCTCACGAATAACGTGAACAACTGCATTGGTACTTTCTATCAAGTCAGGGCCCAAAATACGACGTTTGCTAGCTCCTTCCCAGTTGATCGGAGATTTACATCGGTGTCCATACAATGCTTCAAATGGTGTCATGCCAATACTCGATTGGAAGCTGTTATTGTATGAAAATTCGATCAGGGGTAAGTCCTTATCCCATGATCCTTGAAATCCAGCATACAGGCCAACAACATATCTTCTATCACTTGATTTACCCTTTTCGTCTGTCCGTCGATCTGAGGATGAAACGCATAACTAAATTCCAACTTAGAACCCATTCCTTCTTGAAAACTCTGTCAGAATCGTGAGGTATATAAAGGATCTCTCTCTTTTAGATAGACTTCGGCCAGTTTCGATGTTGTATATCACGTACTGTAGGGTAAGATATGTGCTAATTTGGTGAGACGATCAATAATCACCCAAATCGTATTATAACCCTTCTGTGTATGGGGCAAGATAAGGATAAAATCCATGGAAATGTTCTCCCATTTCCACTCTGGGATGGGCAGTGGCTGTAACAGACCAACAGGATGCTTGTGTTCGACCTTCATTTGTTGACAGATCAAACATTTCGCAACGTATTCCTCCACCTCTTATTTCAATCCATTCCACCAAAATATTTTCTTCAAATCTTGATACGTTTTTGTGCTACCAAGATGAATAACATAAGTTGACTTGTGAACCTCTTCGAGAATCTCTTGACAAAAGGCACTATCTTTTGGTATGCATACTCGGCCTTGAAATAATAAGGACCCATCGTCCTTAATAGAAAAGTCCAACTGGAGCCTATTGAGTACTCCCTGTATGATAGCAATAAGCTCTGCATCATGCATCTAGAGTTCTCTGATCCTATCAAAGAGTGTGGATCAGATCATCACTGTCATAAGCAATCCTCCATTTTACATTGCCCTAAGAGTGGCACTGGATGACACTATGTCATTGAGTAACTTCCATCTTTGTAATCGTGTCACAAGATGGGATAACTGAGTGGATGACTACCTACTTAGCGCATCAGCCACTACATTGGCTTTGCCGGGATGGTACTGAATAGAACAATCATAGTCCTTCAAGAACTGCATCCATCTTCTCTGCCTCAAATTCAGATCTTTTTTATACTTGAGACTTTTATGATCAGTGAAAATCTCGAAGGTTTCACCATACAGGTAGTGCCTTCAGATCTTTAATGCAAAAATGATCGCTGCTAGTTTCAGGTCATGAGTGGGGTAGTTCTTCTCGTGATCTTTCAACTGTCAGGAACCATACACAATCACACATTCCCTTTGATTCAATACATAGCCTAACCCACTATACGAGGCATCGCTGAATACCACAAAGCCACCATTGCCTGATGGCAGTGCTAGTACGGGGGTGGAGGTGAGTCTCCTTTTCAACTCCTAGAAACTCTGCTCACACGCCTCAGTCTACTGGAATTTGACATTCTTACGTGTGAGCTACATGAGTGGTCCTACAAGCTTTGAAAACCCTTCAAAAAAATGTCGATAATACCCTGCAAGACTTAGAAAGCTTCGGATCTCGATTACAGTTTATGGCTGCTTCCATTACACTTTAGCCTCTATCTTTACAGGATCTACGGTAATACCGACTTCAGAGATGATATGGCCCAGAAAACTGACTTGACTCAACCAAAAGTCACATTTACTGAATTTGGCATACAACTGAGAATCTCTTAATGTCTGCAAAGCAAGACGCAAATGATCTTCATTCTCTACTCTCATCTTTGAGTTGATGAGTATATCGTCGATGAATACTATGATACACTGATCTAAATAAGGCTTAAAGACTTGGTTCATCAAGTCCATAAATGCTGCAGGTGCATTGATCAACCTGAAGGGATGACGAGAAACTCGTAGTGACCATATCATGTTCGGAAAGCTGTATTCGAAATATTTAAGCTTTCACCTTCATCTGGTGATATCCCGATCGTAAATCAATTTTTGAGAAACACCGTGCTCCTTATAACTGATTAAAGAGATCGTAGATTCTGGGGAGCGGGTAACTATTCTTGATAATCAGATTATTTAATTGAATGTAGTCAATGCAGAGGCGCATCGAACCGTCCTTCTTCTTCACGAATAATACCGATGCTCCCCACGGGGACACTCGGTTTGATAAAGCCTTTGTCAAGAAGCTCTTGCAACTACTTCTTGAGTTCTTTCAACTCTGCTGGTGCCATTCGATACGGTGCCTTTGATACTGGCTCGGTGCCCGGGGCTAAATCAATAGCGAACTCCACTTCCCTGTCAGGCGGTAATCCTGGTAACTCATCAAGGAAAATGTTAGGGAATTCATAGGCAATCGGTACATCTGAAAGTGTGACTTTCTTTTCTTCCTAATCTTGACTTTGTATAAAAGTGATATACCCTTGAGCTCCATCATCGAGTAATCGTCGTGCTCGGATCGCTGAAATGAAGGGGAGTATAGTTTACTGTATATGGAAAATTTTAGCTGATTTCCACTCTTGGGGATGGAAAGTGGCGATCTTCTTTCGATAGTCGACATTTGCATGGCGATGGAACAACCAATCCATGCCAAGGATTACATCGAATCCTTGCATATCAAGCAATATCAAATCGGCTACTGATGTGCATTCCTAGTAATGTTTGATTAGAATGACAATTGGGTCGATACACCATGTCAGTAGTGACAGATTGTCTAGTCGGAACTGACACTTCTAAAATAAAATCAAGAGGTTCTGGAGTGGCTCCCAACCTTCCCATCTTTTCAGCAAACTCAGGTGTGACAAACGAGTGTGTAGATCCAGGATCTATCAAAACTCGTGTCTCATAACTCAAGTAAGCACCCTCTGGATACAGTAGTAATGTACCTATTGCACATGTATTATATAATTAGCTCAAACTAATGGAATTATAAACTATCAAATCTAAACGATAAGATTTTAAAACTAGTGAAAAATAATGCAATGTACAAAGTGTAACTATATCTGAATTTTAAATTGATGCACCTATTTCATCTAAAAGATCATTAATAACTTATGACAAAATAATAATTATCAAACATATCTTGAATAATATCATTGCTTGTTTAGGCGCCTTGTGCCGACACAGCATAAGCTCGACCTTGTACCATAGGCCGTGCAGATCGTAAAGCTGGTCCCATTTTCGACGTCATTCCCACCATCTCTAGACTATCCTTAATTCGATGTCCCATTTTTCCTCAACGAAAGCACGCACCAGACACTTTACGGCATTCGTCTGTCTTGTGTGCCTTCCCACACTTTCCACAGACATCGGTTGAAGCTGCCGATGAAACTGTATGATCCCATGCGGGAAACTGTCGATCGTGCTCGTGAAATGCGAGATACAGAGTAGGCAGGCTGGTTCAAAATACATGGAACCTGAGGTGGTAATGGTGGTAGATTTGCGGGATTATAGGGCTAGGTGTAGGCTACTGCAGCAGGTTGGAATGCTGGTTGCATGAGGTATCGCGATCTCTTACTCGCTTGACCGGAAAAGGCCTGAGCCTGAGCTTTTTTTCCTTTATTTTGTTCCTCTCTCCGTTTTAAGTTATTCTCAACATTGATCTATGCTATAAGAGTCAATTTCATCTCATGTGAGTATGTCGTTGCTTGGAATTATGAAATTCTTTCCTTGATTAGGGGCTTTAAACCCTGCCCGAACTTCTATGTCTTCATCTGCTCGGTGGCTACTAACAATGGTGTGAACCGAGAAAGGTGAGTGAACTCTGCCTCATACTCTCTGACCGTCATTTGACCCTGTACTAGGGTCGTAAATTGGACCTCCATCCGGTATCTCTCAGGTGCCGAAAAATACTTGTTATTGAAGGCTTAAGTAAAATCTGCCCATGCCCAAGGTACTCTTATTGTTCTACAGATTGCCACCAGGGCTCTGCTTCACCCTCTAGTTTGTATGCTGCCCAACTAACTTTATCGATCTCAGTGCATCTAACCCGTAGAAGCACCTTCTTGATATGTGTTAACCACTTTTCAACCTCCATTGGATCATGCTAACCATAGAAGCTCGATGATCAAAGGCGTACAAACTCTGCAATGCCTTCTGGGGGTCTTCTCTCTACTAGCAGGACCATAGTGTGTACCATGGTCTCCATCAATTGCGGATTTTATCCCTCATTTTGCTCAACTCCGGGATCAGGCCCCATCTGATTAACATCTGCTACAGGAGGAGTATGTTCAGCAACATTCTCCATCGTAGTTTAGCTATCTACCATATGTACGTTCTCTCCACTTTCAAAGACAGTGTCATGCTCGTAACCCGCCACGAGAATAGCATTCGGGCCAATGCAATGGGGTAACGGTGGTCTACCCCTTCCTCTCCCGCGTCGTGGAGGCATCGCAACCTATTATGATCAAGCAACAACTTGATCAGATAAACATAGACTCAACCAAAATCCTAACACTGAACAAACATCAGAAACTTTGCCATATGTTTACGCCAGAGTTAAGTCTTCAAAAGACTTAACATCGAGCGCTCTGATACCACCTGTGACGGCCTGACTTTTCCCCTTAGCGTATATAGGAAAGGTCGCATTGTCGGATCACCTAACATGATCCTATCATACAAGTGTATCATGTTGTGTACAAAGTAGTGCATTTGCGGAAGTAATTTAATAACTCTGACATGAAATAATATGACGGAAACTGATATTTACTCATCTATTAAAAACAGTAAACTAGCAAAGATCTATATCACAAAGCTAACCACGTCTATGTATAGCTTTCCTTCGATGATGGCCACCAGTCATTTAAAGAATGGGAAGAAAACCTATACATGAAGTACAAAATATCTCAAATACATAATACTACTGAATTATACAAGTTTTAAAAACAAATCTCTCTCTCAAGCATTCTCTCTCTGACCTATTTAGGATAGAATTCCTTAGCAAATTCTTCCACCTCATCCTCCTCGTCCTCCTCTTCATCCTCCCTCTCCTCTGGCTGATACGTGGGATCGCCCTCATGCTCAGGGTCAATATCTACAGCTAAGACATAAAGTCGTAGCATGAGCTATCATCCAAGCTCAACAGGAAAATTTACAGTGCTAACTTTTATGTTAGATTACCAATTCACTTCTTGATGCGTAAATTACCACTCCAAGCATATTATATCTTATCTTGTATCTATTCTAGCAACATATAGCATAAACAAATCATTAATTATGCGAATCATTTATCATGCTAATAAATTCATGCTGAAATAAATACTAGGAATCCTGCTGAAACAAGGTTAACTTAAACAAGCTATTATATGTAAAATATACATGTACAAGAAACAAGAAACAAGAAGATCAAGCTCCTGAGTTAGCAGGATCACTTGTCAAGCTCCCGAGTTAGCAGGATCACTTGGACCGAGACAAATCAAGCTTCCAAGTTAGCAGGATTCCTTGTCAAGCTCCCGAGTTAGCGGGATCACTTGGACCAAGACATCAAGCTCCCGAGTTAGTGGGATCACTTGGACTAAGACATCAAGCTCCCGAGTTAGCGGGATCACTTATGTTCCAGATTTACACTATCAAGCTCCCAATTTAGCGGGATCACTTGGCTCAAAACTAAGCAAGAATGTGTACATGACATCAAGGATAGCAAGGCATGACTATGCATGGTATCATGTATCCAAGAACATCATGAACAGTATCATATAAGCATATATCAAAACTGAACTTAACATAAACTGAACTTGCATGCTTGCACATGACCATAAACTTATAGCATACTCAGCATACTCATAGCATAACTAAAACTCGCATATTCATATGTAAACTGAAATTAGCATAATCATTCAAAGTCATATATCAAAACTGAGCTAGCATCATTATACCTAATTATTCATCAAACCTATACTGGCATGTTCATACATTACTCATACGTCGAATCTGAATGTATTATCCTCATTCCTAACTATTCATTGAAACTGAATCTAGCATATCCATACAAAATCAGACGTCGAATCTGAACTTATCATAATCATACCTAATTATTCATCAAAACTGGATGAGCATAGTCATGCAAAACATTCGTCTAAACTGAATTTCTTATTATCATTACACATCACCATTCATCTAAACTGGTCTAGCATCATCATGCATAACCGTTTATCTACTGGTCTAGCATCACCATTTCATCTAAACTGGTATGGCATATTCATAGCATAATCACATACTGAACTAAAACTCATAGCATAACTATCTATCTAAAATTTGACACGAGAATGTTTAGCATGTAATCATGTCATACAATTCTTTCTATCCGGATGTGAAGGAGGAAACAAAATATAAACTTAAAAAAGTAAACTCCCTACCTTAATTCAAGCTTATATTTTACTTGCTACATGTGCACGCACACATCCAAGCTAAACTCATCGTTACGAGCTTGTCATGTGCACCAAGCACCTATGATTTACATTCATATTTTTCGTATTTATAATGGGTTACTGGGTCACCATAGACCCCACATATGTAACACTATTGATTACTAGTTCTACTAAGCAACACACAACACACACCTAGGCAAACTACACCTCAAAACAGACACTCAAGCCCGAAACACAGGCTTGCCTCGGCAAGCAACAAGGTTGCCGTGGCAAGCTCTCTAGCTGAGCACCTTGCCGCGGCAAGCTCACCAACTTGCAACGGCAAGCCTGATGCTCAAGCTTGCCGTGGTGCCCTCTTGCTCCTCATTTACTTTTTGTTTCTTTTGGTCTGCTGGCCTTTTGTCCTCTATATATTTATTATAGTTTCTATTATATATTGTACCTAGAGCCTATTTTATTTATTAAATCTGGTATGAAAGATCCGGAGTGCGACAATCGGAGATTTCAACTCCGAAACCATTTCAAAATTATATTTCTCTGTGTTGCCGATTCGATCTCATGGAATCGATATCACATACCTATAATTTCTCGTAAAACTAATCCAAAGGAAACTAATATGTGGTTCATTTTATGACATACATTTTGATGGACTTTTTGTTTATGACGACGCCGAATTGATGTCGGTGTTGCATTCGTGAAGCAAGTGAAGAGCAATGGTTGAAATGAACTCTCCCAGAGCAAGAGTCATCTGTCGAAACTCTCACGACCATATCATAGGGTCGCTTTATGACTCATGGTTAAAATCCCAAGTTTGAGAATGACGAAGTGAGACGTGGGTAGAGCTAGAAGAAGGGTTTTAGTTCTCAGAGATTTTACTGATTTTACAGGGTCTGTTTGCATTAAATTATATTTCCTTCAAAGCTCTTGATGCAGGAAGAAGGAAGGAGATGCTTTGGTGAGTTCTTGTAGTAGTTTAGTTGCACTTTGTGTGCATGGGAGTCAAGAATGACTCATGCATGTGTGGAGTCAAGAGGCGAACAAAACAGCTTATAAGCAATTTATGGTTGGCATTCAATGCAGTGCTAGTATTTGTTTTCAGTATAAAGGCATATAAGCCAAATAAGGCTTATCTTTCATATAAGTCTAATACACTATTTTAAGTGTATAAGCCTTATAGGGTTGGGCTGTAGTGTAAAGCTAATACACTATTTAAAATATATGGCTGGGTACTAAATTCAAGTGTAATTCCTGCTGCACTTTAGTAGGTGTATGGTTTGGGTTAGCTTTAGTGTAATGCAATTACACCTATATAATATATATAGGATGGCACTTTTATTCAGTGTATTCGCTAATACATATTTATGGTATATGTAAGGTTACAAATTCATGTGTGTTTTTAATCCACTAACTTTAAGTGTATGAAGCACTGGGTTTTACTAACAAAATTTACTAGGCCCCTCAGGGCCTTACATTCATATCAGTTTTAAACATCAAATTAAATAGGTTCATTATGTCCCATGTTAGGCACACGCCTGAACTGACTCGCATCCATACCTAATATTGTGTTTTTCAAATATGACAGATGTTACAGGAGTCTATCGAGAGACCCAGAATACAAGAAATGCTGAATGCTCCATGGACCTGGGCTTGGTTCACTGAACCGTTCAACGAGAAATACTTCCCGAGCGGGGTAGAGATCAGTGGGAAGTCAAATTTGTATCACTAGAACAAGGTTAGATGTTTGTGCACGAGTGCAAAGCTGAATTCACTAGGCTTTCCATATTTTCATCTCAACACGTTGCCACGGAACTCATGAAGGCCAAGAGATTTGAACATGGCGTGAAGCCCAGTATCAAGGAAAGACTTTCTTTGTTTAAGCTAAGGATCTATGCAAAGGTCATGCACTTAGCCCTCATTGCTGAACAAGACATTGAGAAGATGCACCAAAGAAGAGAGAAGTAAAATAAGAATAGGGCAAGTTGAATGCAGTCATATGCCCATGAGCAGGCAAACAAGAAATTGAGGTTCTTAATGCCAGCACCCTGGCAGTCTGCTCAGACTACCTAATCGAGACCACCTATGTCTACACCTACGAGACCCTTCCGTCCTTCGAACCCCACTATGACTAGAGCGTCGAGGGTTCAACAAACATCACGCACCTGTTCATCTGCACTAATTGAATCATGCTCAAGATGCGAGAAGCAACATAAGACGGAGGAGTGTAGGTGGGCCATGGGTGCATGCTTCACTTGTGGCTGGAAGGGGCATTTGATAAGGTATTATCCCGAGGCGAAGAAAGGGCAAACAACATCAGCAATTACTCAGAGGCCCTCTGGACCTACAGTTCAGGGTTGTACCTTTGCCGTCTTGGCACACGATACCCAAGCAACCATCATCATTATTTAAGGTATGAATTCCTTATTGATTGTCAGTTATTACAGTAATTTCAATTGATGAATATCTTTGGAAATTGCTTTCAATTATGACATTCCATGAATGCCACCAAACCATCTTATACATGCTGAACTGAAATCGCATGCATGAAACTTAGGTACCTTGCACATGTACTAGAGTATTGATATCTGTCAACATAAGGCACGCGTCTTGATAGACCCAGGATCTACACATTCATTTGTGACTTCTCAATTCGCGGCTGAATTGAGTATCACTCTTGAACCCTTAGACTTCATTCGAGCCGTGTCAGTCCCTACAAGGAACTTAGTAAGCATAGACACAATTTGCCAATCGATTATCATTCTGATTGTAGACCACGAGATGAGGGCTGAACTAATTCTATTGGACATGCAAGCATTCGATGTGATCCTCGGTATGGATTGGCTATCCGCTTATCATGCAAGCGTAGATTGCCTTCGAAAAGTGGTCATATTTTTCCCTCCAAAAGGAAGACACTTTCGATTTTATGGCATTAAGTCCAGTATCGCACCATTCATTTCCGCCGTTCGAGCTGAACGTCTAATGAAGAATGGGTGTCATTGATATCTCACGTTCATACAGAATCAACGGGAAGAGAAGATCAACATCACTGACATTTTGAGTTTTTGGATATGTTTCCCGAAGATTTGGCAGGATTGCCACCAGATCGGGAGGTTGAGTTTTCAATTGATTTGGCTCCAGTCATCGAACCGATATCAAAAGCACCATACTGTATGGTGCTGATAGAATTGAAGGAGCTTAAGGAGCAATACAAGAAATTTTGGACAAGGGGTTCATCAGACCTAATGTCTCTCCATGGGGAGCCCCCGCCCTATTCCTCAAAAAGAAGGATGGCTCGATGAGGCTCTACATCGATTACCATCAGTTGAACAAGCTAACAATCAAGAATCGCTATCCACTCCTACAAATTGATGATCTTTTTGACCAACTACAAGGTGCAAGGTCCTTCTCAAAGATAGACTTTAGATCGGGCTATCATCAATTGAAAGTTAAAGCCGAAGACATTCTGAAAATCGCATTCCACACTGGATATGGACAATACAAATTTTTGGTGATGCCTTTCGGTCTAACTAGTGCGTCGACTTCATTCATGGCTCTAATGTGTTCATGACCACATCTCGAAAAATGTGTGGTTGTCTTCATAGATGACGTTCTCATCTATTCGAAGACAAGAGAAGATCATGAACAACATTTGTGTGTCGCTCTTCAGACACTCCGTGACCATCAACTGTACGCAAAGCTAAGTAAGTGTGAGTTCTGGCTAGAATAAGTCAACTTCTTGGGACATGTACCTGAGGTAGATATAGCAGTTGATCCAGCTAAGATCGAGGCCATTGTAAAATGGGAGCACCCAAAGACGGTGATGAAAGTTCTTAGTTTTCTCAGTCTGGCTGGCTACTACAGCAGATTTGTCGAAGGCTTCTCCAAAATTTTGGGATCTCTCACTCAGCTCATAAGGAAGAATACGAAGTTCGAATGGAATCAATTATGTGAAAAGAGCTTTCAGGGTCTCAAGAATAAGCTAACCACTGTGTCAGTGCTTGTCATACCGTCAAATAGTGAATGCATTGTGGTATTCAGCGATGCATCACACGATAGTTTGGGCTGTGTGCTTAACCAACATGAAAGAGTCATTACTTATGGTTCTTGACAACTCAAAGACCATGAGAAGAATTATCTGCCGCACGATCTTAAATTGGCAGCGATCATTTTTCCTCTAAAGATCTGGAGGCACTACCTTTACGGGGAGATATTTGAGATATTCACCGATCATAAGAGCCTCAAATACTTATTCACTCAAAAGGACCTAAATATGAGGCAAAGAAGATGGATGGAGTTCCTTAAGGACTATGACTGCTCCATTCAGTATCACCTCAGGAAATTAAACATTGTGGCAAACGCATTGAGTCCGAAGTCCTCTGCTCAATTGTCCAATCTCGTTAAAAGAATGAATAGATGGAAGTTGTTCAAAGACATATCCCTGTATGATACGAACTTTGATGTAAAGGATCCAGGAGCATTAATGGCCAATGTGGTCATCCTACTGATGATCTTCGACAGCATCCGCAAACTTCATATGACCGATGATCATTTTAATTCAAAACCTTGCAAGTGCACAAGTTCGAATGTACTTGGGCGAGTACGAGGGTGTCGAACCACAGGGACTAGTCGTTTATTTTAAACTACAGTCTTACTAGAAAGGTGGTTTGTATAATAATAAAATTCTAATTATTCTGGCAAAGAAAATAAATTTGGAAAATACTGAGAGACAAGCCTGGGATCTCTCTTGGATCTCAGATTCGTAAATAACTTGCATCTTATTCCTAATCTATTTCGAATTCTAGGTACGCCCGCTTCTAGCTACAAGCTCAGTTGCTTCATATATGAATTAGATAAATCTAATCACAAGTTAGATAAATCTAATCGTTAAAGAACCATTGCACGAACCAATAAAGACTATCCTACAAGGCCTAGTTCATCGGTAAATATCCTATCTAGGCTAAACCCAATCCCTACAAGGCCACTGAGATTATTAAAAATAAGATTGTAGCGTTACCATCGTGTTCTCGACCTAGTCAAAACCACAAACATGGAATCGTACCATTAATGGAATCCAAAATAAAAGAGAAACAAAAATAAAATTATTTATTTATCTTTGATCGTACAAGAGATCCCAAGCTTCGGGATGATTTAGCAGCGCATCGGTGCTACGATCTTCATCATTGCTAAATCAATCATAGAATGATGATTACAAAGCCCTCAATCTCACAAACTCTTGTAGATCTGAAATCTAAACCTAAACTACGAGCAAAAATCCCTACGGCTAAAAGCTATTTTATTCCTAACCTAGAGTCCTTATTTATAGATGTATAAGGCCCTAGAACATTGATTTCTACTAGGAAATAAACCCTAAAATGAATCTAATCTAAACTAAGAAGGTAGAAGATCTTGGAGTCTTGATTTTAGGAAGAATCCAACCTGTTCGCGCCTAAAAATCAGTAAAAAATTTCAATCTGTGCGCCTGAAAATCAGCAAAGATCTTGACTTCGACCGGTCAAGAAAATTTATATAAGAAAAGCCCTCTCTGTTGTCTAGTTTGGACTGGTCGAAATGGACATTTCGACCGAGCATAAATCAAATTTATGAAGCTTTGAAGAGATGGGGCTGTCCCAATTTGCGTTCCTGAAATCCCAGGCTCGACCGGTCACAAATCCATTTCGGACCGGTCGAAACTACAAATTCTACACTTTCTCTGCGTTTTTGTGCGAACTTCATTCGGCCATAACTTTTGATATACAGCTCAGAATTCGGCGATTCTTAGCTCTTTGGAAAACTAGGAAAGCTTTATTTCTAATGGTATAGGCATCAGCTTCAGAAGATCTATATATAAACTTTGGTACTCTTATTTCTTTCTACTGTTCTAGTAGGTTCTTGCCATAGCCTCAAAACTACTTTAATTTGGCTCTTTTAACCACACTTGTGCTTTTAAGCCTTTAAAATCTATTATATTCAATTTTGTACTAAAAGCAAATATTAGTAATTAAATAAGGCCTAACAATACCGAGATTTGGGTTTAAATTATGCAACTTTTAAGGCCGATCACACTGCCAAACCTCAACTTTGCTAGTCCTCGAGCAAAGATAATCTTCAAATCCTACTCAAACGAAACTAATCTAATATCAAGCTAATCTATAAAAATAAGAGCCACTTTTGTAGGGAGCACAATTACATTTAGCGTATGCAACAAGCATTTAAAACCCTAGGTGATCCCTAGTAGAGGAGTTTTGTCTCCTGAGGGTTTTCAATGAAGACGCGCATAAACTTTCAAAACAATTTTAAATCCATCAGTAAAATGAGTTTTAAAAAATGATTTTCATAATATAAATATTTTAAAAACGAAAACTAGTAATTGCTTTAACATGTAAACTTTCATTCTCAAATACTAATGCTATATTAAGCCTATTGTTGCCTATTCAAATTAAACTAATGCTCTGATTCTTGGATAAATCATTCATTCATGCCTAGAGTTTCATGTGTTAACCCATGCTAAAATCTTTTTATTGCGAGACTAATCCAAACAAAGAATCTTTGAATCTCAAGCTTTGACTCAATCCTCACATTAGGTATACACTCAAAACAAAATTGCTCTGATGAATGGTTCATTTTCACACATATGTGAGAGAGAGTTACAACACAAGCACAAAGGTTTCACATGAAATAAGAAACACGGTGAATCGAAGAATTAAAAGAAATCTCATAATGAAAGATATTTGTATCCTAAGCACATCATACCAAGCACCATAGACTTTTCGCTATCACTGTGACGACCCAGACCCACATGCCACAATATTATCCAGTTGTTGGCTTAGGTCCCCACCCTGGTTTTGTTTTTGGTATGGGCGTTACGTTTTGTTGTCCCCACCTAAAACGCATCATCCGTGTATCAGAGCGCACAGCGAAAGATATTGTCTGATTCATTGCTTAAGTCCCTGCAACGATTTTATTTCTGACATGGGCTTAAGCCCCCACCCATAATGCATCATTCCTGTGAAGACCTAGACCCACATGCCACAATATTGTTCGGTTCTAGGCTTAGGTCCCCGCCCCAATTTTGTTTCTGGCATGGGCTTAAGTCCCAACCTAAAATGCGTCATGATATGTAGCGTCCGCAATCACATATAGCCCAGGGTTAAGACTTTTTATCCGATGTGGGACTATTACAATCCCCCCACCTTATAGAAGAGTTGTCCTCGGCTCTGATACCATCCTGTGAAAACCCAGACCCACATGCCACAATATTGTCTGGTTCTGAGCTTATGTCCCCGCCCCGATTTTATTTTTGGCATGGGCTTAAGTCCCCACCCAAAACGTGTCATGACATGTAGCGTCTGTAATCACTTATAGCCGAGGGTTAGGACTTTTTCCTATCCGATGTGGAACTATTATAATTAAGTCCCCACTTTCTTAACATATACGTATCTTAACGTATTTATTTCTCATCTTTACTTAAAACTTAATTAGAATGAGTCACGATGCGATAGGCTTCACAAACCATTCTTTTCAAGGAACGGGTCCATAGTAACCTGGATATACTTTGTGTGACATCCCTTACTACCATAAAGGATTGCATCCATACATAGGTGCCTACATTCCAAGTTTCGCGTGACCGTGAAAGAAATCCTACCTTGATGAAGGCTTATATCATATGTTATATCTTATTCTTAATTTATATGTGTATGTCCTATCGTGATTTTTCTACATGATGAATGTCATGTGATGATTGCGAAACATATATCTGAAAGAAACTACAACACGCACCCTAAATATTGCATATTCAATCAGAAAGCAACAAGGAGCATAAAATGTGAAGCATTGAGTAAAATAAAAAAATAAGAATTATTTAGCTATATTTATTTCATGTTTGAGTCCAATTACTCTTTATTGGAGGAAAATCATGTCAGCATGTCCAATTACTCTTTATTGGGTATGTTTCGGACTCTGAAGTGGCACACGTGTCCATACAATATATAGTGAATATAATGAAAAGGGTACATACAATTATATGATATTCAATATCATATATACTCTAAGTACGTTTGGACATTGCATATATACTTATCTTTTTCTACAGAAAAGTAAATGATTATGGGCTTGTTCACATGGTCATGTGGAGTTATATGATGAATCAAGTTGGGCTAAGTACCCACACGACAAGGAGGAATGGATCAGTTGGGTTGTTAGCATGGGCACTATTCATGGGGTTTAAGGGTTTAAATTTTCTCTTCTTTACCCAAACTTACATCTGAAGGCATTTGATCAATGATCAACTTTTCTATTGATTTGTGGAGTACGTGACCCTGTGCACACCGTGGTCTTCGGATTAGATCCTAAAGTTTTCATCCGTTGGATCGAAAGTTTTGGAGATTTTAAGGAGTTTTCATTTGTAGAAACTTTTTTTCAAATGGGACCTATAAGGCTCCGTATATTAATATTTTAATTCCTTTTTAGATCAAAGGTTGTAAGGGAGGTTTGCGCCAAACTATTTGTGCAACACGCACCCAATATAATATCATGAGTCTAGACACTCATTGGAATGGCCGGCACCGACAATGTTTGGTCAGGCTGGTCGCCGGTCGATTTCATCCGGCGGTAACAAGTCACTGGAGATTCATATATTTATATATATAGATATTGTATTTTTAATACACTTTTGTATCACTGTCTTGCAGCGCACAGAGACGGGAAGGAAGGAGGTTGCGGGAAAGCTTAGGTTTCTCTCTCTAGATTCCTCTTTCTTCAATTTATTTTTATTTTTTTTGTTTAAAGGGTCTCCGATTTCAGAGACGTGGAACTATGAGGGGGTAAGAGGGAGTTTGAGAGAAAGGGGAGGTTGGGTCTTTTCTCTCTCTCTCTCTTTCTATATTTCTTTGTGTGAGGTTGGGTCTCTCTCTCTCTCTTTCTCTCTCTAAATTTCTTTGTGGATTATCCTCTCTTTCTCTCTCTAGATTATATTCGCTCATACACGATCTCAGACATTGGTTTCGCAGCTAGTTTTGGAATCAACTGCAAATTTTCATATCAAGAGGCAAAATCTTCAAACTACTCCTGATCAAACATCATAATTTTAACAATTCAGACTCACCAAATCCAACAGATCGTCCATAGTGATGATTGTGGAACAATCAGAAATTTCAAAACTCATAACCTACTATTTTAAGTTTTACACCACCACCAGTTCACTAACTCTTTACATCAACAAATACATATATATATATATATATTATTTATTTATTTTTTTTGCAATGAACCGGTGGAGAAGAAGGAGGTTGGGGGGTTGGGTCCGTCCCACTCTCTCTAAACTTCTCTCTCTGATTTTCTATGTTTCTCTCTTTTCAATTCAAGTTCTTCCTCTTTTTTTTTTTACAGGTCACTGTTTCAAAGATAAGGAATAGAGGTGTGTGGGAGTAACTCCAGGGAAGTCCAAGGAAGGGAAGGAGAGTGAGGAAAAAGGGTTTGGTATAAACACACGCACCTTTATATATATATATTTACAGTAATATCATTATTTTTATGTTAGTTTAGATATATATATTTATATATATGTATATATTTGTATATATTATTATCAAATTTATTTTTATTAAAAAAAAATGAGTACTTTATGATAGATTGAGGGGCATGGTCGATCTTGTTATGTAAGTTAAAATTATCTTTAAACTCAAGTCTTAACCTATTACAAGCACACAATGAAATCATAGTATTAGCATAGGATCGTTCCCATGAGGAAGTTTATTTATCTAATTACTACTTATCTATATCTTCTATTTAAATTCTTATCTTAAAAACTTCTATTACCTTTAAGATCTAATCTACTGGAGAAATATGAATAAAGAATGGTTTCTAATCGAAAATGCATAAAATAAATCCTAAATGTTCCTTCTTCAGATTGAGGTCATCAATCTCAATCTTTAGCTATCGAATATTTATGAAAATAAATAGTACTGTTACACCATATCTCTAGTTTCTTAACATTGGTAATCAATCAAGTCTAAGATCCTATCAACACAAATTTAATCTAATCAATAACTTCCTAAAATTTGGGCGTCAATCAAAACTTAGAAAATAGAAGATGAAAAAGTAAAAATCGTTACACTAATCTGCAAATTCTAACCTGAATCGTCAATTCAAATTAAAACTTGAAGATGTTTATAAAGCTATAAATAAAAGAAAATAAAATCTAAACTAGAAAGCAAATAAATATATCTTTCACCCCTCAACCGCAATCATCAATTGCATCTGAGAAACTAGGATATCTACACTAACCTTCAGCACTTAATTACACTCGTCCATTGCTCTTGAGAAACTTCTTATATCTAATTTACTCTAAATATTATACACTACTTTGATCGTAAGAAAATCCAACCTCAGACATCAATTGATGTTAAAATTCTTCGATACTTATTCCTATATCAAGCTCTCTTATTTATAGATCATAAGGAGTCAATTTACAAAGACTTCTAATTCTAATAAAAAAAACTACTAAAAATAAAAGATTCCTAATAAAACTATAATTCCTAATTTTATCTTTCCTTGCTTAGATGGTAAATGCGCTTCTGGATTGTTCTCCTTTATTTCAGCAGCCAAGATTTCCTAAAGCTTATCTTCATCAATCTTCTCAAATCCATGATTCGCCAGACTTCTAATCTCATGTCTTCTAATTTTGTTCATGATGGTGTAATATGCACGTGATCAACAACAACAGCAATAGTAGGAAAGCTTCTTTTCTGGAAAATCGTAAATCATACTTTCTCATTTTTTCTTTTTCTTAGAAAATCATTAATCACAATTTTCTATCTTTCATAGCTTCCTTAGTTGACGATTCTCTGAATTACAATTTTTCGCTTTTCTTCTTTTTATCTCTTTTTGCAGAATCGTAAATTACGATTCTCTGGCTTTCAGTAGGCGAAAAATATTTTTTTCGTTCAATCATCTTTCTTATTACTTTTTAAGTTTATTTTGATGAATATTTACACTTTTACTCCATTTTGTTGGTTATCTCTAACATCTGCACATCATCAACTTGTTAGTAACAAACTATGGCCTAGCATCACTAAGTTAAGGGTGATAAAATGATAAATTATGTGACTGATCAAGGCACCCACCTCTCAAAGCGTATACGTGGGTTCGGGATGGTTCGGATCGAGTAGCTTTGGGTCTGCTCGTTGGTTTGGTGACGCAGCTTTGGTGGTGGATCGACATGGCTCTAGGGGGATGCGAGAATAAGAGAGCCCGTGCGATCAATATAAGTCGGGAGGAGCAAGATACGATAGGAAGAGAGTTTGGGAGGAGAGATTTATGCAGAGAAAGAGATCCTGAGAAAGGGATATAGGGATCGTCTCTTATTGTGAAATAAAGAGTCCTTTACGGACTTTACTTGCTTGCTAAAACAAATTCAAAAAATAGAGGGATTCTATTGCCTTAATTGTGTACACAGATGATATTAGAATTTTCTAATTTAAGAGTGTGTGGGCCATGATATGGTGTGCCTGAAAGCACTGGGTCTTGGTGCTTTGATACCATATTGTAATAGTCCCACATCATATAGGAAAAAGTCCTAACTCTAAGCTATGTATGATTGCGGACTCTACATGTCATGACGTGTTTTGGGTGGGGACTTAAGCCCATGCCAAAAACAGAACTGGGGTGGGGACCTAACCCAAGAACTAGACAATATTGTGGCATGTGGGTCTGGGTCTTCACATAATGGTATCAGAGCTGAGGACGGCTCTTCTATAAGGTGGAGGGATTGTAATAGTCCCACATCAGATAGGAAAAAGTCCTAACCCTAGGCTATATGTGATTGCAGACGCTACATGTCATGACGCATTTTGGGTGGGGACTTAAGCCCATACCAAAAACAAAACCGGGGCGGGGACCTAAGCCCTGAACCGATCAATATTGTGGCATGTGGGTATGGGTCTTCACAATCACTCTCCACAAGGCATTTACCACTCAAGATTGGATCAAAAAGGTCTTTTCTAAGGTTGTAATGGGGCTCGGGTGAAGGTTTTAGAAGAAAGGGAAATTGGATTCAAACTTTTATGAGAAATCGGAATAATATTACATTTGATTTTCTCCTTCTCACTCTTTCTTTTTCTAATTTTTCAAAACAATTTCTTTTTACCAACTTTTCTTCTTTTTCACTCCTTTTGCTTTTCTTTTGAAATCACCTCTAATTTTTCTTTTTCATTTTCTACCTTTTTCTCTTTTTTTTTCTTTCCCTTTTTCCATATATTTTTTGTCATATGCTCTCAGTAAACACCACTCTCATGCCTCTCCACTTACTCTCTTTCCATTTACTCTTATCTCTTTTTCCCAATTTCTCAGAGATTGAAGGGTAAAGCTTAAATTTTTAGAAATGATGTCAGGATATGGTTAACATGGCTTATCAAGAAATATATAAAGGCCAAAACTTTCAACAAGCTCAAAAGGGTACTAAGAGGTAAATCTATATAAGGTGGGGCGAGCAAGAGATGACCTTCAATCATTTCCTCTCAAGGTGGTAAAGATGCCTATTTGTCTTAAGTTAAAGAGAAATGTGTTCTAGTACAATGATACAAAACAATGCAAAATAAACAAACCAAGTGAAGCATATGAGATTTAACAAGTAAGCACAAATTCAACGATACTCCAAATTTATTGTAGCACTCATCAAGAACGAGGTAAAAGTTCTAAAGCTTTCCTGGTTTAGTCTTTCTTAGGATCTTCAGATTCAAAATTTTAAATTAATCCTTTGATTTCCGGACTTAAGCATGGTAGAAGTGCAAAAAATTTTCTAAGCATGAAATTCAGACATATCTTTAAATGTTCACATTGGAATAAATCATCCTAGACAACAATAGTCTTAACATGGCATTAATATTTTAAAATTAGAACTTACATGCATAAACAACTACAGTCTAAAAACTACCTAAAAATATAGCACATGATGGTTAAAAAAACTTATACAAAACTGTGGCTTTAAGGGTATACTAAACAGTGGTCAAGTATAAGATGCAACAGAATAAAACATGAACCACTTCAATAAGCCACCCCCAAACCTGAATGGTGCAATGCCCTCATTGCACAAAACCATAAGCAATGAAAACAACAAGATGGCAATCTAAAAAGATATAATATACAACACACGCACTATCTAAGCACACACATTCTAAACTAACCAAAAGAAAAAGGAATGGCATGGAGTTACCTTTGAAGCATGAAAATAGTCGATTGCGGCCACGAGATTCGAAGAGTCAATCCTTCATGTTGAATTTATAGGCGTGGGGAAGCAAGACGTGGAACGATGATTGACAATGCGCGGTGGAAGGGGGAAAGATGGTCTAGATGTACGCTTAAGTGGTGAAGGGAATGAATGGTGTGGCGTGGAAGGTGGAATGTCACACAAGAGAATCGAAATTTTCAAAAGTAAAATCGCGGGAGCTCAAGGAAGAAGAAGAAGGAAAGGGAATTATGGTTTTGACCGGTCGAAAATGGAATTTCGACCAGTCTCAGGGCTTTATAGAGACTTGGGCCCATAAAACTCAATCGATCGAAACCATTTCAACCGGTCACAAAATGGGAGAAAATCAATTTCTCCAGCGGAGCTTCTGTTCTAAAGCTAAGTTCCCCAGTATCGATCGGTCGAGAATGGATTTCAATTGGTCGAAAACATTAGCAAATAATAGAAGCGCTGGTATCTATTATAATTTATAATTTTGACTCAAGCTCGACCAGTCAAAATTCACTGCATTCCTTCCTTCCTGATCAATTCGACTGGTCAAAATCTGGTAGAGAACTCAATTCTCTGGCCAGATTTCACAAAAACTCACCTAAAATTTTTTCTGTTCTTTTTGGATTTTAAATTTTTTCTTTATTTTACAACCCTACTACCTGCACATACACAAACTCCATTAAATCTAATAAAAGTAAAACAAAAATCCTAAACTAATATTATATAAGGGGTTTGGGTTGCCTCCCAAGAAACGTTAAGTTTTCTTTTTGTGGTCTTCAGCCAGATGACCCTCAAGCCACGATAAGCATTAGAAAGGGTTGTTCATCTAGAAGGAATTGGAAACCCTCTTTATCACCTAAGGGCTTGAGGCTTATGGTGGGTGGACTCTCATCCACTCAATAAACCCTGACATATTCGGATTCATTGTGCGTTGAAAATTTAATAGCACCGAATAAGTCATTAATTAAAGCGAATCGACCTGAGGGTTTGTCGAGGCATTGTAAAAATGGATCACTAGGCACATAAGGTGCCTCTAATGTAATGGTCAGCTCCTCAGTCAAAGTAAAACAAGGAGTTGTGTCCTCCTCATGCAATTGTTCTTCTAGTCGTAGAGGAGTAACATAGATTGGTTGGCTATCTTTCGGTGTTTCAATATTATGTGAGCCAACCGCGTCTTCCTTGAAAGCTTCCACATGCCCGCCCCAAAAGGTCATGGTCTCATCCTAGGCTCAGGGGTGGGGGTAGATCCTACTCTAAACTCCTGGTTTTGCAGGATGCTTATAGATTGACTAGGTAAGGAGTCTTCCTCCCTAGCCACGGCAGCGGCCGTCTGCCCCATTAGATATTTCTTTCTCGCAAGAGACTAGATTTGAGCATGGATTATTTTAAGAAATTTTGGGCAAGTTCAGAATTCTTCTTCTAAAATGGCTAATCCATCCTCTTCGAAATCTGAATTCACTAGGGATTGTGAATATTGTGGGTCAAACTGAGGTCAGGTAAAAAAAATTAGCACAAAAGGCTGATTTAATTCACAACCCCAATTTGAGACCCAACTATTAAGAACATTGTCCCATATCCATCTGAATAGTGGTATGGAGTCTCATAATTAAACCCATTTGAAGATGGGGACATCAAATTTGAGGTAAACTCCATATCTGTGATGGCCCGACTTTCCCCACACAAATCTCCGGGAATGCCGAGTCGTCGGATCATAGGACATAATTCGAATACAGTGCATATATAGTATTGAGTGGTTGTTAAACATATATAAATGCGATAGCAAGTAGCAAAATCCCAAACTGTGGCGGGCACATAACAATTTAGCAAATAAATTTCCATCCTTTCAAAAGTAAATAAAACTATACAATTCCACCAGTGAAGGCCAACCTTCACCTAAACAGTAGACAAAATTATACAATTCCATATTGAGTCTAAACATTGTACTGTACCAAATATCCCAAAAAGACAAAATGCTTCACACGATGTGGAAATCCACAGAACTAAACTAAGGGAAGAACTCCTCTGGGTGTTCTTCTTCCTCCTCAGGGTTGTAATCAGGATCCTCTTCTTCTTCCAGATCCCTCTCAAGACCTTCACCTACAGCTGTGACGTATAGTCGAGGAATGAGCTGCAGTCCAAGCTCAATAGGGAGAAAAATAGTGCTAAATTATATCTTATCATTCTTATTCATGATCTTGGCACATAAGTAAAACTGTTCAAATTCATATCTTCTCAGAATTACATTGGATTTTCCCAAAACAAAGCATTTAACTAATACCACAACATACTATATCATAAATGTGGATAACACACTTAAAACAATGCTTAAAAAAATGCCTATCGAATCAAGTAATCGAAATAAGATTCGGAACATATAAATGGAACAAGTCATGAGTCTGTATAGCAAGAAACAAAAGGTCATACTAGAATGCCAAGCCCCTGAGCTACGTTAACAGGGTCACTTGAGTTGGAAAGCCAAGCCCATGAGCTACATTAACAGGGTCACTTGTGCCAGAATGCCAAGCCCCTGAGCTACATTAACAGGGTCACTTGAACAAGAAAGCTAAGCCCCTGAGCTACCTTATTAGGGTCACTTGGGTCGGAATGCCAAGCCCCTAAGCTACATTAATAGGGTCACTTGTGCCGGAAAGCCAAGCCCCTGAGCTATGTTAATAGGGTCACTTGTGTCGAAAAGACAAGCCCCTGAGCTACGTTAATAGGGTCACTTATGCCAAAACTTAACAATCAACGAAGACTCGAAATAGATACATGGAGTAGATAATGTTTCACAGATCAGAAGTCAAAGAAATGGGGACTTATCTAATCGAGCACAACAATATATCAAGGTACAAAGTACAAAAGTCATGTAAAACCATGTGTGGATATCAAATTATAACATTCAAAGCCTTTTTGCGATTTCATATATGTATCATTGCTGGAAAATATTGCATTTAATAATTACATTAGTAACACGAATTTGAGAAGACATATAATCAAGTAAAGGTATTCTTCGCTACCTTAAAGTCAGAACCTTGTCGACAAAATTGCACGAATCAAAGCTTAATTCCCTTCAAATGTTCCTTGTATTTATCCTGGATCACATATCGTACATGTTCTAGTGTTAACAAACCATACTTGTCACAAAATAGGGTCCCATTTGGTGTTAAGGAACCAAAAATCCAAGCTCACAAATGTAGGGTACCTCACTGCAGTGAGCTACAGTGTCGTTGCGGCGAGGTGTACAGGTGCCATGTGACACATAGTGTCTCGCCATGGCGAGATTTCACAAAGCCAAAATGGCCTTAAAATCCATGTGGCACTCACCATGGTGAGGTCTTCAGAACACTTCTCACCGTGGTGAGACTCAGGGTTGCCACGGTGACCCTGATAAGCTCGCATGCTTTTTAGTTTCCTCTTCCAGCTTCGTAACTACATCTTTCTCGCATAAATCTCATCCTACACATGAAATTGACCCTAATTTCATATTCTAAACGTGATTTATGATTCTTATCCCAATCTGGTTGATGCCTGCAATGTTCCGAAGCATCAGAAATCGAAGACCTCGGCTATTAAGCGTTTCACGTGTCTAATCTTCGAAATTTCTTTGCATGAAATTCCATGACTGTCTAATTAGAACCTAAATTTAGGAAAATGAGGTTTTTAAGATAGAGTTGAAACGTTTACCTTTGCGGATTCTTCGCATGCGAAGTCTCCAGTTTTCGTTGATGAAGTTTTCATCGATTACGTGTTCTTGATCATAGGATTTTGGCAATCACACAGCACGGTTGTGTCGTCATCATGGTGATTCCTCTTCATTTCACGGAGGTTTCTTCGAGAAAGATTGCGTGAATTTGAAAGTCGTGGGTTCTTCCAATTAGATGCTGGTTGAAGGTCTACAAATAGGACCAAGGAGAAAGAGAGATAAGTTCTTTATTTTCTCAAATTTGAACACATGTAAGACCATGCGTGGGAGTCTTGCCTCATATATGAGGGTGTAGGTTCAGTGTGTGGCCGACATACACAGTACAGTGTACGTGTCTAGGTTTTGCGTATAGCTGATACACCAATTCAGTGTACTAGCCTTTAAAACAAATAAACATCAAGATTTAATGTTCCTAACAGGTTTTGATCCCCTCACCCTGTGTTTACTAATTCAACTCTTTACCATGGTGTTACATATGGGTCTTGATTCCGTTTACCGTTGATACACCAATTTCAGTGTATTAGTCCTTAAAACAAAATTTAAAATTAAAGCATACCAGGGGTGCTCTCAAGGGTATGTGTACTAGTTACACAAATTATTACTTGGGTCCTATTCCAAAAGTACCCAGTTCTCATGAACGACTTGGTTTATCTTGATTATCAGGCATAATTTATTTCTTGTCTCGAGTATTAGTAGATCCTCGAAGAATCAGTTTTCAAAATCTCGGGGTGTTACATCCACCCCCCCTTAAAGGAATTTTCTTCCTCAAAAATTGAAGATGGTTATTGGGTATGGAAGACGTGTCATCGAACCGTATCCTTCTGATGATCTACATCATGTAATTAATAGCTATTGCAAAGTTTCACATGAGAGTGTGTGTGATCAGAGATTTATATTACTGTCAGGTGACGTGTCTACGACATGTACTTTGTGATATCAATATTCATGCACATACTATTCATTCCTGAAGATGATAATGTTTTGCACAAAATTTGAAATTTAACCGATGGACTCGTACTAGTAGACATTAATCCAAATAGGATACTATCGGGGTTAGTATAATTATACTGTGTCATGGAAAATCCTAAATTGCAAACATCATGAAGTAACCCTGTGTGAATGTTCATGTATCAAAATTTGTACTGTTCACCACATTAATTATGCTATAATCCTAAGCATCTCAACAGTATAATAAAATAAATATATGCCAATCAAAAAAAAAAATTGGCAGTTTGTCATACGATTTAATCTATTCATATACAGATCTTTCCATAGAAATTTGGACGATATTGTTTTAACATCTCCATAACAAGGGAGTTAGTGTTTACCATTCTTGGATCATTACTGAGCCGACTGCTCACCTGGCTGGTTGGCGGCTTGTTCCTCATTGCGTCTAGTCCCAGCAGCAAACGGACCAGCTCCAGAATCGGAAGCTCCCTTAGCAAACCCCGTTGTATACTCCAGTGTATACATCCTTGAGTGGGCTACGATCGGGGTGTAGCTGGTTGGATAGGCTTTCTCTATCAGTTGCGTCAGGATCTCATCTTGGAAATCTAGCCGTTGGTGTATCAACTTATCGTCTTGGTGTAGTGCTGCCAACTGGCTAAAATTCTGTTGTTGCGGCACTTCCATTTGTTGGGAGAATTTGGACAACGAGCGAACGTCTTCATGCTGGGCAGGTGGCTGCTGGGGCTAAGCTGGCATCTAGGGTGCGGCTCTAGGTACTGCTTATTTAGGGTGTTCTTGTTGGGCACCCCCTGCCTCCTACTGAAGTTGTTGGGTTTCTGAGGCTAAGTTGACACCTCTTGTAAGTCCAACTCCATTTATTCTTTGTATATTTTTGAACATTGACGGTCCTTATTTCTTCATTTGACGGCACCTCATACGGGACCTCATTCACATTGACTTCATGACCCTCGAGGAGTTGGGAGATGAGATGGGCGTAAGGCATGGCCATTAAGGGGTTTGGGGTTGGTACTCAACAACTGCTCCCTTGCATAGATGATACCTTCCCAAAGTACACGCGATGCATTAACCCAGTGGTTTTCATGCATAGCAAACAAACCCTGAAGAAGGGCGTCCCATCTTTCTCGTTCATGCTGGAGGGGATATAGATTGTTTTGAAAACACGACATTCAAAAACCACATTTCTGTTGGTAATTGAATCCGTGTTATAGATTGACCGGAAGCTTGACGACCCCCGTCATCCTAGCGACGATGATATGGAATTTCATCTCCTTTGCGCGAGGTGGATGTAGGCCTTGGCTATTTTCATATTCCGCGTGACAGCCCATGGTGCCGGCGATGTCGTAGAGATTGATGTGGAAGGTTTGTCCATCAATTTTTGTGGTTAGGTTCCCATCAGTTTCTCCACGTTTGAGGTTTTTGGAAAAATAGTTTAACCAGGCAAGGGTAAAAATGCGAATGAACGGGTTGGAGCAATGGTTCCAATCTGGCTCGCATAAGGTAATTTAAAGACCAGACGGTCGTGTCATCATTAACGAAAATATTTTGATCAAAGGAGCATCCCAATTCAAATGCTTTAGCGGTCCAACAATTTATGGGTTGTTCTTGGATCGATGGAAATTCAAAACTCGATGGGGCTTTTCCATTCGATTGTTTAGAGGTTTTTGGTCGTACGGTGGGGAGCTTGGATGCGGTTTTCTTTTTGGAAGCCATAAAATTATGGATGAAATTGAAACGGAGAAGATTCGAGGATTTTACCCCAATGCGAAGCTCCAATTGTGAAAATCGGGTAGATGAAGATGCATGCAAGCCGATCCTTGGAACTTTGGCAGATTTAGCTTGTGAAATCATGTGTTTTCAAATCAAAATAACCCTCATTCTTCATGGGAGAGAAAACAAGAGAGGACCCTACGAGTTTGAAATGTCAAAAATGCCAAGATTGGGGATTCTCGGGCCCCCTTGTAAACTCATTAGTCACCGCGGCGACCACAAGTTCTCACTGCAGCGAGTTATAACCTGAAGCGCTCGCCACGGCGAGGCTTAATCTTGCTGCGGCGAGGTGTACAGAAGCTTTGGGTGTTGCATTTGATGTGTTTTGGCTATCTGCACTCCAAATTTGCACCAGTACTATACGCTCATGTAGTACCACATAGGGATTCTAAAAATTGTAGCTAGCTTTGCCCAAGTGCTTCAATCTTAAATAGGTATCGTTATCATTTGAAGGTTACTAATTGCATCGGTGTGAACATAATTTACATGCGCATAGACATGTTCTAATATTGGCAATACTGACACACAGAAGGTGACTGACCTTAATTAAATAGAAGTGGGTATTGGTTGTGGATTTCGGCTTCACGCTCCCACATCGCTTCTACGGTAAAGTGATTTCACCATTGAATTAGGACAAGTGGAATCCATTTTTTCCTCAATATTTGCTCCTTACGATCTAGTATTTTCATTGGTTCCTCGATCAATGTTTAGTCCTATTAGACTTCTATCTGCTAGTAGTCCAATACATGTGATGGGTCTCTCACGTATTTCTGCAACATGGACACGTGAAATACGTCATGTACATTGGATATTGCGGAGGTAAGGCAATTTGATACGCCACTTCGCCAACTCGACCCAAAATCTCTAAAGGTCTAATGTAGCGTGGACTTCACTTTCCATGTCTCCCGAATCACATCACGCCCTTAGTCGACGAAATTTTCATGAACACGTGGTCTTCCACTCTAACAAAAATGTGAGTGTTAGTGTTGCATATAAATGATTCGAAAGGTAACAAATTCAAGTCTAATCGAGCGCACCTGAAATTCAACATTGGTCCTCTTGAGATTGGTGTAACTTTTCTATCGGCTCTGAGCAACCTATAATCATTCACGAATGATTCTGACGATCTCATTCATACTTTCGATGAGTTTCGGGCCCAACAATACACATTCTCCAACCTCTTCCCAATTGAGCAGAGATTTACATCGGCGGCCATATAGTGCTTCGAAAGGAGCCATTCCGATCATGAGTCTATATAGCAAGAAATAAAAGGTCATACTGGAATGCCAAGCCCCTGAGCTACGTTAACAGGGTCACTTGAGCCGGAAATCCAAGCCCTTGAGCTACGTTAACAAGGTCACTTGTGCCAGAATGCCAAGCCCCCCCTAAGCTACATTAACAGGGTCACTTGAGCTGGAAAGCCAAGCCCCTGAGCTACGTTAACAGGGTCACTTGTACCAAAATACCAAGCCCCTGAGCTACATTAATATGGTCACTTGTGCCAGAAAGCCAAGCCCCTAAGCTACGTTAACAGGGTCACTTGTGTCGAAAAGCCAAGCTCCTGAGCTACGTTAACAGAGTCACTTGTGTCGAAACTTAACAATCAATGAAGACTTGAAACAGATACATGGAGTAGATAAAGTTTTCACAGATCAGAAGTCAAAGAAATGGGAACTTATTGAATTGAGCACAACAATATATCTAGGTACGAAGTACGGAATTCATGTAAAACAATGTGCAAAAATCAAATTGTAACATTCAAAGCCTTTTGACGATTTCATATATGTATCATTGCTGGAAAATATCGCATTTAATAATTGCATCAGTAGCACGAATTCGAGAAAATGTATAATCAAGCAAAGGTATTCTTCCCTACCTTAAAGTCGGAACCTTGTGGACAAAATCGCACGAATCAAAGCTAAATTCCCTTCAAATGTTCCTTGTATTTACCCTAGATCACATATCGTACATGTTCTAGTGATAACGAACCGTACTTGTCACAAAACAGGGTCTCATTTGGCGCTAAAGAACCAAAAACCCAAGCTCACAAAAGCAGGGTACCTTGCTGCAGCGAGCTACAGTGTCGTCACAGCAAGGTGTACAGGTGCCATGTTACACACAGTGTCTCGTCGCGGCAAGATTTCACAGAGCCAAAATGGCCTTAAAATCCATGTGGTACTCGCCGCGGCGAGGTCTTTAGAACACTTCTCGATGCAGCGAGCCTGATAGGCTCGCATACTATTTAGTTTCCTCTTCCAACTTTGTCACATAAATCTCATCCTACACATGTAATCAACCCTAATTTCATATTCTAAACATGATTTATGACTCTTATCCCAATCTGGTCGACGCATGCAATGTTCTGAAACATCGAAAATCGAAGAAATCGGCTATTAAGCCTTTCACGTGTCCGTTCTTCGGAATTTCTTTGCATGAAATTCCTTGGCTGTCTAATTGGAACCTAAATTTAGGAAAATGAGGTTTTTGAGATAGAGTTGAAACATTAACCTTTGCGGATTCTTCGCATGCGAAGTCTCCAGTCTTCATTGACAAAGTTTTCGTCGTTTATGTGTTCTTGATCGTAGGATTTCAGTAATCGCATAGTGTGGTGGTGTCGTCACCGTGGCGATTCCACTTCTTTTCGCAAAGGTTTCTTCGAGAAAGATCGCGTGAATTCGGAGGTCATGGGTTCTTCCAATATGAAGCCGGTTGAAGTTCTACAAATAGGTTCAAGGAGAAAGAGAGATAAGTTCTTTCTTTTCTCAAAATTGAGCGCATGTAAGACCATGCGTGGGAGTCTTACCTCATATATGAGGGTGTAGGTTCAATGTGTGGCCGGCATACACAGTATAGTGTACGTGTCTGGGTTTTGTGTATAGCTGATACACCAATTTCGGTGTACTAGCCTTTAAAACAAATAAACATTAAGATTTAATGTTCCTAACAGGTTTTGATCCCCTGACCCTGTGTTTACTAATTCAACTCTTTACCAGGGTGTTACATATGGGTCTTGATTCTGTTTACCGTCGATACACCAATTTCAATGTATTAGTACTTAAAACAAAATTTAAAACTGAAGCATACTAGGGGTGCTCTCAAGGGTATGTGTATTAGGTACACAAACTAATACTTGGGTCCTATTCCAAAAGTACCCAGTTCTCATGAACGACTTGGTTTATCTTGATTATTGAGCGAAATTTGTTTCTGGTCTCGAGTACTAGTACATCCTCAGAGAATCGGTTTTGAAATCTCTGGGGTGTTAGAATATCACACAGACACAAACTAAGACAAAAAAATACAAAACAGAACTAGATCTGAAAGCAAAGGCATGTACCTTGGCCTCTCGTGGGCATCCCCGTCGAAGCTTTGATAGGTGTGGACCTCGGTCTCCAAATCTGAAAAAAAAAAAAAACTAAAATTAGAAACTACTAATACAAACTAACTAAAATGCAATAGTTCAAATAAAATCGTAGTCACTGGCAGCGGTGCCAAAAACTTGATTTTATTTCAAAACCTTGCAAGTGCACCAGTTCGAATGTACTTGGGCGAGTACAAGGGTGTCGAACCACAGGGACTTGTCGTTTATTTTAAACTACAGCCATACTAGAAAGGGGATTTTTATAATAGTAAAATTATAATTATTCTAGCAAATAAAATAGATTTGAAAAATACTGAGAGGCAAGCCTGGGATCTCTCTTGGATCTCAGATTCGTAAATAACTTGCATCCTATTCCTAATCTATTTCGAATTCCAAGTACCCTCGCTCCTGGCTACAAGCTCAATCGCTTCGTATATGAATTAGATAAATCTAATCGCACGTTAGATAAATCTAATTGTCAAAGAACCATTGCATGAACCAATAAAGACTACCCTACAAGGCCTAGTCCGTCGGTGAATATTCTATCTAGTCTAACCCACAAGGCAAGGCCACTGAGATTATTCTAAATAAGATTGCAGCATTACCATCACATTCTCGATCTAGTCGGAACCTCGAACATGCAATCATACCATTAACAGAATCCAAAATAAAAGTGAAATAGAAATAAAATTGTTTACTTATCTTTGATCATACAAGAGATCCCAAGCTTCGGGACTGATCATTTTATTTCAAAACCTTGCAGGTGCACAAGTCCGAATGCACTAGGGTAAGTACAAGGGTGTTGAACCACAGGGATTTGTTGTTTATCTCTTATTCAATTTCTATTTTATAGAATATTTTGTAGCATTAGATTCCTAAATTAAAAATAAATAAAATAACCTAAATAGATGGAAATAGGAAAAGAGAAGGCCGCCAGGAATCTCCCTTGGATTTCAGATTAGTTAAACAATGAAACCTATCACTTTTCTATAATAAATCCCTGGTACCCCAGCTCCTGGCTACAAGCTCAGTTGCATCATTTATGACTTAGAAAGATCTAATAGCAATTTAGATAAATCTAATTGTTATGCATCATTGCGCGTAACCAAATAAGACTAGCCTACAAGGCCGTATCCCATCGGCGTGTATTCTATCAATCTAGTTCCTAAGCCCTACCAGGCCAATAAGAGTAGATTAAATAGAACTAAACCATTTCAGTCGCTCATTCTCGATGACTCTCGGAACCTCAAACATGCAATCTTACCATTCTAGGGATTAAAATAGAAAAAGAAATAAAACTTCACTAAAACTTATCTAAAATTTACAAGAGATCCCTGATCGAAGCTTTATACACACATCGATTCAGAGACCTTCATCATCGTTGAATCAGGCTCTTATCGATGATCACAATCAATCTCTCTCCATTCCAAACTATCCTTAACCTAATCTATGGAAACTCACGTCAAAGCCCTCTAGAAAAGTTTCGGCATGTGAGTCCCCTAAAACTAAACCCTAGGGTCCTTGTTTATAGATTACAAGGCCCTATAACAAATATATGATCAGTCACAGAATATTCCATTTTCTCACCCTTAACTTAGTGATGCTAGGCTCCAGTTTGCTACTAACAAGTTGATGATGTGCAGATATTAAGAATAATTAGCAAAAGAGAACCAAAGTGTTAATGTTCGTCAGAATAAACTTATAAAGCGGTAAGAAAGATGATCGAGCGTAAAAGATGATTCGACGCATGTTTAAAGCCAGAAAATCATACTTTGCAATGGAACGTAGTAAATGAGAAATGAAAATTCGTAAATTATGATTCTTCATAATACACTTCAAGAAGAGTGCGACACAAAAGAGAATCGCGATCATTCGTAGTGCTCAATCGTTCTGAAAGCTATGAGTTGAATAAAGAAAATCGTGATTACGATTTTACGAAAATAGCAGACTCTTTTTGTTGTTAAACGTGAAGATCCACACCACCATGCATATACTTAGAAGATATCTCAAAATAGAAGTCTGGCAGATCACGGATCTGAGAAGATTGATCAAGAGAGATTCCTAAAGGACTCTGCTACTAAAATAAAGGAGCAATTCCTGAGCTCATCAACTATTCAAAGCAAGGAAGGATTAAGATTAGAAGAAGAGTTATATTAGGAAACTTTTTCTCTTTGTAGTTTCTTTTATTAGGATTAAAATAATATAAACCGACTCCTTATGATCTATAAACAAGAGAGACATAGGAGAAGAGTTATCAAAGGAACTCTCAGCGTCAATTGACGATTGAGGTTGGAATTTCTTTCGATCAACTTTAGTTTAGATTAGTTTAGATATCCAAGGTTTCTTGAGAGCAATTGACGACTGTAATTGGGAGCTGGAAGATTAGAGTAGAGTATCTGTAGTTTCTTAGGATTAATTGATGCCTGTGACTGAGGGATGAAAGATCTTTTTATTGCTTTCTAGTTTAAATTTATTTTTATGCACTTTTACTACTTTGTAAACTTCTAAAAGTTTTTTATTTGAATTGATGACTCAGATTGAGAATTTGCATATTAGTATAACGGTTTTTATTTTTCCATCGTCAATTTTCTTGAGTTTGATTGACGCTCAAATTTTAGGAAGATTGTTGATTAGATTAAATTTATGTTAAGGAATTTTAGTATTTGATTGACGCCCAAATTCTAGAGGACTGAAATATAGTGTAACGGAACTTTAATTTTATAAATATCTGAGCACTGAAGGATGGTGATTGACGACTATAATCTGAAAGGAGGAGGATTTAGATTCATTTTCTGTAATTAGTTTAAACATGCCATTCTTTTATTCATATTTCTCCCATAAATTAGGATCTTAAATGACAAATATAAGTTTTTAGAATAAATAAAATATAGAAGATATCACTTCCTCGTGTGAACGATCCTATACTAGTGCTGCAATTTCCATTGTACGCTTGCAATCGGTTAAGACTTTAGTATGAAGTTAAAGCACATCAAGTTTTTGGTGCCTCTGTCAGGGAAGCAGATTTTCTTCTCTATATTTTAGTGTTATTTTAAAAATCAGAATTTATCTTTCTCTTTTTTTTTTCCTTTATATTTTTAATTTTCTTTAATCACTTCTTAATCTTTTGCAGGTTTACTCGGAGTAGCGAATCACAGGTTTCAACACTTCCCCTTATTAGAGAAACTAGAGGCCCAGATTTGTTTCTCTCCCTGCTTTCTAAAATAAAAATTAGATAAACTAAAAATAAAAATAAACAATTCCAATAATCGTCCTAGCCAACCTGCTTTATTTGTAATGCCATTCATGATGGCAGGTAAAGACAAATTTGTGGCTACGACGTTGGGAGAGTATTATGCATTGACAACTCTTACCCAGCATATTTAATTACCCCCTGTGTTTGGTGACGAAACCTTCAAAATCAAACCCAACATATTTCAATTCTTACATATCTTTTACGAGTTTGGCGAGGAGGATCTGTATATGCATATAAGGAGTTTTCTAGAAATCTATGCAATTGTTAATATTAAAAACTTGTTGGAGGATGCCACTCGTTTGAGGCTCTTCCAATTTTCCCTTAAAGAGAGGGCAAAGCAGTGGCTGAACTCTTTGCCCAGCAATTCAATTGCTAGCTGGGAAGAACTGCAGACCAAGTTTATCACGAGGTACTTCCCAATTAGCAAGACGAATCAAATCCGGATGATCATCACAATGTTTCATCAATTGTCGGATGAGTCTCTGCAGGAGAGCTGGAAGCACCTTAACAAGCTTCTGAACAAGTGCCCTCATCATGGGGTCCTGCGCTGACAAATAGTGCTTGATTTCTATGAAGGCCTTAATGAACAAACCCGACACATAACTGATGTCACTTGTGGAGGAATGTTCTGTACGTTAACTACAGAAGATGCTTGGAACTTTTTGAGACCCTTAGCAAGGAATTGATACAAAACCATGCATCGGTTGGGACTGATTCGAAGACTTTAAGGAATAAGCCTCCTAAGCGGAGAGTACCTTATGAATTAAAGTCAATGATGAATTGCATCCCAAAGGTAAAACTTTGGAAGACAAGATTTTTGTCTCTGATGGATATAAAATCGCACCCAGCATCTCAAAACGATGAAGCTTTTGGTCCTAACCATGGCACATCTCAGGAGGATCCTCAACACCCTACTATACCTTTTGACCCCACAAGTATCCAAGACCATACTACTGACATCAAGGATGTCATGCTGCGGGCATGTGAAAATTGTCAGTAGCATGACCAGAACCAATCGAAGCCACTTTCTCGGTCCAGAAATCTATTTTCAAGTTAGAGGCCCATGTTGAGTAACTAACTATTTTAATTCATAGGAGAGAGAGTAGCTACTCATGACCATGGCTAATTGGCACTCCAAGAGGACCTAACTTTTTGGGAGGCACTTCAACTCCCCATGAATTTAACTAGAGTTCCTCTTGAAACATCTTGTAACATGTGTATTATTTCTTTTATTGCTATTAGGAAATAGGGAAGACTTTACGATCTCAAGTGTGTCAAAACACATTCAATTGTAAGGACCTTTTTGTTGAATTATAATCACCGTAGTGTATGGATTTATGAGTTTTTAGTGATTTATAGAGACGAATCGTATAGATTACAATTCGAAGCATCAAGAACCTCATTATTGTTCTCCACAATCGTAAACGACACTTCTAGGGAACAGGCGATTCCCGCCTATCACGCGGGTGACCCGGGTTCGATCCCCGACAATGGCTTTGTTGTTGCTTATTTTTGTGTGGATGGTCTTTATTCTAGAAATGATTAAACTATGGCAGAAATAAAGAAGGATAAAAATAAAACAAAGGGGAAAAATATGGGAATAGAACACAACAACCACCTGCAAGATACAGGGCTGTTGTAGCAAGTTTTAGATAAGTCAGGGTTATCTCACAGGGAGTTATGGATCTAAAAATAGTAAATCTCCAGATCTACTACAGATCTGGCACCTCTAAACCTACTCTATTTTAACTAATAAACAGGGCAAAGAGAGGGTGTTTTTCAGGTGTCTCTAACTAACTAAAAACAGAAATAAAAGCAAGAAATGGGTTAAAGAAGAGTGAAGATGGGTTGGTAAAATAAATAGAAAATGGAGAAGTAGGTAGTTAGGGACTAATTCTCACTGCAAAAAGCATTGCAAAGCAGAGTAAGAGTTGGATCTGCAACAATCCCTCATTTGGCTACAAGCACAAATGCAAGGTAGAACAATCCAACTCAACCTTGAGATATGGACTAGTCTTACGGCTATAGCTTGTCCACTCAAATGGTCATAGGCTATCCCATGGATATAATCCAGTCATGGGGGTAACAAATGGAATAGTAAAATCACTGCAAACACTATGTTTACAAGGCTACAAGCTCATGCATCCATTGGTGCATAAAATTCATAAAGATCTTAATGAAAATCACAAAAAATTATAGATTGAATGAAACAGTAAAACCAGCTTTTCATTGCCACAAGGAACTTACAATAGTTTTGCCCTCAAGTCTGCAGTCTCTGCAAGACTCCAGTCTTCACAATGCTAATACAAATCCCTTTTACAATGAAAACTAACCCTATCTGCTACAAAGGCTTAGCCAAACTGTAGATAGCTAAGGAAAGAAGAAAAAGAAAAAGGAAAAAGAAAAAGAAGATAAACTAAACCCTAAAAATGAAAATGAGCTTAGGCCTCATGGCTGGCTGGCTCTACAAGCATTTTTCTTTTCTTTTTATACACACCCAAAAATCACTTTATGCTGAGAAAGAAAATCAAAACATTTAGGAACTGATGTCGTGTCTTAATTTCAGCCATGTATTGCCTCAGGTTGCATTACACACTTGGATAGGTGTCCCAAGGTGTTGCAGAAGTTCCAAAAATGCCCCTGAAGTCATAAATTCATGTTGGATCCCGAGCCTCGAGTGGCTAATGCTTCATACATATAATCTCGAGCAGATGGAATACTTTCTGAAGCATTCTCGAGTGGCTGAAGTATTAAATTCATATATGCTCGACAAGTTAGTTGCTTCTTAAGGTTTCTCGAGTGGACGACATCTGAAGGCTA
This sequence comes from Chloranthus sessilifolius, assembly GCA_021018995.1. Classification (NCBI taxonomy): domain Eukaryota; kingdom Viridiplantae; phylum Streptophyta; class Magnoliopsida; order Chloranthales; family Chloranthaceae; genus Chloranthus; species Chloranthus sessilifolius. The sequence continues at coordinate 52,823,879 of CM037592.1, read as the reverse complement.
AGAGTTGCTCGACAGGTCCTTGACAGGCTACCTGACAGGTTGCTGCAAGCTTCAAAACTACTCGATGGGTGCTCGACAGGCTGCCCGACAGGTTGCTACAGGCTTCAAAACTACTCGATGGGTGCGGACAGGCTGCTAGACAAGTTATTGCCGGCTTCAGAACCTTGATAGGCTGCTGCTAATCTCTGAAAAGTACCACTTTTCACCCCTTAACCTAGCCTTTGATGAATCTCTGAGCATGCTAATAATGAGTTTTAAGTGTGTGTTGTAGATAACAGGAATTTACAGCTCAATGATGCAGTACCTCATATTTTAAGTCAAGAAGGAGGGTTTTTATGCCAAGATGAGGAGTTGAGGGGTTCACTTTGAATTTGCCATGGTGGTTCATACCATCAAGACACTTTTGGCATGCTTTGGGACCTTGGAAGGCCTATGGAGGGTGAGAAGTGGAGCCAAGTTAGTGGACTCCTGTTGGAGTGAAATAAATAGGACACCACTTCAAGTGGCACAGTAGAGAGCTCAATGAAGAGATGAAGGCATGCTTTATAGAATGCTGTTGTAGAGAAATAATTAGACCAGCTGATCCATGCATTGCTGCTGCAACAGACATGTTAAGTTGAACATCTGATGCACTCCACTTGATGGCTGCTACACCACCTGCAGCTACTAAAGGCACAATATTAGCCTACGCCTGCTGCACCACTTGCAGTTGCTGAAAGCACAATATTAGCCTACGCCTAATGGACTATAGCAGTGGGGTACATGCTTGAAGCTAGTAAACTACAAGTGTAGCAGCACAGTAGTTACATTAAAGCCTCTCAGACTGGAGTGTTGGTGGAGTTAATCTACTTGTGTAGCTCCCTACTCAACTACACCTTTGATCCTCTTGTGCTGAAGGTTTGAACCCCAAGAGATCCATAACCAAATGAGCGGTTGTCTTGAAGAGATCGAGTAGCTGCCATCTGTTGCACCATGCAGTTAAGCACAATCCTAGCAGAAGCACTGCAACCTTAGAGATCTGTTGTTGCATCTTTAAGTAACTGCTGTTGCTGCACCCTTTAAAGCCTGCTGCTGCTCCAACCAATTGAGCTGCTGCATTAAACCATCTGAGTGGAGCATCAGTTAACTCCAAGGAGTTGAGAACCTAAGAACCTAAAGGCCATTGAGCATCTCATGCAGTCAGCAACTGCATCTTGTAACCATTCGAGCAATTAAATGTGCAACCATTTAAAATACGTAAGGAGGGTATCAACAGTAGGATAGCTGGCGAGTGGTTCTATATATACACTCGTGTGGTTCCCCAACAACAAGCCATTGAAACTCTCGAGCATATGAGAAGCCTAGCAAGCAACACCTAATCTGAACCTCGCGAGCTTCTTTAAATGGCTTATATTTCTTTAGCCTAGCGAGCCACCCATGCTGAAGCCTCCAACCTCGCGAGCATGAAGCTACTGAAGAAGACCCTCGTGAGTTGAAGATTCAGCCTCGCGAGAAGCTCTCAGAAGCCCATATAGTTTACATCCTCGCGAGATGATAGAGCAGCAATAGCTGCTGTATTTTTTTTCCAGCCCAGTGAGCAGTAGAGGGAGCTTCTGAAATATTCATCCTTTCGAAAATGAGAGAGCTGGGGGACCTGGGCTCTTTACAATTGATCCTCGCGAGCTTTTTCTCTGAGCTTAGTGAGCAGCGAATGCTACTATATTATTTTAGGTGCAATCCATCTTCGCGAGATAGAAGTTCTGGAGCATGACCCCCTCGCGAGAAGCACCTAAAGCTGCATATTTTCATCCCAGCGAGCAGCATGAAACCCTTTGAAATATCGATCCCAGCGAGCAGTAAAGTGTTGTACTATTTTATCCTCGTGAGAATGAGAGACTTGAAGTTGCTGAAATATTTATTCTCGCAAGCTGAGGTGTTGTGCAATGTGGATATTCACGAGTTGAGCTTCTGAAGCTCCCACCTACGCGAACCTCGAGTTTTAGCAACCACACTTCAAACCTCAGGGGGGCTGTTTGGGTATTTTAATATTTTTTGGGTACACTAACCAATGCCCACTCATCCCAAGGCAGCCTAGAGGTCATAGATTGGCTCTGCAATCAACTCCACGCACTTCCCCCTTCATTTCAGATTGGCTAGGGCACACCAAGGCTGAAGAACATTGTGAGAGATTGTGTAGAGTCAAATTCTCCTTTGTTTTGCATCACCCTTATCAAAGGTTAGATCTGAGTTTTATAGTGATTGCAGATTTGTGAGCTGGGTCATTGTCGACCTTTTGTAGCAATGATCGGCTGAGCTTAAGTCCTCATTCAGCCTAGGATTTCAGGTGGTTCCCACTTGAAATCCTAGATCTGTTTGCCCCTATGAATGCATGAGCTCATAGCCTTGCAAGCATAGTCTTTGCAATAGTTTTCATGATTGATTTGATCCATTGAATGGAGGAAATCTATTGGATAGTTGTGACCATTTAAGTGGATAGATTATAGCCTTAAGATCAATCCACTCTCTTGGGTTAGGTCAGATTTCTGAGTTGATCAATGGGATTTGTCCATCTCTATTGGATAGTCTGTGACCATTTAAGTGGACAGATTATAACCTTAAGAGTAGTCTAAATGGCATGGGTTGATTTGGATACTTATACCTTGCACTTGTGCTTGTAGCCAAGTGAAGGACTGTTGCATTTTCATTTCTAGATCTGAGTTGTGTCACTGATTTAACCCTAGCTTTCTACTTCATCATTTTATGTTATTTTCTCACACCACATCCATCCTATTTTCCCTTTTTCTTTTTGCTGTAGTTTATTTCTGCCTTTAGTTTTAGGTTTATTTTTGTGACACCTAGACTTCCTCTCTTTACCTTTAAGGTTTAGAGTTGCCAGATCTGTAGCTAGATCTGGAGCTTACTATGCACCCTTAGAGGTTTCAAATCAATACTCTCCGTGGGACAAACTCTTACTTCATAAAACTTGCTGCAACAGACCCTGGATTCTTGCAAGTCTGTGGGTTTTGGTTTGTGCTTTTGTGTCTTCCATCCATCTTTGATTTGATTTGATTTAATTTTATATTTTATATGTGATTCTTTTCACATATGTTTTCACATTAATAAAAATAAGCACACTACTGAAATAAGCTTAACAAATTTTTGGCGCCGCTGCTGGGGAGTTTTGATCTAATATAGTAAACTGAGCTTAGTTTTTATGCTTTGTAGATATAAGATTTGAATAAATACAGTTGTATTTCAAGTCTGATTTTTGCTCTTTGTTGTTATTTTTTGTTGTAGGTATTTTGTGTCTTAGTTTTTCCTTAGTAGTCTTTAATTTTATTCATTGTTGATTTAGTGTTTGAATACATGCCTGTTGTATTTTTCTGTGATTTTCTTTTAGAAGTTTCTCCATTCATTTTCTGCTTATAGGACTTTCCATTTATTTAGGTACGCTTGAATAACATACAGCTGACATCATTTTACTTTCCATTTATTTTCTGTTTTTACTTCTTTAAACTTTCAATAAATTCTTGCTTATATTATGGATTTTTGCAGGAATGGAGCAGCAGTAAATAGGAGAGCTTGGCTGCAGCTGGGGCATTCCTGCATCAGTTTGCTTCTCTATCGCCCCTATTGTTATTTCAGTTCTACTGTATTTTCATTTCTGCAGTCTTTATTTTTTAGCAGTTGTGTAGTTGGTTTTAATTTTTTTCTGTGTGCTGTAAGCTACCCCTTGTCCAGTTGAGTGTGTGTTGTATGCAAGGAAAGAGGTCTCTCAATCTAGAACTTGTATTGTTAAATCCTGTGATTGAGAGAGTCCTAAGTCCTGGTTCACCAACACATGCCCCGGCTGCAAATCTGGTAGAAACTAAGATGGGAGAGCAGCCTAAAATACTTAAGGAGCACAATGCACCAGGGGCATATGCATCCCCTTCTTACATTTAGCTCCCTAATGTTGTGGGCAGTTATGAGATTAAAGCCTCAACCATCCAAATGCTACCAAATTTTCATGGGCTGAGCAAGGAAGACCCCCACCAGCACATAGACCAATTTCTAGCGTTGTGCACTACTTTTAATATTGCTGGGTTGGGAGAGGAAGCCACCAAGCTTAGGCTTTTTCCTTTTACACTAAAGGATAAAGCCCAAACATGGCTCTCCTTGCTCCCATCAAACAACATACAGTCGTGGAATGATCTTCAATGTCAATTTCTGGCCAAATTTTTCCCAACCAGTAAAACGAGTCAGTTGAGGAAGAGCATCATCTCTTTTGCTCAATCCCCGACTAAGCAAATGCATGAGGCATGGGACAGATTTAGGGAGTTGTTGAGGCAGTGCCCGCACCACCAGATCCCTATGTGGTAGCTTGTACAATACTTCTACCAAGGACTTGATGCCAGGAGTAGAGTGATGATTGATGCATCAAGTGGTGGCACATACCTCACCAAAACTGCTGAGGAAGCATGGGATTTATTTGAGCTGATTTGTGAAAATTCTCTCTAGCAGGAGGCTTTACCCAGTTATGGCATTGAGACACCTGCTAAAGCTATTAGAGAACCCACGTCTTCCGATAAATTGTACGAATTGAATGTATATAGTGACCTGGAAAGACAGGTGGACACATTGTCGAAAAAGTTCAATAAAATTTTCAGTGTGTTGCAGCCCCATATGGCTGCACAGGTTAGAGAGGTGTGCACCATATGCCACTCACCTTCATACTCCCATTTGCAATGTCCCTTTGTTGGTCTGTCCCCTGAATTTCTTAATGAGCAAGTCAATGTTGTCCAATCATATGGACAACAGCCTGCTGAGTACACTTGGAGGAACCACCCAAACCTGAGGTGGAGACAAGCTGATTCACCTCATACCCAGTAGCAGCAGGCTTTGCCCTATAGTTATAACCAGCAGTCTTACCAAGGTCATGTACAAGGACAACAATTTTCTCATCAGCCCTCCCCGTCAAGGCAATTAGTTGTAGCACCCCCACACCCTAGAGCCCCCTCCTTTGAGGAGCAAGTCTTGTCTTCTTTACAAAACCTAGGCTCTGTTATACAAATGGTAGATTCCCACATGCAGAGCATCAGTAGAATTGAGGACCAGCTTGGTCATATTTCAAATGCTTTAACGTGACGGGAAGATGGTCGGCTCCCGAGCCAAACAGGGAACAACCCACGAGGAGTACATTTGATTGATGGAATTTCATGAAGAAACTAGGTCAATCAATGCCTCGAGGAATGGAAAGGATACAGCTACCCAAGACTATAGTGGTGCCAAGCGAGTGTGCATAAGCAAAGAAGCTGAATAAAATGAGGTTATTGAGCCCCAACTGAATATATATATATAACATAAAACTAAAAAAAAAAATTAATAATGAAAAAAATGAAAAAAAAAATTCTGGAAATTTGTGAGCGGGAAGAACTCAAGTTTGATGCCTATGCAGCTGCAGAGGTATGGTTTTTAACTCCTACATTACAAAGTTCTTTCCAGTTTAGCTCTATAAGTCCAGGGGGAAATTTTGTCATTCATGTACCCCCCCCCCCCCCCCATCCGGACTGTTTGTATATATTGTGTGGTTTGATCATTTTTTTTCTTTTTATGAATCCTACTTTCCAATGAGTATTTTCAATGTTGAAATTTTTTACCATCATTTTGATTCATACCCAGATCATGTTAGGTAGTTCGGTTTAGGATTTCTCTGTTCTTAAGTGTTTAGTGAGTTTTTGTTTTGTCTATATCTGCTATTTTTAATTTCATTTCTGTTGTTTTTACTTTTTATTTTTAGTAATTTGTATCATAGTGTTGTTCTCGTAGTGTCAAATTTGTATATACCATCTGTTCTCTCTTTCTAGTTTAATTTTCTACATTTTTGTTTAGCTTTTTCTTAAATTTTCTGCTGTAATTTAGGGTGTCTATCTATTGTTTACCTTACTGCCCCTATACACACGTTGCATGAAACAATGAGGACACTGTTTAACTTAGGTTTGGGGGTGTGGCAAAGTAGACCTGCCAATGGAATAGTTAACTCTAGTGCAGCAGTGTGTGGTCTATTTGGAATGAATAAAGTCAATTCCCACCTAACCCAAAAATGAGAAAATTTGTGAAAATTTAAAAATTTTGCAGACTTTTAAAATTGAAATTCTTTGAAAATTTTAGCACCATCATGAAACTAATATAAAAAAAATTTCAGTTAGCACATAGTGAACTAGAGACGAACGAAAAAGGTAGAAATACACCCCATAAGTAATATGAGGACCATACACAGTGAGATTTGGGCATATCCAACTCTTTTTGAAAAGTGTTTTGGCATTTTTTCTGCTCTAAGGACTTATTAAATCAAATACTTTTCACTAGAAGTTAGGCCCTTCCAAATCAAAACAGATTGACAGCACTCATGGCACTAAGGAAATGAATTAAGGCCTTCAATTGGACAGTTTGAGCTTAATTCTCCTACACTTTTTGAAACTGCCTTTACTTACACTCTTTGAGCCTTAAATCCTATTTTTCTTGGAAAAACACCGGAGTACTTGCACCTAAACCTGTTTGACCTGATTCAACCTGACCCTCACTCTGAGAATTCAAGAGGTAAAGGAGTAAAAGTTGAAGATAGGTAGGCTAGGTTCAACATTTGGTGGAAGGAGAAGAAAAGCTACTTTGAAACAGCAGTGTAGCAGTGGCTATGTGTGGCAATCCATCGCCAAAATGTAAAGAAAAAAAATATAGAAGAGAAGTCAAGAGAACCACTTCATCTAGAAATTAGAAGAAGGAGAAGAAGCTGGTCACTTTAACTCTGGAAAATATCAAGGAAGATGAAGTTGTACAAAAATGAAGTGGTGAAGTCATGAATCACTCCCTACCTTGTTGATTTCTCAATTTTTATCCATTGTACCTCCCCTTCATTCTTTATACACCTCAACCATAAGCTGCATTACGACCCACCATAAAAGACCTTGATGATCTTAGGTGCAATGAGTTGTCATGTAGAGATGTGGAGTTGTCTAATCTATAGTAAAAATAGTTAAGGATGTTAGAACTTAGATGCAATGTCCATGCTCATGCTTGCAGTCCCATTTGGGGGTTGTGACTGATCTTGAACTATGAGAAATTGAACACCCTTGAATTTTCATTATTGAGAGATAGCCTCGGTAAGGATTGGGTCTGAATTTTAATCTCATTGTGGTTGTATGCACACCTAATTGTTGAATTTCTAGGGAACTTAGTGCTGATTTGTGCACATTGTATTTTTTATGTGAATTGAATGGTGGTGATGCACATACATGCTAATTTCAGTGTTAAACTGTTTGCATTATTGCTGCAATTTCCTCTGATTTTAAAGAATAGGTGTGGAATGAAGCTTTATTTATTGAACTTTGTTTTGTCATTGATTGCACTATATTTAACTGTTTTGATGGTAAAGTTTGTGGGTATCTTCACTAAAAACCCTCAGGAGACTTCACTCCTCCACTAGGGATCACCTAGGGGTTCAAAAGGCTTGGTATATATGTTAAATGTATCTGTGCTCCCTCCGAAAGTGGCATTTTCTGTTTCGAATAATGGTTTTTAATTTTGCCTTTGCTCGGGGACTAGCAAAGATTAGGTTTGGGGGTGTGTTAATCTCTGAAAAGTACCACTTTTCACCCCTTAACCTGGCCTTTGATGAACCTCTGAGCATGCTAACAATGAGTTTTTAAGTGTGTATTGTAGATAACAGGAATTTATAGCTCAATGATGCAGTCCCTCATATTCAAGTCAAGAAGGAGGGTTTTTATGCCAAACTGAGAAGCTGAGGGGTTCACTTTGAATTTTCCATGGTGGTTCACACCATCGAGATACTTTTGGCATGCTTTCGGACCTTTGAAGGCCTATGAGGGTGAGAAGTGGAGCCAAGTTAGTGGACTCCTGCTATAGTGAAGTAAATATAACACCCCTTCAAGTGGCACACCAGAGAGCTCAATGAAGAGATGAAGCCATGCTTTATAGAGTCCTGCTGTAGAGGACTAATTAGACCAGTTGATCCATGCATTGCTACTACAATAGAGATGTTGAGCTGTAGCAAGGAGGCCATGTTAAGTTGCACATCTGATGCACTCCACTGGATGAGTTGCTACACCACCTGCAATTGCTGAAGGCGGAAGATTAGCCTATGCCTAATGAAGTGCAGCAGTGGGGTACATGCTTGAAGCCAGTAAACTACAAGTGCAGCAACATAGCAGTTGCATTAAAACCTCTCAAACTGGAGTGTTGGTGGAGTTAATCTACTTGTGTAGCTCCCTACTCAACTGCACCTTTGATCCTCTTGTGCTGAAGGTTTGAACCCCAAGAGATCCATAACCAAATGAGCGGCTGTCTTGATGAGATCAAGCAGCTGCCATCTGTTGCACCATGCAATTAAGCACAATCCTAGCAGAAGCACTGCAACCTTAGAGATCTGTTGTTGCATCTTTAAGTAACTATTGTTGCTGCACCCTTTAAAGCCTGCTGCTGCTCCAACCAACTAATTTGCTGCATTAAACCATCTGAGTGGAGCATCATTTAACTCCAAGGAGCTGAGAACCTGAGAACCTGAAGGCCATTGAGCATCTCGAGCAGTCAGCAGCAGCATCTTGTAACCATTCGAGCAGTTCAATGTGCAACCATTTAAAATACTCAAGGAGTGAATCAGTAATAGGATAGCTGGCAAGTGGTTCTATATATACACTCGTGTGGTTCCCCAGCAACAAGCCATTGAACCTCTCGAGCATATGAGCAGCCTAGCGAGCAACACCTAATATGATCCTTGCGAGCTTCTTTATATGGCTTATATTACTTCAGCCTAGCGAGCCACCCATGCTGAAGCCTCCAACCTTGCAAGCATGAAGCTGCTGAAGAAGACCCTCGCGAGCTGAAGTTTCAGCAGATACTCACCCTCATGAGAAGCTCTCTGAAGCCCATATAGTTTACATCCTTGCCAGATGAGAGAGCGACAATAGCTGCTTTTTTTTTTTCTAGCCCAGCGAGCAGCAGAGGGAGCTTTTGAAATATTCATCCTCGCAAAAATGAGAGAGTTGGGGGACCTGGGCTCTCACAATTGATCCTCGCGAGCTTTTTCTCTAAGCTTAGCGAGCAACAAATGCTGGTGTATTATTTTAGCTGCAATCCATCTTCGCGAGATAGAAGTTATGGAGCATGACCCCCTCACGAGAAACACCTGAAGCTGCATATTTTCAGCTCAGCGAGCAGCATGAAACCCTTTGAAATCTCCATCCCAGCGAGTAGCAAAGTGTTGTACTATTTTATCCTCGTGAGAATGAGAGACCTGAAGTTGCTGAAATATTTATTCCCACGAGCTGAGGAGTTGTGCAATGTGGATCTTCGCGAGCTGAGCTGCTGAAGCTCCCACCTACGCGAACCTCGGGTTCTAGCAACCACACTTCAAACCTCAGGGGGACTGTTTGGGTATTTTAACATTTTTTGGGCACACTTACTAATGCACAGGCATCCCAAGGCAGCCTAGGGTCACAGATTGGCTTCGCAATCAACTCCATGCACTTCCCTCTTCATTTCAGATTAGCTAGGGGACACCAAGGCTGAGGGATTGTATATAAAGAGTATTTTCCCTATTTTATAAGACAACTAGGAATAGCCTGGTTCACTTAGGTTTTCACATAGGGTTTTATTTTGGGCTTTTATTTATTTCCCCTTTCTTCTTGCCCTAGCACAGCAGCAATGCATGGCTAGGTTCTATGTAATAGCTAGTTTTATTTTATGTTTTGCAATCGGTATTGTCTATAAGGAGATGATCTATTTTGGGGTTGGCACAGACTGCTGCCTTGTGACAGATCATTGTAAGTTCTATTTTTATCAATGAAATATTGTTTTTAATACTTCATTAAAACTCTATTTTCTCTGTGTTTTCTCATGGGTTTTTATGGGTTTGATGCTCCCATGGTTGCCTGAGCTTGTAGCCTTGCAACCATGGTGGCAGCAGTAGCTTTCTTGCTCTGTCTCATCATTTGTGTGGAAGGTAGCCACTAGGATAGCCTTTGACCATTTGAGTGGACAGACTATAACCTTAAGGAAGGTCTTCCTCACATATCAGGGATAGATTCTTCTTCTCTACACATGAGCTTGTAGCCTTGTGAGAGATTGCGCAGAGCTAAACTCTCCTTTGTTTTGCATCACCCTTATCAGAGGTTAGATCTAAGTTATGTAGTGATTGCAGATTTGTGAGCTGGGTCATTGCCGGCCTTTTGTAGCAATGACCGGCTGAGCTTAAGTCCTCATTCAGCCTAAGATTTCAGGTGGTTCCTACTTGAAATCCTAGATCTGTTTGCCCCTATGAATGCATGAGCTCGTAGCCTTGCAAACATAGTGTCTGTAATAGTTTTCATGATTGATTTGATCCATTGAATGGAGGAAATCTATTGGATAGCCTGTGACCATTTAAGTGGACAGATTATAGCCTTAAGATCAATCCACTCTCTTGGGTTAGATCAGATTTTTGAGTTGATCAATGGGATTTAACCATCGCTATTAGATAGTCTGTGACCATTTAAGTGGACAGATTATAGCCTTAAGAGTAGTCTAAATGGCATGGGTTGATTTGGATACTTATACCTTGCACTTGTGCTTGTAGCTAAGTGAAGGACTACTGCATTTTCATTTCTAGATCTGAGTTGCATCACTGATTTAACCCTAGTTGTCTACTTCTTCATCATTTTATGTTATTTTCTCACACCACATCCATCCTATTTTCCCTTTTTCGTTTAGCTATAGTTTATTTATGCCTTTAGTTTTAGGTTTATTTTTGTGACACCTAGACTTCCTCTCTTTACCTTTTAAGTTTAGAGTTGCCAGATTTGTAGCTAGATCTGGAGGTTACTATACACCCTTAGAGGTTTCAAATCAAAACTCTCCGTGGGACAAACTCTTACTTCGTAAAACTTGCTACAGTAGACCCTGGATTCTTGCAGGTCTGTAGGTTTTGGTTTGTGCTTTTGTGTCTTCTATCTTTGATTTGATTTTGTTTTATTTTATATTTTATGTGTGATTCTTTCCACATATGTTTTCACATTAATAAAAATAAGCGCAGTACTGAAATAAGCTCAACAAGTTCCCGACAGGTTGCTGCAGGCTCCAGAACTTCTCAAGAGGCTGCTTGAAAGGTTGTTGTAGGCTTATGAACTACCCTAGAGTGTGGTTTCTGCTTCTTTGCTGGTTTGTCTAGTCTGCTGCTACACTCCTTCAAGTGTGGGCCCCACTTTTCTCTCATTGCAAGACTTTTAGAGGTCTAATGCATGCCAAATAACTCATATGGTGGGGACCACCATGGTTCAATCTCTATATTTCCATCAGTTCTAATGTTTGACTCACATTCTTCTCTTCTTGGCACTTATTACATGGATTGCTACACCAATTTTCATATTATTGCTAACTACAAAATCACAACTAAAAATTAATTATTAAACAGCTCTAAGGTCTAGTAAGGGCTGGGTTAGGAGGTGGAAAGTGGCATAATTCGGTGATTAACATCGGTTACCTTGGAATTAAGACCCATTTAATTCAGAGAGGAAGCGGACATGCATCTCATTTAATATTTCCACTTACCAACCACCTAAGCCTAAGAACCTACACCTAGACATTTGACTCGAAGACACAATTTGGAGCTCAATATTTCTCTATAAACCTAGACCTTTACCTTCTAAAACGCATCTCTTTCATCTTCCTTTTTCATAACCCTAGCCCTTATGACGGAAGAGATTAACAAAGGCGATTTTAGTTGAAGACTTGATAGAATCCTTGAGATACACAAAGCCGAGCTCCTGGCTTCAATAAAGAAAATAGAAGATTTGAAGCGCCAACAACCCATCCCGGATGCTGAATCATCTACCGAAACTATTCCTTACCCTAAACCTAACCCAAATCTGAAACCCCATTCGAAGAACTCATCCTCCCCCACCTCCTAGCCATTCCACCATCACAACCCACCCCGAGTGCAAGTTTTTTTATGATGATGGCCCGCCACCCCTCTCCATTGCTCATACTCTCCTCTTAATTGCATTATAATCTCTTTGTGGAATCTTCGCAAGGGAGCAATATACGTTGTGGGAGGATAGAGATGTGTTCACTTCCCACTCTTCAAAGTACTTCCCCCGAGAGGATTGCATTTCTTCCAAGGAAAATTTGAAACGTGCTCTGTTTAGGGGAGGGAATTCGGAAGATAAAGGTTGTGGCTCCATCAAGAGAGATGGCTCTCCTTTGATGGAATGGACACTCTTTAGGCAAGGACGAAGGAGACTCTAATTGAAGGTGGTTAAAAGCCGAGGACTGATCTTTATGAAAGAAAATTTTACCTCGGACGTTGCTGCCAGTGTTGTAGTTAGGATATGTCTAGATTTTTCCTAGGTTTAATCTTTTATGTAATCATTTTCCTTTCTTTTCTAGTAATTTTGTATATATTTCTTTTAATATATGAAAACCTCTTTTGATTACAAGTATTATTTCTAATGCAAATTTCTGTTTGAATATGCCAGAAGTAATTTCTCCCAAGTTTGGGGGGAGATTTTTTGAATAATTTTGCATAATATATGCCCGGTACCTTAGCAGCATCATGAAAGTAATGAAATTTTGAAGTATCCCCTATTTTTGCACAATGAGGACATTGTCCTATTCATGTTTGGGGGAGGGTACACTTCTGTGTATATTATTTAGTTTACTTTTAGTTAGTTAGTTTACCTTTAGTTTACTTTTTATATACTTTTTATTTTTTTCCCTTTTCTGTTTCAGATTAGTTTTGTAAATATCGATATTAGGAAAATGTAACCATCATATGAGAGTTATGATAGAAAAATTTATGAATCCATAAACTTGACGCTCCATCATAGTAGAAGTTCAATAATCAAAATAGAGTAGTTACAATTCATGTCAAGTTCTTTTGAACACTGTATCAGATTGAATGTTTGAAACTATACTTTAATTTAAACAGTAGTATTTAGATTATAGTTTCAAAATTATATGGCCAATGAGATTTTGAGCCATAATTCCACTTTTATTCTGAGAGAGATTGCTTTCTATTCAAAATGAAATTTTCTTTGAACTTCTTAACTGTGTTAATGAAATCTGAAATCTCATATTGCTAAAAATTAGAATAAAAATTTTTATGATTATGAGGATTTATTTTTCTAGAATTTTTTATTGTATACATCAAAATAATATAGCATTCATGCTAGTGAATCATAAAGATGATTTCAGGCCGTCTTTTGTTTAGTTTGAGCCAAAAATTCAAAATTCCATAAAGTAGTTACCCTTTGAACCCATATTATAGCCTAAATCAAATTTCTTTGTACCAAGATTTTATAAACTCATAACCATATGTACTGCCTAAAACTTTTGACCTTTAACCCTTACAATTTCTGAGAGTTTAGAACGTAAAAGAAAGGAAGAAGAGGGAGTGAAATGAGTATAAGATAACAGATAAGAGATATGCCGAAAAAGGGTACAATTGAGAAGAAATAAAATGAAGAAAATATGGAAAATAAGTGAAATCGTAATTACAATTCTGAAAAAGACAGAGAAGCAAACAACTTCCAAGTTGAAAAACTCAAGAGGATATTTGCACAATAAAGGAATTTACACAAGAAATAAAAAAAGAATAATTGGAAGAACTTATCCAATTTTAGGTACTTACTGAATTAGAAGAAGAAGACGGGTAAAAGAAGAACTAAATTCTCAGAAATCCTTGAATCCATTCTACCTTCCTCTGGAGCCTTTTAACCCAAAGCCCCATTACAAGCCAAATAGGGACCTTTTCTATTTATGGTTTATAACAGTATGAGCCTAGTAGAGATGTGTATAATAAATATTATGAAAAATAAGGAAACATATAAATAGAATTGATTATCTTTCCATGAGATTTATCTTTTTAGTCAATTATCCATTGAAATTTGTCGTACATATCATATACTGAGAGAACCCAAAAATTTTGACATCTTTTTTAGAGTATGCCAATAGTGAGAGTTTGAATGAAAATATTTCCTAACTCTACAGTTTAGACAAAACTATGATGAATAACTTTTCATTGATATGCACACACCTCATGCTTTACTGAATTGAAATTGTTGAGTTCTGATCAAAGATAATTGCTATGATGGAAAGTTAAGGATAAAATATTTGTACTTTTTAAAAAATCATAATAACCATGTGATGATTAAAAATTAGCTAGTGTACAAAATCATTTTAGATTTTTTAATTTTTACTTTTATTTTGAAAAAATTGAAAAATCCAAAAATATTTGAAGTTTGTAGATAACTTCACTGAAAACCTTCAGGAGACTATAACACCTCCACTAGGGATCACCTAGGGGTTTAAAGGTTTGTTGCATCTACTAAATGCAATTGTGCTCCCTATGAAAGTGGCATTTAACTTTGTAATTTAGCTTAGTATTTTTTTTCTTGTTTGCTAGGGACTAGCGCAGCATAAGTTTGGAGGTGTGATAAGTCATATACTATTTTATCATCCTTAACTTAGTAATGCTTGACCCCAGTTTTCTACTAACAAGTTGATGATGTGTAGATATTAAGAATAAATAGCAAAAGAGAACCAAAGTACTAGTCTTCATCAAAATGAACGCATAAAGCAGTAAGAAAGACGATCGAGCATAAAAGATAATTCGACGCATATTTAAAGCCAAAAAATTGTACTTTGTGATGGAACGTAGTAAAAGAGAAATGAAAAATTATGAATTACGATTCTTCATAATACACTTCAAGCAAAGTGCGATACAAAAGAGAATCACGATCGTTCATAGTGCCAAATCATTTTGAGAGCTAGGAGCTGAATAAAGAAAATTGTGATTACGATTTTACGAAAATAGCACTCTTGTTGCCGCTGAACGTGAAATTTCACCCCGCCATGCATATACTTAGAAGATATCTCAAAATAGAAGTCTGGCAGATCACGGATCCAAGAAGATTGATGAAGAGAGATTCCTAAAGGACTCTGCTGCTGAAATAAAGGAGCAATTCTTGAGCGCATCAACTATTCAAAGCAATGAAGGACTAGGATTAGAAGTAGAGTTATATTAGAAAACGTATGCTCTTAGTAGTTTCTTTCATTAGGATTAGAATAATGTAAACCAACTCCTTATGATCTATAAATAAGAGAGCTTGACATAGGAAAAGAGTTATCGAAGCAACTCTCATCATCAATTGATGACTGAGGTTGGGTTTTCTTCTAATCAACTTTAGTTTAGTTTAATTTAGATATCTAAGGTTTCTCTAGAGCAATTGATGACTGTAATTGAGAGTTGGAAGATTAGAGTTTCTCAGGAGCAATTGATGCCTGTGACCAAGGGATGAAAGATCTGTTTATTGTTTTTAAGTTTAGATTTATTTTTATCTACTTTTACTTCTTTGTAAACATCTAAAAGTTTTTTATTTGACTTGACAACTCAAATTGAAAATTTGTAGATTAGTGTAACGGTTTTTATTTTTCTATCTTCAATTTTCTTAAGTTTGATTGACGCCCAAATTTTAAGAAGATTGTTGATTAGATTAAATCTGTATTAAGGAATTTTAGTATTTGATGGATGCCCAAATTTTAGAGGACTGAAATACAGTATAACAGTACTTTAATTTTGTAAATATCCGAGCACTGAAGGATTGTGATTGACGACCATAATCTGGAAGGAGGATTTAGATTCATTTTCTACAATTAGTTTAAACATACCATTCTTTTATTCATATTTCTCTCATAAATTAGGATCCTAAAGGACAAATATAAGTTTTTAGAATAAATAAAATATAGAAGAAATCGCTTCCTCGTGGGAACGATCCTATACTAGTGCTGTAATTTCCATTGTGTGCTTGTAATAGGTTAAGACTTTAGTACGAATTTAGAGCACATCAATATACACGGCAAGTACTCTCTAGATCCTAAAAATCCTCCAAGGGGATGAATTTGGAAGAAAATCTGCACGATTTTGGAGTTATCCAGCTTTGTTGAAGAGATTCCTGGAGAAGATGTTGGAGTTCAGACTTATCCACAGCTGCGCAACCTTGATTTTTGCTCGAAAACTCTGTTGGGATCGTTGAGTTTGGAGAACTGACCGGTCAAGTTCAGTTTCCTTCTCCAGGTAGAAGACGACCCGCGAAGGCTTCAGCTTGCTTTATTTTCCAGACTGTTCAAATTAGGCTGGGCCGGTCGAGTAATTACTCTGAGTATATTTGCGTTTTGCTCGTCTAGTTTCGACCGGTCGGCTAAGTCCTGACCGGCCTCTCTTTACATTTCAAAATCCTTTTGGAGTTATGACCGGTTGAAAGTGATGCTTCGACCAATTCAAATAAGCTTAACTCTTTTCAGCTGGAAACCTCCTCTATTGCGCTATATCGGCCAGTCAAAATTGCAATTTCGACAAGTCCATTTGACTTTTTAAAGAATTCCTTCAGCTCCATCTCCTTGGATCCTTGCCTTTTGCATGGGTTTCTTCCTAAATTTGATCATTTAATGCTTTTTACGTTTAACTAGCTTCCGCACCTGTTGCAACACAACACGAACTAAAAGCATATTTTAGTGATTAATTAATGTCTAACAAAGCCAAGATTTGGGAATAATTTGTACAACATTTGGGTCCGGTCACTGTTAAGACCTGAAAAGTACCACTTTTCACCCCTTAACTTAATCTCTGTTGGACCCTTAATCATTTAATAAAAGTATTTTAAGCATGTTTTATAGGTAATAAGCAGTAGCTGCCAATAAACCCCTAACCATGCCAAGAAGCTCACCGTTGCCCCCGAACTACCTCAGCAGAACGAAGGATGAACCCTGATAGAGAGTTGGCTGAAGCATAGGCACATCTAAGCAGAAATACATCAAGAAGAATGCCTCGCACAAATGTCGTAGGGTTCAATTGAACCAGATATAATGCCTTCGTGCAATTGTCGTGAGCCCCTGGACGAAGCACAACAACTGGTCGCGTAGTTTGCGCGCCGTTCTCGCGCGGTTTGGTGTCAGAAAGAATTGAAAAGCAGGCTTCGCGAGGTCCTCGTGAGGCTCAGTCTAAAGCTTTCAGCTCACTCGAGAGAGAGCTTGGTATTCTGCAGCAATGTCAGCGCGATGGTCGCGAATCTGAGACCTTCAGAGAAATGCTCGCGCGACCCAGAAACTCATGAACATTGCTTCTTCGCGAGGATCTCTCACGAGATTCACCAAGGGACGAATCGCGCGAGCAATCCCCGTGCCATTCAAAGCAGAAAGAGCAATCTCGCGATAGCCATTTGTATTCCACGATGACTAAAATGCCAATCTCGCAACTGCATGAATTTCATTCAAGTCAATTCAACCCCGCGACGCCAATTCTACCACGCAAAAAGATTTGAAACAGTTTATACCCAGCGAGGATCGAATTCTAAACTTCTCCCCACTTCTGCAAGGGCAATCTGGGAATCTCCAGCAATTAGGGCACGCACTATAATGCTTCAATCTCCGTGTACACGCCTCGAGGCATCCAAGGGACAAGAATGGGCCGCAATTACATTGAGAAATTAGGGTTTTCCTAACCCTAATTGGAGGGGAAGTCGACTGCTATATAAGCCTAAGTCTAGCTTAGGTTTGAGGGAGGAGATCTCTTTGGGACTTAACTTCTGTGCTTCTTCTCCAAAAACCATCTGTAGAATTACAGTAGGTTAAGGTTAGGGTTTAGGAGTTTTCTTCTTTTTTTTTTCCTTTTTCTTTCTCTCCATAGTCCAGCATTTACTGGCTATGCCTTTTGTATGATTATCTGGTATAGATTTTAATGGAGTTTTTGTAATAGGAGCTGTTACATGTATGGGATGTTGTTTTTGTTGTGAGTTGTGATGTGCAAGGCTGCCGCCTTGAGATCCTCCATTGCTAAGTTATTTTGTAAGCAATGGAGGATTGCTTCTAAGGTACTATTTAGAACTAAGTGACCTGCGTGTCTAGGTTAGGCACTTTGCAGGCCTTCCCCCACCACAGGATCCACTAAATTCGAATCCCCATGGGAACTTGTGCTTGTAGCCTTGTGAACATGGTGGCGGCAGCAATGTTCTTGTTCTGTCTTAGACCTTTGTGAGGTGGATAGCCTCTGTGGATAGTCTGTGACCATTCAAGTGGACAGATTATAGCCCTAGGGTGGGGCCAATTCATAGAACTAAGACAGATTCTTCTTCTCTGCACTTGTGCTTGTAGCCTTGTGGGAGATTGTGCAGTGACAGACTCCCCTATAGTTGAATAGATCCACCATCAGATTGCAGATCTGAGTTGGCTGTAGAGATTGTAGGCTTGGGACTGGATCACTGTAGTCTTTCTAAAGCAGTGAACAGCCATGCTTAAAAGCTACTACTCAAACTTTTGCTGGTCCTGTGTGTCTAGGCTTATGCACTTTGTAGGCCTAGCCCCACACACAGAACATTAGAGGATGAGGTTCCTATGGATTCTTGAGCTTGTAGCCTGGATGAAGTAGTGCCTACAATGGTAAACTTGTTCTGACTCACCTCTGGATTGTGGTTCCCCTATTGGATAGTCTTTGACCATTTGAGTGGACAGGTTATATCCTTAAGGGATTGGATCATGGCACAGGAGTGAGTTAGATTCTTTCTCCTCTTTGGTGATAATGTAGCCATTAGATAGGATTTCTATAGCAACATATCTGAGTCTGAGTTACAAGACCCCATCAGATCTGTATCTATTAACATACTTCTCACCCTTTTTCATTTATTTTCTCACTCCACCACTCTTCTTAACCCTTTTTGTAATCTAAACAGTTAGTTGCCTTAGAATTAAGATTATAGTGACCTTAAATCCCCTTCCACTTAGGATTGCCAGATCTATAGCCAGATCTGGAGAGCCTACTAAGAATAGCTCCCTTGGAGCTTTAGATCAACTTCCCTGTGGAACAAACTCTTACTTATCAAAACTTGCTACAACAGGCCCTGTATCTTGCAGGACTGTGCATATTTTAGGCTTGCTGCTCCATAATCATCACTCTACCTTTCACTCATTTTTCATTTACCCCATTCTTATCACTGTCTTCAATAAAGTCAGTAGCAAGCACTTAAAATAGACCAACAAGTTTTTGACGCCGCTGCCGGGGAGATTGATCTTTTAGTAGACTCTAGATTTTTGATCTTTTACTCTTTGGAAGTTGTACTTGTGAATAATTGATACTGCTAATTTACATTTGGAATTTTTCTTGCAGATCTGGACCGTAGCAGAGAAGGAGACTGAAATTACATTGAGAGTCTAGCTACCTCTATTTACACTTCTCTAACCTTCAAAACCTCAGTTTATTTCTCCTTTGAAGATTCCATAAGCAGTTGATTAGGATAGTTGTAATTTTTTTAAGTATAATATTTTTGCAAATAGCTTTCCCTGTTGTTGGTGTGTGTGCATGTTAGGAAGGAGATCCCTCAGTCTTACATTAGAGCCTGCTAACCCTAAGATAGAAAGGAGTAGAAGACCGAGAAGGCATAGACACACCACAGTTGAGCCCCCTATTGAAATTGAGATAGCAGCCATGGGTGAAGAACAACCTAGAACATTGAAGGAATTGAATGCTCCGGATGATTACAATTCTCCATTCAGCATTCAATTCTCAGATGTTCAAGGAAACTACGAAATCAAAACTTTCATCATCCAACTGCTTCCCTCTTTCCATGGGCTTAGCAAGGAAGACACTTACAAGCACATTGACTAGTTCTTGGCCCTGTGCACGACATTCTCCATTGCTGGTTTGGGACCAGAAGCCACTAGGTTAAGGCTTTTTCCTTTCTCCTTAAAGGGCAGGGCCATGACCTGGTTATCTACTCTCCCAAACAATAGCATCACTTCCTGGAAAGACCTCCAAACAAGATTTCTGTCTAAATTTTTTCCAGAGACCAAGACCAGCCAATTGAGGAAGGGTATACTTTCTTTTGCCCAGTCCCCAACTGAAGATTTTAACCAATGCTGGGATAGATTTAAGGAGATACTCAAACAATGCCCCCACCACAAGATCCCTGACTGGCAGCTTGTCCAGAGCTTCTACAATGGGATTGATGAGAAGAGCAGAGACATGGTAGATGCCTCTTGTGGTGGAACATACATGCATAAAATAGCTGATGAGGCATGGGACTTATTCGGGTCATAAGTGAAAATGCTTTCCAGAAGATGTCCTCATCTAGAACTGTTCAAGAGCCTTCTCCTAAGCTGGGGGTGGCTGAAACTTATAAAGGAAAGATGTATGATGTTAGATGAAACGATGACCTGAGAATGCAGATGGCCAATCTTACTAAAAGATTTGATAAACTTTTGACTGTGGTGCAGCCCAGAATGGCTGTACAAGTGATGGAGGCATGTCTGATATGCCAATCTCCACAGGATATAGTGGAAGAATACCCATCTGCAGGGCAATACCCTGAGTTTGTAATGGAACAGGCTGCTGCTGCCCAATCTTTTAGACAACAACAATCTGGTGGCTACAATAAATAACCATATGGATACCAGCACAAAAATGCTAATTACCAATGGAGAGACCACCCAAATTTGAGGTGGAGGTAAGAGAATTATATGCAGCCACAGCAGATGTTGGCCTTACCTCAAAGGCCACAGCAGCAGTTTAACCAGGGTTATGCCCAAAGGTCGAATTTCCAACAACAGCAGCCCCAACAACAAAATCAATTGGTAGTTTCCCCACCTCAGCCCCGAAGTGCTTCTTTTGAGGACCAGGTTTTGGCCCAATTGCAAAGCCTTGGACCCTTAAATCAGACTGTGACTTCTCACAGTCAAAGCATTAAGAAAATAGAAGAGCAGCTTGGCCAAATAGCCAATGCTCTGGCTAAGAGAGAGGAGGGCAGGTTGCCAAGCCAACCAGTAGCCAACCCAAAGGGCCAGTATTCCATCGGAGAAGGCTCCTCAAATTTTGAGGGGGCCAATGCCATCACAGCCTTAAGGTCTGGCAAGCTGGTAGACAACCAGGTGGAAAAAGAACAAGGAGAGGTCTACCCTAAGGAAATATCAAGTGAAAATGATAAGGACTTTGTTAGAACACAGAGTCAAGAATTGCATGCTACCCTTCAACAAGGGAAAAATAACGAGGCTGTAGTTGAGTCTCAGCAGGAGATAAAAATAAATAAAAGAAAAAAATAAAAGTTCAACCATAGGCTTGCAGCTAAGGAACCAGCAGTACCTCAGCTGCCATTTCCTCAAGCTTTGAGTGGCCCTGCCCCTTTTGATAAGGGTCAGGCACAGATCGAGGAAATGATGGAGACCTTTAAGCAGGTCAAAATAAATTTACCCTTGCTTGATGCAATCCGACAGGTCCCAGCCTATGCAAAGTTTCTGAAGGACCTCTGTACTCAGAAAAGGAAGGCCAGAGGCCATTTGTCCAAAAAGGTCTTTGCAACTGATACAGTTAATTCTGTATTAGCTATGACAATACCTGAGAAGTTGCAAGACCCAGGGATACCCACTATTCCCTGTATTATTGGAGATCACACGATTGGAAGGGCCCTTTTAGATCTTGGAGCCGGTGTTAACCTGCTGCCATACAGTGTATACCAGCAGCTAGGATTGGGGGAACTGAAGCCCACCCCCATTGTTCTATTCATGGCTGATAGGTCTAAGAGGACAGGGCCATAACCTAGTTATCTACTCTCCCAAACAACAGCATCACTTCCTGGAAAGACCTCCAGACAAAATTTCTGTCTAAATTTTTCCCAGAGACCAAGACCGGCCAATTGAGGAAGGGCATACTTTCTTTTGCCCAGTCCCCAACTGAAGATTTTAACCAATGCAGGGATAGATTTAAGGAGATGCTCAAACAATGTCCCCACCACAAGATCCCTGACTGGCAGCTTGTCCAGAGCTTCTACAATGGGATTGATGAGAAGAGCAGAGACATGGTAGATGCCTCTTGTGGTGGAACGTACATGCATAAAATAGCTGATGAGACATGGGACTTGTTCGAGGTCATAAGTGAAAATGCTTTCCAGAAGATGTCCTCATCTAGAACTATTCAGGACCCTCCTCCTAAGTTGGGGCTGGCTGAAACTTCTAAAGGAAAGATGTATGAAGTTAGAGGAAATGATGACCTGAGAATGTAGATGGCCAATCTTACTGAAAGATTTGATAAACTTTTGACTGTGGTGCAGCCCAGAATGGCTGCACAAGTGATGGACGCATGTCTGATATGCCAATCTCCACAGCACATAGTGGAAGAGTGCTCATCTGCAGGGCAATACCCAGAGTTTGTAATGGAACAGGCTGTTGCTGTCCAATCTTTTGGAAAACAACAATCTGGTGGCTACAATAAACAACCATATGGATACCAGCACCAAAATGCTAGTTACCAATGGAGAGACTACCCAAATTTGAGGTGGAGGCAAGACAATTATATGCAGCCACAACAAATGTTGGCCTTACCTCAAAGGCCACAACAGCAGTTTAACCAGGGTTATGCCCCAAGGTTGAATTTCCAACAGCAGCAGCCCCAGCAACAAAATCAATTGGTAGTTCCCCCACCTCAGCCCCGAAGTGCTTCTTTCGAGGACCAGGTTTTGGCCTAATTGCAAAGCCTTGGACCCTTGAATCAGACTGTGACTTCTCACAGTCAAAGCATTAAGAAAATAGAAGAGCAGCTTGATCAAATAGCCAATGCCTTGGCTAAAAGAGAGGAGGGCAGGTTGCCAAGCCAACCAGTAGCCAACCCAAAGGGCCTATATTCCATCAGAGAAGGCTCCTCAAATTTTGAGGGGGCCAATGCCATCACAACCTTAAGGTCTGGCAAGCTGGTAGACAACCAGGTGGAAAAAGAACAAGGAGAGGTCTTTCCCAAGGAAATGTCAAGTGAAAGTGATAAAGACTTAGTTAGAGCACAGAGTCAAGAATTGCCTGCTATCCTTCAACAAGAAAAAAATAAAGAGGTTGTAATTGAGCCTCAGCAGAAGATAAAAATAGATAAAAGGAAAAAACAAAAGTTCTGCCATAGGCTTGCAGCTGAGGAACCAGCAGTACCTCAGCTTCCATTTCCTCAAGCTTTGAGTGGCCCTGCCCCTTTTGATAAGGGTCAGGCACAGATCGAGGAAATGATGGAGACCTTTAAGCAGGTCAAAATAAATTTACCCCTGCTTACAAAGTTTCTGAAAGACCTTTGTACTCAGAAAAGGAAGGCCAGAGGCCATTTGTCGAAAAAGGTCTTTGCAACTGATATAGTTAATCCTGTATTAACCATGACAATACCTGAGAAGTTGCAAGACCCAGAGATACCCACTATTCCCTGTATTATTGGAGACCACACGATTGGAAGGGCCCTTTTGAACCTTGGAGCCAGTGTTAACCTGCTGCCATACAATGTATATCAGCAGTTAGGTTTGGGGGAGCTGAAGCCCACCCCCATTGTTCTATTGATGGCTGATAGGTCTGAGAGGAAACCCATGGGATTGGTTGAGGATGTCCTAGTTGGGGTAGACAAGTTCTTCTACCCTGCAGACTTCCTTGTTTTGGGCATGGGTTGTAACAAGAGTACATCCCCAATACCTGTTATTCTGGGCAGACCATTCTTGGCCACTGCCAATGCATGCATTCAATGTAGGTCTGGGATCATGGAGGTCACTTTCAAACATATGAAAGTTGAGCTTAATGTGTACAATAGTGTAAAGTACCCTCAGCTGGACAATGAGGAATGCTTTGCAGTAGATGTACTAGAAGAAATTGTTGAAGAAGAACTGCTCACTCTATTGGAGTGGAACAACATTGTCACTGATTTAACTGAAGTTTGAAACATGGTGGAGGAAGGAAGCCTAGCTTTAATGCCAAAAGACATACCCCTAGTGAGGTCTTCTGTAGGCTTAGTGCAGCATTCCAATTGGAAACCTACATTGCTGCCTCTTCCTCGAACCAACAATACACCAATCCTACCATCCATCCAACGCGCCCCTGATCTGGAGCTCAAGAAGCTACCAGAGACATTGAAATATGCTTTTCTCGAGAAAGAAGAGAAACTTCCTGTAATTATCTCCTCTTCTCTTACCAGTGAGCAAGAGGAGGAATTGCTAACAGTTTTGAGGAAGCATAAGAAAGCAATTGACTGGACCATTGCTAATCTAGGAGGGATTGATGCATCAATCTCTATGCATAGGATTCATCTAGAGGAGGGCTCAACACCCTCTAGGGAAATGTAGAGGAAACTTAATCCTCACATGCAAGAAGTGGTTATGAAAGAAATCATTAAGTTGCTGGATGCTGGGGTAATTTACCCCATCTCTGATTCTGAATGGGTGGCACCAATCCAGGTGGTACCCAAGAAATCTGACATAACAGTGATCACAACCGACTCTGGAGAGTTGAGACCAGCCAGGGAGACCACTGACTGGAGAGTTTACATCAATTATCGAAAACTCAACTCTAAGACCAGAAAAGACCACTTCCCTCTCCCTTTTATTGATCAAATTTTGGATAAGTTGGCTGGGAAAGTTTTTTACTATTTTCTTGATGGGTACTCAGGGTACAACCAGATCCCTGTGCACCCTTTGGATCAAGAGAAAACTACTTTTACTTGTCCTTTTGTCACCTTTGCTTAAAGAAGGATGCCTTTTGGATTGTGTAATGCCCCAGCCACCTTCCAGAGGTGTATGTATGCAATTTTTTCTGATATGATTGACAAATTCTTAAAAAATTTCATGGATGATTTTTCGGTTTATGGGGATAGCTTTTAAGTTGGGAGAAGAGCCACTTCATGGTAACACAGGAAATTGTGTTGGGCCATGTAGTCTCTAAAGATGGAATTGAGATAGACAAGGCCAAAGTTGACCTCATTAAAAATTTAACCCCTCCGAGAACAGTCAAGCAAATCAGATCGTTCCTTGGACATGCTGGATTCTACAGGAGGTTTATCAAAGACTTCAGCAAAATTGCTAAACCATTGTGCCACCTACTCTACCAGGATGTGCCCTTTGACTTCTCTGCTGAATGTCTGACGGCTTTTGAAACTCTAAAAATCTGCCTCACCTCTGCCCCTGTACTCTAGACACCTAACTATACCCTGCCCTTTGAGTTGATGTGTGATGCATCTGACTTGGCAATAGGTGTTGTCCTGGGCCAGAGAAAGGATAAGCTGCCTGTGGTCATTGCATATCTCAGCAAATCACTTGCTGAAGCTCAACTGAACTACACAACCACTGAGAAAGAGCTTCTTGCAGTGGTTTTTGCTGTGGACAAGTTTAGACCTTACCTACTTGGGTCTAAAACTATGATCTTCACTGACCACTCAGCATTAAAGTACCTACTGTCCAAGAAGGATGCAAAGCCCATATTGATTAGATGGATACTCCTGTTGCAGGAGTTTGACATCGAAATCAAGGACAAGAAGGGTGTAGAAAATGTGGTGCCTGACCACTAGTCCAGAATTATGTTGGAAAAAGGTGTTGATGACCTTGCTACAAATGATGTCTTCTCGGGTGAGCAGCTGTTTACCATCCAGTCTTTAGTTCCCTGGTATGCACATATTGTCAATTATCTAGTTATAGGTAAGATTCCTGCCCATTGGACAAAAATGGACAAAGACCTATTTTTCTCATAGGTCAAATTCTTCTTCTGGGAAGAACCATGCTTGTACAAGTATTGTGTAGACCAAATCATTCAGAAATGTGTCCCCGAAAGTGATGTCCCCAGTATTCTGGCCATGTGTCATGAAAATGCCTGTGCGGGTCACTTTAGTGGGAGAAAAACAACTGACAAAGTGTTGCAGTGTGGGTTCTATTGGCCTTCTCTTTTCAGAGATGCCAATACACACTGCAAGACCTGTGAAAGATGTCAGAAACTAGGAGGGTTGTCTAAAATAAATTCACTGCCTTTAGAGCCCATCCTTGTTGTAGAATTGTTTGATGTGTGGGGTATTGACTTTATGGGCTCCTTTCCTCCTTCAAATAGTTTTCATTTCATCTTAGTGGCAATTGACTCTGTTTCCAAATGGGTAGAAGCCATTGCCATAAGAACTAATGATAATCAGGTTGTCCTCAAGTTCATAAAGCAGAATATCTTCTCCAGATTTGGTACCCGTAGAGCCATTATCAGTGATGGGGGGAGCCATTTCTGTAACAGAAATTTCGAGAGCTTGCTCAAGAAATATTCTGTCACTCATAGGATTGCTACTCCCTACCACCCACAAACTAGTGGGCAAGTTGAAATTTCAAATAAGGAGATCAAGCATATCCTTGAGAAGACAGTGAGGATTGATAGGAAGGATTGGGCTGACAAGCTTAATGATGCACTGTGAACTTATAGGACTGCCTATAAGACCCCCATTGGTATGTCCCCATTCAGACTGGTCTATGGCAAGGCCTGTCATCTCCCAGTTGAGTTAGAACACAGGGCCTATTGGGCCATCAAACATTTAAATCTAGATCTAACTTCTGCTGGTCTTCACAGGTCACTGCAGCTGTCCGAATTGGAAGAAATAAGGATGGATGCGTATGCCAATGCCAAGGAAAGGTCCAAAACTTTCTTTGACAAAGGGCTGTCGAGAAAGAGTTTCATTGCTAGTGATAAGGTTTGGTTGTTTAACTCCAAACTTAAGTTTTTTTCGGGCAAATTGAAATCCAGATGGGAAGGTCCTTACATTGTCATGCATGTTTCCCCATCTGGTGCTGTGGAAATTAAGGATCCCAAGTCTGGGAGAACCTTGAAAGTGAATGGTCAGAGGCTTAAGCCTTGTTTTGAAAAACCTGTTGAACCCATGGACACCATTCACCTTCAAGAAGATCCTTCTTCAAATTGATCCACAGGTGTGTCATTACTGTATCATATGTATGTTGTTTTTGGTTGATTTATCTTGCTTTCTTTCATTGCTATTCTTTAGGATTTGTTCGTGGTCTTATCTGAATCTGGACCAATCTGTTTTAAACTTTTGATGCATGGTTTCATTCTTACTGTTTTTCAATTTATAGCTTCTGTTGCATGCCTAATGTGGGAGGTTGTTTTTATTGGATGGTTGAGTTTACATGTGTCTAGTGGTAGCCATAGGAGAAAGTCATGCCCAGGATCCAACCACAAGCAAACAGGCAAAGGGGCAGAACAGAGAGCACATGCTCTCTGTTTTATACCTTACTGTCGCTAGGTCCAAAATGAAAGTTTGGGAGACTATTGCGAGATTCAAAAGCTATCGCAAGGTTAAAAAGGAAGCCTGAGAGCATGTTGCACAGTTTGCATAGAAACATTCAATGCCTATCGCGAGATTCATGTGTACTTGACAACCTCTCGCGCGGTCCACATCGAGCTATTCAGTAATTATCGTGAGATTATCAGGCTGTCGCGAGGTTCACAAGGTAAACTGGGAGACTCTCACACAATTCAACAGAAATACTTCATTTACTATCGCGAGATTCTAAGTCTGTCGCAAGATTCAAAATGAACCTTAGAGCTTTTCGCGCAATCCAAAAGAAACCTAGGAGCCGCTCGTGCGATTCACATGAATTAATCTCACTCTGTCGTGCACTCCAAGGAAAACTTGAGAGATTATCGCGCACTCCAGTTTTAATCAACACCTTCGCTAGGTTCATTTCAAGGTCAAGAAGGACAACAATGGACAAGGGTGCTTGCTGGTACTGATTGACAACTTTGATATGTTAGTGGGCCCCAAGATGATTGCTAAAGTGTTGGGCATCCCAGCAGCATTCAATCCTAGCTGTGGATATGACCCTCCTCTGAGTGCATCTATTGATACAATTACACGGGCCCTAACTAGAGGATTAAAAGACACTGGGGACTCAATTAGAAGAAGGGAACTAGAACCTAAACTATAGTTCATTGACTAAGTCCTGCGAAAGAACATATATTGCTCAGGACATCAGCAAGAAAGGAGAACCCCCATTGCGAATGCTGTCTACTCCTACCACATGGGCCATGGCTTCCATGTAGCCTGGCTAATTTTTGAGGCTATGAAAGACGTAGTGGAGAAGTTAGGGTCAAACAAGAAGCCTCGCACTCTACCCTATGCAAGAATCATTACCTTGCTGCTGATCAAGGGGGGCTACAAGATAGGAAGGACTGAGCAGACCACCACCCTTTCCCCTACTACCTTTGCCAAAAGGTAATGGGGAATCAGCAGGAGCTTGATGGGGGGCCAGAAAAAGAAGAAAGTTGAGGCTCAGGCCCTGCCCAAGCAAGTAGAAGAGGCAGCCGGATCAGGGTCGACCCCAGCTGCAAAGGAGGTGCCCCCAGAGCTTACCACTTCCATAGCTGCAGCAACACCTGTTACCCCTGCATCCACCACCCCTCTGGCATCCATCTCTCACCCCCCCCTATTTCCATTCTCCATGCCCACTCCCCCTTCACTTGTGCTTGGTTCATGGGAGGACTCACCATCCCCTACCTTACCTCAGTACATAGCCACAATTCCCCCCTTATCTCCACCTAAGCCTGCCAGCCCTCCACTCATCTCATATAAAAAATGGAAGACCACTGAGACCATCCCAACCATCTCCCAGACACCACCCTCAATCCCTTCTATCCCCATTGACACACCACACCTTGACCAAGACACCACCCCAACCATACCTACTGCATCTCCCCTCACAGACATTGACTTAACCCTAAACACCACCATAGGATTCCAAGCCTTTATGGCTAGTTTCCTGGACACAATGCCTACCCACTACACCCCCCTCCCAGACTCCCCAACTACCTCACGGCACCACTCCCCAGAACCCCACTCTTCCCCTCCCTCCACCTTCCATCATGCACCTTCCTCACCTTTCCAACCCGTACCCTCTTCTTCACATACCAAACCTCCTATCCCTGACACACTACCCCTTATCCTTTCCCTTATCCAAGACATTCAAGCCCAACTATCCACCAATACCCAAAAATAGGATCAGATGCAAACTGAACTAACCTCCATCCAATCCACCCTACACACCTTAACTAACCCACCCATCCCTCCACCACCCACTTCACCACAGTCCCCGTCCATCGACAGACAGACACAAACAGACTTTCCTCCTGACTCATTACCCCTCCACCCTCACCATTAACTCTTACCCCCCCATTTCCTTTAATCCCTTTCACAATTCCCATTCTCTATCCCCATCACCCCAACTCCTATTGAGCCTACACCCTTTTCCTTTCCCCTATACCATCCATCCCCCCACCATCACCATTAACCCTTACCCACCCATTTCCTTTAATCCCTTTCACAATTCCCATTCTCCATCCCCCATCACCCCCAACTCCTATTGAGCCTACACCCTTTTTCTTTCCCCCTATACCCTCCATCCCCCCACCAACACCATTAACCCTTACCAACCCATTTCCTTTAATCCCTTTCACAATTCCCATTCTCCATCCCCCATCATCCCCAACTCCTATTGAGCCTACACCCTTTTCCTTTCCCCTATACCCTCCTTCCCCCTCTTATCCTACCCCTCCCACCTTCTCTACCAAATCTACACAAACAGACCCAGAACCTGACCCCATTCCCCCACAACTTGACTTCCCTACTATCATCTCCCCTTCTCCCCCCCAGGACCAAGCACACTTTCCTCCTTCCACCTCCTATCTGCCCATAGCACCAAAACATCATTTTTACAGCCCTCCCTACCTCACCATCCTCCATCACATGAGGGATAATGCTTACCTGAGGAAGGATGTCCTGAGGGGCATGGCCAAGCTTTGTCAATCAATTGAGACCCCCCTGCTGGAGCAGATTGATAAAATGACGGAGGAACACCGACAGCAACTTCTGGGCATCTCATTGGGGTGGACTAACATTTTGGATGCCTATCAAAAGGCCAAGGCTATAGCTACTTATCATCAGAGAAATTGGGAGTATGAGAAATCCAGTGCTGCTGCAGCGAATGCCCGAGCAAGAATGCTTGAAAAATGGCTTAACAATGCACAGGAAATCCAAAAAATCCAAAAGGAGATCCATGAGACTGACATCCTCAAACATCAAATCCAGATCACCTCATTGGAATTCGAATTGGCTGCTGCCCGAAATGAACCTTTGCAACCAACCCCCATCTCTGTTCACATGCCTGAGCCTGAGCCAACTACTACTCCAGCTCCACCTGCCCAGTCTGAGGAGGAAAAACCTAAGCCCCAGCAAGACAAAGGAAAAGCTCCTGCTTCACCTCCTACGGAGCAACCTCCAACTACAGAGCAACCTACCCCTACCACAGCCTCTACTGAACCACCACAGAAGCAAACTTATCCTCGGCGGAGGAAAGTCACTGCTAAGAGGTCTGCTCCCAAAGCTGTCCCTTTAAAAATTGGCAAAGAGCCTACTGCCCAGTCTGAAGAGGCACAGTCCCCTGCCCAACCTGAGTCCACTGGAAAAGGGAAATCCCCAGTGGTCCCCACTGCAGAAGTAGAAGCCAAAGGAAAAGGGAAAGAAAAATCCCCTGCCACCCCCCCTGCTAAGCGCAAAGGAAAAGTCCCTCAAGAACCCAAGGAACCAAGAGCTTCCAAGCCACCAAAAGTAAGGGTGAGGGCTCCTAAAGCTCCAACTGCACAGAAAATACCAACCGAAAAGAAAAATGAGAGGGAGGAAAAGAAGAAACAGGACAGAGCTGCCCTTAAGGCACAGGCTAAAAGGATGGGCTGGGATTTCCTTACAGATTCGGAATCAGATTAGATCCCAGTTTTTTAGATTGTAGATTAGGTTTTTCTTCTTGTAACTATATTTGTAAATATTTTCTTCCACTTTAATAGAATTTCTAATTTTTGTCTATTGCTCTGTTCTGTGTGCTTCTTTCTGTTTGTTTGCTACTTTTTTGTTCTTTTTGCCATTCACGGGAGATGAGTTGAGGGAGGCTATGTTTCTTTGCAATAGTAATCTATGTGGAGGATAGATGTCGATGGTGGTTGAATAAATATGTGCAAATACCTGCTTCAGGGATTTCAATGGCTTCCTTTTCGAATTGATGACCCCTGTCAGGCTACCTCGCGAGGATCCCCGCGCGATACACTGACCCCTTTAAATACCATGCCTATCTTTAGAAATTAAGTTAATGCTCTTCCTCTTTTCCAAGAGCCAATTGTGTGTTTCTTCTTTCCCCACACAACGCTCATTTATTGCCAAGTTTGAAAAGGGGCACTATTTCAATTCCGCCGATTCATGTTCCCTCGCCCCCCTCTTTTAAATCAGCCATCAGTCCTTTTTCATCTCATCCCTCCTATTCTAACCCTAGAAGTCCATACCTCCTCACACAAATGACGGATGACAACCCCTTCGGGTTCCCAATCAAATTTTACCCCATCTAGGAAGATCCCCCACCGCCAAAGGAGCCGGACCCCTTGTAATTTCTCTGAGATGAGTTTGACGAGGTCTAGCGGATCCTCGCCAAGGAGGACAAGCAAAAGAGGAAAAGAGAGAAGAGTCAAAAGAAGAAGAGAATACGGCCCCACCTGCATCTCCACCCCCCCCCCATCTTCCTCAAACCCCCCGGCTACACAATGATCTCCCCCCCCCATTCTGTCTCTTCCTTTTCCATCTTTTTGTCATATTTTCTTTTTATTTTAATAAAAGTTTCTTTTAGTTCCATACGGTGCAGTTTGCATTTTTTGTTTCTCTATCTTCTTCTGTGTTTATTTTTGTCTGTCTGCTTGGATTCTACTGCTTTTTATCCCCTCTAAACCAGTGAGGACACTGCTCCGAATGGTTTGGGCGTGTGGCAGTCTGCCAATAGAATAGTTAATTTTAGTGCAGTAATGGTGGTTTAGTTGGGATGAATAAAGTTAATTTTCACTTAACTTGATCCAATGAGGAAACATGTAAAAATTTAAATATTTTGGCAGACTTTTAGAAATAGATAAAAGTTGATCTTGACACCACCATGAAGCTAATATTAGAAAAAAAATTGAATTAAGTACTCAGCGAGCCTAAGAGGAGAGAAACAGATGAAAATACACCCCATGAGTTAAAATTGAAGACCATACCTAGTGAGATTTGGGCCCATCATTTTCTTTTAAAGAGTATTTTTGGCATTATTTCTGCTCTAAGGACTGAGTGAATCAAGACTTTTTTACTAGAAGTTGTGCAACTCCAAATCAAAACTAATTGATAGCACTCATGAGACTAAGGAAATGATCCAAGGCCCTCATTTAGACAGTTAGAGCCTAAAAATCCAACCTTTTAAAATCTGCCCTTTTGCTTACACTAGTTGAGCCTTAAAATCATATTTTCTCTTTCACAAACACCAGGAAACTTGCACCTTAATCTCATTACCTGAGTCAACCTTACCCTCACTCTTAGAAATTCAAAAGGTAAAGGAGAAGGAGGAAAAGATACTGAGAATGGTCCAATATTCTGTGGAAGGTGAAGAAAAGTAACTTGTGAACAACTGTGTTTCAATGACAGTTGTATGGCATCTCATCCAAAGAATGAATAAAGAAAATAAAAAGAGAAAAAGAAAGAGAAGTCTAGAGAACATCATCATCTGAAATTGAAAAGAAGAGGAGAAGCTGGCCACCTTGTCTCTGAAATATAAGAGGAAGATGAAGTTTTTACTGGAATGAAGGTTGTGAAGTCATGAACCACTCCTTACCTTGCTAATTTCTTAATTTGAACTCCCTTTTTACCCATTTATTCTGTACACCCCTCAACCATAAGCCACATTACAACCCATTCTAAAAGCCCTTGTGGATCCAAAGTCAAATGAGTTGTCATATGGAGATGAAGAGTTGCCCAACCTATGGTGAAAATCCTTGAAGATGTCAGAAATTAGAAGCTTGGCCTATGCTCATGCTTGCAAACCCATTTGGGGTCTGCAATTGTTCTTGCGCTGTTGAGATTATGAACACCCTCAGGTTATTAATGTTGAGAGATAGCCCTAGTGAGAATTGGGTCTGAATTTTTACCTCTTTAGGGTGGTATCCAACCTGGATCTTGAATCAAAGGCAAGTTGGGTACTGAGTTTCATACATTGAAATTCTAATGTTAAATAAATGGTGGTCAGGCAAACACATGCTAAATTTTAAGTTCTAAATGGCCTGCAAACATTGCTGTAGTTACCTCTAAGTGTTAAATGGTTGTGGAATGAAACTTTAAACATTTGAATATGTATTGTCATTATCTGCACTACACTTAACTGATTTTAATGGTGAAGTTTGT
Source organism: Chloranthus sessilifolius (assembly GCA_021018995.1). Lineage (NCBI taxonomy): Eukaryota > Viridiplantae > Streptophyta > Magnoliopsida > Chloranthales > Chloranthaceae > Chloranthus > Chloranthus sessilifolius. The sequence continues at coordinate 52,790,827 of CM037592.1, read as the reverse complement.
GGGTGTCTTCACTGAAAACCCTCAGGAGACTTCACTCCTCCACTAGGGATCACCTAGGGGTTTAAAAGGCTTGGTACATATGCTAAATGTATCTGTGATCCCTACAAAAGTGGCATTTAATTATAGCTTTGCTAAGGGACTAGCAAAGATTAGGTTTGGGGGTGTGTTAAGACCTGAAAAGTACCACTTTTCACCCCTTAACTTAATCTCTATTGGACCCTTAATCATTTAATAAAAGTATTTTAAGCATGTTCTGTAGGTAATAAGCAGTAGCAGCTAATAAACCCCTAACCATGCCAAGAAGCTCACTGTTGCCCCAGAACTACCTCAGCAGAGCGAAGGATGAACCCAGACAGAGAGTTGGCTGAAGCATAGGCACATCCAAGCAGAAATACATCAAGAAGAATGTCTCGCGCAAATGTCATAGGGTTCAATTGAACCAGAGATAATGCCTTCTCGCAATTGTCGCGAGACCCTGGAGGAAGCACAACAACTGGTCGCGCAGTTTGCGCGCCGTTCTCACGTGCTTTGGTGCCAGAAAGAATTGAAAAGCAGGCTTCGCGAGGCTCAGTCTAAAGCTTTACACGACTCACTCAGGAGAGAGAGCTTCAGGTATTCCTGCGCGCAGCTGTCGCACAGTGGCCGTGAGATACAGACCTTCAGAGAAATGCTCGCGCAACCCAGAAACTCATGAACACTGCTTCTTCATGAGGATCTCTCGCGAGATTCACCAAGGGACGAACAGCGCTAGCAATCCCCACGCCATTCAAAGCTGAAAGAGCAATCTCGCAATAGCCATTTGTATTCCGCGATGACTAAAATGCCAATCCCGCGATTGCATGAATTTCAAGTCAATTCAACCCGCGACGTTAATTCTACCATGCGGAAAGATCTGAAACCATTTCTATCCAGCGAGGATTGAATTCTAAACTTCTCCCCATTTCTGTAAGGGCAATCTGGGAATCTCCAGCAATTAGGGCACGCACTCTAATGCTTCAATCTCCGTGCACACACCCCGAGGCATCCAAGGGACAAGAATGGGCCACAATTACATTGAGAAATTAGGATTTTCCTAATCCTAATTGGAGGAGAAGCCGACTGCTATATAAGCCTAAGTCTAGCTTAGGTTTGAGGGGGGAGATCTCTTTGGGACTTAACTTCTGTGCTTCTTCTCCAAAAACCATCTGTAGAATTACAGTAGGTTAAGGTTAGGGTTTAGGAGTTTTCTTCTTTTTTTTTCCTTTTTCTTTCTCTCCATAGTCCAGCATTTGCTGGCTATGCCTTTTGTATGATTATCTGGTATAGATTTTAATGGAGTTTTTATAATAGGAGATTTTACATGTATGGGATGTTGTTTTTGTTTTGAGTTGTGCTGTACAAGGCTGCCGCCTTGAGGTCCTCCATTGCTAAGTTATTTTGTAAGCAATGGAGGATTGCTTCTAAGGTACTATTTAGATCTAAGTGACCTGTGTGTCCAGGTTAGGCACTTTGCAGGCCTTCCCCCACCATAGGACCCACTAAATCTGAATCCCAATGGGAACTTGTGCTTGTAGCCTTGTGAACATGGTGGCGGCAGCAATGTTCTTGTTCTGTCTTAGACCTTTGTGAGGAGGATAGCCTCAGTGGATAGTCTGTGACCATTCAAGTGGACAGATTATAGCCCTAGGGTGAGGCCAATTCATGGAACTAAGACAGATTCTTCTTCTTTGCACTTGTGCTTGTAGCCTTGTGGGAGATTGTGCAGTGACAGACTCCCCTATAGTTGAATAGATCCAACATCAGATTGCATATCTGAGTTGGCTGTAGAGATTGTAGGATTGTGACTGGATCACTGTAGTCTTTCAAAAGCAGTGAACAGCCATGCTTAAAAGCTAGTACTCAAACTCTTGCTGGTTCTGTGTGTCCAAGCTTGTGCACTTTGTAGGCCTAGCCCCACACACAGAACTTTAGAGGATGAGGTTCCTATGGATTCTTGAGCTTGTAGCCTGGATGAAGTAGTGCCTACAATGGTAAACTTGTTCTGACTCACCTCTGGATTGTGGTTCCCCTATTGGATAGTCTGTGACCATTTGAGTGGACAGGTTATAGCCTTAAGGGATTGGATCATGGCACAGGAGTGAGTTAGATTCTTTCTCCTCTTTGATGATAATGTAGCCATTGGACAGGATTTCTATAGCAACAGATCTGAGTCTGAGTTACAAGACCCCATCATATCTGTATCTATTAACATACTTCTCACCCTTTTCATTTATTTTCTCACTCCACCACTCTTCTTAACCCTTTTTGTAATCTAAACAGTCAGTTGCCTTAGGATTAAGATTATAGTGACCTTAAATCCCCTTTCACTTAGGATTGCCAGATCTGTAGCCAGATCTGGAGAGCCTACTAAGGATAGCTCCCTTGGAGCTTTAGATCAACTTCCCTGTGGGACAAACTCTTACTTATCAAAACTTGCTACAACAGGCCCTGTATCTTGCAGGACTGTGCATATATTAGGCTTGCTGCTCCGTAATCCTCACTCTACCTTTCACTCATTTTTCATTTACCTCATTCTTATCACTGTCTTCAATAAAGTCAGTAGCAAGCACTTAAAATAGACCAACAGTCACACCCCCAAACCTCAACTTTGCTAGTCCTCGAGCAAAGGCAACATTTAAACTATAACCTAAAAGCAAATTATCCTAATATTGTACAGCCTATTCTAAGAATTAAAAGAGCCATTTTCGTAGGGAGCACGATTGCATTTAGCATATGCAACAAGCCTTTAAACCCCTAGGTGATCCCTAGTGGAGGAGTTGTGTCTCTTGAGGGTTTTTAGTGAAGACACCCACAAACTTCAAAAATTATTTCAAAACCACCGATAAAAGAATTTTCAAATTTGGTTTTCATATAATATATTTAGTTAAAAATAAAAACTTGTAGTCATGTCAACATGCAGATTCTTATTCCAAATACCGATACCATGACAGTTCCACTATTGTTTATTCCAATCATCCCAATGCTTTGATTCTTAGACCAATCTTTCTTCCATGCCCAGAGTGTTGTGTGTGTAGGTGCCAATGCTTAAATCGTTCTATCTTTGGATCAATCCAAATCGAGAATCGTCAAATCCCAAGTCCCAACTCAATCCTCTCTTTAGGCATACACTCTCAACAAGGTCATTCTGATGAATGGACTACTCACATGTGGGGTAGAGTTACAACACAATATAAAGGATCCCACACGATATAAGAAAAACTGTGAATCAAACAATTTTAAAGCAATCTCATAACAGAATGATGTTTGTATTTTAAGCATCATATAATATGTACCATAGTCATTGTATCATCACCTCCACAAGGCATTTACCACCCAAGATTGGATCAAAAAGGTCTTTGTTCAAGGTTGTAATGGGGCTCAGGTGAAGATTATGAAAGAAAGGGAATTGGGTTCAAATTTCTCTGATTAATCGGAAAAGAAATACTATTTGATATTCTATTTATGTGCTCCTTCTTTGTATTTTTCAGATTTTCTCTTTTTCTTTTCTCAACTTTCCTCCTTTTCATTCCTTCAACTTCTATTTGGATTACCACCTCATAAAATATAATTTTCTACCTCTTGCTCATATATATATATATATATATATATATATATATATATATATATATATATATATATTTATATATATGAGCAAGAGGTAGAAAATTATATTTTATAAGGTGGTAAAAAAAATATAATATATATATATATATATATTTGTTTCTTTCTCTCCCCCATTTTTTTTTCTAATTATATTTCTGCCATATATTCCCAATAAACATTACTTTCACACCTCTTCACTTACTCTCATCTCATGTACTCTCATCCCTCGTTCCCAATTTATCAGAGATTGCAAGGTAAGAATTAAATTTTCAGAAATGGTGTCGGGGTATGGATAATGTGGCTTATCAAAACCATATAAAGGCATAATTTTCAATAAGGCTCAAAGAGGGTGCAAAAAGGTAGATGAGTATCAGGTGGGGCATTTTGGGCATAAACGAGCTAATAGATGGCCTGTAATCATTTCCTTTCTCTGTGGTAATGATGCCTATTTGTTTCGGATTCAAATATGATGAGTTCTAGTAAAATAGCATACACAATGTATAATCAACAAACCAAAGTAACACATATGAGATTTAAAAAATTTAGCACAAATTTCAAGGATACTCCGAATTATTTAGTACTCTTCAAGTACGATGAAAAAGGTTATAATGCTTGCTGGTTTTAGTCAACTCTTATGATCCTAAAATTCCAAATTTAAACTGATCCATTGATTTTCGGACCTAAGCATGGCAAAATGGTGTAAAAAAAATTCTAGGTATGAAATTTAGATTAATCCTCAAATGTTCACAATGGAACCAATTATCCTAAACATCCATAGTATTATCATGGCATGGGTATTGAAATGTTAAAATTTACATGCATCTATGATTACATTTTGAAAACTACAGCAAAATAATTTTTTGATTGTTTTAAAACAAGGTTTTCAGGGTATTTAAAAAAAATAGTGGTCCAATATATGATGTACATTCAATATCATGAACCACGTGGTTGGGCAGAACACCCCCAAACCTACGTGGTGCTATGTCCTCATTGCACAAAACTCTAATTATTAAACAAGCAACAAGGCAACTGAGAAGTGAGCAATCAATAAGCACAAAGCCAAAATGCAACATTAAAATTATCATGACAGATCAGCGCAAAGCCAAAAAGAGTACAGCAAGATTAGCTAGGGGCATAGAGGCACGATGAACCTCCCCCAAACCTGTTCAATTGTACTATCCACACATTCACAGAATAATAAGCAACCACAAGAATAACAATAGAAAAATAAATATATATATATATATTAACAATGTACAATTTACAGACTCCATTTGTACATAAATTAAAAACCTAGCAAAAGCTAGACAAGTTTAAACTTTGGCAGCAGCCTAAGAAGGGAAGGCGCGACAAAACCATGGTCTTCAAAAACGTTCACACCTTAAAAAAGGTATTCCCCTACGGGGTCCGAGATACCCTCAACTTGTATCCCATAGAGGAGGATAGGTAATCAGACCCAGCAAAGGAGTTATGCAGGGGGCGGCAGTGGGGGTGGAGACAGTGGGCAGACGCAATGGCGTTTGAGAGGGGGAAGAGAAGAAGTTGGCGAAGAAGGAGACGCTAGATTTGGAAATCGAACATCCAGAATAAATAGGAGAAGAGTCTCCAAGATGTCCTTCTCGGCTTCTGGCATTATGTCGGCCTCCCTTTGCACACGATCGGTGATCTCCCTCCGGATAGCTAACCAGTTGGTTTCATCGGTCATGGTGAGAAAGGGTTTAAAATAAAAGAAAAAAGATGAAAAGATGGATGGAACTGATGAAGTGTGTGTTGGTTTTATAATGGAAGGTTGTGGAGAAGGCGAAGGGTCGGTTTAAATGTGAGGATGGACAGTTGGGAAGTGGAACAAGCGCGCGCCACAAGTTTAAATGGCGCAAGGCTCAAGGAAGAAGAAGACTATTGGGGAGGACTAGGGCATGACCGGTCGAAAATAGATTTCGATTAGTCAGGAGGGCTTTAAATAGCCCTTATACATATAAACTCGATCGATCAAAACCTTTTCAACCGGTCACAAAATTAGAGCAAAAGGGTTTGCTCCAGGTCTGCTTCTGATGTGAAGTGTAAATCCCCATTTCGACCGGTCGAATTCTATTTCAGCCGGTCATAACACAGCAAAAGCTTTGGCTTCTGCTATGCTTCTTCCTTTATGAATAACCTGATTTCAACCGGTCAAAATCTGCTTGAGACTTCTATTAGATTTCAACCGGTCAAAATCTGCTTGAGACTTCTATTCTCAGCCAGATTTCACTGGCACGCCTTAAAAACTTAGAATTAATAATTTTACAATTGTTTGGGTTGCCTCCCAAGAAGTGCTACGGATGCGTCGATAGCTCGACAAGGTCAAAGCGCTCATCAGAGCACTGACGAATCAAAGGAAGACGAGGTCTCCCCAGCCATTGCTTTACCTTTCTGATCATTAACCAGTTATGCAGGCAACCAGGTCTCTGCTCCTTTATTTAAAGTTGCAACTAGTTCCTCGATTTGAGTTACTAGTGCAGTCCGAGAATCAAGAGAGCACGGAGTAAATGATCATGGCATCGGCCTTGTTGCTGGCAGGTTCGAACTACCTGCAATATGGCTTCCTCCAATAAGTTAGACCCCTGAGGTGGATAATGTGTATGTCCCATAAATGGCAGAAAAAAATTGTGGAGCATTTAGCGACCTATAAGGCTGAGTGTTTTCCCACAGTGAGTTATGCTGCCGAGACAGATTTGGGTAGTTCCTCCAGGTTGGATTGTAAATATTTACACAACCAAAATTATTGTCTAGTATCTGGAAGGAACATGCTACAACCGGATGATCTTGGGTTACTGTCAGGGGCATAGGTGCAGCAGGATGTGTAGGAACCTCTAAGCAGGATTATGGTTAAGACCACGAACCTCACCTCCTTATGATGTTGGGTGCGATTTTACACCCAACATGGACTGAATCTTCTTTTTCCAAGGTTTCATCTTTGGAAGAAAGTTTATCTTCGATTTCAAGTTGTAAACCTTCATAGAAATCAGGCACCAATTCCTAGCACAGAACCCCATGGTTAGGGCAACTAAGCAGAAGCTCGTTGAAGCATTTCCCGCATTCATAAAAGGACTCTTCCGAGATTTGATAAAACACAGTAATTATCTTCCAGAATTGACTCATCTCACAGGTTGGGAAGTATTCATTGAAACATGCATACCATAATTCCTCCCAACTAGTAATCGAGTCTATGGGCAAAGAGTGTAGCCATTGCTTTTCCCTGTCCCTTAGTGAAAATGAAGAAAGCCTCAACCGGGTGGCCTCTTCTGATAAGTTTTTAATCTTGAATAAAGCAAAGATTTCTAGAAAGCTCATTAAATGTATATGGGGATCTTCGTTACCATGCCCGTGAAAACTAGGAAGTAGTTGAATCATGTTGGGCTTGATCTCAAAGAACCCATCCCCATTGGTTGCAGGTACTCGAATACACGAGGCAGGTGTCAGACTGGAAGGCGTATAATACTCCCTCAACGTTCTAGTCATAGGCTCTCCTCCCACCATACCAGATCTGATTGACAAATAGAGTGGGTGACTAGAATGTTCAACACTCTGACGTTGTGAGAAGAACAAGAGCCAGCGTGAGTATGTCGGCTCGTTCTCTCAAACCAAGGTTTGGCTACGAAAAGAAAGAGGAGAACCGCAACCACACCTTGACCAAAATAAAAACTAAAAACAAAAATAAATAATTAACCCAATTACTAAAAACCGCAAGCACGTACCTTAGCCTCTTGCAGCTTCCCGTACGAAACCTTTGGTGCGTTAGCGCCTTCGATTTTCCACACCTAAATATAAAAATAAACAAATTGTAGTTAGTATAATGATACAAAAATATATCAAAACAAAGATCAAATAAGAAACAAAGCCGAAATCCCGAGAAACGGTGCCAAAAACTTGATCGTTTTATTTCAAAACCTTGCAAGTGCACAAGTCAAATGTACTAAAGTACAAGGGTGTCGAACCACAGGGATTTGTTATTTATCTCTTATTCAATTTCTATTTTATAGAATATTTTGTAGCATTAGATTCCTAAATTAAAAATAAATAAAAGAACCTAAATAGCTGAAAATAGGAAAAGAGAAGGTCGTTAGGAATCTCCCTTGGATTTCAGATCAGTTAAACAATGAAACCTATCACTTTTCTATAATAAATCCCTGGTACCCCAGCTCCTGGCTACAAGCTCAGTTGCATCATTTATGACTTAGAAAGATCTAATCGCGAGTTAGATAAATCTAATTATTACGCATCATTGCACGCAACCAGCTAAGACTAGCCTATAAGGTCATAGCCCATCGGCGAGTATTCTATTAATCTAGTTCCTAAGCCCTACTAGGCCAATAAGAGTAGATTAAATAGAACTAAACCATTACAATCACTCGTTCTCAATGACTCTCGAAACCTCAAACATGCAATCTTACCATTCTAGGGATTAAAATAGAAAAGAAATAAAACTTCATTAAAACTTATCTGAAATTTACAAGAGATACCTGGCTGAAGCTTTATACAAGCATCGATTCAGAGACCTTCATCATCAATGAATCAAGCTCTGGTCGATTATCGCAATCAATCTCTCTCCATTCCAGACAATCCCTAACCTAATCTACAGAAACTCACGTCAGAGCCCTCTAGAAAAGTTCTAGCATGTGAGTCCCCTAAAACTAAACCCTAGGGTCCTTCTTTATAGATTACAAGGCCCTAGAACAGATATACATGGCAAGTACTCTCTAGATCCTAAATATCCTCCAAGGGGATGAATTTGGAAGGAAATTTGCACGATTTTGGAGTTATCTAGCTTTGTTGAAGAGATTCCCAAAGAAGATCTTGGAGTTCGGACTTATCCACAGTTGTGCAACCTTGATTTTTACTCAAAAACTCTGTTGGGACCGATTGAGTTTGGAGAACCGACCAGTCGAGTTCAGTTTCCTTCTCTAGGTAGAAGACGACCTGCGAAGGCTTTAGCTTGCTTTATTTTCTAGACCGGTCGAATTAGGCTGGACCGATCAAGTAATTACTCTTTGTATATTTGCATCCTGCTCTTCCAATTTTGACCAATCAGCTAAATCCTGATCGATCTCGCTTTACATTTCTGAAGCCTTTTAGAGTTCTGACCAGTCGAAAGTGATGCTTCAACCGGCCTAAATAAGCTCAATTCTTTTCAGCTGGAAACCTTCTCCACTGCGCTATATCGATCAGTCAAAATTACAATTTTGACCAGTCCATTTGACCTTTTAAAGTAGTCCTTCAGCTGCATCTCCTTCGAACCTTGCCTTCTGCTTAGGTTTCTTCCTAACTTTGCTCATTTAACGCTTTTTATGTTTAACTAGCTTCTGCACCTGTTGCAACACAACCCAAACTAAAAGCATATATTAGTGGTTAATTGAGGTCTAACAAAGCCAAGATTTGGGGATAATTTGTACAACTTTTGGGTTCGATCAGGGATGATTTACCCACGCATCGTTGCTATGATGTTCATCATCGCTGAATCGATCATATTACAAAGCCCTCAATCTAACAAGCTCTTGCAGATCTGAAATCTAAACCTAAACTATGAGCAAAATGCCCTACGACTAAAAGCTATTTTATTCCTAACCTAGGGACCTTATTTATATATGTCTAAGGCCCTAGAATATTGATTTCTACTAGGAAACAAACCCTAGAACGAATCTAATCTAAACTAAGACGGTAGAAGATCTTGGAGTCTTGATTTTAGGAAGAATCCAGCCTGGTCGCGCTTAAAAATCAGTAAGAAATTCCAATCTGTGCGCCTAAAAATCAGCAGAGATCTTGACTTCGACTGATCAAGAATGGAGCTCAACCGGTCAGGATAATTTATATAGGGAAAGTCCTCTTTGTTGTCTAGTTTAGACTGGTCGAAATGGGCATTTCGACCGGTCACAAATCAGATTTATGAAGCTTTGAAGAGCTGGGGCGGTTCCAATTTGTGTTAGGGAAATCCCAAGCTCAACCGGGCATAAATCCATTTTCGACTAGTCGAAACTGCAAATTCTGCACTTCCTCTGCATTTTTGTGCGAACTTCATTCGGCCATAACTTTTTATATACAACTCAAAATCTGGCGATTCTTCACTCGTTGGAAAGCTAGGAAAGTCTTCTTTTCAATGGTATAGGCACTCTTATTTATCTCTGCTATTTTGGTAGGTTCTTGCTATAGTCTCAAAGCTCTCTTACTTTTGCTCTTTTAACCACATTTGCATTTTTAGGCCTTCAAAACCTGTTATATTCAATCTTGCACTAAAAGTAAATATTAGTAATTAAATGAGGCCTAACAATGCCGAGATTTTGGTCTAAATTATGCAACATTTAAGGCCGATCAACTGATAATGACCTGGTGGGCATTTGACAGGATGTGACTAGTGGGAATCGGCTCGATTTCTCCATCAGGGAGGACAGATCATTACTCTTCAGAGGCCGATTGTGCGTACCAACCAATGCCAACCTTCGACACACGATTCTAAAAGAAGCCCACAAGTCGAAGAGCGCCATCCACCCTGGTTGTGCCAAGATGTACTAAGATCTGAAAAAGAACTTCTGGTGGAGAGGTTTGAAGAAATAAATAACGGGATACGTGTCAAAATGCCTGGTGTGTCAACAGGTGAAGGTGGACCATCGAAATCCCTCAAGTTTATTACAACCTGCACCGATACTTGAATTGAAATGGGAATCCATATCCATACATTTTATACTGGGATAATCGAGAACAGTGAAAGGACATAATGTCATCTAGGTAATAGTTGATTGACTAACCAAGTCTGCCCACTTTCTGCCTTACAGTACGAGGTATACAGCCAGTCAGCATACATAATTGTATCTTAAAGATATCATCAAACTGCATGGTATCCCTGCTAGCATCGTCTCAGACAGAGACCCATTGTATACATCAAAATTCTGGCAACGATTCCAAGAAGGAATGGGTTCGCGGTTAGATTTTAGTTCATCATTTCACTATTAGATAGATGGGCAAACAAAGAGGGTGAATCAGATAATCGAAGATATGCTTCAAGCTTACATGTTAGACTTCCAAGGGTCATGGGACAATCATCTACCCCTAATCGAATTCACCTATAACAATAGCTATTAAGCAAGCATTGGGATGACCCCATTTGAAGCATTATATGGTCGGAGGTGCAAGGCTTCACTCAATTGGGAAGAAATCAGAGAGAAATTCATATTCGGTCCAGAGACTATCGAAAGCACAACCGAAGCAATTCAATTAATCCGTGAGAGATTAAGGGTCACACAAAACCGACAAAAGAGCTATGTCGACCACAAAAGGATGAATGTCGAGTTTCAGGTAAACTTGATATAATTACTTACTTTTACTCCCGTGATATCTGTATACCATACTGACACCACTCATCCCTTTTCAGAATGGGGACAACATTTTCGTTAAGATTTTGCCTACAAAAAGCATGATGTGCTTCGAGAAACGTGGGAAACTAAGCCCACCCTATGTTGGACCTTTCGAAATATTGGATCGGGTCGACAAAGTTGCATATCGGATTGCCTTACTGCCGCAACTTTCGAATATGCATAATGTATTTCACGTATCCATATTGAGGAAGTACATAAAGGGCCCGACTCATATGTTGGACTATTAACCCATCGAACTCCAAGAAGATCTGACCATCACGGAAGAACCAGTGCAGATCCTTGATCAGAAGGAACAAGTGCTGCGAACCAAGCAGATCCCATTGGTACTCATAAGGTGGAAGAACCACTCATCAAAGGAGGCCACTTGGGAACGCGAATCAGATATACATGATGCGTATCCGCACCTCTTTGAATGAGGTATGAAACTTTTGAGAAAGGAAGTTTAGCAAAATTTCACACCTGTTGCATTAAATGTAGCATTACATGCATTCGAATATGCACAATGCATCGAATGAAAATATTTTGTTCTTTCCATAAACCAGAATGGTAGTTATGAAGTAATGAGATAGAATTCAATTTTCAAATGTTTGCAAATATGTTGATCCCTGTAAAATATATAATATGGCTATGGTAGGTTAAGCTTTGATGAATCAACTAGAGACTGTATGCATGCATGATTGTTCAGGTCTCAAAACCGTATTGACTCCTGTTCAATTTTGACTTGTCTTTTTGAATATGGGTACTATAATAAAGGAATCAGTTGCTCTAGTGATTTTATTTAAGGATTTGTCCACGAGATAACACCGTTAATCTTAGGCTTGCACGTATATAAGACTTCAATCGTGTGAATTAGTGTAATTAATTTTGTGCTAGCATCTGATCCGCGCCAAATCTAGGGAATGTGCGCCTAATCGATTTTTGTTGATGATCTTTTCATGCAAGTCTCTACTATAACCTAGGACCATGCATGCAAGTTTTTCTCATATATCGGGTGAATCAGGAGTTTAATCACTACAATATCATCATTAAACGGCAATCAAAGTTCTTATTTATAGTTAGGTATATTTGTGGATGAATGTTTGTGTAGCTACAAAAAGTTTGAGTGTGGGTAAGGATGGAAAAGCAGGTTTTAAAACCATAGAACAGTCCATAGACTGTTTCAGCTGAAAAAACTGTTGAACGAATTTGCTCGAGGGAATTACAAAAACCGCTCAAGCGATACCTTCGAAAATCCCCTCAAAATTGTACTGGTGCAACTCACTCGAGCGACATTTGGTTGTTGCTCAAGCGGTTCACAAAGCGGCCCTGTGTAATTTTTGGATCGCTCGAGCGATAACCAACATCCGCTCGAGCGACCCTTATAGTATATATGGGCTGAACGCCCATTTCTCTTCATTTTCTCACGAAATTGCTTCGAAAAGAGACGTTTCGGCTCCTTCTCCGGCGAGAACTCCTTCGTCTTCTCACGCATCACTCTATGCCTTTCCTTCGCGCCCAAGGTAAGATCTACATTTTTGTTTAAAATTTTGAATTTCCTTCGATGGAACCTAAGAAGAAAACCTCTTCTCCGAAGCGACCCAAAACCGATCCTCCACCAAGGCAAGACCAACCCACTCCATGGTGGGATACAAAGGTTTTTGAAACGGAATGGTCTTTTGATCAAGACTTTTTCCAAAACTAAGAAACGAACCAATGGTCAATCAACTACCTAACTCAAGCCAACCTAAAAATGTTGTTCTCACCTTTCCATGAATACTATTACCCTAGACTGGTAAAACTCTTCTATTAGAACCTTGAATTGGGTAAGGACGACGATAAACTTTACACAAACATCGATGGCAAAGTGCTCCGCTTCGATGTGAGTCACATCACCACAGCGATGGATGGCTCCACGATATTTATAGAGACTAGGGGTCTACTACCACCGAACCCCGAACCGGTACCGTTTCACCGCATCCTTGCGAGAATGACTGTTAATCACTGAATTATGCCACTTTCCACCTCCTAACCTAGGCTTTACTAAACCCTAGAGCTGTTTAATGATTGATTTTTAAGTGTGGTTTTGTAGTTAGCAATAACCTGCAAAGTGGTGCAAAAATCCATTTAACAAGTTCCAAAAAGAGAAGAATTAGAGTCAAGCACTAGAGCTGAGAAGAATATAGAGATTGAACCATGGTGGTCCCCACCAAATTGGTTGTTCAACATTCCTTGAACCCCTTGAAGTCCTGCCATGAGATTAAAGTTAGACCCATGTGTAAAGGAGAGCTGCAGCAGTTAGACACCCCGGCCAAGAGGCAGAGTTCATCCTCTCGAGAAGTCTCTTGCAGACCATGGCTTCAGATTCTGTCATGTCGAGCAATCAAAAGCCTACAGCATTCCATCCTCTCGAGCAGTGTCGAGCAGTCAAAAGCCTGCAGCATTCCATCCTCTCGAGCAGTGTCGAGCAGTCAAAAGCCTGCAGCATTCCATCCTCTCAAGCAGTGTTGACTAGTCAAAAGCCTACAGCATTCCATCCCCTCGAGAAACCTTTAGAAAGCATTCCATCTTCTCGAGCTGAACAATCAAAAGTCTTTAGAATCATTTCATCCTATCGAGGCTCGAGAGCCAGCAGATATCTGTGGACATTGGGGGCATTTTAAAAACTTCTGCAGCACATGGGACACCTGTCCGAGTGTGTACTACTCTCCTAACAAACTTGGGCAATACTTGGCTAAAATTGAGCCACATCAATAGAGCCTAACCATTTTGATTCTTCTTCCCACTGATTGGCCAGAGCATGAAGTTACTTTTTGGATGTCTATATATACCAAGCAAAGCATGTCGTTAGAAAAAATGAGACACACGAGGACACTAGTGAGCTCATTTTTACGATTTAGGTCATCTTCCCTTTCTATTTTCTTCTCTTCTTAGCTCAGCATGGTTGGCTAAGCCTTAGTAGCAGTTAAGGCTAATTTAAATTGTAAATTGCTTTGTAATAGCATTGTGAAGAGGTCTGGAGTCTTGCAGAGATTGCAAATTTGAGAGCCATATCATTGTAAGCTTCTTTTTGGCAATGACTAGCTAGTTGTAGTGTTTTATTTAATTTGTATTATCTTGTGATTTTTATGAATTTTATGCACCTATGGATGCATGTGCTTATAGCCTTGCAAACATAGTGGCTACAGTGATTTTGTTGTTTTAGCTTTAACCCCTATGATTGGATTATATCCATGGGATATCCTGTGACCATTTGAGTGGATAAAATATAGCCCTAAGACTAATCCATGTCTTATGGTTGAGTTGGATTTTTCTTCCTTACATTTATGCTTATAGCCAATGAAGGATTGCTGCTGATCCAACTCTTGCTCTATTTTACAATACTTTTTATTGTAAAAATTAGCCCCTAATTGCTTACTTCTCCATTTTCTTATTTATTTTTACCAAACCACTTTCACTCTTCTTTAAACCCCTTTCTTGTATTTCTGATTTTACATATATTTCTGTTTTAGTTAGTGACAAAACCCCAAAACACTTTCTCTTTACCATGTTTTATTAGTTTAAGATAGATTAGGTTTAAAGTTGCTAGATCTGTAGCAGATCTAGAGATTTACTACCTTTAGATCCATAACTCTCTGTGGGACAACTCTTGTTTCATCTAAAACTTGCTACAACAACTCTGTATCTTGTAGGTTGTGAGTGTGTTCTAATTTCATCTTTATTCTACTTTGTTTTGTTTCTGCCCTTCTTTATTTCTGTCATACTTTGATGACTTTTGTAATAAAGAACATCAAAACAAACAACCAACAAGTTTTTGGCGTCACTATCGGGGAGTTTTTTATTTAAGTAGTAGATCTGAGTTTTTCTCTATGTTATGATTTAGATTTGTTTATTGTCTTTGTTGTGTTTGAATAAATTACTACTGTAGTCTTTTTATTTTTTACAGATTTTGAGCAGTAGCAAATAGGGGCAACAATAACTTGCAGTTGGAGTAGACTCTACCTTAGTTTGCATATCTTTCCCCCTTAATATAGTTTCATTTCTATAATCTTTAAATTCAACAGTAGTGCTTAGTGTCTTTTTATTTGCTATAAGCTATCTCTGATGTGTGTTGTATGCTGGGAAGAAGGTCCCTCAATCCTGAGATTGTACCATTGAACCTTGAAATTGAGAGGGTCCTTAGACCTAGGCCAGCAACACACACTCCTGCTGAACATTTAGAGACATTTGAGATGGGTGAACAACCTAGACCCCTTAGGGATTATTATGTACCAAGGGCATATTCATCCCCTTTCTGCATTCAATTCCCTACAGCTAAGGGTAACTATGAAATCAAACCTCAGACCATCCAAATGTTGCGATCATTTTATGAGTTGAGTAAAGAAATAAGCATAAAGATGAGTTCCTGTCTTTATGCACAACTTTTAAGATTGCTGGTCTAGGAGATGAGGCCACTAAGCTGAGATTGTTTCCTTTTTCATTAAAGGATAAAGCTAGACATTGGCTAAACATGCTCTCAGAGAATAGCATTACATCTTGGAGTGCCATATAAGGCTAATTCTTTGCTAAATTCTTCTCAGCGAGCAAGACAAGCCAGTTGAGGAAAAACATTATTTCTTTTACTCAATTCCCAACTGAGGACTTTCATAAATCTTGGGAAAGATTTAAAGAATTGTTAAGACAATGCCCACGCCACCAAATACCCAAATGACAGCTTGTTCAAAGTTTTTACCAAGGGTTAGATTCTAAAAGTAGATACATGGTGGATGCATCTTGTGGTGGCACATATCTTAGTAAAACTAATGAAGAAGCATGGGATTTATTTGATGTTATAAGTGAAAACTCTATGCAGCAGGAGGCTTTGGCAAGAAATGACATTGAGCCGGCTACTAGAGCTGCAAAAGAATCCACTTCAAAAGGAAAATTGTATGAACTTAATGTATACAATGACCTAGAAAGGAAAGTGGATATTTTGTCATAAACAGTTCGTAGATTACTAAGTGTGGTGCAGCCCCCAACAGGTGCAAAGGTTGAGGAGGCATGTCTAATATGTCAATCCCCCACACACTCCCTTCTAAATTGTCCCTCTTCTAGTCAATATCCAGATTTAGTAATGGAGCATGCCAATGCTGTCCAATCTTATGGGCAGCAACCTGCTGGTTTTGCTTGGAGGAAACACTCTAACTTGAGGTGGAGACAAGATAATTTTCATCAACTCCAGCAGCAGCAGGCATTGCCCTACAGACTTAACTAGCAACCCCATCAAGATTATTTCCCAAGACATCAATTCTCATAGCCAATGACATAACCAAGTCAACTAACTTTACCACCACCACAAACCAGTGCCTCCTCCTTTGAGGAGATGGCTTTCTCTTCATTATAAAACCTCAGCTCCCTATCACCAACAGTGAATTCCCACAGCCAAAGTATCAAGAAAATAGAGGACCACTTTGGTCAACTCTCAAATACTCTGACAAAAAGGAAAGAGGGCAGGCTCCCGAGTCAAACACTGACCAATCCTAAGGGGCAATTTATGATAGGTGAAGCTTCTTCAACTCATGAGAAAGCCAAGGCCATCACTACCTTGAGGAGTGGTAAAATGGTAGACAACCAAGTGGTCTTTGAGACAAAAAGAAGTGAAGAAGGAGAAGATCTGGTGCCTGTCATGGAGTAGCAGCAAGAGGTGAATACAGGGGCTGCTATTGAGCCCCAACAGAAAGAAAAAAATAAAAAGAATAAAAAAATTGATGAGAATGTTAGGGTAGCAAATGAGGAACCAGCAGTACCTCATCTGCCATTTCCTCAAGCTCTTAAAGGGCCTTCTCCTTTTGACAAGGGGAATGCTAGGATGGAGGAAATGATGGACACATTTAAATAAGTAAAAAATAATTTATTTTTTCTTGATGATATAAAGCAAGTCCCAGCCTATACAAAGTTCCTGAAGGACTTATGCACATAGAAGAGGAAAGCTAAGATCCACCTCACTAAGAAAATATTTACTGTTGAAAAAGTGCAAAAAAAATTTCCCATAGCAACCCTAGCCAAACTCCAAGATCCTGGGGTACCTACAATTCCCTACATTATAGGTGATCATACTATAGGTAGAGCTCTCTTAGATTTGGGAGCCAGTGTTAACCTACTTCCATACTCTATGTATGAGAAGTTATGTTTGGGGGAGTTAAAACCCACACCTGTGGTACTCCAGCTGGTTGACAGATCAGAGAGGAGGCCTGTGGGAATTGTAGAGGATGTGCTGGTAGAGGTAGATATGGTTTTCTACCTAGCAGATTTCTTAGTCTTGGACATGGAGCATACAAAGTGCGCCACCCCAATTCCTGTAATATTGGGTAGGCCATTTTGGTCACTGCCAATCCATGCATTCAGTGCAGGTCGAAAGTGATGGAAGTCACTTTTGGGAACATGAAGGTTAGGCTCAATGTTTATAATGCAGCCAACCAACCTCAATTTTAAAATGAGGATTGTTTTGTAGTTGATGTCATTAATGAGATGGTAGAAGAAACCTTGCCCAAGCTACTGGACTTGGATGAGGTGTTTGATGAGTTTGATGAGTTTTGGATTGAGGATATTGAAAAGGAGGCCCCCACTTATTTTGCTGAAGAAGTAAACACCTTGGACTCTTCAGAGGGGCCAGTGCAGCATTCCACTTGGAGACCTACTATGTTGCCCCTCCCTCAACCCTCTAAGGCACCTTCACTACCTTCAATTGATAGTCCACCTGATTTAGAGCTGAAACAGCTCCTAAAATCTCTCAAGTATGCTTTCCTGGGGTAGGATAATAAACTGTCAGTAATTATATCCTCTTCTCTCACTGTGGAACAAGAGGAGAAATTACTTTGTGCCCTCAGGAGGTATAAAAAATCAATAGGATGGATAATTGTAGACTTAGGGGAAATTGATCCATCAATTTGTATGCATAAAATTCACCTGGAAGAGGGTTCCAAACCCTCTAGGGGGATACAGAGGAAATTAAATCCTCATATGCAGGATGTGATGATGAAAGAGATTGTAAAAATACTTGACGCTGGAGTGATTTATCCAATTTTAGATTCTGAATGGGTATCACCTATCCAGGTGGTCCCTAAGAAATCCGGCATCACTGGAGTTTCAAATGAGTCTGGAGAGTTGATGCCAACCAGGGAGATCACTGGTTGGAGAGTTTGTATTGATTACAGAAAATTAAACTCAAAGACTAGGAAAGACCACTTCCCATTGCCCTTTATTGACCAAATCTTGGATAAGTTGGCAGGAAGGGCTTACTACTATTTTCTTGATGAATATTCTAGTTATAACCAGATACCAGTGTATCCTCAAGATCAGGAAAGACAACCTTTACCTATCCATTTGGCACCTTTGCTTACAGAAGGATGCCATTTGGATTGTGCAATGCTCCTGCCACTTTCCAAAGATGCATGTATGTAGTGTTTTCGGACATGTTAGATAAGTTTTTAGAAATCTTTCTGGGCGACTTTTCAGTCTATGGGGATGACTTCGGTCAATGTTTGCATCACCTCTCTCTTGTGCTCCAAAGATGTGAGAAACCAATCTGGTTTTGAGCTGGGAAAAGAGCCACTTCATGGTCACCCAAGGAATTGTTCTTGGCCATGTGGTATCTCAAAAGGGGATAGAGGTTGATAGGGTGAAAATTGATCTGATTTCACACCTACCTCCACCAAAAACTATTAAACAGGTTAGATCATTCTTAGGTCATGCAGGTTTCTATAGGAGGTTTATCAAGGATTTTAGCAAGATCTCCAAACCATTATGCCACTTACTGTGTCAAGATGTGTCTTTTGAGTTTGATGTCACATGCTTGAGTGCATTTGAGGTATTAAAACATTGTTTTATCTCTGCCCCGGTTATCCAAGCCTCGGATTATTATATTCCTTTTGAATTAATGTGTGATGCCTCAAACTTTGCCATTAGTGCAGTCTTAGGGCAGAGAAGAGAGAAACTACCAAGTGTAGTTTATTAGGCAAGCAAAACACTGACAAATGCTCAATTAAACTACACAACAACTGAAAAGAAACTTCTGGCAGTAGTTTTTGCTTTGGACAAATTTAGACCTTATTTAATAGGGTCTAAAATTATGATTTTCACTGACCACTCTGCCCTAAAGTACTTGTTGTCCAAAAATGAGGCAAAACTCATGTTTATCAGATGGATCTTACTCCTACAGGAGTTTGATCTTGAGATCAAGGATAAAAAGGGGATAGAGAATGTGGTGGTTGACCACTAGTCCAGGATTGTGCTTGATAATTGTGCTGCAATCCCACTAAATGATTCCTTCCCTGATGAGCAAATGTTTGCCATCAACTTAAATTTGCCTTGGTTTGCAAACATAGTGAACTACCTTGTTGTTGGAAAGATCCCCCCACATTAGTCCAAGATGGACAAGGACTTATTTTTCTCTCAAGTCAAATATTTTATATGGGAGGATCCTTACCTATACAAATGTTGTGTAAACCAGGTAGTGCGGAGATGTGTCCCTGCTAGTGATTTCCATAGTATTCTGACAATGTGCCATGAGCATGCCTGTGGAGGTCACTTTGGCGGAAAAAAGACAGCAATTAAAGTGCTCCACACTAGATTTACTGGCCATCCTTGTTCAAGGATGAATTTGAGCATTGCAAAGCCTATTTGAGATGTCAAAGGTTGGGGAGCGTATCTAAAAGAGATTCAATGCCATTGCAATACATCCTTGTTGTAGAATTATTTGATGTCTAGGGGATAGACTTTATGGGCCCTTTCCCTCCTTCCTTAGGTTTCAATTTTATTCTTGTGGCTATTGATTATGTTTCCAAATGGGTGGAAGCCATTGCCACAAGAACTAATGACCATAGAATTGTCCTAAATTTTTTGAAAGAAAATATTTTCTAAAGGTTTGGTACCCCCAGAGTTATCATCAGTGATGGGGGGAGTCATTTCTGTAACAAGTACTTTGAGATCTTGCTCAAAAAGTACTCTGTTACACACAAAATTGCTACTCCATATCACCCACAGACCAGTGGGCAGGTGGAGATTTCCAACAAAAAAATCAAGCATATTTTAGAGAAAACATTTAGGACAGATAGGAAGGATTGGTCCCTAAAGTTGCATGATGCACTGTGGGCTTATAGGACTGCCTATAAAACTCCAATTGGGATATCCCCTTTTAGGCTTGTATATGGCAAAGCTTGTCATTTACCATTAGAGTTGGAACACAGGTCCTATTGGTTCATTAAAGCTTTGAATTTAGATCTAACTTCTGCTGGTATCAATAGGAAGCTACAAATTTCTGAACTGAAAGAACTCAGACTTGATGTATATGCAAATGCAAGGATTTACAAGGAGAAAGCTAAAGCCTTTTGTGACAAGAACCTTCTTAGGAAGGAGTTTTCTAAGGGTGCAAAGGTATGGCTATTCAATTCCAAATTAAAGTTCTTTCTAGGTAAGCTAAGGTCCCGATGAGATGGCCCATTTATTATCTTACATGCATCCCCATTAGGAGCTGTTGAGATCATGGAGCCTAACTCTGAAAGGGTCATGAAGGTTAATGGCCAAAGGCTCAAACCATGTGTTGAAAATGTTGTAGAGCCCTCTGAGACCATCAGTCTCCAAGAACCTCCCAACTGATTTGTGATCTAGAACTTTGTACTATTTGTACCATAAGTGTCAAAGTAGTTTATTTTGTACAATATTGTATTTCTAGCTGTCTACTCTTGATTAAGTATGTGTTGATTTGCTGTAAAGTGTTGAGTGGATTTGTAGAGCATAAGGATCATTGACCCTTACTGCATGAGAGTGAGTCATTCCATGAGTTTGACCCAGCCATTGTTGAATTCTCGAGAGGATCAGACACATAAGGCATCCTCTCGAGACCTATTTTCAGGAGAATTAGCTAGTTCTCGAGAGGATCAGACACTTAATAATTCTCTCGAGACATTTGTTCTGAAGACTATACCCAGCCTCGATAGGTTCATGCACTAAAACTATCTGCTCGAGATGATCTTTTTGAAGCATCATCCTCTCGCGGCTCGAGGTCCTGAGCTTCTAAGCCCCTTGTGAGGACTATTTTCTCATTCTATTGACTTGCTTCTTATTGCGTATTATAATTATATTAAATTCAAGTCTTAACCTATTACAAGCGTATAATGGAAATTATAGTACTAGCATAGGATCGTTCCCACGAGGAAGTTCATTATCTTATTACTTCCTATTTGTATCTTCTATCTAAATCCCAATCTTAAAAACTTTTATTTATCTTTAAGATTTCCTAATCTACTGGAGAAATATAAATAAAAGATTGGTTTTCTAAACTAAAGTGCATAAAAATAAATCCTAATCCTCCTTCTTCAGATTAAGATCATCAATCTTAATCTTAGATTTCGGATGTTTATAAAAATAAACAGTACCATTACACCATATTTCTAGTCTCCTAGCATTGGTCGTCAATCAAGTCTAAGATCCTATCAATACAGATTTAATCTCATCAACAATCAACCAGAAAGGGCGTCAATCAAACTCTAGCAAACTAAAGATGGAAAAGTAAAAGCCGTTACACTAATCTGCAAATTGTAACCTGAGTCGTCAATTCAAATTAAAACTGGAGATGTTTACAAAGCAAATAAAATATAAACTAGAAAATAAAGTAAAATATATCCTTCACCCCTCAACTACAGTCGTCAATTGCTCCTGAGAAATTACAGATATCTACACTAATCTTCAGCACTCAATTGCAGTCGTCAATTTCTCCTGAGAAACCTCTGATATCTAATCTACTCTAACTAGTATACACTACTTTGATCGGAAGAAAATCTAACCTCAGGTGTCAATTGATGCTGAAATTCTTCGATGCTTATTCTTATGTCGAGCCCTCTTATTTATAGATCATAAGGAGTCGGTTTACAAAGACCTAGTTCTAATAAAAGAAACTACTAAAAATAAAAGTATCCTAATATAACTCTAATTCCTAATTTTATCTTTCCTTGCTTTCTTTAGTTGATTCGCTTCTAGAGTGTTCTTTATCGAGCAGCAGCAGCAGAGTCCTTCGGGTTTAGATCTTTATCAATCTTCTCAGATTCATGGTTCATCAGACTTCTAATTGCAGGAATCTTCTAATTCAGGATATGGCGGTGATAATTCTCACGTGATTAGTAAAAGCAACAATAGTAGGAAAGCTTCTATTTTTTGAGAAATCATAAATAACAATTTTTTTCTTATTCTTCTCTGGAAAATTGTAATTCACAGTTTTCTATTTTCAGTAGGCTTCCTCATAGTTGATAATTCTCTGAATTACGCTTTATCGCTTTTCTCCTTTTGTCTCTTTTGAAGAATCATAAATTATGATTCTCTGGCTTTTAATAGCAGCAAATCATCTTTTTCGCTCAATCATTTTTCTTATTGCTTTTTGAGTTCATTTTGACAAAGATTAACACTTAGGCTCTAATTTACTACTTATCTTTAATATCTGCACATCAGTAAATCGTTAGTAGCAAACTAAATCTGAGCATCACTAAGTTAAGGGTGATAAAATGATAAATTATGTGACTGACCATCTACCTCTTTGTGTTAAACCCTCACACTCCATCGCCTACTCCAGTTTCTTTTTCTCTCCTCTACTGCTCACTCTTTGCTACACCATTCATTCCATGTCTCTACCAGTTTGATCAATAGCTCAAGGCACACATTTGACACCAAGAATCTTTGGATTTAAATCTGTGTGGATTATCTTGGCAAAACCCTAGTTTAGGTAAGTTCTCAATCGTTTACTTCTCATTCCATTTCGTTTCTCTGAATATTTTCTCCTGGATCGAGATTATCTTATTGAGGTTAGTGGATTTGTCAAATTCAATCAGTGCTTCAAGAGTTTACAGTGCTTTGGTAAAGCTAGGGTTCGGTTTATTAGAAGAAATTAGGGTTTTTGTAATGGCTGACGCTATCGAATTTGAAGAAACCCTAACCAATTTGTTTCGTCCTTCCCACACCTGTTCCCCTACACCACTTAGAAAATCCAAGAGGATTGCATCATCCTCAGATCCTGTGGCTCAACCAATAAAAGGGAAATCTATAGTCTCGGGTGACTCATCAGCTTCAACAAAGAAAACCAAAGCTGGCACCCACTAGACTAAAGTTTTAAAGCCAAAGAAAAAGAAGAAGGGCAAGGGGGCTGCCCCTGAGTTCGACCCTTTAACAACTCCCAATGATTTTGTGGAGAAACTAAACCTAGTACCCGAAACCATCTGTGATAAATCCTTTTTCACTAAAGAAGAATGGGCTAGAGAAGCCATATTGTATTTGGCTAAGGCCTCCATAGATTCCCTCTTGAGGCCTTTGGAAGATATTGTCTATCCCAGATTAGTGAGACTGTGGTACCAAAACATTAGGATGAAAGAGCCAGGAGGGGGGCCAACTGAGAAAAACCCAGTGCTAGTGATTCTGATAGATGATTTTAAGGCAGTTGTGGATGCCACTGATATAGCATATGCATTGAGTATTCCTGCAAACTATGATCCATCTTGCGGCCTAGGGGCCCCTATCAGTGCTTCCTTTAAAGAATTGCCCACCATTTAACTCAAGGAAAGACTGCATCAAGAGAATCTGTTATGAGAAGTGATTTTAGCACAAATTTACTGTTCATGGATAATATTTTAAGGGAAAATGTTTTTATGGTTGGACATCAATAGGAGAGGAGGCATCCAATCGTGGATGCACTGTACTCCTTCTCTAAGGGGCATTTTTCAATGCTGCTAATTTAATTTTTGAGAGAATGTGTGATATTCATGGTAAGGTCAAAAGAGGCAGGTAATTCAAGGCTTACCTAACAGCAGGCTGATCACAACCTTGCTAAAAAAGGGAGGATATATATGGAGAATAGGAGAGCAAACTTCTGAGTTGTCACCAGTTGTTTTTGGGGAGAGACAGTGGAAGATTAGCTTAACATTGATGAAGAAGGAGTTTGAAGCACCCCTTTCTTGGCAAATCTCTGCAGCCATCTTCTACCCTCGATTCCAATCCAGCATCAGCTCCTCCACCATCCTTACAGTTCCCCCCCAACCTTCATAAACCCACAATCAAGAGAACCTACCAAAAGAAAACCAAATCCCAAGCACACACTAACTTAACCCCATCTGCTTCTATACCTCCACCAATACCAAATCCAACACCTGAAGGACTTTCTCCATTTATCCCTATTGACTATGAGCCAATGGCTACTGCCATTGAACCCACTGACCCCAGTCCTTCCCCTGCCCATTCCCCTCCACTTTCCCCTTTCCAAAACCCATTTTATAATAACTCTGAACAATTCACCACAGAGGGTTTCTTAACCCTAATGGACTCCATTGTGAAAGACATTAGGCATGAGTACACCCCTCTACCTGACTCCCCACACCAGTATCCATTTAACCATGCAACCAATTTCCACTCAACCTATTACCCTTGTCCTCCCAGACCATCCAACCCAAATCATTTCACTCTTAACCTCCCTTTAATCCCAAATCCTCTCCTCCACGGAAAGCCAATCCTCAATCCAAAACAATCTTGCTTTCATCCACTCAACACTTCAATCTCTCATACCCACAACCCAACACCCCACCCCTATCCCTACCCCTCCTCAATTCCATAAATATTCTATAGCTATGGCAACAATTGATATTGCCACTCAAACAGATTTTGAACCTAAAGAACTGTTTCTGGTTCCCCCTTTCACATCTTCCACCTCTACCCAAACTGAAATCCTCGAGGTGGAGCTGATCCCTTCCCAGCCATCCATTTCTTCCCAATCAATCTACCCTGCTACTAAACTTGCTATTAGCTCCCTCTCTGCTAATGATCCATATCAGTGAACCATTGTACCAACTAACCCAAGCCAAGGACCTCTAGCACCAACCCTCACTTCTCTCATGCATGCCTCATCAGCAAGAGATGTGTGTCTACTGGTCGATTTTATAAGAAATAGGGTACTAAAAAGTTGTGAGGATCAACTAGCCTTGATGAAGCTAGCCTCTTGGAAACAGTTGGAATCAGTAATGCTAGCTCATCAGCAAGAGATGTTTGCAATGCAACAAAAACTTGGCATAGTTGTAGCTGTATATCGATTATATGAACAGCATGCTAATCAATATGCAAAGCTGGTTGATTCATTATCAGCCACTCTCCTTTATCTAGGTGTTCAAGATGATAAGACTCAACCAAGAGCTAAAAGCATTAAACTTCAAGAGCATCAACCACAAAGGGGCTGCACCAAACAAAAGAAATCAACTGCTTCAAAGACTAAAGCTGGTGGTGCTAAGGCTGAAAATGTCGAGAAAGGAAGAGAAAGGGCAGAGGAGCACATAGATCTTGATTCAGATTAAGACTGTTTTAGGAGTTTTCTATACTTGTTTTGTTTCTTATCCAGTTGTCATTTTGTACAAAGTCTTCTCCTTTGTATAATATTTGTTATAAATTCTCTTTTTCTATGAATGCAATCATTGTGTTAGTGTAATTTTCTCTTTCTTTTCTGCAGTATTTTTTCTCTTCCTTGTCTAATCCTGCTACCCCTAAATACATTCTCTGTTGAAATATTGAGGACAATGTTTATATTAAGTTTGGGGGTATGGCAGGGTGGTCTAATAAAATAATTAATTTTAGTGCAGCATTGTTAGTAAAATTGAAAGAAAGAAAGTAAATTCCACCTAACCATTTTAGAAAGAGGAAATTAAAATTGTTTAGTAGACATTTTAAAACTAAAATCTTTTGAAGATCTAACACTTTCAAGAAGCAGACTTCAAGAAATCTTTTTCACAATTAGTACTTAGTGAAACAAAAAGGAGATAAAAATGTGAGATATACCCCATGAGTTTAATTAAAGACCATACCCAGTGAGATTTGGGCCTATCAAACTTTCTTTTGAAGAGTGTTTTGGCAATTTTTTCTGCTCTAAGGAATGATTGAATCAACATTTTTTCACCAGAAGTTATGCACCCCAAATTGAAACAGTTTAGAAGAACTCATGATACTAAAGATATGATTAAAGGCCCTCATTTGGACAGTTTGAGCCTGAAAATACCTACCCATTGAACTGCCCTTTTTATACACTATTTGAGCCTTAAATTCCATTTTTCTTTAACAAACAGTAGATTAGTTGAACCTAAACCTCATTGACCTGATTCAACCTTACCCTCACTCTAAGATTTTAGAAGGCAAAGGAAAAGATGTTGAAGAAAGTTGAGCTGGGTTCAACATTTGGTGAAAGGATAAGAGAAGAAATCTATAAAAAAGCAGTGTGTCAGTTATATATTGGTGGCATTTCATTTAAAAATAAATAAATAAATAAAGATGTCAAAAGAAATACTTCATTTACAAAATTAAAAAGATGAGAAGAAGCTGGCCACTTTAGATCTAAAAAATATAAAAGAAGATGATGCTATGATATAATGAAGAAGGTGAAGTCATGAATCACCTCCTCTTAGTTGATTTCTCAATTTTGAATCCTTTTTACCTTTTTATTCTTTTTAAACTTCAACCCTAAGCCACATTACAACCCAACAAAAAGACCTTATTGATCTAAAGTTAATTGAGTTGTTATGTGGAGATACGGGGATGTATAAGCTATGGTGGAAAGAACAAGAGGATTTCAGAAATTAACAGCATGTCTTATACTCATACTTGCAGGCCTATTTGAAGTCTATAATTGATCTTGAGCTGAAGTGCAAGTGATACACCTTTGAATTTTATTTTTTGAGTGAAAGCACTGGTGAGAATTGGGTCTGAAACTAAATTCATTGGGGCAATATTTAAACTTGATTCTTGAATTAATAGAGTTTGGCACTGATTCCCACACACAATACTCTTGATGTAAGCTGACTGGCTGTGATGGAAATTCATTATGATTTAAGTGATAAACTGACTGCATTACTATTTTAATTTCTCTGAATTTGAAAGAGTAGGGTATGGAATGAATCTTTATTTGTTGAAATCTGATTTGACATGAGTTGAACTTAACTACTCTATTATGAAGTTTATGGGTATCTTTACTGAAATCCCTTAGGAGACTTCACACCTCCACTAGGGATCACCTAGAGGTTTAAAAGGTTTGATGCATAGGCTAAATGCATCTGTGCTCCCTACGAAAGTGGCATTTAATTTTTAGAATAATTGTTTAATCTTCTCTTTGCTTGAGGACTAGCAAAGATTAGGCTTGAGGGTGTGTTAATCACTGAATTATGCAACTTTTTGCCTCCTAACCTAGGCTTTACTAAACGCTAGAGTTGTTTAATAATTGATTTTTTAAGTGTGGTTTTGTAGTTAGCAATAACCTACAGAGTGGTGCAGAAATCCATTTAACAAGTGCCAAAAAGAGAAGAATTAGAGTCAAGCACTAGAGCTGAGAAGAATATAGAGATTGAACCATGATGGTCCCTACCAAATGAGTTGTTCAGCATGCCTTGAACCCCTTGCAGAATTCCATCCTCTCGAGCAGTGTCGAGCAGTCAAAATCCTGCAACATTCCATCCCCTCGAGAAACCTTTAGAAAGCATTCCATCTTATTAAGCTGAACAATTAGAAGCCTTCAGAAGCATTTCATCCTCTCGAGGTTCATGAGCCAACAAATATCTATGGACATTGGGGGCATTTTTGAAACTTCTGTAGCACATGGGACACCAGTCTGAGTGTGTACTACTTTCCTAATAAACTTGGGTAATACTTGGCTGAAATTAAGACACTTCAATAGAGCCTAACCATTTTGATTCTTCTTCCCTCTGATTGGCCAGAGCATAAAGTTATTTTTTGGATGTGTATATATACCAAGCAAAGCATGCCTGTTAGAAAAAATGAGACACACGAGGACACTAGTGAGCTCATTTTTAGGGTTTAGGTCATCTTCCCATTTTGTTTTCTTCTCTCCTTAGCTCGGCATGGCTGGTTAAGCCATAGTAGCAGTTAGGGCTAATTTGAATTGTAAATTGCTTTCTAATAGCATTGTGAAGAGGTCTGGAGTCTTGCAGAGATTGTAGACTTGAGACCCATATCATTGTAAGCTTCTTTTTGGCAGTGAATAGTTGGTTCTAATGCTTCATTTAATCTATATTATCTTGTGATCTTTATGGATTCTATGCACCTATGGATGCATGTGCTTATAGCCTTGCAGACATAGTGTCTGCAGTGGTTTTATTATTTTAGTTTTAACCCCTATGATTGGATTATATTCATGGGATATCCTGTGACCATTTGAGTGGATAGGATATAGCCCTGAGACTAATCCATATCTCAAGGTTGAGTTGGATTCTTCTTCCTTGTATTTGTGCTTGTATCCAAATGAAGAATTGCTGCTGATCCAACTCTTGCTCTTTTTTGCAATGCCTTTTGCAGTAAAAATTAGCCCCTAATTGCTTACTTCTCCATTTTCTTGTTTATTTTTGTCAAACCACTTTCACTCTTCTTTAAACCCCTTTCTTTTATTTCTGATTTTGCATCTTTTTGTTTTAGATAGTGACAAAACCCCAAAACACTTTCTCTGTACCCTATTTTATTAGTTTAACATAGATTAGGTTTAAAGTTGCCAAATCTGTAGCAGATCTTGAGATTTACTACCTTTAGATCCATAACTCTCTGTGGGACAACTCTTATTTCATCTAAAACTTGCTACAACAACCTTGTATCTTGTAGGTTGTGTTTGTGTTCTAAATCCATCTTGTTTTGTTTTGTTTTAGATCCATAACTCTCTGCACTTTGTTTTGTTTCTACGCTTCTTTGTTTCTATTATACTTTGATCACTTTTGTAATAATGAACATCAAAACAAACAACCAACAAGTTTTTGCCACAAGGAACACAAGTCTAGACGATTAATGAGAAGGTTAAAACTGTCAGCCGACATGTGGCTGCTAGACATCATCCTCAGGAGTAATCTGTACCCCTTAAGATATAAACAAGAAAGGGTTGGGGCACTTCAGCAAGCTCTGTACTCGACTTTTGAAGACCGTTGGTTCAATGCTCCCGAAGTAATTTGAGATGGACTAATTTACTCCACGATCAAATATTGAAATCAAAGAAGAAACTGTTAAATGCAATGTCATATGCCCAGCTAATATCCCAACTTATCGAGGAATACGAGGATGAGGAAGATGATTACGAGATACCGCCCAATGAAGAACAGCGGACCAACAATGTTAAAAGGTATGGAGTAGACGATTGGAGTCTAAATTATCATAAATTAAACAAAAGTGTGCATGATCGATGTTATCAGCGTATCGCAGAGCGTGCCCAACAGGAACCGACACAACCCGAGCCTGCCGCCCCTCCCCAAATGCCTTTGTGACAACAATTTCCATCTCAGCTGCCACCCGCCTCACACAGCGATGTTGTAACACCCAATAAATTCCCGAATACGTCAGGTATGTGCTAGGGCTAGAGATCGGTAATAATCTGCATAATGTGTGTTTAGACCAAGTCAGGTCAGTAATTCAAAATAGGTACCCTTGCAATAGAGGTTAAATATTTAATAGTGTGATAACCACACAAGCTCCTTGAGAGCACCCCACTGGTAAAGAGCTTGGGTTGTAACTAAGAGGTCATAGTATCAAGACATGTCAGGAGCACTTTCGAATTTTGTTCCATTTTTGGACACATACATAGTATTGGGTGTATGGGCTACACACCAGAACACTGCTCTCAAATTTAAAAGAAAGACTCCCATGCATAAGTAAGCATGCGTTTGAGAGAATTAGTTTGAAAAGAAAAGAGCCGCCTTTAAGCCTCTTGAAGAAGAAAACTGACCATTTGATTTTTTTGCTCCAACCAGTCATCTCCCATGAGAAAATCTCCGCTATTCCTATCCTCGTAATGTTGTTTCGATCTATAAATTTCTACAATCATGAGATCAAACGGTAGAACATTAAAACGCCAACGATTCCGACTCCAATGATCTTAAACATCGCATGCGAAGAATCTAAGAAGGTAAATATCTTGACGCAGTCTGGTTAAACTTAGATTTCCGATATGTAGGACATAACTATTCAGTTCTAGATCTCATGCCAGAAGTCTTGAGGATCGGGCGTGTGAGAGACATTAACACCAATTGTCTCCGATCGCAATGATTTCGAGTGTTGCATGCGCAATATTCTAAGGCAAAAATCCATGATTTGGCCTATGGCAATAAACTAAATTAGATGGGAGGTTTTAAATAGGATTATGTGAAGAAATTAGGATTTTCGAATGAAGAAGATGAAACCAAAGGGTTTCGAGTTCTGTCAGGCTCGTTTTAGCGAGATTTTAAGCTCGTTGTCGCGAGGTGATTTCTGAACCCCTCGCTACAGCGAATGCTAAAGGAAATTTAGGGCAATTTTCATACTGTTGAAGCTCACTGTAGTGAGCTGAAGGGTGCCACATGGACTCATTGTAGTGACCTGGAGAACTCGATGTAGCGAGCTGAACTCTGAAGGGCTCATTGTAGCGACCCTGTGAGGTCGCTGTAGCGGGGTCTCCTGTTCTTGAATGGTTAAACTTTGGTCTGTTTAAGCTAAACGAACCCTGTTTCATGCAAGGTTTTGTCACTAACATGTAGTATATGAACATCTTGATCTAAGGTAAATGTAGGAGAGCGCAGATAAGATCTCTGCCTAGATTTACGTTATTGATTTTTGCACGACCCCGACTTTAAGGTTGGGAAAATCTCGATGCTCGATTATATATTTTCTCAAATCATGGCTAATGATGTGAATATTAAATGAACGTATGTTTTCAGTAATGCTAGATTTGTGTTTATTGACACTCTGAAAATGATCAAGACTGGATTTCTTTGCACATGATCATAGCATTAGAACCTTGGCATATTGATGCATTTTGACTCGTTAAATTCCAGAATTTTGAATCTCGACCTAATTCATGTGTTTTTTGCTTCTGAGATCATGTGCAAAAAGGAGTGGAGTCTCCATGAGAGGGGTGGAGTCCCCGTGGTTCACGACCCTGTTCCCACTAAGGGATGCTCAGTTCTCACTACGAGATTCTTTGCCATGAGACCTTTACTTGATATTCTGAGTCCACGTTAGTTGTAAGGAGAGTGAAGTCTCCAAGAGAGGAGTGGAGTCCCCAGGGTTTACGAACCTATTCCTGCTATGGGATGCTCTGTTCCTACTACGAGATACTTGCACTAATGTTCTAAATTCCAAAGATATGATGTGATTTGATGTGTTTTCGAATTCCCTGACATATGTACTCCTGTTTCTCATACACTTGTTTTCATGGATATATGCTCTGGTTTATGTTTGTTTGATTTGCTAAGTACTCTTTTCGCATATCATCCGCATCATGACATAAGTTGTTTTGAGATTTATGATTAGTTTATTGTTTTTGGAGTCCGCATAGTGCGGTTTATTGTGTACTTTTAATACTAGGTACAGTCTTTTGGATTAAATCTTTGTACAATTTTGTAAAATTTTAAACCACTGTTTAGGTGATGGTCGACCGTCATCGATGGTCCGTATAGCTTTATTAGATTGTGGAAATGATGGAAATCTTTTGCCATGATGTTGTGGTTATAAATTTCTGCGTCGCTTCCACACTCAAGTGAACTTACCGAATGCTTGATGGTCTGATCTTTCTAATTATCTAATTAGGGGAAGATCGAGTTATCACAAAGGCACCCAAGTACTCCGATACCAAGGAAAAGTCTGTAATCAGATTGTGTTCTACGATCTGACGGCACAGATTTTAGGGTAAGGAAATTCGGGCTGTCATAGGTGGTATCAAAGCTTAGGCTATAAGTCTTGTGGGAATCCAGAGTTATGGCTTAGGTTCAGAACAATGGCATAGTTTTCCATCGTACCTTAGGCTAGATTTTTACGAGCACCTGGGTTAAGCTTTTGCTATATCATGACAGGTCAATATACCTCTTAGAAGAGGAAGACCAAGGACCGTACACACCAGAGGTGTAACATGTGGCAAAGGGGTAGCCATCTGTCCGAATGCTATTCCTATAGGCAACAACAACAATGGCTCAGGAGTGGAGAATGACGTCAGCAATACCTCCAGAGTAAGGAACAATGCTGGGAATGACCAGCAGTTACTGGAAACCATGGTAAATACCATGGCAATACTTGCCGAGAGATGTCAACCGTTGGGTTTCAAAGAGTTCAGGAGGATGATGCCTCCCAGCTTCTATGGGAAAACAGATCTGCTGGAAGTAGAGAAATGGTTAAACTAGATGGAAAAGATCTTCCAAAGAGTCAGGTGCACCAAGGAAGAGCGTGTGAGTTGGGCTTCCTTCCAACTCGAAGGAGAGGCAGAACCTTGGTGGAAATCCATCGAGAGAACCAAGGTGCAAACGACACCTAATGCCCCATGGGCGTGGGAAGAATTTGTTGAGGTGTTTAACAAACAATACTTCAAGGTCAGATGACGGTGCACAAGTACGAGGCCGAATTTACCAAGCTCTCTCGTTTTGCACCATTGCATATAGCCACGGAATTGATGAAGGCCCAAAAGTTCGAACGAGGCCTGAAACCTACTATTAAAGAGAGAATCTCCCTATTTAGGGCAACGACTTACGTAGAGGTCATGGAGTTAGCCCTTATTGCTGAAAGGGACATTGAGACTATGTACAAGCGAAGAAATGAGCAAAACAAACATAGACAGAGTCAAGCACGGTCTTATGCCTCTGAGTAGGCTAACAAAAGACCTAAATTTTTTATGCCACCTGCCCCGCAACTTGCTCAAACCGTATCGTCGAGGCTACCAAATCCTACACCCACAAGGCCTTTTTGCCCTACAACTCCCACGACAACTGGAGTGTCGAGAGCCCAACCGACTTCCCGAGCAACGTCATCGACACCGATAAAATCATGTGCAAAATGTGGGAAGTTGCACAAGACTGAGGAATGTAGGAGAACTACGGGAGCTTATTTTCGTTGTCGGAAAATGGGACATAGGATCAGGGAATGTTTCGAAGTGAAGAAGGAAACCACTGCAGTTACAACTCATGTGAGACCTTCACAGCCTACAGTACAAGACCGAGCTTACACTACTTCGTCACAGGATGCCCAAACTAGTAATTATGTGATCCAAGGTATGATTTTTTGATGGATTGTCTATCTAATTTCTTTTATTTTAGATGAAGAAGGTGCATAAGATAGAATGGACTTTGAATTGCTAATTTTGAATGCCATGACATTTTGCATGTACATCTAATTAAATAATATGCATGACATTAGGTACCATTCACATGCACTAGAAGAGTGACATCTATTTTCATAAAGCATGAGTGTTGATAGACTCAGGGTCTACCCACTCTTTTGTCACACCATAATTCGCAACAGAATTAACTGTCATGCCCGAGCCTCTTGACCTTATTCTAGCGCTATCCATTCCAACGGGGAATTCTGTGAGCACAGATATAGTGTGTCTATCAGTCATCGTCTTTATTAAAGATCACGAAATAACGGTTGATCTGATTATGTTGGATATGCAAGGATTTGATGTTATCCTTAGCATGGACAGGTTATCCACCCACTTAGCATGCTAATGTTGATTTTCATGAGAAGATAGTCACGATTCGTCCCAAGAAGGGGAAATCATTCCAATTCTACGGCACCCAACCCACTGTCGCACCCTTGATATCTGCTATTCGAGCTGAATGATTATTAAACAAGGGATGTAGTGGGTATTTTGCGTTATTACAAGACCGGAAAGAGAAGGTTCACATTATCGACATCCCTATCGCATGCAAGTTTTCTTACATATTTTCGGAAGAATTACCGGGTTTACCGCCAGACCGAGAAGTAGAATTCACAGTAGCCTTGTCTCCAGGCACGAAGCCGCTATCGAAGGCCCCATACTGCATGGCACCAGCCGAGTTGAAAGAACTCAAGGAGCAGTTGCAAAAACTTCTCGATAAGGGATTTATTAGGCCAAGTGTTTCGCCTTGGAGAGCACCAATATTGTTTATTAAGAAGAAGGATGGATCCATGAGATTCTGTATCGATTATCGACAATTGAATAAGCTAACGATAAAGAATTGCTACCCACTCCCATGGATTGATGATCTCTTTAATCAGTTGCAAGGAACAAGATTCTTCTCTAAGATAGACTTAAGGTCGGGATACCATCAACTGAAGGTGAAAGCTAAAGACATTCTGAAAACAGCCTTTCGCATGAGATATGGCTACTATGAGTTCCTAGTGATGCCATTCGGGCTGACAAGTGCACCAGCATCCTTTATGGACCTGATGAATCGGGTATTCAAGCCTCATCTTGATCAATTTGTAGTGGTCTTCGTTGATGATATCTTTATCTATTCGAAGACGAAAGAAGAACACAAAGAACACTTGTGAGTAGCTCTACAAACGCTTAGCGATCACAAATTATATGCCAAGCTAAGTGTGAATTTTGGTTGGAGCAAGTGAGTTTTCTGGGACATGTCATCTCAGAAGCTGGTATAAAAGTGGACCCAACCAAGATTGAGGCCATAGTGAAATGGGAGCAACCCAAAATCGTAACCGAAATTAGTAGCTTTCTGGGATTAGCTAGTTACTACAGGAGATTCATCTAAGGGTTCTCCAAAATAGCAGGACCACTCACGCAACTCACGAGAAATAATGCAAAATTTGAGTGGACCGAGTCATGCGAACAGAGCTTTCAGGAGCTTAAAATAAGGTTGACCTCCGCACCAGTACTCACCATACCATCAGGCAGTGGGGGATTCGTAATATTCAGTGACGCGTCACATAGTGGGCTAGGCTGTGTGCTAAATCAAAATGAAAAATCTATATCCTATGGTTCGCGTTAGTTGAAAGACCATGAAAAGAACTACCCCACACATGATCTTGAGTTGATAGCAATCATCTTTGCCTTAAAGATCTAGAGGCACTATCTCTACGGTGAGACGTTTGAAATATTTATCAATCACAAAAGCCTCAAGTATCTGTTCACCCAGAATGACCTAAATTTAAGGCAAAGGAGATGGATGGAATTCCTTAAGGATTATGATTGCTCGATTTAATACCATCCAGGAAAGGCAAATGTGGTATCAGACACACTGAGTCGAAAGTCATCTGCCCTATTATCACACCTTATCACAAGAATCCGTAGATGGCATCTACTTGAGGATTTAGCCTTGATTGACATGACATTTGATGTAAAGGAATCTAGAGATTTAATGGCTAACCTTACTATTT
Source organism: Chloranthus sessilifolius (assembly GCA_021018995.1). Classification (NCBI taxonomy): domain Eukaryota; kingdom Viridiplantae; phylum Streptophyta; class Magnoliopsida; order Chloranthales; family Chloranthaceae; genus Chloranthus; species Chloranthus sessilifolius. Next base: position 52,755,677 of record CM037592.1, on the reverse strand, counting down.
GGTCAACACTCTTCGATAGAATTCGTGAGCAGCAATTAAGTGATGAAGAATTAGTGACCGTCAGAAAAGAAGTAGTGGATGGAAAATGGCCTCACTTCTCCATCAAGGAAGACAAATCTTTTTTATTCAAGGCCAACTTTGCATACCTACTGACACCGAATTGCGACAAAAAAATTTAGATGAAGCTCACAAATCTATGTATGTTATCCACCCGAGGAGTACCAAGATGTATCAAGACCTCAAGAAGAGTTGTTGGTGGAAAGGGTTAAAGAAAGAAGTTGCAGAATATGTAGCGAGATGCTTAGTTTGTCAACAAGTGAAAGTCGACCATCGACACCCTTCGAGTCTATTACAGCCATTGCCAATTCCCAAGAGAAATAAGAGAATATTTCCATGTATTTTATACTTGGACTACCGAGAACACAGAAAGGGTACAATGCCATTTGGGTAATTGTCAACCGATTAACCAAATATGCTCATTTTCTACCCTACAATATACAGTATACAACCAGCAAACTTACAGAATTATACCTAAAATAGATTGTTAGATTACACGGTATACTTACTAGCATTGTGTCAAACAAAGACCCCTTGTATACATCGCAATTTTGGCAACGCTTTCAAGAAGGAATGGGCTCAAAGTTAGAATTCAGCTCGGCATTTCACCCACAGATCGATGGACAAACTGAAAGGTTGAATCAGGTGATTGAATACATGTTAAGGGGTATGTTAGATTTCTAAGGATCATGGGATAGACATTTACCCTTGATTGAATTCACGTACAACAACAGTTACCAAGTGAGCATCGGAATGGCCCCATTTGAAGAACTTTATGGTCGCAGATGTAAATCTCCGATCAACTGGGAAGAGGTTGGAGAAAGAGTATTGTTTAGCCCAAAACTTACTAAGAGCACGAATGAGATCGTTTGAATCATTCGTGAAAGATTGAAAGTCTCTCAGAGCTAGCAGAAAAGCTATGCCGATCTCAAAAGAACAAACATCGAGTTTCAGGTAAACTTGATTCAAATTATTGTTCTATGGTTCCAATTGAATGTGCATCCTTCTAACACTCTCATTCCTTTCAGAGTGGGGACCACGTATTCATAAAAAATTTCCCAACTAAGGGCGTTATGCACTTTGGACGACGTGGAAAGCTTAGTCCACACTGCGTTGGACCCTTCAAAATTTTGGGCTGGGTTGGCGAAGTGGCATATAGGATCGCTTTGCCTCCATAATTGTCAAGTGTGCACAATGTATTCCATGTTTCGATGCTACAAAAATACGTGAAGGATCCGACGCACATATTGGATTATCAGCCAATAGAGATCCAAGACAATTTAACTCCAATCGAGGAACCGATGCAAATCTTGGATCGCAAGGAATAAATATTGAGGACCAAGCAAATTCCACTAGTGTTGGTATAATGGCGAAATCACTCTGCCGCCGAAGCCACTTGGGAATGTGAGGCAGAAATCCATAACCAATACCTGTATCTATTCAATTAAGGTCAGTCACTTCTCAGAGTACCGGCATGCTAAGATATGTCAAGAATTGAGTATAATTTCGTGTGTGCCTAACCAATGTCCACACTTGTAAAGTTGTAATATTCAAATCTCTCTCTTTGTTTTTAACTATGCACCTATGATATCAATGTAAACGGGCAATAGTAGATACAATGATAGAAATCTAAGGTGATAGTAGAGGGAAGTAGACGTATGGGGAAAATCAAGAGTATAGCTAACCAAACACGCCCAATATAGGGCAGAGAAATTCTGTACAGCTCGCTACAGTGAAGCCCAGGCCCATTGTAGCAACAGTTTCAAAACTTTCAACTCACTATAGCTTCATTGTAGCGATAGCTTCAGAAATCCAAGCTCTATATAACGACCATTAACCCTCGTTGTAGCGACTGTCGGGTTTTGGGTTTTCTTTTAAAGGGACAGAAATTGGAAATTGGAACCCCCAATTTCTGTCATTTTCACGATTTCAAACCTAAGGACCGTCCCTTTTACCTCCTCTCCCACGAAGAACAAGGTGGTTCTTCCTTTCAAAATGATTCTATGTGTTTCATCCAACGAGACTCATGAATCAACGTGCAAGCTCCTCCGTCAACTAGGGTTCCATGATTTGTTCTTTACGCTAAGTTAAACCCTCAAATTTCTTTTTATTTCAAATTGATTTTTCTCTTAATGGCTTCTAAGAAGAAACCCGCTTCCAAACTCCCTGCTGTTAGGGAAAATCATCTAAACAATCAAAAGGTAAAGCCCCATCGGTCTCAGACACCCCACTGGTTTTCGATCCCCCACCGATTTTGGAACAACCCATCGGGTGGTGGAACGCGAAGGCGTTTGAGCCAGAGTGGTCTTTTGACCCAGAAATATTTATCAACGATGATACGACCTCGTGGTTGATAGACTATATTAGACGGGCAAAATTGGAGGTGTTGCTTACACCATTCCACACGCACTTTTACCCCCGCCTTGTTAGACTATTTTTCCAAATTTTGAAAATTGGGGTAACTAGCCAACAAATGACCACCGATATCGATGGTCAAACGTTTCATCTAGACATCTGTGACATTGCCAAGGCCATGCGATGTCTCCCATATTTTGTAGAAAATCAAGGCCTACAACTACCACGCCCTAAAGAGGTGCCATTCCACCGCATTATCGCTAAGATGACTAGCGGTGAGCAAGGTTCCAGCAAATCCATAAGAAGAACCCAGATATTGGCTAAGATGTCGACAATAGATGATGTGTATAGGAACAATCTGTACCCCCTCCATCATTACCAAGAGAGACTAGAAACCCTTTTACAAGCACTTTTTGTCGTGCATGAGAACCGTTGGTTTAGCGCACCACAAGTTGTTTGGGAGGGCATCACTTACGCTCACGAGCAAATGTTGAGGACCACACCCAAACCCGTACACTCTATCCCATATGCCCGACTTATCTCCTGACTTCTTGAGGGACACAAGGATGACGGGAATGACAACCCTTACAAAGATCCGCCCGATGAGGAAGTACAAACTGATAACATCCGAAACTTTTCAAAGAACATGTGGCGCATGAACTACAAAAGGTGACAACGCAGTGTCTGAAACTGACAACTTCAGAGGTTGGCTAGGGGTGTCCACCACGGAGACTCAGAACATCCCGCACGTAGGGTTGCACCTCAAATGCCCCCACCTCAGCAAGTGCCCGATCAGCCACAACCTGCCCCACTTGGAGACATCCTTACACTGTCCGAGTTCAACTAGAAAATGGACGTGCTGCACCAACAACATTACACGTTTCACCAGCGACTAGATTTCCATGAGGACATCCTATTCATCTGATTGAGAAGGCATACCCTACCAGCTACACTCCATTCGTAGCCCATGCAAGAGAGTACACCTCAGAGTATACAAGGGGTGCATCTATACCTAGAGCAGGACGTGCATTTGGCTCCGAATCGGGACACGATAATGAGCAATCAGCAGAGCAGCCAGGTGAGCAAGTGGATCGTTGATGTTCAGTATATACATAGCTGTCTTTTGAGTGTTTTTAACAATGGTTGGATGACTGTAATTATAACGTGCTCAAGTTTGTCTTTGCATGTCTGAAAACAACTTTCTTTTTTGGTGATGGCACTAAGATGCCTTAAACGATGGTTCACTAGTATATGTAAACTTTTACTTAAACTGCCATATGTTAATAGTTCACTGGTATGTGTAAATGGTTAGCTCTAATTGTCATGATGATGGAAAATGAATAGATTAGGTTGTTGTGACGAACTGCAAACTTTTACTTAAACTGTGAATTTCATATTGACACATTGCAATGCTTTGAATTACAGAACAATCGGTACGGGTGATAGTAGAATTTTCCTTTACAAATGCATACACATGTTTACTCTATTCATGCTCATAGGTTGTAAATGTGAATGACACTGTAGAGTCATGATGGCTTCGGAATGCTCTCATTGAGTCTAGTGCTACTAGTCAATGGGCTGAACTTTTGACTCTTGACGGCATTATCTTTTGGAGAATGTGAACCATGTCGTAATATTTGTAAACCTGGTTGTCATGAAAAGTTGAATGATGCGACAATCAATAGTATAAAAAAAATTCTAGGATACACCATCTTTCATTAGTAGTCAATCTTACTCACTAATAATTTTTTGACGAATTGCTCTATCCTCACTTAAGTAATGGACGTGTCACACGGCTTAGTATGGATCTCCGAAAATACCTCCTCGTGGTGAATTTTCGTAGATAGATTTCAACGACAAGATGTACACTATCAATAAGAATACTATTCGACGACATGCCATCGGTCCCCAATAACCATCATCAATTTTCGAGGACGAAAATTCTCTTAAGGGGGGGAGGATGTAACACCATACAAATTCCCCAAACCCGAATACGCCGGGTATGTGCTAGGGCTCAAGACCAGTAACAATCTGCACTGTGTGTGCTTAGACCAAGTCAAGTCACTAATTCAAAATAGGTACCCTTGCAATAAAGGTTAAATATTTAATGGTGTGATAACTACACAAGCTCCTTGAGAGCACCCCACTGGTAAAGAGCTTGGGTTCTAACTAAGAGGTCATAATATCAAGACGTGTGAGGAGCATTAGGCTTTCTAACTTTGTTCCATATTTGGACACATACACAGTGTTGGGTGTACGGGCTACACACCAGAACACTTCTCTCAATTTAAAAGAAAGACTCCCACGCATAAGTTGGCATGCGTTTGGGAGAAATAGTTTGAGAAGAAAAGAGCCACCTTTAAGCCTCTTGAAGAAGAAAACCGGCCATTTGATTTTTTTGCTCCAACTAGTCATCTCCCACGAGAAATCTCCACTATTCCTATCCTCGCAAAGCTGTTTCGATCTCTGAATTTCTACGATCGTAGGTCAAACGGTAGAATGTTAAAACGCCAACGATTCCGACTCCGATAATCTTAAACATCACATGCGTAGAATCTAAGAAGGTAAATATCTTGACGCAGTCTGGTTAAACTTAGATTTCTGATATGTAGGACCTAACTATTCGGTTCTGGATCTCATGCTAGAAATCTCAAGGATCAGGCGTGTGAGAGACATTAACAATTGTCTCCAATCCCGATGATTTCGAGTGTTGCATGCGTAATATTCCAAGGCTGAAATCCATGATTTGGTCATATGGCATGAAACTAAATTAGATTGGAGGTTTAAACTAGGATTATGTCAAGAAATTAGGATTTTCGAATGAAGAAGATGAAACCAAAGGGTTTCGAGTTATGTCAAGCTCGCTGTAGCGAGATTGTAAGCTCGCTGTAGCGAGGTGATATCTGAACCCCTCGCTACAGCAAGTGCTACAGGAAATTTTGGCCAATTTCGACACTATTGAAACTTGTAGCGAGATGAAGGGTGCCACATGGACTCGCTGTAGTGACCTGGAGAACTCGCTGTAGCGACCCTATGAGCTTGTTGTAGTGGGGTCCCCTGTTCTTGAATGGTTAAACTTTGGTCTATTTATGCTAAGCGGGCCCTATTTCATGCAAGGTTTTGTCACTAACATGTAGTATATGAACATCTTGATCTAGGGTAAATGCGAGAGACCGCAGATGAGATCTCTGCTTCGATTTATGTTATTGATTTTTGCACGACCCTGATTTTAAGGTAGGGAAAATCTCGATGCTCGATTATATGTTTTCTTGAATCATGGCTAATGATGTGAATATTAAATGAACGTATGTTTTCAATAATGCTAGATTTATGTTTATTGAAACTTTGAAAATGATCAAGACTGGATTTCTTCTGCACATGATCATAGCATTATAACCTTGGCATATTGATGCATTTTGACTCGTTAAATTCTAGAATTTTGAATCTCGACCTGATTCATGTGTTATTTGCTTCCGACATCATGTGCGAAGAGGAGTGGAGTCTCCATGAGAGGGGTGGAGTCCCCAGGGTTCATGACCCTGTTCCCGCTACAGGATGCTCAATTCCCTCTACAGGATGCCTTGCCATGAGACATGTACTCGATATTATGAGTCCACATTAGTTGTAAGGGGAGTGGAGTCTCCAAGAGGGGGGTGGAGTCCCCGTGGTTTACGAACCTGTTCCCGCTATAGGATGCTTTGTTCCTGCTACGGGATACTTGTACTAATGTTCTGAATTCCAAAGAGATGTGATCTGATGTGTTTTCGAATTCCCTGACATGTATACTCCTATTTCTCATACACTTGTTTTCACGGATATATGCTCTGGTTTTTGTTTGTTTGCTTTGTTATGTACTCGTTCTGCATATCATTCACATCATGACATAAGCTATTTTGAGATTTATGATTAGTTTATTATTTTATTTTGATGTATTTGATATGATTTTTATTCAAACTATTTGTACTTATGCATCAACACCATGAAGTAGAATGATAAGATACACTACGTGAAAAAGCCAAAAAAACCATTGCCTTAAGCAGTGGTTTTTTCAAAAAAACACTACCCTAAACAGTTGTAAAAAAAGGAGTGGTTTTTTTTTACCACTATACAAAACAGTGGTTTATGAACTTCAACAACGACTGCTCTTAATAGTCATAGAAAAAGTCACTGCTTTTTTTACAACTGTTTAGGGCAGTGATTTTTTTATGCAAATTTTTTTTTTAAAATATATATATTTAAAAAAAAAAAAAAAAAATTACGTCGATAATTTTTTATGCAAATTTTTTTTAAATAATATTTTTTTTAAAGCAATTTTTTTAATGTAATTTTTTTTATGCTTTTTTAATGTAATTTTTTAATGCTTTTTTGTAATGCTTTAAAAAAAATTATATAAAGAAAAAAAGCTATTAATCTCATATTTAAACACATCCATTCAACTCAAATGCAACTCATTCAATGTCATTAATAAATAAAATAGATGCCTAATTCTTTTATTCAAATAAAAGATTGCATCTCAACCTATGATCTAACCTTTCAAATCAGCCAAACATTTTAAACTCTACATGCCCAATCCTTTTATTCAAACAAAAATAAGAAGAAAAAAATGAGATTTAACAATCTAAAAGCCCCATGGCCCATTTCCAAAATACAAGGGAAAAAAATTAAATTTATTTCTCCTCTCCTGCCAAGTGTCCCCCCTAGTGATCCGTTTGAGGTGAGCTTGAAATTGGAAAGTTTCGCCTGAAATCAAAAGGAGAACATCATTAAATTAAGAATATTATTTCAGAATCTCGACTAGCTACACAAACAAGAGTACGCAATTTTATGTAGATGTACAACACCTGTCCTAATATAATAGTAGCAGGTCCCACGTGCTATGCACGTGTGGAGAAACACACGTGAGAGCAAGGGGTGAGAGCTGGTATAGAATAACTAACCTATGCAGAATCTAGATAATGCACAGAATTAATTTGGACACATGACACTATAGTTTTCAAAGGACCAGTAGATGCATAAATGTCAATTAGATCAACTGTGCCGAAGATTTCATAAAAAAAAAAAAAAAGATAGCACAAAAAATAAACATCCTTACATAACTATATATTTAAACTGAACTCATGTTGTATGCTTATTGAACTATGGATCAGCCAAAAGTCCCCCCAAAAGAACTTCTTAACACATCCTAGAGGTTGATTTTGTGTTGTAGGCAATAATAAGATTTTTAGCATTCTAGTAGGTAGCTGGCATTTACTAAACTATGGAGAGCAGATAAGTTACGACCAATATATGATAGTAGTTAACAACATTGATTCTCCAATAATGAAAAAAGTTGCTAGAGTTTTAGATCATCAAAACGATCACAAGAGTTTCAAAAAAGTAGTATCGTATGTATGAATTATGATATGTAAATGAATAAGTGGAGAAATTAAAGAAAATGCCCAATTGCAGAGTTCCAAATGGTGCATCAAGGAAGATTATTCACATTTAAAAAGTTACATATGAATAAGCTACCTCTGTACTTCCAGGCATTATAGGCTTCCCAGCCAACAACTCAGCAAGAATGCAACCTGAACTCCAAAGGTCAACTCCTACACCGTAATCAATAGCCCCCAGAAGAAGTTCTGGAGGTCGATACCATAGAGTGACTACTCGACTAGTCATGGGCTGCTTGTGGTCAGGATTAAAGAATGAAGCCAAACCAAAATCAGCAATCTTAAGTACCCCACCATTGTCAAGAAGAAGATTTGAACCTTTTATGTCACGATGCAATACACCTCGGTTGTGACAATGCTCAAGCCCAGACAACAATTGATGCACATAACATTTCACCTGCCATGGTGAATTTAAAAATAACAATAAGAATAGATGTATATACATAATGTGAACCAATGAAGAAACGTGCAAGCAAATAAAGAAATGTAGAATTTTTAGAAATGAGGATATATACATGCATTTATTCCCAAGAACATGGGGAAGATCTAACCTGAGGCTCTGTGAACTTGATTCCCGGGCTCGCTGCGAGTCCTGCCAAATCATGCTCCATGTAGTCAAATACAAGGTATAAACTACATGACATCCTCGATGTCACCAAACCTTCCAACTTTACGACATTTGGATGATCCAACCGCTGCAGAATGAGGATCTCTCTAGCCATAAATTTCACGCTCTCAGGTTCCAAATTGTCAAATCGAACTTTCTTTAATGCAACGATTTTGCCCGTTAACGAATCTCTAGCTTTGTACACATTGTTGTAAGTTCCTTGGCCAATCTATTACAAAGATACATTATCGAAGGAGATGGGAGGATGATAGAATAGCTACTTAGCATGTGAACAACAGAGGACATGGAGGGCCTAAGATCTACATCTTCTTGAACACATAATAACCCAATGTGGGTGCATCTCATCACTTCTGTTTGTGGGCATTGTTCGATCACTGTCGGATGAATTAACTCTAATGCCTTTCCTTCTGTCCATTGTTTCCATGCCTGTGATTCGATGACATAGGAAACAAAATCTGCTCTCAGTTTTTCGAAAGTATAAAAAATATTATTAATTCACATGTTGTCGGATCAAATTAAAGGCTCACAATGACCAAGAAAGGGTAGAGATCTAATCTAAGGATGGAAAATTTTAGGGAATTGATATAAAGTAGTATACTTACATAGCTCGGAAGGTCACTGCCACGATTTGATTGATAGACTTTATTGTTCTTTTTGGAGGCGATCTCAAGTAAAACACATTTACACATCCGACTTAACTGAAAATTGCTCGTGCATAGCGTACTCCGGGGACATGTATCCACTACAGGGGGGCATGAATGAAAGCTACCTTAGTTTGAATGAGAGAAGACTTTGCAATTCAATTGTAAAAAGATGACTGTTAGAATAGGTAATGTAGTTATGTAGCTTCTCTAAACTTGAACTCTGATTTATAGAAACAAGGGGACTTATTATCCTAATTTGACGTAAAGTGTACCCTGCAAATATGTAGATAGTAATTAAATATCTCTCCATTTATTTTATAAAAATTTGATGTTGAAAATTGAACCCAAACATTTTTTACCATAAGAACTAAATACCTTGTAGACAGATCCAAATCCAGCTTCACCAAGCTTATTTGTAATGCAAAAATTTCAAGTTGCAGCTGCTATTGTACCAAATTCAAATTGCAAGGAACCCATACTACTCATCTCAACAAAATCTGCACAAAGTTAGCAAATATTAGAAATTGAAACAATATTGTAGGCAAGGAGATATAATAGTCTAAATTTGGCCATATTGAACTACCCCAGATACATTTTTGGGTTAGTGGTTTCACTCTATACAATTAATTCCTTTAAATTTTATATCTGTAAGCATATGTATATTTGGATAAAACATGGAAAATGGAGAAAAATGATTGATAGTTTTACATTTTCTTATGGAAAATGGTAGGGTAAGAAATAAATAACCTTTATTTTTATTTTATTAATTTTCTATGCAAAAGAGTTTTCTTTAATAAAATGATATAAAGGATTACAACATAAAAGGAGAGGACTTAGGAATACCTGCAAATGAATAATAGGGAAACTTATATTTCGGATATACATTAAAGAAAAATTTTTGTTCTCTTTTATCCTAATATTTAGTCTCAATTATACACACATTTCTTTAGAGTGCTTGATCATGCATTATATGTCATGGTTAGGGCTCTCAACGAGCCGAATTCAAGTCGATCCAGGGTCAGCTTCAGATCGGCTCTTTTATATTTGAGCCGAACTCAAGGTACTTGCAAGCTCTTTTTTCGAGCAAAGTGAGCTCCAGGCTCCGCTCATTCATGCTCCTATAAGAATGTGCTTGTAATTTTCATAAAGTCCTCTACAAAAGCCAAAAATGATAACAAGTACTGCATGATGAAATGACCAGGCCGAGTAAGCAATACAAGACTATTCAGTAGGATAGTAGTTCCTGATAATGTTCCATATATATGCATAATTGCAGGACCGTAGTTTAATAGTTAGCACTAATACCAAGAGCATGGGTGATTAGGAGAAGTTCTAGTAAAATAATGGGACAAGTGGCTAACCATATGTGGCCGTCCAACATCAACAAGTGCTGAATTATTTGAACTTGAAACATGGGGTTCCATTGGGGATGCTTGTGGTGTAGATTCCTTCCAATGGTCTACTTTGTCATCTGATTTTTCTATTGCCTGCTTGCTGGATCCAGGAATCTTTAATTTTGGCTTGTCACTGTTGTTCGACCTAACACTTCAGCCTCTACACCCTGCCTTCTCCTGATAAGTTACCATTTGAATCAATTTTTCTGCGACAAGATTATTGTACCAAAACTTTAAATACTGAAAGAATGAGTCACAAACATGAAAAATGCTATATTCTCAATCACCCATCATCTTTAAATGATGTGACCGACACTACATTTCCTTTTCTTGATATTTTTTTATTCTGTCTAATATCTCAGCAAAACAAGGCATGAAGAGCAAAATAAAATCAACAAGAGAGAACCCAAATCAAGGTTTGAAAGAAAACCTTGAGCACTAGAACTGTCAAAACCCGAGGGTTACTGTTCCTGGAGGACTTATTGTTCCTGGCGGACTTGGGGTTATGGGTGTGGTAGAATTGCTGAAATAGAAAAGAAAATAATATCAATTCAAAATCCACATATACAAAAAATAATAACAAAGTTAAGAAAGTTCATTTGAACAAATAAAGGCACCCTAGAGGTGGTGCATGTCAAGTGACCAATTCAGGCAGTCAAACAGAACAAAAATTGCACATAAAAGGAACAATGGGAGAGTTTACTGGGTTTTATAAACAACCTTAGCAGCACCAACAAAATAATTTTATTATTATCCTCACGTCATTGAATCTGTACTACAGAACTACCAAGAAAGATTTGGTAGAACAGAAATTATATGTAAGCTGATTCGCAAGTGCTGAATTTATTTCAGTCGAAATTCATCAAACGCATATAATCCAAATTCAAAGTGATGTTAGAAGCATTCATGATCCAAGGAAAATTATGATAGGCAAGAAGTTCAATAAAAAGGACACCAAGGGAAAAAAAAATAGTGTACAAAAAAACCTGTTGGAAGTCTGAACTACCTCATATGGAGCAAAAAGCAGTTTCTTGAGTAGTATAACAGCAGGTGAAACAGAGCGCCTAGACACATCACTTCCATGTAAAGCCCAAGCATTCAGCATAACTATAGATGAGTTCTACAAAAGGTATAACTATGTTGTTTATAGTTTGTGTGTCTGCTTGCTCCAAGTCCAAAATCCCCCAGAGAACTTGCATCAGTCCATCCACTACACTGGAACCTAAAACAAACAAAATGAAACAGCATGCACTATGTAGTGTAAAACAAGCAGATGACTACACATACACAAAGAAAAATCTACTAAAAGATCATGTTGAATTTCATTGTGAATCATAATAGGAAGCATTATATCTGATTAACATCTGATAAAGAACAGATCTCCTTTAGGATAAATCATCCAATTGCAGAGATAATGGTACCATGGTTCTAAAATATGGCGAGTCAAAAGCAACTCAGCTGAGTTATTCGACTCGCTGATATATCAACTTGATTCGAGATTGTGCTAGGATGAGGCAGCCATAGTTATCTACCACATTATATTTTTCTGGGATAAGGTTTTAGAAACCTTATCTTACACAACTTTCTTTCTCTCTTATCTTGAAATGAAGGGAATCAGGGAATAGATAAGAATCACAAGTTTCTTTTAAAGGCATGTGAACCATGGTGAGTTATGATGAGTACAATGATTATCATCTGTTTTTTCTTTTCCTCTTTTTTTCGTATGTACCTTTTTGCTAATTTCTTTTGAGCATATTTTTTTATTTTTATAATATACACACATGCTAATTTACCAAGTCAGACTGTAAAGTTCCATTATTTTTATTATTGTTATTATTATTATTATTACAATTAGTATTAATATTATTATTATTATTATTATTATTATTATTATTACTATTATTATTATTATTATTATTATTATTATTATTATATCAGTGGAACACCATATTTTTAATTGAAACAAAATACAGCATATCATAGCAGCATAGCGAGATGCGAAGCCAATATAAAGAAAACAAAAAGGGAAAATTGGAAAATAGTATAAAGACATAAAACAAAGAGCCACGATGGCACGAAGCAAACAGAACAAGGACTAAGGCAAGTTTTATTCAAGTACTTGAGTTAACTCAATCCGACTACTGTCAAGTTGAGTTGAGTTTTTGGGCATTCGAACCATCTCACTAACCAAGCAAGCATTTGATAAAACCTCTAAACCAGTCTTGAAAATCTATCAAGCCACCAATGACTCAACTGAACTAGGGTGCATACCAGGTTGTCTTGAGGAGTCCATTCTTCAAGGAACTTGGGAAAGATTGATGTAAATCACAACTTGCCCAACAAAGATCGATCAATGATTAACAAGCAATAAAATACCCAAGAACAAGAAAAGAAGATAACATAAGCTGCATCAAGCAGCACTTTTGGGCAACCTTAACATAAGCTGCATAAAACAGCACTTTTGTGTAACATTAAAAATAAAAATCCCACATGCTACCCTCCCTGTACTATTCGTACTCCACTACTTCAAAACGAAAAAAGTCAGGCAGAGGTGAGCATAACAAAAGTAGGGAAAAGCTACAATTTTCGATGACGGTCAAGAAAGCAACTAATTTGCAGGTAATGAACCCCAAACAGGACCATTAATACACAGACAAAAATATCACAAGCTCTAAACTAGAGCTCAAAGAATTGTTCAATGCAAAGAACGCACTCTTGCTAAGCTCTTAAATTCTTATTCTCGGCCTTACAATGTCATACTTGACCTAAACTTTCATGTTTTAAATGTGCCATGAAATCTCCTAGAAGGGGTTTTAATGCAGAATCTATGCATAAACAAAATCACACCGTGGGATGAAATCAAATATTTAGCTGGCATGGCATTATTTAGTTCATGCTCAAGATTTGTAAATTCAAAGTGTCTAACCACCAATCTAATATTTACCTGGCATGGCATCTAGGAAACGACATGAGAGAAGGGTAAACCACAGGATCCATAATATTGATGCCATGTGCAGAAGATAAACAATCAAGCTCGCACGTAGACCTATGAAGCTTACCTACTTGAGAAGCGCGCCTGACACTTTATCCACAACATTCCCATGTTTGAGAACATAATCTTCAAAGCCAGAAGTTATGATTTCAATATCAAAACATACTTAGAACAAGATATTCTACAAAAATTGTTATAATCAATAGCAGCAGTTGAAAATATGAGACAGTTAACTAAACTCAAACTCCCATTATAAAACTAAATATGCAGGTGAAAAATTAGGAGGAATAGAAAAGATGAGAACCGCAACCCTCAATTACTCGAAATTGGAATAGTTGATAAATCCTACTAGGGACTCTATTTTGCAGCATCAAAACACAGTAAAACAAAGCCTAACATATGTCTACTGCAGGAGTTTCTATGCAAATCCCACACTTCTAAGTTCTTATCACCCTCTTGACAACTTGAGAATTTGTCCACAATATTGTTACAATTTTTGCCCAAATCTTTTCTACTGTGTTAATTAAAAGGAATAATTTGTTGACATAGCTTGTATTTCAACAAACCAAATATAGTCACAATGCACCTTGAATTTGAAGAAGAGCCCCTGACCTAAACCAGAAAGCACTGATGACGATGTGCGATCAGATCATAGCAGCTGGTCCCGAAGTTTAGGAGCAGTAATAGAGTTTGACGGTAGAAATTAACGAAGAGTAGAACTGGTTCAAAACCAGTAGTAGCAGCACACTGAAATCTCAAAAGAGCACCAGATCAGGGATGAAATTCAGTTTAAAAAGGCTGAGATTTAAAAGAGTAATTGGAGGATGTAAACCCTCAAAGTAGATCTAAGGCTCAAAGGTCACCAGAAAATCAGAGTTAAGAATTTCTCAAAATTTCCCAACTTCTTCTAAAAGAACATTCTCATAAATGATAGTTATCATTACTCTATTCATTCTTCTGGACAATTACAGTATTTAAATGGAATAATAGAAAGAAACTCCTACTCGTACTCTTTCTATAACTAGTTCTCTATCTTATCTCCAATTATGTTTCCTATTCTTACTTGGACTCTTATCACATATAAAAAACTACCTAAGAAACTAATATTGACATAAAATTGAGTTAGTATTAGGTAGCTGACTGGAACACCACCAGAGATGGTCTGATAACTTTTTTGGTAAGAGGTAGTTTCTCAAGTGAGCTGGTGCTGACTCACATTACCCAAGTGAGCTATTCAAATGCAAGTTGCAAAAGGATTAGTTACCATATAACTAAGCCAGTGCATTCAAGGCCAATGATGATCCGTCGGCATTTACAAAAGAGTGAAAGACAAGAATCTAGCATGGAGGATGAAAACTGGCTATAATACAATTAATTAACGAGAGAATGGTAACATAAAACTTTCTAGCCATGTAAAAGTTTTTTGGATCCCTTGAACGCAAATTCTTTCTTGGAGAGAGTAAGCTGCAATGTTTGTGCATTGCTTTAATTTTCTAGGTTCTGTATTAAGAAGACATTTCCTTTTGTCACAATGTTATCTGTGATAAAAATATGAGTAACTGTACTGGATATCTGAAGTTGTGAACGTCATGAGCTAAGAACTGCATTGAAGGTGTGTGAATGACATACATACCGAGTTAAATTTAAATAATATGAAGTACACTATCCTTAATAATATACTACTAATGTATTTCATTCCTGACTTTTTTTGCAAGCATGTTAAGGCTTAGAAAGATTTTAAAAATGTAAGATAATTTTTATGCTCAGGTAAGGTAGTCCCACGATGATTTTTTTTTTGTCAAAGGTTAAGTTGAAAGAGAGCCAAATCTCCCACATCTTTTTTTGTCAAAAGTTTACCTTACTTTCCAGCAAGGTAAGGGACACCCTTTCGAGAATTTGCAGAGATTTCTCCTTGTAAACCAGGAATGATATCCGTCATTGCTTGGACAACCTTGCGATCTTCACTGTAGCTCTCATAGCACCGACCCCATTTGGGATCTCTCCAGACCTATATGTAATTTCAAGAAAAAGGATAATAAAAAATAAAACATTTTTTTTTAAAGTATTAGCAGAACTCAAATTACATGATTGATGAAAATGATTTGTCGAGTTTACCGCAATGCATGGAGCAAAAACATAAGTAATGCCTGTTGCCATAACTTCAAGAGCGGTTGCATCACCAATTTCTTCACAAGCAAAGAATCCCTAGAAGAGTAAAGATGAATCAACACAAAGGTAAGAAAGGCCATATATGGAAAGAATAGTTCCAATAGTTTGAAAAGAGAACATCATTTCTCTTCTATTTGTTCTTTCTAAAGTTTTGGATTAATTCAGTACGTGATAAGGAAGACAAACCATAAGATGCTAGACCCAATAGCATCACTAGTCCCAAGGGACCATCCACTATTTAGGCTTAACCATATAACCCGCAAACCAAAGATCAAGGAGCAGTTAATGAAAAGTTTTGGGCTAATACTCTCTTAGATAAGACCAAGAATTTTATTATACACTAATAACACAATGTTGATAGATTTCTAACAACTATTTAAGGACACGTTAATTGACTCCAAACATTGGCTAAGTTGATGATAAGCACATATATAACTTTATAAAAATGGGAAGAAGTTTTATTGATCAGGCCAAGTCAGTCTTGAAAATTCATCAGGAATCATAATTCATATGGGAATACAAGCAAAATAAAAGATCGTGAATAGATATAAATATATGATAGCAGATGAAGCCCCAAATATAATTTTTGAATAATTAATAATTAGGACTTGCCTGGAAGGTCCGAGCCCAACATTGTGAGGGAATAATGTACTTTGTAGACATTGCTATGTCCATGAACAGCATCAATCCCATAAATCATTGGAATTCCAAGACAGGTAGAGAGGCTCCCCTTCTGGAAGTCATTCACCATATCGATCCAGGTCTTGGCAGAGGCCCGTGGAGCCAGCACACTCGCCCCACCAGTCAATATACTTCCTGTAAAACTTCTTGTTCTATTTAGTCTTGTTTTTCTCTACTTTTGTTTTGACTCTTTAACGAGCGAGAAACTCCATTGATCAGAATGAATATACAAATAGAAGGGAAGCAGATGTTTACTTATGAAGTACTTTTTCATTAGTTCAGCTGATGCGATAGTTCGATGAATTTGCACCGGCTAGAGTCATTCGGCTCATCAGATCTTTATTCGAACATTCAATGCATGCTTGGGGTCTTTGTATCTCATATGTCCGACTTCCGCCTCCCAACAACATAATTATAATAGAAGACCCAACAAAGGGATTCTAAAGCTTGTCATCTCTGTACTGATCCCCAACCTTGTCAAATAGTGCCCAGTCCTGGGTTCAGAAGCCTGAGAATTAGTATGTGGGTTCCAAGCAACTAAAATCTATGGAAGTTCTTGTGAATCAATTATCACATGATGGGAAAATGAAGAGAAATTTGGTGATCCATTTCTTAAAAACTAAGAGTAGGGAATTTGGGTGTCACACACATTGGTCACCTCAAATACTGATACATTTCGCGGACGTGATACCAGATGTGCATGGATTGATACAGTGTGAATTAAGAAAAATAAAAGAATAAGAAAAAGTGGGATAAAAAATAGATAACTATATATATATATATATATATATATATATATATATATATATCATAATTAAAATGTTTGAAGTATTTATCCAGTTTTATATGAGTTGCATTAGTGGGATACATAAGTGTATAGGTGACATGAATCATGTTAGATGAGATTTGCCTAAGAAGGTGAGCTAGATGAAGAAGGGAGCAAAACAAAAAGAACAAGTCCATAGATCTAGAGCAGGTGAAAAATAAATTGCAAACTGAATTTATGATAAATTGTGGAGAAGTAGTGGTAGCACTAAAAGGTAATGAAAACTACGCGAGAAACATTTAAAAACTTTGTTCTACAAAAGTTTTTAAGCATTAAAATAGAATTTTCTTTTTCTTTTTATGTTTAAAAATTAAATCATCTATCATAGAACATACTGCAGATCTGCAGTTTGTTTCTATGAAATTAATTAATTTTCGAATTAGAAAAAAATGTTGTGGAATTAGTAAAATGGATGTCAGAGAAGCCATCAACAAATTGAAGATAAGAAGTAGAACCCACAAAGATCTAGCTATAGGAGAAATATTAACAATAATAACTATGACTAAGGTAGAGTAGTTTTTGCAGCTGCTAAGCATGAAACAGACCGATATAAGACGACTTTGGATCAAAAGAGTACCATTACAAAGTTAAACAGTGAAATAAACAGCTCAAAAGAAACAATATTTGATTAAATGGCGGCCATTAATATTCTATAACTGTTAAATAAACAACTCAAAAAGAAATGATATTGAAAACTAAATAACAATAGAATAAAATATAAACTATCTGTACAGATAAAATCCATAAAGAACTCGATGAATGAAGCGGCCTTCATAGAAGGTAGTTGGGAGATAAATAGGATCAAAATAAATAACAAAAATATTGAGGAAAAAAAAAAGAGAGAAATCGCAATGCTGAAAACCTGAAAAGGCTAGAACATAAAATAGAACATCACGATTCAAAGACCTATTATAAGAAAAATACCAGCATATAAACAGAGGAAAGGCCCTGAAACCTATAGTCAGAAGAACAAAAAAAAAGAAAAAAATTTAAATAATAAGGTCTGGATATGGAAAAATAAATAAATAAACTCAGGAAATCTAAGAAATAAAAAATAAAAAATAAAAACCCTAGCCCTAAATCCGACTCCGATTTAGGGTTTTGGATCGGAAAAAAAAAACAAAAGATAAATAAGACTGTAAGAAATAAAAAAAACAAAAAAAAAAAAACGCACTGGTTACTTGATGAGGATTTGGTGATTTCAACTACGATTTCTTCAAAAACTTGGATCAAACCAACCAATTTGAGTTCTGTCTGTTTCAAATGCCTGAAGGTACACGGATCAATACGGAATCCATTACTCAAGGATATTTCAACGAGATCGATTCACAGGCTATGAATGTCCTCAAATTTTTTACCGATCTCGAGATTGGTGTCTTTTATAGGGTTGGAGGAAGAGATTTGAGGAGAGAGAGGGACTGAAGAGAAGCAGGTGGCATTGTTTTGTGAAGGAATCGAGAGTTTTAATGGAGTTTTGAGAGATTGGTTTCTAGGGTTTGTAGGGAGACGATGGGTTTGGAGTGGAGACGATGGGTTCTCGGGGCTTCCTGTGAGAGAGATGATGGGTTTTGTGTTGGCCCGATTTATAAAAGGGTTTGTTTTGTGTTTGCCCTATTTATAAAGGGGTTGGCACGAAGTTTCTGGCTAGACAACATAATAAACCACCGTCCTTCCGTTTACCACTGTCGGGCAGTAGTTCTTTTCAGATTAGTTAGAGTCGTTTTTCTCCTCTTTTGACGTAGTGATATGATGTAGCATTATTTTCTCCCTACTGAGCCTGGACTGTAGCTCATCCCTCGACTATTCGTCACAGCTACAGGTGTAGATCTAGAAAAGGATCTAGAACAAGAAGAGGATCCTAATTACAACCCTGAAGAGGAGGAAGAGCCACCCGAGGACTACTTTCCCTAACTTGTCTTTTTGGAGTCCGCATAGCGTAGTTTATTGTGTACTTTTAATACTGGGTACAGTTGTTTGGATTAAATCTTTGTACAGTTTTGTAAAATTTTAAACCACTGTTTAGGTGACGGTCGGCCGTCACCAGTGGTCCGTATAGCTTTGTTAGATTATGGAAATGATGGAAATCTTTTTCCATGATGTTGTGGTTATAAATTACAACTTTGCTTCTGCACTCAAGTGAACTTACCGAATGCTTGATGGTCCAATCTTTCTAATTATCTAATTAGGGGAAGATCGAGTTGTCACAAAGGTACCCAAGTACTCCGATACCAAGGAAAACTCTGTAATCAAATTGTGTTCTATGATCTTACGAAACGGATTTTGGGGTAAGGAAATTTGGGCTATCACAGATGTAGTTACCTGGGCGGAGTTCGATTGAAGGATAGACGCTTTTGAGTGGAGAATGGAATTCCATGAGGGGGATGCTCGTAGAGATGATGCAGAACATGTTCCCTACTGACTTTGCATTGTGCATCTCCAGGGCTCAAAATTTCACTGCCGATGCTTCTAGCTCACGGGCCGGCGAGAGTGTCCAAGAGGAGGTTGATCGCATAGGCGAGGAGGCGGGTTAGCGAGAGATCTCATTGAGTGATCCTTTTGGTTGGTTTAAAAACTCTAAGTATCTTTGGTTTGGTTTTGAAAACTTTGGGTATCTTTTTGGTTGGATCATGAAGACTCTTAGGTCATAAGAACTCTACTTTTTATTTTTGCTGTAATATCTGAATGGTTATTAGCATTTCTGTTGTTATACTTTGATGGTTATCAGAATTTGTGATTTATTGTGGATGTGTTTTACAAATTGATTGTGGATATGTATGTCTTTACTAATTTGTTAATGGTTTGAATTTTTGGTTTATGGAGATGAGATGCTTTGAGCAATGGTTAACTTTTGTTAATCAATGGTTTATGTTTTGTTGTGGTGACGACTAATCGGATTATGGGTAACTTTTATGAATTGAGGGTTTAAAAATTTTCTTTTTTAGAGATGGCATGTTTTGGATTAATGGTTCAGATTGTTAGTTGATGGTTTAAATTTTATTGTGATGATGGTATCTTGTTCATTAATGGTCAATTGTGCTAGTTGATGGGTTCAAATTATGAATTGTGTTTGTCAAAAATTCTGGAACGGTAAGCTCATTAGTCATGTATGTGTTTCACTAGTTAATTATGGATGTTGTCGCTAGACTTTTGGATGATCGTTACATTTTGATGTTAAATGTAGTGGATGTTGTGTTTCCGAAACGAACCAATTGGACTTTCATTATCCTCTTCAACATGTTTGGCTTCGATGTCAAATATCTACTATGTTAGACGCACCGAAAGTCACATGATGAATTTTCGAGGATGAAAATTTCTTTAAGGGGGGGAGAATGTAACAGCTCGAATTTCTGAACACTAGTACACCCAACAAAGTGTTTGTGTCTGACAAGGTATACGCTACACGCCTTGGATTTTTAGAATATTTTATTTTAAAGATGTACATTTTGGTGCTAAGGGTGCATATATATATATATATATATATATATATATATATATATATATATATATATATATATATATATATATATATATATATTTGTATGAATAATTACACAAGCCACGTGATGACACAATGGTTAGAAGCTTTGTTTGTAAACCGGAGGTCCAGGGATCAAAACCATGTTGAGTAGATTTTAGGCTTTATTTTGTACCTTTTGATAAAAGCCAATACACCATTTTTGTTGTACCGTCTTAACATCAAATCAGCCTCATAAGTTAAGAGAAAAAGCACCTTACGCAGAAATGAACTTCAAGAATTCCGTTAAGAGAAGAACCGAAAGAGAGAACCTCCATCCTCCTCAGTTTTCCCCTTTTAAGAAAAACCTTAATCACCATCAGTTCTCTCTATCAACCCTTTCTTCACTCAAGAAACCCTTTGTCTAATTCGACACCTAGAAAACTTTGATCTTCGAGACCATTACGATCGAAGAGAGGAAGAGATCGAAGCATAGGACGAACGACAAGTTTTAGCACCGATCTTCCTTGATACTGGCCATCATAGACTCTGCATGCACAATTTAGGAAGGTAAAATTTATGATTTAGTAGTATGGAATTCGTTTCAGACTTAGTTAGGTTTATAGGGATTAAATCTTGCAAAAAAATTGGGATTTCGAACTCAGAAAGGGAGAACCAAGTGCATTTTTGCACTATCTCGCTCGACCAAGATTGACAATCGCTCGAGCGAGATCCCCCTCAAAACACGCTAAAAATGTTCTAGTGAAACTTGCTCCGATTTTGGTTGTTGCTCAAGCAAGGTTCTGAGTGCCACACAGAATTGTGACAATTCGCTCGAGTGAAACAGGAAGTCGCTCGAGCGAATTAACATTGTTTTTTCTATCCCAACCTTTCTTTTAGTAAAACTTAAAGAAGCTTCGAGTTGTTTTGATCCGTTAGTCATTGACACATGACTTACGAACGTAATGTAAGAGGAGAACCTAAGGCTGCCAATAGGGGCCACCTCATTGATTTCTCGCGACATCAAAACCAACGTAGAGGAGTTTCACTACAGAACTACATTTTAGACTTTGATTCATAGATCTTAATGATGTAATTGAACTGAAATGTGATCATGAGAAACTGAATTACAATTTGTTAAATCTGACCGCATTGAATATTTGAAATCTTTGAATCATTGATTTTCATATGAATCAAGTAGGGGAAATTCAATGCACAATTACATCTTTGATTTTGATTCATAGATTTTCATGATATAGTAAGTCAAACTGTGATCATTAGAAATTGATTTAAAACTTGTTAAATATTAGCTGCATTCGAATATTGAAATCTTTGGATTATTGACCTGCATTTGCATCCTTCAAATCTTTGAACTTTGAATATAGAATCTCTGAACTGTGAACATTGAGAATCTTTGAACTTTGAACATTAAATCCTTGAACTGTGAACATTGAATCTTTGAACTTTAAACATTGAATCTTTGAACTTTGAATCTTTGAACTTGGAACTTGGAACTTGAAATGAAAAGGGAATTAGGTATGAATGATTAACACCTTACTATGTATTAGAATTTGCATTTGATTTAAGGTTCATGTGAACGAATCCCCTAAACTTTTGAACCGTTTCGGCGGTTTTGCTTCAACACCTTTTGGACCATTTCGGCGGTTGTGCTTTGGCACCTTTTGGACCGTTTCGATGATTGTGCTTCGACACTTTTGAATCGTTTCAACGGTATTTGAACTTTGAACCGCACAAGTATCCCTCACAATGCAGGGACTTGAGAATTTAGAAAATTGTTCATTAAACGACAATGGTTAGGAGAGGATTCCCATCGGTTATAGACTCTCAACACAATATTTGCGTTGGAGATATTTAAGTTATGGATTTAAGTCATACATGAGATAAGAAGATGCATGTAAAATGAGAAAAATAAATAAGTAAATAGAAATCATGTGGAACTTAAGAAATGACACTATCCGATAACATTTGAAACTCAATTTTGGATTATGTGATTTTGAATGTAAGATTCTTCGAATGTTGTTTTAACATTAGATTGCTTTATAAATGATCATTGAATTCTATGCTTTCATTTGGAAGAAATGTAGTTGGTATTGAACTTTTCCTACTGAACTTAGACCGTTAGCTCACTCCGACACCATGTGTCACAAGTGCAGATGTTGGTCAGGACCCTGAACCCAAGGACGATCATGATTACGTACTGGAAGTAGAAGAGGAATGCTCGCCTAAGAATTTGTAACAACCCGACGTTTCCTTCCTGACTATCGTTAAGGAACCGTCGCGTCGTCGGATCACCTAACATGATCCTTTCATCAAGGGGGTCCTTTCTTGTACAAAGTTGTGCAAATACGGAAGCAATGTAATTACTCGGGCAGTTACTAATATGGCAAAAGAACTAATATCTGACATTTATCTAAGCATGAAACTAGAAACACTATATATATATAAGATCAAACGATCTGATGTATATCTTTCTACCGATGACGACCACCCGTCACCTAAACAGTGGAAAGAAAACCTATACATCCAAAAATAACACAAATATCTGAAGCTACCATATATCAGTTATACATGTCTTTTACTTTATCTATCTCTTTCTCACTCTATCTCCTCTATCTCCACAAGCCACAAACCTATTTTGGGAAGAACTCTTCTGGGAATTCATCTTCCTTGTCTTCGTCGTCGTCGTCTTCTCCCTCTTCCTCATCAGGCACGTAGGTGGGATCTGCAACGTGCTCCGGATCAGGCTCTGCAACTAAGACATTTAAGTCATGGAATGAGCTATCATCCAAGCTCAGTAGAGAATATTATATTATTTACATACATTGATATTTTATCACATTCGCAAGTGGAAGCATAACTGAATTAAAGCATATGATTATTATAACATGCTGATGTACTGAATTTATGCACGATGCGATAGGTATGAGAAATCAAGCTGAAACAAGATATGCATGCAGGCGAAAATAGGGAATCAACTAGGTCAAGCTCCCGAGTTAGCGGGATCACTTGGACCAGAATAACTCAAGCTCCCGAGTTAGCGGGATCACTTGTCAAGCTCCTGAGTTAGCGGGATCACTTGGATCAAGAAACTCAAGCTCCCGAGTTAGCGGGATCACTTGACACAGATGGAGCAACAACATATAAAGGAGACTACAGATAACAAGATAAAATGATCAATGTATGAATTCAAAGAAGGGGTATGCTCACTTCCAACTAGCATGTCATGTATGCGAAAATACTGTATTGTAACAACTTAGTCATTTCTATCTCATTATCATAGTATAAAACGACTAGGCACAACTTATACTTTGTCCTATCCAACTAAAATTACACCATTAGTAAACTGTTCTGACAAACATGGATTTCCAAACATATATTCATAAATATAATTGTATTGATCATGTGGTCAACTAATATGTGAGTTTCATCAAACCAACTGATAATCTCGCTCCTTACTATCCTATCTGATTCGGTTTATCACCTCAGAGGTCTACATGTTACTCGAAGCATGTTTATTAGTAATTCATTACCATCATTAGTTTCGCTCTAAGAGGATTAATTGGCATCCTTATGAGAATATGACAAATGATTCAATTTTATATAAACAACCATATGTTCCGTACCTGATTCGCTTCGATTAGATGGGAGCGCATGAGTCAAAGCCCATCACCCTTGTCTAAATTGCGTGAACTAGATATGTGCACCATGTTGCACCTATTGATGATAAAATATTTTTATATTAAATGCTAGCATGCAACAGATGGCTCACTGTATGCCTAAAACCCAAAGATGTAATCCCTTAAACCCTCCATGGATCCAAGGTCCAAAATGCACAAAAACATAGCCCACATCTTCATTTGATAGAGGTTGCCGCGGCAAGCTTCAAGGCTTGCCGCAGCAAGCCACTCAGCAAAATGTCTTGCCGTAGCAACCCTTTGAGGTTGCCGCGGCAAGCTAAGCTTGTCGCGGTTCAGTTTGGCTTCTCAGGCTTTGGTGTCTTCTTGTTGTTCCCTTGTTTTGCTGTATATATTCGATATAGATCTATATCTATATAAAATATAGATATATATTTATATGTAGATATATATTTATACATGTATAAATTTAGAGCATAGCATTTATATATATATATATATATATATATATATATATATACTTTTTTCCATTTACAAATCTTCAACTAAGACTCCGGAGTGCATGAATAAAGGATTTCAGCATGCTATATCCTTTGTGCAACTCCCATCTGTGCTGCCGATGCGATCGTAAACGCTCGACACCACAGATCGAGTACTCTATAAATTATGATACATTCGTTTGTGTACTTGTTGATAGACTTGCTTTTTCAATGGAGGTACCAACCGTGGAGTAACCTCGTGTTTGCCAAGTGCGTTTTCAACTGCGGAGATAGGCGAAGCTTATTGAAACAAAGATTGTCAGTGATCAATGGCAGGTCACTTTGTGAACTCAAGTTCTAAGGATCACGAGTCCAAATGTGTACCAAAGGTTTTGTTTGAATTTGCTAATCGTCCCATTTTTACTAAGGGAGTAGGTTGGAGGAGGAAGAAGAAGGTGGTTCTTCTACCTTATATAACTCGAGCTGCACCTTGCGTGCATGAGCACATAACATGACTCATCGAGTCGTGTAATAAATCTTCCATGCAAGTAGCTTATAAGCTACTCTAAGTTAAATTCCCATGTAAGTCACCACTACTTAGGTAGTGTGTTGCAGAAAAAAAAAAGAAAACAAGAATATCTCTTGTATATAACTTAAAAACAGGGTTTTTGTGTATAAGTTAAAATGTCTTGTATATAAGTTAAAACAACAATTGACTAGTGTGTAAGGTTATTGTACTAAACTTAACTTCTTTGTACTTATGTATAAATTAAAATAGTGTTTTAGTTCTGTGCCAAGCTGTTGTACTATACCAAGTTTCTGGGATGATATATCCAGTATAAGGCATCTTTATTTATATCATATTATTTGACAACTTGAGATCAAAGAAGTGTACCTCTTTTACACGTAAACCATAAACAGGGATTATCAAGTTATTGTGGCTATATCTAGCTCAGTGTAGCTCAATGTATATCAATGTATATAGATATGGATATAAATTTTTTATAGGGATATATTTTCGTTAGATAACACGTTTGACCTAACCGGACTCTTACTTCCACTGTGTCAGATTTGGGAATCGTTACAGAATTTTTACCCATAGATCATTGATTTTAGATTTGGTATTGAGTTAGATTTTGGACGTGGTACATTTTAGTGAATTAAGTAGGGTAATTGAATCAGTACTTTCTACTTACGTTTTGTACACCACTGTTTGCATGACGAACAGCCGTCACCGGTGGTTATTTTGGTTTTGGTTTTGGTTTTATGTTCAATATGAAAATAGAATCTTGTTTACTGTCATATATGATATCTGCTTTGATTTCCTCATATATATGGATGTACCAAGTATCTGATGACTTGGTGTTTCCAGAATTCCGTGTGGGGAAAGTCGGGTCATCACAGGTTTTAGAATCGATCAATTGGAATTATAATATATATGTCATTCAATTAAGGTTAAAATCGATCGATAAAATTTTATAATCAATTGAATTTAAGGCAATTAGGTAAATCAGTTCTGTCCAGAATCGATCGATCGGACATAATAAATCAATCGATTGAACATGTAATGCAAGGAGGACACTTGGTTCGGTTCAGAATCGATTGATTGATCTAGGAATCGATCGATCGAAAATGAAAGGTAAACATATATTTACAAAATGGTCTTGGTGCATAATCGATCGATCACAAGTTGGAATCGATTGACCAATAATATAAAGAAAATATGGAAAGCCATTCAATCCAAAATCGATCAATCAAAAATGAAAATCGATCAATCGACTATTAATAGCAAATATATAAAGTCGATGCAGTTTGAATCGATCGATCGAAAATATAAATCGATCAATCGGTTCTAAGATTTCTAGAAGGTTTAGGGTTCTGAAAATAAGACCCAAAAGAAGAGAACACAATTAAAATAAATAAAATTTATAACTAAGGTTAGCCATTTCATTATTATTATATCAATATTTATAACAAAAATTGACAGGTTCATTTTATTTAGTCCGTCGATAAGCGATCAAACGTACCTGAGGCAACGGAATCTGAGAAGAATAAGATGGATTGATGGGTACCCACCTGTTGAAACGTGAACGATAGATCTACGACAATTAGGGTTGAATTGATTGACGTCCAACGCGCTGACCCGTCTGAGATTTTTTCTATTCCTTCCTCTTTGATATTGATGGTGGAAATAGATCGCGGTGATTCTCAATATTTATAACAAAAATAGACGGGTTCATTTTATTTAGTCCGTCGATACGCGATCAAACATATTTGATTGGGATATTTATATGTATATCTAATTAAGTCTTAACCTATTTCAACTATACAATGGAAATCATAGTACTAGCAAAGGGTCGTTCTCACAAAGATAGGTTAAATTATATTAACTCAATTTTCATAAAAACATATATTTATCTTTTAAGTTCTTAAACTATAGGAGAAATATGAATAAAGAATTATTTTTAAACTAAGTGTATAGAAAATAAATCCTAATCCTCCTTCTTCAGATTATGGTAGTCAATCACAATCTTCAGCTATCGGATATTTATAAATTTAAATAGTACCATTACACTATATATCAAGTTTCCTAGCATTGGTCGTTAATCAATACTAAAATCCTATCAATACAGATTTAATCTAATCAATAATCTCCTAAAACTTAGGAGTCAATCAAATTCTAAAAAATAAAAAATGGAAAAGTAAAAACCATTACACTAATCTGCAAACCTCAATCTGAGTCGTCAATTCAAATTAAAATCTGAAGATGTTTATAAAGCAAGAAATAAATAAAAAAAATCTAAACTAGAAAGTAAAAGTAGAACCATCCAAAGGGTTGATCTTTCAGCTTCCTCAGCCTTGGTTGTCAAGCAAGACCTCAAAGAACTATGGACGATATTACTTTATAAATCTTAAACTACTTTGATCGAGAGAAAATACAGACTTCAATTGTCAATTGATGCTATAAAATTCGTCGATGATTATTCCTATACCGGACTCTCTTATTTATAGATCATAAGGAGTCGGTTTACAAGACTTCTAATTCTAATAAAAGAAATAACTAAAAATAAAACTATCATAATATAACTCTAATTCTAATTTTATCTTTCCTTACTTTCTTTAATTGATTCACTTCTGGATTGTTCTGCAGTACAGATCTTCTGGAGTCTATCTTCATCAATCTTCTCATATCCGTGATCAGCCAAACTTCTAATTCAAGAGTTCTTCTAATTCAGTTCATGGCAGTAGAATCTTCACATGATCAGCAACAGTGACAATCAACAGGAAAGCTTCATAATCGCAATCGTAAATCACGATTATCTCTTTTCTTCTCTTTTCCTAGAAAATCATAAATTACTATTTTCTATCTTTCATAGCTTTCTCTCTGGATGATTCTCTGGATTACGATTCATCGCTTTTCACTCTGTATTGCTTCAGCTTCTTTTGAACGTCTATTAGAGAATCGTAAATTACGATTTCTCATTTTTCTTCTTTAGTAGCAACGCTCAATCGTCTTTTCATGATTTTCTAGCCTTCAGTATATAACGAATCGCCTTTTTATGCTTAATAGTCTTTTACTGCTCGTTTTGAGTTCATTTTGACAAAGATTAACATTATGGCTCTCTTTTACTTTTTTTCCTTAATATCTATACATCAGTAACTTATTATTAGCAAACTAAGTCCTAACATCACTAAGTTAAGGGTAATAAAATAATATATTATATGACTGATCACACCCCCAAACTTACATTTTGCTAGTCCCTAGCAAACAAAGAAACATAAAACATCCTATTAAAAATTAAATTGCCACTTTCGTAGAAAGCACGATTGCATTTAGCAGATGCAACAAGCCTCTAAAATCCCTAGGTGATCCCTAGTGGAGGAGTTATAGTCTCCTGAAGGTTTTCAGTGAAGTTACCTACAAACTTCAAATATTTTTGGATTTTTTAAATATTTTCAAAAATATAAAATAAAAAAGATTTAAACTAATTTTGTATACTAATTATATTAACTAAATTACCTAAGTGGCCAAATTGGTCACTACATAGTTTATTGCAATTTTCTAAAATTATCAATTTTTTGTCCTTACTTTCCATTATAACAGTTATCCTTGATTAGAACTCTAATAATTTCAATTCATAATAAGCAGGGAGATATATGCATTAGTGAATAGTTTATTCTTTATAAATTTTTCTAAATTGCAGATTTAGAAAATATTTTCATTCAAAAACTCACTATTGACATACTCTCAAAAGGATATCAAAACTTTTTAGGTTCTCACAATATATTTTTCAGAAAAATTAAATCAAAGATATTTTTGTCAATCTCATAAAAAAGAATAATCAATGTAATATCCCAAAATTTTGAGAGTTAAACAGTGACCTCGGGATCCGTGCCCGATTGGTCGTAAGTTTGACCAAGTGATGGTCAAACAGTGGACTCATGAAGGGATAAACTGATGTAATATCAATATGACCTAAGTGTAGTGTATAGTATGAATTAGTGGTCATGTACACCTATCTCTGGTGTATGTGTTTAACACACAAGCTAGAAAGAGGATATAAGGGTTTTAATAAACCTAGGTTGCTTTATTTGGTTGGTGAAAGAGAAGTAAGAGGAGAGAGAGAGAGAGAGAGAGAAACCAAGAGGAGTTAGTGAGCTAGGAGTTAATACAAATCAAGAGGAGATTAGAGCATTGAATGTTGGATTCAATGCATGAGGAGCTGTTGAAGCGAAAAGCTGAAACCCTAGTCATCAAACCCAATAAATCAATCCTTTAAGGGATTTATTGAGGTAAGTTTTATTAGATTTCAATACATAAAGATTTGATGAGTTTAATTCAGTCAAGCATAGTTAGAATGATAGATTAAAGACCTTGAGAGGAAAGAAAATTGATAAGGAAAAGATTTGGAAGAACAGCCCAAAAAGGGGTTGAATCTGGCCAAATTGATTTTGAGAATCGATTAATCAATTTTAGTCTAGAAGTTGAAAAGTCAAGGATGCCCGATTTCGATTAATCGATCTGAAAATCGATTAATCGATTTTGAAGGTCGATTAATCGATTTGAAAATCGACTAATCGACTGGGTACCTCCAGTGGCTGTAGAATTAAGACTTGGGAAAATCGACTAATCAATTTGGGAAATTGATTAATCGATTTTGGATTTCGATTAATCAATTTGGGATCGACTAATCGATTTCAAATTTTTGACTACTCGAGTTGAGAATCGATTTAACCATTCAGGGGAATTCGATTTATCAATTTGGGATCGATTAATCGATTTTGGATTTCGATTAATCGATTTAGGGTTCGATTAATCAATTTTGGCAGTTTCATTTGACTTTCTAATTTTACCTTAAGGTTCATGGAGGGTCTAGGACCTTCTCTATTACATCTTTAGTGATGTGTTGTATGTGTTATGATGTACCATAGGTGGTACGTGTGAAAGTAAGCATAAGGAGCCGCGTGAGACCTTGATGCTTGGACCTTCAAAGACTTGAGGTAGGGAACACCTTGAACATGTACTTTAATTGCAAGAGCATGTATGTAGTGATATAGAACTCAAACTGAAAATATTTTAATTGTATAAATCTTTATAAAAATGGTGCGTGTGTGATATCAAGAAAAGTGATAAAGGCATCAGTGTGATGCGAATAACTGAGACCAAGTAAGTTAATGAAAATGAGGCATCCATAGGGGATAAGAAAGAGATAAAGGCATCAGGGTGATGCGAGTAATTTAGACATCCCGGGGATGTAAGTAAGATTGAATAACTACTGTTAAGGCCTAACTAATATAAGATAGCACATTTACACGATGAATAACTATATGTAAAGCACATGCTATTTTTATTATTTGAGGTTTGTTAGGATACCCCACTGACGTGGCGGGATACCCACGACTGACTCGGCAGGATATCCGTGACTGGTACGGCGGCCAATCTGTATACCAGTGCGGAGGTCTATCCGTACACAGTAAGTATATCCCAGGGATGTTGATATGAGATTTAACTCCGCCGCCTATTGAGAAAGGGCTTGGATCGTATTCCCAGGGAATACATATTAACAACTGTCTATTTGGACGACAATGGAGGGTATCCCATCGGGGCTCGATGCTATATTGCTCGGGGATTACTTAAGTTGAAGATTTAAGTTTTGCTTTAGGCCTGTTCAGTGTCATTCATGATAAATTAACAGTAAAGTGAACATACAAACTACCAGTAAATTTGAATGCAAATTGCCATCTTTTAAACTGTTTTCTAGCAAATGCATAGACATATCATGCTTTGAATATCATGGAATATATGTGAGATTTTGACTTATATGTTCATTGTGTTGTTCTATATTGAGCTAGGATGTAGCTCACCCTTTAGACTATACGTCACAGGTCCATTATTAGCAGCGGCCGAGGCTTCGGGAGACGTAGATCCGGGTGATTCGGATTACGTGCCTGGGGACGAGTTGGAGCCTCCTCTCGAGGACTTCTTCTAGGAGACTCTGCTGTGTACTTTGATAAAGAGTCAGTTTTGAGAGCAGATTGTGCGGCTTGGTATGTCAAGCTTTTATTTTGATAAACAATGTAATTATACTTCGATATTCTTTTTGGCGAACCATCTGGGGTGACCTGGTTGTATCACCGATGGTTCGGGCTGGTTCTTTTGTCCATACCTTGGCATGGAATGAGAACTGCTTTTGAGCTCTTCATTATAGAGAATAATATATTATTAATGCATGTTACTTGATTGGTTTTGCTTGCTATACCAATGTTCTGTACATAGCCTTGGGACACGGTCTGGAGGATCGTGCTGATGGTACGGGTTTCGGGGTGCTGAAATTCGGGCTGTCATAATCTACTTTATTCATATGAATCCATGTACAATCTATAGTATCCAGTATCCATATCTCTACTACTAGGCTTATACTTTTGTAAATTAAAGTCATAAAGGTATTTCCTTCGGCTTGTAATGGGGCTTTGGGTTTCAAAAGGTGTCAAAGAAAGGTAGAAAATGATTCAAAATTTTTCTGAGAATTTAGCTCTTCTTTCTCCTATCTTTTCAGCTTCTTCTTCTTTTCTTCTTCAGTAAGTATCCATAAATTGGATAGCTTATTCCTGTTCTCTTTTTTATAAATAAATAAATAAATCCTAATTCTTTAATTGCAAAATCGTGTTTTATGATTTTTATTCTCTTTGAAAGCTTTTTATTTGAAAAATTGTTCTTCTTTTTCAGAAATCGTTCTTTAGGAAATTTCATTCTTTCCCATATTTTTTCTTTTGATTTCTTTAGTTGTACCCTTTTTAGCATTCCTTTTATCTATTCTTACTCTTTACTCCTTTCACTCTCTCTTTTTCCTTTCTTTTACAGTCTAAAATCTCAAAAAATATAAGGGTTAAAGGTTGAAAGCTTTGGGTAGTACATATGGCTAAAAGTTTATCTGATTTTTAGTACAAAGAAATTCGATTTAGGCTTCTAATATAGGTTCAATGGATAAAATTTATTCTGGGATTTTGACTTTTTATTGGCATTTTGGCTCTAGTTTAACAAAAGATGACCTTTGATCATTTTTACGATTTACTAGCATAGATGTCTTATTGTTTTGATATTTCTACAGATAGCTTTATACAAAAAATAAGTTTATCATAGAATATTTTCATTTTACATTCAGTAGTATGAGATTTCATATCATTATAGAAGTTCAAAGAAAATTTTTTATTTGAATAAAAGAAACAGTCTCTCTCTGAATAAAAAGAAAATATAGCTCAAATGCTCACTGGTTTATAATTTTGAAACTATAGTTTAAAATTCTTGCAGTTTAGATCAATCTATTATTTTAAACATTCGTTCTAATACAATGTTCAACGAGCTAAGCATGAATTGTAACTGTTCTCTTTTCTGATTATTGGATTTCTATTATAATGAATCATAAGTTTTTCAAGAATTGTAATTTTTCTATCATAATTCCTATGTAATGATCAACTAAAATTCAAAAAAAAAAAAAAAAAAAATTTTTTTTTACAAAACTAAATTAACTAAAACTATTTACTGCTATACTACTACTGTACACAGAAATTGTGTATCCCTCCAAACATAAATTGGACAATGCCCTCATTGGCACAAAAACAGGGGACACTAAAAAAACTGTTTACCTAAAAACAAATTATTGATATCTCTGATTGCTTATCGGTTGTGAAAAAAAATTATATAAAGAATATTCCCCCAAATTTGCGGGAAACACAATGATTTTATGTCTCAAACAAAAATGTTAGTGGTGTTAGTAACAATTACACAGTTAGTAAAAATAAAAGTTAGTCAAAAAGAAATAAAATTTTATATTTTAACTGAATATTTACATGAACATGAAAGGAAAATATAAAAAAAAACTAAAATATTATAAACTAATTACATAAAAGAAAATAAACCTAGGAAAAATCTAGACACACTAATTTAGATATCGGCATCACCAGCAACATCCAAGAGAAGTCTTCGATAAAGATCGGTCCAAAATTGTGCTGCCCAAAAAGGTGCGCCCTCCCTTGAGTAGGTGGGTCCAATAGAAAAATAAAAGCATTAAGAAGGTGGAGAAGGTGAAGATGGAGAAGACTGGTTGTGGTAGGGGGATGACGGGGGCTTTTCAGCCGCCGACTCCAGAATGAGAGAGGAGAAGAGGGTAACGATTTCACTGATTAATCGCCCCCTTTCTTCTAACAGTGTTGTGACTTCGTCTTCATGGCATTGGATGAGGCATGAAAATGCCTCCGTAATCTTCGACCAATTTGGTTATTTTGCCATGGAGAAAGGGTTAGTGTTGGAGAAGAAGATGAAAAGGATGGGATTTGATTGACTAGACGGTAGTTGCTTTTTATAACCATTCCGAAAATGCGAAGAGTTGCCATAAATAAACATTATGGTTTGCATTGAATCAAGCGAATCGGTTGGTAGTCCTAATAAATGCTAAGGGGCGTGTCTGTGTAAAGTGAATCGAGGTGACGCCTTTGGTATCAGTAGTTGTGCTTTTCTGATAGCCATTGTGTTTCCTAGACAAAACATTCTCTCATAAATTATAATCACTACGATTTAATGCACTATGAAATATGTAGACATACTCTACTTTTGTACATATAATATACATAAATTTTGCTACAGATGAGTCGGTAGCTCGACGGTGCCCATGAGTTGGCCAGGTATACTCTGGGTATTTTAGTGTCATTGTGGTCACCGTCCCTTTTTCTTTTAGAGATATCATTAGTTTAAGTCTCTGTCCATTAACCTTAAAAATACGATTGTCTTTGGGATCTTGAATGGTCACAGCCCCATGAGGGAATGCTTCTACCACATTATATGGTCCGTCCCAACGACTTCATAGTTTTCCTAGGAATAATTTCAACCTTGAATTGTATAGCTAAACTTGTTGGCCTGGCTCAAACCTTTTTCTTAAAATATGTTTATCATGAAATGCCTTGGTTTTAGCTATATAGATTCGAGCATTTTGGGATTCATCGTTTCGAATTTCCTCGAGTTCATTGAGTTCAAATTTAATGCTTTGATGGCGCATATAGCTCTATGTTCTAATTCTACAAGTGGCAAGCTTTACCATTCACCAATTGGAAAGAAGACATGCCAATGAGAGTTTTATAAGCCATTCTATATACCCATAAAGCATCATTCAATCTCATGGACCAGTATTTCCTATCAAGTCGAACCGTTCTTTCCAGTAACTTCTTTATTTCACGGTTGAAAACCTCAACCTCTCCACTAGTTTGCAGGTGGTAGGGGGTTGCGATTTTATATGCAACACCATATTTCTTGAGCAAGCTCTCGAAATATGTGACAGCCCAAATTTTGACACCCCGAAACCCGTGCCATCAGTACAACCCTCTAGGTCGTGCCCCTGAAGTCCGTACGGAACATTGGTATAACCAAGCGACAACAAATCAGGAAAAACATATGGACTGCAACAAGTATACTATAAAAATCTACTATTCTAAAACCAAAAGCTCAATGGACAATTCTACTTCCATGCCAACACATAAACAGAAGAACCGACCCAAACCATCAGTGATAAGCAGGATCACCCCAGATGGTTTGCCAAAAGAATATATCATTTAATTACATTTTTCTCAAAATAAGGTTTGACATATCAAGCCGTACAGAATGCTCTCAAAACTCACTCTCAAAGTACGCACGGGTCCTCTAGAAGAAGTCCTCAGGAGGAGGCTCCAACTCTTCCCCGGGCACGTAATCTAAATCCCCTGGATCTATGTCTCTCGAAGCCTCGACAGCCGCAAGCAATGGACCTGCGACGTATAGACTAAAGGGGGTGAGCTACATCCTTGCTCAATAGGGGAACAACAAGTGAACATATAAATCAAGTTCTCACATATATTCTAAAACAATTTAAAAGCATAATTTATCTTATGGAATTACTGAGAAGACATTTTAAATAACTGAAAAGATGTACTAGATGCAACTGTTACTTTACATGTGTTTATTCATTCTCAACTTGTTGATATTAGTTACTGATTCGGCCTAATTACTTAAATCTTAACTTCAATATTCCCCAACTTACTTTAGAGTCGGGCGCCCGATGGAATACCCTCCATCGTCGTCTAAATAGACAGTTTTTATATCTATTTCTTTCTTGAATACCACCTAGGTCCCTTTCTCATAGGTGACGGGATTTCTAGTCTTATACACACATTCCTAGGATGTCAAACTGGTATATGGATTGGCCGCCGTACCGATCACGGATATTCTACCAAGTCAGTCGTGGGCATCCCACCACGTCGGTGGGTATTCTGTTCAAACCTTAAATAACAAAAATATCAAATGTGTGCTACATATAGTTGTTCACCGTATAATTGTGCCAATTCATATCGATTAGGCCTTATCAATCTTTGTGCACTTTTGCTTTACAACGTCACATACATCCCTAGGATGTCTAAGTCAATCGCATCATACAGATGCCTTTATCACATTTTCATCCCCAAGGGATGTCTCATTTTCATTTATTTACTTGGTGTCACACACACACACATTTAAAAGATTCACATTTGTAAGCATTAGCATTCATTTCTATATTACTACATACATGCTCTTGAAATTTAAATACATGTTCAAGGTATTCCCTACCTCATGTCTCTGAATGTCCAAGCATCAAGATCTAACACGGGTCTTTATGCTTGCGTTCCCTCGTACCACCTATGGTACACCATGGCATATGCAAAGCATAAAAAAAGATGCAATAAAGAAGGTATAAGACCCTCCTTGAACCTCAAAGTCCAATTCAAAAGCCAACTAAAACTGTCAAAATCGATTAATCGATCTCCCAAAATCGATTAATCGAAATCCCAAATCGATTAATCGAAAATCCAAACTTCAATTAATCGATCCCTAATCGATTAATCGAAAATCCAAACTTGATTGATCGATTTTAAAATCGATCAATCGATTTTTCCAGCTCTCCATTTTCTAGCCACTGGAAGTTCTCAGACGATTAATCGATTTTAAAATCGATTAATCGAAATTCTAGAATCGATTGATCGATTTAAAATCGATCAATCGGTTTCAAGCAATTCTGCCCAGCTTACTTCTGAACCAAAATCGATTAATCGATTTGGTCAGAAACTCAGCCCCTTTGCGGGCATTTCTTCCAAATCTCTTCCTTTCCATTTTTCCTTCATTTTTACATCTTTAATTCATATTTTGAACAATAATTGAATGCACAACTTATTTATATAATCTACATTATAATTCAACAAAACTCACCTCAAATCAATCTCTTGATTGATTGAATGGTTGTTTCAAAGGCTAGGGCTTCTAGCATTTGCTTCAACGGTTCCTAATACGTCAAATCCGATATTAAATGTTTGAATCCTTCTTAAATCTGGAACCCACATTAACTTCCTATGCAATTACTCCACTTCTTACTCTCTCTCTCTTCTTCAATCCTCTTAACTTTTCTTACCAACCCAAAACAAGAGAAATAGCTCCTCTTAGGTTATTAAGTCCATTTATCCTCTCTTGCTTCAGTGTTAGGCATATACACCCAGATAGGTGTACATTGTCACTCACTAAACTTTAAACTACACACACTTGCACACTTACTTCTTATATCAACCTAAGTTGTAAACACAGTCATCGGGTTGACTTTCACCCGATCAACCTATGACCAGTCAGGCACGCATCCCGAGGTCACTGTTGGACGCTCAATTTTTGAAGATGTTACAAAATATCTATTACAAAAATGGCTCCCTCCATCACTTATAATAGCCTGTGGGGTTTCAAATCGTGCGAATATATTTTTCCTGATAAAAGAAACTACCACCTTATGATTATTTGTGCGTGTAGCTGTTACTTATACCCATTTTGATACATAGTCAATGGCCACAAGTATATATATGAATTTAGACGAAGGTGGAAAGGGGCCCATAAAGTCAATGCCCTAGACATCAAAAGGTTCTCCGACCAGAATCTATTGAAGGGGCATCATGTTTCTTCTGGATATGGCTTCTGATTGTTGACAACGGTCGCAAGCCTAACAAAAATTCTTAGCATCCTTAAATAACGATGGCCAATAAAATCTCGATTATAATACCTTGGCAGTCGACTTCTTACCACCAAAGTGGCCCCCAAAAGCATAGGTGTGACAAAATTCTAGAATATTGTGGGTGCCACTATCGGATACATATTTTCTAATTATTTGGTTTGGGCATTTTTTAAATAGGTCTGGTGTTGTAACTCCACATGTGCCTTTTTTATGTGTATTTTGAGAACGAATTAATGAATAATAAGTTACATAATTTTAAATTATGAAAGAGATATCAGCACATTGAGGGCTAACAATAGCCTGCAAGATCAGGGCCAATTGTAGTAAGTTTTAAAAGTGAGTATATTAAAGATCGTCACGAGAATTTGCGAAATATGAGATAGACCTCCGGATCTGCTACGGATCTGGCTCTATAATTATCTAAGCGAGATAAAAAGAGAGTGTTGGGTTTTTTGTCACGTTTAACTAAAAGCAAATAAAGAAAAGAACTAACTAACCATCCATTCAAGTTGGGGAAGTGATTAAAATAAATCAAATGGAGAAATAATAACTTTTACGTGATTTACTTTGAATTTTAATGGAGAATCTGCAACTAACAGAGTTGATTCAATCTTCATCGGCTACCGAGATGTAAGAGAAATAAATCTGAATTAAGGAAGGGTTTAAACTTATGGTTATGATCATCCACTTAAATGGTCACGGATCATCCAATAGTTGTTGACCTATTCTCAATTCGTAACATGAACATCATCAAGTCTTTGTCGAACTAGGTTACCAACGCTAATTAAATGCACAGGGTAATGAATCAAGGAAATTGCATGCAAAGTAGTGAATCTAAAGGAGTCTAATGCACTAAGGTGATCAATAAGAACCCTTGACATGAATCCAATGGAGAAAACACAGTTTGACGAACCTTTTAAATTCAATCTTACAATTACAGAGCACGGCTTTAGAAAGCCCTCGGACTAGCGATCTTGAATCCGATCTCTTTGGAGTTACAAAAGCACTCTCAGAACTCTCAAAAGCAAAAGCAGAGGAAGAAATTACAAGGGGTGCGGATAGACTATCGACCTAAGGAAGGAGAAAGCAGAGATGAAAACTCAAAATGGATGCCCCAATTGGGCAAATGTCTTCTCAATTTATAGCTTTCCTCTATCCTCGCATAAGGTGAATTGACCAATCGAAGTGCTCAGATCTGTATTGCCCAATGGTCATTGAGCACGGGATCCGGATCTCGCCAATGAAAATGCTCGATCCGTTCATTAATCAGCGTTAGAAGCATCAATTCTGCTATGGGAATTCAAAAGTTTGTTTGAGCTTCTAGAAGTTCGCCAAGTGATTTCATCTTTGAGTTTTCACGTGAATATGCCTTTGGTTTGTGCTTGGAATCTTCCGAAATGTCTCTGGGCTTTTAATTACATTGGTAGCGTCTGAGTTCTTGAAATACCCTTCAAAGTGGTGTAAATCCCGGATATGCCATTTGAGAGTTTAAGGGTCTTTTACAAAGTAGGTTGGCTCGAAGTTCTTTTAAAAGCATAAGTTCTTTTGCCGAGAAGTTCTTTTGCAAAGCAAGTTCTTTCGCAAAGGACTTCTCTTCTTTTCAGAGGTAAATCTTCTATTAAGTGTTTTCTTCTTTTACTTAAGTTCAAGGTTCTTTCTTGAATTGAAGAATTCTTCTTTGAATGGATCCTTCTTCTTTTGGTCTTTTCTTGCTCTTTTAGGACCTTTTAGCCATTCTTTGAGGCTATTTCTTCACTCCCTCTTTGAGTTTGACATGCGTTGTCGGCTTTTTGATCATTTAAGATGGTTTTCGGTTTGGACTGTCTTTTGGTTAGCTTTGCAATATGAACACTAAAGCACTTATTTAGTCTTCTCAAGGGTCTTTTAAGGCTCATATTTAGGGGTGAAAAATGGTATTTTTCACTACACACCCCAAACCTAAGCTTTGCTAGTCCACGAGCAAAAGAAACGTAAAAGCAAAATAAAGAGCCACTTTGTAGGAAGCACAGTGCATTTAGCATATGCAACAAGCCTTTTAAACCCCAAGGTGATCCCTAGAGGAGGTGAAGTCTCTGAGGGTTTTCAAATGAAGGTACCCACAAACTTCTCCATGAAACGATTAACATCGATTCAATATTATCAAATGAGCAATCAAGGAGCGAGTTAGTTACTCTTGAATCAATGATGAACAGAAAATTTGATTATTGTTTGCAGAATTTAAACATTTATAAAC
Source organism: Chloranthus sessilifolius (assembly GCA_021018995.1). Taxonomy (NCBI): domain Eukaryota; kingdom Viridiplantae; phylum Streptophyta; class Magnoliopsida; order Chloranthales; family Chloranthaceae; genus Chloranthus; species Chloranthus sessilifolius. Next base: position 52,716,132 of record CM037592.1, on the reverse strand, counting down.
CTCATGAATGTTTCAATATTTCCAATCGTGAGCAGTCATAGAAAATCATACAAATGTGCCGTGATAGCTCATCCTATGGATAAAAATTAGGTTATAAGTCATACTTAAGGTGCTCAAGTTCCAACCCAAACACTCACGGGTATACTCTCATCGGTGTTTTTGTTGAGGGGTTCATTTTCACTCAAGCTCAAGAGCGCTTACATCTCCCAAATGGATGCGTAAGCATGAGCATAGGCATGATTCTTAGGCAATGGCATCATTGACATCTCCTCACCATAGATTGGGTCACTTCTCATCTCCACATGACTCACTCAACTTTGGATCACAAGGGCTTTTAATCTAGGTTTGTTTGTATGGCTTATGGGTGAAGTTTCAAGGAAAGGCAATTTGAGCAGAGGTTTGAATTTGAGAACTCGGGAAGTGCGGGAGATGGTTCATGACTCCACCTTTTGAGTTTAGCTTCTTTCTTCTTCTTTTCGAGATTCTCACATTCACGGTGATCAGTTCTTTCTTTGATCTTGCATTATAAGGTCCCTTTTTGCCTTTTGCTTGCAACTTTTTCACATTGTTTGTCTCTTCTTTTCTCGGTCACCATATTGCTGTTTTTGAGGTATTTTCTTCTTTTTCTTGATGTTGCCCTTGAAATGGTCCATCTTGATTCTTTCTCCTTTACCTCCTGAATTCTCGAGTGAGGGAAGGCTGAATTAGTTCCATAGGTTCAGTGCAAGTACTTTTGGGTATTTTGATGAAGAATTGTAGGATTTATAGCTCAAATGGGGTACAAAGCAGGCAGATTTTTCTTGGTTGGTTACATTAGGTTCAATTTGTCCAAAGAAGGCCTTGATCTTCTCCTCAGTTTCATGACGGCTGTTACTTGTTTTAATTTGGCGTTTCCTAACTTCTAGTGGATCTACTGCCTCAGCCAATCCTTTGCATCAGAAAAAATTGCCTCAGGCACTCTTCGACAGAGCTGGAAAATACATGGGCTCAATTCTCACTGTCTATGGTTTTCCTTGAGCTTTTAAGTATATCTTTACCTTTTCTCTTCCTTTTGACTTACTATGTCTTTGATACCAGTATGTTTTTATGGTGTAATCATCATGGAAATGTAGAATATCGCAAGGTTTAGAATGTCTAAATTCTTGCAAAGAAAATTTTAAAATTTCCACATTGTCATGATTCTTAAGTAAAATAATTCATTTCCTGATTACTTAGGTGATTCTGTTGTCCTTAGGTTAACTATTCCTTCAAGGACACATGCACACACCCCAAACCTATGAGGAGCAGTGTCCTCACTGGTTCAAAGGTGGTGGCATAGTCACAGTTATTAGGGGAAAACAGCAGAAAAAATAATAGCATGGAGAATTACAGAAAGCAAATTGTATGAACCAGAAATTTTACAGAAAATAAAAGAAAAAGAGGGGGGAAAGGGAGTAAGGGTGAGGGGTTTATTTTTGTTTGTTTCTGAAGTAGGGGAGCACAGCTATAACAGAAAAAATTGCAAAATAATGTAAAATAACAATGTAGAGAAAAATGGAATAAGAAAGAAAACAAATGACAGAATTGGACCGAATGATACAAAAAACAAAAGATTTATACATTGTATTTGAGACACAGTAGATGCAGACTTTTAATAACTAGGATCAAAGTCAGTATCATAGATGGGTTCTATGGGCTCTGAACTAGAGTCACTGTCAGAATCCGAACTAGAATCAGTGTTGGAATCAGAACTGGATTTTGGTTTCTCAGGAATGGAGTTCTGGAGTTCAGTGTACTCTTCTGACTTGATCTTTCTGGTGAGGCCAAGGTGTTTGGTCAGGCTGGTGGTTTTCTTCTGTTCTTGAGCTAACTGAGCTTGGAGCATAGCCACCTTGTGCTGCTCAGCCTTGACCAATTGGAATGTTCGTCCCACCAGATCCCTCATCTTCTCTCTCTCAAATTGCATGAAATGCTCTAATTTCTTGATTTTGGCCTCATAAGGGGTTCGGATGTAGGCCTCCAAATCAGCCAGCCCCTTCTGCACATCCCTACGGATGTAGGGATTTTCTATCATGGCCTGGGAGAGGGTGGCATATCTAGGGAGGGGGATGGAGTGGTAGGGGACTAAAGGGGGTCCAGCGGGGGGGGGGGGGGGGTGGGGCGGTTAAGAGAGGGTCAGTAGGGTCAGTTTGAATGGCTAAGTCAGAAAACAGGGGGGGTGAAGGGGGTCTGGCTAGCCTTTGGGTGGTAGTGGAGGAAGCACTAGGACTTACAGGTGCATTTTGGGTTGCTGTGAGGCAAAATGGAAGCGAGGGGTAATGGGGGTAGGTGGTAATGGGGCAACGATCTTGTTGGATGAGCTCAATGTAGCGGTGATTATGCATTTGTTTCAGAGCCGGGCTTGGATATTTTGGAGGTAGGTGAGGATCTGGGTGTAGGGAGCGGTGTGGGGAGATTAGCCTAGAGGGATTGGGATTAGTGAGGTGGAGGGATGGGGGTAATGGGTGTGAAAGGGAGGTGGGGAAATGGGTGAAAGGGGAGGAGCAGGATAGGTGTAGGATCTAGCTCCATGGTGTCAAATAGGGGTGAATAAGCCTCTGTGGGGAAAGGTTGGGGTTCAGAGGTGCAGGATACCTCGGTGTATGTCTTTGAAGGGGTGTGGGAGTCGAGGAGCGTTGGAGCAGAGGGGTGGAAGGGGATGGAGCAAGGATTGGGGTGGCTAATTCCTCTGGTTATTGTTGGGGAGATGGGTGGTGTTGGGATAGTAGGGTGGTTGGTGTGGTAGGGGTGTCCAAAATAGGAATGATGGAAGGTGTGGATGATGAACCACCGGTGGGATGGGGAGGTGTGTGGAGGAATAGGGAACCGGGCCATCTGTGGGTGTAGGAGGTGCGGTGAAGAGTGGCTACCTCAGGTATGTGGACTAAGTAAGTGGTGCACTAAGAGCTGGTCACCACAAGGAGTTGGGCTTATGTAAAGGTAGGGGCTGGAGGCTCAGTTGAGGCTCCTGACAATTTCCACTTGCGATGCCCACCCACACTTCAGGGCTTGGTTCTCTGTCATGCTCGGTGAAGAACTAGCTCTCAGTGCTATGGGTTCGTGAGGCGGCAACAATAGGCAGTGCGGGCGGGGCATGGGCTGGTTCTCCTACTTCCTCATTCTTCTTAACATGGCCTGACTTGTGGTCCAGGCTTTCTTGCCAAAGTTGTGAGGAGTGAGTACCTCAAAGGGCTCTTCCCTATTAATGTCAAACTTGGCTCCTAAGAGGGCTGAAATTAGTCTTCCAAAGGGGAGGCCAGCAATTTTCTGTTTCTTCTTTACCTTGGCACTCACATCAGCCATTGCTTCCAGGATGAGCATGGGGGCATTGAAAAATTGCCCCTTAGAAAAGTGAAAGAGGGCTTCGAGGATAGGAGTTCGCCTCTCTTGGGTATGCCCAGTTACATAAAAGCTCCCTCGGAGTATGGAATCCATTAGCAGATATTGCGGGGGCAGATCTCTTCTCATTATTGATTGCCCAGAACCCACCATGCCTTGTGTTAAATGGGCAGCCATGTTTCTGAAAGAGGCTGCTTCAGGAGCCGCCAAAGGTCCATCGGGGTTGAATTGAAAAGGTATCCCCAGAGCATGCCCTATGTCCTCACCATTTATCGCTTAGGTCCACGATTATCTATGAAAATGACTAAGGTTGGCACGCCTACAACATCTTCAGTGACCTTTGTGAGGTATTGATACCACAGTTTTATCAACCTTGGATAAGTTTTTTACGGTAATGGGGTGAGGATAGTCTTTGAGAGAAGCTTCCAGAGGTATCTTAGGGATGGTAGGCAATCATGTTTGGAGGAGAAAAGTTTCATCCACCAATAGCTCGGTATGAGCTTACGGGTATCAATGAAGGGTTAGGCAAAACTAAGTGAATGGGTAATGGGGCAGCTCAGACTGTGGCTTGAGGCGGCGGTAGGCTCCTCATGGCGTATTTTCTTTCCTTTTTCAACCCTATCCGCCTTGTCCATTGAAAGCTTTCTCTTTCGTTTTTGCTTTGCCTTTGGCTTTGGGGTCGATTTGGTTGCCTTCTTGGTGATGATTTGGGGAACATGGCTAAGGATTTTTCAGTTTTTCCCATACTTAATTGACGGAGGAAAAAATGCTCCAAACACTGGCTAACACAGATTTAGATTTTTCTAAAAAAATTGAGCGAGAATGGATAGAAAAAATACCGCGATCTAGGGTTTGTGCTTGAACTGAGTCGCTTTGTTTGTAAAGATCGCCCAACTGACAGTCTGACTTTGATCTCTGAAAAATGGAAACGCTCAAACAATTAGGAACAAAACGGCTGATATCCTTGTGGAGCTCGTGTGAGAAGAGAGTGAGCTAGGGTTTTAGTGGAGCGTCGCTCTGCAGAGAGTGTTTGCAAATACAACGCTAACTTCAAAACGACTAAATATACTTGAAGCTAAAATCGCAAAGCACCTTTAAGTTTTCGAAAAGTTCCAAAAGAGCCCTTCTTATTACTTCGAATGGCCAAAGTGCCTTTCGACAAGTAGATAGCTTCAGAAAGATTATTTCGCAAAGGACTTAGCTTCAGAACCGTCTATTCGAAAAGGAAATGTTATCATAATCAACTATTCGAAAAGAACATCTTTGTTTTCGAGCAGTTCATTGCAGCTCCAGAATCTTTTCGAATAGACTTTGGACTTTTGCGAGTAATTTTTCTTTGCGATTTGAACTTTAAGTGTAATTAAACTATGCTATGCGAAAAGGAAAAAAAGCGTAACAGAGAAATTCAAGAAAACTATGTTGTACAAACATAATATACAATTTTCTACCATCGATTTTTGGAGATTATTGATGACGGATGGGCGACAGGCTCTGAATGTTGTCAATGCATGGCTTGAGCCTCGACCATTTACCTTAATGACTCTTAGTCATTGGGATCACGGATATCCACAACTCCTAAGGCAGCCTTGATGATGTATGGCCCTTCCCATCTGGATCTCAATTTGCGGGAAAGAATTTAAGTTTAGAGTTGAATAACCATACCTTGGACCCGGTATGAACTCTTTTCTCATTAAACTCCTATCATGAAATGATTTGACTTTCTCCTTATACAATCTGGAGCTTGTATAAGCATCCATCCGACTCTTCCAATTGATGAGTTGAAGTTTCTGTGATTACCGGCGAAGTTAGATCCATATTAAATGTTTTAATAGCCGAGCTTTGTATTCTAACTCTCTGGCAAATGACATGCTTTGCCATAGACCGATCTAAAGGAGACATTCCAATTGGCGTTTTGTAGGCAGTTCTGTATGCCCACAAAGCATCATTAAGCTTAAAGGTCCAGTCCTTTCTGTCCTTCTTCACAGTTTTTTCCAAAATGTGTTTGATCTCTCTATTTGAAATCTCCACACATCCCTTTGGTTTGTGGATGATAGGGAGTGGCTACTCTGTGAGTGATGAGTACTTTTTAATAGAGAGTCAAAGCACTGTGTAAAAGTGGCTCCCCCATCACTGATGATGGCTCTGGGGAATCCAAATCTGGAAAAAATGTGGTCTTTGAGCAATCTTAAAACCACTTTGTGATCATTGGATTTGGTTGCTATGGCCTCAATCCACTTGGAGACATAGTCCACAGCTACCAAGATGAAATTATTTCCATTAGAAGGGGAAAATAAAATCTATGCCCCAAACATCAAACAACTCAACTACCGAGATTGGTTGTAGGGCATTGAGTTTCTTTTGGAAATCTTGCCATTTTGGCGATTCTGGCAAGATTTACAGTGGTGTATGGCATCTTTAAAGATTGTGGGCCAATAGAAACCACACTGCAGAATTTTTACATCTGTTTTATTGGCTCTGAAATGGCCTCCACAGGCCTGATGATGACACATTGACAATATGCCAGAGAATTCATGGTCGGACACACTTTTCCGATCACTTACGCACAATTCTTGAATAGATAAGGATCTTCCCAAATGAAATTTTTAACTTGTGAGAAGAAAAGATCTTTATCCATTCGATTCCAATGTTGAGGAATCATCCGAGCCAAGAAGTTGACTATGTTTGCAAACCAAGGAATTTGTGGGTATTGATGGCAAAAGTTGCTCATCGTGAAATGATTCATTAATGGGTGGCTATCATCCTCAAGATATTGAGAATTTCGGATAAGTGATCACCACCACATTCTCCACTCCTTTCTTATCCTTAATCAGAGATCAAACTCACGTAATAGGAGGATCCATCGATTAACTGGCTTGGTATCCTTCTTAGATGTATGTACTTTAGAGTGGTCGATAAACACCACAATTTGTGAACCTAAAACATAAGACACGAATTTTTCCAATGCAAACACAATGGCCGGCTCTTTCTCGGTTGTTGTGTAGTTGAGCTGGGCATCTATCATGGATCTGGGCATAAGCTATGACATGGGGAAGCTTATCCTTTCTACGCCCTAGGACAGCTCCTAGGGCATAGTCCGATGCATCACACATCACTCAAAGGGCATCGAATAGTCGGGGGGCGCAAGATGGGAGCTGAAATCACATTTCTTAAGGACCTCAAAGGCATCATGCATTCATTAGTAAACACAAAAGGAACATCTTGACACGATGAAATGAGAGTGGTTTGGAAATTTTCTTGAAATCTTTGATGAACCTCCTATAAAATCCTGCATGCCCTAAGAAACTTGATTTGCTTAATAGTTGGGAGGAGGCAAATGTGCAATTAGATCAATTTTGCTTGGTCCACCTCTATGCCTTTATGGGAGACCACATGTCCTAGGACAATGCCTTGGGTGACCATAAAATGACTCTTTTCCCGACTTAGAACCAAATTGGTTTCTTCACATCTTTGCAACACCAACTTGAGGTGGTGTAAGCATTGGGAAAAGCTGTCTCCATAAATTGAAAAGTCATCCATGAAGATCTCCATGAACCGATCAATCATGTCGAAAAGATGGCATACATGCATCTTTGAAAAGTAGCAGGGCATTGCAAAGACCAAAGGGCATCCTCCTATAGGCAAAAGTGCCAAAGGCGGTGAAGGTGGTCTTTTCTTGGTCACTGTGGGTACACTGAGGATCTGGTTGTAACAGTACCCATCAAGGAAGCGATAGTAAGCTTTGCACTGCAAGTTTATCAAGGATTTGGTCAATGAAGGGAGGAAATGGTCTTTCCTTGTCATGGTATTTAATTTTCTCGTAGTCTATGCACCCTCCATCCAGCTTGTTTGTCTGTGGACATAAGTTTACAGATTAATTTGCTCAGATGATGCAGATTTCTTAGGCACCACCAGGGTGCTACCAAGCAGAATCTGAAATGGGGTAAATGACCCATCTAGCAACTTGACAACTTCCTTCATTACCACTTCTTGCATGTGAGGATTCAACCTTCTTTGCATTTCTCTAGAAGGCTTGGCATCCTCTTCCGTGTGGATCTTATGCATGCATACAAATTGGGTTTATTCCTCCTAAATCAGCAATGGTCCACCAATTGCTTTCTTGTCTTGTTTAGAACTACCAACAGCTCCTCTTCTTGCTCCTTTGTAAGGGAGGAAGAAATAATCACAGTAGTGTTTGATGATCTCCCAAAACACATATTTCATATTTTTGGGGAGCTGTTTGAGTTCCAATTCGTGTGGGGTGAGAAAAGAGGGCAAGAAGGTACCTTGGTAACTTGTGGAAGAGGAGAGGAGCAGTCTCAGAGAGAGAACTTGATGATTTGTTGGTGAGTGCCTTGCACAAAGCAGACTCCCTTTGAATTTGATCTCCCTTTTCCTTCTTTCTCGTGGATTCCCAATCATTTTTAAATTACGTGGTGGAGTCTTTACCTTGCGAAATGTTTGTAAAGACTCCTCCACCACTCATCAATGATGTCAACATGGAAACATTCCTCACAGAGAATTGAGGTTGAGTAACATTATACACATTCAATTTAACTTTCATATTTCCAAACGACACCTCCATGATGCGGACTGCATTGAATGCATGCATTAGTCAGAGCAGGGAATGGTCTTCCGAATGACAGGGATGGCGGTGGTACTTTTGGTTGGTTCCATGTCCAACACCAAAAAGTCAGCGAGGTAGAAAAACTTGTCTACTCCTACCAAAACATCTTCAATCAACCCCATAGGTTTCCTTTCGGATATGTCATTCAGTTGTAACACCACTTGAGTGGGTTTCAATTCTCCCAAACCTAGCTTCTCATAGGCGAATAGGAAGCGGTTGACACTAGCACCAGATCTAGCAAGGCTTTCTCAATGGTGTGCTCCCCAATGATGCAGGGATTGTGGGGATTCGAGGTCTTGCATCTTAGGTGGTGTTGCAATTGATAGCACTTGGTTGATTTTCTCCACAGAAAGGCCTTCTTGGATAAATGTATCCTAGATTGCCTTTTGTGAGTGCATACCTCTTTGAGAAATTTTGCATAGCGAGGACTGTTTGATTGCATCAAGGTAGATTAATTTAACTTGCTTGAATGTCTCCATCATTTCCTCAATTTTTGTGTTTCCTTTGTCAAAAGGAGAAACCACTTCATTGCATGGGGAAATGGGAGATGAGGAACAAATTTCTCCTTCTCATCTTTTCAACAATTTTGTTATTTTTCTGCATTTTCATTTTTTGAATTTTTCGATGTAAATCAATGACCATATTGTTATCCAAATTGTTGTTCCTGCACTTGTTCTTCATCTTTTCCTCTTCACTACCCTTGTGTTTTTTATTATTCTTCCACTTCTCAAAGTAGTCACAGCTTTGATTTCCTCATGGCCATTTGAGGATTCTCCAACCATGAACTGTCCCTTAGGATTGTTCACAGGTTGGCTGGGTAGTTTACCCTCTTCTCTCTTAGCCAATGAATTTGAGAGTTGGCCCGCGTTTCTTCAATTTTTTAATGCTCACTGTGAAGGTTCACGATGAGAGCAGTTCCAAGATTTTGAAGTGAGCTCAAGACCGCTCTTCAAAGGTCGTGGGATCTAGGAGGGGCAGGGGGCTGGTCTTGCATGGCTTGTTGTTGGTTAGGTCATTGATTTATTATAAAATTCTGATATGGTGAGCGGGTTTGAAAGGTAATTGATTTTGAAATGCTGCTCTTTCTTGTTGTTAGTAATTTATTCCACGAGATTAGGATGAGATCTCCATGGGTAGTCATTCGATTGCATCTCCATAAGATGAGCTTGTTCCATCATGAGTTAAAATTGTGATGCGAAGGACATTGATCAATGGAATGAGTGGGGGACCGCATATCGACATGCCTCTACTCTTGACCCATTTGGAGCTTTAAATGAGTCCATCACCTATCAAATTTTGTGGTCAAATTATCCACTTTCCTTTCCACTCATTGACTTCATAAACTTTCCCTCTTGTGAATTGGGGATTATTCATCCCTTGGATTCTCGGTGTCCCTTGTAGATTCCTCATTGGGTTGAATTTTCTCCAATCACCTCAAAGAGGTCCCAAACCTCTTCAAGCTGTTTTACAAGTAGGTACCTCCACAAGAGGCATCCACCATGTTCTTGCCCTTCCGATCAGTTCCTTGATAGAAGCTTTGAACCAGCCATTTAGGAATTTGATGGTGAGGGCATTGTCTTAGTTCTTTAAACCTTTCCCATGCTTCATGGAAAGTTTGATTGAGTTTTGGGAAAAGAGATGATGCTTTGTCTCGGTTTGGTTTTAGTCATTGGGAAATATTTTGACAAAATTGACATTGTAAATCATTCCATGATGTGATCTTTGTTTGGTGCTAACATAGATAACCATGCTCTAGCTTTGTCCTTTAATGAAAAGGAAAGAGCCTAAGCTTGGTTGCCTCTGACCAAGTCGATTATGTTAAATGTTGTGCATAAAGCAAATTCATCAATGTGTTTGTAAGGGTCTTCCTTACTCAATCCATGGAATGAAGGCAACATTTGGATGGTGGAGGACTTAATTTCATAATTTCCCTCCACCGTGGGAAATTGAATGCAAAATGGGAATTATAAGCACCAGGGCAAAGTAGTCTCTTAACAATCTCGGTCTTCGCCCATTTCAGAAGATATGTCCGTGATGTATGCTTTTCTTAGGAGTCTTTCAACTTCGAATTTAACGGGAGAATCTCGATTGAGGGTTCTCCGCCAAACATACAACTCGAGAGGAATTTGATGCAAAGAAACCTGTTGAATTACGTGCTTTCCTTTCCTTCATACACCGTAAGTATGTAAATAACAATGTAATTAATAAATGACTGATAAATAAATGAAAATAAACATAGGTCTTATCTATTTTAGAACAAATTCCCCGGCAACGGCGCCAAAAACTTGTTGTAACTCCACATGTGCCTTTTTTATGTGTATTTTGAGAACGAATTAATGAATAATAAGTTACATAATTTTAAATTATGAAAGAGATATCAGCACATTGAGGGCTAACAATAGCCTGCAAGATCAGGGCCAATTGTAGTAAGTTTTAAAAGTGAGTATATTAAAGATCGTCCACAGAGAATTTGTCTGAAATATGAGATAGACCTCCAGATCTGTGCTACCAGATCTGGCTCTATAATTATCTAGAAAGCAGATAAAAAGAGAGTGTTGGGTTTTTGTCACGTTTAACTAAAAGCAAATAAAGAAAAGAACTAACTAACTGATCCAGATTCAAGTTGGGGAAGTGATTAAAATAAATCAAATGGAGAAATAATAACTTTCTGTGATTTCGCCTTTGAATTTTAATGGAGAATTTGCAACTAAATAGAGTTGATTCAATCTTCATCGGGCTACCAGCACAGATGTAAGAGAAATAAATCTGAATTAAGGAAGGGGTTTAAACTTATGGTTATGATCTGTCCACTTAAATGGTCATAGATCATCCAATAGTTGTTGACCTATTCTCAATTCAGAACATGAACATCACTGCAAGTGCCGCCGTAACTAGGTTACCAACGCTAATTCGCGGTAATGAATCAAGGGAAATTGCATGCAAAGTAGTGAATCTAAAGGAGTCTAATGCACTAAGGTGATCAATAAGAACCCTTGACATGAATCCAATGGAGAAAACACAGTTTACAGCAACCTTTTAAATTCAATCTTACAATTACAGAGCACGGCTTTAGAAAGCCCTCAGACTAGCAGTCTTGAATCCGATCTCTTTGGAGTTACAAAAGCACTCTCAGCAACTCTCAAAAGCAAAACAGAGGAAGAAATTACAAGGGGTACAGATAGACTATCCTCGGAAGGAGGGAAACAGAGATGAAAACTCAAAATCTGGATGCCCCAATTGGGCAAATGTCTTCTCAATTTATAGCTTTCCTCTATCTGCACAAGGTGAATTGACCAATCGAAGTGCTCGGATCTATATTGCCCAATGGTGTTGAGCACGGGATCCAGATCTGCTTCGCCAATGAAAATGCTACGATCTGGTTCATAATCATCGCGTTAGAAGCATCAATTACATTATAGAATTCAAAAGTTTCTTTGAGCTTCTAGAAGTTCCCGCCATGTGATTTCATCTTTGAGTTTTCACGGGAATATGCCTTTGGTTTGTGCTTGGAATCTTAGGAATGTCTCCGGCTTTTAATTACATTAGGCGCGTGCAGTTTTGAAATGCCCTTCAAAGTGGTCAGAAATCAGATGCCATTTCGCGAGTTTAAGGGTCTTTTCGCAAAGTAGGTTGGCTCCGTAAGTTCTTTTTCGCAGCATAAGTTCTTTTACAAAGCGAAGTTCTTTTGCAGCGTAAGTTCTTTTCGCAAAGGACTTCTCTTCTTTTCGCAGAGGTAAATCTTCTATTCGAGGAGTGTTTTCTTCTTTTCGCAAAGTTCAAGGTTCTTTGCGAATTGAAGAGATTCTTTGCAAATTGAGCTTTAGCTTCCATTCTTCTTTGCGAATGGATCCTTCTTCTTTTCAGGTCTTTTCTTGCTCTTTTAGGACCTTTTTAGCCATTGCTGAGGCTATTTCTTCACTCCCTCTTTGAGTTTGACATGCGTTGTCGGCTTTTTGATCATTTTAAGATGGTTTTCGGATTTGGACCTGTCTTTTTGGTTAGCTGCAATATGAACACTAAAGCACTTATTTAGTCTTCTCAAGGGTCTTTCAAGGCTCATGTTTAGGGGTGCCACTATCGGATACATATTTTCTAATTATTTGGTTTGGGCATTTTTTAAATAGGTCTGGATCTTCCCAAATATAATATTTTACATTAGCAAAGAAAATATATCTGTCTTGATTAGACCAAATCGAGGGAATCTTACCTATTGCCAAATAATTCACTATATTGGCGTACCATGGAACTATAGCTTGAATGTAAAAAGTTGCTCATCTGGAAAGGTGTCATGCAAAGATTCTTTACTGATGGTCTCAGGCATTTCAATCTTGGACAGGTGATCAGCCACCATGTTCTCAACTCTCTTCTTGTCCTTGATCTCAAAGTTGAATTCCTGCAAAAGAAGGATCCACCTAATTAATCTTAGTTTGGCATCCTTTTTAGATAGTAAGTATTTTAGTGCAAAATGATCAGAGAATATCACGATCTTAGATCTCAATAGGTACGGTTGAAATTTATCCAACACGAAGATCACAGTGAGAAGCTCTTTCTCAGTGGTGGTAAAGTTAACCTGAGCTTCGATAAAGGTTCTACTTGCATAATAAATTACATGAAGAATCTTATCTCTTCGCTGTCCTAAGACGGCACCTATTGCATAATTAGAAGCATCGCACATCACTTCGAACGTGAGTGAATAGTCGAGAGGTTGAATAATTTGGGCGAATGCCTTAAGCTTGTTAAATGCGTCAAGACAGGCATTGTCGAAGTTAAAAGGTACATCATTTGCTAGTAGGTGATATAATGGTCTCGAGATTTTTGAAAAAACTTTAATAAATCTGCGGTAGAAGCTGGTATGACCAAGAAAAGATCGAATCTGCCGTACTGAAGTTAGTGGTGGTAGATTCGTTATTACATCGATCTTAGCTTTGTCAACTTCTATCTCTCTTTTAAAAATAATATGCCCTAGGACTATGCCTTCCTGAACCATGAAATGGCTCTTCTCTCAACTTAGCACGAAGTTGGTTTCTTCACATCTTTCTAAGACAAGGGCAAGATGATCAAGACAATAATCGAAAGTTCGGCCAAACACTGAAAAGTCATCCATGAACACTTTAAGAATCTTATCTATCATGTCAGAAAAGATTATCATCATGCATCTTTGAAATGTTGCAGGTGCATTACATAACTCAAAGGGCATGCGACGATAAGCAAACGTCCCAAAAGGATATGTGAAAGTAGTCTTTTCTTGATCTTCTGGGTAGACAGGAACTTGGTTGTACCCTGAATATCCGTCTAGAAAGTAAAATTATTCCCGGCTCATAAGTTTTTCTACAATTTAATCAATGAAAGGTAGTGAAAAATGATCCTTGTGCGTCATTGAATTTAGCTTTCGGTAGTCAATGCATGCATGTCACCCTATGGTTTCGCGTAATGGCATCAAACTCATCGGCCGTATTTTCTTTTACAGTAATCTCAGATTTCTTTGGGACTACTTGAATGGGACTCACCCATTCACTGTCAAAAATCAGGTAAATTATACATGCGTCTAGTAATTTTACCATTTCCTTTTGAACAACTTCCCTCATATTGTCATTTAACCGTCATTGGCTTTTTCGTAAAGCTTTGGCATCGTCCTCTAAATATATACGATGCATACATATCGAGGTGTCAAGCCCCTTAAGGTCAGCAACAATCCATCCTATTGCACGCTTATATTTGATGAGTGTGGCCAATAATCTACTCTCTTGTTCCTTATTAAGAGTGGATGAAATAATTACAGGGAGAGTTTCGTTAGGCTCAAAAAAAGCGTACTTAAGGGTATTAGAAAGTAGTTTCAAATCTAAGGATGGTGCTTTTTGGATAGATGGTTGTAAGGGTTCATTAGAAATAACAGGTAAAGGTTCAATCCATGGTTTCCAAGTCTTGGTTTGGAGTTCATAGATAGAAGTATCCATCTGATAAATCGCCTCTTTTGATTGGTAGTCAAGCTCCTTCAAGTTCGTGCACTATAATGCATTTTGAAGCTCATCCTTTGATAAGACTAAAGGTAATGCTTCCTCTACTAATTCTTCAATTTCATCTATGCTGAAGTATTCCTCATCGTCTATTGAAGCCATTTGGTTGGCCGCGGTGAAGACATTTAATTGGATTCACATATCTCCAAATGAAACTTTCATTACACCGATTTTACAATTTATACACATATTGGTCGTGGCAAAGAATGGTCTACCGAGTATAACGGGAATTTATATTGGAGATTCGAACTCGGTTTCATATTTAGCACCAGGAAATCGATAGGGAAAATAAATTTGTCAACCCCAACCATGACGTCTTCAATAATTCCTACAGGCCTTCTTTCTGATCTATCAGCTAACTGAAGAGTTACCGAAGTAGGCCTCATATCTCCTAGTCCCAACTTTTCGTAAACAGAGTATAGTAGCAGATTTATGCTGGCTCTCAGATCCAGGAGTGCTTTATTTATTGCATGATTACCTATGATACATAGAATTGTGGGCACCCCAGGATCCTTAAGCTTAGGTGGAGTTCTAGCTTGCAAGACTGAACTTACTTGCTCCGTCAAGAAAACCTTTTGCGAGACATTATTTCGTCGTTTTCGTTTCTGCGTACACATCTCTTTTAGAAATCTTGCATAGGTTGGAACTTGTTTAATTGCCTCTAAGAGGGGCAAGTTGATCTTTACTTCCTTAAAGATCTCAGTGATTTCCTCTAATTTTTTTGGATTTTTGTCAAAAGGGGAGGGTGCACCAAAAGCTTTCAGAAATGGTAACTTTGTCACATAGGGTACCTTGGCTACAGGTTTAGGTGTACTCTCCTCTTTGTTTTCTAATTTTTTCTGTTTTTTATTTTCTAATTTTTTTGGCTTTTCTTGTGGGGGGGTCTCTTTCTTGGCTTCATTCCTTTTTTCTATGGTCGTAGGGATAACTACTAGAGTAGGAATCTCTACTTTATTGTCAATAATTATGCCACTCCTTAGAGTTTGAACAACTTAAACAGTGGGAATTAATGAATGTAGGCTCACTTGGTTACACTCTCTTTCCTCCCACTGTGAGGCTAGTTGCTTGATTTGAGTTTTTAGATTTGCAATGGATTGAGTAGAAGAGTGCAAATTTTGAGAGATTTGAGACAACTGGGTTAATTCCCTAGAGCGATAGTGTGGATGATGTTGTAAGTCCTAAAGGATTTGGATTATAGTAACATAATCGTTTCCGTTCTGTGGATATGGCTGTTGCACAAAGGATTGGTATGGGTTGTAAGACTATTGAGAATTTAGAGAATGTTGGGGGTATGCATAGGAAAATTCTTGTTGATTTACCCTTGAGAAGCCATAAGGATTGTGCCACTGAGGATTATAAGAATACTCAACACTACCCCACTGAGAGGCAAATGTCTGCTCTGTCTTCAACATGGTTGGATACCATGGAGTATTTGGGAATTCTATTGAGTAAGTTATGTTGAGATTCGACCAAGATATGTCGTCACAACCTTCCATCTCAAACACAATATATTGTAAATATTATATATATATATATATATATATATATATATATATATATATATTAGAAGGCGGGGAGAGAAACAAATCTGAGCCTCTAGTTTTTGTGGCCAGCAGAAGTATCAAAACCTTTGATTCGCTGCTCCGAGTAATCCTTCAAAAGCTTAAGAAGTGATAAAAAAAAATTGAAAATATAAAGAAATATTAAAAGAGATAATTACAAGTTTTCTTAAGTTAATATAATCAAACGTTGATCCTCGGCAACAGCGCTAAAAACTTGATTGAGCTATTTATATGTATATCTAATTAAGTCTTAACCTATTGCAAGTGCACAATGGAAATCATAGTACTAGTAAAGGATCATTCCCACAGAGATAGGTCAAATTATATTAACTCAATTTTTATAAAAACGTATATTTATCTTTTAAGTTTCTAAACTACGGGAGAAGTATGAATAAAGAATTATTTTTAAACTAAGTTTGTAGAAAATAAATCCTAATCCTCCTTCAGATTATGGTCGTCAATCACAATCTTCAGCTATCGGATATTTATAAATTTAAACAGTACCGTTACACTATATATCAAGTTTCCTAGCATTGGTCGTTAATCAATACTAAAATCATATCAGTATAGATTTAATCTAATCAATAATCTCCTAAAATTTAGGCTTAAATCAAATTCTAGAAAACTGAAGATGAAAAAGTAAAAATCGTTACACTAATCTGCAAACCTCAATCTAAGTCGTCAATTCAAATTTAAATCTTAAGATGTTTACAAAGCACAGGAAATAAATAAATAAAATCTAAACTAGAAAGCAAACGTAGAACCATCCAAAGGGTTGATCTTTCAACTGCCTCAGCCTTGGTTGTCAGGCAAGACCTCAGAAAACTGTGGACGATGTTACTTTGTAAATCTTAAACTACTTTGATCGAGAGAAAACACAGACCTCAGTTGTCAATTGATGTTGTGAAAATCTTCGATGATTATTCCTATACCGGACTCTCTTCGATGATTAAAAACAAAACTATCCTAATATAACTCTAATTCTAATTTTATCTTTCCTTGCTTCCTTTAATTGATGTACTTCTGGATTGTTCCGCAGTATAGATCTTCTGGATTATCTTCATCAATCTTTTCAGATTCGTGATCAGCCAAACTTCTAATTCAAGAGTTCTTCTAATTCTATTTATGGCGGTGGAATCTTCACGTGATCGGCAGCAATGATAATCAACAGAAAAGCTTCAAAATCGTAATCGTAAATCACAATTATCTCTTTTCTTCTCTTTTTCTGGAAAATCGTAAATTACGATTTTCTATCTTTCATAGCTTTCTCTTTAGACGATTCTCTGGATTACGCTTCATCGCTTTTCACTTTGTATCGCTTCAGCTTCTTTTGAACATCTATTGGAGAATCGTAAATTACGATTTCTCATTTTTCTTCTTTAGTAGCAGCGCTCAATCGTCTTTTGATGATTTTCAGGCCTTCAATATATAGAGAATCGTTTTTTTACGCTTAATTGTCTTTTACTGCTTTTTTTTAGTTTATTTTGATAAAGATTAACATTATGACTCTCTTTTACTATTTTTCCTTAATATCTACACATCGGTAACTTATTAGTAGCAAACTAAGTCCTAAATCAATAAGTTAAGGGTAATAAAATAGTACATTATGTGACTGATCAGTGCCCTACGCAATGGGATTTGAGAAGAATAAGATGGATTGATGGGTACCCACTTGTTGAAACGTGAACGATAGATCTACGACGATTAGGGTTGAATAGATCGACGTCCAACGCACTGGCCCGTCCAAGATTTCTTTCATTCCTTCCTCTTCGATATTGATGGTGAAAATAGATCGCGGTGATTCTCGTGAAAGAACACACGAAAGTTTTGAGAAGATTAGAGAGTTTTGGAAATGGTGGGTTGAGAAGGAGTTGTGACGGCTACAATTTCTTAAGAGAATAAGAGACGGCTAGGGTTTCTCAAAAGATTAGAATAAGAAAAGTGGAAAAGAGTTATGTACTTAAATAAAGTTCTATAAAAGCAGAGTAAGTTTCAGTGTGGAGCGCTAACACTGTGTATAATGTAAAACACATCTAACACCATTAAAAAAATCCGAGTTGTTACATTAAGTTATATATCTTTCAAAAATCCCAATTTCCTACCAACAAATTACTCAAAACTTCGAGAGGTATACAATTTTACTTGAGAGCATGCAATCAACCTTTCACTAATTTGGCAAAGGAAGGACAAATACCCGTGCATGCCCCGTACGCACGATTCTAGTGGCTTGTCACGGGGTCGCACTTCTGCAACCTCAATCCCGTGCGGCACCTAACGCACGCTTCGCTAGGTCAGCCTACTTTTGATACCAACAGTCGTGGGGCGTCCTTCGACGCACTTTTAACCCACGCGGTGCTTCGCTACCACATGCAACAAAGCCAACCTATCTATACATCATCTCTGATATCACCCGCCTAGAGGACGGGAACTCCCCCAACATGGTTACCTCTGTTTCACGGCCTACTATCCAGCTTATCGTGTCCCTTACGACACGCCATTTGCACCGCTACGCTAAACTTTTCCTACTCAAGCTTCACCCTGTGCACTGCACTAGTACCTCCCTTCGCAACAGTCTTGGCATGCAGCTCCCCATGCCACCATGACTTGCTCACATACCGAACCAAGTCCACAGCCTTGTGCCTCGTGCTCGCGTGCTCAACTCACGCAGCCTGCCTTCGTGTGCGTTCCGAATTACTAGCACTCGTTTATCCTTAGCCCACGTGCTGTCGTGCTCAACTGAGTCCCACGCAGCGATAGTGTTCACATGATGTTGCCTAGCCGTATGCACCGCGACGAGTAGTCCGGAGTCATATATCAACCTTCCTTGGGTTTCACACGGCATCGCTGCGTCGACGTCCTAGGCCCACCCTTTCAAGCCTAGGAGACACTTGCGCCCCCTCTGGCAACGCAAGGCCCCGTGTGGGTGGAAGGTAACTCTCCAGCTCCTCTCCCACATAGAAGAGTAAAACAGTCATTCAGTCAAAATAGTTGGAGGACCTCAAACCCCTTGGTTTGACATACCACAACGCCTCTTGCATTGCTAGCCCACCTTGGCTATGTCGCGTCCGTGTCGCGACCGCGTCGCTCCCGCGTCTTCCCCCTCCATGCGACCGTGTCGCTACCCCGCAGCGCGACCGCATCACAAGGCCCTCTTGGCCTCCATGTCGCGTGCCCTCCTGGCACCACATGTCGTGCCCCAAGCACCATGCTGCAAGCTCGAGTATTGGCCCCGTCACATCCTCTACCACTCCATAAATTTCAACGTCCTCGTTGACGCATTATCGCAGTGAACTGACCCCGCCAACTCCTCCCAGCCTGTTAGCATCACATTTCTAGTTCTTTAGGTCCGCACCTTCCCACTAGCTCCCCACTGTCACCCCAGCCGAGTCAACTTACTGCTGCTGTCACATGGCCCTCACCTGTTAACTAGCTTAGGGATGTCGCGTATCCTCTTGAGACCACACCGCGTGTCACTGCTGACACCAATTGTTCAAAGATGTCGCGTGCCCTCTTCACACTACATCGCGTGCCTCCGCACCACTATGCTCAAGGATGTCGCGTACCCTCTTGACACCACATCGCGTGCCTCCACACCGGTTTGCTCATAGCATCATCACTTCTGAATCGAACTTGGCTCTGATACCAAAATGTCACGGGATCGCACTTCTGCAACCTCAGTCCCGTGCGGCACCTAACGTACGCTTCGCTAGGTCAGCCTACTTCTGATACCAACAGTCGTGGGGCGTCCTTTGACGCGCTTTAAACCCGCGTGGTGCTTCGCTACCGCATGCAACGAAGCCAACCCATCTACACATCAGCTCTGATACCACCCGCCTAGAGGACAGGAACTCCCCCAACATGGTTACCTCTGTTTCACAGCCTACCAGCCAGCTTATCGTGTCCCTTACAACACGCCATTTGCACCGCTGCGCTAAACTTGGCCTACTCAAGTTTCACCCTGTAGACTGCACTAGTATCTCGTTTCGCAACAGTCTTGGCATGCAGCTCCCCATGCCACCATGACTTGCTCACATACCGAACAAAGTCCACGTCATGCCTGCCTTTCGTGTGCTCAATCGAGATTCCTGCCTTCATGCGTTCAATTACTAGCACTTTCGTTTATCCTTGGCCCACGTCTTTGTCGTGTTCAAAGCGAGTCCCATGACGATAGTGTTCATCTGAGGTTGCCGATCGTATGCACCGCCTTGTAGCGTAATCCATACATCAACCTCCCTTGGGTTTCACACGACATCGCTGCATCGACATCCTAGGCCCACCCTTTCAAGCCTATGAGACACTTGCGCCCCCTCTTGCAATGCAAGGCCCCGTGTGGGTGGAAAGCAACTCTCCAACTCCTCTCCCACATAGAAGGGTAAAACAGTCATTCAGCCAGAATGGCGGGAGGACCTCAAACCTTTTGGTTTAACATACCAGAACGCCTCCTGTATCGCTAGCCTACCTAGGTTATGTCGTGTCCGTGTCGCGACCGCGTCGCTCCCGCGTCTTCCCCCTCTATGCGATCGTGTCGCGACCCCGCAGCGCGACAACGTCACAAGGCTCTCTTGGCCCCATATCGCGTGCCCTTCTGGTATCACATGTCGTGTTCCAAACACCATGCTGCAAGCTCGAATATTGGCCCCGTCACAGGCTGCTCTTTGCCTCCAAAAAGTAATCCCACCGAAAGCCAAAGACTTTGTGACCGTAAGTGGTATGTAGGATCCCCGCCAACAAAAAACGAGAAAACAAGGAAGCATATTTTTTGTTTGCTTTTTCGCCTAAAACGCGAAAAACATTTTTTATTTTGGGGGAAAGACGGACGGCAGCACACGCCAACCTCCTCCACTAAACGCCAAACAGCACCATCCAATGGTCCACATATGTCCGCGTGGAAATCCATCTACCCAACTTATTGGCTCCAATTCCAATTCCTCCCCGACTCGGTCGCCAAAAACCAATGGATATATTAATATGTTGTATGCCATTGAATGGGTGATTGTGACACGTGTCGGTCATTTGTAGGGTCTCCAGGGAAGATTGCGTTCCCTACCATCCAATCAAGTGAGGAGCAGACCAACTCTAGGGTTAGCTTAGTTAACCACGGTTAGGTTACTTATTGCCGAATTTCTGAGAGCA
The DNA here is from genome assembly GCA_021018995.1 of Chloranthus sessilifolius. Taxonomy (NCBI): domain Eukaryota; kingdom Viridiplantae; phylum Streptophyta; class Magnoliopsida; order Chloranthales; family Chloranthaceae; genus Chloranthus; species Chloranthus sessilifolius. Next base: position 52,695,442 of record CM037592.1, on the reverse strand, counting down.
AAGAGATGGCGTGTTGGTATAGAGCGCTGATGATTCTCACTTACTTCTTAGACTTAATCTAATCTACTATTAGATTACCAAACACAAAGTGTCCATGTTCCTCAACATGCATACACACCAAATATAGACTTGTTTGTTCCCCGTCAACACAACCGGGTTTCATTTAGAAGCGCTTTTCATGTCAAATCGCCTTAATCTTTCTTCTTACTAATAATTAATCCCCATTTTAGTCAATTAAATGAACATCAATCATCAAAATATCTTTAGTTATCCAAAAAAAAATGATCAAAATAACTTTAATTATTGTTCATCAAAAAAAAAAAACTTTAAATATTTTATATTCAGCTACTAGTATTTGGTAAGGGCGGCTAGGGTTTTACACTACAAGAGCCGTTGACTCCCTTAAATCAAATGGTGGTGTTCTTTTTTCATCCCTATATTCCGTAAAATAGATCTTGAGATCATGGCCCATCTATCACATGGTAAGAAGTGACTGTGATCATAGCGTACCATGGTCTAAGTAACTTTTGGGGATGTGTGCCATGTGGAATCAACATTTGATAGGTGGCCATGAGATCAAGATATATTATGTGGGAGACTGGGATGAAAAATTTTGGTTGTCCTCATTGCAAATTCCGTATCCACTTAATTTTTATTTACGATAGCTCTATTCGAACCTACCAAATTACTTGTGGGCGCCTACATTGAAAACCGTTGACTTTGTGGAAACGGATGATAGTGATCATATTTCATTCGATCTTCCACACAATGTCTCTTGAGACCGTGGGCGTGCCATCAGATGGTCAAGTTTTTAATTTCATGTGGTACAAATCCGAAAAATTGGCGCTCATGCGGGAGTGTTATGTCGCCATGTGATTTAAAGGTACTTTTCTAGATCTATGCCATGTGAAATAAAAAATTGACCGTTTGATAGCCCTCCCATGATCTCAAGATCCCTTGTGTTGAAGATTGGAATGAAAAATGATCACCATTGTTCGATTCAATGCAGTCAATGATTATCAGGGTGTGTTTGGGTTAGATCCCTGGAGCTAAGAACAGCTCCAATAAGAGCAGTTCTTTTGAGACTGATCTTTCAGAGAGTTTTCTTGTTGGATTTATTGTTTGGTAACAGTTTTGAGAGAGCAGTTTTAGAGTTACTCCCATAAAAGTTATTGTTTGGTAAAAACAACTCTATGTAGAATATTACAATTAGTTGGCCAAAATGACCCCAAAAGTGTTGAGAGAACAATTTAAAGACTTATTAGGTGTAAACTAGTAATGCCATAAATATTATATCATACGACATTCATTCAAAGGAAAATTAACATATACGTCATCAACAAAATTTAACATGTGACGAAATTTCTTAATAAGGAACAAAATACTAAACATTCAATAGCACTTAATTTAAATCTCTAACATTGCCACCCTGGCTATCTAATATAGCATCAGCTATCGCATCTCGAATAATTTCTATTTCCCTCTAACTTTGGGAAGAACCTTCGTGTTCAACATCGTCATCAAGTTCTCTGAGCCCGTTTTCGACATATTCATCATTACCATGTTTTTAAAAATATTTATCAGCAATTTTCTCTTGTCTTATGAAATTATGAATCGTCATACATGCGACCACAATAAACCTTTGTATCTTTAATGAATATGGAGGCATTTTTTATAAAATTGGTCATTTTTTCTTCAGAACTCCAAAACAACGTTCAATAACGTTCCTCAAAGACAAGTGCGCGCGATTGAATAATTCTTTCTTCCCTCTTGGTCATGGACAATTTCAAAAGGCTGAAATATGATAACGAGTCTTTCGATATGGTGCTAAGAACCCCTTCATATTAGCATATCCACCATCTACAACATAGTACTTACCTGTGGAAAAATAAAAGTTATTCATTTTTAAAATTTAAAATATATTAAATATTAAAGATAAAGGTACACACGATGTGGAGCATGTGAAAATTTTAAGTCAGAATTGGTAATGGCCTCATGAAGAATGCGAGAATCGTTGGTTGTGCCTTCCCACCCAACATATGCAAACGTGAACCTCATGTCAAATGAACATACTACCATCACGTTTTGAGTTATCCATTTTCAATTAATTCTGTATGGAATTTGTTGCGCTACTGGTACATAGGCATTAATATGTGTGTCATCAATTGCTCTAACACGATCCTATAATATTTGAAAAATAAATATATTATTAGTATGTGTTACATGTGATAATAAGTTCAACGAAAATAAATTTTATATTGATGTTTGAAATCATTATTTACCTTGAACCATGACATGTATTTCGGATTCATACTGATGTGAGTAGGAACTGTCTCAAATGATGGGGTACGATAAGTGACATTGAAAGTTGTACTATTGCCATCAATACTCGATGAAATTGACGAGATACTATTTCTGGTGAGTGTTGGAAGCGTTCTAAATCATCCGATTTCGTTCATTGTGACCAAGCGTCACAAGGAACATGGCTAGTTGCTCTTCCACTAATAAATTTTGTTTATCTTGAAGTAATCCTCTTTCTTTTAAAGTCTCTCACAACCTTAAAAAAATATGTCTCTCCATTTGAAATTGCTCGAAAACTACAATAGGGTGTCTCAAAATGTGCATGATCCAGTCCATGCCTTTAAAAATACAATCTCTGTGAGGTTCTTTTGAAACAAAAAAATTATAGTAATATACGGCTATCGTTGCACCAGTAAGAGCTAAAATCTCGATTTCGTCGTCAGAATCTGTAAGGCTATTCTCTTCATCAGAGCTTGTACCATATGTAGTACTAATTTCGTCATCAAAACTCATTTTCTGTAATAATCCTTAGAAATATAAAAAAAAATATGCATCAATTACATCCGCATCTACATCAAATGAACATATCTAATTATTAACAAAAATAAAAATAACTACATTGATAATCACAACCATGTCTATAATCATAATGAAGTGAATAATTAGTAACATAAGAGTGCATATTCATAAACTACTATCTGATAATATTAATCCATAAAAAAGAACTCAAAAAGGAAAGAAGGTCCAACACTCAAAAAGAAGAAAATAAAAATGTCTATTCCATCCCACCACGGCTAGCTCGATCCGATCGATGTTGTAACTAAGCTAGGTGGCTTTCATGATCATCAAGATTAGCGAATAGGTCTCGATAATCTTTCTTTAAGAACTCATCCAGCGCAAAGTGGTATAAGGGGCTTCCTTTTGGGACATCCGTCATCTGTTTCAACAGGTCCATGCACTCCTTCATTGTCGTATGCCCATGATGAGCGCTTGATGCCATTTTATTATTCTCAATGGCCTCACGAATACCCTTGAGTTGTCTGTCAAGCATGGTTGCTCTCGATACCTTTCGGCGTTGTGGTAGAGGTTCCAATTGAGTTTCAACGCTCCGGCGAGAACTCGAAACCCGTTTAGTGGCATTTGTAGCCCCCAACTCTTTCCCATTGACCGTAGGATCAATTTCCTCAATCCCCTCAGTACCAAGATCTGGTCGTGGTTGTGTAACACCACCAACATCATTATCATTGGTGTCATCTCTAATGTCTATAAAAGAGAAGATTCTCCTCTCCCAACTGAGTGCAGTGTATCATCCGGAACTAACCCTTGCGAAGGTGCCCATCTTAACGGACCATTGACCGTCAGCCCACCATACATAATATCCATCTCTTCAGTAAATTCTAATCCTTCATATTGCCATTTAGCATCTGCTGGGTTTTTCTGCAATTTAAAAAGTATTTTGTTATAAGGATGTAGAGAATATTTTTAAAACAAAAACTAAAATAACTCTCATAATACCTTGTTCCACTCATCCCACCATTCTTGATCTGCCAAAACTATCTTTCTCTGGTTGTCCCATCCCAAACCAGTGTTCCTCCTCAGCTTATCCCATCGTTTCCATATATCTTTTTGTTTATCCCAGTGGTCCTTAAATTGATTCTTATTATACTCCAATCCAGTTCGCTTCTTAAATTCATTGCACAATATCTCATACCCTACTTTATCGAGATGAGTGCTGGGCCTTCTTCCCTTTTTCACAAGATCAACACATATCTCAAGGAATGCTTTATGAGCAGGAGGAGGCCAATTGGCTCTAACCAAATATTTACTTTTTTATTTCTTTTTTCCATTTTACTGCCATTAAAATAGAAAAAAAAATAATTATTATGGGGAGAAAAAAATAATAATAAAACAGAACAAAACTTTATAAATGTTTGCATAGCATCCATCTCTCCCTTCCATAGTAGCCTTATTCCACTACCATACCACTAGATAGCAGCAACTTCTCCATTAGGATCATGTCAAAGGTTATATATCTTCCTATTTCCACTTTATTCCACTTTGTTTTATTCTATTCAATGGATATCTCAATTTTCATAACCCAGTTATGTCAGGCTGGTTTCAACCCTACTTGTGTGGAACACAATCAGTTCTATTCTATTCAATGGATATCTTCCATGATAGCTCATTTAAATAGCTTTTAGAGGAATGAAAAAGTGCATGCTACAATGCTAGGTCGGATCCTAGAACAAAGAAGTATTGAAAAGAAAGGAATGTGGATGGGAGAAGCTGAACTTTGACGCATGCTATAGAGGAAACCAAGGCATGCTGGTATAGGAGGGAGGGCATACTACAAGTCTACAACAACACAGGTAAGGGTTTTCTATTTTTTGATGGATCGATAGCCACAGCAAGCTACATCGATGTTGAAGTCTTGCTGCAGAAGAGCTTGTCGTTGATATCTAATTGGTATCGAAAAAATTTCGACGCAGATGGGCTAAATGAATAATATTGTGAACACCAATTTGATCTTCTCAGAAATTAATTAGTTACTATATATTTAAAGAGAAGGATTGAATTCTAATGCTTTGAAGACTATAAATGTTCTTATGTACATAGAAAAGGCAATATGTGATGATATTGTGTGTATGATAATGGATAAATAAATCAGGGGGAGAGGTGTAATCAATTTGAGGTAATCTGACTTCCTATTTTCCAACTCGAGATGTCAATTTTTCTTCTAATTTCACTAAATTTCTTCTTATTCGATAATAACAAACATTCCACATTTTATAGGGCTTACATTAATGCAAAGGAGGAATGTCATAGCCCACATCGTGTAAAGGAGGAATGTCATAGCCCTAATCTATGCAAATGCCATCAACAAAAGTCAGTAATAAAAAAGAGAGAATTAATGGTGCACGATGCATTATAAGCAATATGAGGACTGAAAAGTTCGCCAATGAAGTTGCTAAGCAAGCAGTCTGATCATGGGATCATCATTATAAAACTTTCATTGAGGCTATTTTGGACTAGCTACTCCCAAGTTTCTATTTATTAGGCCACTGATCATTGTAAAATTTTTATTTTTTTTGTACTCTACTTTTTAGGGGCCATTGCTTGGTGTGATGGTAAAAGGCTTGGGCTTTCAAGCATGAAACAGTCCGGACAGCAATCACTTTGTTAACTTTCAATGGTTAGGTATGTATCCCGTCCATCCCTCCCAGCACCCCATATGTATGGGACTGGCACGAGTAATGGACTTTTTCTCTACTTTTTTTATTGACATACTTTTCTGATATTTTCTTCCATTAATATAATTAATAGATAAACTTGTGTGTTGGGTGGAGTGGGGGTTGGAATACCTAAAATTACAGCAAAAGAAGATATACCATAACATACAAGGACCCAGATCTCAAGCCACCGTAACTTTTCCAAAGTTCGTAAAGCATTACATAATAAGCACCAGAAGCGTAAGAATTCGTGCATACAGAGAAGATCTCATAAGGTAAAATTTCATTAGAAAAAAGTAGAAAAGGAAAAGGAAATGATACACTAAGTTTTTCAGCAACCTTAAGCGTTACATATATTTGAATCTTGATATCATAATAGAATAAGCATCTTACCAAGAAACCTATAAACCTGCCTGCTAATTTCAGAACCAGACAAACAAATGCAGAAAATCATTGCAAAATATGTAAACACCATTATATACATATCATCCAGATCACATGGTGTCATAATTTCATTAGAATCTCCAATACGGTTACTATTTTGACTTAAAACTACAAAAAAACAAAACTTTACTAGTAACATTTCAACAACATAAGCTAAAGAATCAACCCAACTTTCCATATCCCTATCCAGAATAAGAATGAGTAGACAATTGATTGTAAAAAACTAATCAAATATCAAATATTGATGATCCCATAAATCTTTGACAAGTTGCTCTATAAATGGTTAGACGGAGAAAAGCAAGAGATTCAATCAAATTCTACAAATCTAAATTCTTTTAGTTCGATAACATAAGATCTCATCCATTCAGATCTAGTAACAGAACACAATAGTTTTACTAAAGGATCTAAAACTAGGTCAAACGGAAAATTCTATGACACAAGAATAAAAAATGGGGCCTCAATTAAGCATCTGACAAAGAGAAACATATTTATTTCTACCTTTTATGAACAGAGGGATCAGTGTTATATAAACATCTAATTATACAAATTTTGTTCAGGTGGCTTGTCGCTTGTTCACTGGACAATCCAACGGCTTGAATCATATAGGTCAAGTTCGAACTTCGTTTTAATCAACTGGAATAGAAAAGTGCAAGAATAGCGGGTTTTACTTTGGAACCAAGTGTTCGAGTAATGAATCTAATGTCATCCAAATAGTATGTCCAAAATTCAAATGGCCATCTAATTCAAAGATGTCATATCCCCTCCATAATAAACATCTAATGACAATACATTAAGTCGCTTCATTCAACAACCTATGATCATTGGATGAACATAATTAGATACAATTATTTGTTAACATAGTATATAATATTGACACCTTGTAACATAGGGGCTAACTAGACGACTCATGAACTAAATAAAACACACCTCAAACCAAAACACAATCACAATCCCTTAAATAAATTCAACAAGTTAACCCCATATGAATAGATTTACAACCTGAGATACAAAACCAAGCATAAAATGAGTTAACTAGCATTTTTTTTTTCATCATAAAATATCCAAGTCGATCGCTCTCCCATTCAAAAAGAATCCCAAACAAAGATCAGATTTGATGTATCAAAGCCAAAAGAAACCTCAAATTAAAGGGGAAAACAAAATCCTAGTGAGATCTAATATGTATTAGAGCTTATAAATATTTTCAATTCAAACAAATAATATACTATTCAAAATGATTAAACAAGAAAATCAGCACGAAAACCACTAGCGTTGGGTTCATTTGATAGATCTTAGCGTCGAAAGTTTGATTTCTAACAGTAAGCAACGATTGAAACATATTTACCTGCTCGTATCTGAAAGAGATCCGATCGGCGCTAGAGAGAGACAGAGTGAGAGCTATAAAAAAAAAAAAAACAAGAGTTGCGCTCAAATGAAGCTCGAGAGTGGTTTATATTGGTTTTTTTGGAATTAGCAAAACAGAGTGGGGCTATTTTAGACCCCGCAGCACGGAAAACACCGTTGTCTGTTCCCCGCAAGAGCTCACTCGACCCACTTAAAAAAGTAGCTAAAAATTGCTCTTTTAAAGAGACCTAAAATCAGCTCTTTCACTCCCTGAAAGAGTAGAGAGCACTTGCAACCAAAAAGACTCTTATGCTAAACTGTTCTATAAACGAGCAGAGAGCTGCTCTTTGCTTTGAAAGAGCTAACCTAAACACAGCCTCAATGTAGCGGCCACTAGTATCTGGTAGGTGAGAATAGAGGCACCCTTTTACTTATTCCATGTCAACGGTTGAGTCTTTATTAGGTGCCCGGTCCAACAAGGTTGGGCACTAGTCAATCTCCCTCTACCAACGATCAAAGATTCACAAATATTTAGGAGCACTATATCAGTGAAATAAAAGAGTTTCACTAGTTTTGGTGCTCATGCATATCTATATGGTCACTTTTTGGAATGTCTCACGTGTGGAAGCATCATGTGTTCTCAGTGATTTGATGGTCATTGCGCAACCGTGGGATTTGTGACGATCCCGTCGCGGTGATGCGCTCGCTAACAAAAATATAGAGTCACCACCCGGAGCTTTTGGTATCTCGGGAAACCTAGTTCATTTTTATGAGCACCGAAGTGCTAAAAATATGACTCTAAATCCGGTCTACACCAAAGGCTCTTGGGCAGGGGCTTCAGTTATCGATTGGGAAGGTGTTAGGCACCCGATCAACCCACTTAATGCGGTCTCTACTAATGGCCAATACAAAAAAAAAGTAAAAGAACAAAAAATGGCTTCCTCTTGCCCAAATGGGCCCTAAATCCTATTTGTCCCCCTCCATTCCTACCGAAAATTTGGCTGCGTAATGACACAAATGGGGGGGATGGGAAGAACTAAGGAAGAGATAGGAGAAAAAAGGGGAGAGCCGGAGCCCTCGGGCTCTTGTAGCACCGTAGGAGAGCCTTGCGTTAGCTTACTTTGATGAGTTTTTGAAGGCTTGTATAGTATAAAATGAGTTTCTAACTCCTAAGGCTTGAAGCTAAGAGGTAGGGAAGGAAGGCTAGGAGATCACACACACCTAACCTAGAGGTTTTTAGTGAAATACTAAGGGCTTAATTCTGGAATTTGTGTTGGGATGGTGCACCAAAGGGAGAAAGATCTTCTCACTTAAGCTCTTTCTCTCTTAGGCAAAATTCTCAACCTTTAATCCAATGGGAGGGGGGCTCTATTTATAGGAAAAGGGTAAGTTAGGAGGCTACTTAGATACTAATTAAGGTTAGCAATTAGGTAATGGGTAATCTAAGGTTTTTGGGATTTTCTAGAACTTGGAGAAGAGGGATTTGAGTTTAATGATGGATGATAGGGTGGTGACTTGAATGGCAAAAGGGAGATAACCTAAGCTAATAGGGTCACTAGAGTCCTAAAGAAACACACCCCAGACTTTGGGATGGTCCACAAGTCAAACCTCCAATGTCAATTTTGGCCAAAATTTTGAAGGAAAATCAGGCCCAAACTGTTAGAAGTTGAAGACCGGCAGGGGCCCAGCCCGATTTTGTAATTTCCTGCATAAATTTGTGATCTTTATTTCGCCACAACTTTTGATGTAGAACTCTAATTGAGGTAATTTTTGGTTTGTTAGAAAGCTGGAGAAGTGCTCTTTCTAATGATATATAACTCAGCTTCAGAAGAGGTTTGTATAAATTTTATCATTGCTCTCTTTATCCACTGCTCAGGAGGGTTCGAAACTAGCTCTATGAGTTCGATTTTGCAATTTCCTACACAACTCTGCGATCTTTATTTCATCATAACTTTTGATGTACAACTCCAAATTAGGCAATTTTTAGTTCGTTGGAAAGATAAGAAGTTATACTTTCTAATGATATATGTATTAGGTTGGAAAATTATTTATAAAAACTTTGGCACTCCTCTTTCTAACTGCTATTCAGGGGAGTTCGAATCGTGCCCGGGAAGGGTTCTAATAGGTCTAGGAAGGCTATGGTTGATTCCTAACGGTTCGGGATAATTTCTAAGGGTTTTAAGATAATTTCTAAGGGTTTAGAAAGGTATCTAAGGGTACCATACATGCCATCAAAAGTTCAAAGGTGTGCCTCTCTCGAAATGTGTTTCGATCGGGCCTTGGGCCAATTTTGGGTGTCTACAGATGCCCATCTTTAGTATCCGATCACTATTGATCAAATGCCAAAAAAAAGAGACATTCGAAGAGGCCCAAGGCATTACTGAAGGGTCTACTGCATTCGGAACGAACTTCATACATCAGATGGGTAACATGGTGAGAAAACAAAAGCCCTTGATGTTAGGCTAAACATTTGTTTCTCAAGGTAATCGGTCCCCAAGCGCTTAGCGACATTATTGGGCATAACCGAGGTGGAACGAGTTGCGAAAGCCCTATATTCCAGGCCAAACATTCACTTCTCAAGATGATTTGAAGGTATTTGATATTTAAGATTCATTCTTAATGCAACAGCTTCGTAAGTAAGAGGGGTGATCGACTCACATTCAAAGATAGGCGCGAAGTAAACATACGCAAGGCTCCACAGTTTGCGTCCAATCTTACGAGGCATTTGATTGCCCCATCTAACTATTCGCGGGTGCCCCTACTGAAAGCATGCTTCGAGGTCTTTGGGCGAACCCATCGATCCCGAAGTTTATTTAGCATGACTGCCCGAGCGAAGTGAATAAATGTCATAATGCTTTTTGGGAGGACGTGCTATTTTCGAAGATGTACCCCAAATGAACATGACCTAGAGCATCCAGCTTCAACTACCTTGAACAGATCTAACCAAATATTGGGCATCTCTCAAAAGGGACATCCAATCCTAGTTTTTACCAACAATGATCATAAACATCATTTAACTATGCACAAACACGCACCCATTAGGGGCGATAAACAACAAAGGCGATGGAAGCCCCGACCCGGACCTGCCCGAGTATAATTTACGAGAATAAACGATCATCATACGATATCCAAACACATGGCATACACTTTAGAGGGATACCGCTGCCAATACAGGTTTTAAGCCTGTAAAAAATAAAGGGGAAACGAACCCTTCTGGATGCATGGTTGCACATAGTTTGATTGATACGTAATCCCATTCTCAATAGATTGGTCTTAACCAACGATTGACCTTTTCCAACGGAGAATCTGAAGCTTAAGACACTTAAGTTCATATGAAACCAAAACAGAGCGCTCATCGCAAAGATTTAGCAGTGGAATCGACTCAATCGAAATATTGACTCTTTAACCAGGACTGACACTGTTGCACCTACCTTAAACTAGGATCCAAAGATCCGAGGCGAACGTTAGACTCAGGACTTTAATATGGCACAGCTGCATTGCTGATAAAATATTGACATTTTATTGCCTTATGCTTGTGCGTAGCTCTGTGGGGAAACACAAATTTATTCTTCTTCTCTTTTTTCTTTTTTTAAAGATTGCTTTTTCAATTTTTTTTTTTAATAAGCATTATCTAGACCTCGAATCCTGGGAGGCGCACGCCCAGACAACGCATACCAAGAGCCCGTGCCTCCGCAATAGTTTGCGACGAAACTGAAGTCAACGTACTCAAGTACATGTGATATCGAAAAGACCGGGTCAGAATTGGGTATCCACCGAAGGATACTCATTCTTGGCCTCCGTCATCAATGAAGTTACAAATGAACAACTATACATAAACATGCACCCATTAGGGGTGATAAGCAGCAAAGGCGATGGAAGCCCCGACTTGGACCTACCTGAGTATAATTTACGTACACTTTACAGGGATACCGCTGCCAATACAGGTTTTAAGCCTACAGAAAAATAAAGGGAATGAGCCCTTTTACATGCATATTTGCACATAGGTGTCTGACGTAGTTTCGTATCTGACAGGTTGGAATCAATCCAACAATGGATATTTTAGAAGACGGAGTTATCCGGACCTCAAACTCTGTAGGGCGCTCGCCCAAACAGTGCAGACCAAGAGTCTACACCTCCGAAAATATCACGTGACGAACTTGAAGTGCAAGGCAATCAAGTTCACCTGAAACCAAAATATGGAGCGATCAGGGCAAAGATATAGCAATGGAATCAATCTGATCGAAGCATTGACTATTTGATCGAAATTGACACTATCGCTCCTACTTTGAAATAAGATCCATGGATCCAAGGCAAACCTTAGACCTAGGACATTAATTTTACACAGCTGCGTTGCCGGTAAAATATTGATATTTTATCGCATCGAAAATACGCGAGTGCGTAGCTATGCGTAAAAAGTTCACAGATTTATAATTTTATTTATTTATTATTATTTTTTTTTCACAATGATTTTCTTTTTTCTTTCTCTTTTTTTTTAAATAAACCTGACGTCGGTGGTGAGGTGCTTCATATTATTTGTCCATCACCGAGAAGTTGCCGGCTTCGAGGCTTCAGACCATTTTGATGTTCCTGCACATTCTTAAGAAAACGTCAGTCTCTTTTTTTTATTTATACATATATAAAGAAAATGCATCCTAAATAACAGAAGGAGAAGTAAATTTTTACCTACACTTTTTCAATTTTAAGATGTTTTTTGGATTTTTGTTTTCAAAGATTTTTTATTATTTTTCTTCATTTTTGAGATTGACATATGATGCTGAAAATATGTACATGGAAATGAGTAGAAATATATGCATATTTTTTGGTATTTGGATTTTTTCTTGATTTTTTAATTTTTTACCTCTTTTTTTTTATGCCTTGACAGTGAGACGGAGTAACGGATCCATTTTGAGCATAGTCGAACTCTTTTATGCAATCGAACCTGAGTGAGTTTCCAGATTTTACCAAGGCCGGAACGTTAATCCATTTGGAATGAGTCAAACCTTTCTCCTTACCTTGAATCATACGTTTGATAAAGTAATTTCACAAAGACAATTCTGGTTTAGACCCATCTTGAACTAACATGAGCGGCCTAGCCGAAAAAAGGGTATCAAAGAGAGTAACCAAGAGGGCTCCTCAAGCATCAATCTTCTCAATCAGTGCAAATCTTTCTTTGCTTTTCTTTTTTCCTTTTTTTTTTATTTATCTCCTTTTTTACCTGTGGCGCCCTTTCGGGTTTTCTCCACGTCCATGGGTTTAGCTCTCTTATCCCAAGCGCCCTTTCGAGTTTTCACCTGGTTCCTACAAACTCGTTATTTTTACTCGTAGCGCTCTTTCGGGTTTTCACCACGTCCATCTTGCTTTGAGCTTGTTTTTTTATTTTTTTATTTTTTTTTATTTTTTTTTTAATTCTTTTTTTTTAAAAGCCACGATATAGACATCGATTCCGTCATAGCCGTCTGGATGGGGTTATGGTGTCGTCTCACAACTCGGCTTGTATTGACTTAACAGATATTATGACTGCTTGTGAACCTAAAAAGAGGGCTTTCTTCAAGGTGTAGCTTGGCCATGGGTTAGGTTAGGATTTGAAGGTATACTGGGCTAAAAGGGTTTCCTTGATACGGCTTCAATTTTTTCAACATACTTCCTTCCTTGGGGGTTTTACTGTACATGCCCCATGATTCTTTTTTTTTTTCTTTTTTCTTTATCTTATTTCAAGCAAACTCCTTTTTGAGGTTTTGCTTTTCCGATTTTTTTAGATTTTGATGGTAATTTTGTTTTCTTTTTTTGTATATGTACACACATTTTTTGGAAAAGGGGTTTACTTTGAAAGAAAGGCCCAGGCTCAAATGAAGTAGCAAAGGATATCATCATTTCTAGGGAGGCTTTTTGGCTATTGTGCTTGAAATGATGGCCTCTTTTGAGTGATTCTTAAGCAGTCACACATCTGTTTCACCAATACTTACCTTATTGCAATAGACTACGAGTAGAACCGTCGGACGTATCCAGCATTGATGGGCTCTGGAAGATGATCTCCGTCCATGGTGGCGAGGTGGATGGTGCATCTCAGTAGCACTTCTCGAACGATGTAACGTCCTTCCCAGTTCGGCTTGAACTTGCCTCTTATATCGGCATGGAGGGATGGGAAGATCTTCAACATAGTGTCTCCTACCTTCAAATCTCGACTGTGGACACGTTTATTATAAGCACATGCGATTCACCCCTGGTAAACTTGAGTATGGGCTAGGAGTCTCTTCTCGTCTAATAAGTTCAATTTTTTGAAGTGGGATCTCTCTCTCTACTTCGGGTAAGCCTGAATTCATGAGAATTTGGAGCGAGGGTACTTCAACCTTAACCGGTAGGACGGCTTTGATTCCATAAACAAGGGAGAACTGTGTTGCCCCTGTAGCGGTACAGATCGATGTTCTGTAGGCCTACAAAGTAAATGATAGCATTTCGCTCTAGTCTCAGTAGGTGACGACCATTTTCTCTAGGATGCGGATGACCGTCTTGTTCGCAACTTCCATGGCTCTATTAGTTTGAGGTCGATAAGGTGACGAGCGATGGTGCTTGATTTTGTATTGCTCGCAGAAGGCTCGGATGCGCTTATTCACAAAATTGGTGCCATTGTCTGTGATGATATCTTTGGGTACTCCAAATCGGCAAACAATATTACTCTTGAGGAACTTCTCGACGTGACTGGTCGTGATGTTGGCATATGACGCCACTTCTACCCATTTGGTGAAGTATTTAATGGTGACGAGGATGAACTAATATCCATTTGATGCTTTTGGATTAATCATTCCGATGACGTCAAGTCCCCAGGTAGCAAATGGACAAGGAGTGGTCATGCAGTGAAGATCGATGGTAAGAGCATGTATCAGACTGGAGTGTTCCTGACACTTGTAGCATTTCTGAACATGTTTGCAGCAATATAATTCCATAGTGGTCCAAAAATATCCCTACCACAGAATTTTCTTAGCAAGCATGTGACCGTTGACGTGGGCTCTGCATACTCTTTTGTGGATCTCCTTCATGATATTGGTTGCTTCACTTTATGTAAGACACCTGAGTAAGATGTTATTGTACGATCGCTTGTAAAGGCATTCCCCAAAAATGACATAGCCTGCTATTAGACGTTGGATGGTTCGTCGATCTATCTTGGATGTACCCTCAGGGAAGGTTAATGTCTCGAGGAAATTCTTGATATCTGAGAACCAAGGTGGCTCATCATCAGGCCTTGTAGGTTCCTCAATCTGGAGGCAGAAGGCCGGCTCATTCCTTTGCCCAATCATGATCAGCTTCATCTCAGCACCATAAAGGATTTCTATCATTGACGCCAAAGTTGCTAGTACATCAACAAAGAGATTCCTTATCCGGGGGACATATGAGAATGTCACATCTTGGAAGCAAGCTATTAGATCCTCGAGGTGTTCATGATAGGGGATCAGTTTCTCATCTTTCGTCTTCCAGTCACCATTTGTCTGGCACATGATTAACTATGAATCGCCAAGAACTTGAAGGTGAGTTACATTCAGATCAAGAGCCACCTGCAGACTAGCAGCACAAGCCTCGTACTCAGCCATGTTGTTAGTGCAAGAAAAGTTGAGCTTGATAGAGACTGGTACATGGGATCCTTTCGGCGAAATCAGAATGGCACCAACTCCCTGACCTTTTACATTAGTTGCCCCGTCAAAGTGCATTACCCATAATTCTTCTACTTCTTCAGTATCATCTTCTGTCATGAAAGGGATGTCCCCATCGGGAAACTCAGTTCTAATAGTTTCGTAATCTAGCAAAGGATTGTCGGCAAGATGATCGACCAGTGCCTGCCCTTTAATCGACTTTTGAGTGACGTACGTGATGTCAAACTTGGATAATAAAAGTTGTCATCATGTGGTTCGCCCAGTGAGAGCTGGCTTCTCGAACAAGTATTTCAACGGGTCCATTCGGGCCAAAAGTAGAACGGCTTGAGATAGTAAGTAATGGCGGAGCCTCTGAGTGGCCCAGACAAGAGCCAGGCATGCTTTCTCTAGATGAGAATAGCACATTTCATAATCAGTAAACTTCTTGCTAAAATAGTAAATGGCCTGCTCTCTTCTCCCTGTCTCATCATGCTGACCTAAGAAACATCCCATTGAAACTTCTGTCGTAGAGAGATACATCAAGAGTGGTCCCCCTGGCTCGGGTGGTACCAACACAGGTGGGTTAAGGAGGTAGCTTTTGATTTTATCGAATGCTGCCTGACAGTCATCGTTCCATTCAACGGGCGAATTCTTCCTTAATAGCTTGAAGATCAGCGTGCAGATTAGAGTTAGCTGCGCAATGAACCAACTAATATATTGTATTCTGCCCAAGAACCCTCTAACTTTCTTCTCAGTAGACGGTGGCGACATTTTCGTGATAGCTTTAACTTTGGCTGGGTCGACCTTGATCCCTCTCCTACTGACGATGAATCCTAACAGTTTTCCCGACATCACTCCAAACGTGCACTTCTGTGGGTTCAAACGTAACCTGTACTTCCTCAATCTATCAAACATCTTCTGAAGGTTTACTAAGTGGTCGCCTTGCTCCGGCGACTTGGCTATCATATCATCAACATACACTTTAATTTCTCGGTGCATCATGTCGTGAAACAGCGCAGTCATAGCTCTCTGGTACGTTGCACCGGCATTTTTTAGCCCAAATGGCATGACTCTGTAGCAAAAGGTTCCCCACGAAGTGATGAACATTGTCTTCTCTCGATCTACCTCTACCATCTTTATCTGATTATATCCTGAGAATCCGTCCATAAAAGAAAGCATCTCGTGGTTAGTGGTATCATCGACCAAGATGTCGATGTACGGTAATGGGAAATCGTCTTTCGAGCTTTCCCTATTCAAAGTGCAGAAGTTGATACACATGAGGACCTTTTCATCCTTCTTCGATACAGGCACGATATTGGCTAGCCACTGTGGGTACTTAGATACCATAAGAAATCCCACATTATACTGCTTGATGACCTCATCTTTGACTTTCAACATCCACTCAGGTCGGAGACGTCTCAGCTTCTGCTTGACCGACTTCATATCGAGGTAGAGAGGCAACTCATGCTCGACGAAATCAGTGTCCAGAATAGGCATGTCCTCATATGACCAGGCAAAAATGTCTTGGTATGACCGAAGGAAGTCAATCATGCTTTTTCTTTCTTCGGGAGACATCGACATTTTGATTTTGGAAATTTGGAGAATCTCCTCAGTCCCTAGATTAACGTCCTCAGTTTCCTCGACAATGGGAGTAGGGTCATGCTCAAATTCGGCAAACCAGTCAAGGAGCTCATTGGGGAGCTCCTCCAAAGGACTATTTTCGTCCAGACTCGTAACTCCTATCTCTTCTTGTATTTCTACAGGAAGGGTTCATTTTTACGTGGGATGGGTATTTCGATTAAGGGATCTTTTTGCGGAACTTTATCTGGAATTTTAAATGATAATATTTTTAGACTTTTTATTTTTTCAATGTTTTTGAGATTTTGTATTTTTTCAATATTTTTTAGATTTACATTTTCTTCATAAATGGGCCCTTGGCAGCGCGAGTCTGTGTATATTGAAGGTATTGCCTGCCAAGGGCTTATCTCACTTTTTATAGGTTATTTTTTTTGGGAAACGGGTGCCAAATATTAGGCCACTCCCCGCTTCTAGAGTTTGGGGCAAAGATGCCCAATTGCGTACCTGACTTGCTGCCCCTTTACCTTTTTGGATGTAGGAGGCTGGCGAATGTGACTCTTCTGGACCGACCCCCATCATATAGACCATAGGTTCATTTGAGATTTCATCCTCAAACGTCAGCAGAGTCCTATGGTGGTTTACCACAGGAAGAGTTTGTTCAAGTATGGAATGCTGCTCCTCAAATAGGGATAGGGCAGCCAAATCTATTTCAAGATTGGGAAGGGAGATGTGGGGATTGGTGGGATGGACAAGGGCTATGGATTTGTGTGGGGTCAAATGGGTTACCCCATTTCGATTGATCTTTACGACCCCGACACTGACAAAGGATTTCCTGATGTGTGGCCTAGGGCGAGGTTTCTCTTCTATGTTGATTCCTCGAGCTCTTACAGCTGCAGCGACCTTGGCTTTCTCTTTAGCCTCTCGAACCTCTTCCTCTATGGGCTTATAACCTAACACGAATCGGACCTTCTACACTTTGGCGATAATTGGCTCTTTCCTTCCTTGTAATCTGGGCCCCAGACCCCTTCCTTTCTGATAACCCCACTTTTAGAGTATAGCCACCGCTGCTACCATTCTGCCTCCAGTTTTAAGAACAATGCCCTCAATGGGCTCTGGGAGTATTGTCGATACTTCATATTCGAAACTGTGGAGGTCGATATCCTTAGTGGTGTGTGGTAAATCCAGTATATTAGGTTTCTCAACACTATTGGTGGTTTTTTCTCTCACTGTGCCCCTCTCCGATGATTGTAATAATCTTATACACAGATGCAAATTTGAGTTTTTGGTGTAACGTGAAAGGTATGGCTCCGACTTCGTGCAGCCATGGGCGCCCCAACAACAGATTAAATGAGGATTTAATGTCCATTACTTGAAATAAAATGGAAAAGGTCATTGGCCCAATTAGCAGCTCAAGATCAACTTCTCCCATTATTTCTCTCCTGGTATTGTCAAAACCTCTAGCGCTGGTTCTTGTGGGCCTCAACATGCATGAATCGACCCCGATCTTGGTGGCGATTCTTAGTGGGCATATATTCAATGCAAACCCATTATCGATTAGAACCAAGGGGATTATCATGTTTCCAGACTCGACTGTTATATTCAAAGACTTCGAGTGGCTACCTCCTTCCTCTGGTAAGTCAGCATCAGAAAATGAAATGGCATTCGGAGCCATTACTTGACCAATAATTTGTCTGACCTCATGTGGGCTAACTTGAAGTGACACATGTGCATTCTGTAACGCCCCCATTAATGCTTGAAAATAGAGTAGGAACGTCATCAACAGATCCCATACAGTTATATGGGCAGACATTCTTCTCAGCTGAGTCTCTAGTATGTGCTCTCGACTCATTTTCTCAAATGTGTTCAATGTGCTATCTTTCTTACCCTCTGGTTGGGCTTGTACTACTGCCGGTGCTTCTGACTATTTCGAGATCTTCCCTGTCCTGGTAAAAAAATCCATGGCTTCTTCTCTGCAGCTGATGTCGGCATTAGCATTGGTTTGCTCGTAGCTCAGTGGGACCTGATGAGGGTCATAGGTTGGCTCTGAGAACTGGAAGGGTATGGCTGTCGGTACTTGAGGTGCATGTACAGATGGCTCAGGAGGTGTGGGCAACACTTGGTTTATTTCAGTGGTAGCTGGTTGAGTGGCCAAATTGGGCCAAATGGGAGTGATAAAGCTTAAGGGTGGTGGTACTGGGAGAAAAGGGGTAAAAGTAGGCCATTGGTAGTTGATAGGTGCTGGCGGGGGATCGGGGGTTTGATGGGCCATTAGGTAATTGATGGGGGTGTTGGAGTTTGCAGGCGGTTGAACCGGGGCTAATGGGGTGGGCGCAGGCCATTGGTAGTTTATTGGCGGTGGAGGATTGGGGGCCTGTTGGTTCATTGGGTAATTGATGGGGGTGGTGGTGTATGGTTGATATGCATTTATGTGCACATAATTGACGGGTGTGGGTGATGAAAAGTATGCCCTGAGATTCAAGGGTTCAATTTGTGGAGTCGAGTTGGGGAAATAATCTGGCAAATTCACGGGTTCAATCACCCCGATATTCCTTTCTTCAATATTTCTCTGCAATGGCGCTACATAGCTCTCCTGCTCACTGATGTAATAGGACGGGTCAAACTCAAATTCCTCCTCATATTCCTCTACCATTTCGATGGTGGGTCTGGGACCTACTCCTCCGGTAGGATGTGGTGGCAAAGGCACCTGGTGGATATTCGCATGCTGGCTTGCTGGGGTGGGTGTAGGGGAAATGATTTTCCCAGCATCGATTAAATCTTGAATTGCATGCTTAAATGGGAAGCAGCGATCAGTTGGGTGACCCAGACCCTGATGGAAATTGCAATGAGTAATGGGGTCAAAATTATATGGAATTGGATTGGGAGGAGGTCGTGGTTGGAGAACAATTATTAAACCCTTTTCAATTAATAATGGCAAAAGTACACTCAGGGATTGCCCCAAGGGCGTAAAGACTTTATCATAATGGGCTCTCCTCTCTGGGGTCATTTGCGTTCCCTGCCCATTCCTGGCTCTCTGTACTGGCCCTGTCCTGACGGGAGCTGATTGCGCTGCTTTAAATTGGAAGGGGGCTACATTGTTATTGTTGGGCTAGGTGTTTGCAATATTCTGTACCTCTGCCCCTATTCTTCTATCATTTCTCTACTTGAAAAGCCTCCTAACCCCGCTCGGTCCCCCGGATGCATTCTTGTTCAACCGTCCTTCTCTGATGGCGTCCTCACAGCGGTTAGCATTCCTTACCAAGTTAGCAAAACTGAACTGCTGTTGGTATACAAGAAAATCTGAGATCATTGGCAGGATATTTTTTGAGATCATTTCTATTTGCTCATCATCAGGTATCCTGTTTCTTACTTAAGCTGCCAGTGCTTTCCAACGCCCTAAGTAATCACTGAAGGTTTCATTGGAGTTCTGCTTCAATCGGGCTAGATCTGACTTGCGGGGCTCAATGTCTATGTTGTAGACATATTGCTCTTGGAATAGGTGGGTCAGATTCTTCCACGTTTTAATCAGTGATAGTTCAAGAGATGTTAACCATCTTAAAGCTGGGTCGATTAAACTTTTCTGGAACACTTTGATGAGGAGTTGTTCATCTCCGCCGTATTGGCACATGTCCCCACAGTAGGACTTAAGGTGTGAAATAGGATTGCCTGTGCCGTTATATATATCGAAGATCGACATTTTGAATTTAGGGGGTAGGGGGACCTCAGCAAATAGGCACAAGTTCGTGAAGTCTGTGACATAGATTTCAGTACCTCCCATCTTCTGTAATTGCTTTTGGATTTTATCCAACTACTCTTTCAGCTGTTCTGATTTGTTGGACATGGGGGCCGTCTTTTCAATTATCAGTCAGGACTCACTTTGGGCTGCCATGGGTGGGGTAATTACAGGTGGAGGATTGGCATTGGTTGCTGCCCCGGCATAGTCCCCGCTATTTCTAATCTCATCCTCCTCATACTACTGGTCTACATAGGGTGCAGCGAGGGTGAGATTTTCATACTGATGTGTGGACTGGATGGGATTGGACTAGATGTGGGTTGGGGGTGCCCCTTGAATGTAAGGGAAGTATTGTGGGGTGATGGGATGAGTGGTAGCTTGGTTTAGGGGTGGGGCTTGATGAGGCCATTGGGCATGGGAGAAAGTTTGGAGATGGTCTTAGGGTATGGGACCATGAGAAAATTGAGTTTGGAGTATGGCATGGGTTTGACTCGGGTGTGAAGGTTGGGGGTGGGTGGAATGTTGGGGGTATTGTGGAAGGTATGGGTGTGGGGCCTCAAGGTTTGGGCTTTGTTGGGTTTGGGTAAAGGGTCAGGGATTTGGAGGGTCTTGGCCCAGCACGCTTTGATGGGTATAGCCCATTGGGCTTGGGAGGGTTTGGGCCATGAGCCATTGGTGGGTTTGTGCCATGGGCCCTTGATGGGATTGGGCCATGGGCCCTTGGTGGGTCTGGGCCATGGATATGGGCCATGGCCATTAGGCCTTGATGGGTTTGGGCCTTGGTGGGTATGGCCCATTAGGCCTTGATGGGTTTGGTCCATGGGCCCTTGATGGGTCTAGCCCACTAGGCCTTGATGGGTCTGAGCCATGGGCCCTTGATGTGTTTGGCCCATTGGGCCTTGATGGGTATGGGTTATGGGGTTTTGGGCCATGGGCCCTTGATGTGTTTGGCCCATTGGGCCTTGATCGGTATGGGTTATGGGGTTTTGGGCCATGGGGCCTTGAGACATGTTTGGAATGGAGGTTTGGACCATGGGGCCATGGGGCATGTGGGTAACGGAGGTTTGGGCCAAGGGGCCTTGGGGCATATGGGTTTGGATGGTGTGGATTATGAGGGGTTGATAGAGGTCATGGGGGAATGAGGCATGGAGATTGGCTAGGGTATGGGATGGGTCCATGGATGAGGGGTGTGGAGGAGAGGAGGCATTTTGGAAAGCCTTCCACTTGGAGTAGGCTTGGAACATCTCCTCCATCATGGTCATGGAAGGAGGGTTGGATGGAGATGGTGGTGGGGTATAGATGGGATGGATGTGGAGGATAAATTGGGCATGGCCCCAGTAAAATTGGGCATGATCGGGGTAAGTGATGGAATATGGGGTGGATTGGAGGGATGAGGGGATGTATTCGGTATGTTTTGGGATGATGGGGGGTATGGTGTGGAGGGGTGAGAAAAATCGGGCATGGCCCCAGTAAAAATGGGCATGACCCAGATAGGTGGGGGGATTTGTGGGGTGTTGAATAAGGCGGAAGTGGTATATGTGAATATGGGTGGATCGGGCCTATAGGGGGAAGATGGGAAATGGGGCATAGATGTGGATGGGGAATGTATAGGATTTGGCATGGAAGTGGATGGAAAATGTGTTGGATTTGGCATGGGCATAGTTTGGGCAAAAGATGGGGAGTTAGGGGTTGGACTTTGGATGTTTTGGGTGGTAACGGTTGGGAAAATGGGGGCGCCAAATGGGCCGGTAGTAGTAAAGAGTGATTGGGTAAGGGGGATGGATGTGGAAATGTCTCTCGAATGGGAGTGGGTTGGTGAATGTGGTGGGGATGAGTCGGGATCGGCGTCAGCCGAGTCCACTACCCACGACATCATTCGTTGGCGAGTTTGGTATGGGTACCTTGGATATGGCCCAAAAAATTTTCTTCTTCCCCTACGGGACGATGGAGGGCAAGATGATGTCGTTGTGCCGGCACCATAAAGACTCTATCTTTAAGTTTTTTTATTTTATATTTTTTTGAAATTTTTTTTTTTTGAAAACAAAGGTTTCGAGGCCTTGGAATTCTCTTCTCGGGTGGCTTTTGTACCCTAATTTAAGTCCCGCTGCGACGATTCCGAAGCACTTTAGAAGAATCAAAGGAAGGTCGTTGATCTATTGAAGGCACGAAAATCAAGATGAACAATCCGATCCCTCGAAATGAGTCAAAAGAAGTTACCTTCTTTTGACCGACGAGGGTGTCAGAGATGGCGGGGCTCAAATAGAGGCACTAAAGACACTAATCGGGGAACTCAGGATGTGGAAAAAGGCCACAGATTCGAACTGGGCTGCTCAGAATTACACTGGTGCAACTAATATATCCGCCAGGCCAAAAGTGCAGATTTAAAGCTAGCGCAACTAATAATTGTGCCATTGTACTGCTGGGACAATTTGCATTGGCGCAACTAATAGTTGCGCCAGAGCAATTTGGCTCTCCAGCTTGTTTGACAGCAGCCACTTCAGCCCGGGGTTGGTCTCCAAACTAGTTTTTTGTGGAAGCTGGGCTTCAGGGAATTGACTGATTTTATATGATCGATCCCCTCCTTACCGAATCCTAAAGGTTTGAGTTCGGTATAACTCGCTAGCGCGCTCCCCAAGGGTTTAAGCTTTGGAATGGGAACCCACCCGATATACCTCCGGCGTAAATGCCTTCTCAGATACTAGGTGGGCTAGGACTTTTTTGGATCATCACCACTAGGGGCTGCAGCCATACTAAGACCCGGGTGATTGTATGCGTGCCTAAACCCAACCCTTTTAAAATCTATCCCGCAAAAATAAGTTAATTAAGCTCCCTATTCTTAGTTCAATTTTAAATTTTTTTAAAGTTTTTTTTTTTATAGAAGTTTTCTTTAGTTCAAAGACCCGGGGTGATGACCCCGTGCCGCCACTACGGGCCAGCGTCTATTGTTAGGATATGTTTGTACAAGTAGGCCCGCCAAACGGCTAAGGCACTTTAAATGATGGAAAAGTAAAGAAATTAAAAGACAATGCTCAAGTAAGCCCGTCAATCGGCTATGACACCTAAAATGACGGAAATGTAAAGAAAATAAGGGCGATGCGCAAGTAGGTCCGCTGGTCGGATAAGGCATGTAAATGACGGAAAAGTAGGGGTGAGTAAAATAAAAATAAAATAAAATAAACAATAAAAAAATAGTAAAATAGTTAGTAAAATAAAAATAAAAAGGCCAAATTTCAAGGAGAAGCTCTACAAGCTATCCCCAGCAGAGTTGCCATCTGTGAAACTGTGGGATTTGTGACGATCTCGTCGCAGCGATGCGCTCGCTAGCAAAAATATAGAGTCGCCACTCGGAGCTTTTGGTGTCCTGGGAAACCTGGTTCATTTTTATGAGCACCGAAGTATTAAAAATATGACTCTGAACCCGGTCCACACCAAAGACTCTTGGGTAGGGGCTTCGGTTATCGATCGGAAAGGTGTTAGGCACCCGATCAACCCGCTTAATGCGGTCTCTACTAATGGCCAATACAAAAATAAAGTAAAAGAAAAGAAAATAGCTTCCTCTTGCCCAAATGAGCCCTAAATCCTATTTGTCCCCCTCTATTCCTACCGAAAATTCGATGGCCTAACGGCACAAATGGGGGGGATGGGAGGAGCTAAGGAAGAGATAGGAGAATAAAGGGGAGAGCCGGAGCCCTCGGGCCCTTGTAGCATCGTAGGAGAGCCTTACGTTGGCTTGCTTTGATGAGCTTTTGAAGGCTTATAAGGTATGAAATGAGTTTCTAACTCCTAAGGCTTGAAGCTAAGAGGTAGGGAGGGAAGGAAGGCTAGGGGATCATGCACACCTAACCTAAAGGTTTTTAGTGAAATACTAAGGGCTCAAGGATTTTTTTCACCAAAGGGAGAAAGATTTTCTCACTTAAGCTCTTTCTCTCTTAAGCAAAATTCGCAACCTTTAATCCAAGGGGAGGGGGGCTCTATTTATAGGAAAAGGATAGGTTAGGAGGCTACTTAGATAATAATTAGGGTTAGCAATTAGGTAATGGGCAATCTAAGATTTTTGGGATTTTCTAGAGCTTGGAGAAGAGGGATTTGGATTTAATGGTAGATGATAGGTTGGTGACTTGAATGACAAAAGGGAGATAACTTAAGCTAATAGGGTCACTAGAGTCCTAAAAAAACACACCCCAGACTTTGGGATGGTCCACAAGTCAAATCCCCAATATCAATTTTGGCCATTTTTTGAAGGAAAATCAAGCCCAAATTGTTGGAAGTTGAAGACCCGCAGGGGCCTAGCCCGGTTTTGTAATTTCCTGCATAAATCTGCGATCTTCAATTCGCCATAACTTTTGATGTAGAACTCTGATTGAGGCAATTTTTAGTTTGTTGGAAAGATGGGAAAGTTTTATTTCTAATGGTATATAACTCAGCTTTAGAAGAGGTTTGTATAAATTTTAGCATTGCTCTCTTTAACCACTGCTCATGAGGGTTCGAAATTAGCTCTATGGGTTCAGTTTTGCAATTTCCTACACAACTCTACGATCTTCATTTCGTCATAACTTTTGATGTACAACTCCAAATTAGGAAATTTTTAGTTCTTTGGAAAGATGAGAAGCTCTACTTTTCAATAGTATATACCTTAGGTTGTGCAACTATCTATAAAAACTTTGGCATTCCTCTTTCTAACCGCTATTCAGGGGGGTTCGAATCGTGCCTGGGAAGAGTTCTAATAGGTCTAAGAAGGTTATGGTTGATTTCTAAGGATTTGGGATGATTCCTAAGAGTTTTGGGATGATTCCTGAGGGTTTGGAAAGGTATCCACGGCTACCATACATGCCATCAAAAGCTCAGAGGCGCGCCTCTCTTGAAATGTGTTTCGATCGAGCCTGGGGCCAAATTTGAGTGTCTACAGTCATGATCTCAAGAACTATGGTCCAAAAGATTTGATCGAAAGAAAATCATCAATCATTTGATTGAAAGAGGTCAAAGGATATCTAAAATTAATGATGTTGAATTTCCATGGTAGCAATTAATTCTAGATGGTGTTTGACTACTTTGACTCATATGATCAAAATCATTGTCTTTCTAATCTTTTGCACCAAAAATCTTTAGATCAAAGTGCTTCCATCACATGAGACACATTTATTATTAGATGTGGTATACATCCCCAAAAGTCACCCCAATGCCAAGAACTCGGGCAGCATATCTAATTAAGATTCAATAGAATAAGAGGTTGTTTCAAGCTAATTAGTCAAAATATTTCGTAATTAAATCAACAGAGTCATTACTCACACATTAAGCGGCTGCTCTGAACTAATCAAATTTTTTCCTTGCACCACTTACATGTGATTGTTACCTACCATACTTCTCTCCCTCTCTATCTTTTTATAATTACTCCTTTTGTTGATAGTTACCAAGATTTAGTTAAAACCAAAAAAGAAAATATAGGAGTAATAAGAGGGTAGAGCGAGCAAGCAGATATCATGTAACGACTCGATTTTTCTTAAATATTTTTAATGGTGTTAGATGTGTTTCGCACTATACACGGTATTAGCGCTCCACACCAGGACCTACCATATTTCTATTTAAGTACGTAACTCTTTTCTCCTTTTCTTATTCTAATCTTTTAAGAAACCCTAGCCATCTCTTATTCTTTTCTTCTCTTAAGAAACCCTAGCCGTCATAACTTCTCCACCCACCTTTCCTAAAACTCTCATGTGTTCTTCCAAGAACCACTATGGTCTATTTCCACCATCAAGATCAAGGAGAAAGAGGAAAAAGAAATTTCTAACGAGTCATCGCGTTGGATGTTGATCTATTCAACCCTAATCATTGTATATCTACCGTTCACGTTTCAAGAGGTGGGTACCCATCAATCCATGGTACGTTCGATCGTGTATCGACGGGCTAAATAAAATAAACTCGTCTATTTTTGTTATAAATATTAATATAAAAATAATGAAATGGCTAACCCTGATCATGGCTTTGTTTTAATTATTCCTTTTTGTTCTTCTTTTCCATGTTTGATTAATATTTTTCCGAACCCTAGTGTTTGCTAAAATATCGAAATCGATCGATCGATTTTTGTTTGTGATCAATCGATTTTAACCCGAAATAAAATTTCCTTGTCAGCTGAAATAATCGATGGATCGATCAATTTCGAACCAATCGAATTACTTAATTTTCTGTATGATATCGATGCATCGATTCTAATTTCCGATCGATTCTAACCCGAATTGAATGACATAATTATTTATAATTTTGATCGATCAATTCTAAAACCTATCGATCAATTCTCATCCGAACATACATTGACGTTTACTTCATATTTTCGATCGATCAATCCCGATATCGATTGATCAACCCTTTAGCATGGTAATACCCCTTTTGACTATAATCTAGTGTATACCTCTTTCATGCTCTTGTATATACACGATTTGAGACTCGACCTGCGATGTTTTAGACTCGGACTTCATACCCAACTCGAAGTCTAAGGCTCCGAAACATCGATGCCTTTTGGTGGAGTATCAAATACTCTACCCCGGTATCACGACTAAAACTTTTAATGCATGTTAATCACAAAAACGTTTCGATCGATGGTCGTGATTTACCTCACTTTAAATTATAATATCTTTCTATTTATGCATTCAATTATAGTAATATATATAAATATATATCAATTTTATCGCTTCAACGCGACCTCTTCGATAACATGGAGAGCTAAAAATTTGATGCCCTTGTGAAAATGAAACTCTGACCTCCACGCTCTCAACTTCATACTAATAACTATCCTATTCTATATTTGTATTGGTGTGTCATGTAAATATATATATATATATATATATATATATATATTTACGTATAATCATAATAAAATCTTGAATGTAAATCTACTCTCTAGTAAGACAAGTTTCATGCTTCCATCTTGGTAATGTTATACGAGTTATGGACATGTTAGGTCATATGTACGCGAGTGTATGAGATCATGTCTATGTTTGGGTGTGGTGATTTGCTGAGATGGTATCGAAATAAGGAATATATTATATTCGCATCTCATAACTCATAGTAGCGTGAGACATCATGACGAGTGTAGTGAGTGCGGATTCAATGCAACCTCGTATACGATGGCCTATACGGTGACCCTATCACCTTCGAGTTTTAATATGATAGGATAAGATATGAGATTCGACCCTTAGGCCTTAATTGTAGTGAGGTTTCTTTTATAGTCACGTGAAACTCGAATTGTAGGCATCCATATATGGATGCAATACCTATATGCTAGTATGAGTTACTATAAAATATTTTTCTTGGAAAGCATAGTTTAGTAAAGTTATCCCACTATAACTCGTCCTAGAATTAAGTTATAAGAGTATGTTATGATATGAGTATGTAAGATAAGATAAGTTAAGTTATAAGTATTGTGACGACCCGACTTTTCCAATCCCTCAGGTATAGGAAAGGCCGGTTCGCCAACCTATCGAATAAACGATAAGCTGGACAAACAGGGCACATATCAGAGTAAAGCGTAATAAAAATCCATAGCTAAAATAAATGCGGAAGCAATTAAAACTAAAGAACTACCGATGATGGCCGACCATCATCGAAACATGGCTCATAACAGAAATCAACGTCAAGTATAAAGCTATGATATCCAACTAAAATGGGCCCACAAATTTAAGTCTAACTCTCACCACAAATAAGAAAATCAGTAAGTTCTATACTGGGAAAAACTCCTCAGGAGGAACCTCAAGCTCTTCCTCAGCACGAGTCGGATCAGGTCGACAAATACTGAATAGCCACATCAAGATTACTGAACCTGTGACGTATAGTCGGAGTGAGCTAACCAACAAAGCTCAGTAGAAGAAAGACATCTACGGCATTTTACTTTAACTAACATGGTTTCAAAACAAATATCGGAATATAGCTTGTCAAACATATAAGCAGATAATAAACTGAATTTAGGTGCGAAAGTCATATGTAAGATTTATTTCTAAATGTGTGAAAATAGTTTCAAGAACAGATGCAGTGTTTCAGTGTCTTAGTTTCTCTAACTTCTATACGCAAAGTTCAGTAATTCATGACTTAATCTTCAACTTAAAATACCTCCCGAGTAAACTATATCTCGAGAGCAGGAATATAGCCAATGGGAACCCCTACCTACCATCGTCGTTCATGAACCCTTTTTCAGGATGCAACAAGCCCCTGCGTAATGAGGGAAACTGTATGTGAAATTATTCAGAATTTTTGAGGGTCGTCGTCAATCATAAAACAAATGGATACTAATATAAATCGATGCAAGTCTCTTATACATAGTTCAGTTCTTGATTTGATTTTGAGCTTAAGCGATTAGGTTTGAGATTCAGGTAGATTTAGATTTTCAGTCATTCATATCAATTTCAGTTTACAGATGTGATTTCAATGGCATATGCAAGTTCAAAGATTTTAATTTAAAATATCCATGCGAATTAAAATAAAATACTGTAAAGATGAGATTCTCCTACCTAAAACTCGGAGTTATGCGAAGTCAAGCAAGGTCCTATTGATGGCCTCTCGCCCTCAATCTACATCACAATATACGTTCATGCATTAAAATTAACTCTAATTACTAATAATATAGACCTATTTAAGTGTTTCCTCAAAAACAAGTCAAAGCAGGCAAGTTGCGCCAATCCTAGAATTTGACGTAACATTCTCATATATTTTTGACCATCAAGACGATTGATCCATGAGTTGGTCAAAACATGAAAGTTGTAGATTTTTCTATTAGCTTTCCAACGTAAAAAGCATCGTCTCAATCGGAGTTTGGGATAAAAAGTTATGATTAAAATACTAAGGCAATATCGGAGTTCGGTGATACCTCGCTCGAGCGATGATAATAGCTCGCTCGAGCGAGCTACAGCTACGCGATTTCGCTGGTTTTCACCCGAATCGAAACCCATACATCCCAAAGCAAAACCCATGGCTAATCTAATGATTTAATCAAAATTTTAATTAAAACGTACCTTTAATCTAAGGATTCCTAGATTAGAAATGAGTCACGCGAATGGAGCTTCAGAACGAAACCGACGGGTTTCCTCAACGATTCGCGCCGCGATCGATCCCACGAGTTCACAGAGACAACTCCAACACGTCCCCAATGATCTCAACCTCTCCCAATAGCGAACTACGAATCTAAGGTTGATTCAAGTTCTTTCTAAGGTTTAAGTGTTTTCAATAAAGAGGGTTCTAGAGAAGGAGGTTTTCTAAACCGATCTCCTACGATGATTGAAGAAGAGAGAAGACGGAGTTTCACATGGTTGGGTAACTATCAAACGACTACGGTTCTTCACGGCACTCACGTCTCTTCCTCTCTTAACAAAACCTAGTATAATACGGGAATGCAATTCCTTCTTATAATAGGATTGCTCATAAAGTTAAACACACACACACATCTTATGTATTCTACACTTCTAATTTTAAAACTCGAGTCCGGTGTTGAGCGGCCACACCGAGGTCAGTGCACAACTTTCGCACGAGGGTCCAAATGGGCTCTAAATTAAAATCTGTTCGCACAATCACATCTAGATAAAAATCCAAAACAAATGGTGACGTCGATTGCCGAGCCGAATACACACACAGGGTCAGTCTAACTCGGGTTCAAAATACGGGTCTTTACATTCTACCCTCCTTAGGAATTTTCATCCTCGAAAATGTACGGATAGCTAAACCGAACTGCGATAAGTCCTTATCCTAACACCAGTATAAAGCAAAATCGAAACAGTCTAAAGTCAAAGAACTTTGGTCGCGATGCGGTAGGCTTCACTAAGCACGCTTTCGAGGGTCGGGATCCATAGTAACCTGGATGTACTGCGTGTGGCATCCCATACTGCCATAGAGGATTGCATCCGTACATGGATGCATACCTTCCCAAGTGTCACGTGCCTGGAAACATACTTCACCATGACACAAAACTAGCACACACACCTACCTCACCCTTTTGGTTATTATTTGAGCAGAAATTTCAGATGTCAGAATCGAATACTTATTCAGAAGCATGATCACATGCCTAGTAACATGTTCTAACTGATAACATGATTTCCAACAGACATATGGTTTTAACCGAGAATGAATAAATATGACATTTAAGATTTTATTGTGTGATCGTTATAGATATATATGTAAAGCATTGATGTTATGAACCAATTTAACATTGAAGATTTTGAAGAAATTCTCCCTTTTTTTTTTTTTTTAAAGAACCAAATTCAAGAATTTAAAGGTACGTATGGTTTTCTTACATAACTATAGTTTACAATATACCTTCACTCGAAAAGTTGTGGAAATTGCTCGTGAATCTCCGCTTCACGCTCCCATGTGGCTTCCTCTGAAGAATGGTTCCGCCACTTCACGAGTACTAAGGGAATGCTCTTTGTCCGTAAGATTTGTTCTTTACGATCCAAGATTCGTATCGGTTCCTCAACCAAGGATAGGTCTTCTTGGAGCTCAATGGGCTGGTAGTCCAATACGTGTGTCGAGTCCTTAACATATCTTCGTAACATGGACACATGAAACACGTTGTGCATTTCCGATAGCTGCGGTGGCAAGGCTACTCGATAGGCAACCTCACCGACTCGGCCCAA
The DNA here is from genome assembly GCA_021018995.1 of Chloranthus sessilifolius. Lineage (NCBI taxonomy): Eukaryota > Viridiplantae > Streptophyta > Magnoliopsida > Chloranthales > Chloranthaceae > Chloranthus > Chloranthus sessilifolius. The sequence continues at coordinate 52,664,586 of CM037592.1, read as the reverse complement.
TACCTCGAAAGGTCCAACATAGCGCGGACTCAGCTTCCCACGCTTCCCAAAACGCATCACGCCTTTTGTAGGAGAGATTTTGACAAATCCGTTATCTCCACCTTAAACTCAACATGGTTTCTTTTCGGATCGAGTTTCCGACGACTTTGAGCAATGCGTAGTCTCTCATGGATTAACCGAATCGTCTGGTTGTATTCTCCACGATCTCGGGACCTAAAATGAGTTTCTCACCCACTTCTTCCCAATTAAGCGGAGACTGCACCGTCGTCATACAAAAGCTTCGAGGGTGCCATGCCGATGCTAGCACTGGCTATTATTGTAGGCAAACTCGATCAGCGGTAAATGTTGGTCCCATGACCCCTGAAAATCCAACATGTAAGCACGTAACATATCTTCTATAATCTGATTCACCCTCTCAGTCTGCCCATCGGTCTGAGGATGGAATGTTGTACTATAATCAAGCCTAGAGCCCATTCCTTCTTGAAATCGTTGCCAAAATTGAGATGTGTACATCGGGTCTCTATCGGATACGATACTGACCGGTATATCATGCAGCCTAACTATCTCCTTGATGTATAATTCTGCAAGCTTGTTGGCGGTATACGACGTATTATAAGGAAGGAAGTGTGCGGACTTAGTCAATCGATCCACAATGACCCAGATGGCATTGTATTTTCTTAATGTTCTTGGCAATCCCAAAATAAAGTCCATAGAAATGGCCTCCCATTTCCACTCAGGTATCGGTAGTGGTTGCAAATTGGCCGGATTTCGATGATCCACCTTTACTTGCTGACACACAAGACATCTCGAGACATACACAGCGACATCTTTCTTTAAACCTCTCCACCAGAAGCTTTTCTTTAAGTCCTGATACATCTTGGTACTGCCAGGGTGAATAGCGTACATAGACTTATGAGCCTCTTTCAAAATAGTGTCCCGAAGCTCAGTACTAGTTGGTACGCATACCCGGTTTCTAAACAACAAAGTGTCATCATCTTCGATAGAAAAATCTATTTTGCTTCCCCCAATCACATCCCGTCTGATAGCCATAAGTTCATCATCCGTCATCTGAAGTCTGCGAATGTTCTCATAGAGGGTGGAACGAATCACCAGTGTAGCCATTAACGCACCTAAACCTTTTACGTTAAATCTCATGCTACTTAGATCCATATCTTCCAATAGATGCCATCTTCGCACCCTTGCGGTGAGATGTGATAACTGAGCAGAGAACTTTCGATTTAACGCATCTGCCACTACGTTCGCTTTCCCGGGGTGGTACTGGATGGTACAATCATAATCTTTCAAGAACTCCATCCATCGATGCTGTCTCATATTCAACTCCTTTTGTGAGAAGAGATACTTGAGACTCTTATGATCGGTAAATATATCGAAGGTCTCCCCATAAAGGTAATGCCTCCAGATCTTGAGCAAAATCACCGCCGCCAACTCAAGATCATGCGCTGCAATTCTTCTCATGGTCTTTTAGTCTAGACCCATAGGCAATGACTCTCTCATTACGGTTAAGCACACCTAAACCCCCATATGATGCATCCTAGCAATCCGCAAAGCACACTTTGCACGATGGTATAGCATAAATCGCACGAGTGAATCATTTCTTGAGTTCCTAAAACTTTGCTCACCGCCTGTCCAATCAAATTTAGTATTCTTCTTCGTAAGTTGTGTAAGAGGACCTGATATCTTGGAGAAGCCCTCCACAAACCTTCTGTAGTATCCTGCCAAACCGAGGAAACTATGAACCTCCGTAACGGTCTTTGGCTGTTCCCAATTCATCACTGACTCAATCTTTGCTGGGTCAACTGTAATACCGGTCTCAGAGATAACATGGCCTAGGAAACTGACCTGCTCAAGCCAAAACTCACACTTACTAAGTTTTGCGTATAACTGATGGTCTCTAAGGGTTTGTAGAGCCACTCGCAGATGTTGCTCATGTTCTTCTCGCATCTTTGAATAGATGAGGATGTCATCTACAAAAACTACTACAGACTTGTCCAAATGTGACTTGAATATCCGGTTCATCAAGTCCATAAATGACGCGGGTGCGTTTGTCAACCCAAATGGCATGACCAAGAACTCGTAGTGCCCATATCGGGTTCTGAACGCTGTCTTCTGAATGTCTTCAGACTTAACTTTCAACTGATGGTAGCCTGACCTCAAGTCGATCTTCGAGAAGAACCTTGCTCCTTGTAACTGATCGAACAGATCATCAATTCTTGGAAGTGGATAACGGTTCTTAATTGTCAACTTATTTAGCTGGTGGTAATCGATGCAAAGCCGCATTGAACCGTCTTTCTTCTTTACAAATAGAACCGGTGCTCCCCAGGGTGACACAATCGGTCTGATAAAGCCCTTATCTAGCAGTTCCTGAAGCTGCTCCTTCAACTCTTTCAATTCTGCAGGCGCCATTCGATACGGAGTTTTTGATACTGGTTCAGTCCCGACACTAACTCAATCGCAAACTCAATCTCCCTATCAGGTGGTAATCCAGGTAGATCTTTAGGAAAAACATCTGAATACTCGTAAGCAATCGTAATATCTGCAATATTTTTCTTCTCCTCCTTATGATCTTGCAAGTAGGCCAGATAACCACAACACCCGTTCCTCATCATACGGTCTGCTCGAATGGCAGAGATAAATGGTATCACACAAGATTTGACTCTGCAAAATCGAAAAGATTTTCTCTTCGGCGGGCGGAATGTTACAATCTTTCGAAGACAATCCACGCTCGCATGGTAAGTAGATAACCAATCCATCCCTAGTATCACGTCGAACCCTTCCATGCTCAAAATGATCAAATCAACCACTGTCTCGTGGTCTCCGATCATCACAATCACTGATTGACACATGGTATCAGTGCTCACTGAGTTGCCCGTAGGAATTGACACTGCCAAGATGAAATCAAGGGCCTTGGGAATGATTCCCAACTTCTCAGCGAACAATGGAGTAACAAAAGAATGTGTAGACCCAGGGTCTATCAACACTCGCGCTTCAGTTTTGCTTACATCGCTCCCCCGATGCATAAAAAGGGTACCTTAGTTTAGACAAGCATTTCAATTAAAAGTTTCTAAGCATGTGTGTTCATCCATAACTTATTAACAAAATTTATTAAATATCAAGCAATTATATATAACACATAAAATAAGAAGACATCTCAACTTTTAATAATACCTTGGATCACGTCGTTCGATGTTTCGGCTTCTTGAGCCATCACGGCATAAGCTCGACCTTGAACAGTAGGTCGGGTCGATCTCTGAGTAGAAGCCGAACTAGTTCTTCCCTTGTCCTCCTGAGGACAATCCTTAACCATGTGTCCGATTGCGCCACACCGAAAACACGCTCCAGTGTTCCTCCTACAATCCTCGGTCTTGTGTGGTTTCCCGCACCTTAGGCACATAGTGACCGAAACAAAAGATGGTGCACGAGAGGATCCTTGTGCCACTGAAGCTCCACTAGCCGTAGAACCCGCTGGTCGTACGGATTGCACAGGTGATGATGCTGCCAATCTCTGATAAGGGGTCGGTCCAGAAGAAAATGTTGGTCTAGAAAATGCAGGTTGAATAAGGTTCACTGGCGGCTTTGTAAACTTGGCCCTCTTATTTTCATAAGTACCTGACTGCCCTTGTACAACCCTGTCCTTGTTCGGCTGACTGCTTCTCAAAAACCGCTTTTGAATTTCTTCCTCTGCTATGAGGGCCTTTGACAGTACTCCTCCATATGTTTCCATTTCCCACATAGCCACGCTCTCCTGTATACTCGGCCTAAGACCCAGCTGAAATTTTCTGGCCTTCATCATATCGGTGGCGACATGTTGAGGTGTAAACCTTGAAAGTCGTGTGAACTCATCTCCATACTCACGCACTGACATTGTCCCCTACTTCAGCTCGATGAACTGAACTTCCATCTGATGCCTAACGATCTTGGGAAAGTACTGATCGTTGAACGCCTCGATAAACTCAGCCCATGTCCAAGGAGTATTGGGAAACTCCTGCTCCCGGTGTCTAGCCACGGACTTCCACCATGGTCCAGCCTGTCCATCCAGTTTGAAGGTTGCCCATCTAACCTTCTCGACATCGGTGCACTGAAGCACCTCGAAGATCTTTTCCATCTCATCCAACCAACCTTCAGCTTCCATCGGGTCGGTCTGTCCAGAAAAATTTGGAGGTCTCATCCTCCTGAATTCGGCAAATCCTGATGATTGTTGTTGTTGTCCAGCAGAAATCAGCTCTGCTTGCTGGGCGATTGCAGCAGTCTGCTGAGCCATAGATGCGGTCTGCTGAGCAATGTTGGTGGCCAGACTTTCCAACACTTGTTCCATTCTTTCACCCTGACCTCTATCAACTCCGGCTCCTATAGGGACTGCATTAGAACCGGATGCGAAGGCAACTCCCCTTGATGTACCGACACCTTCAGGAATGTCCTCTAAAGGCCCTCTACCGCCTCTACCTCTAAATCTTGGGGCCATCTTGATCCGCCATTGTGAACACCACAACATCACCAACATTGATTGTAAAGACAATCACACTGCAGTACTTAGTGATTACGGACCTAACGACATGACTCGATGCGAATCAGACGGGTCACGGTTGGTTCTCATGGGTCCTTAGAGAATCCAAAAACCATGGCTCTGATAGCAACTGTGATGACCCGACTTTTCCAATCCCTCAGGTATAGGAAAGGCCAGTTCACCAACCTATCGAATAAACGATAAGCCGGACAAACAGGGCACATATCAGAGTAAAGCGTAATAAAAATCCATAGCTAAAATAAATGCGGAAGCAATTAAAAGTAAAGAACCACCGATGATGGCCGACCATCATCGAAACATGGCTCATAACAGAAATCAATGTCAAGTATAAAGCTATGATATCCAACTAAAATGGGCCCACAAATTCAAGTCTAACTCTCACCACAAATAAGAAAATCAGTAAGTTCTATACTGGGAAAAACTCCTCAGGAGGAACCTCAAGCTCTTCCTCAGGCACGTAGTCGATGGATCACATTTCCTGAATAGCCACGTCCAAGACTAACTCGGACGTATAGTTGGAGTGAGCTAACCAACAAAGCTCAGTAGAAGAAAGACATCTACGGCATTTTACTTTAACTAACATGGTTTCAAAACAAATATCGGAATATAGCTTGTCAAACATATAAGAAGATAATAAACTGAATTTAGGTGCGAAAGTCATATGTAAGATTTATTTTTAAATGTGTGAAAACAGTTTCAAGAACAGATGCAGTGTTTCAGTGTCTTAGTTTCTCTAACTTCTATATGTAAAGTTCAGTAATTCATGACTTAATCCTCAACTTAAAATACCTCCCGAGTAAACTATATCTCGAGAGCAGGAATATAGCCGATGGGAACCCCTACCTACCATTGTCGTTCATGAACCCTTTTTCAGGATGCAACAAGCCCCTGCGTAATGAGGGAAACCTATGCCAAGAAATTGTTCAGGAATTTTTGAGGGGTCGTTCAGGTCAATCATAAAATAAATGCAGATACTAATATAAATCAGATGCAAGTCTCTTATACATAGTTCAGGTTCTTGATTTCAGATTTTCAGAGCTTAAGTAGATTCAGGTTTCAGGATTCAGGTAGATTTAGATTTTCAGTCATTCATATCAATTTTAGTTTACAGATGTGATTTCAATGGCATATGCAAGTTCAAAGATTTTAATTTAAAATATCCATGCGAATTAAAATAAAATACTGTAAAGATGAGATTCTCCTACCTAAAACTCGGAGTTATGCGAAGTCAAGCAAGGTCCTATTAATGGCCTCTCGCCCTCAATCTACATCACAATATACGTTCCTGCATTAAAATTAACTCTAATTACTAATAATATAAACCTATTTAAGTGTTTCCTCAAAAACAAGTCAAAACAGGCAAGTTGCGCCAATCCTAGAATTTGACGTAACATTCTCATATATTTTTGACCATCAAGACGATTGATCCATGAGTTGGTCAAAACATGAAAGTTATAGATTTTTCTATTAGCTTTCCAACGTAAAAAGCATCGTCTCAATCGGAGTTTGGGATAAACAGTTATGATTAAAATACTAAGGCAATATCGGAGTTCGGTGATACCTCGCTCGAGCGATGATAATAGCTCGCTTCGGCGACTACTGACTCTGTGATTACCGGTTTTCACCCGAATCGAAACCCATACATCCCAAAGCAAAACCCATGGCTAATCTAATGATTTAATCAAAATTTTAATTAAAACGTACCTTTAATCTAAGGATTCCTAGATTAGAAATGAGTCACGCGAATGGAGCTTCAGAACGAAACCGACGGGTTTCCTCAACGATTCGCGCCGCGATCGATCCCACGAGTTCACAGAGACAACTCCAACACGTCCCCAATGATCTCAACCTCTCCCAATAGCGAACTACGAATCTAAGGTTGATTCAAGTTCTTTCTAAGGTTTAAGTGTTTTCAATAAAGAGGGTTCTAGAGAAGGAAGTTTTCTAAACCGATCTCCTACGATGATTGAAGAAGAGAGAAGACGGAGTTTCACACGGTTGGGTAACTATCAAATGACTACGATTCTTCACGGCACTCACGTCTCTTCCTCTCTTAACAAAACCTAGTATAATACGGGAATGCAATTCCTTCTTATAATAGGATTGCTCATAAAGTTAAACACACGCACACATCTTATGTATTATACACTTCTAATTTTAAAAATCGAGTCCGGTGTTGAGCGGCCACACCGAGGTCGGTGCACAACTTTCGCACGAGGGTCCAAATGGGCTCTAAATTAAAATCTGTCCGCACAATCACATCTAGATAAAAATCCAAAACAAATGGTGACGTCAGTTGCCGAGCCGAATACACACACAGGGTCAGTCTAACTCGGGTTCAAAATATGGGTCTTTACAAGTATGATAATAAGACATCGCTGTGTAGGCCAGCATAAAATTAAAAATTTAAGTCTGTACATGTCATTCCTTACGTAGGTACACTCATGGCACAGGTCGTATTAGGATTTATGAGTATGCAGGTACGTTCATGTAATGTACAGATGCATGTCATTATAATAATAAGATATGTTATGGTTATAAGCTATGGTAAAGTACGTTAGGATATGAGTGTGTCTAGAAGATCATGATCTTGCATTTATGGTATGATAAAGACTCTATGATACATAGGAATTTATTGTTTTCTTATTTCAGTTGCTTTGAAATATGATTATTATCACTCACATGATGCACCCACAATGCACCTGAGTAAAATGGGGTGGATTGCTAGTGTATCTACTGAGTTGCATATTGTTTAGCAACTCAACCCTTGTGGCATTTATTAATTTCAGGTGATTATATAAACAGAGTAGACGTTGGCTATTTTAATCATAGTGGCGCTGACTTCGTTGACCCGGTGGACATTGAGTACCAACAGTCTTGGGAGGGTAATGCCGCTGAGTCCATGATGACTTTGGTGTTGATTTTGACCCCGAGTGTCAACTATTGATAGTTGTAGTTTTGATATTGAGATTAGTTTCGTACTGTTATAGTTTATTTATAGTCTCGTACTTTTATCTATATCTGATCTTTATTTTCGCGTTAATTATAAGATATTCTTGGATTTTATCGCAGTTATTTATTTATTTATGGTTTCCCTTATATTCCACCTTCATTTGGATTCACAGAATTCGTGGAACTATATTTGCGTGAGAACTTTGATTATGTGTATGTCCACTTAACATATTTGGCATGTGTGCGGGTCATAACTCGGAATTCTAGACCCTTGGGATGGGATAGAATTTCAGGTCATGACAGAGTGGTATCAGAGACTAGGCTTTACTTCCTGATAGACTCTAAAGATTTAAGTTATTACGAGGTCTAAGTCTTTGAATCTTTGCAACAAGAATACTATGCCTCTGCGAAGAAATGGTGAGGGATCTTCCTCCAAGGGAGAAGAAAGTGAGATAGCGTGTATTTTGCGCGAGTTGACGGTCGCACAAAAATATGTGCCCCATATGAATGAGACTCATCCACAAAAGACTGTCAAATTGATCCAAGGGTTTAATCAATAGCTAGAACAACAAACAAAGGTCTATCAGGATCTTATTGCCCAACAACTAAACCACTCTACTCACCGTGGTTCGGTTACACCTACTCCACCACCACGGTTCAAGAACAATAATCATAACAGATATGTGACCTTTAGCAGGGCTCGACCCCCACACTTTTGCGGACAGTTAGATTTGGACATCGCTGATGACTGGATCACCAAGATAGAGAAAATCTTCAAAGTCTATATGCCCGCCAAAAATGAGAAAGTACTTTAGGTTGTGATGTGTCTGAAGGGAGATGCACAGAGTTGGTGGACATCAGCTAAAGGACTAGCGAGCAGACAAGAAGAACACTGGAGTTCACAATAATTCAGAGAAGTGTTCTATAGCAAGTACTTCTCGGATGCCAAAAAGACTCAAAAGAGAGTGAGTTCTTTGCTTTACAGCAAGGAACCATGTCCGTGACTGAATACGAGGTAAAATACGATCGACTCTCTCGATTCACCTCTATGTTGGGAGCCGATAAAGCTAAGAAATGATATCACTTTCAGAAGGGGCTCAACCTCAATATCAAGAACAAAATTGTGGCTATGAAGATTTTAACTTATGGAGAGCTTGTAGAACGGGCTCATATCAAGGAGCAGGAAAACGAAGGGATGCGCGTTCAGCATATAGCTCGTCAAGCAGCTCAGAGGTAAACTGATTCGGGAAGGTCCTTCATCCTTCACTCTGAGAGCACCTCCTTCTCGACATGCACTAGTACAGAGAATGCAATGATTTGCATCGTACCCTCATACTTGCCCATTGCAGAGAACCGCTCATGTCTCCTTTTACCAGAGAGTTGAACATTCTTCAAGTTACACCCATCCAAGGGAGACTGCAGCTCAACCTATTCAGAGAAGTGTTGTAGCTACGACATATCCTAGAAATGCCTTAGCTCCCTAGTATCAAAAGATAGCAGCCCCTACTAACGCCCCTATATTCCGTATGAAACCGTGCAACAAGAGGCGCAAGCCGGGTGAATGTTTACTTTACTCGAGTGTGTGCTTTCGATGTAATAAGTCAAGACACTTTATTCGAAATTTCCCAGAGAGAAACCCTACCAAAGACATTCCTCTGAAATGTCAGCAATCGCAACCGTAGCAGCCTCGAGCGTAGGGTCGAGTTTTTGTCATGTCACATCAAGATGCCTTGGCTACCAATGAGGTTGTTCAGGGTATGAATCTTAAATCTAGTTACTTTTCCTTATGTATTATTCCCTTTTTCTCTTGCATGATTGTTTACTACATATATGACTTGTTTTAGGTCTGATTTTATTTTGTTATTTTTCTTGAGAAATGCTATGGCATGTGCATAACTTAGACCACGTGTGAACCCTTGTGTAATTCAGAAACTATAAAAAAATTTAGACCTACTGATTCATCCAATTGTCATGCTTGGGTTTTGATCGACTCTGGATCGACCTACTCCTTGATTACACCGCGTTTGTTGCTGAAATCAAAGCTAAAGCCCATATCACTGGATAGCATGCTTGCGATTTCTACGCCGTCAGGAGATGTGATGGTAGCATCTAAAGTTTGTAAAGCTACGATCTTAGTAATTGGAATACATGAGTTACCCACAGATCTTGTAGACTCGGATTCCAAGACTCTGATATAATCCTCGGCATGGATTGGTTGGCGACTTATCACGCCTCAGTAGATTACTTTTCTAAAGTAGTCGTCTTTCGACCGATTGGGAGCCCTTCATTCAAATTTCATGACATTAAAAGGGGAGGAGCAGTCCTACTTGCTACACTCAACAGCGGTCGTGATGAGAAAGCGGATCCCTCAATTATTCCCATTGTTGGGGAGTTCGTCCATATTTTTCCAAAAGAATTACTTGGACTTCCTCCTAATTGAGATGTAAAGTTCAAAATTGATCTCGCACCTGGTACCCTACTGATTGCAAAAGTCCCATATCGAATGACACTAGCAGGACTGAAGGAGTTAGAGATTCTGTTAGGAGATTTATCTGGGAAGGGATTTATTCGACGTAGTGAGTCGCCATGGAGAGCACCAGTCTTGTTCATAAAGAAGAATATGGCTCAATGAGACTCTGTATTGACTATCGACAGTTGAATAATGTGACCGTGAAGAATCGATACCCTCTTCCTCGTATTGATGACTTATTCGACCAACTATAGGGTGCCACTTATTATTCGAAGATAGATCTTAGGTTCGGATAACACCAATTGAAAGTCAGAGCAGAAGATATTTCGAAGACTGCTTTTGGGACAAGGCATGGACACTACGAATTCCTCGTTATGCCTTTTGGACTTACGAATCACCCGTCGTGTTTATGGACCTAATGAACCGTGTATTCAGAGAGTTTCTTGATAAGTTTATCATCGTATTTATCGACGATATTCTTACTTATTCTCACACAAAAGAAGCTCATAAGGACTAACTTCGCATTGTGATATAGACTCTCTGCGAGCACTTGTTGTATGCGAATAGATCCATCAAAGATTGAAGTTGTTGCAAAGTGGCAAGCACCAAAGAATGTCACCGAAGTGAGAAGTTTTCTGCGCTTAGCCAGATATTCCTGTAGATTCGTGGAAGGATTCTCTCGTTTAGCACTGCCACTCACTATGCTAACCTGTAAGAACAGCAAATTCATGTGGACAAATCAGTGTGAACAAAATTTTAATTTATTGATGCAGAAACTCACGATAGCTCCCATACTCACCTAACCTTATAGACCTGGTGATTATGAAGTTTACACCGATGCCTCACGCCAAGGACTAGGATTTCTATTAGAGCAACGTAAAAGAGTCATTTCCTATGACTCAAAATAGTTGAAAATGCATGAGAAGAACTACCCGGTTCCTGATCTAGAGTTGGCAACAGTAATCGTCGCCCTTAAGATTTGGTGATACTATCTATATGGTGAAACCTTCAAGATCTAAACGGATTATAAGAGCCTCAAATATTTATTCTCTCAGAAGGATCTGAACTTGAGGTAGAGTCGATGGATGAAGTACATGAAGGACTATAATTGTTCAATTAATTACCATCCGGGTAAAGAAAACGTAGTTGCTGATGCTCTAAGTCGGAAATCCTTAGGACTACTAGCACGTCTGAAAGCTTGGAAGCCGCTCAATGAGGTATCTTAAGTGGATGTGCGACTTGACAGAATTGGTGAAGGAGCGTATCTAGCTAGTATGATGGTCAAACCTACCTTTGTTGACTGTATCAGAGCCGAGCATCCCTTAGATCTCGAAGTTTCTAAGATTGTAGGACAGTTAGCCGAGGGCCCTAAAAATGGCTTTTCTATGCGCATTGATGGGACCCTCCTATTCAAAGAAATGTTGTTTGTTCCTAATGTTTCTACCTTGTCGAATAAGATTCTCGGGGAAGCACATAAATCTGGATATTCGATGCACCTAGGTAGCACGAAGATGTACCTGAATATTCGAAACTATTACTGGTGGTCAAACATGAAGAGAGAGATTTCCGAATGTCTTCAGATGTCTGGTATGCCAACAGGTGAAAGTTAAACCTCATAAGCAAGCCAATCTTTTGCAGCCTTTACCGATTCCTGAGTGGAAATGGGAGAACATCTCCATAGACTTTATAATTGAACTTCCGAAGACTTCAAAGAAGTACAACGCCAATGGGTTATTGTAGATATATTGACTAAGTCGGCATATTTTCTACCTTTCAAGAATACCGATAGTGGGGACAAACTTGCTGAGACATATTTGAAGGAAATAGTCAAACTCCATGGGGTCACTGTGAGCATTGTTTCAGACAGAGACACAAAGTTCACCTCTGAGCATTAGAAGAAATTTTAGTAAGCGATGGGTATGAGATTAGGTTTCAGTACAACTTTATATCTAGAAACTGATGGGCAGACAGAAAGGATTAATTAGATCATAGAAGACATGCTTCGAGCCTGCATGTTAGATTTTCGAGGGAACTGGGACGACTATCTACCCTTGATCGAGTTTTCTTATAACAATAGCTTTTAGGCAACAATCGAGATGTCGCATTTTGAAGCTCTTAATGGCTGAAGCTGTAGGACATCTCTTTGTTGGGACGAGATTGACAAAAGAAAGATGCTTAGGCCAAAACTCATACAATCCACAACAAAGTAGGTTAGAGTTATCGGACAGAAGTTGAAAGAGGCTTAGGACTATCAGGTAGCCTACACCAACAATCGAAGGTGCGTACTAGAATTTGAGGTTTGTGATTTGGTTTTCATCCGTGTATCACCGACTAAAGGAATCATGCATTTTAAAATATGGGGAAACTAAATCCGAGATACATGGGACCATTCGTAATCACTGATCGTATCGGCGAGGTGGCCTATCAAATTTCACTTTCGTCACACTTCATCGGTTTACATAATGTGTTTCACATATCCATGTTGCAAAAGCACCTGCCTGATCCATCTCACATCCTTGATATCTAGCCAACTAAAGTCTGGGATGATCTAACTATTATAAAAAAGTTAGATCGCATCGTAGGTCGAAAGGAGAGATTCATAAAGGGTAAATTCCATATGTTTCGTCAAAGTTCAGTGGCAACACCACTCACCGAAGGAACCCACTTGAGAACATGAAGCAGAGATTATGGAGAAGTACCTAGAGCTCATCACCGCATGTACGTAATTTTTGAGGACGAAAATATTATAAGTTGGGCAGAATGTAACGACTCAGATTTTCTTGTATATTTTTAATGGTGTTAGATGTGTTTTGCACTATACACGGTGTTAGCGCTCCACACCGGAACCTACCCTATTTTAGAAAACATTATTTAAGTACTAACTCTTTTCTCATTTTCTTATTCTAATCTTTTTAGAAACCCTAGCCGTTACAACTCCTCAACCCACCCTTCCTAGAACTCTCTAATCTTCTAAAAACTCTCGTGTTCTTCCACAAAAACCACCGTGATCTATTTCCACCATCAAGATCAAAGAGGAAGAAGAATAAGAAATATCAAACAAGACATTGCGTTGGAAGTTGATCTATTCAACCTTAATCAATGTAGATCTACCGTTCACGCTTCAAGAGGTGCGTACCCATCAATTCATTCTATTCTTCTCCGATCCCGTCGCGTAGGGTATACTCGATCATGTATTGACGAGCTAAATAAAATGAATCCGTCTATTTTTGTTATAAATATTGATATAAAAATAATGAAATGGCTAACCCCAATCATGGCTTTCTTTTAATTATTTCTTTTTGTTCCTCTTTTCCATGTTTGATTATTATTTTTCGAAATTCTAATGTTTGCTGAAATACTAAAATCGATCGATCGATTCTGACTCGAAATAAAATATCCTTGTTAGTTGAAATAATTGATCGATCGATTTTGAACCAAATCGACTTTGTTTTTTTTTTTCTATTAATGGTCAATCAATCGATTTTAATTAGTGATCAATCGATTCTGCACTGAGACCATTGTATAAATATATGTTTACTTTTCATTTTTGATCGATCGATTTCTTATGTCTGATCGATTGATTTTGAATCGAACCAAATGTCTTCTTTGCATCACATTTTTGATTGATCGATTCCTTATATCCGATCGATCGATCATAAAATTATAAGCATTCAAAAACATATAAATTATAATCGAAAGATAGAAGCAGACGCTTCTTATGTCGCGACGAGTTAGAAGCACCATCGCTTCTAACTTGAAGCGATGACGCACTATATGATCGCGCCATCTCTTCGTTGTGAATCGGTTTTCTTATTAGCCTATTGTTGATTTAATTTTCATCTATTGCAGAGGTTATAATGGACTTGATTGGATGATTTAATGTATGTGGTGTTGATTTAAATCTCATCCCTGAGACGATTTCTTTAGAAGGAGTTTCACTTGGTAGTGATAGGGATATCGAAATGCTGGATTGTTGTAGAAGGTCTGAGAATAACAGCAAGGAATGAAAGCCACATATCGGCTTGAAATTTTAATATGAAGATGAGGCATATAACTTCTATACTTTACATGCGAAGAAAGTTAGTTTCGGCGTTAGGAAAAGCAACACTTAAAAATTCGCAAAGGGAGAGATTATAAAGAGAAAATACATATGTTCATTCAAAGGGTTCAAGCAGCCTAACAAGCACAAATTATACGCCGATATATAGTATTCAAGAGATAACATATGCGAATGTGAGGCAAGGTTGAAGATTAGGATCGACAACCAAAAATTTTGGGAGGTAATGAAATTTAGAGAGCCGTATAATCATCAGTTTTATACACCTATAAAGGTGAAGGAACTGTGATCACATGATAAGATGAGCAAGGCAAGTAAATCGTTGATAGGAGTATTTGATGGCATAATTCCTCCTTCAAATATTTCTATTGTTTTATTGAGTTTGGATAGATGCAGATGTGAGGAGGTTGAAGATTATGATCAACGACCAAAAGTTATGAGAGGTAATGAAATTTAAAGAGCCGCATGATCATCAGTTGTATATACTTACGAAGGTGAAGGAATTACAATCACTTAATAAGATGAGTGGGGTAAGTAAATCGTTGATAGGAGCATTTGTAGAGTTTGGATGGAGAGCCTGGAGTGACAGTAAGCCCTCAACAACCTCAGGATCACTTAAAAAGGATAAAAAAGGAGAGTAACATTCATCCGATGTGCATGACTGTGATCAAGACCTTCATTGATAGGCAGAATAAAGAAGATGGTTTATTCTTTGAAGCTGAACTAGATGAAAAATATCATGTGTAGTATATTTTGGGCTGATCACAAGTCACGAAATGCGTATCAATATTTCAGTGATGTGGTCGTATTTATCACCACTTAGAAAATAAACAAATTGTTGCTACCTTTCACCCCATTCACTAGGGTCAGCCATCATTGGCAGACGATGCTTTTTGGATGTGCATTGCTCACAGATGAGACGGAGGAGATATTCATTTAGTTGTTTAACACATGACTGAAGTGTATGGGTGATAAGAAACCTAATACAATCATCACCAATCAATGCAATGAGATGACCAAGGCCATCTCCGAAGTCTGGGGACCACGCATTACCTCTGCATATGGCACATAGGGAGGAATGAATTGAACCATCTCTGTCAGCTGAAGCTAAGGTTTAAAAATTTTGGGAGAAAGTACAATCAATGTAAGTTCAGCCAAACGGTTAATGATTTTGAAAGGAGATGGACAAAACTTGTCGAGGAGTTTCAATTGCAAGACAACATTTGGTTCAAACAAATATACACTCTTACAACGAAATGGATTTCATGCTACTTGAGTGATACCTTTTGGGCCAGTATGACCACTATGCAACGCAGAGAAAGTATAAATTTTTTCTTCGATACCTATTTCAATGTCTAGATGAGTTTGATAAAAAATTTTAAGCAATACTATCTTGCCGTCCAATTTCATCGTAATAAAAAAAATAGGGAGGATCTCGCCTTAATGTCTATGACACAAGAGCTCTTATTCAGAAATTCAATCGAGAGGCATGCCGCTACTGTGTATACGAGAACCATGTTCGATAGATTCCACACTAAGTTCAGAAAGTTTGTCTCTTTAAAGTCCCAAAAGGTATACGCAATGTCAACTTAAACGCGATAGGTGTCATATGAAAGACATCTTCCATTCCTTGATGGAGTGGTAACGCTTTGACATAGTCGCGCTAGCGCCCGGTGAAGAAAAGTTTGTTCGTCTTATACAAAGCGCAAACACTTCATACTGAAGCGTAAGCGCTCATTGCACTCCTTACTGAAGCGCAAGTGATTCTTTCCCAAGCGTCATTAATGTGAAACATTCAAGCAATGAATGATCTCCCCGAAGACGCACCTCAAATAGTCATTTTGAATTGTAATGATAGCCATTGAAAGACAAGATGTCATATACCACTTCTCATTTAATGTTCTTACGACGGTAATAAATGATAGTACGTTAGACGTTGCTTTGTGTCATTTGCTAGACGTTGTCCAAAGCTCTACGCTTTTTGATATTGATGCTAGCACGCCATATAGGAAGCCCAATCACCTCTTTCATAGAAGCATTAGCGCTTCAAAGACGGTGGTCTTTTCAAATGTAATCATGGCCATATCAACCACGATGTCAGAACGTACCTATTGCGCCTCGCCCCGCTTTGCCTTTCGGATTCTGTTAGTGGTAACTATGATTAAAGCAGGTTTAAATGAGGAAAATTATGGAATGTCGCATCAGCCAAAGAAGTGCTATGTGTCGAGCTCCAATCAATAGGCATAGAGATATTTCTGCGTCCCAGCGCATATCCCCGGTCCTCTCTCTCTCTCTCTCTCTCTCTCTCTCTATATATATATATATATATATATATATATATATGAAGAGGCCCGGGGATATGAGCTCGGGCGTAGAGATATCTCTACGCATATTAATAGGAGCTCGACACATAGCGCCTCTGTCGCTGATGTGATAATCCCTCATTTTCCTAATTTTATCGCGCTTTAACCATGGATACCACTGACACTGACAAAATCAGAAAGGCAATATCATAAAGGAAAAATGTGGCAAGGCACTGAGAGTCCATGCCTAACATCATGATTTTGTCATGATTATATTCGAAAAGACATAAGAGAAGACTACCTGATTCGAAGCGCTTACATTTGTATGAAGGAGGCGATTGCACTTCCTATACAATGCGCTATCACGCGATGTCTGATGTACTATCATTAATTAAAAGTGGCGCATGATATTATGATTTTCAATGGTGGTCATTTTATTTCGAAATTACGCTTTGGTACGAAGCAAAAACGCTTCCTAAAAAAGCATTTGCACTTCAAAATGAAGCGTTTGCGCTTCGGAACAAAGCGTTTGAGCTTCTAACAGAGGCGCTTATGCTCCCTTTGTGAAATGAAAGACGACTTCCTTCTGACACATAGCACGTCGACCTTACTTTATATATTACCATTGTTAGAATATTAAATGAGAAGAGGGGCATGACTTTGTGGTTCTCAATGGTAATCATTACCATTTGAATTGACTGTTTGAGAGACCCCTTCGGGCACCTCTTAGGAGAGTCCATTAATTTGAAGAATGTTTAGTATTTATTGGTCGAATATTAAACATTAATGGCCCTTCTGTCAGAGGAAGCTTTTTATTTCCTACAAAGCACTGAAAATTATGAAAGTCATCTAATATTTATTTTATTTTTCTCAAATTTGGGCATACGAGATTAACGACAGGTGCGCCTCACACAAGGTTGCTAGCGCCATCAGCTTCCCAAGGCTGTTGAATTGGGAAGAAAACGACCAAATGAGGCATTGCTATATTGCGAACTTCAAACACAAGATAAATTCAAACCGAGGCGATTTCGCATCCAAATATAGGAGTTATCGCTACAATGTAGAAGCGCAACCGCTTCCAAATGAAATAATGGCACCTCTAACAGGAGCGCAATCGCTACAAAATAAAGTGATGGCACCTCTAATACGAGTACAATCTCTATTAAATGAAGCGATGCTGCCTCTATAACGAACGCAATCATTTCTTAAGGAAATAGTCGCGCATGCCCAAAATTTTAATTAGTTAAAAATAATGTGGAATACCTATTATCTTATAGGTCGTCCGCATCTGGCAACTGGAGGCATCACCTGAAGAAAGCGCCCTCCCTGTGGTAGAAGTCGCACTGAGAACAGGGCAGAGACCTGTGAAATTAGGTGAAGGACAACCGGTCCCTCCTATTACTGTGTAGAGGAAGAAAATGGACATTGATGTTATTAACGTGTCCGATGGGGAAGAGGCAGAGGAAGGAAGAAGAAGAGGTAGCAGAGGAAGAAGAAGAGAAGAAGAAGAACCCAAATCCAGTAAGTTCATAAAACTATGGATTGATGAAAAATGGAAGTAGTCTGCAGATTCAAGAATTACAGACTATGAGAAGTCAATCGACGACCTCCTTGTAAAGGTTGTTCAGCTGGAACAGGAGAACCAGCAACTGAAAGTAAAGGTTCTTCAGCTGGAAGAGGAGAACCAGCAACTGAGGTATGCCTCTAAACTATGTTGGATAAATGTTGAGCTTGCAAAAATCTAATGAAGAAGCGATGACGCTTCCCTATGAAGCGTCGATGCTTTTCTATGAAGCGTCGACCCTCCATATCTAGCGCTGACTTTTCTACAGGAGGCGATAACGCTTCTCTATGATGCGTTGATGCTTCGAATATGAAGCGCAATCACTTCTATATTTTAACTATTTTTTAAACATGACCTGATATTCTTATCATATTATAGGCCTGCAGTATGTCGGAAAGTCTGTTGGGTCTGACTGGGGATAATCAAACATATGTCCCCCAACGCCATAGGTCTGCCTCCACCCGAACTCCAACCCCACCCACAGCTCGATCCCAAGCCCAAGCCAATGCCCAAGCCCAATCCCAAGTTCAAGTCCAAGTCCAAGCCCCAGCCAAAACCCCAACCCAAGCCTAAGGCAAAGTCCAAGTCGAACCCCTTACCCAATCGAAAGTCCTGCCTCCACCACCACTACGGTCCACCCAACGACAACCACTTATGTAACCACACACCTAGGAGGGGTCTTCTATGGGAGAAGAAGAAGAATTAGAGGACCAAGTCCCATTATCTTTCAGGAGAAGTGAGAGGATCCAGGCTAAATGCCTCATGATTCCTCCCTCGCAAACTAACTTCAAAAGAAAGGGAGAGCTGGTCTCCCAAACACATAAAAAGAAGGCCAGAGCAGAAGCGATGGTTTTACCGGTCGTTGATGCACCACCTCAGGCCTATATGAATGTTATTTGGGAAATATCCAACAGATGGAGCGAGTAAGTATATTCCCTCCATATAATTTTTAACATGTCTTTCGAAGAGTTAACACGTCGTTGTCGAAGCATTATCGCCTTTATGTTAGAGCGTCAGTGCTTTATAAAATGAGCGCTAGCGCGTCTACTTCGAAGCGCTAGAGACTAATCCACTTATGTTTTAATTTGAACATAGGACTCTCATCTCGACCATTGGGTCCTAGCGTATTACCGTTGAGTTGATGCACTGCCTGCGATCTGCCCAGGAAATAGAAGACCAGATAAGTATTAGTCCCTATTCAACCCTATCGCTTCTCTGATTCTATATTGATATTTACACTTTCGTATGCAGATAATGGTCGCATACTTTAGGGTCATCAACAAGCGGGAAGACATTGAGAATAAGAGGAAGAATTTCTGGATGGCCTTCGTTGCACTCAACTGCATGATCACATATTTTAAAGATTTTGAGAATTACATTAGAGAGAGTGGTCAACACGCACCCCCCAGCATGGCAAGACGGAGCATAGACTATGCCAAATCATTTTTCGCGCAGCAGAACACGATGTCGTTGAATTGTTTCGTCATAAATAAAAATCACGGCTTGAGTGCGACGGACTGTGACAAAAATTTTATTCCAATTCACATCGAGAAGTCAAGACACTGGACGCTTGCTGTGGCGACCCCCTTAGCTCATAAAATTGATGTCCTTGACCCCGTCCTAGATATTTCTCTGAGAGAGAAATCTAATGAGGCGATAAGGACACTAGTAAGCTACAGTAGAATACTCTCAAAAGTAACGCCAGAATTGATTATCACTCTTAGTTGAAGCATTGGCGCATTTAATATGAGGCGTAATCTCTTTGATAATTGAGCGTAACTGTACTGACAATGGAGCGTCAAAGCTTTTAAAATGGGGCGTCAACGCTTCACAGTGGATTGACATTTTGCTGGCAGCGCTTTCACAATGAGGCTTTAGCGCTCCATTGTATATCAACAAATGTGTAACTGATATTTTGATTTTTTTATTGACCGACACATTACCTCCCAGCCCCATTTCATATGCACGGTTCCCCAGATTTCATTTTTGACAAATGGCCTTGGGACAGTATGGCCGTCCACGCGCCGATCCAAAAAAATCACAAGGGTCGCGGGATTTTTGTGATGAAATACATAGATTATTTAAGCAGGGAACTCCAGCCAGATTTCAAGTAGGAAGACATCGAAACTTTAAGGGCAGAGATTGGGCATGCCATCGGTACACACAAAGAAGAAAATTAGAATGCCAATGACGATGTGAATTTTTTTTTATAAATTTTTTGTTTTACATAAATGTACATTCATATTTATTGACATATATAACATTGTACTGAAGATTATATGTACATAGGGGTACTTACGTAGGATAGATATACAATATACAATGATTAATGAGAAGATGTGAACATTCCTTTCTCAGGTATGCTGTTTTTCAAATTAGTAGAAGGGCTAGCATGACTGCCCAAACCCACCATCCTGATGAATGGAAACATACAATTACATGAGAATTTTTTAATATACGGGCTTAATTAAAGTGTCCCCACCCTTAATTAAAGTGAGGACGCTTCGAATTGGAAGTGTCCTCGCCCTTAATTGAAGCATCCCCGCCCTTAATTGAAGTGACGATGCTTTGAGTTCGAAGCGATGACGCTTCAACCATCGTTTGTTTGGGTAACCTTAAACAGCGGCCCACTTCTTCTCAGTATTTGAGAGAGCATCGGGGAATACGCTACCTACCACCGACCCTCAAAATTTATTTCGAAGTGAAATTTCAAATTCTAGCCTTTTTTCCTATAAAGCCACTGCTCATCACAAACCCTTCCCATTCCAAACTCATCGTCTTTCTCTGACTCAAACCCTAATCCTAACCCTAACCCCATGGCGAAAGTACCAGACCATGATGAGCTAAGTAGAAGGCTTGATCAAATCCTTAAAATGTAAAGGGTCAAGCTTCTGGCTGCAATAAAAAGATTAGAAAAGTTGAAGTGCTGACAACCATTCCATACGTTGGATCATCTACCGAGATCCCCCGACCCTTCTTTTCAACTTCTCACCTTTCCCAACTTTTTCACAATCTCACCATCAAATTCCTTCCTTAGTGCGAGTACCTCTACGAAATTCCTTCCTCAGTGCGAGTTCCTCTATGAGGACGATGGGTTGGAAATTTGCATGCCATCCCTTTTCCCTTGGCTATAAATTTCTAACCAGGCTCCCAACTATGTCAAGAGGGAGCCATCTCTCTCGATGGAGCCATTTCTCTTGATGGATCAATCTTTCTCTCCACAGTCTCGGTGTATCTTTTGTTGTATTTAGTCCACTGTGTATCATCAATGGTTGAATCAGGGAGCCATCTCTCTATGAGGCAAGAGTGATCCAGAAGGTTTAGAAGTGAAGATAATCATTCTTTCCAAAATCTTTACTCTCTGCAACAAAAATTTCAAAAGCTCGAGCTCGTCTTCAGAGCCTCCAAAGTCTCGAAGTCTTCATTTTCTTTTGGTGGTCCAACAGATTTATCTTTAATATAATCAGTTTTCATGTAAATATTTCTTTCAATATTAATAGAAATTTTCTTTTTCTGTATATTAGTTTTTTTTCTATATTATTTTCTTATATCTGGGGCACTCGTCACTATGATATATTTTGGGATATCCCCTTGTTTTTTTATTTTCTGAGTACTACAAACGTAGCTCCATAGTCAATGAAGTGACAACGCCCTGAATATTAGGACCAGATCTTCGACCAAGTGGCATGAACATTAAGGCTGGCTAAGGCGTTGACCTTTCTAATAACGCGAAAAATAAAAGAAAGGATATGGTAAAAAAATTAAACTGTTGGAAGGCTAAAAGGTTTTTCATATTTTATGAGGAATAAGGCATTTTTATTGTGATACAAGCAATAATTAATGTTAGATAAGACTGCGCAAAAATACAACACAATTTGCGATGAATTAGAAGCAATGACGCTTCGAATTAGAAGCGATGACGCGTAGAATTGTTAGCAATGACACTTCGGATATCATGTGGTGATGCTTCAAATTAGAATCGAAGACGCTTCCTATATGAAGCAATAATGCTTGTAATTAGAGCTAGCGCTTCAACCTAGAGGCATTATTATTTTCAGAAGGCTAAACGACATTTTCATATTTTCTGAGAAAAAAGGCATATTTTTTGTGATATGAGAAATAATTAATGTTAGATAAGACCGCACAAAGATATAACACAATCCGCTTCAAATTTCGAAGCGATGATGCTTCGAATTAGAAGCGATGGCGCTTCGAATAAGAAGCTATGACATGTCAAATTTAAAATGATGACGCTTCAAACATAAGTGATGACCCTCCAAATTATGGTCAAAAGATTAACTTGATGGAATTCTAAAAGGCATTTTCTGAGAAAAAAGATTTTTTATTTTGAAACGAGCAATAATTAAGTTAGATAAGACAAATCGAAAATATAAAACAATCCGCTTCCAATTTCGAGGCGATGACAGTTCGAATTAGAAGCGATGACACTTCAAATAAGAAGTGAGGACGCGTTGAATTTACAACGATGAGGTTCGAACATAAGCGTTGACGCTCCACATTAGAAGCGAAGGCGCTTGTTATTAGAGCTAATTTTTCAACCTAGAGGCATTATTATTACCTTCATGAATATTAGGGCTACCAGCATATCAGAAATCATAGATTGTATTAATTTAAACGACAAAAGCAGAGTTTGTATTAATGTATTCATATATTAAAAAAATGTACAACAAAATTTATTGGGATACAAACAACTGCTGGAATAATTAATGTTGGATAAGATCGAGCAAAAATATAATAAAATCTATAATTTGAAGCTCCTCGGGAGTCATTTTTGAGATAGGAGGATACGTGTTGAAACGAAGTCCTCGGGAAAAAATAGCACACCCCTTCGAACATGAAGCGACGACGCTTACAAATAAAGCGTTGACGCTTTTATCAATAAGCGTCAGCGCTTCTAACAAAAAACACTGAATATTAGGGATAACTTATGTGTTGCCCTTTCCCATGACGCTTCGATATAGATGCAATTTAGTCTGATCTCGTGGCGATGACGCTTCCTTTCTGAAGCGATGACGCTTCTTTTGGAAGCACAAACGCTCTCTGTGGTCGTGTCAACACTTCGTTAGAGTCAATTTTTATTGGATAGTTGAGACGAAAGTCTAAACAAAGCTTTGTATTGAAATACAAATAATACAGTGAGATGACGTGTCGAATCAAAGTTCGCAAAAAAAGACACCACAACACCCCTCAAAAATCGTAACGCCACTGACACGCCGCTTAGAAGCGATGACACGTTGCTTGGAATACGAACAACACAGGGAGATGATGTGTTGACCGAAGTTTGCAGGAAAAGATAGCATACCCCTCAAAAATCGTAACGCCACTGACACGTCGCTTAGAAGTGATGATACGCCGCTTGGGATACGAACAGCTGCATGCAATAAATATGAAGCGATAGTGTACCACAATAGTCTATTTAATAAGGTTGCATGAGAAAATTTCTATTAAAAGGAATTCAAAGCATCCACTCTTTTTCTTCTTATGTATCTCCTTAGATTAGCATTTCATCTTCTTTAGCCCAAGGGGAAATGCATCTCACCCGTTTGAGGACGAGCCACCATCTTACGTGTCGACGTTGTATCAGTTCATATGATTATTCGATTCTCGACATCCCCAATGACAATAAGCTGGTTGTCGTCCCCAAGGATCCTCCACTTCTTCCTCTTCCATCACAGCCACAACCTCCACTTACGATGACCTCATGAATGGCTAAATCAGGGTCTGCTAGATCGTCCAATGTATCACCTCCCTTCGTTATCTTTCCTTCTTACCCTTGCTCCTCCATTTCTCCGACGATGCTCCTCCTCCTGATACTCCTCCTCCCTTCTTTCTCTTTCCTGCTTAACCTTGCACACTAGCTGCTTCTTCCCTTCTTTGTCTTTCCTGCTTTCCCTTCGTCAATTCTTCACTTCTCCTGCTTTCCCTTCCCTAATTATTCACTTCTCCTTCTTGCCTTTCCTCAATTCTTCACTTTTTCTTCTTACTCTTGCTCCTCCCTTTCTCCGACGATGTTCCTCCCTTCATTCCCTTTTTCATGCTCCCTTCATTCCCATCTTCATGCCGCCTCGGCTACACTATCTCGGCCCACTCTGGATTTAGGTGACAGGTGGTTTCCAATTCTATCTGTCATAACCCCAGATTTTTGGGAATCGTACACGTCTTATACCATGCATGTGTATGTGTGGATCACAAGGAAACCAAAACTATCATGTACACACTTTGTATGTGTGTGTGAAACACACTAACTTTAGCAAAGAGATATATAAGTGAATGAAGTAGAGAGGGGTTCCCCATATACGTAACCTAATTATCTTGGAAAGAGAAAAGGTTGAATGAGGAGCTTTGGAGAGGAACTTTGGAGATCTCTTCGTCTAGTGCAGTTTTGAATCGCGGATCAAAATTATACGAGACCTATCGACGGAGGTATGTTAAACCGCATGATAAATGCTTAGGTGTTTTAAATAATGTATAGGATGTTGTTGAATGGATTTTTAACGATGACAAGGTTTGAATGAAGGAAGAAAGAGTTTCTCGATCAGATCGAGGAGTTAAAAATTACCGCTCCTCGCTCGAGCGGTCTAAGTGGCTCGCTCGAGCGAGGACAAAATATAAAATTTAGTTCTGGGATCGCTCGAGCGAGACCCAAAACTAAGGGGAAGCATGCTCGAGCGATGTCTCTAGTAGAGCTCGCTTTAACCGCTCGAGCGATCTCAATTGAACCGCTCCAGTGAGGTAAACAGACCGCTCGAGCGAGGTCAAGTGACCGCTCGAGCGAGGAATTTTGCTCGCTCGCGCGAGGCACCACACAGATTTTGATAGTTTAGTATAAATACATGGAGGCTATGTGCTCCAATGATCCTCGTGGCCCTTCTAAACATATTCTAAACACATGATCTGTAGGCTTGACGTGGGATCGTGACGTGTAAACCTCTACGAGAAAGTGTGCATTGGAATTGCGTTGACGTAGGGAATATTCTTGAACATGTGCATTATTTCGTCAATTCATATATGTAGTGTAATCCAAATTAAATAGTCAAGTACTACATGATCATTATGGAAAAAAGGGTGTGTGAGTAAGTTTCAAACGTGATAGTCATGAGGTCCCCAGCGGACGTAAAAAAAAATTGTAAAGTGGGCATCTGGATGATGAAATTGAATCAGGGGCATCCCAGGGATGCAGATGAAAACTAACAGTGAAGCGGAAGTAATGTGATAAGGCCTAATGTAATAAAATTAGCACAATCACGGTGAATAACTATATGTAGAGCACATTCGATATTTTTATAATTTAAGGTTTGATTAGAATATCCCACCGACGTGGCGGGATGCCCACGACTAACTCGGCAGGATATCCGTGACCGGTACGGCGGCCAATCCGTACATTCATAGCGCATCCCAGGGATGTAGATTTGAGAATAAACCCCGCCACCTATGAGAAAGGGGCTTGGGCAGTATTCCCAGGGAATACACATAACAATTGTCTAGTTAGACGACGATGGTGGGTATTCCATCGAGGCTCGATGCTATATTGCTCGGGGCTTACTTAAGTTAAGATTTAAGGGATTAGGCCGCATTCACAACTAAACCAGTAAGGAAATTAAACAAAACCAGGAAAAGTAATAGTCGAAATCATTATTTTATTTCAGTTATTTCAATTGCTTTCCATAAGTATTATCCATTAGTTATGTTTTTTTTTCTGCTGACATATATGTGAAGGTTAATCTATATGTTCTTTTTGTTTCCCTACGGAGCTAGGATGTAGCTCACCCCTCTTAGACTATACGTCGCAGGTCCAGGACTAGCGGCAGCGAAGACTTCTGGAGACTTTGATCCAGGGGATTCAGACTACGTGCCCACTGAGGAGTCAGAGCCTCCTCCGGAGGAATTCTTCTAGGAAACCCATTGCGTACTTTGAGAGTGAGTTGAGAGTATTAGGTGCGGCTTGGTATATCAAGCCTCTTTATTTAAATGTAATTAAATACCATTATGCTTTTGATAAAACGTTTGGGATGAACAGCTATCTTCAATGGTTTGGGTAAGTTCTTATGCCCATGAATTGGCATGGGACAAGAACTGCCTATAGAGACCATAATTAAATTTCTTTACATATGAGAACTTGTTTAGAGTAGATACGTGCGCCCTAGTTACATTTTTTGGCTTGTATATACCAATGTATCGAAAAGAGTTCTAGGGCACGACCTTGAGGGTCGTGCTGATGGCACGGGTTTCGAGGCATCGAAATTCGGGCTGCCACAGTTGGTATCAAAGCCTTTCTTTTAGTTTCTGACAATCACTTGGTCATAACATAGGGACTTCTACTAACGAAACCGTGGTTTCTCATGCAGACCGTTATGTTTCCTAGAGGAAGAGGCCGACCCAAGGGTGGTCATGATAGGAATTTGCGAAGTAGAGATGGTTTCGTCTCGACTACCAACAGGGTACCATTAGGAAATAGGGAGATTCCCGAGGGCAGTGGCCAAGGAGAAAATCAAAATCAAGCAGAAGATCAGGATCGAGATCAAGGGAACAAGATAGAGTGAGGGAGACAAATGAAGAAAGAGATGAGCGTCAGAGGATGATACACACAATGGAAACCATGGCAACTGCCATGGCACAACAAGCAGCATCCTTGGGAGCACATGCAGCCCCAGAACCACAACGGACACCCACACCTCCAGTAGGACCTACACCACCAGTGGCTTTAGCATTTACCGAATTCAGGAGGATGAGACCTCCTAACTTTTCAGAATAGGCAGACACCATGGCAGCCGAAAATTAGCTGGGTGAAATGGAGAAGGTGTTTAGCGTACTAACATGCACTGAGGACGAGAGCGTCCGTTGGGCAGCATATATGCTAGATGGAGAAGCTGGACCTTGGTGGAAATCCGTATCGCGAACTAGAGCATAAGAAACTCCAAATATGCCCTGGATTTGGGATGAATTCGTGGAAGAGTTCAATAAGCAATATTTTTTGGAGGTTGTGAGAAATCAGATGGAGACCCAATTTTTGCAACTGATGCAAGGAAGGATGACCGTGAGAGAGTACGGAGTAGAATTTATGAGACTGGCTCGCTTCGCTCCAGACTACGTAATTTCGGATGTGATGAAAGCGAAGAGGTTCCAACAAGGTTTAAGGTCGGACATCCAAGGAGGGGTTGCGCCATTTCAGCTAAGGACCTACGGAGAGGTCATGAGTAAGGCATTAGTGGTCGAAGAAGAAAACAATAATCGATACCGTCAGAGGGAACAGCAGGGAAGAGGAAGCATAGATCCAAGCAGGACGGGGAGTTATGAATGAGTAAATAAGAAGTCGAGGTTTGTAGCACCGAATCAGAGGCAACCGTTCCAGACATGGTATGGGAGAGCCGCACAACAAACCACTCATCAAAGTTTCCCATTGCTGGCATCAGGGAGACCGATGACGTATGAGGGTCCTACTATTTCCAACGGAGCTATAGCTACACAAGGTTTTTCGAGAGCTGCTTCTTCAACACCAAGGGAGATTTGTGCCAAGTGTGGCAAGTCCCACAAAATGATGGATTGTAGGCAAGGAATGCGAGGCTATTTAAATGTGGCAAGATAGGCCACGTGATTAGAGATTGCCCTGAGGCAATTAAAGAAAAGATGGCCTCAGCTTCCATGCCACGATCTATTCAATCACCGAAGCCAGTTGTTCAAGGGAGAGCCTACGCAGTTACCGCCCAGGAAGCAGGGAGTGTACACGACGTCATTCAAGGTGAGATTTCTTTTAAATAAAGAATTTCAGTTTAATACCATTTTAGATAGAGAATGTGCATTCATTAGGACAGTGTATAGAACCGTGTTATGCGTTAGAAATTTCTAAATAAAGTATATGCTATGTACGTATATGTATGTGTTATAGGTACGTTACAAGTCTATGAAAAAGGGTGCTATATAGCACATGACGCACGAGTACTGATAGACCCATGGTCTACCCACTCCTTCATCACCCCTAGATTTGCAAAGAAGATGAAGATTGTTCCGGAGACACTAGACTTTGTGTTATCAGTGTCTATCCCAACGGGAGAATTAGTGGACACAGAGTTAGTCTGCAAATCGGTAGTAGTAAGCGTTCGGGATCACATTGTCTACGAACTAGACGTACAATTAATATTGTTGGACATGCAAGGATTCGACGTGATCCTTGGCATGGATTGGCTATCCCATCATTGCGCAACAGTGGATTGCAAGAACAAGGTTGTTATTTTTCGACCTAACACGAGGAGATCATTTCGATTTCGAGGAGAGAGATCGACACAGGTGCCACTCATCTCTGCAGTCAGAGCAGAACGTTTAATCAGAAAGGGGTGTAGCGGTTATTTGGCATTTCTGAAGGAAGATAAAGAAGAAAAGAATGTTATCTCCGAGATAGTAGTGGTGCGAGAATTCGCAGATGTATTTCCTGAAGAATTGCCAGGATTACCTCCAGAGAGAGAAGTGGAATTTACTATCGACTTAGCACCAGGAACGGAGCCTGTATCAAAGGCACCTTACAGGATGGCTCCTGCAGAGTTGAAAGAATTGAAAGAACAGTTGCAAGAGTTCATGGATAAAGGGTTTATACGACCCAGCGTGTCTCCATGGGGAGCACCAATTTTGTTTGTGAAAAAGAAAGATGGGTCGATGCGGTTGTGTATTGACTATCGACAATTGAACAAACTTACTGTGAAGAATCGATACCCGTTGCCAAGAATAGATGACTTGTTAGATCAGTTGCAAGGAGCGAAATACTTTCCAAGATTGATTTGAGATCTGGATACCATCAGTTAAGAGTCAAGACTGAGGACATTCAGAAAACGGCATTTAGAACACGGTATGGACACTATGAGTTTTTGGTGATGCCATTCGGATTGACGAACGCACCAGCGTCATTTATGGACTTAATGAATCTAGTGTTTAAACCACACCTAGACTCCTGCGTTATCGTGTTTGTTGACGACATCCCGATTTATTTAAAATCGGAAACGAAGCATGAATAACACTTACGAGTCGCTCTACAAACCTTGCGTGAACACCAATTATACGCCAAGCTCAGCAAATGTGAATTTTGGCTAGAAGAGGTTAGCTTTTTGGGACATGTCATCTCAAAGCACGGTGTCACAGTAGATCCCGCTAAGATCGAGGCAGTAGTGAACTGGGAGCAACCAAAGACCGTGATAGACGTCCGAAGTTTCCTTGGACTGGCAGGTTATTATCGACATTTCGTTGAGGGGTTTGCAAAGATATCAGGACCTCTTACGAGGCTTACAAGAAAGGATTCAAGATTTGAGTGGAGTGAGGCGTGCGAGAAGAGTTTTCAAGAACTCAAGAAGAGACTCACCTCAGCCCCATTGTTAGCCATTCCATCAGGCAGTGGAGGATTCGCGGTCTACAGTGATGCTTCATATAACGGTTTGGGTTGTGTACTAAATCAATATAAAAAGGTAATAGCTTACGGGTCAAGACAGTTGAAAGAGCACGAGAAGAACTACCCGACACATGATCTAGAACTAGAAGCGGTCATATTCGTAATGAAGATATGGCAACATTATTTATACGGAGAAACGTTTGAAATCTTCACTGACCATAAGAGCCTCAGATATCTGTTTACACAGAAGGAATAAAATATGAGGCAACGCAGATGGATGGAGTTCCTCAAGGACTGCGACTGTTCCATACAGACCATCCAGGCAAAGCTAACGTAGTGGCCGATGCCTTGAGTCGGAAGAGTTCAGCTCAGTTGGCTAGTCTAATTTTGGGTATACATCGATGGAAGCTGTTGGAGGATCTAGCACTATGTGGTGCAGACATACAGCCCCAAGCTACAGGAGCCTTCTTAGCCAACATATCAGTGAAACCGGTGATATTCGAGCACATACGAGAACTACAGATGAAAGATCCAATTCTAACCAAGATATGTCAAGATGTAACTGAAGGTATTACATCTGAGTTTTCGATCAAGGGGGATGGTTCCTTAGTGTTCAAGGGCCGTCTTTGCATTCCGGACAATGCCAATTTGCGACGAGCAATTCTTGATGAATCTCACAAGTCAAGCTATGCTATCCACCTGGGAAGCACAAAGATGTATCAAGATTTGAAAAAGAATTACTAGTGGAGAGGCTTGAAACAAGATGTGGTAGAGTACGTGTCGCGGTATTTGACGTGCCAACAAGTGAAGATCGATCATAGACACCCCGCAGGCCTATTGCAGCCTCTACCCATACCGGAATGGAAGTGGGAATCAATCTCGATGGACTTCATCGTTGGGCTATCGCATACTGTAAAGAGGTGCAATGCCATTTGGGTAGTAGTCGATCGATTGACCAAGTCAGCGCACATCTTGCCTTACAACACGATGTACACGGCGGGAAGACTGGCAGAGCTGTACATGAAGGAGATTGTCCGTTTGCATGGGATTCTGAGTAGCATTGTGTTAGACCGTGACCCATTATATATATCAAAGTTTTGGAAGAAATTTCAAGACGAAATGGGAACGAGACTAGATTTTAGTACGGCGTTCCATCCACAAACCGACGGACAGACTGAGATGGTCAATCAAATCATTGAAGACATGCTTAGGGCATGTCTGTTGGAATTACAAGGATCGTGGGATCAACATCTATCATTGATTGAGTTCACATATAACAATAGTTTTCAGACGAGCATTGGGATGGCATCGTATGAAGCCTTGTACGGAGGACGATGCAAATTGCCAATCAATTGGGAGGAAACTGGCGAGAAATTTGTTTTGGAACCCGAGTTACTTGAGGATAATGCGGCTATTGTCCGCATGATCAGAGAAAGACTAAAGGCGGCTCAAAGCAGACAGAAAAGCTACGCTGATATCAAGCGGACGAGCATGGACTTTAAGGTGGGAGAACATGTTTTCGTGAAAGTATCGCCTATGAAGGGCGTGATGAGGATCGGAAAGAGAGGGAAGCTAAGTCCCCGCTACCTTGGACCGTTCGAAGTTTTGGGTCGAGTAGGGGAGGTAGCTTACCGCATTGGACTGCCGCCATTATTTGATCAGGTACACAATGTATTCCATGTATCTATGCTCAGGAAGTATCTTAATGATCCTAATCATGTGTTGAGCGGCAAATTTTTCGAGATGCATGAAGATATGAGCATGATCGAAGAGCCAGCAGAAATTTTGGATCGAAAGGAACAAGTGCTATGCACCAAAGTCATTCCTTTAGTGCTTATACGCTGGAAGAACCATCCTGTCGAAGAAGCAACATGGGAGCGAGAGGTGGATGTCAAAGAACAATACCCCAATTTGTTTGAGAACACTAGCTAGTTGTTCTTGATAATATGTAATATTTTGACAATACATCGATTTGTATTTTGAAACAAGTAAAAGAATGAGATTAAAATCCGAACATTTGGCTTAAACTTTTGTTAGAAAGACCGGTTCGTGTGAATAAAATCTCAACTTCCTAACATAGGAAATCATGTGTGAAGGATGTCCTGATAATAGAAAGGACTAAAGGAAATATGAGCTTAGAGGAACCAGAAAGATATTTCTGGGCTCGCTCGAGCGAACACTTATGCTCGCTTGCGCGAGGCTACATAAAATAATACTTTCAAGTCATCTGGACCGCTCGAGCGAGGTATTTTAACCGCTCGAGCGAGGTATTTTAATCGCTTGAGCGAGGTCTAGTGACCGCTAGAGCAAGGACAGACTATATATTGCTGACAGAAGATCAAACGTCCATTTCATCTTCAAGCGAGAGTCCGAGTGAGAAAAAGGGGGTTTAGGGCTTTCGACTTCCAAGCTTTTTCCATTTGATTCGAACCAGATTCGGACGATCCGATCCATACAAAATGATTCAAAAGGTAAAATCTACCCAATTTCTATCCTTTTTCACTTCTTTTTGTTCTAAACAAGCATTATGGCTTCTTCAAGTTCAAATCCCCAACCAAAGAAACGGATGGCGATTCGATCGCCGTCGGCACGCAATAAAGCGCCGCAAGCTTCACAACCACCACCAACCCCATCTCCTACCCCAATCGCACTAGACGATTGGTGGGGGGCCAAAATATTTGAAACCGAATGGGATATACATCCCTCTTGTTTTGGGGATCCGACGTCTACCCAATGGACATCGGATTTCCTCACCAACAATAACCTTAGATCATTACTTACCCCATTCGGAGATCAGCATTATCCGAGACTCGTGAAGCTATTTTACCAAACCCTTAACATGAACATGAATGAGGACACCATCCTCGTCACGATCGATGGAAAAGAATTAATTTTTAACTGTGCCGAAATTTCATCGGTTATGAAATGTCCCCACACCTATGCCCCTAGCCCACTCATCCTACCACCTTTTTTTGGGAACGTAGAATTCCCAATGATTATTTTTGACATCACTGGCGGCACGTCCGCTTCGGGTCAATCTATCACCCGATCACAGCTACCACCACGTATGTGGCTTTTGGATATTGTTTTTAAGAAGAACCTACACCCGACCGGCCATGACCAAGAACGCTGTGATGTATTCCTGCGGGCTTTACACACCGCATTCCATAATAGGTTGATTAATGCACCTATGGTTATTATTAAAGGCATGGCGCATGCCTATAAACGGAACGTAAGAGGTGCTATTCCTCCACCCATCAACCGACTACCTTATGCTCGGTTGATTTCCTGACTCATCGACTCACAAAATGGAAAAGGAGAATTCAAGATCCGAACCAACGAGTTATCTCTTATCGATAATGTCGTCCCCTACTTAGCCCAAGACTGGAGTCGAAATCTAAAGAGCCTTCAAACCAGCATCAACAAGAAAAGAGACCGCCAAATCTCATGACAAGCCACGCAACAAGCACCGGTGGGACCTACTGCTCCCTCTACCTCATTTTCACAGCCCCTACCTACCACCGACACTGCCATGATGAGGGAGATCCTTCAGCAGGGACGGGAGATCAGGTTGCACCAGAGGTTTCAGGAGGCACTACTAATAGACCTCATGGGCCAGGCTTACCCGCAGTCATACATGGAGCGCGTTGGTGCTATGAGACACGCTATTTTTGGAGCGTCTAGCTCGGGCCCTGCTACCAGGAGCACTACGGCGGGTACTACTACCGCCAGAGTGGTTGACGAGGATGAGGATGACGAGGACTACGATGATGATGATGGATCTGGCGACGACGACAACGAGTATGAGGAGGATGATGACTAGGTAGTCATATAATTTTCCTTGGAAAATGGACATGTAATATTTTGTAGGATATTCGTGATGAGGTGGTATTTAGACGATTTAGTTACAAACTATCGTGACATGAATGTCACAATTTTTGTGGATGGTTAACGTCGTGATTGTATAAGTCTTTAGGGTTATCATATGATCTATTAGCATCATGATAGTGTAAATACCTGATAGTATAAAATTTTATCATCGTTATTCTTGACTATATGGGTACAAGTGATATGGTTTAACGCAAGTCATTGTGGGATTAAACCATCTGTTTAACTACCTAATGATGTATGGAGCTAGCCTATTTCATGGTCTAGTAATAGTAGTACCTAGTTACTTGAGTAACGTCAATTTTCGAGGACGAAAATCTTATAAGATGGGGTGAATGTCATAACCCTAAAATTTTGGGAACTGTACACATCTTGTACCATGCACGTGTATGTGTGGTTCACAAGGAAACCAAAACTATCAGGTATACACTTTGTATGTGTGTGTGAAACACACTAACTTTAGCAAAGAGATATATAAGTGAATGAAGTGGAGAGGGGTTCCCCATATACGTAACCTAATTATCTTGGAAAGATAAAAGGTTGAATGAGGAGCTTTGGAGAGGAACTTTGGAGATCTCTTCGTCTAGTGCAGTTTTGAATCGCGGATCAAAATTATACGAGACCTATCGACGGAGGTATGTTAAACCGCATGATAAATGCTTAGGTGTTTTAAATAATGTATAGGATGTTGTTGAATGGATTTTTAACGATGACAAGGTTTGAATGAAGGAAGAAAGAGTTTCTCGATCAGATCGAGGAGTTAAAAGTTATCGCTCCTCGCTCGAGCGGTCTAATTGGCTCGCTAGAGCGAGGACAGAATATAAAATTTAGTTCTGGGCTCACTCGAGCAAGACCCAAAACTAAGGGGAAGCCCCCTCGAGCGAGGTCTCTAGTAGAGCTCGCTTTAACCGCTCGAGTGATCTCGATTGAACAGCTCGAGCGAGGTAAAGAGACCGCTAGAGCGAGGTCAAGTGACCACTCGAGCGAGGAATTTTGCTCGCTCGCGCGAGGCACCACACAGAGTTTGATAGTTTAGTATAAATACATGGAGGCTATGTGCTCCAATGATCCTCGTGGCCCTTCTAAACATATTCTAAACACATGAACTGTAGGCTTGACGTGGGATCGTGACGTGTAAACCTCTACGAGAAAGTGTGCATTGGAATTGCATTGAGGTAGGGAATATTCTTGAACATGTGCATTATTTCGTCAATCCATATATGTAGTGTAATCCAAATTAAATATTCAAGTACTGCATGATCATTATGAAAAAAAGGGTGTGTGAGTAAGTTTCAAACGTGATAGTCATGAGGTCCCCAGGTGACGTAAAAAAATTGTAAAGTGGGCATCTGGATGATGAAATTGAATCAGGGGCATCCCAGGGATGCAGATGAAAACTAACAGTGAAGCGGAGGTAATGTGATAAGGCCCAATGTAATAAAATTAGCACAATCACGGTGAATAACTATATGTAGAGCACATTCAATATTTTTATCATTTAAGGTTTGATTAGAATACCCCACCGATGTGGCGGGATACCCACGATTGACTCGGCAGGATATCCATGACTAGTACAGCGGCCAATCCGTACATTCATAGCGCATCCCAGGGATATAGATTTGAGAACAAACCCCGCCACCTATGAGAAAGGGGCTTGGGCAGTATTCCCAGGGAATACACGTAACAACTATCTAGTTAGACAACGATGGTGGGTATTCCATCGGGGCTCGATGCTATATTACTTGGGGACTACTTAAGTTAAGATTTAAGTGATTAGGCCGCATTCACAACTAAACCAGTAAGGAAATTAAACAAAACTAGGCAAAGTAACAGTCGAAATCATTATTTTATTCCAGTTATTTCAATTGCTTTCCACAAGTATTATCCATTAGTTATGTTTTTTTTTTTTTCTGCTGACATATATGTGAAGGTTAATCTATATGTTCTTTTTATTTCCCTACGGAGCTAGGATGTAGCTCACCCCTCTTAGACTATACGTCGCAGGTCCAAGACTAGTAGCAGCGAAGACTTCTGGAGACTTTGATCCAAGGGATTCAGACTACGTGCCCATTGAGGAGTCAGAGCCTCCTCCTGAGGAATTCTTCTAGGAAACCCATTGCGTACTTTGAGAGTGAGTTGAGAGTATTAGGTGCGGCTTGGTATGTCAAGCCTCTTTATTTGAATGAAATTAAATATCGTTATGCTTTTGATAAAATGTTTGGGATGAACAGCTATCTCCAATGGTTTGGGTAAGTTCTTATGCCCATGAATTGGCATGGGACAAGAATTGCCTATAGAGACCATAATTAAATTTCTTTACATATGAGAACTTGTTTAGAGTAGATACGTGCGCCTAGTTACAGTTTTTGGCTTGTATATACCAATGTATCGAAAAGAGTTCTAGGGCACGGCCTTGAGGGTCGTGCTGATGGCACAGGTTTCGGGGCACCGAAATTTGAGCTGTCACACTATCAAATGCCTATATGGAAAAAGAAGAAGGTAGATGCACTAGTACCAAAGCCTACTTTTAAAATTTTCATAAGAAAAGTACTGAATCTCTGGAAAGACCTTGTTAGTACAAATGCTTGCAATGACCTCATCAAGGGCTGAATCAGGGTCCGCTAGATCGTCCAATGCATCAGAACCATCATGAATTTTATCAGACCAATTTACGATAAATAGAGACAGTGTAAAGAAAGATGTGTAAAGAAAGAAGATATAAATAAATAGTTTTGAGTTATAAATGAAACCTTCTACTTCATTCTGGTCTTGATGAGAACATTATGGTCAATGATGTGGTACATGATGGAATGTGGATTTTGCCACATCCCTCAACGATTCGATTGGAAGAAGCTTGGGAAGAGGTTTGTACCATTGTTGTGCCAAATTCAGACCAATAGGATAGATGGTGTTAGGAACCCTCAAGGAATGGAAAATTTTCTCTTCGATCAGCCTGGCATGTTATTAGAACTAAAGGAATGGTGGTTGATTGGAAAAGGTTCATTTGGAATTCGGAAAATATTCCTAAGTACTCTTGCTGTGTATGGCAAGCAATAAACTTTAAACTCATGATCATGGACAATCTTTGCAAAAGGGGTATTAGTATCCCTTCTAGGTGTGTATTATGTTAGGCAGATTCGAAGACAACTAAGCATTTATTTTTTGGTATGGTTATTCTCAATGGATTTGGAGATCCATCAAATCCAGGCTGGGAATCAAAACTATCAACAAACTTCTGTTGCTTGAAGAGTTAAAGGGATGTATGGAAAGGTCAAAGGGAAAAAAAAGAAAGGATCATTTGATTTGTAATGCCTTTTGCACTACCATCTCTTTTATTTGGAGAGAGCGAAATGACCGTATTTTCAATGATGTGATTACTTAAAAGAAGACAATTCTTCATAATATTATTAGAGAAGTCACCTTTCGAGTAGCTACTCTAAAATTTCCTGATGAGGATGACGGTATTGGGACGGATTGGAAATTACAATAAGGTGACTGTAAGGATTAATAGGGGTGATGGCAATGTCGAAGCTCCTGTTGATTTTTACTGATTGAGTTGTTTGTGGATTCTTTGTAATATGATACTTCCTTTTTAATAAAAGGGTTGAGGGTCAAGCTTACTTTAAAAAAAAAAAAAATGAAACCTTCGACTGCATGATTTGAATTTTTTTTATATTTCATCTTATTTTATTCAGTGATGTCACAAGTAGTCCAATGGAAGTGTTTGTGCTATTAATAAGAAGCGACTGCGCCCTGAATATTAGGGCTAGCGCTTCGACCTGCGCCTTGAGGCAGAGATTGTATTGATATGAACCAAGCTTTTCTTGTATAGTTTGTTGTTCTTTTTTTTTTATATATGAATACATTAAAATAATCTCTGCTTTTGTATTACTAGCGCTTTGCTAACGTTTCTCCTTTCTTTTTCTAAAGTGTTGGTAGATTTAATATATGAATACATTAATAATCATGCAGCTAATAATAATGCCGCTAAGACAAAGCCCTTGCCCTAAATAGAAGTGTCATCGCTTCTAAATGGAATGCAGCTAAGACGAACACTTGCCCTAAATAGAAGTGTCATATCTTCTAATTGGAAGCGTCATCATCTCTAAATGGAAGCACCATCACCTCTAAATTTTGTGAAATTATCCTAAGAAGCTAAAATTATCCCCCTTCATGGAAATTAAACGAAAGTGTTTATATTCATATAAATTGAGACTAATTATAGAACATCACTGTACAAGAAAGAAAAAAAATCCGACGATAAAGGGGTAGATAGAAGTAAAAAACTGAAAGGTTATGAAATATATTTTTTTATTGGAGTACGACCAGCCGACCGCAGCTGCACTAATGATGTAAGCACCGATGCTTCAGTTAATGAGCAAGGGCGCTTCCTAGTAATCCGCCGACGCTTCGAGTTTTAAGCTATGACCCTTCTATATAGATGCGATTTAGTCTTGTCTCATGGCAATGATGCTTCCTTTTCGAAGCGATGACGCTTTGATGTGGAAGCGATAATGTTACGATAACGCTATGATTATTTGATGTTATTCTTAATTTCGCTTCTCATTCGAAGTGACGTTTCAAATCATAACCTTTTTCCCTATAAGGTGCTACGTGTCGTAGCACACAAAAAAGGTGCTACGTGTTAACACATTGACGATGGTAATAAATGAAGTAAGGTAGGGCGTCGCTTCGCACAGAAAGGTGATATGTGTCATCGCACAAATTTAAAAAGCGATGACGCATCAGATTAAAAGCGACGATGATTTAACTAATTCAAGCGATATCACTACATGTTAGAAGTGATGACGCTTCAAGTTAGAAGCGATGGCACGTTGTATTCAAAGCGAGGACACCTTGAGTTAGATGCTTATTGAAGCGAGCTGAATATTAAGGTTAGCTGAGGCACAACTGCTTCAAACAGTAAGAAGACAGGAATATTAGGGATAGCGCAACGTTTGAAGCAAGCGACATGAATATTAGGGCTAGCTGAGGCGCTACCGCTTCAAACATTAAGCGACATGCGACCCTTACTAGAACTAGAAAAACAGAGATTGAAAGCATATAAACGAGCAAGTAAAAAAAGAAAATCATATAAACGAGAAAAGCTCTGTGATGGCCTTCTCCCTTTCATTTAAATGAAAAGCTGTGAGATTGAATTCATATAAACAAAATATATTTTATTCTTATAAAGTACTACTTACAAAAATAAACAGTAGAAAACCTAAGAAAAATCTAGAGACAGACAGACAGCAGCACATCTCAGTCACCTGAGACATCAAGAGGATTGAGAGGTAGACAACTCTCCCTTCGGACTGCATCGTAATTCGCACAGTCGCCTCTCCAAAATGGGAGAAATCATTTCAATTGTGGCATCAAGGGTTCAATCACATTCATCAAACTTTGAAACCTCCTTTTCTTCTGGACAAGAAGGGCAAGAAGTTCCTCAATATCCCCAGTCATAGAACTATAAATATTCGATCAAGAAGACGAAATGCTTCCGTAATCTCGAACGAATAGTCGAGTTGCTCTGCCATGGTGAAGGGGGTTTGGTTTGGGGACAGAGGCAAAAGAAAGGATATGGAGTGAAGATGAAAGTGACGGAAGGCTAAAAGATATTTTTTTTAGGATACAAAGAGTCGCAGTAATAAATAATATTAGAAAATACTGTCCGAAAAGACAACACACTCCACGATTTGAAATCCTCGAAATTAAAAAAAAATGAACTGTCGCTTACTGTCAAGAAGCGTCATCACAGGTAATTGAAGCATTGATACTTCTATTTAGAAGCAATGACAATTCTATTTAAGAGCGATGACGCGTCGATTTATCAGCGATGTCGCTTCTAACGATAAGCGCCATAGTAACATAAAAAAGCAGTGCGCTTCTTATCATATTTTGAGAAAAATTCATGAAATATACACGATCGACACAATAAAAAAGAAGCGCAAAGATTTACGAAGTCCCTCTGTGGCGGCAGTATACCTACAACAGTCTATTTAATGAAGTTGCATGACAAATCGCTATTTAAAGGGCATCATAGCGCCCAATTTTTTTCATCTTCTGTATCTTATTGGATTATCATTTTATCTTTCTCTGTCCAGACCGAAATGCGCCATAATATTTTGAGGAGGAGCTACTGTATCGCGCATCAACTTTTTATTAGTTCCTATGATGGTTCGATTATCGACATCCCCGATGACAACAACCTGGTTGTCGTCCACGACAACGAGCATGTGGTTCCCCCTCCCCTGAAGAAGTTATTATCATTCCGAATGATGACGACCTTTAAGTTATGCTGATGAGAAGAAGAGACCCCGAGCCCCTTCTTCTCCCATCTCCGGAGCCGGTGCTTCTTCTCTCGACTCCGCAGCCGATTCTTCTCCTTCCGCCTCCACTTCTTCCTCTTCCACCCCAGCCACAACAACCACCACCATCTCCAACTCAACTTCCTCATCCACCACTGCCAGCATAACAAACTCCCCACACTCACCTACACCTCTACCTCCATTTCCCCCACCATTTACACCTCTACCTCCAACGCTAACTCCTCCACTTCCGCCTCTTCCATCATCGCCTTCCTAACAGCGTGCGCGACCGTCTCGTCGACTCGTGACCCATCCCCAACCATCACTTTTAACATTTCCATAAAATGTGGCATCCTCCCCCAATCAACCACCGCCATCAGAACCTTATTCAATTTCATCATACCCATTTACAATAAAGAAAGATAATATATAAGAAGACGGTGTAAAGGAAGACAGTGTATAGAAACTATTTAACGTAAAAAAATGATTTTAATTTATGAATGAAATCTTTTACCATGAGTAGTAAGTTATTTTTTACTTGATTCTAATTACAGTTCTAGTAAGATAAGCATATCAAAAATGAAGCGTCGACCCTGAAAATGCAATGTGGCACGCCAACGCCTCTTGAGCGATGCGACCACGCTTTGATTAAGAGGCTGCGTGCCTCCTACTATTCGAAGTGTTTGCGCTTTTCATAATATTGATTCACCGTGAATCAATGATAACGCACTCTCTATCCTCCCCTGTTCCTTTTGGCTCCATCCAACATTAGCAGACATCAGACCCATGTTCAATTTCATCAGACCCATTTACGATAAAAAAAAAGACGATGTAAATGGGAAGTGACGTCATAGAATTGGGAAGCGCCTTCGCATCAACTAAGAAGCAATAGCACTTCAACTAAGACGCGATGACACATCAATTCAGATGCGATGTTGCTTCGACAACCATACCCATTTATGATAAATAAAGACGATATAAATAGGAAGCGACGTCATAAAACTACGAAGTGCCTTCGCATTAATCAAGAAGCAATAGCGCTTCAACTAAAACGCGATGACGCTTCAATTCAGATGCGATGGCGCTTCAACAACCAGACCCATTATGATAAAGAAAGATAGTGTAAAGAAAGACGATGTAAAGAAATAGATTTGATTTATGAATGAATACTTCTGTACCCAGATTAGTAAATCTTTTTTTTTTCATAAATAACTCTTAGTAAAACGAGGCTCCATGAGTAAAGGAAATTGTTCATGAAAATTTAACATTATCAATGGTTCCAGGTTAAATCGTAGGCGCTTCACTTGCCTGGGATCCAATGGGCGCACGGGATTAAAAAGAAGCGCCAGCGCAGACGCTTTAATGACGAAGCTCCCACGCTTTAAAAACTTAGCGTCGTTGCTTCATTCACGTGCGCCGTCGCTTCTCATAAGTGGCATCATCCCCTCTGAATGATGGTCATGCAACGTGACAATCAATCCTTAAATCACCGAGAATGAACCCATAAGAAAAAAAATTCAACACATGAACAAATTTACCATAGGCTAGCCATATGACAACAAATACAATGTACCAAATGAAAGCGATGACGCTTAAAATGGAAGCGGCTATGCTTCCTATTCCAAGCGATTGCGATTTCAAAAAATTGAATCATTGTGACTCGGTGAGACCGCACGTTCCCTCGTATTATCTTCTGTTTGGCTCTGTCTAGCACTATCAGCCATTATCCTGATCTTTAGAAGCGCGTAAGTTGTGATTTTACGTCCCAACTGACCACAACCCTTATAATGGCGTCTCTTCTTTTGTGATTGTTCAAAACCAACCTCAATTTTAGACTTCATTCTGTCATTATTACTTCACCTACCTTTGGTGGAACATAGTATTGGATCTTGCACTGTAATATTGGCATGTTCTTGCAATGAAATTCCTTCGCTAGGCTGGGAGGAGGCACCCGGACAGGATGCGATGCTAGTCCCTCTTTCATTCTCCTCATCCGTTCTAATGGCCTCTACACCTTCTAATAGTTTCATCATCCCTTCCAACGTGTAATCCACCGAGCAATTCAATTCTTTCCCCAACTGAATTAACTTCAGTCCAGCTTCTCTCACCTTTCATATTTTTATCCTAAAGACAGAATTAGAATCCTCTTTGTCACTCACCCTCAAACTTACAGTACTGTATATAGCATCTTTCATCCATCAACGTAGAATATACTTAGAAGGAATTTGATCTACCTCTTTCTTGAAGTAAACTTTGAAGATGTGAGAATACAACAAACCCTCTGTCTTGAAGTGCTTGCAATCACAAGTGGCCGTGGCATCTCCATATTCGAAACGAACTTTAAATGTTCGACTACTAGCCTCCCTGACATCCCCACCACTTTTTCCACTTTCACTAACTTAGAATACAATAATCGCCTCGGCTTCCTCTTCGAGCACCTTTTGAGCCTTAAAAGAGGCAAACTTTTGAAACTCAGAGTGGAATCTATCGAACATGATTCCCGTATATACAACAGTGACATGCTTCTCGATTGAACAAAAGCGCCGGTGTCGTAGACATTGAGATGAGATCCTCCCTATTTTCTTTATTGCGACGAGATTGGACGGTAAGATCGTATTACTTGACAAATTCCATCAAACTCATATGGGCATTGACATAGGTATCAAAGAAAGAATTTATACTTTCTTCGCGTTACGTAGTGGTCATACCGACCCAAAAGGTATCGCTCAAGCAGCATGGAATCCATTTCCTTCTAAGAGCATATATTTATTTCAACCACTCATTGTCTTGCAATTGAAACTCCTCGACTAGTTCTGCCCATCTCCTTTTGAAATTATCAACCGTTTGATTGAACTTGCACTGATTGTACTTTCGCTCAAAATTTTTAAACATTACCATCAGTTGAGAGAGATGGTTCAATTCATTCCTCCCTATGTGTCATAAGCAGAGGCGATGCGTGGTCCCCGGAAGAACTTTGGAGATGGCCTTGCTCATCTCATTGTATTGACTGGTGATGATTGCATTAGATTTCTTATGGCCCATGCATTTCAACCACATGTTAAACAACCAAACGAAAGTCTCATCCGTCTCATTTGCAAGCAACGCATATATAAAAAGCGTCATCTGCCAATGATGGTTGACCCCTGTGAATGGGGCGAACGGTAGCAATAATTTGTTTATTTTGTAAGTGGTGTCGAATGCCACCACATCACTGAACTATTGATATGCCATCTGTGACTTGTGATCGGCCCAAAATATACTACGCATACGACATTCTTCGTCTAGTTCAGCTTCAAAGAAGAAATCATCTCTTTTATTCTGCCTATCAATGAAGGTCTTGATCATGATCTTGCACATTGGATCAATGTTACTCTCCTTTCTTATCTTCTTTAGATAATCTCAAGTTTGTTGAGGGTTTACCATCACGCCAACCTCTCCATCCAAACTCGACAAAACAATATAAATCTTTGAAGGAGGAATTATGCCATCAAATGCTTCTATCAATGATTTATTGCCCTGTTCAACTTATTATATGATCGTAGTTCCTTCACCTTTGAAAGTGAATACAACTGATAATTATAAGGCTCTCTAAATTTCATAACCTCCACAACTTTTGCTCGTCGATCCTAATCTTCAACCTTGCCTCACATCTGCATCTATTATCTCTTGAACACTTTATATTGGCGTGTAATCTATGCTTGTCAGACTGCTTGAACCCTTCAAACGAACATACATATTTTCTCTTTATAATCTCCCCCTTTGTGGATTTATAGGTGTTACTTTTCCTAACGCTAAAACCAACTTTCTTCGTGTATAAATTATAAAAGTCATATGCCTCGTCTTCAGATTGGAATTTCAAGCCCATACGTGGCTTTCATTCCTCACTCTTATTCTCCGCACCTTCACAAGAATGCAGCATTTCAATATCCCTATCACCACCAAGTGGTACTCCTATAGAAGAAAGCATCTCAGCGGGGAGATTTAAATCAACACCACCTTCATTGAATCCTTTAATCGAGTACATTATAGGACCTGCATTAGACAAAAAATGGGCTAATAATGAAACTGATTCACAAGGAAGCGATGATGTTGTCATACCAAGCGCAAGTGCTTCAATATGGAAGCTATGACGCTTCTCAATCTTTGCGTCGTTGCTTCTGATCCCTTTAAATAAGAAGAGTGTACTTATAATTTATATATTTTCGAATGCTTATAATTTTTATCTCCACCCTACAAATAAGTGAAGAGATTCATCAACTACAAGAAGATGAGAAAACTGATCCACAAGGAAACGATGACGCTACTATACAAAGTACCGGCTTTTCAATATGGAAGCGATGACGCTTCTAAATCGTTACCCCGTTGCTTATAACTCGTAGCGCTGTCGCTTCTCAATCTTTGCGCTGTTGCTTCCTATCGCTTCAAATAAGAAACATGTGCTAATTTATATATTTTAGAATGCTTCTCAATCTGTGGACACCCAATTTTGGCACAAGGCCCGATCGAAACGCCTTTCGAGAGAGGTGCAATTCTGAGCTTCTAATGGCATGAATGTAACCCCTAGGAACCACCCCAAAGTCTTAGGAATCACCCTAGATCCCTTAGGAACCTATCCCGAACCTTTAGAAACCAATCCCAACCCTTAGAACCCATTTTGAACCCTAAACCTAACCTTACCAGGCTATGGATAAAGAGTGGTGCACCAAAACTGGCTATAGGCCTCTACTACAATCGAGTCTTATAACATTAAGGAGTAGAGATCGTCAGCTTTCCAACGGTCCAAAAATTGCCTCAATCGGAGGTATACGTCAAAAGATATGGCAAACCGAACCCGGAGGGCATGAATGTAAAGTTATGTGGGCCCCTTAGGGACTTGGCGCAACTTATAGTTGCGCCAGTATTAAACTTTTCCTGGCACAACTAATAGTTGTGTCAGGCCAATTTTCCCTTATTTTAAACCTGGCACAACTAATAGTTGCGCTAGATTCAAAAGTGGGCCCCATCCTCGCGAGCTGACTTCCAGGCACTGTTCATTACTATTTTATTGTACATTTGCCTGGCGAGCTGACTTCCAGGCACTGTTCATATAAACAGTAATTGTTGGGATTTGCCCTGAAAATCATGTTTGATGTTTGACTTGTTGACCACCTTGACCTTTGGGGTGTGTTTTGCTAGTTTTGTTGCACCCTTTTGAAGCCTATTTGCACCCCTTTAAGTGGCTTAAGGCCTCACCCCATCATCCACCATTGGAGGACCTTCTCACACATTTCAAGGCT
Source organism: Chloranthus sessilifolius (assembly GCA_021018995.1). Lineage (NCBI taxonomy): Eukaryota > Viridiplantae > Streptophyta > Magnoliopsida > Chloranthales > Chloranthaceae > Chloranthus > Chloranthus sessilifolius. The sequence continues at coordinate 52,619,836 of CM037592.1, read as the reverse complement.
CTAAAAATCCTAGGAATCCTTAGATATGAGATTACCTAATTACTAAATCCATTTAGCTCTTAAGTGGTCTCCTAGTCCACTCATTTCCTATAAATAGAGCCCCCCTTCCATTAGTTTAAGGGTTGAGAATTTCTACGTAAGAGAGAAAGAGTTTAAAGTGAGAAGATCTTTCTCCCTTTGGTGCACACCCCCCTTACAAAATCCAGAATTCAAAAACCCTTCCCAAGCTTGCTCTTACACCTAAAACCCTTAGCCTAGGTGTGTGTGATCCCCTAGCCTCTCTTCTCCATCTCTTAGCTAGTAGACCTTAGTGGTTAGAACCCCTTTTTCCACCATTCAAGCCTCCAAAAGCTCATCAAAGCAAGTCACGCAAGGCTCCTCTACAGTGCTACAAGGGCCTGAGAGCTCCGCCTCTCCCCTTTCTTCTCCTATCTCTTTCTAGCTCCCTCCATCCTCCCATTTGTGTCGTTACGCCGTCAACTTTTGGGTAGGAACAGAGGGGCACAAATAAGACTCTAAGCCCTTTTGGGCAAGAGGAAGCTATTTTCTTTTCTTTTACTACATTTTATTTTTGGCCATTAGTAGAGACCGCGTTAAGCGGATTGATCGGGTGCCTAACACCTTCTCGGTCGATAACCGAAGCCCCTACCCAAGATCCTTTGGTGTGGACCGGATTCAGAGTCATATTTTTAGCACTTCGGCACTCATAAAAATGAACTAAGTATCTCAGGACACTAAAAGCTTCAAGTGGTAACTCTATATTTTTCGTTATAGAGTGCATCGTTGCGACGGGATCGTCTCGATTCCCACGGTTGCATAGATGGTAACTCTGCTGGGGAGTAGCTTATAGAGCTTCCCCTTGAACTTGGCCTTTTTTTTTTTTTTTTACTAACATGTTATTGCTGTTTTTTTAGCTTATTTTTGCTATTTTTTTACTCACCCCTCCGATTAAGTCATTTTACTTACCCCTACTTTTCCGTCATTTACGAGCCTTAGCCGATTGACGGGCTTACATGCGCGTTGTCTTTTAAAATTTCCTACTTTTCTGTCATTTTAGTGCCTTAGCCGATTGGCGGGCCTACTTGAGCTTTGTCTTTCAATTCCTTTAAATTTCCGTCATTTAAAGTGTCTTAGCCGATTGGCGGGCCTACTTGTGCACTCACATTCCAACAGTGGACGCCGGCTCGTAGTGGCGGCACGGGATAATCACCCCGGTCTTTGAACTAAAGAAAACTTCCAAAAAAATAGAAAAGCTTTAAAAAAAAATTAAAATTGAACCAAGTTAGGGAGCTTAATTAATTTGTTTTTACGGGGTAGATTTTTAAGGATTGGGTTTAGGCATGTATACAAACACCCGAGTCTTAGTATGGCTGCAGCCCCTAGTGGTGATGATCTAGAAAAGTCCCAGCCCACCTAGTATCTGAGAAGGCGCTCGCGCCGGAGGTATATCGGGTGGGTTCCCATTCCAAAAAGCTTAAAACCCTTAGGGAGCGCGCTAGAGAGTTATACCGGACTCAAATCCTCTAGGTTCGGTGAGGAGAGAATCAATCATCAAAAAATAGCTCAGTTCCCAGAAGCCTAGCTTCCACAAAAACCAAAAAAAGAGACTCATTTCGGGCATTAGTGGCTGCTGTCTTCTGTTCTGGAGAACCAGTTTTTGCCTGGCGCAAGTATTAGTTGCGCCAGTGTAAAAATACTAGAATTTATAATTGGCGCAACTAATAGTTGCACCAGCTTTAAAATCCCAAGTTTTACCTTGGCGCAACTAATAGTTGCACCGGTGTAAAATTGGTCCCCTGCAACCTAGGTGCATGTATTAGTTGCGCCTGGTTTGTTTATCTACCAACCAGCCCGAATCCTTAGTCCTTTTCACATCCCGAGTTCTCCGATTAGTATGTATAGTGCCTTGTTTGGGCCCCGCCATCTCTGACACCCAATACGCCCCCGCCAGTCAAGAGAAGGCAACTTCTTTTTGGCTCATTCCGGGGGATCGGGTTGTTTGCCTCGATTTTCATGTCTTCAATAGATCGAAGGATCTCCTTCAATTCTTTCGAAGTGCATCAAAATCGTCGCCGTGGGTCTTGAATTAAGGTAAGAGGGCCACCAAAAAAGGGAGTTCCAAGGCCTCAAAACCTTTGTTTCCCAAACGCTTTTTTTTCAAAAAATTCAAAAAATATATATATAATCAAAACTCAAAAAAGATATAGTTTGTGGTGCCGACACAATGGCATCATCTTGCCCTCCGCCATCCTGTAGGGGAAGGAGGAGGATTTTTGGGCCCTATCCAAGGCACTCTTACCCGACCCGCTCCCGTAGAATGTCGTGGGTAGTGGACCTGGCTTACGCCGATCCCGACTCATCCCCACCACATTCTCTAACCCACTCCCATTCGGGAGAAGTCTTTTCCACCATCCCCCTCACCCAACCCCCTTTTTCCGTTACCGGCCCATTTGGCGCCCCATTTTCCCAACCGATACCCCTCAAAATATCCAAAGTCCTACCCCCCATTCTCCATCTTTTTCCCAAACCATGCCCATGTTAAACCCATTTTCCCAATCCACATCCATGCCCCAATTCCCATCATCCCTCTATAGACCCGATCCACCCACATTCACATACATCACTTCCGCCCAATCCGCCCCTCCGCAAAATCCCCCATCCATCCGAGTCATGCCCATTTTTACCAGGGCCACGCCCAACTTTCCTCATCCCTCCTCATCATGCCCCCCATTATCCCAAAACATATCCAATACATCCCCTCATCCACCCATACCCCCCAACCTACCGTGGCCATGCCCGATTATATCGGGGCCATGCCTAAATTTTCCACCACCTCCATCCCATCTATACCCCATCACCCCTTAAATCCCCCATCTCTATCCAACCCTTCCTCCATGACTATGATAGAGGAGATGTTCCAAGCCTATTCCATGTGGAAGGCTTCTCAAAACACCTCCTCTCCTCCAATCTCCATGCCTCACTCCCCCATGACCCCCATCAACTCCCCATAATCCACACCACCCAAACCCCCATTACCCACTTACCCCAAGGCCCCATGGCCCAATCTCCAAACTCCCACATACCCCAAGGCCCATTGGCCTAAACCCCCTTTTTTCACATATCCCAGGGGCCCATGGTCCAATACCCCACCACCCAAACCTACCCAGGGCCCATGACCCATACCCACAAAGGGCCCATGGCCCAGACCCATCAAAGTCCATTGGGCCAGACCCATCAAGGGCCCATGGCCTAGACCCATCAAAGCCCATTGGGCCAGACCTACTAAGGGCCCATGGCCCAGACTCACCAAAGGCCCATGGCCCAGACCCATCAAGGCCCATGGCCCAGATCTACCACGGGCCCATGGCCCAGACCCACCAAGGGCCCATGGCCCAGACCCATCAAGGCCCATAAGGTCAGACCCATCAAGGGCCCGTGGCCCAAAACCCATCAAGGCCCATTGAGCCAGACCCACCAAGGGCCCGTGACCCAAACCTACCAAGGGTGCATGGCCCAAACCTATCAATGGCCCATGACCCAAAATGACCAAGGGTTCATGGCCCAAACCCGAACCCCACACTCACACCTTCCACAACACCCTCAACATTTAACCCAACCTTCACAGCTGGGTCAAACCCATGTCATCCCCCAAACCCAATTCTCCCATGGCCCCACACCCCAAGGCCATCTCCAAACCGTCCCCCATACCCAGTGGCCCTATCAGGCCCCACCTCAAAACTAAATTCTCATCACCCAACAAACCTTTCCTCACCCCCAATGGGCTCACCCAACCCCCACTCACGTCATTCCCATCCAACCCATGCCACAACAATAGGAGAATCTCGTCCTCACTGCACATTATGCCGACCAGCAGTATGAATAGGACGAGATTAGGAATAGCGGGGCCTATTCTGGGGCTTTGACTGGCCTCAACCCTCCTCCCATAACTGCCCATCCCCTGGAGGCCCAGAGTGAAGTCCAACCAACGGCCGAGAAAGCGTCCCCTGTATCAAAAGAGTCAGAACAGTTGAAAGATCAGTTAGATAAAATACAAAAGCAGCTGATGAAAATGGGTGGTGCTGAAATCCATGCCACGGACTTCACAGACTTATGTCGGTTCACTGAGGTCCCCTTTTCCCCCAAATTTAAAATGTCAGGCTTCGACAAATATAATGGCACTGGCAATCCTATTGCGCACCTGAAGTCCTACTGTGGGGACATGTGCCAATACGGGGAGGACGAAAGATTACTAATAAAAGTCTTTCAAAAGAGTCTGACCGGTCTGGCTCTAAGATGGTTCACATCTTTAGAACCGTCTATGATGAAAACGTGGAGGGACTTGACGCATCTCTTTCAAGAACAGTATGTCTACAATATAGACATCGGGCCGCGTAAGTCTGACTTGGCCAATTTAAAGCAGAACCAGAACAAGACCTTCAACGACTACTTGGGGCAATGGAGAGCACTGGCAGCTCAAGTCAGAAACAAAATACCAGACGATGAGCAGATAGAGATGATTTCAAAGAACACTCTGTCAGTAATCTCAGACTTTTTGGTGTACCAGCAGCAGTCCAGTTTTGCTGATTTGGTGAAAAATGCTAACCGATGCGAGGACGCCATCAGGGAGGGACGTCTGAATAAGAATATATCGAGTGGACCTAGTGGGATTAGAAGATTTTCATAGCAAAGGAACGAGAAAAGAACAGGGGGCGATGTCCAGAACATAGTCAATACCCGGCCCAATAATAATACTATCCCATTTCAGTTTCAGGTAGCCCCACTAACACCTGTTAGACCTGAGCAGACGCAAAGAATGGGGAATGGACAAGGAATGCAAATGACCCCGGAACAGAGGAGAGCCTGCTACGACCGAGTCTTCACGCCACTGGGGCAATCATTGAGTGTACTTTTACCCCTGTTAGTAGAAAAGGGATTAGTAGTTATCCGCCAACCATAACCTCCTCCTCACCCGATCCCAAGGAACTATGACCCAAATACCCACTACAATTTTCATCAGGGTCCGGGTCACCCTACTAATCACTGCTTCCCATTGAAGCACGCCATTCAGGATTTGATCGATGCCGGGAAAATCATTCCCCCTGCACCCTCCCAGCATGCTAATATTCACCAAGTGCCACTATCCCCACATCCCACCGGAGGAGCAGGTCCCAAACCCACCGTCGGAATGATAGAAGATGAGGAGGAGTTTGAATTTGACCCATTCGATTATATCAATGATCGAGAGAATTATGTGGCACCATTGCCGAGGAATAATGAACAAAGGTATGTTGGGATAATTGAACCCCTAAATTTGTCTGAATATTTCCCCAACCCAACCCCGCAATTTGAACCCTTGGATCTCCAGGCATACTTTCCATCCACCACACCCGTCAATTATGTAAATATCAATGCATACCAATCATACACCATAACCCCCAATCAATTACCCTATAAGCCCCCAAGCCCCCAATCCTGCATCCGCACTTGCCAGTTATCAATGGCATGTGCCCGCCCCATTTCAATTTCCACCATACACCACAACCCCCATCGATTATCCTTTAAGCCATCAGGCCCCCAATCCAACACCCGCACCCATCAGTTATCAATGGCCTGCGCCCACCCCATCCCCCAGTTCAGCCATCGGCAAACTCTACCACCCCGGTTAATTACCTAACGGCCCACCCATCTGCCGCCAGCACCCACCAGCTATCAATAGCCTACGTTTACTTCCTTCCCTCCAATGCCGCCACCCTCAAGCTTCACCACCCCCATTTGGCCTAATCTTTCCACCCAACTCGCTGCCACCGAGGTGAATCAAGTATTACCCACACCTCCTGAGCCGACAATACAAGTACCTCAAGTACTGGCAGCCATACCTTTCCAGCTCTCGGGACCGACATATGATCCTCATTAGGTCCCGCTAAGCTACGAACAAACAGATGTCAATGCCGGCAGCAGCAGCAAAGAAGGGGCAGTAGATTTTATTACCAGGTCAGGGAGGATATCAAAGCAGCCAGAAGCACCAGTTGCAGCGCAGGCCCAACCCTAAGGAAAGAAAGACAGCGCGGTGAACCCCTTCGAGAAGATGAGTTGAGAACATATACTGGAGACTCAACTGAGAAGAATGTCTGCCCATATTACTGTATGGGATCTGTTGATGACGTCCCCACTCCATTTCCAAGCATTAATGGGGGCGTTAAAAAATGCGCATGTATCACTTCAAGTTAGCCCGGATGAAGTCGGGCAGATAATTGGTCAAGTGATGGCTCCAAATGTCATTTCATTTTTTGATGCCAATCTACCTGAGGAAGGAGGTAGTCACTCAAAATCTTTGAATATAACCGTTGAGTCTGAAAATATGATTATCCATTTGGTACTAATTGATAATGGGTCTGCATTGAATATATGTTCGTTAAGAACCGCCACCAAGATCGGGGTTGATCCGTGCATGTTAAGGCCCACCAGAACTAGCGCTAGAGGGTTTGACAATACCAGGAGAGAAATAATGGCAGAAGTTGATCTTGAGCTGTTGATAAGGCCAATGACCTTTTCCATCTTGTTTCAAGTCATGGATATCAAATCCTTATTTAATCTATTATTGGGGCGCCCGTGGTTGCACGAGGTCGGAGCCATATCTTCCACATTGCACCAGAAACTCAAATTTACATCTACGCATAAGATTATCAGAATCATCGGAGAGGGGCACAGTGAGAAAGAAAAGTCCGCCAATAGCATTGAAAAACCCAATATGCTGGATGTACCACACACCGCTGAGGACGTCGACCTCCACAGTTTCAAGTACGAGGTATCGGCAATACTCCCGGAGCCCATCGAGGGCATCATCCCAAGAACCGGAGGTGGCATGGTAGCAGCAGTAGCCATGCTCCAAAAGTGGGGTTATCAGAAAGGAAGGGGTCTGGGACCCAAATTACAAGGAAGGAAAGAGTCGGTTATTGCCAAGGGGCAGAAAGTCAGATTCGGGCTAGGATACAAGCCCACAGAGTAAGAGGTTCGAGAGGCCAAAGAGAAAGTCAGGGTCGTCGTGGCTGCAAGAGCTCGAGGAATCAACATAGAAGAGAAACCTCGCCCTAGGCCACACATCAGGGATTCCTTTGTCAGCGCAGGGGTTGTAAAGATCAATCGAAATGGGGCAACCCATTTGACCCCACACAAACCCACAACCCCAATCCATCCCACCAATCCCCAGATCTCCCTTCCTAACTTGGAGATATATTTGGCCGCGTTGTCCCTTTTTGAGGAACAACGGTCGATACCCCTGTGGTGAATCACCACAAAATTGAGTTATCGTTTGAGGACATGATCTCAGACGAAATGGGGATCAATATGATGGAGGCTGACTCCAAGGAGCCATATCGGTCAGCACCCTCCATCCCAACAGGTAAAGAAGCGGCCCCTCAGGTACGCAATTGGGCATCTTCGTCCCAAACCCTGGAAGCGGGGAGTGGCCTAACATTTGGCACCCGTTTCTAAAAAAAAAATAACCTATAAAAAGTAAGAGAAGCCCTTGGCGAACAATACCTTGTGTATATAGCAACCCGCCTTGCCAAGGGTCCGTCTCCGAGGAAAACAAAAATCTTAAAAACATGAAAAAAATATAAAATCCTAAAAACATTGAAAAAATTCAAAGTCCAAAAATATTGTCATTTAAAATTCCAGAAAATGACCCACAAAAGGATGCCTTAATCAAAATGCCCGTCCCACGTGAAATCGACTCCTTCCCTCTAGAAATACAAGAAGAGGTAGGGATCACGAGTCTGAACGAGGATGTCCCCTTCGAGGAGCTCCCCAATGAGCTCCTTGACTGATTTGCCGACTTTGAGTATGGCCCTACCCCCATTGTCGAAGAGACCGAAGACGTCAATCTAGGAACTGAGGAGGTTCCCAGGATAACCAAAATCGGAACGTCACTATCTCCTGAGGAAAGAAAAAGCATGATCAACTTCTTTCGGTCATACCAAGACGTTTTTGCCTGGTCGTACGAGGACATGCCTAGTCTGGATACTGATTTGGTCGAGCATGAGTTGCCCCTCTACCCTGATATGAAGACAGTCAAGTAGAAGCTGACACATCTCCGACCTGAATGGATGCTAAAAGTCAAAGATGAGGACATCAAGCAATACGATGCAGGGTTTCTCATGGTATCCAAATACCCGCAATGGCTAGCCAATATCGTACCTATGCCGAAGAAGGACGGAAAGGTCCGCATGTGTATCGATTTTCGCAATTTGAACAGAGCAAGCCCAAAGGACAATTTCCCATTACCACACATCGACATCTTGGTTGATAACACAGCTAAGCACGGGATGCTTTCTTTTATGGATGGATTCTAAGGATACAATCAGATCAAAATGGCAGAGGTTGATCGCGAGAAGACAGCGTTCATTACCCCCTGGGGAACCTTTTGCTATCGAGTCATGCCATTCAGGCTGAAGAATGCCGGTGTAACGTAGCAGAGAGAAAAATGACTGCACTATTTCATGACATGATGCATTGAGAAATTGAAGTGTATGTCGATAATATGATAGCTAAATCACCAGAGCGAAGCGACCATCTGGTAAACCTTCAAAAGTTGTTTGAAAGGCTGAGGAAGTATCGACTACGTCTGAATCCACAGAAGTGCGTATTTGGTGCTATGTCAGGGAAACTTCTAGGGTTCATTGTCAGCAGGAGGGGGATCGAGGTCGACCCAATCAAAGTCAAAGCCATCACTGAAATGCCGCAGCCGTCTATCTAGAAAGAGGTTAGAGGGTTTCTGGGCAGAATACAGTACATCAGTCGGTTCATTGCACAACTAACTCCAATCTGCACGCCAATCTTCAAGTTACTAAGGAAGAATTTGCCCGTTGAATGGAACGGCGATTGTCAGGCAGCATTCAAAAAAATCAAAAGCTACCTCCTTAATCCACCTGTTTTGGTACCACCTGAGCCAGGGAGACCACTCTTGATGTATCTCTCAACGACAGAAGTTTTGATAGGATGTGTCTTGGGGCAGCACGATGAAACGGGAAGAAGAGAGTAGGCCATTTACTATCTAAGCAAAAAGTTTACTGATTATGAGACGTGCTACTCTCATCTGGAGAGAGCATGCCTAGCTCTTGTATGGGCTACTCAAAGGTTCCACCACTACTTGCTATCTCAGGCGGTTCTACCCTTGGCCCGAATGGACTCATTGAAATACCTATTTGAAAAGCCAGCTCTCACTGGGCGCACTGCACGATGGCAGCTTTTATTATCTGAATTCGACATCACATACGTCACTCAGAAGTCGATCAAGGGGTAGGCGCTTGCTGATCATCTTGCCGACAATCCTTTACCAGATTATTAGCCTTTGAGAACTGAGTTCCCCGATGAGGAAATCTTGTTCATAACAAAAGACGATATAGAAGAAGCAGAAGAATCATGGGTAATGCACTTTGACAGGACAGCAAATATCGAGGGCCAAGGAGTTGGCGCCATCCTGATTTCACCAAAAGGATCCCATATACCAGTCTCTATCAAGCTCAACTTCTCTTGCAATAACAGCATGACTGAGTATGAAGCTTGCGCCACTGGTCTTCAGGCGGCTTTGGATCTGAATGTAACTCACCTTCGAGTATTTGGCATTTCACAGTTAATCATATGCCAGATGAATGGTAACTGGAAGACGAAAGATGAGAAACTGATCCCCTATCATGAACACCTCGAGGATCTGATAGCTTGCTTCCAAGATGTGACTTTCTCATACGTCCCCCGGATAAGGAATTGCTTTGCCGACGCATTAGCAACTTTTACGTCAATGATTGAAATCCCCTATGGTGTTGAGATGAAGCCGATCAGGATCGAGCAGAGGAATGAGCCAGCCTTCTGCCTCCAGATTGAGGAACCCACAAAGCCTGATGATGAGCCACCTTGGTTCTCAGATATCAAGAATTTCCTCGAGACCCTGACTTTCCCAGAGGGTACATCCAAGACAGACCGACGAACCATTCAACGTTTAGTGGCAAGTTACGTCATTTGCAAGGAATGCCTCTACAAGCGATCATACAATAACATCTTATTTAGGTGCCTCACTGAAAGTGAAGCGGTCAATATTATGAAAGAAATCCATGAGGGAGTATGCGGAGTTGACGTCAGCAGTCACATGCTAGCCAAGAAAATTCTACGGCAAGGATACTTCTAGACTACTATGGAATCGGATTATTGCAAACATGTTCAAAAATGCTACAAGTGTTAAGAACACTCCAGCCTGATACACGCTCCTGCCATTGATCTTCACTGCATGACCACTCCTTGGCCATTTGCTACCTCGGGCCTTGACGTTGTCGGAATGATTAATCCAAAAGCATCAAACGAACATTGGTTCATCCTCGTCACCATTGAATACTTCACCAAGTGGGTAGAAGCGGCGTTATATGCTAATATCACAGCCCATCACGTTGAGAAGTTTCTCAAGAACAATATTGTGTGCCAATTTGGAGTACCCAAAGATATCATCACGGACAACGACACAAACTTTGCCAATAAGCGCATCCGAGACTTCTGCGAGCAATACAAGATCAAGCACCATTGCTCATCCCTTTATCGGCCTCAAACTAATGGAGCCGTGGAAGCCGCAAATAAGACAGTCATCTGCATCCTTGAGAAAATGGTCGTCACTTATCGAGATTGGAGCGAAATGCTACCATTTGCTTTGTGGGCCTACCGAACGTCGATCCGTACCGCTACAGGGGCAACACCATTCTCCCTTGTGTATGGAACCGAGGTCGTCCTCCCGGTAGAGGTTGAAGTACCCTCACTCCGAATCCTCATAGAATCAGGCTTACCCGAAGCAGAAAGAGAGAGATCCCGCTTTGAACAATTAAACTTATTGGACGAGAAGAGACTCCTAGCCTTGTGTCACACTCAAGTTTACCAGGGGCGAATCGCATGTGCTTACAATAAACGTGTCCGCGGTCGAGATTTAAAGGTAGGAGACACTGTGCTGAAGAAGATCTTCCCATCTCTCCACGTCGATCCGAGAGGAAAGTTTAAACCAAACTGGGAAGGACCATACGTCATCCGAGAAGTGCTGCCGGGATACGCCATCCACCTCGCTACCATGGACGGAGAGTATCTTCCTAAGCCCATCAACGCTGGATACGTCCGACTGTTCTACTCTTAGTCTATCGCGATAAGGTAAATATTGATGAAACAGATACGTGACTGCTTAAGAACCACCCAAAAGAGGCCATCATTCCAAACACAGTAGCCAAAAAGCATCCCTAAAAATGATGATATCCTTTGCTATCCCATTTGAGCTTGGGCCTTTCTTTCAATAAACCCCTTTTCCAAAAAATGTGTGTATATATATAGAAAAATGGGAAGTAAAGTTACCATCAAAATCCAAAAAATTGAAAAAGCAAAACCTCAAAAAGAGATTGCTTGAAATGAAGTAAAAAAAATAAAAAAATGTAGAAGAGTCATGGGGCATGTACAATAAAACCCCTAAGGAAGAAAGTATGTTGAGAAAACTGAAGCTGTATCAAGGAAATCCTTTTAAGCCCAGCATACCTTCAAATCCTAACCTAACCCATAGCCAAGCTACACCGTGAAGGAAACCCTCTTTGTAGGTTCGCAAGCAGTCATAATATCTGTTAAGTCAACATGAGCCGAGTCGTGAGACGACACCAGAACCCCATCCAGCCGGCTATGACGGAATCAACGTCTATGTCGTGGCTCTTAAAAATAAAAAAGAATAAAAAATAAAATAAAAATACAAGCTCGAAGTAAGATGGACGCAGTGAAAACCCGAAAGGGCATTACGAGTAAAAACAGCGAGCTTGCGTGGACCAGGTGAAAACCTGAAAGGGCGCTTGGGGTAAGAGAGCTAAACCCATGGACGTGGTGAAAACCCGAAAGGGCACCACGGGTAAAAAAAGGAGATAAATAAAGAAAAATTGAAAAAGAAAGGATTGAAATGATTGATTAAATGTTTAAAGGACCCTTTTGTTACTCTTCCTGTACCCTCTTGTCCGACTGGGTCGCTCATGCTAGTTCGAATCGGGTCCCAACCAGAATTGTCTTTTTTGAAACCCGCACCGTCAAACATATGACCCGAGGCAAGGAGAAAGGTTTAACTCAATCCAAAGGGATCAACGTTCCGGCCTTGGCAAAAAAAAAAAAACCAAAAACCCACCCAGGTCCGACTCCAAAGAAAGGGTTCGACCATGCTCAAAAGTGAACCCAGGGTTTCCCAAAGTATCACCCAATGATTAAGGCACCAAAAAAAAAATATAAACCAAAAATAGATCTGTATAGATGTATATAACTGCCTTTTGCATCACTTACACCACATCCCAAAAAATAGTCGGTGTGATGATTAACGTGTTTCCCTTTTACAAGTATAAAACAAAAACAACCAAAACATAAAGAAAATATGTATACCAAAAATGCGTGTGTATCTGTAAAGGGGTTTTCTATGCCCCTTTTCTGTATAACTGATCTGTGCAAAAAGTTCTGTGTGCAGGAAGGAGTTAGCGACCCAGCTCGCGCTTCAAAGCACTAATCTCAACATAAAGGTCATCTTCCCGGACATTCTGTTCTGTCAGCCAACGACCATGCAAGCTCTTGAACCTCTTCCGAGAAGAGTCAGCGGCTCCAAAAGCGACGCTCAGTGATCCCTTCAAACGGAGGACCTCACTCTTTGTTGTTTCTGCTTTAACCTTTTCATGTGTCAAAAGTTCATGCAGGATCCTTTTCTCGTCCACCAGTAACTCGATGAGGGCTCGGAGTGCCGTCTCTTTCTTTATCCAGGGGCCTCCAGTGTAAAAAATCTCTGATAAATCTGGACCATCGGCAGCAGGTCGCTCAGCCAACAGCCAGGCCTCGTACTCAGGAGAAGTCCTAACCAAGTATCCCTGCTCCATATCACACATCAGCGTCGACTGGCGCGTCTCCCAAATAGTAGCAATCCGATCTATGTCCCTAGAGGACCCCCTAGAAAAGATTAAATCACATAAAGGGGGTCTGGCCTCACAAGGCACCTACTGAGGGCCACCGAACTTACGCAACACTCGGAATGGGAAGTAAAAGGTGTTGCCCATCAGTCCTAGGAGGGTGATGCCCTCGTGATCTCTACTACAAATTATCGGGAAGGTCCGATCCAGCCAAGGGAGCCTCCATGTCAACTCAGCATCGATCAACCAAAGTTTCAGAGCTGACATATCTCCCTGGGGGAGCATGTGGCATCGACACAGAAAACATTGGACCACCTCGCCTCGGGCAATAGAAAAGCGGGGCACGGGCCCCAAAACAGCAAAATGCTCACCCAACCAGACCTGAAGCAACAAGGGGCATCCCCGAAGGCCCTCCACCTTACCCAAAGCAAAGGAATCAAGGCATCGATACAGCTCGGCAAGCACTAAATGCATCATGGACCGGCCCACCTCTAGCTCCACCAAAATATCACAAACTGTCAATGAGAAGCTCTCTCACCCGGTGAAGAAAAGGATTTCAGAGATGAGACCGAACACTAGAGCTTTCACGTTAAAAACATTCCTGACCGGCAATTTTCGGAGGCTTTCGTCACCAAAAAGTTCTTCAAGGAATTTTAGCGAACACCTTGTGGGCCCTCCAATAAGACTTTTCTCATACTCGGACTTCTTCAATCCGAGAGTAAGGTGAACTGATTTGGAATAGCCTGGCCGAGGCGTGACTCTTGCAAGGCCCCTGTGAAGCTTCAGGCCAGACAGATTGGATAGCTCCTCAAGGGTTGGGGTTAGCTCCCGCTTCCCAAAACGAAATATGTGGAGATTCACATCCCAAAATGAAGTGGCAGCATGAAGAAGCTCCCACCGAGGAGGAACCTCTAGGAAGGAAGGAAGGCGAGATAGCCCAAGGCGCTCCAAGTCGGGGAGCTCACTCTCATTCAAGCTCCCAAATCAGGCCGTTAAAAATTTGGGCCCCAAACCCAACAATGGGGACAAATTGGCTCCGGGCCCTCCGCATAAGGGAGGGCTGGAAAACGGGTCCATGAACGTACAAGGATCTTTTGGGGAGATAAGAATCGATGTATGATGATGGACCCGCCTCGAAAAAGCAGGGGCAAAAAAAGAACCGGTTGAAGAGACCAAGTCAAAACAAAAGAGCTAACTTTTGGGCTGACTCAGGTATTTAAGGACCCACTACCCCCCAAGTTAAACCTGGCTCAACTAATAGTTGCGCCAGTGCATTTCGGCCCCTGTCTTGCCTGGCGCAACTATTAGTTGCGCCAGAACAAATTGCCCCTTTTCTTGCCTGGCGCAACTATTAATTGCGCTAGAACAAATCAGCCGAGAGTTAAACCTGGCGCAACTAATAGTTGCGCCACACTCCGAGCTCCCCCTCTTCAGCCATTTCGGGACCTAACTTGGGGGACTTAGACCCCTTGTGTTTGTTTACTTCACACACCCTATTCATTTAACAACTAAGCATTTGTTCTATTTATTTATATGCAGGACCGATCCTACATCAAGGCATGCAACCCAAGGGGGTCACTTTCCAAAGACATTTTGGGCCAATACATCCTGCAGAGAAATGAATTTGATACTAAGAAATCGGGGCATAAAATCAAAGCAAGACTATCTCCCAAATGATAATAAAAATAAAATTTGTTTCCAAAGTACTACATCGACCATTCCCCAAATTGTTTAAAACAGATCCAAGTCAAATTCCAAAAAATACTGAGTTTTCCAAAAAAAGAAACTAATAGCATATTCCTGGTTGGCGCCCTTTGACTTCTTGCAACGACGAGAAGAACTCTAAAAAGTCCGCATGTCCCTGACCCTAGACTATGCCTGCGAGATCCTACTGAGCAAGGAGCACGATTCCTTAGCACGAGCACGCTGCAAAGCACAAACCAAAGTCAGGAGTCAAAATCAGTTAAAGGGCAAATGATGATAAAATGAATAAAGAGGAATAGAACAATAGGGCACTCACCGTCTTGACCTCCCTAAGCTCCGCCAGGTGACGATGGTATGCCGCATACTCCATGGCCGAGCTGAAGTCCTAGATTCAGAACAATACAATATCAAAGGTCAAGACGACCCTAAAAGCGTGTGCAGAAAGAAACCGAAATGAAAAGAGGTTGGGCCATCAAAGGACTTACCCCTGGGACCACCTCAGGAGGAGGATCGCAAGCTGCTTCGGCAGAGAGTCGTGCCTGTCTATCTACATCAGCGTAGAGGCTCGAGAGGAAGCTATCATCAAGGCGCTGAAAGGTCCCATAGACTACAGAGGGATCACCAACAGGGATACCAGCGTGAGAAGTCCCCGATGGACCAGCACTCGAGGAGCCCTCACCCGAGGGACCCGCACCAGAGGGATCAGCACCAGAGGGATCCACCCCTGACATATCAGCCGCACTAGGTTCGCCTTCACCATCCGAATCATCCCCTGGGGTGAACTGTGAACAAGATAAAGATCCACTTAGAGGGGGGCAAAAGTCAAATAAAAGCAGAAAGGGAGCTAATCCAAGCCAGGACAAATTACCTGACCAAGCGGGCCACCAAATGCCAGAAAACTGGCGCTGGGAACAAAGCGCGGCAAAATGAACCGATGGGGCAAGCACTCGTACTAAAGGTGATAGTCCCCGAGCACGTGAAGGGCATGAATAGGGAACCCATTATTGAAGAAGGCCGCTGTGAGCTCCTCAATACTGCCGACAGGATACCAGACATCCATCGGAGGGTCCACGGGTATGGCATAATAGCCCTGAAACTGGTGCACCACTCACTCTCCCAAATAATAAAATTTGGCCCATGCTCCGTAGAAAAACACGACATGGAGATTATTGAATAAACGGGAGGCGCCTACAGCTGCTCGGTCCCAGAAGGGGGATGCAAGGTATGGATCAGGGAGGATCTGCTCAAGTCAAAAAAGAGAAGTAGAGAAACCAAGCAAGCAACACCTCAGTCAAAGAAAATTTCCAAGCTAAAAATGAACAAAGGTTGAGAAAAGAGAGGAGAGTTGTTACCTGCTCAGGGACCATCAAATCAAGCTAGGACCATAGGCCCATTTCCAGGTGCTTTAGGCCCACGTCACGGCGTCGGGCCTAATGTCAGTTGCTGAGAAGAGGATAGGTGAGCGCCTCTGAGAAAAGGAGCGGGCGCTCGGGGTGGAAATGGTGGTATCTCCATACCTAAAGAGACAGGCACAATAAGAACAGGTCGATAGCACATAAAAGACATGCAAAAAATATATATGATGTGGACGAGGGCAAAGGGATGCTGAATTACCTCCAAGACGACCTAAAAACCCACGGCAGACTTGGAGTCCCCGGTCGTAACCCGAGACAAATTATACATCAACCACGCGTACCTTGCTCCTCCCCAGTCATGCCTAGGGACGTCACCCCAATTGTCCATCACGCTCAATAGGGCCAAGCTGACTCGGCCCCCGCTGGCATTAGTGAAGAGGGTCTTGCCCAGCAAGAGTAGGAGCGTGATGCGAGCTAAGACGATCACCTGCTCTGGCGCGATGTAGCGCTGACCCAAGTCCACCAACTCATCAATAGAAAAAAGGGAGGTCAGCCAGGACATCTTGACCTCTATGCCATGGGTCTGCCAGCGAGGAGGATAGGCCCCAATAAGTCAAATAACATCCTCCCGGCTCGATACCACCAGATCGGATATCAGTATCCCCCCAATCCTGATACCGATAATCATGGCCCAATCAACGGGCGTCAACATCATCTCGGCATACGGTATATGGAATGTCATGGTCTCAGGGCGGAACCTCTCAATCAGGGCCTTCAAATATGCGGCATCAGCTCTCATAGCAGGACAAGACAGGAAATCCCCAAAACCCACCTGCTCCAACAAGACCTTCACCAAGCGGCAGACGTAGAGGTAAAACTCGTGAAAGTCAAGCCACC
The DNA here is from genome assembly GCA_021018995.1 of Chloranthus sessilifolius. Taxonomy (NCBI): domain Eukaryota; kingdom Viridiplantae; phylum Streptophyta; class Magnoliopsida; order Chloranthales; family Chloranthaceae; genus Chloranthus; species Chloranthus sessilifolius. The sequence goes on along the minus strand of CM037592.1, from coordinate 52,602,945 downwards.
CCCCGCGGAATACAATATTGGGCAGGTCCTGCACCCAAAGAAAATGCACATCAGATCAAAGAAGCAAAAAAGGAGAGAGTGCATAATGGAAATAAATTGAACATTTCATTTACCTTGCCCGCTATCACAAAGTTTAAAATATGAGTGTGCTGCTAGTGAAGGAGGCCGACTCGGGAGGCCTCACCCTGCATCTCGAGCCATAGGCCCGCTCTCCGTTCCACCTAGACAAACTCCTCCCCTCGCGGGCCACGAATAATCTCGGGTGCCCTCCTCAGGAATGTGCTCATCACCACTTGACATACTGGGGCAACAAGGCAATCACAGCTGGTCAAGTACAGAGGTACACGCACAACTTTGTTCTTTCAAAAACAACAAAAAGAAACCTTTTTACTTTACTTTGTTCTTTCTTTAAAAAAAAAAAAAAAAAAAACAAAACCAAAACAAAAACAACACAAAAAAACTCCTTTACTTTGCTTTGATCTTTCAAAAAAAAAAAAAAAAAAAAGAAACAACAACAAAAAACACAAAAAAAAAATCCTTTACTTTGTTTAAACAAAAAAGGGGACGAAGAAATAAGAAAAGCAAAAAAAAAAAAAACCTTTATGTTTCAAAAAAAAAAAAAATCCCTTTCTTCTAGGCTCCTAAAAATCGAAAAAAAAGGGAGAAGCCTTTCATTTATAAACAAAACCACAAAAATCCTTGCTATTAGAAAAACCAAAAAAACCAACCACAAAAAAAATAAAATAATGCCTTAGTTGTTTTTTCCCAAAATCTCCTAATTCCAAGGGAAGTCAAAAACCATTCCTTTAATTTTCAAAAAAAGAGACCGAAAATCCCTTCTTCTTTCTAATTTAGTGTTCAAAAATAAAAAGAAAAAACCAAATATCCAATATATGCAAAATAAAAACATACAAAAAAAGAAGAAAAAGAAAAGATAATAACAAAAATAAAGTCCATTCTATATACACAAATAAAAACAATATATATATATATATATATATATATATATATACATTAGGCACCAACAAATTTCACAAAATAACAAAAATATGGCACCATTTATGAAAAATTGCCTAAAAATCATCAATAAATAGGCATATAATGAAAATAAACCATTATTCATCAAAGAATGCAAGATCATAGCAATATTTACAAGAAAAAAGCAAGAGAAATTAAAGGAAGTTTTAATTGTTACCCTTTGAAAGAGGATGGGTCTCTGATCAAACGTAATATGGCGCTCGATCCACACAAGCAGGGTAACGGCAATGAGGCACGCAAAGAGGCAATGAAAGAAAACCCTAGGAAGAGGCGGTTTTCGATTTCAAAGGAGGGGGAGAAAAATTCGAAGTAAAGCCCCATAGCTCGAACTCGGGCTGTTTAAATTCCCCCAGCCAAGCCTGGCGCAACTAATAGTTGCGCCAGGCGACTTTTGGCCCTCCTTTTGCTTGGCGCAACTAATAGTTACGCCAGGCTATTTTGAGGCCCCTAGTGGCCTGGCGCAACTACTAGTTGCGCCAGTTACTTAGGCCGGATCTTGGGCCTGGTACGGGCCAGATAGGAGGGCCGGTTCTCCACTTCCTCCTTATTTGTTTGTTTTATCACCCCAGGCAGATGCACACGCTCCCGGAACGGCATTTCGATCATCCACCGACTGCCGAGAAAGCCGTGCTAAAATAAAGGCGAACCGAGGTAGATGAGCACCTCGGTCCTACACCGGAAATATAAAAAGTCCAAAAAAGAGAGAGAATCCCCATAGAGAAGCTTCAAAATCATAAAAAATTCACATAAAATAATAGCTTCAAAATCTCAAAAAATTCACATAAAATAATAGCTTCAAAATCCCAAAAAATTCACATAAAATAATAGCTTCAAAATTCCAAAAAAATCACATAAAATAGTTTGAAAATCCAAAAAATAGATCGGAAATAGATCTGTATTCCCCGCAGAGTTGCACATGCATGTTCTGATGTGGTAAAATGTCGATATTTTATCAACAACACCACTGTGCTATAATAACATCCTAAGTCTAAGGCACGCTTTGGATTCTGGATCCTTCTTCAAGGAAGGAGCAACGGTGTCAGTCCCGATCAAACAGTCAATGTTTCAGTCGAGTCTACTCCATTGCTAAATCTTTTGAGCGATGAGCACTCTGTTTTAGATTCGTATAAACTTAAGTGTCTTAAGCTTCAGATTCTCCGTTGGAAAAGGTCAATCATTGGTTGAGACCAACCTGTTGAGAATGAGATTATGTGTTAATCAAACTATATGAAACCATGCATTCAGAAGGGATCATTTCCCTTTTTATTTTTTACAGGCTTAAAACCTGTATGGGCAGCGGTATCCCTATAAAGTGTACGCCATGCGTCTGGGTATCGGTATGATGGTCGTTTGTCCCCGTAAATTGTACCCGGGTCGGGGCTTCCATCGCCTTTGTTATTGTTTATTGCCCCTGATGGGTGCATGATTGTGCATAGTTAATTGATGTTTATGATCATTATCGGCGAAAGCCAAGATTGGATGCCCCTTTATGGGAGACACCCAATGTTCGGTTGGATCTGTTCAAGGTAGCTGAAGCTGGATGCACTAGCTCATGTTGATCCATGACACTTTTTCTGAAAAATGGCACGTACTCTTAAAAAGTGTTGTGATATCTATTCACTTCACTCGGGTGGTCATGCTAAATAAACTTCGAGATCGATGGGTTCGCCTAAAGATCTCGAACTCTGCTTTTAGCAGGGGCACCCGCGAATAATTCAATGAGGTCGTCAAATACCTTGTAGGATTGGACGCAAACTGTGAAGCCTTGCGTATGTTTACTTCGTGCCTATCTTTGAATGTGGGTCGATCACCCCTCTTATTTACGGAACTGTTGTATTCAGAATAAATCTCGAACATCAATCACCTTCAAATCATCTCGAGAAGCGGACGTTTTGTCCGACTAACGGGCTTTCGCAACTCGAGAGGCAAACATTTTTTCCAGCTATTGGGCTTTCGCAACTCATTCCACCTCGATTATGCCGAGTAATATCGCTAAGCACTTGGGAATCGATTACCTCGAGAAACGGATGATTAGCCTGGCACCCCAGGGCTTTCGTTTTCTCACCATGTTACTCACCCGACGTTTAAAGTTCGTTCTGAATATAGCGGACCCGTCAGTAATGCCTTGGGCCTCTTCGAATGTCTCTTTTCTTTGGCATACGATCACTAGTGATGGGATACCAAAGAGGGGCATCTGTAGACACTCAAATTTGGCCTAAGGCCCGATCGAAACACCTTTCGAGAGAGGTATAATTCTGAGCTTTTGATGGCATGAATGGAACCCCTAGGAACTACCCCAAAGCTTTAGGAATCACCCTAGATCCCTTAGGAACCTATCCCGAACCTTTAGAAACCAATCCCAACCCTTAGAACCCATTTTGAACTCTAAACCTAACCTTACCAGGCTATGGATAAAGAGTGATGCACCGAAATCAGTTATGGCCCTCTACTGCGATCGAGTCTCACACCATTGAGGAGTAGAGATGGTCAGCTTTCCAACTGTCCAAGAATCGCCCCAATCGGAAGTATACGTCAAAAGATATGGCCAACCGAGTTCGGAGGGCATGAATGTAAAGTCATGTGGGCCCCTTAGGGACTTGGCGCAACTAATAGTTGCGCTAGTATTAAACTTTGCCTAGCACAACTAATAATTGCGCCAGGCTAATTTTCCCTTATTTTAAGCCTGACGCAACTAATAGTTGCGCCAGATTCAAAAGTGGGCCCCATCCTCACGAGCTGACTTCCAGACACTGTTCATTACTGTTTTATTGTACATTTGCCTGGCGCAACTATTAATTGCATCAGGCATATGAACAGTAACTATTGGGATTTGCCCCAAAAATCGTGTTTGGGGTTTGACTTGTTGACCACCTTAACCTTTGGGGTGTATTTTGTTAATTCTGTTACACCCTTTTGAAGCCTATTTACACCCCTTTAAGTGGCTTAAGGCCTCACCCCATCATCCACCATTGGAGGACCTTCTCACACATTTCAAGGCTCCAAAAACCCTATGAATCCTTAGATGTGAGATTACCTAATTGCTAAATCCATTTAGCTCTTAAGTGGTCTCCTAATCCACTCATTTCCTATAAATAGAGCCCCCCTCCCATTGGTTTAAGGGTTGAGAATTTCTACCTAAGAGAGAAAGAGCTTAAAGTGAGAAGATCTTTCTCCCTTTGGTGCACACCCCCCATACAAAATCCAGAATTCAAAAACCCTTCCCAAGCTTGCTCTTACACCCAAAACCCTTAGCCTAGGTGTGTGTGATCCCCTAGTCTCTCTTCTCCATCTCTTAGCTAGTAGGCCTTAGTAGTTAGAATCCCTTTTTCCACCATTCAAGCCTCCAAAAGCTCATCAAGCAAGCCACGCAAGGCTCCTCTACGGTGCTACAAGGGCCCGAGAGCTCCTTCTCTCCCCTTTCTTCTCCTATCTCTTTCTAGCTCCCTCCATCCTCCCATTTGTGTCGTTATGCCGCCAACTTTTAGATAGGAACGGAGGGGTACAAATAGGATTCTAAGCCCTTTTGAGCAAGAGGAAGCTATTTTCTTTTCTTTTACTACTTTTTATTTTTGGCCATTAGTAGAGACCGCGTTAAGCGAGTTGATCGGGGTGCCTAACACATTTCCGATCGATAACTGAAGCCCCTACCCAAGAGCCTTTTGTGTGGACCGGATTCAGAGTCATATTTTTAGCACTTCGGTGCTCATAAAAATGAACTAGGTATCTCGGGACACCGAAAGCTCCGGGTGGCGACTCTATATTTTTCGTTAAGGAGCGCATCGTCGCAACGGGATCGTCTCGATTCCCACGGTTGCACACAATTGTTGCGTCATCGCTTCTAACAGGCGCTGTCGCTTCTAACTCATAGCACCGTCGCTTCTCAATCGTTGCTTCTTTGTTTTCTATCATTTCAAATAAGAAGCGGTATCTCCACCTTATAAATAAGTGAAGAGATTCATCAACTACGAGCAGATGAGGAAACCGATTCATATATGAAGCGTTATCACGTGGGTGCAGAAGCGACAATGCATCTAATGCCATATATATTTGAATGTTCTGTAAGCTGAAAATAATACACAGGAAAAAAAATTAATACCTAGCTCAAATGTCAATTTTCTAGGCTTCTATCGAGTGCGTGCTTCAGAAAAAAGAGCAAGTTGTCTCTTCTGCGCTTTTATTCAGTACGTGCTCCAGAAAAATAGAGAAAACACTCTCTTCTGGGTTGCAAGTTTTCTCTTCTGCCCTTCTATCCAGTACGAGCTCTAGAAAAATAGAGAAACTTATCTCTTCTGCGCTTCTATCTAGTACGTCCCTCCAGGAAAAATAAGAAAGTTGCCTCTTTACGCTTCTATCCGGTCCGCACTCCAGAAAAAAAGGTGTAAGTTGTCTCTTTGCGCTCTATCCAATCAGAGTTCCAAGAAAAATGAGAAAGTTGCAAGCCAAAGAGAGGAAATAAAATAATAGAGAGAATGATCTTGAATAAAGAGGGAAAAAGAAGAAACTTGTACCAATTTTTAAATTGTTTTACTGCAATTACATTCTATAAGACCTTTGGGAGGGAGAGAGAGAGAGAGAGAGAGAGGATGATGGGATCTGCATGTTTTAATTGCCCAGCCACAGCCAGCCCCACATCATCCAAATCTTCTTCTCAGTCTGTCTCCTTCTATAACATACCTTTTCTTTTTATCGAAAACTCAATATAATATAGGTATTAGAGTGTGTAGTCTGTAGCATATGCATATACAGCTTGGTTATGTGTGCTACTGTAGGGGTATGGGGCACGCTTTCTGGTCCTCCGCCTGCTGTCATCCTTGCGTGGGCAAACCACTAATTCCGTTTCTAGTTTGGTTTTGAGTGAAGGAATCTTCCCCTTTTCTTTTCCTTTTTCTCCTTCATTATTACCCAAAATTTCTCTGCAACACCAAAAGTAGCAACATTTCTACCCAAATAACAAGACCACTACATAATACCCACCTTTATCTACTTATATCTATCTTTTATAAAATTTTATTCTTATTATCTGTAGGTTGTTGTGGGCTCTGGGTTTTTGTTTTTATGAATGGTCTGAGGAGCTGGATGATTTATTTTTAAAAATTTTTATGGTTCCACGAGGTGTGTGTTGATTTTTTGTTGGTTTGAAAGTGGTATTTGATCTGGGTACTTGGTTTCTCAGATGATTTCTTGCTTCTCATGATGTTTTTTTATCTGTTCCTTCCAGTTTTTCATTTGGATTTGTATGTTATGGCTTTTTGTGGGGTTTGAGAAGTCTTTTGAGGTCCATCACTTTGGGCTATTCCCTCAATATTTTTGTTTTTTTGCCGTTTTGTTTGTTTGCATCTTGGTAAGAATTGAAGCAGCAGAAGGTGTTTTTGATTCCAAAATTTATTTTTCTGGTACTTTTTTTTCCATATTTGGTAAAAAATGGATGGGGTGTCAAAGAAAGAAGAGGTCTGCCCACAGTTGCTTGTTCTAATTTCAAAAGAGAAGAGGGAGTGGTTGGACAGTGATAAAGGAGGAGGAGGAGGAGGAGATATTGAAGTTTCAGAAGAGAAGAAGCTAGAGCTAAGGCTTGCTCCACCTGGAGATTGGTCGGCAAAAGAAACCAACAAAGAAACTGATGATGAGTCTCTTCTTTCTTTTGGGATTTTTTCTAGGGTTTCTAAAAATGGTAGCTTTTCTTCTGGTGCAAAGAGAGGGTTTTTGGATACTTTTGAAAGAGCAGCAGTGGGTGTAGCAGGAGAAAGTTGGTCTATAAATAGCAATGGAGGCCAAAACCCCATGGTTTCTTCTCAGAAACCAGCTGTTTTAAATCAATCTCCTTGGCCGACTTTAACAACATCATCTCTTCAGATGCCCCAACAGCAAAAACCTGCATTTTTGCAGTTTCAATCTGTTCAAAAGTTGCCAGTTTTCGCTCAGGAGTCAAAATTAGATCTGCAAAAGCTTGAGAACAAAGCATCTTCTCCTGCTTCTGCTTCTGTAAATGTTAATCTTTCCAACAACACCAAGACAAGGTAAATGCTCTGATATTCTTTTTATCATCAAATTTGTACTCTGTTTTTCGTTTTTTATTGTTATATATATTTAATTACCAGAGTTACTTGTTCTGGTGGATCAATGGGCTATATTTTTTTTCTTCTTTTTTGTTTGAAGGGCTATATTTCTTTATTTCTTCATTGTTTTTATTTATATCATCATTATTATTGCAAACAGGTTTTTGTAGTAATTTTATTTTGATATTTTTGTACTATTTTTATTTAAAAATATATATATATTGAAACTACTACTTTCTTTTATATTGTTTGTTTATCAAAGGTAGTTGTTACTGATTTTTTTTTTCCTTTTTTCTTGTGCAATTTATGTAATTTGAATAATATGCTTTGGAATTTTTTCTTTTTTCCTTTTTCCTTTTTAAGCTCTCTTTTGTGGGATTAGCTGGTGCATCCTGCAGATAGCTTTTATAGAGTATTTATGTTTTTTTTTGTTTTTTTTTATTTCATTTATTTTTTTGGTGATTTTGGGTAAAAGTGGAGAAGTTCTGTTTCTCTCCATTTGTATTTAGTTTTCATAATTTTGAATTTGACTTTTTCTTAGAATTGTTGAAAGACATTTCTTCAATTTTCTTGAATTCCATCCTGTAAGTAACTATGATTGCTAATTTTGTTTCCCTTTTTGGTGGCCCCCAAAAAAAAAAAAAAAAAAAAAAAGCAGAACTGGTTCTGTTCCTGTTGTTGGGTGGCCTCCAATCCGTTCTTTCAGGAAGAATCTAGCAAGCAGCTCTTCATCAAAACCAGCTCCTGAATCACAAAGCAAGGTTACCCATAAATCCGAAAACTGTAAAAAAGGTTTGTTTGTAAAGATTAATATGGATGGAGTTCCCATTGGGAGAAAAGTAGATCTCAAGGCTTATGACAGCTATGAAAAACTCTCTTCTGTAGTAGATGAACTTTTCAGAGACCTTCTTGCAGGTTATTATCCTAATTTCTCTCATTTATATATATATATCAAATAAACACTAAAACTTAGATGGGTCTTCTTATTTCCGTTCACTTCTTTTTTATTTTTTACTTTCATTTCTTGGGGGCCTTCTCAATGATATTCTTTTGCATGGCATATATGGTACAAAATTTCAAGAACAGTCGGCCTTTTTTTTTTTTTTTTTTTTAAAAAAATTAAATTTTTTATTATTATTAATGTAATTGATGAAGGTAGTTCCAATTTGAGATTTTTATTATTGCTTGTATAGCTCAAAGAGATTCCTCTGCTGTTGGAAGTCAGAACAAAGCAGCAGAAATGGTGGCAATTACAGGTTTATTGGATGGGAGTGGGGAATACACTTTGGTTTATGAAGATAATGAAGGGGATAGGATGTTGGTTGGTGATGTTCCATGGGGGTGAGCAATTTTTTATTTACTTAATTTTATCCTTGTTTTATTTACTTATAAAAATGAAGATTGTTGTTTTTTCATGTTCCCTGTTACTTCAATTGCGTACTTATGCACTCAGACAAGTAAAGGCTTACTGTGTTCCCTTACGGAACAATTGCATAGTGCCCCATAGCCCGCCGCTGCACACAATCGATCCAGACCATCCATTACTATTAGATGACCCACTTTTTATATATGGCTAAAACTCACATTTTTTCAGATATTTCGAACTGTCAAACCAAGTGGCTAATTTTGGACAAGTTATGGGAAGATGGGCCTGGCCAATCGGCTGAGAATTGCCTCTATTTTTGGGATTATAATAAGCTATATCCTTTTCATTTTTTCTTGCAAACTCTCATTTATTACTGTAATTTTCAATTTCCTTGCCACTTCAATTTGGTCTTAAGCTAATATATCTTTTTATTTCTTTCTTGCAAACTCTCTTTAATTGCTATAATTTTCATTACCCTTGCCCTCTCTATTTGGGGTCTACTTTGTGAGTCCCAGAATCTTTCATGTTACTGCTCACCACTCTTTGAGTCTCGTAATCTTTCATGTCACTTCTCAAGGTTAACCTTCATGTTCTTATTGGGCCTTTTTTTGCCTCTTTTTCTACTTTCTTATGCGAATATTATTTCCGTCTTTTATATGAGGGCTGTTTCAGGCATGGTTTTAATATGTATTGTTTTAGGCTCCGGCCGATACAATGTACACCCCTGATTTTGTGGAGATGGAAAAATTGGGTCAACAAGGTATATCGAATCACATTGGGCCATATTGGATATGTATCCTATATGAATTGGTTATATATTGGGTAAATATCAGATAGGGATCAGATGTAATACCGTATGGGCAATTTTTTATATATTTTATTTTATATATTTAGTATTTAAAAAAATAAAAAAGTTGTTTTAATATCAGCTGGTTTGGCTGATTTGCATCCAATATATATATATATATATATATATATATATATATATATATATGGAAAAGGCCTTCCTCCTCCATGGGAGGACGGTGACCGTCCTCCAACCTTCCGCGTGGAACTCCATGTGCCACCTAAAACAATTTTAAAAATTAAAAATTCATCTTCAACGTATATATTTTGAATCGTGAAATGTGGACCAATGAAAATCATCAAACTTTGACTTGTGGGTTTAAAATTTATTTTTCGAATTTTTTTTTTTAATAGTGATCTAAACTGTCCGCCTGTGCTCCACATGGCACTCAAAAAGTGTTTTGGGTGCCACGTGGATCTTGGAGAACGGTCACTGTCCTCCATTGGAGGACCTAACCGGCTCCATATATATATAGGCTTGGGACCCAGCCGATATATGGATTAGTAGTGGTCTTTAACTTTATGTCGCTGGTTTCAGGTCTCTAATGGGTACATCTGAATCATTTTAAACAATATTACTTGAGTTTTCATTTAATTGGAGCAACTCCCAATATTAATTCTAGGGCACTTTAGAAAAACAATCTTAAAAAATAAACTTTTTAGCAAAAAATTTCAGAACTTAAACATTTAAAAAAAATAATGTTTTCACGGTTTTTTAAAGTTCTGTGATTTGTGAAAGCATTGTTTTTTAATGAGGATTTGACATCTCACGGATCTCTGAACTTCAAAAACCTGTGAAAGCAATGCGTTTTTAAAATGGTTAAGTTTTGAACTTTTTTGCTAAAAAGTTTGTTTTTTAAGATTATTTTTCTAATTTTCCCTTAATTTCTATTATATTTATATATTTTTTAGGGACTGAACTCTCCTGACCCTCAATTAAGCACTAAAATGGTGTTTAAATGATCTTATACCATCAATGGTTTAAGATGTGAGTGATCTGATCTATCAAAGTGATGGAACATGGATTGAAGTGCAACAGGTTCAAAAATGATGTTTTAGATAGATTTAAACCATCCGATCTGTGGACGTTAATTTTAGTTTTAATGGGTGATATTAAAGTTTACCGATCAGATGGCTCACATATAGGCATGCTTTGTCGGGCTGGGCATATTTCAATGATAGATTGCCACTCGGGCAATTTAGATTGGTCATAGATGTGTGCCGATTGGTTAATTGGGATTGAAGCAGGGAACCTAGAGGTTGCAGTATATATTACTTCCAAGTTCCAATATTAATTGGATTCCAATCTCATTTGTTTGTAGCATGTTTATAACGACGGTGAAAAGATTGCGGGTGCTGAAGAGCTCCGAACTCGCTACATTACGCCGTGAGTTTACTCTATTGATTTTTCACTCATATTTTACTGCCTTCTTATTTATTTATTTATTTCTCTATGGGCCAGTTGGAAGCTTTAAACAGGAAGAAGTGGCTACGGATTCTGGAGTTGAATGAAGAGGGATTTGTTTGGATACTTGAATTGGGTTTTGCTTTCGAGATTTGTTGGGGAAATTTGTAGTTTTGACTTATTTTTTTCTTCTTCTTCCAGTTGTGAATGTGGGTCGTCCGTTTTGGTCCGAAGATAAGGGACTTGATGTGATGCAATACAACTTTCATATATGTGGTCACTTACAATAGAATATAGATAGAATATTTGTTTCTTTGGGTTGTGGTTATAAAATTAGAATAGAGATCATGAGAAGCACCCATTTTAAGCTATAGCATATAACTTTTGAACCATCCAATCTATGCACATCAATACACTAGCATTTATGATTGTACGTATTTATTTAATGGTGTATCATATCAAGTGATTATAATGTTCTGATTTATAAGACCTTTGGGTTGAGTGCTTTGCAACTAATGTCAAAACATATGAAACACTTAGGCTCGGTTCGATAACTTGGAAGTGAAATAGTAATTTCATGCTCACTCCTTGGACTTAAATTTCTCTTGAAATGACACTTCCTTTCTTTGATTATGTTGTGTTGGAAATGAATTTTTTTTTTTCGATAAGTTAGCTCTGAGGTTGAGTCTTCTCCTACCATTAAGAAAAAAATAAATGTACAAGGAGGTTATAAAAACTAATTGAGTACAGAAAAATAAAAAAATGAATAAGGAATCAAGGAGCTTTGGCATCGCCATCACCCCCAATTCCAATTCAATTAACATTAGTGGTTGAAACCTGCATTTTCATTCATACGCATACCAATATGATCAATGATGTTCTTGAGAATATTCTTCCTACGATGTTCCTTCTCATCAAATATTCTGGCATTCCTTTCATTCCAAATGTTTCATATTGCCGCCATGAAATCAATCCTAATAAATGTTGATCTCTCTAAATCACTCTTCACTCTTGTTTAAATCCTGTAACTCTTCTTCAATGTTTCGAAGAAGATCTCTATTAATTTGCGTCTTATGAAGAAGAGATCTCTGAATCTAAGAAGAATATTGACAGTTAAAGAAAATGTGTTCATTGGTTTCTCTTTCTTTCCAACATAAGTTAAGAAAATGTGTTCATTAGTTTCTCTTTTAAAAAGATTTTTAATTGTGAGCAGTTTGTTTAAAATTTCAAGCCAAGCACAAAAGCTATGTTTCAGAATATTGTTTTTATGCCAAAATTTTTTTGCTCATTCTACTTGCAGTCCCAGAGTTCTAATGGCCTCCCGGCCTGATTTGAGAGAAAATTTATCCGAAGGCCCTGCCTTCTAAATTATAGAGTCTTTCATATGGCATTGAGGCACAATGGAGGAGATCTTATGCCATGCTCTTTCCATCCTCAACGTAGAAGGAGGAGGAAGATTCCACGTCTCATTTCCAATTAGATCTTTGACAAGTGCATCTTCTGATATATTTGACTAAATCATCATTTTTCTACCACATACTTTAAATAGCGGAAGATCATACACCCAAGGATCTTTCCGGAACCTAGTTTTCTCTTCATTACCTATGATGAAGGTAATATTTTTTACTGCATTATTCTTAATTTTCATTATCCCCTTTTCAATCCCATGAATGATCTTTAGATTAACCCAAATAGATGCAGGATTATTCACCTATAGCCAAAATAGTTTCATAATAGCAGCATCATTCCAAAGTTTAAGCCTCCTTAGATCTAAACCTCCTTCATTTTTAGGCTTACAAATTTTATTCCAAGAAATCGGGTATATAAATCTTCCTAGTGAAGGACCCTTCCAAAGAAAATTTGAAAAAATGGTTTCAATAACTTTCAAAGTTTTCCTAGGAATCAGAAAGGTGGAAGACCAATAGATATGAAAGGAATTAAGAACATATTTAATGAGTTCTAATCTACCCGCATATAATAAGAATCGACTTTTCTAGCTTTCTAGTCTCTGCATGATTTTTTCAATTAGGGGGATGCAAAGGGCATGGGTGAGGGAACTCGAAATGAGAGGAAAACCCAAATACTTAATAGGGAGTACACCTTGAGTGAATTTAAGGGCATCACAAATAACACTAAAATGCAGACAATTGATACTAAATTTTTTTTTACTTTTGTGTTGATTAACATGGAGGCCAGATACATGGAAAAAATCATTAAATAATTTTTTAATTCCTCTTGCAGAATCCACCGAGTTATCAAAGAAAAGTAAGAGGTCGTCCGCAAAAATGAGGTGAGAAATAGGAGGACAATTAGTACCCCTAAGAGTACGGATTTCATCTTTTAAGATACATTCATCCAACATACAAGTGAAAGATTTCATAACCAGAGTAAAAAGAAGGGGAAAAAGGGGATCGCCTTGCCAAACTCCACATTTTGATTTGAAAAAACCATAAGGAGATCCATTAATTAAGACCGAAAAGGAAGGAGTGGAGATACATTCCCAAACCCAACTCATCCATTTACTATCAAAACCGAGTTGATATAGAATTTCCATAATGAAATTTTAATTTATTTTATCATAAGCCTTTTTTAGATCAATTTTAGCACAAACTCTTCTCTTGCCCACTTTTAGAATCGAAGCTGCGGACTAATTCGTGTGCCAACAAAACATTCTCACTAATTCTCCTTCCTTTAACAAAAGTAGACTGATTTAAAGAAACAAGAGAAGGAAGCACTAGTGCCAATCTATCAGATAATATTTTTGTGATAACTTTATATAAAAAAATACATAAAGCTATCAGTCTATATTTATCTAACGAATCAGCTCTCGGTTCTTTAGGAATTAATTTTATAAGCATAAAATTAAGAGATTTAAGTATGCGGTTGCTATGGAAAAAATTTCTTACCGCGACAATGATGTCCTTAGCAATTAGATCCCAGAAACTGACGAAGAATTCAGAGGGAAAACCATCTGGTCCAGAAGCTTTACTCTTTGGGGCTTTGAAAATAGCATTTTTTATCTCATCATCAGAAATTAGGCTAGAGAGCATCTCCGCTTGTTCTCTATTCAACTTGTTTTTGAAAGGAATTTGATCAAAGCGTGTTGGGGAAGATTGTGGCCGAAAGATCTCCTCGAAGTATGTCACCGCATTATTACCAATCAAATCATGATTGTGAACAATTGTTCCATCTTCTAACCTGATACTATGAATGTTGTTTCTAGCAATCCTTGAAGAAATTGAAGCATGGAAAAACCTAGTGTTTTTGTCACAATTTTTAAGCCATCGAACCCTCACTTTGCTTCTCATGAAATCTTCTTCACTCTCCATAGCATGATTGTATTTAGCAAGTGCATCATGTTTCATCTTTGCCAACAACTTGTTTAAAGGCTCTTTTTGAATTTCTAATTGAACTTCCCTATGTTCAGCTTCTGCCTCATTAGTTTTGTCCTGGACCCTCCCATACTTCTCATTGTTCCACTTTTTTACTGCAGTTTGGACCTCCTTTAACTTTTGTGTCACTTTGAACATTGGATTCCCATCAAATTTTTTTCCCCATGCCAATTTGACAACTTCCATAAAGCCATCCTCTTTTTCCCAAATGGGAAAAATATATAAAGATAGTCTTCAATCTTTCAGGTTGGATGACTTCAATGATCATGGGTGAATGATTCGAGTTCAAAGCATGAAGATACTTGACCCTACTGTTGGAATAAGAGTTAATCCAATGAGCATTAGCAAGTACTCTATCCAGTCGACACTTAATTCTTCCACTATTGTCCGATTTATTGGACCATGAAAGGGTGTGTCCAGTAGCTTTTAGATCAGTAAGTTCACATTGCGAAATCGAATCGATCAACTGTTTGAGTATCTGGGAGGGTACTCTATTGCCCCCTACTTTCTCATTGCAAAATCTGATGGAGTTGAGATCCCCCATGCAAATCCAACGAATTTGAATTTGATGAGAAAGATACTCCAACTCCCTCCACATTTCTCCTCGATCAACAAGTAAATTGGATTCGTATAGGCTAGAAAGAAAGCACTGCTGGTCAATGCCAATCCGAGACAGCTTCCCTTTCGAATTTAAAAATCTCTGGATACCACATCATCCAGATACACCCATTAGAATGATGATTATAATTATGTATAGCCACCCATCCTTGCATAATGTCGCTACTAAACTGATCAAAATAAGGTTCCTTTACCCTGGTTTCATTCAGACAAATCAGATCAATCTTCTCATTTCTAATTAGCTTATAAATAGCTCTGCGTTTTGAGACCCTGTTCATGCCTCGGACATTCCAACTAGCAATACAACTCATTGAGAATTGAAAGAAATTTCTTCCCCGACTTGCGATCGAGTAATTCTATCAGACGGTGTAGCTTTTGACTTCCTGCCGTTCTTCTTCTTCATATTTCCTTGTGTTTGATTATTCGTTCCTGATTTCTGAGCAGTCCCAGTTTGATCCATGAATTTCACAATTGACCCGCCTTCATGAGAAGATGATGCATCCACTCACTCCTCCAATATATTAAACATATTACTGGTAGATAAATCTTCAAAATTTGAAGACTTAACTACAGAATTTTTTGGAGATAGATTATCCACAGCCGTTGGATTACCCAAGTCATTTTGACTCATTGGGGTCTTCCTACCCATCCCTGGGTACTGCCATTTATCTTCACCTCCTATTTCGAAAACTCCTAAAGTCCTTAGGCGTTGAAGACTTCACTACATATTTTTTTGGAGCTAAATTATCCATAGCCGTTGGATTAGCTGATTCATTATGACTCATTGGGGTCTTGCCACCCTTCCTTGGACAATGCCAGTTATCCCCAACTCCAATTTCAGAATCTGCCAAGATTTTAGGCGGTTGTTGAGAAGCCTGATTTGAAGAGATTTGTTCCTGATTTAGACGTTGGATTTTCAAATTAGGTTGTGTACCATCAGTATGACTTGATTGACTATCACATTTTTCTGGGATACTGATAATTCCATTATGCCCTTCTATACCATTTATGTTCCTAATATCCGTGACAATATTATCAACGGTAAAGATTGCATCTTCTCTCCTAATCCCGACTTCGTGTGGATCCTCCTTGTAACTGTTATGGATAACAGTGGGTGCTTCATCTCTTTATAGATTTTCAATATCTTCCTCTGGATGGGTTTCTCCTTCTAGATTGATAGGCTTGTTTACCTGCCTCCATACTTTGCGTTCTTTCAACTCTACTTTATCGCCATTGCTCATCTTTTTCAAACAGTCTGTATGAAGTAAGGAATTGCAATTTGGGCAAATTTTTGGTTTCCACTCATAATCTATACGTTGGAAGTGGGTTGATCCATCAGCCATTCCTAATTCCACCACATCTAGGAGTCTTGATCCAACCTCAATCTCTACACAGATTCGCGCAAAAGATAGCCTTGATCGCTCCATGGTTTGTTTGTCATAACCCCATATTTTTGAGAACCGTGCACGTCACATACCATGCACATGTATCACATATCATGTACGTGTATTTGTGATTCACAAGGAAACCAAAAACTATATATATACACTATGTGCGTATATGTGAAACATTCTAGCTTTCACTATATAAGTGAAAGTAGGGAGGAGAGTCTCTCCTACGTAACCTAATTGAGCATAGATAAAGGGAAGGTAAAATAGAGAGATAGAGGAGAGAGTTTGGTAAAAGAGGAGAGAAGGTAAAATAGAGAGAAAGAGAGGAAGGTTTTGTAAAAGAAGAGGAGAGGTTCGTTGGTTTTAAGCAGTAGAGAACTTTGGAAATTTTCGCATTTAGTCGGAGCTTGGATCAAACTGTATGAGATTCTATTGATTAAGGTATGGTTTTAGACGCTTACGTATGTTTTAAGTAGAGTATAAATTACTAGACTAATGATCCTTGACATTAATAAACCTCTCATGAAGAAGGAAATAGTCCTCGAACAGATAGAGGATTTATATCTTTACGTGGCTCGCTCGAGCGAGGACAGAAGGAATATTCTGAGCATAACTATGTTTTGGGCTCGCTCGAGCGAGACCCACAGTGAAGGAGAAGCTCGCTCGAGCGAGGCATCGCATAAAGCTCCAGGTACTGCGAGTGATTATAACTGCTCGAGCGATGAATTGTAACCGGATGCGTGATAAATAATGCTCGCTCGAGCGATGAATAATAGTCGCTCGAGCGATGAATAATAATCGCTCGAGCGAGGAATAATTACCGCCCGAGCGATGAATAGTTCTCGCTCACGCGAGGGTTTAGTATCTCGTTCCTATTGCTCGAGCGAGGTTAAGTGCTCGCTCAAGCAATGAATAATAATCGCTCGAGCAAGGAATAATTACTGCCCAAGCGATGAATAGTTCTCACTCACACGAGGGTTTAGTATCTCGTTCCTATTGCTTGAGCGAGGTCAAGTGCTTGCTCGAGCGAGGCTAAGTGACGGCTCGAGCGAGGAATGGCTCCCGCTCGCACGAGGAATTACTCGGTTTTCTCTTTTCCAAGGGTTCTAGAGACTATTCTAAGTAAATTCGAAACACATGCGATGTAGGTTTGACGTGACTGTTACGCGTAAACCTCTACGAGAAAGGAGCGCGTTGGATTTTACGTTAAGGTAGGGAATATCTTGAAACATGTACTTTAATTCGTCAAAACTATGTATGTAGAGTAATTTAAATATGTAGAGTATCTCAAGAGAATAGTCATGTATTAAATGTATTTCCAAAATGTGTGTGTGAATCCAGATGGAACCACAAAGTCCCCAGGGGACGTAGAAATGTAACAATGGGCATCTGAATGATATATTAAACCAGTAGCATCCCAGGGATACAGATGAAATCAAATGGTGAAACAAAAGAAGAGTGATAAGGCCTAATGTAATAAAATTAGCACAATCACGGTGAATAACTATATGTAGAGCACATTCGATATTTTGCTATTTAAGGTTTAATTAGAATACTCCACCGACGTGGCGGGATACCCACGACTGATGCGACAGGATATTCATGACCGGTGCAGCGGTCAAACCGGACACCTATAGCACGTCCCAGGGATGCTAAATTTAGAATAGATCCCGCCGCCTAAGAGAAAGGGGCCTGGGTGGTGTTGAATTTTAACATATAACAAGTGTCTATTTAGACGACGATGGTGGGTATTCCATCGGGACTTGATGCTATATTGATCGGGGACTACTTAAGTTAAGATTTAAGTAATTTGGCCGAATTCGTTGCTATACTAGTAAGATGAGAATAAACAAAGTTATGCAAAGTAACAGTTGTATCTATCATTTTATTTTCGATTATTTCAATTGTCTTTCAACAGTTCTATCAGATAAATTGTGCCTTTAAACTGTTTTAACATATATGTGAGAGTTTAAATTATATATTCCTTGTGTTTTCCCTATTGAGCTAGGATGTAGCTCACCCCTTAGACTATACGTCACAGGTCCAGTACTAGCAGCAGCAGAGACTTCTAGAGACGTTGACCCGGGGGATTCGGATTACGTGCCCACAGAAGAGTCAGAGCCTCCTCCTGAGGAATTCTTCTAGGAGACCTATTGCGTACTTTGACAGTGAGCTGAGAGTATTAGGTACGGCTTGGTATGTCAAGCCTCTTTTTTTATTGAATGTAATTAAATACCTTGATTCTTTTGGGTAAACCAGCTAGGGTGAACAGTTATCACCGATGGTTCGGGTCAGTTCTTATGCCCATGAATTGGCATGAGACTAGAACTGTCCTTAGAGTTCTTTTTTTTAAATGCATGAAAACTTGTTTAGAGAAGATGCATGTGCTTTACTTGTAGTCTTTAGCTAGTAATATACCAATGCCCCGTACAGTTTTATCGGGCACAGCCTTGAGGGTCGTGCAGATGGCACGGATTTCGGGTTGCCGAAATTCGGGCTGTCACAGTTGGTATCAAAGCAGTTTCTTTTAAATTTCTGACAATCATTCCTTTTGTCAGAGCATAGGGACTTCTGCTAACGAAACCGTGGTTTCTCATGCAGACCGTTATGTTTCCTAGGGAAAGAGGCCGACCCAGGGGTGGTCATGATAGGAATTTGCACAGTAGAAATGAGTTCATCTCGCCTATGAACAGAGTGCCATTGGGAAATAGGGAGGTTCCCGAGGGCAGTGGCCAAGAAGAGAACCAAAATCAAGCAGAAAATTAGGATCGAGACCGTCAGGATCGGGATCAGAGAGAACAAGATAGAGTGAGAGAAAGAAATGAAGAGAGAGAGGAGCGTCAGAGGATGATACATACTATGGAAACCATAGCAACTGCCATGGCACAACAGGCAACATCCTTGGCAGCTCATGCCGCCCAGAGCAACATCAGACACCTACGCCTCCAGTAGGGCCTACACTACCAGTAGCTTCAGCATTTACCGAATTCAGGAGGATGAGACCTCCTAGCTTTTTAGAGCAGGCAGACAGCATGGCAGCCGAAAATTGGCTAAGTGAAATGAAAAAAGTATTTAGTGTATTGACATGCACAGAAGACGAGAGCGTCCGTTGGACAGCTTACATGTTAGATGGGGAGGCTGGACCTTGGTAGAAATCTGTTTCGCGGACTAGGGCTCAAGAAACTCCAGATATGCCCTGGACATGGGATGAATTCATTGAAGAGTTCAACAAGCAGTACTTTCCGGAAGTTGTGAGGAATCACATGGAGACCCAATTTTTACAACTCATGCAAGGAAAGATGACCGTAAGAGAGTAAGGAGTAGAATTTATGAGACTTGCTCGTTTCGCTCCAGACTACGTGGTTTCTGATGTGATGAAAGCGAAGAGGTTCTAACAGGGTTTAAGGTCGGACATCCGAGGAAGAGTTGCACCATTTCAGCTAAAGACCTATGGAGAGGTCATGAGTAAGGCATTAGTGGTTGAAGAATAAAACAATAACCGATACCGTCAAAGGGAACAACAGGGAAGAGGAAGCCTAGATCAAGGCAGGACTGGGAGTTATGAATCGATGAACAAAAAGCCGAGATTCGTAGCACCGAATCAGAGACAACCGTTCCAGACAGGGTATGGGAGAGCCGCACAACAAACCACTCATCAAATATTCCCATTGCTGGCGTCAGGGAGACCGATGAGGTACGAGAGTCCTGCTATTTCTACTGGAGCCACAATTATACAAGGTTTTTCATGAGCTGCTTCTTCAACACTGTTAAGATATTTTATATGCTTGTTGCTAACTTTATTAGAGACAGTGATAAGAATGTGAAAATAAATCAAAGGTGGATTGAAAATTACAGAGCAGCAAGCCTAAAAATACAGACCTGCAAGATTCAGGGCATGTTGTAGCAAGTTTTAATAAGAGTTTGTCCCACAAGGAAAATTGATCTAAAGCCCCAAGGGAGCCATCTTTAGTAGGCCCTCTAGATCTGACTATAGATCTGGCAATCCTAAATGGAAGAGGATTTAAGGTCACTAATATTTAAATCCTAAGGTAACCTAATGCTTAATCTACAGAAATGGTTAAGAAGGATGATGGAGTGTGAGAAAATAAATATAAAAGGGAGAGAAGTAAGCTATTAGGTACAGATCTGATGGGTCTTACAACTCAGACTTAGATCTGCTGCTATAGAAATCCTGTCCAATGGCTATATTATCACCAAAGAGGAGAAAGGATCCAACTCACCCCTGTGCATTAATCCAATCCCTTATGGCTATAACCTGTTCACTTAAATGGTCACAGACTATCCAATAGGGGAACCACAGTCCAGAGATGGGACTGAAGAAGTTTATCATTGTAGGCACTACTTCATCCAGGCTACCAACTCAAGAATTCATAGGAACCTCAACCTCTAAAGTTCTGTGTGTAGGGCTAGGCCTGCAATGTGTACTAGCTTGAACACACAGAACCAGCAAGAGTTTGAGTACTAGCTTTTAGGCCTAGCTGTTCACTGCTTTAGAAAGACAGCAGTGATCCAGTCACAAGCCTACAATCTCTATAGCCAGATCAGATCTGTCATCTGATGATGGGTCTATACAAATACAGGGGAGTCTGTCTTTGCATAATCTCTCACAAGGCTACAATCACAAGTGCAGAGAAGAAGAACCTGTCTTAGATCTGTGGAGTGGCCTCACCCTAGGGCTATAACCTATCCACTTGAATGGTCACAAACTATCCACAGAGGCTATCCTCCTCATAGAGGTTTGAGATAGAACAAGAAGATTACTGCCACCACCATGTTCACAAGGCTACCAGCTCAAGCTCCCATGGGGATTCAGATTTAGTAGATCCTGTGATAGGGCATAGGCCTGTAATGTGCCTAGCCTGGACACACAGGTCACTTGGATCTAATAAATCCTTAAAAATAATCCTTCATTGCTTACAATGCAATATAGCAATGGAAGATCTCAAGCCAGCAGCCTTGTATAGAACAACTCTAAAACTTCAATCCCATACATGCATAAAATCCTATTATAAAAATTCATTAAAACTATTCCAAATAGACATACAAAGGCATAGTCAGCAAGTGCCAGACTATGGAGAGAAGAAAAGGGAAAAAGAAGCTGCCTAAACCCTAACCTTAGCCTATTAGAATTCTACAGCTGATTCAAGGAGTACAGAAGTCCCCTAAACCTAAACTAGGCTTAGGCTTATATAGCAGTCAACGGTGAGAGCATTAGGGTTAGGGAAATCCTAATTTATCAGTGCAATCGTGGCTCATTTCTGTTCCTTGGATGTCTCGGGGCGTGTGTATGGAGATTGGAGCATTGGAGTGCGTGCCCTAGTTGCTGAAAGTTCCCAGATTGCCCCTGCAGAAGTGGGGAGAAGTTAAGATCTCGAGCCTCACTAGGTAGCAAGGATTTCCAGGTCTTGTCATGTGATAGAATTGGCGTCGCGGGATTGATTTGACTTAAAGCTCTTGCAGTCGCGGGATAGATGGTTTGGTCGTCGCGGGATTGCTCTGGTCGTCGCGGGATTGCTCTTTCCATTTGAATGGTGCGGGAATTGCGCGCGTGGTTCGTTCCTTGGTGAATCCCATGGGGATCCTCGCGAAGAAGCAAAGTGCATAGGCCTCTGTATCACGCGAGCAGTTCCTTGAAGGTCTATATCCCGCGGCCACTGCGCGACAGCTGCGCACAGGAATGCCTGGAGCTCTCTCTCCTCAATGAATCGCTCGAAAATTAAAGGCTCCTTACTTGAGCTGTGCGAGACTGTGCGAGAGCTTATGACTGAGCCTCACGAGAACTGTGCGAAGTATGCTTTCTACTCCCTTCTGCCTTCAATCTTCGCGAGAATAGTGCGACCAATTGGCGTGCTGCCTTCAGAAACCCGCAACAGCTGCGCGAAGCATTCTTTCTGATTCAATTTGAACCTTGCGACATCTACGCGAAGCATTCTTTCTGATTCAATTTAAACCCTGCGACATCTGTGCGAGGCTCACTTCTTAGCTTGTTGCTGCTTTGCTATGCCTATACTGCAGCCAGTTCTCTGTTTGGGTCTAGATTCCTTTCTCCTGAGACACTTCTGGGACAAAAGTAAGCTTCTTGGCATGGTTAGGGCCTTATTTGCAGCTGCTGCTTATTACCTACAAAATGGGCTTACCACACATTTATTAAATGACTAAGGGTCTAACAGAGATTAAGCTAAGGGGTGAAAAGTAGTACTTTTCAGGTCTTAACACACCCCTAAACTAAATCTTTGCTAGTCTCTTAGCAAAGCTTTAACTAATTAAATGCCACTTTCGTAGGGATCATGAGTACATTTAGCATATGTACCAAGCCTTTTAAACCCCTAGGTGATCCCTAGTGGAGGAGTGAAGTCTCCTGAGGGTTTTCAGTGAAGATACCCACAAACTTCACCATTAGAACAGTTAAGTATAGTGCAGTTAATGACAACACAGATTTTCAATGTATAAAGCTTCATTCCACACCCATTCTTTAACATTTAGAGGTAACTACAGCAGTAATGCATGCCATTTAAAACTCAAAAGTAGCACGTGTTTGCATCACCACCATTCATTTTATATTAGAAATTCAATGTGTAAAAATTAGTACCCAGCTTGCCTTAAATTTAAAAATCAGGTTGGATACAACCCCAATGAGGTTTAAATTCAGACCCAATTCTCACCAGGGCTATCTCTCAACATTGACAATCTGAGGGTGTTCACATTCAAAGCAGCTCAAGAGCAGTTACAGACCACAAATGGGCCTGCAAGCATGAGCATAGGCAAAGCTTCTAATTTCTGACATCCTCATGACTTTTCACTATAGGTTGGACAACTCCTCATCTCCACATGACAGCTCATTTCACTTTGGATCTATAAGGTCTTTTTGAATGGGTTGTAATGTGGCTTATGGGTGAGGGATATAAAGAATCAAGGGATAAAAAGGGGATCAAAATTAAGAAATCAGCAAGGTAAGGAGTGATTCATGACTTCACAACCTTCATTTCAGCAAAACTTCATCTTACTTGATATATTCCAGAATCAAAGTGGCCAGCTTCTCTTTTTTTTAATTTTTAGATGATGTTCTTCTCTAGACTTCTCTTTCTTTTTCTCTTTTTATTTTTATTCAATATTTTTATGATTTTTATGATGAACTGTCACACAAATACCATTGATACACTGCTGTTCATAAGTTGCTTTTCTTCACCTTCCACCAAATGTTGGACCACTCTCACTGTCTTTAACTCCTTCTCCTTTACCTTCTGAATTCTCAGAGTGAGGGTGAGGTTGAATCAGGTCAAGAGGTTAAGGTGCAAGTACTCTGGTGTTTGTTAAAGAAGAATAAGACTTTCTGATGCTCAAAGAGTGTATACCAAAGGGTAGTTTTAAAAGGTTGGGTTTTCAGGCTCAAACTATCCAATGAGGGCCTTGGATCATTTCCTTAGTGTCATGAGTGCTGTCAATCAGTTTTGATTTGGAGGTGCCTAACTTCTAGTGAAAAGGTCTTGACTCAATCAGTCCTCAGAGCATAAATAATACCAAAAACACTCTTCAAAAGAAAATGATGGGCCCAAATCTCACTAGGTATGGTTTTGAAATTAACCTATGGGGTGTATTTTCACCTGTTTCTCTCCTCTTAGGTTCACTAAGTATTAATTTAGCATTTCTAATGTTAGCTTCATGGTGGTGTCAAGATTTTAATATTTTCAGTTTCGAAATGTCTGTAAAAATATTTTAATTTTTCACAAATTTCCTCATTACAGCAAGTTAGGTGGAAATTGACTTTATTCATCCCAGTTACACTACCATTACTGCACTAAAATTAACTATTCTATTGGCAGACCTACCCTGCCACACCTCCAAACTATGAGGAGTAGTGTCCTCACTGGTCCAAAGGTGAGAAGGTGCAGGGTAATCGTCAGGAACAAAAAAAAAAAGTAAGCACACTCAGATAATGCACTCAAATCAATATACAAAAATAAAAAATTCTATTAACTGAGAAGACATGTACAATTGTAATTACAATGAGAAGACAAGAAGTGAGCGGAAAGAAAAGCCTAAGCACAATCTATTCTAAGAGGAGGACTCGGAATCTGAATCTGTGAACCAGTCCCAACCCATCTTTTCTGCATGTTTCCTAAGTATAGCTTTGTCCTTTTTCTTCTTTGCTTGCTTCTCAGTTGGACTCTTTTTCTTCTTTGCTTTGCTCTCAGCTGGACTCTTTTTCTTTGGCTGCCTTGGTTTCTTTGGTTGGGCTGATGGTTTCTTTATGGTTGGATCCTTTAGTGCCCTCACCCTCATTTTTCTGGTTTTGGGTTCAGGAGAGATCATAGGGGATTTTCTTTTTTCTTGCTCAATGGGGGCTACTGGAGACTTCCCTTTGGCAGGCTGGCCATGTGGTGGTGCCTCCTCAAACTGGGCAGCTGACTCTTTGCCAATTTTGATAGAGGCTGCTGTGGAAGTAGTCCTCTTAGCAGTGACTTTCCTCTGTTTAGGATAAGTTTGCTCAGTAGGATGTGCAGTAGGAGTTGAGGTAGGTTGAGGCTTCTCAGTAGGGAGTGCAGTAGGAGGGGCAGCAGGGGACTTCCCTTTATCTGGCTGGCCAAGTGGTTGTGCCTCCTTAGACTGGGCAGCTGGGGTTTGAGAAGGTTTAGGCTCAGGGTCAGGCATGAATATAGAGAGTGGGGTGGGCTGCTGAGCTACAGTTCTGGAAGCAACCAATGGAGCTTCCAATGAGGCTATCTAGATTTTGGCTTTGAG
Organism: Chloranthus sessilifolius; assembly: GCA_021018995.1. NCBI lineage: Eukaryota > Viridiplantae > Streptophyta > Magnoliopsida > Chloranthales > Chloranthaceae > Chloranthus > Chloranthus sessilifolius. The sequence goes on along the minus strand of CM037592.1, from coordinate 52,578,076 downwards.
GAGGTCAGTTTCATGGATTTTCTTTTGGAGTATGAAGATCTCCTGTGCATTGTTGAGCCTCTTTTCGAACAGTCTTGCTTTCATCCTCTCTGCAGTAGTATTGGCTTTCTCCAGGTTCAGATTCAGCTGATGATAAGCAGCCATAAATTTGGCCTTCTCATAGGCCTCCAAGGTGTTAGTCCACCCTAGGGAGATACCCAGTAATTACTTTCTGTGGGCTTCCTCCAGTTCAGCCAGCAGTGGGGTCTCAATAGACTGTCTAAGTTGGGCCATGCCCCTCAGGACATCCCTCCTAAGGTATGGATTTTCCCTCATGACATGAAGGATGGTGAGGTAGGGAGGGATGTAAAAGGAGTGTTTGGGTGTGATAGGAAGAGAAGAAGTGGAAGGAGTAAAATGTGATTGGTCTGGGGTGGGGTAAGTGGGGTTATCAGTGGGTAAGTCTAGTTGTTGGGGGAGGATAGTAGGTTCTGGGTCTGTTTGTCAGTGAATGTTAAAGGGGGTAGGATAAGAGGTGGAATTGAAGGCATGGGGGGGAAAGAAAATGAGGTAGGCTCACTAGGAGTAGGGGGTGATGGGACGGGAAAAGGGAATGGTGAAAGGTATGAAAGAGAATGGTTGGTTGTGGGGTCAGGGCTGGGAGGGGAAAGGACCAGGGGGTTTTGAGTGGATTGTTGAGGGATGGGTGGGTTGGTCAATGTTTGAAGTGTGGATTTGATAGATGTGAGTTCAGTTTGCATCTGGTCCTGTGTGTGTGTTGTGGTGGATAGTTGGGATTGAATGTCTTGGATGAGGGAGAGGATGAGTGTCAGTGTGTTTGGGCTGGGAGGTTGAGTTTGTGTAGAAGAATGCACAGATTGAAAATGTGAGGAAGGGGCATGATGGAAAGTAGAGGGAGGAGGAGATTGGGGTTCTGGTGAGTGTTGTTGTGATGTATTTGGAGAGTTCGGGAGGGGGTGTAGTGGGTGGGCATGGTGTCAAGGAAACTAGCCATAAAGGCTTGGAATCCTGTGGTTGTGTTAAGGTTGAGGTCTATGTCTTTGAATGGGGATGTAGTAGGCATGGCAGGAGTGATGTCTTCTTCAATGTGAGGTGTGTCAGTGCGGATAAAAGGGATTGTGAGTGGTGTCTGGGAGATGGTGGGGGTTGTCTCAGTAGTTTTCCTTTTCTTGTAGGAAATGAGTGGAGGACTGTCAGGTTTATGTGAAGATGATGGGGGTATTAGGGCTGTATATTGAGGTAGGATAGGGGATGGTGAGGGGCTGACATGGGAGGTGGTGTCTTCCCAGGTACCAATCACAGGAGAAAGGGGTGTGGGCATTAATAATGAAGACAGAGGAAGGTGAGAGAGAGATGGAATAGGGGTAGGGGATGTTGTCAGGATAGGGGATCCTGGAGTAACAGGTGGGGGGGATGTGGGGGCTGCTGCAGCAGTGGTGGTGACAGGCTCTGTAATCTCCTGTGTAGTAACAGGGGTAGACCTTGTAACGTCTGCCTCTTCTGTTTGCTTGGGGGGGCCTGAGCCTCAGCTTTTTTCTTCTTCTGGGTCTCCATCAGGCTCCTGATGATTCCCCATTGCCTCTTGACAAAAGTTGTAAGGGCAAGGGTGGTAGTCTCCTCTGTTTTTGCTATCTTGTACCCCCCCTTTATTAGCAGCTTGGTGATGAATCTGGCATAGGGGAGTGTGTGTGGCTTCTTGTTCTGCCCTAATTTTTCCTCTAGACCCTTCATTGCTTCAAAGATTAACCAGGCTGCATGGAAGCCATGGCCCATAGAGGAGTAGACAACATCAGCAATAGGAGCCCTCCTCTCCTGCTGATGGCCTGAGCAGTAGATGTTCTTTCTCAGGACCTGGTCAATGAAAAGGAGTCCAGGCTCCAACTCTCTTCTTCTGATAGAATCCCCTGAGACCTTTAATCCTCTAGTCAGAGCCCTTACAATTGTATCAATTGAGGCACTCAGGGGGGGGCCATATCCACAGCTAAGGTCAAATACAGTTGGGATGCCCAATACCTCTGCAATCACCTTGGGGCTAACTAACATTTTGAAATCATCAATCAACACAAGGAGACCTGCTTGTCCATCTTTGTCCTTGGTGACCCTAATGTGCTAGTAAAAGAGTTGCACTAGCCCAGGATAGGCTAGTGTTGGAATTCCTCTCATCAAGGGTATTAGGCCAGCCTTGCTCATGAATTGAACAGCAGGGGCAGAGAGAGGCTTCTTCTCAAAGAAGGGCAGGTCAAAAGCTGTTTCATGCTCCAATGGGATTGAAGCCATAAGCTTGAAGGGTGTAGAAAACTCAGGGATTGGCTCCTCCACCTCCTTAACCACTTCCTTCCCTTTTTTCGGTGCCTTTGAAGTCTTGACCTTCTTAGCAGCGGGCTCAACAGGGGCCTTATCCTTGCCCCTTTTCTTTGGTGCACTCTTAGGGGCCATTCCAAGCTCTACTTTCAAAGATAAAAATGGGGGACTAAGATCTGAGTGCTTACCCTAAAATTGTAGGGTTTGGTTCGATCAGACGCACAGTGCACCACGAGATCTCTGAGCAGAGGGCAACTGATGGGGACGACATTTGGAACAAATCTGTAGATTCCTGGTCTGAATGATGGGTTGTAGGATGGACGCTGGAGGAGAGAGGTAGAAGAGCGCCGGAAGCTAGGGTTTCGCTGGATGAAAAAGGAAGAGAGTACTTGAAAGGGAGACAAGCGTGGGGTTAAAATACTTGTCGCTAAGCCTGGTGCGCTTTGAAAATATCTGGTCACGGGATTAGAAATGAAACCTAGCGAAGGTGTAATTCAACTTGGATTGCGCGACAATCTCCCAGGTTTACCGTGGAGCGCGCGACAGCTTGTGAAGAATTCTATGTGAATTGCGCGAGAGTCTCTCAAGGTTCCTTTTGGACTGCGCGAGAGGCCCCCAGGTTCACTTTGAATCTCGCGACAATCTTTTGGATCTCGCTACAGCTAGTGAAGTATTTAATTTGAATTGCGCGAGAGTCTCCCAGGCTTCCTTTTAAACCTCGCAACAGCTAGTTAAATGCTCTATTTGGATCGCGCGAGAGGATCCCAGGCTTACTTTGAATCTCGCGACAGCTATTGCAGGGTTCTATGGGAATTGCGCGAGAGTCTCCCATGCCTCCTTTTGGACCCAGCGACAGCAAAGTATTATACAGAGAGCATGTGCTCTTCATTCTACCATTTTCATTTGTGTTGTGGCTGGTTCCTAGGCATACTCATCACCATGGTTACCCCCAAACACATTAAAATAAACCACTCAAGCAAAGACAGTGAAAATCATCATCCAACATTGTGCATTCAAGCAAAAACCATCAATTCAAGAGCAGTAATCATCAAACCAAGTATAAAGAAATCAAGTCAGACAGGTCCAGATTCAAGTCTGGGAAAATCAAATCAGACAGGTCCGGGCATTGGCATATACATCCATCCTCAGCTCATCCAGTTCTGACAGCTGCAGCAATCTACAATGACCAGCAGAAGTTAGGTCTAGATTTAAATGTTTGATGGCCCAAAAGGCCATGTGTTCTAACTCTACTGGGAGATGACAAGCCTTGTCATAAACCAGTCTAAATGGGGACATCCCAATGGGAGTCTTATAAGCAGTCCTATAAGCCTACAGTGCATTATTTAGCTTTTCAGCCCAGTCCTTCCTGTCAGTCCTCATAGTCTTCTCAAGGATGTGCTTGATCTCCCTATTAGAAATTTCAACTTGCCCACTAGTTTGTGGGTGGTAGGGAGTAGCAATCCTATGGGTAACAGAATATTTCTTGAGCAAGCTCTCGAAATTTCTGTTACAGAAATGGCTACCCCCATCACTGATAATGGCTCTAGGGGTGCCAAATCTCAAGAAGATATTCTACTTTATAAACTTGAGGACAACCTGATTATCATTAGTTCTTGTGGCAAATGGCTTCTACCCATTTGAAAACATAATCCACTGCCACTAAGATGAAATGAAAACCATTTGAAGGAGGAAAGGGGCCCATAAAGTCAATACCCCACACATCAAACAGTTCCACAACAAGGATGGGCTGTAAAGGTGCCAACCCTCCAGCCAGTGCACAAGGATCTGGTTATACTCTGAGTACTCATCAAGAAAGCAATAGAAAGCTTTTCCAGCCAATTTATCCAGAATTTGATCAATGAAGGGGAGAGAGAAGTGGTCTTTTCTGGTCTTAGAGTTGAGCTTCCGATAATCTATGCAAACCCTCCAGCCAGTGGTCTCCCTGGCTGGTCTCAGCTCTCCAGACTCAGTTGTGATGACTGTTATGCCAGATTTCTTGGGCACCACTTGGATAGGTGCCACCCATTCAGAATCAAAAATGGGGTAAATTACCCCAGCATCTTGCAATTTAATGATTTCTTTTAGGACCACTTCCTGCATGTGAGGATTCAATTTCCTCTGCATTTCCCTGGAGGGTGTTGAGCCCTCCTCTAAATGGATCCTATGCATACAGATTGATGCATCTATCCCTCCTAGATCCGCAATGGTCCAGCCAATTACCTTTTTGTGCTTCCTCAAGACTGTTAGTAATTCTTCCTCTTGCTCATTGGTAAGAGAGGAAGAGATAATTACAGGAAGTTTTTCACCTTTCTCAAGGAAGGCATATTTCAATATTTCTGAAAGCTTCTTAAGATCCAGATCAGGGGCTTGTTGGGTGGATGGCAGGATTGGTGCTTTGTTGGTTTGAGGAAGAGGCAACAATATAGATTTCCAAATGGAATGCTGCACTAAGCCCACAGAAGACTTTAATGTGGTTATGTCTTCTGACATAACAGCTGGGCTTCCTTCCTCTACCATATCCCAAACTTCAATTAAACTTGTGATAATGTTGCCCCACTCAAGCAGAGTGGGCAATTCTTCTTCAACAACTTCTTCTAGTACATCCACTGCAAAGCTTTCCTCATTGTCCAGCTGAGGGTACTTTACACTGTTGTACACATTAAGTTCAACCTTCATATGTCTGAAAGTTACCTCCATGACCCCTGACCTGCATTGAATGCAAGCATTGGCAGTGGTTAAGAATGACCTGCCCAAAATAACAGGTATAGGGATTATACTCTTGTTGCAGCCCATGTCCAAAACAAGGAAGTCTGCAGGGTAGAAGAACTTGTCCACCCCTACTAAGACATCCTCAACCACTCTCATAGGTCTCTTTTCAGACCTATCGGCCATTAACAGTACAATGGGGGTGGGTTTTAGCTCCCCCAAACCTAGTCACGATACACACGATGGTATGTGAGTTTACTGACTCTAAGGTCTAGAAGGGTCCTTCCAATTGTGTGGTCTCCAATTATGCAGGGAATAGTGGGTATCCCTGAGTCTTGCAACTTCTCTGGCATTGTCATGTTTAATACTGTAATTAATCAGACGTTGCAAAGACCTTTTTGGACAAATGGCCTCTAGCTTTCCTTTTCTGGGTACAAAGGTCTTTCAGAAATTTGGCATAGGCTGGGACCTGTCTAATTGCATCAAGCAGGGTCAAATTAATTTTTATCTGGTTAAAGGTCTCCATCATCTCTTTATCAAAAGGCAGTAGCCACTCAAAGCTTGAGGAAATGTCAACTGAGGTACTGCTGGTTCTTCAGCTGCAAGCCTATGACTAAACTTTTATTTTTTTCTTTTTTCATCTTTTATTTGCTGTTGAGGCTCAACTACAACCTCTTTATTTTTCCCTTGTTGCAGGGTAGCAGGCAACTCTTGGCTCTGTGGTTTAACAAATTCTTTTTCACTTTCATTCAAAAAGTCTTTGGAAATGACCTCTCCTTGTTCCTTCCCAACCTGGTTGTCTACCAGCCTGCCAAACCTTAGGGTTGTGATGGCATTAGCTCCCTCAAAATTTGAGGAACTTTTTTCAATCGAATATTGGCCCTTAGGGTTGGCCACTGGCTGGCTTGGCAACCTGCCCTCTTCTCCTTTGGCCAAGGCATTGGATATTTGGCCTAGCTACTCTTTCATTTTCTTTATGCTTTGTGAGAAGTCACAGTCTGAGTCAAGACTCCAAGGCTTTGCAATGAGGTCAAAAACTGGTCTTCGAAAGAAGCATTTCGAGGCTGGGGTGGGGGAACTACTAACTGATTTTGCTGTTGGGGCAGCTGCTGATGCTGGAAATTTGACCTTGGGGCATATCCCTAGTTAAATTGCTGTTGTGGCCTTTGAGGTAAGGCCAACATCTGTTGTGACTGCATGTAATTATCTTGTCTCCACCTCAAATTTGGACGGTCTCTCCACTAGTAACCAGCATTTTGGTACTGATATCCAAATGGCTGTTTGTTGTAGCCAACAAATTATTGCTGGCCAAATGATTGGGCAGCAGTAGCTTGTTCCATCACATACTCAGGATATTGCCCTGCAGATGGGCACTCTTCCACTGTGTGTTGTGGAGATTGGCATATCAGACATGCCTCCATCACCTATGCAGCCAATCTGGGTTGCACCACAGTTAATAGTTTATCAAACTTATTAGAAAGATTGGTCATCTACATTCTCAGGTCATTATTCCCAGTTACTTCATACATCTTTCCTTCGGAAGTTTCAGCAAGTCCCAGTTTAGGAGAAAGCTCTTGAATAGTTCTTGACAAGGACATCTTTTGGAAAGCATTTTCACTGATGACCTCGAACAAGTCCCATGCCTCATCAGCTGTTTTGTGCATGTAAGTTCCACCACAAGAGGCATCTACCATGTCTCTGCTTTTCTCATCAATCCCATTATAGAAGCTCTGGACAAGCTGCCAGTCAAGGATCTTGTGGTGGGGACATTGTTTGAGCATCTCCTTAAATCTGTCCCATGCTTGATTAAAATTCTCAGTTAGGAATTGGCCAAAAGCAAGTATTGCTTTCCTCAACTGGCTGGTTTTTTTCTCTGGGAAGAATTTGGTCAAAAATCTTGTCTGGAGGTCTTTCCAAGAAGTGACGCTATTGTTTGGGAGAGTAGCTAACTAGGTGCTGGCTCTATCCTTTAAGGAGAAAGGAAAGACCCTTAATCTAGTGGCTTCTAGTCCCAAGCCAGCAATGGAGAATGTTGTGCACAGGGCCAAGAATTAGTCAATATGTTTGTAGGGGTCTTCCTTGCTGAGCCCATGGAAAGAGGGAAGCATTTGGATGATTGAGGTTTTAATCTCATAGTTTCCCTGAACAATCGGGAATTGAATGTTGAATGGGGAATTATAATCATCAGGAGCATTCAATTCCTTCAATGTTCTAGGTTGCTCTTCACCCATGACTGCTATCTCAGTTTCAGTAGGGGGCTCAACTGTGGTGTGTCTGAGACTTCTTGGTCTTCTGCCCCTTTCTATCTCAGGGTTAGGAGGCTCTAATGTGGGACTGAGGGATCTCCTTCCTAACATGCACCCACACCAACAGCAGGGAAGACTACTTGCAGACACATTGTAATTAACAAAATTACAACTATCCTAATCAACTGCTATGAAATTTTCAAAAGAGAAATAGGCTGAGGTTTTGAGGGTTAGAAAAGTGCAAACAGAGGTAGCTAGACTCCCAGTGCAGTTCTACTTTCCTTCTCTGCTACTGTCCAGATCTGTAAGAAAATTTTCAAATGTAAATCAGCAGTATCAATTATTCACAAGCACAGCTACCAAAGAATAAAGAACACAAAAATCTAGGGTCTACTAATAGATCAAGATTTCCCTGCAACGGCGCCAAAAACTTATTAAGATATTTTATGTGCTTGCTGCTAACTTTATTGGAGACAGTGATAAGAATGTGTTAGTGAAAATAAATCAAAGGTAGATTGAAAACTATAGAGTAGCAAGCCTAAAAATACATAAACCTGCAAGATACAGGGCCTGTTGTAGCAAGTTTTAATAAGTAAGAGTTTGTCTCACGGGGAAAATTGATCTAAAGCCCCAAGAGAGCCATCTTTAGTAGGCCCTCCAGATCTGACTACAGATCTGACAATCCTAAATGGAAGGGGATTTAAGGTCACTAATGTTTCAATCCTAAGGTAACCTAATGCTTAATCTACAGAAATGGTTAAGAAGGATGATGGAGTGTGAGAAAATAAATATAAAAGGGTGAGAAGTAAGCTATTAGGTACAGATCTGATGGGTCTTATAACTCAGACTCAGATCTGCTGCTATAGAAATCCTGTCCAATGGCTACATTATCACCAAAGAGGAGAAATGATCCAACTCACCCCTGTGCCATAATCAAATCCCTTATGGCTATAACCTATCCACTTAAATAGTCACAGACTATCCAATAGGGGAACCACAGTCCAGAGATGGGACAGAACAAGTTTATCATTGTAGGCACTACTTCATCCAGGCTACTAGCTCAAGAATCCATAGGAACCTCAACCTCTAAAGTTCTGTGTGTGGGGCTAGGCCTGCAATGTGCACTAGCCTGGACACACAGAACCAGCAAGAGTTTAAGTACTAGCTTTAGGCCTAGCTGTTCACTACTTTAGAAAGACAGCAGTGATCCAGTCACAAGCCTACAATCTCTACAGCCAGATCAGATCTGCCATCTGATGGTGGGTCTATACAAATACAGTGGAGTCTGTCTATGCACAATCTCTCACAAGGCTACAAGCACAAGTGCAGAGAAGAAGAATCTGTCTTAGATCTGTGGAGTGGGCTCACCCTAGGGCTATAACCTGTCCACTTGAATGGTCATAGACTATCCACAGAGGTTATCCTCCTCACAGAGGTCTGAGACAGAACAAGAAGATTATTGCCACCACCATGTTCACAAGGCTACCAGCTCAAGCTCCCATGGGGATTCAGATTTATTGGATCCTGTGGTAGGGCATAGGCCTACAATGTGCCTAGCCTGGACACACAGGTCACTTGAATCTAAATAAATCCTTAAAAATAGTCCTTCATTGCTTACAATGCAACATAGCAATGGAGGATCTCAAGGCAGCAGCCTTGTACAGAACAACTCTCAAACTTCAATCTCATACATGCATAAGATCCTATTATAAAAATCCATTAAAACTATTCCAAATAGACATATAAAGGCATAGCCAGCAAGTGCTGAACTATGGAGAGAAGAAAAGAAAAAAAGAAGCTGCCTAAACCCTAACCTTAGCTTATTAGAATTCTACAGCTGATTCAAGGAGTACAGAAGTCCCCTAAACCTAAACTAGGCTTAGGCTTATATAGCAGTCAACTATGGGAGCATTAGGGTTAGAAAAACCCTAATTTATCAGTGCAATCGTTGCTCATTTCTGTTCCTTGAATGCCTCGAGGCGTGTGCACGAAGATTTGAGCATTGGAGTGCGTGCCCTAATTGCTAAAAGTTTCCAGATTGCCCCTGTAGAAGTGGGGAGAAGTTAAGATCTTAAGTCTCGCTAGGTAGCAAGGATTTCCAGGTCTTGTCGCGTGATAGAATTGGCATCGCGGGATTGATTTGACTTGAAGCTCTTACAGTCGTGGGATAGATGGATTGGTCGTCGCGGGATTGCTCTTTCCATTTTAATGGCGCGGGAATTGCGCGCGCGATTCGTTCCTTGGTGAATCCCACGGGGATCCTCGCGAAGAAGCAAGGTGCATAGGCCTCTGTATCGCGCGAGTAGTTCCCTGAAGGAATGCCTGGAGCTCTCTCTCCTCAATGAATCGCGCGAAGATTAAAGGATCCTTACTTGAGCTGTGTGAGACTGCCCAAGAGCTTATGACTGAGCCTCGCGAGAACTGCACTAAGTATGCTTTCTACTCCCTTCTGTCTTCAATCTTCGCGAGAACAGCATGACCAATTGGCGTGCTGCCTTCAGAAACCCGCGACAGCTGCGCGAAGCATTCTTTCTGATTCAATTTGAACCTGTGACATCTGTGCGAAGCATTCTTTCTGATTCAATTTGAACCCTGTGACATCTGCGCGAGGCTCACTTCTTAGCTTGTTGCTGCTTTGCTGTGCCTATGTTGCAGCCAGTTCTCTGTCTGGGTCTAGCTTCCTTTCTCCTGAGGCATTTATGGGACAAAAGTAAGCTTCTTGACATGGTTAGGGCCTTATTTGCAGCTGCTGCTTATTACCTACAAAATGAGCTTAGCACACATTTATTAAATGACTAAGGGTTTAACAGAGATTAAGTTAAGGGGTGAAAAGTGGTACTTTTCAGGTCTTAACAAACACCAAGAGAGACTTGTGCCAAGTGTGGCAAGTCCCACAAAACGGCAGATTGCAGGCAAGGAATGCGAGGCTATTTTAAATGTGGCAAGATGGGCCACGTGATTAGAGATTGCCCTGAGGCAATTAAGGAGAAGACGACCTCGGCTTCCATGCCACGACCTATTCAATCACGGAAACTAGTTGTTCAAGGGAGAGCTTATGCAGTCACCACCCAAGAAGCAGGGAGTGTACATGACGTCATCCAAGGTGAGAATCCTTTTAAATAGAGAATTTCAATTTAAATACAATTTCAGATAGAGCAGGTGCATTCGTTAGATTAGCGTGTAGACTCATTTTTGTATATTAAAAATCCTAAATAAAGTATGTACTATATATGTATATGCATGTGTTATAGGTACCTTACAAGTCTATGAAAAAGGATGCTATGTAGCACGTGACGCACGAGTGTTGATAGACTCAGGGTCTACCCACTCCTTTATCACTCCTAGATTTGCAAAAAAAGTGAAGATTGTTTCGGAGACACTGAACTTTGTTTTATCAGTGTCTATCACAATGGGAGAATTAGTGGACACAGAGTTAGTCTGCAAATCAGTAATAGTGAGCGTTCGAGATGGCGACGTCTATGAATTAGACGCGCAATTAATATTGTTGGACATGCAAGGATTCGATATGATCCTTGGCATGGATTGGCTGTCTCATCATTGTGCGATAGTGGATTGCAAGAATAAGGTTGTCATTTTCCGACCTAACACAAGGAGATCATTTCGATTTCGAGGAGAGAGATCGACGCAGGTACCACTCATCTCTGCAGTCAGAGCCGAACGTTTGATCAGAAAAGGGTGTAGCGGTTATTTGGCATTCATGAAGGGAGATAAAGAAGAAAAGAATGTTATTTCTGAGATAGCAGTAGTGCGAGAATTCGAAAACGTATTTCCAAAAGAATTGTCGGGATTACCTCCAGAGAGGGAAGCCAAATTCGCTATCGACTTAGCACCAGGAACAGAGCTTGTTTCAAAAGCACCATACAGGATGGCTCCTGCTGAGTTGAAGGAGTTGAAAGAGCAGTTGCAAGAGCTCATGGATAAAGGTAAGACCAAGCATGTCTCCATAGGGAGCACCAGTTTTATTTGTGAAAAAGAAAGATGGGTCGATGCGGTTGTGCATTGACTATCGATAATTGAACAAACTCACTGTGAAGAATCGATACCCTTTGCCAAGAATAGATGACTTGTTCGATCAGTTGCAAGGGGCGAAGTACTTTTCCAAGATCGATCTGAGATCTGGATACCATCAGTTGAGAGTCAAGGCCAAGGACATTCAGAAAATTGCATTCAGAACACGGTATGGACACTATGAATTTTTAGTGATGCCGTTTGGGTTGACAAACGCACCGACGCCGTTTATGGATTTAATGAATCGGGTGTGTAAACTACACCTGGACTCCTGCGTCGTCGTGTTCGTTGACGAAATCCTGATATACTCTAAATCGAAGACGGAGCATGAAGAATACTTACGAGTCACTCTATAAACTTTGCGTGAACACCAATTGTATTCCAAACTCAGCAAATGTGAATTTTGGTTAGAAGAGGTCAGCTTTTTGGGACATGTCGTCTCAAAGCATGGTGTCACAGTAGATCCCGCTAAGATCGAGGCAGTAGTAAACTGGTAGCAACCAAAGACCGTGACCAATGTCCGAAGTTTCCTTGGACTAGCAGGTTATTATCGACGTTTCGTTGAGGGGTTTTCAAAGATATCGGGACCTCTTACGAGGCTTACAAGAAAGGATTCAAGATTTGAGTGGAGTGAAGCGTGCGAGAAGAGTTTTCAAGAACTCAAGAAGAGACTCACTTCAGCTCCAATTTTAGTAATTCCTTCAGGAAGTGGAGGATTCGCGGTCTAAAGTGATGCTTCGTATAACAGTTTGGGTTGCGTGCTCAACCAATACAAAAATGTGATAGCTTACGGGTCAAGACAGTTGAAAGAGCATGAGAAGAACTATCCGACGCATGATCTGGAACTAGTAGCGGTCATATTTGCGTTGAAGATTTGGTGACATTATTTATACGGGGAGACTTTTGAAATCTTCACCGACCATAAGAGCCTCAGATACTTATTTACGCAGAAGGAACTTAACATGAGGCAGTGCAGATGGATGGAGTTCCTCAAGGACTATGACTGTTTCATACAGTACCATCTAGGCAAGGCTAATGTGGTAGCCGACACCTTGAGTCGGAAGAATTCAGCGCTGTTGGCTAGTTTGATTTTGGGTAAGCACCGATGGAAGCTATTTGAAGATTTGGCATTATATGGTGCAAACATCGAGTCGCAAGCTCTAGGAGCCTTTTTAGCTAACATATCAGTGAGACCGGTGATATTTGAACACATATGCAAACTACAGATGGAAGATCCAGTACTAACCAAGATCCATCAAGACATAACGGAAGGCATCAGATCAGAATTCTCAATCAAGGAAGATGGTTCCTTATTGTTCAAGGGTCGACTTTGTATTCTGAACAATGTCAATCTATGAGGAACCATTCTCGATGAGACTCACAAATCAAATTACGCCATCCACCCCGACAGCACAAAGATGTACCAAGATTTAAAAAGGAATTACTGGTGGAGAGGTCTGAAGCAAGACGTGGCAGAGTACGTCTCATGGTGCTTGATGTGTCAGCAAGTGAAGATTGATCATAGACACCTTGCGGGGTTATTACAATATCTGCCAATACCAGAGTGGAAATGGGAATCAATCTCTATGGACTTCATCGTTAGACTACCACGCACTGCTAAGAGATATAATGCCATTTGGGTAATCGTGGACCAACTGACCAAGTCAGCACACTTCCTACCTTACAGCACGATGTATACGACAGGAAAACTCGCAGAATTATATATGAAGGAGATAGTATGCCTACACGGAATTTCAAGCAGTATCATTTCTAATCGTGATCCACTATACACGTCAAAATTTTAGAAGAAATTTAAAGAAGGAATGGGAACACGACTGGACTTCAGTTCAGCTTTTCATCGCAAACAGATGGGCAAACAGAGCGAGTAAATCAAGTAATAGAAGACATGCTCAGAGCGTGTATGTTAGAGCTGCAAGGATCGTGGGATCAGCACCTATCTTGATCGAGTTTGCGTACAACAGTTTCCAGACGAGCATTGGAATGGCACCGTATGAAGCCTTGTACGGAAGGCGATGTAAATCGCCCATCAACTGGGTAGAAAATGGCGAAATTTTATTTTGTGACCCGAGTTGCTTGAAGATAACGCCGCCGTTGTCCGTATGATTAGAGAAAGAGTAAAGACGGCTCAAAGCAGGCAGAAAAGCTACGCCGATATCAAGCGGACTAGTATGAACTATAAGGTGGGTGAACACGTGTTTGTAAAGGTGTCGCTTATGAAAGGCGTGATGAGATTTGGAAAGAGAGGGAAACTAAGCTCCCGTTATCTCGGACCCTTCGAGATTTTGGGTCGAGTGGGCGAAGTCGCATATCGCATTAGAATACCACCAATGTTCGATTGAGTACATAACATTTTCCACATTTCTATGTTCAAAAAGTATGTGGGTGACCCTTCCCACATTTTGGAAGGTCAACCATTGGAGATGCATGAAGATATGAGCATGATAGAAGATCCAGTGGATATATTGGATAGAAAGGAACAAGTGCTACGCACTAAAGTTATTCCCTTAGTACTTGTCCGATGGAAGAATCATCCGGCCGAAGAAGCAACGTGGGAACGTGAGGCGGATGTCAGAGAACAATATCTCAACTTATTCGAAAATGTGAACTAGGTAGTTCTATTCAAAAATAACAATATGTAATAGTTGATAGTATAAAAGTCTCTATTTTTAAATGAATGATTGAATTTTATTGAAAATTTTAGCATATTAACTCCAAATTATGTTAGAACCAATATTTTGTGTGAAAAAAATTCCAGATGTACAACATAGGAAACTAGTGGTGAGAACTATTAATAATACGAGCTTAAGGGCACCAGAAAAACGTTTCTGGGCTCGCTCGAGCGACAGCTTATGATCGTTCGAGCGAGCCACATAAAATCATAAACAGAAGATGTTCTTGGCTCGCTCGAGCGACGATTATTGCTCGCTCGAGCGAGACATATTGAACGCTCGAGCAAGGATTTACAACCGCTCGAGCGAGGTCAGAGTATATAAAGTGGGCGGATTACTGTTCATTTATTTCTTCTTCACACAAAGAGAGTTGCCGAGCGAGGGTTTAAGGTTTTCTTTTCAATCTTCAAGCTCTTTCGTCTGATTCGAGCCGGATTCGGATGATCCGATCCGTCAAAAACGTCCCAAAAAGGTGAAATCTACACAATTTCTATCTTATTTCATTCATAAATTCTTCTTTGAATATCAATGGCTTCTCCAAGCCCTAACCCCCAACCTAGAAAATGGGTGGCGATTCGATTGCCATCATCGCGCAACCAAGCGCCGCAAGCACCACAACCACCCCCATCCACACCTCCTACCCCAATCCAACTAAATGATTGGTGGGGATCGAAAATATTTTAGACCGAATGGGAGATCCATCCCTCTTGTTTTGGGGATCCGACGTCCACTCAATGGACTTCGAATTTTCTCACAAACAATCACCTACGACCATTGTTGACACCTTTTGGACCTCGGTACTATCCGAGACTCGTAAAACTGTTTTACCAAACACTTAAAACAAATGTGAGTGAGGACACTATCCTCGTCACCATTGACGAGAAGGAACTTGTTTTCAGAAGTGCTGATGTCTCCACTGTCATGCAGTGCCTAGATTCATACACACCAAGCCCACTTTCTCTACCACCTTTTTCTGGAAACGTAGGCTTCCCGACCATCATTGCCGATATTACTGGCGGCACCACCGCATCAGGCCAATCGATTACCCGATCCCAACTACCGCCACACATGTGGTTTTAGACATTATGTTTAAGAAGAATTTGCACCTGACCGGTCATGACCAAGAGCACCGTGAGACAATTTTATGGGCTCTACACTCTGCCTTCCACAATAGGTGGTTTAGTGCTCTGATGGTAGTCATCAAAGGCATGGCGCATGCTCATAAAAGAAACCTAAGGGGTGCTATTCCTCCATAGATCAACCGACTATCTTATGCTAGTTTGATTTCCCGACTCCTTGATTCACGAAATGGGAAGGAGGGATTTCATATCAGGATGGATGAGCTTGTGCTCACCAATAATGTCGTTCCATTTCTCGCCCAAGACCTAAGCCGAAATCTGAAGAGCCTCCAAAATAGTGTGAATAAAAAGAGAGATCGTCAGATTTCCAGTTTACGAATAACAAACAGACGGATGAGACGCTCCCTCCACTTCGCCTTCATGCCTTACTTGCCACCGACAGAAGTATGATGCGAGAGATCTTCCTATAGGGGCGGGAAATCAGATTACATCAGCGGTTCTAGGAGTCGCTCCTCATAGACCTCATGGGCCATGAGTATCCGCAGACGTATAAGGAGCGCATCGGTGCTATACGAGGTGCTATTTTTGGCGCATCTAGCTCCGGCCCTGCTACGAGGACCACTATAGCTGGTGCCACTGCTGCCAGGGAGGACGACGACGACGATGATGATGATGATGATGGGGACGAGGACGACGACGATGATTATGAGGATGAGGAGTATGAGCAGGATGACGATTAGGTCGTTATCTATCAATTGAATACGTTTTGAAAATTGAAATGAAATATTTGATTTTGTGATGTAATATTTTAGCATTTTGGGTTTGGATACAATCGTGACATGAGTGTCACAAAATTTAAGTGGTCTACTTTATATATATCATCTGCATGTATGATATCATGTGGTTAACTTTATATCATATATTATATCATTGATATTATGATTGTAGGAAAATCTGATGATATATATATATATATATATATATATTTTTTTTTTTTTTTTTTTTTCTTCATTGAGTTTATTTACTGTTTAGGTTGACTACGAGGAATGTATGGTTAGGTTGTATTATAACATGTGGATTATAATTGCTTAATGCAGGTTTACTTCGGGTCATTGGACCCCATATGTTAATTACCTGACTATATAAAAATAAGCCTATTTGACGTTTTTTTTCTAGTCGTACTCGATTTCCTAGGGTATCGCCGATTTTCGCGGATGAAAATCTTATAAGGTAGGGTGAATGTCATAACCCCAAATTTTTGGGAACTGTGCACGTCACATACCATACACGTGTATCACATATTGTGCACGTATATTTGTGATTCACAAGAAAACCAAAAACTACATATATACACTATGTGCGTATATGTGAAACATTCTAGCTTTCACTGTATAAGTGAAAGTGGGGAGGAGAGTCTCTCCTACGTAACCTAATTGAGCATAAATAGAGAGAAGGTAAAATAGAAAGAAAGATGAGAGTTTGGTAAAAGAGGAGAGAAGGTAAAATAGAGAGAAAGAGGAGAAGGTTTTGTAAAAGAAGAGGAGAGGTTCGTTGGTTTTAAGCAGTAGAAAACTTTGAAAATTTTCGCATTTAGTCGGAGCTTGGATCAAACTATATGAGATTCTATCGATTAAGGTATGGTTTTAGACGCTTACGTATGCTTTAAGTAGAGTATAAACTACTAGACTAATGATCCTTGACATTAATAAACCTCTCATGAAGAAGGAAATAGTCCTTGAACATATAGAGGACTTATATCTTTACGTGGCTTGCTCGAGCGGTCTAAATAGCTCGCTCGAGCGAGGACAGAAGGAATATTCTGAGCATAACTGCGTTTTGGGCTCACTCGAGCTAGACTCACAGTGAAGGAGAAGCTCGCTTGAGCGAGGCGTCGCATAAAGCTTCAGGTACCGTGAGTGATTATAACCGCTTGAGCGATGAATTATATCCGTGGGCGCGATAAATAGTGCTCGCTCGAGCGATGAATAATAGTTGCTCGAGCGATGAATAATAATCGCTCGAGCGAAGAATAATTACTGCCCGAGCGATGAATAGTTCTCGCTCACACGAGGGTTTAGTATCTCGTTTTTATCGCTCGAGCGAGGTCAAGTGCTTGCTCGAGCGAGGCTAAGTGACGGCTCGAGCGAGCAATGGCTCCCGCTCACGCGAAGAATTACCCGATTTTCTCTTTTCTATTACCCGATTTTCTCTTTTCCAAGGGTTCTAGAGACTATTCTAAGTAAATTCGAAACACGTGCGATGTAGGTTTAACGTGAGCTGTTACGCGTAAACCTCTACGAGAAAGGAGCGCACTGGATTTTACTTTAAGGTAGGGAATATCTTAAAACATATACTTTAATTCGTCAAAACCATGTATGTAGAGTAATTTAAATATGTAGAGTATCTCAAGAGAATAGTCATGTATTAAATGTGTTTCCAAAACGTGTGTGTGTGTGTGTGAATCCAGATGGAACCACGAAGTCCCCAGGGGACGTAGAAATATAACAATGGGCATCTGAATGATGCATTAAACCAGTAGCATCCCAGGGATGCAGATGAAATCAAATGGTGAAACAAAAGAAGAGTAATAAGGCCTAATGTAATAAAATTAGCATAATCACGGTGAATAACTATATATAGAGCACAATAGATATTTTGCTATTTAAGGTTTAATTAGAATACCCCACCGACGTGGCGGGATACCCACGACTGACGCGGCAGGATATCCGTGACCGGTGCGGTGGCCAAACCATACACGTATAGCACATCCCAGGGATTTTGAATTGAGAATAGACCCCGCCGCCTAAGAGAAATGGGCCTGGGTGGTGTTGAATTTTAACATATAACAAGTGTCTATTTAGACGACGATGGTGGGTATTCCATCGGGGCTCGATGGTATATTGCTCGGGGACTACTTAAGTTAAAATTTAAGTGATTAGGCCGAATCCGTTGCTATACTAGTAAGATGAGAATAAACAAAGTCATGCAAAGTAACAGTTGTATCTATCATTTTATTTCTGATTATTTCAATTGTCTTTCAACAGTTCTATCAGATAAATTGTGCCTTTAAACTGTTTTAACATATATGTGAGAGTTTAAATTATATGTTCCCTGTGTTTTCCCTATTGAGCTAGGATGTAGCTCATCCCTTAGACTATACATCGCAGGTCCAATACTAGCGGCAGGAGAGATTTCTGGAGACGTTGACCCGGGGGATTCGAATTACATGCCCACAGAAGAGTCAGAGCCTCCTCCTGAGGAATTCTTTTAGGAGACCCATTGCGTACTTTGAGAGTGAGCTGAGAGTATTAGGTACGGCTTGGTATGTCAAGCCTCTTTTTTTGTTGAATGTAATTTAATACCTTGATTCTTTTGGGTAAACCAACTAGGATGAACAGTTATCACCGATGGTTCGGGTCAGTTCTTATGCCCATGAATTGGCATGAGACTAGAACTGTCCTTAGAGTTCTTTTTATTTTAAATGCATGAAAACTTGTTTAGAGAAGATGCATGTGCTTTACTTGTAGTTTTTGTCTACTATATACCAATGCCCCGTACAGTTTTATCGGGCACAGCCTTGAGGGTCTTGCAGATGGCACGGATTTCGGGTTGCCGAAATTCGAGCTATCACATTGTTTGTCCATTTGCAGGGGGTGACCAATAAAACTTCCAATATTGCCAAGGGTATTATTTGACCAGCAGATAAGTGGAAGTTCGGGAAGCTAAATCCAAACTGGAATAGTTCGAAAATTCTCTTTCTCCATCTTCTGTATTGGTTGCCATTTCTTTAGTATAAGGGGACTACCTCCAATAGACCAAAGTCCCGCATCAAGGATTCTTCTCCATTCTTCTTCCAGGCTAAAATCGAACAAAAATAACCCATCCGTCATTGCGAAAATCTCAAATTTTCCTTTGACCTTCCATAGCCGTTCTACAGCCGCTTTAACTCCTTGGAAAAAGAGTTTCTTCCCTACCGAATATCCAACCAAAGCATTCGCCCAACGCTTCGATTCGTTCTCCATTTCAGAAACTTCGCAAATCACTTTTTCATTTTTCGCACCACATAAGTCAAAGTGCATTGTGGATCCGATGTGGAGGCTTTCGAAAAAAAGGAGCTCCACTTCGGTCTTGATGAACTTGCTATATTCGGAGGCTTGAGAGGAGCCTCCATGAAAGATCACAAGAACCTCCCACCTCTGTAAACTTCAGTTAGCTAAACCAACTTCTAAAATCAGTTTATTATTAGCATTATTATTAAAGAAGATGATTTTTACGTGCAAACTTTGCTACTCTCTCGATTCAAAATCGCGTTTTTACGTGCAAACTTTTCAGAATTGCAGTTCTATTATTTGATTAGATTCTTTAAAAACAAATTCATGTGGAATTGAAAAAGAGTACTTTTGGCAAATAAAATTGAATTCGAAGGTTCCGTTTGAATACACTTAAAAAAGTAATTCTTTACTATTTGAAGCAAAAAAGTAGACAAGTTTGTTTATTAAAGTAAAATATTTTTAGTCAAAGTTTAACTTCTAATCAAGACTTAATATTTTTATTAAATTTTGACTATTATAATGGATAATAGCTACTATCCTATTAATTTAAATAGGATACTACATTCTTAAATTGTTAATTGGTCAAAGGTTTGACTTTAATGAAATTTTTACTATAAGTCAAACTTAAATATTTAGTCAACTCTCATCAGTATAATTTATTAGTGAATAGTAGTTATTACATAAATTTGTAACTTTTGAATACAAACTTTTTAGTGATCAAAGTTTGACTTTTTGCTAATGTTTGATTTTTTTATCAAATTTTTATTAGTGTCAACTGATAATAAATAGTGGCCTATCATTGTGTTAATTTATAAATCGATAGTATAATGTAAATGTTATTAGTCAAAGTTTTACTTTTGGTCAATATTTGACTTATATAATTTGATACTAGATAGTAACTACTTCGGTGTTAATTTGGAACACGATAATGTCGATTTTTATTTTTTTAAAAGTTTTACTTTTAATCAAAGTTTGATTTTTATTGAAAGTTTGAATATAGTCAAACTCTAACTAATGTAATAAGGTAGTCACTAGTAGTTAATACCATGGTAATTTGTAACTTGATAATATATTTTTTTATTGATCAAAGTTTGACTCTTGATCAAAATTTGATTTTTTAATAAAATTTGACTAATATAACGTGAGAGTGGATAGTAATTACTATTATGTTAATTTGTAACTTGATAATATTTATTTAAAATTTTGATTAGTTAAATTTTAAAATTTTGTCAAAGTTTGATTTTTGATAAAATTTGACTAGTATAAGCTGACAGTGGATGGTAATTACTATTATGTTAATTTATAATTTTTTAATATCAATTTTCTTAATTAAATTATAAATTTTGGTCAAATTTTGACTTTTTAAAAAAATTGACTGGTATAATGTGATAGTGAATAGTAATTATTATTATGTTAATTTATTACTTAATAATATTGTTTAAATTTTTTTATAAATTAAAATTTAAATTTTGGTGAAAATTTGACTTTGTGACAAAATTTGATTGGTATGACCTAACAACTTATATCAATTACTATTATTAATTTGTATCTCGGTAATATTTATTTATTTATTTTTATTTGTCAAAGTTTCAAACTTTGCTTAATATAACCTAACAACAACTAATAGAAATCATTGTATAAGCTTTTAATTTAGTTCTCCTGCGTGACGCAAACATAAAATGACCCCTTTCAAGATTAAGTACCACACAGTTCTCATTGTGTCTTCTCCTTCGTGCGACACGTCGATGGTGTCCGTTGCTTCCATTAATTTCAAGTTCGTGACTTTTCTCAATTGATTTCGATTCCATGCCAGATTGCATTTTTAATAATTTCTCTGTCAATTTATCTCCATTGCATTTTTCTCTGTTGGTAACGAAGATCATTTTCTTCTTTTTTCTTCATTTTCTTATTCTTTCCCTTCTTCTTGTTCGTCTTTTTCTCCATCGGCTTTTGTTCTTTTTCGGCAGCTCACAACATCACCAAACTATCAACTATAATAACAAAAAATAATAAAATTTTTTTATAAAATAAAGAACTTAAACTTGAGAAACCCTAAAATTTTTTAAAATCTAATAAAACTATCATTGAACTTGGCTGTGGGTATCCACTGTCAGTTGTAAAAGACTAGCAGTGAGTATAACTGCTAGTCTTTTTCATCTAGCAACGGGTTCCCACCATCAAATTATTTTATTTGACGATAGGTGCCTACTTTCAGAAGTTCATGATTTTTTAAAAAAAATTTAGAGGTTATTCTTTGTGTTGTAGTTTTTTAGGTTTTCGTTGGAGATGAGAAAGAAGAAGGAAAAGAAGCAGGTGCTGTGATCATGCCAATGTCATAGTTGCATTGGAGTTGAGAAGGAAGAAAAAGCAAAACAAGAAAAAAGACGGTTTTCCGATAATGTTGACATCATTGTTGCGAAAGTTGAAGTTGAAGAAGAAGAAAACGAGGGTGATTCAATATTACCGGGGGCGACGTTGTGGTTGGCGGAGTCGATGAAGAAGAAGAGAAATAGGAAGAGAAAAAAGTAAAACATAAAATAGACAGAGATATATGCGCCCACAAAAAAATTAGGTTCCTTTTTTTCACACGTGAGCATGTAGGCGCTTTTGGAGATTGTTTGGGTGCAACTAGAGGTACCTAATAATTAATCGATGAATGGTAATATAATGAAAGGTTTATAATATTACAACCTCAAGGTAGGTAGCATGTTAGAACCTCACTAGCCTATATAAAAAATAACCTAATATAGAAAAAAAAAAAAAAAGATTAACTGACCAAGGATATATTGTCATGGGGCTCAAGTCGGTGCTTTGCAATTTTCGTAGCAATAGCTGTCCAGAGTATCCATGGGAGCATGGTTTTAAATATTTGGAAAATTTGTATTTTTGGTCCTTTAAATTTGTATATTTGCAAAAATGGCCATATAGTTTCAATATATATTTAATAGGCCGGTTCGAAGCCAGGCCGTTTCCACGTCAGCATAGACCTGCAAAATGTCTAAAACACCCTTGACTTTTAAAATTCTTCAGACATTTAAACTCTCATTTTCTTTTTTATTTTTCACTTTAACTGCTGTAAAAATTGAGAGAGCGACGATAAAGCGACGAAATAGCAACTGATAACTTCCATTTCTCTCAGGTATTTTTTTTTTTTACTTTTATCTCAATATACTAAACCCTTATCATTCTCTATGAGCCCATTATCTTGCCGCTATTTTAAGATGGTGGCCGCTATCTTAAGTTAGCGCCATCATTGATATCGTTGTCCATGAATTCGTAACCCCCTTTACCATCATCCATAGCCATCGCCATCTAGATAGTGAGATAATATAAGTGGTAAAACGAGAGAAAAAAATAATAGTTGATTTTTTTTTTAGAAAATTTCTAAAATCTCTTCTTCCGGGTATTGGTTATAATTGTTTCGTTTAAGTGTCCTGTTTTTAAGTTTTTTTGTGTTTTGCCCCTACAGTTATGAATCAAAACTTTGAGAATCATAGAGATTATTTTTTATCATAATTTTCTACTTAGCAAATCTTGAGATCACGACTCTACTATACAATCAAATTTTCATTTGCATATTGCAGATAATACAAAAAGCGATCATGACTGTGGATGTACATTAAACATGATTCTTGGATCACATTTCAATAAGTGTGCCACTAACTTATCTTAGCGGTCTGCTAAGTTAAATTAGCAGACTGCTATCTTAAGAGTCCGCTATCTTGCTGCTATTATGCTACTATCTTAAGATGGCGGCAACTATCTTAAGCTAGCAGCCGCTAGCTTACTATAGTGGTCGCTATTTTATGTTGGCCATGAATTCATAATCCCCTTCATTATCATCAGTAGCCTTCATCGATACCTTTGTCCATGAATTCGTAGCCCTCTTCATATTATCAATAGCCATTGCCGTCTAGATCATGAGATAATATAAGTGGTAAAACGGGAAAAAAAAAAATAGTTATTTTTATTTTTGAAAATTTTCTAAAATCCCTTCTTCTGGTGTTGGTTACAATTGCTTCGTTTAAGCGGCCTGTTTTTGAGTTTTTTTGTATTTTACCCCTACAATGACGAATCAAAACTTTGAGAATCATAGAGATGATCTTTTACCATAATTTTCTACCTAACAAATCTTGAGATTACGACTCTACCATACGATAAGATTTTTATTTCATATTACAGATAACACAAAAAAGTGATCATGACCGTGGATGTATATTGAATATGATTCTTGGATCACTTCTCAATAAATGTGCCACTAAGTTATCTTAGCGGTGTGCTAAGATAAGTTAGCGGACCGCTATCTTAAACTAGTAGACACTATCTTATGATAGTGGACGCTAACTTAGCTTAGCGGGCCGCAAAGATAACATAGCAACCACTAGCTCAAGATAGCGGTTGGCTAACTTATCTTAGCGTCCCGCTAAGGTAAGTTAGCGGACCCCTAAGATAAGATAGCGAAGTATATATTTTATTTTACCCTCAAAATTTTATGTCATTTTTATATTGATTTTGATTTAAAATTTTGTAAGGTGATATTCTTTCTTCTGTTCTCTTTGACGCATTTGTTGCCCCTAATCCTTTGCCCCTAACTCTCTATGAAAATAAGAGAGGAAACATACTCTTAAATAACTAATCATGAAAAAGACTTGGTTATGCTGACATGAAAATAGCTTAGCTCGGAGTCGGCCTATTCTGCATATATTGAAACTATAAGACTATTTATATAAATATAAAAATTTATAAAGTCGAAAATATAAATTATTCTAAATATTTCTATATCTCGACAGCTCAATAATATACACCCTATTTAAAAAGAATTCATCTACCGTGAGCTGAACGTGAGTCGACATCACAGTTTACATATTCCTGTGCTGGAGCGGCTTGCACGGACTTCCGATGCATGGAAATCCCTATCAGTTAAAGGGCGTGTGGACCGTACTGCGATTTTCAATTATGATGAGTTGAGACTCATTTTATAGTAATCCATTTGATAATGGGTCAAACCGGTCAATACCAGCCAGCGGATAGGTATTGGATATCATCCTGATATAAAGCAAATCTCCCCTTTGAATACTTTATTATTATTATTATTTATATATTTTTTTAATAATAAAAAAATAAAAAGGTACTTCCATACCATTGGTTATGACCAATACACATGGGATATATCTGATGCATATCTGGTTGTGACAGGGCTGATATGTCCATATGCCCGAGAGTCACTCTGATTAATACCCCTTGATCTATATATATATATATATATATATATATATATATATATATATATATATACATTGAAATGGGGAAATTAACATGGAGACATATTTAGACTCCCACGGGCTACCCCTTTACTCAAAAATAGGCATTATAATTTCATCAAAATAGGTGAATTACAGTGATCAAAAGAGATCTCTTGTAACGACCTAAAATTCTATCTCATTTCGAGAGCCTAGAATTTTAAAATATGACTCACATATATTTCAAATATGCTAAGTGGACATAAATATAATTAATATTTTCACATAATAATGGTTTCACAAAATCCGTAAAAGCCAATAAATAAAAATGAAATATAAAGGCAGCCATAAATAACTGAATAAATGCGATAAAAGGGAAATAAAAGTCGGAGACAAATCCGATATAAGAAATCATAGCCAACAGGAATAGTATCAAACGGAAATCAGACCGAGTCTATAATTGTCAATGACCGACGCTTGGATCAAAATCAGCACCAAAGTCCTCCTGATAACTAGTGGCGTCGCCCTCCCGAGGCTCCTGATACTCAGCGTCCACGGGGTTAATGAAATCAGCACCAATCGGATTATAATAGCCAATATCTACTATGTCGATATAATCACCTGCAACTGTTAGATTTTCGTAGAATAAGTTTACTCAGTCATGTATACTCAGTGGATACACCACCAATCCACCAAATTCTACTCAGGTGCATTATGGGTGCATCACGTGAGTGATAGTAATAGTATATCAATGAAATCAAAAAGAAAGAATGACAATCATGTGCATAACGTAGAACTCATATCATAACATAAATGCAGGACCATAATCTAGACACTCATTTCCTAACGTATCTCACCATATCTCATAACATAACATATCTTATTATTCTTGCACATGCGTCTGTAAGTCGCATAAGCGTAAATAACATACTCATAAATCTTATACGACCTGTATCAGAGTAGCTGCTCGAGCCTATCATGTGAGGGTCACCATAGTATCTTATCACCATATCATAACGCCCTCTATAATATACTCATGCTCCCCACCTAGCCTAATGGAAAGATATATGATCAAATATAACTCATAATATACTCATAATGTCTCCCAAAGACCCGTCTTGACTGTAAGATGTTGGTGCCCTTACGGTGGCTATGACATGTATAGACTTAAGTTTTTATTCTTTTACTAGCCTAAACAACGGCGTCTTATTATCGTAATCATAACTTATCTTTATCTTAACATACTCATATTATAACATACACTTACAACTTAATTCGAAGATGAGTTATAGTGTGATAACTTTACTAAATCATGCTTTTCAAGAAAAGGGTTCTGCAGTAACCTGGATGTACTTCCTGTGGCAATAAAAAGACCTCTCCACCATAGAGGTTCTAAACTACCATAGATGGGTTGCATCTGTACATGGACGCCTGCAATATGAGTTTCACATGGCCTTAAAGAGATCTCACTACAACTAAGGCCCAAGTTTCGAATCTTATATCATAACTCATATCTTATCCTTTCATATTAAAACTTGGGATAATAGGGTCACCATATATGCCATCATATACGAGACTACACTGAATTCACACTAACTCTACTCATCATGATGTCTTACACCGCTATGAGTTGTAGGGCATTTTGAATACAATGTATTCCTCGCTTCGATACTATATCGGCGAATTACCACGCTCAAGCGTAGGCATGATCTCATACACTCGCGTATATGACAACTTTAAGAATATGCTCTGTCTTAACTTATTGAAAACACACAACGAAAATTATAGCACTAGTATAGGATCATTCTCACGAGGAACGTTGGAAATTTTGAAAACTTTTATTTGCCTTTAAAAAATAAAGAATGGTTTGAATTAAAGTAAAGTGTAGGAAAGTAAATCTAAGTCCTCCTACTTCCAGATCCTGGTCGTGAATCAGTCTCTTTCAGTTAACGGATATTTACGAAAATTAAAATACCGTTACACTATATTTAAGCCTTCCAGAATTTGGGCGTCAATAAAAAACTAGAATTCTTTCAATATAGATTTATACCAATCTGTAACCTTCCAGAATTTGGGAGTCAATCAAATACTAGAAAATTGAAAATGAAAAATAAAATACCATTACACTAATCTTTCAAATTCTCAATCTTAGGTGTCAATTAAACTCAAGAACTATCAGATGTTTACAAAACAGTAAAAGAAAGCAATAAATTTAAACTAGAAAGCAATAAAAATATCTTTCATCTCTCAATCACAGACGTCAATTGCTCTTGAGAAACTACGGATACTCAACTCTAATCTTCCAGCTCTCGATTACAGGAGTTAATTGGTTCGAAAAACTTTGGATATCTAAACTAAACTAAACTAAAGTGATTTTCAGGAATGCCAACCTTAGTTGTCAGTTGCGACTGAGAGACCTTCGATAAAGATTTCTGAGTGTCAAACCCTCTTATTTATAGCTTCATAAGGGGTCAGTTTACATTATTCAACTCCTAATAAAAGTAAACTTCTAATAACAAAAGTTTCCTAAAATAATAAAAACTTTTAATCTTAATCTTCCTTGTTATGGATAGTAGATGCACGCAGGACTCTTTTTTTTTTATTTCAGTAGTAGAGATCTTCAGGATTTCTTTCTCCAATCTTTTCAGATCCGTAAGATGCAAGACTTCTAATTCAAGTGTTCTTTCTATTATGTGCATATTGGTGCAATCTTCACGCGATTTGTAGCAGTAGTGACCTTTAATACTACAAAATTGTAAGTATGATTTCATTCTTTCTCTGTACGATTCCTAGCTCTTGAACGATCGTATCATCACTTCATGTTTTCCAGTCTTGAGCGTCTTCTGTAGAATCGTAAGTACGATTCCTTCTTTTCTTCTTTTGGTTTCGCTATCTCGAGCTTACAATTAGATCAAATGCTCTCTCTTTAGCTTACAGACTAGTTCTCAGACACGATTGGGATCGTATCTTCATACGATCTTCTTTCATACTGCCTTTTGAGTTTATTTTGGAAAAGATTAACACTTTGGCTCTATTCTGCTTACTGTTCTAAATATCTGCACGTCAGCATCTCATTAGTAGCAAACTAGGGTCTAACATCACTAAGTTAAGGGTGGTAAAATAGTAAATTATGTGATTGATCAGTACATATGACCTAACTTATCGATAACTCGTATACCATAATCAAGATGAAAGCACAGAAAATGTTTGAATCTAAATTTTTTTTATGTTTATACATATATTTATTTACATCATATCTCAATATAAATATAGAATAAAGAAGTTATAAGTGTGATTTTAATAACGTGAAGGTCAGAGTTCGATTTTCACGAGGGTATCAAATTTCTAACACTTTGTGTTATTGAAGTGGTCGCATTGAAGCGATAAAATTGATATATATATATATATATATATATATAGTTGATCAGTCACATAATATATCATTTTACCACCCTTAACTTAGTGATGCTAGAATTTAATTTGCTATTAATAAGTTATTGATGTGCAGATATTAAGGAAAAATAGCAAAAGAGAACCAAAGTAATGAACTCATAAAGCAATAAAAAGACAATTGAACCAAACGACGAATCATCGCCTATTAAAAGATGAAAAATCGTGCTTTACAATTTTGCGGAATAATGTAAATATAAAGTAGAAATCGTAATTTACGATTCTTCAGAGAGAGAAGCCGTTTAAAAAAGTACGATACAAGAGAAAACGATGAATCGTAAATAGAGAATCATTCAATAGGAAGCTGTGTTAAAAGATAGAAAATCGTTATTTACGATTTTACAAAAAGAACACCTTCTGAAGTTGTTGATCACGTGAGAATGAACACTGCCATGCATAAAATTAGAAGATCTTTTAAAGAAGTCTGGCCAATCACAGATCTGAGAAGATTGATGAAGGAGACTCTTAAAGGACTTTACTACTGAAATAAATGAGAAAATCCAGAAGTACATCAACTATGAAAGCAAGGAAAGATAAGATTAGAAGTAGAGTTATATTAGGATAGTTTTGTTTTAGTAATTTCTTTTATTAAAATTAGGAGTTTTGTAAACCGACCCTTAAATAAGAGACTGGCACATAAGAAAAATCATCGAAAAATTTCACAGCATCAATTGACAACTAAGGTCTGTGTTTTCTCCCGATCAAAGCAGATTAGGATTTACAAAGTAACATCGTCTACAGTTCTCTAAGGTCTTGCCTGGCATCCAAGGCTGAGGAAGCTAAAAAATCAACCCTTTGAATGGTTCTACTTTTGCTTTCTAATTTAGATTTATTTTATTGCAATTTACTGTTTTGTAAACATCTTCAGATTTTGAATGGAATTGACGACTAAGGTTGAAATTTATAGATTAGTGTAATGATTTTTATTTTTCATCTTTAATTTTCTAGGGTTTGATTGACGCCCAAATTTCTAGTAGATTAGAGATTAGTATAAATCTATATTAAAGGATGCTAGTTTTTGATTGATATGCTCAAATTCTAGAAGACTGATATATAGTGTAACGGTATTTTAAAATTGTAAATATCCGATAACTGAAGATTGTGATTGACGACCATAATCTAAAGAAGGAGGATTTAGGATTTATTTTCTGCAAAAATTAGTTTAAGAAACCATTCTTTATTCATATTTCTCTAGTAGTTTAGGAACTTAAAAGATAAGTATAAGTTTTCAGAAAATTTATATATATATATATATACACACACACACACATACCTATAAAGCTATCTTTGTGGGAACGATCCTATACTAGCATATATATATATATATATATATATACATACCTATAAAGCTAATTTTGTGGGAACGATCCTATACTAGCTCTACAATTTTCATTGTGCGCTTGCAATAGGTTAAAACTTAATTAGAGATACATATAATTAGCCAAGTCAAGTTTTTGGCGCCGTTGCTAGGGATAGGGTTTTAGGTTGTATTTATATTAATTTAAGAAAATAAGTATTTATCTTTCTATTTTTATATTTCTTTATATTTTTAATTTTCTTTGATCACTTCTTAAATCTTTTGTAGGTTTATTCGGAGTGATGAATCAGAGTTTCAACTTTCCCTGATTAGAGAAGCTCGAGGCCCATATTTTTTCTCTCCCTACCTTCTAGAATAAAAATTAAATGAAGTTAAAAACACAAAAATGTAGTTTTTCTTTTGTATGCATCGCACCTGATCTCGAAGCTTGGATTTCTTCGAGTGTGATCCGGAAATTGAAAGGACTCTCTTGCGCAATTTAGCATCACACCGTACTCTCATAAGAGAATTCTTAATTATGGCTGACAATCATTCAATTCAAGCACATTTCAGCCCCGTTGCTCTAAATGCACCCTCCTGTATAGTTTTACCAAAGGCTGTAGCCGAACAAAAATATGAAATCAAGCTCAATACACTTCAAAGTGTACCCTCTTTTCATGGGCTTAATAGAGAAGATCCTTATCAACACTTAAGGGATTTTATAAAACTCTGCGCGATGTTACCACTGTCGACAGCTAATGGGGAATTGGTTAAGTTACGATTGTTTCTGTTCTTTCTCAAGGATAGAGTGAAAGCATGACTGACTTCACTGTCTGCCAAGAGTATAACCACTTGGGAAGAATTGCAATCTAAATTCTTAAATGAATACTTTCCAATTGGCAGAACTAACCAGATTAGGCAAGCAATTCAAGATTTCAGGCAACAACCTGGAGAATTGTTTCATGAGAGTTGGCAGTGCATGAAGGACTTACTGAGGAAGTGTCCTCACCATGATGTGCCGAACTAGTCGATAGCACAGAGCTTCTATCAAGGGTTGACTGAGACTAACCAGCCTACAATCGATGCCGTAAGTGGAGGAGCCTTTATGGCTCAGAATGGGCAGCTGTCCTGGAACTTATTCGAGAATCTAACCGATAATTTAAATTAGAAATAAGCTCTACTTATATCTGATCCCGATATCACTCGTTGCACCTTGCTCGCGAGGGGTGGACTTTACGATATTGGTAAAGATAAAGTAAAGAAAGAGGACAATATGAGTGCAAAGGTTTTAGCTCTTGAATAGAAAATTGTGACACTATTGACTGCCAAATCAAGCACTTCAGATAGATCTTTGGCAAACGGTTCTAATTGCCAGACTCAAATATATAATAAAAACCCAGCTGTGCCACCATACCAGGAGATAGTGAAAAATAAAAAAGTAATGGCTTTTCAAAGGGGAGATTATAGAAACACATATAATCCAGCATGGACGAACCACCATGGATTTAACTATGGTTCCACTGGAGGAGCACAATTAGACCATCGGTTGCGCAACCTCGATTTCCTCAGACTCAAATTTTCCACCAACGACCTCTATTGCCTGCTGCACAGCCCCAATATGGACCATATAGCAATGCACCTGATGCCACAGCTGTTCAAATTCTTCGAGATTTGTAGCAATAGTCATATCAGCATTCGAAAGATTTACATCAGCTTGCTCAATTCTCTCAAGTGCTTAATTCACATACTCAGTCCATTACGAAGCTAGAAAGCCAGATAGGCCAGCTAGCTTCCCAAGTGGTGAAAAGAGAGTGGCCAATTGCCAACGCAGCCAGTCAACAATCATAGAGGATAAGTGTTCTTGAGGGAGACATCGGCTCCCCAAAATCAAATATAGAAACTTCATGGATTGCTGAACTACCGACTCATCTATAGCACCAATTGTAAACTATGTTCTTTTCCTTTTAAGTTTAGGTATTACACTATGACCCAAATCGTTGAAAGATGATGAATCGTAATGTAACCCCTACTGTATATTATAGCAAACAATCGTAAGGAATTATGATTGATCGTATGGTCATGTTTATCAGTGAAAGTGCAACAATTGTGATTCACTTGATACAAGGATTCGTAATTACTGAAAGCTACAGTCAATCGACGATTCTAGGTCAAAACCTGAGTGACGGCCGGTTCAGCAAGTCGTCACTGAAATAGGGCTTATATATTCGTGAAAAGGATACGTCGGCCCCATTTTCGAACTCTCTAGTTTTCCACTCCTACCTTCCCTCTTTTTTTCAGAATGTTTTTAATCCTAACTGTTCTCTGACTCAATCCAACCATTTTACTTTCCTATAAACCCCATGCTTCCTCTGTCCTATTTTGGAAACCCTGCGTGCATTCCATTTCACATTTACACATTAGGGTTTCAATTATCGAGAGGTAAGGTGGCGATTTTAACGATCGAATGGAAGGGTTTCTATAAGAAATTTTTATTAAATACATGAAATCCATGATTAATTGATGGTGTTTTCATTAACTCTTGTAGGAAAGGAGTTGTGGTATGGCTAACGAGATGGGCAAGAGACAGAGGGAAGAGGAAGAAGGAGAGGAAGGTAACAGTTCTAATAACTCCCTAATTATTAACCGTATCGCACGGTCTGCTGCCCTCAAAGCCAAATCAAAAGCAGTAGACCCACCTAAGAAGAAATCCAAATCTTCTGGGGTAGTTATCAGAGAATTACTTACAAAAACACATGAGACAGACTCTGTATCTATCCCCAAAAAGGCATGAAGTTAGATAAAAGAAAAATCCAGTGTCTTCTGTCACGACAGTTGATCGGCTCCCTACCTCAATGAAACACCATATTGTGGGAGCCGAAATCGCGATAAAAGTTGAGTCTTCGAAAAAATTGGAAATGAGTGTGAAAGCCATCAAATATTTTAAGGATGCCGGGCTGAAATATTTCTTAGAACCGGGAGTCACACCAGTCTACCCTAGATTGGTGAGGCTGTTTTACAAAAACATGACTAAAAGCAGTTAGGAATCATCCCCACTTCTCTCCACTAGTATCGATGGATTACTGATCCAAATTACAAAGGAAATGGTCGCAAGGGTAATGCAAGCACCCTTGGAGATACCACAAGTTTCCCATGATAACCCATAGGCTAATATTTTGAGAATGACAGCCAATGCCCTTCCTGATTTGATCCAAATGGCATCAAAGCTATTAGGAAAACCTCCACTAGACAGGTCATTTTTCCTTCAAAAATATTTGGAAGCAAGAAGCTTATCACTTCACTTTTTCGATGTTTTAATTCATAAGACTATTCACCTCATGAGTCACGGAACGCAGAGAAGGGCATTTTTTGCCAAAGCATTGTAATTAATGGCGAATCGCTATTGGTTCAATATGCTCTCTTATCCTTTTAAAGTAATCACCACCACGAGGGAGAAACTGAGTCAAGAGAAATATCAGACGAAGAAGTTGACCTTGCCGTTTGGAGGTCTTATCACATATTTGCTGATGAATGTGGAGTATAACATAGATCCCAAAGAAAGGCTTTGCCGAGAATAGAGGAAAGCTTAATAGTAACAACCTATAGGAGAATTTTAGGTGCCGAAAATAAAAAGAAAATTCCTCTCACTTCTCACACCAAAAGTACCTCCTTTACGCGAAAAGTCCCATAGATTCTTGAGACTCAGGAAGAATTTTCCATGGAGCAGTTGGCAGAGATTCATCAGCAGAGGAAGTAGTTATGGAAGAGGGAGTGAGTACTTCTACTCAACCTCAAGTGAGAGCAGAGATTGGCTCTCCAATACCAGAGAAAATAACCGAGTTAAAACTTAGTTACAGACCAAGCTAGTTTGTATGACCCTGCGTTGGACTCACTAGTAGGGCCTGTTATGCCTCCTTCTATTGAGGCAAACACACTGCCGACTGTTACTGAAGCAGAGCCTGTGAGCCCAAACATTGAAATAACAGAAGAAATGTAGATTGTTGAAATGGCTACTTCTAGCCATGTCCCTGCACCAATAGAGCCTATTGTTCTACTTACAGTTTCCACCACTATAGACCAGACTCTTATAATTCAAGAAGCGGGGCCAAGCTCTGAATTACCAAGAGGGGGTTTCACAGAAATGTTAAATAGAGAAGAGGCACACCCCATTGATCCTCCAATCACCACCACATCAATCCCCGAACTAGAAAGGCGATTGAAGGTAGTAAAACAATGACAACTTACACATGAACCA
Source organism: Chloranthus sessilifolius (assembly GCA_021018995.1). Lineage (NCBI taxonomy): Eukaryota > Viridiplantae > Streptophyta > Magnoliopsida > Chloranthales > Chloranthaceae > Chloranthus > Chloranthus sessilifolius. The sequence goes on along the minus strand of CM037592.1, from coordinate 52,544,734 downwards.
AATCTATTACCATTACAAGATGTAGTAAGCCAATTGAGGAAAGTAGAGCAATGACTAAATACATATGCCCCAAATTTGGCACCACTACCAGGTGTGGTAAGGAAATGAATGGAGGAGTTTCATAGACTGAAGAAGAGAGTCTTTGATACTACACTAACGTCTCAAGAGCGCTCAGAGATAATAAAAAGCTTGAAGCAGAAGGCTGCAAAAGAATACCTTTCACATTGGAAAGAAGAAACAACAAGGAAAGTGCAGGAAGCATGCCAGTCATTTCAGGCTCAACTGGTGCAGCTGCGTGAAGAGAATAGAATAATGAGCGAAAATCAACAAGCATGGAAAGAAGAGAAGAAGGTGTATGAAGATAAAATCGTAAACCTGATTGAACAATTTGGAGGTTTAATGGAAGTTCCAGATGATACAGAAACTATAAGGGAAAAAGCTCTTAAAGATTACCAGCAAGACTACCATCAACAGCTGAGTGAGAAGACTCATCTATTGACTGTAGCTGAGGGGAAAATTCTAAAACTGCAAGAAGATAAAGATTCCCTAAGTTCAATCAATGTTGAACAAAAGAAGATCATTGATTCTCTCACAAAGAAGTGTTAGGCCGCAGTAACAAAAGAATAAAATAAAGTAGAAAAGCTGAGAATGGAGATACAACTAAAATCTGACGTAATTGAAAAGTTGACTGCGGATATGAAAAATAAAGATAAGGAGCAACGGATCCTGGAAGGAAGCTCCTACAGATTAGTTGATGAGAAGAAAAGCACAGATGAGGCTGAGCCTGCAACACATGGAGAACCAGTTTTAGAAGAAGTATAAGACAATTACTCTATGGATGTGGTGTCTGACTCGGAAGAAGACCATACTACTTCCATTCTTATATCATACCCTTCATCACCAAGTGATTGAATACGATAGAACATCACAAGCCTCACAGGTATGATATTTAGTGTCTAGATTTTTCATAGGTTTATACTTTTATGTAATTAGTTTTTATTTTAGTACTTTAGTTTTTCTTTTCCTGATCATTGTAAATATTCAAATAATATATGAACTTTTTTTTTTGACTAACTGTGTAATTGTTCATAACTTTTCTTTTTTAATTTTTGTTATTGATACTCCGAGAATAAGCCGTAGATATTTTCTCTCAAGTTGGGGGAGAGTATATATCTGGTGACATAATTTTTTTCGGTCCACAATCGGTATTATCAGTAATTCAAAGGTAAAAATTTTAAGTGTCCCTTAATTTTTGTGCCAATGAGGGCATTGCCCGACTTAAGTTTGGGGAGATACACAACTTCTGTGTATAATAGTAGTTAATTAGTATATTAGTATTTCAGTTAGTTTTATTTAGTTTATTTTTTTATAAATTTTTTTGAATTCTTTTAAAAATATTTTTTTTTTAAGATGATCATTATATAGGAATTATTATAGAAAAAATTGAAAATCTGAAAACTTGCGATCCATCATAGTAGAAGTTCAATAATTAAAATATAGAACAGTACAATTCATGTTTAGCTCGTTGAACACTGTATTAGAATGAATGCTTGAAATAATAGATTGATCTAAACTGTAATATTTTAGACTATAGTTTCAAAATTCTATAAATCAATGAGCATTAGAGCCAAAATTTCCTTTCTTTGAAGATAGAAACTGCTTCTATTCAAATAAAAAATTTCTTTAAACTTATTTTCTATGCTGTTATGAAGTCTCATATTGCTGAATTTAGAATCAAAATATTTTATGACTATGATAACCTGATTTTTTGTCTAGAACTATTTGTTAGAAATATCAAAACAATAAGGCATCTATGCTAGTAAATCGTAAAGATGATTTAAGGCCATCTTTTGTTAATCAGAGCCAAAAAGTCAAAATCTCAAAAAATAACTTATCCTTTGAACCTATATTAGAAGCCTAAACCGAATTTTTTTGTACTAAGAATTTTAAAAATCTTTAATCATATGTACTATCCAAAACTTTCAACTTTTAACCCTTATATTTTTTGAGAATTTAGAATGCAAAAGAAGGGAATAAGAGGGAGTTGAAGGAGTAAAAAGCAAAATCAGATAAGGGAAAAAAATAGTATAGCTGAAGAAATCAATTGAAAATTATGGGAAAAGGTAAAAAATTGTTAAAAGACAATTTCTAAAAGAAGATCACGATTCTACAAAAAAAAAAATAAAACTTTAGAAAAGGTGAAAAAATCATAAAAGATGATTTAGAAAGAAAAGAAAGAATCGTGAAACACGATTCTGTAAAATAATTGAAGAAATGGGATTTACAAAATGAGAAAAATAAGAAGATAAAAATGGGAAGAAGTTATTCAAATCCTTGGATATTTACTGAAGAAGAAAAGAAGAAGCTGAAAAGATAGGAGAAAGAAGAGCTAACATCTCAAAAAAATTTTGAATCCTTTTCTAACTTTCTTTGACACCTTCTGAAACCCAAAACGCCATTACAAGCCGACGAAAAGACCTTTCTGTTTTATGGTTTGTAGAAGCATAAGCCTAGTAGAGATATAAATAAAAGGTATTGTGGATTACACAGGGAATCATATGAATAGAATAAATGATCTTTTTCATGAGATTAAATTTTTTTACAATTATCTTTTGACTGAAATTTTCAGAAATAATACATTACGAGAGCCCAAAAGTTTCGATAATATGTCAATAGTGAGTTTTTGAATGAAAATATTTTTTAAATCTGCAGTTTAAAAAAAATTATGAAGAATAAACTGTTCACTGATGCATACACTTTGTGCTTACTATGAATAGAAATTGTTGAAGTTCTAATCAAGGATAACTGTTATAATGAAAAGTAAGGATAAAAGATTAGTAAATTTTAGAAAATCATAATAAACTATGTGATGATAAATTTAGTCAATTTAGTCAACTTAAATAACTTAGTGTATAAAAATTAGTTTAGATTTTTAACCTTTTATTTTCTTTTGAGAAAAATATCTTAAAAAATCTAAAAATATTTGAAGTTTGTAAGTAGCTTCACTGAAAACCTTCAGGAGACTACAACTCCACTAGGGATCACCTAGGGATTTTAAAGGCTTGTTGCATCTGCTAAATGTAATCGTGCTCCCTACAAAAGTGACATTTAAATTTTTAGTTTAAGATGTTGTTTGCTAGGGACTAGTAAAGTGTAAGTTTGGGGGTGTAAAGTCACATAATATACTATTTTACCACCCTTAACTTAGTGATGTTAGGATTTAGTTTACTACTGATCAGTCACATAATATACCATTTTATTACCCTTAATTTAGTGATCCTAGGATTTAGTTTGCTACTAATAAGTTAAAGATGTATAAATTTTAAAGAAAAATAGTAAAAGGGAACCAAAGTAATAATATTCGTCAAAATGAACTCATAAAGTGATAAAAAGATGATTGAACCAAAAAACGAGTTATTGCCTACTGAAAAGGTAAAAAATCGTGCTTTACGATTTTGCGGAATAAAGTACTGAGAAGAAAAGAAATCGTAATTTACGATTTTATAAGAAAAGTCACTCAAGAGTAAAGTACGATACAAGAGAAATGATGAATCATAATAAAGAATCGTTCAATAAGAAGTTGTGTTAGAAAATTATAATTTACGATTTTTCAGAAAAAGTTTAAATAGAAAAAGAAAATCGTGGTTTGCAATTTTCCAGAGAAGACACCTTCTGAAGTTGCTGATCAATGAGAGAACACCACCATGCATAAAATTAGATGATCTCTTAAAGAAGAAATCCAGTGAATCACGGATCTGAGGAGATTGACGAAGAAGACTCTTAAGGGACTCTTCTACTGAAATAAAGGAGAAGAGATTCAGAAATGCATCAACTATGAAAAGTAAGGAAAGATAAAGATTAGAAGTAGAGTTATATTAGGATAGTTTTGTTTTAGTAATTTCTTTTATTAGAATTAGAAGTTTGTAAACCGATCCTTATGATCTATAAATAAGAGGCTCGGCACATAGGAATAACTATTTCGATCAAACTTAGAGTATATTTTTATTGTTGTATAGATTAGATATCCAAGGTTTCTCAAGAGCAATTGATGACTGTAATTGGGAGCTGAAGATTAAAGTAGATATTTGTAGTTTCCCATAACATTTTTTTTTTGTCAAATGGGAAAATCCAGACCGCCGAGTCGTGCAGGTCACGATCCGAATACAGATTACCTGGTACAACCACATATTGCAAAAATTCAAAGCAATTAATACATATATGGCAGAAAAGGGGATTCTATTCTTATACGAAACATGGTTTAACAAAATTAAAACCACCGGTGATGGGCGATCATTACCTAAACAATGGTGAACAAGAATATACATCGAATTCAAATTCTACCATTCTACAGGAGATCAGACCTACCAAGTTCAACTGCAAAGATCCAAGACTAGGTCGAGTTAAACTCCCTCAGACTAAGGTAGAAGATACAACTCAAGCTCCGGATCCAATCGAGACCTGCAACCTGTGACGTATAGTCGAGGAGTAAGCTATAGTCCAAGCTCAGTAGAGGAACTCCAGATCAATTATATTCTATTAGATGCATTCATAGATTCAATTACCATAAATCAAAAAATATTTTTAGGTCAAAACAGAAGTTGACGTTCAAGCATTTTTCGTATCAACAAAAGCTGACTTTCATATTGAAGACAAAAGAAACTAATTTTTAGAAACATTTCATGCCGAAAACTGAGCCGAATTTCAAAGACGAGCTTAGGTCAAAACAAGCTTTGCAATATTAAGTTCAAAGGCGATTTCATGTCATGCAGAAGACTAAAATTTTAAAAGCATTTATCCAAAAATAGAAACTAAATTGCAGAAGCATTTCATGGAAGCATTCCATGTCAAAACAAAACAGATAACAAGTTTAGTTTCAGTGTTTGATTCGAGTTAGATTTCCAGTTTCAAGTTCGATTCGTGTACATATAATCCGCTCTAGCGGTCCACAATAGTACGAATAATCCGCCCATAGCTGTCCACAGTTGTACATTTTATTCGCCCAGAGCGGCCCAGGCATGCACGTATAATCCGCCCATAGTGGCCCACAATGTATCCGTAAAATCCGCCCATAGCAGTCCACTTCAACTTTGTTTGGCTTAATATTTTCGATTCACTTACATACTTTACAGATTCGATTCACAGGTATCCTGCCGTGCCGGTTCAATTCACGGGTTTAACCGCCATGCCGATTCGATTCACGGGTTTTAACCGCCGTGCCGGTTTGATTCACGAATATTCTATTGTTCCGATTCGATTCACGGGTTTAATCGTCATGCTGGTTCGATTCACGGATATCCTGTCATGCTAGTTCGATTCACAGGCTCTTATTTTCGAAGTTCAGATTCATGTTCAGTTGTCACGTTCAGATTCAGATTTCATGTTCAAAGATTCGTAGTTCGATACAGTCAAATTTCAAGGATTCGGTAATTCACATGTTTCAAAAACGAACTCATAATTTAAAAATCAATTTTCTACATCAGTTCTAATGATCACATTCGAAGCACGAATTCGATGAAACATGCAAAGTTCATATTCGAGGTTCAAGACTTTCAATGCTAACCAATTCAAGAATAATTTCATTTCTAAAATATGAGTTCGATTCAAAATTTCAAAAGTTAAACATAGATTCATTTTTTTTTTCAACATCTAGAAACAGTCCAATTCCTAACGGTCAAAAGCATTTCAAACATTTAAATTAACTACATCATGCAAATCCATGAATTCAAGTCAAAAATGCCATTGGTTAATGAAGTTCTCCTACCTCAATTTCGACGTCGGACGAAAACAATGCGAGGATCCTATCGTCGGCCTCCCGTCTACAACCTAGATCAAAGAAATCCATAAACCATGTGTTAATTTCTAAGGGATCGAATAAGCCAAGGTTCCTCGTGCTTTGTCAGGGAAATTTTTTTTTTTTTTTTTTTGACTAGGCAGGGTGTACAAGTTCTTGCAAAATTTTGGGGATCGTGTAGAATTCATCACACTTGCCGCCCAAGTTTGACCTTCAAAACATTGGATTTGTGAAATTTCTAATTGACACAAATTGTAGAACTCGTTGTCCTCTTTCCAATGCCGTGAGAATCGCGTCATTCCGAGATCGGGGTCAAACGTTATGGTCAAAATACCCAACATATGTCGGTACTATGCCATAAGTCGCCCGGGTGAGTTAAAAGTCGCCCCGGCGAGTTTTAGAAGTTGCTTCAGGTTTCATGTGGCACACCAGCTCGCCCCGGCGAGTTCAGAAGTTGCCCGGGTTGGTCTTTCAAACTTCACTTGGCACACAAAGTCGCCCGGGCGACTTTTTCCAGAAAAATTTGGCCTTAAAACTCGCCCGAGCGAGTATTCAATTTTCTAAATTTCTCACGCCTGAAGGCAACTCGCCCCAGCGAGTTCCAGGTAGCCCCGACGAGTTCTGCTGGTTCAGAACTCGGTTCCCCTATCACGCGCAATCTTCACTAATTCACTCCCACTTCATCAGGTAGAATTCTTATCCTCATGGCTTGCGCATGCAATGATTTTCATGCAAAGATTTCAAGGATTGGCAACCGGAATTATCGGTGTTCCCGTTTCCGACGCTTCCGATCTCCCAACCTTTGCATGCAGGTCGATTGCACGCGATCCTATGTGCATGATAATGTAAGGGTATTTCCCTTCGTATAGATCGCACATGCACGGCCTATGACCTTCGGTGTCGGGAATTTTTGGCATTCGAACTTCTATCGTCCGATGGTTCGATCTTCCGTCGCTATGACTATAAAGGTGTTGAGATTGAACGCGGCTGTGGTCGGGGTGAATAGAAAATATTTCTGAGTAGACAGAGAAATCGGAGGGCGTCGAATGGTCGAGATTTCTCCACAAGAAAGATGAAGAGAAGGAATGCTCTCGTTTCTTCTTTCAAAACAGAAGCTCACGCAAGAGTCTTAGAGTCTTCGTTTTGCATAAGTCAATGGGTTTTATACAAGTGAGCGAAGCTTCGGTGTGAAGCAGGCACAACAATGACGGTGTATGGGTCTTATACTAAAAGACCAATCGTGTGATTCTAGCAGGCCTTGACCCCATGACCTCCAAAATGCGAAACGATTCCTTTACCAATGGTGCACTCACAGCGTTATGTCATTACTTAGACAAATATATATATGATCCTTTTACACAAAAATGTCCGTTTTTAAGCAATCTTACACCGTTAGTTAATTGTAGCAACTCATCTTAATGAAGCTTAAATTGTTCATTGCACCCAAAATTTTGGATTATGTTATCTTTCAAATTGCTCATCAGATTTTTGGGTGGTGTTCGGTCACCTCCATTGGTGGTGATCTTTTAGATCATCACCATCGATCTTACCTATAATAAGTGGATTATTGGGTGCCATTTATAATAATCAAATGATGGGTGCCCATCCTTTTCAAAGGTGCCGGTGTCTCGGGTCTGCATTTCGTGCCTCTTAGGGGTCGGGTTTCGGGTCAAAAGTCTGGCTAGCACGAGTTTTCAGGGGCAGTTGTTACATTTTGGGGAGGGTAACCGGTTCTCTCCTTTTCTCAACAGAGTTCATGCATGACTCTATGCGTGAGGAGTTGGCTTTATACAAAGGGTGATTATTTCAATGTGTAGCCTGTACACACAAGAGTCGTGTATGGCTATAAGGTGTTGATTTTGTGTTGGACTGTATATAAAATTTTGGTGTGGATCTTAAGGTCTAAAGTAGGTCCTTGTAAGATCTAATTTAACCCAGATCCAATACATGATGGGCTTTTATACTTGGGTTAGTTCCAGTGTACAACCGACACACGAATACAAGTGTATGGGTCTAATTAAGTTTCTAATTTAATTCTTATGTACTCTATCACTCAAGGTACATTTGACTCCCTCTTGGGATCGACTAATCGAACTATTTGCAGCATACAACACACGGCAGACGGTGCACGTCATACCTGATACCGAATTCCAACACGACTTATAAGGTTCAGAGATCTCGGTGTTCGAGTTGTGTACAACATGCACATATCACATGAGGGTTCGAGTTTCAAAGATCTCAGAAATTGGTCCCATATTTGCGGTTGGGTGTACTTACCCAATATAGATAAATGGGTCAAAGACCGCACCACAGACATGAACAATTTGACCAAGGTCAAACTAGTTTAAACGATCATATCATCATCAGTCTACGGTATCAAACACGTGTATTCAGTCGGCGTGTTCGGATTCAAAAATTTCAGCTGTCACAAATAATCAGAATAAAAAATAGTACAAATCATGCTTAGCTCGTTGAACACTGTATTAAAATAGATTGATCTAAACTGCAAAATTTTAGACTATAATTTCAAAATTATAAACCGGTAAAATTTTGAGCCAAATTTTCCTTTCTTTGTGAGAGAGACTATTTCTATTCAAATTAAAAATTTCTTTGAACTTCTATGCTGTTATGAAATCTTATATTGCTGAATTTATAATCAAAATATTCTATATTTATAATAACCTTATTTTTTGTTTAGAACTATCTGTTAGAAATATTAAAACAATAAGGCATCTATGCTAGTAAATCGTAAAGATGATTAGAGGCCATCTTTTGTTAAATCAGAGCTAAAAAGTTAAAATTTCAGAAAATTTTATCCCTTGAACCCATATTAGAAGCCTAAATTGAATTTCTTTGTACAAAAAATCTGATAAACCCTTAACCATAAGTACTACCCAAACCTTTCAACCTTTAATCTTTATATTTTCTGAGATTTTAAAATGCAAAAGAAGGGAAGAAGAGGGAGTGGAAGGAGTAAAAGCAAAAACAGATAAGGGGAATGCTAATAAAGGGTACAGTTGAAGAAATTAAAAGAAGAGTATGGGAAAGGAGTGAAAAATCGTAAAAGGACGATTTTGAAAAAGAAAACGATTTTTAAGCAAAAAGCTTTCAAAGAGAAGAAAATTCATAAAATACGATTTTACAAATAAATTAAAGAAATGAGATTTATAAAAAAAATGGAAAGAAGTTAGCCAATTCATGGATACTTACTGAAAAAAAAAAGCTGAAAATATAAGAGAAAGAAGAGCTAAATTCTCAGAAAAAACTTTCAATCCTTCAACCTTTCTTTCATTCCTTTTGAAACCTAACACCCTATTACAAGCCGAAGAAAAGACCTTGTTGATTTTCGATTTGCAAAAGTATAAGCTTAGTAGAGATATCAATAATAGATATTATGGATTACACAAGGATTCATATGAATAAAGTAGATTATCTTCTATATGAGATTTGCAATTTTTTATCTTTGACTGAATTTTTCTGAAATAATACATTGAGAGAACCCAAAAGTTTCGATATCTTTTTTCTAAGAGTATGTCAATAGCGTGTTTTTGTAACATCCCTGAAATTTGGACAATGAACAATGATCTCGGGATGCGTGCCTGACTGGTCATAGGTTGACCGGGTGAAAGTAAACTTGATGATTGTGTTTACAACTTAGGTTGATGTCATAAGTGTGCAAGTGTGTAGTTTAAAGCTTAGTGAATGACAATGTACACCTATCTTGGGTGTATATGCCTAACATCGAAATAAGGGGAGTTATAAGGGACTTAATAACCTAAGAGAAGTTAATTCTCTTGTTTTGGGTTGGTAAGAAGAGTTAAGAGGAGAGAGAGAGAGAGAGATCAACGAAGGAGTAATGGCTAGGAGTTAATGCGGATTTGAATTGAAGACGGGTTTGAATATTTAAGGTCGCATTCAACGTGATTGGAACTGTTGAAGTTAAAGCTAGGAGCCCTAGCCTTCAAGCCAAATCATTGAATCAGCCAAGGGTTGATTTAAGGTGAGTTATATTAGTTTGTTTTAAACATGCTGTTAAGTAATTAATTGAGGTTTAAATAAAGAAATAAAGAAATAAAGAATGGAAATGAAGGGAAATGAAAAGGAAGAGATTGGAAGAAATGCCCGAGAAAAGGGCTGAGTTTCTGACCAAATCGATTGATTGATTTGGAAAATCGATTGATCGATTTTGGTTTAGAAGTAAGCTGGACAGAATTGCCCGAAACCTATTGATCGATTTGAAATCGATCAATTAATTCTGAAATTTCGATTAATCGATTTTAAAAGCGATTAATCGTCTGAGCACTTCCAGTGGTTGAAAAATGGAGAGCTGGAGAAATCGATTGATCGATTTTAAAATCGATCAATCAAGTTTGGATTTTCGATTAATTGATTTGGGATCGATTAATCAAAGTTTGGATTTTCGATTAATCGATTTGGGATCAATTAATCGATTTGGGATTTCGATTAATCGATTAATCGATTTTGACAGTTTTAGTTGGCTTTTGAATTGGACTTTGAGGTTCAAGGAGGGTCTTATATCTTCTTTATTGCATCTTTCTTGATGCTTTGCATATGCCATGGTGTACCATAGGTGGTATTAGGGAACGCAAGCATAAGGAGCCGTGTTAGACCTTAATGCTTGAACATTCAGAGACGTGAGGTAGGGAACACTTTAAACATGTATTTAAATTTCAAGAGTATGTATGTAGTGATATAGAAATGAATGCTAATGCTTACAAATGTGAATCTTTTAAATGTGTGTGTGTGACACCAAGTAAATAAATGAAAATGAGATATCCCCAAGGGATGAGAAGGCGATAAAGGCATCTGTATGATGCAATGGACTTGGACATCCCAGGGATATATGTAATATTGTAAAGCAAAGGTGAATGAGAACTGATAAGGCCTATTATACTATAATTAGCACAATTATACGGTGAATAACTATATGTAGTGCACATGATATTTTTGTTATTTAAGATTTGAATTAAATATCCCACTGATGTGGTGGGATACCCACGACTGACTCGACAGGATATTCTGTGACCGGTGCGACAGTCAATCCGTACACCAGTGATACATCCCAGGGATGTTGATATGAAAATAAACCTCGTCGCCCATGAGAAAGGGACTTGGATAGCATTAATACAAGAGAAATGATATGAAAACTGTCTAGTTAGACGACGATGGAGGGTATTCCATCGGGCGCCCGACTTTATAGAAAGTTGGGGAATATTTAAGTTACAGAATTAAGTCTTTAGGCCGAATCAGTGAAAAGTTGAGAAAAAATGAGAACATGTGCAATAACAGTAACACTCAGTGCATTATTTTTCAGTCATTTAAACTGCTACTTTCCTAGAAAATTCATTGTTATATTATACTGTTAATATCATAGAATGTATATGAGAACTTGACTTATATGTTCACCTGCTATTTCCCTCTTGAGCTAGGATGTAGCTCACCCCTTTTAGACTATACGTCATAGGTCCATTGCTTACGGCTGCTGAGGCTTCGGGAGACGTAGATTCGAGAGATTCGGATTACGTGCCCGAGAAAGAGTTGGAGCCTCCTCCTGAGGACTTCTTCTAGAGAACCCGTGCGTAGTTTGAGAGTGAGTTTTGAGAGCATTCTGTACGGCTTGGTATGTCAAGCCTAGAAAAATATAATTAAATGGTATATTCTTTTGGTGAACCATCTGGGGTGATCCTGCTTATCACTGATGGTTCGGGTCGGTTCTTCTGTTCATGCATTGGCATAGAAGTAGAACTGTCCATTGAGCTTTTGATTTTAGAATAGCAGATTTTTATCGTATACTTATTGCAGTTCATATGTTTTACTTGATTTGTTGTCGCTTGGTTATACCAATGTTTCGTACGGACTTCAGGGGCACGACCTAGAGGGTTGTGCTGATGGCACGAGTTTCGGGGTGCTAAAATTTGAGCTGTCACAGTTGGTATCAGAGCCTTTTTCTTTTAAAAATTTTGACAAGTCTTGCTTTGTCAGAGTATAGGGACTTCTGTTAACGAACTTTAGTTTCACGTGCAGACCGCTTCTAGAGGAAGAAGAGGTCGACCTAGGGGCGGCCAGGATCGAAATTTGATTAGTAGAGATGACTTCATCTCGCCTACGAACAGAGTACCTATGGGAAGCAGAGGGGCTTCGGGTAGTGGTGGCCAAGAGAGCTAAGATTATGAAGAGAATCAGGATAGAGATCGTTAGGAAAGAGATATGAGAGCAGGAAAGAGTAAGGGAAATAAATGAAGAGAGTGAAGAGCGTAAGAGGATGATGCATACTATGGAAACTATGGCGACTGTCATGACACAACAAGTAGCATCGTTGGCGGCTCACAATGCCAATGATCAACAACAGCCACCTACACCTCCAATAGGTCCTACATAGCCAGTGCCCTCTGCATTTACTGAGTTTAGGAGGATGCGACCTCCTAGCTTTTTAGGGCAAGCGGAGTCGATGGCTGCCGAGAATTGGCTGAGCGAGATGGAAAAGGTTTTCAGCGTGCTTACATGCACCGAAGATGAAAGCATCCTTTGGGCAGCTTATATGTTAGATGGGGAGGCAGGGCCTTGGTGGAAGTCCGTTTCTAGGACTAGGGCTCAGGAGACCTCAGGATTGCCCTGGACGTGGGATGAGTTTGTGGAGGAGTTTAATAAACAGTATTTTCCCGAGATAGTGAGGAATCGGATGGAGATATAGTTTTGGCAACTCTTACAAGGACAAATGACAGTAAGGGAGTATGGAGTGGAGTTTATGAGGCTTGCTCGCTTCGCTCCCGATTTCATGATTACTGATGTGATGAGAGCGAAGAGGTTTCAACAAGGCTTGAGACCGGACATTAGAGGAGGACTGGCACCGTTTCAGTTAAAGACCTATGGAGAGGTCATGAGTAAAGCTCTAGTTGTTGAGGAAGAAAAAAATAATCGATATCGCCAAAGGGAACAGTAGGGAAGAGGAAGTGTAGATCAGAGTAGAATAGGGAACTATGAGCCGGTGACCAAAAAATCGAGATTCATAGCACCTAATCAGAGACAACCGTTCCAAGCTGGTATGAGAGACCGGTGTAGCAGACCAACCATCAGAGATTTTCATTGCTTGCATCGGGGAGGCCAATACGATATAAGAGCCCTGTTGCTACCACTGAAGCAGAAGTTACATAGGGTTTCTCATGAGCTGCTTCTTCCACACCTAGGGAGACTTGTGTCAAGTGTGGCAAGTCCCACAAAATGGCGGATTGCAGGAAAGGGACACGAGGTTGCTATAAATGTGGCAAGTTGGCCCACATGGTTAAAGATTGCCCTGAGGTGAACAAGGATAAGACGACTTCTGCTTTTATGTCGCAACCGATACAAGCGAGGAAGCCAGTCGTACAAGGGAGAGCCTACGCAGTCACAACCCAAGAAATAGGGAACGTACATGACGTCATCCAAGGTGAGATTCCTTTTGAATAAAGAATTTTATTTCATTAAAATTTTAGATAGAGAAGGTGCATCCATTAGAAAAGTGTGTAGATTCCTTTTGTACGTTAAAGTTTCTAAATAAAATATATGCTATATATGTATACATACATGTGTTATAGGTATGTTACGAGTGTATGAGAAGGGATGCTATGTAGCATGTGAAGCAAGAGTGTTGATAGACCCAGGGTCTACCCACTCCTTTGTTACTCCGAGGTTTACAAAAAGAATGAAGATTATTCCGGAGACATTGGACTTTGTTCTATCAGTATCTATTCCAACTGGAGAATTAGCGAACACAGAATTGGTTTGTAAGTCAATGATTGTTGGCATCGATGATAGAGAAGTGCATGAACTGGACGCAAAATTAATATTATTGGACATACAAGGATTTGATGTAATTCTTGGCATGGATTGGTTGTCACAACATTGTGCAATTGTAGATTGTAAGAACAAGATTGTCATCTTCAGACCTAACACTAGGAGATCGTTTCGATTTCAAGGGGAGAGATCAACGCATATGCCACTTATCTCTGCGGTCAGGGCCGAGCGCTTGATCAGAAAGGGTTACAGCGGTTATTTGGCATTCTTGAAGGAGGATAAGGAAGAGAAGAATATTATCTCCGAGATACCAGTGGTGCGAGAGTTTGAAGATGTATTTCTAAAGGAATTACTAGGGTTACCTCCAGAGAGGGAAGTAGAGTTCGTCATCGACTTAGCACCAGGAACAGAGCCTGTTTCGAAAGCACCATATAGGATGGCTCCTGCTGAGTTGAAGGATTTGAAAGAGCAGTTATAAGAGCTCATGGACAAAGGGTTTGTAAGACCGAGCGTGTCTCCATGGGGAGCACCGGTCTTGTTTGTAAAGAAGAAGGATGGGTCAATACGACTGTGCATTGACTATCGCTTGTTGAACAAATTCACCATCAAGAACCGATACCCGTTGCCTAGGATAGATGACCTATTCGATAAGCTGTAAGGAGCGAAGTATTTTTCTAAGATCAATCTGAGATCTGGATACCATTAGTTGAGAGTCAAGGCTGAGAATATTCAAAAGACTGCATTCAGGATACGGTATGAACACTACGAGTTCTTAGTGATGCCGTTTGGGTTGACGAACGCCCCGATGTCATTTATGGATTTGATGAATCAGGTGTTTAAACCATACCTGGACTCCTACGTTGTGGTATTCGTTGACGATATCCTAATATACTCTAAATCAAAAGCGGAGCATAAAGAACACTTGAGAGTTGCTCTACAAACTTTACGTGAACACCAACTGTACGCCAAGCTCAGTAAGTGCGAGTTTTGGTTAGAGAAAGTTAGCTTTTTAGGACATGTTGTCTTAAAGCATGGTGTCACGGTAGATCCAACTAAGATCAAAGCAGTAGTAAATTGGGAACAACTAAAGACCGTGACCGACGTCCATAGTTTCCTTGGACTAGCCGGCTATTATCGACGTTTCGTTGAGGGGTTTTCAAAGATATTGAGACCGCTCACAAGACTTACATGGAAGGTTGTAAGGTTCGAATGGAGTGAAGTGTGTGAGTAGAGTTTTCAAGAACTCAAGAAGAGACTCACTTTAGCTCCAGTATTAGCGATTCCTTCAGGCAGTGGAGGGTTCGCGATATACAGTGATGCTTCGTATAATGGTTTGGGTTACGTGCTCAACCAACATAAAAAGGTGATAGCTTACGGGTCAAGACAGTTGAAAGAGCATGAAAAGAACTATCTGACACATGACCTGGAACTAGGAGTGCTCATATTTGCACTGGAGATCTGGCGACATTATTTGTACGGTGAGACCTTTGAGATCTTTACCGACCACAAGAGCCTTAGATATTTATTTATACAGAAAGAGCTAAATATGAGGCAGTGTAGATGGATGGAGTTCCTCAAGGACTATGACTGTTCCATACAGTACCATCCCGGTAAGGCTAATGTAGTAGCCGATGCTTTGAGTCAGAAGGGTTTAGTTCAATTGGCTAGTTTGATTTTGGGTATGCTCTGATGGAAGTTATTTAAAGATCTTTCCCTGTATGATGCAAACATCGAGGTGCAAGCCACATGAGCCTTCTTGGCTAACATATCAGTGAGACTAGTGATATTTGAGCATATCCACGAGCTACAGATGAAAGACCCAGCGCTAACTAAGATTCGTCAAGATGTGATTGAAGGCATAAAACTTGAGTTCTCAGTGAAAGAAGATGGTTATTTATTATTCAAGGGCCGTCTTTGCATTCAAGATAATATCGATCTGCGGCGAACAATCCTTGATGAAGCTCACAAGTCAAATTATGCGATCCACCCTGGTAGCACTAAAATATTCCAAGATTTGAGAAAGAATTACTGGTGGAGAAGTTTGAAGCAAGATGTGGCTAAGTACGTGTCACAATGTTTGACCTACCAGCAGGTGAAGGTCGATCACTGACATCCTGTTGGATTGTTGCAGCCTCTACCCATACCAGAGTGGAAGTGGGAATCAATCTCTGTAGACTTCATTGTGGGACTACCACGTACAACAAAGAGATATAATGCCATTTGGGTAGTCGTAGACTGACTGACCAAGTCAGCACACTTTCTGCCTTACAACACGATGTACACAGCGAGAAGACTTATGGAATTGTATATGAAAGAGATCATGTGCCTACACGAAATTCCAAGTAGCATAGTTTCTGATCGTGACCCGTTATACACATCAAATTTTTGGAAGAAATTTCAAGAAAGAATGGGGACGTGATTGAATTTTAGCTCAGCATTCCATCCATAAACTGATGGACAAATAGAGCGAGTGAACCAAGTGATAGAGGACATGTTCAGAGCGTGTATGCTAGAACTGCAAGGATCATGGGATCAACACCTACCGTTAATTGAATTTGCCTACAACAACAGTTTTCAAGCGAGCATCGGAATGACACCGTATGAAGCCCTTTATGGAAGACGATGCAGATCACCCATCAATTGGGAGGAAACCAGTGAGAAATTTGTTTTGGGACCCGAGATACTTGAAGATAATGCCACTTATGTTCGTATGATAAGAGCAAAACTTAAAGCGGCTCAGAGCAGGCAGAAAAGCTACGCCGATATCAAGCGGACCAATGTGGACTATAAGGTGGGTGAACACGTGTTTGTAAAAGTGTCACCGATGAAAGGCGTGATGAGATTAGGAAAGAAAGGAAAGTTGAGTCCCCACTATCTTGGACCCTTCGAGGTTTTGGGTTGAGTTGGGAAAGTTGCTTACCGCATTGGATTACCACTATTATTCGATCGGGTGCACAATGTGTTTCACATATCTATGCTCAGGAAGTATATTAATGACCCTACTCATGTTTTGGGCAGTCAACCTTTAGAAATGCATGAAGATATGAGCATGATAGAGGAACCGGCGGAGATATTGGATCGAAAAGAATTAGTGTTGCTGACAAAAGTGATTCCATTAGTGCTTGTCAGATGGAAGAATCATCCGGCCGAAGAAGCTACATGGGAAAGAGAGGTCGATGTAAAAGAACAATACCCGGCCTTGTTTGCGGCAAGTTGACAGCTAAATTATATCAACGCAAGCATGCTCGTATATCTAAACCAATCATGTAGTCAAATGTTGACCGTTTTGGCCAACTTACTCAATGGAAAGAATGTGCGTTGAAAATGTGCCTTGGTGCGATGCAAACTCATGACATAGTGCTCACTATGTCAAGCCATAGCTAATGAAGACATGCTTCACAAAGCCAATGACCAATTGGTCAAGAATTACCAAGAAAATGAAGGAAAAATAAAGTATAAATTTTTTTTTGAGAAATTTGTCAAAACCGATTAATTGATTTCCAAATCGATTAATCGATTTTGGAAATCAATCAATCAATTTTGGTTGATTGAACGACTGGCACATGTCAGTGAGATGACAAACCTGGGAATTTAATAATAACAAAATTTGATTAATCGAGTTGAATTCAATTAATCGATTATTAAAATCGATCAATCAATTTGAAACCCAAGGAGCGCATGCCCTACGCCTGACTCATCTCTAGCATGTTGGAGTGCTATTCTAGTGCCCCCGAATATGCCATCTCACCCATCGAGCCGAAGGCCATCGACCACGTGAATCATTACTCCATCGCTTCGTAGGGCCGTAGTTATAGGTTGTTAAAAAGGCCTTACCAGTAGAGGGACCAACACCACCACCACCCCCACCACCACATCATGACCCACCAGCTGAGGGAGCACCGCCCCATGACCCAGTTCCACCTGAGGAGCAGCCTTTGGTGCCACCTCATCCACCTTCACAGTCAGCAGTTACTACACTTACGTCATCCTATCGCTGACAAGCGACTCGCCCGACCCCTACTATCGACGACGTGTTGGCCCGGATGGAGGCCAACAACCAGCAGATGAACCGTCGCATGGATTTTCTGATGTACCATACTATGCGGTACATCTATCCCACAGATTTTCAGCAGCATCTCACAGAGGAGCAGACTTGGATTCCTGGTGCCCCAGCTGGGGATGCTTTTGGTGTTGGTACGTCGAGCTCGGGGCCACAACAGCCAGGCGAGGGACCCCAGCACCCAGACGTAGCGGATCCGCTAGGAGGGGGGACGGCGTGAGTTTCCGATGATGACATTTCTTTTTGGTTGTGATTACTTTTTGTGGTTCTGTTGTAATTGTTTTGGTTGGGATGGTCGATTTTTGGAAAAAAATTCATGTAAGAAACTAACTAGCATGAATGCCATTGTTTTGTGGAATAGTTGAAAAATATATTTACTTTTCATCCAGTATATGCTCCGAATATTATCCAATGTATTTTTTTCATGCAACCTATATGGTTCTTGTTAACAAATGAAACGACACCTATCTGTGTGTGTGGTTGTTTCTTCGAAGACCTTTGGGTATATTTTCGAGGATGAAAATTTCCAAGGTGGGGAGAATATAACATCCCCGAAATTTGGATAATGAACAATGACCTCAGGATGCGTGCCTGACTGGTCATAGGTTGATTGGGTGAAAGTCAACTCAATAACTATGTTTACAACTTAGGTTGATGTCATAAGTAAGTGTTCAAGTGTGTGTAGTTTAAAACTTAGTGAGTGACAATGTACACCTATCTTGGGTGTATATGCCTAACACCGAAACAAGGGGAGTTATAAGGGACTTAATAACCTAAGATAAGTTAATTCTCTTATTTTGGGTTGGTAAGAAGAGTTAAGATGAGAGAGAGAGAGAGAGAGAGAGAGATCAAGGAAGGAGTAATGGCTAGGAGTTAATGCGAATTTGAATTGAAGACGGGTTTGAACATTTAAGGTCGCATTCAACGTGATCGGAACCGTTGAAGTTAAAGCTAGGAGCCCTAGCCTTCAAGCCAAATCATTGAATCAACCAAGGGTTGATTTAAGGTGAGTTATATTAGATTGTTTTAAACATGCTGTTGAGTAATTAATTGAGGTTTAAATAAAGAAATAAAAAAATAAAGAATGGAAATGAAGGAAAATGAAAAGGAAGAGATTGGAAGAAATGCCCGAGAAAAGGGCTGAGTTTTTGACCAAATCGATTGATCGATTTGGAAAATCGATTAATTGATTTTGGTTCAGAAGTAAGCTGGGCAGAATTGCCCGAAACCGATTGATCAATTTGAAATTGATCAATCATTTTGAAATCGATCAATCGATTCTGGAATTTCGATTAATCGATTTTAAAATCGATTAATTGTCTGAGCACTTCCAGTGGCTAGAAAATGGAGAGCTGGGAAAATCGATTGATCGATTTAAAAATTGATCAATCAAGTTTGAATTTTCGATTAATCGATTTGGGATCGATTAATCGAAGTTTTGATTTTCGATTAATCGATTTGGGATCGATTAATCGATTTGAGATTTCGATTAATCGATTTTGGGAGATCGATTAATCGATTTTGACAGTTTTAGTTGGCTTTTGAATTGGGCTTTGAGGTTTAAGGAGGGTCTTATACCTTATTTATTGCATCTTTCTTGATGCTTTGCATATGCCATGGTGTACCATAGGTGGTACGAGGGAACGCAAGTATAAGGAGCTGCGTTAGACCTTGATGCTTGGACATTCAGAGACGTGAGATAGGGAACACTTTGAACATGTATTTAAATTTTAAGAGCATGTATGTAGTGATATAGAAATTAATGCTAATGCTTACAAATGTGAATCTTTTAAATGTGTATGTGGGTGACACCAAGTAAATAAATGAAAATAAGACATCCCCAGCGGATGAGAAGGTGCTATAGACATCTGTATGATGCAATGGATTTAGACATCCAAGGGATGTATGTGATATTGTAAAGCAAAGGTGAGAACTGATAAGGCCTATTATACTATAATTAGCACAATTACACGGTGAATAATTATATGTAGTGTACATGATACTTTTGTTATTTAAGGTTTGAACAGAATACCCCACCGACGTGGCGGGATACCGACGACTGACTCGACAGGATATCCGTGACCGATACAGCGGCCAATCCGTATACCAGTGGCACATCCCAGGGATGTTGATATGAAAATAGACCCCGTCGCCTATGAGAAAGGGACCTGAGTAGCATTAATACATGAGAAATGATATGAAAACTGTCTAGTTAGACAACAATGGAGGGTATTCCATCGAGCGCCCGAATCTATAGAAAGTTGGGAAATATTTAAGTTACGGAATTAAGTCTTTAGGCCGAATCAGTGAAAAGTTGAGAAAAAATGAGAACATGTGCAGTAACAGTAACACTCAGTGCATTATTTGTCAGTCATTTAAACTGCTGTTTTCCTATAAAATTCATTGTTACATCATGCTGTTAATATCATGGAATATATGTGAGAACTTAACTTATATGTTCACTTACTGTTTCCCTATTGACCTAGGATGTAGCTCACCCCTTTTAGACTATACGTCGTAGGTCCATTGCTTGCGGCTGCTGAGACTTTGGGAGACGTAGATCCGGGAGATTTGGATTACGTGCCCCGGAAAGAGTTGGAGCCTCCACCTGAGGACTTCTTTTAGAGGACTCGTGCGTACTTTGAGAGTGAATTTTGAGAGCATTCTATATGACTTGGTATGTCAAGCCTTATTTTGAGAAAAATATAATTAAATGATATATTTTTTTGGCGAACCATCTGGGGTGATCCTGCTTATCATTGATGGTTCGGGTCCGTTCTTCTATTCATGCGTTGGCATGGAAGTAGAACTGTCTATTGAGCATTTGGTTTTAGAATAACAGATTTTTATTGTATACTTGTTGCAGTCCATATGTTTTACTTGATTTGTTGTCGCTTGGTTATACCAATGTTCCGTACGGACTTCAGGGGCACGGCCTAGAGGGTCGTGCTGATGGCACGAGTTTCAGAGTGCCGAAATTCGGGCTGTCACAGTTTTTAAATGAAAATATTTTCTAAATCTGTAGTTTAGAAAAATTTATGAAGAATAAACTCTTCACTGATGCATACCCTTCCTTTTTATTATGAATTGAAATTATTGGAGTTTTAATCAAGGATAATTGTTATAATAGAAAGTAAAGTTAAAATATTAGTGATTTTAGAAAATCATAATGACTATATGATGACGAACTTAGT
Organism: Chloranthus sessilifolius; assembly: GCA_021018995.1. Lineage (NCBI taxonomy): Eukaryota > Viridiplantae > Streptophyta > Magnoliopsida > Chloranthales > Chloranthaceae > Chloranthus > Chloranthus sessilifolius. The sequence goes on along the minus strand of CM037592.1, from coordinate 52,523,898 downwards.
TAATTTAAATTGTGTACAAAATTAGTTTAGATTTTTAACCTTTCTTTTCTTTGAAAATTTAAAAATATTTGAAGTTTGTAGGTAACTTTACTAAAAACCTCTAGGAGACTATAACTCCTCTATTAGGGATCACCTAGGGGTTTAAAGGCTTGTTACATCTGCTAAATGCAATCGTGCTCCTACGAAAGTGACAATTTAATTTTTAGTATAAGATATTTTATGTTTTCTTGTTTGCTAGGGACTACCAAAGCATAAGTTTGGGGGTGTGATCAGTCACATAATATATTATTTTACTACCCTGAACTTAGTGATGCTAGGACTTAATTTGCTACTAATAAGTTAATAATATACAGATATGAAAGAAAAACAGCAAAAGAGAATCAAAGTAATAATATTCGTCAAAATGAACTCATAAAGCGATAAAAAGACGATTGAACCAAAAGACGAGTCATCGCCTACTGAAAAGGTGAAAAATTGTGTTTTACGATTTTATGAAACAAAGTACTGAGAAGAAAAGGAATCATAATTTATAATTTTGTAAGAAAAGTTGCTCAAGAAAAAAGTACGATACAAGAGAAATGATGAATCATAATAAAAAATCTTTCACTAGGAAGCTGTGTTAGAAAATCGTGATTTACGATTTTCCAGAGGAAGTTTAAATAGAAGAAGAAAATTGTGGTTTACAATTTTTCAGAGAAGACACCTTCTGAAGTTGCTGATCATGTGAGAATGAACACCGCTATGCATAAAATTAGAAGATCTCTTAAAGAAGAAGTATAGTGAATCACGAATCTGAGGAGATTGACGAAGAAGACTCTTAAGAGACTCTGCTGCTGAAATAAAAGAGAAGAAATTCAGAAGTACATCAACTATGAAAAGCAAGGAAAGATAAAGATTAGAAGTAGAGTTATATTAGGATAGTTTTGCTTTAGTAATTTCTTTTATTAGAATTAGAAGCTTGTAAACTGATCCTTATGATATATAAATAAGAGGCTTGGCACGTAAGAATAACCATCGAAGGAACTCTCAGCATCAATTGATGACTAAGGTTGGGTTTTCTTCTGATCAAACTTAAAGTAGATTTTTATTGTTTTGTAGATTAGATATCTAAGGTTTCTCAAGAGCAATTGACGACTGCAATTGAGATCTAAAGATTAGAGTAGATATCTGTAGTTTCCCATAAGCAATTGATGACTGCGGTTGAGGGGTGAAAGATATAATTTCATTGCTTTTCAGTTTAGATATATTTTATTATAATTTCCTGCTTTGTAAACATTTTCGAATTTGAATTTGAATTGACGACTTAGGTTAAAGTTTGTAGATTAGTGTAACGATTTTTACTTTTTCATCTTCAGTTTTCTAAAATTTGATTGACACCCAAGTTTTAGGAGATTATTGATTAGATTAATTTTATATTGATAGGATTTTAGTATTGATTGACGACCAATGCTAGAAATTTTGATATATAGTATAACGGTACTGTCTAAATTCAATAATATCCGATAGCTGAAGATTGTGATTGACGACTATAATCTGAAAAAGGAGGATTTGATTTTATTTTTTGTAAAATTAGATTAAGAAATAAATTTTTTATTTATATTTCTCCAGTAGTTTAGGATCTTAAAAGATAAATATAAGTTTTCAGAAAATTAAGTTAATATAGAAAAACTTGTCTTCGTAGGAACGATCCTATACTAGCTCTATAAGTTTCATTGTGCGCTTGCAATAGGTTAAGATTTAATTAGATACACATATAAGTAGTGATCAACTACTAATAAGTTACTGATGTGCAGATATTAAGGAAAAATAGCAAAAGGGAACCAAAGTATTAATATTTATAAAAATGAACTCATAAAACAATAAAAAGACGATTGAACCAAAAGACGAATCATCGCCTATTAAAAGATGAAAAATCGTGCTTTACGATTTTGCGGAACAATGTAAATATAGAGTAGAAATCGTAATTTACGATTTTTCAGAGAGAGACCGCTCAAAAGAGTACAATACAAGAGAAAGCAACGAATCGTAAATAGATAATCGTTTAGTAGGAAGCTGTGTTAAAAGATAGAAAATCATGATTTACGATTTTTTAGAGAAAGCTACATTAGAAGAAGAAAATTGTGATTTACGATTTTATAAAAAGAACACATTGCGAAGTTGCTGATCATGTGAGAATAAACACGCCATGCATAAAATTAAAAGATCTCTTAAAGAAGAAGTTTGGCCAATCACGGATCTAAAGAGATTTACAAAGGAGACTCTTAAAGGACTCTACTGCTAAAATAAAGGAAAAAATCCAGAAGTATATCAGCTGTTAAAGAAAGGAAAGATAAGATTAGAAGTAGAGTTATATTAGGATAATTTTGTTTTAGTAATTTCTTTTATTAGAATTAGGAGTTTTGTAAACCGACTCTTATGATCCATAAATAAGAGGCTCGACGCATAAGAAAAACCATCGAAGAATTTTACAGTATCAATTAACAACTAAGGTATGTATTTTTTTCCGATCAAAGTAGCTTAGGATTTATAAAGTAACATCATCCACAGTTCTCTAAGGTCTTGCCTGACAACCAAGATTGAGGAAGCTAAAAGATCAACCCTTTGGATGGTTCTATTTTTGCTTTCTAGGTTAGATTTATTTTATTACAATTTACTGCTTTGTAAATATCTTTAGATTTTGATTTGAATTGACGACTCAGGTTAGAATTTGTAGATTAGTGTAATGGTTTTTATTTTCCATCTTTAATTTTCTAGAGTTTAATTAACGCCCAAATTTTTAATAGATTAGAGATTAGTATAAATCTATATTAAAGGACGCTAGTTTTTGATTGACGCCCAAATTTTAGAAGACTGAAATATAGTGTAACGGTATTTTGAAATTATAAAAATCCGATAACTGAAGATTGTTATTGACGACCATAATCTGAAGGAGGATTTAAGATTTATTTTCTGTAAATTTAGTTTAAGAAACCATTCTTTATTCATATTTCTCCAGTAGTTTAGGAATTTAAACAATAAGTATAAGTTTTCAGAAAAAAAATAAAAATAAATAAATAAATAAATAAATAAAAAAAAAATAAAAAAAAAATATATATATATATATATATATATATATATATATATATATATATATATATAAACCTATCTTCGTGGGAACGATCCTATACTAGCTCTACAATTTTCATTGTGCACTTGCAATAGGTTAAGACTTAACTAGAGATACATATTATTAGCCAAGTCAATAGTTTATTATAATTAAATGCTCAAATTGAAGGGTTCAATAATTCTAAATTAAGTAAATCACGACCATTGATCAAAATATTTAAGTGATTAATGTGTATTAAGTTTTGGTCGTGCTAAAGTGGAATTATAAGGTAAATAAAGTCGTCTGTTCAGACGAGAATCGATCGATCGGTATATAAAATATATAAGTCAGTGAATTCAAATTTGAATCGATCAATCGATAACTTCTAATCAATCGATCGAATTTAAAGCAATTTAAGATATATAGTGGTTCGATTATGTCCAGAATTGATTGATCATACATTAGAGTCGATCAATTGATTGGAGAAGTTAACTAACTTATATAATAATGTAGTACTTGAGTGAAAATGACTTATATGATAATATAATAGTTATATAATATAAATTATATAATACTTTATTAGATTACTTAGTAGAAGTTAAAGGGGCTTTAGAACCCTACATATGCTTTGATTATACTATAATATAAAGACAATGATTATATTATAATAACAAAATATAATATAATATAACATTAGACACTCAAGTACTATTTTAGAAATCAATCGATTGAGAATGAAGAGTCTGACTTTAGATTTATTCACAATTGATTGATCAATCTCGGGATCGATCGATCAAAATAAATGTAAATAAGTATAATCATTCATTTCATAATCGATCGATCATAAATGGAAATTGATTGATCGACTGAGCAAAGAAAGTGTACCATTTTTGCTCAGCCCAGAATCGATCGATCGGAATAAGAAATCGATTGATCGATTTCAAAAATTCCCGAGCCTCTACGGTTTCGAAATAAGATCCGAAAATAAATAAAGAAAACACAATTAAAAGTAACTGTATCTAGTACTAGCTACATTACTCAATTTAAAATAATATTTTAAGGAATATAAAATAAGATTAATTTTATTTAGCCCTTCGATACGCGATCGAATGTATCCTATGCGACGGGATTTGAGAAGAACAAGATTGATTGAAGGGTACTAACCTCTTGAAGCGTGATCGGTAGATTTACGGCAATTAAGTGAAAGATCGACGTCCCACGCGATGGCTCGTCTGAGATTCCTCCTCCTTCCTCCTTGATCATGATGGTGGAAATAGATCACGGTGGTTCTTGTCGAAGAACACACAAAAGGTTTTATGGATGAGATTAGAGAGTTTGATAAGAGATTGGTTGAAGAAAAAAAGTTGTGACGACTAGGGTTTCTTAAGAGAAGAAAATAATAAGAATAAGAGACGGTTAGGGTTTCTTAAAAAGAAGAAAAGTGAAAAGAGGTTTGTGTAACTTAAACTTTAATAGGGTTTTCATAAATAGGGAGGTTTTGATGTGGAGCGCTACCACCAAATATAGTACAAACACGCATCTAACACCACAAATAAGGTTTAAGAAAATCCGGGTCGTTACCCTTCCACATCACACACTTAACTCCAGCACCACATTGACCATCAACTAATCCACCACTAGGACCACCCCCACAATCATGACCACCACTAAAACACCAATACCTCCATCTCCTCCTTTGCCATTGTCATGTAAAGACCCTGATATTTTTCTAGTGTTGAATCATTGACATTTGACGAAAACATGACTGCTTTTACTATTTTGACCTTGGTCAAACATTGAACCAGTGTGACGTGGCCTCATGTCCACTATTTTTCTTGTAGGATGTGTGCAGCCATGCACGCCCCGACCCAATCTCTCTCGTGATTTTTTTTCGTAAATTATTATTATTATTATTATTACTATAAAATTAATATCGATAAAAAGATATTAACCCGAACAAATTTCAAAACATGGATGTCATGATCACCTAGGGTTATAAGAATGTGCCATGTGACACTCCCGATCTTCAAACTATTATTTATTTGTGTGTGGTGTTAGATATGGGTGTAATGATGGGTTAGTATTGGCACCCATCCCAAGCTATTTAAATCCCAACCATCCAATCCTTCTAAATGGGTCTAAGATCTCCCTTGATATGGATAGTCCCAACAAAATACTCCCTCACCTAATGGAGCATGGTATTTATATCTAACACACATCCTAGCTACAATCAAAATTGAGCATCAAGTGTCCCCTCATGAAGTCCATGATTTTGGACTTTCTCTCACTTGAGACCCACTCCCACTCTCTCTCTCTCTCTCTCTCTCTCTCTTACTTCTTCAATAAGAGTCCACCCATGGACTTCAATGCAGCATGGTAACAACAGCTGCCCATTCCTTCTTAATTAGTAATTACACCTAGCCACCCTCCTATTTCCAATTTGACTTGAACAACAACTCAACCTTCTCAACCTTCTCATTATGTGAAAAGGATTTTCATGTGGCGCAAGATCTAACTCAAAATCGTTTCAAAATTTAGGCAAATCCTCCATCATAGCCGTCCATCTTTAATTTTATAAAATCCCAAATAATATAGCTCCAAAAGCCAAATTTGAAATTGCCTCTTTGGCACCTTCCTCCAACTCGACAAGTAAAAAATTTTCATTGAGAAATACTAGTTGAGAAGATCAGGAGATCTTCGCCGAACTGACGCATAGGCCCAAAGCTCCTTGATTTGGATCACCCCGAACCCACATGCACACTTTAATAGGTGGGTGCCTTTCTATCTATTTAAATCTACATATTTACACCTTATATGTGATGAATTTATGATGATTATATATAAATAAAATAAAATTTTAAGGAAAATTACACTTTCTCATTCGTACGTTTTTGTATGAATTCACAAGACTGTTATGGTAATATGGTTGATCCTATGGTTGAACCCGTCGGTCAAGAACTAGAAGGTATTATACCATTCCATATGACACAAAAGTGTGCCGACAAAACATACCATAAGGACTATAAATCAAGTACAAAAAAAAGCCCAGGTAATGTATGGGCTGATGCCCTGTTTTTGGTTTGTGCGCACTTGGCCTAAAGGTCCATGTTTGATCACTTGGATCTCGATGATCCCAAATATTTTAAGATTCATGTCAGTGGGTGAGCCCCACATACTTTTTGACGGTTTATCCATCCAGACGACTCATACTGCTCATGATATTATTATTTTAATTCTTTTCTATACCTTCAAAATATGTGAAAATGGTGTATTAACACTTAGATTAATTTTGCTATTTCCTGCATATGTAAACAGGTGCACATTGGCCAAAGGGTGTACTTTTACTCCCTTTCTTGAATAAAGCGTAAGCCCATGGGCCGAAACCCATGAACCTAACTATAGATTATCTAACCATTTGCCAAATTGATGGTCAAATGTTTATCTTAGATAATGAACCTTGATTTTTGTGCCACTTGACATAGTACACATGCTCTTGAAAACACAATTTTCATCTGGTACCTAGGTCAAAGGTAAGTTTGGCCCTCTTTTGTGACAGCTCAGATTTCGGCACCCTGAAACCCGTGCCATCAGCACGATCCTCCAGACCGTGCCCCAAAACTATGCACGAAACATTGGTATAACAAGCACAATTAAATAAATAAGCAAATAATTTCATAAAGTTGAAAACAGTTAATAAGCCCAACTGGCATACGCAAAAGGCAGTTCTACTTTCATGCCACTGCATGAAAAGAGAACTGACCCGAACCATCGGTGATAAATGGATCACCCCAGACGGTTCGCCAAAAGAATAATTCAGTTTAATTACATATTTTAAAAGAAAAGGCTTGACATACCAAGCCGTACAAATCTGCTCTCAAAAACTACTCAGTCAAAGTACACAGCAGAGTCTCCTAGAAGAAGTCCTCGGGTGGAGGCTCCAACTCGTCTCTAGGCGCGTAATCCGAATCACCGGGATCTACGTCTCCCGAAGCCTCAACTGCTGCTATCAATGGACCTGCGACGTATAGTCTAAAGGGGTGAGCTACATCCTAGCTCTCAAGTTGGTGCAAATAAGGCTGGATATTATTCTTTCATGTCGGCCTCTCGTTCCCATGTAGCTTCCTCGGCCGGATGGTGGTTCCATCGAACAAGTACTAATGGAATTTCCTTTGTTCGTAACACTTGTTCCTTTCGATCAAAAATCTCTACCGGCACTTCGATCATCGTCATGTCTTCATGCATTTCAAATGATTGACCGCTCAACACATGATTAGGGTCATTAAGATACTTCCTGAGCATAGATATGTGGAAGACATTATGTACTGGATCGAATAACGGTGGTAATCCAATGCGGTAAGCAACTTCCCCTACTCGACCCAAAACTTCAAAAGGTCCAAGATAGCGGGAACTTAGCTTCCCTCTCTTTCCAAATCTCATCACCCCCTTCATAGGTGACACTTTCACAAACACGTGTTCACCCATTTTGAAGTCTACACTCATCCGCTTGATGTCGGCGTAGCTTTTCTATCTGCTCTGAGCCGCTTTAAGTTTTGCCCTTATCATCTGAACATAGGTGGCATTATCTTCAAGTATTTCGGGTCCTAAAACAAATTTCTCACCCGTTTCTTTCCAATTGATGGGCGATCTACATCGCCGTCCATAAAGTGCTTCATATGGTGCCATCCCAATGCTCGTCTGAAAACTGTTGTTATATACAAACTCAATCAAGAGCAGATGCTGATCCCATGCTCCTTGTAACTCTAACATACATGCCCTAAGCATGTCCTCAATGATCTGATTGACCCTCACAGTCTGTCCGTCAGTTTGCGGATGGAATGCCGTACTAAAATCTAGTCGCTATCCCATTCCTTCTTGAAATTTCTTTCAGAACTTTGATGTATACAATGGGTCACGGTCCGAAATAATGCTACTCGGAATCCCATGCAAACGGACAATCTCTTTCAGATAAAGCTCTGCTAGTCTTCTCGTCGTGTACATTGTGTTGTAAGGCAAGAAGTGCGCTGACTTGGTCAATCGATCAACCACTACCCAAATGACATTGTATCTCTTTGCTGTACGCGGGAGTCCAACGATGAAGTCCATTGAGATTGATTCCCACTTCCATTTCGGTATAGGTAGAGGCTGCAATAGACCTGCGAGGTGTCTATGATCGATCTTGACTTGCTGACACGTCAAACACCGCAACACGTACTCTGCCACATCTTGTTTCAAGCCTCTCCACCAGTTATTCTTTTTCAGATCTTGATACGTATTCGTTCTTCCCGGGTGGATAGCATAGCTTGATTTGTGTGATTCATCTAGAATTGTTCGTCGCAGATCGGCATTGTCCGGAATACAGAGGCGGCCCTTGAACAATAAGGAACCATCCTCTTTGATCGAATACTCAGATGTAATGCCTTCAGTCACATCTTGACAAATCTTTGTTAGCACTGGGTCTTTCATCTGTAGCTCATGGATATGCTCGAATATCATCGGTCTCACTGAGATATTAGCCAAGAAGGCTCCTGTAGCTTGAGACTCAATGTTTGCATCGTATAAGGCCAGATCTTCAAACAACTTCCATCTGTGCATACCCAAAATTAAACTAGCCAATTGAGGTGATCTCTTCCGACTCAAGGCGTCAGCTACCACATTAGCCTTGCCTGGATGGTACTGTATGGAACAGTCATAGTCCTTGAGAAACTCCCTCCATCTGCGCTGCCTCATGTTTAGTTCCTTCTGTGTAAACAAATACCTGAGGCTCTTATGATCGGTGAAGATCTCAAACGTCTCACCGTACAAATAATGCCCCCAAATCTTAAGCGCGAAAATGATCGCTACTAATTCCAGGTCATGTGTCAGATAGTTCTTCTCATGCTCTTTCAATTGTCTCGACCCATACGCTATCACCTGTTTGTGTTGATTAAGCACACAACCCAAACTAGTATACGAAGCATCGCTATACACTGCAAACCCTCCACTGCTTGAAGGTATTGCTAGTACTGGAGCTGAAGTGAGTCTCTTCTTGAGTTCTTGAAATCTCTTCTCGCATGCCTCACTCCATTCAAACCTTACATCTTTCCGTGTAAGTCTCGTGAGTGGTCCTGATATTTTCGAAAAACCCTCAACGAAACGCCGATAGTAACCTGCTAATCCAAGGAAACTGCGAATGTCGGTCACTGTCTTTGGTTGCTCCCAATTCACTACTACTTCGATCTTTGCTGGATCTACAGTGACACCAAGCTTTGAGACGACATGTCCCAAAAAGCTAACTTCTTCTAACCAAAACTCACATTTGTTGAGTTTGGCGTACAACTGGTGTTCACATAGAGTTTGTAGGGCTACTCTTAAGTGTTTCTCATGCTCTCCTTCTGATTTTGAATAGATCAGGATGTCGTCAACAAACACTACGACACAAGTATCTAGGTGTGGTTTAAACACCCTATTCATCATATCCATAAATGACACCGAGGCATTTGTCAACCCAAACGGCATTACTAGGAACTCATAGTGTCCGTATTGAGTCCTGAATGCAGTCTTCTGAATATCCTATGCCTTGACTCTCAATTGATGGTATTCAGATCTCAGATCGATCTTGGAAAAGTATTTTGCTCCTTGCAGTTGATCGAACAAGTCATCTATCCTAGGCAAAGGGTATCGATTCTTAATGGTAAGTTTGTTCAACTGTCGATAGTCAATGCACAGGCGCATTGACCCATCTTACTTCTTTACGAACAAGACTGGTGCTCCCCATGGAGACACGCTCGGTCTAACAAAACCCTTGCCCATTAATTCTTGTAACTGCTCTTTCAACTCCTTCAACTCAGTAGGAACCATTTTGTATGGTGCTTTAGACACAGGCTCCGTTCCTGGTGCTAAGTCGATGGCGAATTCCACTTCTCTCTCTGGAGGTAATCCGAGTAACTCCTCCGGAAATACATCAACGAAGTCTCGCACAACTGCTATCTTCGAGATCACATTCTTCTCCTTCTTGTGCTCCTTCAGAAATGCTAAGTATCCGCTACACCCCTTTCTGATCAATCGCTCGGCCCTGACTGCCGAAATAAGTGGCAGGTGTGTCAACCTTTCTCCTCTAAATCGGAATGATCTCCTTGTATTCGATCTAAAAGTGACGACTTTGTTCTTGCAATCTACCGTCGCACAGTGAGTCGATAGCCAATCCATGCCAAGGATCACGTCGAATCCTTGCATGTCTAATAGAATTAGGTTCGCGGGTAGCTCAAAATCGCCTCCATCCATGACCCTCATGATCACGGAGTTGCAACCCTTCTCGGTATCAACCGCTTTCCCGGAGAACTGGCTAAAAACAAAGTCTAACTCCTCTGGGTTGACTTTCATCTTCTTCGTGAAGCGAGGGGTAACGAATGAGTGGGTAGACCCTGGGTCTATCAACACTCGAGCTTCGTATGACACGTCGCTTCCCTTCTTATAGATGTGTAATCCACCTAATTATACATACACATATATATATTATTTATTATCATTATACTAGAATTTATCACATGCAAGCTTTTCCTTATGTTTTCTAAATATGGATGCACCTTCTCTATCTAAAATTTGAAGAATCTAAATTCTTTATTTAAAAGAAAGCTCACCTTGACATCGTTCGTGTTCTGAGCCTCTTGAGTTGTGACGGCGTAGGCTCTTCCTTGGATGATCGGCTTCCTTGCTTGTATAGGTCGTGGAATAGGTGCTGAAGCCGTCTTCCCTTTGTTCACCTCGGGGCATTCCTTGATCAAGTGGCCCACCTTGCCACATCGAAAGCAACCCCGAGTACCTACCCAATAGTCCGCTATCTTGTGAGGCTTGCCACACTTGGCACAAGTCTCACGTGGCATGGAAGAAGCTGCTTGAGAAGCCCCCTGTGTGACTGTAGCGCCTGTAGTAATTGCAGGGCTCTCGTAGTGTATCGGTCTCCCCGACGCAGCAATGGAAATCTTCACTGGTTGCTCTGCTGCGTCGGTCTTCCATACCCTCCTTGAAATGGTGGTTTCTGATTGTTTGGTATGAATCTCAGCTTTTTGTTCACCGGTTCATAATTTCCCGTTCTGCTCTGATCAGTGTTCCACCTTCCTTGTTGCTCTCTCTGGCGGTATTTTTTGTTATTCTCCTCTTCCACTACGAGCGCTTTGCTCATGACCTCACCATAGGTCCTTAGTTGGAACGGCGCTACTCCTCCCCTTACGTCCGGCTTCAAACCTTGCTGAAACCTTTTTGCTTTCATAATATCGGTGATGACATACTCGGGCGCAAAGCGAGCGAGTCGCATAAATTCCACTCCATAGTCTCTCACTGTCATCTTCCCCTGGGTAAGCTGTAGAAATTGGATTTCCATTTGGTTCCTCACCACCTCAGGGGAGTACTGTTTATTGAATTCCTTGATGAATTCATCCCAAGTCCAGGGAAAATCCAGAGTCTCCTGAGCCCTAGTCCGTGAAACGGACTTCCACCAAGGCTCAGCCTCTCCGTCTAGCATGTAGGCTGCCCAATGGACGCTCTCGTCCTCGGTACAAGTGAGCACACTGAACACCTTCTCCATCTCATTCAGCCAGTGCACTGCCACTATGGGCTCTCCCTGTTCAGAAAAACTAGGAGGTCTCATCCTCCTAAACTCAGTGAATGATGAAGATGTCAAGCGCGGAGCCACCGGAGGTGTTTGGTATCTTCGCTCAGGAGTCAGATGAGCTGCCAAAGATGCTGCCAGTTGAGCCATAGCAGCTGCCATGGTCTCCATGGTGTGCATCATCCTCTGACGCTCTTCTCTATCCTCATTTCGCTCTCTAACTCTTTCTTGCTCTCTTTGATCTTGATCTTGACGATCTCGATCACGGTTCTCTTCTTGATCTTCTTGGCCACCACTGCCAGAAGCCCCTCCATCTCCTATGGGTTCTCTATTTACGTCCGAGATAAAGTCATCTCGACTACGTAAACTTCTACTATGGCCGCCCCTGGGTCAGCCCCTTCCTCTAGGGAACATAACGGTCTGCACGTGAAAATAAAGTTTTCATTAGCAGAAGTCCCTATGTTCTGACAAAAGAATGATTGTCAGAGTTTTTAAAAGAAATAACTTTGATATCAACTATGACAACCTTGATTTCGGCACCTCAAAACTCATGCCATCAACACTATCCTCCAGATCGTGCCCTAAAACTATGCACGAAACATTGGTATAACAAGCACAATTAAATAAATAAGCAAATAATCTCATAAAGTGGAAAACAGTTAATATGCCCAACAGGCATACGCAAAAGGTAGTTCTACTTTCATGCCATTGCATGAAAAGAGAACCGACCCGAACCGTCGGTGATAAACGAATCACCCCAGACGGTTCGCCAAAAGAATAATTCAGTTTAATTACATATTTTAAAAGAAAAGGCTTGACATACCGAGCCGTACAAATCTGCTCTCAAAAACTACTCAGTCAAAGTACACAGCAGAGTCTCCTAGACGAAGTCCTCGGGTGGAGGCTCCAACTCGTCTCCAGGTGCGTAATCCGAATCACCGAGATCCACGTCCCCCGAAGCCTCAACTGTTGCTATCAATGGACTTGCGACGTATAGTCTAAAGGGGTGAGCTACATCCTAGCTCAATAGGGAACAACACAGTGAACATATAAGTTAAAACTCACATATATTCCATGATACTCTAAGCATGATGTGTCTAGGCTTTTGAAAGAAAACAGTTCAAATCTGATGAATTTACATTCAATTTTACTGGTTGTTAGCATGTCTTACTTTACTGTTGATTTATCATGAATGACACTGAACAGGCCTAAAGCAAAACTTAAATCTTCAACTTAAGTAATCCCTGAGCAATATAGCATCGAGCCCCGATGAGATACCCTTTTTCGTCATCTAATTATACAATTGTAAAAATGTATTCCCTGGGAATACGACTCAAGCCTCTTTCTCACTAGGCGGCGGGGTTAAATATCACACAACATCCCTGGGATGTACTTACGATTACGGATAAACCTCCGTACTGGTGTATGGAATCACCGCCGTACCGGTCACGGATATCCTGCTGCGTCAGTCGTGGGTATTCCGCCACGTCGGTGGGGTATCCTCCAAACCTCAAATAATAAAAATATCATATGCTTTATATATAGTTGTTCACCGTGTAAGTGTGCTATCTTATATCAGTTAGGCCTCAACAGTAATTATTCAATCCTATGTATACATCCCTGGGATGTATACATACCCGCATCACACCTGATGCCTTTATTACTTTCTCATCCCCTGGGGATGTCTCAATCTCATTAGATTACTAGTTCTTAGTTACTTGCATCACACAGATGCCTTTATCACATTCTTGGTGTCACACACGCACCCATTTTCATTAAGCTTTTCACAGTTAAAACAACTTCATATTTGATAATTTTATCACTACATACATGCTCTTGAAATTAACGTACATGTTCAAGGTGTTCTCTACCTCACGTCTCTGATGGTCCAAGCATCAAGGTCCCACGCGGCTCCTTGTGCTAGCTTTCACAGGTACCACCTATGGTACATCATAACACATGCAATACATTACTAAAGATGTAATGAAGAAGGTCCTAGACCCTCCATGAATCTCAAAGAAAAATTATAAAGTGAAGTAAAACTATCAAAGTCGATTAATCGATTCCCAAAATCGATTAATTGAAACCCAAATCGATTAATCGATTCTCAAAATCGATTAATCGAGATTCAAATTCGATTAATCGATCTCAAATCGATTAATCGAGGTCTCCAGCATAAAGCAGTCGATTCTTAAATTGAGTGGTCGAAATTCTGAAATCGATTAGTCGATCCCAAATCGATTAATCGAAATCCAAAATCGATTAATCGATTTCCCAACCCGATTAGTCGATTTCTCTAGGTCTCTTTTCTCCAACCACTGGAGGTACCCAGTCGATTAGTCGATTTCCAAATCGACTAATCGAAATCCAAATCGATTAATCGAAATACAATTCGATTAATCGAAATCGGGCTTACTTGACTTTTCAACTTCTGGGCCAAAATCGATTAATCGAACTCCAATTTCGATTAATCGATTTGGCCAGATTCAGCCCCCTTTCGGACTGTTCTTCCAAATCTTTCTCCTTTTTTTCTATGCCTTTAATCTACCCTTCTAAGCATTTTTGACTGAATTGATCATCATAAATCTATGCATTTAATGCTAACAAAACTTACCTCCAATCAATCTCAAATTGATTGAATCTCTAGGTTGGAATGGCTAGGGTTCCAGCTTTGGCTATAACGGATCCATTTCTCTCGTCGAATCCGGCTTTTGTTGTCCAATCTCCCTTCCAACAAGCCAAAATAACTCTCTTGCATTAACTAGCTTCTCCCTCTCTCTCTCTTCTTTACTCTCTTTAATAATCTAATAAATGACTTTAGGGTTCTTTAACCCTTATATCCCTACTCTCTTTGTGTTGAACACATACACCTAGATAGGTGTATGTGACTCTAGATTTACACTACACTCCACCTACATACCTCATATTCACATCATATCCATTCATCACTTCTTAAGTCAAATAGTGAACTCCTTCTTGGTCAAACTTATGACCAGTCGGGCACGGATCTCGAGGTTAAAGTCAAACGGTAATTTTTTTCGGGATGTTACATCTTTGATCTTAGGTTTTGGGCCAAAGTGGGCCAGAGTCCATCAAGACGACCCCCACTAAATTTGGGCCTCTTCTTATCCAACGGACAACATGGCTCAAAAAACTCATCGGTCAAAGTTATTGACTGTTCACGATTCCTAAAAATTGAAATCCTTAGGAAACTACAAAATGACTCTCTTTAACCCCTATATGACCTTGAAAATGACCAAACTAGCGAGGGGTTCGAATGAGAACGCACCTTATTTTCTAGAACACTATGTGGTTACCAAACTCGACGTCGCATAACCGATGTATTTAAGCTTTTAAAGTGAATGTCAAATTTAGTTCAAGCATTAATGGAAGCCGAATCTTCATTTCATGTAGAGTTTTTCATACTCGAAAAATTCTCAATAGGTGAAAAAGACTTTTTTTTCACTAATTTAGGTTCACAAAAAATTTGGGATTAAAAATCTTCATGGATTTCAAGATTCGCAAAATGCTAGATTCATGGCCATGGGCTGCTATTAGTAAATTGAGTTTAGAACTTCTTTGGTAAAATTTTGGCCATCACGCATGCATGTAAGGTCTAGCCTATCACACATGGGTTATTGAAGATCCCCATTCATCACAAGATCCATGGGCCTTGTGGGCCTATCTAGTCTATGGATCCTTAATGGGCTCATATATCCAAAGTAGCCAAACGCGCGTTTTGAGAAATCCCGGACCAATCTTCAAGGATGGGCCCAACCCACCTTCTATGTCTTAGTAGTCACTAGATGCATCATTAATCCATGCTATGAGGCATGTGGTACCCCATGATCGTACGATGAGCCGATCATAATCGTGAATTGATGAACGCTCGATTAATGATGTAAACGGGCCAACAAGAATCCAAATCAAAGGAAACCCCTAACATTATCTTATGATATTCACTTGTATAAGATGAAAGTAATCGAAACTTGATCTAAATTACATCGATATTCATGAATTTAGATCTGATGGTCTATACGAAATTGAGCCATATCTGATTTAAATTTCATTAAATTATTACGATTAGCTCAAATTCATCATGTCAAGAGATTCTATTAGATAATAAACTTCCTCGAGGGAACGATCCTATGCTAGTACTATAATTTTCATTGTGCGCTTTCAATAGATTAAGACTTGAATTTAATATAGAACCAAGTCAAGTTTTTGGCACCGCTGCCGGGGAAGTAGATTTATCTAATTCTTTCAAGTTTTTATCTAATATTTTTATCCTTTTAGAAACCAATATTTATCTTTCTCTTTTCATATTTTTTTATATTTTTATTTTCTTTTATCACTTCTTAAATATTTTGTAGGTTTATTCGGAGCAGTGAATTAAAAGTTTCCAACTTCTCCAGATCACAGAAGCCAAAGACTTAGATTTGTTCTCTCTCCCTGCTCTTCTAAAATAAAAATTATATAAATATTAAATACAAAAAAATTTACTTTCTGGTGTATGCATTATACCCAGTCTAGAAGACTAGACTCTTTCGAATACGACCTAGAAATTGAGCGGACTTTCTTGCGTAGACTCGCATTTAACCGATCCTCTGCAAGAAACTCACAACCCATGATTGATGAACTTTCAATCGAAGCACATTTCAGCCCAGTAGCTTTGACCGAGTCATCTTGTATAGTTATACCAGAGGTGGCTGAAGGTCAAAATTATGACATCAAGCCCCTTACACTCCAAACTCTATCAACTTTTTATGGGCTTGATAGAGAAGATCCCTACCAGAACTTGAGGGACTTCAAAGAAAATTTCACAATGCTATAGACTACGACTAGTAAAGAAGCTATAAGACTGCGTTTGTTTTCTTTCTCTCTTAAAGATAGGACGAAGGCATGGTTAGTCTCACTACCTGCTAGGAGTATTACCACTTGGGAGGATCTACAGTCTAAATCTTTGGCTGAATACTTTCCAATTGGTAGAACAAACCAAATTCGCCAAACAATTCAAGGCTTCGGGCAAAGACCTGGAGAATTATTTCATGAGTGTTGGCAACAGATGAAGAATTTGCTACGAAAATGTCCTCATCACTAGGTGCTGAATTGGTCTATAGCATAAAGTTTTTACCAGGGATTGACTGAGACCACAGTTGATGCCATAAGCAGAGGAGCCTTCATGGCTCAGAATGGCCAACAGACTTGGAACTTATTTGAGAAACTGGCCAACACTTCAAAGAAAAAATAAGCTTTGTTACAGATTGACCTAGAGATTGCTCGTCATACCCCGCTCGCACAAGGTGAGGTCTATGAAATCAATAAAGAAAAAGTGAAAATCGAGGACGACATGAGTGCAAAAGTTTTGGCTCTTGAGTAGAAAATTGCCGCACTCATGAATTCCAACCCAAACACTCTAGATAGACCTATAATAAACCCTCAAATTTGCCAGACTCACATATACAAAGAACCCTGTTGCGCCACAATACCAATAAGTGATGGAAACTGAGCAAGCAATGGCCTTTCAGAAGGGAGATATTGGGAATACATACAACCCAGCATGGAGGAATCACCCGAGATTTAATTATGGTTCCACCGCTGGAGCGCAACCAACACCAACAGCTGCGCTGCCCTGATTTTCTCAGACCCAAGTTTTCCACCAAAGACTTCAATTACAGGCAGCACAATCATAAATTGGACCACAGAGTAGTTTGCTTGATGCTACGATTGTTTAAATCCTTCAGGATTTTTAACAACAATCGCACCAACATTCACGAGATATGCACCAAGTCACTCAATTCTCAGACCCTTCATTCACATACACAGTCCATAACGAAGCTGAAAAGTCAATTGGACAACTAGCTTCCCAAGTGGCAAAGAGAGAGAGTGGCCAATTACCTATGCAACCAGTAAGCAATCCTAGAGGACAAGCTTTCCTGGGGGAGACAGTTGCTCCCCAAAATCTAATTTAAAAACTCTCATGGATCGTTGTGCTACCGACTCATCCGTAGCATCATGTGTAAATTATGTAAACTATTTCATTTTTATTTTTATCAATTTTCTTTTAGGTATTATAATACGACATGTTTCACTTAACGATAGATCGTAATTTGTACCTACTGTATAATATAAGTAGTCAATCGTATGGATTTACGATTGTTCATAGTTTAAAATGTAGCGATTGTGATTTTTTTCTAAAAACCCATAATCGAATTACAACTCTAGGTTCAAATTCAGTAATGATCGGCTTAGCAAGTCATCATTGAAGACGGGACCTACATATTCGTGAAAAGGATATGTCGACCCCATTTTCAAAAACCTTTCAAATTCTCGTCCTACCTTCCCTCTCTTTTTCAAATCATCCGTAAGCATAACTGTTCTTCCACCCAATCTAATCTTTTATCTTCTTACAACCCTTTATTCCTGCGGTTTAAATATGAAGATCCCTACGCAAGATCTATTTTACCATTACAAACTAGGGTTTCAATATTTAAAAAGGTAAGGGATGATTTCAATCGTTAAATGGAAGAATTTATGCAAGAGATTTATAGACTTTAAACTTGATTAATAATATCGACTTTAATCTTTGCAGAAAAATGAGTGGAGGAATGACGAACGCAATGAACAAAAGACAGAGAGAAGAAGAGGAAGAAGAAGGCAATGCCTCCGATAATATCCCAATTATTCAACGTATTATATGGTCTGCTGCCATAAAGGCTAAATCAAAAGCAACAGACCGTCCTCAAAAGAATACTATGTCTTCAGGGGTGGTTATCCGAGAAGGTCCCTTGGACGCAACTGAAAAAGACTCTGTGTCCGCCCTAAAGAGGGGACCCAAAGTAGACAAAGGCAAGAAGCTAGCATCCTCTGTATCGCCAGTAGACAAACTCCCCACTATAAGAAAGCAACATATTGTGGGAGTTGAGGTTACAATGGATGTGAAAGCCTTGGAGAAACTAGAGATGGGTGGGAAGCAATGAAATATTTTAAGGATGTCGGGCTCAATTACTTCCTAGAGCCAGGAGTCACACTAGCCTATCGTAGATTGGTGCAAATCTTTTATAAAAATATGACCAAAAACACCCTTGGGTCATCCTTAATTATCTCCACCAGTATAGATGGCTTCCCCATAGAAATAAGAAAAGAAATGATTGCCTGGGTAATGCATGCTCCTTTGGAAATACCATAAGTATCACATGATAACCGAGAGGCCAATCTGTTGAGAATGCCACCCAAGACCCTCCCCTGTTTCACTGATATGGCAATAGAATTATTAGGAAAACTCTCGCAGGATAAGTCCTTTTTCCTTAGAAAAGATTTGGAAATGAGGAGCTTGTCCTTCACTTCTTTGATGTGTTGATACATAAGACCATTCACCCCACTGGGCATGAAACTCAGAGAAGAACACTCTTTGCATAGCATTGCACCTTATGGCAAATCGCTATTGGTTCAATGTACCCTCATATCTTCTTGAAGTCATCATGACCATAAGGGAAAAAATAGGTCAAGAAAAATACCAAACGAAGAAGCTGACCTTGCCATTTTGAGGTCTTATAACTAATCTACTAATGAATGTGGGTTACAGTATCAATCCTGCTGAGAAGCCTTACCAAGACCAGAGGTAGGCTTAAAAGTTCAGTCTTATAGGAGAACTTTAAATGCTACAAATAAAAAGAAAATATCACTAGCCCCTCGGATCAAACAAACACCCTCTGTCCCAATAGACATCAATTTCCAAAGAAAGAGAAGAAAATGTCATGGAGCAGACAGTTGGAACAGTGGTAATGGAAGAAGGTGAGATTACTTCTACTCCACCCCTTGAAAAAGAAAGGAGTAGTTCTCCAATTCAAGAAAGAGTATCCATGGAGAGAATACCAATCACAGACTAAGCTAGTCTGTACAACCCCACTCTGGACTCTCCAACAGGGCCCGTTTTGCCCACTTTAAAAGAGGCAACCACATTGCCTAGTACTTTTGGAGCCGAGCTTCAGAAAGAAGAATAACTTGTTAAGGTGACTACTTCTAACCAAGATACAGAATAGGTAGAATATGTTATTCCACCAACAATCTCAGATGTTGCAGGAACCAAGCCAGTAAACCCTGATACTACATAGGAAGAAGTAATTCTGGCACCAAAAGAAATACATACAGTTCCAACCCCTATGTTGCAAAATATAGGAGCAATCCAAGAAATCGCAGTTCCATCCTTGGTGGATTCTAGGGGTCACCACCATAGTAATAGTATCCCAAACTGCAGATTCAGGCTACATATAGAAGCCCTAAGAGAGAGCTTTAGCGCACTCTTACATCAGGCAATGACAGTTCCAAATCCCACTTCCACAGTCCCAATAACTGAACAAAATGATCTAGAGAGGAGACTAAAAGAAGTAGAACAATGATAAATTTCAAATGCCCATGCCCAACTGTCAGATGTTGTAAAAAGAAGGATGGATGAAATCCAAATATTAAGAAATAGAATACGAGACAACATGCCTACTGCGTAGAAAAAGCATGAGATGATTACAAACATTAAACAGAAGGCAATAAAATATTGGGTATAGTGGGTAACTAAAACAAATAAGAGGATACAAGAAGAAATTGCAGTCCTCAGAAACCAAGTAGCACAGGCACAGGGTGAAAATAGGGTACTGAAGGAAAACCATCAAGAGTGGAAAAGAAAAGAAAGAGCATACCAGGATAAAATTCTTCAGCTAACCAAGCAATTGATAGAATTCATGGACAACCCTGATGCTTGGGAAATAGCAAGAGAAAAGCCCATCAAGAATATGAATAAATCCTGAACAAATTGAGGAAAGAGAAGACTCACGAACTCACAATAGCTCAAGGGAAATTACTTAAACTATAAGAAGAAAAGGAGTCCCAGATGCTCATTTGTGATGAGTGAAAGGAAAAAATTGAGTCCCTCATCAAAAATTACTAGGCCACTGTAATAACAGAAAAGGTATTTCGGATAAGCTGAGGGTGGAAAATGATGCCAAGTATGTTGTAATTCGTCAACTTCAGCACAAATAGGCCATGTTAGAAGCAGAATTGAAGGCCTTGAAAGCGACATATGAGGCAGAGGAAATAGAAAAGGGAAAAACAAAAGCACCCCCTGAGGAGGAAGTGGAGCCTGAACAAGAAAATGATTCTAACTGCGGCACTACAGAAATCTCTGACTCTGATGAAGGCTGCATTAACAACCTGGTTGCTCTACCAACTCCACCACATGTACCTTCAAAATCAATTGTTCCATATCCTGCATCACCTAGTGAGTAAATCTCTAGATATATCACAAGCCTCACAGGTAGGAAGATTTTGATAAATTTTAGAATACTTTGTACATATTTAATTCATATATATATAGTTTTCTTTTTTAAATTTTGTTCCTAACATTACTGACAATTTTTTTATCTAACATTCTCTATTCCAACCGGAAGTATTTTTCTCCTAAGTTTGGGGGAAAGGTTTTTAATTATTTTTGCAGAATACATACCCGGTTACTAACATAGCAATAAAATAGGTAATTTTTTTTGTATGTTCCCTGTTTTGCACAATAAGGACATTATCTCATTTAAGTTTAGGGGGGGGATACAAACTTCTGTTAGTTTAGTTTACTTTTTATTAATTTTTAGTTTAGTTTAAATTTTTTTTATTTTATAAAAGAAAAAAAAAAATTTTAGTTAATCATTATATGCAAATTATGAAAAAAATATAAAAATCCAAATTTTTTAGCAAACCATTATCGTAGAAGTTCAAAAATTAAAATAAAAATAGTTACAATTCAAAGTAAAGCATCTCTAGAACACTGTATCAGAGAATGTTTGAAACTATACGATTGATCTGAACTGTAAAATATTTTAGATTATAGTTTTAAAATTATATAATCAGTGAGCTATAGAGCTTATTTCCTCTTTATTCTGAGAGAAAGAGAGACTGTTTTTATTCATGCTTAAATCTCCTAGAACTTCTCTTCTATTTGAAATCTCATAATGTTAAATTTAGAATCAATATATTTTATGATTATGATAATTTATTTGTTTAAAACTGTCTATTAAATATATCAAAGCAATAAGACATCCATATTAGTAAATCGTGAAAATGACCAAAGGCCATCTTTTGTTTAACCAGAGCCAAAAAGCCAAAAATCCTAAAATATTTTACCATTTGAACCCATATTAGAAGCCTAAAGACTAAATTTCTTTGT
Organism: Chloranthus sessilifolius; assembly: GCA_021018995.1. NCBI lineage: Eukaryota > Viridiplantae > Streptophyta > Magnoliopsida > Chloranthales > Chloranthaceae > Chloranthus > Chloranthus sessilifolius. Next base: position 52,502,022 of record CM037592.1, on the reverse strand, counting down.
ATCAAAATTTTATAAACCTTTAACCATATGTACTGGCCAAAACTTTCTATCCTTAACCCTTATAATTTCTGAGAGTTTAGAATATAAAAGAAGGGAAGAAAAGGGAGTGAAAGGAGTATGAGTTAATAGATAAGGGATATGCTAAAAAGGGTACAACTGAGAAAGAAATACAAATGTATAAAAATATGGGAGAAGAAAAGAAAAAGAATGAAAAATCGTAAAAGACGATTTTGTGAAAATAGAAGCAAAAAGCTTTCAAACTGAAAAAGAAAAAAAATAGGATTTTCAAAAAGAAAAAGGAAAAGAAATGAGAAGAAGTTATCCAAAATAAGGATACTTACTGAAGCTGAAAAATAAAAGAAGAAGAGAAGGAAGAGCTAAACTCTTGGAAATAATTTTGAATCCTCTTTACCTTTTTCTTTGAAACCTTCTGAAAACCCAAAGCCCCATTACAAGCTGAAGGAAAGACCTTTGATTTACGATTTATAAAAATATGAGTCTAGTAGAGTTATATGAAATAGATACTATGAATAAATCAAGAAATTATGTAAAAAAAATTTATTATCCTTTCCATGAGATTTATCTTTTACCTGATTGTCCTTTGAATTTATCACGAACATATCGTATTATGAGAACCCAAAATTTTGATTATTTTTGAGAGTATGCCAATAAGTGAGAGATTGGATGAAAATATTTTCTATAAACTGTAGTTTAGAAAAATCTATGATGAATAAACTTTTCACTGATATGCACACACTCCATGTTATACAAGAATTGAAATTATTGAATTCTGATCAAGGATAATTGCGATGATGGGAAGTTAAGGATTAGAGATTTGAAATATTTTGAAATAATGAATATATAATGACTAACTGCTAATTAGTAGTATACAAAATTAGTTTAGTTTTGAATTTTTAGTTTTGAAAAATCTAAAAATATTTGAAGTCTGTAGGTAACTTTACTGAAAACCTTCAGGAGACTACAACTCATCCACTAGGGATCACCTAGGAGTTTAAAGGCTTGTTATATATGCTAAATGCAATCGTGCTCCCTATGAAAGTGGCATTTAAATTAAAAAGTTTTTAAATATTTTATGTTTCTTTGTTTGCTAGGGACTAGCAAAACTTAAGTTTGGGGGTGTAATCAGTTACATAATTTACTATTTTATCACCCTTAACTTAATGATGCTAAGCCATAATTTGCTACTAACGAGTTACTGATATGCAGATATTAGAGATAAGCAGTAAATTAGAGCTAAGTGTTAATCTTTGTCAAAATAAACTCAAAAGGCAATAAGAAAAATGATTGAGCGAAAAAAGATGATTTGTCGCTACTGAAAGTCCAAAAATCGTAATCCAAATAATTGTCAACTATGAGGAAGCCTACTGAAAATAGAAAATCGTGATTTATGATTTTTCAGAAGAGAAGCTATAAAGAAAGAAATCACTATTTACGATTTCCCAAAAATAGAAGCTTTTTTACTATTATTTTTATTGCTGATCACGTGAGAACTATCACTGTCATATCCAGAATTAGAAGACTCCTGCAATTAGAACTCTGATGAACTACAAATCTGAGAAGATTGCTAAAGATCTAAATCCGAAGGACTCTGCTACTGCTCAATAAAGAACACTCTAGAAGTGCATCAACTAAAGAAAGCAAGGAAAGATAAAATTAGGAATTAGAGTTATATCAAGATACTTTTTAGTAGTTTCTTTTATTAGAACTAGATTTTTGTAAACCAACCCCTTAGATCTATAAATAAGAGCGCTCGGTATAAGAATAAGCATCGAAGAATTTCAGCATCAATTGACGCCTGAGGTTAGATTTTCTTCTGTTCAGCAGTGTATACTAGTTAGAGTAGATTAGATATCAGAGGTTTCTTTAGATCAATTGACGACTGCAATTGAGTGCTGAAGATTAGTGTAGATATCTATAATTTCTCAGGAGCAATTGACGACTGCAGCTGAGGGGTGAATGATATATTTTACTTTACTTTCTAGTTTAGATTTTGTTTGCTTTGTAAACATCTCCAAGTTTTAATTTGAATTGATGACTCAGGTTAGAATTTGAAGATTAGTATAATGGTTTTTACTTTTCCATCTTCAGTTTGCTAGAGTTTGACTGATGCCTAAATTTCTGGTTGATTGTTGATTAGATTAAATCTGTGTTGATAGGATCTTAGACTTGATTGACGACCAATGCTAGGAGACTAGAAATATGGTGTAACGGTACTATTTATTTTCATAAATATCCGAAAGCTAAAGATTAAGATTGATGACCTTAATCTGAAGATGCACTTTATTTTAGAAAACCATTCTTTTGTTCATATTTCTCCAGTAAATTAGGAAATCTAAAAGATAAATAGAAGTTTTTAAAGATAGGGATTTAGATAGAAGATAGAAATAGAAATTAATAAGATAATAAACTTTCTCGTGGGAACGATCCTATGCTGGTACTATAATTTCCATTGTGCGCTTGCAATAGGTTAAGACTTGAATTTAATTTAATTATAATACACAATAAGAAGTAAGTCAATGCCCAATGAAAGAAAAGGATGCCATCGATATTATTATCGATAATGTCAAAGAGCCCCTGAGGAGCGTTCTTATCAAAAGCGACTGTCTTGACTTCGCTGCCCTCCATCTCCGTGCCTCCTGCCTACGACGACACATTAAGGGTGGGGATCTTTCCTTATCTATAATAGTAGTTAGAGGTGCTTCTTCCGACGAATCAAAGACGAAGAACAACAAGAAGGCCTCAGGATCCGAGCAAGTCAACATAGTTGCTAACCAACAATAGAACTTTGGAAGCAGGAACTTGCAGCCAAGGAATCCCGATCAAAACCAGTATCAGAACTAAAGTCAACAATGTTACCCCAATTAGAGCCAGAATCAATACCTGAACTGTAACCAATACCCAAACCAGAATACCTACTAGAATTAGAACAAAAAAGCTATCCAGAACCGAACGACCAACCCTCCAAGTTACAATAATATACCCCCACCACAAAACTTCAATCAACAAGCCCGCCCCCCTTACCAACCAAAGCATGAACACTACCCTCCATTACCCGACTCCATCCCTAATATCTTTCGCCTCCTAAGCAATCAAAACCTGATCAGATTCCCACCGGAGCGACCACGCCCCTGGTCAGCACACCTGGACTACAATAAGTTTTGCTCCTTCCATCGATTTGCAGGACATAACTTAGAAGACTATTGGGTTCTACGGGATGTGATTTACGACATGAATGATCAGAATTAGATTGATTGGGAAGCCCTCAAAAATTCCAAGAAGAATAATAACTCATCCTCACAAATCCTAGGAATAATCAGCAATCTGATGCCCAACCATAATCAAGGGCCGACCTTTCACATCACCACGGTGGACCTCCCTAGCCGGCTCCCCATACATCCTTCCACCTCGATTACCCTCATCAATCCCCTAAACACTCTAGCTAACCTGGTCGAGCCACAAAGACGCCCCCCTAAAGTTTTCAAGACCAAACCATTTCATGATCCAACCAAAATGATACCCAAAGTTTTCAAGACCAAACCAAAGATACTTAGAGTGTTTTTTTAAACCAACCAACAAGATCACTTGACGAGATCTCTTGCTAACCCGCCTCCTCGCCTGTGGATCAACCTCCTCTTAGACACTCTCACCGGCCCGTGATTCAGAAGCACTGGCAATATAATTCTGAGCCCTGGCGATGCGCAGTGCAGAGTTAGCATGGAACATGTTCTGCATCATCTCTATGAGCATCCCCTCATGTAATTTCATTCTCCGCTTAAAAGCATCCATCCTTTGATCGAACCCCGCCTAGGTGAGCACACTGTCGTGTGAGGCGGGTGGTGGCTGAGATGGGAACTATTGGCGTGGAGGAATCTGGGGTGGCGCGATAGGCTCAGGATGTGCCAGTTCCTATTGGGAACGCTTTGCGATTTGTTGATAACGTCGATCATGCACACTTTTATTTAATTTATGATAATTTAGACTCCAATCGTCTACTCCATACCTTTTAACATTGTCGGTCCGCTGTTCTTCATTGGGTGATACCTCGTAATCATCTTCCTCATCCTCGTACTCATCCATAAGAGGGGATATCAGGCAGGAGTATGACATTGCACTTAATGGTTTCTTCTTCGATTCCAACATTTAATCATGAGCGTAAATCAGCCCATCCCAAATCACTTCAAGAGCATTGAACCAACGGTCTTCAAAATCTGAGTACAAAGCTTGTTGAAGTACCCCAACCCTTTCTTGTTCGTGTCTTAAGGGATACAGATTACTCCTGAAGACGATGCCTAGCAGCAACATGTCGGCTAGCAGTTGTGACCTCCTCACTGATTGTCCAGACCCGTGCTCTCTGTTGGTCATTCTCGCAATGATGCGGTGAAACGGTTCTGGTTCGGGGTTTGGTGCTAGCAGACCCCTATTCTTAATAAATATCGTGGAGCCACCCATTGCTGTGGCGATGTGACTCGCATCGAAGCAGAGCACTTTGCCATCGATGTTTGTGTGAAGTTTACCGTTGTCCTTACCAAATTCAAGGTTCTGATAGAAGAGTTTTATCAGTCTAGGGTAATAGTACTCATGGAAAGTTGAGGGCAAGATTTTCAAGTTGGCTCGAGTGAGGTAGTTGATCGACCACTGGGTCGTTTCTTGGTTTTGGAAAAAGTCTTGATCAAAAGACCATTCTGTTTCAAAATCTGTTGCATCCCACCACGGAGGGGGACTGATCCTGCCTTGGTGGAGGATCGGTTTTGGGTCGCTTTGTAGACAAGGTTTTCGAAGTTGCGGCTTCTTGGGTGCCATTGAAGGAAATTCAATTTTTTCCAAACGGTAAGGGTAGGTCTTACCTTTGGCGCGAAGGAATGGTGTAGAGTGATGCGTGAGAACATGAAGGAGTTCTCGTGGGAGAAGCAGCCAAAACGTCTCTTTTCAAATCAATTTCGTGAGAAAATGAGGAGAAGTGGTTGTTTAGCCCATTTATATGGTTGAGGTCGCTCGAGCAGATGTTGGTTATCGCTCGAACGATCTAGGAATTGTACATGGCAGCTTTGTGAACCGCTCGAGCGACAACCAAAGGTCGCTAGAGCGAGTTGCACTAGTACAATTTTGAGGGGATTTATGAAGGTATCGCTCGAGCATTTTTTGTAATTCACTCGAGCAAATTCGTTCAACAGCCTTTTCAGCTGAAACAGTCTATGGACTATTCTATGGTTTAAAAACCTATTTTTCCATCCTTACCTACACTCAAACTTTTCATAACTACACAAACATTCACCCACAAATATACCTAACTAAAAATAGGAACTTCGATTGCCGTTTAATGATGATACCAACTTTGATTAAGCTTCTGCTTCACCCGATATATGTGAAAAACTTGCATGCATGGTCCTAGGTCATAGCAGAGACTTGCATGAAAAGATCATCAACAAAAATTGATTAGGCACACATTCCCTAGATTCGGTGAGGATCAGATGCTAACTCAAAATTAATTACACTAATTCACATGATTGAAGTCGTACATACATGTAAGTCTAAGATTAACGGTGTTATCTTGTGAACAAATCCTCAAATAAAATCACTAGAGCAACTAATTCCTTTATTATAGTAACCATATTCAACAAGACGAGTCTAAATTGAACAGGAGCCAATATGGTTTGGAGATCCGAACAATCATGCATGCATACAATCTCTAGTTGACTCATCAAGCTTAACCTACCATAGCCACATTCTAGATTTTACAAGGATCAACATATTTGCAAACATTTGAAAATTGAGATCATGAGTTATATCTCATTACTTCATAGCTACCGTTCTAGTTTATGGAAAGAACAAAGTATTTTAATTCGATGCTTTCTTCCAATTCTAATGCATGTAATGCTACATTTAATGCAACAGGTGTGAAACTTTGTTGGACTTCCTTTGTCAAAAGTTTTGTACCTCATTCGAAGAGGTGCGGATATGCATCACGCATATCCGATTCGCATTCCTAGGTGGCCTCCTTTGATGAGTGGTTCCGCCACCTCATGAGTACCAATGGGATCCGCTTGGTTCGCAACACTTGTTCCTTCTGATCGAGGATCTGCACTAGTTCTTCCGCGATGGTCAGATCTTCTTGGAGTTTGATGGGTTGATAGTCCAAGTAAGAGTCGGGTCCTTTACGTACTTCCCCAACATGGATACGTGAAATACATCATGCATATTTGAAAGTTGTGGCGGTAAGGCAATTCGATATGCAACTTCGCTGACCCGGCCTAATATCTTGAAAGGTCTAATGTAGCGTGGGCTTAGTTTTCCAAGTTTCTCAAAGTGCATCATGCCTTTTGTAGGTGAAATCTTGACGAAAGCACTCTCCCCGTTTTGAAAAGGGATGTGTGGTGTCAGTATTGTATACAAATATTGGGGGAGTAAAAGTAAGTAATTATATCAATTTTACCTGAAACTCGATATTCGTCCTTTTGAGGTCGGCATAGCTCTTTTGTCGGCTCTGTGCAACCCCTATTCTCTCACGAATTAATTGAATTGCTTGGGTCGTGCTTTCGACAATCTCTGGGCCCAATACGAATTTCTCTCCGACTTCTTCCCAATTAAGCGGCGACTTGCACCTCCGACCCTTATAAGTCTAACATGAAAGCCCGAATCATATCTTCAATGATCTGATTCACCCTTTCTGTTTGCCCATCTGTTTGAGGGTGAAATGCCGAACTGAAGTCTAACCTTGAACCCATTCCTTCTTGGAACCGTTACCAAAACTTTGACGTATACAGTGGGTCTCTATCCAAGACGAGGCTAGCAGGAATACTGTGCAGTTTGACAATTTCCTTGAGGTACAATTCTGCAAGCTGAGTGGTTGTATACCTCGTACTATAAGGCAGGAAGTGGGCAGCCTTGGTTAGTCGATCAACTATTACCAAGATGACATTATGTCCTTTCACTGTTCCCCGGCAATTCCAGTATAAAATCTATGGATATGGCCTCCCATTTCCATTCAGGTATCGGTAAGGGTTGTAATAAACTCGACTGGGTGTCTTTGTGGCTCGACCAGGTTAGCTAGATGGTTGGCAGAATTCTTGTTAATTGTGAATATGTCTTTACTAATTACTTGATGGTTCAGATTTTGTGTTATGGTGACGACATACTTTGATGAATGGTTAACTTTTGTTACTTGATGGTTAACGTTGTTGTAGTAATGGTGTACTTTGATTAATGGTGGTAGTTGACGATTTAAAAAAATATCTCTTGTGGAGATGGCATGTTTTGGATTAATGGTTAAGATTGTTAGTTGATGGTTTAAATTTTGTTGTGATGATCGTATACTGTTCATTAATGGTCAATGGGTTCAAATTATGAATTGTTATTGTCAGAAATTCTGGAATGGTAAGCTAATTAGTTGCATATGTGTTTCGCTAATTACTTGTGGATGTTTGTCGTTAAACTTTTGGATGATCGTTACACTTTGATGTTAAAGGAAGCGGATGTTGTGTTTCCGAAACGAACCAATAGGACTTTCATTATCCTCTTCAACATGTTTGGCTTAGATGTCAAACATCTATTATATCAGGCTTACCAAAAGTCACGTAGTGAATTTTCGAGGACGAAAATTCCTTTAAGGGGGGGAGGATGCAACGTCCTGAATTTCTGAACACTAATACACCCGACTAAGTGTGCGTGCATGGTAAGGTATATCTTACACGCCTTGGAATTTCGAACATTCTATTTTTAAACATATGCATCTTGGTGTGAAAAGACCCATATATATATATATATATATATATTTGTGTGAATAGTTACACAAGCCACTTGATGGCACAATGGCTAGAAGCTTGGTATGTATGCAAGAGGTCCTAGGATCAAGCTTGACTGAGTGAATTTTAGACTCTATTTTGGACCTTGTGATAAAGGCCTATACACTGATTCTCGGTGTCGGCTTAACACCGAATTAGGTCCAAGATGTTATAAAGAAAGACAACTCATGCAGAAATAACTTTCATGAGTTCTGTTAAGAAAAGAGCCGAGAGGGAAAGAGACCCCCATTTCTCCTCTTTTCCCTTTTCAGAAACCCTAGCCATCTGATCTCCCTCTCAAATCCCTCTCTTCACTCAAGAAATCTTTAGTTTGTTTTTGTACCTCAAGAGGCCTTCAATTTTTGACACCGTTAAGATCGAAGAGAGGAAGGGATCAAATCATCAGACGAACGATAAGTTTTGGCGCCGATCTTCCTCGATATTGGCCATCATAGACTCTGCATGCACAATTTAGGAAGGTAAAATTTATGATTTAGTAGTATGGAATTCGTTTTAGACTTAGTTTAGGTTTATAGGGATTAGATCTTCCAAAAATTTAGGATTTCGAACTCAGAAAGGGAGAACCTAGTGCATTTTCGCACTATCTCGCTCAAGCGAGATTGACAGTCGCTCTAGCGAGATCCCCCTCAAAATAGGTAAAAAATGTTCCAGTGAAAATCGTCGAGCAATTTTGGTTGTCACTCGAGCGAGGTAGTAAGTGCAACACAAAATTTTGACAATTCGCTCGAGCGAAACAGGAAACCGCTCGAGCGAATTAGCACTGTTTTGGCTATCCCAATTCCTCTTTTCATAAAACTTAAAGAAGGTTTGAGTTGTTTTAACTCTTTAGTCATTGACACATGACTTATGAACGTAATGTAGGAGGAGAACCTGAGGCCGTCTATAGGGACCACCTCATTGACTTCTCGCGACATCAGAACGAAGGTAGGGGAGTTTCACTACACAACTACATTTTAGACTTTGACTTATAGATTTTAATGATGTAATTGAACTGAAATGTGATCATGAGAAACTAAATTAGAATTTGTTAAATCTAACCGCATTGAATATTTGAAATCTTTGAATTATTGATTTGCATATGAATCCTTTGAAATATCAAACCCTTTTGGAACCTTTGAATTACTGAATTGTATATGAATCCTTTTGGAACCTTTGAATTATTGAATTGCATATGAATCCACCTTTGAATTATTGAATTGCATAAAAATCCTTTGAAATATTGAACCCTTTTGGAATCTTTGAATTATTGACTTGCATATGAATCCTTTGAAATATTGAACCCTTGGGGATCGAATACTGATGTGAACATTGAACCTTTGAACTTTGAAATTTGGAACGGAAATGAGAATTATTTATGAATTAATACTACTTTATTACGTATTAGAACTTGCATGTTGATTTGAGGTTTTGATCGGTCTCAAAAGTAGTATAATTTATCCCCGAATCTCGACCTTGTTAGCCCTCATTTGACTACTAATATGTGCTTTTAGTTCTTATTGTGTTGCAACAGGGTAAAAGCAGGATAAACGATAAATGGGTTAAAAGAGCAAAGTTAAGGGAGTTTTAAAGCTATGGCAAGAGTCTACCAGAACAGTGGAGAGCGATAAGAGTGCTAAAGGTTACACATATATCCACTAGAGCTGAGCCTTATACCATTAGAAATAAAACTTTCTTAGCTTTCCAACAAGCCAAGAATCACTTGAATCCGAGCTGTAGATCAAAAGTTATGGCCGATTGAAGTTGGTATAAAAACAAAGGAAAGAATATGCCGTTTCGACCAGTTGAAAATGCAATTTCGACTAGTCGAGTCTGGGATCTCCAGAATGTGAATGGGCATCGCCCCAACCCTTTTACACTTCATAAATTTTATTTGTGACCAGTCGAAATGTCCATTTCGACCGGTCCAAACTAGAAAACAGAGAGGGCTTTTTCTACGTATATAATTTCGACCGGTCAAGCCCCATTCTTGACTGGGCGAAGTTGGGATTTTATGCGGATCTTCAGGCACGCAGATTGGGCTTTCTTTCTAATTTTCAGGCACAAATCATTGGGATTCTTGCTAAAATCAAGACTCCAAGATCATCTACCTTCCTAGTTTAGATAAGATTTGTTCTAGGGTTTATTTCCTAGTAGAAATCGATGTTTTAGGGCCTTATACATGTAGACACCCCAATTTTGCCCTCTCGGAGTATACGAATATGTTCGATCAACCTTTGACTCTGCCCATGATTTTTAGAAAGGACTTACCTTCTCTGGAATCTTTAAAGCCCTAATACAAGGACCACATACTGAAATAATAGTATATGGCTGAACACAGGCTGAAATAATTGTTTTGTGGTTCAGACCCCATAACCCTGATACGGGAACTATATACTGAAACAATAGTATATAGTCGAAGCATAGGCTGAAACAATAGCCCTATGGTTCGGACCCGACCTAGACCGGGGAAAAGTCCCTAATTCTGCGCCCTTCCAGTCACGCGCAATTAGATTGTACGCCTACACGCAGGGGCGCAATTGGTCCCCTTTGGACTAGGCTTATCCTTCCCACGAACTGCCTTAGGAATGGATTGCGCGCTCTATAAAGCGCGTGCAAGCCGATTGCACGTCTGATCACTGGCGCGTAATTGGTCCCCATTTGACCTATCCTCTAATTCCCTAGACCGCCTAAACTCCCCTATTGAGCGCTTGAAATAGAATGCTTAATCGGATTGCACGCACCAAGAAGGGCGCGCAATTAGTTCCAATTGGACTAGAACTAGGAAACCCGGTTGAGTCAGTCAGCCGGTCACTCACTGAGTTCGTGAATCGACTCAAAATGTATTAAGAGCCTAGAATAGGGTGCGTAATTCAATTAAGCGCACCCCACAGGGCGCGCAATTGCCGGAATACCTATTAATAGACTCCCTTACCCCGAATACAAAAACAACAACAATTTCAAGATCCGACAATTTTGTTTTCGAGTTCCTTCCTTCTGAGTTTAGGAACCTTGAAATCCCCTTCCGGCGCCTAGGTAATATCTCAGATCTAGTTTTTAATTTGCTTTCTAGTTCTAAGTTCTAGTTCTTAAGTTCTAATTTTTAGTTCTTAATTTCATAGATCTTAGCTTTTTAGTCTTAAATTTTAGGTTTTAATTTTAGTTTCTAATTCTAGTCCTTAATCTCCGATTCTTAATTTCTATAACCAGGTCTTAGCTTTCAGTCCTTAAATTTTCGTTCTAGATCCTAGTTTTTAGTTTTAAATTTTAGTTCTTTTCTTAGTTCCTAGTTCTTCTCTTCTAATCTATAATTTTTCAATCTTTAGATCTTCAATTTTAACTCCTCTTTAAAATCACATCCGAAGATTTTCTCATCTCTAGTTCTGGATCTTAATTTCTAGAACCAGTTCCTAATTTCGGTCTTTAAATTTATAGTCCTGATTCTTAATTTCTAGAAATTGTTTTAGTTTTGCTTTTTCTTATTCTAGATCGTAGAGTTTATTTTAACTCTAGTTTTAAATTCTCTTAGTTTATAATTTTAGTTATAATCTTAATCTTAAAATCCTTTACTTGTAATCTTCAAAATCTGAACGGACATCCGTGGATTTTCCACAGACGTCCGTCCTATTACAAATGCACTCGACCAGTGAGACCTTGAGGGTGCGGACGTTTGTGAAATGACAATGGACATCCGTGATGTGCAGTGTGCAAACGTGCAAACGGGTTGTGAAAATAACGAAAAAAATATGATGAAAACCTGTTTAATTATAGACTATCCTCCTGTAAAATTTTTATAAAATCTAAGCAATCATCAAGAAGAATACTCATAGTATTTATTAGAATATTCAAAAAAGCTCACATGAATATTTCATAGATTATGTGATCAACAACGTGATTACAACGTATGAATGAATATAAGCATATACCATCAAATTTCACTTTCTAATCTAGAGATCATCAACATTTCACATGAGACTATTTTATCCCTGTTTATTCATTATAAAGAAATGCAATCTATTAAAGAAATATGTGCGTGATATATGAGTAAGTCATTGACAACAGATGAGAAACTTGTCAAGAGGGGAAATAAAGATTAAAATCACATGCTAGCAAAGATTTACACTTATACTATTGAGGCAATAACAATGTGACTTGTGCAATACTCGAACCTTTTTAAGCTTTCTAAATGACCCATGTAGTGAGTTTTAGAATAATGACTCCCAACTAGATAGTTTAGGGAATTAAATGTTTAGACATCCCTACGATTTTATTTGCTCGAGTCAAATAGGCTACAAGGTTGAGCAAGTCACAGAGTGATTTTTCATGGCGATAAAGACGATATTGCATTACTTTACATGCTTACTATTTTACATGGACCCATTTAACGAGTGTTAGGCCAATGGCTCCCAATCTAGTTGGCTCAGGACATTAAGTTTAAAAATACTCCTACGGGCTTAATAAGTCGAATCGAATAGGCATGATGTGAGCAACACTAAAAAATATATAATTTATCGACAATTTCCTATGACGAGTTTTAATAGAGTTGCAATTACATATATGATTATAGAGAACATATTTCTTTACAAAAAAATTAGTATAATAAATTAACAATGATTAAATAGAGACATAGTGAGGGAAACTTAACTCAGAATAGAGTAAGTTAGATCTCATGACATTAGAACATATGCATTTCCTAGGTGTATCATGTTGTATCATATTGAATCATGAATCAATGTAAATGGATCAAAAGTTTCTTTGAATGAACAACACAACAAAATAAACGTTTAGATCATAAAAATTAGAACCATCGAATAAAGAAGATCTAGTTGTAGATGCACTTTCTCTAGAAAGATCATGATATCCCGAGTTGGCCATAACGCTCCATTCGTGAGAATCAATCCAAGTGTATCGGCTCTGATACCAATTGAAATTTTGGGGTTCTCGATGATATCAAACTATTGCCTTCAACCGTCGTCTCTTACGATGGTCCACTTGTTTCACACGAGCCAACTTACAAACTAAAGAAATTAAGATCAACCTCAGATCACAGAGGAAAATTAGAAGAAATTTTTTGAAATAGAAATTTTTTTCCAAAAATTCCAACTTTCCGAAACTATAATTTCTCTTTTTAACCGTCGGGACACGGACGTCCTTGAATCACTGACGGATGTCTGTGACCACGGATGTCCATGACCACAGAATGTACTTGGCATTTTAACACTTGTTGGGAGCATTTCTAGATTTGATCATAATTATGATAAAATAACTAACACTTTTCAATACAAAAAAGCAGTTTTTCACAAACCTTAGCCAACCGATTTGCCCAAGGGAGCTTACGGAGGGCACCCGGGAATGGGGCCGATCCTCCTTAGCATAACGGGCCCAAACCCCCCTTTTTTTAGATTCCTAGTAGAAGTAGGAATCCTAAAATAAATAGATTTTTAGTAAGAATCAGAATATTTAAATCAATTAGATTTTTAATATAATGAGGATATTTAAGTTAATTAGAGTTTTTTTAAGAATCATAAATTAATTAGAGTTCTAATAGAATTAGAATACTTAAATTAATTAAAATAGGATACCCGACTTAACTAGATTACTAATAAAATACTTAAAATAATTAGAATCCTAATGGAATTAGGATACTCAAATTAATTAGACTCTTAATAGAATTAGGAGACTAATACTAATTAGACTTCTAATAGGACTAGGACTTTTTAAATAATTAGACTACTACTAGAATTAGGAGGCTAGTTTAATTATACTTTCAGAATAATTACAACTCTTAGATTCTCAGTAGGAATAAGAAAGACTAAAAGACGACCAGACTCAGAGCGGGATTAGAATAGGGAAAGAAAGGAAACAAACTAAACATACAGGTGACCCAGTGCTGTTGACATTAGTAGACTGATGATTCAGTAAAGAAGTCGAACCCATACCCCGGAGAGGTGTGATCAGTAACGTATTGTAGCGTCGATAAACATCTGCAGCTGGCGCTCGCAACAAACCAGGTATTTTCTTCATAGAGTCTACCTTTTCTTTTTTCTACTTCTCTACTTTCCACTCACCATCAACCGCCATACGTCAGAGTCCACATAGACTAATTTGGGTCACTCTTTCCGAGAACCGAAAGGGACCCAGAAAAAGAGTATACCAATAGACTGGCGATCGTGATGGGACTTCTTGTCACCAAAGTCTCCTCTGTTTAGTTTAAGTTTTATTTTATTCATTTTTTTCTTTTCTGTTCAATTTCTTTCCCGCACCCACTCGACTACCGAGGATTTCCCGAAAGTGCATGAGCATTCATCAAAGACTCGAGATGGCTGGAATACTAATGATAAATCTCACCGACCATAACAATCCTCTGTTGTGGAATTACCATGGCAACCATGTATACGGCGAGGATCTGTCTAGCGAGTCCGCTCAGTACAACCTCGAGATTAACATGACGGGCAAGCAGGAAAACCCCTTTACTCCTCTAAGCAATAGCAATAACTATGATGGAAGAGATGGGAGTATCGAACAGAACTTCACCACTCGTCAATTTTTGGAGCTTAGCGTCCAGAAGTTACAAAAGGAGGTGAGGACGCCAAAGAACTACTTCGAGGCCTGACACCTGTATACGAAACCATCAAGGAGCGATAAGATCGATAGGAGCAAGAGAGACTAAGGCGGGAAGGGTCACCACCCACACCAAGCACAGTTTCAGCGTACGTGTCGCCATTTGGCCAGGCAACCCGTGCCCTCTTCTACGACAATCGCCAAGATCGAACTCACCCTTGGGTTACCTAGAAAGACGCCACTGTAAGAGTAGAGGATTTCCCCAAAATTCTTGACAAATATATCGCTAAGAGAGAATGCCTTGGTTACTCATTCAGATTTGATAAGTTTTGTCAAGACCTAGAGTTTACCTTACCTACGAGATTGAAGCCACCAAAGTTCAACAAATACAACGGTATGGGAATCCGAACCACCATTTGGTGCTCTTTTGCAACGACTGTCGACCCATTCACGACAATCAAGGACTCTTGATACACTACTTTCAGAGGTCGCTGGAAGGGGAAGCGCTCGACTGGTTTGTCGAACTTCTCCATAAAATCGACATGTTCGATGATCTGGCTGGATAATTTTTGAACCAGTATAAGCATCTAATACAAGAAACGATTAGTCTCAGTGATTTGATGACAGCTAAGCAATAATTCGAGGAAGACTTCGCAGACTTCGTAGCTCGCTGGAGGAAGTTGATCGCCCGCACCGAAAGTCAGATGAAGGAGAAGGACACGATCGACATCATTATAAAGAATGTTAGGGAACCTCTCCGAAGCTCTTATCATTAGTGATTGCCCAGACTTTGCTACTCTTCACTCACGTGTCAGTCACATCCAACGACACATAAAGGGAGGAGATCTTGCCTTTTCAATAGTAGCTTCGAAGACCGCTACCTCCAACGGTTCAAAGCATAAGAACAACAAGAAAGCCTTTGGCACGAAGCAAGTCAATATCGTCACCAATCAGGGCCAGAGCTCTGATAACGGAAACTACCAGCCAAGGAATCCTGATCAAAATTAGTATCGAAACCAAAGGCAGCAACGATACCCAAATCAAAATTAAGGTCAGAATCAGCAAAGGTATCTGAATTAGAATCAGAATCATGGCCAGTATTAAAATAGGAATCATTATCCTAATACCCACCAACATCAGAATCACAACACGGCGCAGAATAGGCCAATCAACACCTAGGATTATAATAATGTGCCTCCGCTGTAAAATTTCAATCAACATACTAGAGGGCCTTACCAACCAAGAAAAGAGCACTACCCTCCGCTACCCGACACCATCCCAAATATCTTTCGCCTCCTTAGCAATAAAAACCTTCTTGGATTCCCATCGGAACGGCCACGACCCTGGTCGACAAATTTGGATCATAGTAAGTTCTATGCATTTCATCGGTATGCGGGACACAATTTGGAAGATTGTTGGGTCCTCTGAGATGTGATTTACTATATGAATGATAGAAACCAGATCGATTGGGAAGAGTTCCAGAATTCTCACAACCAACTACCACAAAACCTGAGCATTGTAAACAACCCCATGCCAAACCACAACTAACGACCAGTGTCCCACATCACTACAGTAGACCTTTCCGGATGACCCTCTTTCCATCCTTCTTCCTTAATTACTCATCGTCCCTCACCTACTACCACTATCGATCTGGTAGAGTCTCTAAGGCCTCCAGCCATTCCGCCACACCCTTCGACCTTAATTGCTCAGGTCGCACCCCCAAGCCCGCCTCCTTACCCAAATTTCACTCGAATTCGAGTCCAATCGTTCAGGGCATGGAAGCCGAACCTCCATCAGCCTCAGCTCGAACCTCTCACTCCTCCGATCCCACAGCCAACTCTCTCACTGTTCGATTTTGAACCTGAATACGAAGACCACGTCCTCCAAACTGCGGAGAAAATTTTAGCATGGGTGGTAAGCATCACCTGAAATACCTCAAGACAGCAACATGAGGCTACAACAAAGCACCGCCTCGATACCAAGATGAGTTGGTCAAGCAAAGGATCCGACAAGGAAGAAGCCATGATCTCCACTTTTCTAAAAGAGGCAGATTACACCCAATATCTCTCATCGTGGAATGGCGTAGCCCCTTTGTGCACTCCTTCCTCCAATTTTGCTTCGTTAGCAAAATGTACTACGACGGGTTCATTGATACTTCAGCCAACGTGCCTGGTCCTCAAATATGAAACCCATTACCCACCACCACCATTCCCTCGAGAAAAGTAAAACGACGGTGCTCAGTCGTCGGAAAGGATAGCAAGGGAACAAGTAGTAATCCTACCTCCACCTCCGATTCTAGGACCAGTGCATCCGCCACCTCAACCAAATATCATTAGAGCTCACCGCCTCGGTAAAGAGCCAATTTTAGAGGAAGGATAGGAATACAATCTTCTACGGCATCTTGGGAAAATTCCAATGCAGATATCAATCCTTGAGTTAATCAAGAAGTTGCTTGAACACCATAGACTATTGATAGAGACACTAGATGAGACGCATGTACATGAAGATACCACCTTGGATGAGCTACATGAAATCGCTTCGGTCATGGCACAACCCCTAGCGCTCACTTTCACTGAGGCTGATATGCCCAAAGAATCACTGTGCGGGAGCTCTGCCTCGATATACTTGACTGTTATGATTAGAGGCTTCTCAGTATCGTATGCACTGGTCAACATGAGAGCAGGACTTAATATATGTCCCATAACCACACTCAAGACGCTGGAATATGCTGAGCAGGACATAAAGCCCTCATCTTTATCCCTCATCACGTATGACGGGTCCCAATGTTTTGTTAAGGGAACCATCAAGCTGCAAGTCCGCCTTGGATCAGTCCCTAAAGGCGTTATGTTCCATGTCTCCAACTCGTCTATTACCTACAATCTAGTCCTAGGAAGGAAATGGCTAGAGTCCATGAAGCCTGTGGTATCTACGTATCATCAATGCATCAAGTTCTCCCACGAAGACTCTATTGCCAAGATATACGCTGATGCACCCCTTAAAGAAGTAGATACTGATTATGCGGAGAGTATTCCAACTGCTCACAACTCCGTTCTATCTACTGATCACATCAGAAAGGTACAATCACCTGATGATACTGTAATAGTGAAAGTCACTCACCCTAGCTCGCCTCCATATCAATCAAGATTAATGAAGAGAGCAACTGGACTTGATCTCACCCGACTATATGATATAAACCCTACTGCGACAAAGGGGTGGGACCTCATGTACCAGCTCGGATACATCTCGCATACGGGACTCGACAAGAATCGACAAGGACGAATAGGGCCAGTCATCTCGAAGAAAGTTTGCAAGAACACATGATTGGGTTACCAGTAAGACGGTAAATAGGCTGACCTCCTGCCAACCTCACCTAAATGGTCACTCTATGACCATTTCATCTACGAAACTATTGGAAAAGCCGACATGCCAAGAAGGAAGGAAACATCCCTCATTGAACCACAGGAGATTGAAGTTGAGCAAATTGTCAAAGTCTTCACGGACCAGACGAGCTTGAATCAAAACAACGGCGACATCGGCAAGCCACTTGAGGGCATAGGACCGCTTTTTGACATTAAAGAACCCTACACTATTGAGAGAAGAAAACTATCAAAATCCAAGCCACATAGAAGACTGGGAGTCAACCGACGAGGAGGACTTCCACACCACTGCATTGGGAAATCAGGAAGAACCAGAGTCATCCTAGTCAGATGAACCAGGAAGAGAAGACTGCCTCTCGATGTTGAGTGAAGAAGAAGACTACTGGATTAGCCTTATAGAAATAGAACTTGCAGATCACTTGAGAGCGAAATGGTTGAAGCGCCTTGAGGAAGCCAATAACTCATAAGGCAAGGAAACAGACTCTGATGATGAGCTTGATCCTCGATCCTTACTAGATAATTGGCAGTGTCCATGCTGCTGCCCTTACCTAGAATTACCCTATTGCAACCTGTGCGCATCCGTCTTAATGTGATGTAAAAGAGCTATCCTACGCAAGATACGACAAACAACAAGGGCAGAAGATCATCATGTCACCTTTATAGAATTTCAAGAAGAACTAGAGCTCGACACTCCCCAATCTCCGGACGTGCCACAACTTTTGATATTCTGGAACTCACTAGAAGAACAATGGCAACCACCGCCGAGCGATGATGAAGACTATTGGACAGACCTTCTGGCGCTCGAATTAGCAGAATAGTTGGCCTAGGGTTTTCAAGAGCTGTCAGACGAAGAAGACGATATCAACAATGGCAACCTCGAAGACGAAGGCTAGGAATACCTATGGGGAGACCCTTATATCTCTCACCCATATCAACCGCGCTGTCACGCGTGCATGCATATCATAACGTACTACCAGGAACAAAATCGAGAAGTCATCGACCCAGGAGAATGTCTCGAACAACTTTAGCAGCAAGAATACCTCCAGACTAATTCAAAATATGAGAACTTAGACGATTATTGCCTCTCCACCCTTTTCAAGGATGAAATGGCTCACATGATAGAAGAAGGGAGCACATCAGCAGGACCGTCGCCATCCTCACTCATCAGAAGAATCACCCCGGACGAGGACTTTAAAAAAAATGCCAAATTTTGAACGGGTCCACATCATCCGTTGACTCGCACGAACGGTTCCCACAGCTGTCCAACTTCCTCAGCTAGGAGAAGCCTCTCCGCCAATTCCTCTTCAGGCAACTGATCTTGTACCATATCTTTTATCAAATACCAAATAAATAGAAAATCCTAAAACTTAGAGAAATTTAAAAACATAAAATCCCAAAAATTTAGAAGGCCACAGAAAAGGGAGGGAGCCCTTCATCCTAGACCCACTCAGTGACCAACAAGGAGACTTTTCTTCTAAGGCTATGAGTAATAGACACGCCAACGGAATCAAGGAAGGAATAACTGACATGATCGCGCACGATCATCATCCTACCCTCAACACTGACGAACCTTCCCTCGGCTCGGTTCGAAGTGACCCTACTGTCTCTTCCTCACGGAGCCGTCGAGTGTCCCGGCAAAATAACAAGCCCTTACCATACCCGACGAGATACTCCATGACTTCGAGAGAAGGATGAATAGCTTCGACCTACACCTGACTAAAGATTTTGCGATCATAAATTGTGTCGAGGAAGGGTTACCTCCCGCAAAACTAACCCCCAGTTTAGCCATTTTACAGTGTATGAGTTCACAAGCGAAGAAGAAGGAGCACCAGCCACTGAGGAGACACAGGACTTCCAATGGGTCATCAAACATTTCGACGAACAAACTCAAGCTGCCGCGAAACCTACTGAAGAAATCAATTTTGGCACCAAAGAGAAGCCCAAGAAGCTATTAATCAGTGCAACATTGAGCCCTAAGGAGTGACAATAGATCATTCAAGTCCTTCAAGATCACCTCAGCTCCTTCGCATGATCCTATGAAGATATGCCTGGCCTGGACCCGAGCTTAGTAGAACATCGCTTGGTCTTAGAGCTCGATGCAAAACCCGTCAAGCAGAAACTTCGAAGAATGCACCCTCAGATAACGCTACAAGTCAAAGAGGAAGTCGACAAGCTACATAAAGTCAAATTCATACTAGTCATCCTCTACCCCAATTGGGTCGCGAACATAGTATCTGTCGCCAAGAAAGACGGCAGAGTAAGGGTATGTATCGACTTTCGGAACCTTAACCAGGCATGCCCAAAAGATGACTTCCCGCTCCTTCACATCAACACTCTGGTCGACAATACCACCGGACATGAGATGTTATCCTTTATGGATGGCTTCTCCGGATACAATTAGATCAAACTAGAGGAGTCCAACCAAGAAAAGACTTCCTTCACTACACCATGGAGAATGTACTTCTACGTCGTCATGCCTTTTAGTTTCAAGAATGCAGGAGCCACATACCAACACACTATGATGGCCATCTTTCACGACATGATGCACAAGTGCATGGAAGTTTACGTCGATGACATAATGGCAAAGTCCCAAACTCGGACAGGACATGCTGAGGCATTACGACTGGTGTTACAGAGATCAGAGAAGTATCAGTTGAAGATAAATATGAAGAAATGCGTATTAGGAGTAACCTTCAAAAAACTACTGGGATTCATAAGTAGCAAGCAAGGAATCGAAGTCATCTGGTATAGGTCAGAGCCATTCTCAAGATGCCATATGTCATAGCAACCGCATACCCAGGGAACGCATACAAGTTGGTGAACCAGGACGGGGAAGAGCTCCCTAACCCCTGGAACGCCATGTACCTCAGGAAATACTACCCTTACCATTGTAATCATCATATCCCGTAATCAGCTACTTATATCTATCACTCCCGCAGTCACATGACTCATTCATTGGTCATACGCCTTCATTTCCCAGGATATCCTTAAAGGCTTCTGACCCACTGCCCACCTTATTATTCGGGAAATCTGATCAAAAGGGCTAGTGGAACATCTGAGCTCTTCCAAAAGTATAAGTAACACCCGATTCTTACCCCTTTCCCCCCACCATTGGAGGAGATGTTAGAGCACAAAAGAATGAAGATGTTAGGTTTAATCAAAACTCAGCATTCTTATGTCAGCAAGTTGCTTTCAAATTATATATACATACATAATTGAGCGAGAGCAATACGACGGGTGAACAGGTCACTGAGCCCATGTAAGCATAAGCAAATCGTGAGGACCTTTCTGGTAATCTTACTAGCGAAGTATAAGCGAGCTGCGAGGGCATCCCTGGTGTCCCAATACTACTAGATATCGTCATAAGGTGGTGGGAGGAAGACAAACTCCTGCTAACCATAGAATGAGAGATTTTGATGGTGCTGAAGCATGACAGAGAGCTCAATCATGGCAGCCCCATCCCCCCAAGAAAAAGACTGTTACTTATCTCTTTTCAAAATTGTTAGATACAAATTGATCCCTCACATCATTGAGCCTTATCCCCTCTTTCACCCTTAATTTATATTTTTGGACAATGAGTCAAAACCCTCCTAAGATATCCCCTGATATGAAATTGAAAACTCGTGAATGACGACTGACGCAATCACTTACTATCTATCGCTCACCCTCTACTACTCACTATGGGATAAGTTGATTACTACCGAAGGTAGAACCTTGATATACGACTGGTATGGCTAGACGATCTCCCCCGGTTTAGTGACAATCTGCCTCGACACTAATTCATCAAAACGCATATCGCTCCTCATAGGCCCAAGTGCTCACTAAAAAATTAGAGAAGCTACATTGCACCTTGACACTAGGGCATTTTTATTTTCGGAAAAGGAGTCAGCTTAAGACCCCTGCTTATTCACAGACAGATGCAGAAAATTGAAGTCAACACCTCAGGAAGACCGCTGAAGATGCCGCACTGCCTATTCCATCACACTCCTACACTAGGGCATTTTTTTTTAGTTCTAGATTTTTTTTCAGTTATTTCTTTCCTAGTTGCATTATTTTTCCTTTCTTGTAATAAAAATATATAGTAGTACACAAAAAAAAGAGAGAAAAAAATGATACAATAACCTATCTTTAATACCGCCTCGGCCTGAGACACCACCCCCCTTAACAATCAGCACGGGGGAAAATAAAATTACTAATAACTTTATCCTCATGTGCAGATACAAGACAACCTTCGACTATTACTGGGCCAACTCAAGGAGCATCTGAGTCCCAATAATAGGTGATGACGCTAACAACAACCAACTGAAGTATAGAAGGTAACAAGAAAAGAAAAGAAAAAGACAGGTATGCCTAAACCCAAAATATCTCTATATATATCGATATTTATTTTTACAACTTGTCACCAGGGGCATACCCCCTATATATACAATGAGCAAAAAGGAAAAGAAACCAATCCTACTCCCTACGCTGCCTCTGGGATGACTGGTCGCTATCCTCGGTATCATCAGCCCTCCAATCAGGAATCTGAACCTCCGAAGTCCCCATCCAAGCTCCTGGAGTAGGTGGGCACTCCCTAAGAACAGAAGGCCCAACAACTGAAACCCCTTCACTCACCTGACTAGCAGTCCATCTAGACCCTGAGGGCGAAGGGCCCCTAGCAAGTAACTCTTGAATAATGAAGTCCTCGCAAGCGTAGTCCCTGATGCGCTCACGCATTGTACGACGAGGTTGGCCAGCCCGAGAGCCAGTGCCCATCGACTTCGACTCGACAAGATGACCGACCATCCCACAGACTCCTCTGTCACTCCTCACCAGTCGGTACTACAACCGATCTATCGTAGCCTACATCTCTGACCTCACTGACTGATAAGCGGCCTCTATCGCCTCAGTCTGAGTCCCTTGCACGACAATCATGTCTACCAACAAGTCCTCACGAATATGCGTATCTTCGAGAATCCGCCTCGCTCTCGGAGTGGCATGTGCCCGGGCCACCTCTAGACGCGACTCCTCGAGCTGACGAGCCTGCATGATAGCATAAAATCAAGAACTGAATACACTTGTGAAAGAAGGAAAAGCTGAAGGTGCTCGACATTCGCAGCGGTCACTGGATCATCAGGTGGCGGAGGAGGAGCCTCAGACGTAGATGGATGCAACACAAGACAAAAAGGAAAGACACTTCAGATAATATTATGACTAAAGAATCAAAAATGAAATATAACTACGCCAACTATAATATACCTGAGTAGGGATAGGAGTAGACCCCTGAGGAGGAGCCTTGAGAGCAGAGTCAGGGATGACCTGCACAAGAACCAAATAAGCCAACATGTCAGATAAAACCAAATCAACAGAAACGAAAATGAACTAATAGACACACATTATACCTAGCTCTCCGGACGCAAAGAGGCAGCCGCTGCCTTCCGAGTATGGAAGTTCTCAGCAACCTGACACTGAAAATATACAACACATTATTAACAAAAGATGTTAGGCAACACAAGGCAAGACAACTTAGAAGACCGAAGAAACTCACCCAGTGCTCCAGCTCAGCCCGGAGCTGAGCTATCACGGGATCCTCCCGACTAGATGATGTAACCGAAGAAGGATCGAATGCAGGAGCGGATCTCCCAGCGCCCGCTAACTCTAACCTCTGCAATGCATGCGACAAACGCATCAGAAGAAATAACGAAGTGAACAATGCTAACGATTAATAAAACTCAAGATTAAGACAAAACACTTACCAATCGGTCAATCTTTGAACGTAGGTTGGCCTCTACCTCCCGACTAGCTTGCTGCTAACCCCTGAGCAGCTCAACCAGCGCTGTCTGGCAGGCAACCTCGCCCTCCCTCTCAGTCTAGCAAACATAAGGAGAATCAAATAAAGCAATGACATTAAAAACCAAGCAAATATGTGCTAAATAACCAGAACAAGTAAAATAACTCACCAAAGAATGTCGTGTCTTTATTAGCTGAGCCCTCAGCTCGTCCTCACCCTCCTGGCCTGGAAGACGAAATCTGTCAAGGAGCGCAACATCTCCTCATCAGGTCGAGGAGCACATTCTGTCTGCTCCATTGCCCGATGTAGAGCGTCTTTCACTCTGCGAACACCCGCACCAAGGTGGCCCTCCTCGAGTGCAGCCAACATCTCTCTCAGTACTAAGGCAGACTTAGGACCGCCTACAGTAAAGGAACCGCTCTCGTGGAAGGGACGCATGAAGAGCTGACTACGACCGAGCTCTCGAAACCACCTCATGAACTCTCGGCTAGAGGGACCAACTCTCTAGCCGCCTAAGAAAGGTGGTTGCACTCCACCTTCTCAAAGAAATGGACCCAAATGTCCATGTCAAAGAAGGGTCAACCAGACTGTATCACTGGCTGCTCGGCATCCTCCCGGCCACATAGGGCCTCCAGATCACCTATAGTCAGAAATAAAGAAATAATCATCAGTAAATTCAAAGCTCGAAAAACATAAGACATTGGTAACGTAGACAACACATACCTGCCTTGCATGTCCTCAAAGAGACCTCGCGCAGTCTGTAGGTCCGAAGACCAGCGACGGCTTCGCAACGCCCTCCGCCACATGTGCATCTGCAGGAACATGATAGTGATCTCCATTGGGACCCGCGGGCATAAGAAAGCAAAGTGGTCGTACGCCTAGAATTGGAAGAATACCAAAATTGTCACTAAAACAAAACAATGAAGCAACTAAGACTACCAGAGAATAAACAATTAATGAAGACTCACCTGAAGAAAAGGAAAAAAACCTCCAATGGTGGCTACACCTCTCCCTCTACGATATAACTACTCATAGAGGTGCGCCAACACCGCCCCGCCCCAAGCATAGGTGGCGACTCGGTCCAGATCCCCGATTAATGTAAAAAACAACCCGATAACACATCCCCGAGTGGAAGAAGAAAAAAGTACTGCTCCGAGGAAGTGCATCAAGAACGCACGAAGCACATGATCCGCCGCCACTCCCGACTCCACCACAGGCTCTCGATGCGACATCGCCTCACAGTGAGCCTAAAATAACCGTCTCGGCTCCGAGTGGCGTCTCGGAGGGACGAAGCCGCTAGCGAACATATTGAAGAACCAGGTGGCGTGGACCACTCCCGTCCTCGATCTGCTAAAACAATTTGCAACCCTAAGAATCTCCTTACATACCCCCAGATAGTCCCCCTCCATCTGACCGATCACTGGCTCCCCCTTGAATTTGAGTCCGATAATGCGGACCCAGTCCTCTGGGGTTGACAGCATCAGCCCAACTAGGAAGAGCAATGCCTGCTACTCATCTCTCCACCTCTCCAAGATCACCCCGATCAAACCTCGGTCCACCTGGAAGGGCTCCAACTCCAAAATCGGCCCGAAGCTGAAAGCCATCAATCGTGCCCACTGGAAATCAGGCAGAGCATGGTACCAGGCATGGGACTCCGACCACACAGTGCTGATAGCCAGCACCGGGGACTCTTAACAGGTGATAAACAAAACAAAAAACAACAATAAAAAAAAATGAACAAGATAAGACTAATCACTACGCTAAAACTAACAAGAACCATGAGCAACGAGTAAACCTAAACCTAATAAGAGAAAATAGTGAAACAACAATGCATTCAATAATTGCAAACTACGACGATAATCTGCAAGGAACACATAAAATAGAACAATAAAGTAAACATGACCTAAAACTAGATACCAAGATGATGCATGAATGCACATGCACACTACACTAGATGTGAGTTCGACGTAAATTAAAGGGGTTTCCAAATCCTGAGAAGTCTAAGTCATAACCTAAATGCCTAAGTAACAAAAAAAGACTTGCTTACGAGTACCTACCTGGTCTCGTGGAAAGAACTTCTCTAGAGGGATGCGTATCGCACCCTCGCCCTGAGGCGGGACAACATCATCCTCATCCTCCTCATCACCACCCTCCGGTGTGACCTCCCTCACCACCATCTCAGTCTCGCCCTCCACCACGACCTCAGTGCCAGTACGAACCTCGACAGTCTCACCGATCTCCCCCATCATCATCCCCTCCAACTCGGAAGCTATAAAGTCAAGCCTATCACTGCTCTCAGACTCCATCTCAGAATGAAAAGATCGAAGAACTGAGAAGGATGGAAGAAACCGCGCTCAAAACGGATGGACGAATTGCGAAATATCACGAAAACACGGCAAGTAAGACACTAGGAAGCAAGGAAAAATAGAGACTCGAGAAGAAAACAGATAGCGTAGTTAAAATGACGATTTTTGAAGGTTATATAGAATGCGGCCTAATTGAGCGCTATGAAACGGACGCTCAATTGGATTGAGAGCAAGGAAAAGGGCGCATAATTCTGATCGCGTGCTTGTATAATGGCGCACAATTGATTTGTTGCCTGCCCAAAAGACAATCAAGCGCCTATATTTTGGCGTGCAATTCAAAAGCCACCCGCACAGTGACTAGATGACTTTTCTATTATGCGCTCCCTATATGGCTCGTAATTGGAAAATGTGCCTGCGAATGGACGCGCAATTGATGCCTCAAATGTCTGGATTATGCATGCCTATCCTCTCGGGCAATAGAGTTAAGCACCCTGAGCCTTGCCCGCAATTGCCCAGGCACAAGAAAATACACTTGGCAGCAGCAGGCAAGGGTGAACTTCTACACTTAGTTACGTCTAGGACTATACCCGCAGCCCAGAGCCAACATGCTTATGTCTAGGCACCCCAAAAGTAAACAAAAAATGCCCCCCTACACACTCGAAAATTCAAAACAACCGCCACTTAAAACATATAAACATGTTAAATCCGTCAATACCCGAACCGAGTTGACACTATATGAAACCAAACTAAAACATACCCAAACACTTTAGATCCCAAAATTTTTCAACCCAACCTAAAATGCACTGGACTAAACCAAACTAAATTAACTATGCCAAATCAAAATTAACCAAACTCAAAATTTTCTTCTTATAAATATCAAAATTAGTATAAATTACATTGAGGGCATCCCCCCTGAATACATCATTTCGAACACTCAAAGACACCCGAACCCATAAACATAAAGAAGGGACATCCCTAAAAGAAACGCCCAAAATAGCGAAAGATGACGGAAATGCCCGAGGAGGAAGCACATCCTGAACGAATTCTATCGAAACTCTCGTCTTAACTCTGTAATTCCCCTAAGATGCCGCTTATGGTGCGATCTTTCAAGTTACACGACCAACCATTAGCATCGTAGAGCCCCGAGTTGGTGGAAAAGAAAGAGTGACTCATAGAAAGACACCCAGGAGTTGATGCAAACGCCCACGAAGAGTCATCACGAAAACCCTCCAAGGGAAGGCTTGCAAAAGATCAATCCTCAGAGCCTACCAAGGAGCAACTGGCGTCGATCACGTGAACTCTGGCGCAACTCTTTCCTTTGGTTTCCTTTCCCCCTCCTTTGATTCTTCCATCTCTTCCCCTAGCATGGTAGCAATTCGGGTGCTACCCTGAATTCCCAATATCGCTCATCCTCAAAGCAAAATATATTTAATATAATAACAATAATTACAAATCTCTTAAAGCACAATATTAAAAAAAAATGTGTAATAATAAAAAGTGCCCCAAATTTAAAGTTACAAATAAAGTTTAAAATAAAACCCAAGCCCTTAAGCCCCTATTTATAAGCTCCCTTCACCACAATGTGTCAAGTGTCACATTCATGAATGCCCTCCATCTAATTAAATCCAGACCAGACACATATCCCCCCTAAAAGACCATAATCCATGACTAAGTCAGACTGACCAATAAACACACAACACGTACCCCTCAAAGAAGCACAAATCCTCCACAAAGCAGATAAATCAATAGGATTGAAACATCTAACACCTATCTTGATTCTAGGAATTAAACTCACACACCTTTGACGAGTGTCACCTCAAATTAAACCTCAAACTAAAATAAACCAAGCCTATACCTTAAAAAAAATAAGTAAAACTTTAACCCATCTGGTCCACATGATAACCCCAAAAAGAAAAACCTTAAACCCTCCAAAGCAAGTCAAATCAAATCAAATCAAACAAAATCTTAAATAAATCCTAAATGAACCCTAATCAATCAAATAAAATCCCACGAAAATTCCAGATAGAACCTAATAGATCCCGAAATAAATCCTGAATTAAATCAAATAAATCCTAAAAACCTAAACCCTAAGTAAAATTAAATCCTAAAAATAGATCAAATCAAATCCTAAAATCCTAAATAAATCCTAAATAAAACCAAATAAAATTTCAAACAAATCCTAAATAAAGAAATCCTAAATAAGACCAAATGAAGTTCTAAATAAACCATAAGTAAAAGCAAATCCTAAAATAAATCTAAATAAATTCTAAATGAAATCCGAATAAAAATCCTAATAAACCAAGCAAGTCAAATAAAGTTGAATAAATCTTGGTAAATCCCAGAGTAAAATAGATGCCCGAATAGAGCAAATTAATGCTAAGTTTAGAATAAACAATGAATAATAAACGATGAACAAGATAAGTAATAGACGATAAAAAAAATAATAAACAAAATATCTCTTTATTAATATAATAAAATTTTACATCTATCACCGGAGGCATACCTCCTGAACATACAATCCGAAACGAACGCCTAGAACCTAACCTACAACTTAGAACCTAACTCGAAACTGAAAACGGGCACAAACTCAAAACTTGATGCACGGAGCATCCCATCAGAAGCAGCAAAAAGGCAGGGAGAGGATTGGTTGGGGAACAACCTTTCCATCCATTTGGAGGACTTCCTCCCGCCATCTTCACTTCCTAACAATAATGAAGGATGTATAACATCCCTCAATTTCCGATACCTCCTAAGCCATAACCGCACCTCCGCCCAAGGCCACTTTAGGACAAAGAATGTGTGAAACAACAAAAATTGGAAGAAATGACATACCCTATACTCGTTCGCTCAGATAAAGAGAGAGAGAGAATGAAGAAAAATAGAGCAAATTCAGATATATATAGGCACCTGCCTAATTGAGCGCCAGAAACATAGTGCACAATCCGATTAAGTGCAAGAAGATTTGCACGCAAATCAAATCATGTGTGCCATATTGGACGCGCAATGAAACTACCGTACGCCCCAAAGACCCGACGAGTCGATCCTGTGCTAGGAACATGGCGTGCAATCAAATTACACACGCATATGAATGCGCAGAATTCGAAAGGTCACCCGCATTGTGGCCGGGTGACGCTCCAATCACGCGCACAGAATTTGGCGCATAATAGGATTGTACATGCACATACAATGGCGCAATTGACTCCCTGATCCTCCCTACACACGCACCCAACCAGGCACATAATTGAATTAAACACCACACATCACGCACGCAATTCCCAGCTATGGCACACCCCTTAAACACGACACCTACTTCAGACGAAATAAACATATCCCCTCAACAAAAACCCTAACAAAACACAAAACACGCCCTATCACAATAAGACACACACATAATCACCTTGACCTGTAGCGAACCAATCAGGGGTGGGGATGTCTCCTCGCAGTCCCATTGCAGCGAAGTCTCTCCCTTGACGACTCATTGTGAATTAACATCCTACCGCGATTAAAATTATTCCCCAGAGTCTAACAAGAACACATGACCACTCCCCAACATCCACTGCACAAAATAAGCTGACGAAATAAAATAAAATAAAATCGTCACTCACAGCCCCATCGCTAAATATAAAAGCTCCCTTGCGACACAAAGCGAAAAATAACGATAACAAAGTAGCCAATCACGCTACTCGTCCCATCACAATCAGAATCACTCTCCCTTGTCCTGTCGCGTAAACGACCAGAGCGAGAGAGCCATTGACATCCCATCTTCATGATGATATGTCCCATCGCGACAAGATGCACATATCCAACCCTATCCCAACACCTACGCTCACTGGTCTAAATCAACCACACCCTCATGTCCCATCGCGATGCTAAAACCTCACCACGCAACCTCACACACCACGTGATCGAAGGTAGGTTCGACCAATGTTCCATCATGAAGAGCTAAGAATGAGCCTCCCGTCACGACCCCCAAGAGATCACCTATCGAAGAAAAGAGACATCATTATCCCATCACGACATCAAAACAGCCAAAGAGACATTAGACCAACACTCCATCACACACTCACAAACTTGTCTCGTTGCGATGCAGCTACAACCTAATCTCGTCATATAACCCAAGATCTGCCAAAGAAAGAAATGAACATAGCTTTCCCATCACCAATATCCCATCACCGACTACACTTCCCTGAAATCCCATCGCGTTACTCTGCCTAGCAAATAGAAGGGAAGGCTCATCTAACACCCCATTGCAAAGAGTCAAACCTCCCTCCAAATGTCTTACCACAACAATCATCACGTCCCATCACAATGACTCCTGAATACTCAATCACGTGCCAATCACAGACTCCACCGTAACCGCAACACATGCTCGCTGACAGTAGAGGAGAATAAACCCTCCACCGTCTAATCGCGCTAATAACTAGCAAGACTCTACCGTTATAAAAATCAGAAGAAGAGGAAACCCTCCGACATCCCATCGCACCCAACGCATATCAAGTCCCATTGCCAACGTCCCATCAAGCAATTCAGACATCTCATTACACTGGCAACCATCAGCCCACACTACAACAATTAGTGGAGGGAGAGGAAACCCTCTGATGTCCCATCGCATAACCCCACACAACAAACACGATAGAAAGGGGTGGGGGAACCAATGTCCCATCGTAAACCACACCCCTCTAAAATGTCCCATCACGACACCCCCACAGGAAGATGAAGCAGTACAGAAAGTCACCTTGACAATGCATAAACACCAACCAGAAGGCTTTGAGTTCATGTGACAAAGTTCACACGAAAGCTTAGCAGCCTGAAGTCAATAAAGCCCATTGAATGATGTGGGTGGTTGTGTGATCTCTCATGCTTCCACCAAGATCTCGAGTCCCCTCAATGACTTCACCTCCCGACACTTTTGTCGCATCGCGTAACCTTACACGCCAGGCAAACGACGACTCAAACCAGAAGGAGGAGCCGCCCGTAGTCCCATCACGACACAACCACAAGAGCAACATCTAGCCAGTCCCATCGCAAGCAAAAGCCTCCCATCGACAATAAATAAGGTAAGTAAACACCCCTTCTATACTCGATATTCCTTATAAAATATAGTTAGCTAAGATTAAGTCAAACATTTTCAAAATCCGTCTCTCTCTTGACTCACAAATCACTGCAGTCCTCCCATAAGAGACAATCATCATTATTCGCTGAGAAGGTTAGACGAAGCATCCGACATACCAAGTGTCGTCTTGACAACCACGCAAATGGTCGGGTCCACAAATCTCGTACCGATGGATCTGCTCAGCGACATCTCGAAAGCCACCTTTTCCCATGATTTACCATCGAATTGATCTTAAGTTAAAATCTCCAATTTTAAAAAAATATATATGTACTTGAAAAAAAAGGGAAACAAATAATAATAAATAAACTCTCCTATCTATTAAAAATCTATCTCTTATCTTTCCAATTCATTCTTTCCCCTCGAAAACCGAATACTAAATATACTCAACTCTGAGAAATCACAAATGTCCACTGAAAAGGGACGCTTGACGCGCCATTGGTGTGAGTAATGGTGCGTCCGGTTTGACATGACTTGATAAAGTCTTCACCATTACATGACATTACATCTTATTATCAGGTCACTTGATCTTGTCTCTGGACAATAGTATGACACCCCTCGGTACCTCGACTGTATCATTTTCTCGTTGTTTGACTGCCCCTTGCAGCAAGTCGTGCCATGCGACGGGATGCCCCTTGCACCCGCAGATGAGGATATGATGATTCTCCCACCACCCTTACAGTAGGTCGCAACACGAGACGGGATGCCCCTTGCACCCGCAGATTAGGATACACTGATTTCCCTGTTGACTGCAACTCGCAGCAAGTCGTGATATGCGACGGGATGCCCGTCGCATCCACGACATGGAATATGCCTTTCGACCGCTACCACTGGGCCCCCGAATGCTTCATTTTAGCTTGCGCTGATGGATAAGAAAGTCAAGTATTTCATGTCAGCATCCTTAGTCCACCTTTGTGATCTTCCAAAAGAAACAAGAAGGCACCCTCGAGAGAGGGTGTCTACTTCATTGACGCATTCTTACTTCGTAAGAACGCGCCGAAGAGGGGCATCTGTAGACACCTCAAATTTACCCTCTCAGAGTATAAGAATCAGTTCGATCAACCTTTGACCATGCCCATGGTTTTAAGAAAATTCTTACCTTCTTTGAAAGCTTTAAAGCCCTAATACGGGGACCATATACTAAAACAATAATATATGACTAAACACAGGCTGAAATAATAGTTCTGTGGTTTAGACCCCAAAACATTGATATGAGGACTATATACTGAAACAATAGTATATAGTTGAAGCACAGGCTGAAAAAATAGCCCTGTGGGTCGGACCCGACCTAGACCGGGGAAAAGTCCCTAATTTTGCACCCTTCTAGACGTGCCCAATTAGATTGCATTCCTGCACGCAGGCACGCAATTGGTCCCCTTTAGACTAGGCTTATCCTTCCCACGGATTGCCTTAAGAATGGATTGCGCACTCTATATAGCGCAGGCAAGTCAATTGCACGACCAATCACTGGCGCGTAATTGGTACCCTTTTGACATGTCCTCTAATTCCCTAGACCGCCTAAACTCCCCTATTGAGCACTTGAAATAGAGTGCTTAATAGGATTGCACGCACCAAGAAGGGCACACAATTAGCTCCATTTGGACTGAAACTAGGACACCCGGCTGAGCCAGTCAACCGGTCACTCACTGAGTCTGTGACCGACTCAAAGTGTATTAAGCGCCTGAAATAGGGTGCGTAATTCAATTAAGCGACCCAGACAAGGTGCATAATTGAATTCCACCGACCAATTAAGTGCACCCCGCATGACGCGCAATTGTTGGAATTCCTAAAAATAGACCCCCTTACCCCGAATACAAAAAAAACAACAATTTCGAGATCTGGCAATTAAGTTTTCGAGTTCCTTCCTTCCGAGTTTAGGAACCTTGGAATCTCCTTCCGACGCCTAGGTAATTTCTCATATCTAGATTTTAATTTCTTTTCTAGTTCTAGGTTATAGTTCTTAAGTTCTAGTTTTTAGTTCTTAATTTCATAGATCTTAGCTTTTAAGATTTAGATTTTAGGTTTTAATTTTAGTTCTTAATCTCCGGTTCTTAATTTCTAAAACAAGGTCTTAGCTTTCAGTCCTTAAATTTTCGTTCTAGATCCTAGTTTTTAGTTTTAAATTTTAGTTCTTTTCTTAGTTCTTAGTTCTTCTCTTTTGATCTATAATTTTTCAATCTTTAGATCTTCAATTTTAACTCCTACTCTTCAAAATCACATCCGAAGATCTTCTCATCTCTGGTTCTAGATCTTAATTTCTAGAACTAGTTCCTAATTTTCGTCTTTAAATTTAGTCCTAAAAATCCTTTAATTTTAATCTTCAAAATCTGAACTTTCCAATACAAAAAATTAGTTTTGCACAAACCTTAGCCAACCGATTTTCCCAAGGGAGCTTACAGAGGGTACCCGGGAACGGGGCCGATCCTCCTTAGCATAACGGGCCCAAACTCCCCTTTTTTTAGATTCCTAGTAGAAGTAGGAAACCTAAAATAAATAGATTTTTAGTAAGAATTAGAATATTTAAATTAATTAGATTACTAATACAATTAGGACATTTAAGTTAATTAGAGTTTTAGTAAGAATCATAATATTTAAATTAATTAAAGTTCTAATAGAATTAGAATACTTAAATTAATTAAAATAGGATACCCAACTTAACTAGATTACTAATAAAATACTTAAAATAATTATAATCCTGATGGAATTAAGATACTCAAATTAATTATACTCTTAGTAGAATTAGGAGACTAATACTAATTAGACTCTAATAGTACTAGGACCTTTTAAATAATTAGACTACTAGTATAATTAGGAGGCTAGTTTAATTAAACTTTCAGAATAATTAAAACTCTTAGATTCTCAGTAGGAATAAGAAAGACTAAAAGACAACTAGACTCAGAGCGAGATTAGAATAGGAAAAGAAAGGAAACAAACTAAACATACATGTGACCCAGTGCTTCTGACATCGGCAGGCCGATGATTCAGTAAAGAAGTCAAACCCATACCTCAGAAAGGCGTGATCAGTGACGTGTTACAGCGTCGATAAACATCTGCAGCTAGCGATCGCAACGAACCAGGTATTTTCTTCATAGAATCTACCTTTTCTTTTTCCTACTTCTCTACTTTCTACTTGCCATCAATTGCCTTACGTCAGAGTCCACATAGACCAATTTGGGCCACTCTTTTCGGGAACCGAAAGGGACCCAGAAAAAATGCGTACCAACAATACGTCTATAAATAAGAACCCTAGGTGAGGAATAATGAAGCTTCAGCCGTAGGGCTTTTTGCTCATAGTTTAGGTCTAGATTTCAGAACTGTGACAGTTTGTGAGATTGAGGGCTTTGTAATCATCGTTCTATGATCGATTCAGCGATGATGAAGACCATAGAAACGATGCGTGGCTAAAACAACCCGAAGCTTGGGATCTCTTATGTGATCAAAGATAAGTAAATAACTTTATTTTTATTTCTTTCTTTATTTGTGAATTCAGTTTTAATGGTACGATTGCATGTTCGAGGTTCTGAGAGTCATCGAGAATGAGCGATTGTAAAGGTTTAATTTTTTTTAGATTAATCTCAGTGGCATTGTAGGGATTGGGATTAACCTAGATAGGATATTCACTGAAGAACTAGGCCTTGTAGGGTAGTTTTAGTTGGCTCGTGCAATGATACTTTGATGTTTAGATTCGTCAAACTCGCGTTTAGATTTTTCTAATTCTTATACGAAGCCCTAGAGCTTGTAGCCTAGAGTGGGGGGTACCTGATGTAGACACCCCCATTTTGCCCTCTCGGAATATACAAATTTGTTTGGTATATCTTTGACCTCATAACCCTGATGTGAGAACCATGCACTGAAACAATAGTACATGACTGAGCATGTGACAGCCCAGATTTTCCCAACCTAAAATTTAGAGATTTTTTTATTTTATTTATTATTATTTTTTTTTATACTTTACACCAAAACCAAATGAGAAAATCCGGACCGTCAGATCGT
Source organism: Chloranthus sessilifolius (assembly GCA_021018995.1). Classification (NCBI taxonomy): domain Eukaryota; kingdom Viridiplantae; phylum Streptophyta; class Magnoliopsida; order Chloranthales; family Chloranthaceae; genus Chloranthus; species Chloranthus sessilifolius. The sequence continues at coordinate 52,467,109 of CM037592.1, read as the reverse complement.
ATATCACAATCTGATACAGAACACTTGGCACATCCATATGCATACGGAAATCAAAGCAAGGTTATGTAAGTATCATGAACAAAACTCCAATTCTGATATCTAATATGTACTGAACTAAACAAACGCCAGTGATGACTAACCATCACCAACAGTAGTATACCATGCATGTATAATAGCATGGAAGTACCAACTTCGAACTTACCAAGATCCACGATGCACTAAATCTACGATCCCAAAACAGAGTACAAATCCTTATGCGAAAGCTCCTTTTTCTTCAAGTATGTAGTCTGGCCCTCCTCAAAGCTACACCTGTGACGTATAGTCGGGGTGAGCTAACATCCAAGCTCAATGGAGAAAACTAATGCCAATATACATCTCATCACATGCATAGATTCAAAGACAAGATCAAAATATTTTCTTATCAAGGCTAAAACTGATTTCAAAGGCATTTCTTATCAAAATTGAAACTGAGTTCAAAGGCATTTTCTTATCCAAATTCAAAACTAATTTCAAAGGCAAACTGATTTCGAAGATGTTTTCTTATCAAAACCGAAACTGATTTCAAAGACATTTTCTTAATAAAATTGAAACTGACTAATCTCTTATCAGAAGCATATTTCTTATTTTCGATTTACTGAGTTTGAATCACATTCATTTACATGTCTTACATATTCTTACCTGACTTACCCACATGTCTTACATATTCTTACTTTGCTTACACATATGTTTTATACATTCTTACTTAGCTTACTTATATGTTTCACACTTTCTTACTTCCCTTACACAATTCGATTCACGGATATCCCGCCGTGCCGGTTCGATTCACGAAGACTGTCGTGTCAGTTCAATTCAAACACTCACTTGCATAGCTTACACATTGTCACATAGTTTACACAATTCGATTCACGGATATCCCGCCGTGCCGGTTCGATTCACGGAGACTGCCGTACCAGTTCGATTCACGGTTAGCCGCCGTGCCGGTTCGATTCACGGATATCCCGCCGTGCCGGTTCGATTCATGGGTTTAACCGCCATGCCGGTTCGATTCACGGTTAGCCGCCGTGCCGGTTCGATTCACGGATATCCCGCCGTGCCGGTTCGATTCATGGGTTTAACCGCCATGCCGGTTCGATTCATGGTAAGCCGTGCTGCGGTTCGATTTCGCCTTCATATAATCCGCCCATAGCGGTCCACACATGCATATATAATCCGCCCATAGCGGTCTACGATGTTATATAATCCGCCCTTAGCGGTCCACAACACACTTATAATCCGCCCATAGCGGTCCACTTAAAATTTTCTTAACTTATGGTTCGATTTGGATTTAAATTTATATACAAATTTGATTTGGATTCAATTCAAAGTTCACATTTGCTTCCTTCAAATTTAACTTCTGGGTTCGATTCAAAACTTGCAAAACACACATACGATGTTCAAGACTGAAATTCCTTACATGATTTTCGAAGGCTATATAAAAGGTTCAAAACAAAGATCATTTCTTGATTCGATACGTTAATAATTTTTAAAACAGCCACTATGTCAAAGATTCGATAATTCAAAGCTTTCGAGCATTTCAAACAATCAAAATATTCAATCAAATATTTAAGTTCAAAGATCTAAAGTTTCCATTGCAAGGATTTCAAATACTAATTCATTTCAAAACAAAACTTATCATCTTTCATTCGATCATATCAAGCATCTATGAAATTAAATCAAAATGCAATTGCGTATGAAATTTTCCCCACCTTAACCTTGAAACTGTGCAAAGCCAAGCAATGCCCTATCGATGGCTTTCCTCCCTCAATCTACATCACAAATATATGATGATGTATCAAGGATCAACACTAATCACTAATAACTTAGACTATTTAAGTGTTTTAAAAAAAATTGAGTCGGAATGGGCAAGTTCGCGCCAACATAGAAATTGATGTAACATTCCTCCTACATTTTAACCTTTAAAACTTTATATTTATAAGTTGATCAAAACATAAAAGTTGTAGATATCTTTGTTATCTTTCCAACGCCTCAAGAATCGCATCAATCGGAGGTCGGAGTAGAATGTTATGGTCAAAATACCAAAGTAGTACTGGCAACTCTGACAAAATCGACTAATCGATTTTCAAAATCGATTAATCGATTTTCTAAAGTCGATTCATCGATTTTCAAAGAGCCAAAAAATCTTTTTCACTATTTGAGACCAGTCGATTAATCGACCCAATTTCGATTAATCGAAATTCAAAAATCGATTAATCGATTTTACTCGATTAATCGGTTTCGTTTCTCGACAAAATTAGAAATTTATCTAACTTATTACTAAATTTTGACCTTTAAAACGATTGATTCACAAGTTGGTCCATTCATAAAAGTTGTAGAGCCTTTTGTCTTCTTTCCAACGCAATAAGAATCACATCAATCTGAATTCGGCACAAAACGTTATGGCTGAAATACTACGGTAGTGTCAGTAAGCCCAGGCAAACTCGATTAATCGATTTTCAAAATCGATCAATCGAATTTCAAAATCGATTAATCGAAATTCTCTTCGATTAATCGATTTCGTGAAGTTCCTCTCGAATTTCTCTCTTGTCAAAAACTCGATTAATCGAGTTTCAAATCGATTAATCGATTTTGGCAGTTTCTGAGCACTTCTCGGGTTTGAACCTTGAAACCCATTTTTTTCATCAAAATTCAATCCTTTTGATCCTAATCTTTTATACACATCTAATCGACCTAGATTTTGTTAAAATACATTGAAGAATTACGTTATTTACCTCTTTAAATGGGCGATCTACTCGTAGATCGGATCGTCTTCTTCGTTAAATAAAAAGGGTTTCCAAACCCACCTCGATCATCTCCGAGCTTCACGATCACACCAAAGCCCACGAAATCGACAGCAATCCTTACACACACACTTCACACAAACTCACGCTATGATTTGTGGATCAAACTCATGATCTCTTCACAAGAAGAGGGTTTCAAAACCCCCAAATGGCTCCAAAACCCATAAAAGCAAAACCAAAAGTCGAAACCGACAACGATCCTTCCCTTATACGATCTCACAAAACCTTTTCCACGCAATCACAAGGCTTGGAGCATACGAATCCGACGATTCTTCCTCTTTCTTCTTCCTTCTCTCTCTTCAAAACCCAAACCATCAAACTCTTGCAACCGGTTAAGGCTTCAAAAGGAAGCTAGCCCCCTTTTTTTTTTTTTTTTTTTTTAAAACTAAAAAGGTCGGCTCTCATGCAAAACACATACACCCATTTTGGGTGTTAGTCTTATCTAAGGACCTAGTTTTTTGCGTGAAACGGGCGTACCTAGTTAAGGTATTATCTATTATATAAATGATCCCTTGGTTTAGTGTGGGGCCTGCACACCCAAACTACTTATCAATCGGACCCGACGTTAAGCCAATACGCACCACCACGGTGTATGAACTCGGTCCTAAAAATCTCATACGAGCTCAAACGGACCTAAAATGATCTCGTTTGAAAAATCTAAACGGTGACGTGTTTCTTAACAGACATGCACCCGATCAGGACCTATAGTTGGCTCGAATAGTCGGCCCAATCAGTTGGCCCACTTAGTCAAATAAGTTATTTAACCATTACTAAACTTTTATTCTCTCTCTAGAATCAAAATTATAAGAGAAATAAATTCTCCTGCCTTTATTTTCATTTATAACCAACCTAAACTTAGGTGTTAAGCCAGTACGCCATAGCTAGGTGTATACAATTCATCCAAAGGTCCACACGCGAGTCTAAACCAATCTTTATTATTTTATTTTTTTTCCACTTAAGACTTAGCCCAACTAACTTAATTATTTTCACCATGTCGGGTACGTGATCAGTCGGGCACGCACACTGAGGCATCTTGTTTAAAGGTCGAAATCTTTCAGGATGTTACAGAACACAGGCTGAAACAATAGCTATATGGCTCAGATCCCGATGTAGGGAGACTATATACTGAAATAATAGTATATAGTTAGAATGCTGACTAAAATAGTAGTCTTGCATTTCAGACCCCGTTGCCCTAATATTGGGACCATATGCTGAAACAATAGTATATGGCTGAACACAGGCTGAAATAATAGTTTTGTGGCTTAGGCCCCATACCCCCTAATGTGGGAACCATGCACTAAAACAATAGTACATGGCTAAACACAGGTTGAAACAATAGCTCTGTGGCTCAGATCCCAATGTAGGAAGCCTATATGCTGAAATAATAGTATATAGTCGGAATGCAGGCTAAAATAATAGTCTATCATTTCAAGCTTGACTCGGACCCGAACAACCCCAAATTAAGCGCCTAAAACCAAACGCTCAATTCGATTGTAAGCCAGATTATAAGCGTACAATTAGTCCCTTCTCATACCAGACTTCCTTTCCACAGACCAACTCGAGACTTGATCACACACTTGACATCAGACGCGTGATCGGATTGAGCACCACATCACCGACGTGCAATTGGCCCACGCTCGGCCTAGCCTCACTGTCCTTGACCCTAAGCTTCCTCGATTAAACGCTTTGAGAGTGGTGCTTAATTGGATTACACACCCTAAAATTGGCACGCAATTAGTTTAACACTATTAGGACTAGGAAACTTGTTTAGCAAGTCAGCCGGTCACTCATTGAGTCGGTGATCGACTCAAAGGGATTAAGCGTCGGGAAACCAGCGCGCAATTTTATTAAATGCCTGAAACAAGGCATTTGATTAGAAAAAAACCTATAAAAGCTTTTTAAATTTTGACCGAACAGAACACGAAGAGGCTGGTAATTTTCGAGAGAGAACATACTTTTTTAGGATTTTGAAACCAGAGAACTCCGAGGATAAACCCATAGAGCAACTTAGTCATGATTTTGAAATTCAAGCGCCGAATCTTCGAGATTTCTCTTCGCAGCCCCGACCGTAGGTAAGGATTAATTTTTTAATTCACAATCATAACTTCTAGTTTCTAGATTTAGGAATTCTATTAGTTTTAATTTTCAGTCTGACACCCTTTTCAGATCGCAAATTTTTATATCTGGTTCTAATTCTCCGAATTCAGAACTTGTCCTTAATCTGACGGTCTAATTTACCGACCCTAGGCTTTAAATTCCGTTCTAAAATCTTAATCTCCAGTCCTATCATTAATCTCTGGTTCTAGCCCTTAGACTCTAGAACCAGTTCTTAATCATACGGTCTGATTTTTCGATTTTGGACTCGAATTCAGTCTTAGAAATTTAAATTTAAATTTAAATTTCCTATTTTAATATTTCTAAAAATTCTAAATATTAATTTTAGTTTCTATAATTCTAGTTCATAATTGAATTCATAATTATTATTCCGAAATCGACTCTGAAAAATCTAAAAATACTATTTTATATTCCAAAATTTAATTTACTTTCATCTCAGCCACCCGATTTGCCCAAGGGATCTTATGGAGGGTACTCGGGAATGAGGCCAATCCTCCTTAGCATAGCGGGCCCAAACCCCCTTTTTGTTTAAGAATTTCTAGAATTAATTAATTGCTTTTCTTATCTTTTTAGTATAATTAACTAGTAGATTTATTTTATTTCAGCATAATCAATTAATTAAGTTAATTAGATTTTAGTATGATTAATTAATTTCTTTAAATCAGATTTTAATTAGTTAATTTCTTGCTTTAATTAGAATTTCAGTCTGATTAATTCATCACCTAAATTAGGGTTTTAGTAGAATCAGTCATTTATTTCAATCAGAATTCTAGTAAGACTATTATACTTGATTTAATTAGAATTTCAATATAACTAGTATACTTGCTCTGCTTAGAATTTTAGTACAATTGGCATGCTCGATCTAATTAAAGTTTCACTAGAACTATTACATGTGCACTCCTAGTACAATTAGGAGACCTGATCATAATTAGACTTTTAATGGGATTAGGAAACTAAAATTAATTAGACTTCTGATGGGATTAGGACACTTAATTAATTAGACTTTCAAGAAGGATAGGAATAGTAAAAAATTAATTAGACTTTCAATAAGAATAAAAATAGTAAGAATTAACCAGACTCTTAATAGGATTAGAATAAACTCAACCAAACTCACAATAGAATCAGGAAAGTCTAAACTGACCAGAACTATAACAATAACGGGAAATAAACGGAAAATTAAATTATCTAAATTATAAGAAAAAGACATATCTACTGACATTCACAGGCAGAGGGTTCAGTATAGAAGTAACCCATACTCGCTCTCAAGCGTGATCATTGACGTGTTGCAATGTCGATAAATATCTGCAATTGGCGATCGCAACAAACTATGAACCTTCCTAGAAAACCCTTTAGTTCTAACATTCCAAATACCGTGTCGCTAGAGTCCACATGGATAGAATTGGAGCCACTGATTCAACAGGGACCGAGAGGAACCCAGAAAAAGCACGCACCAACACCTAGGATTCAAAATAGGAGAAAGATATGGGTTTGTTATTTACGAGTCTGAGATCCAAGAGAGATCCCAACCTTGTCTCTTAATATTTTCCAAATCTATTTTCTTGCTTTTCTAGATAAAATAATTAGAAAATTACTTCAATAAAAATCCCCTTTCTAATAAGGCTTTAGTTTAGATAAACGACTAGTCCCTGTGATTTGACACCCTTGTACTACGATTTTATTTGAACTATTACCTTTTAGTTAGTTTGTATTAGTAGTTTCTAATTATAGTTTTTTTTTTTCAAATTTGGAGATCGAGGTTCGCGCCTATCAAAGCTTCGAAGGGGACGACCGTAAGAGGCCAAGGTACGTGCCTTTGTTTTCAGATTTAGTTAGGTGTTTGTTTTCATATTTTTGCTTCTTAGTTTATGTCAGTGTGATATGGAGTTTCCTATAAATTCGATGCCCCCATCACCTGATGGGTTTGATTATGAGATTCCATACCACTCTTGGGATGAGTCTAGGGAGAATGGACCTAACCGATGGGTCCCAAATTGGGGTCAACCTTTTGTGCTAAAATTTTCAAACCGACCTCAGTTTGACCCACAAGATTCACAATCCCTATGGAGTTCTGATTTCGAAGAAGATGGATTAGCCATTTTAGAAGAACTCCAATCCGAATCCGGTTTATCCTTTCTTGAAAGAATCCATGCTCAGATTCAATCTCTTGCGAGAAATAAATACTATATGGGGCAGACGGCCGCTGCCATTGCTAGGGAGGAAGACTCTTTACCTAAGCAATCTTTAAGCATCCCATAAGATCTGGAATTGAGAGGAGGATCTACCCTCGCCCCTGAGCCTGAGGACGAGACCATGACCTTTTGGGGCAGACATGAGATAGATTTCAAGGAAGATGTGGTTGGCCCACAAAAGATTAAAATACCGGAAGATGACCAACCAGTTTGTGTTAATCCTCTAATACCAAACGAACATTTGCATGAGAAGGGCACAATTCCTTGTTTTACATCGACTAAGGAGCCGAGCCTTACATTTGAGGCACCTAATGTGCCTAGCGATCCATTTTTGCAATGCTTCAACAAACCCTCAAGTCGATTTGTTTTAAATAATGACTTATTCGGTGCTTTCCAATTGCTATTATACACTGAACCTGAATATGTCATGGTGTATAGGGTGGATGAGCTGGCTGAAATCCCACCCACAAAAAGCCTCAATCCCCTAATTCATAGAAAGGGCAACCAAAACATGCCAGATGAATGGCCCTTTCTTTTTCCTATCAAAGCTTGAGGGTGGTCCGGCTGAAGACCACAAAACAAAAACTTATCGCTTCTCGGGAGGCAACCAAAGCCCTTTGTATAATATTAGTTTAGGATTTTTGTTTTTCTTTTATTAGATTTAATAGAGTTTGTGTATGTGCAGGTAGTAGGGTTGTGAAATAAAAAAAAAAAAATTTTAAATCCAAAAAGAAAAATTTTAGGAGAGTTTCTGTGAAATCTGAGCTGAGAATCATGTTCTCTACCAGAATTCGATCAGTCGAAACTGATTTCGACCGGTCAATGTACTCTGATCCCAAGGAAGACTAGTGCAAGAATACACTAAAAGGTTTTTCTGACCAGTCGAAATTGAAGTTTTGACCGGTCAGGATCACGCAACAGGAGGGGAAAAAAGAGGAATTAAAGAGAGTTCGAGTGGACTAGTCGAATTGGCTATTTCGACCGGTCAATACTCTCAGTAGCATCAGAAGTCCCAAGATGGATAGGTCGAAATCGATTCTCGATTGATCGATACTAGGGACCTTAGCTTCACAATAGAAGCTTCGGTGCAGAAATCAACCTTCTCCCATTTTGTGACCAGTCGAAATGGTTTCGACCGGTCGAGTTCTATGGACCCAGGGCTATATAATGCCCTGAGACTAGTTGAAATTCCATTGCGACCAGTCAAAACCCTAATTCCCTTTCCTTCTTCTTCCTTGAGCTCCCGCGGTTTTACTTTTGAAATTTTTTTTATTCCTTTGTGTGCCATTCCACCTTCCACTCCACACACACCTTCATTCACGCGTACATTTACACCACCACCTCATCTTCTGCCTCCCTGTGTCGATCATCGTTTCATGTTCCATCACTCCACGCCCATATATTTAATGAGAAGGATCGACATTTCACAACTCGTGGCCACAATAAACGATTTTCACGCTTAAAGGGTAACTTCGCGCCATTTATTTTTGCTTTTTCTTTGTGGGTGTGTTAGTTTAGATTGTTTGTATTTATTTTTTGCGTTGACATCATGGGTGCTTGGGCTGTATTGATTTGCCCCCTTGTTGTTTTCATTGCTTATGTTTTTGTGTAATGAGGGCATTGCAACATTCAGGCTTGGGGGTGTTTGTGCATATTAAAGTGGTTCATGTTTTATTTTGTTGCATCTTATACCTAACCATTGTTTAGTACACCCTCAAATCCACATTTTTGCATAAGTTTTGAACTATCATGTGCTATATTTTCAAGTAGTTTTCAAATTGTAGCTGTTTATGCATGTGACCTCTAATTTTAAAATATTGATGCCATGATAGGACCGTTGTTGCTTAGGATGATTAATTCCAATGTGAACATTTAAAGGTCAGTTTGAATTTCATGCTTAGAAAAAACATTTACATTTCTACTAGGCTTAAGTCCGAAAATCAAAGGATTAATTTGAATTTTGAATCTTAAGATCCTAAGAAACTAAATCCAGTGAGCTTTAGAATTGTTCCTCGCTCTTGATGAGTGCTAAACTAAATTCGGAGTATCTTTGAATTCATGCTTAAATGTTTGTCTCATATGCTTCACTTGGTTTGTTTACTTTGCATGCTTTATATCTTCGTACTAGAATGCATTGCACTTTAACTTGATACAAATAGGCACCCTTACCACCTTAAAAGGAAATGATCGAAGGCCATCTTTGGCTCGCTTGTGCCTAAAGTGCCCCACCTCATACAAATTTACCATTTAGCACCCATTTTGAGAAAATTTTTTTGTGTTTCTTGATAAATTTTCTTTTGTTTGAGCCATACCAAACCTCAAGGACCTTTTCTGAAAATTTAAGCTTTACCCTTCAATCTCTGAGAAATTGGGAACTAGGGATGAGACTAAATGGGATGAGAGTAAGTGGAGAGGCATGAGAGTGGGGTCTATTGGGAACATATGGCAGAAAAATATGGAAAAGGGAAAGAAAAAAAAAGAAAAAAAAAAAAAGAAAAAGCAAAAGGTTGAAAATGAAAAAGAAAAAAAAAATTGAGGTGATGTAAAAAAGAAAAGGAGTAGAAAGAAGAGAAGAGTTGAGAAAAGAAAAAGAGAAATTCTGAAAAATTCGAAAACGAACGAGTGAAAAAGTAAAAATCAAATGTGTTTCTTTTCTGATTTCTCAGAGAAATTTGAGCCCAACTTCCCTTTCTTTCTTAACCTTTACCCGAGCCCTATTACAATTTTGAAAAAGACCTTCTTGATCAAATCTTGAGTGGTAAATACCTTGTGGAGAGTGATAGCGCAATGTCTATGGTGCTTGGTATGACATGCCTAGGATGCAAACATCTTTCATTATGAGATTGATCTTTTTAATTCTTCAATGCACCGTGTTTCTTATATCATGTGAGACCTTTTTGTTTGTGTTGTAACTCTCTCACATGTGTGTGAAAAATGAATCATTCATCAGATCGATTCTGTTTTGAGTGTATACCTAAGGTGAGGATTGAGTCAAGACTTTGGATCCGATGATTCTCTGTCTGGATTAATCTTGAGATAGGAGGACTTGAGCATTGGTACATGCACACACGATACTCTAGGCATGAATGAATGATTTATCCAAGGATCGGAGCATTGGTTTAATTGGAATAGGCAACAATAAGCTTAATATAGCATTAGTATTTAAAAATAAAAGTTCACATGTGAGAGCAATTACTGGTTTTGTTTTATATATATACATTATGAAAACCGGTTTTGAAAACTCAATTTACCGATGGTTTGAAAACAGTTTTGGAAGTTTGTGGGCGTCTTCACTGAAAACCCTCAGGAGACGCAACTCCTCCACTAGGGATCACCTAGGGGTTTAAAGGTTTATTGCATACGCTAAATGCAATCATGCTCCCTATAAAAGTGGCTTTTATTTTCATAGATTAGCTTGTACGATATTAGAGTAGTTTGCTTTTGAGTAGGATTTGAAGATTATCTTTGCTCGAGGACTAGCACAGTTGAGGTTTGGGGGTGTGATCAGTCTCAAAAGTAGTAAAATTTATCCCCAAATCTCGGCCATATTAGCCCTCATTTGACTACTAATGTGTGCTTTTAGTTTGCGTTGTGTTGCAACATGTGTAAAAGTGAGATAAATGATAAATAGGTTAAAAGAGTAAAGTTAAGGGAGTTTTAAAGCTATGACAAGAGTCTACCATAATAGTGGAGAGAGATAAGAGTACCAAAGTTTACACATAGATTTGCTGGAGCTAAGCCTTATAGCATTAGAAAGAAGACTTTCCCAGCTTTCCAATAAGCCAAGAATCACCTAAATCTGACCTGTAGATCCAAAGTTATGGCCAATTGAAGTTCATATAAAAACGCAGGAAAGTGCAGAATGTGTAGTTTCGACCGGTCGAAAATGCAATTTCGACCGGTCGACTCTGGGATCTCCAGAACGTGAATGGGCACCGCCCTAGCCCTTTTAAGCTTCATAAATCTTATTTATGACTGGTTGAAATGTCCATTTCGACCAGTCCAACCAAACCAGAAAATAAAGAGGGCTTTTCCTACATATATAATTTTGACCGGTCAAGCCCCATTCTCGACTGGTCGAAGTTGGGATTTTTTACGGATCTTCAAGCGCGCAGATTGGGCTTTCTTGCTGATTTTCAGGCGCAAATCATTGAGATTCTTCCTAAAATCAAGACTCCAAGATCTTCTACCTTCCTAGTTTAGATAAGATTTGTTATAGGATTTGTTTCTTAGTAGAACTCGATGTTCTAGTGCCTTATACATCTATAAATAAGGACCCTAGGTGAGGAATAAAGAAGCTTCAGCCGTAGGGCTTTTTGCTCATAGTTTAGGTCTAGATTTCAGATCTGTGAGAGTTTGTGAGATTGAGGGCTTTGTAATCATCATTCTATGATCGATTCAGCGATGATGAAGACCATAGAAACGATGTGTGGCTAAAACAACCCGTAGCTTGGGATCTCTTGTGCGATCAAAGATAAGTAAATAACTTTTTTTTTTTCTTTATTTATTTATGAATTCCGTTTTAATGGTACGATTGCATGTTCGAGGTTCTGAGAGTCATCGAGAATGAGTGATTGTAAAGGTTTAATTATGTTTAGATTAATCTCAGTGGCCTTGTAGGGATTAGGGTTAGCTTAGATAGGATATTCATTGACGAACTAGGCCTTGTAGGGTAGTTTTAGTTGGTTCGTGTAGTGATGGTTTGATGTTTAGATTCATCTAACTCACGAATAGATTTGTCTAATTCTTATACGAAGCCCTAGAGCTTGTAGCCTAGAGTTGGGGGGGGGGGGGGTACCTGGGATTCAAGATAGGAGAAGGATAGGGGGTTTGTTATTTACGAGTATAAGATCCAAGCGAGATCCCGGGCCTGTCTCTCAATATTTTCCAAATCTATTTTCTTGATTTTCTAGATAAAATAATTAGAAAATTACTTCTATAAAAATCTCCTTTCTAATAAGGCTTTAGTTTAGATAAACGACTAGTCCTTGTGGTTCGACACCCTTATACTTTCCCAAGTAATTCGAACTTGTGCACTTGCAAGGTTTTGAAATTATAACGATCAGGTTCATATGAACGAATCCTGTGCTTCGACACTTTTGGACCGTTTCGACGGTATTTGAACTTTGAACCACACTAGTATCCCTCAAAATGCAGGGCCTTGGGCATTTAGAAAATTGTTCAATTGAACGCCGATGTTAGGAGGAGATTCCCATCGGTTATAGACTCCCAATACTATATTTGCGTTGGAGATATTTAAGTTATGGATTTAAGTCATGCATGAACTAAGAGGTTGTATATAAAATGCGAAAATGAATAAATTGAATAAACACTTATGTGAACCTTCAGAAATGATACTGTTAAGTCCAATATGAAACTTCTTCTTAGATTATGTAATTTTCGAATTCAAGATCTTTCAAATTCTATTTTGATATGAAAAATGCCTCTGAACTTTAGTGATTGAATCTATGAATTGTTTGATAAAATGTATGTTGGTATTGAACTTTTCCTATTGAGCTTAAACTATTAGTGCACTCCGACACCTTGTGTCACAGGTGCAGATATTGATCAAGATCATGAACTTGAAAACGATCCTGAGTTCGTGCCGGAAGAAGAAGAGGAACTTCCGCCTGAAGATTTTTACCCATAGATTTTTATTTTTGGACTTGGTATATTTGGACTTTTGTACTTTTTAGACTTTGTACATTTAGTGACTTTTTTTAGGGTAATTGAATCAGTGCTTTCTACTTACATTTTATACACCACTGTTTGTGTGACATATGGTCATCACCGGTGGTTGATTTTGGTTTGGTTTTATGTTCGACATTATAAAAGAATCTTTTATTACTGCCATATACTAAATCCGCTTTGATTTTCGCATATGTGTGGATGTACCAAGTATCTGACGACTCGGTGTTCCCAGGAATCCATATTGGGAAAGTCACATTCACCGAGATGGTATCGAAGCGAGGAATACATCGTATTCACATGTCTTACAACTCATGGTGGTATGAGACATCATGAAGAGTCGGGTTAGTGGGAATTCGGTGTAACCTTGTATACGGTGGAAAATGCGGTGACCCTATCACCCTGAGTTTTAATACGATAGGATAAGATATGAGTTATAATATGAGATTCAGGCCTTGGACCCCAGTTGTAGGGAGATCTCTTTACGATCATGTGAAACTTGGAATGTAGGTGTCCATGTACGGATACAACCCATCTATGGTAGTTTAGAACCTCTATGGTAGAGAGCTCACTTTACTGCCACACGAAGTACATCCAGGTTACTACGAAACCCTTTCCTTGAAAAGCATGATTTAGTGAATTTATCCTACTATAGCTCATCCTAAAATTAAGTTGTAGGAGTATGTTATGATATGAGTATGGTGAGATAAGATAGGTTATGAGTATGATAATAAGACTTCGCTATGTAAGCCAACAAAAGATTGAGAACTTAACTCTGTATGAGTCATTCCTTGCATAGCCACTGTAAGGGCAACAACGTCTTACAGCCAAGATGGGTCTTTGGGAGACAGTACGAGTATGGGTATGAGTATGTTATAAGTTACGTTTGACCATTTATGTCTTCCCATTAGGCTGGGTGGAGAGTATGAGTAGGATAGGGAGGGCGATTAAATAGCATTATTGTACAATCATGGGAATCGAGAAGATCCCGTCGCGATGATGCGCTCTCTAACGAAAAATATAGTATATAGAGTCGCCACCCGGAGCTTTCGGTGTCCCGGGATACCTAGTTCATTTTTATGAGCACCTAAGTGCTAAAAATATGACTCTGAATCCGGTCCACACCAAAGGCTCTTGGGTAGGGGCTTCGGTTATCGGTCGGGAAGGTATTAGGCACCCGATCAACCCGCTTAACGCGGTCTCTACTAATAGCAAAAAATAAAATGAAGTAAAAGAAAAGAAAATAGCTTCCTCTTGCCCAAAAGGGCTTAGAATCCTATTTGTGCCCCTCTGTTCCTACCGAAAAATTGGCGGCGTAACGGCACATATGGGAGGATGGAGGGAGCTAGAAAGAGATAGGAGAAGAAAGGGGAGAGCCGGAGCCCTCGGGCCCTTGTAGGACCATAGAGGAGCCTTGCGTGGCTTGCTTTGATGAGCTCTTGAAGGCCTTGTATGGTGAAAAATGGGATTCTAACTCCTAGGACTTAAAGCTAAGAGGTAGGGAAGGGAGGCTAGGGGATCACACACACCTAGGCTAAGGGTTTTGGTTGTAAGAACAAGCTTGAAATGAGGTTGGAAGATTCTGAAATTTGGGTGAAAATAGCACACAAAAGGGAGGAAGAACTTCTCACTTTGAGCTCTTTCTCTCTTAAGCAAACTTCTCAACCCCTAAGCACAGGGGTGGGGGGCTTTATTTATAGGAAAAAGGTGGGTTAGGAGGCCACTTAAGAGCTAAATGAGTTTAGTAATTAGGTAATCTCACATATAAGGTTTCCTAGGATTTTGAGAGCTTGGAAAGGTGTGAAGGTGGTTCTAATGGTGGATGATGGGGTGAGGCTTTAGGCCACTTGGAGGGTTGCATATAGGTAAGGAATGGGTGCAACAGAACTATCAAAACACACCCCAAAGGTTGAGGTGGTCAACAAGTCAAACCCCAAACACAAAATTCGAGGCAAAATCCAATAGTTATTATTCATATGCCTGGCATAACTAATAGTTGCGCCAGGCAAATGTACAGTAAAACAGTGAAGAACAGTGCCTGGAAGTGAGCTCGTGAGGGTTGGGCCTACTGTTGAACCTGGTGTAACTATTAGTTGCGCCAGGCTAAAATCTTGGGAAGGTTGGCCTGGCGCAACTAATAGTTGCGCCATGCAAAATTATACCTGGCACAACTATTAGTTGCGCCATATCCCTAGGGGGGCCCACATGTTTTTACCTTTTTTGCCCCTGGGGTTCGGTTTGCCATATCTTTTGACGTACACCTCCGATTGGGGTGATTCTTGGACTGTTGGAAAGCTGATGACCTCTACTCTTCAATGGTATAGGAGTTGGTCAATGTAGAGGGTCATAGCTAGTTTTGATGCACCCCTCCTCCTTATTGCTTGGGAAGGTTACGTTTAGGGTTCAGAAAGGGTTCTAAGGGTCGGGATTGGTTTCTAAAGGTTCAGGGTAGGTTCCTAAGGGATCTAGGGTGATTCTTAAGGGTTTGGGGTGATTCTTAAGGGTTCCATCCATGCCCTCAAAAGCTTAGAATTGCACCTCTCTCGAAAGGTATTTTGATCGGGCCTTAGGCCAAATTTGGGTGTCTACAGATGCCCCTCTTTGGTATCCGATCACTAGTGATCGTATGCCAAAGAAAAGAGACATCCGAATAGGCCCAAGGCATTACTGACGGGTCCACTATATTCAGAACGAGCTTCAAACATCGGGTGAGTAACACGGTGAGAAAACGAAAGCCCTGGGGTGCCAAGCTAATCATTCGTTTCTCGAGGTAATCGGTTCCCAAGCGCTTAGCGATATTACTGGGCATAACCGAGGTGGAATGAGTTGCGAAAGCCCAATAGTTGAGAAAAATATTAACCTCTCGAGTTGCAAAAGCTCGTTAGTTGGGAAAAATGTCCGCTTCTCGAGATGATTTGAAGGTGATTGATGTTCGAGATTTATTCTGAATACAACATTTTCATAAGTAAGAGGGGTGATCGACCCACATTCAAAGATAGGTGCTAAGTAAACATACGCAAGGCTCCACAGTTTGCGTCCAATCCTACAAGGCATTTGATGACCTCATTCGATTATTCGCAGGTGCCCCTGCTATAAAGCAGGGTTCGAGATCTTTGGGCGATCGATCCCAAAGTTTATTTAGCATGACCACCCGAGCGAAGTGAATATAGATGTCACAACGCTTTTTGGGAGTATGTGCCATTTTTCTGAAAGTACGCCTCAACTCAGCATGACCTAGAGTATCCAATTTCGACTTCCTTGAACAGATCCAGCCAAACATTGGGCACCTCCCAAAAGGGGGCATCCAATCCTGGCCTCTGTTGACAATGATCATAATCATCAATTAACTATGCATAATCATGCACCCATCGGGGGCAATAAGCAACAACAAAGGTGATGGAAGCCCCAACCCGGAACCGTTCGGGTACAATTTATGGGGATAAATGACCATCATACGGATACCCAGACACATGGCGTACACTTTAAAGGGATACCGCTGCCCATACAGGTTTTAAGCCTGCAGAAAATAAAAGGGAAATAAACCCTTCTGAATGCATGGTTACACATAGTTTGATTGATAGGTAATCTCATCCTCAACAGGTTGGTCTCAACCAATGATTGACCTTTTTCAATGGAGAATCTGAAGCTTAAGACACCCACATTCATATGAATCCAAAGACAGAGCGCTTGGCTCAAAAGATTTAGTAGTGGAATCAACACGATCCAAGCATTGATTGTTTGACAGAAATTGACACTATCGCTCCTACTTTGAAGTAGGATCCATGGATCCAAGGCGAGAAGTTGCCTGCTTCGAGGGTTTAGACCTGACGTCGGTGGTGAGATGCTTTATCTGATTTGTCCATCGCTGAGAAGTTGCCTGCTTCGAGGGTTTGGACCGTGTGATGTTCCTACACATTCTCGAGAAAACGTCAGTCCCTTTTTTGTTTATACATATAAAGAAAATGCATCCTAAACAACAGAAGAAAAAGTAGATTTCTACCTACACTTTTTTATTTTCAAGATATTTTTTAGATTTTTGTTTTTAGAGAGTTTTTGTTATTTTTCTTCATTTTTGAGATTAAAATATGATGCTGGAAATATGTACATGAAAATGAGTAGAAATATATACACATTTTTTGGTGTTTGGATTTTTCTTGATTTTTTGTTTTTGGCTTTTCTTCTTTTTTTGTTTTTGATGCCTTGATAGTGAGACGGAGTAACGGGTCCCATTTTGAGCATAGTCAAACTCTTTCATGCAGTCGATCCTGGGTGAGTTTCCAGAGTTTACCAAGGCCGGAACATTGATCCCTTTGGATTGAGTTAAACATTTCTCCTTGCCTCGGGTCATGCGTTTGATGGTGCGGGTTTCACAAAGACAATTCTGGTCGGGACCCGATTCGAACTAGCATGAGTGGCCCAGTCAGTCAAGAGGGTACATGAAGAGTAACAAAAGGGTTCCTCAAACATCAATCTTCTCAATCAGTCCAAACCTTTCTTTTTCAATTTTTTCTCTTCTTTTTTTTTTATCTTCCTTTTTTACCCGTGGCACCCTTTTGAGTTTTCACCACGTCCATGGGTTTAGCTCTCTTACCCCAAGCACCCTTTCGGGTTTTCACCTGGTCCGCACAAGCTCGCTGTTTTTACCCGTAATGCCCTTTTGGGTTTTCACCACGTCCATCTTGCTTTGAGCTTGTATTTTTATTTTATTTTTTATTTTTTTGTTCTTTTTATTTTCTTTTCTCTTTTCAACAGCCATGGCATAGACCTTGATTCCGTCATAGCCGGCTGGATGGGGTTCTGCTGTCGTCTCACGACTCGGCTCATGTTGACTTAACAGATATTATGACTGCTTGTAAACTTAAAAGAGGGCTTTCTTCAGGGTGTAGCTTGGCCATGGGTTAGGTTAGGATTTGAAGGTATGCTGGGCTAAAAGGGTTTCCTTGATACGACTTCAGTTTTCTTAACAAAATTTCTCTCTGGGGGGTTTTACTATACATGCCCCGTGATTCTTCTACATTTTTTGTTCTTTTTTGCTTCATTTCAGGCAATCTCTTTTTGAGGTTTTGCTTTTTTGATTTTTTTGGATTTGATAGTAACTTTATACACATGCATCTTTTCTCTCTTTTTTTATTTTGGTATATGTACACATATTTTTTTGGGGGAATGGGTTTATTGAAAGAAAGGCCCATGCTCAAATGGGGTAGCAAAGGATATCATCATTTTTAGGGATGTTTTTGGGCTATTGTGCTTGGAATGATGGCCTCTTTTGGGTGGTTCTTAAGTAGTTACGTATCTGTTTCATCAATACTTACCTTATCACGATAGACTAAGAGTGGAACCGTCAGACTTATCCAGCGTTGATGGGCTCAGGAAGATGAACTCCGTCCATGGTGGCGAGGCGGATGGCGTATCCTGGCAGCACTTCTCGAATGACGTGTGGTCCTTCCCAGTTCGGCTTAAACTTTTCTCTTGGATCGGCGTGGAGGGATGGGAAGATCTTCTTCAGCACAGTGTCTCCTACCTTTATATCTCAACCGCGGACACGTTTATTGTAAGCGCCTGCGATTCACCCCTGGTATACTTGGGTATGGCATAAGGCTAGGAGTCTCTTCTCGTCTAATAAGTTCAGCTGATCAAAGCATGATCTCTCTTTTTCTACTTCGGGTAAGCCTGATTGTATGAGGATTCAGAGCGAGGGTACTTTAACCTCTACCGGGAGGACGGCCTCGATTCCATACACAAGGGAGAATGGTGTTGCCCCTGTAGCGGTACGGATCGACGTTCGGTAGGCCCACAAAGCAAATGACAACATTTCTCTCCAATCTTGATAAGTGATGACCATTTTCTCAAGGATGCAGACGACTGTCTTGTTCACGGCTTCCACGGCTCCATTAGTTTGAGGCCGATAAGGGGATGAGCGATGGTGCTTGATCTTGTAATGCTCGCAAAAGTCTCGGATAGGCTTATTCGCAAAGTTTATACCGTTGTCCGTGATTATATCTTTGGGTACTCCAAATCGGCACACAATATTATTTTTGAGAAAGTTCTCAATGTGACTGGCCGTGATGTTGGCATATGACACCGCTTCTACCCACTTGGTGAAGTATTCAATGGCGACGACGATGAACCGATGTCTGTTTGATGCTTTTGGATTAATCATTCCGACAACGTCAAGGCCCCAGGTAGAAAATGGCCAAGGAGTGGTCATGCAGTGAAGATCAATGGCAGGAGCGTGTATTAGACTAGAGTGTTCCTGACACTTGTAGCATTTTTGAACATGTTTGCAACAATCCGATTCCATGGTGGTCCAAAAGTACCCCTGTCGTAGGATTTTCTTGGCGAGCATGTGACCGCTGACGTGGGCTCCGCATACTCTCTCATGGATTTCTTTCATAATATTGACCGCTCCACTTTCAGTAAGGCACCTGAGTAAGATGTTATTGTATGATCGCTTGTAGAGACATTCCCCGCAAATGACGTAACCTGCAGCTAAATGTTGAATGGTTCATCGGTCTGTCTTGGATGTACCCTCTGGGAAAGTTAGGGTCGCTAGGAAATTCTTGATATTTGAGAACCAAGGTTGCTCACCATCAGGATTTGTAGGTTCCTCAGTCTAGAGGCTGAAGGCCGACTCATTCCTCTGCTCGATCACAATTGGCTTCATCTTAACACCATAGGGGATTTCAATCATTGACACCAAAGTTGCGAATGCATCGGCAAAGCGATTCCTTATCCGAGGGACGTATGAGAAAGTCACATCTTGGAAGCAAGCTATTAGATCCTCGAGGTGTTCATGATAGGGGATAAGTTTCTTGTCCTTCGACTTCCAGCCACCATTCTTCTGACATATCATTAACTGTGACCCGCCAAATACTTGAAGGTGAGTTATATTCAGATCGAGAGCCGCCTGCAGACCAGCAGCGCAAGCTTCGTACTCAGCCATATTCTTAGTGCAAGGGAAGTTGAGCTTGATAGAGATCGGTACATGGGATCCTTTCGGTGAAATCAGGATGGCGCCAACTCCTTGGCCCTCGACATTTGCTACCCCGTCAAAGTGCATTACCCATGATTCTTCTACTTCTTCGGTATCGTCTTCTGTCATGAACAGGATGTCCTCATCCGGAAACTCAGTTCTCAAAGGCTCATAATCAGGTAAAGGATTGTTGGCAAGATGATCAGCAAGTGCCTGCCCCTTGATTGACTTTTGAGTGACATACGTGATGTCGAATTTAGATAATAAGAGTTGCCATCATGCAGTTCGTCCAGTGAGAGCTGGCTTTTCAAATAGGTATTTCAATGGGTCCATTCAGGCCAAGAGCAGAATCGCCTGAGATAACAAGTAGTGGTGGAGCCTTTGAGTAGCCCATACAAGAGCCAGGCATGCTTTCTCTAGATGAGAGTAGCACGCTTCATAATCAATAAACTACTTGCTCAGATAGTAAATGGCCTGCTCTCTTCTTCTTGTTTCATCGTGCTGCCCTAGGACACATCCCATCAAAACTTTAGTCATGGAGAGATACATCAAGAGTGGTCTCCCCGGCTCAAGTGGTACCAAAACAAGTGGATTAAGGAGGTAGCTTCTGATTTTTTCGAACGCTGCCTGACAATCGTTGTTCCATTCAACGGGCGAATTCTTCCTTAGTAACTTGAAGATTGGTGTACAGATTGGAGTTAGCTATGTAATGAACCGACTGATATATTGTATTCTGCCCAAAAACCCTCTAACCTCCTTCTCGATAGACTGCGGTGGCATTTCAGTGATGGCTTTGACTTTGATTGGGTCGACCTCAATCCCCCTCCTACTGACGATGAACCCTAGCAGTTTCCCTGACATAGCACCAAATGCGCACTCCTGTGGATTTAGACGTAGTCGATATTTCCTCAGCCTTTCAAACAGATTTTGAAGGTTTACTAGATGGTTGCTTCACTCTGGTGATTTAGCTATCATATCATCGACATATACTTCAATCTCTCGGTGCATCATGTCATGAAATAGTGCAGTCATAGCTCTCTGGTACGTTGCACCGGCATTCTTCAGCCCGAATGGCATGACTCGATAGCAAAAGGTTCCCCAGGGGGTAATGAACGTTGTCTTCTCGCGATCAACCTCTGCCATTTTGATCCGATTATATCCTGAGAATCCATCCATGAATGAGAGCATTCCATGCTTAGCAGTGTTATCAACCAAGATGTCAATGTGTGGCAATGGGAAATCGTCCTTTGGGCTTGCTCTGTTCAAATTGTGGAAATCGATATACATGCGGACCTTTCCATCCTTTTTTCGTACAGGCACGATATTGGCTAGCCATTGTGGGTATTTGGATACCATGAGAAACCCCACATCATACTGCTTGATGACCTCGTCTTTGACTTTCAGCATCCATTTGGGTCAGAGACGTCTCAGCTTCTGCTTGACTGGCTTCATATCAGGGTAGAGGGGCAACTCATGCTCGACCAAATCAGTATCCAGACCAGGCATGTCCTCGTACGACCAGGCAAAAATGTCTTGGTATGATTGAAGGAAGTCGATCATGCCTTTTCTTTCCTCATGAGATAGTGACGTTCCGATTTTGGTTATTCTAGGAACCTCCTCGGTTCCTAGATTGATGTCTTTGGTCTCTTCGACAATGGGGGTAGGGCCATACTCAAAGTCGGCAAATCGGTCAAGGAGCTCATTGGGGAGCTCTTCGAAGGGGACATCCTCGTCCAGACTAGTGATCCTTACCTCTTCTTGTATTTCTATAGGGGAGTGGTCGATTTCACGTGGAACAGGCATTTTGATTAAGGCATCCTTTTGTGGGATATTTTCTGGAATTTTAAATGACAATATTTTTGGACTTTAGATTTTTACAATATTTTTAGGATTTTGTATTTTTTTCATGTTTTTGAGATTTTTGTTTTCTTCAGAGACGGACCCTTGGCAAGGCGGGTTGCTATATACACAAGGTATTGTTCGTCAAGGGCTTCTCCCACTTTTTATAGGTTATTTTTTTTTAGGAAACAAGTGCCAAATGTTAGGCCACTCCCCGCTTCCAGGGATTGGGGTGAAGATGCCCAGTGGCGTACCTGAGGGGCCGCTTCTTTACTTGTTGGGATGGAGGGTGCTGACTGATATGGCTCATTGGAGCCAGTCTCCATCATATTGATCCCCATTTCGTCTGAGATCATGTCCTCAAACTTTAACACAGCTTTATGGTGATTCACCACAGGGGGAGTTTGTTCAGGTACCGACCGTCGTTCCTCAAAAAGGGATAATGCGGCCAAATCTATCTCCAAGCTGGGAAGGGAGATCTGGGGATTGGTGGGATGGATTAGGGCTATGGGTCTGTGTGGGGTTAAATGGGTTGCCTCATTTTGGTCGATCTTTACGACCCCTGCATTGACAAAGGAATCCCTGATGTGCGGCCTAGGGCGAGGTTTCTCTTCTATGTTGATTCCTCGAGCTTTTGTAGCTGCGACGACCCTGACTTTCTCTTTGGCCTCTCAGACCTCTTCTTCTATGGGCTTGTATCCTAACTCGAATCTTATTTTCTATCCCTTAGCTACAACTGGCTCTCTTCTGCCTTGTAATTTGAGTCCCAGACCCCTTCCTTTCTGATAGCCCCACTTTTGGAGCATTGCCACTGCCGCTATCATACCGCCTCCCGTTTTAGACATGATGCCCTCAATGGGTTCTGGGAGTATTGCCGACACCTCATACTCAAAACTGTGGAGGTTGTAATCCTCAGCAGTGTGCGGTATATCGAGTATGCTAGGTTTCTCCACACTGTTGGTGGCCTTTTCTTTCTCACTGTGCCCCTCTCCAATGATCGTGATAATCTTATGCCCAGATGCAAATTTGAGTTTCTGGTGCAATGTGGAAGGTATGACTCCAACTTCATGTAGCCACGGGCGCCCCAACAATAGATTAAATGAGGATTTGATATCCATGACTTGAAACAAGATGGAAAAGGTAATTGGCCCTATCAACAGCTCAAGATCAACTTCTCCCATTATTTCTCTCCTGGTATTGTCAAACCCTCTAGCGCTGGTTCTGGTGGGCCTTAACATGCACGGATCAACCCCAATCTTGGTGGCGGTTCTCAACGGGCATATATTTAATGCAGACCCATTATCAATTAGTACGAAGGGGATAATTATATTTCTGGACTCAACGATTATATTGAAAGATTTTGAGTAGCTACCTCCTTCCTCAGGTAAATCGGCATCAGAAAATGAAATGGCATTTGGAGCCATCACTTGACCAATTATCTACCCAACTTCATCTGGGCTAACTTGGAGTGATACATGCACATTTTTTAACGCCCCCATTAATGCTTGAAAATGGAGTGGGGACGTCATTAACAGATCCCACACAGTGATATGGGCAGGCATTCTTCTCAGCTGAGTCTCCAATATATGTTCTCGACTCATCTTCTCGAAGGGGTTCATCGCGTTGTCTTTCTTTCCTTCGGGTTGGGCCTATGCTGCTGCTGGTATTTCTAGCTGCTTTGATATCCTCCCTGATCTGGTAACAAAATCTGTTGCCCCTTCTCTGCTGCTGAT
Organism: Chloranthus sessilifolius; assembly: GCA_021018995.1. Lineage (NCBI taxonomy): Eukaryota > Viridiplantae > Streptophyta > Magnoliopsida > Chloranthales > Chloranthaceae > Chloranthus > Chloranthus sessilifolius. Next base: position 52,443,735 of record CM037592.1, on the reverse strand, counting down.
GAGGATCATATGTTGGTCCTGAGAGCTGGAAGGGTATGGCTGCCGGTTCTTGAGGTACTTGTACTGTCGGCTCAGGATGTGTGGGCAATACTTGATTCACCCCGGTGGCAATGGGTTGGGTGAAAAGATTGGGCCAAATGGGGGTGGTGGAGCTTGAGGGTGGTGGCATTAGAGGGAAGGAGGTAAAAGTAGGCCATTGATAGCTAGTGGGTGCTGGCGATAAATGGGGGGTCTGATGGGCCGTTAAGTAATTGACTGGGGTGGTGGAATTCGTTAGTGGTTGAACTGGGGGTGATAGAGTGGGTGCAGGCCATTGATAACTGATGGGCGCGGGTGTTGGATTGGGGGCAAGGGTAATCGATGGGGTTGTGGTGTATGGTGGTAGTTGAAATGGGGTGGGAATATTGATGACTAGTGGTGGTGAGTGATTGGGGTATGGGAGTTTATAGAGTAATTGATGGTGGTCGTGGTGTATGGTTGGTATGCATTGATATTTACATAATTGACGGGTGTGGTGGATGGAAAGTATGCCCGGAGATCCAAAGGTTCAAATTGTGGGGTTGGGTTGGGGAAATATTTAGACAAATTTAGGGGTTCAATTACCCCGACATTCCTTTCTTCATCATTCCTCGGCCATGGTGCCACATAATTCTCCCGATCATTGATATAATCGGATGGGTCAAATTCAAACTCCTCCTCATCTTCTATCATTTCGACGGTGGGTCTGGGACCTGCTCCTCCGGTAGGATGTGGGGGTAGTGGCACTTGGTGAATATTAGCATGCTGAGAAGGTGCAGGGGGAATGATTTTCCCAGCAACGATCAAATCCTGGATGGCATGCCTCAATGGGAAACAACGATTAGTAGGGTGACCCAGACCCTGATGAAAATTACAGTGGGTATTTGGGTCATAGTTCTTTGGGATCGGGTGAGGTGGAGGTTGCGGCTGGCAGATAGCCACTAATCCCTTTTCTACTAACAGGGACAAAAGTACACTCAAAGATTGCCTCAGAGGCATGATGACTCGGTCATAGCGGGCTCTCCTCTGTTTTGGGGTTATTTGCATTCCTTGCCCATTCCCCATTCTTTGCATTTGCTCAGGCCTAACAGGTGCTGGTGGGGCTGCCTGAAATTGAAACGGGGTAGTATTATTATTGGTCCTGGTATTGACTATGCTCTAGACATCGCCCCCTGTTCTCTTCTCATTCCTCTGTTCTGAAAATCTTTTAACCCCACTGGGTCCACTTGGCACGTTCTTATTTAGACGCCCCTCCCTGATGGCGTCCTCGCATCAATTGGCATTTCTCACCAGATCAGCAAAACTGGTTTACTGCTGATATACCAAAAAGTCTGAAATCACTGGCAGAGTGTTCTTTGAAATCATCTCTATCTGTTCATCATCAGTATTTATTTCGACGCAATGCCCTCCAACGCCCCAAGTAGTCGCTGAAGGTCTCATTCTGATTCTGCTTCAAACGGGCCAAGTCGGACTTACGCGGCTCAATGTCTATATTGTAGACATACTGTTCTTGGAAGAGATGTGTCAAGTCCCTCCACGTTTTCATCATAGATGGTTCTAATGATGTGAACCATCTTAAAGCCGGCCCTGTCAGACTCTTTTGAAAGACTTTTATTAGTAGTCTTTCGTCCTCCCCTTATTAGTAGTCATTATATTTGTCGAAGGCTGACATTTTGAATTTGGGGGGTAGGGGGACCTCAGCGAATAGACATAAGTCTGTGAAGTTAGTGGCGTGGATTTCAGCACCACCCATTTTCATCAGCTGCTTTTGTATTTTATCCAACTGTTCTTTCAGCTGCTCTGATTCTTTGGACACGGGAGCTACTTTCTCGACAGTTGGTTGGACCTCACTCTGGGCCACCAAGGGATGGGCAATTATGGGAGGAGGGTTGAGGCCGGTCAAAGCCCCTGCATAGGCCCCACTATTCCTAATCTTGTCCTCTTCATACTGCTGGTCGGCGTAATGTGCAGTGAGGGCGAGATTCTCCTGTTGTTGTGGCATGGGTTGGATGGGAATGACATGAGTGGGGGTTGGGCCCATTGGGGGTGAGGAAAGTTTTGAGGTGGGGTCTGATAGGGCCATTGGGTACGGGGGAAGGTTTGGAGATGGCCTTGGGGTGTGGGGCCATGGGAGAATTGGGTCGGAGGGATGGCATGGGTTTGACCCGGCTGTGAAGGTTGGGTTAAATGTTGGAGATATTGTGGATGGTATGAGTGTGGGGTTTGGGTTTGGGCCATGAACCCTTGGCTATTTTGGGCCATAGGCCATTGATAAGTTTGGGCCATGGACCCTTGGTGGGTGTGGGCCAGTGGGCCTGGGTAGGTATGGGCCAAGGGCCCTTGAGGGGTCTGGCCTAATGGGCCTTGATGGATTTGGCCCAATGGGCCTTGATGGGTTTGGGTCATGGGCCCTTGATGGGTATGGGCCATAGGCCCAGGGTGGGTATGGCCCAATGGGCCTTGATGGGTTTGGGCCATGGGCCCTTGGTGGGTCTGGTCCATGGGCCATGGGTAGGTTTGGGTGGTGGGGTATTGGGCCATGGGCCCCTGGGATATGTGAGAAAAGGGGGTTTGGGCCAATGGGCCTTGGGGTAAGTGGGTAATGGGGGTTTGAGTGGTGTGGATTATGGGGGTTGATGGGGTCATGGGGAGTGAGGCATGGAGATTGGCTAGGGTATGGGATGGGTTCATGGGGTGTGGAGGAGAGGGGGTGTTTTGAGAAGCCTTCCATAAGAAGTAGGCTTGGAACATCTCCTCCATCATGGCCATGGAAGGAGGATGGGATGTGGATGGAGGATTTAAGGGGTGATGGGGTATAGATGGGATGGAGGTGGTGGAAAAATTAGGCATGACCCCGGTATAATCGGGCATGGCCACGATAGGTGGGGGTGTATGGGGTGGATGAGGGGATGTATTGGGTATGTTTTGGGATGATGGGGGGCATGATGAGGAGGGATGAGGAAAGTTGGGCATGGCCCTGGTAAAAATGGGCATGACCTGGATGGATGGGGGGTTTTGCGGGGGGTTGGATAGGGTGGAAGTGGTGTATGTGAATGTAGGTGGATCGAGTCTATAGGGGGATGATGGGAAATGAGGCATGAATGTGGATTGAGAAAATGGGTTTGGCATGGGCATGGTTTGGGCAAAAGATGGAGAATGGGGGGTTAGAATTTTGATATTTCGGGGGGTATCGGTTGGGAAAATGGGGCCGCCAAATGGGCCGGTAACGGTAAAGGGGGGTTGGGTGAGGGGGATGGTGGAAAAGACTTCTCCCGAATGGGAGTGGGTTGGAGAATGTGGTGGGGATGAGTCGGGATCGGTGTAAGCCGGGTCCACTACCCACGACATTCTACGGGAGCGGGTCGGGTAAGGGTGCCTTGGATAAGGCCCAAAAATCCTCCTCCTTCTTCCCCTTGGGATGGCGGAGGGCAAGATGATGCCATTGTGCCGGCACCACAAACTATATATTTTTTGGGTTTTGATTATATATATTTTTTTATTTGATTTTTTCTTTTGAAAATGTTTTGAAAAATAAAGGTTCCGAGGCCTTGGAAATCCCTTTTCGGGTGGCTCTCGTACCTTGATTCAAGCCCCGCGGGGATGGTTCCGATGCACTTCGGAAGAATCGAAGGAGAACCTTCGATCTATTGAAGGCATGGAAATCGAGGCAAATTACAAAATCTCCCAGAATGAGCCAAAGAGAGGTTGCCCTCTTTTGACCGGCGGGGGCGTATTGGGTGTCGGAGATGGCAGAGCCTAAACAAGGCACTAAGCGCACTGATCGGGGATCTTGGGAGGTGGAAAGGGCCAAGGATTCGGGCTGGTGGGCATGATAAACAAATCCAACTAATACTTGTGCCCAGTTGCGAGGGAGTTTACATCAACTATTAGTTGTTTAAAGTTAGTGCAACTATTAGTTGCGCCAATTATAAATTCCTGCTTTTTGTGCTGGCGCAACTAATACATGCGCCAGCCAAAAACAAATACTCCAGAATTTTTGACAGCAGCCACTGATGCCCGAAATGAGTCTTTTGTTTTTGTTTTTGTGGAAGCTAGGCTTCCGGGAACTGAGCAGTTTTCTTAATGATCGATTCTCTCCTTACCGCACCTAAAAGTTTTGAGTCCGGTATAACTCGCTAACGCGGTCCCCAAGGGTTTTAAGCTTCGGAATGGGAACCCACACGATATACCTCTAGCATGAGCGCTTTCTCAGATACTAGGTGGGCTGGGACTTTTCTGGATCATCACCACTAGGGGCTACCGCCATACTAAGACCCGGGTGTTTGTATGTGTGCCTAACCCAACCCTTTTGAAAATCTAACCTGCAAAACAAATTAATTAAGCTCCCTAACTTGGTTCAATTTTAATTTTTTTCAAAGCTTTTCTCTTTTTTTTTGTGGAAATTTTCTTTAGTTTAAAAATCAGGCGTGATTATCTGGTGCCGCCACTACGGGCCGGCGTCCACTGTTAGGATATGACAAGAAATAAATAAAAAGATGACGGGGCCAGTCAAGCGACTAGGCAGAAAATATAAATTGCTGAAATTTAAAACCGAATCGTAAAGGTAAGTAAGAAAGGTGTCAGTCAAGTGACTAGATGAAAATTGCTGAAATTTAAAGACAAAATGTAGGGGTAAGTAAAAGAGGTGCCAATCAAGTGATTAGGCAACAATTGCTGAAATTTAAAGCCGAAACGTAGGGGTGAGTAAAAAGGTGCCAGTCAAGTGACTAGGCAAAAATTGCTGAAATTTAAAGCCGAAACATAGGGGTAAGTAAAATGACGTAATCAGAGGGGTGAGTAAAAAAAAAAACAGTAAAAATACACTAAAAAAAATAGTAATAATATGTTAGCAAAAATCAAAAATAACAAGGCCAAGTTCAAGGGGAAGCTCTACAAGAAAATCCTCACCAGAGTCGCCATCTGTGCAACTGTGAGAATTGAGATGATCCCATCGCGACGATGCGCTCTCTAACGAAAAATATAGTATATAGAGTCGCCACCCGGAGCTTTCGGTGTCCCGGGATACCTAGTTCATTTTTATGAGCACCTAAGTGCTAAAAATATGACTCCAAATCCGGTCTACACCAAAGGCTCTTGGGTAGGGGCTTCGGTTATCGATCGGGAAGGTATTAGGCACCCGATCAACCCGCTTAACACGGTCTCTACTAATGGCCAAAAATAAAATGAAGTGAAAGAAAAGAAAATAGCTTCCTCTTGCCCAAAAGGGCTTAGAATCCTATTTGTGCCCCTTCGTTTCTACTGAAAAATCAGTGGCGTAACGGCACAAATTGGAGGATGGAGGGAGCTAGAAAGAGATAGGAGAAGAAAGGGGAGAGCCGGAGCCCTCGCCTCCCTGCCAAAGTGCCCTTGTAGCACCGTAGAGGAGCCTTGCGTGGCTTGCTTTGATTAGCTCTTGAAGGCCTTGTATGGTGGAAAATTGGGTTCTAACTCCTAGGACTTGAAGCTAAGAGGTAGGGAGGGAGGCTAAGGGTCACACACACCTAGGCTAAGGGTTTTGGATGCAAGAACAAGCTTAAAATAAGGTTGGGAGGTTCTAGAATTTAGGTGCAAATAGTGCACAAAAGGGAGGAAGAACTTCTCACTTTGAGCTCTTTCTCTCTTAAGCAAATTTCTCAACCCCTAAGCAAAGGGGTGGGGGGCTTTATTTATAGGAAAAGGGTGGGTTAGGAGGCCACTTAAGAGCTAAATGAGTTTAGCAATTAGGTAATCTCACATCTAAGGTTTCCTAGGATTTTGAGAGCTTGGAAAGGTGTGAAGGTGGTTCTAATGGTGGATGATGGGGTGAGGTTTTAGGCCACTTGGAGGGTTATAAATAGGTAAGGAATGAGTGCAACAAAACTATCAAAACACACCCCAAAGGTCGAGGTGGTCAACAAGTCAAACCCTAAATAAAAAATTTGGAGCAAAATTTGGAAGTGAGCTCGCGGGGGTGGGGCCTACTGTTGAACCTAGCGCAACTATTAGTTGTGCCAGGCTAGAATCCTGGGAAGGTTGGCCTGGCACAACTAATAGTTGCACCAGGCAAAATTATACCTGGCGCAACTATTAGTTGCGCCATATCCCTAGCGGGGCCCACATGTTTTTACCTTTTTTGCCCCTGGGGTTCTGTTTTCCATATCTTTTGACGTATGCCTCCGATTGGGGCGATTCTTGGACCGTTGGAAAGCTGGCGACCTCTACTCTTCAATGGTATAGGAGTTGGTCACTGTAGAGGGTCATAGCCAGTTCTGGTGCACCCCTCCTCCTTATTGCCTGGGAAGGTTAGGTTTAGGGTTCGGAAAGGGTTCTAAGGGTCGGGGTTCGGGGTAGGTTCCTAAGGGGTCTAGGGTGAATCCTAAGGATTTGGGGTGATTCTTAAGGGTTCCATACATGCCCTCAAAAGCTCAGAATTGCACCTCTCTTGAAAGGTGCTTCGATCGAGCCTTGGGCCAAATTTGGGTGTCTGCAATTATGATATGGTGGTATTGTAAACACCCCAATTTTTCCCTCTCAGAATATACAGATTTGTTCGGTCTACCTTTAACCTTGCCCACGATCTTCGGAAAAGGATTAACCTTCTCTGAAGACTTTAAAACCCTATACGGGGACCATGCATTAAAACAATAGTACATAGTCGAGACCCAGGCTAAAACAATAGCTCAGTGGCTCGAAAAACAATAGCTCAGGTCTACCTTTAACCTTGCCCACGATCTCTGGAAAAGGATTAACCTTCTCTGAAGACTTTAAAACCCTATACGGGGACCATACATTAAAACAATAGTACATAGTCGAGACCCAGGCTGAAACAATAGCTCAGTGGCTTGGACCCGACTCAAACCCAGGAAAATCCCGAATTATGTGCCCTGTATAACGTGCATAAATGGATTGCACGCCCCATGGCTGGCACGCAATTGGTCCATCTTGGGCCAGACATACACTTCCTGAGGACTGCCTTAGGCCTTGATTATGCCCTGCTAGGCGCTCGCAATCATATTGCACGCTCGGTATCGAATGCACAATTAGTCCCTTTTGGACTGGCCTTCTACTCTTCTAGAAACCGCCTCGAGACTTGATTGCACGCTTTACCTAGAGCATGCAATCTATTTATGCGCTCCAGCACATGTGCGTAATTAATTCCCAAGTGAACCTGGTCTCTAACTTCCTAGACCGCCAAAACTCCCCTATTAAACGCAATTGGCATCACATTTGATTGGATTGGGCACACTAAAAAGAGCCCATAACTAGTCTAGTTAGACTAGATCGAGACACTGGCCGAGCCGGAGTCACTCACCAGTCGAGACTAATGTAATTACTGACAGTGCGTAATTCAATTAAGCAATAATTGAATTCACCATACCTATAAATAGGACCCACCACCTTGTCCCCAAAGGACATCACAACACAGTCAGCAATCGAATTTTCGAGTTCCTGCTTCCAAGCTTTAGATTTTGAGATTCCTCTCTGTGGCCCTGGCCTCAGGTATACTTTTCTTTCTAGTTCTTAGTTCTAGATCTTAGGTTTAGATCATAAGTTCTATGTTATAAGCCCTTAATTTCTAGTTCTAAACTTTTAATTCTAGATTTCTTTCAATTCATAATTTTTACCTTTTTCCTCTAGTTCTAGTTCTTAATTACTAGAACCAGTCTTTAGTTTCAGTTTTCAGTTCTCTTTTTGTTTACTTCAATTTTTTAGATCTTAGACTCTAATTCATAGTTTTGATTTTAGTCTTTAGCCTCGAATTTTGTTCTTAATTTTTAAAGCTTAGGTTTTGATCTTCAAATCTTAATCTTTAAGTCCTAGATCTTAATTTCAGTTTCAGTCCTAAATTCGCTAGTTTTAGTTTTGATCTCATAATTCTAGTTTATAATTCTCAATTCCAGCCCTTTAATTCCTTTATAATTTCTTATTTTGATCTCTAAAATTATAGTTTCCCAATTAAAAATCAGTTTTTCAATCCCTAGCCTCCCGATTTGCCGAAGGGAGCTTACGGAGGGTACCCGAGAACGGGGCCAATCCTCCTTAGCATAGCGGGCCCATAACTCCTTTTTTTAGAATTCTGATAGAATTAGGATACTTTGATTAATTAAAATTTTGATAAAATTAATTTACTTAACATAATTAGCATAGCTTATTTAATTATAGTTTTAGTAGAATTAGAAAGATTAGTATTTCTAGTAAGATTAGGAAATTAGTTAGAACCCTGATTAGTTTCTGATATAATTAGATTTTTATTTTTAGGACATTAATTAGACTTGAAGTCAGATTAGGAGACCTGATTGAATTAGGATTCCCCGATTAATTAAACTCCTAATAGGATTAAAATTAATTAGAGCCCAGAATTAGAAAAACTAGCTCGACTAAACATCTAGGCGACCTAGTGCTGCTGACATCGGCCAACCGATGATTCAATAAAGAGAACAACCCATATCTCCATCCCAGAAGGCGTGATCAATGACGTGTTGCAATGTCGATAAACATATGCAATTAGTCATCACAACGAACCAGGTATTTTCCTAGGATTTACCTCTTTATTTTTAGTACTTAATTACCCCTTAAAACACCGCCTTTGCCAGAGTGCACTTGGACCAAATTGGGGCACTCTTTTCGGGGACCGAAAGGGACCTAGAAAAAGTGCGTACCAATAGACTGGCGATCGTGATGGGACTTCTTGTCACCAAAGCCGCCCGTGTTTAGTTAAGTTTCATCATCTTCTAGTTAGTTTTCTTTTGTTTTATTACTTTTCGCATTTAAGTGTACTACCGAGCGCACATGAGCATACACCAGAGGTTCGAGATGTTAGAAATACGAAGGATTAGGATTGGTGATCTGCCGTTATGGGTGTACCATGATAACCCGATGTACCATGAGCAGCCACTCGAGGGCACATCACAATACAATCCATAAATCAACATGGTCGGCGATGAAGAAAAACCCTGAACACCTCCGAGCACCAGCCACAACGACGGATACAGGGACAGCGGCATCAGGCAGAACTTCACAGCTAGACAACTCGTAGACGTCAACGTCCAAAAATTATAAAGGGGAGGAGATGAAGCTGACGAACTACTCCATGGCTTAGCCGCAACATACGGGATCATCAAGGAGCAACGAGACGCGGAAGAACGAGAACGACAAAGACAGGAGAGGCCGCCCCCTACTCCGACGACGATATCACCGCACGTGTCGCCACCTAGGCACGCTCTCCACACACTCCTTAGACATAATCCGTTCCCAGACCGCTAAGCAAGACGTTGTCGTGAGAGTAGAGGATCTCCCCAAAATGATCAATTAATATATGACTAAGAAAAGCCATCCTGGCTTGTCATTCGGATTCGACAATTTCTGTCAAGACCTCGAATTCAATTTACCTGCGGGATTCAAGCCCCCAAAATTTAACAAATATAACGGCACTGAGAATCCAAACCACCATCTGGCATTGTTCTGTAATGACTGCCGGCCTATTCGCCACAATCACAGACTTTTGATACATTACTTTCAGAGGTCGCTCAAAGGGGAAGCTCTCAACTAGTTCGCTGGGCTCCCGCTACATAAAATTGACACATTCAAAGAATTAGTCGGACAGTTCTTAGATCAATACAAGCATCTGATACAGGAGGCCGTCAGTCTTAGTGACTTGATGACGACGAAGCAAGAGGCCGAAGAAGACTTCGCCGATTTTGTATAGCGCTGGAGGAAACTTGTAGCTCGTACAGGAAGTCAGATGAGAGAAAAAATGCAATTGATATCATCATAGATAATGTCAGAGAGTCCCTTCGAAGCGCTCCAATCATAAGCGAGTGCCTAAATTTTGCTACTCTGCACCTGCGTGCCAGTCGTATCCAGTGACACATAAAGGGAGGAGACCTTGCCTTTTCGATCACAGCACCGAAGGCCTCACCTTTCGGCGATTCAAGGTCCCGAAATAACAAGAAAGGCTCAGGCTCTGAGCAAGTCAATACGGTCGCTAATCAAGACAATGGGAACAACCAACAAACGGACTCTAATTAGAGTCAGTACCAGAATTAGCAACGGTACACCAATCAAAATCAGAATCAATATCCTAACCGAAACCAGTACCCTAACTAGAACCAAAATGCTGCTCGAAACTGTCTTGCCAATACCCAGGGCTACAACAATATACCCCTGCCCCAAAATTTTAATTAGCAGAATCGAGGTCCCTATCAGCCTAGATGAGATCATTATCCTTCGTTAACCAATACCATCCCCAATATTTTTCGTCTCTTAAGCAATTAGAACCTCATTCGCTTCCCATTAGAGTGGCCACGGCCTTGGCCTGCTAACCTCAATTACACCAAGTTTTACACTTTTCATCGATACACGGGACATAACCTAGAAGACTGTTGGGTGTTGAGAGATATGATATACGACATGAATGATAGAAACTAGATTGATTGGGAATCCCTTCGAAATTCTAACCAAAATAACTAGTAGCCTCCACAAAACCTTGGAATTGTCAACAGCCCTCTGCCAAACCATAATCAAGGACTGGTCAACCATGTCACCATAGTAGATCTCTCGAACCGAGCCCCTTTCCATCCATCTGCCCTCATCATGCGAGTTAGTCATCCTGACGCTGCAACTAGTTCGGATAACCCTTCTAGGCCCACCATCATTCCACCTCACCCTCCTACCTTCATAACTCGGATTGAACCACCAATTCCTTCACGGTATCCAAACTTCACCCGAGTTCGAGTTCAATCTTTTTGAACTCGAAGACCCATCATTCAACCCATAGAACCCCCTACACCACCGAACGTTGATGTAGCTCCTGGTAATGCTGAGCCAGAATATGAGGACCATGTCCTTCAAACTGTAAAATAGATCGCGGCATAGGTAGAGAGCGTCACTCGAAATACTACCAGTCAACAACGCGAGGAGACAGCTGAAGAATACCCATCAACGGTAGAGATAAGATAGCAGGAGGAAGAACCTACTAAGGAAGAAGTCCTAATCTCCGCATTCCTCGAAGAGGAAGACTACACTCAATACCTCCCACCTTGGAATGGCATAGCTCTAGTACACATTCCTTCATCCAATTTCACTCCTTTCACCACAAGTACCATGATGAATCCCTCAGCACGCCAAGGTCAGCAGCAGACATGCCCAATTCTTAAATCTAAGACCAACTATCCGCCACCACCATTTCCTCGAGAAAAGTAAAGCAACAACACAGCCATCTGACGGAATAACCAAGGAATGAGGAGTGAACTTTCCCCCTCCACCTCATGTAATCCCTCCACCTCCAGCACCAGTGCCTCAACCAACTCAACAGAACGGGTGTAGAACGCATGGACCCAGCAAAGAACCTGCCCTAGAAAAAGGTCAGGAATACGATCTTCTTTGATACCTTGCCAAGGTGCCAGCACAAATATCGATCCTTGAAATCATCAAGAAATCGCCAGAGCATCACCGACGGCTTGTGGAGACATTGGATGAGACACACATAAATGAAGATACCACCTTGGATCAGCTGCATGAGATTGCCTTGGTTATGACTCAATTACACTCACCAGAGATCGTTAGGTCTCTGCAAGCTGAACCCTCAGCTTGTCCTCCGAGGTCTGCGTGAGGAGCACATCCTGTCCACTCCATAGCCCTATGAAGCGCGTCCAGTGCTCTGTGGACACCCGCACCCAAGTGGGTCTGCTTTGATGCGGCCAATCTCTCCCTCAGAGCAGAGGCAAACTCAGGACCACCAAGTGCGAAAGAACCGCTCCCATGGAAAGGGCGGGTAAAGAGTCGACCATTGCTTATATCACGAAACCACCTCAGGAACTCTTGGGCATCTGCCTCATCGCACGCCACACTAACCCTGGTCCCCTTGACTCTGAAGTCCTCAATCTGGGCTGCCATCCTCAACGAAAAGATGCAATCAGAGGTGTAGACACCCTAATTCGGCCCAAGGCCCGATCAATCTGTACCTCGGGAGAGGTGTACCCCTGTGCTTTCGATGGCACCCCCTGAACCCTTAGGAACCTACCTAGATCATTATGAATTACCCTAAAACCTTTAGAGCCATTCCCCCAATCCTTAGAAGTCACCCCTAAACCTCAGAATCCCTTCCCAGACCTAACTTAAACCCTTTTGAGCGGTTGATGGGATGAGAGCTACAGAATTTCACATAGACCATTACCAAGGATGAGCCATATACCATTGGAAAGATAACTTCTCCAGCTTTCCAGCAAGCCAATGATTACCCAATTTGGAGCTACGGTTCAAAAGTTATGGCCCATTGAAGTTTCACATAAAATCATAAAAATTTTGCTCAGACGTGTATAATACATACGCCCAGCCAATTCAGCCCCAGATTAGTCAGGCGTATATACTATATACGCCTACCTTTTTTGGGGGAAATTTGACCGGGTGTATATAATATATACGCCCAGCATAGGTGGGACCTACCACGGGCTTCATCTTCCCAAAGCTCCCCTGTTTTTGGTGAAATTTACTGTTCCGAAACTGGGCATATATAATATATACGCCCAGCTTAGCTACAGTAATTGTCATCAGTTGCTCGAATTTCCTCCATCTGGTTTGACCCTTTGACCATCCCCTTGGTTGAGTTGGGTGTCTTGAGGTTGGTTACACCCCCTTTGACCTTATTGGCAACCCTTAAGTCACCCATGGCCTCACCCCATCATCTGCCATTGAAATCAATTTCCCAAAACCCTAGGACCTTGAAAACCTAGAAAACCTTAGATGGGGGAATTACCTAATTGCTAAACCAATTAGCTCTTAAGTAAGCCCCTAACCCACCTCTTCTCTATAAATAGAGAGGCCCCCCTCTTCCCAAAGGGTTGAAAAATTGGTTGAAGGATTAGAGAGTGCTTAAGAGAGAACCCTAGTGAGAGAAAATGCCAATATTTTTCCAAAATTCTAGCATGCATACTTCATCTATTTTAGTCCATTTCCACCATTAGATCACTCCCTTTAGCTAAAGTATAGCCTTTAGCCTCACCCTACCCTTCCTATTTTACCGAATCCTAGTGTTAGAATCCATTTCCATTCCGTTTAAGTCATCGGAAGCACGCCAAAGCGACGATCTTCCACGGTGCAACAAGGGCCCGTGAGCTCCGGCTCACCCCTCTCTTCCTCTATCTTCTTGGTGCTTCCTCCGTCCAAGGATTCAAGTCGTTACGCCGTCGAAATTTCGGTTTGACTCAAAGCTTGATAGGACCGTATTGCCTTCGGGCAAGGAGAAACTCCGCCCTTTTATTTTTATTTTTGGCTATAGATAGAGACCGCCATGTGCGGGTTGATCGGGTGCCTACACCCTTCTCGATCGATAACCGAAGCCCCTACCCTAGAGCCTTTGGCAAAGACCGGTAAATCAGAGTCATATTTAGCACTTCGGTGCTCAAAATATCGATTTGAAGGTTTCCCGGGTCACGAAAAGCTCTGGGTGGCGACTCTACATTCCATCCAAAGCGAGCGCATCGCCGTGACGGGTTCGAGAGGATCCATGGTCGCACAGATGGCGACTCCGCTGGGGATATCACCCTAGCGCTTCTCCTCTTGTTGGCCTTTCTTTTTTTACTAACCATTGCTATTTTTTTTTTCTTATTTTCTCCTATTTTTTCTATATTTTTGTTGTTTTTACTAACGTACTCACCCCTACGATTCAGTCCTTTAAGTGCCTTAGCCGATTGGCGGGCCTACGTGCGCCTTTAAATTCCTGTTTTTCCGATTCTTGTCATTTAAGCCATCTTAGCCGTTTGGCGGGCCTGCTCACATTTACTTTTACGTCATTTAAATTTCAGTCATTTATGAGCCTTAGCCGTTTGGCGGGCCTACGTGCGCTTTTCATTTCAATCATCATATCTCACCATTGAACGCTGGCCCGTGGAGGCGGCACGGGCTTGTCATCCCCGACCCAAATTTTGGACTTAATTTCACTCCCCTTTAAAAATCTGTAATTAAAAGTGAACCAACAGTGTGGGGACATAATTAAATTTATTTTTATGTTTTTGGGTAATTTTTGGGGGGTTTAGGCACAGATACAATTTACCTGGTTCCCAGTAAGGCGGCAGCCCTAGTGGTGATGATCCTGAAAAGAACCACCCCTTCCAGTACCTGAGAAGGCGCTTGCGCCGGAGGTATATCGGTTGGGTTGCCAAATCCGATCAAGCCGTAAAACCCGCATTGGTGAGAGCGTAGAAAAACCAAAATTCAGCCGTGTATCCCTAGGAAACGAAAAGGAGGGACCCGATAACATACTCAGCAGTCCCCGGGAGCATTTCTCCCAAGAAACCAGTTCAAAGACCCACATTCAGTTTCATTGCTCATCGTCAAACTAAGTCGACAGATATTTTTGCCGCGATATATTATATACACCTAAAATCCCCGTAAAATAGCCAAAGGATATATATAATCGCCCACCAAAATCAGTATTTTTGGTATGCAGTATATAAGCCCAGTCTATACTGGGCCATAGCAACCCGACCTGAGGCCCAATCCATCACCCCAAGTCCCCGATTAGCGGTATTAGTGCCTGCAGTAGCCTCCCACATCCTCTAACACCCAACATGCCCCCGCCCAATCAAAAGAAGGCGACTTCTCATTGATTTGCTCTGGGGGATCGGGTCGTTTGCGTGGATTCCCTCGCCTTCAATAGAACAAAAGGGTTCCCTTTCGCCTCTTCCAAAGTGTGTCAGACTCCGCCATGGGACCTACTAAAGGTACATATATCGCCCGAGACGGGAGTTGACCCTGGGCACTAGGTCATTGTTCATCTAAGCAAAGGGGAGTTAATCTCCATCTAAAAAAAAAAACCAAAAGAAATCTCTCTTCAAAAAATCATTTTCCAAAAAGAGAAAAAAACCAAACAAAAACAAACAAAGCAAACACAAAAAAGAAAAGAAAACAAAAACAACAAAAAAAGTATATCTTGGTGTGACCGTCACTACGGCAACCTCAAACTCGTCCCGTAGAAGGAAGGTATTCGGCCCTTATCCGCAACATCGATACAACACTCGTCAGCAGATCATGTCAAGAGCCGATACATCCCCACCGTCATCCCCATCCCATTCTCATATCGGAGAAGACCCAATCTCCGACACCTTCACCCAAACCAGGTTCGATATCACGGGCCCATTTGGGGCGCCCGTGTTCACCTCCACCCCATCCCCTTCCCTCACATTCTCCCAACATACCCCTTTTTCATCCCCTACTGAAACCCCTCATTTCCCAACCGACCCATACATCCCTATCTCCCATCCAAACACCCTTACCGCATCCCCATATTTCTAAAGACCCCATAGGGAGTCCCATCCCCCGCCTACTTCCCACATTCCATCCCTCTCATCATCCATGCCCCCAACATCCTACATCCCATCTACCTCATCTCACATACCATTCCCACCACATGGCTCATCCACATCCCAACATATCCCCCCATTTACCCGGGTCATGACCAATTTCTCCCAACCCCCTCCATCCTTAAGTGAGCCATCACCCCCCAATCTCACACCTGAATCCATGCCCTCGATGGAGGACATGAGAACAGTGTACGCCCTATGGGCTGCTTCTCGTAACCCTACCTCTCAAACCCCGCATCCAAATCTCTAAAACCTCCATACCCCATTCCCTCCTAACCATGCCCAACCACCCATCATCCATACCTCCCAAAATCCCCCACCTCAATTCCAGACCCAAACCCATACAAATCCATGGGCCCCAGCCCAAACACCTCTAGAGCCATGGGCCCAAGCCAAGGCCCATCAAACCGAGACCCAGGCCCAAGACCCTCAAAACCCACGGGCCCAAGCCCAAGCCCATCAGACCCAGGCCCAGAATCCTCAAGGCCCATGGACCCAAGCCCATCAGGCTCAGGTCCAGGCCCAAAACCCTCCAAACCCATGGGCCCAAGCCCAAGCCCACCAGTCCCAAGCCCAGGCCCAAGACCCTCAAAACCCATGGGCCCAAGCCCATCAGACCCAGGCCCAGAATCCTCAAGGCCCATGGACCCAAGCCCATCAGGCTCAGGTCCAGGCCCAAAACCCTCAAAACCCATGGGCCCAAGCCCAAACCCATCAGACCTAGGCCCAAGTCCAAGCCCCCCAGGGCCTTTGGACCCAAACCTACCAAGCCCAAGCCTAGGGCCCATGGACCCAAACCCAACCCCCTCATGGCCCATTAGCCCAAACCCAACAAGGCCCATTGGCCCTAAGTCATATTAACCCCCACACCCAGGCCCAAGGCCCGTCAATCCAAGCCTTCCAAAACCATCAAACCCAAATCCCTCAAGCCCAAGGCCCATCCACCCACGCTCATCAAGGCCCATTCACTAACCCCATACCCCCCCACTAGTACCCTTCATTCACCTATACCCCTTACGCCCCCATCCCGCCTCCAACGGGGAATCCAATCCATCCTATTCCTCAAGCCCACAACATCCCGCCACCTCAACCACACCTCCCTCACCCCCAAAATGTGCACCAAAGACATCGCTTACCCACAAACCGCTCACCCATTTATCCCTTCTCATCCCCTACAAACCATATGGCCCCACCAGGTCATCCAACCCCTCACCCCCCAAGTCCAAATAGCAGAACTCGCCCCTCACCAATACCATGACCAACAGTATGAAGAGGATGAAATCCACAATAGTGGAGGAGTTGCTAGCTTCAACCCTCCCGGGCCCACCATCATCACACCTAGGGTCGAACAAAATCAGGGGGAAGCAGTCCCCACTATAGTCTCAAAAGAACCAGAACAGTTGAAAGAACAAATAGACATAATACAGAAGCAACTGATGAAGATGGGAGGAATAGAACTACATTCAACAGACTTTTCAGACTTGTGTCTGTTCTCTGATGTCCCCCTGCCACAGAAATTTAAGATGTCATCATTTGATAAGTATAACGGCACTGGCAACCCCATCGCCCACTTAAAATCTTACTATGGGGATATGTGCCAGTATGGCGGAGATGAACGACTCCTCATCAAAGTGTTCCAAAAGAGTTTAACGGGCCAGCACTGAGATGGTTCACATCCCTGGAACCGTCCATGATAAAAAATTGGAAAGATCTGACATGCTTATTTCAAGAACAATATG
Source organism: Chloranthus sessilifolius (assembly GCA_021018995.1). Lineage (NCBI taxonomy): Eukaryota > Viridiplantae > Streptophyta > Magnoliopsida > Chloranthales > Chloranthaceae > Chloranthus > Chloranthus sessilifolius. Next base: position 52,426,640 of record CM037592.1, on the reverse strand, counting down.
TCTATAACATGGACATAGAACCAAGGAAGTCAGATTTGGCCCGATTAAAGCAAAGACATGATGAAACATTCAGTGCTTACTTGGGGAGGTGAAGGGCATTAGCCGCTCAGGTAACTCATCGGATTCCCGGTGATGAGCATATTGAATTGATAACCAAGGGAGCCCTCCCAGCCATCGCAGATTTTTTAGTATATCAGCAGCAGTCTAGTTTTGCTGATCTGGTCCGAAATGCCAATCGTTGTGTAGACACCATTAGAGAGGGCAGGTTAGGAAGGAATGTGGCCAACGGGGCCACCGGGGTTCAAAAAATGGCTGAACCAATAATTGAAAGAAGACCAGGGACAGAGGTACAGAACATTGTTTACCCCCAGGCCAATACCAATGCCCCCCCGATACAGCTCCAGGTTACACAACCACCCCCGGCCCGTTTTGACCAAGTACCAAGGCCAAGCAATGGACCAAGAGCCCCGTTTACCCTGGAACAGATGAAAGCACGGTTTAAACGAGTGTTCACACCGTTGGGGCAATCCTTGAGTGTCTTGTTGCCAGTGTTGCTACAAAAAGGCTTGGTCAATCTACTCTAGCCTCGCCCACCACCCCATCCCACACCAAGAAACTATGATCCGAATCTGTATTGCAATTTCCACCAGGGACCGGGTCACCCTACAGACCAGTGTTTTCCGTTAAAATGCGCAGTCCAAGATCTTATAGAGGCGGGAAAAATCATTCCCCCGCCACTTCCTCAAGGGCAGAACCAGAATATCCATCAAGCCCCTCTACCACCGCACCCAGGAGGCCCTAGGCCTAACATACATTGGATAGAGGAGGAAGAAGAAGAGTTTGACCCTTCAGATTATATCAGTAATCAGGAGGAGTTTTCACTCCCCAGGTCGAACGAAGATGAACTATTTGTTGGGGTGATCGAGCATTGTATCTAGCCGATTATTTTCCCACACCAGCATACCAAGAGGAGCCCTTAGATTTAGGGCAGTATTTTTCCACCCCTGCTCCCGCCTATCAAATCCAAACGGGCACAGCCCCGCCGCAATCATACGCATATCCACTCCATGCCCAATTTACCCCATACACCCCTCCGCCACACCCAAATCATCCCGTACCATACGCAACTCCGCCATCCCCGTATTATCCTACCCCATACACACCCTCAAATCTCTCCATCCAACACACTACTCCGCCATCTCCAAGTTGCCCCATCCCATACACACCTTCAAATCCCACCACCCAATATACCATCCCACCGTCCCGAAATCACCCCGCTCCATGCATAACTCTATCATCCCCAATCTACCCCATTTCACCCACAAACCCATCATCACCTCACCATGCTACCCCCTACACAAGCCAGTCATATCCAAATCATCCCGCTCAATGCACAACTCCATCATCCCCAATTTACCCCACTTCATCCACAAACCCATCACCATCCCATCATACCTCCCCATATACAAATCCTTCATATCCCTATCACCCCGCGCCCACCACACCTCAGACATTTCCCCATCCCTCCATCCCAGTCACACTCCCGCCATCCCTTCGTTATTTTGGCCCCAATCTAACTCCACCCCCACTCATGCAAGCAACCCCTCACCCAATCACCACTGATCCTACCATGCCCAGGTAATACCAGTACAAGCCCCCTCCATGCCCATAAATCCAATTTCGCCAATTCCCCCCACTACCATTCCACCCCCCATTGGAGTTAACCTGGTTGGACCCGAGAAACCAGTATATCCAGCCCAATCCTCCCCAGAATCCTCATGCTCTCCTTTTCTCATCCCAAAACCTGCTTATGACCCGCATCAAGTACCGTTGAGCTATGAACAGACGGACATGAATGCTAGTGCAACCAAGAAGAGGCTGTTGAATTCGTTACCCGATCGGGCCAGATTTCTGCTCAGCCGAAAGCATCAAGGGCAGTCAGAGGAGAAGAAAAGAAGAAAGAACAGGCTGCGGGAAATTCCTTTGAAAAAATGGCCAGGGAGCACATACTGGAGACACATCTCAAGAGAACACCCGCACATATTACTGTGTGGGATTTGTTAATCACGTCTCCACTCCACTTTCAAGCCCTAATGGGAGCGCTCAAGGACACGCATGTCTCCACCCACATAACGCCAGATGAAGTAGGGGAAATAATAGGGCAAGTGTTGGCTCCAAATGGCATCTCTTTCACTGATGCAGACCTATCGATCGAGGGGAATGACCATTCTAAACCCCTAAATATAACAGTTGAGGTAGGGAACCTAGTGGTGCCATTGGTCCTAATAGACAATGGGTCGGCGTTGAATGTATGCCTTCTAAGGACGGCAATCAAAATTGGTGCGAACCCTGACACCTTCCGGCCATCCATATCAAGCGCCAGAGGATTCGACAACACCAGAAGGGAAATCATAAGAGAAGTAGACCTTGACCTGATCCTCGAACCGCAAACCTTCACCACCCCCTTTCAGGTGATGGGCATCAAGTCTACTTTCAATCTGCTATTAGGCCGGCCGTGGATACATAAGCTCGGAGCAATACCATTTACCCTGCACCAAAGCTCCGATTCATCTTGGAAGGAAAAATTGTCACCATCTTGGGCAAAAGCAGAGAAGACAGGGAAAGAAGCACCCTGCACATTGAGAATCCGAAAGTGCTGAACATACCGCACACAACAGAGGACGCCGACCTTCACCGATTCGAGTATAACTTCTCAGCCGTCTCCCTCAGACCAACTGAAAAGACCCCGGATAAAATTAGAGGAGGAATGGACGCAGCTATGTTCATGCTCCACAGATGGGGCCATCAAAAAGGGAAAGGGTCGGGCCCACGCCTCCAAGGAAGAAGAGACCCCGTCAAGGCCAAGGGGTAACAAACTAAATTCGGCTTAGGCTACAGGCCCAGAGAAGAGAAAGTCAGAGAGGCCAAGGAAAAGATGAGAGCCGCAGCAGTCGCCAAGGCCAAAGGAATCATCTTGGAAGAGGAACCTCATGCTCGCCCCCACATCCGTGAAACCTTTGTGAGCGCCGGGGTAGTAAAAATTGATCTAAATGGGGAGACGAGGGTCACCCCACATAAGCCTACTTCAATCCACCCCACCAATCCCTACATCATCCCCCAGACTTCGAAATGGACATAGCCGCCCTTTCCTTATTTGAGGAAGAAGTTCCCCGATCCACCCATCACTCCATCACCAGCCACTCTGGGCCCCTCCTAACCATAGAGGACAGGTTCCCAGAGGATCCCTCTATAAATATGTTGAGGGAGGAAATGCAAGGGCCTATCGATACCGCTCCTAATCAAAGAGGTAAAGGCTAAGCCTCGCATGTGAGTAACTGGGCATCCTTGCCCCAACTCTTGGGAGCCGCCAAATACCGTGAAAACGGCACCGACTCCCTAAAAAAAACAACCTGTAAAAAGGGAGGTTAGCCTCTGGACCACTCTACCTTGTATATATAGAGATCCACCTCGCCAGGGGCTGACCTCCGAAAAAATGTAAAAGACCATAAAAATAGAAAAAACACCAAGTCCAAAAATATTGTCCTTTAAAATTCCCAATAAAATTAAAATTGATGTTGTGATACCCGTCCCACATGAAGCCGACCCCTTTCCTGTAGAAATACAGGAAGAGATAAAGAGTCATGAGTCTGGACGAGGAAGGCCAAACCGACGAGCTCCCCAATGAGCTCCTCAAACAATTTTCCAATTTTGAGCATGGCCCTACCCCGATCGTCGAAGAGACGGAGGATGTCAATTTGGGCACCAAAGAGGCCCCCAGAATCACCAAAATCGGAACATCGCTGTCCCCCATGGAGAGGAAAGGTATGATAGACTTCCTTCGGTCATACCAAGACATCTTCGCATGGTCGTATGAAGACATTCCTGGTTTGGATACCGATCTGGTTGAGCATGAGTTGCCACTCTACCCCGATGTTAAGCCGATTAAACAGAAGCTGAGATGCCTCCGACCCGAATGGATGTTGAAGGTCAAGGACGAGGTCATTAAGCAGTATGATGTAGGGTTTCTCATGGTATCCAAGTACCCCCAATGGCTAGCCAATATCGTCCCCGTACCGAAGAAGGATGGAAAGGTTCGAATGTGCATTGATTTTCGAAACCTCAATAGGGCGAGCCCTAAGGACGACTTTCTTTTACCTCACATCGACATCTTGGTCAATAACACCGCAAAGCATGGAATGCTCTCATTTATGGATGGATTCTCAGGATACAATCAGATAAAGATGGCAGAGGTTGATCGCGAGAAAACAGCGTTCATTACCCCCTGGGGAACCTTCTGCTACAATGTAATGCCATTCGGGCTGAAGAATGCTGGGGCAACCTACCAAAGAGCAATGACGGCCCTGTTCCACGACATGATGCACCGAGAGATCGAAGTGTACGTCGACGACATAATTGCCAAATCACAAGAAAGGGAGGAGCACTTGATAAACCTTCAGAAGCTATTCGAGAGGTTGAGAAAGTACAGGTTACGGTTGAACCCCCAGAAGTGGGCCTTCGGTGCTAGGTCAGGAAAATTGTTGGGCTTTATTGTTAGCAGGAGAGGGATCGAGGTCGATCCGACCAAGATCAAGGCCATCACTGAAATTCCGCCACCGTCTATAGAGAAGGAAGTCATAGGCTTTTTAGGCAGGATCCAGTACATCAGTCGATTCATCGCACAGTTAACTCTGATATGCGCACCAATCTTCAAATTACTGAGAAAGGACTCACCGATTGAATGGAATGATGACTGCCAGGCTGCATTCGACAAGATTAAAGGTTACCTCTTGAAACCTTTGGTATTGGTACCGCCTGTACCTGATAGACCCCTGATAATGTACCTGTCCAAGATAGAGTTTTCTATGGGCTGTGTGTTAGGGCAGCATGATGAGATAGGAAGAAGAGAGCAGACCATCTATTATCTAAGCAAGAAATTTACTGATTACGAGACACGATATTCTCATCTGGAGAAAGCATGCTTGGCGCTCGTTTGGGTTACTCAAAGACTTCGGCACTACCTGTTATCCCAAGCCGTCCTACTTCTAGCACGGATGGATCCGCTAAAGTACCTATTCGAGAAACCTGCACTCACTGGCCGAATTGCACGATGGCAACTACTCCTATCCGAATTTGACATTACTTATGTCACCCAAAAGTCAATCAAGGGGCAGGCACTCACCGATCATCTTGCTGAGAACCCTTTGCCGGACTATGAGCCTTTAAGGACTGAATTCCCTGATGAGGACATTTTGTTCATGACTGACGAGGATACAGAGGAAATGAAGGAGCCCTGGGTAATGCACTTTGATGGGGCATCGCATGTTGAGGGCAAAGGAGTTGGCGCCATTCTTATCTCACCTAGAGGATCACATATACCCATCTCAATCAAATTGAACTTCCCATGCACCAATAATATGGTTGAGTATGAGGCCTGTACAACTGGTTTACAGGCGGCTCTTGATCTAAATATAACTCACCTTAAGGTCTTTAGAGATTCACAGTTAATTATATGCCAGACCAACGGAGATTGGAAGACCAAGGATGAGAAACTAATCCCATACCATGAACATCTGGAGGATCTGATAGTCCACTTCGAAGAAGTCACCTTCTCCTATGTGCCATGAGCAAGAAATCGGTTTGCTGATGCCTTAGCCACCCTGGCCTCTATGGTTGAGATTCCATATGGAGTCGTGATGAAGCCGATCATGATAGAGCAAAGGAACGAACCGGCTTTTTATTACCTAATCGAGGGACCTACAGAGATAGATGATGAACCACCCTGGTTCTCGGACATCAAGAATTTCCTCGAGACCCGAACTGTCCCAGAAGGAACATCAAAGGTTGACAGACGCACCATCCAGCGATTGGCAACGAACTATATTATCTGCGGCGATCTCCTGTACAGATGGTCTCACAACAATGTTCTGCTCCGATACCTAACCCAAAAAGAAGCGGTTGAAATCATGAAGGAGATCCATGAAGGAGTCTGTGGGGCACACGTTAGTGGACACATGCTCGCCGAGAAAATTCTAAGGCAAGGATACTTTTGGACCACTTTGGAGACCGATTGCTGCAAGCACGTGCAGAAGTGCTACAAATGCCAAGAGCACTCCAGTATAATACATGCTTCGGCCATTGACTTGCACAGCATGGCCACTCCTTGGCCGTTCGCCACCTGGGGTCTCGATGTCATCGGCAAGATCAATCCTAAAGCTTCCAACAGGCATCAGTTCATCCTCGTCGCTGTGGAATACTTTACGAAATGGGTAGAGGCAGCCTCCTATATGAGCATTAAGGCCAGTCATGTCGAGAAATTCATCAAGAGCAACACCATTTGCAGATTCGGCGTACCCAAAGATATCATCACTGATAATGGCACTAATTTCACCAATAGGCTCATCCGGGCCTTGTGTGAGCGGTTCAAGATCAGGCATCATCGCTCATCCCCATACAGGTCTCAGATGAATGGAGCTGTGAAGGCATCCAACAAAACTCTGATCCGCATCCTGGAGAAGATGGTAGTTACTTATAGAGATTGGAGTGAGCAGTTACCCTTCGCACTTTGGGCCTATAGAACGTCTATCCGTATCGTGACAGGGGCAACACCATTCTCCCTTGTGTATGGAACCGAGGTCATGCTACCCATTGAGGTCGAGGTACCGTCGCTTCGTATCCTTTTGGAATCCCATCTACCTGAAGTTGAGAGGGAAAGAGCCCGTTTTGAACAGCTAGACTTGATTGACGAGAAAAGACTCCTAGCCTTGTGCCACACTCAGGTCTATCAGAGGAGAATTGCATGTGCTTACAACAAGCGTGTCCGCAGTTGAGACCTGAAGGTAGGAGACACTGTACTGAAGAAAATTTTTCCGTCTCTCCACGCCGATCCGAGAGGAAAGTTTAAGCCAAATTGGGAAGGACCCTACGTCGTCCGAGAGGTTCTGCCAGGATACGCCGTTCTCCTCGCCACCATGGACGGAGACCACTTTCCTGAGCCCATCAACGCTGGATATCTCTGTAGGTTATACTCATAGGTCCTGAGACAAGGTAAGTACTGATAAAGGTAGATACATGACCGCTTAAGGACCCCATAGAAGAGGCCATCATTTCAAAGACAAGTAGCCCAAAAGAAATATTCCCTGAAAACCTTCACCCTTTTTGCTACACACGTCGGGCTAATAACCATTCCTTTCATATACCCCTCCCACAATTCCAGAAAAAGAGAAAGAAAAGAAGAGAGAAAAAAGAGGGAGCAAAGAGAAAGCAAAATCCTAAAAAAAAGGGGATCAAGAATGAAAAAGAAGTGACTGGGGCATGTACCATAAAAAGCCCCCGAAAAGAAAGAGGAATCACCAAACTTGAGAATTCGCTCAAAACTTAGATCCAAATCCCCAGAAAAACCCAGCCTATTTGAACCCTGGCCACATTATAACCCGGAAGAAAGCCCTCTTTTAGGTCCACAAGCGGTCATAACATCTTTTGCATCAGCACAAGCTGAGTTAACAGACCCCACAAAACTTCATCCAACCGGCTATGATGGAATCAATGTCCATGACGTAGCCTTCTAGTTCTTGAAAAAAAGAGGAAAAGAAAAAAAAAAGAGAAAAAAAGAGAAGAAGAAGAAAAAATTAATTTGAGTTCAAAGCAAGATAGACGTGATGAAAACCCACAAGGGCACCACGGGTAAAAACAGCGAACTCACGCGGACCAGGTGAAAACCTGAAAGGGCACCTCGGGTAAGAGAGCAAACCCATGGACGTAGTGAAAACCCGAAAGGGCGCTACGGGTAAAAATAGGGATGACGGGCATGGCGAAAACCCGTCTTGGGCGCTATGAGTAAAAATGTCAAGAAAAGAGAGATCAGGAGACGACCTGTTCTTACCCGCCTATCTCAGTTTGGACCCCTTAAGCCTCTTCTCCCCTTTGCTGGGCCACTCATGTTAAGATTGGATCGGATCCCGATCAAGTATGTCGTCTCTACCGCGGCGTCTGACGCATGACCAAAGGGAAAGACAGAAGACTAAACCAATCCCAGGGAGGCTGGCCTCCCCGTGTTTGAAGGAAAAACTTGTACCTCACGAACAAGGTTCTCAAAATAGGACACACTGGTTTGGCCTCGTAATTTCTGACATCACAAAAGGCTGGGGAAGAAAATTTCAAAAAAGATAATAGATTTCCCTTTCCCGTAAAAACCCCCACACTGTCGAGGAAGAAAATTTCAAAAAAAGATAATAGATTTCCCTTTCCCGTAAAAACCCCCACACTGTCGAGGAAGAAAATTTCAAAAAAGATAATAGATTTCCCTTTCCCATAAAAAACCCCCCACACTGTGGAGGAAGAAAATTTCAAAAAAGATAATAGATTTTCCTTTCCCATAAAAAACTCCCACACTGTGGAGGAAGAAAATTTTTAAAAAGAAAATAGATTTCCCTTTTCCATAAAAAAAAAAAAAAAAAAACCCCACACTGTGGAGGAAGAAAATTTCAAAAAAGATGATAGATTTCCCGTTTCTATAAAAAAAGCCCTTACACTGTGGAGGAAGAAAATTTTAAAAAAGAGAATAGATTTTCCTTTCCCATAAAAGGCCCCACACTGTGGGGGAGAAAATTTCAAAAAAATGATAGATTTTCCTTTTCCATGAAAAGCCTTACGTTGTGAGACGTATGAAAGAAAAAGTCAAAAATATATATATATATATATATATATATATATATATATATATATGCATAGATTTCATTCCATTTCTTACAGTATTACGTGCGGAGCGTCACGTCCCAAAAAGATAGCGACATGACACACTTTCTATTTTTCTGCCTTCTTTACAAGTAAAAACCAAAAATTTATATATATAACAAAAACAACAAAAAAAGAAAATAACCCGAAAAGAGATCTCTGTTATGGGGCATCGACCCCCTTCTGTGTATATGATCTATGGTATGTGCGAGAAGTCGAAGGCAGAACCGCGCTTAAAAGCACTGATCTCTGTAATGAGAGAGTCCTCATGGGCATTCCGATCAGACAACCACCTACCATGAAGACTCTTCTGCCGTCTCCGCGAAGCATCAGCTGTACTGCGAGATTCAGTCAAAAGTCCAGTCAATCGAAGAACCTCACTCTTAGCCGTAGCAGCTCTCACCTCCGCAATCTCTGCTCTGGCCCTTTGTATGCCCCATATCAAGGCTCGGCCCCTCTTAGAAGCCCACGTATCACCGGCCAAAGGTGCACGCAACCCTAAATGACCCTTCGATTTTCCTTCGCTTAGCCCAAAGGGACCGTGCTACAATAAACGGGTCTAGATCCGTAGGCGCCCACCTAATGCGCCCACAAAATCTAAAAAAAATAGAGGAAAAATAATAAGAAAAAGAAAAAATAAGAAAGAAAAAAAATATATATATACACAAACGCTGGTTCTCAAAAGAGCATCGCAACACCTGTTTGCCCCACTCCGAGAGCCGTGTTAAATCAATTCGGAATGATCAGGGTCCACCCGAAAGTTCTCGAACCCCGTCTTACACTGGGACACCCCATACCTGATCCGGCAGGCAAATGAATTTCATTCATCACCGGTCACTCCTGGGAGCATACACGTAACCCCAGATCTCTCCCAGCAGAGGTCGAGGCCTAATCTGGCAGGCAAACGAAGAACCCATCACCGGAATGCACACGTCCCTAAGGTATATCAATATGGCAAGTTGATTCGCCTAAGGATACGTGTAGAAATAAAGGCAGTTTGAGCATGCCCAGAATCTCAACCTGACATGAAAAAAGAAAAAAGAAAAAAAAAAAAAAAAAAAAAAAGGGGAGAAGAAATAACAACCTGTTGCTGCTTAGTAAAAATCCTGAGTGGGTTGACCCACCTTCCAAACATTCACTCTAGTCACCCCCCTTCGGATCTATGTTGACCAAGAGTGCCCCTGACTTCAGACCATTCGAAAAGTCTATTGTCAGTTGAAACTAACCCGTCAAAAATAAAATTACCACCAACCAAACTATGGGCAAACATACAGACTGAAGGACTCATTCCCTTTTATTTCCTTTTACACAGGCTTAAAACCTGTATAGGCACGGTGTCCCTGTTGAATGTACACACTTGCGTCTGGGTATCCGCAAGATGGTCGTTTGTCCTCGTAAATTGTACCTTAGGGTCGAGGCTTCCGTTTGCGCCTATTTGCTGCTTATCGCCCCTGATGGGTGTCTGTCTGTGCATAGTTAGTAAGATGTGATTTCATTAAGGATGGAGGCTAGAATTGGCCATCTCTTTCAAGGGATGATTGGTCCTAGCCCGATCTTTTTTAGCTTTTTCTTAGGTTAAGGCATTCCAGTTCATGTGAATCAGGAGCACCTCGCCACCAAAACGAGCGCATCCCCAAGGTGCACCTATCCCTAGCAGAGCAACGCATTCTTAAAGCGTATCAATTGACATTTGATCCACTTAAAGAAGCTGTACAAGAATAAAGTTGACAGAGGTCCTTAAGCTTTGCTTAGAGGCCTCGAAACAAAAAAAATAAAATTCAATTCATTCAGAAAATGACACAAAAAAATTTTACTCGGAAAATGAGCATGCATTCCCAAGAAGTGTTGCGACATCAATATTTGCTTCACTCGGGTAAAGCACGCTAAAGCAACCTCGAGGTTGATGGGTTCGCCCAGAAACTTTGAGCCTTACCTAGGTAAGGGCACCCGTGGCCAATCCAATGGAGTTGTCAATATCCCATAGGATTGGATACAGTTTGAAGGCTTTCGCTTTGTGTGCTTCGCATCAGTTCTGAAGCATAGATCGATCATCTTGTTTCATGGAGCTGTCTGGTTCAGATTAATACTCAACATCACAAATCTATAATTTTCCTCAGGAAGTGGACGATATCCCGGCTAACGGGCTTACACTTTTTGTGATCATCACAGTTATGCCCAGTAATGTCACAATGCGCTTGGGGACTGTTAGCTTTGAGGTACGGACGATATCCCAAAATGAGAGGGCTTACGTACACTCACCATCACCATGAATGTTTGAGAATTGAGTTGAACCAGGCGAACCCATCAAACATTCCTTGGACCTCTTCGGATGTCTCTTGTCTTTGGCATCTGATCATTAGTGATCAAATACCAAAGAGGGGCATCTGTAGACACCCAAATTCGGCCCAAGGCCCGACCAATCTGCGCTTCGGGAGAGGTGTACCCCTGTGCTTCCGATGGCACCCCCTGAACCCTTAGGAACCTACCTAGACCATTATGAATCACCCTAAAACCTTTAGAGCCATTCCCCTAATCCTTAGAAGTCACCCCTAAACCCCAGAATCCCTTCCCAGACCTAACTTAAACCCTTTTGAGCGGTTGATGGGATGAGAGATATAGAATTTCACATAGACCATTACCAAGGATGGGCCATATACCATTGGAAAGAAGACTTCTCCATCTTTCCAGCAAGCCAAAGATCACCCAATTTGGAGCTATGATTCAAACGTTATGGCCGATTGAAGTTTCACATAAAATCATAAAAACTTTGCTCAGACGTGTATAATACATACGCCCAGCCAATTCAGCCCCAGATTAGTCAGGCGTATATACTATATACGCCTTCCTTTTTTGGGGGAAATTTGGCGGAGCGCATATAATATATACGCCCAGCATAGGTGGGACCCACCACGGGATTCATCTTCCCAAAGCTCCCCTATTTTTGGTGAAATTTACTGTTCCTAAACTGGGCGTATATAATATATACGCCCAGCTTAGCTACAGTAACTATCATCAGTTGCTCGAATTTCCTCCATCTGGTTTGACCCTTTGACCATCCCCTTGGTTGAGGTGGGTCTCTTGAGGTTGGTTACACCCCCTTTGATCTTATTGGCAACCCTTAAGTCACCCATGGTCTCACCCCATCATCCGCTAATGAAATCAGTTTCCCAAAACCCTACGACCTTGAAAACCTAGAAAACCTTAGATGGGGGAATTACCTAATTGCTAAACCAATTAGCTCTTAAGTAAGCCCCTAACCCACCTCTTCTCTATAAATAGAGAGGCCCCCCTCTTCCCAAAGGGTTGAAAAATTGGTTGAAGGATTAGAGAGTGCTTAAGAGAGAACCCTAGTGAGAGAAAATGCCAATATTTTTCCAGAATTCCAGCATGCATACTTCATCTATTTCAGTCCATTTCCACCATTAGATCACTCCCTTTAGCTAAAGTCTAGCCTTTAGCCTCACCCTACCCTTCCTATTTTACCGAATCCTAGTGTTAGAATCCATTTCTATACCATTTAAGCCATCGGAAGCACGCCAAAGCGACTATCTTCCATGGTGCAACAAGGGCCCGTGAGCTTCGGCTCACCCCTCTCTTCCTCTATCTTCTTGGTGCTTCCTCCGTCCAAGGATTCAAGCCGTTACGCCGCCAAAATTTTGGTTTGGTTCAAAGCTTGATAGGACAGTATTGCCTTCGGGCAAGGAGAAACTCTGCCCTTTTATTTTTATTTTTGGCCATAGATAGAGACTGCCACGTGCGGGTTGATCGGGTGCCTAAACCCTTCCTGATCGATAACCGAAGCCCCTACCCTAGAGCCTTTGGCAAAGACCGGTAAATCAGAGTCATATTTAGCACTTCGGTGCTCAAAATATCGATTTGAAGGTTTCTCGGATCCCCAAAAGCTCTGGGTGGCGACTCTACATTCCATCAAAAGCGAGCGCATCGCCGCGACGGGTTCGAGAGGATCCATGGTCGCACAGGAGGGACTGATCATCCTCCTAGCCACTCTATGGCGAGGGACTCCCTGAGGGAGCCCCAACTAACGAGTCGCTCGAGAAAGGTGGATGCTCTCCACCTTCTCAAAACAGTGGACCCAGATGTCCACATCAAAGAAGGACTGACCAGAATGAATCTTCGACTGCCCTGCATCCTCGACTGCACCATAGGGCCTCCAAATCACCTGTGACCAGAAATAAGCAAAATGGCCTGTCAAGTATACAACTTAAAACACATAAAACACCATGACAACCTAAACAACACATACCTGCTCTGCATGCATATCCTCGAAGAGACCTCGCGCGATCTACAGGTCTGCAGATCGATGATGGTGCTTCAACGCCTACAGCCACACATGCATCCGTGGGAATGCCAAAGCAATCTCCCTCGGAACCCACGGGCGCAAGAAGGAGAAATGGTCGTACGCCCAAAACTAAACATACGATGTCAGAAACTATCACTAAAATGGACACTAAAATCACTAAGACATTACCGATGAAAGTAGTAGTCAACCAAACTCACCTAGAGAAAAGGGAGGAAACCTCCGACAGTCGCAACAACTCTCCCTCTATGGTAAAGCTACTCGTAGAGGTGCGCCAACGCCGCTGCCCCTATTGGGAACTGGAAAATACCATTTTCCACCTCTTAACCTGGGTCTTGATAGACCTTTGAGAGAACTAAATAAGTGTTTTAAGTGTTTGTTTCACAGCTAACAATAAAGGCAGGCTTAACCCTGAAAGCAGCTTAAAAGTGCCAAAAAGATGATGATCCATGATGATCCGGAGGAAGAAGGAGAAGGGACAACATCACTAGCTATCAAAATGCCTAAACTAAAGAGGACAAAGGCCTGGTTTCAACCTGGAAAGAGGCGTGGAGCTATTCGAATAGAAGAATGCATTACAGATTGCTTTTCAAAAAGAATTTGAACTTTTCAAAAAGAATCTAAACTTTGTGAAAAGAACCAAAAGCTCTAGGCTTAGCTTTCGAAGAGCACCTGAACTCTTCGAAAGGATTTCTGACCTATTCGAAAAGAAGAGAGCTCCTTGCGAACATCACCAGAACTGTGCGAAAAGAGCTTTAGAAGTCACAGTACCATGCAAAAAGTTCTCCAAACTGTGGGAAATGGTATTCTGAAGATTCCCAACATCTGCAAGGGTAATTCAGTAATCTCTGCACATGCCCCAATGCATTTAAAAACCCAAGGACATTTCGGAAGATTCTGAGCATGAACCAAAGGCATATTCCACCCCATGTGAACACCCGAAGATGAAATCACTTGGTGGGAGCTTCTAGAAGCTCTAACAGATTTTTGAATTACATAGCAATTGATGTACATCATCTAATTGGTGAACCGGATCAGCGATTCGATTAGCCAAAACAGATCTGGATCCTTGTGCTCGACTCCTATTGGTTGATACAGATCTAACCAATTCTGATTGGTTGATACACATCTGAGCTAGACTTGGGGAAAACTATAAATAGATGAACCATTTGCCCAATTTGGGTATCCAGATTTTGAGTTTCATTTCTATTGCCTCATTTCCATTTCAGATAACTCGTCTAAAATTTCTGTAATAGCCTAGCTTTTATTTGTAATTGAGAGCTGTGAGATATCTCTATACTTCACGTGAGAATTGTATTCAAGACTACAAATCCGAGAGCTGTTTAAGCTGTGCTCTGTAATTGTAATAGTGAATTTGAAAAGGTTTCTGTGAACCGTACGTTCTCAATTGGATTCGTGTTAAGGGTTCCTTGTAATCTCCTTATTTCATTAGATTCCTTTAGATTTACTATTTTTAAAGCAATTTCCCTTAATTCATTATCCCTATGAGAATTGGCATTTGTAACCTAATTTCTTACAGCATTTGTAGTGGTGTTTATTGTTCTGAATCACAGATTCGAATTGAAGACTATTGGATGATTTGTGTCCATTGAATTGGACAGACCATAGCCATAAGTCCAACTCAATTCCAATCCTTGAGTTGGATTACTTTCTCTTGCATCTGTGCTGGTAGCCAGATGAAGATTGGATAATATCTCATTTGTTTTACGTTTATTCTCATTCTGCAATCAAGTACTAAATTGAAGTTAGATATTATTTCTCCATTCTTATTAATTTGCATCAAATCTCCCCAACTCGGATCTGGATCATTTAGTTTTAATTTTTACTTTTATCATTTAGTTAATGTGACAAATTCAACCTCCCATCTTATGTGCTTTGTATATAGGATAAGAGGTCAGATCTGGTAGCTCAGATCTGAAGGTTTATCTTACATTTTAAATCAATTCCCTGTGGACGATCTTTTACTCACTTACATTTAAAACTTGCTACAATTGGCCTTGATCTTGCAGTCTAATTAAATTCTCTCTGTGCTGATATTTCTTTATTCTTTTTAGTTTTTTAAATTCAGGACAATTCATCATCTATAAATCTGTTTCTAAAACACAAATAAATCATGCACACTTAGAATCAACAGCAAGTTTTTGGCGCCGTTGCCGGGGAATTTATTTTAAAATTGATAGACCTAAGTTTTTATTTTTTTATTACATCAGTGCTAACTGTTCTATTGTTTAAATCTGTGCAGTTATTCATATACATTTTGAGCGTGGAATCTACTTTGAAAGGAATTCTGAAGGTTTGCTGTGCATAATTTAATTCTCTGTTTCTGTGTTGTATGTTTGGTAGGAGGACTCTCAATCCTGAGATTGTCCCTCTAAATTTAGAAGTTGAAAGGCTACTAAGAACCAGACAAACATCACAGAATTTTGCTGAGACTGCTACTATGGGTGAAGAACCTAGACTTTTAAGGGATTACTTCGCACCTGGTGCATATAATTCCCCATTTTGCATTCAATTTCCTACTGTTAAAGGAAATTATGAGATCAAATCATCAACTATCCAGATGCTTCCTTCCTTCCATGGTTTGAGTAAGGAAGATCCATACAAGCATGTGGATGAATTCTTGTCTCTTTGTACCACATTCAACATAGCTGGACTGGGTCCAGAGGCAACCAAGCTTAGGCTCTTTCCTTTTTCATTAAAGGACAAAGCTAGAGCATGGCTGTCTATGTTGGCACCAAATAGTATCACTTCTTGGAATGATTTGCAGTGTCAATTTTTAGCCAAATACTTCCCTATGTCTAA
This sequence comes from Chloranthus sessilifolius, assembly GCA_021018995.1. Taxonomy (NCBI): domain Eukaryota; kingdom Viridiplantae; phylum Streptophyta; class Magnoliopsida; order Chloranthales; family Chloranthaceae; genus Chloranthus; species Chloranthus sessilifolius. The sequence continues at coordinate 52,410,769 of CM037592.1, read as the reverse complement.
GACCAGCCAGTTGAGACAAAATATTATTTTCTTTTCACAACACTCAACTGAAACTTTCCATGAAGCATGGGAAAGGTTTAGAGAACTTTTAAGGCAATGTCCTCATCATCAAATTCCCCGATGGCAGCTTGTTCAAAGCTTCTATCAAGGAATTGATCAAAAGGGTAAGAATATGGTAGATGCTTCCTGTGGAGGCACCTACTTGCAAAAAATAGTTGAGGAGGTCTGAAATTTATTTGAAGTGATTGGTGAAAATTCAACTCAACAGGAATCTTTGTCAAGAGACATTGAGAATCCTGCTCGGTTGAACAATCAACAAACCACCAAGGGAAAGATTTATGAGGTGAATGAGTTGGAAAGGAAGATGGATAATTTAACCACAAAGTTTGATAGATTGATGGATTCACTTAAAAATCCAATGGTTGCAAGAGTAGAGGAGGCATGTATGATATGTCAGTCCTCTACTCATTCTCTTGATCAATGTCCAGCTGCACCACAGTTCCCAGATTTAGTGGTGGAGCAAGCTCATACTGCCCAATCATTTGGACAGATGCAGTCAAATGAATATGCATGGAGAGGGCACCCCAATTTAAGGTGGAGCTAAGGCAATTATCAATCACAATAGCAGCAGCAACTAAAGAACCATGTACCTTTCAAAACTGCTCAGCCCTATCAGCAGAATTTTTATACCAAGCCAAATTTTCAGCAGCCCATTCCACAACAACACATGCGACAATGCTCCAGTTCAAACCCCTTCCAGATCCCTTCTTTTGAAGACCAAGTTTTAAATTCACTCCAGAATTTAGGGTCTTTAACTCAAACTGTAAACTTTCACAGTCAGAGCATAAAGAAGATTGAAGAAACATTGGGTCAACTTTCAAATACTTTGGCCAAAAGAGAGGAAGGCAGGTTACCCAGCCAACCTTTGAACAATCTCAAAGGACAGTTCATGGTTGGAGAGGTTTCTGTTTCACATGAAGAAGTAAAAGCTGTCACTACTTTGAGAAGTGGAAGAATTGTAAATAACAATGTGGGTACTGAAAAGGAAGAAGAAAAAATTGAGGAAACTGCTAGAGATATGCAGCAGGAGCAGCATGATGTTAGCATTGGGTGTGCTGATGTACCTCAGAAAAATCAAAAAGATTCTGATGATGATTCTAAAGCTGCAAATGAAGGACTAGTTCCTCATTTACCATTTCCTCATGCCATGAAATCTGCATCCCCTTTTGATAAAGGGAACACAAAAATAGATGAAATGATGGAGACTTTCAAGCAAGTCAAGATAAATCTACCTTTTCTTGATGCAATCAAACAAGTCCCAGCATATGCAAAATTTTTGAAAGATATTTGCACTCACAAAAGACAATCTAGGATATAGTTATCCAAGAAGGTCTTTGCTGTGGAAAGAGTTAATCAGGTTTTGTCCATTACCACACCTCAAAAACTCCAAGATCCTGGAATCCCCACAATCCCTTGCATTATTGGGGAACATACCATTGAAAAGGCTTTATTAGATTTGGGTGCTAGTGTCAACCTGCTTCTATATTCTGTATATGAGAAACTAGGTTTGGGAGAATTAAAACCCACTCATGTGGTGTTACAACTAGCAGACAGATCTGAAAGAAAGCCAGTTGGGGTGATTGAGGATGTGTTGGTAGGGTTAGATAAGTTTTTCTACCCTGCTGATTTTCTAGTATTGGACATGGAACCTACAAAAAGCAAAACTTCCATCCCTGTCATTTTGGGGAGACCATTCCTGGCTACAGCCAATGCTTGCATTCAATGCAGATATGGTATTATGGAAGTGTCTTTTGGAAATATGAAGGTAAAGTTAAATGTCTACAATGCAGTTACACAGCCTCATTTCAGTTCTGAGGAATGTTTTCTTATTGATTTATTGGATGAACTGGTAGAAGAAACTTTACCACAGTTTTTACAGTGTGAAGATTTAACCACAGATTTTAAAGATGCTTGCAGAAATGCTAAGGAAGAAACAGTTTGTACCTCAAAGTCTGAGGAAGTAAATGCTGTGCAAGGAACTCATGATCAATCAGCAAGGTTCTCTTCATGGAAACCTTCTATTCTTCCCCTTCCACAAACAGCTAAGGTACCTTTGTTACCTTCTTTTCTCAGCCCACCTGATGTAGAGCTGAAACAGTTGCCAGAAAATTTGAAATATGTGTTTTTAGGAGACCATAAAATATTGCCTGTGATTATTTCTTCCTCCCTCACTGAGGAGCAGCAGGAAGAGTTGTTGATTGTATTGAAACAGAATAAGAGGGCAATTGGCTGGACTATTGCTAATTTGGGAGGAATCAGTCCAGCAGTTTGCATGCATAAAATTCATTTGGAATAGGATGCAAAGCCTTCTAGGGAAATGCAGAGGAGGCTAAATCCTCATATGCAAGATGTGGTCATGAAGGAGGTTGTTAAGTTGTTGGATGCAGGGGTCATTTACCCCATCTCAGATTCAGCTTGGGTGGCACCTACACAGGTGGTACCTAAGAAATATGGGATCACTGTTGTAACATCAGATTCTGGTGAGCTCATTTCAACGACAACAATCCCTGGTGGAGGTCTGCAGATTGATTACTGAAAACTAAACACAATGACCGGAAAAGACCATTTCCTCTTCCATTCATTGATCAAATTTTAGATAAGCTAGCGGAAAAGCTTATTATTGTTTTCTTGATGGTTACTCTGTTACAACCAGATTAGATCGAAAAGATCACATTCACTTGCCCCTTTGGCACTTTTGCCTATAGGAGAATGCCTTGTGGTCTTTGTAATGCTCCTGCTACCTTTCAAAGATGCATGTACTCCATTTTCTCTGATATGATTGACCAATTTATGGATGATTTTTCAATATATGGAGACAGTTTTGCCCAGTGTTTACATCATCTCAACTTGGTGTTACAGAGATGTGAAGAAACCAATCTAGTTTTAAGCTGGGAGAAGAGTCATTTCATGGTCACCCAAGGCATTGTCCTTGGCCATGTTGTCTCCCACAAGGGCATTGAGGTGGATAGAGTAAAAATTGATTTAATTGCACATTTTCCACCTCCCAAAACTGTTAAATAAATTAGAAGTTTTCTGGGGCATACTGGATTTTACAGGAGGTTCATTAAGGACTTCAGTAAAATATCCAAGCCTCTTTGTCATTTATTGTGCCAAGATGTCCCTTTTGTTTTTAACAATGAATGCTTGAAGGCATTTGAATTCTTAAAAAATTGTTTGATTTCAGCTCCAATACTACAGTCTCCAGACTATTCACTGCCTTTTGAGCTGATGTGTGATGCATCAGATTATGCTTTGGGAGCTGTTCTTGGGCAGAGAAAGGATAAGCTGCCTCATGTCATAGCTTATGCCAGTAGATCAATGATTGATGCATAGCTCAATTACACAACAACTGAGAAGGAGCTGCTGGCAATTGTTTTTGCTTTGGAGAAATTTAGGTCATATGTTTTGGGTTCACAAATAGTGGTGTTCACTGACCACTCAGCCTTGAAATACCTTCTGTCTAAGAAGGATACCAAACCAAGATTAATCAGGTGGATCCTCCTATTACAGGAATTTGATTTGCAGATTAAAGATAAAAAGGGTGTGGAAAATGTGGTGGCTGACCACCTGTCTAGAATTCTAACTGCTGAGATTGATAGGCTGCCTATCAATGAATCTTTCCCTGATGAGCAACTTTTTGCTATCAGTGTACACACCCCTTGGTTTGCAAATATAGTCAACTTTTTAGCTACTGGAAGAACCCCTCAACACTGGAATAAAATGGATAAAGATCTTTTCTTCTCAAATGTTAATCATTTTATTTGGGAGGATCCTTATCTGTTTAAGATTTGTGCAGACCAAATAATTAGAAGATGTGTCCCTGAAGAAGACTTTCATAGCATACTTTCCATGTGTCATGAACGGGCCTGTGGAGGTCATTTTAGTGAAAACAAAATTGCTGCAAAGGTTTTGCAGTGTGGATTTTATTGGTCTACACTTTTCAAAGATGCACTGCAACACTGTAGGTCTTGTCAGAACTGCCAGAGATTGGGCAGCATTTCTAAGAGAAACTCAATGCCTTTACAACCCATTTTGGTAGTTGAATTGTTTGATATTTGGGGGATAGATTTTATGGGACCTTTTCCTCCTTCAAATGATTGTAATTTCATCTTAGTAGCTGTGGATTATGTATCCAAATGGGTTGAAGCCACAGCCACTAAAACCAATGACCATAGAGTTGTCCTGAAATTTTTAAAGGACAACATCTTTTCCAGGTTTGCCTCCCCCAGAGCTATTATCAGTGATGGGGGAAGTCATTTTTGTAATAAACATTTTGAACCTTTATTGAAAAAGTACTTTGTGTCTCATAGAGTAGCTACTCCATATCATCCACAGACCAGTGGACAAGTGGATATTTCCAATAGAGAAATCAAACATATACTGGGAAAGACTGTGAAGAAGGACAGAAAGGATTGGTCCTTTAAGCTAAATGATGCATTGTGGGCATATAGGACAGCCTATAAAATCCCAAATGGCATGTCCCCATTCAGATTGGTCTATGGCAAAGCATGCCATTTACCAGTGGAGTTAGAATATAAGGCCTTTTGGGCTATTAAAACCTTGAACATAGATCTTACTACTGCTGGTAATCACAGGAAACTGTAGCTTGCTGAGTTGGAGGAGCTGAGAATGGATGCATACACCAATGCAAGATCTTACAAAGAAAAAGTTAAAGCTTTCTAGGACAAAAATCTGCTGAGAAGAGAGTTCATAGCTGGCTCTAAGGTATGGCTATTTAACTCAAAACTTAAGTTTTTCCTTGGAAAGCTGAGATCCAGATGGGAAGGGCCATATACTGTCATTCATGCATCTCCTTCTGGGGCTGTTGAAATTTTGGACCCAAGTGATGGGAGAACCTTGAAAGTAAATGGTCAGAGGCTCAAACCATGCATTGAAAATGCACTGGAGCCTGTGCTGACCATCTATCACCAAGAACCTCCATATATCTGATGATAAACAACTGTATCATATGTATTTTACCTGTGTTTGTTTTGTAGTTTTTTTTCATAGTTTCTTTCTCTTTGTTTTTAGTCATGTTTACACTCAATTCGAGAAGTTTATAATATGTGAAAAATGAATTCGCAAAGAAAATTTTCATTTCAAAAAGTTCAATTTTCTATTCGAAAAGGATCTCGCCCTGTAACTAACTGATCGAAAAGAATTATTTGCTTTTTGAATAGTTAGTTCTGAAGCTATTTGCTTTTCGAATAGCTAGTTCTGAAGCTATTTGCTTTTCAAAATATTATTTCTGAAGCCATGTGCTTTTCGAATGGTACTGATGTCATTCTCTTTTGTAAAAAGGACTGTTTTGAACTTTTCAAAAACTTCAAAGATACTTTGCGAAAATCATTTTAAGCATATTTAAACCCTTTCGAAGCAAGGGTTTCATATTCGAAAGCCTTCCCAGAGTGTCCTGTTTCACAGAAAACCCATTTTCTTTCTATCCCTGCGTGCTTTTAGAGTTCAGATCCAATTTTCTTTATATTTGTTCCACGGATTAAGCTTAAAGAGAGGGACTTTTTGCTTTTGATTCTGGTGGATTTCATCAAGCGATCAATGAGTTCAACAAAAACCCTAGATTTCAGTATTTTTCTGTGCATTTCCTCTGTTCGTGTTTTGCAAAGTTCAATATTGATATCAGCATTATTGTGTGAGATTCAAACAAAGTTTTAAAATGGTGAAAGCTGAAAAATCACTGGCTGCAATGTTCCCTAAATCTTCTGCTAAGAATATTAGCAAACCCTCCAAAAAAGGAAAAGCCAAAACCTCAGCTAAAAGGAAACTGTCGATGGATAAAGCTGATACGATTGAGAAAGGGAAGAAGGTTTGACATGAGGAACCCATCCCAGCAGGTGATGCTAGTCCTGAGCCTGAGCTTCCTCCTCTGCCTATGCATTTGGTACTGCCAAACCCATTCATTGAAGCTCAGAAGCTGATCCCAGAGCTGATTGTTGATGAGAACTTTTTCTCAAACAAACCTGAATGTCAACTATCCTTGAAATACATCAGGGATGCTTCACTGAGCAATATCCTAACCCCTCTTCCAGAGAAAATTTATCCACGAATGGTGAGATTATGGTACCAAAACATGGTAAAAGTGACGGAGAAGGATGCTGATGTCCCTACTCTTGTAATTTTCATTGATGATTACGATTTACAAGTCACTTATGAAGACATTGGAAATGCCTTGGGGATACCATTTCAATATGATCCTGCTGGTCCATTAGCTGCACCAGAAACAACTTCTTTTAGAGAAATGGTTGCCCATCTAACCAAAGGCATAGTTGGAAGTGGGCAGTCCATCATGAGGAGAGACTTAGAACCCCACTGTTTGCTGATGGATTCCATTTTGAGAGGGTGTTTTTATGTCGCTGGCAACAACCAGGAAAGAAGAACACCAATTTTAGAGGCCCTCTTTCATTTCTCTAAGGGGCAATTCTTCAATGCCCCTATGCTCATTTTCGAAGCCATGGCTGACATCAGTGCCAAGATGAAAAAGGAACAGAAAATAGCTGGCATACCATTTGGAAGACTGATCACAGCTATGTTAAGGGCCAAATTTGACATTGATGAGCAAGAGTCATTCGAGATTATCTCCCCTCATGCATTTGGGAAGAGGGCTTGGACTACAAGCCAAACCATGTTGAATAAAATGAGGGAAGAAGCTGAACCAGCCCTGAATGCCATTGAACACCTTACTTGAACCAGCCCCTCATGCCATTGAACTCACTATAATTTGAACCAGCCCTACTGCCCATGAATTTTCTATACGGACCACAGGTGACCAGCTCTTTAGCTGCACCTATTTCACTTGCAACTGGCATTGAACAAGTTGTCTCTCCTGTGGTGCCCAGCTCTTCAGCTGCACCCATTGTTGAAGAGCTCATGATCTTACCCACTTCACCTAGCACAACTCCTATTCTTTCACCCATTCCAGCAGTCCCATCACTCATAACCACCATAATCCCAATTGCAGACTCTCCCTCTTCACCAACCACTCCAGTCATACTCACACCACCAATTTCCCCTAACAATGTTCAAGACATGGCCACAGATTTTGTTGAACACTCTCCTAGCACCCCCCTTCTCCAAAGTTTCTCAGGATCACCTGCCCATTCAACTCATACACCTGAAGTAACTCCACTACAAAGGCCTATTCCTCATTGATGGGATCTATCTTGGAAAATATTGGGCTTGAATCAGACCTACCTATCTCCTCATTTCACCCATTTGGCTACTTCCTTCCCTTTCACCCATTGCCCTTGCCCCTCAACCATCTACATCAATTTTACCTACCACACCCACCAAATCTTTACCTTTCTCCAATCCATCCAGGGCCCAACTACAGATCAACACGGACAATCGATGCATGACAAATTCCTTCTCCAAACCTTAGCCTCACATCCCAAACAACCACCTTAGCCCTGTACTGCTTGCTGACCATGCTACCCAAACAGACCCTGAGGTAGTTTTTATAGATCCACCCATCCTCACCACTGCTGACAATGCTACCCAAACAGAACCTGAGGTAGTGCTTTTTGATTCCCCTTCAACTTTCCTCAATTTCTCTGATCAAGCTACTCAAACCACGAGGTCATACTTTTGGACTCCTCTTCTCCCACCCACTCTTTGGGATACCTTTGGTCCCCTACCACTCCATTCCCATTCCCAGTTGCCACTCTCAAAGGGCTATGGAAGAGAACCCTTATATCTGTCATGATGTCCTCAAGGGGTTAGCTGATGCAAGCTTACATTAGAACCCCTTATGAAGACCAGTTCAAAAATTGGAGTTGTTCATGAAATTTGAGAGAGAGAGAAGATGAGGACTTCTTTGGGTCAAACTTTTCAGATGGTTGGGAGTGGCACAAGGTCACCACGTTGCAAGCCAGCTTGAGCAGGGAAAAATTGAGGGCTTCTAGACTTGAAAAGTATATTGGCCTCACCAAAAGATCAAATCGAGGAATACACGCAGGCACAATCCAAGAGAAGGCTAAATCGAGTTGGACTCAATCTTGACTCAAGTTCGACTCTAACGGTGATTCCGTTGATCCCATTGAACCAACTTATGATCTGATTTTGACCCAAGTTATTAGAATACATTGTACATGTTTGTTTTGTGGGTCCGTAATATGTAATTCACCTTTCGTTAACTTTTGTTAATTAAGTAATTCTTGTGCATTTCTTTTCCTTCTTCTGTCATTATGATTTCTTTGATTGTTTTCTTTTCTTTGATTATGCACTTTGGACCGGTGAGGACCTTTGCTCATCATAGGTTTGGGGTGTAGCGAGAATTACCAATAGTTTAGTTAAAATCGATGACTTATGATCACAATTTTTGAAGATAAAGTAATTTCACACTGTTGTTTTGAAAAATGAGGAAGTTAAAACTTTTAAAACTAATTTTAGTGTAATTCCAATACTTTCATGAAGTGAATGTCGAAAATTTTCAAAATAAAATTGATGTTTTAGTAAACCTAAAAAGAGAAAAGCAGTGATGATGATATACCTCGAAATTGATGAAAACTACACCTAGTGAGACTTGGGCTGAAATGTATTCTTTGGAGATATGAATTGGCAATTTTTTACTGCTCTAGGAATTTTTGAACACTTACTATCACTAGAAGTTGCACATATTCAAATTGAAATAACTTGACAGCTATCATGATATTAAAGACATGATGTAAGGCCTCCTTTTGGACAGTTTGAACTTCAAAAAGCCCCACCTTTTGAAACTACCTTTGATACACACCAGTTGAGCTTTATAAATCCAAGATTTCTTTGAAACCTCATCAACCAACCTAATCAACCTCATTTAGCCTAACCCTCACTCTGAGAATTTAGAAGGTAAAGGAAAGGATGCTGAAGAAAGGAGAGTTGGGTAACAGTTTGGTAAAAGAAGAAGAAAAATAATTGAAGGCAATGATGTATCAACAAAAGAAATGTGGCATTCCAGTCAATGTCCCTGTGAAAAAACAAAAAAAAAAAAAAAAAAAAAGGAAAAGTTATTTCATTGGAAATTTGAAAAAAAAAGAGAAAAAGATGGCCACTTTGGCTCTGAAAATTCAAAGAAGAAGATGAAATTGTGCTGAAATGAAGAAGGTGTGTCTACCACCTCCTGACCTTGACTGACTTCTCAATTTGGAACTCCATTCCACCTCTTTATTCTTGATAAATTTCACCCATAAGCCACATTACCACCCAAGTCAAAGTCCTTACTGATCAATGATGGATTGAGCTGTCACATGGAGATAAGGATTTGTGTAATCTATGGTGAAAAGAGCAGTAAATTCAGAACTGAAAAGCAATGCCTATGCTCCTACTTACAGTCCTATTTGAGGATTATAACTGCTCTTGAGCTGTGTGAAATAGTACAACCCTCCTATTTGCATGATGAGTGAAAACCCTGGTGAGAGTTGAGTTTGAAATCAAATTATTTGAGGTAACATCAAAACTGAATTTTCAAATAGAAGGCAAGCTTTTCATTAATTTTTCTTGTAAAAACTTTTTGACACAAACTGAGTGGATGGTAAAAGGAATTACAGCAGAATTTTAGTTTTAAACTGATGTTTTTTTTAAGATCTTTTTACAGCTTGACTGATGCAGGTGGGAATAACCTGACTAGATAAAAGTCTGCTTTAACAGAATTGCATTGATATTAACTGATTTATTGGAGAATTTTATGGGTACCTTCACTGAAAACCCTCAGGAGACTTCACTCCTCCACTAGGGATCACCTAGGGGTTTAATAGGCTTGTTGCATATGCTAAATGCAACTGTGTTCCCTACAAAAGTGGCTTTTTCATTCTGTTTTTTAATTTTGTCTTTGCTCAGGGACTAGCAAAGCTTAGGTTTGAGGGTATGTTGAGAACTGAAAAATACCATTTTCCACCCCTTAACCTGGGTCTTGATAGACCTTTGAGAGAACTAAATAAATGTTTTAAGTGTTTGTTTCACAGCTAACAATAAAGGCAGGCTTAACCCTGAAAGCAGCTTAAAAGTGCCAAAAAGATGATGATCCATGATGATCCGGAGGAAGAAGGAGAAGGGACAACCTCACTAGCTGTCAAAATGCCTAAACTAAAGAGGACAAAGGCCTGGTTTCAACTTGGAAAGAGGTGTGGAGCTATTCAAACAGAAGAATGCATTACAGATTGCTTTTCGAAAAGAATCTAAACTTTTTGAAAAGAATCTGAACTTTGCGAAATGAACCAAAAGCTCTAGGCTTAGCTTTCGAAGAGCACCTGAACTCTTCGAAAGGATTTCTGACCTATTCGAAAAGAAGAGAACTCCTTGCGAACAACACCAAAACTGTGCGAAAAGAGCTTCAGAAGTCACAGTACCTTGCGAAAAGTTCTCCAAACTGTGCGAAATGGTATTCTGAAGATTCCCAGCATCTGTAAGGGTAATTCAGTAATCTCTGCATGCGCCCCAATGCATTTAAAAACCCAGGGATATTTCGGAAGATTCTGAGCACGAACCAAAGGCATATTCCACCCCATGTGAACACCCGAAGATGAAATCACTTGGCGGGAACTTCTAGAAGCTCTAACAAATTTTTAAATTACATAACAGAATTGATGCTTCTGTCATCTGATTGGCTGAACCAGATCAAGCAGTTATGATTGGCCAAAACAGATATGGATCCTTGTGCTCGACTCCTATTGGTTGATATAGATCTAACCAATTCTGATTGGTTGATACACATCTGAGCTAGACATGGGGAAAACTATAAATAGATGAACCATTTGCCCAATTTGGGTATCCAGATTTTGAGTTTCATTTATATTGCCTCATTTCTATTTCAGATAGCTCGTCTGAAATTTATGTAATAGCCTAGCTTTTATTTGTAATTGAGAGCTGTGAGATATCTCTTTACTTCACGTGAGAATTGTATTCAAGACTACAAATTCGAGAGCTGTTTAAGCTGTGCTCTGTAATTGTAATGGTGAATTTGAAAAGGTTGCTGTGAACCGTACGTTCTCAATTGGATTCATGTTAAGGGTTCCCTGTGATCTCCTTATTTTATTAGATTCCTTTAGATTTACTATTTTTAAAGCAATTTCCCTTAATTCATTATCCCTGTGAGAATTGGCATTTGTAACCTAATTTCTCACAGCATTTGTAGTGGTGTTTATTGTTCTGAATCACGGACTTGAATTGAAGACTATTGGATGATCTGTGTCCATTTAAGTGGACAGACCATAGCCATAAGTCCAACTCAATTCCAATCCTTGAGTTGGATTACTTTCTCTTGCATCTGTGCTAGTAGCCAGATGAAGATTGGATAATATCTCATTTGTTTTACATTTATTCTCATTCTGCAATCAAGTACTAAATCGAATTTAGATATTATTTCTCCATTCTTATTAATTTGCATCAAATCTCCCCAACTCGGATCTGGATCATTTAGTTTTAATTTTTACTTTTATCATTTAGTTAATGTGACAAATTCAACCTCCCATCTTATGTGCTTTGTATATAGGATAAGAGGTCAGATCTGGTAGCTCAAATCTGAAGGTTTATCCTACATTTTAAATCAATTCCCTGTGGACGATATTTTACTCACTTACATATAAAACTTGCTACAATTGGCCCTGATCTTGCAGGCTAATTAAATTCTCTCTGTGCTGATATTTCTTTATTCTTTTTAGTTTTCTAAATTCAGGACAATTCATCATCTGTAAACCTGTTTCTAAAACACAAATAAATCATGCACACTTAGAATCAACAACAGCCCCCCAAGCATAGGTGGGCACCTGATCCAGGTCCCTTAGCAAGGTCAAGAAAAGACCCGTCAGACACCCTCAGGTCAAGGATGAGAAGAGGACCGCCCCAAAGAAATGCATCAAGAACACTCGGAGTAATCGATATGCCGCTACTCCCGGCTCCGTCACTAGTGCCCGACATGCCATCGCCTCGCAACGTGTCTTGAAAACTACCCTCGCCTCCAAGTGACGCCTCGGAGGGACGAATCCACTCACAAAAGTGTCAAAGAACCAGGTGACCCGGACCACCCTGATCCCGGATCCACTGTACTAGTACTCAACACTGAGCACCTCCCGACACAAGGACTGATAGTCACTCTCCATTTGCCTCGTGATCAGTGCTCCCTCAAACTGCAACCCAGTGATACAAACCTAGTCCTCAGGGGTGGGCAGTAACATGCCTACTAGGAATAGCAATGGTTGCTGCTCCTCCCTCCATCTCTTCAGAATCGCCCCGACCAGACCTTGGTCAACTGTGAAGGGCTCCAACTCCAAAATCGATCCAAAGCCGAAAGCCGCTAATCGCGCCCGCTGGAACTCGGACAGGGGCACGGTACCAGGCATGAGACTCCGACCACGCCGTACTAATGGCTAGTGCCAGAGGCTCCTAACGAACCACAAGCAAAAATAAAAATAAAAAAATATACATTAACCTAAGCCTACACTACTATTGATTACAACTATAGACAATGACTAAACCGAAATCATAACAATAAAAAAATGATGACAATCTGTAACAAGCATGCAAAACATGATAAAAATAACACAGAGAGATAAAGTAAATGTGACCTGAAACTAGATGCGAATATGATGTATGAAGGTGAACGCACCCTAAAACTAAATGCAGGTTTGACGTAAAATTAAAAGGTTTCCATCCTAAAAACTCTACGTTATAACCTAAATGCCTAGAAATAAAAGAGACTCTTGTTCACAGATACCTACCTGATCTCACGCAAAGAACTCCTCCAGCGGAATATTGATTGTGGGCTCGTGAGGAGCATCATCCTCACCACAGTCCTCACCATCCTCGCCAACCCTATCGTCAGCCTTGGGGACCTCCTCCCTTACAACCATCTCAATATCACCATCGATGCGAACCTTAGAGGTCTCACCTCCCCCCTCGACCATCCGCTCTACCTCGGATGTGGTCAATGAAAGTCGGTCAATACCCTCAGACTCTAGCTCAGATCGAGGAGCTTGGAAAACTAAAGAGAACGCAAGAAACGGCATTCGAAACGGACGGATAGATCGCAAGAAATCTTGAAAACATGAAATTCGAGGAGCAAGAAAGAGGAGAACACAGACTTGAGAAGGATTCAAGAAGCGCAGGTTTGAAAGTGCAAATCTCGAGCATATATAGAGTGTGACTTAATTGCACGCCTGAACATGATCGCATAATTGAATCACGCACATTAACCCTCGCGCTCAAATTAAAATGTGCGCCTCTAAATGGGCGCATAATCGAATTGTCGCCTACCCAAACTCCGATCGCGTGTTCTAGATAGAACGTGCAATTATATTATGCACCCAATGCCTGGCGCGTAAATCCAGAAGTCACCCGTACACTGACCGGGAGACGTTCACGCGACATTCTCCAAGCGCACAAGTTTATTGCACGCGTTGAATCGCATGCATAATTAACCCCTGGGTCTATCATTCACGCGCACCTGACTAGGCGTGCAATCCTATTAAGCACATTGGACCTAGCGCACAATTACCTAGGTTGAACAAAATATGTGTGCTAGCCATCAGCAGCCAGATTGGAATTCCAGACTTAGAAACCAATACCAAAATACCGAACACTACATCCAGATTTCACATGCATACCTAAACTTAGGCACCTACACCCTCAAAACTAGGAATTCACCGGTACACCCACTTTTAAACACCTAAAACCATTAAAGCCCATCCAAAACCTACGGCAAATCGAGACCAAACCAAATTAAAAATACTCTAAACTTAACTAAACTTAGTATCTTCTAATTAAATGAAGATACCCCCGATTGAATAAGGGGGCATCCAATAAAAAAAATAATAATAAAATTTAACTCAAATTATAAAAGTTGAATTAACATAATCACAAATAAAATTTTATTTAACATGAGAAAATTATTGCAAATTACACCAAGGGCAAACCCTTTGAAGATATAAAATTACAACTTTTGAAACAGAAGACAAATTTGAATTTAAAAGAGGTAACCATAAAAGAAATGCTCAAAATTATAATACATAAAAGGGGGAGATAATAGAAAAGTTCGGAGAGGAAGCACACCCTGAACAAATTCCAACAAGAATCTCATCTTCCTCTCCTGAGTTGGGAGAAAAGAAAGAGTGGCTCACAGAAAGCCACCCAGGATCTGACGGATACACTTATGGAAGGCCAATCTTGGAAACCCCTAAGGGAACGCCAACTAGAAGATAATCCTCAGAGCCTACAAAGGAGCAACTGGTGTCGGTCATGAGAACGTTGGCGCAACTCTTTCCTTTGATTTCTTTTCCCCCTCCTTTGACTCTTCCATCTCTTCCCCCAATGGGGTGGTGTTAAGTGGTGAAAAATGTCACTTTTCATCCTTTAACCTGACCTTTGATAAACCCATGAGTACACTAATAAACCTCTGTTGAGTTTATTTTGTAGATAGCAATAAAAGATTAAAATAATGCAAAAAATCACTCAAGAATGCCCACAAAGAAGCCATCTCTCAGCACAGTACAGACCAAACAATAGCACACAAGAGGGCAGCACACCATTGGGCCCTTGTGGCACGTGGCTACAGCAGTGCAAGGCGCAGGAAGCGAAAACAGACCGAAAACATCCTATCGAGAGGTCATCTGAAGACTTCGATAGGAGCTAAGAGTTAAACTGGAGGAATTCATGCAGTTAGTGAGGCTTCGATAGGCTCTGTAGGCAGAGAAAAGAAGGATTCGTGAGGATGGTGAAATTCGATAGGACCTATCGAACAACTGAAAGAAAGATAGAGTTCATCCTGTCGAAAGTTGCCTGAGGAGAAAAGAGAACCTATTGGAAGGTTTCCTGAACCTATCGGAGGACCACCTGGACCTATCGAAATGGAGATGCTGGAACAACACCTATCAAAGGATACTTGAGCCTTTCGATAGGAGTGAGAGCCATCCTATTAAAGAGATGGCATGCAAAGCTAAAACCTGTCGAAACGGTCATCCAACCTATCGAAATGCTCCTCCAGCCTGTCGTATGCTCCAAATAAAGTGTAGTGAATGTTGAAGCCTCAAGGCTCATCCTATCAGAACCTATCGAAGAGATTAGAGAACCTAGTGAAAGGACTAAAAAGCTCTACTTGAACCTGTTGGAAGCTTCCCCAACCTGTCAAAATCATGTGCAGAACTTCTCAGAAAATCAACTATGCACACGCTGTGACTTGGTGGCCTGCTGCATCCAACTCGAGGCACTTGGTGCCGACACAATAATTCTAGCAGATGCCCTAGGAAACCCTAACCGACCCACGTGCTCTAACAGAACCCTAACAAACTCTGACGACCTTCGAGAAGGGAGTTTTGGCGGGAAAAATAAGAGAGAAAGCTATATATAGAGATCCCCAATTGAAATGAGGGGATCGAGATCTGAACCAAAATTCTAGTGATTGGAGCTTGCAGAGAAATTCCATTTTCCCTCTTTTAGCTCAACAATGGTTGGCTAATTCCCTTGGAGTAGCAAGGATAGAGGTTAGATATGTAATTGGGTAAGGTTGAGAGTGCTATTGTGGGTTCAATGTTGCACAGACTACAAATCTGAGAGCATTTTCATTGTAGAGTGAGTTTGATTATAATGTAAATGTTGTTTTTAATGTTGTAATTAGATCTAAAGTTCCTTTGGATTCATTTGGTGTTCGATCGGATTTGTGTAGAGGAGTCTGTAGATCAGCTCACCCACTTAACTGGTAGACCTCTTGGATACCATCCGATCTCCCTGGATCTGATATCCCTGTAATTCCACGTGGTGGGATTGATGCCTTTGCTTTGGAGGAAATCCCTAGGATGATCTGTGACCATTGAAGTGGACAGATCATAGCCTTAAGACTAGTCTACTCTCAGGTTTCAATTGGATTCTTCTGCTGTAAATCTCTAGATCGGATAAAGTCTATAGGATGGTCTGTGACCATTAAAGTGGACAGATCATAGCCTTAAGACCAGTTAGATCCTTTGATTTGGAGTGGAGTCTTCTACCCTACGGCTGTGCTTGTAGCCAGTTGAGGGATTTGTGTGCGTTGAACTCCTGTGGCATGATTAACCTAACCTGATTTCAGTAAGACCAATTTCCAACCTACTCTTCTCCATTTTCTGCTTTTAACTCCTTGCCCCTGTAAGATCTGGATTTCTAAACTCGATCCCAGCTAGTTTTTATTTTATTTTAGTATAGCTTAAGTGACAACCCTTTTTAAACCTCTCCCCTATCTTTTAGCTAATTTAGCATTAGTTAGGGTGCCAGATCTCTTACAGATCTGGAGATCTACCATATTTTAAACCAGCCTCCCTGTGGACATTCCCCTACTCACCATCTTTTTAAAACTTGCTACAACAAGGCCTGATTACTTGCAGGTCTGTGTAAGTGTGATCTGCCTAGATTTATGAGTGAATTTTAGACCATTTTTGAAGGAAAGGTTGAAATGCCAACAAGTTTTTGGCACCACTGCCGGGGAGGTGTGTTTTGAAATTAGAAGATCTAAGTTTTGATCTAGTTTAGACCATAGATCTGTAGTGGTTTGTTTGATTTTACTAACTGTGTTTACAAGTTTTGTTGTTTTTTAGTCTTTTGTGTGCATTTCATCAGATCTGAAGCTGCTATGTGAGAGGAGCATTGTGCTGGAGGCTACTCTTTAGTTTGCATCCCTCTATTCCGCTGTTATTTTTCAGATCTGTTGACTTTTAGAGTAGTTAGTCATTTGTGTTATTTCTACTTGTTGTGTTGAGATTTTGCTCTGCATTCAGACTTTGAGTGTTGTATGTTTGGTAGGAGAACTCTCCAACCTCAGATTGTTCCACTAAACCCAGAGGTTGAAAGACTTCTCAGATCTAGACAAACTCCACCCATATCTATTACAATTGACTCTGTAGAAATGGGAGAACAACAATAGCCGAGAACCCTCAAAGAATTTAATGCACCAGGGGTTTACAATTCCCCCTTCTGCATTCAATTCCCAGCTGCTCAAGGAAACTATGAAATCAAATCTTTCATAATTCAGATGCTACCCTCATTTCATGGCTTGACTAAGGAGAATCCCTACAAGCACATTGATGAGTTCCTAGGACTATGCACTACATTCAACATCACAGGTTTGGAGGAGGCCACCGGGATGAGACTCTTTCCTTTTTCATTAAAGGACAGAGCCAGGACCTGGTTGTCAATGCTTCCACCCAACAACATTCAATCCTGGAGTGATCTCCAATGTCAATTCTTGGCCAAGTTCTTCCCTATGTCCAAAACCAGCCGGTTGAGAAAGGGTATCATCTCATTTGCCCAAGATCCAACTAAGGATTTTCACCAAGCTTGGGAGAGATTCAAGGAACTCTTAAAGAAGTGCCCCTACCATCAAATCCCTGAATGGCAACTTGTCCAAAGTTTTTATCAAGGGATTGATTCCAAAAGCAGAGATATGGTAGATGCTTCTTGTGGTGGCACCTACCTCCATAAAACTGCTGAGGAGGCATGGGAGCTATTTGACATCATTAGTGAGAACTCTATGCAAAGGGAAACCTTGGCTAGGGATCTAGAGCCTCCTAGGTTGGTGAAGGAAAATACTTCAAGAGGGAAGTTGTTGTATGAAGTGAGTATGCAAAGTGATTTGGAAAGGAAAGTGGACAGCCTGACACTGAAATTTGATAGACTTATGGGAACAATGCAGTCACCTATGGTTGCTAGAGTGGAGGAAGCATGTGTTATATGCTAGTCCCCTGCTCATTCCCTTGAAGAATGCCCATCTGCTGGCCAGTTTCCTGATTTTGTAATAGAGCATGTGGCTGCAACTCAGTCTTATGGGCAGCAGCCTACTGCTAGGTATCAATGGAGGAACCACCCCAATCTGAGGTGGAGATAAGATGCATACCCAAGCCACTAGCAGCAGCCCCAACAGCCCATGCCCTACAGAAATGCTCAGCCCTATCACCAAGGTTATATCCCAAGGCCCCAGTACCAGCAGACCATGGCCCAACACAGCTGGCTCCACATGCGACAAGAACACACCCCTCCTCTTTGAGGAACAAGTTCTGGCTTCACTATAGAATTTGAATTTCTTATCTCAAACTGTACACTCTCACAACCAGAGCATCAAAAAGATAGAGGACCAACTTGGTCAGCTGCCTATTGTCTTGACTAGAAGAGAGGGAGGAAGGCTACCCAGCCAACCACAAGATAACCCATGAAGACAGTTTGTAGTGGGTGTAGTTTCCTCTACCTACGAGAAAGTCAAATCTATTACAACATTGAGAAGTGGTAGGCTAGTGGACAACCAAGTGGGCTGTGAGCCTGTGAGGAGCTTGGAGAAAGAAAAAGAAATGATGTCTGAAAGAACACAACAAGGGCCACCTGTGGTGGACCTGAAAGAGCAACCAACTGTGAATAAAGAGGATAATGAGGATCCTTAAGAAAAGAAAAAAATCAAAAAGAAAGATGTCCCATTGGCTAAGGCTGCAAATGAGGGAGCAATCCCACATTTGCCATTTCCTAAGACACTGCAAGCACCTTCCAAGGAAATGATGGAGACTTCAAGCAAGTAAAGATCAATTTGCCTTTACCTGATGCAATTAAACAAGTCCCAACCTATGCCAAGTTTTTGAAAAACCCGTGCACCCATAAAAGACAATCTAGGATACACTTATCCAAGAAGGTTTTCGCAACAAAAAAAGTAAAGCAAGTCCTGTCTATTACAACTCCCCCCAAATTCCAAGACCCTGGACTCCCCACTATCCCCTACATCATTGGGGATCACACCATTGACAAAGCCTTATTAGATCTAGGAGCCAGTGTAAATTTGCTTCCATATTCACTATATGAGAAGCTGGGCTTAGGAGAATTGAAGCCCACACATGTGGTCTTACAGCTGGCTGACAGATCTGAAAGGAAGCTTGTGGGGATAATTGAAGATGTTTTGGTGGGGGTTGACTAGTTTTTTTACCCTGCTAACTTTTTGGTGCTGGATATGGAGCCAGGTAGGAGTGTCACTTCCGTACCTGTAATATTAGGAAGGCCCTTTTTGGCCACAGCTAATGCTTGTTTTCAATGCAGGTCCGGAGTCATGGAAGTATCCTTCGGTAATATGAAGGTCAAATTGAATGTGTACAACACAACCAATCAACCTCATCTTGATGAGGACTATTTTTTCCTTGATGTGATAGATGATGAGGTTGTGCATGAAAATTTGAATATGTTGCTGCATGGTAAGGAATGGTTTAATGATCTTGCTGAAGAATGGAAGGAAGCAGAGGTAGAAAAGACTCCCACCTCTGAGATTGAGCATGTGAAACTGGTATCTTCTGAAGCAGAACCAGTAAAGCACCATCCATGGAGGCCTGCTTTGTTGCCTCTCCCAGCCCCTTCTAAGACACCCCTATTGCCCTCTCTCATCAGTCCCCCAGATGTGGAGTTAAAACAGCTCCCCAAGTCTTTGAAATATGCCTTTTTAGGAGACAACAACAAATTGCCTGTGATAATCTCTTCTTCCCTCACCCTTGAGCAGGAAAAAGAACTACTTGGTGTACTAAAAAGACATAAGAGGGAAATAGGATGGACTATTGTAGACCTAGGGGGAATCAACCCTGCTGTGTGCATGCATAAAATTCATCTTGAGGAAGGCTCCAAACCTTCCAGAGAGATGCAGAGAAAACTCAACCCACATATGCAGGAAGTTGTGATGAAGGAGGTAGTCAAACTCCTCGATGCTGCGATAATTTACCCTATCTCGGATTCGCAATGGGTGGCACCTACCCAGGCAGTACCCAAGAAATCCGACATCACAGTTGTTGAAGCAGATTCAGGTGAGCTGATTCCAACCCAACAGACCACTGGTTGGAGGGTATGCATAGATTTTCGAAAGCTCAATGAAAAAACTAGCAAGGATCACTTCCCATTGCCCTTCATAGATCAGATCTTGGATAAGCTGGCAGGAAAGGCCTATTACTATTTTCTTGATGGATATTCAGGGTACAATCAGATCCCTGTCTACCCTCAGGACCAAGAAAAAACTATATTCACTTACCCATTTGGAACCTTTGCATACAGAAGGATGCCATTTGGGTTGTGTAATATACCTGCCACTTTCCAAAGATGCATGTATGTTATCTTCTCTGACATGATTGACAAGTTTTTAGAGATCTTTATGGATGATTTCTCTATTTATGGGGATGATTTTAGCCAATGCCTGCACCATCTCAGCTCTGTGCTGCAAAGGTGTGAGGAGACCAACCTAGTTCTGAGTTGGGAAAAGAGTCACTTCATGGTGACTCAAGGCACTGTCCTAGGACATGTTTTCTCCCACAGAAGAATAGAGGTTGATCAGGCTAACATCGACTTAATTGCTCATTTGCCCCCCCCCAAAACTATCGAACAAGTCAGGTCATTCTTAGGCCATGCTAGGTTTTATAGGCGGTTCATCAAGGACTTCAGCAAAATTTCCAGACCCCTTTGTCACTTGTTGTGCCAGGATGTTCCTTTTGAGTTCAATGATGAATGCTAAGCTACTTTTGAACTGTTAAAGACTTGTTTACCTACAGCTCCTATCTTGCAAGCCCCTGATTTCTCCCTACCATTTGAGCTGATGTGTGATGCATCAGATTTTGCCATTGGGGTAGTTTTGGGTCAAAGAAGAGACAAGGCACCTTCGGTGGTAGCATATGCTAGTAAATCAATGGTTGATGCTCAATTGAATTATACTAAGACTGAGAAAGAGCTATTAGCCATTGTATTTGCTTTAGAAAAATTCAGGTCTTATGTACTAGGATAAAAAATTATTGTGTTCACTGATCACTCAGCTTTGAAATACCTTTTATCCAAAAAGGATGCCAAAGCAAGACTAATCAGATGGATTCTTCTCTTGCAGGAATTCAATTTGGAGATTAAAGAAAAGAAGGGTATTGAGAACGTGGTTGCTGACCATCTGTCAAGGATCCCAGTGGCTGAAACAGAGAGCTTGCCCATCAATGACTCTTTCCCAGATGAGCAGCTTTTTACTATATAGATAAGTATGCCCTGGTTTTCCAATATTGTAAATTACCTTGCTGTGGGCAGGGTCCCTCCACATTGGAGCAAGGATGACAAAAATCTTTTCTTCTCACAGATTCGATATTACATGTGGGAGGATCCTTACCTCTTTAAGCATTGCGCATATCAGGTGATCAGACGTTGTGTACCTGAAACTGAGTTTCAAAACATCCTAACCATGTGCCATGAGCAGGCTTGTGGGGGCCACTTTAGTGGTAACAAGACTGCGACAAAGGTGCTTCAAAGTGGGTTCTATTGGCCTACTCTATTCAAAGATGCATGGCAGCACTGTAAAGCTTGTCCTCGATGCCAGCAAATGGGCAGCGTTACAAAGAGAAGCTCTATGCCCTTGCAACCTATACTTGTTGTCGAATTGTTTGATATTTGGGGAATCAATTTTATGGGACCTTTTCCCCCTTCTTATGGATACAATTTCATCTTTGTAGTTGTGGACTACGTGCCCAAATGGGTAGGGGCCATAGCTACAAGGACAAATGACCACAAGGTTGTCATCCAATTCCTGAAAGACAACATCTTTTCAAGATTTGGCATCCCTAAAGCTATTATTAGTGATGGGGGAAGCCACTTCTATAATAAACCTTTTGATAAACTGATGGAAAGATACTATGTGACCCACAGAGTAGCCACCCCCTACCACCCACAAACCAGTGGGAAAGTAGAGATTTCCAACAGGGAAATCAAACATATTCTTGAGAAGACTGTATGAACTGACAGGAGGGATTGGTCCACAAAATTAACGGATGCCTTATGGGCTTATAGGACAGCCTATAAAACCCCCATAGGCATGTCCCCATTCAGACTAGTTTATGGCAAGGCATGTCACTTGCCTGTTGAATTGCAACACAAAGCATACTGGGCCATTGGAACAATAAATTCTAACTTAAACTCTGCTAGTATACACAGGAAACTCCAGCTATCCGAGCTGGATGAATTGCGACTAGAAGCCTATGCAAATGCCCAGATTTACAAGGAGAAGACCAAAGCCTTCCATGACAGACACTTGCTATGGAAAGAATTCAAGCCAAATGACAAGGTATGAATGTTCAACTCCAGAATGAAGTTCTTTCCAGAAAAGTTACAGTCCAGATGGGATGGGCCTTTCATAGTGGTACACGTTTCTCCATCTGAAGCTGTCGAAGTCATGGACCCTACAGATGGCAGAGTCATGAAGGTCAATGGTCAGAGGCTAAAAATTTGTGTCAACAACATTTGTGAGCCTGAGGAGATCATTGATCTTCAGGATCCTCCAGGTTAATACCTGTCTTCGATTTGTATCCTATGTACTATATTTGGTTTCTATTTTGATTCTTTCCAATTTATTTTTCTGCAATAAAATGGTCATTCGAGGATCAGGCTTCACTTCAATATCGCCTGCCGTCTAGGGACCATCGGAACATGGTCAAAAGAAAAATGAACTGAATGGTACCACAGCAAAAGAGTTGCTGGGTGCTAAGGCTAAAGCATCGCACACACTGGCTATGTTCTTGCACTTATAGGACCTCTCGATAGGTCGTTTGGACCTTTCGCTATGTCAGTTGCTGACGTCGATAGGATTGGTGAGGATTTCAAGAGGTGCTAAGACTTATCGATAGGTGAGCCCAACTTTGTGATAGGTTCCGAACTCCTATTTGGAACCTATCGACAGGATGACGAATGTAATATCTAACCTATCGAAAGACTGTTTTCACCCATTGGCATCCTAGCGAATTGAATGCTTTATCTACCATGCTTTCGACAGGACACTGACCTATCGAAAGCATTCATCCCAGCTTATTGAAATCAATATTCATTCATTTCGATAGGAAGAGTTGAACCTATTCGACCATTCTACTGCTAGCTACATACTTGTGACATTTCGATAGGAAACCTTAACCTATCGACATTTTAAAAGCTCATCCTATCGAAAGCATATTCACTCTTTTCGTGCTTGTTGTGCACCTGTGCTACGCAGGAATTATACCCCATGTGTACCATATGTACAACTGCGCGAAGCACGGGATTTACACTCTTAACCCTCCTGGGTTTCTGCATTACACCGTAACTCCCAACATTAAATATAGTCTGCCAGTTAATGCACGACTTCGTTCCCCATAATGAATGGTGGAATTACCCATTCATTCCTTATCTTGGAAGGCGGCGATATTGAATACGCCGCTTCATATTCTAGCATGCACCCACCTTAAATAGATGCAGATGGTTCAACTTCTTCCCATTCACCTCCTTCTACCCTCTGCACTCCTCCTCATAGCTATGGCGGATGACAAGCCCACCTTGAATCCAACCCAACTCTCCCTCTTGTGGCTGGAGCCGCCACCGCCCAAGGAACCAGACCCGCTGCAATTCCTTTGGGATGAATATGAGGAGGTATGCGGATCCTCGCCAAGGAGGAAAAGAAAAGAGAAAAGAGGGAGAAGAAGAGGCAGCAGATCGACCCACCGGCTTCTCCACCCCCATCCTCCTCTGTCACCCCACCCCCTACCCCTGATCTGGCTCTTTTTCCTTTTCTTCCTCCACTCTTGGCTTGCAGTTCCTCTTCCACCTGAAGCAGGTTGAGGATATCTCTGAGCCAGGGGAAAGGACATTTTTACTTTGCCTAGGATATTTTATCCCGATGTACGTCTTAACTTTAGAATCCTTGTGCTTTACCATTGTAATGGCTATCTTTTAGTTTCTTTTCAAGAAAATGCTTTGTTTTGTTGTACTTATATAATTGTTTTTTTCGGATGTCTTCACATTACTCCCATGCTATACACAGTGAGGACACTATTTAGTTTAGGTTTGGGGGTGTGGCATGTATGCCAATAAATTAGTTAATTTCAGTTCAGCCAAGCTTAAAAAGGAGCTTGTGGAAATAAAGTGAATTCTCACCCAATTTTTTGAAAAAAAAAAAAACCATTTGGAACTGAAATAAACTGCAATTTTAACATTGGTCATGAAGTAAATGTCAACAAGTTTCGAAAAATCTTTGATGTAAAGTAAACCTGAAATGAGAGAAAGTTGTGAGGATGCCCCCCAGAATTTTGGATGGAAGGCCATACCCAGTGAGATTTGGGCCTGAAATTTTTTTTCTTTGAAGAGTGTCTTGGCAATTTTTCTGCTCTGAGGACGGGTTGGACCTAATTCTGCTCACTAGAAGTTAGGCAAACCCGAATTGAAACAGCTTGACAGCATTCATGATATTGAGGAAATGAAGTAAGGTCATCCCTTAGACAATTTGAGCTTAAAGATCTTACCCTTTTAACTGCCCTTGATACACCGACTTTGAGCCTTAAAGATCCCAATTTCTTTGATGGAAACCAGAAAATTCAAACCCAAAAAAAATAACCTTTGACCTAATGCAGCCTGACCCTCACTCTGAGAATTCAGAAGGTAAAGGTGAAGAAATGGAAGAAGGTAGAGCTGGTGTGATTTTTGGTCCAGAAAGAGAGAGACTCATTTGGTGGTATTGTGGGATTCCAACCCATAAAAATAAAAATAAAAAAGAACAAAAGGTTGTGAAAGAGAAGACATTTCAGTAAAAGATTGAAAAGATGATTGATCACTTCAAATCTGAAAATTCAAGAAGTAGATGAAAGTGTGTTTAAATGAAGAAGGTGTTGTCTAGACACTTTCTTACCTCTACTGATTTCTCAATTTGAACCCCTGTTATCCCTTTCACAAACCTCATCCCTAAGCCACATTACAACCCAATAAAAAGACCTTACTGATCTGAAATGGATTGAGCTGTCATGTGGAGATAAGGATCTGTTTAATCTATGGTGTAAGGAGTTGGAGAAGTCAGAAATCAGAGCAATGCCTATGCTCATGCTTGCAGTCCTATTTGAGGGCTATAACTGTTCTAGAGCTGAGTGATATGATACACCCCTCTTCTTTGTATTGATGAGTGAATAGCCCTGGTGAGAATTGGGTCTGCAATCCAATCTGACAGGGGTAGTATTAGAACAGAAATCTTAAATGAATGGTGAGCTCTGCATCAAATTTTGGAGAGAAATGCCTTGACATGAACTGAGTGATGATGAATAAATTGCAGTAGACTTTCATGTTCCAACAGGATGTTTTTCTCTGATTGAACTTCCTCTAATAAATGTGCAGGGAGTGAATCTATTTTATCTACTTAAACTCTGCTTTTAACAGGTTGAACTATGATTAACTAAATTTCATTGGCAAAGTTTGTGGGTACCTTCACTGAAAACCCTCAAGAGACTACACTCCTCTACTAAGGATCACCTAGGGGTTTAAAAGGCTTGGTGCATATGCTAAGTGCATCCATGATCCCTACGAAAGTGGCATTTTAATTATCTTTAAATTCTCCTTTGCTCAAGCACTAGCAAAGCTTAGGTTTGGGGGTGTGTTAAGTGGTGAAAAATGCAACTTTTCACCCTTAAACTTGACCTTTGATAAACCTGTGAGCACACTAATAAACCTTTGTTGAGTTTATTTTGTAGATAGCAATAAAAGATGAAAATAATGCAGAAAACCACTCAAGAATACCCACAAAGAAGCCATCCCTCAGCACAGTACAGACCCAGCAATAACACACTAGAGGGCCACACACCATTGGGCCCTTGGAGCGCGTGGCCACAACAGAGCAAGGCGTAGGAAGCGAAAATAGGCCGAAAACATCCTATTGAGAGGTCATCTGAAGACTTCGATAGGAGCTGAGAGTTAAACTGGAGGAATTTGTGAAGTTAGTGAGGCTTCGATAGGCTCTGAAGGCAGAGAAAAGAAGGATTCGTGAGGATGGTGAAATTCGATAGGATCCAAGGACCTATCGAACAGCTAAAAGAAAGATAGAGTTCATCCTGTCGAAAGATGCCTGAGGAGAAAAGGGAACCTATCGGAAGGTTTTCGGAACTTATCGGAGGACCACCTGGACCTATCGAAATGGAGATGCTGGAACAGCACCTATCAAAGGATACTTGAGCCTTTCGATAAGAGTGAGAGCCATCCTATCGAAGAGATGGCATGCAAAGCTATAACCTGTCAAAACGGTCATCCAACCTATCGAAATGCTCCTCCAGCCTGTCGAATGCTCTAGATAAAGTGCAGTGAATGCTGAAGCCTCAAGACTCATCCTATCAGAACCTATCAAAGTGATTAGAGAACCTAGTGAAAGGACTAAAAAGCTTTACTTGAACCTGTCGAAAGCTTCCCCAACCTGTCAAAATCATGTGCAGAACTTCTCAGAAAATCAACTATGCACACACTGTGACTTGGTGACCTGCTGCACGTAACTCGAGGCACTTGGTGTCGACACAACAATTCTAGAAGATGCCCTAGGAAACCCTAACCGACCCACGTGCTCTAACAGAACCCTAACAAACTCTGATGACCTTCGAGAAGGGAGTTTTGGCGGGAAAAATAAGAGAGAAAGCTATATATAGAGATCCCCAATTGAAATGAGGGGATCGAGATCTGAACCAAAATTCTAGTGATTGGAGCTTGCAGAGAAATTCTATTTTCCCTCTTTTAGCTCAACAATGGTTGGCTAATTCCCTTGGAGTAGCGAGGAGAGAGGTTAGATATGTAATTGGGTAAGGTTGAGAGTGCTATTGTGGGTTCAATGCTGCACAGACTACAGATCTAAGAACATTTTCATTGTAGAGTGAGTTTGATTACAATGTAAATGTTGTTTTTAGTGTTGTAATTAGATCTAAAGTTCCTTTGGATTCATTTGGTGTTCGATCAGATTTGTGTAGAGGAGTCTGTAGATCAACTCACCCACTTAACTGGTAGACCTCTTGGATACCATCCGATCTCCCTGGATTTGATATCCCTGTAATTCCTTGAGTCTGTGACCTAGAAATTACAGAATTTGTGGTGGTTTTAATGCTCTGATTGATGCCTTTCCTTTGGAGGAAATCCCTAGGATGATCTGTGACCATTGAAGTGGATAGATCATAACCTTAAGACTAGTCTACTCTTAGGTTTCAATTGGATTCTTCTGCTGTAAATCTCTAGATCGGATAAAGTCTATAGGATGGTTTGTGACCATTAAAGTGGACAGATCATAGCCTTAAGACCAGTTAGATCCTTTGATTTGGAGTGGAGACTTCTACCCTGCGGCTGTGTTTGTAGCCAGTTGAGGGATTTGTGTGCGTTGAACCCCTGTGGCATGATTAACCTAACCTGACTTCAGTAAGACCAATTTTCAAGCTACTCTTCTCTATTTTCTACTTTTAACTCCTTTCCCCTGTAAGATCTGGATTTCTAAAGTCGATCCCAGCTAGTTTTCATTTTATTTTAGTATAGCTTAAGTCGCAACCCTTTTTAAACCTCTCCCCTATCTTTTAGCTTATTTAGCATTAGTTAGGGTGCCAGATCTCTTACAAATCTGGAGATCTACCACATTTTAAACTAGCCTCCTTGTGGGCATTCCCCTACGCACCATCTTTTTAAAACTTGCTACAACAGGCCTTGATTACTTCCAGGTCTGTGTAAGTGTGATCTACCTAGATTTATTAGTGAATTTTAGACCCTTTTTGAAGGGAAGGCAGAAACGCCAACAGGTGGCACTTCGGGCCAGATTAACATCATTGACCCTAGCACCACCCCGTATTCCTAATGCCGCTTATTCTCAACAATAATAACAATGATAAATAAAAATAAATTACAAGCCTTTTAGGATTTAACACCCGAGATACAAAATAAAAAGGAAGAAAAGACATTAGAAATTAAGAGTGCACCCAACTCTTGAGAAAAATAACATGAAAGAAATGCCCCAAACTTTTAATTCCTAAGTTAGAAATAAAATTCAAAATAAAATCAAGCCTTCAAGCCCCTATTTATAACACACACCTCCTAAACCACAGTTTGACAAATGTCACATTTTCAAACCCTCTCCATCTAATTAAATCCAAACCAGACACATACCCCCCTAAAAGATCACAATCTATGACAAGTCTAGAAAACCAATAATCACACAACACTTATCCCCTTAGGAAACACAGATCCACCATAGAATAGATAATCCAATAGGATTAAGGCATCTGACATCTATCTAGAACCTTTTAAATTAAACCTTAAATCCACACAACTGTCATGCTGAATCAAACATAAGACTAGAACAAAATACCTCAAACATGGGACTCATCCTCTCACCATGACCAAAATTAATTAAAGCCCAGCAATCTCAAAATTCAAATCATAAAGTTTAAATCTAAATAAATAAGAATAATAAATATAGAAAATACGATAAACATCTTTTTATAACAGAATTAACTTACAAAGGTCACCGGAGGCATACCTACTGAACATACAACCCAAACTAAAAACCTAAAAATCTAATTTACAAACCAAAACAAAAACTAAGCCCAAAGGCCTAAGCTCGGAGCGTCCAATCAGAAGGCGAGATAGAGGATTGGTTGGGGAACATCCCTTTCCTTCCATTTAGAGGACTTCCCTTCTGCCTTCTTCACCTTCCAACAATAATGAGGGATGTATAGGACGCTCCCTTCCCAATACCGCCCATCCTCAGAGTCACTCCACCGTCTGAAGCCCCGTCAGGCTGAAGATTACGTGAAACTACGAACAATAAACGACATTAAAATTCGATGGTTAAATTATAAGTTATCGCTAAAACCCAAAAATTAGAGAAAAATAGGAATGAATGAAGAAAAATGAAAGAAACTCGGATATATATAGAAACCTGCCTAATTACGCACCCGAAACGGAACGCCTAATTCAATTATGCGCTCATACAGAAGTGGATAACCATAATCACGCGCATCCCAAGGGGCACGCAATTGAACTTTTGCCCGTATACAAGTCCCAACAAAACAACCGCACGCAGCTAAACCTGCGTACAATGCAATCATGCGCCTATGTTACCGCGTGGAATCTAAAGGGACACCGGCACAGTGACCTAGCGATGCTCCGTTTGCGCACATTGACTCGAGCGCATAATCAGATTACACACTAATCCTCATGCGTGGAATCCGAATTGACACCTGAACACCTTCACTCTACCGACCCGACGATACTTCGATTGCGAGTTATTTCATTTGCGCACAATTGGATTAAACGCAACTACATTTGCGCTTAATCAACATAATCACGCGCACTCTCCCTAGCGCATTATTTACTTAAACGCCTAGTAACATATGCGCAATAACCAACTACGACCACAATGCACACCCTCACAGCCTTTTGTCCCATCTTGATCAGAATCCTTCTTTCTCTTCCGTCCCATCACGTAGCCTCACAGGCCTTTTAGAGAGAGAGAGCCGCTAATCACAACCATGTCCCATCGCAGCGGGACTTGCAACATCCAAACACATAAGCATAAATCAGCTATGTCCCACCACGATGCTAAAAGCCTCACCACACCACCAAGTTCAAAGGCAAACCCTGTCGTAATCACAGCCACAATTCAAACTGACTCTAACCCATTGCATAACCAAGATCTGCCAAAGAAAGAAACACCATCATTATCCCATCACGGTATCAAAGTAACTAAGAGATCATCAGACTAGACCCTATCATACACTCGTGCACATGTTCTATCACGATGTAACTGCAACTTAAAACCTGTTTCGTCGCGACACTACTACCCAAAATGTTCAGCCATAAACTACCACGATACGCAACCAAAAGGCTTAACCAATATCCCATCGCGAAGGTAGAGAGCCCACTTTCCAAATCCCTTGTCACACAGCAATCGTCAAACTCCATCGCGACCGAAACATACGCTCGCTGACAGTGGAGGAGGATAGACCCTCCACCATCCCGTTGTGCAATAATTAACGAGCCCCTACCATTACAGAAGCCAAAAGAAGAGAGAAAACCTTCCAACATTCCATCACACCCAACAAATACCATGTTTCAGTGCAAGCATCTTATCAGATCTCCTTTAAGTCCCATCGCGCCTGCAACCAGCGGGACTCTCATAGCATACAACCGTAAGGAGAGGGCCACCATGTCCCATTGTGAACCTCCCCAAGACGTTTCATCACAATGGTGACCATCAGAAGTAAAGAGAGAACCCTCTAATGTCCCATCGCGACATCACTACGACGACTAATCAGTCCGTCGCAGGCCATACAGAGACCCTTAACAATAATTCAGGTAAGTATCACCCCTTTTTCTCTTTACTCGATATTTCTGTAACATATAATTAGTTAGGATTAAGTCAAATGTTTTAAAAAAAAAAATTGTCTCTCTCTATCCATGAATCACTGTAGTCCTCTCATAAAAGACAATCATCAGTATTCACGAGAAGGTTAGATGGAGCATCTGGCATACCAAGTGTCCTTTTAACAATCACGCAAACGGTCGGGTCCACAAATCCCATACCGATGGATCTGCTCAGCGATATCTCGGAAGCCACATTTTCTGAAGTTTTACAATCGAATTGATCTTAAGTTAAATCCCAAATTTAAAAAAAAAATCTCTTTTTAAAAAAGAAAAAAGAAAAAATAATAACAAATAATAATAAATATAATAATAAATAAACCCTCTATCTATCAAACTTTCACTTCTCACCACTCCAATCCATTCTTTCCCTTGAGAAATCGAACACTAAATATATTCAATCTTGAGAAATCACAAATGTCCACTGGAAAAGGACGCCTAATGCGCCACTGGTGTGAGCAATGACGCACCCGGTCTCACATGACTTGCGAAAGCTTTCGCCATTACATGATATTTCATCTTATTATCGGTCTCTGGACCTTATCTCTGGACATTCGTATGATGCCCCCCGGTACCTCGATTGTATTGTATATCCCTCTATTTGATTGCCTCTTGCACCTACAGATCAGGATATCGACTCTCCTACCATTTGACTGCCCCTTGCAGTAAGTCGTGATATGCGGCGGGATGCCCCTTGCACCCACGGATTAGGTTATGCCTCTTTTCCCCCGTTGACTGCTACTAGCAGTAGGTCAGGATATGCAATGGGATGCCACTCGCATCCACGGCTACCACTGGGCCCCCGAATGCTCCATTTTAGCTTGTGCTAATAGATAAGAAAGTCAAGCATCTCATGTCAGCATCCCTGGTTCACACTTGTGATTTCCCAAAGAAACGAGAAGGTCCCTCGGATGAGGGGTGTCTACTTCTTCGACGCATCCTTACTCCGCAAGAACATGTCGAAGAGGGGCATCTGTAGACACCCCCATTTTGCTCTCTCAAAATATACAGATTTGTTCAGTCAACCTTTAACCTTGTTCACGATCTCCGAAAAAGGATTAACCTTCTCTGAAGACTTTAAAATCCTATACGGGGACAATGCATTGAAATAATAGTACATGGTCGAGACCCAGGCTGAGACAATAGCTCTGTGGCTCGGACTCGGCTCAGACCCAGGATAATCCATAATTATGCTCCTTGTATAACGCGCATAAATCGATTGCACGCCCCATGGTTGGCGCGCAATTGGTCCCTCTTGGGCCAGGCATACACTTCCTGAGGATTGCTTTAGGCCTTGATTATGCGCCCCGCTAGGCGTGTGTAATCATATTGCACGTTTGGTACCGAGCGCACAATTAGTCCCTTTTGGACTGGTCTTCGCAATTAGTACAATTAGACTAGAGACACCCAACTAAGCCTGTCAGCCGGTCACTCACTAAGTCGGTCACCGACTCAAAGTGATTGGGCACCTGATACAGGGCGCATAATTCAATTAAGCACCTCAGAAAGGGCGAGTAATTAGAATTTACCGACCAATTGAGCGCACCCCACAAGGCGCGCAATTGGCCAAATACCTATAAATAGGACCCACCACCTCGCTCCAAAAGGACATCACAACGCAGTCAGCAATCGAATTTTCGAGTTCCTGCTTCCATGCTTAAGATTTCGAGATTCCTCTGTGCGGCCTTGGCCTCAGGTATACTTTTCCTTCTAGTTCTTAGCTTTTAGTTCTAGTTCTTAGTTCTAGATCTTAGGTTTAGATCTTAGGTTCTAGGTTATAGGCCCTTAATTTCTAGTTCTAAACTTTTAATTCTAGATTTCTTTCGATTTATAATTTTTACCTTTTTCCTCTAATTCTTAATTACTAGAACCAGTCTTTAGTCTCAGTTTTCAGTTCCCTTTTTGTTTACTTCAATTATTTAGATCTTAGACTCTAATTCATAGTTTTGAGTTTAGTCTTTAGCCTCAAATTTTGTTCTTAATTTTTAGAGCTTAGGTTTTGATCTTCAAATCTTAATCTCTAAGTCCTAGATCTTAACTTCAGTTTCAGTCTTAAATTCACTAGTTTTAGTTTTGATCTCATAATTCTAGTTTATAATTCTCAATTCCAGCCCGTTAATTCCTTTATAATTTATGATTTTGATCTTTAAAACTATAGTTTCCCAATTAGAAATTAGTTTTTCAATCCCTAATCACCTGATTTGCCCAAGGGAGCTTACAGAGGGTACCCGGGAACGGGGCCGATCCTCCTTAGCAGCGGGCCCAAAACCATTTTTTTTAGAATTTTGATAGAATTAGGATACTTTGATTAATTATAATTTTGATATAATTAATTTACTTAACATAATTAGCATAGCTTATTTAATTATAGTTTTAGTAGAATTAGAAAGATTAGTATTTCTAGTCAGATTAGAAAATTAGTTAGAACCTTGATTAGTTTCTTATATAATTAGATTTTTATTTTTAGTACATTAGTTAGACTTCTAGTCAGAATTAGGATTCTCTGATTAATTAAACCCCTAATAGGATTAAAATTAATTAGAGCCTTGATAATATCGAGTCAATAAAGCCGTCAAAAATCATAGCAAGAGTAGGAAAGGTAAAGTAGTTAGAAGAAACTTAGGAAAACTAGCTTGACTAAACTTATAGGCAACCCGTGCTACTGACATCGGCCGGCCGATGATTCAGTAAAGAGAACAACCCATATCTCTACCCCGGAAGGCGTGATCAGTGACATGTCGCAGCGTCGATAAACATGTGCAGCTGGCGATCGCAACGAACTAGGTATTTTTCTAGGATTTATTAATTTATTTTCAGTACTTAATTACCCCTA
Organism: Chloranthus sessilifolius; assembly: GCA_021018995.1. Taxonomy (NCBI): domain Eukaryota; kingdom Viridiplantae; phylum Streptophyta; class Magnoliopsida; order Chloranthales; family Chloranthaceae; genus Chloranthus; species Chloranthus sessilifolius. Next base: position 52,377,732 of record CM037592.1, on the reverse strand, counting down.
AAAATACCGCCTTTGCCAGAGTCCACTTGGACCGAATTGGGCCACTATTTCAAAGGATCGGAAGGGACCCAAAAAAAGTGCGTATTAACAGGTATGATACTATAGTTACCCTCACTTGGTAGCTCGAGTAGTGACTCTGGCATAGGTCGCATAGGATTTATGAGTATGTTAGTTACGCTCATGCAATGTACAGATGTATGTGCGAGAATAATAAGATATTGTATGTTATGAGATATGGTGAGATACCTTAGGATATGAGTGTGTCTAAATCATGGTCCTGAATTTATGATTATAATATGAGCTCTTCGTTATGCACTTGATTTTTCCATTCTTCTTTCAAATTTAATTATTATACTATATTTATAACTCACGTGATGCAACCACAATGTACTTGAGTAGTACGGGGTGGATTGGTGGTGTATCTACTAAGTTTATGTGTCATCCCACGAAAATTTAACAGTTGCAGGTGATTACATTGGTGGAGTAGACGTCGGTTACCCAGATCCTGTTGACGTCGATTTCGTTGACTACATGGACGTTGAGTACCAGGAGTCTTGGGAGGGTGATGCCACTGTGTGCCCGGAGGACTCGATACTGCGTTTCGTTTGAGACTTTTGTTGTTTACTATATGTTTTTTTTTTCGAATTTATTTCCGACCTTCATTTTCTTTTACTGGTGATTATCTAGATTTTTATTGCATTTATTTAGTATTTATGATTACTTTTATATTCCACCTTTATTCGTTGGCTTTTACGGATTTCGTGAAATCAGACTTGCGTGAGAAATTTGATTATGTGTATGTCCACTTAGAGTATCTGGGATGTGTGAGGGTCATAACTCGTCATTGGTCTAAATTAGAGTCCCACAATCACCTCTTCTTTCAATGTTCTTACTCTATATGGATATGGAGATTTTTCTTGCATAGTCTTCATATCCCTAAAAATCACATCAGTTCTATTGAAGAGTTGTCTCATTGCAAGGATAGGTCTAAAGGTAATGAGCTCCGAGCAACTATGATAAAAATTGTCGCTGCCACTACATGGAACCTCTTGTTTGAAAGGAATCAGCATTTTTTTGAAGATTGAACTGCTCATAAGAAAATCATCCTCAAAAAGATCATGGAGGACATTACTATCAAGGTTGAAGGTGAAGGCATTATCTCTAAATATCTTCCCTAAGATCCACAACTTTGCCAGAGATAGAAATTCAGCTTTCATGCTCGGCAACCACAAATCTAAATATGCCAATGGAATCCTCCCCCCCCCTCAATTGGTTACTTGAAGCTCAACATGGATACGTTTGATGGTAAATATGGAACAGGAGTTATCATCCGAGACTCCAATGAGAATCGCATTGCCAACTTTCATTAGACTACAATTAGCTTCGGATATTTCTGAAATTGAGCTTCACTCCATACGTTTAGGCCTAAACGTAGCAATTGATAATGGGGATATTTATAGAAACAGGATTGGGAAAAAAAAGTTGCTCACTATTATACTGAAACGTGACGTTTCTTATAATCAGGACACACCTTTTCTCGGGGTCCTTGAAATTTGTGATTATGATTTATATAGATTAGTGAAATGTCCTCTATACCCTCCTTTATAACCCTCATTTTAAACCCTTTTCCATTGCTTTTTTACCGGTGACAGCGACCCAAAGAGGAGCATCGACCTGCTTCGGTGAGCCTCTCTCTCTAGTCTCTCCAAACCCTCAGCGTCTCTCCCTCTAACCACCCCCTCTCCTCTCTCCAGTGCTCTGCGACTCTCTTTCTATATCTTACCTACGATCACAATCTCTCTCTTTATCTCTTACCTGTGACCGCGACCCAAAAAGGAGGGGCGACTTCTCCGACAGGTGCCCCGATGAGCTTATGGGAAGAATTACTTCATCAAATCAAACCCCATTGTCTACTGTAATTCCAAATCTGAACTGAAACCCAAAGAATTAGTTGAAGGTTCGATCTTGATGCTTCGAGACCAAATTCTTCTAGTACGCTATTGGTTCGTTTAGGTGTTTAATGTGTTTACTTCACTTTTTGGTTTATTAATTTTTTATTTTTTTCATTTTTCGGTGGAAGCTAACCAAAATCAGTTCTATCTGGATTGGTTCGAACCAAATATTTCGCATTCTTCTGATACGTTTTTGGTTCGGTTTAGGTTTTTAATGTGTTTACTTCAGTTTTTGGTTTTTTATTTTTTTATTTTTTTTTCAATTTTTTATATTTATGGAAGTGAGAATATTGATTATTTTTTTTGGTTTGATGCTGATGCATCAATTTATTTAATATTTCAAAAAATAGTTAAGGAACTGATTTTTCAATAAGTGTAAACATGAAATAAATTTATTTTAGCGTTCTCTTATAACTCAAGTGTTTGACAAAATACCTAGGTAAAGTAATATAAGACTGTTTTGATTATGAATTTGATTTGGGGACTCCTTAATTGCATGATGATAGGGAAAGTTGGAATTTGAATATATGAGAATGTTTTGGTTATGAATTTGATTGGGATAGTGATGGGTTTTCCATCATTGGTTTAGATAACAACTCATTCATTCACAAATAATCGATGCCTATGATGCTATGAAAATTGCATACAACCATTGGCGTGTATATATATATATATATATATATATATATATATATATATATATATATATATATATATATATATTCTACACTTTCGATAGCAATGCTTATCATAACTACCCATCCATGAAAATTAAAATTTTGATTTTGTTTACTAGTGCAAACATAAAAAAAATTTATTGTCGGTTGCATAAGGAATAAGCATTTTTAGGCCTTTTCAAGACAACTACAACAAGAAAATTGAGAAAATGGTAAGAAAGAAAGGATTCTAAAGGTGAAAGATAATGATTGAAGATTAGATAATTGATTAGTAGTGTAATGAAGAGGGAGAGTTGAAAGACTTAAAACGATAAGGAGAGATAAGTAGTTGGGTCCACTTTGCAATAGGGAGATATTTGATGAGAACTGTAATGAATATGGAGAGATAATAGAATCATACCCAATATAACTTGGGTCGACTTTGCAATCATACAATACTTTCATCACTAGCTTATTCTTTGTCTACAATTTTTTTTTAAATAGAGAAATTAACTGAAGACCGTAAACCCTAAACCCTATTGCATGTGGATCATATATATATTATTAGTCTTTATATGAATAGCCCATTGAAAGAAGAAAACAACTTAAGGTTTTGTCCATATAGCTGCATAGTCAAGTGTTTATATGCATTTCCAAACAGCAAGTTCAATAAGTATCGGTGGTGATGAGTTATGAATTTAGCCTTTATTGGAAACTTTATCGTTTAATGGCTATTTGTGAGAGGTCATATTGATTCATTGGGGTTTAAATTGATATAGTTAGGCATTGTGATCACACTCAGCTTCTAAACCCGACTTTTTGCTTTTTAAACCCGACTTTTCCAAAAATTTGAAACTGCTTCTGATACTCTGATTTAGCTCTTCTTGTGAAATGTTGCCTTGCCCATAAATTTACTTAATGTAGTTTTTAAATTTTTGTCGTTTTGCCAATTAATTTTAATGGAATTTGCTTCGAAGAGCAACTTTTGGAATGCATTTTGAATTTTATTGTGTTCATCTGCTGCAGACTTTTACCACTCTCTGTTGGATTTATGGCACAGTACATACTTAAACTGGTCTTGGGTCTGCTGATTGCAAGGGCATTTGGAGCGCCCCCTATGTTCTATGCGGGTTTCATTCTTACTTGTTGCGTTGCTGGTGCCCAGCTATCAAGTTATGCCAGTTTCTGGAGCAAAGGAGATGTTGCTCTCAGTATTCTCCTGACCAGTTCCACCACTATTTTGTCAGTGATCATTACTCCCCTTCTTACTGGTCTTCTGATTGGCTCTGTTGTACCGGTCGATGCTGTCGCTATGTCCAAGTCAATATTGCAGGTAAAATTTCACCCATGGAATATAGGCTGCAAATAGCACAAATTGGGTCGGAGTTTACCTGAACCCCCAACCTAAACCCGACCCAACAGGATTAACAAAAATTTGGGTCGGGTTGGGCCAAGTTGGGTTAAAATGTATGAAGTCAGGACATGAATGCAACACTTTTAATTAGCAGGTTGTGTGTGTGTGTGTTGGGGGTGGGGGGTGTCACATTCAGGGATATGTGCGTGCGGATATGTGTGAACTTGTGTTTCCGATTATGTGTGTGCGTGCATGCATGTATGTGTGAACTAGCGTTCGGGTTATTACTATAATCTCTAAAACTCAATCCCATGGCCATAGAGGATTGTGGTTTGCAAGTAAGCAGGAATTAGTCTTTTGATTGCTTTATGGCCTTTGCTATTTGTAGGTAGTGCTTCGGCCTATCACTCTGGGCCTGGTGCTCAACACTTATGCAAAATCAATTGTGAACGTTATACAGCCTGTCATGCCATTTGTTACCATGATTTGTACTTGGCTATGCATCGGCAGCCCTCTTGCTATCAATCGGAGCCAGATCTTGTCTGCTGATGGTTTTTGGTTACTTTTTCCGGTATTGGCATTTCATATTGTGGCATTTACCGAGGGATATTGGGTATCTAAAATTCCAATTTTGAGGTAATTTCTAACCTGATATTGTTTTATGTTAAATCTTGTTTTAGCTCCTGTATGATTGAACACTCAACAGGGGCTCTGGAAAATAAATCCATAGATACGATGTTCGTAGTTTGGAGAGAACTTCTCAAATTGCGTAGTGGTTTTCTTTTGGGCCTCTCCATGCTAGTTGGGCTTTTGTCAGAAAATCAAGACATGAAGTTCGATGAGGCTCATCCATGATATATGTGTTTTGGGGTAATTGTAGGATTTGGATATAGATCATGACATGGGTCAGGATATTAAATTGATAGCAATTTAATATTATTCATATAGTGAATCATAAGGCTCACTCAAACTTAGCATGAAATAGTAGATTTATATGATTTGTGTCAGGGTACTTCCCCTTCAAGTTGCACACTAAGTGTGCAACAAGGAAGGGACTTCCCATGTGATATGGACCCTCCAATACTTGGGATTATTGCCTGAAAACCCAATTCCCCCTTTTTTTTCTTTTTTTTTTTGAAAAATCCAATTCCCCCTTCTATTTCTTGCCCATTAACCCTCTAAAACTTTGAATCTTTAACCATTCTCCATTTCTTCCTAAATCAATCTAAGCTGCCCATTAGAGCCTTTTAGCCAATCTAAATCTATCCCTAGAAACATAAAAGCTCTATCTTTTTTAAAATTTAATTTATTTAGTAACCCCTCCCTTTCCAACTATTTACCAATTGTCCCTTTTAGAAGGATTCATGGATTTTTTTATAGGTGCCACATCCAATGGTTGCTCTTAAAAGTAAATAGCAAAGTCTTTGTACCTTGAGGTGATTCAATTGGGGCTTGACATTTGTCTGACACTTGTCAAGCCCCTATTGGCTCATTTTATTATAAATAGAGTGTCTCTCTTCAAGCAAGGGTGAACGTGAATCGCGTTTGATGGTACACGATGATTATGTTCAATTTTTTAAATGTGTATCGTGTGAAATCAACATCAGACTGATTGATGGTATGCGTATGATCTCAAAATCTAGTGTCAAACTTTAAGGTGAAAAATGATCTCCATAATTTAATTCACAGTAAGTAACAGTTTTATCTTTGCTTTAATGACGTGACTATAACTAAAAAGGGTTTGGCATCAAAACTTCTCTTTTTAAAATTACAAAGTAATCTAACTAACCAACCAACAAGGAGCGCATATTCAGAAATATAGGGAGAGAGAAGGATTAGTGGGCCCTATCAAAACTGAAGATAATAATAAGAGCCTTACAATCCCAACACACTGCAATCGCAATCCATAACACCCAACACCAAAAACAAATAAAAATTAAGTATCTACTCTTCCCCAACATGATAAGAATACCATCTGAATTTCAGATATCTTTGGAGACATTGACATGTGTGAAAGTCATCTTTTGACAAAATTGATGGAGTTAAAACAAGGGGAAATTTACCTGACCGACTCTGTCAGATACACCTTTTACGGCTCTATATTTTCACCTTTACCCAAATCGATCAGCTTTTAGCCAAGCCATTTACAGCTAGCACAAAAAGTCAGAAATACCCCCTTCTAACACTTTTTTCGTTCTATATAGTTCTAAATTTTAAATATTTATATTTTTCTATATTTATATGATGTGAAACATGATCTATATCGTCTGATATGAAGGCCACAATATAAAATCGATGGAGCCAAAGATAGACACGAAAAAAAAGGCGATATCACCTCTTGAAAAAAATAAATAAATAAAATTTTAAACAGTCGATGCCGACTCTTAACACAGTCGATGTCGACTCTTAAAATAGTCGATGGCGACTCTTAACCCAGTTGGTGCCGACTATTTTAATAGTCGACATCGATTATATATACAGTCGCCATCGATTGTGTAAACAGTCACCATCGACCGTATAAAAAAAAAAAAAAAAATTTTATAGTCGACATTGATTGTTTACACAATCGATGGCGACTGTGTATACAGTCGCCATCAATTGTATAAATAAATAAATATATATATATATATATATATATATATATATATATATATATATATATATATATATGTGTGTGTGTGTGTGTGTGTGTGTATATTTTACACACAATCGATGGCAACTGTGTATATAGCCGCCATCGACTGTAAAAAAAAAAAAATAATAATTTATTTATTTATTATTATTTATTTTTTTTACAGTCGACATTGACTGTTTACACAATCGATATACAGTCGCCATCGACTGAAAAAAAAAGAAAATTTTATACAGTCGATGGCGATTGTATATACAGTCGCCATCGATTGTAGAAATAGTCGATGTCGACTGTTAAAACAGTCGGCACCGACTGTGTTAAGAGTCGCCATCGACTATTTTAAGAGTCGGCATCGATTGTGTTAAGAGTCGACATCGACTGTTTAAATATATATATATATTTTTTAAGAGGCGATATTGCCTTTTTTTTCGTGTCTATCTTTGGCGCCATCGATTTTATATTGTGGCCTTCAAATTAGACGGCATAAATCTCGCTTCACTTCACGTAAATATAAAAAAAATGCAAATATTTAAAATTTTAAACTATGTAGAACCAAAAAAAGTGTAAGAAGGGGTATTTCTGACTTTTTGTGCTAGTTGAAAATGGCTTGGCTAAAAGCTGGTCGGTTTGGGTAAAGGTTAAAATATAGGGTCTCTGACATAAAAGATGTATCTGATAATGTCGATCAGGTAAATTTCCCTAAAAAAAGGCTATCGATAAGTTCTACATAGGCAGACCACATTGGGCAGGCAAAAGCAGGAAGAAAGCAAGGCAAAAAATGGCTGCTAGAATTGCAACACCTTCACAGCTCCTCCTCTCAAATTTCCGTTCATTCTCCTGCATAACCCCTTTCCATCTAAATTCATCCGAACCCAAGAACACCATCTCCTACCTTACAAAGAACACCCGCACCACACAAAATAAGGGCACTTAGCGAAAAGAGGATTCATATTATAAAAGTTTGACAGTATTATACCCAAATGAAAAGTTTTGCATAATCAAGACTGCACGGCTTTTTAGGGTTCAAAATTTTAAAAATATATAGAATTTTAACATATGCGAGCTGTCTCATGATCTCAAGATCTATTGTGTGGAAAATTGGGATGAATCCATCATTTGATTCAAAGCTGTCAATAGACTTTTACTGTGCTTAAGTTTGGTGGATGTATTGTAAAGTGGTGTGGCAGTAACACCATCCTTGAAAATTATTTACATATTTAAATTATTTTTTAAAAAGAGTTACCTTTTAAGCCCCTGCTAACAATCCGCGCCTTTCATATCCTACTCATTTTTCCCTAAACTAATCATTAAGCTTACCCCATTGATTAAAACTTGTTGCAGAAAATTCAAGTTGGCATGGGGCCTTGTGGGGAGCTGAGGTATCCTTCTTATCCAGAAAGCAATGGAACGACAAGGTAATTTTTTATTTCATTTTTGATAAATTGGGTGTCCCTGCATTGTTAGTTCTTCTCTTCTATAAGGGATCACCTGTGCGCAATGTAGAAGATAAGTATGCTCCATGTTGTGAGATAAAATGTGAAGCGAACCTTGAAATTGAAAATCAAAATCTAGACCAATCACAAGGTCTTGATTGTGTTTCTTCTCATCACCTACCCATGCTGAATAATGGGGCAGAATACATCAAATCTGATGTAGCGGAAATTCCTCTTTCTCCTGCAACAACTATATGCTCTTCATTAAAGGTAATGAAAGCTCTTCTATGCCCAATGATGTAAGTCTTTGCATTTGGAATAAAATGATAAGATTAAGGGTTCTTGTTTTTTATTTAGGAATAATTAGTTTTAAACCTTTTTTATGTGGATTCACTAGCACTAACACCAGATAGTGTCAGTTATGTAAACCAGTAAATTTTGGTTGAAATTTGAAAAATCCCCAACCTGGCCCCCTCCCCACATATAGTTATGTAAACTAGTAAATGTTGGACTGTTCACTGTGGACTTATTTATTGACATTTAATGTTGATATTCAACATATCGCGAGACAGTCCAGCATTAATTTATTCTCTTTTGGAAGGTGGGCAAGGATGTTTAGATGGCGAGAAAAAGTTCTACTCTACTTAATGTTTGGACAGTCATGTTTTAATGTTGGGCCATCAAACATTAAGTTTGTTTTCAGAATTTTGCAAAAAAAGGTGTATTTTGGTCTTTTGTCATAAATATAGCATATTTCTAGTAATTTTCCTTAAAATATTACATTAAGTTTGTTCTCCAATTTTTAAACCCAATTGCTTTGAAATTTGAATTATAGTAGCCATCTACTAAACTATGCTTTACACAAATATTCATTGTAGTTAAAATATTATTTATAAGATAAAATACTCAATTTTTATGTATATTTTGTCTATGCAGTGGTGAAACTGAGGATGCATTCATTGCAGACCTTTCAGTTGGTTTGGCTACGGTAATGAGTCACACTCCATAATTTTGCATTTAATTTATAAGAAAATCTGTTTGGTCCATATTACCTTCAGAAATAGAGTATTAAGTGATAGGAGCTTGTATGTGGAACCGACCCATTCCCAATCTTGATTTAGATAGCCAGAAAGAAAGTTTTATGCGATAGGAGTTCGTATGTCTCACTATTTTTCATCTAGTGTGGAGTGTGATGTAAAGAACACGGTCTAAAGATCTATGGTGTTGAAGATTGCATCGAAAAAATCGTGTCTATTAGTCAATTGTGTCATTCAGATCAGTCATGCCTTTTAAAATGAACAACTAAAACTGATTTTGGAGATTTACATGGTAGCAATTCATTTTAAAAGCGTTTAACCGCTTTGATTTATATGGTATGGAGATGTTTTTCTCTGCAATCTTCGACCCACCAGGTCCTTGTATCAGGTCCTTCATATCAATGGATAAAAAATAGTGCCATGTGCCCCAAATCAGTGACCCATTCCCAATCTCAGTTGGGAACATGTGAGAGTTCACAATAACCAAAATTCGATTTGACATGAGGTACCCATGTACACTTGTGGTAAAACAGGGTTAGATCAAGACAGGATCCCCGTGCAGGTCAGATTGTTTTGCTAAATATAACCATGTATGTCCTTCATCAAATAAGAAGAAAACGAAAGTCAGATGGATAATGAATTCTTCCCGAACTTAGTAGTACCAGTCTCTGAATTCATTGTATGTTTTCGGCTCGTGCAGTTGCTTAGGATCGAGAAAGAGCTTGGATCTGCAACAGTCAATGTCGGAGCAAAGTTTCGCGCTACGGTAGATCCTTATTGATGAATTTGATAGCCACGACGAGAGCAAGAAGCTCTATGAGCTTCAAAATTTTGGCCGCTTGAAGCAATCTGTATTTTGTGGTTTTGCTTTCAACACTAAGGAATAAAATAATTTTGTGAGCCTATTTACATTTGTTTGTTTGACAATGAAAGGTGGTTCTTGAGTACTTGTAGTGGTCAACAGGCCACATACTTTGATGTAGACGATAAATAATTTTTGTTTACAACATTTTGGATCAAATTGTCTCTTTGAGGAGATCTAATGTCTCGGTGATTGAATGATTTGAGGAGATCTAAGTTTTGTTTACAGGGTTTTGGAAAATATGTGGACAAGTTCTTGCTTGGTTTTATATTTATGAATGGTATGGATGGCTCAGGTTTTATATGTGAACAGGTTTAGACATTTATACGAATTGTGTGAATGGTATGAAATTTCTTCTACAGGGATTTGAGCCCATTTCCCCATATGGTTCAGGCATTTATATGTGAACATGTTAGGTATTTATACGAATTGCGCGAATGGTATGAAATTTCTTCTATAGGGATTTGAGCCTATTTCCCCATATGGTTCAAGCATTTATATGAATAGGTTCACAAGAGCCATTGGGTGCTAACCATATGTAAGCCCCTCCATGTGCAGCAAACAAAGAGAAATCAAATCATGTGAAACTTGTAGCTCCCCCCAAAAACCTCAAATATTGTGTGCAACTTTAGCTCTCCAAAAAGTCTACAGGGTGAATATTTATGAGTGGAGAGATCTTTAGATTCATTTCAGATAAATATAATATGTCACAATTAACAAAATTTCAAAAAATTTGAGGAAATCACCGAAATTTCGCCCAAAGTTTTGTCCATCTTTGTTTCAACAAATGTTGCTGAAATTTGCTGAAATTTGTCACTATGCACAATAGGCACTTCCATGCAACAAGTTCACTTTAAAGTGTGGATAAATCAATCTCCTTATGCAACCAACTTTTAAATATCCAAGAAATTGGCTTCTTTAATTTGGTGGTGATAGAACATTTGAACCTTTTTATAGTTTTGTAAGATGACTAAACAAAGTGACCTTAACATTATGTCGAAGCTCAAAAATGATTTTAAGGTCACTTTTTTGGTTGGGTACTGCGTGAAATAAAAAATAGACCGTCTGATGGTAGAACCTCCCCTATGTGTTTGATAGAAAATCTATTATGAAGTGGGTTGAGCATTTTTGTTGATGTTGACCTTATCTTGTAGTTTGATGTGGTTAAGATTATTAAAGATGGTGTTGGCTTTATTGTCCACCCATATATCACTGTATCTTTTATCCTTATAATTTTTTGGAATGGATCAAATGCATTGGTGGATGGTCAACAAAAAATAGTCCAAAAACATCCATTGGTGGATGCATGGTTATGATTATGTAACAGGTGCAATTTCAACTACTAAAGCTATTCAACTACTGAGGCGATGAACTACGAAACTTTAATTCTGCCAATTATAATAGCAACTCAATCAAACTGTTGGATCAAAGTAGTACCAGGATCCACTAAACAGCCGGATCACCAATAAAACCTTCTCAGACGAGAATGAGTACGACCTGCTAAATTAAACAACACCAAATAAAATAGCACATAAACATACTGTTGGCACAAGACTGAATGCAGAAATTCAGTAAGACCTACTAAAGCTATTCAACTACTGTTCGATGGCTTTATCCTGACAACGACTAGGGGTTCGACAGCTATCAGTCTAGCTGACGAAGGATTTTGGATCCTGAATGTCCTTCCCCACCAAAGAACTTGATCGGTGGCAAGCTCGTGCTTATCTCATCCGCTTCAACACCTACTCGATGTGGCATGAGTTCACCTGTTGGACGTACCTTATCTTTCATCTCCTGTTCAACATTAAAATGGCGCATTATGCTTGATATAGAAATGGATAGTTTGATTAAATAAAAGGAGAGAGTTTGAGGCAATGGATATGCTTCGCAATAATATTAACCTTCCAGTTCTTGTTATTAAGTGTGAAAATTATTGTCGAGCGTGCGACCCCCGAGGATTCCAATGTTGCTGCATCAAAGGCGTCCCGATGATCTATACCATGCCAATTTTATCAGTCAGCGATGATGAGAATTTCGGAAGGATTTTTAAATATAGAAGCCAAAAATCTAAAGAAAAATGCTTACAAATTATATATTCATCGGCTCGATTTTCCCTATTATCATTTGCCCTTCGAAGAACAAGTAGCTCAACGCCTGCATGTTCTCTGCAGTTTGTCCAAAAGAGAGACGGTTCAGGACTAAGTTCTCTTAGATTGCTTGTCCCTTGTCTATCAAGATTGTCAGCATCATTGTCATGTTGGTGCTATTAGAATCCTCCATCTACAGAACCAAAAAAGGGTAATAGCGAATCATTTGAGAATTCCACAATCGTATAGTAAGAACTAAATAATGTATATGACACAGATGACTTAAACGGTGTTTATCGTAAGCAAAGGTGCAATCAGTGGTGGAGTAGTATTATACGTTGATGCAGAATGAGTGTCGAACCTGTGAGGACCTCTAATTTATAGCACTATGGAGCAACCTACGTAATAGATTAATGCTTATAAGAGAATCAATAGTAACATATTGCATCTCGAGCATAAGACGATTGCGTGAGATTTGGAACAATGCTTGTCTAATCATATTAAAGCAATTGACAAGTAGATAGTACTTGACATGTGACTCTTTGCTAATCATACAAGAGAAAAGGGATTACCAATGAGTGCTTGTCCAGTCAAGTTTTATCGTAACTAGGAGCTTAACTAGTTTGGTCCAATGAAAAACCAAAATTTATTATTTTTTGGTTGAACCCATGAACCACTAATTTTTTGGCACGACATTGATTATTGGCTACTAGTCAAACGATGATCACCTACTGCTTGGTAGAGCATAGGACTGGCCCTCGAGATTTGGAGTGGTTGTTAATGGATTCTCTAGTCTCGTCATATCAATTGAAGATCTTTGCGATGTGACACTGAGTACGACATTGGTTATTGCCCGCTAGACAATCTATGATAACGTAATGCTTGTTAGAGCGGGGGACGATTGCTTGAGATTTGTAACACTGCTCAGTGGATCCTCTAGTCTCGTCATATCAGTTGACGTTGTTTGCGAGCTGACACGCAGCACGACATTGACTACTGGCTAATAGTCAAACGATGGTCACTAATATGGTGGTTAATTGTTTGTATACAATAGATGGACTCCAGGTATGTTTTCTTCACATCCACAAAGCGATAGATCATTACTTGAAAGGCAGTGAACAAAAAAATCCTTTTTTTTATTTGATATTAACCGCTGCATACCATTGGTTGCTTAGGATCAGATGATGTAGATTGTAGTACAAACTAAGAACGACATCTAACGAGAAACTGCCTACACAATAAAAAATCCCAAGGTATTATAATTTTTAGAATCACCGAGAGTTCCTTATTTTTAGGACTCAAAAGTCAAATTTTGACTGTAATTCAAAGATCTAGATTTATATAGTGGAGATGTTTTAAAATTTTCTCTTTTAGAAATGATCTATACAATGCTACCTTGCTCCACGTGGCACCCAAAATATGATGACTGCCACGTCCTTGCTTAGGATCAGATGATGTAGATTGTGCTACACCCCGATCTTTCCTACAATAGATCTTGGGATCATGGCGCACCTAATAGACAATAAAAAGTTTATTCCATGGGTCACAAGTCCTAGAGAATGGTCCTTGAAACAAATGCCACAGATCACGCTCAAACGTAAATGTAGGGCCTGTTTTGGAGGATCAGTGACACATGGAATTTAAAATTGTGTCTGATAGGTGCACCATGATCCCATGGGCCAAATCCCTTGAAAACCATCTTTTGTTTCGAATAAGACGAGTTTCATCATGTTTCACCCATATCTCCCACACAATAGATCTTGAGATCATGGCGCACCTATCAGATGCACATTTTTAAATTCCATGTGTCATTGATCCCCCAAAACAGGCCCTACATTTGCGTTTGAGCGTGATGTGTGGCATTTGTTTCAAGGACCAATTTCTAGGACCTGTGATCCATGTAATAAATTTTTTACCGTCTGATAGGTGTGCCATGATCTCAAGATCTTTTATGGGGAAGGTTGTGGTGTAACACAATCTACATCATCTGATCCTAAGCAAGCAATGGTCTTAAAGTAGTATGGGACGCGGGTGCTTTCAGAGAAAGCCTGGGTGCAAATAGAGGTTCCCTTCTAATAAAGCTCCTAGTTTTTCCAGATTCGAAATCCCATATTAAAAATCGAAAGCTAATTTTCCTGCCACCCACACGTTCTCCCACATCCTTTGTTCCTCTCTCTTCTCTTTCTCTAGGTCGGAAGAAACTATTGGAGACGTTCCAGGCTCTCCAGCCAAATTAAAAAAGAGCCCTCGATTTCCTATGTTAATGTGTTGACCTACAAAGATGAAGAAGAAGAGGGATAAATTTGATTTAATTTTATCTATGTAAAATTCTAGATCAGAGGGAAGCAGATCTAATCTAATCTAATCTCTCAGGTTGGTTGTTGTTTTCATCTACATATAAACAATATAGTTTTTTTTTTTTTTCTTCTAATGATGTAGATGATGGAATCGATACACTGGATTTGGGATTGTATTTGAAACATTTTCCATGGGCGGATTAGTGAATAAAGTCTAAAAGAATTGGATTATACTTTTTTATTTACTCAGACATGTATGTCTCAGATCTAAATTTGCAGTTTTGAGATAATAAAATGCCAGGGAGCATTTTTCTTCTTTGTTTTTTTGAATCCTTTCTCTATTTGGTAGACCTCTAATAACTTCTCATTCATTTTTTTTTTCTTTTTGCTGAACTTGCTCGTTTTTACAATAGAATAACTATGTGCATGATATGGGTATAGGTGATATTTTCCGAGTTATTGCTTTATTTTAGGTAGGCATGATCATCACATTGTCAGTTTATTATATAGTTGCCTTTTAGTATTGCTGGGAATCATGTAATCATTAAGACTGACAACATATAGAACATTTTTAATCGATTGTGTTATCATATAGTTAGTCACCAGATTTCAGTGAAATGCTTTGGTGTGATGCATCACTGTAATTCTTCTTTTCTAAAATTCTGGTGTTTCCCTTCTTTCCAAAGATCACAGGTAGCACAATCTCCATGGGTTTTGCCTTCCAATGTGGAAGGTTTGGTTCATTTGGAAGACCACCATGCTAAAAAATCCCCATATGAGTGGAGGCTGACCGAAATTGTGGGGGTATGCTGGTGATGATTTTGGGATAGATTTTGGTATTTGGACTTTACCATGCAACTGGATTGTGGGTTTTGGTTCCTTGGCCGGTTGAACAATGGGGTGGGTTTTCGGCCTGTAAGACAACGGAAGATTGACAATATTGTAACCTCAAGGCCTATGTTTAGAGGTCAGCTTACCTATCAAATAGAAAAGCCTGGTTGAAATATTAAGGGTAGGGCTTAAAGAAGTTATTTTCTCCCTATATTTCGTTGTGCTATATTTTTATTTCATGACCTATGATTACATCATATAGTCAGGATATAGTATTTTTTTTACCGTTCCATAATTGAGACATCGCCACTTCTCATCTTCTACAGGTTTTGTTACTAATAGTAACTCCTACAGGTTCAGATCATTGGTACATAATAGTCGGTGAATGAATCGTGCATTCTCGTAATAATCACAGTGGAGTGGGAGGTGGGTTTGCCAGCGTTGAATATGAAACAATGATGCAAGTAGAAGTGTAGGCAAGGTATTATCCCTGCCTTGAACTTCCAATTTGAAAATACTCATGCTTAGAGCTGTATAAAATTTGACTAGTCTATTACCTTAATATCAATTCGTGAAGCAAGTGCCGACAATGTTCGAATTGGTCACGGCTCTCTTAGTAAATATACGTTGAAAATTAAGTTATCCCAGAGATAGCTACAACTCTTAGTGGTTTGTAATCTAATACTAGGCGTAGGTGACTAGTACTTTTTCTTGAATGTGAAATTTGCTTCATCCTATTACATCTTCTACGCAAACTAGGCATAGGTGACCATTTCAAACGAAACCTACTAAATAGATATTCCGAGTAAATGAAACCAATGTAAATGAAACCAGGCCCAACACCTCTTTCAAATGTCATCACTCCCAACTAAAGTATTGATTTCGATCACATCATCTGAATCGTCATCGTCAACCTCTTCGGTGGATGAAAAAATGACGATTGGCACAGCTTCCTTCATACCGGGCGGCACCGAAAGAGCTAAATGCTAACTCGGAGGCTCCTCTCTCTCACTTTCATCTATAGCTGCAGCTACAACTGCATCAATCAGAGGGACTACGTCCATCAGGACAATTGGGTAATTTTCGTCGGAGGCCTCTGGTGGGAACTCCGCTTGAAGCTGGCGAGTGATGTAAGCACAGCTACGCTTATAGTGGCTGTATGATGATCGACTATGTCTTGGTGGTGGTCAAGAAGGCCGTGGCTTTTGGGGGTTTTCGCGCGAGGGCAAATCAAAGTCCATACGAGGAGGGGATGGGATAGAGTCGGAGCTATTCTCAGAAGACATTAGTTTTATGCCAAGTAGTAATGCCTCAGTGGTGTTTGTGAGAGATGTAGTCTCTCTATTTATAGCATAATGTGTTGAAGTCCTTCCCATTTCTTTACATTATAATAATCACGTGCATTGCCGAGACCCATTGTGCAATTTGTCCTGATACAAATTTCAGCGTACGTGATGGGACTATGGTGCTGAGCTAGATACGCCAACGCCAGTAGTATACATTTCGAGCCCCACGGGTAATCATCTCCATCTACCATGACGTGCCTAGACGATGGTACTAGCCTTGCTCCTGTCAAGTCGCCGCTTCTAGACCTGCCCCTATCACATCGCCCTTAATATCGAGACTGTAAATCAATGATATAGACTTTGACCGTGACATGCACGGGTCACGGCTCAAGTGGTACCATCTCTGGAGTGAAAAGATCATTACCATCTCTATCTCTCTCTACATACATATATATATATATATATATGTATGTAGAGAGAGAGAGAGCCAACTATAATTATTAGTTTCTGGAACAGTATAAAGTTAACTAATTAAAATCCTTATCTCCTTCAGAAATTAAAAAATCCTAATCTCTTCACGAAATTCAAGTGGAACATTGCTTCATCTTTTTAGTGGATAATAAATATCAAATTGGGTATTGATTTGTTGCTTTTGCACTTCCTAAACTTTTGTATTTTGTACTGTTGTGTTGCTTTTCTTTCAATTTCAGTTTGTTGATGATCTCCTTCAATACAAAATTTTACTGCTTTCACTCAACCACCTTACGATTTCTTCAATTCAGAATTCACACATCAAATTTCTTTGGATGAGAGCAGCATGGAAAGAAATTAAGTCATTGATATGGGAAGCCCTATACATTAATTGTAGTTTTTCCTTCAGAAGCAAGATGTTTTCTTATTATGCCCTTTATAATATTGGTTTCAATGGAGAACTTTGAGCTTATGGTGTGCTATTTTTTATGTGTTTTTATAGGAATCCGCCATTGAAGTCGTTGGTTGCAATTTATGTTTTAGCCTAACTAGCTGTACAATGTCAAAAGCAAGGTTATATTTTTCTTATTGCTTTTATGTACATTACTACAAATAACTGACTTCCTAGCCCGTTGGGCAGATTAGATAAATTGAAATCACACTGATTTTATCTCATATTAAAGGCAAGGTAATATTGTATTAGGTAAATTGGAATCACACTACCTTTCTATAGTGGCTAATAAATCTCATCCATTATAGACATGAAATGCAAGGTTTATTGAAAGTCCATTTCTTTGATTTGATGGGAAGCAAGTTGAGGTCTCTGATGGAAATACTTATTATTACATGAAAACAATACTGTAGCTGATCAGTTCAATTTTGTTGGTCCATGTCAACTAGATGTGTGGTCGAAATATCCTGTTAGCTTAGTTAGTTCATCAGAACTGGTTCCATGGCCCCAATTATTTTTATTGGTTTTTCTCAGGTTATTACAAGAAAGAGGTGGCAGTTTAGGTGCCATTGCACTTGTATGCATAGTTTAACAGAGTTGGTGGTTCTTCACTATTAACAATGGATATCAGTTTCCTGATAATAATTTTTTAAAAAAAAAGTGGATATCAGTTAATTTCTAAGCACTTTATTAGCCATATCTAATTGGCTACTTGCCTAAGACGATCATTTTTTGTAATTTCATGAACAAGGCATTTCAAAGATCTTGAAGTGAGACATAGTGACCAGGTCAGGGCTCGGCGGATCCTCTACTCTCGTCATATCAGTTGATGTGATATCTTGTACGACGTTGATTATTGCCTGGTAGACAATCCACAGTAACCTACTGCATTCTGTAAAAGCGCCCACTTTTGTAGACAACTCTTGAAAGCCATTGACTGCTTCAAATCATATGGTGGAGATAGCTTTTCACCCAGATCTTCCACAAAATATATCTTGAGTTAATGTCTTACCTATCAGGCGACATTGATTATTGACTACAGTGTAAATAGGTGAGATGGGAGGGGTTAAATGCAAAAGACCCTATTATTATATTTAGGGAATCTAACTGTCTAGAATCTTTTGATGTAAACATAATACACATAGTTACAATTTATCCTTAGGTTGTAGAAAATGAAGGCTTCAACCATCCATCATCTTAATCTGAGATTGTTTTATTTATGTGCTAATTTAATCCATCTATGGGATCAGATTCTCATTTGTTTCTTATATGTAGGCTATAGCTTCTAATTATCTTTTTTATTGGTTCAAGCAATTTACAAATTTAAACTGTTCTCTTATGTCAATAAGCACTTCCTTATGTCTATAACACTTCCATCTACATTACGGCTTTCTATTTTGTGCTTTACTCGCGAGCTAGTTATAAACATCTTAATATTGCCTCTTACAAATCTATCTGAATTAGAATTTGTCCAACCTCTATAATTCTATTTGAGTGTGACCGACCTCTATATTTCTATTTCAACGTGTAGGTTTTGAAGTTGTGCTGTGAAGTCAACGGTCTTTATATCCATCAAAGGATGCAAAATAGCTGCTTTGTAGCTGCGTGGGAAGTGTCATGGCGAGTCCTAAGATGGCGACTAGCGGGCAAATTGTTTGTTTTCTTGCACTTAATTAGTTATTCCTTTGGTTATATAGCATGAAATATATAAGAGGTTATTTTTATATTACGCTTTTGTGCAACCGTGGGATTTTTTGACGATCCCGTCGCGATGATGCGCTCGCTAACAAAAATATAGAGTTGCCATCCGGAGCTTTTGGTGTCCCGGGAAACCTATATCATTTTTATAAGCACCAAAGTGTCACAAATATGACTCTGAATTCGGTCCACACCAAAGGTTCTTGGATAGGGCTTCAGTTATCGATTGGGAAGGTGTTAGGCACCCAATCAACCTGCTTAATGCAGTCTCTACTTATGGCCAAAACAAAAATAATATAAAAGAAAAGAAAAAGTCTTCCTCTTACCCAAAAGGGCTTAAAATTCTATTTGTGTCCCTCCGTTCCTACCGAAAATTCGACGACATAACAGCACAAATGGGAGGATGGAGGAATGACCGAGAAGATAGAGGAATAGAGGAGAGAGCCGGAGCTCTCGGGCCCTTGTTGCACCGTTGAGGAGCCTTGCGTTGGCCTGCTTTGATGAGCTTTTGAAGACTTGAATGATGGAAAAAGGGGTTCTAACCTCTAAGGCTTACTAGCTAAGAGGTAGAGAGGAAAGGCAAATGGATAGCACACACCTAACCTAGAGGCTTTTTATGAAAGATAAGGCTTGGAAGGAGGTTTATCAATTCTGAAATTTGTATGAGCAATGGTGCACCAAAGGAAGAAAGATCTTCTCACTTTAAGCTCTTTCTCTCTTAGATAAGTTTCTCAACCTTTAACCCAAGGGGAGGGGGGCTCTATTTATAGGAAAATGATAGATTAGGAGGCTACTTAGGTGCTAATTGGGGGTTAAGAATTAGGTAATCTCTAATCTAAGGTTTCCTAGGATTTTGAGAGCTTGAAAAGGTGTGAAGGTGATTTTAATGGTGGATGATAGGTTGGTGTTTCAAATCACTTAAGGTTTACAAATAGGCACTAAAAGGGTGCCACAGGACTATCAAAACACCCCCCAAAGATTAAGGTGGTCAACAAGTCAAACCTCAATCTTGATTTTCGAGGTAAAAGCCAGAGGTCACTGTTTATATGTCTGGCGTAACTAATAGTTGCTCTAAGCATATGTATAGTAATACAGTGATTCACAATGGTTTTTGGAGGTTGCAAGCTCGCGGGGGGATGCACTTAAGCCTGGCGCAACTATTAGTTGCGCGAAGCCAAAATCTTATAAAATTGTGCGATTTTCAAATCGCCATAACTTTTGTTATATAACTCCGATTGAGGCGATTCTTAGCTCATTGGAAAGCTGGGGAAGTTCTCTTTCCAATGGTATATAAGTTTATAGTAGTAGAAGACTTCAGCTAGTTCTAGTGCACCACTCTTTATCCATTACCCGTGAAGTTACGTTAAGGGTTTGGAAGGGGTTCTAAGGGTCAAGATTAGTTTCCAAAGGTTCAAGGTAAATTCTAAGGGATTTGGAATGATTCCTAAGGGTTTGGGAAGGTATATAAGGGTGTCATATATGTCATCAAAAGCTCAAAGGCGCGCCTCTCTCGAAATATGTTTCGATCGGGCCTTGGACTAAATTTTGGTGTCTACAGATGCCCCTCTTTGGTATCCGATCACTAATGATTGAATGCCAAAGAAAAGAGACATCCGAAGAGGCCCATGGCATTACTGATGGGTCCACTACATTCAGAACAAACTGCAAACATCAGATGGATAATATGGTGAGAAAACAAAAGCCATGTATGCCATGCTAAACATCCGGTTCTCAAGGTAATCAGTCCCCAAGCGCTTAGCGACATTACTTGGCATAACCAAGGTGGGATGAGTTGCGAATGCCCTATAGTCGGGAAAAACATTTGCCTCTCGGGATGATTTTGAAGGTATTTGATATTCGAGATTCGTTCTAAATACAACCGCTTCGCAAGTAAGATGGGTGATCGACCCACACTTAAAGATAGGCGCTAGGAAAAACTACACAAGGCTCCACAGTTTGCGTCCAATCCTATGAGGCATTTGATTACCTCATTTGATGGTCACGGGTGCCCCTACCTGAATCAGGGTTCAAGGTCTTTGGGCGAACCCATCAATCCCGATGTTTATTTGGCATGACTATCTGAGCGGAGCAAATAGACGTCGCAACGCTTTTTGGGGAGTACGTGCCATTTTTGAAAACGTGCCCCGGATCAACATGACCTAGAGCATCCAGCTTCAACTACCTTAATCAGGTCTAACCAAACATTGGGTATCTCCCAAAAGGGACATCTAATCTTGATCTCTACCAATAATGATCATAAACATCATTTAAGTATACATAATCATACACCCGTTAGGGGCAATAAGCAATAAAGGCGATGGAAGCCCCGACCCGGACTTGCTCGAGTATAATTTACGGGAACAAATAACCATCATACCGATATCCATACGTATGGCATACACTTTACAGGGATACCACTGCCAATACAAATTTTAAGCCTGCAGAAAATAATGGAGAAATGAACCCTTCTGGATGCATGGGTGCACATAGTTTGATTTATGCATAATCTCATTCTTAATAGGTTGGTCTAAACCAACGATTAACCTTTTCTAGCGGAGTTATCTGGACCTTAAACCTCGTAGGGCGCGCGCCCAGACCATGCGGACCAAGAGTCCATACCTCCGAAAAGTTCATGAAAAATTTGAAGCTTAGACTCTCACATTCATATGAATCAAAGATAGAGTGCTTGCTCAAAAATTTAGCAGTGGAATCATCCTGATCGAAACATTGACCATCTGATCATGATTGACACCGTTGCTCCTACTTTGAAATAGGATCCCAAGATCCAAGGCGAACCTTTAGACTTAGGACATTAATTTAGCACAGTTGTGTTGTGGATAAAATATTGACATTTTAATGCATCAAAAATATGCAAGTGCGTAGCTGTGCGTTCTATGAAAATAAAAATTTATTCTTCTTCTCTTTTTTCTTTTTTCAATGATTGCTTTTTTTTTTTTTTTTTTAAATAAGCATTATCTGGACCTCGAACCTTGAGAGGCGCACTCTCAGACAACGCATACCTAGAGCCCGTGCCTCCGAAATAATTTATGACGAAATTGAAGCCAACGTATTCAAGTCCATGTGATATCGAAAAGATCGGGTCAAAATTGAGTGTCCATAGAAGGACACTCAATCTTGGCCTCCGCCATCAATGAAGTTACAAATAGATAACTATGTATAAACACGCACCCATTAGGGGTAATAAATAATAAGGCGATGGAACTCCCGACCCAGATCCCGCCCGGATACAATTTACATGAACAAACGACCATCCAATGGATACTCAGATGCATGGCATACACTTTACAGGGATACCGTGCAAGTTTTAAGCCTATGCCCTAAAATGGGCCCTTCTGCATACATATTTGCACATAGTTATCTGACGTAGTTTCGTATCTGATAGGTTAGAATCAATCCAACGATGGATCTTTTCGAAGACAGAGTTATCCAGACCTCAAATCCCGTAGGGTGCTTGCCCGGACAGTGTAGACCAAGAGTCTGCACCTCCAAAAATATCACAAGACGAACTTGAAGTTCAAGGCACTCAAGTTCACCTGAAATAAAAGATGGAGCAACCAGGGCGAAGATTTAGCGGTGGAATCAATCCGATCGAAACATTGACTATTTGATCGAGATTGACACCATTGCTCCTACTTTAAAGTAGGATCCATGGATCCAAGGCGAACCTTAGACCTAAGACATTAGTTTTGCACAGCTGTGTTGCCGATAAAATATTGACATTTTACCGTATTGAAAATAGGTATGTGCGTAGTTGTGCATAAAAAGTTCACAGATTTCTTTTTTTTCTTTTTCAAAATGATTTTCATTCTCCCCTTTTTTTTTAATAGACCTGACGTTGGTGACGAGATGCTTCATCTGATTTGTCCATCGCTGAGAATTTGCCTACTTCGAGGCTTTGGACTGTTTGATGTTCCTGTACATCCTTGAGAAAACGTCAGTCCCTTTTTTGTTTATATAGGTAACAATAAGCATCCTCATTAACAGAAGGAGAAACAAACTTTTTCTTATATTTTTTTATTTTCAAGATTTATATATATTTTTTTGTATTTTTATTTTCAGAGATTTTTTTGTTCGTTCTCTTTATTTTTGAGATGGAAGTACGATGCTGTAACTACGTACATGGGAAAGAGTATAAATATATACACGCACATATTTCTTTTGTATTTAGATTTTTCTTGATTTTTTTATTCCTTTTTGGCTTTTCTCTTTTTTTTTTATGATGCCTTATCAGTGAGGTGAAGTCACGGGTCCCACTTTGGGCATAGTCGAACCTCTTTTAAATAGTCGGGTCTGAGGCAATTTCAGCAACCTTACCAAGACTGAAACATCAATCCCTTTGGGTTAGGTCAAACCTTTCTCTTTACCTTGGGTTATATGTTTGATGAAGCCGTTTCACAAAGATAATTCTAGTCGGGGCCCGATTTGAAGTAGCATGAGTGGCCCAGAAAAGGGGATCAGGGAGAGTAACCAAGAGGGCTCCTCAAACATTAATTTTATTAATCCATTCCAACAATTATTTTTCTTTTAAAACTCTTTTACTCACAATGCCCTCTTTTTACCCTCTTTTTAATCGTGGCGCCCTTTCGGGTTTTCACCACGTCCATGGGTTTAGCTTTCTTATCCCAAGCACCCTTTCGGGTTTTCACCTGGTCCGCACAAACTCGCTGTTTTTACCCGTAGCGCCCTTTCGGGTTTTCACTACATCCATCTTGCTTTGAGCTTGTATTTTTATTTTATTTTTTATTTTATTTTATTTAAAAAGCCATGACATAGACGTCGATTCCGTCATAGCCAGCTGGATGGGACTCTTGTGTCATCTCACAACTCGGCTCATGTTGACTTAACAGATATTATGACTGCTTGTGAACCTAAAAAGAGGGCTTTCTTCAGGGCGTAGCTTGGCCATGGGCTAGGTTAGGATTGGAAAGTATGCTGGGCTAAAAAGGTTTTCTTGATACGGCTTCAATTTTTCACAGCATACTTTCTTCCTTGGGAGATTTTACTGTACACGCCCCATGATTCTTCTTTTTTTTTTTTCCTTTATCTTTATTTCAGGCAATCTCTTTTTGAGGTTTTTACTTTTCTAATTTTTTTGATTTTCTGATAGTAATTCTGCTTCCTCTCTTTTTAGCATATGTACTCACTTTTTCTTTTTTGGGGAAGGGCTTTATTGAAAGAAAGGCTCAGGCTCAAATGGGGTAGCAAAGGATATCATCATTTTAGGGATACTTTTTTGCTACTGTGCTTGAAATGATGGCCTCTTTTGGGTGATTCTTAAGCAGTCACGTATCTATTTCACCAATACTTACCTTGTCGCGATAGACTAAGAGTAGAACCGTCGGACGTATCTAACATTGAGGGGCTCAGAAAGATGATCTTTGTCCATGGTGGCGAGGCAGATGGTGTATCCCGATAACACTTCTCCGATGTTGTAAGACCTTTCCAAGTTCAGCTTGAACTTCCCTCTCCGATCGGCGTGGAGGGATGGGAAGATCTTCTTCAGTACAGTGTCTCATAGCTTTAGATCAAGACCGCGAACACATTTATTGTAAGCACGTGCGATCTGCCCCTGGTAAATTTGAGTGTGACACAAGGTTAGGAGTCTCTTCTCATCAAATAAGTTTAATTGTTCAAAGCGGAATCTCTCTCTCTGCTTCGGGTAAGCCTGATTCCATGAGGATTCAGAGCGAGGATACTTCAACCTCTACCGGTAGGACGGCCTCGGTTCCATACACAAGGGAGAATGGTGTTGCCCCTGTAGTGGTACAGATCGACGTTCTGTAGGCCCATAAAGCAAATGACAATATTTCGCTCCAATCTCGGTAAGTGACGACCGTCTTCTCTAGGATGCGGATGACTATCTTGTTTGCAGCTTCCACAGCTCCATTAGTTTAAAGCCGATAAGGTGACGAGTGATGGTGCTTGATTTTATATTCCTCACAGAAGGCTCGAATGCGCTTATTCGTAAAGTTTGTGCCATTGTCTGTGATAATATCCTTGGGTACTCTGAATCGACACACAATATTACTCTTGAGAAACTTCTCGACATGACTAACCGTGATGTTGGCATATGATGTCGCTTCTACCTACTTGGTAAAGTATTCAATGGCGACAAGGATGAACTGATGTCCATTTGATGCTTTTGGATTAATCATTCCGACGACGTCAAGGCCCCAGATAGCAAATGGCCAAGGAGTGGTCATGCAGTGAAGATCGATGGTAGGAGCGTGTATCAGACTGGAGTGTTCCTAACACTTATAGTATTTCTGAACATGTTTACAGCAATCTGATTCCATAGTGGTCCAAAAGTATTCCTACTGTAAAATTTTCTTTGCGAGCATGTGACCGCTGACGTGGGCTCCGCATACTCCCTCATGGATCTCTTTCATAATATTGATCGCTTCACTTTCAGTAAGGCACCTGAGTAAGAGGTTATTATAGGATCGCTTGTAAAGGCACTCTTCGCAAATGACATAGCCTACTGCTAGACGTTGAATGGTTCGTCAGTCCATCTTGGACGTACCCTCAGGGAAAGTTAGTGTCTCGAGGAAATTCTTGATATTTGAGAACCAATGTGGCTCGTCATCAGGCTTTAAGCCGGCTCATTTCTTTGCTCAATCATGATTGGCTACATCTTAGCATCAAACGAAATTTCTATCATTGATGCCCACGTCGCTAGTGCGTCGACGAATTGATTCCTTATTCGAGGGACATATGAGAATGTCACGTCTTTGAAGCAAGCTATCAGATCCTCAAGGTGCTCATGGTAAGGGATCAATTTCTCATCTTTCGTCTTTCAGTCACCATTCGTCTGACATATGATCAACTGTGAATCGCCGAATACTCAGAGGTGAGTTATATTCAGATCGAGAGCAGCCTGCAAATCGGTGGCACAAGCATCATATTCAGCCATGTTGTTAGTGCAAGGGAAGTTGAGCTTGATAGAGACTGGTACATGGGATCCTTTCGGCGAAATCAGGATGGTGCCAACTCCCTGTCCCTCATCATTGGCTGCCCCGTCAAAGTACATTACCCATGATTCTTCTGCTTCCTCGATATCGTCTTTCTTCATGAACAGGATGTCCTCATCAGGGAACTCAGTTCTTAAAGGTTCATAATCCGGCAAAGGATTGTCGGCAAGATGATTGGCGAGTGCCTGTCCCTTGATCGACTTCTGAGTGACGTAGGTGATGTCAAACTTAGATAACAAGAGCTGCCATCATGCAGTCCGCTCAGTGAGAACCGACTTTTCGAATAAGTATTTCAACGGGTCCATTCGGGCCAAAAGTAGAATGGCTTGAGAGAGCAAGTAATGGCAGAGTCTCTGAGTAGCCCATATAAGAGCCGGACATGCTTTCTCCAGATGAGAATAGCGCGTTTCATAATCAGTAAACTTCTTCCTCAGATAGTAGATGACCTGCTCTCTTCTTCCCATCTCGTCATGCTGCCCTAAGACGCATCCCATCCAAAGTTCCGTCGTGGAGAGATACATCAAGAGTGCTCTCCCTAGCTCGAGTGGTACCAATACAGGTGAGTTAAGGAGGTAGCTTTTGATTTTATCGAATGCTATAGGGCAGTCGTCGTTCCATTCAACGGGCGAGTTCTTTCTTAGTAGCTTGAAGATCGGTGTGCAGATTGGAGTTAGTTGTGCAATGAACCGACTGATATATTATATTCTACCTAAGAATCCTCTAACTTCTTTCTTGGTAGATGGTGGTGGCATTTCTGTGATTGCTTTGACTTTGACTGGGTCAACCTCAATCCCTCTCCTGCTGATGATAAATCCCAACAGTTTCCCGACAAACCACCGAATGTGCACTTCTGTGGATTCAGACGTAACCTGTACTTTCTCAACCTCTCATACAGCTTTTGAAGGTTTACCAGATAATCGCTTCACTCCGGTGACTTGGCTATCATATCATCGACATACACTTCAATCTCTCGATACATCATGTCATGAATAGTGTAGTCATAGCTCTCTGGTACGTTGCACCAGTGTTCTTCAACCCAAATGGCATGACTCTATAGCAAAGGTTCCCCAAGGGGTGATGAGCGCAGTCTTCTCTCGATCCACCTCTGCCATCTTAATCTAATTATATCTTGAGAATCTATCCATAAAAGAAAGCATCCCGTGCTTAGCATTGTTATCGACCAAGATGTCAATGTATGGCAGTGGGAAATCGTCCTTCGGGCTCGCCTTGTTCAAAATTTTAAAATCAATGCACATGCGGACCTTTCCATCTTTCTTTGGTACATGCACAATATTGGCTAGCCATTGTGGGTACTTAGATACCATGAGAAACCCCACGTCATACTGCTTGATGACCTCGTCTTTGACTTTCAACATCCACTCGGGTCGGAGACACCTCAGCTTCTGCTTAATCGACTTCATATCAGGGTAGAGTGGCAACTCATGCTCAACCAAATTGGTGTCCAAACTAGACATGTCCTCGTATGACCAGGCAAAAACATCTTGGTATGACCGAAGGAAGTCGATCATGCTTTTTCTTTTTTCGAGAGATAGCAGCGTTCCGATCTTGGTAATTCAGGGAATCTCCCCAGTCCCTAGATTAACGTCCTCTATTTCTTCGACAATGGGGGTAGGGCCATGCTCAAATTCAGAAAATTGGTCGAAGACCTCATTGGGGAGCTCCTTCAAAAGGATATCCTCATCCAGACTCGTAACTCCTACCTCTTCTTGTGTTTCTACAGGAAAGGGGTCAATTTTACCTGAGGCAGGTATTTCAATTAAGGCATCTTTTTATGAGATTTTATCTGGAATTTTAAATGATAATATTTTTGGATTTTATATTTTTTCAATGTTTTTGGAATTTTGTATATTTCTAATGTTTTTGCGGTTTTGTATTTCTTCGGAGACGAACTCTTGACAGTGCGAGTCTGTGTATATACAAGGTATTGCCTGCCAATGGCTTATCTCACTTTTTATAGGTTAATTTTTTTTTTAAATGGGTGTCAAATGTTAGGCCACTCCCTGCTTTCAGGATTTGGGGCAAAGATACCCAATTGCGTACCTGAGGGGCCGCTCCTTTACTTGATTGGATGGAGGGGGCTGACTGATATGGCTCATTGAAGTCAGCTTCCATCATATTGATCCCCATTTTGTCTGAGATGATGTCCTCAAATGTCAACACTATTTTGTGGTGATTTACCACTGAGAGAGTTTGTTCAGGTACTGGCCGTCGTTCTTCGAAAAGGGACAATGCAGCCAAATCTATCTCCAGGCTAGGAAAGGTAGTGTGGGGATTGGTGGGGTGAACTGGTGTTGTGGGCTTGTGTGGGATTAATCGCGTTTCCCCATTCCGATCAATCTTCACAACCCCAGCACTTATGAAGAATTCCCTGATGTGCAGTCTGGGACAAGGCTTCTCCTCTTCCAAGTGGATCCCCTTGGCTCTTGCGCCCGCCGTCTCACAAGCTTTTTCCTTAGCCTCCGAACCTCTTCCTCTATGGGCTTGTAACCTAACCCAAAACAAACTTTCTGTCCCTTGGCTATTATCGGCTCTCTTCTGCCATACACTCTGGGCTTGAGTCCTCTTCCTTTTTTATAGCCCTATTTCTGGAGCATCGCCACTACTACTTCCATTTTGTCGCCGGTTTTGGAGACTATGCTTTTCGGAGGTTCTGGGCTTACTGCTGACACCTCATATTCAAAATTGTGGAGGTCGATATCTTCCTTAGTATGTGGAGCATCCATTACTTTGGGATTTTCAATGCTATGGGTGGCCTTGTCTTTATCGTCATGCCCATCACCAATGATGGTGATCACCTTCTGCCCGGATATGAATTTTAATTTTTGACGGAGGGTAGAAGGTATCGCCCCAACCTCATGCAACCAGGGGCATTCTATTAGCAGATTAAACGAAGATTTGATATCCATCACTTGGAAAGGTATGGAAAAGGCCATGGGCCCGATTACTAACTCAAGGTCGACCTTTCCCATTATTTCTCTTCTTGTGTTATCAAAACCCCGAGCACTTGTTCTTGTTAGCCTCAGCATACATGGGTCCACACTGATTTTGGTGGCAATCCGCAACGGGCACACATTCAGAGCCGACCCATTATCAATTAGAACTAAGGAAATTATCATGTTCCTGGATTCGACAGTAATATTGAGGGATTTAGCATGACTGTTTCCCTCCTCCGCCAGATCTGCATCCAAAAATAAAATGGCATTGGGTGCCATTACTTGTCCAATTATTTGCCCAACTTCATCTGGGCTCACCTACTGGGATACATGGGCATTCTTTAACGCTCCCATTAAAGCTTGAAAATAGAGTGGGGACATCATTAATAGATCCCAGACAGTGATATGGGTCGACATTCTTCTTAGTTGGGTCTCAAGGATGTGCTCCCGGCTCATCTTTTCAAATGGGTGGATTGCACTATCTTTCTTTCCCTTCGACCATCTTTGGTCTTCTTTCTTTGTTGTCGTTCTTTGAGTTGTTCAAGATTTTCCCGATCGTAACAAGTCCACGGCCCTTCCCCTCACTAGGCATTAGCATTGGTCTGTTCATAACTCAGCGGGACCTGATGAGGATCATAGGCTTGCCCCATGATCTGGAATGACAGGGCTATTGGCTCTTGACGTGCGTGTGTTGATGGCTCGAGCAAGGTAGGTAAGACCTGATTTACCTCAATGAAGGATGGGTGGGTGGCAAAATTGGGCCAGGTAGGGGTGGTGAGGTTTAACGATGGTTGCACCAGGGGTAATGGGGTGGGCGTAGACCATTGGTAGCTAATGGGTGGAATATGGTTGATATGCATTTATTTATACACAGTTAATGGGGGTGGGTGGTAGAAAATAGGCCCTAAGATCTAGGGATTCGGTCTGCGATGCAGGGGTGGGGAAGTAATCTGCCAGATTTAGGGGTTCAATCACCCCAATAGTTCCTTCTCCTAGATATCTCTGCCTTGGTGCCACAAACATTTCTTGATTACAAATGAAGTCTGACGGATCAAACTCTAATTCTTCTTCAAATTCCTCTACCATCCCTATGGTGGGTCTGGGACCTGCTCCTCCGGTAGGATGTGGGGGTAATGGTACCGAGTGGATATTTGCATGCTGGTTCACTTATAAAGGTGCTCGTGGAATGATTTTCTTAGCATCGATTAAATCTTGGATTGTGTGCTTCAATGGGAAGCAGCGATCAGTCGGGTGACTTGGGCCCTGATGAAAATTGCAGTGGGTATTTGGGTCATAGTTCTTTGGGATCGGGTGGGGAGGATGTTGCGATTGACGAATAGTAACTAATCCATTTTCTATTAATAAAGGTAAGAGTACACTTAGAGATTGCCCCAAGGGCGTAAACACTCGGTCATAGCGGGCTCTACTCTGCTCCGAAGTCATCCGCATTCCTTGACCGTTCCCTACTCTCTATATCAGCTCAGTTCTGACCGGTGCTAGCCGGGCCGCTTGGAATTGGAACGGGTTTATATTATTGTTGTGCCTGGCATTAGCATTGTTTTGGACATCAGCCTCGGTTCTTTTATCATTCCTTTATTCTGAAAACCTTCTAACCCCACTGGCTCCACTTGATATATTTTTGTTCAGGCGCCCCTCCCTGATGGCATCTTCACAGCAGTTGGTGTTCAGCAAAACTGAACTGCTACCGGTACACCAAAAAGTCTGAGATCACGGGTAGAGTGTTCTTGAAAATCATTTCGATTTGCTCATCATCAGGTATCCTGTTTCTGACCTGAGCTGCTAGTGCTCTCCACCACCCCAAGTAGTCGCTGAAGGTCTCATTCCGGTTCTGCTTTAATCGGGCCAAGTCAAACTTATGCGGTTCGATGTCAATATTATAGACATATTGTTCCTGGAATAAGTGCGTTAAGTCCTTCCATGTTTTCATCATAGATGGTTCCAAAGATGTGAACCACCTCAGGGTCGGACCAGTCAAACTCTTTTGAAAGACCTTTATCAACAGTCTTTCGTCCCCTCCATATTGGTACATGTCCCCACAGTAGGACTTGAGGTGTGCAATAAGGTTGCCGTTGCCATTGTATTTGTCAAAAGCTGGCATTTAAAATTTGGGAGGCAAGGGGACCTCAGTGAATAAGCATAAATCTGTGAAGTCCATGGCGTGGATTTCAGCACCACCCATTTTCATTAATTGCTTTTGTATCTTGTCCAACTGTTCTTTCAGCTGTTCTGACTCCTTAGATATGGGGCCGCTTTCTCGGCAGTTGGTTGAATTTCACTTTGTGCTACCAAGGGAGAAATGATTGGGGGAGGGTTAAGGCTGGTCAATGCCCCAGCATAGGCTCCATTATTCCTAATCTCATCCTCTTCATATTGTTGGTCGACATAGTGTGCAATGAGGGTGGGATTCTCATGCTGGTGTTGCATGGACTGGGTGGGAAGACATGAGTAGGGGTTGGGTGAGCCCATTGGGGATGAGAGAAAGTTGGGTGATAGAATGAGTGGAAGTTAGATTTTGGAGCGGGGCCTGATGAGGCCATTGAGCATGGGGGAAGGTTTGGAGATGACCTTGGGGTGTGGGGCCATGAGAAAATTGGGTTTGAGGTATGGTTTGGGTTTGACCCGAGTGTGAAGGTTGGGGGTGGGTGAAATTTTGGGGGTATTAGTGCGGGGTTCCAAGGTTTTGGCCTTGGGTTTGGGGCATGAAGCCTTGGTCATTATATGTTTCGGCCATGGGCCATTGATAGGTTTGGGCCATGGGCCCTTGATGGGTTAGGGCCATGGGCCCTTGGTGGGTTTGGGTCATGGGCCCTTAGTGTGTTTAGCCCAGTGGGCCTTGGTGGGTCTGGCCCATTAAGCCTTGATGGTTTTGGGCCATGGGCCCTTGTTGGGTCTGACCCATTGGGCCTTGATGGGTATGGACCATGGGTCATTGGTGAGTTTGGGCCATGGGCCCTTGATGGGTTTGGGCCATGGGCCCTTGGTATGGATGGGTGGTTGGGTTTTGGGCCAATGGGCCTTGGGTCATGTGGAAAATGGGGGCTTGGGCCAATGGGCCTTGGGGCATGCGGAAAATGAGGGTTTTGATGGTGTGGATGATGGGGGGTTGATGGGGGTCATAGGGGAGTGAGGCATGGAGATTGGCTAGGGTATGGGATGGGTTCATGGATATGGGGTGTGGAGGAGAGGAGGCATTTTGGGAAGCCTTCCATATAGAGTAGGCTTGGAACATCTTTTCCATCATAGACATGGGAGGATGGTCGGATGGAGATGGTGGATTTAAGGGGTGATGAGATGTAGATGGGTGGATGTGGTGGGTAAATTGGGCATGGTCCCCGAAAAATTGGGCATGACCCGGGTAACGGATGGGATATGGGGTGGATTGGAGGGATGAAGCGGGGCATTGGTAAAGGGGGATGGGTTAGGAATGTTTAGGGATGATGAAGGGTAAAGTGTGGGTGTTTGGGAAAAATTGGGCATGACCCCGACAAAAATGTGCATGACCTGGGTAGATGGGAGGATTTGTGGGGGGGTGGATAAGGTGGAGGTGACATAGGTGAATGAGAATGGATCGGGCCTATACGGGAAAGATGTAAAATGGGGCATGGATGTGGATGGGGAAAATTGGGTTGGGCTTGGAATGGATGTGGATGGAAGATGGGGTTGATTTGGCATGGATGTTGATGGAAGGTGGGATGGGTTTGACATGGATATGGGAGGGAAAATGGGCATGATTTGGGCAAAAGATAAGGAATTGGGGTGTTGATTTTGGATATTTTGGGAAGTGGTGGTTGGGAAAATCAGGGTACCAAAGGACCCGGTAATTGTAAAAGGTGATTGGGTGAGGGGGATGGTGGAAAAAACTTCTCCCGAATGAGAGTGGGTTGGAGAATGTGGCGGGATGAGTCGGGATCGGTGTAAGCCAGGTCCACTACTCACGACATTGTTTGCTGACGGGTTGGGTATGGGTGCCTTGGATAAGGCCCGAAAAATTTCCTCCTTTCCCTACGGGATGATGGAGGATAAGATGATGCCGTTATGCCGGCACCACAAAGACTCCAGTTTTTTGGTTTTTTTATTTTTAATTTTTTTGGGAAGAATTATTTTTGTAAAAACAAAGGTTTCGAGGCCTTGGAATTCCTTTCTCGGGTGGCTTTTGTACCCTAATTTAGGACTTGCGAAGATAATTTTGAAGCACTTCGGAAGAATCAAAGGAAGACCTTTGATCTATTAAAGGCACGAAAATTGAGGCGAACAACCCGATCCTCCAAAATGAGTCAAAAAAATGTTACCTTCTTTTGACTGGTGGGGGCATATTGGGTGTCGGAGATGGCGGGGCTCAAACAGGGGCACTAAGACACTAATCGAGGGACTCGAGATGTGGAAAAGGCCACAGATTCGGACTGTTGCTGTCTAGAACAGGCTTGGTGCAACTAATACATGTGCCAAGCTAAAAATGCTCCTATTTTACACTGGGACAACTATTAGTTGCGCCAAGGTAAAATTGGCCAGATTTAAAGCTAGCGCAACTAATAGTTGCGCCAGGTATAATTCCAGGATTTTTGCACTGGCGCAACTAATATTTGTGCCAGGCTAAAATAGGGCTCCACATGTTTATGACAACAGTAAATAGCACTTGAAATGAGTCTCTTTTTTGGTTTTTGTGGAAGCTAGGCTTCCAGGAACTAACTAATTTTTTAACGAATTGTTCTCTCCTCACCGAACCTAAAGGTTTGAGTCCGGTGTAACTCGCTAGCGCTCTCCCCAAAGGGTTTTAAGCTTGTAGGAATAGGTGACCCACCCGATATACTTCCAGCGCAAGCGCCTTCTCAGATACTAGGTGGGCTGGGACTTTTTTGGATCATCACCACTAGGGGCTACCGCCATACTAAGACCCGAGTGGTTGTATGTGTGCTTAAACCCAACCCTTTAAAAATCTACCCCGTAAAAACAAATTGATTAAGTTTCCTATCTTGGTTCAATTTTAATTTTTTCAAAGCCTTTTTTTTATAAAAGTTTTCTTTTGTTCAAAGATCGGGGGTGATGATCCTGTGCCGCCACTATGGGCAGGCGTCCACTATTAGAATATGCTTCCACAAGTAGGCCTGCCAATCGGCTAAGGCACAGTAAATTACAAAAATTTAAAGAAAATTAAAAAACAATGCGCAAGTAGCCCCACCAATCGGCTAAGACACTAAAATGACGGAAAAGTAAAGAAAATTAAAAGACAATACACATGTAGGCTCACCAATCGGTTAAGGCTCGTAAATGACGTAAAAGTAGGGGTAAGTAAAATGACTTAATCGACGGGATGAGTAAAAATAAAATAAAAAATAGTAATAAAAGATTAGTAAAATAAAAAATAGAGAGGCCAAGTTCAAGGGGAAGCTCTACAAGTAAATCCCTAACAGAGTCACCATCTATGCAACCGTCGGATTTTTTGGAGATCCCGTCATGGCGATGCGCTCGCTAACAAAAATATAGAGTCGCCACCCGGAGCTTTTTGTGTCCCAGGAAACCTATATCATTTTTATAAGCACCAAAGTATCACAAATATGACTCTGAATCCGGTTCACACCAAAGGTTCTTGGGTAGGGGCTTTGATTATCGATTGAAAAGGTGTTAGGCACCCAATCAACCAGCTTAATGTAGTCTCTACTTATGGCCAAAATAAAAATAATATAAAAGAAAAGAAAAAGTCTTTCTCTTACCCAAAGGGGCTTAAAATCTTATTTCCCTCCGTTCCTACCGAAAATTTGGCGGTGTAACGGCACAAATGGGAGGATGGAGGAATGACCAAGAAGGTGGAGGAATAGAGGGGAGCGCCAGAGCTCTCGGGCCCTTGTTGCACCGTTGAGGAGCCTTGCGTTGCCTTTCTTTGATGAGCTTTTGAAGGCTTAAATGATGAAAAAAGGAGTTCTAACCTCTAAAGCTTGCTAGCTAAGAGGTAGAGAGGGAAGGCAAATGGATAGCACACACCTAACCTAGAGGCTTTTTATGAAAGGTGAGGCTTGAAAGGAGGTTTATCAATTCTGAAATTTGTATGAGCAATGGTGCACCAAAGGGAGAAAGATCTTCTCACTTTAAGCTCTTTCTCTCTTAGGTAATTTTCTCAACCTTTAACCCAAGGGGAGGGGGGCTCTATTTATAGAAAAAGGGTAGGTTAGGAGGCTACTTAGGTGCTATTTAGGGGTTAGGAATTAGGTAATCTCTAATCTAAGGTTTCTTAGAATTTAGAGAGCTTGGAACGGTGTGAAGGTAGTTTTAATGGTGGATGATAGGTTGATATTTCAAATCACTTAAGGGTTACAAATAGGCACTAAAAGGGTGCCACATGACTATCAAAACACACCCCAAAGATTAAGGTGGTCAACAAGTCAAACCCCAATCTCAATCTTCAAAGCAAAAATCAGAGGTCACTGTTCATATGTCTGGCGCAACTAATAGTTGCATTAAGCATATGTACAGTAATATAGTAATTCACAATGGTTTTGGGAGGTTGCAAGCCCGCGGGGGGACCTACTTAAGCCTGGCGCAACTATTAGTTGCGCCAAGCCAAAATCTTATAAAACTATGCGATTTTCAAATCGCCATAACTTTTGTTATATAACTCCGATTGAAGCGATTCTTAGCTCGTTGGAAATCTAGGGAAGTCTTCTTTCTAATAGTATATGACTTGATAATAGTAGAAGACCTCAGCTAGTCCTGGTACACCACTCTTCATCCTTTGCCCGTGAAGGTTAGGTTTAGGGTTCGGAAGGGGTTCTAAGGGTCAGGATTGGTTTCTAAAGGTTCGAGGTAAATTCTAAGAGATTTGGGATGAATCCTAAGGGTTTGGGAAGATATATAAGGGTACCATACATGCCATCAGAGGCGCACCTCTCTCGAAATGTGTTTCGATCGGGCCTTGGGCCAAATTTAGGTGTCTACAGCTTTTAAACGTGAACAGGATCCAATCGCATGCAACATGAGTAAGATGCCTACATTCGTAATGACATTAACCGCCTCCGAAAGGAACATGATTAGTGCCACTGCATTTGAACCTCTCCTAGGGTTGACGAAGGCCCCAGTTTGTCCAAATCTGATATTCTGGGTTATCGAACACACGGACGGTGCGAGTGGTGAGATACGGGTGGGTGATAGGACATTTAAATTCCATCAATCTGAGATCGAGATTCTAACAGGATTAAAAGCCATGAGTGTCAGTATTCTCGGAGATCATCAACGTCCGAAGTGTGATAGGCCAAAGACAATGGCATTTATTGAAAACTACTTCGGTAGTATGGCAGTTATTAATAGAATCGATGTTCAAAAAGAGATTTCCCGTTTTAATAGTTCGGATGATATATTTGATTTCGTAAGGTTGTCACTTCTGTACACCCTAGCATATTTTTTAATACCCAATTTGAAGAAGACGATTGATAAATCCTACATTGGCATAGTTTACGATCTCGAAAGTTTCAATAAAATTGCATGGGGGAAGGTTGTTCACGACTAGCTAATAAGGTCAGTGAAGAAGTGTGCCCTATATTATCAGATCAACTGTAAGCACACTATTGTGGAGGGATGTGTGTTTGCCCTTCAGGTGATTTCCTCTATATTAACTAATTTTGTATGAAGTGTAGTTTTCATTTTCTATTGCGTTGAAATGTATTTGGCCTCATTCCTTTGTTGAACATCATTGCAAATTTGGGCATATGAGCATTTTCTAGAGTTAGCATCTCCGCTTCCTACGATGAACTAGCCAAGGTTTATGCAATACCTGAACATTGAGAGACAACGTCGGAGATACTATGATGATATTCTAAAAAATCTGAAGGTATGAGGTGATGTAATTGTGAGGATAATATCTCTAGACTCAGTGCGTGTCCTCAATATAACATTGTGTTTTCACTCAACAGACGATTGTAGCTATCTTATTAAATAATGATAAGGACTGCTGCGAAGGAGAGTGTAAGACATGCGCTAAGCACAGGCAGTGCCTAGATGAATTAGAGAGGGCGCTTAAAATAAGCGAAGACAATTATATCGGTTTGGCCAACCACTTCGCCAAGTTGGAGGCGAAGGTCGCATCTATAACGGTAAGAGTGTTGAAGTTTGTTATATTATCAAGAACAATGTTTATTGTAATTACTATACGTTATTCTAATAATAATTTTTTATTAAGGGCGCGGCTATCGAAGCCTACAAGGGCCGGCGGAAGCCGAAGGCAGGTAGTCACCAAAGCCATTTGCAACACACATCCTCTACGAAGCTACCATCAAAGCCTCCTCGTATTGATGCTATCGAGGAAGACTTTAAGTGTGGCATAAAGAACATGCTTATCAGGAACTAGCGCGGAAAGAGGATGTAGTAGACCATAACGTGCGTACAAAGGGTGTGAATAATCATTCACCCTCTATAAAGGATGTTGGAAAAACTCCAGGAGAGGGAGGAGGACTCCTTCATACTGGCGTTGTCCTATAAAGAGAATGAAGGAGATGTTACAACCGCTAAGAATGGTTGTAGACAAAAATTCTTACCCAGTGCCTTGAGATCACCTTACACAAGCAATTTCGAGAGAAGCAAATATAAAGAGAATGCAAGTAGGAAGGTAATGGTCACATTATAAATTATTTTGTTAGTATAGAGTAGTTTCTTATAATATCTCAAAATTACAACATCAATGCAGGGGAAAGGGGACTTGGATATTGCCGAAGTAGACGAGGAATTAGACGTTTCCACATAATGCACATACCATCATTTTCGTTTTTATATACTAATGGAAGTAATATATTCATAAGATTCTCCTCCAAAAAATAAATTAGGGCAAGTTTGATTGTTATCTAGCCTCTTGAAGTAGCGCGTTCTACTAGAGAACGAGGTGGGAAAGGTACTTACTACGTGAATACTTTAATTTCTTCCAATGTGATGTTTGAAATAAAATATTTTTTTTCCCCTAACATATGTGAATGGAGTGTTCAGGCACCTTACGTTTAGCATATGCCACCATGCTCAGACACAGACAATGTAATGATCGACGCATATTGGAATGACCCAGAAAACACGTCAGTCCTCATTTTTGTTATAACAACCCATTTATTTGCTCACATTGTGTATGTTTAAAATTTAACTATTGGCATTTGATGACCTACGACAGGAAGATTATTGACGTGGAGGGAGTACGTTATTTCACTATCGAGATATTCAAGTCACTGCAATCACCGAATTGGGTGAATGGATCGGTATAATCTTCTTTAAAGTCGACCTTCCCTACAGAAATTTAAGCCCAACTAACATTTATAACATAAAATTCCCATGTAATCAATTTGGCTATTGGTGATAAGTGCGTTCTTCCATCAATTGGAGAAGCGACAAGTCAAGTACTCGGAGATTTGTCGAAAGTGTCTCTTTCTCCCTGCGCATTATTTGGCAAGTACATCAGATCTATGCTTTTATTGAAAGGTTAGTGGCAGAGGTTGAAATTTGTTAGGCTAACATTATTTTGGTTCTTGCATTTGTTAGGCTATGTGAACAACGTTATTCTGTGAATATGGACGGTGGAGATGGAATTACAAGAAATTTGACATTTCCGACGGTCCCCTCCCTAAGGGGTTGGTAGTTAACTCGAGTAGTGAGCTTGCACAGTTTATTGACGTTGGACGTCGGGGATGTAAAATCTCTCATTACGCTAAGGTAATCGTTAATGACGTGCGTGCGAGGAAATGAACATGTTCCCTCAATACTAATGATATGAATAAGTTAATTAATTGCCCAACTCATATTATGGGTTTTTTTGCCAATTTTCAATGTAAACCATTAGGCCTTGTTTATTATTGGCGTGGAGGAAAGGAGAATCGAAATATTAGACCCACTTTTTAGTGATGGCAAGGAAAGATACGGCAACCAAATCGATTTAGTGGTTAATTTTCTACCCCGACTACTTCAACGATTTAGAAATGGGATGATCGACCTTAGGGCAGGGCCAATCTCAACGCGTGAGGACATTCCAAAACAAGATAATTCCGTCGACTGCGGCATTTTTGTTATGAAGTATGTGGATCTTTCTTCTCATGGTCTGTCATACAAGTTTACCAAGGTAAAGAAATCTCCACATAGAAATTGCCTACTTTATTTATAAACTGCACCCATTAATTTAATTGTTTATATTACCGCACTTAGGATAACATTAAGGATTTTAAAAGGCGAGTTGCTACCAATATCCTACGCAAGCAGGTCGACCCTTAAGTAAGTCTTGGTTTTTGGGACCAGTTGGCATGTTATATTATGTATCTTCGGGGATTTTAGGAGCCGAGTTCCATTAAGAGGGGATCTTAAAATCAATTGGTTACGTGTGTAGGCCTATGTTTAGGTACATTAGCATTTTGAATGCAACTTATCATGGAGAAGGGAGCAACAATCATGTGAGTACCCTCATTTTTGCTTATAGTTGCTCCTAATACTTAATCCTAGTGACGTACAGTGCTGAACCCTTATAGTTGCTTTACACTTTCGAATATATCGTGAACACGAAATATATCGAAAATGGTGTTGTGTGAGAAGAAACATGTGGGCTTCTCAACACAACACCATTTTCAGCTTAGAGATGGCTAGGTTCTTGTGTGAAATGTGCTTTCCAAAACGATTGACTAACATGGCCTCTGAAATTCTTGTTGGATATGTTCTTTTATCATACATAATTTTTAGAGCATATAGTGTCATGTCAGCAGTTTTAATGGAATAGGCTTATTTATACATCTAAAATTTGTATAAGTTTTTTATTACTATTTCCCACGATTGATAGGACATAGCAATGGTCGGCTTCTTTTGGGTGGTTACACCTTATCTATCCAAGCCTTTTGTTCCCTGGTTCGTGGAACTCAGCAATAGTGGACTTCTTTTTGGTGGTCAAACCATTGCCTTGGTCAGGACTACTGGTAGTTCTTATCAT
Source organism: Chloranthus sessilifolius (assembly GCA_021018995.1). Taxonomy (NCBI): domain Eukaryota; kingdom Viridiplantae; phylum Streptophyta; class Magnoliopsida; order Chloranthales; family Chloranthaceae; genus Chloranthus; species Chloranthus sessilifolius. The sequence continues at coordinate 52,337,791 of CM037592.1, read as the reverse complement.
TCCTAAGTAGGATTTGAAGCTCTCAACTTATGGGCTATAATCTCGTAGTAGTCTTTCTAGTTCCAAAAAGAGAATTCATGCATAAGTAATGAACTAATGGATTACTACCACAGTGTGTAACTTCTTACTCTGTAAATTACCACAATGGAATCAATTTCCCGGCTCAACTTTATTGCTCCATCAAGAATTAGGGAGTCAAACATTCCACAAGTTTTTCATTCTCTCATTAGGAAGACTATAATGGTTTTTTTGTTTCCTTTCTCCACCTCTGCTGAGTGACGACCTCCCAAAATGCTATGAGTATGTATTAATGTGGTGAAATGGATTTGTATGATTTAATACCCCTTTTTGTACAATGCCTAACTAGAATTGGCAATTTGCAGGTTATCATTGATTCACAACCTTTGACAGTGTCCATACTTGCAGCTTTCTTGTTTGATGAATCCATTGGTATAGTTGGAGTTGCTGGTCTTGTGATTGGTGTCATTGCACTAATCATCTCATCCAAACCATTTGATTTTAATCACTTTTCATGCCAAATGTATGATCCCTTGTCCAGATTCGACCAAATGCTTGCCATCAGTGTGAGGAATGTAGTTTGCATTGATAATGACCCGTGAGTGCAGGTTGACAACCAACTTGGAGAGTTTCATGAAGGTGCAGGCTCTAAGAGACTAAAGCATGGATGGACACATGTCGAGCAAGAAGAGAAATTTGTAAAGGACCCAAACACATTTGGCAACAAGAAATTAAAAAAATAGAGGTATGGACCGATACGAATCGGCCAATAGCGAGTTGTATCTTTAACTCTTTTTTTTTCTTGGGTAAAATAAAGAAAATGGAGGTATGGGCCGATACCCAATACGCATCAGCCTATACTGATTCTAAATTTCTAATATCATCAACACATGAAAAGAAGTAAAATCCACGACCACATGAAAATCCTGCCATCATAATTCATCTGAGTCAAGTAATCAACCATTTAACATAAGGTTTTGGTAAGCTCCAATCAGTTGAACCCTAAATGGGTTCAACTGATTTAAAAATCATCCGACACGATTTTAAGATCATCGTTTCCATTTGAGATCATTTGATCAGTCTTATAGTGGACTAATCGGTCTCATATTAGACTATTCGATCGGTGGTCTTATATGAGACGTAAGGGTATTTTCATCTAAGCCACGTCATATTAGACTAATCGGTCTCATATGAGATGTAAGGGTTTGTTTAATCGAAATTTAAACCAGTTCCTCAGGTTGCAGTTTGCAAAAAGTCCCCAAAAACTCACATGCTATTAATGCCACTGTTGCCCTCTCTTTTCTCCTGTACAATGGTTGACATCCTTACTCAGGTAAAATAAAGAAATTGTTTTATGAATAATGTCGATTATATCGAACTGTAAGACATATTCAGATTCTGCATGTTCAGAGAAATCACTGCTTAGGTACGTAATAATAGAATTATTACCTAGTACCAACCACGTTAACCCTATATGTATATGGTGTTGATAATTGTTCTTTTCATTATATTGTAATTGTTACTATTATTATTAGGGTACCTCTATTTGAGCCCACCAGTTTAATGGTAGCCGGCAGCCTATGCTGAGGACCAATGACTAATTTCACGCATGATTAGTTATATACCATACTTATATAATTTTTTAAAGTATAATGCCAACTTCATAATTCACAACATGAATATTGTAACAATATTGTGAGTTTATGATAATTATAATGTCAATACCAGAATGGCTGCAATTCTTCCCTGTGAACGAACTAAACTATAATATTATTTTCTTCCGTATGACTTACATATTATACTGATTTAGGAATAAGCAAATCAGTATTCAGGCATATCGATTCGCTAGATGATGAAAGTGAAGGACATGGGCACGAGTAACATAATAACCAATCAAATTTATAACCCGTATCAACCTAACCAACTCGTACAATGATCGTGAGGCTCACTTTCATCAAAAACTGAGGATATTTAAGGAGCTCGATTTCCTCCTCCTTCGCTAGATGTCCGAGGCGAAGGAGGACGTAAAAGCGCCAACACATCGGTGGTCGTTCTAGGTGACAGAATAGGTACTATCGCCAGTGTTCGATCTACTCCTTCTGATGTGTCGGGCGGAAGGACAATGGGTTCATCGCACATAGGGGGAGCATGTCGTTTCCACTGTCGGGGCATGATCTCAGCACCCGGGGAAATTTGTGCTGCCATAGCCTGTACAAGTTGTATCAAATATTCAAATCAAATAATATAGTAATATTAATTGATAAAATTGCAGATCCAAAATAAAATAATATTAATTGTTAAAAATACCATCCACTCCTCTCTATCCAGCTACAATGTGATCCTACTATCGTTCTGCCCACGCCAGCCGCAACGTGATCCTACTATCGTTCTGCCCACGCCAGCCGCAACGTGATCCTACTATCGTTCTGCCCACGCCATCTAAGTCCAAATGACCAAGTTGCGGCACTACAAAAAAATGAGAACAAATGAATGTTAAAAAGATATTTTTCATTCAACATCTGGATGAATGAGTAATTATAAGCATCTCTCTTACAGACAATCCTTTGTCCCAACTTATTGACGATGATCTCAGCTTTACATTCACACAGAAGGTAGCTCAACGCTCGGGCATTTTTCCTAGTTTGCGCGAAAGAATGGCGGTTCAGTATTAGATGATCGTAGCGTGAGGCACCTCTTTCAGTGAGAAGCATAAGCATTTTGAATGACAAATCCTTGAACTCCTCCATTTGGACAATACTTAACTTCAATTATTTGTCTTACCTCTACACTTTTTTAAGCTAAACTATTTGCCCATATATATATATATATAGAAGAGGAGAGAGAGAGAGCATTTAAGTACAATAGCAACTCAGCCATTCGAAATCGTAGATATTTCTAAGATTTAAGATTTAAGATTTGGAAATCTTTAAGGTACAGTGTCAATAGCAACTCAAACCGTTCCAAATCAAAGATATTTCTAAGATTTAAGATTTAAGATTTGGAAATCTTTAAGGTACAGTGTCATGTTTTAGAGAGAGAGATTGCCTATTGTTTGAGAGAGAGAGAAGAGAGAAGAGAGGAGAGAAGAGAGACGAGAGGGATAGAGAGAGAGAGAACCTACAAGACATACCAATATTTACTTGAAAATATAGCTTGTACTAGAATGCAAGTCTAGTACTGACTAGTACCACCTACTACTAATGCCTCCTACCTAGTAGTACTTCTACTAACACCTATTCCTAACCCTGGAAACCTAGCAAATATCTATGGGAATTGAGGTGACGTTTGCTGAAAGGCACCAATTCTTTTGCAAAGCACCAACATCTCAAACCTTGTTCTTGGATCCGTCGAACGAGTATAAAATAACCGTTGGAAAGGTGTCAGATAGGTGCACTATTATTTGGAGATCTGTTATTAGATAGGTGCACTATTATTTGAAGATCTGTTTTGTGGATGATCTGAGTGAAATGCGATCTGGGCCCATGAAAGCCGACGCTTTCGGGGAGTACAAAAAATATTAAATATAAATTATATTTAAACTACATAAAAATTTTATTTATTAAGAAAGAGAAGATGGCACAAAAAATAATTTTTAATCTACTGTGTTCGCATATTGTTATTGTCTCCATTGCGATTGGAATAATTTTCATTTTTCTTTGGCCTTTGTATGTATCTAATAGCATCGTAGACTCATATTATTAGGAACGGGGTGAAAGGGAAACAATCAATATTCTATGTGCCGAAACTGTGGGCTGTTGTGAAATAATATTATGAACCAATTGTTTGTCCTGATTGTGTATAGGACACTGTTATATGGACATATTTTATGCAGACAAAGTGCAAGCGGCTGATGTGGCATGACACAATTGGTTGCAAGAGGGGTGGAGCTCAATTGATACAGGTCAATGCAGCCAGACACATTGCGCCACATCAGCTGCTTGCACTTTGTCGTCAACAAATTTGTCCTACGTTTATAATTTTCCTTGTGTATATTATTTGACTCAAAGTTTTAGATGTTTTGGGTTTCATCTTTGGGAAATGACAGTGATCGGACCTCAAATAGCAGACGAACAATGGGCTGGCCCGACCTCCATTGCTGGTTCGTTGAATGGCAAGCTGTTTGCAGTCCACCTACATACTTCCAAACGAATTCCGATAGAATGTCTCTCCACTGATGCTTCAGTTGCTTTGATAAAATCAAACTGATTAACCCCCCCCTCATAAATTTTTCTATTACTGTTGCATTGGTCGAATATCTCGGGTGAAATGTTGCCATGAAACACGATTATATCATTTGATTCGAAGCAAAACATGTATGATATATAGATTTACCTTCAACTCTATGGGATCATATGATAGAGATCGTGATTCACATCAATCATTAGTATCGAGTCTAGTTTGCTTTACCAAAAAAGATAAAAAAAGAGCAACCAGTCTAGAAAAATGCTACCAAATATTGCTAAACCACAAGCAACATGGCTAAGCAAATGCTGGTGGCTCAATCTTCTAGTTGGTTTCATCAATTGTACAAAATTTGTTTGACCAATTAAGCTTCTTACAAATATGTATCAATGGTTTGGTCCTCACCTTCATCATCCAGATTTTGTACAATTGAGCTAGTTACTAGTTACTAACAGAAGGAGATTTTTGTAGATATTGAGCAAAACATGAAGATAGAAGATAGACTTCCATTTTGAGAGAAAAAGTTCATGCTACTAGGTTGTCATTTTGAAATACAATTAGAAATTTGTTTCACAAAGGCAGTATCACTCTAGGCTTTGGTGAGGTCCAACAGGTTGAACTCTAAATGTGGGTCAACCAATTTTAAAACCGTTGAATGCACGGGTTCCAAAAGTGAGTGCATATCAATAAAGATAAAAGTCAAGATTCCCTTATGTCCAACGGTCTCAAAATTGGTTGAACTGCATTTAGAGTTCAACCAGCTAGACCTGACCAAACACCGTAGGATTATTATTTTTGCATGCCTCTAAGCAGGGCAATGGTGTCCCAACTGGTTGAAGCAGATATACAGTTCAACACAATTTATTTATTTTTTTGATGATGCCATACAACATTGACAACTTGGATGTGCCTTACATAGTGTGTACAAATGTTATGTATTAACGAAAGATCCTGTGTACAAATGTTGTGAACAAATCCTGAAGGTAAGAGCGTAATCTTTCATGAGAGAAAGCATTGCCCATATAAGTGTGGAAAAAAAAGAATGAATGCAATTGCTGCAAAAGAACTAGTAGTGGTCTACCATGTGTGCCACCGGTCACGTGTGCAGCCATATGGGCAATTGCTGCGAAAGAACCCAAGGTTCCCAAATCTAGTGCAATTGCATTGGGCCCACAGCTCCCACCACTCCACCTGTGTGCATGTAATGGCTGCTGATTTTAAAGGCCAAGGCATGCATGCAATTGCTGCAAAAGAACTGACGGTGGAGTGGGTGACTTCAAGTAGCACAAATATCTAAAGAGGACAATCGTTGCTGCGTAGAAATAACTGAAGGTGCACTTGTTGCTGCAAAAGAACTGGGCTGAGGGTGCAATTGTTGCTGCATAGAAATAAGAACATAACTAAAAATACTCGAAATAAAAAAGAAACTTGCCATTCTCTGATACCATGCTGCTAAACAAATGAATAAACCGATGGGGGTGGGAGAAACCCATACTCTATACATACAACACATACATATACCATGCGGAGCTAAAATGCCTATCTCACTGTATACAATAATCTTTCACTAGCCAACCAGCCCTTGGCCATTTCTATGGTCCAAGCTAAAAACACAGCTCGATCATCACACATTCTCAAGCAATTAATATACGAAACCAAGAACTTAACAATGCATTTTTAGCTTGGACTCTGTGGGTATTAACTTAAACCCTCGGCAAGGGAAAAAAAGCATGCCCCCTTTATTCTTTAACCACAAAACTAGTATCCAGTCAAGGGGTCTTGGGCAATTAGATACACCATATGCTCTAGAAAACCAAATTTTATCGCCTCCATCAAGCCCTGCATGCAGTGTTTTAACCATTGTGCAAGTTTCAATGTGTCAGTCCCAAGGTTTGAATGTCTTCTTCATGGTATTCACCTTCTGGCAAGTGGGCATTGTTGTGTTTGATTTTTTGCCAACTTGAGAGAACTTCCCTTGAGACCTGACAGCAAAACGCAAATAATAAATAGGAAGAGCAACAAAAGCAGGACACACATTATAAATGTGGAAAACATGAGAAATATTACTGATAACAAGCCTTACAAACTTATGGACCACCAAATTGGAAGCTGGCAGAGCCGCAGAACTGTAAATCCTAACTATTTTTTACACTTGTTTTCACACAAATCGTCTATCTATCTCTTTCTTGGGGAGATCTGGTCTTCACCATATGTTCCATGCAAATGCTATATTACATCTAGTATACAACATATAATGCTTTACAACTACAAATTGAGTACATAGCTTTTCTATTCTAACTTTTATCCTGAACTATGATTTGATCAATGTATCCTGCTCTATGGCATTTGATCCATGGCTGGTACCCTTCTAGTGGGGGCACTAAGCATTCTTTCTTTACAAAAAAAGAGGGCAGTGGTGTTCCATAAAAAAGTAAGTTGATGGTGACCATATTTTTTCCATTTGTGCAAAAAGTCAAAAATAATAAAATAAATAAATAAAAATAAGCATCAATTTGACACTATGTATCAGTAGGTACTACGTAGGCCTGACACCAATATATATAATATGAGAATATAATATAAGATATATCAGTTCATGTATATATCTAAGAAAGAAAATGGATACATTCAAATGATATATGAAGCAAGCATAGTGTGTAGTGAATTACAAACTTTGGGCATCTGCTATTGAAGTAAAATTATGGAATACCTTTGGGTCTATGCATGGTGTGAACTCGTGAAATTCATGATACACTCGGGAAAAGAAATAGGTCTAATTTGAAGGGAAACATATGTAACTTACTGTGGAGATTGCTTTCCTTGCTAAATTCCTCACAAGAAGTCTGCTCTTGTCGGAATAGAAAATGTCTTGAGCTTTTACCAGGATAAGATATAGGTTCTTTATCTTTATTCTTCATTATTCCCCTCAAATTTAAATATCTCCATCGTTTGTGTACAGATGGAGGGAGGGCCAAGACATATCCAAGGCTTGCTCCTTTCCTTTTTCCACGAATTCTATTTTTCTTTTTACTATTTTCATTGTATCTTTTCTTGTTCAAGGGAAATTTGTATTTATGAATAAAAAAAAACAACCATGAGATGTTTAAAAAACATCCACCAGTAACACTACATAACAAATTAGCCGTTAAACATTACCTAGAGGAAACGCTCCAGTCGTGCACTTGAATGTTCAGGTCCCTGGCCATCATAACTATGAGGAAGTAACACAACAAGCCCAAAATACCAATGAATTTGGATTCTCCATCGAATAACCCAATTCAAATCCAAAGACACCAAACTCTGAAAGAGAGCTGTAAAAAAACACAAGAAAATGATAGGCCATGTTAGAGTCTTAGCCAAGAACATTCCTTTTCAGAAGTAAAGTTACAGAGAAAGCAACAATGAACATTTATGGGTGCTCCTTTGTAGAATGTTGAATACAGTTGTGACGGAGGAAACAACACTCACCAGTCCAACATACTATAGAGCAAGTTCAACCTTATTGCAATTTATTTTTGTTAACTGGCATGAACAGAATGCAATTTCTAGAAGAATCAGGACATGTTATGTTTGACTGAGGTTCATATAATTTATCTTAATAAGTTTTTTTAACTTTTGTAGTCAAAATCTTAGGTGCAACAAACTTTTGTAGTCACCCATACTTGGCTCTATAAACCACATGATCTACAACTAAATAGCTCTCATCTAAATGTGGGAGACTCTGACATCATCTTGACCTACAAAGCAGGCCTTTATTGTTTGAAGATTACAAGTGTCATCCTATGATCAAATTAAAAAACATGAAAAAGAACATTTTCAAAGTTCAAAGCAGAGAATTTTAGTGAAAAATTCTAGTAATGAAACCATTAGCCTTAGTGCTTCAACTGTTGCATCTGAAACATTAATGATGACTGCAACTTTTACTAGGTTCTCAAATAAGTTTAGAAGTATCCTCTACAGAAAAGTTTCCTCTCAAATAATTATAACCCATAGGATACAAATGTCTCATGCATCTTATGCAATTCTATCCTAATCAAGCTTAGGCTGCATTTGGGTTAGCTTTTTCCGGCTAAAGACCCTACGTGACGGTGACCCCAAACTGACGGTTCAAGGGTATATGCCTGACCTGACCCCAAAAACTGACCGGGAATGACCCAGTTCAAAATTCCCTAAACCGCTCGAATCCCTTTATAATCTATATAAATATTAGATCAGGTTGGGTTGGCCTGACCTTACTCGAATTTTGCATGACCCCGAAGGTTAGGTTGGATGCTTCATGCCTTACCCGAATTGACGGATCAAGTTTATGTGCCCAACGCATTTAAAATACTGGATTGAGTGGGTCGAGTAACAGGACGACCCATACATTGGCAGACCCACTAGTAGCCTAAACATATGTAGCATTTGTTGAGTTATAAACTAGTAGCCTATTACAAGTCAGGAAGAAACATTAAGTTTCAATTTCACACATGAAATTTTATTTTTTTAAAACTAAAGGGGAGAAGTAATGTTTGTGACTTGGATACATACTTTTTAAAAAATGAAAAGAAATGAAAGGAGTATGTATCAAAGTCACAGACAGGAAATGAAACTTTACTTCTGAAAAGGAATGTTTCTTCCTATTACAAGTCTGTGACTTTGATACATACAACCTTGATAACCAAGAACAAATCAAATTAATTGAAAGGAGAAAAGCTTCCACTAATTAGCAGTGGTTCCACAAGGAGGGATCTAGTCAAATTAATTCCATATGTATTATCCTACAAGATGAGCTAGATTTAATTAGTGATATAAATATCATATGTATATAAATAAAAGCACAGTAGTTACTGGAAAGAACTTGCACATACCCTCACAATTTGGTGTTGAGCACTTAAATGAGGGTGTTGTTGCATGTGGTTGTGATATACAATATCTTTTGCAGATGGATGCCTGAGTTGCTCCTCATACATTTTAAAGGCAAACATGTTCGGAGGACTAATTTCAATAGGCCAAGCACTTAAAAAAGAATGGTTCGGCTGCACGGCCCTTTGCTGAATTATTTGGTATCGTTGCCTCTGGATTTCTTGTTCATTCACTCTCAACTACATAGCCTGTGATTGATGAAAAAATGGGACATTCAAATTACCAACCCTTGGAAAACAAAGCAACATGGAAAATAAAAACTTTGAATCCAATTAAACAAGCACCTTGATGTAGGCTTCCTCGTCCTCGAGAACATTTTTCTCTCTAGACAAATAACATTCATAAAAAATAGACCACCATTCATGTAAGAAACCATTGAGAGTATCCAATTCTGGATGTATAGCAGTCTTAGCAACATTTCATACAAAAATAATAAAATGAAAAACAACAATAGCGGATCATATGCTAAACCATAAAAAGGGTCTAACCAAATACCTCCATTTTAGAAAATTACTCTTGTGCAGGATCATTTGGGCCACCCCTGCAAGACTTTCGATTATGGCTCTTTTCGCCACATTTACCACACTTGTATGTGTTCTTGGTTTCGTGTGCTGATCTATAGAGATTTTTTTTTGGCCGACCTAAGGGGTTTCGAGGGTGCGGTGGAAGCAATGGAGTGCCCTTGTATAGATCACCCCAGTCACTTCGATCAGCGGGCGGGTGAAGCACCTACTCCTACGTAGCTTCATACGTTTTGGACGTAAACCACTTCTCGCAATATGGTAGAATCGGTGCCTCCCTCACTTTTATAGCAGCCAAAGCGTGGGAGCATGGGAGACCCAATATGTCAAAGCGCTGACATGAACATTTCCAATTCTCTAAATCAACCTGATACTCCCTAGTAGAAGTTCTCACCGTAAACATGTTCAGGCTACTCGGGATCGGCCACATACGCCCTGCTAGTTCTCCTTGACTATCCAAATATTTTTTGGCATAGTCTGCCAGACCACACGAAAATCTAGCACCATCAAGCTTCCTTTCGAAAAAATATTGGGTGACCTTCTGATCGATTTAGAATGTAACCCTTGCAAGTGCACAAGATCTATTGCAGTATGGCAAGAACAGGGGTGTCGAACCCACAGGGAAACGTGAATTTTTAATTAATTCTTTTAGAGATTTTAAAAACGTCCCTAAGGAAGTACCAAAGGGCAGATTCAATTTTACCAAAAACTTAACGCACTTTTCCTAAATGCAGAAAAATAAATTAATCTAAACAATTAATTACTGATAAATCTACGAACAATATTAAAATGAGATCAAGGAATATGCTACCCCAGATTCGTACCCCTTTTCTATCATTAAAACCCACAGTTTCATTAAATCATCATTCACACCATCATTCATCTAGAAAAATGACTTGAAATAAAATATGATCATCAATCCGGCATACCCTATCTAAAAACAATGACTCAGCCTAACATTGCGGTATGAGTCATGTAAAAGTATAGCGTATCTCATGATATTTAGATCACGACAATCAAAGACATAATCGCTCTGACCTACATCGATCACTGCGTCAGATCTAGCGATTACGGCCGTTGATACGTGCAATCATCGGCGATTACAAAGCATTCAAAATATAATCAATCACACAAACTTTGAGCAAAAGGAATCCATGATATCAATAATAGACTGTGGTATTAATCATAAACATAGGTACTTATCTGGGGATCGCATCTTCCCCGATCTACTGATTTAGCTCATCTTTGGTGTTTGATCTCCTTTTTCTTTCAAAGTCATTCCTCTTTTATTTCTTCCAAAAGATATTTGCAATTGTATTTCCTAAATACAATCTATGAATTTCTCAGAGAAAAATAATGCAATTCCTACGTACAATCTACCCCTGAATAAACCCTAGAAGAAGGAGAGAAGACTTGAAAAGATGAAGAAAATATTCCCCCAAAGTGAAGAGCCCTAAAAACTAAAAAGAAAGAATGAATAATATTCTAATTGCAAAAAATAATAATCCCCCTAAGAAACTCGTGGCTTCCCTTTTTATAATAGCCTAACCCTAATACCTCTCTCGATTGACATCTAAGAGTAATTTTCGTGAATTCCCGCCTAGCTTTGCATCAGACACTGCCTCGGTATTTTGCTCATAATTTTCTGTACCGAACTCGGATTGAGGTGATTCTTGAGGTGTTGGAAAGCTGACGACGAGCTCTACAACTTTTATGTTTTAGCCATTTCCTGAATCTGACGTCTTGAAGGTCCAAATTGAGCTGCAAGTCGCACTAAGTTCTCAATGACCCAAAATAGCAGTGTTTTGACATTATTTTCGGGATTCTTGGGCTGTTTTAGAAACTTGGACTGTATTTACCTGAAACACTTCAAATCTAGCAAATCTCATCAGATAGCCTTCATCGGACGGCTAAATATAAGTATTTAGGGGTGAAATATCATCATATTTCACTACTCATCACACCCCCAAACCTACACTTTGCTAGTCCTCGAGCAAAGAGAATGATAGAAATATAAAGCAAATCAAACTAATATCCTAAAATTTAAATGCCACTTTCGTAGGGAACACGATTGCACTTAGCATGTGCAACAAGCCTTTAAACCCCTAGGTGATCCCTAGTGGAGGAGTTGTGTCTCCTGAGGGTTTGCAGTGAAGTTACCCACAAACTTCCAAAAATTTCAAACCATCGGTAAAATTTAGTTTTCAAAACATGATTTTTTTTTTTATAACATATGTACTATTCAAAAAAACAAAAATCATTAATTGCTTCAGTATGTGAATCATCAATCTCAAATATTAAAGTCATGTCAATCATGCTAGTATCCATTCAAATTAATTTAATGCTCAAATTGTTAGATAATTCATTCATTCATGCCTAAACGTGAAGTGTGTGCATACCAAAACCAAGATTCATCCATCTCAGAACTAGTCCAAACGGAAAACCATCGGATCTGTTGTCTCGACTCAATCCTCACTTTAGGTATACTCTCAAAATAAAATCACTCCGATGATGGGTAAGTTTTACACATGTGAGAGATCAATACAAAGCAAATGAAAAGTCTCACATGATAAATGAAACACGATGCCAATCAATGAACAAAAATAAATCTCATAAGAATGAGATACTTGTATATCCTAAGCATGTCATATCAAGTGTCATAAGTATTATATATTGACTCTCCACAAGACGATTACTAATGCAAGATCGGATCATGAAGGTCTTTTGTAGGGTTGTAATGGGGCTCGTAAGGGGTAAGAAAGAAAGGGAATTGTGATTCAAATTTTCTGAGTAATTGGAAAAGGTACTAACCGATTTTTTTTTTTTTTTTTTATTTCTTCTTTTCTTTTTTTTTTCTTTTCTAATTTCTCACCATTTTTTTCTTTTCAATATTTTTCTTTTCTCATTCTTTCTTCTCTTTTGAATTTCCTTTTCTTGAAGCACCTCATTTTCATTCCTTTTTTTTTTTTTTTTTTTTTTCTTTTCTTTTCTCCTTTTTCTTTTATATTTGCCATACACTCATTAAACACCTTAACTCATTATCTCTCCACTTACTCTCTTTTCTCATTTTCATCCTCGTTCCTAATTTCTCAAATAAGAAGGGTAAAGCTAAATTTTAAATTGTGAAGGGTTAAAGGTTAACGTGGCTTATCAAAGAATGTATAAGGGTAAATTTTTCTATAGGCTCAAAGGGTACTAAAAGGATAAATTTATATGAGGTGGGGCATTTTAAGCACAAAGAGCCAAGATGGCCTTCAATCATTTCCTTAAAACATCGTAACCCTGCCTATTTGTCTTGAGTAGATATACAGTACGTTCTAACACAATAATATGAATTTGATATCATGCAAAGTCACAAGCCAAAATAAAATGTATGAGATTATGCAAGATAATTCGTATTCAAAGAAAACTCCGAGTTTATATATTCACTCATCAATGACGGGAAATTAGCTCTAAAGCTATCGGGTTTAGTCTCCACTAAGAACCTAAGATTCAACGTTCAAAATAGTTCATCGATTTCTAAGTCTTAGCTTGGTATAAGTGCAAAAATTCTAAGCATGAATTTCAGAGTCATCCACAAATTATCACATTAAGCTTCATCATCCTAGATACAAGTATTCAAAATATGACATCAATATTCTCAAAATTAAATTCACATGCATCATCAACTAAAGTTTGAAAACTATTGCAAAGTAAATCATGTATGATGGTTCCAAATAAATAATTTTTTTTTTTTTTTTTTTTTTCAAAGAAAATCAAAAATAAGTGATGAAAGATAGATATCATACATACCCCAAACCTAAAATGACAATGTCCTCATTGTTTTGCAATAAGTAGGCACCCCAAACACTGAAAAGTACCTCAACACAAAGATCGAGTCAGAGAATATGGGCATCAAATTAGAACATGACCAAAAATAGATTGAAGGTAATGTGGCTACACTAATTTGGAAATTAAAAATAACCTAAACTAAACTAAAACTAATATTCTAGAACTAAACATACGAAAAGAGAAATAAATCCTAAATCCTAAACTAAACCATGTCCAACTCCTAAATAAAACACAGGGTTGCCTCCCGAAGCACCGAGTTTAAGTGTCGGCTCGACCTCTTCATTGATCAAGAATGGATCACTAAGGTGCATCGCCTCAATCTTAAACTGGGTCATCGGCTCAAACATTGGTTTGAGTCTTTGCCCATTCACTTTGAAAACTCGATTGTCCTGAAGGCTTTGAATTTCAATTGCACCGTGCTCACTAATGGAAACAACCTGAAACGGGCCTTCCCATCTAGATTTCAATTTCCCAGGATGAAGCTTAAGTCGGGAATTGAATAACCAAACTTTTTGGCCAACATGAAACTCCTTACGAGAAATTACTTGATCGTGCAACTTTTTGTACCTTTCCTTCTACTTCTTTGAGTTTTCATACGCATCGTTGCGTTACTCTTCTAATTCACTCAATCAGAACCTTCGATTCGACCCTGCTGCTTGCATATCGAAATTAAATCGTTTGATCGCCCAGAATGCCTTATGCTCCAATTCGACAGGAAGATGACATGCCTTCCCGTAGACAATTCTGAAGGGAGACATTCCGATCGGTGTCTTGAATGCAGTACGATAGGCCCACAAAGCATCAGATAGCCGGTTTGACCAATCTCTTCTATCCGGTCGTACCGTCTTTTCTAGAATTCGCTTGATTTCCCGGTTAGACACTTCCACCTGACCACTAGTCTGTGGATGGTACGGCGTAGCGACTTTGTGAGTGACGTCGTACTTCTTCATTAAAGTGGCAAAATGGCTATTGCAAAAATGCGAACCGCCATCACTGATGATTGCTCTTGGGATCCCGAATCGGTTAAACACATGTTCTCTCAGAAATTTGACCACAACCTTGTGATCATTTGATCGGGTTGCCACAGCTTCAATCCATTTGGAGACATAGTCAACAGCCACCAGAATATATGAATACCCAAAGGATGGTGGAAAAGGACCCATAAAGTCAATCCCCCAAACATCGAAAATTTCAACAATCAGAATTGGATTAAGGGGCATCATATTTCGTCGTGAAATATTGCCAAGCTGTTGACACCGTTGGCATTCCTTGCAGTATTGAGCAGCGTCACGAAGATTGAGGGCGATGGAATCCGCTTTGAAGGATTTTACATGCGGTCTTACGTCCTCGAAATGGCCTCCACAGCTGACATATGGCAAAAATTTAGGACGCTTAGTTGCTCGTCTTCTGGCACGCATCTCCTAATGATCTGATCCGAGCAGAATTTAAACAAATATGGTTCATCCCAGAAATAGTATTTTATTTGGGAGAAAAGAGATTCTTATCATTCTTACCCCACTCAGTGGGAATTCTGCCAGTGACCAGATAATTCACGATGTTAGCAAACCACGGAACTTTTGCACCAGCTACATCAATTGCCATCAAATGTTCATCCGGAAATGTGTCACGGATGGTCTCAGGTATAGATGATTCTTCAGGCAGAATTCTAGACAGATGATCAGCCACAACGTTCTCAACCCCCTTTTTATCTTTAATCTCAAAGTTGAATTCCTGGAGAAGCAGGATCCAACGGATCAGCCTTGGTTTCGCATCCTTCTTTGCTAAAAGATATTTCAAAGCAGAGTGGCCTGAAAAGACCACTATTTTCGATCCAAGCAAATAGGAACGGAATTTGTCCAGAGCATACACCACAGCTAATAATTCCTTCTCGGTGGTGGTGTAATTCAGTTGGGCATCAATTAATGTCTTGCTAGCATAATAAATTACGTGAGGTAATTTATTCACCCTTTGCCCTAAGACAGCTTCGATCGCATAATCAGATGCATCACACATGAGTTCGAATGGTAAAGAATAATCCGGTGGTTGGATTATTGGTGCATTTGATAAGAGTTCACAATTTTAGGAATGCCTTTATGCAATCCTCATCAAAATCAAAAGGAACATCTTTGCCAAGCAAAGTGCACAATGGTTTAGCCACCTTGCTAAAATCCTTAATGAATCTTCTATAAAATCCAAAGATGCCCCAAAATGATCGAATTTGTCGAACACTTTTAGGAGGTGGTAAATTTGCAATTAAGTCGACCTTCGCCTTATCAACTTCAATTCCTTTCGTTGAAACAATATGCCCCAACACAATTCCTTGTTGAACCATAAAATGGCTCTTTTCGGTGAGAACAAGTTTGGAATCTACACAACGTTGCAACACTGTGAAAGATGATTCAAACAAGAATTAAATGTTTTCCAAAACCGAGAAGTCGCCCATGAAGACTTCGATGAATTTGTCGATCATGTCCAGAATATGGCCAACATACATCGTTGAAGCGTGGTAGGAGCATTACATAAGCGAATGGCATCCTTCGATATGCAAAGCGTACCATATGGACACGTGAATGTTGTCTTCTCTTGATCACCGAAAACGGGCACTTGATTGTATCCCTAATAACCATCAAGAAAGCAATAAAACTCTTGCCCATAACTTCTCAAGAATTTGATCAATGAAGCGGAAGGAAAATGATCTTTTACGGTGGGTCGTGTTCAATTTTCGATAATCAATGCACACGCCATCCGGTAGTTTCACAGTGGGCACCAATTCTCTCCGTAGTTTCTTTCACTTTGTAATTCCGGACTTTTCAGAACGATTTGTCTTGGACTAACCCATTCACTATCGAGATCGGATAGATGATTCCGATCGAGGGAGTTTAATGATTTCCTTTAAAGCGACTTCTTGCATGTTCGGATTAAGTCGCCTCGATGGTTTACTCTCATCCTCCGGATGTATTTTATGCATACATACCGATGGGTCAATCCTTGAGATCACTAAGGTCCATCCGATGGCCTCCTTGTGCTCTTCGGCCTTCAACAAATCATTCTCTTGTTCTTCCGATAATGTGGATGAAATTATCACCGAAGTGTTTCTCGAGGTCCCGTAAAAGCATATTTGAGGGACTCGCAATTGTTTCAATTCCACGGTTGGTGTCAGCTCAATTGATGGAGTCAAGACATCCTTTACCTCGATGGTAGTGGTTCTACCTTAGTCACAACTTCACATAAGTTATCATCTTGACATGATGAATTTGACTTTTCTCTTCTCGACCGCTTCCTTTCAAGCCCTTTGTCCTCATAGATGGCTAACAAAGCGATTTCAAATTCCTCTTTGGTGAGCATTGATGGTAATGCTTCATCCACCACTTCGTCCATCGATCGATGTAAAAACATTCGACCTCATCCTCATTAGGGAAATGGTTCATCGCATGGAATATGTTAAGCGACTTTCATGTTTCCAAAAAAAGCGCCCATGACTCTGTCGACAATTAATGCAAGCGTTGGCGGTGGCGAAAGCAGACGTCCAAGAATAATTGGGACTTGATTGATTGATTTCGCAGTGGTTCCATGTCTAAGACAACGAAGTCCACCGAAAGACAAACTTGTCTATTCCAACCAAAACATCCTCGATAACACCCTCGGTCTTCTTTCGATCTATCGCGGTTGGAGTGTGACCGTCGTGGGTTTCAATTCACCCAATCCGAAGTTTCGTACATTGAGTATGGGATCGATTAACACTTGCTCCCAAATCCAATAACGCCTTTCCAATTGGTTGCCCACCAATGACACATGGAACAGTTGGGACTCCGGGGTCTTCGGTTTCAGGGGTTTCCAATCGCAATATCGAATCGACTTGATTTGTTAGGAACACTTTCTTTGAAAGCGTGAGTCGTGCCTTTCTCTTAGTGCACAAATCTTTGAAAAACTTGGCGTACTCGGGGACTTGTTTGATTGTTTCAAGTAATGGAAGATTTATCTTTACTTGCTTGAATGTTTCAAAATTTCTTCCATTTTGTCGGTCCCTTTCCCATTCTAGATGGAGGAGTTAGGCATTGAGGGAATGGTGCCTTTGGGACATAAGGTGCGATTCCATTTCCGATTCTTTTCACGTCCTTGTTGGACGGTTGAAGGAAACTCTTCCTCTATTACTTTTCTTTTCCTTTCTCTCTTCTTGCTCTTGCACTTTTCTTATCTCGGCTCTTTGTCTCTTTCTTTCTCTTTCCTTTTCCTTTCTCCTTTCTTTTCTCGATTCTTTTCCTCTATTGCTTCTCTTTCATCGCCTTCTACTGCATTTCCACTTGATTATGAACCTCTCGTCCACTTCTCAGCACCGTAACAGCTTTCAACTGTTGGCTATTCGACGGTCCTGCTTCAGATGGTGCTTGGCCTCGAGGATTATTGATGGGTTGGTGGGAGCCTACCTCTCTCATTGACTCAGTTGATTGGCCAATTGGTGACTTGGTCCATTATCATCTGTGAAAAGATTGCATGCTTCGATAAGCTTTTCTTCGAGATCGAATCTTTCAAGTAATCTTGGCATGAGATTGATTAAGATTCGATTGAAATTGATTTTTCTAGTCGAATTTGGATGATAATACTGAGCATTCTGCTGGAAATTGGAATTGCTGGAAATTAGAATTCTACCTGGAAATTTTGTGGGACGAAAATTGTGTTGAAAATTTGGTTGAAAAGGTTGTTGTCCACCCATTGTGTTGGCTCTATGTTCTTTGGTTTACAGCGGTTGGTTCGATTCACCCCATGCTATGTTGGGGTGATTTTTCCATTCCGGATTGTAGGTATTGGAGTACATGTTTCTACCCTGCCGCTGATAAGATTGAGTCACATTTACCTGCTCTTGAGGATTAGGTTCATCGGGAAGAATGACAAGGTAGTAGGGCACTCATTAGCCATATGACTGGGTGGTCACAAATTGAACACTTGTGGGGGTGTGAGCTTTAGCTTGCTTGGTAGCAGCTAACAACATGTTCATCTGTTGTTTGGACATGTCAAACTTTGTTGAGAGATCTGAGGCATTATTGTTGACATCGCATAATCCGCCTTTTGTCAACACATGAGATTTAGGTGCCAGTTCAAGTTGGTTCGCCCTGTCTCACTTTGTATCAAGTTTGATATAACTTTTCAAACAATGCCCACAATTCGTCTTCTTTCGTGGCACAAGATCCACCACAAGATGCATCAACCATGCGTCTCTTCGTGAATCACCATTGTAAAAACTTTGGACTTGTTGCCACCTTGGAACTTGATGATTTGGGCAACTTCATCAATTCCTTAAAAGCTTCCCAACATTCATGGAATGTTTACAGAGTTGTTGGGAAAGAAGCTGGATCTTCCGACGCAATTCAATGGCCTTAGTCATGGGAAAATATTTTTAAGGAAGGCTGGCGATGCTTTCTGCCCAACTGAATAGATTGTGGTTCTAAGGAATAGAACCATGTTTTTGCCTTATCTCTTAAAGAGAACGGAAAGAGTCGGAGCTTCGCTATCTCATCAGTGACATTGTGGACTCTGAACATTTTGCATACCCCAGTGAATTCATTTAAGTGAACGTGCGGATTTTCATTTGCTAACCCATGGAAAATTGGTAGCATTTGAATCATTGCTGATTTGAATTCATAGTGGTTCCCTGGAATGGGAGCATGCATAATACATTCCTGAACCGCGTACGAACCAGGATCGTTATAATGCTCCAGTGTTCTAGGGCCCTCATGAAAATTATTGTTCCTATTATTTCCATTATTGTCATTCCCATTGTTGTTATTCTCATCTCTCTTGCCTTTTGGTCCGCCATGGTCTCATTTGTTGATATTGATTCCTCCGACTCTTCGATTCTCTCTACAAGCTCTTTCGATCTCAAGATTAATGCGAGTGAGATGTGGGTGATGAGAACGAGTAAAGCTCATACACCAACACTACAAAGGGTTGAAGAATCCACAACAAACCCACAAAATTCTGCTTCAAACTATTTCAACAAAGATGATAAACAGTAGCCAATATCAGCAGGAAAGATTTCTTCTTTTTTTTTTTTTTTTTTTTTAATTAAAATTCAAATTTAAATTAATTTTTTTTTATTCAAATTAAAATTAAAATTAAAATTTAAATTAATTAATTAATTAATTAAATTTTTGATAATTTTTTTTTTTTTAAATTCAAATTAAAATTAAAATTCGAATTTAAATTAATTAAATTTTTTCTTTTTTTTTTTTTTTTTTTTTTTTTTTTTTTTTTTTTTTTTTTTTTTTTTGTTTAAAATTTTTAAATTTTTTTTTTAATTTTAATTTTTTTTTTTTTTTTTATTAAATTCGAAAATTAAAAATTAAAATTGAAAATCCTATAAAATCTTTCCTAAAAGAGAAAAATAAGGAGAAGAATGAAAGATTCCTAAAAATCCTAAAACAAAAGTCCCACAAAAGTTAATGACTAAATTTAGAAAATCCTAAAATTATCTAAAAGAGGAAAATAAGGAAAAAGAGTCCTACCAAATCTAAAATAAGAAGTCCTAAAAATCTCTACTTCCTAAATTTCCTAAGGAAGGTATCCTAAAAATCTAAACTTCCTAAAAAGACTCCACAAAATCTTATCAAAGAGAGAAAAATAAAGGAAATAATAATAATAATTATTATTATTATTTATTTATTTATTTTTATTTTTTTAAACACTCAAATGTAAAAATCCCTATCCAATTAATCAAAATTTCACCGATTTCAAGAATGCCAAAAAAACTTGGTCGACGAATGTAACCCTTGCAAGTGCACAAGATCTATTGCAGTATGGCAAGAACAGGTGTCGAACCCATTGGAAACGTGAATTTTAATTAATTCTTTTAGAGATTTTAAAACGTCCTAAGGAAGTACCAAAGGGCGATTCAATTTTACCAAAACTTAACGCACTTTTCCTAAATGCAGAAAAATAAATTAATCTAAACAATTATTTACTGAAAAATTTACGAACAATATTAAAATGAGATCAAGGAATATGCTACCCCAGATTCGTACCTCTTTTCTATCATTAAAACCCACAGTTACATTAAATCATCATTCACACCATCATTCATCTAGAAAAATGACTTGAAATAAAATATGATCATCAATCCCAAGATACCCTATCTAAAAACAATGACTCACAACATTGCGGTATGAGTCATGTAAAAAGTATAAGCGTATCTCATGATATTTAGATCACGACAATCAAGACATAATCGCTTCCTAGATCACCGCAGTCCAGATCTAGCGATTACGGCCGTTGATACGCATCAACGGTCATAACAAAGCATTTAAAATATTTTCAATCACACAAACTTTGAGCAAAACGATTCCATGATAACAATAATAGACCGTGGTATTAATCATAAACATAGGTACTTATCCGGGATCGATCTTCCCCGATCTATCGATTTAGCCATCTTTGTTTGATCTCCTTTTCTTTCAAAGTCATTCCTCTTTATTTCTTCCAAAAGATATTTGCAATTGTTTTTCCTAAATACAATCATGAATTTCTCGAGAAAATAATGCAAATCCTGGTACAATCTACACTGAATAAACCCTAGAAGAAGAGAGAAGAAGACTTGAAAAGATGAAGAAAATATTCCCCAAAGTGAAGAGCCCTAAAACTAAAAAGAAAGAATGAATAATATTCTAATTGCAAAAATAATAATCCTCCCAAGAAACTCGTGGCTTCCTTTTATAATAGCCTAACCCTAATACCTCTCGATTGACATCTAAGAGTAATTTTCGTGAATTCCCGCCTAGCTTTGCATCAGACACTGCCTCGGTATTTTGCTCATAATTTTCTGTACCGAACTCGGATTGAGGTGATTCTTGAGGTGTTGGAAAGCTGACGACGAGCTCTACAACTTTTATGTTTTAGCCATTTCCTGAATCTGACGTCTTGAAGGTCCAAATTGAGCTGCAAGTCGCACTAAGTTCTCAATGACCCAAAATAGCAGTGTTTTGACATTATTTTCGGGATTCTTGGGCTGTTTTAGAAACTTGGACTGTATTTACCTGAAACACTTCAAATCTAGCAAATCTCATCAGATAGCCTTCATCGGACGGCTAAATATAAGTATTTAGGGGTGAAATATCATCATATTTCACTACTCATCACCTTCCCACGAGTCCTTTCAATGATTGTAGTGATAGGTAGGGTTCTATCAAACTTCAACACTGAGTTGAAAGACTCGGATAAATTTGTCATCAGTAAGTGGTATCTTCTTCCTGGGAAGTGCACCCTCGACCAAAGACGTTTGTCGATACCATCCAACCATTTCCAACATTCCATGTTCGCTTTTTTCAACTCATCCATTTCCTTCTTAAATTCTGATATTGAACATTTTTGGGCAATTGCCCAAAACCATTGACAAATGAAGCGATTATTGCAAAGTTTCTTAAAGTTCTCACATAGGTGCATGAAGAAATAGCTATGACTTGCCTGCGGGAAAACGACTAGCAATACTTCCATTAAAGCTTTGTTTCGATCACTGATAATCACAATTGGAGTGTCATCGTCGGCTATGACGCGATCACGAAGATGGGTTAGAAACCAAGTCCATGCACCCTTTGTTTCTTCCTCCACAATTGCAAATGCCAAAGGGAATAATTCGTTGTTACCGTCAATCGTTGTCGCTATTAAGAGTTTGCCTACGTATTTCCCTCTAAGATGTGTACCGTCGATTGAGATTATGGGCCGCAAATTTTGCTTATAACTTTGGATCGATGGCCCAAATGCCCAAAAGAAGTGAAAAAAGGCATCGTCATTGTGACGTTGGAGAATAGTCACGGCTTCAGGATCTATTCGCTTCAACTCAATGCAATATGAAGGCATCATATTATAAGACTACTCCCACCCACCAAAAAGATTTATGAACACTATCTCCTTCGCTCGCCATGCTTTCTGGTAGCTAATTGTCGCACCGAATTCTATTTGAATGTCGGTGATAATCTCGCCAGGGGTAACATTGGGATGCTTCTTCATGCGAGTAATAATTTGACTTGTGACCCATTTAGCTGTCGCTTGCGGATGGCCCAACCTCTTGTCCAATCGGAGGCATGTGTGAACTGAATTGTAGGTTTTTACTTGGAACAGTTGTACGCTAGCTTGCTTTGAACAATGAATGCGCCAGGGACATGCTGCATCAGCGCTCATTGGTGGCGCTGGAGGAGCACACTTAGCTATGATCACTGTATTACAAGTTTTTATAGGGTAGAGTACAAAATTATTTTTCACGGCATACTCCCTCAAACAACTCTAGAACGCTTCTTTTGAAGGAAATATCGCCCCAATTCTCAAACCGATGGAGTCTTCACCGAGGAAATCTTCGGGCAAGTCATCACAATCAACATTGCACGCACCCCTCAGCTTATTCGGATTACGTCTAGTGAAGGTTTCATGCACTTTCCCAGTCGACCGCGCATTGGGACTCTCATAGGGGTTAAATGTTGAAAGGAAGTGTTCTTCGGACCCTGCATCGACTTCTATGTCGACCTCTGTGTCATCGTCCGATCTATCCCACTCTGATTGGCTGTCTTTGAAAGAAGCACTCTCTCCATATTCTGACACATAATCTGATTCATAATATGGTTTCTCGCTGGAACATGTGTCAGCATCATTGACCCTGCAAGGCCCTGTACTATGCATATTCCTTGATGAAATATCACATTCTCTCGTACCCCTACATAACAATTTTTCCAAGTGAAACTATAAGAAGCCCATAATATAAAAGTAGTATATAGTTTAATTAATGATTTTATACTAACTTCTGTGACGCATGCTCTATGAGTGGACTCGAATCACTATTTTCTCTTCTACTTATACTTCCCTCGGGACTAGAAGTTCCGAACCTACGTGGAAATGTACATTAGATTTTAAATATGAAAGTAAACATTATAATAGGTATTCAATTCACCTGTCTATTATACTCACCTTTCCAACAGATGCTCTAGAGGCTCTCTATTCGAATGGTCTTTCAAATAATAGCTACTATACTCAGAATAGAGAGCTCCGAATCTATAAATATTTCGCCTCCTGTAATCATACGCCAGTCGTTATTGTTACCTATTAAATATTAAAAGCTCGAACAAAATAAACTACAATAACGGCATACCTATTGGATATAGATGACGAGAGCTAAATGCTCTGCTTTGATTTTGCTCAATGCATTCCTTCACGGTTAATGTCGACAATAGACTCGGAGTCCGTTGGGGGTTTGATGAAGTACATAATAATACATCGACAATCATTTGGGACAGTTTCAATCTTTTGCTGAAGATCGTCAGGACTCTCTAGATCGAGGACCATGTTCCGCTTACCTTCTACGCAGTATGAGTATTGAAACGTAGGTATGGAATGGTCATCCGTCCATTTGCTTACATCACACATATCTTTAACGAAATCGTCGTATGAAATGTCCCTTCTGACACTCCTGCCTTTTCGTTTCCCCCCATGGTAGGAACCAAATTCATTATCGTACTCGATATATCCATCGTAACAATATATCATTAACAAGGTGTTGTCATTCATCGTTTCACAGTACCTGCCAGATAAAAATTGCAGGCAATGCCCAAATGCTTTAGAAACTAAACGGTTAACACAGTCCATACTATTGAGAACTAACAATCACACACAATCCATACTAAAATGCTCTTTGCTCTGTGTAAAGGACATTTGAATTACAATAGTAAACCTATCAAGCTGAAGGCTTGAGGGGAGGGGGATATGCAAAATATTTTGGGTGTAATTCTTATAAGTAGGCAACAAATTAGATGAAGTTACATATTAGTAGCAAAAGAACAAAGTAATAAGGCTTCGAAAGTACAAAATGTAAAGGCAGTGAGAACGGAAATTATAAACGAGAAAGGGAGCTATTTAGAGGCTCTGCAATCTTTCACTCAAAGATGAACAGGTCCAAGGGCGTTGGCAAAGTTTTCTTTTCAGCTGATATGGGCCTATTAGATATGAATCAGTTTTCTGACTTCATATTAGTGCAAATTACAATTATAATACTAACTGCATATCTCGCACTGTCGAAGAAATACAATAATAACAGCTTGAAATCTGTCTAGAGAATTCTAAATTGTTTAAAATATTTCAAAATTGCAAGAAAATCTTCAAAAAAATTATTTTTAGTGGTTTGGGTCCTACGGGAAGTGCGACAACAATGTGTGGGGATAAGACCATTTAAGAATACTGTACCTGTCACACAAAAAGCATCGAAAGCAAAGTCCAGCACCAATAAAACACTTACATTTTGGCAGAGAGCGAGTCATCATAACAAACTAAGTATATAATTTTGGTAACTCAAATTTGTGATCCATCGAATAAGTCGAGCAAAAATGTGAATAATTATCAACAACAATAAAACAGTATAAAGATTTTCCCTCATATAAAAGAGTGGCAACACCAAACAACAAAGTGATCAAGATCAAAAGGAGCAATTGAAGTAATCTCACTAAAGATAAATGGATGGATCGAGCGTCTCACCAGTTTACAATCCTTGTAATAAAAAATGTTTGTACAAAAGATTTTCTGGATATACCAATTAAGATGATATATTTCGAACAAGAAGCACAAATATATCCTAGTCTATTATGACACAAGGGATAAATAAAACTAGAAGCAATACCGATAGGGACACAAAATGATACACATGGGACACAAAATGAAACCCATTTTGTATTGAAATTTCAAGATAATGCCCCAAATATTTCTAGCTACCCAGCAATGAAGAAATAGATGATACAAGTCGTCTTCTTCTTGGAGACACATGATGCAACTATTCCGCAATCTTATACCCCTTTTAAGAAGCTGATCTATAGTAAGAATCCTACCCATCTCACACTCCATCTAAGATACTTGATTTTGGAAGGCACCTTCTTTTTCCACACTTCAACGATTTATGATAATTCTGAGGTCTACTGCAACTAGCACTCGGATTTTTGGTGAGGAAATTATAAAAAGACAATAATATTCTTCCTGTGAATATTATATGCATTCTTATTTTATTTCATTTTATGTTCTTTGTAGTGCATATATTTTGGTAAGCTCAGCTGTTTAGATGCAACCATTTTGCATCAACATATCGAGCATTAAAAAAATATATCTAATTAATTTTACTTTTGGGGTGGGGGAATGATTCAGTACTCAAAACTCCATAAAATAAAAAAGATGATAGTCACACCTCCAAAAAGTATCAAATAAATCCAAAGAACAAAAATTCAACCTAAAACAGGAAAATTCTTCCCACAAATGGGATTAAACCTATGATATGTGAACAACCAAAATAATCCACTTTTATACTCATTAATCAGCTAATAACCCAATTTCTTCACTTGAAAAGAAGATTTAACTAAGACCCAACTAGAACTTTGCATCAAAACACTGGGTGATGGGTCTAGGGTCAGACCTTGCTCTAATACTCAAATTATTAAGTATGACAAACTCACACTAATACTAATAAGCTATACTGCTACTAACACTAACAAGATTACTCACTTTGAATCAATTTTGCATAATTATCATAGAATTATTGCATATTAACATATTATTAAACGAAACTCATATTGATCCTAGATGACTACAGAAAGTTGGACATATGTTAATTGTGTCATTTAGAAACTTCCAGAAAGTACTTATTAAACAAGGATGAACATGTACTTTTCTTTAAAAAAAAATTAGATATGATCATCTTCTACTTTTCTTAAACTTATATTAGATACAATCATCTTCCCATATAGGGAAGGATGCAAAAGGGATCGAGTCGATCCAGCCAGTATCTATTAATAAAGGATTCAAATCTAAGATATAGAGCCAATTATGAAACAGGTTTGGTCATGAATCTCCTAATTTAAGACTCAACCCAGATCCAATTAGCAAATTGATAGGGTTTGGACAAACTCCAAGCATAATTGAACCTAACTCAAATTCACAAACAATATTTACTTACAGGCTTTTTGACAGTTTTTATGGTTGGTAGTCCCACCTTTTTAAATTAGTTTCGAGGTGGATCTTCTTAAATATAAAGGAGGCTTTGAGAAAAGTAGATTTATTTTTCACTAGTCTGTTTCACATCAAAATCCAAACATTTGGTACTAGATAAGGCTCATTCATCCCAGATGGTGAACAAGTCAATCATTCACGATTCATATGTTTGTGGGTGGTATATGTACTGGGCTTGGGCTTACGTATTTGTGATTTTTCAATAGGCCCCAATCCGAGAACCGCCTATTTATAAGAGGTTATCTCAGTTGTCCCCGGCCTACTGCCACCTCTAAATAGGTTGCATTTGTTCCTAGACCTAAACTTGACCCTTAGATCTCCTCATATCAAACCTAGCTGGAATTCTTAACCCAACCTAGACTTGGGCTCAACTTATTAATATATGGGTGAATGCATGTCAAAATCTGGACATGCTTACTAAATGAGTCAGGTTAAGATCTACACCTTCACGGACAAGACATGACACATTGCATCAGTACTTACAAGTTACAATGAACCCATCATCATACAATTAAGGAGTCCTCATATCAAATTCATAACCAAAACAGTCTTATATTACACTACCTAGGCATTTTGTCAAACACTTGAGCTACAAGAGAATGCTAAAAAAAATTTATTTCATGTTTACACTTATTGAAAAATCAGTTCCTTATCTTTCTTTTTTTTAATATTAACAAATTTGATGCATCATCATCAAACAAAAAAAAAAGACAATATTCTCACTTTCATGGACTATAAACCCTAATTTGTACTAATCTAATTGTCTAAGTAGAGATGTAAGGTTCCGATCAATCCAAATATAACTGATTTTAGTTTGCTGCCACCCAAAACTTTACCTAGGCATTTTGTCAAACACTTGAGCTACAAGAGAACGCTACCGATCAAAATAGAACTGATTTTGCTTGACTTCCACCGAAAACTGGAAAACAATAAAAGAAACCCCGAAAACTGAATAAAACACATGAAAAAACTAAACCGAACCAAATTTTAACTAGAACCCACCTCCAAAAACCGAACCAATCATCACCAAAACCCACCTCCAAAAGCACCTCATAAACCCTCTCTATAAGGGTTGGTAATACCAGGCAAAGCCAGAACCAAAAGAAAAAGATCCAGAATCTTAGACAAACTTTGAAGATTTCTCATATCCACGGTGCAATTTACAATTCCTTGGAGTTATCTATCTTTTAGGATATATTCACATGTATTCCACCTTACTATAAATTATTTTCTTCATACTAGGTATTGTATAAGTGCAAATGAAGACCAAGTAGATTTCTCAAAAAGAAAACACTTGGCACTTTTGAGCACTCGGTGGATGGTTGACCTTCCCCATGAATGACTCCTGCATTGTAGTTTAGGTGAAATTCCTAAAAGAAACTCCAAAACCTAAACTAGAATTCATAAACTCATTAACCAGTAAAATAAAGAAGTAAACATGAACCCTATTCACGGCTAATATTTATAAATCAAATTGCCCAATCTATTGTCCAGAAAACAACAAATAAAATCACCCAGAGATACAATATCTATTTAGTTCCTCCAAGAAAATTAATCGAAATACATAATTAATATTTAAATAAAAAATAAAATAACACTAATATTTCCCAAACCACAGGTGAATAAACTTAGATTTGCAGCAGTTTGAATATTCAGAACTTTTCCTATAAAAATAAAATAAAAAATTACTCAGAACTTCAGAAGACAGCAGCAAACAAAGAGACTAAAAGAGGACTCACGTAAATTGGATCCAAAAGGAACTCCAAAATCATCCAAAAGGAACTTCAAAAATGTAAACCGAACCAAAAGTGAACCAGAAAAAGTAGAAATATTAGGGTTTCAGTTCATATTTGGTTTAAAAAAAAAAAATCGAAGGAAAACAGAGATTACAAGATAAAAATACACCTTCTGATATTAGTTTCCCCTATATCCGCCGGAGTACCCACCGGAGCAGTCGCCGCCTTTCTCTTTGTCGCAGATGGGATGAGGGGAGGTAAAGAATAATGAAGGAAAACATGGAAGATGGGTGTTTATGAAAAAGGGTATAATAGTAATCTAAGTCATGTGTACAATTTACATGTCACAGATTTCAAGGACCCCAAAAATTGGTGTGTCCTGATTCTGAGAAACTTTATGTTTAAGTATAATAGTGAGAAACTTTCACTACAAAAAAAGGGACTTTTGGAGACCATTATTGGAGATGACTTTTCGAAGTCGTCTCTAATAATCATTTATTAGAGACAATCATTTCAAAGGCCGTCTCGAATCCTTTTATTAGAGACGGTTATAACCGTCTCCCTAGATAAAATAGCATATAAAGTTGGTCTTCATAAGGTTCACTTCATGTGTATGCAGGTGAAGCCTTTAGAGACTACTTGAAAAACCGTCTCAAAAAGTCTCAATAACGCCAATAAAGACTGCTTCAAGCCGTAAACTTCTCTACAAGATCTAGTTTGGTCTTTACTAAATAGTAAAATATGTCTTATATTTTTGGCGGCTGCAAATAACCTAACTCAGCCTGGCCTTATAAATAAGCAACAGTAACACATTTATTTCACTTCTGTAACTTGTCAAGAGGTGAAACTCAGACTCGGTCGCTTTGATCTCCGAGGGAAAACCCAAGCGAAACCCTTATCCCTAATCGATCTCCCAACTCTTCCTTCTGTTTCTCTTTGAAACCCTAGCCTCCCTCTCCTCTTCCTCTCTCTCGACGATAGATTTTGCACGATTTTTTGCTTGTTTTGGCTGGAAATCGAGATTTGGGACGTTCGATTCATCAATGTATTGGAAATTTCTCTGGTGAGCTATGAAATCTCTCTCCTAATTGCTTGAAATACGAGATCTCTCCTCTTCCTCCATCTCCCTCTTCGAAACCCTAGCCTCCATCTCCCTCTTCAAAACCCTATCTAGAGATTTAAATTGCAGAATATCAAAGGAATAAATGCTATTGGATTTGGAGAGAAATCTCGAACGCGTCGAATCACAAGTATAAAGCTAGTGATCCAGTGCCTCTCTGCGGAAACAAGGTCGGCCTGTTTCATAATCCAAGGTACACCTTTTTATCTTCTTCAAGTTACTAGAATCCTGATTTATTTTTTTAGCTAATATGCTATTTTTTTTTTGGTTTTTTGTAGATGTGTGGGATTTTTTTACTTTTTATTGATTTTTTTTTTTTCGCATTATATTTGTGTTTATCTGTTTTCGTCTGTCGATCCATGGATCTCGATATATATTTAGAGTTTTTATGCTTAAATATTTCTTTTTTGCTCTGGGGAAGCTAGGATTTGCTCTCGTCGCTGTTTTGCTATTGTGTTGGGGAAACTGAGTCAACTTGTCAGTTTGCTATAGTTAGAATTGGATCTTAAACATGAAGTAGAGTTGACTGTGGATAACTTGTAAAAGAGATTATTTTTTAAATGATCTATGTGATATTTTAAGCTACAAATTGTAGTGAGTTTTAAAGATCGAACTCCAGAAGATTAATCTAATCTAATGCTTGTAGGTCATTTCTGAGAATGTCCACTCTCAAGCCTAAAAATCTTAGTATGTAACTTCTAAATATGGTTTCGGATTCTATTGGATGATAAAATTGTCAAATATACCACATTCTAGATGAGACAAATCCATATTGGATGATCTAAGTTTGTATTATTGTGCTTTGATTTCTTGGTATCGTTCAAAATTTTAATCCATATTCCTCATTGGCTTTTGTGACTTGATAAATTTTAATTTTGTTTATTTTTCTAGTGTTACGCTTTCTTACTTATCTGTCGACCAGCTTTGCAGCGAGAGGCTGGCGGGCAAATCTTATTGGTTGTTGTTGCGAAGGTGATGATAATTTCTTGTGGCCGAGTTCATACCGAACGAAACCCTCGCTTCACTGTAAGCTCTTCAATCCTGAAATCTTTTTTTTTCGTAATCTTCTTCTTGTGTTTTGATTACTCGCCTATTAGGTTTTTGATATAATGCTTATGCACTAATGGCAATAGATTGAAATGTAGTTTTAATACATTTTAACTTATATTATTGGAATTATATAGAAATAACTTTGGTATATATTTGTGAATATTCATGTGACCCCTCATTCTTGTGTGTGGTACTAATGGCACAAACGCCAATTTTGGTGCTCTAAGTGACCCCTCATTATGTCCTGCAAGCAAGGATAGTCCAGCGACCTCATTTATTTTTAAGTTGCTGTTAGGTAGATGGGCCATAGTGGCCTGTACGGTTTAATTGCAGTACCGAAACCCATCAAAGCCTATGTAAGTGCATCTATTGGTGGAGGCTTTGCCCCATTCTTGGTATTTTGTATTTCTATTATTGGTCATACGGTTAGCATGATTGTTGTAAATATGCGTGCTATTACTGCCCCCAATTCACTTTATGTTTGGCACAAGAGGCTTTGAAACAAATCTTCACCTCCATATTTACAAATGGCTCGGGGTTAGAATTTTGGTTTTCAATCTCAGTCTTGTTTGATATTATAATGCATCGAAGATGGTTATTTTAAACTATCAATGAGGCCATGATAAGAGGAATTGACATGGTGATGTTGCACTCTCAGTAGACTCTTTTGAAAAATCAAGACCAAAGACGACCCAATCAAAGACATTTTAAAACCTTTTCTTCTTTTAGCTTAAAGAAGCCCAACGGTTCTTTTTATGTTGAACTACTGAGGATGTGGTAGCATTCACTTTCAATCTTAGTTTCCCATGCAGTTTGAAATCCCAATTTGATAGCTCTGGTTAGTTTACCATGCCATTTTAATCTCAGTTTAGTTTAGAAGCTCAGAATTGGTACTCATAGTTTGATTACTCAGTTCACTTTTAGTCACAGTCTCGTAGTAGCATGGTGCACTACGTCAAAATGACCCAAAGAAGAAAAGGGACCAGGGACCAGCCCAAAACACTGGTTTAGCGTCAGATCAATGCGATGTGGTATTTAAGCACAAGTTTGGGTGCCATATGGACATAGGCAGGATACAAGGATACTGCTATGTGAACTTGGTTGATCCCCAAATATCAGGATATAAGGATACTGCTATGTGTAGCCTGTGTTGAACTTGCTTGATCCCCAGATATCAGGATACAAGGATACTGCTATGTGTATAATCTTCTAGTAATTTTGTAATATAAATATTTTATATGTAATATGTCATGATGTTGATCAAAATATTTTTATAATCTCCTATGTGATGTAATTATGTTGATCAAAATTTAGTATTTTTATTAGAAATAGTTGGCTATGGTTGAGTCATATTCAACAAGGACCCCACCTGTTGAACACGAGTACTCCAGGGATATTGAAGCTTCGAGTATTACGGATCGAAGGGAACTTGGCTGGATGTGTGGGTTGATGTGCGTGAAAAAATTATATGATGATTCACATGACAAGTCGTATTCAGATTCATTTAATATGATAATCATTTTACATAGTTTTGTCTATGGAATTCGTTCTATACTAAATTTATGCTTTGGCTTTGGATACAATTCTTACACATGTTATATATTTTTTGTGCATTCCAAAAACACTGCATAGATGTCATGGGCTCACAAGTTTCATTACTTCCTCCGAATGGTTCACCTCTAGTCCCTCTATTAATGTGAACCGCAGCCCACAATGCTCGAATAGGTGAACCTGCGAGATATTGAGTGGAGGAACTAAATAGCTGAGTGATGAAGAGATCTTCAATCAGTCCTACAAATCTGTCTTGTCTGATTTGTCGGCGTGATAAAATTCGCTAAAACAATCCAATTATCCCTATGACAGTCTTTGCTCCAAGAATCCGACTTGATAAATAGGGACCAAAGCAGTGAACCAGCGGTATTATCAAATTTTAAATAATGTGACAGCAGCAGTTCAATAGTTATAGAAGCAACATAGAAAATCAACAATATATGTAGGGAGGTATGGCTTTAGATTATCCAAAACCTAGGTAGTTCTTATGGTTGAAAGTTGTCTCGGGGGCTAAAAGATTACCAGCAATACAAAAAAATTATTGCATAGTTCTGTAAAATTATTTTTTGTAAAAAGAAATATATAAAGAACACTATCCCCCTCTCGGTCAATCCTAATACTAATCAGTATAAGACCCTATTTAGAAGTCTTATTGTAAAGTGGATTTCAAGTATTAGTAAAAATAGTACTCCTAAATAAAGTAACTTAGGCCCTAAGTGAAAATAAAGTAGCTTTCCCATCTATACATGGTCCATGAGATTTAGGATCTGATAACCTTTAAAAAGGAAATTAAAACATAAACCTCTAAAAGACACCTTGATCCCTGATTTATGTTTTCTTAATATGTCCCAATGTGGTCACTTCATGTGATCATGTGAGGTTTCTTTCTCCACATATGTTCCATGCAGAAGATCTCTCTTTTCCCCTGATTTATTGTAATTGCTCTTCAGAGATCTGCCCCAGGCTAACTCCATAGATTTGCTCCTGTTGTACCAGCTTATGTTCTGGAGGACTTTGATGCTCTCGTGCAAAAATCTAGTCTTTTGACACTAATTTAATTCTTTGTTTGAGGTTTACAGAACCTTTGATTTTCAGATCATCAGTCTTTGAGGCTGATCTTACTAGGATTTGATCTTAAGATTATGTGGTGCTATTGCAGCTCCTTTCAAATTACATACTACTGATGTTTAGCTACTAGTTGATGCTATGAATCTGAATTGATAGGCTATCTTATTAAAGTGTGTTGCTGTTTTTAATTTTCCTTGTTAACTACAAACTAATATAGCACTTTGATACATATACTGTTGAGATATCCATCCTAATTAGACACTGGATTTATATTGATTTGAAACAAATAGAGTTATTATTGATACTGGCTATAATAGTGTTCACAAGCAAAATTCTGAGAATATAATAAAATTGAGTTAGTTTTAATAATATGCACTAAATATGCTTATTTACATATTCTTCAAAGCTTGTCACCCGATTTTAGTTTCTCAACCGATCTCGCATTATATCGCTTTTAAACCACCATGGAGGAAGTCCTCATAAAGCGTAGCGAGATATTGACTACGCTTTTTATAGGATCCTGTTCATGTAGATCCACTCAATATAACTGCAATGGCATGTCCTACATTGCCATTGTGTCCACTGGCAATTGCGGAAGTTGAGCGAGGGATACCCAACATTGTCAGACCTATATATATATATAGTGTGGCATATCGGGTGAGTCCCAGTCCCATATCTATAAAATATATCAGAAACTTAGTTTGGCAGATATTGAAAATCATGCTTACTAATGTGATCTTAATTTCTTGGATTAAATGTGGAATCTCTTGTTTGTATTTTACATTTTTAAATACTACAGATTTCTGGGCCAGTTGTCATCGCAGAAGGAATGGGTGAAGCTACTATGTATGAACTTGTTCGTTTCGGGTTCAACAAGCTTATTGGGGAGATTATTTGATTAGAAGGAGATTTCGCTACTATCCAAGGTATATGATTTACATGTTCCCTATTACATGATCTAAATATATGGTTTTTTTTATAACTTGGGTGTCCGGACTATTAAAGCACCTGAATAATCCCAAGATCATGTGCATGTCCCAAGTTAGCACATGTGGAGTCATCATGGGATATAAATTTGTAAGGTGGTTTCAAGAGCAATTCGTACTCACATACCTTGCTTCTTGGGGCAGGTACTTGGCCAGCACGCCAAACCCCTTAAGGTTTATAATACATGGTTATATGTTGGTTGGTCCAAGCTTACTGAATACGCTACCCATTATGCCGAACTGCAAATCGGTTGTCTGCCTAGCTAGATCCCACTATTAGACGGTCTGTTTTTGGTTCATTTAACTTAAGATGCCTAAAATCACATATGATCTTTTATATAATACAAAGACAATTTATAAAAAAAAACTAAAAATCCCAAGTGTGGAAGGAATTATCTGCTCTCTTCCGTGAACTTTGGAATGATTTAAAGACAATTGAAAATCCCAAGTTGCTTTCCATAAATTTTTTTTTTTTAAAAAATCCCAAGTTGCTTGTCGAATATCTAATTCCCTGGATTATATGCTGGAAAATATGATTAGATCAAACCAGAAATGTGCATGGGGATCGTGACATTGGAGCACAGGGAATAATTAGGAAGGTGAAATAATGGATTTAGGAGCTTAATGCAATGACAAGGCCTAAATGTCTAGCATTTAGCGATGATTTTTCTACTTTATTGGAGTTGAACTTCATATATATATATATATATATATGAAGTGGCTAAATTTGGGATCCTTTTTTAATGTCTAAGGCGGTTTGATGTAATCATCTAGGCGTCTAATTCTTTACTGTTGGTGAATGCTCTAAAGGGCGATGCATATCCTTGAAAAGTTGGGAGATGGGTTGACAGTTGTCTTGAATTGTTGAAGCAGATCCAATGGTCGATCAAGTTTGATGAGAATGCAAAAGATTTTGATGCTAATTCTCAACTTTCCCTAGCTGTGAAATAGGGTGTAGAAGTCCTGTTGTTGACTTTTGATGAAGAGTATGCTGTCGACAGCTTACAATATAATATTTCCAAAATAGGTTGTCTACCTAGCTAGATCCCTGTTGAGGACTATTTTATTGTAAAATATGTCCTTCCACCTCTCTGATCTCACACTAGTGCTTCAAGCATGTTCTATCCTTCATTTAGTTTAAGTTGGTGTGTTAGTAAACCGTAGTTTGTGTATTCATAAACTACACTACCCTCTTTTCTTAATTTGGCTGACATCTTGGTATTCATAAAATAGTTTTAACTTGCTATTTCGTGGTCTACCTAAAGAGGCATCAACCCCCCTCCACATTCACTAGCGGAACAAAATAATTTTCGTTGTCTTTGAAAATACATCCCTAAAATCTTTGAAATCAATGTTTTTAATTAATCTTTTCATTATTTATTTTTTCTGGTAAAATTGTAGTGACGGCTTATGAGATGTTATCAATGCCATAAAAGCAATGCAGCTTGTCCTTCAGGTAATCAAATGGTTCTCTTAACATTTTATAAGATATGAGGGTTTATTTAATTTTTTAGCTTTTAAACACTTAATGTTGGAAATCTTTATGGCAAACGAATGATAGGTACGGTTTGGAAAAGGGGGATTCGGCAGAGAGAATAGCTAATTTCATGCTAAGCAAAGCGAGAACACTGCGTACAAAGGATAACACCACAATAATTATTTCATATGGTGTATGCTGTGATGGAAAAAGTGCTAAGCATTAGAAGACTTGGCCATCAGTTCAATCCATGATGAACAGAGATTTGAAGATGCATGAAAGTTGGCTCAACAGCAAGAAAAAATAGGAGTCGTTCCTTGTATACATAAATTTGTTGTGAATGAAATGACTGTGTTGTGAATTAAAATTTACTTTTCGGAATGAGCTTTGAGCATGTTAATGTGTTTATGCTAATGCGAGTTTGTAAATGCAGGTTATAGATTTTCATAAAAATAAAAAAAATAAAAAAGCAGGTTATAGATTGTATTGCTAGTCAATATGGTTATTGGAGCAAAAAATTTAAATAGCATTAAAAAAAAATAAATAAAACTTATTGGGGACGGCTTCAAGCCGTCTCCAATAACATCAGATCAATTATTGGAGACGGCCAAAAGCTGTCTCCAATAACATCAGATAAATTATTGGAGACGGCCAAAGGCCGTCTCCAATAACAAAAGATGACTTATTAGAGACGACTTTAAGCGGTCTCCAACATATCTTTGGAGACGGCTTATGGCCGTCTCCAATAACCTTGACTATTAGGGACGGCCCCCATTTGGTCTCCAAAGACAATGGAGACGGGACTATTTGAGACTACATGGAAGCCGTCTCCAATACTATTGGAGACGACTTAGACATTTTTGGAGACGGCCAAAAGCCGTCTCCAATAAACTTATTTTTTGTAGTGTTTATACTGATGAGTCCTCTTTTTGAAAAGTGCCCTTGATAATAACTTCTCCAAAATCCAATTGCAATCAGATTCTGACGTAGCCAATTCTTGCATCAAAGGAGATTATCAACGCCCAAGGAAATATGTCTACTTGCTTGAAGACAAATGCTTCTCTCCAAATTCGGAGACTGCTTTGTGAAACAAATATGAAGAGAAACCAACTCCACAGTTGACCTAATCACGGATGGAGCCAAGGGGGGGCTAACTCCGTCTAAATAAATGCACACTGAGCTCTCTCTTTCTCCTACCTTTTAGGTGTCACTCTCTCTCTATCTTTTAGGTGTCTCCTCTCTTTCTCCTATCTTGTAGGCATCTCCTCTCTCTCCTATCTTTTAGTTCTCTCCTCTTTCCTATCTTTTAGACTTCTCTCTTTCTCCTATTTTTAGGCGTCTCCTATCTTTTAGACATCTCCTCTTTCTCTCTTATCTTTTAGGCGTCATAACCAAATACACCACTTTAGTCTCTCCTATTTTTTAGGAGCAATAGTTCAACCACCCTCCTAAAACTTATCTTCTTAAATCATATCCTAATACCTCTCTCTCTGAAATATCATTTTCCTACTATTTTATCCAAATATGCCTTAAAAGTTAAAAATAAAGCTTAGCCTAGTTAATGTGGCTCTTAGCTATGGCTTTAATGTTTATTGATAGGCACACAAATATATATAAGCAAAAGTTTTCTTTTTTAAACTTTTTTTATTAACAGTAAATGAATGTTATTTTTATTTTTTATAACATTAAATATATCTTGTTCATACTTTAGCCCCCTCTCATAAAAGTTTCTGGCTCCGTCCCTGGACCTAATGTTGAAGAAAGGACTCCATGAGGATATTGTTGTTCGATGGTCACAATCTTTCCTATTCCTAGGTACATTTACTCTCATGCCTGAGAAAAAAATTGATTTGTATTTATAATCGTTTGCAATCTTCTCTTTTTCTAATAAATGGGAAGGTCGCCCTCCAACCCCTGATGACCTATCCACAAAAAAAAGATACTACGGCACATCCAAGAGATACTCATGTTATGTTTGATGATAACTTTGAAATAATTATCAATAAAGTCCTTTTCTATTGGTATGAATGAGTTCATGTATGAAGCCTCTTACATCTATATGCGCATATTCTATATTCGGAAATTCATAGATTATCTAAGCACTCATTTTGCAAGAATTCAAAGCCTTTATTGAACGTGTAGGCCTAGTTTTCTTCTTATCACCATAAATTTATATTTATTTTATTTCTATAGCCTTTAATTAGAGATATTCATCATACTGCTGTATTAATGCAATTAATGGGGTACGAAAAGTGATACCCAAAAGTGTAAAGTCTATTAACTCTATAAAATTCTCTTCAAGCGAGCAAAAATTTACAAGGATGCTTTTATGTATATTTATTATTCTTTTATGCAAGTTTATGATGCACACTAATGCCTTGTTTGGCAAAACTGATGGGAAGTTTTTTTTTTTTTTCACTT
This sequence comes from Chloranthus sessilifolius, assembly GCA_021018995.1. NCBI lineage: Eukaryota > Viridiplantae > Streptophyta > Magnoliopsida > Chloranthales > Chloranthaceae > Chloranthus > Chloranthus sessilifolius. Next base: position 52,299,911 of record CM037592.1, on the reverse strand, counting down.
CCCATGGGTTAGTTAAAAAAAAAACTCTTGGGAAGTTTTTTTTTTTTTTTTTAATTTAAAGGTTGTAAATTTTTTTTGTCAACCGTTTGGCTACTAACATTCATAAAATTCTGATAGGTCATGAAAATATGGCAGTGGGATATAATGCATTTGGCTTGGCAGGTCTTGAAAACTAAAATATAACTCCTCATTCAATTTCGTGAGAGGCAATCTTGGTGGTCATGACTTGCTAGAATTAGTAATTGCAAACATAAGCCAATGACAATCATATTTATTTATGTAAGATACATTCATCTTACAAGAAATACAAAATCCAATTAAATATGTGGTTTAAACACAAGATGATCAAGATGAATCCATTGCAAACAGTGGAGAATAATACCCTAACAGGAATCAGACTCGTGGTCCCTTCTTCAACTCCCATCTATTTCTCCGCACCCCCTCCTCCCTCCATGATCATTTTTTATCAGCAGCAACCCCCTTAGCCTGATCAAAAACTGCTTTAGGTGGGATTTCCCAAGACAATTCAAGGTCTAACTAAATGAACCTAACCTCCTTGTCTCTACCAGCAACAACTAGTTTAGCTAAGGGGGGAGAAGGCCCTTTTGCTACTGTCGCGACATTGCAACCCTTTCCTCTTCTCCTTATAGTTCTGTTTTGAACAAAGGCAATTTCAAAAAACCAAAAAAAAAATTGCTCAAGAAACAGGTAAATGGGCATTCGAAAACAATGTGTATAAAATTAGATTCATGGATCACTAACCTAAAAACCAGATCAAAATCTAAAAAATCTAAAAACTAAAAAAACTAAACCAGATCAAAATCTAAAAAATCTAAAAATTAAAAAGGTAAACTAGATCAAAATCTAAAAAATCTAAAAAATAAAAGAAATCAACTATTTTCCATCAAAAACCATATCAAAATCTAAAACCTTCACCAACCGATCGTATCTGCATCATCGGTTGAATCAACAACTATCAAAACATCTATATCCACCAACCGATCATCAAAATATGAAAAAAAACACAATGATATGAATCAGAAAAATGAAAAAACCCAAACAAGAACCCACCGATCGGAAGCAGAAGGCTGTGAAACCCACACGATTGGGTAGGGGAGAGATACTTCAAGATCGAGAGTTCGTCCGATGGTTGGGAGACATGAAAATTTACGGTTTTTATAGGTGGAAGATTCGGAGTGAGTTGATATAGAGAGAGAAAGAGATGAGAGAGAGAGAAGGAAGGAGATGGTCTCGTTGACCTCTCATCCTCACGTTTTTACCGAGGAATGGGCTAAATAAATTTTCAGTAGAAAAAAGAGGTTTTTTTTTTTTTTTTCGCAGGAAAAGTGGGACCCACAATGCTGCCAAACACTTGTAAATAAAGTTTTTTTGAAAATTTCATATTTCGAGCAAAAAAATAGCCAGAAATCCGGTTACCAAACAAGGCAATAAGTGTTGCATTTCCATTGCAGCCTAGCATCAATGAGTCCAATAAATATGGCACCATGAGCCTAGCCTAGTCGTCAAACGTTACATGCGAAGTTGTCATCATCATTCTCTGAACGGCTCTTGCGTTGATGATTGCTCTTATTGCCAGAAGATGAAACAGTGTCACGGAGGAGGGGAGCAATGTCATAGTCACTCCCACCCTTATTTTCTTCACGGGTCAGAGGGCTGCACTGAAGTAGGATCTGCAGCACATCCTTCATGGTAGGCCTAGTAGAAGGTAAGGTGCCCGTGCAAATGAGGCCCAGTTTTAATACCGTACTCATCTCATCCACGTACGAGGGCTCCTTAACCTTCAAGTCAAGGGCATCCATAATTGAATTGCCATCTTGGAGGTGACGCCAAGCCCATTCTGCAAGGCATCCATGCTCCTCTCCATCGCTGGCCTCTCGTCCTGTTGCTAGCTCCAGGAGGACCACTCCAAAACTATACACATCGCTCTTCTCAGTCACCTTCGCCGTGTACGCATACTCTGGAATCCAACATTAGTAAGATAATTAGGAGAAAATCTCAATTTCAAAATGGCCCAATTCAAAAGTATGGCAATTGATAAGATGACTCCACCCCTGTTTGCAATTTATGTCTATTTTATTTTTAGTACATAAAGTACCTCCATTTTATAATAAAGATAATTGGCGGCATAGCTTCGGATTATTATGGTTTTGAAGCGCCTTTCATAGCCATAGCTCCACTTCAAAAGCTGATTTACATGAATTTTGAGGCTTTTGAAGCTCTGCAAGTCAACTTTTTACAATATTTATAGTTATGAAGCAACTTTTGCCCCATCAAAGGCTGATGTACATGATTTCCAAGGCCCCTGAAATGTCGGACATCAAGAATTGATGTACGCTAATTGAAGGCAGTGGCGGAACCACGTAGAGAAGAGTGTCGGCGAGTGCCCGCACTCAAACCCAAAATACCAATTTTTATTTTTATTTTTAAATTATAAAAATTAACTCTCCCTAAACCAACGCCCTCTCTAACTCTATTCTCTCTCCTCTCTTATCCCTCTCTAAACCCACGCCCTCTCTAATTCTCTTCTCTCTCTCTCTCTCTCTCTCTCTCTCTCTCTCTCTCTCTCTCTCTCTCTCTTTTCCCTCTCTAAACCCGCGCCCTCCCTCTTTTCTCTCTCTAAAACCCTAAAACCCTCTCTCTCTCTCTCTCTCTCTCTCTCTCTCTCTCTCTCTCTCTCTCTCTCTAAACTCCCAAGTCGCCCGACAGCCGACGCCCTCTAAAACCCTCTCTAAATCAGTGCAGGAGTGCCCTCCCTCTATTCTCTCTCTTTTCTCTCTCTAAACTCCTAAGTCATCCGACTGGCAACGCCCTCTCTTCTCTTCTTCTTGGCTCGCCCACCTGAACCCGACGCTGGCGACAGTTTCGTTGCCCTCCTGCCGGCCGCCGCCCTCCGGTAAGCCTCTCTCTGACTCTCTCACTCTCAGCCCCCTCTTCTTATTCGTCTTCTTCTCAATCTCAGGCTCTCAGGCTCAACCCTTTCTTCTTCTTCTTCTTCTTCTTCTTGTCTCTCTCTCTAGATTTATGATTTTTTTTTTTTTTAATTTAGGGTTAAGGTTTCATTTCACATTTGCACTAGAATTAGGGTTTTATTTTTATTGAAATTTAAAATTTTATTTGTTAAATATTAATTGTATTTTGAATTTATTGTGTAAGTTTTCAACAAACCGGATTTGTCAGATCGCACAATCGGATTTGAGTTAAAATTTCTTCAGATTATCATTCTAAATCAGAGTTAATTTTTCTTGTCTAAATTTAACTTTTTGTAATTATATTTTATTAGCTAATAATGATTAATTTATATTTAGGAAATACGGATATGTTTAAGATCAATATGTAGATAAATTTGTATGTGATGTGTGTGATCTTGTGTTGTGTAGATCCTAAATCCGTAATTTCCCTTAAACCCTAAATCCCTAAGCATACATAAATCCCTAATTTCTAAAGCCCTTTCACAATCCCGCATGTCCAAAAATTATGTTTATGGAAATTTAAATTATAGGCATTTTCCTTTGGGCATTTTCCATTGATGGATTTCCACTTGGGCTGAGACATGTTCCATTGATGAATTTCCATGTGAAAAATTTAGATTGATCACATATGTGCACCACATGGGTTAATGATAAATCACACTTCAATGGTGTGAGATATAAAGTCAAATTTTAATGGTGTAAGATCATTTAAACACCACTTTGGTGTTTAAACGTTGGTGAGGAACCATTATCCCTTATTTTAAGGGCTAGCTTCCTACGTTGACATCTCAAATTTGTGCCACAACGGGGATGTCGTCATGTGGTCCTATGGATAATTTATCATAAGATTAGATCGGATGGCTAAGAATCATTCCAGGATAACTTTTATAAAATCATTTATTTTTTCCTTTCAGGCTATGGTTATCAACATTGCTATGATAAGCTATCATCCTAAAACGAAAATGGAGTTTGTTCTTTTTATTGGTTATCAATATTGCTATGATAAATATTATATTTTATTGTTAAAAAATTTTTCTTATATAATTTTAATGAAAATTATATTTTATAATATAAATTAGTTTAAATTTATATTCATTGTACAAAATTTATCTATAATTCATCTTGCGTCCCGCCTAGATGAGAATTCTGGTTTCACTAATGATTGAAGGTCATTATAATATGTGATCAATCAACATTTAATAATTTTGGTGACGAGAAGGAGCTTCATAAGTTATGATGCCATAAATCTGGCCATTATAATCTATTACAAAGTATTTGCTGTCCTAACTATTAGAAACTGGTATAACTTATAACAGCCGCCCCTTCTGAAGACCATTTCCGCTAGAGGTATATTAGAGAGAGTTATGTAATCTGGCATCTCATTTCCCCTCTGATCATTTAATTTGAACGGTTTCTCTTAACTTCTTTAACCCTCCATTTGGAAGCTGTCGGAGGCTCTTAATCAGATTGCATATATGTTTATATGCAACAATTTCACGGCTAGAGCCCTTCTTAGACAACGGCCACGAGTACCACAAGTAGGCAACCATGAAGATAATTGGCACATTGGAGGAGAGAAGCTGTTCTTCCAAATGGCACATGTAGCACACACGTGATATTTGCGTAGGGATGTTAGTTTTAAACCGAAACCTAACCTCATTGAAAAGCGAAAGCCCAGATGTCAGAATAGGATGAAACGATTCAAAATGAAAGCAGGCGATTCGATTTGGTTGATTTCAATTTTGGGAGAAACCCGATTAGATGCGATTAAAGCGAAAAGATCAGGAAAAATAAAAAAAATCAACATTCAGTTAAAAAATAAATAAAATGAAAAAACTGAAACTGACCCGGATTGGTTTCTTCCGGTTTCAATTCGATTTTCGTTTAAGTTGAACCGAACCGATAATCGAAATTTTCGTTTTGATTTGGTTTGATAAACCAAATCTGCATCACTATATTTGCATTATATAAGGGGAAAATAAATTGGAACCAACACTAGGTTGAGTTTGGTTAAAATTTTGACTCCACGACGAGTCAAAAGTGTAGACACCCCATTTTCACCCTCTTGGAGTATACAAACTGTTCGGTCAACCTTTGACCTTGCCCATGATATATGCTCAATCTGACATGACGCGATGTCTATCAAATTCCCTAAACTCCAAATCCCTATATGGTTGGCGCAGTGGCCAGGACACACATAAAAAAGCGGAGGTCCAGAGTTCGAATCCCACCTCTTGTTGACCACTCGCAATGAGTTATCATTACTGACTGATAAGTGCAACATGCGGGTGTTGCACATACCCGGAGACTTAATCAGGTGCTCTAATAGGCCGAATACCTTGTTATCAAAAAGTAATAATAGGATAATGTTAATCGCATCCATTGAATCTTGTTAGGCACCTATGCTAAAAACCATTGATTGCTATAAATCAGACAACGGGGATTGTTTTTTGCTCCAATCTTTCACAAAAGTGATCTTGAGACTATGGCTGTAATAACCCAGATTTTTGAATTTTATTTAATGGTATTAGATGATGTACCACACAGTGCGTGGTGCTAACGCTCCACACCGAAATATACTCACTTTATAAATAGTCTGATTTTTTTTATATATCAATATTAGACTCATTGCAGAGTACTCGTCGATACGATTCCAACGATATATAATTTGTCGATTTTCGATAAGAATATAAAAAGTTATGCCCGTTTGAAGAGTGAAGCGAGTTAAAGGGCACAACTGTAAATTCGGGAGAGAATCACCATTTACCTTGGTGCTTACACTTCGCCGAGCAAAACCTCTTCTCAAGCTTTTCAAGTCGTATGAATTCTACTTACGTATAAAAGCTTCTTATTTTATTAAATCTTATCACGGAAAGTCTTAATTAGAGTTAACTTTATCTGAGAATTAGTTATATATTTACTTCTTCTCTCGATTGTCTCTCTTTATCCCTCTTCTCTGCCAAAAGCCAGGATTCATCTTTCATAATTCCTCGTCGGATCTCCATTGATTTTGATCTTATCGGAGAATCTTACACGCGTCAAAGTTTCTCATCGCTTGTGACAATTTATAAATGAAAGGAATTCTCGCTGAAAAGACTTAACATATCGTCTCGAATCCGATCTCCATCAACCCAAATCGTAGGATTGAATCACGCTTCAACAAGTGGGTGCCTCTAAATCCATCTTAAATTATTTAGTTATTTCTTAAAGAAAACCTAATTTTTTCTTAAATTTTGATAAATTTGGTCTTAAAAATATAGAAATTAGCCCCGAAACCGATAGGATCGTTTTTCTCGATTTTCGTGAAATTTGGCCAAACTCTTCATGAACCTGACCTCGGTATTTTGGCTATAATGTTTTATTCGAACTTCGAATTAGCGTGATTCTTGCGGCATTGGAAAGAAACAACGAGATCTACAACTTTGTAAAATAGCAATTTCACGAATTTAATATTTTTAAGGTCAAATTGATTGCAGTCGGGATACGTTTTAGATGATCCAGGTTACAGGTTTGACATTATTTTTTAACTCTTTGACTACTTTCTAAACTTATCTCTAGACTTATAAATACGCTAAGATTAAATAAAATACATTAAATAGCTTGCATTGAAAAACAATCTATAAGTTTAAGGAGTCAAATATGGGCGTTTTTTGATACTTACCTATTCTATTACCTCCTCTAAGCCTCATCTGATTCTTGAATTGACACATAAACTCCTTTAGAATTTTAAAATAGGTTGGATCAGCTATACGGTCAATCACCAAATTTCATGAATATAATTAACCTTAATGAAGTATAGTTTCAATTTATTGTAAAATAAATATAGTTAAATATTTCTTATTTTACATTTTACTTTAATATTTATTATGTTATGCTCTTTATTAATTTTCTTGAAAATATGAAATGTTTAAGGTTTTATGTTATAATTCATTCTTATATATGTTTACCATTATCATATGATATTCATCATATAGAAAATCACGATAGCATACGCATATAAGTTAAGAATAAAATATGACACATGACAAGCGCCTTAAATCACGGTGGGGTTTTCTTTCACGGTCACGTGGAACTTGGAATGTAGGCATCCATGTGGATGCAACCCCTCTATGGTAGTATGGGATCACGAAGTACATCTGAGTTCTTCTGGAACCCGTCCTTGGAAAAGCGTGGTTTAGTGAAGCCTATGCAGTGGCCTATTCTAACTAAGTTTTAAGAAAAAATGAGAAAAAATATGTTAAGACACATATATATTAAGAAAGTGGGGACTTAGCCCACACAAATATAAAATCGGAGGGACCTAAGCCTAGAACGAATAATGTTATGATATGTTAAGATCTGCTGTGAAGCCGACTAAATATAAATTAAGTTTCTACCGTGCCATACCTTACGAGCGTAAAGAACTTAGCGTCTACTTGACCAAGGCCGGGTCTTAAGGACATTATAGCCTTGTCTCGAACTAAGGGGACATTGGTTACTATCTTGACAACCTCATCCTTTGGATGGTGTTTTTATGTTATGATATGGAGGTTAGGTGGTTATCTACCGTGGACCTCGTGGTTGGCTCGGCTGATCGATCACAGCATCATCGTTTAAATAAGATAAGATCTGATGCATCGTTGTGTGGCGTATGGGTAATTAATAAGACTACGATATATTCGTATACTAAGTTGATGAGACATATAGGAAAGAGATAAGAAAATAGAAAGCATCATACACTCTTCATGTTATATTAGTATATTTTTAGGTCTTGATTATGATAGTCATGAATTATGGATAAGTTATTTCATTTATTTAAGATGTTGGTTATATTTTAAAATGCGCCATGAATTCAAGCGATTGCACACGCCCCACGAGTGAGATTACGGTGGATCGATTGTGCAACGTGAGTTGCAGTGCATTTTAAAAATAACGAATGAACTCAATTCAGGCTATGAAGAAAATTGTGAAATGCATAATTGTATTGTTGGGTGCAAGCAACAATTGACCTAAAGTCACATGGCACACATAACTCTCAAGCGTGACTTTAGGGCTACGATTTTAGGTTATATGTCATGTGGAATAAAATATTGACCGTCTAATAGATGCGTCATGATCTCAAGATCCCTTGTGTAGATTATTGAAGTGAAATAAACGATCTCCATAGTCTGATTTAATGCAAACAATAGTTTTTAGCATAGGTGCCTAACAAGGTTTAAAGCTACCTTATAATATTGAGTCGAATACTCCAGCACAAGGATCAAAATTTCGGCCAAAATTTCAGCCGAAAACTAATAATTTGGCCAAAATTTTGGCCGATAATTTTAATCCCATACAAAATATGACTGAAATTTCGGTCCAAATTATCATTTCGGTAAAGACCGAAACCGATGATTTAGACCGAAATTTCAGTCATTTCGGCCGAACTTTTGATCCTTGCACCAGCCAACCTAACCTTGGAGTCAACTTGAGTCGATTGATTCATGGCTGATTGGGCGAATTCGACCAGATTGGAACCCCTGTCTATAATTGAGAATTGACTCAGTCTGGAAGAGATTTGCCTCTCCCCTTCTAAGCCCCATACTACATGGTTGTATGTGGGGCTATCTATTCAGTACTAATCAAGAGTTAATCTTCAATGCCTTCGTCCACCCATCACGTGCGGTACAAACCACTTGACATGCATGTATTATTTGAAGTACCTCCGGTGGTCGCAACAAAGACCACTTCACCATTTCAAACAACTTGCACGGTGTTTTTAAGTGATTGCATCAAAGTAAAAAAATAAAATAAAATTGTATTTTAAAGGCTTGTAACATGTGAAAACATAATCTGGGCCGTCTGATTTTAAATTCATGATCTATAGATCCTTAGTGAATAAGATTAGCACGAAATATAATCTTCATCATGTGATTAAATATAGTCAAAGGTTATTATTTTATTCAATGATTGACAATAATAAATCATATGATAAATATAGTGTTTTGCTCTAATCTTATTCACTAAGAATCTATAGATCATAAGCTTTAAATCAGACGGCTTAGATTGTATTTTGACATATGCCTAAAATAGGGAGTCTTTCTTTAACCTAGGTGCAATCACTTAAAACGCATGTGCAAGTATGAAGTCGTTCAAATGATTGGGTATCATTTAATTTGAAGTTAATCTTGGGCTGAGAGATCAGGAGCGCAGGAACCGGTCCAGATTGAAGTGGACATTGAGGGCCATTAAAATTCTAAAAAATTAAAAAGCAAATAGAAAGTAGGCTTCGTTACCTGGAGCAATGTAGCCGAAAGAACCAGCTACGGTGGACATGGTATGTGGTTCTCCAACCTTCACCAACATCCTGGCCAACCCAAAATCAGCTATTCTCGCATTAAACTTTGAATCTAACAGTATATTGCTGGACTTCACGTCCCGGTGAAGCACTGGTGGAGACGCATAGTAGTGCATGTAGCAAAGACCATGTGCCGCCCCTATTGCTATTTGCAACCTCCTCGGCCAGTCCAAACCGTTGGAACCATGAACCCACTTGTCCAAACTCATATTCTCCATGTACTCGTACACCAGCAGTTTCGAATCCTCGCTCCAGATGCAGCACAGCAATTTTACAATGTTTTTGTGGCGAATTCTCCCCAAAATCTCGATCTCTGCTTTAAATTCTTTCTCCATCTTCTCTTCTAAATTTCCACTACAGCACATCTTTTTGACCGCCACCATCTCATGCACACCATTTCCAGGGGCTATTCGGTAGACCTTCCCCGAAGCCCCGCTCCCGATCAGATTGTTATCTGTTAGATTACTTACAATGCTTGGCGCCATGAAATCCAACTGATGGAATGATGTCATCTTCCACGTGGACACATCCTGATGGGCCCCTTTTCTCCTCCGCCGATGACACCACACGTAAATGGCCATTAATACGGCGATTAGGGAGGCAGCTGAGGCGATGAGTACGATGTAGCCGGACGATAGGTTTCTGTCGGCGGTACCGCATGGTGGGAGGTTTACGCGAGGGTTAACTGCGCACAGGTCGGTGTTGTTTAAGAAGCTGCTATCGTACGCCGAGTTTTCAAATTCGGTTGGGATTTCTCCTGCAAGTCGGTTTGAGGAGAGGTTGAGGAAGCTGAGTCTCAGCGAGCCGATTTCCGGCGGTATTTCGCCGGAAAATTGATTTCCTGATAAATCAAGGGAGTTGAGGCTGGGTAAGCGTCCGATCTCTGGTGGAATTTGACCGGCAATCTGATTGTTGCTGAGATTTAAAAGGGTGAGGGAGTTCCACGAGATAGTTACTGGTAGGTGGCCGGAAATTCTATTTCCGTCGAGTAATAAGGTTTGGAGTTGGGATATCGCCGTTAAATTTAATGGAATCGTGCCGGAAAAGAGGTTGTTACTGGCTCTGAAAACCGTCAAATTCGTGGATTCCGCTATCTGCGAAGGAATCGGTCCGGTGAATCTATTGTTTCTGAGATCAAGTATCGATAAACTATTCCCTAATCTATCAGGGAGCTGACCGGAAAACGTGTTGTCGCTCACCAGCAGGCTCGACAAATTCCCGGAAGACCAGAGACCGGTCGGAATCTTTCCGGAAAATCTATTGTTGTAGAGCTGCAAGCTCGTCAGGCTCGTGCAATTCCCCAAAGATTCCGGCAAGATTCCAGTGAAGTTGTTCGAGAAAACCACCAATCCTTCCAAAACACGAGCGGAACAAATATTTTCCGGCAATTCTCCGGTGATGAAGTTGTCGGAGATCTCGAAATTTTTAAGCATCGAATGAGCACCTAACTCTGGAGGCAAAGTTCCCGTCAAGCTGTTGTTGTAAAGACGAATATCTTGGAGAAACGGCAGCCGTCCTATACTCTTCGGGATTTCACCAGATAATCGATTCGCATACATATAAAGAAACGTCAGACTCTGCAAATTTCCAAAATCTTGGGGTATCGATCCATTTAACTGGTTAATGGAAAGATCGATATCCATCAAACCCAACGCTTCAATCGATTGTGGTATTTCTCCAGACAATGCGTTGTTGAAGAGAAGTAAAGTCGTCAAATTCCTCAAATTAAACAAACCACTAGGGATTTGCCCTCTCAGTTTATTATTCGAAAGATCCAACCTTTCTAAATCCTCCAGATTCCCGAAAGATTCCGGAATCTCTCCTATCAGATTCGATGCGGACATCCATAGATACTTGAGTTTCCTCAACCTGCTGAATTCCAGCGGGATTCTCGCCGGTGCCAAGTTCATCCAAGCCAGCGTCAGTTCTTGGAGGTTCGAGAGATTGCCGATTTCCGCCGGAAAACTGCTGAAGAGATTCTGGTGCAAGTATAGAACTTCCAATGTCTGGAAACGCCCGATACCGGCGGAAATGTTACCAGAAAAGTTATTTGCTGAGATATCAAGGTACCGGAGACGAGAAATCCTGTAAATATCGGCCGGAATTTCGCCGACGAAGTTGTTCTGAGTGAGAATTAGGGTCTGGAGATTCGTGCAATTGTAAAGGACGGTTGGGAAGCCTCCCGGGATGTAGTTGGACGATAGGTCGAGTTCTTGGAGGGTGGTGAGGTGGCAGAGGTTGGAGGGGATTTGTTGCCTGAGATTCGCATTAGAAAGTGTTATTCCGGCGACGGAATTGTTGGCGCATCGAATTCCGTGCCAATTACAGTGTGGGCCATTTGATGAGTTCCATGAGAGGAGAGCGGGGGGGTTTTCCCATTCTCGTTTGATATTGAGTAGGATTTGCTCTTCTTCTACTTCTTCTTGAGTAGATTGAGACTTTACAATTGACGGTGATAAGAGAAGAAGAAGGATAGAGATAGAAACTGAGATTGAGAGCATTTTCTCCATTGAAAAGATTTTCTCCATTTTCAATTGAAGCAGTTGAAGATGCAGATGCCTCTTCCCATCCGGAATGCCATAACCAAAAGACAAAAAATTGCATCACATTTTTGCTACCAAGAGGTACTAGTTTCACATATATTGACAACTCTCCCACCACATGTTAACTGCCACGATGAGGTCGTCCGATAAAGGGTAGTGGATGGGTCCATCTTCTAAGGTGCGTAGATAATTTTGTACTTCGAGAAGTTTGACTACTATTTTAGTATCAGAGGTTAGACTTTACTTCCTCGAGGATTATGTGGCTCATGTAAGTACTCTATGATGATGATGTGATAATGATTTTGATAGACCCTAAGCTTTAGATCTTTTGTCAAACTGAAAGATTTTAAAAAAGTGTGATGATCAATGACATAAGATTTGAAGGTTCAATTAAGGATTTAAAGATCTATTTGATAAAAACTTATATGAGTTAGGAGCATGTGAGAGAAATTGAAAATAATCTTTAAAGATTGAGGAGCAGAAGAATATATATTTTTAGCGTATTAGGGAATAATTAGAAAAGATAAATCCTAACTGATTTGATAGTTTAAATATTCATTATAGGTTGAGATGTTAATTATAAGAATAACTTATTACAAATGAGTTAAGATGGAGAAATAAATTATTATCATCAACCTCAGATTTATTTGAATTACTTTATGGTCAACAAGATATAATAATGATGATAGCCTACGACGGAGTGTTAGAAGTAATTAATGTTGAGAAGTGAGAGTATATTTCGAATAAATACTTTAAGAGACTATGAGAATTTGATTTTTGAAAAGTTAAGGATTATAAAGAGTGGAAGAACATGAGGAACACCTTCGTCTCGCACTTCAGACACTTCGAGATCACCAGTTGTATGCTAAACTTAGTAAGTGTGAGTTTTGGCTTAAACAAGTGACATTTCTTGATCACGTTATATCAATAGAAGGAGTGACTGTTGATCCTTCTAAGATCGAAGCAGTTACAAAATAGAAAGCACCGACGAGTGTCACCGAAGTTAGGAGTTTCCTCGGATTAGCAAGTTACTACCGTCGCTTTGTTGAAGAATTTTCACGCATTGCTCTACCGCTCACTGCCTCACACGGATGAATGTTAAATTTGTGTGGACCGATGAATGTAAAACAAGTTTTCTAGAACTGAAGAAGAGGCTTACTACTGCACCAATCCTTACCCTACCTTCCACTTCAAGTGCTAGTGAATTTGAAATATTCATAGAAGCATCTCGCCAGGGACTTGGTTGTGTGCTTTAACAAAATAAGAAAATTGTTTCCTATGGGTCAAGACAGCTCAAACCTCATGAAAAGAACTATTCAGTTCATGACTTGGATCTAGCCGCAGTCATTTTCACCCTTAAACTATGGCGACACTATCTACATGGCGAGACATTCAAAATTTATACGGATCACAAAAGTCTTAAGTACCTTTTCTCTCAAAAGGACATAAATTTGAGAGAACGTAGATGGATGGAATACATGAAAAATTATGACTGCTCCATAAATTACCACCCTGGGAAAGCAAATGTCGTCACTGATGCACTTAGTAGGAAATCTTTGGCACTGTTAGCCAGATTAAAAATTTGGAAGCCCTTCAATGAACTCGCCGAAGAAGACATTTACCTCAAAGAAATCGAAGATGGTGTATATTTGGCACGAATTGTGGCAAGTCCGTTAATTTTGGATAAAATCAGAGAAATGTAGCGTTCGGACCCAGAGATCCTGAAAATCATCGAAACCATAGGATCGAAACCCAATTTCAACCTTAGGACTAATGGGACGTTACTCGTCAGGCAAAGACTGTGCCAACAAGTCAAGGCAAAATATCAGAAACTGGCCGGACTCATACAACCCTTACCCATCCCGGAATGGAAGTGAGAAAACATATCTATAGACTTCATCGTTGGTCTACCAAAGACAATAAAGAAGAACAATACAATCTGGGTGATAGTTGACAGATTGACTAAGTCAGCTCATTTCTTACCTTTCAAGACTACTACAGATGGGAACAAGTTTGCTAAAACATATTTGAAAGAAATTGTCAAACAACATGGGGGTCCTAGTCAGCATTGTTTCCGACCGAGACTCAAAATTTGCTTTCAAATATTGGACATGTAATAGCCCGAAAAAATCACGTTAAACTATGACTTCGGGATCCGTGCCCGATCGGTCATAGGTTTGACCAAATAGAAGTCCAATAGTTAGCATGGGGTGTGATGAATGGACGAGATGTGATGGGTTGTGTGGCTATGTGGTGTGTGTTGAAAATCTAAAGTCACATACACCTATCGAGGTGCATGTGCTCAACACACAAGCTAAGGGGGGGAGATAAAAGGGTTTAATAACCCTAAAATCAATAGTTTGATTGTTGAGAGAGAAATAAAGAAGAGAGAGAGAGGAGTAAAGAGGGTGATTAAGCAAGGAGTTATTGTGGATGATCGGAAGGGGGATTCAAGTATTAAAGAGGCCGATTCTGCGCAAAGAATCCGTTCAAGCCAAAGCTGGAACCCTAGCCTTCCAACCACTTGATTTGAAATTAATTTGAGATTGATTCAAGGTAAAACTTTGTGAATAAAATGCATAGGTTGTAGAGGTTAATTTGTAGCTAAAAATGGTTTAAGTTAGAGGATAATGGGTTAGAAAAAAATAGAGGAAAAAGTGTGAAAAAATGTTGAGAAGAACAGCCAAAAGGGGGCTGAATCTGGCAATTTCGATTAATCGAAATTGGGTTTCGATTAATCGAAATTGGCCAAGAAGTTGAAAAGTCAGAGGACCCCGATCTCGATTAATCGAATTCAGTTCGATTAATCGACTTTGGATTTCGATTAATCGATTTGTATATCGATTAATCGACTGGGAACCTCCAGTGGACCCCAAGGGCTGGAGGAAATGACTTGGGGAAAATCGACTAATCGAAATGGGATTTCGATTAATCGATTTCAATTTTCGATTAATCGATTTGGGATCGATTAATCGATTTTAGGAACTTGATTACTCGAATTGAGAATCGACTTGGCTGAACAGAGAATTTCGATCAATCGAATTAGGATTCGATTAATCGAATGAAAATCTCGATTAATCGATTTGAGAATCGATTAATCGATATTGACTTTCGATTAATCGATTTTGGAGTTCGATTAATCGACTGAGCTAATTATTATTAACTTTTGAGTTTGACTTTAAGATTCTTGGACCTTCTTTATTGCATCCTTAGTGATGTGTTTCACATGTTATGTGGTACCATAGGTGGTACGAGTGAGCTAGTGCACAAGGAGCCACGTGGGACCTTGATGCATTGATCGAACGAGGACTTGAGGTAGGGAACACCTTGAACATATACTTTATTTTATAAGAGCATGTATGTAGTGATATAGAATTCAAATTCAAATATTTTATTGCTTAAGAATTGTGAAACGTGTGTGTGTGTGACATCCATAAGAGTAATTATAATGAGCCATCCCCAGGGGATGATGAAGTGAAGAGATAAGAACATCAGGTGTGATGCAAGTAAATGGATACATCCCAGGGATGTATTCAAGATTGAATCATGTTTGATAGGGCCTAACTGATATAAGATAGCACACTTACACGGTGAATAACTATATGTAAGGCACCGATATTTTTGTTATTTGAGGTTTGATAGGGTACCCCACCGACGTGGCGGGATATCCACGGGACACGGCGGGATATCCGTGACCGTCTGTACTGCGAAAACCGTAAGCCAGTGCGGAGGCTCATCCGTACATAGTAAGCACACCCCAGGGGTGTTGATTTGAGACAAGTGAAACCCCGCCACCAATCCCCAGGGGAAAGGGGCTTGGGTACTATATGGTATTCCCAGGGAATACGTTAAAAGTGTCTATATAGATGACGATGAAGGATATCTCATCGGGGCTCAATGCTATATTGCTCGGGGATTACTTAAGTTGAAAGTTTAAGTTTTGCTTTAGGCCTTTTCAACATTATTCATGAGTAAATAAAAGATACGAGTAAACTATCAGTAAAATGTAATACTTTTTAACTGTTTCATCAGTAATTGCATAGACACATCATGCATGGCATATCATGGAATATATGTGAGTAATAATTTATATGTTCAACTGTGTTTTGTTTCCTATTGAGCTAGGATGTAGCTCACCCTATAGACTATACGTCGCAGGTCCACTACTAGCAGCGGCCAAGGCTTCAGGAGACGCTGACCCTGGTGAGTCGGACCTTGCGGCCGACGACGAGTTGGAGCCACCTCCTGAGGACTTCTTCTAGAGGACTCCGTTGTGCCACTTTGAGGGCTTTTTGAGAGAGATTGGTACGGCTTGGTATGTCAAGCCTTGTTTTGGTTAAATCATATATATAGTGAGTTGGGATTATTCTTTTGGGGCGAACCATCCGTGATGATTGCTATCATCGATGGTTCGGATCGGTTCTCCATTCATGCAGAGGCATGAGGGTAGAACTGTCTTTTGGAGAATTATTTAATATAGATTTAAATTCCGCAGCTCCTTTATTGTTTCATTTTATGCTTGATATGCCAATGTTCCGTGCTTAGCTAAGGGGCACGGTCAAGATAATCGTGCTGATGGCACGGGTTTCGGGGTGTCGAAATCTGGGCTGTCACAGGACAACCTTCCAAGAAGCATTGGGCACTCGATTAGATTTTAGTACTACCTTCCAGCCACAGACGGACGGCAAGACCAAAGGAGTGAATCAAGTAGTTAAAGATATGTTACGAGCGTGTATGCTCGACTTTCGAGAGAACTGGGACGATCACCTCCCGCTGATCGAGTTCTCTTACAATAATAGCTACCAGGCAAGTATCGGAATGTTCCCTTTCGAAGCTTTATATGACAGAAGTTGCAGAACTCCGTTGTGTTGGGACAAAGTTGGAGTTAGGAAGATGCTTGGACCCGAACTAGTCCAAACTACGACTGAGAAAGTCAAACTGATATGCGAACCACTTAAAATAGCCCAGGATCGTCAGAGAAAGTACGCCGACCCTCACCGTTGTAATTTAGAGTTCGAGGTAACACATTTAAAATTTTGAACTTTAAATTTCTTTACAAATTGTGTTCGTGGTTAATCACTAAAATCTTTTAATAGGTTGGCGAACAGGCTTTCATTCGCGTTTCTCCGACGAAGGGAGTCATGCGTTTTGGGAAGTGAGGGAAAGTAAGCCCCAGATATGTAGGGCCTTTCGAAGTCACAAAACGTGTGGGCGAGGTTGTGTATAAAATTCCTTTATTGTCACAATATACGGGAATCAATGACGTTTTTCACGTATCAATGCTGAGGAGATACATCTATGACCCATTACACATAGTGGAGATTGAACCCATCGATATAAAGGAGGATCTCACTACCATAGCAAGACCGATCAAGAACCTCGACTAGAAAGTTCAAGTCTTCAAGAACAAAACGATGAGATTAGTGTTGGTCCAATAGCAACATCACATGCCAAAAGAAGCGACCTAGGAGAATGAAAACGACATCAAAGAAAACCATCCTAAGCTTTTTGAATAACCGGTACGTAATTTTTGGAGACGAAATTTTTTTAAAGGGGGAGAATGTAACTACCCTGATGATTTCTTTTATTATCGTTGAACCTTTGACTTTTGATAAGAAGCTAAGATTATAGAGAAGTACCTCGAGCTCATTCTCTCATTTACATAATTTTCGAGGATAAAAATATTATAAAGGGGAGAGAATGTAACAACCCAGATTTTTTTGACTTTCTTTTAACGGCATTAGATGATGTATCACTCGGTGCGTGGTGTTAATGCTCCACACCAAAATTTACCCACTTTATAAATAGTCTGATTTTTTATATCAATATTAGACACATTGTGAAGTACTCACCGATACGATTCCAACGATATATAATTTATCGATTTTCGACAAGAATATAAAAAGTTACGCCTGTTTGAAGAGTGAAGCAGGTTAAAGGACATAACTGTAATTTCGGGAGAGAATCACCATTTGCTTTGGTGCTTACACAAAGCGCTGGAACAAAACTTCTTCTCAAGCTATTCAAGTCACCTATAAATTTTACTTGCGTGGAAAAACTACTATTTTATTAAATCTTGTACGGAAAGTCTTAATTAGAGTTAACCTTGAAAGGAAATTAGATATATATTCACTTTTTCTCTCAGTTGTCTCTCTATTCTCTCTTCTCTGTAAAAGCTCACACAGTATCATCTTTCACAACTCTTCATCAGATCTCCATCGATTTTTCGATCTTATCAGAGAATCTTTCACCATCAAAGTTTCTCATCGCCGCGACCAATCTATCGTAAGAAAGGAACTATCGTGAAAGACTCGGGCATATCATCTCTCGAATCCGATCTCCATCAACCCAAATCATCGTAAGATTCGAATCACGCTTCAACAAGTGGGTGCCTCTAAATCCATCTTAAATTTTTCAGTTATTTCTTAAAAAGAAAACTCTAATTTTTCCTTAAATTTTGATAAATTTCGAGTCTTAAAAACATAAAAATTCAGTCCAAAATCGATAGGATCATTTTTCTCAGATTTTCGTGAAATTCGGCAAAACTCTTCAACAAATATAGTCTCGGTATTTTGGCCATAACTTTTTACTCCGAACTCGGATTGACATGATTCTTATGACAATAGAAAAAAGATTACAAGATCTACAATTTTATCTGAAATAGTAATTTCACGAATTTAATATTTTTAAAGTTAAAATTGAGCTACAAGCCGAGATACATTTTAGATGATCGAAGGTGCACGGGTTTGACATTATTTTTTTAAAACTCTTAAGCACTTTATGCTCAACTTGTCTCCAGACTTATAACTCACTAAAATTACATAAAATATATTAAATAACTTTCATCGAATAATAATCTATAAGTTTAAGGGGTCAAATATTAACATTTTTTAACACTAATCATTCAATTACCTCTTTTAAGCTTCAAACAATCCTTGAATGGACACATGTGGTCCTTTAGAATTTTAAAATATATCGGATTGCTATACCAGTCAATTACCAAATTTCATGGATATAATTAACCCTAATGAAGTATATTTTCAACTCAATTATAAAATAAATATAGTTAAATATTTTTTATTCTTTGTTTTACTTTAATGCTTTATGTGTGATGTTTTATATTAATTTTCTTTAAAAATATAAAATGCTTAGGGTTTATTTTATAGTTCATTCTTATATATGTTCACCATTATCATATGACATTCACCATATAGAAAATCACGATAGGGCATACGCATATAAGTTAAGAATAAAATATGACAGATGACATAAGCCTTCATCACGGTAGGATTTCTTTCATGATCATGTGAAACTTGGAATGTAGGTGTCCAGGTACGGATGCAACCCTCTATGGTAGTATGGGATGCCAAACGAAGTACATCCAGGTTACTATGGAATCGTCCCTTGGAAAGCGTGGCTTAGTGAAGCCTATCGCACCGTGACCCATTCTAACTAAGTTTTAAGAAAACATGAGAAAAGAATATGTTAAGACGCATGTATGCTAAGAAAGTGGGGACTTAAGCCTACGCAAATATGAAATCGGGGCGGGGACCTAAGCCCGTAATCGAAAAATTATATGATATGTAAGACACGCTGTGAAGGTCAGCTAAACATTAATTAAGTTTCTACACGTGTCATACCTTACGAGCCACCGTAAGGGCCTAACGTCTGCAGTCAAGACGGGTCTTAAGGACATTATAGTCTTGCCTCGAACTAAGGGGACATCGTAATTACTATGCCGACAACCTCATCTGGCTGGATGATGGCTTATGTTATGATATGGAGGTTAGGTGGTTATCTATACGTAGACCTTGCGTGATAGGCTCGAGCAGCGATCCTGACACAGGTCGTTTAAGTAAGATAAATAAGATACGAAGTACGTTGTGTAGGCGTATGGAGTAATTAATAAGACTTACGATATGTCACGTATGCTAAGTTGATGAGACAAATAAGAAAAGAGATAAGAAAATTAGAAGCATCATATATCCTTCATGCTATAATATGTTTTTCAGTTGGATTATGATATGTTATGAGTTATGGATAATTTAGTCATTTTATTTAAATGATAATTTTAGTTTCAAAATATACTGCAACTCAAGTGATTGCACACACGAATACCTGGGTAAGTTATGGTGGATCGATTGTGCAACCCACTGAGTGTACGCGACTGAGTAAATTCACCTCGCTCCCAAAATATAACAGTTTCAGATGAAGATTCTACTTATCCCGTCCTTGATGATACGGAAGCTGTTGATCCGAAGATGGCTCACATAAACGAGGACGTCGGCTACCACTTAGATGAGATTGTAGACTCAGCAGACTTTTACCAACATTGAGAATCTTTTACTCTAGTTTTTCCTTTATTTCTTTAGGGATATATTTTAGCCTTGATACATTTTTGTGAGTTTACGTTTGGAATCATTTTTACCCTACGTGAAACTGGTTTGATTTTTTTTATCCTAGATGCATGATTAGGATTAAGTATTTCATTATTATTGTCTACATTTTTCGTTATTAATTTATGAGTAATTTATCGTTTAATGCTATCTTAAATACCTCAATCCATATGGCAAGTCAATTTATAGATTATATGTATGTCCGCTTATCGCCTTAACCAGCGTGCGGGATAATAACACGGAATTCTAGGCCCTCAATATCGGGTAAGAATTCTGGGTCGTGACAGAAGAGGTACTAGTTTCACATATATTGACCACTCTCCCACCACATGTTAACTGCAACGATGAGGTCGTTCGTACTAATATGGGGGACAGCCGTCCGATAAAGGGTAGTGGATGGGTCCATCTTCTACTGTGCGTAGATAATCTTGTACTTCCAGAAGTTTGACTACTATTTTAGTGCATTACCTTTGTACGAGGACACGAGGCGACTAATTCCTCTACCTTAAAAGGCACTGCATTAGCCCATGGATACCTCTATTTTCGCGCCCCTTGGAAACCAACCATTGATTCCTTCTATAGAGAAAATATTTTACCCAAATCTTCTACCCAATGACATAATAGATCTATAGATTAAGGCACGATCAAATTTTTATTTTTTGTGTTACAGGACTCAAAAATTATCTCTAAAATCATCCTTTAAGTATGATGTGTACCATATGATTGAAGGGCTATTAGTTTAGGAATTTGTGACACATTATTTAAGAAATTGTTCCTCTTATTGGTGGGCCATTATCGAAAGATTGGAGTGAAAAATTATCTCCATCTCATCAGAAGGATTTAATGTTAGAAATTCTACAGATCTATGCTCGAATCACATGATCAAAATATACCTTTGCAAGAACATGCGTACCTTGTATTTATTATCGGGCGTCAGCGATCTCCTTAATGGAATCGATGATCTCTGCCAAAGAATCCGAAACCACGTTACCTCTCGTCTTCTCCATATTTAGCCTCTAGATGAAAATGAGCTATGGTTAAAGGAAGAGGGGACGGTGGTCTCCTTATATAGCCACCTCTATTTCCTAACTCATTAAGGAAAAAGAGTGGAGACATATCACTTATATTAGAAAACTACTTCCTATTGCCTCGAGATACGTGTGGTCAAAAGTCCAACCCAATTTTTAATGAAAACACAATGATGCGTTAAGCTGTTGACCATAAAAAATCTAACATTCTCCCACTTGGTCTACACCTGAACTCATCTAAACATAATTTTTGAAAACAACTCTCTGGGCTGACAAACTCTGAAAAGCGAATGGCCATCCATTTATATTTTGAAAAAACATTGACCCCCACTACCTCGATGCTTCGTAATAACCACCCAAATTCAATAACAATACCAGTAAAGGATCATGGCGCACATAGTATTTCATCTTACGAATCGACACTAGGCAATCCATGGTTACAAAAATAGCATCATTAATGGACTTAAGTCTTTACTTAGTGATATCAGACAACTTACATATCTGTACAGTTCTTATATTTGTCCATGCATCATATCCCCAAGGATATGTCGTTCCTGATACATTACTGGCTCCCCGCCTATGACTATCAGTCACCAAACTATCAGAACGAAGGTTTACCGATGTGGTGCCCAATCACATCTAGCCCAAGCAAAATTCAGGCATAACGAGGTACAACCTCACCATCTTGTCATGTGATAAAATCCCCATGCAAATGGATAGAGTATAATCACTTATACCCTCAATAGCACGTGCACAAAAATAAAATATTTGATGCATTAATAACAAAACAAACTAACCAATACAGAGAGACAACTCCCACTAAAACTCTGCAGTTAAAACCAATTTGATATGAGCAGCACAATTTTAAGATTCGTAATAACTATCAACAATTACAAGCTCCCACTGATTAAAACATTTCTTAAAATCAGTAAGTTTCCGTCAAGAATAGCTTAATCCTAACTGCATTAACTATTCATAATTTTAAATGTTTCATATCTATAAAAATTGATGTCAACCAAAAATCATTAAATTTCCCTGAAAATCTTATTACAATTATAAGGTTCGATTATCAATTTTGGTATTCCAACTTTTATCTATATCAACTCTAATGTTTTAGTATAGTTCACCTCAAATATATCAATACAACGACGGAAGCAAACAAATTATGAGGTAAATCACAAAATCATCTTCAAATTAAAAATATTAATATTCTCAAAACATGTTCTTGAGTGTTACATTTCTATCACATCTATAGTTATTCATTTTATATCTCAGTTATTAATGCACGAATCATCATCGTCATCATTTAACTTTTCTCATTTATCATATTATAAAATCACTAGCCACACGCTAAGTTCAAAAATTGTAATTTTTTCGATGCTCAATACCATTAAAATTTCAAAAACGGTAGACACAATTATAACTGCATTAACAGTGATCATATACCATTAGATAACATTAAAATTATGTCACTATACTTGTGACAGCCCCGGATTTCGGCACCCCGAAACCCGTGCCATCAGCACGATCATCTTGACCGTGCCCCTTAGCTAAGCACGGAACACTGGTATATCAAGCATTGCAATAAAATAATAAACAAAATTTTGGAATTTGAATCTATATTAATTAACTCTCCAAAAGACAGTTCTACCCTCATGCCTCTACATGAATGGAGAACTGATCCGAACCATCGATGATGGCACTCATCACGGATGGTTCGCCCAAAAAGAATAATCCCATCTATATACATATATACATGGTTTAAACAGAATCAAGGCTTGACATACCAAGCCGTACAAAAACTCTCTCCAAAATCCCTCAAAGTGGCACAACGGAGTCCTCTAGAAGAAGTCTTCTGGAGGTGGCTCCAACTCACCGTCATGGTCCACTACAGATCGGCGTCTCCACAAGCGCGGCCTGCTAGTAGTGGACACATGACGGTATAGTCTATAGGGTGAGCTACATCCTAGCTCAATAGGGAACAAACAGTTGAACATATAAATTATAACTCCATATATTCCATGATATGCCATGCATGATGTATCTATCACGATTGTTAATGAAAGCAGTTAAAAAGCATTTCGTTTCTTGTTGATTACTTATATTTTCATTTACTCATGAATGATCTTTGAGAAGGCCTAAAGCAAAACTTAAACTTTCAACTTAAGTAATCCCGAGCAATATAGCATCGAGCCCGATGAGATACCCATCATCGTCATCTATATAGGCAGTTTTTTTAAGTATTCCACAGGAATACAAATAGTACCAAGCCCCTTTCCACAGGGATTGGTGGCGATTTCACTTGTCTCAATCAACACCCACAGGGTGTGCTTACTATCTGGATAAGCCTCACTTGGCAGCCTCTACGGTTTACGCCCGTATCGTCACGGATATCCTGGTGTCGATGTGGATATCCACGTACGTCGGTGGGGTACCCTATCAAACCTCAAATAACAAAAATATCGGTGCCTTACATATAGTTATTCAGGTGTAATTGTGCTATCTTATATCAGTTAGGCCCTATCAAACATGATTCAATCCTTGGATACATCCCTGGGATGTATCCATTTACTTACATCACACCTGATGCTCTTATCTCTTTACTTCTTCATCCCCTGGGGATGACTCATTATGATTACTCTTATGAATGTCACACACACACACACTTTTCACAAATTCTTAAGAAATAAACATTTGAATTTAATTCTATATCACTACATACATGCTCTTGTAAAATAAGGTACATGTTCAAGGTGTTCCCTACCTCAAGTCTTCATTTGATCATTGCATCAAGGTCCCACGTGGCTCCTTGTGCACTAGTCCACACGTACCACCTATGGTACCACATAACAGGTAAAACACATCACAAAGGATGCAATAAAGAAGGTATAAGATCCACCAAGAATCTTAAAGTCAAACCCAAAAGTCAACATAATTTATCTCAGTCGATTAATCGAACTCCAAAATCGATTAATCGAACCCGTTTCGATTAATCGATTTCCAAAATCGATTAATCGGAGGTCAATATCGATTAATCGAAGTAATTTGATTAATCAAATTCTCCTTCGCAAAGTAATTTCACTATTGACGATTGAGTTTTCATTGATTAATCGAATCCAATTCGATTAATCGAAATTCTTCTTTCGCAAAAATCGACCCACGGTTGAGCGATGAGTTTTCATTCGATTAATCGAATCCGATTTGATTAATCGAAATTCTTCTTCGCAAAGTCGACTCTCGATTCGACGATCGAATTTCATAAGTTGATTAATCGATCCCAAATCGATTAATCGAAAACTAAAATCGATTAATCGAAATCCCATTTCGATTAGTCGATTTTTCCTCAAGTCATTTCCTCCAACCCCTGGGGTCCATTGGAGGTTCGCAGTCGATTAATCGAATTCAAATTCGATTAATCGAAATCGGGGTTCTCTGACCTTTCAACTTCCTGGCCAATTTCGATTAATCGAAACCCAATTTCGATTAATCGAAATTGTCAGATTCAGCCCCTTTCGAGCTGTTCTTCCCAATCTTCTTCCATACTTTTTCCTCTATTTTTCTAAGCCATTATCCTATGATTTAACCCACATTTAACTACAACTTAACCCCTATAATCTATGCATCTTATTCACAAAAATTTTACCTTGGATAGATCTCTAGTTGATTTCTATCAATAGTTGGAAGGCTAGGGTTTCCAGCTTTGGTTCTAACGGATCCCACGCGTCGAATCCGACGTTTATTGCTTGAATCTCCCTTCCTCAACTAGCCTTTACTCCTTGCATTAATCACTCTTTTTACTCTCTCTCTCTTCTTTACTCTCCTTCAACAACTCAAAAACACCCATTTAGGGTTATTAAACCCTTTTATCCTATTCTTCATTTGTGTGTTGAGCACATACACCGCGGTAGGTGTATGCGACTTCCTATTTACATCACACACAACGAAATCACTCAACCTATCACATCTCGTCCGTTCATTACATCCTAAGCTAACTCTTGATCTCCTGATTGGTCAAACTTGTGACCAATCGGGCACGGATCCCGAGGTCATAGTTTTGCTTGATTTTTCGGGTTATTACAATACTGCTAAAATTTATCAAATATTTTGCCCATATATCATTGACTACTCTCTGTGAAATACGTCATGATCATATGTCAGATTAATCTATAATCATATGTTACGGATCGTCCTTGAGAATTACGGTATGACCATATGTCACAAAAAAAATATCATGAACTATAACCATACGCCACTAACCTCCGAGGACTTAACTCGAACTTAGGGCCAAATTCGAATTAATTAGAGTATAAGTCATGTGCTAACATTCACTCTATGGGACAGCCCGATCGCATCGTCTCAGTATCACCTTTGGACAGAAACTTTGACATGCAGTTTGCTTCCCAAGATCGTGTTTAAGAAAACACGCATAAACCTAATCACTAGTATTGTATGGTTGATCTAGACTCTCCATCAGCTTTGGCCAGAAAGATTATCATTCTCTCCCTTAAACACTTATGACTATTCTATTCACCCTACCTATATGAAATTCCAAAATTACTTTTTACCATAAATTAGAAACCTCATAGAAGCATGTGCCAACTCGATCTTAATGAGACACAAGTATCAAAATTCAAAAGTCATGCAACCTACATAGGTGGTCACCTTTGGGCAGACCTCAGCCTATTTCAGCTATGTACTCTCGAACGATCATTTTTCCGGTCTACCTTGATCCCTAAGGTATGACCTAAATTTCATTCAATCATATCAAGTCTGATTCAAGGTTTCAAAAACGTATTTTCAGATATATGGATATCTTGCTAACTAATCTACTTTTGAAAGATAAATCAATGCCACATATTGCAATTGATGAACAAATTAATCAAAATCAAACAGTTATAAGACACATATGTATTAAGTGAACATGTTATCTATAATCATCAAACTATGATTATGTGGGCATGCATGTCACATCTAGTCAACATCGATGATAGAACATTGAAAAACACATGATATTTATCTTGAATCGGGTATGATATGTTGAGAACAATCAAATAGAATTAAATCTCATTTATAAAAATCACGGCACTAGAAAAGATTATCATCATTAGGTAGAAGAATCCTTTCAAGTAGTCAAATCTAACTGGTATGGTGGGTAAGTGCTAAAATTAATAATAATTATGGGTAACATTATGTATGTACCAGCGTTAGTGCTAGCGCATAACCTTCAATACCCAACCCTATATTTTCTCACAAAATCCAACTTTAATTAAAAGCACTCAAATACATAATAATTATCCGATTAAAAATTGTCAAAAAGATGTCAGGTCATTAAAAAATCACAACAGAGAACTCATTTAAAAATTAGACCTAAAAAACAGATCCGAAATATTCGAGAAAGTCAAAATTCATATATAATGTCCGAAAATCGGACCTATAAATAACCCAAAAATGACCTAAAAATAATAAGGAATAATACGGGTCAAAATAGGCCTTAAGGACAAACGGGTCGTGTCTAATGGGCCGAATCAGGTCATGAACCATAGGCTAGGAATGGACTGGACACAGATTGAGCCATGTACCTACTAAAAATCTTAAATTCGAGCAAAAGCTAAAACTCTCAATCAACAATAATTTTGCTTATAATTTAAAAATAAATAATACATAAATCCTTTGATCGTGTGATAAAGTAAACCTAGCTCTGATACCAATTGTTAGAAATTCTACGGATCTAGGCTCGAATCACATGATCAAAATATATCTTTTGAAGAACACGCGTATCTTGTATTTATTATCGGGTCGTCACATCAGCGATTTCCTTAATGGAATCGATGATCTCCGCCAAAGAATTTGAAACCACGTTACTTCTCGCCTTCTCTAAGTTTAGCCTCCAGATGGGAATGAGCTATGGTTAGAAGAAGAGGAGACGGTGGTCTCCTTATATAGCCATCTCTCTTTTCTAACCCATCAAAGAAAAAGAGTGGAGACATATCACTTATATTAGAAAACTACTTCCTATCGCCCCGAGATACATATGGTCAAAAATTCAACCCAATTTTTAATGAAAATATAATGATACATTAAAGTGTTGACCACAAAAAACCTAACATTTAATAATTTTCAAAGGATTTGGAAACGTAAGGGGGCTTTCGGAGGATGGGTGAGGGCAAACGAAGATATCCTTAGTCGGAACCTCTATTTGCTCTCATCAGCTTAGTGAAAGCACCCACAAATAATAACCTGCAGGATATTAGGCAGTGGTGCAAACCTTCGTTCAGTTGGTGTAATTCGGGGGCGCCGAGAGGTTGCTATTCTATATTGCTCCTTTTAATAGTCGTAATTGGTGGGCGCCGAGAGGTTGCAAGTCAACATTTCTCCTTTTAGGAGTCAAACAAGGAGAAATTAAATATTGGTCACTGTCAAGTGTGAACACCTCAATTTTCTTTCGTTAAATGGTCATTTTTCTTGTGCTAAGCAGGTCAACCACGTACTTTGACATATTTTTTAACTTTCCACATGATTGAGCACTCTACGGTTTGATCATTTTAACACCAGTACATTGAACCTTCTCTTTGGGGGCGAACGACTCTTGTTTTTTTCTTTCTTGGTTAATTGATGGGAGGCCTTTATAATCCAAATTAATTTTTTTTTGAAAAAGAAAAAGGTTAGTCATATTTGCACCCATTAAACTTATGAAGAGCACATCGTTTTTTATCAAAAAAAATCGTTGATTATCTTACATTTGACAATGGAAATTATTTTTGTCCAAATGTTCCATACAATAGATCTTGAGATTATGGCACATCTATTAGACGCTCACATGTTGATTCCATGTGACATACACCCCCAAAACTGATCGTGTGATAAGTACAACCATGATCACAATAACTTTTGGGGATGTGTGCCAATTGGAGTCTAGATCTGACCATTTGATCCGTGTGTCATGATCTCAAGATCTATTATATAGAAGATTGCAATAAAAATGACCTCCATCGGCTGATTTAAAGCAGTCAACAATTTTTTCATGTAAAAGAGTGTGTGTTCTTCACCAGAAAAAAAGGTGTCCCTAACCCCTCCCAAAAACATATTAACTCTTAAAAATGACTAATTGCTTAAATGAAAGACGTTTTGTTTGGGCTTGTGCCATGTGAAAACACAAGCTAATAGGTCGATGGTTCAACTCTTGGAGTCGGTCTCTCTAAAATGAGGGCTCTCTTTGACCCCGCTAAAAGTGAAGCTTTGTGCATTGGGTACAGCCGGTCATGTGAAAACACAATCAAAGCCATCAATTTTAAGGCCATGAGCTAAAGATTATTTGTCCAAAAGATTAGCACAAAACACCATCACTATCACATGAATCAATAAAGTTACTCTTAAATCAGATAATAGCCTTTAATTTCATTGAATTATATGATAAAAGATTGTGTTTCATGCCAATATTTTACGCCTAAGGTCTTTATATTATTGCCTTCAAATTAGATGGCGTTTTCGCATTGGACAAGTCCCAAAATAGCAAGTTTTTTTTCTAAACTCTATGCAAAGGTGCAAAGGCCAACTTCTTGCAAAGCCAAACTTCTCATGTCCCGGATTTTGGCCTACACCCAGCCCGAAAAAAAATGGTATACTTTATGATGCCAACCCAGCCCGATACTCGGGTCGGGCTAACCATGTGTTGACCCGGATTGATCCAGGCCGGGCTTGGGTTGAATGTTCTAACACCCAACTCGGATAGTATATATATATATTGAACATTTTACTTAAATGCCCTGAGATTACTATTCATCATCTTCCCCGATTCTCACGTTACTATTCATTGATTTTTCTACATAATTTTCACGTTATTATTTATTGACTTTTCTTCATGCTTAATATGATAAATAGGAGGATCTGACTGTTACTACTAGGTGTTTTCTAACGTTAATAGTCGCGTTTGATTGCAAGGCGAGTTAGCAGTGAGTGCGTTGATGCCAAGGTTCTTCCGCAAATCGTTGACGAATGCAAATTTGAAAAATAATTTTTGGTTGTGATTTTGCCAGATCTCACTATTTGTTTGTTCCTAAGTATTTAGGAAAGAAGATAGCTAGTAATTTTTGAGAAGAATTTAGGAAAGAAGATGACTAGTAGTTTTTGAGTATTTTGGGAAGAAGATGAATAGTAACTCTTATATAGGTGAATAGTACTTCGGGTCACTATTCACTCTAGTATGACTATTCCGACTTCACTATTCACATATGGAATTACATTCTTCTTGGTATCACACCAACTCTTTTTCACTCTTTCTTATTTTTACAGTTAATAAAAAAAAAAAAAAATCTTTTTTATTTGTTGTACATGTCTTTATTTGGGTTTTCAAATAAAAAATCAATACAAAATTCTGAATTAGTCAAATGGGCTAATGTAAAAGATAAACTTGATCGGTAGACAATTTGTAATAACCCGAAAAATCACGTCAAACGAGGACCTCGGGATCCGTGTCCGTTCGGTCTTAGGTTTGACCATGAGATAGTTCATTGATGAACTTAAGATGAGATGAGCGGATGTGATGTGTGAACCAGTGTAGAAGAGTGGAGAGATAGAGGGGTGTGTAGAGTAACACACACCGATGGGTGTGTATGTGCTCCACACCGAGAAAAGAGATAAGATAAAAAAGGGTTGAAAACCCTAATTTTCATATTTTGGTTGTTGAGAGGAGCAAAGAAGAGAGAGAGAGAGAAAGAGAGGAGTAAAGGAGCTAGTGAGGAGTTATTGCAAGTTGTTGGAAGGGGATTTCTTGCGATCAAAGCGCCGGATTCGACGTGGGGGGATCTGTTCAAACAAAAGGCTGGAAACCCAAACCTTTCAACCCTACATTTAAATCAATTTGAGGTTGATTTAAGGTGAGATTCTTGTGAATAAATGGTGTAGATTTATAGAATAAATTGCGGTTAAAATAGGTGGAAATTGTAGGAATATTGCTTAGAAAATAAGCGAGAAAAGATTGGGGAAGAAACGAAAGAAAATTTGAATCGAGGATTTCGACTAATCGATTGGGATTCGATTAATCGAAATTCACCAAGAAGTTGAAAAGTCGATGACCACGAATTGACTAATCGAATTGAATTTCGATTAGTCGACTTTGAATCTCGACTAGTCGAGTTGGGTGTCGACTAGTCGAGAGCCTCCAGGGGGAGTAAAAATGGGTGGAGGAAAATCGAGAAATTGGATTTCGACTAGTCGAGTAAGGATTTCGACTAGTCGAATTGGACTCGATTAGTCGATTTTGTATGTTCAATTATTTAAGGAAAATTGGGACGGTTAGAGCGAGATTTCGACTAATCGAGTTGGAGAATCGATTAATCGAATTGGACCTCGACTAATCGATTTTGAGAATCGACTAGTCGAGTTGGATTCGACTAATCGATTTTGAGAATCGATTAATCGAATTGGACCTCGACTAATCGATTTTGAGAATCGACTAGTCGAGTTAGAATTCGACTAGTCGAACCGAGGGAACTCGACTAGTCGACTGACTTAGTATTTGTTGACTTTTGAATTCTTACTTCAAGACTCTAGGGGGGTCTTGAGACTTATTCATTACATCTTTTGTGATGTTTCGAATGTGTTTAATGGTATCATAGGTGATACGTATGGAAATGGGCACAAGGGCAGTGGGACCTTGATGCATTGAATCGATAGAGACCTAAGGTAGGGAACACCTTGAACATGTACCTTATTTTACAAGAGCATGTATGTAGTGATATAAATTTCCACTCAATTATTTTTACCGCTAAAGAACTGTGAAAAGTGTGTGTGTGACATTCATAAGAGTAAATTAATGAGCCATCCCCAGGGGATGAAGAAGTAAAGAGATAAGAGCATCAGGTGTGATGCAAGTAAATGGATACATCCCAGGGATGTATCCAAAGATTGAATCATGTTTGATAGGGCCTAACTGATATAAGATAGCACACTTACACGGTGAATAACTATATGTAAGGCACCGATATTTTTGTTATTTGAGGTTTGATAGGTTACCCCACCGACGTGGCGGGATATCCACGACTGACACGGCAGGATATCCGTGACCGATACGGCGGCGAAACCGTAGGCCAGTGCGGAGGCTTATCCGTACATAGTAAGCACATGAGACAAGTGAAACCCGCCACCAATCCCAGGAAAGGGGCTTGGGTACTATATGGTATTCTGTGAATACATTAAAACTGTCTATATAGATGACGATGAAGGGTATCTCATCGGGGCTCGATGCTATATTGCTCGGGGATTACTTAAGTTGAAAGTTTAAGTTTTGCTTTAAGCCTTTTCAGCATTTTTCATGAGTAAATGAAAACATAAGAAATCAACAGTAAAACGAATGCTTTTAACTGTTTCATTAACAATTGCATAGATACATCATGCATGGCATATCATGGAATACATGTGAGTTATAATTTATATGTTCAAACTGTGTTTGTTCCCTATTGAGCTAGGATGTAGCTCACCCTATAGACTATACGTCGCAGGTCTACTATTAGCAGCTGCCGCGGCTTCAGGAGACGCTGATCCCGGCGAGTCGGACCTTGCGGCCGGTGAAGAGTTGGAGCCACCTCCAGAGGACTTCTTCTAGAGGACTCCGTTGTGCCACTTTGAGGGATTTTGGAGAGAGTTTTTGTACGGCTTGGTATGTCAAGCCTTGATCTTGTTTAAAACCATGTATACAGGGTTTTGGATTATTCTTTTGGGACGAACCATCCGTGATGATTGCTATCATCGATGGTTCGGATCGGTTCTCCATACATGCAGAGGCATGAGGGTAGAACTGTCTTTCGGGAAGTTAATCAATATAGATTTAAATTCCGCAAATTTCTTTCATTATACTTTTGATGCTTGATATACCAGTGTTCCGTGCTTAGCTAAAGGGCACGGTCAAGATGATCGTGCTGATGGCACGGGTTTCGGGGTACCGAAATCCGTGCTGTCACACAATTCCTCCCATCAATCCTAAAATTTTATATCAAGGATTGACTAATTGGTCTACGGACATATCCATCACAACTACTGAGCAAACTCTCAGTGTAGGAGAAAAGCAAGGTCTTAAACTCCTATTAAAAACAGATCTCATGAATATTATAAAACCAAAAAACTTTATAATAAATCGTGCAGAAATTAATGCTGAATTTCAGCAAGAACAATATAAATCATTTCGTGATTGGTATTTTCAATGAAAAATTATAACAATTTAAAGAAAAATTCTATAAATACATAGAAACATTTTATCAAATCATTCCCTTTGTCAAATGGTTCAAAGCAACCCAATACATGAAAATGACTCAAAAAGAAAGGAGAATACATCTCCTTGTAGATGTGCAAAAGGCTTGGCAAAAGATGGATGAAACTATCATCCAATCTGTTTATCCTTCTGCTGAAGCCTTAAAACTTACTCAACCTCATTCATCCATAACAATTGAAGCTATTGCTTTAATTAGACCTGTTGAGACATCATCTCAGCTTATAAAACTAGATTTGTCCAGTTTATATAAACAAAATAATTTCGCCAATATTAATCTTCAAACAATTGGACAACAATTAAATAGAATTGAAGAAATAATTTCTTTTCCTAAAGAACCTCATATTCGTCATCTAGAACAATCAAATATGAAGCCACCTCTGAAAGTTACAGGAATAAATCTGTCTTCAAAATTACAACAAATCAAACAAGATGAATTCATCGACCGATTAACCTCTCGGTTACATAATTTATCATTAAAAGATAAGAAAATTCCTCTACAAATAAATATATTAACTGAGGATGAAGATGCTCATCACATCAATCTTGACACCCTTCAAACTAATTTTGAATCCATATAAAATGATATGGAATTCAATAAACTTTAATATTCTAGATCATCGCAAAATCGATGAGATATTTATTCTAGATATTATTATCATAGACTTACTCCACAAGATCTTCTTTATGAGGAAGATTATATGACGGTCCAAAATTCGTACGATCATAGGTCCATTTATTAATGAAATATTGATGGTAAATCTGAATATGCAATTTTTGAAGTCGTTCATAAAATATTTATGTACAACACTATTCTCAAACAAAGTAATAATCAGGATCACCAAATTACTCGATTTATTATTACTGGCTTTTCTGGTATCCTCAAAGGATAGTGGGATAATTTACTCACACAAAATCAAAGAGAGGAAATTCTTAATTCTACCAAACAAATAAAAAATGAAAACATTGGCCAAATGGAGGCTTATCAAGATGTTGTTTATACTTTAACTCAAAATATAATCTTGCATTTTATTGGTTCTTGGAAACACCAACAAGAACGAAGGAGGGAACTACTTCAAAATTTACGTTGTCCATCCTTAACTCATTTTAGATGGTACAAGGATGTTTTTTTGACTAAAGTCATGCAATGAACTGATGTCAATAATGAATATTGGAAAGCTAAATTCATTGATTGTCTCCCCAGTTTATTTGCTGAAAAAATAAGAAACAAAATCAGAAATTGTGAAGATCAAAGTATTGATTATAATCAATACACTTATGGTCAATTAATTAGTGTTATTATTCGTGAAGGTCTAACCTTTTGTAATGATCTAAAATTACACCAACAACTAAAACAACAACAGCTAACTGGTCGCAAAGAATTAGGAGATTTTGTGATCAATTTTCTTATGATACAAAAATTAATTTTCCTCCAAAACGAAAAGAGAAAAGATCCAAAAAATCTTCGCCTAATTATAAATCAGTTCGAAAGAAAAAATATTTTCCTAAAAACTCCAATCATCCTTCTTCTTCTCGACAATTTCGAGAAAAACAATCAATGAACTCCAAAAGAGAAATTAAGTGTTATAAATGTCATAGATTTGACCATTATGTCAATCGATGTACACTACAACAAAAATTGAATCAAATACATGATGAAGGTTTAAAATTAACCTTATCAAAATTATTAATTGATGACATTTCTTCCTATACAGAAGAATCTGATAAAGATGAGACAAATAGTCTTATTACTGCTTCTTCTTCCTCTGAAGAAGACCATTATTTAGGTTGCAATTGCCAACCTATTAACACATCCAATA
Organism: Chloranthus sessilifolius; assembly: GCA_021018995.1. Taxonomy (NCBI): domain Eukaryota; kingdom Viridiplantae; phylum Streptophyta; class Magnoliopsida; order Chloranthales; family Chloranthaceae; genus Chloranthus; species Chloranthus sessilifolius. The sequence continues at coordinate 52,265,558 of CM037592.1, read as the reverse complement.
ACACTTGGCAGGCATTTGTTGCTATGAATAATCTCAATATCAATGTTCTTAGTGACAACCAACAATCTTTATTAGATTTAGTTGATAAAATTGAAGATCCTATGATGAAATCCAAATTAATAGAAGCCTGTATATCCATGGCTAAAAAGGAAAATAAAAAGTATTTAATCATCGAAAATCCTTACTCAATCAAAGAACTATTCACCCCTCCTGAGGGTATGAATCTTAAAATACCCTTATCTAATGATTTTAATCCCAAGGAATCATTCAAACTTGAATTTACTATATTCAAACAGCAAATGATAAATGAGGTTAATACCCTCAAAACAAGAATTCAGACTCTAGAAAGAGCCAGCTCTTCTAGTCACTAATCTATCTATCACTTATCTACTAAGGATAATTATTTACAGCCTATAAGTTATCCATCATCCAAGAAATGGTATATCAAGATTACTTTAATCATTAACCATGATTTACTACTTCAAGATGTCATTGCTCTAGTTGATAGTGGGGCAGATATGAATTGCATAAAGGAAGGATTCATTCCTTCTCAATATCTGGTAAAGACTTATCACAGTCTCATAAATGCTAGTGGTCATAGAATGGCCAATCACAATAAAGTTGATATTTCCATCCATCATAATGGTATTACTATTCCTGCTACCTTTATGATTCTAACCAATGTCACCCAATTGGTCATACTTGGTCTACCTTTCATTACTGCACTTCTACCACATATTTAGGTAGATCATACTGGTATTCATACCCAGTATCATAATACCCCCTTAACATTTGAATTCGTCTCTTATTCTTCTCTGGATTCACATCTTTGTGTGCTCCATAACTCCTATTGTGCAATTTTAGGGCCCCCTTATCCATTAACTAATCCATTACCTACTCCATTCACCCACAATTATCAAATTGCCCTATATTTTAAGACCACTTTCCCTTTATCTTTTTCATATTTTAATACTAGTTATAAGTTATCTCTCCACAAACTAATATGTTTGTCTTTGCAGGAACTTTCCAACAACACCACTAACCCAGTGGAATCTTCAATAATCTTTGGTCTAAACAAAGACTTATTAATACCTTTTTCTATGTATCCAAATGGCTAGTTGCAACTTTAGTGGAGAAGATTATCTTTCTTATCCAAAACCTCAAAGAAAGGCTTATATAGTCTTACGTGACTTCCAACCAGGAATATATGTGACATGGCAAGATTGTCATAAACAAAATTTTAATTTCTCCAATGCATATTACCAAATGCATAACTCCTTATCAGAAGCTAAATAGGCTTTGGAGTTATACCAAACAACTCAACAACTGGAACAAACTAGTATTGAGTCAATGCCCCCATATTCAAATACTGAAAGAGACAAATTGCAAGAAATACCTGACTTTTATAATCCCGAGCTAGCACCAACTATTCATCAAGATATGAATGGAATATGGAAAAATCATATTATTCAGAATCGCAAATAATTCAGATATCATATGAGTTCTTTAACAAAAAAGTTAAGAGCTCAGGACATAAATATGAAAATATTATATGACAATCTTCTTTCTCTATTAAATAATTTCTCGTGGGAAGAAGAAATTTTCGCTATTGAGAAAATTATCCATTTCCTTAAACTCATTGAACTTCTTGAGTCCTATTTTTCAGATCTCATTCTTCAACGTTTCAAAAGAATTTGTCTTTTTGAGAAAATCAAAATTATTCTTTCTACTGACATTGCTCATGATATTTGCTCCAAAATTGAGGATCATGCCAATAAAATTAAACAAATTTTATTGGGAAACTATCGTTATATCAATCACAGCCAAGGATATTACCTTTCCAAGCTTTCTCTTTGTTCTTATGAACACCATCATAATCTTGCTGAATGTCTTGATTGGGGATTAATTAACCAAATTATTTTCCCAATTCATGTTACTCCTTCCAAGTTTCCTCGAATGATCAAATTCATGGTCATTTATGCATCCAAAAATTTGTCTCCACATATCCATCTTACCTTTTGGATTATAAGTACTATTGGCTGGAGGTCAAAAGGAACATTTTTCCAACTATATCAAATTTGGATTCTCAAAAAGACCAAATAGTATGAATTCTCCTATGTCCAAATGACAGACTCTACTGCAACATCTAGTGTTCGAGCACTCTCTCCAAAATAATATTGGAATCAATCTTTGATGCATTTCTCCAAAGAAGAAAGAGAAATATCCAAAGCTCCATATGCTTTCAAGACTACAGATGGAAGAAGACTTTTCCTCGCAGATCTTCCAATAGAGTATATGGTTACTCCTCAACAGGACATTGAAGTTGACAATTTGTTAGCTCAGATGATGAGTAGAATTCATTTATATTTACCAAAATCCCTGGAAATTGAGGCCACTATCCGTGAAGAAGAACTTCAATATGACACACCAGATCCAGTTAGTCCTATATCAGAAGACTCCATCTATTACCATAATCTCAATAATTGATTGAAATCCTAATGGACATCTTTGGATAGATAATTGTTTGCCACATTCAAGAATAGTCACAACTGGCAATGTCCTGATTCCTCTTAACAGTTGCCTAACAATTGGCAGCAGTTACCTTACAACTGGCAGCAATCATTAAAGACGAGGATGACGTAAGCAATGAAGTCACCGCTCAAAACCATGTAGAGTTCTATTCAGCTGTCCTTATTTTTTAACGCACGCCATGACGTCACTATCTAATAATTCTCTTCTAACGCATATCTTGACGTCATACAGTATTACTTTGGGACGAAGCGACTGCAATAAATTAATCCAACACACGTGTCCCTCTACTCACGGACTTCAACTGATTTCAAGTCCAAAAATATGTATAAATATGGTAGCTTGGGACCTTTCCAAGCATCGAGCAAAAAATTTCTTCTTTTCTTTCTTTAGTGTCTTTCTCTTCTTTCTTTAGTCTTCTTGTTCTTCTTTCTTTTCTTTAATTTTTGTTTAAGCTTTGGTGGAGACATCTTCGTAAGTATTCTTTATTGTTTATGTTTTAGTTTGTTTAATAAAATTTATGTATATTTAATTTTCTTAGTTTAAGAGTTTAGTTGGAATTGGCTTGTATATTTTATGCACTAACCTCCGTGTGCAACGTTTTAGTAATCCGTAATCACTCTTCCCCCAACTCTGTAATTGGTCTCAGAGCCATGTCTGGCTAAACTCGTGATAATTCCATATGGGGGGTAGGAAACGTCGAAAGCGTAGGAAATAGTGACCAGTTTTCTATCTGCTATGCAACTGTAGATAGGCTACTGTTCATCGTCTTCCCCGATTCTCACGTTACTGTTCATCATCTTCCCCTAACTCTGATACTAATTACAGAGTAGGGGGAAGAGTGATTACGAATTACTAAAACGTTATACACGGAGGTTAGTGCATAAAATATACAAGCCAATTCCAACTAAACTCTTAAACTAAGAAAATAAAATATACACAAACTTTATTAAACAAATAAAAACATAAACAATGGAGAATACTTACAAAGATGTCTCAACCAAAGCTTAAACAAAAGATTAAAGAAAAGAAAGAAGAACAAGAAGATTAAAGAAAGAAGAGAAAGAGACTAAAAAAAGAAAAGAAGAAATTTTTTGCTCGGTGCTTGGATAGGTCCCAAGCTACCATATTTATATATAATTTCGGACTTGAAAACAGATGAAGTCCGTGAGTGGAGGGACACGTGTGCTGAATTAATTTATTGCGCCGTCATTCCTCGTAATGTATGACGCCGATATGCGCGAGAATTATTGGATAGTGACGTCAAGGCGTGCTTTACAGAATAAGGACAGCTGGATAGAACTGTGCATGATATTGCGCGGTGACTTCATTGCTTATGTCGTCATCGACTTTGATGATTGCTACTAGTTGTAAGGCAACTGTTGCCAGTTGTTAGGCAATTGTTGAGAGAAATCAGGACATTGCCAGTTGTTAGGCTTTATTTTTTTTTGTCCTTTACCTTATGGATAATATTCTCCCAATATTCTCCCAATGATGAATCTGGACTATCAGGCTGTGCTTCATCAGCTAATACATTGAATGAGTTCTCCGAGGACGTCATAGAATCATCATCGTATTGTGATGCTTAATCAAAAGATTGAAGAAAATGAGTCTTCATAGGGACAAGGCATTTTTGGTTAATTTAAGCTTTGGTTAGCTCAGGATTCTACTTTCTGATCATTTCTTTAAAGATTTCAAAGGGATTTGAGGCTAAAGAAGACAAAGGAGCCTCAGATTGTGCTGTTTTAGCATGTTGAGAAATGATGGAAGAAATTTCTGTCAATTTTGAATCAATATCAGAAATATTTTCCCACCAACGAATCCAATGAGTTCGAAGAAGATTGGGAATATGAGTATCAGTGGATACTTGAAGATTCCACATATAAATCCAAGGAATACCACATTCGATAAAGAAATGAAGGAGACTTCATTGGAATGAATGATTTTGGATTTGAATTTTGGATGACCCTCTTCATATTGTTTATATAAAGAGAGTACCAATTTGGATAGAATTTGAGGAGTTGGACCAAAATGTAGCAACCATTGAAAGAACCAATTTCGATAGCCTGCTTGAAGAATGACATGACAAGTTTTGATGAACTAAGAGTGTTTTTGTTTTGGATTCATATAAAAGAAAACATTGGTAAAGGCTTGGATATAATCCCAGTAATTGAAGGAATGGCCTGAACTTAATTTTCTGGCTTTTTTTAAATCAAATCCCCAGGTTGAAGGTTTAATAATTTTGTGGATGATAGATTTACTGTAAGAGATAGGGCTATCTGGCCTTTGGTTGTCCATATGATGAGTAAAGGTTATGGACCCTGTTGAGGTAAGAATGGCTTCTGCAATAATTCGGGTTTTTTCCTCAAGAGCAGGATAGCCATGAATATCAAGGTACCTTCTCTTAATTTTTCATGGATCATTTATCCATTGCTGATCATCTAGTTCTATTATCAAGACATTGGAGATTATATCTTTTTGGATATAATTAGCTTCTGTTAATTCGTTTGTGGCTTGGTTAGCCGTTGTCTTTGCTTAGTTAGCGGAATTAAGAGTGTCTTTTCCTTTTTGAGGTCTAGATCTATTATTTTGGATAATAGTCCAGTGATTATAATCATCTGTAACTTCACGAGATTATGGTACATGGATATTGCCCCGTTCTCTACCTTTCCCTATTGCTCTGGATGAGGATGCTGTCATTATGTCTTTTCCTGTAAAAACACACAGGTTAGAAAGTCAGGGAGAGAGTTTGTCTCTCCTTTGATATATTCAATTTGAAAATCAAAAGAAGATAATTCTGCTTACCATCTGGCAAAGATTTGTTTTGAACCTAAATTTTTTACATCTTTTTGTAGAACAGATTTCGTTGCAATACAGTTTATTCTGAGTAAAAATGATTGATTGAGTAAATCATCTTGAAATTTATGAATACGTTTTACAATGGATAAAACTTCTTGTTTAATAGTTGAATAATTTGTTTGGGCATCTTTCCAAACACCAGAAGTATATCTGATTAATAATTCCTTCTGATTGGAAGGATTAATTTATTTCAAAATTCCTCCATACCCAATTTGGGAGGCATCTGTCTCAACAATTTTGGACCAAAGAGAATTGGCCAAAGAAAGACAAGGAATTTGTTTGACATATGACTTTATTTGTCTAACAGCCTTAGTATGATCATCCATCCATGGGGATGGATTCTTTTTCAGTCTTGAATGTAGTAGTTTTATGGCCTGAGCAAGATGGTGGATAAAATCAGCAATATAATTTAGACTTCCCAAAAATCTTTATAATTTGTATCACAGCCATGTCCGGCTAAACTCGTGGAAATTCCATATGGGGGGTAGGGAACGTCGGAAGCGTAAGAAATAGTGACCAATTTTCTGTCTGCTATGCATCTACAGATAGACTACTGTTTATCGTCTTCCTCCATTCTCACATTACTATTCATTAACTTTTATACATAATTCTCACATCACTATTCATTGACTTTTCTTCATGCTTAATATGATAGATAGGAGGATCCGACTGTTACTACTAGGTGTTTACTAGTGTTAATAGTTGCGTTGGATTGTGAGGCGAGTTAGCAGTGATTGCGTTGATGCCGAGGTTCTTCCGTAAATCATTGACGAACGCAGATTCGAAAAACACTTTTTGATAGTAGTTTTATCAGATCCCACTATTTGTTTATTCTTAAATATTTAGGAAAGAAGATGACTAGTAATTTTTGAAAAGAATTTAGGAAAGAAGATGACTAGTAGTTTTTGAGTACTTTGGGAAGAAGATGAATAGTAACTCTTATATAGGTGAATAGTATTTCGGGTCACTATTTACTCTAGTATTACTATTCCGACTTCACTATTCACATATGGAATTACACATTTATTGGTACCACACCAACTCTTTTTCACTCTTTCTTATTTTTACAGTTAATTAAGAAAGAAAAAAATCTTTTTAATTTGTTGTACATGCCTTTATTTGGTTTTTCAAATAATAAATCAATTAAAAATTTTGAATTAGCCAAATGGGCTAATGTAAAAGATAAACTTGATCGATGGATAATTCCTCCCATCAATCCTAAAATCTTGTATAAACAAGGGTGGACTAATTGGTCCACTGACATGTCCATTAAAACTACTAAGCAAACTCTCAATATAGGAGAAGACCAAGAAGGTCTTCAACTTTTATCAAATTAAGATTTAATAACAGATCTTAAAATATTTAATTACCTACATCTTGCCTGCATTCAGGTGGCCTTTAAATCACTTACCCTCTTGGGTAATAACAATAGTATTATGACCACTTTGAGACATGCTCGATGCCTTGATTGGTATTCTTCTCTCATGGCAGTAGTGGAAACCAGCTTTTGCCATGGTCTAATATACTTTAATATTTTTCCTAACTTGACCTTATCTTTAACAGATAAAAATCTGTTATATGCTTGTACTCTTAATTTATAAATGAAAGGGTATAACTTTATGCTTGGATCAGAGACTATTGCTCTGATCTATCGCCTTCATTATAAGGTAATGACTTTCTTGGCTCCTAAGATTAATTACCATAGTCTGACAGGAAAAACGGTTTTAATCGAAACCAATTAAACCACTTCTAATATTACTACTCCTTCTTTGATTTCTTGTGAAAATATTGATTTTTTAGAATCATGGAGTATTACTCAAGATGTACCACCAAAATGAATACTTAATAAGGATATTGAACAAATTGTTCAAAATGACAATGGTGATGTAATCTTACAATTTAATAGATCTACATCGCTTTGTTCTCTCACAAGAAGATTTTATTCTGGTTCGAGACCTTGAGATCAGTATAGAGTTTCTATACCCTCGACCTCTCGATATTTCTTTTCAGAAGTAGCCTGATCAGCTATTCTTGAAAATAATTAATCAAACCTTGAAGGAATTTATATTTTCGATCAACAAATTCCTTATAGGATCTACACCTAACAGCAGAGGGAATCTCCCACTGCTAGTGAGATGAATTTTTTATTTACAAATAATTTATCATGAAACTAAAAGATTTTATAATTAATCGTGAAGAAATTAATGCTAAATTTCAGCAAGAATAATATAAATCCTTTTATAATTGGTACTTCCAAAAATTTTCCTATGAAAAATTACAAGAATTTAAAGAAAAATTCTATAATTATATGGAAACATCTTATCAAATCATTTCATTTGTCAAATGGTTCAAAGCAACCCAATACATGAAAATAACTCAAGAATAAAGGAAAATACATCTCCTTGCCGACTTTCAACAAGTTTGGCACACTTTGCAAAATTAAACCATTCCTTTGGTTCATCTTCCCAAAGAATCGCTTATCCAATCCTAGTTATCAATATTAACTGAGGAGTTCTCTGATTCCACACTTGTTGAGGAATCATCAAAATCTTTCGATCTAACTAGTCAAGATACTAGTTATCAACACCTTGATAATCATCAGAATAAACAAAATGAAGTTCTTCAATAATTAAATACAAGAATACAAGAATTCTCTTCCATAAAGAAGACAAAACAAACACCTTTACAAATAAATGTTTTATCAAAAACCGCTAAAGCTAAATCTTATCCCCCTAGCTTTTATAAACAACAAAAATCTTCCTCTTTGCCCAAAATAACAAAGAAATCCAAATCAAAATCACAAGAGCATATTCAATGCTTTAAATGTTTCAAATATGGACATTATGCTAATAGATGTAAAATGAAGAAAAAACTCGACCAAATTGACAAAGATCCGAGACTTATTAAGTCACAATCGCAATCTAATCAAGGGTCTAAGCCTAGACCAGCAAATATATATGATCTTAAATATGAGATCAATTCAATAAAAGCTGATATCAGTAAATATAAGAAATCTCTTACTACTCCTAATTACATCCATGTTATGAGTCAGGTCATCACGCAATAGTGGTATATTCAAATCACCTTAGTGATTAATCAAGAGTTCACTATCAAGGATGCAGTTGCTCTTGTTAATAGTGGTGCAGATTTAAACTACATACAGGAAGGATTAGTTCCTATCCAATATTTTGATAAAACCACTCAAACACTTAATAATGCTAGTGATTCTAAAATACAAATTAAATACAAATTAAATTATGTTTCCCTCTGTAATAATAGAATATGTATTCCATCAAATTTTATTCTTATCAAGGATTTAACTCAAATTGTTATTCTTGGTACTCCTATTCTCACTTCTGTAGTACCCATAACAAAAGTGGACAATGCTGGGATCTCTGCCCAATGTAATGAACATCCTCGGATGTTCCCATTCATATCTCCACCGCAAACAAAGGTCATAAATTCCATTGAATCTAGATTATTTTTTAGAGAAAAATAATTAAACTTCTTACAACAAGAAGTAAGGTTTTTATCTCTTGAAAAACAATTAGAATCTCCTTTCATTCAACTCAAGATTTCTCAACTTCTGAAATCTTATCACACTGATATCTTTAGTGATATTCCCAATGCTTTTTGGAATCAGAAGAAACATATTATTTCTCTTCCTTATAATCCTGATTTTAATGAAAGACATTCCAACCAAAGGAAGACTCAGTCAAATGAAACTTGCTTATTTGGAATTATGTAAAATTGAAATTGCCAGTTTGCTCCAAAAATAACTTATTCGCCCAAGTCACTCCCCATAGAGTTGCACAACTTTTTATGTTAATAAAAATGCTGAAAGGGAATGGGGAACTCCTCGACTAGTTATCAATTATAAACCATTGAATGATTGTTTTCAATGGATCCGCTTCCCTATTCCCAACAAAAAGGATTTATTGGACTGCTTACATTCTGCCCCAATTTTTTCCAAGTTTGATCTCAAATCGGGGTATTGGCAAATTCAGGTGGCAGAGACCGACAGGTACAAAACTGCCTTTACTGTCCCATTTGGACATTTTGAATGGAATGCTATGCCATTTGGTCTTAAAAATGCTCCATCTGAATTTCAGAATATCATGAATGATATATTCACCCCCTATACAGACTTTTCAATCGTCTATATTAATGACATACTCATCTTCTCCAAATCCATTGATAAACATTTTAAATATTTAAAAATCTTTAAAGATGTAATCCATAAAAATGGATTAATAATTTCTGCTTCTAAAATCATGTTATTCCAAACATTAATTTGATTTCTTGGTCATAACATTCACCAAGGCAAAATCATCCCCATTGATCGAAGTATTGAATTTGCCTCAAAATTTTCTAATGAGATTTTAGACAAAACTCAATTACAAAGATTTTTGAAAAGTCTAAATTATATTGCTGATTTTATCCACCATCTTGCTCAGGCCTAAAAACTACTACATTCAAGACTGAAAAAGAATCCATCCCCATGGTCGGATGATCATACTAAGGCTGTTAGACAAATAAAGTCATATTTCAAACAAATTCCTTGTCTTTCTTTGGCCAATCCTCTTTGGTCCAAAATTGTTGAGACAGATGCCTCCCAAATTGGGTATGGAGGAATTTTAAAATTAATTAATCCTATCAATCAAAAGGAATTATTAATCAGATATACTTCTGGTGTTTGGAAAGATGCCCAAATAAATTATTTAACTATCAAACAAGAAGCTTTATCCATTTTAAAATGTATTCATAAATTTCAAGATGATTTATTCAATCAATAATTTTTACTCAGAATAGACTATAGTGCAGCACAATCTGTTTTGCAAAATGATGTAAAAAATTTAGCTTCAAAACAAATTTTTGCCAAATGGCAAGCAGAATTATCTAATTTTGGTTTTCAAATTAAATATATCAAAGGAGAGACAAACTCTCTCCCTGACTTTCTAACCCGAGAGTTTTTGCAGGAAAAGACACAATAGCAGCATCCTCATTCGAAGGAATAGGAAAAGGTAGAGGACGGGGCAATATCCTTGTACCACAATCTTGTGAAGTTATAGATGATTATAATCTCTGGACTATTATCCAAAATAATAGATCTAGACCTCAAAAAGGAAAAGACACTCTTAATTCCGCTAACCAAGCGAAGACAACGGCTAACTAAGCCACAAATGAATTAAAAGAAGCTAATTATATCCAAAAAAATATAATCTCCAATGTTTTGATAATAGAACTAGATGATCAGCAATGGATAAATGATTAAGAGAAGATACCTTGATATTCATGGCTATCCTGCTCTTGAGGGAAAAACCCGAATTATTGCAGAAGCCATTCTTACCTCAACAGGGTCCATAACCTTTACTCATCATATGGACAACCACAGGTCAGATAGCCCTATCTCTTACAGTAAAGCTATTATCCATAAAATTATTAAACCTTCAACTTGGGTATTTGATTTAAACAAAGCTAGAAAATTGAGTTCAGGCCATTCCTTCAATTACTGGGATTATATCCAAGACTTTACCAATATTTTCTTTTATATGAATCCAAAACAAAATACTCTTGGTTCATCAAAACTTGTCCTGCCATTCTTTAAGTGTCATAACCCCATATTTTTGGGAACCGTGCACGTCACGTACCATGCACGTGTATTTGTGGTTCACAAGAAAACTAAAATTTACATATATACACTATGTGTGTATATGTGAAACATACTAACTTTCACTATATAAGTAAAAGTGGGGAGAAGAGTCTCTCCTATGTAACCTAAATTAGCCTAGATAGAGAGAAGGTAAAATAGAGAGAAAGAAGAGAGGGTTTTGTAAAAGAGGAGGAGAGGTTCGTTGGTTTTAAGCAGTAGAGAATCAAAAAAAAAAGGAGGGGGTTGGATGAGGAACTTTGAAAATTTCTGCATTTAGTTGGAGCTTGGATCAAATTATATGAGATCTATCGATTGAGGTATGATTTTAGATGCTTATGTGTGTTTTAAGTAGAGTATAAATTACTAGACGAATGACTTTTGACATTAATAAAACCTCACATAAAGAAGCAAATCGTTCTCGAACAAATTGAGCACTTATTTTTAACGTGGCTCGCTCGAGCGGTCTAAATGGCTCGCTCGAGCAAGGACAAAACATATAATCTGAGCATAAACTGCGTTATGGGCTCGCTCGAGCGAGACCCATAGTGAAGGAGAAGCTCCTCGAGCGAGGCATAGCGTAAAGCTCCAGGTGCCTCATTTTAACTGCTCGAGCGATGAACAGTGGTTGCTCGAGCGATGAATAGTGATCGCTCGCGCGAGAGTTAGGAAATTCGTTGAACTGCCCAAGCGATGAATAGTGGATGCTCGAGCGAAGGGATTAGTGCCTCACTTGTATCGCTCGAGCGAGGATAAGTGATCGCTCGAGCGAGGCTAAGTGACCGCTCGCATGAGGAATTACCCGGATTCTCATTTCTTTTAGTATAATTTATGAGAGCTGTGTTCCCAAGGGTTCTAGAGACCATTCTAAGTAAATTTGTAACACATGCAATGTAGGTTTGACGTGAGTTGTTACATGTAAACCTCTACGAGAAAGGAGCGAATTAGATTTTGCTTTGAGATAGGGAATATCTTGAAACGTGTACTTTAATTCGTCAGATCATATATGTAGAGCAATTCTAGCGAATAGTCATATATAAAATGTGTTTTCAAACAAGGGTGTGTGTGTAAATTCAAAAGTGAAACTATGAGGTCCCCAGGGGACGTGAAAAATGTAATAAAGGGCATCTAGATGATGCATTAAATCAGTGGCATCCCAGGGATGTAGATGAAATTTAACGGTAAAATAAAAGAAAAGTGATAAGGCCTAATGTAATAAAATTAGTACAATCACGGTGAATAACTATATGTAAAGCACATTCGATGTTTTTGTTATTTAAGGTTTAATTAGAATACCCACCGATGTGGCGGGATACCCACGACTGACTCTACAGGATATCCGTGACCGGTACGGTGACCAAACCGTACACTTATAGCACATCCCAGGGATGTTGAATTGAGAATAGACCCCGTCACCTAAGAGAAAGGGGCCTGAGTGGTATTGAATTTTAACATATAATAAATGTCTATTTAGACGACGATGGTGGGTATTCCATCGGGGCTCGATGCTATATTGTTCGGGGACTACTTAAGTTAAGATTCAAGTGATTAGGCCGAATCCGTTACTATACTAGTAAGATGAGAATAAACAAAGTCATGCAAAGTAACAGTTGTATCTATCATTTCATTTCCGATTATTTCAATTGTCTTTCAGCAGTGCTATTAGATAAATTGTGCTTTTAAACTATTTTAACATATATGTGAGAGCTTAATTTATATGTTCACTGTGTTTTTCCTATTGAGCTAGGATGTAGGTCACCCCTTAGACTATACGTCGCAGGTCCATTACTAGCGGCAGCAGAGATTTCTGGAGACGTTGATCCGGGAGATTCAGATTATGTGCCCACAGAAGAGTCAGAGCCTCCTCCTGAGGAATTCTTCTAGGAGACCCATTGCGTACTTTGAGAGTGAGTTGAGAGTATTAGGTACGACTTGGTATGTTAAGCCTCATTTTGGAATGTAATTAAATACCTTGATTCTTTTCGCGAACCATCTGGGGTGAACAGTTACCACTGATGGTTCGGGTTAGTTCTTATGCCCATGAATTGGCATGGGACTAGAGCTGTCTTTAGAGTTTTCTTTTTATTTTAAATGCATGAAAACTTGATTAGAGTAGATGCTTGTGCTTTACTTGTAGTTTATGGCTCATATATACCAATGCTCTGTACAGAATCTCAAGGCATGGCCTTGAAGGTCGTGCTGATGGCACGAGTTTTGGGGTGTCAGAATTTGGGCTGTCACAGTTGGTATCAAAGTCATTTCTTTTAAAATTCTGACAATCATTCCTTTTGTCAGAGCATAGGGACTTCTGCTAACGAAACTGTGGTTTCTCATGCAGACCGTTATATTTCCTAGAGGAAGAGGCCGACCCAGGGGCGGTCATGATACGAATTTGCGCAGTAGAGATGAGTTCATCTCGCCTACGAACAGAGTGCCATGGGGAAATAGGGAGGTTCCCGAGGGTAGTGGCCAAGAGAACCAAAATCAGGCAGAAAATCAGGATCGAGACCGTCAGGATCGAGATCAGAGAGAACAAGATAGAGTGAGAGAAAGAAATGAAGAGAGAGAGGAGAGTCAGAGGATGATGCATACTATGGAAACCATGGCAACTGCCATGGCACAATAGGCAGCATCCTTGGCAGCTCATGCCGCCCCAGAGCAACATCAGACACCTACTCCTCCAGTAGGGCCTACACTACCAGTAGCTTCAGCATTTACCGAATTTAGGAGGATGAGACCTCCTTGCTTTTCAAGGTAGGCAGACACCATGGCAGCCGAGAATTGGCTGAGTGAAATAGAGAAAGTATTTAGCGTACTGACATGCACAGAGGATGAGAGCGTCCGTTGGGCAGCTTACATGTTGGATGGGGAGTCTGGGCCTTGGTGGAAATTTGTTACACGGACTAGGGCTCAAGAAACTCCAGATATGCCCTGGACATGGGATGAATTCGTTGAAGAGTTCAACAAACAGTACTTCTCGAAAGTTGTGAGGAATCAAATGGAGACCCAATTTTTACAGCTCATGCAAGGAAAGATGACCGTAAGAGAGTACGGAGTAGAATTTATGAGACTTGCTCGTTTTATTCTAGACTACGTGATTTCTGATGTGATGAAAGCGAAGAGGTTCCAACAGGGCCTAAGGCCGGACATCCAAGGAGGAGTTGCACCATTTCAGCTAAAGACCTATGGAGAGGTCATGTGTAAGGCATTAGTGGTTGAAGAAGAAAACAATAATCGATACCGTCAAAGGGAACAATAGGGAAGAGGAAGCGTAGATCAAGGCAGGACTAGGAGTTATGAACCAATGAATAAGAAGTCGAGGTTCATAGCACCGAATCAGAGACAATCGTTCCAAACAGGGTATAGGAGAGCCGTGCAATAGACCACTCATCAAAGATTCCCATTGCTGGAGTCAGGGAGACCGATGAGGTATGAGAGTCCTGCTATTTCCACTAGAGCCACAGTTACACAAGGTTTTTCACGAGCTACTTCTTCAACACCAAGAGAGACTTGTGCCAAGTGTGGCAAGTCCCACAAAACGGAGGATTGCAGACAAGGAGTGCGAGGCTGTTTTAAATGTGGCAAGATGGGCCACGTGATTAGAGATTGCCCTGAGGCAATTAAGGAGAAGACGACCTCAGCTTCCATGCCACAACATATTCAATCACAAAAACCAGTTTTTCAAGGGAGAGCCTATGCAGTCACCGCCCAAGAAGCAAGGAGCGTACATGACATCATTCAAGGTGAGATTCATTTTAAATAAAGAATTTTAATTTAATATAATTTTAGATAGAGAAGGTGCATTCGTTAGAACAACATGTAGACTCGTTTTTGTATGTTAGAAATTCTAAATAAAGTATGTACTATATATGTATATGTATGTGATATAGGTAATTTACAGGTCTATGAAAAAGGATGTTATGTAGCACGTGACGCATGAGTGTTGATAGACCCAGGGTCTACCCACTCCTTTATCACTCCTAGATTTGCAAAGAAAATGAAGATTGTTCCGGAGACACTGAACTTTGTTTTATCAGTGTCTATCCCAACAGGAGAATTAGTAGACACAGAGTTAGTCTGCAAATCAGTGGTAGTGGGCGTTCGGGATGGCGACGTCTATGAATTAGACGCACAACTAATATTATTGGACATGCAAGGATTCAATGTAATCCTTGGCATGGATTGGTTGTCTCGTCATTGTGCGATAATGGATTGTAAGAACAAGGTTGTCATTTTCCTACCTAACACAAGGAGATCGTTTCAATTTCGAGGAGAGAGATCGACACAGGTACCACTCATCTCTGCAGTCAGAGCCGAACGTTTGATCAAAAAAGGGTGTAGCGGTTATTTGGCATTCCTGAAGGGAGATAAAGAAGAAAATAATATTATTTCTGAGACAGCAGTAGTGCGAGAAGTCGAAGACGTATTTCCAGAGGAATTGCCAGGATTACCTCAAGAGAGAGAAGTGGAATTCGCTATCGACTTAGCACCAGGAACGGAGCCTGTATCGAAAGCACCATATAGGATGGCTCCTGTTGAGTTGAAGGAGTTGAAAGAGCAGTTGCAAGAGCTCATGGATAAAGGGTTTGTAAGACTGAGCGTGTCTCCATGGGGAGCACCGGTCTTGCTTGTGAAAAAGAAAGATGGGTCGATGCGGTTGTGCATTGACTATCAGCAATTGAACAAACTCACTATAAAGAATCGATACCCTTTGCCTAGAATAGATGACTTATTTGACCAGTTGTAAGGAGCAAAGTATTTTTCCAAGATCGATATGAGATCTGGATACCATCAGTTGAGAGTTAAGGCCGAGGACATTCAGAAAACTGCATTCAGAACACGGTATGGACACTATAAATTTTTAGTGATGCCATTTGGGTTGACCAATGCACCGGTGTCATTTATGGATTTAATGAATCGGGTGTTTAAGCCACACCTGGACTCCTGTGCCGTCGTGTTCGTTGACGACATTCTGATATACTCTAAATTAAAAATGGAACACGAAGAACACTTGCGAGTCGCTTTGCAAACTTTACGTGAACACCAATTGTACGCCAAACTCAGTAAATGTGAGTTTTGGTTAGAAGAGGTTAGCTTTTTGGGACATGTCGTCTCAAAGCATGGTATCATAGTAGATTCGGCTAAGATTAAGGCAGTAGTAAACTGGGAGCAACTAAAGACCGTGACTGATGTCCAAAGTTTCCTTGGACTAGCAGGTTATTATCGACGTTTCGTTGAGGGGTTTTCAAAGATATCAGGACCTCTTACGAGACTTACAAGAAAGTATTCAAGATTTGAGTGGAGTGAAGCGTGCGAGAAGAGTTTTCAAGAACTCAAGACGAGACTCACTTCAACTCCAGTTTTAGCAATTCCTTCAAACAGTGGAGGATTTGTGGTCTACAATGATGCCTAGTATAACGGCTTGGGTTGTGTGCTCAACCAACACAAAAAGGTGATAGCTTACGGGTCAAGACAGTTGAAAGAGCATGAGAAGAACTATCTGACGCATGATCTGGAACTAGCAGCGGTCATATTTGCATTGAAGATTTGGGGACATTATTTATATGGGGAGACTTTTGAAATCTTCACCGACCATAAGAGCCTCAGTTACCTGTTTACACAGAAAGAACTCAACATGAGGCAGCGCAGATGGATGGACTTCCTCAAGGACTATGACTGTTCCATACAGTACCATCCAGGCAAGGCTAATGTAGTAGCCGATGCCTTGAGTCAGAAGAATTCAGCGCAGTTGGCTAGTTTGATTTTGGGTATGCACCGATGGAAGTTATTTGAAGATCTGGAACTATATGGTGCGAACATCAAGTCGCAAGCTACAGGAGCCTTTTTAGCTAATATATCAGTGAGACCGGTAATATTTGAACACATACGCAAACTACAGATAAAAGACCCGGTACTAACCAAGATCCATCAAGACGTAACGGAAGGCATCAGATCAGAATTCTCAATCAAAGAGGATGGTTCCTTATTGTTCAAGGGTCGACTTTCTATTCCGGACAATGTCGATCTGCGACGAACCATTCTCGATGAGACTCACAAATCAAATTACGCTATCCACCCCGGCAGCACGAAGATGTACCAAGATTTAAAAAGAAATTACTGGTGGAGAGGTCTGAAGCAAGATGTGGTAGAGTACGTCTCACGGTGCTTGACATGTCAGCATGTGAAGATCGATCATAGACACCCTGCGGGGCTATTACAACCTTTGCCAATACCAGAGTGGAAATGGGAATCAATCTCTATGGACTTCATCGTTGGACTACCGCGCACTGCAAAGAGATATAATGCCATTTGGGTAATCGTTGATCGATTGACCAAGTCAGCACACTTCCTACCTTACAACACGATGTACACGGCAGAAAAACTTACAAAATTATATATGAAGGAGATAGTATGCCTACACTGAATTCTAAGCAGTATCATTTCTGATCGTGATCCACTATACACGTCAAAATTTTGAAAGAAATTTCAAGAAGGAATGGGAACGCAACTGGACTTTAGTTTCGCTTTCCATCCACAAATAGATGGGCAAACAGAGCGAGTAAATCAGGTAATAGAAGACATGCTTAGAGCGTGTATGTTAGAGATGCAAGGATCGTGAGATCAGCACCTACTGTTGATCGAGTTTGCGTACAACAACAGTTTCCAGACGAGCATTGGAATGGTACCGTATGAAGCCTTGTACGGAAGGCGATGTAAATCGCCCATCAATTGAGAAGAAACTAGCAAAAATTTTGTTTTGGGACCCGAGTTGCTTGAAGATAATGCCGCCGTCGTTCGTATGATCAGAGAAAGACTAAAGACGACTCAAAACAGGCAGAAAAGCTACACCGATATCAAGCGGACCAGTGTGAACTATAAGGTGGGTGAACACGTGTTTGTAAAGGTGTCGCCTATGAAAGGCATGATGAGATTTGGGAAGAGAGGGAAGCTAAGTCCCCGTTATCTCAGACCCTTTGAGATTTTGGGTCGGGTGGGCGAAGTCGCATATCGCATTGGACTATCACCAGTTTTCGATCGAGTACATAACGTTTTCCACGTTTCTATGCTCAGGAAGTATGTGCGTGACCCTTCCCACATTTTAGAAGGTCAACCATTTGAGATGCACGAGGATATGAGCATGATAGAAGAACCGGCGGATATATTGGATAGAAAAGAACAAGTGCTACGCACCAAAGTTATTCCCTTAGTGCTTGCTCGATGGAAGAATCATCCAGCCAAGGAAGCAACGTGGGAACGTGAAGCGGATGTCAGAGAACAATATCCCAACTTGTTCGAGAATGCCAACTAATTAGTTTTATTCAAAATGACAATATGTAATAGTTTGGTAGTATAAAGATTTCTATTTTGAAATGAATGAATGAATTTGATTGAAAATTTTAGCATATTAACTTCAATTTTTGTTAGAACCAACATTTCGTGTGAAAAATATTCCAAAGGTACGACATAGGAAACTAGGTGTGAGAGATGTCCTAAATGTTAAAGCGGGCTACTGACAAATACGAGCTTAAGAGCACCAGAAAAGCGTTTCTGGGTTCGCTCGAGCGACAACTTATACTCAATCGAGCGAGCAACATAAAATTTTACACAGAAGGCGTATTGGGCTCGCTTGAGCGAGGACTATTGGTCGCTCGAGCGAGGATTAATGACCGCTCGAGCGAGGTGAGAGTATACCAAGTGGACAGATTACTGTTCATTTATTTCTTCTTCATGCGAAGGGAGTTAGTCGAGCGATGGTTTAGGTTTTTTTTTTTTCAATTTTCAAGCTCTTCCGTCTGAGTCGAGCCGGATTCGGACGATCCGATCCGTCAAGAACATTTCAAAAGGTAAAATCTACCCTATTTCTACTTTATTTCATTCAAAAAATTTCTTTGGATATCAAATGGCTTCTCCAAGCCCTAACCCCCAACCTAGAAAATGAGTGGCGATTCGATCGCCATCATCGCGCAACCAAACGCTGCAGGCACCACAACCATCCCCATCCCCACCTCCTACCCTAATCCAACTAAATGATTGGTGGGGAGCAAAAATTTTTTAGACCGAATGGGAGATCCATCCCTCTTGTTTTGGGGATCCGACGTCCACCTAGTGGACTTCGGATTTTCTCACGAACAATCACCTACGACCATTGTTGACACCTTCTGGAGCTCAGTACTATCCGAGACTCGTAAAACTGTTTTACCAAACAATTAAAACAAATGTGAATGAGGACACTATCCTCGTCACAATTGACGGGAAGGAACTGGTTTTTAGCAGTGCCGAGGTTTCCACTGCCATGAATTGCCCACACATCTACGACCCGAGCCCACTCACTCAACCACCTTTCTCTAGGAACGTAGCGTTCCCAACTATCATTGTCGACATTACTGGCGGCACAATCGCATCAGGCCAATCGATCACCCGATCCCAACTATCGCCACACATGTGGTTTTTAGACATTGTTTTTCAGAATAATTTATGCCCGACTAGACATGACCAAGAGCGCCGCGAGACAATTTTGCGGGCTCTGCACTCCGCCTTCCACAACAGGTGGTTTAGCGCTCCAATGGTAGTCATCAAAGGCATGACACATGCCTATAAAAGAAACCTAAGGGGTGTTATTCCTCCACCCATCAATCGACTACCTTATGCTCGTTTGATTTCCCGACTCCTCGATTCACGAAATAGAAAGGAGGGATTTAAGATCAGGATGGACGAGCTCGTGCTCACCGATAATGTCGTTCCATTTTCTCGCCCAAGACCTAAGCCGAAATCTGAAGAGCCTCCAAAATAGTGTGAATAAAAAGAGAGATAGTCAAGTCGCACGGCGAGCAGCTCCACCACCACCACCGCTCGGTACGTCTACCCCTTCAGCATCATCATCCCAGCCCGCACCTACCTCCTACGACGATATACTTTAGGAGATTCTCCGACGCACGCGTCGGATGGAGCTAGGGCTGCAGTTTGTGCAGGGCATGTGCACAGATTTGATGTGCCACGTGTACCTGGAGACATTTCAGCATCGCATGGATACCATACGACGTGCCTGCACTGTCGATGTGGGTTCTTCTACGCCTGGTACGGCAGCTACTCACGGGACTAGGGAGGTGGATAATGATGATGACAATGATGATAGCTCCGACTCCGGCGAGGAGGATGAAGAGTATGAGGAGGGTGACGACTAGGTCGTCATATATCATTTTTTGAAACTGCAATGAAATATTTGGTTTTGTGATGTAATATTTTCGCACTTTTT
Organism: Chloranthus sessilifolius; assembly: GCA_021018995.1. Lineage (NCBI taxonomy): Eukaryota > Viridiplantae > Streptophyta > Magnoliopsida > Chloranthales > Chloranthaceae > Chloranthus > Chloranthus sessilifolius. The sequence goes on along the minus strand of CM037592.1, from coordinate 52,245,267 downwards.
GGTCTGGATACTATCGTGACCTGAGTGTCACAAAATTTTGGTGGTTAACATTATGATAGCATCTGCATATATTTTATCATATGGTCAATTAGCATTATGACTATAGAAATACCTGATGGTATATATTTTATCATTGATCTTCTTGACTGTTTAGGTTGACTATGAGGAGTGTATGGTTAGGTCGTACTATAAAGTATGGATTACAATTGCTTAATGCAGGTTTGACTTTGGGTCATTGGACCATATGTTAATTACCAGACTATGTAAGAGTTAGCCTATTCGACGGCCTTTTTCTAGTTGTACTCGACTTCCTAGGGTATCGTCGATTTTTGAGGATGAAAATCTTATAAGGTGGGGTGAATGTTATAACCCCAGATTCTTGGGAACCATGCACGTCACGTACCATGCACATGTATTTGTGGTTTACAAGAAAACAAAAATTTACATATATACACTATGTGTGTATATTTGAAACATACTAACTTTCACTATATAAGTGAAAGTGGGGAGAAGAGTCTCTCCTACGTAACCTAAATTAGCCTAGATAAAGAGAAGGTAAAATAGAGAGAAAGAGGAGAGGGTTTTGTAAAAGAGGAGGAGAGGTTTGTTGGTTTTAAGCAGTAGAAAATAAAAAAAAAAAGGGGGTTGGATGAGGAACTTTGGAAATTTCTGCATTTAGTCGGAGCTTGGATCAAATTATGAGATCTATCGATTGAGGTATGGTTTTAGATGCTTATGTGTGTTTTAAGTAGAGTATAAATTACTAGATGAATGACTTTTGACATTAATAAAACCTCACATGAAGAAGGAAATCGTTCTAGAACAGTTCGAGCACTTATTTTTAGTGTGGCTCGCTCGAGCGGTCTAAATGGCTCGCTCGAGCGGGGATAGAACATATAATCTGAGCATAAACTACGTTCTGGGATCGCTTGAGCGAGACCCATAGTGAAAGAGAAGCTCGCTCGAGCGAGGCATCATGTAAAGCTCCAGGTGCCTCGTTTTAACTGCTTGAGTGATGAACAGTGGTCGCTCAAGCGATGAATAGTGAATGTTCGCGCGAGAGTTGGGAAATTCGTTGAACCGCCCAAGCGATGAATAGTGGACGCTCGAGCGAAGGGATTAGTGCCTCACTTGTATCGCTCAAGCGAGGATAAGTGATCGCTCGAGCGAGGATAAGTGATCGCTCGACTGAGGCTAAGTAACCCCTCGAGCGAGGCTAAGTGACCACTCGAGTGAGGCTAAGTGACCGCTCGCGCGAGGAATTACCTGGATTCTCATTTCTTTTAGTATAATTTATGAGAGTTGTGTTCCCAAGGGTTCTAGAGAGCATTCTAAGTAAATTCGTAACACATGCAATGTAGGTTTGACGTGAGTTGTTACGCGTAAACCTCTACGAGAAAGGAGCGAATTAGATTTTGCTTTGAGATAGGGAATATCTTGAAACGTGTACTTTAATTCGTCAGATCATATATGTAGAGCAATTCTAGCGAATAGTCATATATAAAATGTGTTTTCAAACAAGGGTGTGTGTGTAAATTCAAAAGTGAAACTATGAGGTCCCCAGGGGACGTGAAAAATGTAATAAAGGGCATCTAGATGATGCATTAAATCAGTGGCATCCCAGGGATGTAGATGAAATTTAACGGTAAAATAAAAGAAAAGTGATAAGGCCTAATGTAATAAAATTAGTACAATCACGGTGAATAACTATATGTAAAGCACATTCGATGTTTTTGTTATTTAAGGTTTAATTAGAATACCCACCGATGTGGCGGGATACCCACGACTGACTCTACAGGATATCCGTGACCGGTACGGTGACCAAACCGTACACTTATAGCACATCCCAGGGATGTTGAATTGAGAATAGACCTCGTCACCTAAGAGAAAGGGGCCTGAGTGGTATTGAATTTTAACATATAATAAATGTCTATTTAGACGACGATGGTGGGTATTCCATCGGGGCTCGATGCTATATTGTTCGGGGACTACTTAAGTTAAGATTCAAGTGATTAGGCCGAATCCGTTACTATACTAGTAAGATGAGAATAAACAAAGTCATGCAAAGTAACAGTTGTATCTATCATTTCATTTTCGATTATTTTAATTATCTTTCAGCAGTGCTATCAGATAAATTGTGCTTTTAAACTGTTTTAACATATATGTGAGAACTTAATTTATATGTTCACCGTGTTTTCCCTATTGAGCTAGGATGTAGGTCACCCCTTAGACTATACGTCGCAGGTCCATTACTAGCGGCAACAGAGATATCTGGAGACGTTGATCCGGGAGATTCAGATTATGTGCCCACAGAAGAGTCAGAGCCTCCTCCTGAGGAATTCTTCTAGGAGACCCATTGCGTACTTTGAGAGTGAGTTGAGAGTATTAGGTACGACTTGGTATGTTAAGCCTCATTTTGGAATGTAATTAAATACCTTGATTCTTTTCGCGAACCATCTGGGGTGAACAGTTACCACTGATGGTTCGGGTTAGTTCTTATGCCCATGAATTGGCATGGGACTAGAGCTGTCTTTAGAGTTTTCTTTTTATTTTAAATGCATGAAAACTTGATTAGAGTAGATGCTTGTGCTTTACTTGTAGTTTATGGCTCATATATACCAATGCTCCGTACAGAATCTCAGGGCACGGTCTTGAAGGTTGTGTTGATGGCACGGGTTTTGGGGTGCCGAAATCCAGACTATCACATCAAGCAGGCTATCCAAATTGGTTCTTTTAATGGTGGCTATATTTTGGTCCAACTCCTCAAATTCTACCCAAATCGGTTCTCTTTATATAAACAATATGAAGAGGGTCATCCAAAATTCAAATCCAAAACTATTCATTCTAATGAAGTCTCCTTTCATATCTTTATCGAATGTGGTATTCCTTGGATTTATATGTGGAATCTTCAAGTATCCACTGATACTCATATTCTCATTCTTCTTCGAACTCATTGGATTTGTTGGTGGGAAAATATTCCTGATCCTGATTCAAATTGACAGAAATTTCTTCCATCATTTCTCAACATGCTAAAACAACACAATTTGAGGCTCCTTTGTCTTCTTTGGCCTCAAATCCCTTTAAAATCTTCAAAGAAATGATCAGAAAGTAGAATCCTGAGCTAACCGAAGCTCAAATCAACCAAAAATGTCTTGTCTCTATGAAAACTCATTTTCTTCAATCTTTTGATGAAACATCACATTTCGATGATGATTCTATGACGTCCTCGGAGAACTCATTCAATGTATTAGCTGGTGAAGCACAGCCTGATAGTCCAGATCCATCATTGGGAGAATATTATCCATAAGGTAAAGGAAAAAAAGAAATAAAGCCTAAGAACTGTCAATGTCCTGATTCCTCTCAACAGTTGCCTAACAACTAGCAGTAGTTGCCTTACAACGGGCAGCAATCATCAAAGTCGATGACGACGCAAGCAATGAAGTCACCGCGCAATACCATGCATAGTTCTATCCAACTGTTTTTATTCTGTAAAGCACGCCATGACGTCACTATCCAATAATTATCTTCTGACGCATATCCTTACGTCATACAACATTACTACGGGACGAAGCGACTATAAAAAATTAATTCGGCACATGTGTCCCTCCACTCACAGACTTTAACTGATTTCAAGTCCGAAATTATGTATAAATATGGAAGCTTGGGACCTGTCCAAGCATCGAGCAAAAATTTTCTTCTTTTCTTTCTTTAGTCTCTTTTTATTCTTTCTTTAGTCTTCTTGCTCTTCTTTCTTTTCTTTAATATTTTGTTTAAGCTTTGGTGGAGACATCTTTGAATGTATTCTCCATAGTTTATATTTTAGTTTATTTAATAAAGTTTGTGTATATTTTATTTTCTTAGTTTAAGAGTTTAGTTGGAATTGGCTTGTATATTTTATGCACTAACCTCCGTGTGCAACGTTTTAGTAATCCATAATCACTCTTCCCCTAACTCTGTAATTGGTATCAGAGTCATGTCCGGCTAAATTCGTGGTAATTCGGGTAGGAAACGACGGAAGCGTAGGAAACAATGACCAATTTTATGTCTGCTATACATCTGCAGATAGACTACTGTTCATCGTCTTCCCCGATTCTCACGTTACTATTCATTTACTTTTCTACATAATTCCCACGTTACTATTCATTAACTTTTCTTCATGCTTAATGTGATAGATAGGAGGATCTGACTATTACTACTAGGTGTTTTCTAGTGTTAATAGTCGCATTGGATTGTGAGGCTAGTTAGCAGTGAGTGCGTTGATGCCGTGGTCCTTCCGTAAATCGTTGACGGATGCAGATTTGGAAAACACTTTTCGGTAGTGATTTTGTTAGATCCCACTATTTGTTTGTTCTTAAGTATTTAGGAAAGAAGATGACTAGTAATTTTTGAGAAGAATTTTGGAAAGAAGATGACTAGTAGTTTTTGAGTATTTTGGGAAGAAGATGGATAGTAACTCTTATGCAGGTGAATAGTATTTAATTCATTCTAGTATTACTGTTCCGACTTCACTATTCATTCTAATATTACTATTCTGACTTCACTATTCACATATGGAATTACACTCTTATTAGTACCACGCCAACTCTTTTTCACTCTTTCTTAATTTTACAGTTAATTAAAACAAAAAAATCTTTTTAATTTGTTGTACATGTCTTTATTTGATTTTTCAAATAATAAATCAGTTAAAAATTTGGAATTAACCAAATGGGCTAATGTAAAAGATAAACTTGATCGATGGACAATTCCTTCCAATAATCCCAAAATTTTGTATAAAAAAGGGTGAACTAATTGGTCTACTGACATGTCAATTTAAACTACTGAACAAACTCTTAGCATAGGAGAAGACCAAGAAGGTCTCCAACTTTTATCAAATGAAAATCTAATAACAGATCTTAAAACATTTAATTACCAACATCTTGCCTGTTTTCAGGTAACCTTTAAACCACTTATCCTCTTGGGTAATAACAATAGTATTATGACCACTTTGAGATATGCTCGATGCCTTGATTGATATTCTTCTCTCATGACAGCTGTGGAAACTAGCATTTGCCATGGTCTAATATACTTTAATGTTTTCCCTAGCTTGACCTTATCTTTAACAGACAAAAATCTGTTATATGCTTGTACTCTTAATTTTTAAATGAAAGGGTATAACTTTATACCTGGATTAGAGACCATTGCTCTGATCTATTGCCTTCATTATAAGGTAATGACTTCCTTGGCTCTTAATGTTAAATACCATAGTCCGCTAGGAAAAACGGTTTTAATCGAAACCAATTTAACCACTTCTAATATTGCTATTCCCTCTTTGATTTCTTGGGAAAATATTGATTTTCCAGAATCATGGATTATTAATCAAGTTGTACCACCAAAATCAATACTTAATAAGGATATTGAACAAATTATTCAAAATGACAATGGTTATGTAATCTTACAATTTAATAGATCTATATCGCTTCGTTCTCCCACAAGGAGATCTTATTCTGGTTCGAGACTTCGAAATCAGTATAGAGTTTCTATACCCTCGACCTCTCGATATTCCTTTTCTGAAGTAGCCTCATCATCTATTCTTGAAAATAATCAATCAAACCTTGAAGGAATTTATATTTCCGATCAACAAATTCCTTATGAGATCTACACCTAACAGCAGAGGCAATCTCCCATTGCTAGTGAGATGAAATTTTCATTTACAAATAATTTATCATAAAACCAAAAGGTTTTGTAATTAATCGTGAAGAAATTAATACTGAATTTCAACAAGAAAAATATAAATCCTTTCGTAATTGGTATTTCCAAAAATTTTCCCATGAAAAATTACAATAATTTAAAGAAAAATTCTATAAATACATAAAAATATCTTATCAAATCATTTCATTTGTCAAATGGTTCAAAGCAACCCAATACATGAAAATGACTCAAGAAGAAAGGAAAATACATCTCCTTGTTGGCTTTCAACAAGTTTGGCACACTTTGCAAAATCAAACCATTTCATTGGTTCATCTTCCTGAAGAATCGCTTATCCAACCCCAGTTATCAATATTAACTGAGGAGTCCTTTGATTTCACACCTGTTGAGGAATCATCAAAATCTTCCGATCTAACTAGTCAAGATACTAGTTATCAACACCTTGATAATCATCAGAATAAAAAAAATGAATTTCTTTAATAATTAAATACAAGAATACAAGAATTCTCAAAACAAACACCTTTACAAATAAGTGTTTTATCAGAAACCACTAATGCTAAATCTTATCCCCCTAGCTTTTATAAACAACAAAAATCTTCCTCTTTGCCCAAAATGACAACGAATCCCAAATCAAAATCACAAGAGCATATTCAATGCTTTAAATGTTTCAAATATGGACATTATGCTAATAGATGTAAAATAAAGAAAAAACTCGACCAAATTTATGACAAAGATCCAAGACTTATTAAGCCACAATCGCAATCTAATCAAGGGTCTAAGCCTAGACCGGCAAATATATATGATCTTAAATATAACATCAATTCAATAAAAGCTGATATCAGTAAATATAAGAAATCTCTTATTACTCCTAATCACAACCATGTTATGAGTTAGGTCACCACGTAACAGTGGTATATTCAAATCACCTTAGGGATTAATCAAGAGTTCACTATCAAGGATGCAGTTGCTCTCATTGATAGTGGTGCATATTTAAACTACATACAGGAAGGATTAGTTCCTACCCAATATTTTGGTAAAATCACTCAAACACTTAATAATGCTAGTGGTTCTAAAATTCAAATTAAATACAAATTAAATTATGTTTCCATCTGTAATAATAGAATATGTATTACATCAAATTTTCTTCTTATCAAGGATTTAACTCAATTGTTATTCTTGGTACTCCTTTTCTCACTTCTATACTACCCATAACAAAAGTGGACAATGCTGGAATCTCTGCCCAATATAATGAACATCCTCTAATGTTCCCATTCATAACTCCACCATAAACAAAGGTCATCAATTCCATTGAATCTAAATTATTTTTCAGAGAAAAACTATTGAACTTCTTACAACAAGAAGTAAGGTTTTTATCTCTCGAAAAATAATTAGAATCTCCTTCCATTCAACTCAAGATTTCTCAACTTCTGAAATCTTATCACACTGATATCTGTAGTGATATTCTCAATGCTTTTTGGAATAAGAAGAAACATATTGTTTCTCTTCCTTATAATCTTGATTTTAATGAAAGACATATTCCAACTAACGCAAGACCCAGTCAAATGAAACTTCCTTATTTGAAATTATGTAAAACTAAAACTGCCAGTTTGCTCCAAAAATAACTTATTCGCCCAAGTCACTCCCCATGGAGTTGCACAACTTTTTATGTTAATACAAATGCCAAAAGGGAACGAGGAACTCTTCGACTAGTTATCAATTATAAACCATTGAATGATTGTCTTCAATGGATTCGCTACCCTATTCCCAACAAAAAGGATTTGTTGGACCGCTTACATTCTGCCCCAATTTTTTCCAAGTTTGATCTCAAATCGGGGTATTGGTAAATTCAGGTGGCGGAGATCGACAGGTACAAAACTGCCTTTATTGTCCCATTTGAACATTTTGAATGGAATGTCATGTTATTTGGTCTTAAAAATACTCCATCTAAATTCCAAAATATCGTGAATGATATATTCACCCCCTATATAGACTTTTCAATCGCCTACATTGATGACATACTCATCTTCTCCAAATCCATTGATCAACATTTTAAACATGTAAAAATCTTTAAAGATGTAATCCATAAAAATGGATTAGTAATATCTGCTCCAAAAATCAAGTTATTCCAAACATCAATTCGATTTCTTGGTCATAACATTCACCAAGGCCAAATCATCCCCATTGATCGAAGTATTGAATTTGTCTCAAAATTTCCTGATGAGATTTTAGACAAAACTCAATTACAAAGATTTTTGGGAAGTCTAAATTATATTACAGATTTTATCCACCATCTTGCTCAGGCCGCAAAACTACTCCATTCAAGTTTGAAAAAGAATCCATCCCCATGGACGGATGATCATACCAAGGCTGTTAGACAAATAAAGTCATATGTCAAACAAATTCCTTGTCTTTCTTTGGCCAATCCTCTTTGGTCCAAAATTGTTGAGACAGATGCCTCCCAAATTGGGTATGGAGAAATTTTAAAATAAATTAATCCTTCCAATCAGAAGGAATTATTAATCAGATATACTACTGGTGTTTGAAAAGATGCCCAAACAAATTATTCAACTATCAAATAAAAAGTTTTATCCATTGTAAAATGTATTTATAAATTTCAAGATGATTTACTTAATCAATCGTTGTTACTCAATAGACTGTAGTGCAGCAAAATCTGTTTTGCAAAAAGATGTAAATAATTTAGCTTCAAAATAAATCTTTGTCAGATGGCAAGCATGATTATCTTCTTTTAATTTTAAAATTGAATATACCAAAGGAGAGACAAACTCTCTCCCTGACTTTCTAACCCACAAGTTTTTACAGGAAAAGACATAATGACAGCATCCTCATCTGGAGGAATAGGAAAAGGTAGAGAACGGGGCAATATCCCTATACCACAATCTTGTGAAGTTACAGATGATTATAATCTCTGGACTATTGTCCAAAATAATAGATCTAGACCTAAAAAGGAAAAGACACTCTTAATTCCGCTAATCAAGCGAAGACAACGGCTAACCAAGCCACAAACGAATTAAAAGAAGGTAATTATATCCAAAAAGATATGATCTCCAATGTTTTGATAATAGAACCAGATGATCAGATATGGATAAATGATCCATTGGAAATTAAGAGAAGGTACCTTGATATTCATGGCTATCCTGCTCTTGAGGAAAAAATCAGAATTATTGCAGAAGCCATTCTTACCTTAACAGGGTCCATAACCTTTACTCGTCATATGGATAACCAAAGGCCAGAAAGCCCTATCTCTTACAGTAAAAATATCATCCACCAAATTATTAAACCTTCAACCTGGGGATTTGATTTAAACAAAGCTATAAAATTGAGTTCATGCCATTCCTTCAATTACTGGGATTATATCCAAGCCTTTACCAATGTTTTCTTTTATATGAATCCAAAACAAAAATACTCTTGGTTCATCAAAACTTGTCCTGCCATTTTTCAAGTGGGCTATCCAAATTGGTTCTTTCAATGGTGGCTACATGTTGATCCAACTCCTCAAATTCTACCCAAATCGGTTCTCTCTTTATATAAACAATATGAAGAGGGTTATCCAAAATTCAAATCCAAAACCATTCATTCCAATGAAGTCTCCTTTCATTTCTTTACTGAGTGTGGTATTCCTTGGATTTATATGTGGAATCTTCAAGTATCCACTAATACTCATATTCCCATCCTTCTTCGAACTCATTGGATTTGTTGGTGGGAAAATATTCCTGATCTTGATTCAAAATTGACAGAAATTTCTTTCGTCATTTCTCAACATGCTAAAACAGCACAATCTGAGGCTCCTTTACCTTCTTTGGCCTCAAATCCCTTTGAAATCTTCAAAGAAATGATTAGAAAGCAGAATCCGAAGCTAACCGAAGCTCAATCAATAAAAAATGCCTTGTTTCTATGAAGACTTATTTTCTTCAATCTTTTGACCAAACATCACAATCCGATGATGATTCTATGACGTTCTCGGAGAACTCATTCAATGTATTAGCTGGTGAAGCACAGCCTGATAGTTCAGATCCATCATTGGGGGAATATTGGGAGAATATTATCGATGAGGTAAAGGAAAAAAAGAAATAAAGCCTAACAACTGATAATGTCCTGATTTCTCTCAACAGTTGCCTAACAAGTTGTAACAATTGCCTTACAACTGGTAGCAATCATCGAAGTCGATGACGACGTAAGCAATGAAGTCACCGCACAATACCATGCACAGTTCTATCCAGCTGTCCTTAGTGTATAAAGCACGCCATGACGTCACTATCCAATAATTCTCTTCTAACGCATATCCTAACGTCATACAGCATTACTTCGGGATGAAACGGCTGCAACAAATTAATTTAGCACACGTGTCCCTCCACTCACGTATTTTAATTGATTTCAGGTCCGAAATTATGTATAAATATGGTAGCTTAGGACCTATCCAAGCACCAAGCAAAAATTTTCTTCTTTTCTTTCTTTAATCTCTTTCTCTTCTTTCTTTAGTCTTCTTGTTCTTCTTTCTTTTCTTTAATCCTTTGTTTAAGCTTTGGTGGAGACAGCTTTGTAACTATTCTCCATTGTTTATATTTTAGTTTGTTTAATAAAAATTGTGTATATTTTATTTTCTTACTTTAAGAGTTTAGTTGGAATTGACTTGTATATTTTATGCACTAACCTCCGTGTGCAACGTTTTAGTTATCCGTAATCACTCTTCCCCCAACTCAGTAATTGGTATCAGAGCCATATCCAACTAAACTCGTGGTAATTCCATATAGGAGGTAGGGAACGTTGGAAGCATAGGAAACAGTGACCAATTTTCTGTCTGTTATGCATTTGTAGATAGACTATTGTTCATCGTCTTCCCCGATTCTCACATTACCATTCATTGACTTTTCTATATAATTCTCACGTTACTATTCATTGACTTTTCTTCATGCTTAATATGATATATAGGAAGATCTGACTGTTACTACTAGGTGTTTTCTAGCGTTAATAGTCGCGTTGGATTGTGAGGCAAGTTAGCAGTCAGAGCATTGATGCCAAGGTTCTTCCGCAAATCATTGACGGACGCAAATTTGGAAAATACTTTTTGGTAGTGATTTTGTCAGATCCCACTATTTGTTTTTTCTTAAGTATTTTGGAAAGAAGATGACTAGTAATTTTTGAGAAGAATTTAGGAAAGAAGATGACTAGTAGTTTTTGAGTATTTTGGGAAGAAGATAAATAACTCTTATTCAGGTGAATAGTATTTTGAGTCACTATTCACTCTAGTATTACTATTCCGACTTTACTATTCACATGGAATTACACTCTTATTGGTACCACACCAACTCTTTTTCACTTTCTTATTTTTTTAGTTAATTAAAAAAAAAAAATCTTTTTAATTTGTTGTACATGTCTTTATTTGGTTTTTCAAATAATAAATCGATTAAAAATTATGAATTAGCCAAATGGACTAATGTAAAAGATAAACTTGATCGATGGACAATTCCTCCCATCAATCCTAAAATTTTGTATAAATAAGGGTTGTTTAATTGGTCTACTAACATGTCCATTAAAACTACTGAGTAAACTCTCAGTATAGGAGCAGACCTAGAAGGTCTCTAACTTTTATCAAATGAAGATCTAATAACAGATCTTAAAACATTTAATTACCCACATCTTGCCTGTATTCAGGTAGCCTTTAAACCACTTACCCTCTTGGGTAATAACAATAGTATTATGACAACTTTGAGAGATGCTTGATGCCTTGATTGGTATTCTTCTCTCATGGCAGCTGTGGAAACCAGCCATTGCCATGGTCCAATATACTTTAATGTTTTCCCTCACTTGACCTTATCTTTAACAGATAAAAATCTGTTATATGCTTGTACTCTTAATTTGTAAATGAAAGCGTACAACTTCATGCCTAGATCAGAGACCATTGCTCTAATCTATCGCCTTCATTATAAGGTAATGACTTTCTTGGCTCTTAAGGTTAATTACCATAGTCCGTCAGGAAAAACTGTTTTAATTGAATCCAATTTAACCACTTTTAGTATTGCTACTCCTTTGATTTCTTGGGAAAATATTGATTTTTCAGAATCATGAAGTATTACTCAAGCTGTACCACCAAAATCAATACTTAATAAGGATATTGAACAAATTGTTCAAAATGATAATGGTGATGTAATCTTACAATTTAATAGATCTACATTGCTTCGTTCTCTCACAAGATCTTATTCTGGTTCGAGACCTCGAGATCAGTATAAGTTTCTATACCCTCGACCTCTCGATCTTCATTTTCAGAAGTAGCCTCATTAGCTATTCCTGAAAATAATCAACCAAACCTTGAAGGAATTCATATTTCTGATCAACAAATTCCTCATGGGATCTACACCCAACAGCAGAGGGAATCTCCCACTGCTAGTGAGATGAATTTTTTATTTACAAATAATTTATTATGAAACCAAAAGAGTTTGTAATTAATCGTGAAGAAATTAATGCTGAATTTCAGCTAGAATAATATAAATCCTTTCGTGATTGGTATTTCAAAAAATTTTCTCATGAAAAATTACAAGAATTTAAAGAAAAATTCTATAAATACATAGAAATCTCTTATCAAATCATTTCATTTGTCAAATGGTTCAAAGCAACCCAATACATGAAAATGACTCAAGAAGAAAGGAAAAGACATCCTTGCTGACTTTCAACAAGCTTGGCATACTTTGCAAAATCAAACCATTCCTTTGGTTCATCTTCCTAAGGAACAACTTATCCAACCCTAGTGATCAATATTAACTGAGGAGTCCTCTGATTCCACACCTGTTGAGGAATCATCAAAATCTTCCGATCTAACTTGTCAAGATACTAGTTATCAACACCCTGATAATCATCAGAATAAACAAAATGAATTTCCTCAACAATTAAATACAAGAATACAAGAATTCTCTTCCATAAAGAAGATAAAACAAACACCTTTACAAATAAATTTTTTATCATAAACCGCTAAAGCTAAATCTTATCCCCCTAGCTTTTATAAACAACAAAAATCTTCCTCTTTGCCCAAAATGACAAAGAAATCCAAATCAAAATCACAAGAGCATATTCAATGCTTTAAATGTTCCAAATATAGACATTATGCTAATAGATGTAAAATGAAGAAAAAACTCGACCAAATTTATGACAAAGATCCGAGACTTTTTAAGTCACAATCGCAATCTAATCAAGGGTCTAAGCCTAGACCGACAAATATATATGATCTTAAATATGAGATCAATTCAATAAAAGCTGATATCAGTAAATATAAGAAATCTCTTATTACTCCTAATCACATTCATGTTATGAGTCAGATCACCACGCAATAGTGGTATTTTCAAATCACCTTAGTGATTAATCAAGAGTTCACTATCAAGGATGCAGCTGCTCTCATTGATAGTGGTGCAGATATAGACAGTATACAGGAAGGATTAGTTCCTATCCAATATTTTGATAAAACCACTCAAACACTTAATAATTCTAGTGGTTCTAAAATGCAAATTAAATATAAATTCAATTATGTTTCCATCTGTAATAATGGAATATGTATTCCATCAAATTTTATTCTTATCAAGGATTTATCACAAATTATTATTCTTGATACTCATTTTCTCACTTCTATACTACGCATAACAATAGTGGACAATGTTGGAAACTCTGCCCAATATAATGAACATCCTCGGATGTTCCTATTCATAACTCCACCACAAACAAAGGTCATCAATTCCATTGAATCAAAATTATTTTTCAAAGAAAAACAATTGAACTTCTTACAACAAGATGTAAGGTTTTTATCTCTTGAAAAATAATTAGAATCTCCTTCCATTCAACTCAAGATTTCTCAACTTCTAAAATCTTATCACACTAATATCTGTAGTAATATTCCCAATGCTTTTTTGAATAACAAGAAACATATTGTTTCTCTTCCTTATAATCCTGATTTTAATGAAAGACATATTCCAACTAAAGAAGGACCCAGTCAAATGAAATTTACTTATTTGAAGTTATGTAAAACTGAAATAGTCAGTTTGCTCCAAAAATAACTTATTCGCCCAAGTCACTCCCGATGGAGTTGCTTAGCTTTTTATGTCAATAAAAATGCTAAAAGGGAACGAGGGACTCCTCGACTAGTTATCAATTATAAATCATTGAATGATTGTCTTCAATGGATCCACTACCCTATTCCCAACAAAAAGGATTTGTTAGACCGCTTACATTCTACCCCAATTTTTTCCAAGTTTGATCCCAAATTGGGGTATTGGCAAATTCAGGTGGCGGAGACCGACAGGTACAAATCTGCCTTTACTATCCCATTTAGACATTTTGAATGGAATGTTATGCTATTTGGTCTTAAAAATGCTCCATCTGAACTCCAGAATATCATGAATGATATATTCACCCCCTATACAAACTTTTCAATCGTCTACATTGATGACATACTCATCTTCTCCAAATCCATTGATCAACATTTTAAACATTTAAAAATCTTTAAAGATGTAATTCATAAAAATAGATTAGTAATATCTGCTCTAAAAATCAAGTTATTCCAAACATCAATTCGATTTCTTGGTCATAACATTCACCAAGGCCAAATCATCCCCATTGATCGAAGTATTGAATTTGCCTCAAAATTTCCTGATGAGATTTTTGACAAAACTCAATTACAAAGATTTTTGGGAAGTCTAAATTATATTGCTGATTTTATCCACCATCTTGCTCAGGCCGCAAAACTACTATATTCAAGACTGAAAAAGAATCCATCCCCATGGACGGATGATCATACTAAGGCTGTTAGACAAACAAAGTCATATGTCAAACAAATTCCTTGTCTTTCTTTGGCCAATCCCCTTTGGTCCAAAATTGTTGAGACAGATGCCTCCCAAATTGGGTATGGAGGAATTTTAAAAGAAATTAATTGTAATATCTCAAAAAATCACGTTAAACAGTGACCTCGGGATTCATGCTCGACTGGTCATAGGTTTGACCAAATAGGAGTTATATAGTTGGCATAGGGTGTGATGAACGGATGAGATGTGAGAATTCGAGTGAATATGGGGAGTGTGATGAAAATCTGGAGTCACATACACTTGTTCTGGTGTATGTGCTCAACACACGGGTTGAATGAGAAATAAAAGGGATTAATAGCCCTAGTTCTTTTGTTTGGTTGTTGAGAGAGAGTAAAGAAGAGAGAGAGAGAGAGGGAGAACATAGTTAATGCAAGGAGTAATGGTGGGTGTTTGGAAGGGGGATTCAAACATTTAAAAGGTCGATTCGACACGAGGGATCCGCTAGAAGCAAAGCTGGATCCCTAGCCTTTCCAACCACTTGACCTAATCAATTGGAGATTGATTGAAGGTAAAATTCTTGTAAATTAAATGCATATATTGAAGGGTTTAATTGTAGTTAGAAATAGCTAAAATCATAGGATAATGGCTTAAAAGAGAAAGAGAAATCAGTTGGAAGAAGATTGGGAAGAACAGCCTAAGAGGGGGCTGAATCTGGCCATTTTGATTAATCGAAAGTGAGACTCGATTAATCGATTTTTGCCAAGATGTTGAAAAGTCGAGGACCCCGATTTCGATTAATCGAATTGAGTTTTGATTAATCGACTTTGAATTTCGATTAATCGATTTTGGTATCGATTAATAGACTGGGAACCTCCAGTGAACTCCAGTGGAGGGAAGAAAAGGACTTGGAGAAATCGACTAATTGAAATGGAATTTCGATTAATCGATTTATAATTTCGATTAATCGATTTGGGATCGATTAATCGATTTTGGGAATTAGATTACTCGAATTGATAATCGAATGGATAGAGTGGAGAATTTCGATTAATCGAATTGGGATTCGATTAATCGAATGGGAATCTCGATTAATCGATTTGAGAATCGATTAATCGATTTTGAACTTCGATTAATCGATTTTGGAAATCGATTAATCGAATCAGATTTGATTAATCGATTTTGGAGTTCGATTAATCGAATGTGACAGTTTTTGTTGACTTTTGAGTTTGACTTTAAGATTCTTGGAGGATCTTGGACCTTCTTTGTTACATCTTTAGTGATGTATTTCATATGTTATGTGGTACCATAGGTGGTACGTGTGAGCTTTGGCACAAGGAGCCACGTGGGACCTTGATGCATGATCAAACAGAGACTTGAGGTAGGGAACACCTTGAACATATACTTTATTTTGCAAGAGCATGTATGTAGTGATATAGAATTTAATTCAACCTATTTTTGTTTCTTAAGAGTTTGTGAAAAGTGTGCGTGTGACATCTAAAAGAGTAATCATAATGAGCCATCCCCAGGGGATGAGGAAGTAAAGAAATAAGAGCATCAGGTGTGATGCAAGTGAATGGATACATCCCAGGGATGTATCCAAGATTGAATTATGTCTGATAAGGCCTAGCTGATATAAGATAGCACACTTACACGGTGAATAATTATATGTAAAGCACCTGATATTTTTGTTATTTGAGGTTTGATAGGATACCCCACTGACGTGGCGGGATACCCACGAAGACGCGGCAGGATATCCGTGACCGATACGGCGGCGAAACCGTAGGCCAGTGCGGAGGCTTATCCATACACAGTAAGAACACCCCGGGGGTGTTGAATCGAGATATGTTGAAACCCCGCCACTAATCCCTAGGGGAAAGGGGCTTGGGTACTATTAGTATTCTCAGGGAATACATCTAAAACTGTCTATAGAGATGACGATGAAGGATATCTCATTGGGGCTCGATGCTATATTGCTCGGGGATTACTTAAGTTGAAAGGTTAAGTTTTGCTTTAGGACTTTTCAGTGTCATTCATGAATAATTAAAAGACATGAGTAAACTACCGGTAAAATATGATTATTTTCAACTGTTTTTCATCAGTAACTGCATAGACACATCATGCATGGCATATCATGGAATATATGTGAGTTGTAATTTTTATGTTCAATTGTGTTCTGTTCCCTATTGAGCTAGGATGTAGCTCACCCTTTAGACTATACGTCGCAGGTCCACTATTAGCAGCTGCTGAGGCTTCAGGGGACGTTGACCCTGGTGAGTCGGACCTTACGCCTGGTGACGAGTTGGAGCCACCTCCTGAGGACTTCTTCTAGAGGACTCCGTTGTGTAGCTTTGAAAGTTTTGTGAGCCTATTGTTACGGCTTGGTATGCCAAGCCTAGTTTTGTAAACAATGTGATTAAATGTTAGGATTATTCTTTTGGGCGAACCATCCTTGATGAGCAGCTATCATCCATGGTTCGGATCGGTTCTCCATTCATGCAGAGGCATGAAGGTAGAACCGTCTTTGAGCAATATTTAAATAGTGAATCATTTCTGCAGTTATTGTTATTATTTTCAGTTTATTTCTATTGCTTGATATACCAGTGTTCCGTGTTTAGCCAAGGGGCATGGTCAAGATGATCGTGCCGATGGCACGGGTTTTGGGGTACCGAAATCCGGGCTGCCACATTAATCCTTCAAATAAGAAGGAATTATTAATCATATATACTTCTGGTGTGACAGCCCGAATTTTCCCAACCTGAAATTTTGAGACATTTTTTTTTCTTTCTTAACTTTACACTAAAAACCAAATTAGAAAATCCAGACCGCCAGATCATAGATCACAATCTAATACAGAATACTTGACACATCCATATGCAGATGAAAATCAAAGCAAAGTTATATATGTATTATGAATAAAAACTCCAGTTCTAATACCTAATATATATAGAACAAACAAACACCAGTGATGACCAACCATCACCAATAGTAGTGTACCATGCATGTATAATGGCACGAACATACTAGGCCTGAACTTACCAAATTTTACGATGCACTAAACCTACGATCTTGAAACAGAGTACAAATCATTATGTGGAAGCTCCTTTTCTTCAAGTATGCAGTTTGGGCGCTCCTGAAACCTACACCTGTGATGTATAGTCGGGGTGAGCTAACATCTAAGCTTAGTGGAGAAAACTAATACCAATATACATCTCATCACATGCATAGATTCAAAGACAAGATCAAAATATTTGTTTATCAAAACTAAAACTGATTTCAAAGGCATTTCTTATCAAAACTGAAACTGAGTTCAAAGGCATTTTCTTAACAAAATCGAAACTAATTTTAAAGGCAAACTAATTTCGAAGACATTATCTTATCAAAGCCGAAACTGATTTCAAAGACATGTTCTTAACAAAATCAAAACTGATCTCTTATAAAAAGCATATTTCTTATCTTTGATTTACTGTGTTCAAATCACATTCTCTCACACCTCATATATTTCTTACGTTGCTTATGCATTTATACATTCACTTACATGTCTTACATATTCTTACGTGGCTTACTCACATGCCTTGCACACTCTTACTTGGCTTACTTACATGTCTTATATATTCTTACTTTACTTACATATATGTTTTACACCTTCTTACTTGGCTTACTTACATGTCTTATATATTCTTACTTTACTTACATACAAGTCTTACACCTTCTTACTTGGCTTACTTACATGTCTTACACAATCCTTACTTAGCTTAGTTATAAGTCTTACAAGATCTTACTTGACTTACTTACATGTCTTATACAATTTCGCCGTGCCGGTTCGATTCACGGATTTCCCGTCGTGCTGGTTCAATTCATGGGTTTAACCACCATACCGGTTTGATTCACGGTTAGCCACTGTGGTGGTTTGATTCATGGGTTTAACCGCCATGCCGGTTTG
Source organism: Chloranthus sessilifolius (assembly GCA_021018995.1). NCBI lineage: Eukaryota > Viridiplantae > Streptophyta > Magnoliopsida > Chloranthales > Chloranthaceae > Chloranthus > Chloranthus sessilifolius. Next base: position 52,226,847 of record CM037592.1, on the reverse strand, counting down.
ATTCACGGTTAGCCGTCGTGCCGGTTCGATTCCGTCCTAGCAGCCCACAAGGTACCATATAATCCGCCCATAGCAGTCCACATTTTACTTATAATATGCCCATAGCGGTCCATAGTATTCTTGCAATCCGCCCATAGCGGTCCACATTGTACTTCTAATCCACCCATAGCGGTTCACATTTTACTTATAATCTGCCCATAGTGGTCCACAGTATTCTTGCAATCCATCCAATAGCGGTCCACTTAAATTTATTTTACTTATAGCTCGATTAGGATTCAAATTTATATACACATTCATTTTGGATTCAATTTAAAGTTTACATTTGCTTCAAATTTAACTTCAGGTCTCGATTCAAAACATGTAAAACTCACACACACGATGTTCAAAAATGAAATCCTTTACCTGATCTATGAAAGCTAAAATACGATGTTCAAAACAAAAATTATTACTTGATTCGACATTTCAATAAATGCCCAAAACAAACCAATGTGTCAAAGATTCGATAATTAAAGCTTTTGAGTATTGCAAACATAGAAAATATTCAATCACATAATAACTTTTAGAAATCTAAGGTTTTCATTGCAAAGAATTCAAATACTAATTTATGTTCAAATCAAAACGTATCATATTTCATTCGATCATATCAAGCATCTATGAATTTAAATCAAAAATGCAATTGCGTATAGAATTTTCCCCACCTTAGCCTCGAAGTTGCGCGAAGCCAAGCTAAGCCCCATCGATGGATTCCCGCTCTTAATCTACATTATAACATATAATGATGTATCAAAGATTAACACGAATCACTAATAACTTAGACATATTTAAGTATTTTCTCAAAATCAAGGTTGGAACGGGGCAATTTCGTGCTAACTTAGAAATTGATGTAACTTCCTCCTAAATTTTTTTTTTAAAAACTTTAGATTCATAAAATAATTAAAATACAAAAAATTATAGGTCATGTTGTCTTCTTTCGAACGCCTAAAAAATCACATCAATCGAAGTTTGGAGTAAAACGTTATTGCCAAAATACCGAAGCTGTGTCGGCACTTCAGTCAAAACGTGTTAACTCGGAACTTGACCCAACTTCCAACAAACTTTCGACTTTTAAAAATTTGGACTCAAGAGTTAGTCAAAACATTAAATTTGTATGTCTCGATGTGTTCTTTCCAACGCAATAAGAATCATATAATTCTGAGTTCGGGATAGAAAGTTACAGTTTAAATACTGATGCAGTATCGGCAAGCTCTGTCAAGTTCGATCGATCGAATTTCAGTTCGATTGATCGAATTTCAATTTGATTGATCAAAATTTCAGTTTGATTGATCAAAATTTCAGTTTGATTGATCAAAATTTCAAAAAAATCACATTTCATCATTTCTTGTCAATTTCGATCGATCAAAAATTGACAGATTTCACCATTCTTGATGGTTTATGTTTCAAAACTCATTTTCTTTCAAATCTTAACTCATTTCCTCCCATTCTTCACCCATAAACATAAATCAAATTAATTCTAAGCAATTTAAATTAAATCTTACCTTTTAATTCATGCGAGCAACACCTATTGTATTCAAAATCAACGGATTTTGCGCGAAACCCTCATTTCTTCTCGATGGTTCGAAACTCTCCTTTCCTTCCAATCGTATGGGCATAGATTGAATCCTCTCAATGCACACAATAAATCAAAGCTTTCTTGAGCAAGGAAGAAGGATCCTTGATGAAGATCAATGGAGGTTAGGTTTTCTAAAATAAAAAGCGGGTTTGGAACGATGGTTTCTCTCACGCTCACAATCGCAAGAGCGATTGGAAACTACAATGCTCCATGCGATGAAAACGAAGTGGCTTGTGGAGGGATCTCCCGGTTGGGTCTCACGAGAGGGTTGAGAAGAATCTCTTTCTTTCTCTTCTTTCTTTTCTCTCAACTTTGCAAGGCAAATGAAAATCCACGGGTGGGGTTTCTCTTTATCCTATGGGTTGGGTTTGGTGTTAGACACACACACTGTGAGTTGGTGCATGGGTTTTCTATCGAGGCTAAAATTGGTCAAATCTTCACTTGTCACTAAATCTTTTTATCGACGATGGACTCACGGATTAACGTGTAATAATTTCGATTAGGTACCTACACTGTTCACACCACATGCATTTATCTAATTTATTTATTTCAAACACTCATCCACTTAAAAGAGCATTAGTTCCGGTGTGACTCTAGTACGCACAATTTGGGTATTTGCGACTTCCTCAAAGGTTCTAGTTAAGGCCCAAAGTCGGCTCAAATAGTTGGCCCAATTAATCAGCTCAATGTAATCGACCCAATTAGTCAAATAAATTGTTTAACCATTACTAAACTTTCATTCTCTCTCTAGAACCAAAATCATAAGAGAAATAAATTCTCTTGCCTTTATTTTCATTTATAACCAACCTAAACTTAGGTGTTAAGCTAATACGTCGTAGCTAGGTGTATACAATTCATCCAGAGGTCCACATGTAAATCTAAACCAATCTTTTTCATTTAAGACTTAACCCAACAAACTTAATTATTTTCACCAGTCGGGCATGCACACTGAGGCATACTCTTCAAAGTTCAAAATTTTCGGGATGTTACATTCTTCCCACCTTAAAGAATTTTCGTTCTCAAAAATTGACATATTCTTAGTCGAAGAGGTATAGTTACTTATTAGTAATAAACAAGAGTAATCTCACTCTCCCTAAGAGTCAATGCTTTTCTAAAGTCAATGATTCAATGTCAACACAATTAGTTAAGGTTATTACATTCTCCCCTCCTTAAATGAATTTTCGTCCTCGAAAATTCAGTACGTAGCGTTCGCATTCACAACATAGCATCTATGCTAAAGCAGAGTCGCACCGCCCAAGAAAACAACTAATGAGACCCCAAACCTTTAACTAAATTTAAAATTCAAGAATTTATTCAAAACTAATACAAGCGAGTATACCATGATGCACTAGGGCTGCTGAATATTCCTCATACAGAACACACACCACAACATTCATTCATAATTTACAACCATTAAAATACGACTACCACACCCACAACCACAATTGTCCATATAGTGGATTAGACCATTCTAGAACGTACTCATTCCATAATCCCAAAGTCTATTTAAAGCATTACCCTGAAGGAAGTTCATTACAATTTAAGTTACAACCATAATCCTACAATTATTTCTCATTTTCCATGTGCATCATTAAGCAACAATCATGGATGGACCAAGCTAACAAAAATTAAAACCATCAATCTGCGAAACCAACTACCATTTCTAAAATATATTCAACCATCCACAAAAGAGCTAAGGTAAATTTACACTAAGCATCCTTAAATGATAAAGCAACCATTCAATTAGAGTCAAAGATCAAGATTAATTTATCATGATTCAATAGTTTTACAACATTCATATTAATAACTACGCTAATCCTCCACAACCATAAAATATCACCAAACCAAGTCCTCCTCACTGACCCGTCTCCACCTTGGGACAATCTCTTATGCGATGCCCCGTTCGTCCACACTCGAAGCATGCAGCGGTGACCCACCAACACTCTTCCATCTTGTGTGGTCCTCTACATCGCAAGCATGGCTCAATCGGTGTTGACAAGGAAGTATGGGAAATTTGCGGTACGCTCAATGCCCCAGCGGTCGTGGGATTTGTAAGGCGTAGGGGCACCCTATGCGTGGACATGGTTGGTCTTGAATAGGTAGATTGAATAGGTTGAGGTTGTGTCAGCATCAATAAATTTGGCCCCTTGTCTGTCGGCTCATAAGTACTTGATCTTCCTTGATCCGCTATGTCATTTTTATTCTAATGCTCTCATCTCTTATACATGTTTTCTATGTCTCTCTCAGCAATAATTACTTTTTCAATCACTTCAGCATAGGTCTCAAGTTCAAATATGGACACTCTATCGCTTATATCTGGCCTTAGGCCTTCTTCAAATTTAATGGCTTTCATTTCTTCGGTAGCCACTAATTCTAGAGCAAATCGTGATAAACGTACAAATTCATTACCATACTCCCGTACGGTCATGTTCCCTTGCTCCAAGTTAGCAAAGTCCTTCTTCAACTGATTTCTTACTTTCTTGGAAAAATATTCTTTGTTGAACACACGAACAAACTCTGCCCAAGTCCATGGACCGTAAAGACCTTCAATCTCTCTCTTCCTCAGCACCGACTTCCACCACGGATCGGCATCACCCTCAAGCTGGAAGGAAGCCCAACCAACTTTCTCATCTTCAGTACTTTGAAGTCTCTTTAGAAGCTTTTCCATCTGATTTAACCATTTCTCAGCCTCTAATGGATCTGTCTGCCCATAGAAACTAGGAGGTCTCAACCTCCTACAATCGATGAAGGATGTGGGCAACAATACTGGAGGAGGTGGTGGTGGTGGCTGCTGATGGTTCACGTTATTGGCAGCCAGTAGTGCAGTCTGCTCAGCCAATAATGTAGTCTGCTCAACTAATAATGTAGTTGCTCTCGTTGATAGTGGTATAAATTTAAACTGCATACAGGAAGGATTAGTTTCTACCCAATATTTTGATAAAATCACTCAAACACTTAATAATGCTAGTGGTTCTAAAATACAAATTAAATACAAATTAAATTATGTTTCCATATGTAATAATGGAATATATATTCCATCAAATTTTATTCTTATCAAGGAATTAACTCAAATTGTTATTCTTGGTACTCCTTTTCTCACTTCTATACTACCCATAACAAAAGTGGACAATGCTGGGATCTTTTCCCAATATAATGAACATTCTTTGATGTTCCCATTCATAACTCCACCACAAACAAAGGTCATCAATTCCATTGAATCTAAATTATTTTTCAGAGAAAAACAATTGAACTTCTTACAACAAGAAGGTTTTTATCTCTCGAAAAATAATTAGAATCTCCTTCCATTCAACTCAAGATTTCTCAACTTCTAAAATCTTATCACACTGATATATGTAGTGATATTCCCAATGCTTTTTAGAATCGGAAGAAACATATTGTTTCTCTTCCTTATAATCCTGATTTTAATGAAAGACATATTCCAAGTAAAGCAAGGCCCAGTGAAATGAAACTTACTTATTTGGAATTATGTAAAACTGAAATTTCCAGTTTGCTCCAAAAACACCTTATTCGCCCAAGTCAGTCCCCATCGAGTTGCACAGCTTTTTATGTTAATAAAAATGCTGAAAGGGAACGAGAAACTCCTCAACTAGTTATCAATTATAAACCATTGAATGATTGTCTTCCATGGATCCGCTATCCTATTCCTAATAAAAAGGATTTGTTGGATCGCTTACATTCTGCCCCAATTTTTTCCAAGTTTGAAATCAAATCGAGGTATTGGCAAATTCAGGTGGCGGAGACCGACAGGTACAAAATTGCCTTTACTGTCCCATTTGGAAATTTTGAATGAAATGTTATGCCATTTGGTCTTAAAAATGCACCATTAGAATTTCAGAATATCATGAATGATATATTCACCCCTATACAGACTTTTCAATTGTCTACATTGATGGCATACTCATCTTCTCCAATTCCATTGATCAGCATTTCAAATATTTAAAAATCTTTAAAGATGTAATCCATAAAAATGGATTAGTAATATCTGCTCCTAAAATCAAGTTATTCCAAACATCAATTTGATTTCTTGGACATAACATTCACAAAGGCCAAATCATCCCCATTGATCAAAGTATTGAATTTGCCTCAAAAGTTCCTGATGAGATTTTAGACAAACCTCAATTACCAAGATTTTTGGAAAGTCTAAATTTGTAATAACCCGAAAAATCACACTAAACTATGACCTCGGGATCCGTGCCCGATCGGTCATAGGTTTGACCAAATGGAAGTCCAACAGTTAGTATGTAGTGTGATGAACGGATGAGATGTGATAAATAGAATGCCTATGTGGTGTGTGTTGTGAAGGTATAGTCGCATACACCTACCGCGGTGTATGTGCTCAACACACAAGTGAGGAAGAGGATAAAAAGAGTTAATAACCCTAAAATCAAGAGTTTTGTTGTTGAAGGAGAGTAAAGAAGAGAGAGAGAGTGAAGAGAGTGATTAATGCAAGGAGTGAATGCTAGTTGAGGAAGAGAGGTTCAAGCAATAAACGCCGGATTCGACGCGAGGGATCCGTTAGAACAAAAGCTGGAAACCCTAGCCTTCCAACCATTGATTTGAAATCAACTTGAGATCTATTCAAGGTAAAATTTTTTGTAAATAAGATACATAGATTATAGGGGTTAAGTTGTAGTTGAATGTGGGTCCAAATCATAGGATAATGGCTTAGAAAAATAGAAGAAAAAGTGTGGAAAAAGATTGGGAAGAACAGCTCGAAAGGGGCTGAATCTGACAATTTTGATTAATCGAAATTGGGTTTCGATTAATCGAAATTGGCCAGGAAGTTGAAAGGTCAGAGGACCCCGATTTCGATTAATCGAATTTGATTTCGATTAATCGACTTTGGATTTCGATTGATCGATTTGAGAATCGATTAATCGACTGAGAACCTCCAGTGGACCACAGGGGTTGGAGGAAATGACTTGAGGAAAAATCGACTAATCGAAATGGGATTTCGATTAATCGATTTTAGTTTTCGATTAATCGATTTGGGATCGATTAATCAACTTGTGAAACTCGACTGTTCGAACTGAGGGTCTACTTTGCGAAAAGAAGAATTTCGATTAATCAAAATTGGATTCGATTAATCGAATGAAAACTCGACTGTTCGAACAGTGAAATTACTTTGCGAAAAGAAGAATTTCGATTAATCGAAATTGAATTCGATTAATCGAACGAAAACTCGACTGTTCGAACAGAGAATGGACTTTGCGAAAAGGAGAATTTCGATTAATCAAAATTGCTTCGATTAATCGATATTGACATTCGATTAATCGATTTTGGAAATCGATTAATCGAATCAGATTCGATTAATCGATTTTGGAGTTCGATTAATCGACTGACATAAATTATGTTGACTTTTAGGTTGACTTTAAGATTTTTGGAGGATCTTATACCTTCTTTATTGCATCCTTTGTGATGTGTTTTACCTGTTATGTGGTACCATAGGTGGTACGTGTGGACTAGTGCACAAGGAGCCACGTGGGACCTTGATGCATTGAACAAATGAAGACTTGAGGTAGGGAACACCTTGAACATGTACTTTATTTTACAAGAGCATGTATGTAGTGATATAGAACTAAATTCAAATGTCTATTTCTTAAGAGTTTGTGAAAGGTGTGTGTGTGTGACATTCATAAGAGTAAACAAATGAGCCATCCCCAGGGGATGAAGAAGTAAAGAGATAAAAGCATCAGGTGTGATGCAAGTAAATGGATACATCCCAGGGATGTATCCAAGGATTGAATCATGTTTGATAGGGCCTAACTGATATAAGATAGCACAATTACACGGTGAATAACTATATATAAAACGCAATATATTTTGTTATTTGAGGTTTGATAGGGTACCCAGCGTGGCGGGATATCCACGACCGACCGGCGGGATATCCGTGGCCGTCTGGCGGAGACAAGTGAAACCCCGCCACCAATCCCGCAGGAAAGGGGCTTGGTACTATTTGTATTCGAGGGAATACGATTGAGACTGTCTATATAGATCACGTTGATGGGTATCGCGTCGGGACTCGATGCTATATTGCTCGGGGATTACTTAAGTTAAAAGTTTAAGTTTTGCTTTAGGCCTTCTCAGCATCATTCATGAGTAAATGAAAATATAAGTAATCAACAAGAAACGAAATGCTTTTAATCATTTCATTAACAATCAGATAGATACATCATGCATGGCATATCATGGAATACATGTGAGTTATAATTTATATGTTCAAACTGTGTTTGTTCCCTATTGAGGTAGGATGTAGCTCACCCTATAGACTATACGTCGCAGGTCCACTACTAGCAGCTGCCGCGGCTTCAGGAGACGCTGATCCCGGTGAGTCGGACCTTGCGGCCGGCGAAGAGTTGGAGCCACCTCCAGAGGACTTCTTCTAGAGGACTCTGTTGTGCCACTTTGAGGGATTTTGGAGAGGTTTTGTACGGCTTAGTATGTCAAGCCTTGATTGTTGTTTAAAACCATGTACATAAGGAGTTGGGATTATTCTTTTGGGACGAACCATCCGTGATGATTTCTATCATCGATGGTTCGGATCGGTTCTCCATTCATGCAGAGGCATGAGGGTAGAACTGTCTTTTGGAAAGTAAATTAATATAGATTCAAATTCCGTAATTTCATATATAGTGCTTTTGATGCTTGATGTACCAGTGTTCCGTGCTTAGCAAAAAGGGCACGGTCAAGATGATCGTGCTGATGGCACGGGTTTCGGGGTGCCGAAATTCCGGGCTGTCACAAAATTATATTGCTGATTTTATCCACCATCTTGCTCAGGCCGCAAAACTACTACATTCAAGACTAAAAAATAATCCATCCCCATGGACAGATGATCATACTATGGCTGTTAGAAAAATAAAGTCATATGTCAAACAAATTCCTTATCTTTTTTTGGCCAATTCTCTTTGATCTAAAATTGTTGTGACAGATGCCTCCCAAATTAGGTATGGAGGAATTTAAAAGCAAATTAATCCTTCCAATCAGAAGGAATTAGTAATCAGATATACTTCTGGTGTTTGGAAAGATGCCCAAAAAAATTATTCAACCATCAAACAGGAAGTTTTATCCATTGTAAAATGTATTCATAATTTTCAAGATGATTTACTCAATCAATCGTTTTTACTCAGAATAGACTGTAGAGCAGCAAAATCAGTTTTGTAAAAAGTTGTAAAAAATTTAGCTTTAAAACAAATTTTTGCCAGATGGCAAGTAGAATTATCTTCTTTTGATCAAATCTCTTTGAAATCTTCAAAGAAATGATCAGATGCAGAATCCTGAGCTAACCGAAGCTCAAATCAACCAAAAATTCCTTCTCTCTATGAAGACTCATTTTCTTCAATCTCTTGACCAAGCATCACAATCCAATGATGATTCTATGACATCCTCAGAGAACTCATTCAATGTATTAGCTGGTGAAGCACAACCTGATAGTCCAGATCTATCATTGGGGGAATATTGGGAGAATATTATCCATAAAGTAAAGGATAAAAAGAAATAAAGCCTAATAACTGGCAATGTCCTGATTCCTCTCAACTGTTGCCTAAAAACTGGTAGCAATTGCCTTTCAACTAGCAGCAATCATCAAAGTCGATGACGACGTAAGCAATGAAGTCACCGCGCAATACCATGCACAGTTCTATCCAGCTGTCCTTATTCTGTAAAGCACGTCATGACATCACTATCTAATAATTATCTTCTGACGCATATCCTGATGTCATACAGCATTACTTCGGGGCGAAGTGACTGCAACAAATTAATTCAGCACATGTGTCCCTCCACTCACGGACTTTAACTTATTTCAAGTCCGAAATTATGTATAAATATGGTAGCTTGGGACCTGTCCAAGCACCGAGCAAAAGTTTTCTTCTTTTCTTTCTTTAGTCTTCTTGTTCTTCTTTCTTTTCTTTAATCTATTGTTTAAGATTTGGTGGAGACATCTTTCTATGTATTCTCCATTATTTATGTTTTAGTTTGTTTAATAAAGTTTGTGTATATTTTATTTTCTTAGTTTAAGAGTTTAGTTGGAATTGGCTTATATATTTTATGCACTAACCCCCGTGTGCAACGTTTTAGTAATCCGTAATCATTCTTTTCCAAACTTTGTAATTGGTATCAGAGCCATGTCCGGCTAAACTCATGGTAATTCCATATGGGGGGAAGGGAATGTCGGAAGTGTAGAAAATAGTGACTAGTTTTCTATCTGCTATGCATCTGCAGATAGACTACTGTTCATCGTCTTCCCCGATTCTCACGTTACTATTCATTGAATTTTCTACATAATTCTCACGTCACTATTCATTGACTTTTCTTCATGCTTAATATGATAGATAGGAGGATCTGACAGTTACTACTAGGTGTTTTCTAGTGTTAATAGTCGCGTTGGATTTTGAGGCGAGTTAGCAGTGAGTGTGTTGACACCGAGGTTCTTCCGCAAATCGTTGACGGACGTAGATTTGGAAAACACTTTTTGGTAGTGATTTTGTCAGATCCCACTATTTGTTTGCTCTTAAGTATTTAGGAAAGAAGTTGACTAGTAATTTTTTAGAGAAATTTAGGAAAGAAGATGACTAGTAGTTTTTGAGTATTTTGGGAAGAAGATGAATAGTAACTCTTATGTAGGTGAATAGTATTTTGGGCCACTATTCACTCTAGTATTACTATTTCGACTTCATGATTTACATATGGAATTACACTCTTGTTGGTATCACACCAACTCTTTTTCATTCATTCTTATTTTTACAGTTAATTAAAAAAAAAAAATTCTTTTTCATTTGTTGTACGTGTCTTTTTATTTGGTTTTTCAAATAATAAATTAATTAAAAATTCTGAATTAGACCAATGGGCTAATGTAAAAGATAAACTTGATCGATGGACAATTCCTCCCATCAATCCTAAAATCTACTATAAACAAGAGTTGACTAATTGGTCCACTAACATGTCCATTAAAACTACTGAGAAAACTCTCTGTATAGGAGAAGACCAAGAAGGTCTCCAAATTTTATCAAATGAAGATCTAATAATAAATCTTAAAACATTTAATTACCTACATCTTGCCTGTATTCTAGTAGCCTTTAAACCATTTACCCTCTTGGATAGTAACAAGAGTATTATGACCACTTTGAGAGATGTTCGATACCTTGATTGGTATTCTTCTCTCATGGCAGCTATGGAAACCAGTCTTTGCCATGATCCAATATACTTTAATGTTTTTCCTAACTTGACCTTATCTTTAATAGACAAAAGTTTGTTATATGCTTGTACTCTTAATTTGCAAACGAAAGGGTACAACTTCATGCCTTGATCAGAGACCATTGCTCTGATCTATCGCCTTCACTATAAGGTAATGACTTCCTTGGCTCCTAAGGTTAATTACCATATTCCGTCAGGAAAAATGATTTTAATCGAAATTAATTTAACCACTTCTAATACTGCTACTCCTTTGATTTCTTGGGAAAATATTGATTTTCCAGAATCATGGAGTATTACTCTAACTGTACCACCAAAATCAATACATCTCCTTGCTAACTTTCAACAAGTTTGGCACACTTTGGAAAATCAAACCATTCCTGTGGAACCGTGGGATTTTTTGATGATCCTGTCACGACGATGCGCTCGCTTGCAAAAATATAGAGTCTCCACCCAGAGCTTTCGGTATCCCGGGAAACCTAATTCATTTTTACAAGCATCGAAGTGCCACAAATATGACTCTAAATCCGGTCCACACCGAAGGATCTTGGGTAGGGGCTTCGATTATCGATCGGGAAGGTGTTAGGCACCCGATCAGCCCGCTTAACGTGGTCTCTGCTAATGGACAAAATAAAAATAAAGTAAAAAAAAAAAATGGCTTCCTCTTACCCAAAAGGTCTTAGCATCCTATTTGTGCCCCTCCGTTCCTACAGAAAAGTCGGCGGCGTAATGACACAAATGGGAGGATGGAGGGAGCTAGAAAGAGATAGGAGAAGAAAGGGGAAAGCCGGAGCCCTCGGGCCTTTGTAGTACCGTAGGAGAGCCTTACGTGGCTAGCTTTGATAAGATTTTGAAGGCCTTATATGGAGTTCTAACTCTTAAGGCTTGAAGCTAAGAGGTAGGGAAGGGAGGCTAGGGGATCACACACCTAGGCTAAGGGTTTTGGATGCAAGAACAAGCTTGAAATGAGGTTGGGAGATTCTAAAATTTGGGTAAAAATAGTGCACAAAAGGGAGGAAGAACTTCTCACTTTGAGCTCTTTCTCTCTTAAGCAAATTTCTCAACCTTTAAACAAAGGGGAGGGGGGCTCTATTTATAGGAAAAGAGTAGGTTGGGAGGCTACGTAGATGCTAAATGGGTTTAGCAATTAGGTAATCTCACATCTAAGGATTCCTAGGGTTTTTGGAGCCTTGAGATGTGTGGAAGGATCCTGCAATGGTGGGTTATGGGGTAAGGCCTTAAGCCACTTGAGGGGTTACAAATAGGTAGTGAATGGGTGCAATAGAACTAGCAAAGCACACTCCAAAGGTCAAAGTGGTGAATAAGTCAAACCCTAATGTGCGACCGTGGATCCTCTCGAACCCGTCGCAACGAAGCGCTCACTTTTGATGAAAATGTAGAGTCGCCACCCGGAGCTTTTGGTGACCCGGGAAACCTTCAAATCGATATTTTAAGCACCGAAGTGCTAAATATGACTCTGATTTACCGGTCTTTGCCAAAGGCTCTAGGGTAGGGGCTTCGGTTATCGATCAGGAAGGGTTTAGGCACCCGATCAACCCGCACGTAGCGGTCTCTATCTATGGCCAAAATAAAAATAAAAAGGGCGGAGTTTTCCCTTGCCCGAAGGCAATACGGTCCTATCAAGCTTTGAGCCAAACCGAAATTTCGGCGGCGTAACGGCTTGAATCCTTGGACGGAGGAGACACCAAGAAGGTAGAGGAAGAGAGGGGTGAGCCGGAGCTCATGGGCCCTTGTTGCACCGTGGGAGATCTTCGCTTTGGCGTGCTTCCGATGGCCTAAATGGTGTGAAAATGGGTTCTAATGCTAGGATTCGATAAAATGGGGGGTGTAGAGTGAAGCTAGAGGCTAGGTTTTAGCTAAAAGGAGTGATCTAATGGTGGAAATGGACTGAAATAGGTGAAGTATGCATGCTGGAATTCTGGAAAAATATTGGCATTTTCTCTCACTAGGGTTCTCTCTTAAGCACTCTCTAATCCTTCCACAAAAATTCAACCCTTTGGGAAGAGGGGGGCCTCTCTATTTATAGAGAAGGGATGGGTTAGGGGCTTACTTAAGAGCTAATTGGTTTAGCAATTAGGTAATCCCCCATCTAAGGTTTTTTGGGTTTTCAAGGTCCTAGGGTTTTGGGAAACTGGTTTCAATGGCGGATGATGGGGTGAGACCATGGGTGACTTAAGGGTTGCCAATAAGCTCAAAGGGGGTGCAACCAATCTCAAGACACCCACCTCAACCAAGGGGATGGTCAAAGGGTCAAACTAGATGGAGGAAATTTGAGCTACTGATGACAGTTACTGTAGCTAAGCTGGGCGTATATATTATATACGCCCAGTTTAGGAACAGTAAATTTCACCAAAATCAGGGGAGTTTTGAGAAGATGAAGCCCGTGGTAGGTCCCACATATACTGGGCGTATATATTATATACGCCCGGCCAAATTTCCTCCAAAATAGGCAGGCGTATATGATACATACGCCTGACTAAATTGGCTGGGCGTATGTAATATCCACGCCTGAGCAAAATTTTTATGATTTTATGTGAAACTTTAATCGGCCATAACTTTTGAACCGTAGCTCCAAATTGGGTGATCTTTGTCTTGTTGGAAAGCTAGAGAAGTCATCTTTCCAATGCTATATGGCTCATCCTTGGTAATGGTCTGTGTGAAACTTTGTAGCTCTTCTCCCATCAACCGCCAGAAGGGTTTAAATTAGGTCTAGGAAGGGATTCTAGGGTGTAGGGGTGACTTCTAAGATTTGGGGAAACGGCTCTAAAGGTCTTAGGGTGATTCCTACTGGCCTAGGTAGGTTCCTAAGGGTTCAGGGGGTGCCATCGGAAGCACAGGGGTACATCTCTCCCGAAGTACAGATTGATCGGGCCTTGGGCCAAATTTGGGTGTCTACAGATGCCCCTCTTTGGTATTCGATCACTAATGATCGGATGCCAAAGACAAGAGACATCCGAAGAGGTCCAAGGCACGTTTGATGGGTCCGCCTGGTTCAACTCAATTCTCAAACATTCATGGTGATGGTGAGTGTATGTAAGCCCTCTCATTTCGGGATATCGTTCGTACCTCAAGGCTAACAGTCCCCAAGCGCATTGCGACATTACTGGGCATAACTGCGATGATCACAGAAAGTGTAAGCCCGCTAGCCGGGATATCGTCCACTTCCTGAGGGAAATTATAGATTTGTGATGTTGAGTATTAATCTGAACCAGACAGCTCCATGAAACGGGATGATCGATCTATGCTTCGGAATTGATGCGAAGCATACAAAGCGAAGGCCTTCAAACTGTGTCCAATCCTATGGAATATCGACAGCTCCATTGGATGGGGCACGGGTGCCCTTACCTAGGTAAGGCTCGGAGTTTCTGGGCGAACCCATCAACCTCGAGGTTGCTTTAGCATGATTGACCTGAGTGGAGTGAATATTGATGTCGCAACACCTCTTGGGAATGCATGCTCATTTTCCGAGTAATTTTTTTTTTTTGTGTCATTTTCTGAATTTTCTTTTGTTTTGAGGCCTCTAAGCAGAGCTCGATGACCTCCGGCGATTTTATTCTTGTACAACTCTTTAAGTGGATCAAATGCCAGTTGATACGCTTTTAAGAGTGCGTGTACCATGCTGGGGATAGGTGCACCTTGGGATGTGTATGTTCCAATGGTGAGGTGCTCTTGATTCACACGGGCCGGAGTGCTTTAACTCGAGACAAAGCTAAAGATCGGGCTAGAACCAAACATCCCTCGAAAGAGATGGCCAATTCTAGCCTCCATCCCTAATGAAATCACATCTTACTAACTATGCACAGACAGACACCCATCAGGGGCGATAAGCAGCAAATAGGCGCGAACAAAAGCTCGACCCTAAGGTACAATTTACAAGGACAACGACCATCCTGCGGATACTCAGACACAAGTGCATACATTCAACAGGGACACCGTGCCTATACAGGTTTTAAGCCTGTGTAAAAGGAAATAAAAAGGGAAAAGAGCCCTTCGGTCTGTATGTTTGCACATAGTTTGGTTGGTTGTAATTTTATTTTTGACGGGTCAGTTTCAACTGACAATAGACTTTTCGAATGGTCCGAAATCGGGGGCACTCTTGGTCAGCATAGATCCGACGGGGGGTGACCAGAGTGAGTGTTGGAAGGTGGGGTCCACCCACTCAGGATTTTTACTAAGCAGCAACAGGTTGTTATTTCTTCTCCCCTTCTTTTTTTTTTTTCTTTTTTTCTTTTTTTTTTTTGTTTTGTTTTCTCTTTCTTTTTTCTTTCATGTCAGATGGAGACCCTGGGCATGCTCAAACTGTCTTTATTTTTGCACATATCCTTAGGCGAATCAACTTGCCATGTTGATATACCTTAGGGACGTGTGCATTCCGGTGATGGGTTCTTGGTTTGCCTGCCAGATCAGGCCTTGACTCTTGCTGGGGGACTCTGTAGGGAACAGTGACCGAACATGGGCAAAATTACCTGCCTGCCGGGTCAGGTACAAAATGTCCCTGCTTGAAATGGGGTTCGAGAGCTTTCGGGTGAACCCGATCATTTCGAATTGATTTAACACGGCTCTCGGAGTGGGGCAAACAAGCGTTGCGACGCTCTTTTGAGAACCAGCGTTGTATTTTATTATTATTATATTTATTTATTTATTTATTTTTTCTTTCATTATTTTTTTCTTTTTTCTTTTGATTTTGTGGGCGCATTAGGTGGGCGCCTACGGATCTAGATCCGTTTATTGTAGCATGGTCCCTTTGGGCCAATCGAAGGAAACTCGAAGGGTCATTTGGGGATGCGTGCCCCATGGCCGATGACACGTGGGCTTTTTCGATGGTCCGAGCCTTGATATGGGGCATACACAGGGTCAGAGCCGAGATTGCGAAGGTGAGAGCTGCTACGAGGCCGAGAGTTCTTCTTAATCGGTCTTGATCGAGTCCCGCAGCGCAGCTGAAGCTTCACGGAGACGGCAGAAGAGTCTTCATGGTAGGTGGATGTCTGATCGAAATGCCCGCGAGGACTCCCTGCTTGCAGAGATTAGCACTTTGAAGCGTGCTCCCCGCCCTTGACCTGTTCCTGCACATATCATAGATCATATACACGGGGGGGAAAACCCCCTAACAGAGATCTCTTTTTGGGTTATCTTTTTCTGTTTTTTTCTCTTTTTTTTTTTTCATATATACACAGCTATATACATTTTGGGTTTTGTTTTTTTTTTTGTAAAGGAAGCAGCAAAATAGAAAGTGTGTCATGTCATTATCTTTTTGGGACGTGACACTCTGCAGGCAACACTTGTAAAGAAAGGGAACGGAATCTATATATGCGCTCTTGTTTTTCTTTTTGTAATTCTACAATGTAAGACTTTTTATGGGGCTTTTCTCTTTCACCTAGTGGGGTTTTTTTTTTTTTATGGAAAAGGGAAATCTATTTTCTTCTTTTTTTTTGTTTTTGAAATTTTCTCCTCCACAGTGTGAGGCTTTTTATGGGAAAGGGAAATCTATTTTCTTTTTTGGAATTTTCTCCTCCACAGTATGAGGCTTTTTATGGGAAAGGGAAATCTATTTTCTCTTTTGAAATTTTCTCCTCCACAGTGTGGGGCTTTTTATGGGAAAGGGAAATCTATTTTCTTTTTTGGAATTTTCTTTTCTTTTGTGATGCCAGTAATCACAAGGCCAAACCAGCGGGTCCCCCCTCTTTTTTTTTGAGCATGGTGAACCACTCGTGAGATGCGATTTTTCTTTAAAGCGTGGGAAGATCATCCCAGGATTGGTCTAGCCTTCTGTCTTTTCCTTTGGTCATGCGTCAGACGCCGTGGTAGAGACGACATACTTGATCGGGATCTGATCCAATTTTCACATGGGTGGCCCAGCAAAGAGGAGGAGAGGCTCAAGGGATCCAAACAAAAGCAGGCAGGCTAGGACAGATCTTCTCCTAATCTCTCTTTTCTTGACATTTTTGCTCATAGCGCCCAAGACGGGTTTTCGCCATGCCTGTCATCCCTATTTTTACCCGTAGCGCCCTTTCGGGTTTTCACCACGTCCATGGGTTCGCTCTCTTACCCCAGGTGCCCTTTCGTGTTTTCACAGTCGCGTGAGTTCATTGCTTTACGTGGTGCGCCCTTTCGGGTTTTCACCACGTCCGTCTTGCTTTGAACTCAAATTAATTTTCTTCTTCTTCTTTTTTTTTTTTTTTTTTTTTTTTCAGGAACCAGAAAGCCACGACATGGGCGTCGATTCCGTCATAGCCAGCTGAATGAAGTTCTGTGTGGTTTGTTGACTCGGCTTGTTCTGATGCAGTAGATGTTATAACCGCTTGTGGACCTTAAAGAGGGCTTTTTTCCGGGTTGTAATGTGGTTGGGGTTCAAACAGGTTGGGTTTTTCTGGGGATTTGGATCTAAGTTTGGGGTGATTTCTAGATTCGGGGACTCCTTTTTCTTTCTAGAGGCCTTTTGTGCCCCAGTCATCATTTTGTTTTTTTTTTTGGGTACCCCTCTTTTTCTTTGTTGTTGTTTTTTTTTTTTTTTTTTTTGGGGGGGGCGCCTTCTTCTTCTTCTTTTGGTTTGGATTTTTCCTCCCTTTTCTTCTTTCTTCTTTTTTTCGGAATTTTGGGTGGGGTATATGAAAGAAATGGTTGTTGGCCCGAAGTGTGTAGAAAAAAAGGGTGAAGGTTTTCAGGGAATATTCTTTTGGGCTACTTGACTTTGAAATGATGGCCTCTTTTATGGAGCCCTTAAGCGGTCACGCATCTACTTTTATCGAAACTTACCTTGTCCCAAGACCTATGAGTAGAACTTACGGAGGTATCCAGCGTTGATGGGCTCAGGAAAGTGGTCTCCGTCCATGGTGGCGAGGCGAACGGCGTATCCCGGTAGAACCTCTCGGACGACGTAGGGTCCTTCCCAATTTGGCCTAAACTTCCCTCTCGGATGGGCGTGGAGAGACGGAAAAATCTTCTTCAGTACAGTGTCTCCTACCTTCAGATCTCGGCCGCAGACGCGCTTATTGTAAGCACGTGCAATTCTCTTCTGATAGACCTGAGTGTGGCACAAAGCTAGGAGTCTTTCCTCGTCAATTAGGTCTAGCTGTTTAAAATGGGCTCTTTCCCTCTCGGCTTCAGGTAGATGGGATTCTAAAAGGATACGGAGCGACGGTACCTTGACCTCAACGGGTAGCACGACCTCGGTCCCATACACAAGGGAGAATGGTGTTGCCCCTGTTGTGGTGCGGATAGATGTTCTATAGGCCCAAAGTGCGAAGGGTAACTGCTCACTCCAATCTCTGTAAGTAACTACCATCTTCTCCAGGATGCGGATCAGAGTTTTGTTGGCTACCTCTACTGCTCCATTCGTCTGAGGCCTGTACGGGGATGAACGATGATGCTTGATCTTGAACCGCTCACACAAGGCCCGGATGCGCCTATTAGCGAAATTAGTGCCATTATCAGTGATGATATCTTTGGGTACGCCGAATCTGCAAATGATGTTATTTTTGATGAACTTCTCAACATGGCTAGCCTTAATGCTCGTATAGGAGGCCGCCTCTACCCATTTTGTAAAGTATTCCACAGCGACGAGGATGAATTGATGTCCATTGGAAGCCTTAGGATTGATCTTGCCGACGACGTCGAGACCCCAAGTGGTGAACGGCCAAGGAGTGGCCATGCTGTGCAAGTCAATGGCCGGAGCATGTATTAGACTAGAGTGCTCTTGGCATTTGTAGCACTTCTGTACGTGCTTGCAGCAATCAGTCTCCAAAGTAGTCCAAAAGTATCCTTGCCTTAGAATTTTCTTAGCGAGCATGTGACCGCTGACGTGGGCTCCGCAGACCCCTTCATGAATCTCCTTCATGATCTCAATTGCTTCTTTCTAGGTTAGGCATCGGAGCAGAATATTGTTGTGGGACCGTCTATACAGGAGATCGCCGCAGATGACGTAGTTTGTTGCCAATCGCTGGATGGTGCATTTGTCTACCTTTGATGTTCCTTCCTAGATAGTTCGGGTCTCGAGGAAATTCTTGATGTCTGAGAACCAGGGTGGTTCATCCTCTATCTCCGTAGGTCCTTCGATCAGGTGACAGAAAGCCGGTTCGCTCCTCTGCTCTATCATGATCGGCTTCATCACCACTCCATATGGAATCTCAACCATGGAGGCCAGGGTAGCCAGGGCGTCAGCAAACCGATTTCTAGCTCGTGGCACATAAGAGAAGGTGACTTCCTCAAAGCAGGTTATTAGATCCTCCAGATGTTCATGGTATGGGATCAATTTCTCATCCTTGGTCTTCCAATCCTCGTTGGTTTGGCATATAATTAACTGTGAATCTCCAAAGACCCTAAGGTGAGTTATATTTAGATCAAGAGCCGCCTGTAAACCAGCTGTACAGGCCTCATACTCGGCCATATTGTTGGTGCATGGGAAGTTCAATTTGATTGAGATGGGTATATGGGATCCTTTCGGCGAGATAAGAATGGCGCCAACTCCTTGGCCCTCAACATGCGATGCCCCATCGAAGTGCATTACCCAGGGCTCCTTTGTTTCCTCTGTATCTTCGTCGGTCATGAACAAAATGTCTTCATCGGGGAATTCGGTCCTTAGAGGCTCATAGTTCGGCAGAGGGTTCTCAGCAAGATGATCGGCGAGTGCTTGCCCCTTAATCGACTTCTGGGTGACATAAGTAATGTCAAACTCGGATAGGTGTAGTTGCCAACGTGCGGTTCGGCCAGTGAGAGCAGGTTTCTTGAATAGGTACTTCAACGGATCCATCCGTGTTAGAAGTAGAATGGCCTGGGATAACAGGTAGTGTCGAAGTCTCTGAGTAGCCGAAACGAGCGTCAAGCATGCTTTCTCCAGATGAGAATAGCGCGTCTCGTAATCAGTGAATTTCTTGCTTAGGTAATAGATGGCCTGCTCTCTTCTTCCCATCTCATCATGCTGTCCTAACACACAGCCCATGGAAAACTCAGTCATGGACAAGTACATTATCAGGGGTCTATCAGGTACGGGCAGTACCAATACCGGAGGTTTCAGGAGATAACCTTTAATCTTGTCGAATGTAGCCTGGCAGTCATCATTCCATTCAATCGGTGAGTCCTTTTTCAGTAGCTTGAAGATTGGTGCGCATATCGGAGTTAACTGTGCGATGAATCGGTTGATGTACTGGATCCTACCTAAAAAACCTCTGACTTCCTTCTCTGTAGATGGTGGCGGCATCTCAGTGATAGCCTTGATCTTGGTCGGATCGACCTCGATCCCTCTCCTACTGACAATAAAACCCAATAGCTTTCCGGACATAGCGCCAAACACGCATTTCTGGGGATTCAACCGCAATCTGTATTTTCTCAACCTCTCGAATAGCTTCTGCAGGTTTATCAAGTGGTCCTCCCTTTCTGGCGATTTGGCAATCATGTCGTCGACGTATACTTCGATCTCTCGGTGCATCATGTCATGGAACAGGGCCGTCATTGCTCTTTGATAGGTTGCCCTAGCATTCTTCAGCCCGAATGGCATTACTTTGTAGCGTATAGGTTCCCAGGTAATGAGCTCTTCTCGTGATCAACCTCTGCCATCTTTATCTGATTGTATCCTGAGAATCCATCCATAAATGAGAGCATTCCATTCTTTGCGGTGTTATCGACCAAGATATCGATGTGTGGCAGTGGAAAATCGTCCTTAGGGCTCGCCTTGTTGAGATTTCGGAAGTCGATACACATTCGAACCTTTCCATCCTTCTTTGGTACCGGGACGATATTGGCTAGCCACTGCGGGTACTTGGATACCATGAGGAAACCTGCGTCATACTGTTTAATGACCTCATCCTTCACCTTCAACCTCCATTCGGGTCAGAGTCGTCTCAGCTTCTGTTTCACCAGCTTAACATTGGGGTAGAGTGGCAACTCATGCTCAACCAGATCGGTATCCAAACCAGGCATGTCCTCATACGACCATGTGAAGACGTCTTGGTATGACCGAAGGAAGTCTATCATACCTTTCCTCTCCGCAGGGGACAGCGACATTCCGATTTTAGTGATTCTAGGGGCCTCTGTGGTGCCCAAATTGACATCCTCTGTCTCTTCGACGATCGGGGTAGGGCCATGCTCAAAATCGGTAAATTGTTTGAGGAGCTCATTGGGGAGCTTGTCAGTTTGGCCTTCCTCGTCCAGACTCGTGACTCCTACCTCTTCTTGTATTTCTACAGGGAAGGGGTTGGCTTCACATGGGACGGGTATCACGACATTGATTTTAATTTTATTGGAAATTTTAAAGGACAATATTTTTGGAATTGGTATTTTTTCTATTTTTATGATCTTTTGTATTTTTTGGAGGCCACCAGTAGGTGGATCTCTATATATACAAGGTAGAGTGGTCGAGGCTAACCTCACATTTCTGAGTTGTTTTTTTTTGGAGAGTGCCATTTCATGGCATTTGGCGGCTCTCAAGAGTTGAGCAAGGATGCCCGATTACTCACTACTGAGGCTTGGCCTTTACCTCTTTGATCAGGAGTGGCATCGGTAGGCTCTTGCATTTCTTCCCTCAACATATTCACAGAGGGATCCTCCGGGACCTTGTCCTCTATGGTTAGGACGGGCCCAGAGTGGTTGGTGCTAGAGTGTGGGGTGGATCGGGGAACTTCTTCCTCAAACAAGGAAAGGGCGGCTAAGTCCATTTCAAAGTCTGGGGGGATGATGTAGGAATTGGTGGGGTGGATTGAAGTAGGCTTATGTGGGGTTACGCTATCTCCCCATTCAGATCAATTTTTACTACCCCGACGCTCACAAAGGTTTCACGGATGTGGGGGCAAGCGTGAGGTTCCTCTTCCAAGCTGATTCCTCTGGCCTTGGCGGTTTCCTTGGCTTCTCTGACTTCCTCTTCTCTGGGCCTGTAGCCTAAGCCGAATTTAGTTTGTTGCCCCTTGGCCTTGACGGGGTCTCTTCTTCCTTGAAGGCGTGGGCCCAGTCCTTTCCCTTTTTGATGGCCCCATATGTGGAGCATGAATACAGCTGCGTCCATTCCTCCTCCAGCTTTATCCGGGGTCTTTTTAGTTGGTCCGAGGGTAACATTTGAGAAATCATACTCAAATCGATGGAGATCGGCGTCCTCAGCTGTGTGTATATGTTGACTTTCGGATTCTCAATGTGCAGAGCGCTCTTCCCCATGTCTTCTCTACTCTCACCTATGATGGTGACAATTTTTCCTTCTGAGATGAATCGGAGCTTTTGGTGTAGAGTGGATGGTATTGCTCCGAGCTTATGTATCCATGGCCGGCCCAATAGCAGATTGAGGGTAGACTTGATGTCCATCACTTGAAAGGGGGTGGTGAAGGTTTGCAGTCCGAGGATCAGGTCAAGGTCCACTTCTCCTATGATTTCCTTTCTAGTGTTGTCGAATCCCCGTGCGCTTGATATGGATGGCCGGAAGGTGTCGGGGTTCGCCCCAATTTTGATTGCCGTCCTTAGAGGGCATACATTCAGCGCCGACCCGTTGTCGATCAGGACCAACGGCACCACCAAGTTCCCTACTTCCACTGTTATATTCAGGGGTTTAGAATGGTCATTCCCCTCGATCGGTAGGTCTGCATCGGTGAAAGAGATGGCATTTGGGGCCAACACTTGCCCTATTATTTCCCCTACTTCATCTGGAGTTACATGGGTGGAGACATGCGCGTCCTTGAGCGCTCCCATTAGGGCTTGAAAGTGGAGTGGAGACGTGATTAACAAATCCCACACAGTAATATGTGCGGGTGTTCTCTTGAGCTGTGTCTCCAGTATATGTTCCCTGGCCATTTTTTCAAAGGGATTTCCTGTGGCCTGTTCTTTCTTCTTTTCTTCTCCTCATCGCTTGATGCTTGGTAAATCGACGATCGGGATAAACAATTCAATGACCTCTTCTTGGTTGCACCCAGCATTCATGTCCATCAGTTTATAGCTCAATGGTACCTGATGCGGGTCATAAGCAGGTTTTGGGATGAGAAATGGAGTGCGTGAGGATTCCAGGGAGGGATTGGGCGGATATCTTTGGTTTCTCGGGTCACCGGGATAACTCCAATGGGGGGTGGAATGGTAGTGGGGGGAATTGATAGAATTGGAGTCATGGGCACGGAGGGGGCTTGTACTGGTGTTACCTGGGCATGGTAGGACCAGTGGTGATTGGGTGAGGGCTTGCTTGTCCGGGTGGCGGTGGAGTTGGGTTAGGGCCAAAATAGCGAAGGGATGGCGGGAGTGTGACTGGGCTGGAGGGATGGGGAGACATTTGAGGTGTGGTGGGTGCGGGGTGATAGGGATATGAAGGGTTTGTATATGGGGAGGTATGATGGGATAGTGATGGGTTTGTGGATGAAGTGGGGTAAATTGGGGATGAGGGAGTTGTGCATTGAGCGAGATGGTTTGGATATGGTGGGGTAGTGGGTGGAATGGGGGGGTATAAAGGGTTTGTGGCATGGTGAGATGATGAGGGGTTAGTAGATGAAATGGGATAGATTGGGGATGATGGAGTTGTACATGGAGTGGGGTAATTCGAGGGCAATGGAGGGGTGTATGGGGTAAATTGGGTGGTGGGATTTGAAGGTGTGTATGGAATGGGGTAACTTGGGGATGGTGGAGTAATGTATTGGGCGGAGGGACTTGAGGATGTGTATGGGGTAGGATAATATGGGAATGGCGGAATTGCGTAAGGAACAGGATGATTTATGTGTGACAGAGGGGTGTATGGGATAAATTGGGCGTGGGGTGGATACGCGTATGATTGCGGCGGGGCTGTGCCCGTTTGGATTTGATAGGCGGGAGCGGGGTGGAAAAATACTGCCCTAAATCTAAGGGCTCCTCTTGGCAAGCCGGTGTGGGGAAAT
Source organism: Chloranthus sessilifolius (assembly GCA_021018995.1). Classification (NCBI taxonomy): domain Eukaryota; kingdom Viridiplantae; phylum Streptophyta; class Magnoliopsida; order Chloranthales; family Chloranthaceae; genus Chloranthus; species Chloranthus sessilifolius. The sequence continues at coordinate 52,203,183 of CM037592.1, read as the reverse complement.
AATCAGCAAGATACAGTGGCTCGATCACCCCAACAAATAGTTCATCTTCGTTTGGCCTGGGGAGTGAAAATTCCTCCTGATTGCTAATATAATCCGAAGGGTCAAACTCTTCTTCTTCTTCCTCTATCCAATGTATGTTAGGCCTGGGGCCTCTTGGGTGCAGTGGTAGAGGGGCTTGATGTATGTTCTAGTTCTGCCCTTGGGGAAGTGGCGGGGGTATGATCTTTCCCGCCTCTATCAGATCTTGAACCGCGTGCTTTAACGGGAAGCACTGGTCCGTAGGGTGACCCGACCCCTGGTGGAAATTACAATGCAAATTCGGATCATAATTCCTTGGTATTGGGTGGGGTGGGGGCGAGGTTGGAGTAATTGACCAGGCCTTTCTGTAGTAACACCGGTAGTAAGACACTCAAGGATTGCCCCAATGGGGTGAATACTCGTTCAAAACGTGCTTTCATCTGTTCTGGGGTAAACGGGGCTCTTGGTCCGTTGCATGGCCTTGGTACTTGCTCGAAACGGGTCTGGGGTGATTGTGTAACCTGGAGTTGTATCGGGGGGGCGTTGGTATTGGCTTGGGGATAAACAATGTTCTGTACCTCTGTCCCTGGTCTTCTTTCAATTCTTGGTTCGGCGGCTTTTCGAACCTCAGTGGCCCCGTTGACCGTATTCCTTCCTAACCTGCCCTCTCTAATGGCGTCTTCGCAACGGTTGGCATTTCAGACCAGATCAGCAAAACTTGACTGCTGCTGATATACTAAAAAATCTGCGATGACTGGGAGGGTTCCCTTGGTTATCAATTCAATCTGCTCATCATCGAGAATCCGATGAGTTACCTGAGCGGCTAAGGCCCTCCACCTCCCTAAGTAAGCACTAAATGTTTCATCATGTCTTTGCTTTAAGCCGTCGACTTCCTTGGTTCTATGTCCATGTTATAGACATACTCCTCGTGAAATAAGCGTGTGAGATCTTTCCAGTTTTATCATGGATGGTTCGAGGATGTGAACCATCTCGTCTTTGGGCCACAAACTCTTCTAGAACACTTTGATGAGGAGTCGTTCATCTCCGCCATACTGGCACATATCTCGCAGTAAGATTTCAAGTAGGCGATGGGGTTGCCAGTGCCATTATACTTATCAAATGATGGCATCTTGAATTTCTGTGGTAGGGGGACGTCAGAGAACAAACATAAGTCTAAAAAGTCCGTTGAGTGTAGTTCCATTCCTCCCATCTTCATCAGCTGCTTTTGTATTCTGTCTATCTGTTCTTTTCACCGGTTCCTTTGAGGTCGTGGGACTTCCCCGATTTGGTTCGACCCTAGGTGTGATGATGGTGGGCAGGAGGGTTGGCAGTTCCTCCTTGTAATCTCATCCTCCTCGTCTTCGTTGGTCGTGGTATTGGTGAGGCGAGTTATGCTATTTGGACTTGGGGGTGATGGGTTGGATGACTTGGTGGGGCCATATGGTTTGTAGGGGAGGAGAAGGGATAATTGGGTGAGCGTGTTATGGGTAAGTGAGGTGCTAAGTGGGGTGCACGTTCTGGGGGTGATGGGGGTGTGATTGAGGTGGTGGGATGTTGTGGTTTTAAGGAATGGGATGGATTGGATTTCCCATCGGAGGGTGGATGGGGGCGCAGGGGGTATAGGTGAATGCAGGCCATTGGTGGGGGGTTATGGGGTTAGTGAATGGGCCTTGATGAGCGTGGGCGGATGGGCCTTGGGTTAGAGGGATTTGGGTTTGATGGTTTTGGAAGGCTCGAATCGACGGGCCCTGGGCCTGGGTGTGGGGATTAATATGACTTTGGGCCAATGGGCCTTGTTGAGTTTGGGCTACTGGGGCATGAGGGGGTTGGGTTTGGGTCCATGGGCCCTGGGTTTGGGTTTGGTAGGTTTGGGTCCATGGGCCCTGGGGGGGTTGGACTTGGGCCTGGGTCTTGTGGGCTTGGGCCCATGGGTTTTGAGGGTTTTGGGCATGGACTTGGGTCTGATGGGCTTGGGCCCATGGGTTTTGAGGGTCTTGGGTCTGGGTTTGGTGGGTTTGGGCTTGAGCCCATGGGTTTTGAGGGGTTTTGGGTCTGGGTCTGGGTTTGGTGGGTTTGGGCTTGAGCCCATGGGTTTTGAGGGTTTTGGGCCTGGGCCCATGTCTCTAGAGGTGTTTGGGCTGGGGCCCATGGATTTGTGTGGGTTTGGGTCTGGAATTGAGGTGGGGGATTTTGGGAGGTATGGACGATGGGTGGTTGGGCATGGTTAGGAGGGAATGGGGTATGGAGGTTTTGGAAATTTGGATGCGGGGTTTGAGAGGTAGGGTTGCGAGAAGCAGCCTACAGGGCATACATCGTTCTCATGTCCTCCATCGAGGGCATGGATTTAGGTGTGAGATTGGGGGGTGATGGATCACTTAAGGATGGAGGTGGTTGGGAGAAATTGGGCATGACCCTGGTAGATGGGGGGATATGTTGGGATGTGGATGGGCCATGTGGTGGGAATGGTATGTGAGATGGGGTGGATGAGATGTAGGATGTTGGGGGCATGGGTGATGAGAGGGATGAAACGTGGGAAATAGGCGGGGGATGGGACTCCCTAGGGGGTCTTTGGAAGTATGGGGATGCGGTAAGGGTGTTTGGATGGGAGATGGGGATGTAGGGATCAGTTGGGAAATGAGGGGTTTCAGTAGGGGATGAAAAAGGGGTATGTTGGGAGAATGTAAGGGAAGGGGATGAGGTGGAGGTGAACACGGGCGCCCCAAATGGGCCCGTGATATCGAACCTGGTTTGGGTGAAGGTGTCGGAGATCGGGTCTTCTCCTATACGGGAATGGGAAGGGGATGACGGTGGGGATGTATCGGCTCTTGACATGATTCGCTGAGGAGTGTTGTATTGATGTTGCGGATAAGGGCCGAATACCTTCCTGGTTCTTCTCCTATGGGCCGGGTTTGAGGTCGCCGTAGTGACGGTCACACTAAGGTATATTTTTGATTGTTTTTCTTTGTATGTTTTTTTGGGTTTTGGAAAATGATGATGATTTTATTATATATTTTTTTTGTTTTTGAAAAGTGAATTTTGTGATTTTTGACTTTTGATTTTGATTGATTTTTTTTTTTGAAGGTGGATTTTTTTTGAAGATGAGGATTTTCTTTCTCTTTTTTTTTTTCAAATTGCAATTAACTCCCCCCCTACTTAGATGAATGATGACTTGGTGCCCAGGGTCAACTCCCATTTCGGGCGATATATGTACCTTTAGTAGGTCCCATGACGGGATCCGACACACTTCGGAAGTAGCGAAAGGGAACCCTTTCGTTCTATTGAAGGCGAGGGAATCCACGCAAATGACCCGATCCCCCGGAGCAAATCAATAAGAAGTCGCCTTCTTTTGACTGGGCGGGGGCATATTGGGTGTTAGGGAATGTGGGAGGCTACCGCGGACACTAATACCGCTAATCGGGGAATTGGGGTGGTGGATTGGGCCTCAGGTCGGGTTGCGGCAGCCCAGTATATACTGGGCGTATATATTATGCACGCCCGACCAAAAAGTATATAGATTTGGCTGGGCATATATATTATATATACCGCTTAAATCGATTTTGAGTATATATATACTGTAAATTCAGGGCTTTTTTGTATATATTATATATGCCGGGCAAAAGGTTCTGTCAATTATATTTTGACAGTGGACAACAAGCCTGAATGTGGGTCTTTGAACTGGTTTCTTGGGAGAAATGCTCCCGGGGACTGCCGTGTATGTTATCTGGTCCCTCCTTTCCATTTCCTAGGGATACACGGCTGAATTTTGGGTTTTCTACGTTCTCACCAACGCGGGTTTTATGGCTTGATCGGAATTGGCAACCCAACTTATATACCTCCGGTGCAAGCGCCTTCTCAAGTACTGGAAGGGGTGGTTCTTTTCAGGATCATCACCACTAGGGCTGCCGCCTTACTGGGAACCGGGTAAATTGTATCTGTGCCTAACCCCCCGAAAAACTACCCAAAAACGTAAAAATAAATTCAATTATGTCCCCATACTGTTGGTTCACTTTTAATTACAAATTTTTATAGGGGAGTGAAATTAAGTCCAAAATTGGGTTGGGGATGACAAGCCCGTGCCGCCTCAACGGGCCGGCGTTCAAAGGTGAAATATGATGACCGAAATAAAGTGCGCAAGTAGGCCCGCCAAACGGCTAAGGCTTGTAAATGACCGAAATTTAAATGACGTGAAAATAAATGTGAGCGGGCCCGCCAAACGGCTAAGGCGGCTTAAATGACAAGAATCGTAAAAGCTGAAATTTAAGGCGCAAGTAGGCCCGCCAAACGACTAAGGCACTTAAAGGACTGAATCGTAGGGGTGAGTACGTTAGTAAAAACAACAAAAAATAATGAAAAATAGCAGCAAATCAGAACAAAAAGCAGCCATGGTTAGTAAAATAACAAAATAAAAGGAAAGGCCAACAAGAGGGGAAGCGCTAGGGTGAAATCCCCAGCAGAGTCGCCATCTGTGCGACCGTGGATCCTCTCGAACCTGTTGCGGCGAAGCGCTCACTTTTGATGAAAATGTAGAGTCACCACCCGGATCTTTTGGTGACCCGGGAAACCTTCAAATCGATATTTTGAGCACTGAAGTGCTAAATATGACTCTGATTTACCGGTCTTTGCCAAAGGCTCTAGGGTAGGGGCTTTGGTTATCGATCGGGAAGGGTTTAGGCACCCGATCAACCCGCACGTAGCGGTCTCTATCTATGGCCAAAATAAAAATAAAAAGGGCGGACTTTCCCCTTGCTCGAAGGCAATACGGTCCTATCAAGCTTTGAGCCAAACCGAAATTTCGGCGGCGTAACGGCTTGAATCCTTGGACGGAGGAGACACCAAGAAGGTAGAGGAAGAGAGGGGTGAGTCGGAGCTCACGGGCCCTTGTTGCACCGTGGGAGATCTTCGCTTTGGCGTGCTTCCGATGGCCTAAATGGTGTGAAAATGGGTTCTAATGCTAGGATTCAATAAAATGGGGGGTGTAGAGTGAAGTTAGAGGCTAGGTTTTAGCTAAAAGGAGTGATCTAATGGTAGAAATAGACTGAAATAGGTGAAGTATGCATGCTGGAATTCTGGAAAAATATTGGCATTTTCTCTCACTAGGGTTCTCTCTTAAGCACTCTCTAATCCTTCCACAAAAATTCAACCCTTTGGGAAGAGGGGGGCCTCTCTATTTATAGAGAAGGGATGGGTTAGGGGCTTACTTAAGAGCTAATTGGTTTAGCAATTAGGTAATCCCCCATCTAAGGTTTTTTGGGTTTTCAAGGTCCTAGGGTTTTGGGAAACTGGTTTCAATGGCGGATGATGGGGTGAGATCATGGGTGAGTTAAGGGTTGCCAATAAGCTCAAAGGGGGTGCAACCAATCTCAAGACACCCACCTCAACCAAGGGGATGGTCAAAGGGTCAAACTAGATGGAGGAAATTCGACTCGATGGCGATTCTTGTAGCTAAAATTTGGGCGTATATATTATATCGCCCGATTTAAAACGATAAATTTCATCAAAATCAGGGGAATTTTGAGAAGATGAAGCCCGTGGTGGGTCCCACATATACTGGGCATATATATTATATATGCCCGACCAAATTTCCCCCAAAATAGGCAGGCGTATATGATACATATGCCTGACTAATCTGGGGCTAAATTGGCTGAGCGTATGTAATATCCACGCTTGAGCAAAATTTTTATGATTTTATGTGAAACTTCAATCGGCCATAACTTTTAAACCGTATTTCCAAATTGGGTGATCTTTGGCTCGTTGGAAATCTAGAGAAGTCCTCTTTCCAATGATATATGGCTCATCCTTGATAATGGTTTGTGTAAAATTATATAGCTCTCCTCCCATCAACTGCCAGAAGGGTTTAAGTTAGGTCTGGGAAGGGATTCTAGGGTGTAGGGGTGACTTCTAAGATTTGGGGAAATGTCTCTAAAGGTCTTAGGGTGATTCCTACTAGCCTAGGTAGGTTCCTAAGGGTTCAGGGGGTGCCATCGGAAGCACAGGGGTACATCTCTCCCGAAGTACAGATTGATCGAGCCTTGGGCCGAATTTGGGTGTCTACACCCAATCACAATTTTTTGGACAGAATCCCAGGGTTACTGTTCATATGCCTGGCGCAACTAATAGTTACGCCAGGAAAATGTACAATAAAATAGTTTTAAACAGTGCCATGAAGTTGGTTCGTGAGGGTGGGGTCCACAATTAATACTAGCGCAACTATTAGTTGCATCATGCTTAAATCCTGGGAGACTATTAGTGGCGCAACTATTAGTTATGCCAGGCCATTTCTAGGGAGAAATAGCTTGGCGCAACTATCAGTTGTGCCAAATCCCTAGGGGGGCCTCTCGATTTTACTCTTATGCTCTCCGGGCTCGGTTCGCCGTATCTTTTGATGTATACCTCTGATTTGGGTGATTCTTGGACTGTTGGAAAGCTGACGACCTCTACTTTTCAATGATATAAGATTCGATCGCAGTAGAGGGCCGTAGCTAGTTTCAGTGTACCCCTTCCCCCCCTCAGCCATTTGCTTGATAAGGTTAGGTTTAGGTTCATAACGGGTTCTAAAGGTCGGGATTGATTTCTAAAGGTTTGGGTCAGGTTCCTAATGGATCTAGGGTGATTCCTAAGAGTTTGGAAAAGTTCCTAAGGGGTTCTAGGGGGGGTCCTAAAGGTTCCATACATGTCATCCAAAGCTCAGAATTCCACCTCTCTCGAAAGGTGTTTTGATCGGGCCTTGGGCCAATTTGGGTGTCTACAGATTCCCCTCTTTGGTATCTGATCACTAATGATCGAATCCAATGAAAAAGGGACATCAGAAGAGGCCCAAGGCATTACTGACGGGTCCGTTGCATTCAGAACGAACTTCAAACATCAAATGAGTAACACGGTGAGAAAACGAAAGCACTGGATGTCAGGCTAAACATTCGTTTCTCGAGGTAATCGATTCCCAAGCGCTTAGCAACATTAGTAGACATAATTGAGGTGGAATGAGTTGCGAACTCCCTATAGTCAGGAAAGACATTCGCTCATCGGGATGATTTTGAAGGTATTTGATGTTTAAAATTTATTTTGAATGTAACAACTTCGTGAGTAAGAGGGGTGATCGACCCACATTTAAAGATAGGCGCGAAGTAAACATACGCAAGGCTCCACAGTTTGCGTCCAATCCTACGAGGCATTTGATGGCTCCATCAGACTATTCGCGGGTGCCCCTACTAAAAGTAGGGTTCGAGGTATTTGGGAAAATCCATTGATCCTAAAGTTTATTTAGCATGACTGCCTAAGGAAAGTGAATAGGTGTCACAATGCTTTTTGGGAGTGCGTGCCATTTTCAAAAATGCCTTAGATTAACATGGCCTAGAGCATCCAGCTTTGATTACCTTGAACAGATTCAACCAAATATTGGGGTATCCCCATGAAGGGACTTCCAATCCTGGTCTCTGCTGACAATGATCATCAACATCAATTAACTATGCATAATCATGCACCCATTGGGGGCAATAAGCAACAACAAAGGTGATGGAAGCCCCAACTCGGACCAGCCCGGGTATAATTTACGGGGATAAACGACCATCATACGAATACCCAGACGCATGGCGTACACTTTACAGGGATACTGCTGCCCATACAGGTTTTAAGCTTGTAGAAAATAAAAAGGGAGATGATCCCATCTGAATGCATGGTTGCATATAGTTTGATTGACACGTAATCTCATTCTCAACAGGTTGGTCTCAACCAACGATTGACCTTTTCCAACAGAGAATCTAAAACTTAAGATACTTAAGTTCACATGAATCCAAAACAGAGCGCTTATCGCAAAGATTTAGCAGTGGAGTCGACTCGATCGAAACATTGACTGTTTGACCGGGACTGATACCGCTGCTCCTACCTTAAAGTAGGATCCAAAGATCTAAGGTGAACCCTAGACTCGGGACTTTACTATGGCACAACTACATTGTTGATAAAATATTGACATTTTACTGCATTGAAAAACATGCAAGTGTGCGTCTCTGTGGGGAATACAAATCTGTTTTTGATTTTTCTATCATTTTGTGCGATTTTTAAAAAAATTTCAATTGTTATTTTATGTGATTTTTTGGAGTTTATTATTTTATGTGATTTTTTGGAATTTTGAAACTATTATTTTATGTGGATTTTTCTTGGGAATACTTCCTGCTTCTTTGTGGGGATTTTTTTCTCTCTTTTTTTTGTTATAGGATTAGGGTGCTGACTGATCTCGGTCCGCTTTTGTTCTAGCATGGCTCTCTTGGCAAGTCGAAGGATGATCGAAATACTGCCTTGGGAGCGCGTGCCTCTGCCGGGGCGACAGAACAAAAAAAAGAGTGGGGGGGACCGGTCTTCTCATCTGGCCCATACCAGGCCCAAGACCCGGCCTAAGTGGCTGGCCCGACTATTAGTTGTACCAGGCCACTAGGGGCCTCAAAATAGCTTGGTGCAACTAATAGTTGCGCCAAGGAAGAGGTGAGCACAATTTTGCCTGGCGCAACTATTAGTTCGTCGAGCTTTAATGAGAATTTAAATGTTAGTTCAGTCAGCTTTATTTCGAATCTTTCTCCCCCCTCCTTTATCTTTGAAACCGAAAACCAACTCCTCCTAGGGTTCCTTTACATTGCCTCTATGCGTGCCGCCTCACCGTCGCTTTACTTGTGTGGATCGAACGTCGGCACACGCTAGATCAAAGACCCCCTTTTCTCTCTAAAGGTAACCATTAAAACTCATTTTCTTTGATTTTTCTTGCTTTTTCTTGTAGATATGATCATGATCTTGTATTCTTTGATGAGTGATGGTCTATTTTTACGGTGTGTATGTTTATTTGATGAAATGTGGATGATTCTTTATGAGCAATGCCATATTTTATTATTTTATGGATTTATTGGTGCTTAATATATATATTTTTTGTTGTTTTTATTTGTGTATATGGAATGATTTTTTTTCGTTGCTTTTTGTTTTTATTTTTATTTTGCATATAAAGCAATGGATTTTGGGTTATTATTTTTGTGAATATTAATTTTGGAAAAAGAGAGATTTTTTTTTATTTTAGAAAAAGAAATGGTTTTTGCTTTCTATTTTTTTGAAAGTTAAGGAAAATGATGATGATTTTTTGCATATATATTTTTGAAAACCGACCAAGGAAAAAAGCATTTTTATTTTGTTTTTGTTGGTTTTTTTTTGTTGTTTTTTTTTATAAAACATAAGGACTTTTTCTCTGTTTTTGTTGTTTTAAAAGAAAGACCTAAAGTAAGACTTCTCTCTTTTTTTTGTTTTGTTTTTATTAGAATAAAGCAAAGGATTTTTTTTTTTATGATGATTTTTTTTTTTTTTTTTTTAAGCAAAGTAAAGGGTTTTTCTTGTTTATGTTTTTAATAAAGCAAGGATTTTTGTTTTTACGATTTTTGTAAGCAAAGTAAAGGTTTTTTTTTTGCTTTTGTAAGAGAGAAGGGCCCCCTTTTTTATTATTTCTTTAGAAACATAAATGATTTTAACTTACTTTATTTTCGAATACAGGAAGGGGAAATTTTATTTATTTTTGTCATTTTCTGAAGGAAGGATTTTTTTGCATTCTCAACCTAAAAAGGATCTCTCTTTTTCGTTTAGGCATGTGTATCTCTTATTTATTAAAATATATGAAAAGAAAGGGGAAGGGTGAGCATACTTACCTCTTGTTTGCAGCATAGAATATCATGGTTCTTTATCAGTGATATGCTCTGACATGATTGCTTTTTGTTGCCCCAGAATGTCAGGTGAGGGTGAGCATATTCCTGAGGAGGGCCACGAGGAGGGGCCCGAGATTGTATATGGCCCGTGGGGGGAACAGTTCATTTGGGTAGAGCGGAGGGCGGGCCCATGGCTCGAGATGCAAGGCGAGGCTGCCCGAGTTGGCCTCCTTCACCAACAGCGTACCCACATTTCCAATTTAAGGATAGCGGGCAAGGTAAAAGAGAGGTTCAATTTATTTCCATTATGCAGTTTTTGCTTTGTCTTTGTGGTCTGATGCACATTTTCTTGGGTGCAAGACCTGCCCAACATCGTATTTTGTGGCGGGTGGCTCGACTTCTATGAGTTCTACCTCTATGTCCCTCCCGTGGTGAAGGTCTTGCTAGCACAGGTGGGCTTCGGAGAATTTCTATCTTGCCCTGCCATGAGGGCCGACGTTGCCTATCTGAAAGCCCTAATTGAAAGGTTTCGCCCTGAGACAATGACCTTTCACATGTCGTGTGCAAATATGACTTTTACGCCCGTTGATTGGGCCATGATTACCGACGTCAGGATTGGGGGGATACCGATTTCCGATCTCACAGTGCCGAGTTGAGAGGACATCATTCGATTGATTGGGGTCTATCCTCCTCGGGGGCAGACCCATGGCACCAAGGTCAAGATGTCTTGGTTGACCTCACTTTACACACCTGATGAGTTAGTGGATCTGGGTCAACCAGACAGGGTGCTCTCCATCGCGCCCGAGCGGGTGATCGTCCTAGCTCGCATCACTCTCCTAGTCCTACTTGGTAAGACCCTTTTCACCAACGCGAGTGGTGGCCGAGTCAGCCTAGCCTTATTGAGTGTGATGGAAAACTGGGGTGACGTCCACAGGTATGACTGGGGAGGGGCGGGGTATGCATGGTTGATGTACAATTTGTCTCGGGTCGCGATCGGTGATTCAAAGTCTGCTGTTGGATTCTGGGCCGCCCTGGAGGTAATTCCTTACTCCTTTACCTTTGCCATTCTTTTTTGAATGATCCATATACGCTACTGACCTGCTCCTGTGCAATGCCTCCCGCCCCCCCTTTTCAGGTATGGGGATATCATCACTTTCACCCTGGGCGCCCGCTTCTTTTCTCGGAGGTGCTCACCTATCCCCTCCTCAGCAACTGGAATCAAGCTCAGCGCCGCGATGTAGGTTTAAATCACTTGGAGATGGGTCTGAGGTCCCAACTCGACTTGATGGTTCCTGAGCAGGTAAAACTCTCTTTCAACTTTGTTTGTTTTAGCTCGGGAATCTCCTTTTACTAATGTGCTAACTGCTTGGATTCTCTCTTTTTTTGGACTTGGACAGATCCTTCCTGACCCATACCTTGCATCCCCCTTCTAGGACCGAGCAGTTGTAGGCACTTCTCGCCTATTTAACAATCGCCACATCATTTTCTTTTATGGAGCATGGGCCAAATTCTATTATTTGGGGGAGCGAGTCATGCACTAGTTCCAGGGCCATTATGCCATACCTGTGGATCCTCCGGCGAATGTTTGGTATCCTGTTGGCAGTATCGAGGAGCTTACCGTGGCCTTCTTCAACAATGGGCTTCTCATTCATGCTCTCCACATGCCCGGGGACTATCATCTTTGGTACGAGAGCCTGCCGTACTGGTTTATCCTGCCGCGCTTTGTACCTAGCGCCAATTTCCTTGTGTTCGGCGGTCCTCTCGGCTAGATAATTCTTCCTAGCTTGGATTAGTTCCCTTTATGCTTTAGTTTGGTCCTTCATTCCTTCTAAGTGGATCTTTATTTTGTTCACAATTTGCTCCCGGGGATGATTCGGATGGTGACGGCGGGGCGGGTGTAGCTGATATGTTAGGGGAAGATCCCTTTGGTGCTGGCCCTTCTGGTGCGGGTCCGTCGGGTACCTCTCATGTTGGTATCCTTGGTGGCGATTCGCCCGTGGTCTATGGGACCTTTCGGTGCTTGGATGATAGCTTCCTTTCAGGCCTCTGCACTGATATAGATTGACAGGCGCGACTTTCTGCTGAGACGGCCCATGTTCCTCCTCCTAAGGTGGTTCCAGGGGTAAGTCTTCTGATGGCCTAATCTCTCTCCATTTTGGTTTCCTTCTGCATATGCATTTTTAAAGTGCCCTGATAATTAATGTTATGTCGTTCTGAACATAGGATTTCAACTCGGCCATGGAATATGCGGAGTACCATCGTCATCTTGCAGAGCTTAGGGAGGTGGAGACGGTGAGTGCCCTGCTACCCTACTCCTCTCATTCATTTCATTATTATTTATCTCTTAACTAATCCTGACTCTTGACTTTGAGCATGCCTTGTAGTGTGCTTGTGCTAGAGAATCGTGTTCTTTACTCAGTAGGATCTCGCAGGCATGGTCCAAGGTGGGAGACATTCGGACCTTCCAGAGCTCCTCTCGTCGTCGCAAGAAATCAAAGGGCACAATCAAGGACTAAGCTTTTAGTTTTAGCATTGAAAACTCAGTACTCTTGGGAATTAGATTTGTTTGTTTAGACAGTTTTTTCTTGGGGTGGATGATGTGACACTTTGGATGATATATTTTTTTTGGAAAATATTTTTAGTGCTTTTGTTTTGATTTTATGCCATGGTTTCCTTGCCCCGCGTGTCTGCCAAATGCTCTTAGAAAGCGTCTTTTTAGGTCGCATGCCTTAATGTAGGATCAATCCTGCACATAAACAAAGTAATTCCCAAACCGTTAGTGATCGGAAGCATAGATATAGAAAAAAAAAAGGGTGAAAGTCCCCCCAGTTAGGTCCCGAGCTGGCTGGGGAGGGGGATCTGTAGTCTGGCGTAACTAATAGTTGCACTAGGCTAAATCCCAGGGAATTTGTACTGGCGCAACTAATAGTTGTGCCAGGCAAAAATGGGGACAAAATGCACTGACGCAACTAATAATTACGCCAGTCTTAACCTGGGGAGATGTGGGTCCTTATATACCCGAGGCAGCCCAAAACTTATCCCTTCTAAGTTTGACTTGGCCACTTTTATCGATTCTTTTTGCTCTCGCTTTTCCAAGGCGGGTCCATCACCATACATCGATTTTTATCTTCTCAAAAGATCTTTGTACATTCATGGACCCGCTTTCTAACCCTCCCTTACGTGGAGGGCCTGAAGCCAATTTACCCCCTTCCTTGGGCTTGGGGCCCAAATTTATAACTACCTGGTTTGGGAGCTTGAATGAGAGTGAGCTTGCCGACTTGGAGCGCCTTGGGCTATCTCGCCTTCCTTCCTTTCTAGAGGTTCCTCCACGGTGGGAATTCCTTTTGGCTGCCGCTTCATTTTGGAATTCCGTTTTGGGAAGCGGGAGCTAACCCCAACCATTGAGGAGTTATCCAATCTGTCTGACTTGAAGCTTCACAGGGGCCTTGCAAGAGTCACGCCTCGACCAGGCTACTCCAAATCCGTTCACCTTACTCTCGGTTTAAAGAAACTTGAGTATGAGACAAGTCTCATTGGGGGGCCCACAAGCTGTTCGCTAAAATTCCTCAAAGAACTTTTCGGTGACGAAAGCCTCCGAAGATTGCCGGTTAGGAATATTTTCAATGTGAAAGCTCTAGCACTTGGTCTGGAGGCGGGCCGATCCATGATGCATTTGGTTCTTGTCGAGTAGTATCGAGGCCTTGATTCATTGCTTTGGGCAAGGTGGAGGGCCTTCGGGGGTGCCCCTTGTTGCTTCAAGTCTGGTTGGGTGAGCACCTCGCTATCTTGGGGTCTGTGCCCCACTTTTATATTGCTCAAGGTGAGGCGGCTCAGTGCTTTCTGGGTAGGTGCCATTTGCTTCCACAGGGTGATGTGTCAGCTCTGAAACATTGGTTGACCAATGTCGAGTTGACATGGAGGCTTCCTTGGTTTAACCGGACCTTCCCAATAGTTCTCTCTAGAGACCATGAGGGCATCACCCTCCTAGGATTGACTTGCAGCACCTTTTACTTCCCATTCAGAGTGTTGCGTCAGTTCGGCTGTCCTCAGCAGGTGCCTTGCGAGGCCAAACCCTTCCTATGTGATTTGATCTTTTCTAGGGGGTCCTCTGGAGACATAGATCGGATTGCTACTCTTTGGGAAACACATTAGTCGACGCTAATGTGTGATATTGAGTAGGGAGATTTGGTTAGAACTTCTCCTGAGTATGAGGCCTGGCTATTGACTAAGCGGCCTGTTGCCGATGGTCCAGATTCAGCAGAGATTGTTGATACTGGAGGCCCTTGGCCAAAGAAGGAGATGACACTCCGAGTCTGTATTGAGCTACTAGTGGACGAGAAGAGGGTCCTACAAGAACTTTTGGCACATGAAAAGGTTAGAGTAGAAATAGCAGAGGGCGAGGTCCTCCGTTTGAAGGGATCACTGAGCATCACTTTTGGGGCCGCTGAATCTTCTCGGAAGAGGTATAAGTTCCTTTATGGTTGCTGGCTGACTGAGCAGAATGTTCGGGAAGATGACCTTCATGCTGAGATTAGCGCATTGAAGTGCGAGCTGGGTCGCAAACTCCTTTCTGCACATAGAACTTTTTGCACAGATCAGATACACAGAAAAAGGGGCATAAAAACCCCTTTACAGATACACACATTTTTGGTATACATATTTTCTTTATGTTTTTGCTCCTTTTCGTTTATTTGTAAAAAGGAAAACGCGCTAGTCATCATACCGGCTATTTTTTGGGATGTGGTGTAAGTGGTGCATTTTATAAATAAAAGGTGGTTTATTATATACATCTACACAGGCTTTTTGGCCTTTTTGTTTTGTGCATATATATATATATATATTTTTTACGCGACGCCTTAATCACCTTGTGAAACCCTGGGTCCTCTTTTTACTGGTTGATTCTGAAAGAGTTTCGACAGTCCTAGCAAGGCCGGAACGTTCATCCCCTTGGGATTGAGTTAAACCTCTCTCCTTACCTTGAGTCATACATTTGACGGTGCGGTTTCACAAAGACAATTCTGGTCGGGACCCGATTCAAACTAGCATTAGTAGCCCCGTCGGACAAGAGGGTATAGGAAGAGTAATAAGGGCTCCTCAAGCATCAATCTTCTCAATCAGTTCAGACCTTTCTTTTTCAATTTTTTCTCTTTTTTTTTTTTTTTTTTTATATCTCCCTTTTCTTTCTTTCTTTTTTTATCTCCCTTTTCTTTCTTTTTCTTTTTACCCGTGGCGCCCTTTCGGGATTTCACCACATCCATGGGTTTAGCTCTCTTACCCCAAGCACCCTTTCGGGTTTTCACCTGGTCCGCACAAGGTCGCTATTTTTACCCGTAGCGCCCTTTCGGGTTTTCACCACGTCCATCTTGCTTTGAGCTTGTATTTTTATTTTTTTTATTTTTTTATTTTTTTCTTCTTCATTTCTTTTTTCAACAGCCATGACATAGACGTCGATTCCATCACAGCCGGCTGGATGGGGTTCTGGTGTCATCTCACAACTCGGCTTGTGTTGACTTAACAGATATTATGACTGCTTGTAAACCTAAAAGAGGGCTTTCTTTAGAGTGTAGCTTGCCCATGGGTTAGGTTAGGATTTGAAGGTATGTTAGGATAAAAGGGTTTCCTTGATACGACTTCAGTTTTCTCAGCATACTTTCTCCCTTGGGGGTTTTCATTGTACATGCCTCATGATTTTTTTCTACATTTTTTTTATTCTTTTTGCTCCATTTCAAGTAATCTCTTTTTGAGGTTTTACTTTTTTAATTTTTTTTTATTTTGATAGTAACTTTACTTCCCTTTTTTTTCTGTATATGCACACACATACATTTTTTGGGGAAGGGGTTTATTGAAAGAAAGGCCCAAGCTCAAATGGGGTAGCAAAGGATATCATCATTTTTAGGGATGCTTTTTGGCTACTGCATTTGGAATAATGGCCTCTTTTGAGTGGTTCTTAAGCAGCCACGTATCTATTTTACCAATACTTACCTTATCGCGATAGACTAAGAGTAGAACCATCGGACATATCCAGCGTTGATGGGCTCAGGAAGATGATCTCCGTCCATGGTGGCAAGGCAGATGGCGTATCTCGATAGCACTTCCCAAACGACGTAAGGTCCTTCCTAGTTCAACTTGAACTTGCCTCTCGGATCGGCATGGAGAGATGGGAATATTTTCTTCAATACAGTGTCTCCTACCTGCAGATCTCGACCACGGACATGTTTATTATAAGCGTGTGCGATTTGCCTCTCATAAACTTGAGTATGACACAAGGCTAGGAGCCTTTTCTCATCCAATAAGTTCAGCTGATCAAAGCGTGATCTCTCTCTCTCTGCTTCGGGTAAGCCATATTCCATGAGGATTCAGAGTAAGGGTACCTCAACCTCAACTGTAGGGCGGCCTCAGTTCCATACACAAGGGAGAATGGTGTTGCCCCTGTAGCGGTACAGATTGACATTCTATAGGCCCATAAGGCAAATGGTAGCATTTCGCTCCAATCTCGATAAGTGACGACTATTTTCTCAAGGATGCGGATGACCGTCTTATTCACTGCTTCTACGGCTCTATTAGTTTGAGGCCGATAAGGTGACGAGCGATGGTGTTTGATCTTGTATTGCTCACAGAAGGCTTGGATACGCTTATTCACAAAATTGGTGCCATTATTTGTGATGATATCTTTGGGTATTCCAAATCGGCACACAATATTGTTCTTCAGGAACTTTTCGACGTGACTGGCCATGATGTTGGCATATGACGCTGCTTCTACTCACTTGGTGAAGTATTCAATGGCGATAAGGATGAACCGATGTCCATTTGATGCTTTCGGATTAATCATTCCATGACGTCAAGGCCCTAGGTAGCAAATGGCCAAGGAGTGGTCATGCAGTGTAGATCAATGGCAGGAGAGTGTATCAGATTGGAGTGTTCCTGACACTTCTAGCATTTCTGAAGATGTTTGTAGCAGTCTGATTTCATAGTGGTCCAAAAGTATCCCTGCCGAAGAATTTTCTTAGCAAGCCTGTGACCGCTGACGTGGGCTCCACATACTCTTTCATGGATCTCCTTCATGATGTTGGTCGCTTCACTTTCAGTAAGGCACCTGAGTAGAATGTTATTGTACGACCACTTATACAAGCAATCTCCACAAATGACGTAGCCTGCCGCTAGACGTTGAATGGTTCGTCAGTCCGTCATGGATGTTCCATCAGGGAAAGTTAGGGTCTCGAGGAAATTCTTGATATCAGAGAACCAAGGTGGCTCATCATCAGGCTTCGTAGGTTCCTCAATCTGTAGGCAGAAGGCCGGCTCACTTCTCTGATCGATCATGATCGGCTTCATCTCAGCACCATACGGAATTTCTATCATTGACGCCAAAGTTGCTAGTGCATCGGCAAAATGGTTCCTTATTCCGGGGACATATGAGAATGTTACGTCTTGGAAGCAAGCTATCAGATCCTCGAGGTGCTCATGGTAAGGAATCAATTTCTCGTCTTTCCTCTTCTAGTCACCATTCGTCTTGCATATGATTAACTGTGAATCACCAAACACTTGAAGGTGAGTTATATTTAGATCAATAGCCACTTGCAGACTAGCGGCACAAGCTTCATATTCAGCCATATTGTTTGTGCAAGGGAAATTGAGTTTGATAGAGACGGGTACATGGGATCCTTTTGGTGAAATTAGGATGGCACCAACTCATTGGTCCTCGGCATTTGCTGCCTCGTGAAAGTGCATTACCCAAGATTCTTCTGCTTCCTCAATATCTTCTTCTGTCATGAACAGGATGTCCTCATGGGGGAACTCAATTCTTAAAGGCTCATAATCTGACAAACGATTGTCGGCAAGATGATCAACGAGTGCCTATCCCTTGATCAACTTTTGAGTGACGTACGTAATGTCGAACTCAGATAATAAAAGCTGCCAGCGTGCGGTCCGCCCAGTGAGGGCCGGCTTCTCGAATAGGTATTTCAATGGATCCATCAGGCTCTGAGTAGAACGGCCTGGAATAGTAAGTAATGGCGAAGCCTCTGAGTAGCCCATACAAGAGCCAAACATGCTTTCTCCAGATGAGAATAACGCATTTTATAATCAATAAACTTCTTGCTCAAATAGTAAATGGCCTGTTCTCTTCTTCTCGTCTTGTCATGCTGACCTAAGATGCATCCCATCGAAACTTCCGTCGTGGAGAGATACATTAAGAGTGGTCTACTCAACTCGGATGGTACCAACATAGGTGGATTAAGGAGGTAGCTTTTGATTTTTTTGAATGCTACCTGACAGTCGTTGTTCCATTCAACGAGTGAGTTCTTCCTTAGTAGCTTGAAGATCGGCGTGCAGATTGGAGTTAGTTGCGCAATGAACCGACTGATATATTGTATTTTACCGAAGAACCCTCTAACCTCTTTCTCACTAGACGGTGGTGGCATCTCTATGATAGCTTTGAATTTGACTGGGTTGACCTCGATCCCTCTCCTGCTGACAATGAACCCCAATAGTTTCCCGGACATAGCGCCAAATGCGCACTTTTGTGGATTTAGACATAACCTGTACTTTCTCAGCCTCTTAAACAGCTTCTGAAGGTTTACTAGATGGTCACTTCACTCTCAGCCAAATGCGCTCATAGCTCTCTGGTATGTTGCACCGACATTCTTTAGGCCAAACGGCATGACTCAATAGCAAAAGGTTCCCCATGGAGTAATGAATGCAGTCTTCTCCCGATCGGCCTCTGCCATCTTTATCTGGTTGTATCCTGAGAATCCATCCATAAATGAAAGCATCCCGTGCTTAGTAGTGTTATCGACCAAGATGTCGATGTGTGGCAATGGGAAATCGTCTTTCGGACTCGCTTTGTTCAAATTGCAGAAATCGATACACATGCAGACCTTTCCATTCTTCTTCAGTACAGGCACAATATTGGCTAGCCACTGCGGGTATTTGGATACCATGAGAAATCCCGCATCATACTGCTTGATGGCTTCATCTTTGACTTTCAACATCCACTCGGGTCGGAGACGTCTCAACTTCTGCTTGACTGACTTCATATCAGTGTAGAGGGGCAACTCATGCTCGACCAAATCGGTATCCAGACTAGGCATGTCCTCATACGACCAGGCAAAAATGTCTTGGTATGATCGAAGGAAGTCGATCATACCTTTTCTTTCTTCGGGAGACAGTGACGTTTCGATCTTGGTTATTCTGAGAATCTCCTCAGTCCCTAGATTGATATCCTCTATCTCTTTGACAACGGGGGTAGGGCCATGCTCAAAGTCGGTGAACCGATCAAGGAGCTCATTGGGGAGCTCCTCCAAAGGACTATCCTCGTTCAGACTCGTAACTCCTACCTCTTCTTGTATTTCTATAGGAAAGGGGTCGATTTTACATGGGACGGGTATTTCGGTTAAGGCATCATTTTGTGAGACTTTTTCTAGAATTTTAAATGATGATATTTTTAAACTTTCGATTTTTTCAATGTGTTTGGGATTTTATATTTTTCCAATGTTTTTGAGGGTTTGCATTTTTTCGGAGACGAACCCTTGGTAGGACGAATCTGTGTATATACAAGGTATTTCTTGCCAAGGGCTTATCTCACTTTTTATAGGTTGTTTTTTTAAAAAAAACAGGTGCCAAACTTTAGGCCACTCCCTGCTTCCAGAGTTTGGGGCAAAGATGCCCAGTTGCGTACCTGAGGGGTCGCTCTTTTACCTGTTTGGATGGAGGGTGTTGATTGATATGGCTCATTAGAGTCAGCCTCCATCATGTTAACCCCCATTTAGACTGAGATGATATCCTCAAACGTCAATACCACTTTGTGGTGATTTACCACAGGGGACATTTGTTCAGGTCCTAGCCGTTGTTCCTCGAGGAGGGAGAACGCAGCGAAATCTATTTCTAGGCTGGGAAGGGAGATCTGGGGATTGGTGGGATGTATAGGGGCTGTGGGTATGTGTGGGGTAAAATGGGTTACCCCATTTCGATCGATCTTTACAACTCCAGCACTAACAAAGGAATCCCGGATGTGCGGCCTAGGGCGAGGTTTCTCTTCTATGTTGATTCCTCGAGCTCTTGTCGCTGTGGCAACCCTGACTTTTTCTTTGGCCTCTCAGACCTCTTCCTCTGTGGGCTTGTACCCCAGCCCGAATCTTACCTTTTTCCCCTTAGCAACAACTGGCTGTCTTTTTCCCTGTAGTCTAGGCCCGAGCCCTCGGCCTTTTTGATAGCCCCACTTTTGGAGCATAGCCACCGTTGCTACCATACCGCCTCCCATTTTAGGATGATGCCCTCAATGGGCTTCGGGAGTATCGCTGATACCTCATATTCAAAACTGTGGAGGTCGACGTCCTCAGCGGTGTGCGACACATCCAACACATTAGGTTTTTTGATGCTATTGGTGGCTCTTTCTTTCTTCCTATGCCCCTAACCAATGATTGTAATAATTTTGTGCCCAGACGCAAACTTGAGTTTCTGGTGTAAAGTGGAAGGTATGGCTCCGACCTCGTGTAGCCACGGGCGCCCCAATAATAGAAATGAAGATTTGATATCTATGACTTGAAATAAGATGGAAAAGGTCATTGGCCCTATCAACAGTTCAAGATCAACTTCTCCCATTATTTTTCTCCTGGTATTGTCAAACCCTCTTGCGCTGGTTCTGGTGGGCCTTAGCATGCATGGATCGACCTCGATCTTAGTGGCGGTTCTTAACGGGCATATGTTCAATACGGACCCGTTACCAATCAAGACCAAGGGAATGACCATATTTCCAGACTCAACTGTTATATTCAAAGACTTTGAGTGGCTACACCCTTCCTCAGGTAAATCAGCATCAGAAAATAAGATGGCATTCGAAGCCATCACTTGCCCAATTATCTGCCCGACTTCATCTGGGCTAACTTGGAGTGATACATGCACATTTTTTAATGCCCCCATTAATGCTTGAAAATAGAGTGGGGACATCATCAACAGATCGCAGACAGTTATATGGGTGGGCATTCTCCTCAGTTGAGTCTCCAGTATATGTTCTCGACTCATTTTTTTGAAGGGGTTCCGTCCCTCCGGTTGGGCTTTAGTGCTTTGGTCGCTTCGATATTCTCGCATACCGTGTGACAAAATTCACTGCCCCTTCTCTGCTACTATTGCCGGTATTGATAGCTGTTTGCTCGTAGCTTAGCGAGACTTGATAAGGGTCATAGGCTGGTCCCGAGAGCTGGAAAGGTATGGCTACCGGTACTTGAGGCTCTTGCACTGTCGGCTCAAGAGGTGTGCACAACACCTGATTTATTTTGGTGGTAGCGGGTTGGGTGGAAAAATTGGGCCAAATGGGGGTGGTGAAGCTTGAGGGTGGTGGTATTGGGGGGAAGGAGGAAAAAGTAGGCCATTGATAGCTGGTAGGTGCTGGTGGGGGATCGAGGGTATGATGGGTTGTTAGGTAATTGACTGGAGTGGTGGAGTCAACTAGTGGCTGAACTTGGGGTGAGGGGATGGGCGCAGGCCATTGATAATTGATGGATGCGGGTGTGGGATTGGGGGCCTAATGGTTTATTTGGTAATTAATGAATGATACTTCGTTCAGTTACATGATTGCTTTTTAATTCTGAATAAATTTAATAAGATTTAAAATTTGATTTTTGAAATCTTTAATGTGATCGGATTTGAAACATGGGGGTGGCAGTGTATGGTTACTATGCATTGATATGTACATAATTGATGGGTGTGGTGGATGGAAAGTATGCCCTGAGATCCAATGGTTCAAATTGCGGGGTCGGGTTGGGGAAATATTCTGACAAATTTAGGGATACCCCAATATTCTTCTCTTCAATGTTTCTTGATAATGGCACTACATAACTCTCCTGATCACTGATATAATCGGATGGGTCAAATTCAAACTCCTCTTCATCTTCTATCATTCCGATGGTGGGTCTGGGACCTGCTCCCTCAGTAGGATGTGGGGGTAGTGGTACTTGGTGAATATTAGCATGCGGAGAAGGTGCAGGGGGAATTATTTTTTTGGTGTCAATTAATCTTGGATTGCGTGCTTCAATGGGAAGCAACGATCAGTTGGATGACACGGACCCTGATGAAAATTACAGTGGGTATTTGGGTCATAGTTCCTTGGGATCGGGTGAGGAGGAGGTTGTGGTTGGCGGATAGCAACTAATACTTTTTCCACTAATAAGGGCAAAAGTACACTCAAAGATTTCCCCAGAGGCATAAAAACTCAATCATAGCGGGCTCTCCTCTGCTCCGGAGTCATTGGCATTCCTTACCCATTCCCTGCTCTCTGTATCTGCTCAATTTTGACTGGTGCCAGTGGGGCTGCCTGAAATTTAAACTGGGTTATGTTATTATTGGGCCTGGTATTGGCAATGTTTTGAACATCGGCCCCTGTCCTCTTCTCAGTTCTTTGTTATGAAAATCTCCTAACCCCAGTGGGTCCGCTTGGCATGTTCTTATTCAGACAGCCCACCCTGATGGCATCCTCACATCGGTTAGCATTTCTCACCAGATCAGCAAAGCTGGACTGCTGCTGGTATACCAAAAAGTATGAGATTACTGGCAGAGTATTCTTTGAGATCATTTCTATCTGCTCATCATCAGGTATTCTATTTCTGACCTGAGCTGCTAGTGCCCTCCACCACCTAGATAATCGTTGAAGGTTTCATTCGGGTTCTACCTTAGACGGGCTAAATTTGACTTACACGGCTCAATGTCTGTGTTGTAAACATATTGCTCTTGGAATAAGTGGGTCATATCTTTCCACGTCTTCATCATGGAGGGTTCAAGAGACGTGAACCACCTCAGGGCCGGACCAGTCAAACTCTTCTGAAAGACTTTTCTTAGCAGTTTCTCGTCCCTCCCGTATTGGCACATGTCCCCATAATAAGACTTGAGGTGTGCAATCGGGTTGCCCGTGCCATTGTATTTGTCAAATATTGGCATTTTAAATTTTAGGGGCAGGGACCTCGACAAACAGACACAAATCCATGAAATCTGTGGAGTGGATCTCATCACCACCCATCTTCAACAGTTGCTTCTGTATTTTGTCCAAGGATTCTTTCAGCTGTTCTGACTCTTTCGATGTAGGGGCTGCTTTCTCAGCCATTGGTTGGACTTCACTTTGGGCCACCAAGGGGTGGGCATTTATAGGAGGAGGGTTAAGGCTAGTCAATGCCCCAACATAAGCCCCGCTATTCCTAATCTCATCCTCTTCATACTACTGATCCGCATAATGTGCAGTGAGGGTGGGATTTTCTTATTGTTGTTGCCCGGGTTGGACGTGAATGACAAGTGTGGGGGTGGGGTGAGCCTATTGGGGGTGAGGAAAGGTTTGTTGGGTGATGAGATTTTGTGACAGCCCAGATTTCGGCACCCCGAAACCCGTGCCATCAGCACGATCATCTTGACCGTGCCCCATAGCTAAGAACGGAACATTGGCATATCAAGCATACAATGAAATAATAAAGGAGCTGCAGAAATTAAATCTATATTAAGTGATTCTCCAAACGACAGTTCTACCCTCATTCCTCTGCATGAATGGAGAATCGATCTGAACCATCGACGATAGCAATCATCACGGATGGTTCGTCCCAAAAGAAAAATCCCAACTCAATATATACATGGTTAAACAAAACAAGGCTTGACATACCAAGCCGTACAAATCTCTCTCAAAAAGCCCTCAAAGTGGCACAACGGAGTCCTCTAGAAGAAGTCCTCAGGAGGTGGCTCCAACTCTTCACCGGCCGCAAGGTCCGACTCACCTGGGTCAGCTTCTCCTGAAGCCTCGACAGCTGCTAGTAGTGGACCTGCGACGTATAGTCTATAGGGTGAGATACATCCTAGCTCAATAGGAAACAAAACACAGTTGAACATATAAATTATCACTCACATATATTCTATGATATGCCATGCATGATGTGTCTATGCAGTTATTGATGAAAATAGTTAAAAAGCATTTCATTTCACTGTTGATTACTTATGTTTTCATTTACTCATGAATGATGCTGAAAAGGCCTAAAGCAAAACTTAAACTTTCAACTTAAGTAATCCCCGAGCAATATAGCATCGAGCCCCGATGAGATACCCTTCATCGTCATCTATATAGACACTTTTAGCGTATTCCCTGGGAATACCATATAGTACCCAAGCCCCTTTCCCCTGGGGATTGGTGGCGGGGTTTCACTTTTCTCAAATCAACACCCCTGGGGTGTGCTTATACGGATAAGCCTCAGCCTCACGGTTTTTGGCCTACGGTTTTCGGCCCGTGTATCATCACGGATATCCTGCCGTGTCGATCGTGGATATCAAACCTCAAATAACAAAAATATCGGTGCCTTACATATAGTTATTCACCGTGTAAGTGTGCTATCTTATATCAGTTAGGCCCTATCAAACATGATTCAATCTTGGATACATCCCTGGGATGTATCCATTAACTTGCATCACACCTGATGCTCTGATCTCTTTATTTCTTCATCCCCTGGGGATGGCTCATTATAATTACCCTTATGGATGTCACACACACACACACTTTTCCCAATTCTTAAGAAATAAAACATTTGAATTGAATTCTATATCACTACATACATGCTCTTGTAAAATAAAGTACATGTTCAAGGTGTTCCCTACCTCAAGTCTTTGTTTGCTCAACGCATCAAGGTCCCACGTGGCTCCTTGTGCACTTGTTCACACGTACCACCTATGGTACCACATAACAGGTGAAACATATCACTAAAGATGCAATAAAGGAGGTCCAAGACCCTCCATGAAGCTTAGAGTCAAACTCAAAAGTCAACATAATTTATCTCAGTCGATTAATCAAACTCCAAAATCGATTAATCGAACCTGATTCGATTAATCGATTTCCAAAATCGATTAATCGAAAGTCAATATCGATTAATTGATTCTCAAATTGATTAATCGAGATTTTCATTCGATTAATCGAATCCTAATTCGATTAATCGAAATTCTCTGCTCAGCCAAGTCGATTCTCAATTCGAGTAATCGAGTTCTTAACATCGATTAATCGATCCCAAATCGATTAATCGAAAATTGAAATCGATTAATCGAAATTCCATTTCGATCAGTCGATTTTCTACAAGTCATTTCCTCCAGCCCCTGGGGTCCACTGGAGGTTCCTAGTCGATTAATCGATACCCAAATCGATTAATCGAAATCCAAAGTCGATTAATCGAACTCCAATTCGATTAATAGAAATCGGGGTCCACTGACTTTTCAACTTCCTGGCCAATTTCGATTAATCGAAACCCAATTTCGATTAATCGAAATTGTCGATTCAAATTTCTTTTGGCTGTTCTTCTTAATCTTTTTCCACACTTTTTCCTCTATTTTTCTAAACCATTTACCTATGATTTACACCATTTTCAACTACAATCTAACCTCTACAATCTATGCATTTCGTTCACAAAAGTTTACCTTGGATCAATCTCAAATTGATTTCAAATCAAGTGGTTGGAAGGCTAGGGTTCCAGCTTTGGCTCTAATGGATCCAAACCGTGTTGAATCTGGCTTTTATCGCTCGAATCTCCCTTCCTCAACTAGCATTTACTCCTTGTATTAATCACCCTCTTTACTCCTCTCTCTCTCTTCTTTACTTCTCTCTCAACAACCAAACTATTGATTTTAGGGTTATTAACCCTTTTATCCCCCCCTGGCTTGTGTGTTGAGCACATGCACCTCAGTAGGTGTATGTGACTTCAGATTCACAACACACACCACATGGTTTCACAACCATCTCATCTCATTCACTCATCACACTCTACGCTAACTGTCGAACTCCTACTTGGTCAAACCTGTGACCGATCGGGCACAGATCCCGAGGTTATAGTTTAGTGTGATTTTTCAGGCTGTTACATCCTCCCCACCTTGGGAATTTTCGTCCTCAAAAATAACCCAAGGCATGGCTGTCTGGGTTTCTCTCCCCCCCACTCTCAGGTGAGGTGGTCCCTTTTACTCAGACGCATTTAGGTATTTATCAATACAAGCATGGAAGTACATTAACAAAATGAAACAATTGCTACCAAAAAGTTTGATTTATATTTAAACTTTGGAAATTTACAATGCCAGATAAGTTGGCGTACAAAAATAATCTACAGGTATACAATGACGACTCGAAATATATAGAAGACTCAGGCTGTCCCCTCACGGTGGTCTTTGGGAGCTGCTCCTCCGAGGTGACTGCAGCGGTGGCGTGCTGTTGAGCTGGCTGCGGTCATGTGGTGGCGACTGTGGTGGAAGCGTCTCAGTCGGCGGAGCGGAGGCAGATGTGGAAGGAGCCGCGTCTGCAGTGGTGGGATGGAAGACGGGTCCTCTGTGGAAGGCTGTGCGTCCGGCTGTCCACTCCTCCTCCTGGGCGAGGTAGCGGCGGTAGTCGGTCGGGTAGATGTGGCGGAGGGTGTGAAAGAGAAGGAAGTCCATCCTCCGGTTCATCCTTTCGTTGTTGGCCTCCATACGGGCCAACACCTCCTCTATGGTTGGTCCAGATGATGCGACGCGCCGGCGGTAGGACGAGGTGGGTGTCGCGGGCGCGGAGTGGGCAGGTGGCGTCGGTGAGGCTGCGGTATGAGAGGGAACCCTCTCCACTGAAGGCTCGGCTGGGTGTGCCCCACCCATGGGTGGGTCCTGCTGTGGTGGTGGGGGTGGTGGCGGTGCTACTGCTGCTGGGGCTACTGGAGCGGGACCCGGAGCCGGTAGAGTCCGCTTTAGTAAATTGTAGCTACGGGTCCATGAAGACTTGGAAAACGTCTTCACGCGATCCGTAGCCCTCACCTCGTGAGGCGAGATGATGTAGGA
Source organism: Chloranthus sessilifolius (assembly GCA_021018995.1). Classification (NCBI taxonomy): domain Eukaryota; kingdom Viridiplantae; phylum Streptophyta; class Magnoliopsida; order Chloranthales; family Chloranthaceae; genus Chloranthus; species Chloranthus sessilifolius. The sequence continues at coordinate 52,176,703 of CM037592.1, read as the reverse complement.
GGGATCATCGGAGTAACACTCCAACATGCTCGAGATGAGCCGAGCATATGGCATCTTCTCCTTGGGCCTCATGTTGCCCTTCATTAACTTTCCCTTGATGTACCTCATCCCTTCTAGGATGACCATGGTAGCATCAAACCATTAGCCACAGAAGGCCGCATAAAGTGCCTGTTGCACTTTGTCCACACGCTCCGTATCGTGGCGCATCGGGTATAGGTTACACTTGATTATTGAATCAAGCATCCACATGTAGTGGGGAAGGTCAACCCTCTTGATGGAGGATCCCGACCCCTTTTTCCCGTTGGTCATACGGGTCATGATTTCTTCAAATCAAGGGTCCTCCTCGAAGGGTGGGAATAGGGTAGTCTCGGGGGTGAAATCGAGGTAGCACTCGAGCACCTCGTGTATGTGGCGACGAGTGATCGTGTAGTCGCGACCCTCAATAGTGGTCTTGATCACGTCGTCGGTCGGGCCGTCCACAAGCCCTTGGTAGAATAATCTCACCAATCTAGGGTAGTAAGAACCCCGGATTGGTTTGAGAAGGTTGCCGAGACCGGCGTTGTTGAGGTAATTTCGAGCCCATTGGGTCTCGCCCGGCAAATCGGGATTTGTGAATAGGGTAGGGTCGATAATGTATTCGACCTCAAAGGTCTTTGCCGCCCACCATTCATTTGGTTGCACCACGTTAGCGGGTGGTGGGGGATTGGGGTCGATTCGCGGGAAGACTCGCGCGAGGATGCGCTCGTCGAACTGGAGGTGGTCTCCGATGCCGACGGAGATGGAGTCCTCACCGGAGATGGGGTAGGTGGTGGTGGTGCGGTGTTCTTACGCCGAACCAGGAGCTTAGAAGTCGCCTTCTTTGAAGACAACCTAGTCTTGGGTGGCATGGTGGGGAAATAGTAAGAATCTAGGGTTCTTTAGCTCAAATTGAAGGAAAAAATGGAAATCTAGGGTTTACCTTAGGTTTCGAAGGCGAATGTGGATGTGAATCGACGGAAAATCCAACCCTAGAGCGCCGGATGGTCGGAGAAGAAGAAGAAGATGAAGCGCCCAAACAACCCCAAGCTAAAATGATTTCGAATGGGGAATGAAATCCCCAAATTTATATATATAGGCCTCAGCTCGATTAATCGAAATTCAGAATCGATTAATCGAGATTCAAAACTAGGTCAAGCCGCGTAAAATTGATTAATCGATTTCCCAAATCGATCAATCGAAAGTTAAATTCGATTAATCGAAAACATTTTGATTAATCGAAATCGTATCCGTTTAAAAATTTAAGTTTTTGAGCTCACTGGCGCGAGCCAGTCGATTAATCGAAATCCATTTCGATTAATCGAAATTCCAAAATCGATTAATCGAATTTCACTTCGATTAATCGAAATCATGCAGTAACTTCTAAATTTCCAGAATTCCTTAAGTTATTCGATTAATCGAAACCCATTTCGATTAATCGAAATTTCAAAATCGATTAATCGAAATTCACTTCGATTAATCGAAATCGTCTATCTGACTTTAATTTCCTCCAAGTCCCCTTTAGTAAATTGATTAATCGAGATCCAGTTCGATTAATCGAAATCCAAAATCGATTAATCGACACTACTTCGATTAATCGAAATTTCATTAATTTACTCCCAATTCTTCTAACATTCGCAGTTTGTTCGATTAATCGAACTTGCAGTTCGATTAATCGAATTCCCAATTCGATTAATCGATCCCAAATCGATTAATCAAAATTATAACTCGATCAATCGAAATTTCATTCAATGTATTTTCTAACTCTCATTTCCATTTCCAGTCACTCGCACCTGCCAGTCGACTAATCAAACAAAATCGATTAATCGAAATTCCAAATCGATTAATCGATTTGAAATTCGATTAATCGATTTTGCCCAATTTCTGCAGAATTTTCAAGTTCTTTGGTTCTTTGATTATTTTTGACAATTTATGACATCAAGTGGTTCGTAGATCCATAAAAACACATTCACTTGGTCATATATATACAAGAAAAAAAAATATTCCTTTAATCATACTCTTGAGCAAAATTTCCATCGAATTACAAGGATCGTGGAGATTCCACGAACACTTTTGTGGTTTACATTTGATTCTCACGTCGTTGGAAACAAGGCTGGATATTGTTCTTTCACATCGGCCTCTCGTTCCCAAGTAGCCTCTTCTTTTGGATGATTGTTCCATCGAACAAGCACTAAGGGAATCACTTTAGTGCGCAGTACTTGTTCCTTTCGATCCAAGATTTCCACTGGTTCCTCTATCATGCTCATGTCCTCACACATCTTTATAGGTTGCTTTCCTAATACATGAGACGGATCATTCACGCATTCACGAGCATCGATATGTGGAACACGTTATGTACTCGATCAACAAGTGTGGTAAACCAACGCGATACGCAACTTCACCTACGCGTCCCAAAATTTCAAATGGTCCAACATAACGTGGACTTAACTTCCCTCTCTTACCAAATCTCATTACACCTTTCATAGGTGACACTTTCACAAACACGTGCTCGCCCACTTTATAGTCGACACTAGTCCGCTTCATGTCGGCGTAACTTTTCTGCTCACTCAGTCTTTGACTTCAGCCTTTCTCTGATAATTCGAACAACGGTGGCGTTATCTTCAAGTAGTTTTGGCCCTAACACAAATTTCTCACCTGTTTCCTCCCAATTGAGGGGTGATTTACATCGTCGTCCATACAGAGCTTCATACGGTGCCATGCCAATGCTCGTTTGGAAACTGTTGTTGTATGCGAACTCGAGCATCGGTAGATACTCATCCCAGTATCTTTGCATATCAAGCATGCACGCCCTGAGCATGTCTTCTATTACTTGGTTCACTCGCTTTCATGGAAAATGAACTAAAGTCTAGTCGTGTTCCCATTCCTTCTTGAAATTTCTTCGAAAACTTGGATGTAAATAGTGGATCGCGATCTGAAACTATGTTCCTTGGAAACCGATGTAATGTTACAATCTCGTTCATCTATAAGTCGCGATCTTCCTACGTATATGTATAATGTAGTATTGTATGGCAAAAAGTGCGCTGATTTGGTCAATCTGTCTACGACGACCCAAATGGAATTGTGTCTCTTGGCAGTACGGGGTAATCCAACAATGAAGTCCATTGAGATCGATTCCCACTTCCATTCTGGTATTGGTAAAGGTTGCAATAGTCCAGCAGGATGTCTATGATCAACCTTCACTTGCTGACAAGTCAAACACCGTGACACGTACTCGGCCACGTCTTGTTTCAGTCCTCTCCACCAGTAGTTCTTTTTCAAATCTTGGTACATTTTGGTGCTACCAGGGTGGATAGCATAATTTGACTTATGGGCTTCATCAAGAATCGTTCGTCTTAGATCGGCATTGTCCGGAATGCATAGACGGCCCTTAAACAATAAAGAACCATCTTCTTTAACCGAGAAGTCCGACCTGATGCCTTCACTCACGTCTTGATGAATCTTTATTAATGTCGGATCTTTCATCTGTAGATCATGGATATGCTCAAATATCACAGGCTTTACTGATATGTTAGCCAAAAAGGATTCGGTGGCTTTTAACTCAATGTTCGCATCGTAGAATGCCAGATCTTCCAATAATTTCCATCGGTGCATACCCAAAACCAAACAAGCTAACTGAGCTGAACCTTTCCGACTCAATGCATCAGCTACAACATTAGCCTTGCCTGGATGGTATTGTATGGAGCAATCATAATCCTTGAGGAATTCCATCCACCTGCGCTGCCTCATGTTGAGCTCTTTCTGTGTAAAGAGATATCGGAGGCTCTTATGATCTGTGAAAATTTCAAAAGTCTCACCATACAAGTAATGTCTCCAAATCTTCAGCGCAAAAATGACTGCTGCTAGTTCCAAGTCATGAGTCGGGTAATTTTTCTCGTGTTCCTTCAGCTGTCTTGATCCGTAAGCTATCACCTTCTTGTGTTGGTTGAGCACACAACCAAGGCCATTGTATGACGCGTCGCTGTACACGGCGTATCCTCCACTGCCTGAAGGAATCGCTAACACTGGAGCCGAAGTGAGTCTCATTTTGAGTTCTTGAAAACTCTTCTCGCATGCCTCACTCCACTCAAACCTTGAATCTTTTTATCGACTTTGTGAGAGGTCCCGATATCTTTGAAAACCCCTCGTAAATGTCGATAGCCTTCTAAGCCCGAAAAACTTGGGACATCGGTCCTTTGTCTTTGGTTGCTCCCATTTAACCTTGCTTCTATCTTTCTTTGGATCTCTGGTGACACCATGCTTTGAGACGACATGTCCCAAAAAGCTAACCTCTTCCAACCAAAACTCACATTTGCTGAGTTTGGCATACAATTGGTGTTCACGTAGCGTCAGTAGAGCAATCCTCAAATGTTCTTCGTGTTCCGTCTTGGATTTGGAGTATATCAGTATATCATCAACAAACACTACGACGCAGGAGTCCAAGTGTGGTTTAAACACTTGGTTCATCAGATCCATAAATGAAGCCGGAGCATTCGTCAATCCAAACGGCATCACAAGGAATTCATAGTGTCCATACCGCGTCCAGAAAGCTTACTTCTGAATGTCCTCAGCCTTGACTCGCAACTGATGATACCCAGATCTCAGGTCGATCTTGGAAAAATACCTTGCTCCTTGCAGCTGGTCGAATAGATCGTCAATTCTAGGCAAAGGGTAGCGGTTCTTCATAGTGAGTTTGTTCAATTGTCGATAGTCAATGCATAGCCGCATTGACCCATCCTTCTTCTTGACAAACAAGACCGGTGCTCCCCATGGAGACACGCTCGGTCTAACAAACCCCTTGTCCATAAGTTCTTGTAGTTGTTCCTTCAACTCCTTTAACTCAGCGGGAGCCATTCTATAAGGTGCTTTCGAAATAGGCTCCGTTCCTGGTGCTAAGTCAATGGCAAATTCTACTTCTCTTTCTGGAGGTAATCCAGGCAATTCTTCTGGAAACACGTCGGCGAAGTCTCGCACAACTGCTATCTCAGAAATGATATTATTTCCTTCCTTGCCCTCCTTTAAGAAAGCTAAGTATCCACTGCAACCCTTTCTGATCATTTTCTCCCTTCATCGAGATGGGTATGACGACCTCACTCCTTGAAACCGAAATGATCTTCTTGTGTTGGGTCTGAAAATGACTACCTTGTTCTTGCAATCGATGGTTGCACAATGCTGCGCCAACCAGTCCATGCCAAGGATCACATCAAACCCCTGCATGTCTAACAGTATCAACTTTGCTTCCAATTCATGCACCTCTAAGTCTCGAACTGCTACAATGATGGATTTGCAAGCTAACTCCGTGTCTACTAACTCTCCAGTCGGAATAGACACAGATAGGACGAAATCCAACGTCTCTGGAACAATCTTCATCTTCTTGGCGAAACGTGGAGTGACGAATGAGTGGGTAGACCCTGGGTCTATCAACACTCGAGCGTCATATCCACCGAAGCATCCTTTTTCATATATGTTTAAAGTACCTATAGTATACATACATACATATAATCATTTACATCAATTTACACTCTTAATACACATAAAACTTTTTGTATTGAGAAAAGAATCTATACAATTTCTAATGCATGCTCCTTCTCTATCTAAAATTTTAATGAAATGAAAATTTTCTTTAATTTTAACGAGTCTCACCTTGGATGACGTCATGCACGTTCCCTGCTTCCTGAGCAGTGACTGCATAAGCTCTCCCCTGAACGATCGGCTTCCTTGCTTGAATGGGTCGTGGCGCTGCAACTGAAGCCGTCTTTCTTTTATCCGCCTCGGGGCAATCCTTGATCAAGTGGCCCACCTTGCCACATCGGAAACAACCCCTAGTTCCCAATCTACAATCCACTGTTCTATGAGGCTTGCCACACTTTGTGCAAGTCTCCCGAGTCTGGAAGAAAGCGATGAGAACCATGTGATAGTGGCGCGATGAACATGGCAGGGCTCTCATAGCGAAAAGGTCTCCCCGACGCAAGTAATGGAAACCTCTGTTGGTGTTGTTGTTGCGCCGGCCTTCCGAAACCCCCTTAGAATTGTGGTCTCTGATTTTGGCCCACGAGCCTCGGCTTTTTGTTCACCGGTTCATAGTGCCCCGATCTTCCTTGTTCATTTCCTCCTCTCTGCTGCTCTCTCTGTCGATATCTATTTGTATTCTCCTCTTCAACCACTAGTGCTTTACTCATGACCTCTTCATAGGTTCTCAGCTGAAATGGAGCTACGCCTCCCCTAACCTCAGGCTTCAAACCTTGCTGAAACCTCTTGGATTTCATCACTTGATGGCGGACGTAATCCGAGAAAAGCAAGTCGTAGAAACTCTACCCCATATTCTCTCACTGTCATCCTCCCTTGTACTAACTGTAGGAATTGTATCTCTAATTGGTTCCTCACCACTTCTGGAAAATATTGTTTGTTGAACTCCTCAACAAACTCCTCCCAAGTCCAAGGCAACTCTGGGGTCTCCTGAGCCCGAGTCCGTATCACGGACTTCCACCAAGGCCCAGCCTCTCCATCCAACATATAAGCTGCCCATCTCACACTCTCATCTTTCGTGCATGTCGGACGCTAAAGATTTCTCCATCTCCATCGGCCGGTTCTCGGCCATTGTATACGAGGTCTCATCCTCCTAAACTCAGAAAGATGAGGCACAGCAGCGCAGGTCTCTGAGTGGTGTAGGTGGTCATTCTCTTGACGCATGAGCTGCAAAGGATGCGGCTTGTTGTGCCATGGCAGCTGCCATAGTCTCCATAGTGTGCATCATCCTTTGTCGCTCTTCTCTGTCTTCTTGTCTTTCTCTCACTCTCTCTTGTTCTCTTAGATCTTGATCCTGCCGATCTCGATCCTCTTCATTATGCTGTCTACTACTACTGCCCCCTGGGGCCTCAGTACCTCCTAAAGGCACTCTATTAGTAGGAGAGATGTAATCATCTCCACTACGTAGACTCCTCTGCTGGCCTCCCCTTGGTCAGCCTCTTCCTCTAGATGACATTTGCGGCTGCATTTGAAACTAAAGTTTCGTTAGCAGAAGCCCCTATGTTCTGACCAAAGAACCATTGTCAGAATTGCTAAAAGAAAATAGCTTTGATACCAACTGTGATAGCCCGGATTTTAGCACCCCGAAACCCGTGCCATCAGCACAATCATCTTGACCGTGCCCCTTAGCTAAGCATGGAACATTGGCATATCAAGCATACAATGAAATAATAAAGGAGCTGCAGAAATTAAATCTATATTAAGTGATTCTCCAAACGACAGTTCTACCCTCATTCCTCTGCATGAATGGAGAACCGATCCGAACCATCGACGATAGCAATCATCACGGATGGTTCGTCCCAAAAGAAAAATCCCAACTCAATATATACATGGTTAAACAAAACAAGGCTTGACATACCAAGCCGTACAAATCTCTCTCAAAAAGCCCTCAAAGTGGCACAACGGAGTCCTCTAGAAGAAGTCCTCAGGAGGTGGCTCCAACTCTTCGCCGGCCGCAAGGTTCGACTCACAGGTCCTTCTCCCAAGCCTCGGCATTGCTAGTAGTGGACCTGCGACGTATAGTCTATAGGGTGAGCTACATCCTAGCTCAATAGGGAACAAAACACAGTTGAACATATAAATTATCACTCACATATATTCTATGATATGCCATGCATGATGTGTCTATGCAGTTATTGATGAAAACAGTTAAAAAGCATTTCATTTCACTGTTGATTACTTATGCTTTCATTTACTCATGAATGATGCTGAAAAGGCCTAAAGCAAAACTTAAACTTTCAACTTAAGTAATCCCCGAGCAATATAGCATCGAGCCCCGATGAGATACCCTTCATCGTCATCTATATAGACACTTTTAGCGTATTCACAGGAATACCATATAGTACCAAGCCCCTTTCCCACGGGATTGGTGGCGGTTTCACTTTTCTCAAATCAACACCCACAGGGTGTGCCTTTACGTCTGGATAAGCCTCCACTTGGCCTACTGGTTTACGCCCCGTATCGGTCACGGATATTCTGCCGTGTCAGTCGTGGATATCCCGCCACGTCGGTGGGGTACCCTATCAAACCTCAAATAACAAAAATATCGGTGCCTTACATATAGTTATTCACCGTGTAAGTGTGCTATCTTATATCAGTTAGGCCCTATCAAACATGATTCAATCTTGGATACATCCCTGGGATGTATCCATTAACTTGCATCACACCTGATGCTCTGATCTCTTTATTTCTTCATCCCCTGGGGATGGCTCATTATAATTACCCTTATGGATGTCACACACACACACTTTTCCCAATTCTTAAGAAATAAAACATTTGAATTGAATTCTATATCACTACATACATGCTCTTGTAAAATAAAGTACATGTTCAAGGTGTTCCCTACCTCAAGTCTTTGTTTGCTCAACGCATCAAGGTCCCACGTGGGTCCTTGTGCACTAGTTCACACGTACCACCTATGGTACCACATAACAGGTGAAACACATCACTAAAGATGCAATAAAGGAGGTCCAAGACCCTCCATGAAGCTTAGAGTCAAACTCAAAAGTCAACATAATTTATCTCAGTCGATTAATCGAACTCCAAAATTGATTAATCGAACCTGATTTGATTAATCGATTTCCAAAATCGATTAATCGAAAGTCAATATCGATTAATTGATTCTCAAATCGATTAATCAAGATTTTCATTCGATTAATCGAATCCTAATTCGATTAATCGAAATTCTCTGCTCAGCCAAGTCGATTCTCAATTCGAGTAATCGAGTTCTTAACATCGATTAATCGATCCCAAATCGATTAATCGAAAATTGAAATCGATTAATCGAAATTCCATTTCGATCAGTCGATTTTCTACAAGTCATTTCCTCCAGCCCCTGGGGTCCACTGGAGGTTCCCAGTCGATTAATCGATACCCAAATCGATTAATCGAAATCCAAAGTCGATTAATCGAACTCCAATTCGATTAATCGAAATCGGGGTCCACTGACTTTTCAACTTCCTGGCCAATTTCGATTAATCGAAATTGTCAGATTCAGCCCCCTTTTGGCTGTTCTTCTCAATCTTTTTCCACACTTTTTCCTCTATTTTTCTAAACCATTTACCTATGATTTACACCATTTTCAACTACAATCTAACCTCTACAATCTATGCATTTCATTCACAAAAGTTTACCTTGGATCAATCTCAAATTGATTTCAAATCAAGTGGTTGGAAGGCTAGGGTTCCAGCTTTGGCTCTAACGGATCCAAACCATGTTGAATTCGGCTTTTATCGCTCGAATCTCCCTTCCTCAACTAGCATTTACTCCTTGTATTAATCACCCTCTTTACTCCTCTCTCTCTCTTCTTTACTTCTCTCTCAACAACCAAACTATTGATTTTAGGGTTATTAATCCTTTTATCCCCCCCCTAGCTTGTGTGTTGAGCACATGCACCTCAATAGGTGTATGTGACTTCAGATTCACAACACACACCACATGGTTTCACAACCATCTCATCTCATTCACTCATCACACTCTACGCTAACTGTCGAACTCCTACTTGGTCAAACCTGTGACCGATCGGGCACAGATCCCGAGGTTATAGTTTAGTGTGATTTTTCGAGCTATTACAGATTTTGATTTAGAGGTGGGGCCTAATGGGGCCATTGGGTATGGGGAAGGTTTGGAGATCGCCTTGGGGTGTGTGGCCACAGGAAAATTGGGTTTAGGGTATGGCATGGGTTTGACCTGGCTGTGAAGGTTGGGTGAAATGTTGGGGGTATTGTGGAAGGTATGAGTGTGGGGTTTGGGTTTGGGTCATGAAGCCTTGGTCATTTTGGGCTATGGGCCATTGATGGGTTTGGGCCAGGGGCCCTTGGTAGGTTTGGGCCATGGGCCACTGATGGGTTTGGGCCAGGGGCCCTTGGTAGGTTTGGGCCATGGGCCCAGGGTAGGTTTGGGCCAATGGACCTGGGTCGGTTTGGGCCAATGGGCCTTGGTGGGTCTAGGCCGTGGGCCCTATGTGGGTCTGGGCCGTGGGCCCTTGATGAATCTGGGCCTAGGGGCTTGATAAGTCTGGGCTATGGGCCCTGGGTAGGTTTGGGTGGTGGGGTATTGGGTCATGGGGCCCTGAGATATGTGGGACAAGGGGGTTTGGGCCAATGGACCTTGGGGCATGCGGGTAATGGGAGTTTGGATGGTGTGGATTATGGGGGGTTGATGGGGGTCATTGAGGAGTGAAGCATGGAGATTGGCTAGGGTGTGAGATGGGTTTAGGAATGTGGGGTGTGGAGGAGGGGAGGTGTTTTGAGAAGCCTTACACATGGAGTAGGCTTGGAACATCTCCTCCATCATGGTCATGGAAGGAGGATTGGATGTGGGGGTTGGAGAGGGGAAATTGGGCATGGCCTCGGTATGATCAGGCATGGCCATGGTAAGAGATGGGATATGGGGTGGATTGGAGAGTTGAGGTGGGGTAAAGGATGGGGAGGGATTAGGTATGTTTAGGGATGGTGATTGGTGGGGTGTGGATGTTTGGAAAAAATTGGGCATGGCCCTGGAAAAAATAGACATGACCCGGGTAGATGGGGGGCTTTGTGGAGGGTTGGATAGGGTGGAGGTGGTGTATGTGAATGTGGGTGGAATGGGTCTATAGCGGGAAGATGGGAAATGGGGCATGAATGTGGTTGGGGAGAAAGGGTTTAGGTTTTGTATGGATGTGGATGGGAAATTGGTTGGATTTGGTATGGGTATGGTTCGGGCAAAAGATGGACAATGGGGGGTTGGACTTTGGATATTTTGGGGGGTATCGGTTGGGAAAATGGGGGCACCAAATGGGCCGGTAACAGTAAAGGGGGGTTGGGTGAGGGGGATGGTGGAAAAAACTTTTCCCGAATGGGAGTGGGTTGGAGAATGTGGCGGGGATGAGTCGGGATCGGCGTAAGCCGAGTCCACTTCCCACGACATTCTTCGGGAGCGGGTCGGGTAAGGGTGCCTTGGATAAGGCCCAAAAATCCTCCTCCTTCTCCTACGGGACGGCGGAGGGCAAGATGATGTCGTTGTGCCGACACCACAAACTATATTTTTTTTGGGTTTTTATTTTATATATTTTTTGAATTTTTTTTTTGAAAAAGTTTTGAAAAAGAAAGGTTTTGAGGTCTTGGAATTCCCATTTCGGGTGGCCCTCGTACCTTAATTCAGGACCCGTGGCAAAAATTTCGACGCACTTCAGAAGAATCGAAGGAGAACCTTCGATCTATTGAAGGCACAAAAATCGAGGCAAACAATCTAATCCCCTAGAATGAGCCAAAAAGAAGTTGCCCACTTTTGACCGGCGGGGGCGTATTGGGTGTCAGAGATGGTGGGGCCTAAACAAGGTATTAAACACACTAATCGGGGGACTCGCGAGGTGAAGAAGGCCACAGATTCGGGCTGGAGTGCTATTAAACAGACCTGGCGCAACTAATGCATGCACCCAAGTTGTAGGGCGCTATTTTTACACTGGCGCAACTATCAGTTGCACCAAGGTAAAAACTTGGATTTTAAAGCTGGCGCAACTATTAGTTGCGATTATAAATTCCGCTTACACACAACTAATACATGCTGTGCAAAAACCGATGCTCGTAATGTATGACGACCACCAACACCCGAAATGAGTCTCTTTTTTTTTTTTTTGTGGAAGCTAGGCTTCCTGGAACTGAGCTATTTTTTGGTGATCGATTCTCTCCTCACCGCACCTAAAGGGTTTGAGTCTGGTATAACTCGCTAGTGCGCTTCCCAAGGATTTTAAGCTTCGGAATGAGAACCCACCTGATATACCTCCGGCGCAAGCGCCTTCTCAGATACTAGGTGGACTGGGACTTTTCTGGATCATCACCACTAAGGGCTGCCGCCATACTATGACCTGGGTGGTTGTTTGTGTGCCTAAACCCAACCCTTTGAAAATCTACCCCATAGAAAACAAATTGATTAAGCTCCCTAACTTGGTTCAATTTTACTTTTTTTTCAAAGCTTTTCTATTTTTTTTGAAAGTTTTCTTTAGTTCAAAAACCGGGGGTGATGATCCTGTACCGCCACTACGGGCTGGCGTCCACTGTTGGGATATGAGTGCTCAAGTAGGCCCGCCAAACGGTTAAGGCACTTTAAATGATGAAAAATTAAAAAAATTGAAAGACAATACTCAAATAGGCCCGCCAATTGGCTAAGGCACCAAAAATGATGAAAATGTAAGGAAAAAATAAAGATAATGCACAAGTGAGCCCGCCGATCAGCTAAGGCATGTAAATGACAGAAAAGTAGGGGTGAGTAAAATGAAAATAAAATAAAATAAAAAATAAAAAAATAGCAAAATGGTTAGTAAAATAAAAATAAAAAGGCCAAATTTCAAGGAGAAGCTCTACAAGCTATCCCCAGCAGAGTCGCCATTTGTGCAATCGTAGGATTTTTTGACGATCCCGTCGTGGCGATGCGCTCACTTGCAAAATTATCGAATCGCCACCCGGAGCTTTTGGTGTCCCGAGAAAGCTAGTTCATTTTTATAAGCACCGAAGTGCCACAAATATAACTCTGAATCCGGTCCACACCAAAGGCTCTTGGGTAGGGGCTTCGGTTACTAATCGGGAAGGTGTTAGGCACCCGATCAACCCACTTAACACGGTCTCTACTAATGGCCAAAACAAAAATGAAATAAAAGAAAAGAAAATGGCTTCCTCTTGCCCAAAAGGGCTTAGAATCTTATTTATGTCCCTCCGTTCCCAACGAAAAGTCGGCGGCGTAACGGCACAAATGGGAGGATGGAGGGAGCTAGAAAGAGAAAGGAGAAGAAAGGGGAGAGCTGGAGCCCTCGGACCCTTGTAGCACCGTAGGAGAGCCTTGCGTGGCTTGCTTTGATGAGCTTTTGAAGGCCTTGTATGGTGGAAAATGGAGTTCTAACTCCTAAGGCTTGAAGCTAAGAGGTAGGGAAAGGAGGCTAGGAGATCACAGACACCTTGGCTAAGGGTTTTGGATGCAAGAACAAGCTTGAAAAGAGGTGGGAGATTCTGGAATTTGGGTGAAAATAGTGCATAAAAGGGAGGAAGAACTTCTCACTTTGAGCTCTTTCTCTCTTAAGCAAATTTCTTAACCTTTAAACAAAGGGGAGGGGGGCTCTATTTATAGGAAAAGGATAGGTTAGGAGGCTACTTAGATGCTAAATGGGTTTAGCAATTAGGTAATCTCACATATAAGGATTCCTAGGGTTTTTGGAGCCTTGAGATATGTGGAAGGATCCTCCAATGGCGGGTGATGGGGTGAGGCCTTAAGCCACTTGAGGGGTTGCAAATAGGTAGTGAATGGGTGCAACAGAACTAGCAAAACACACCCCAAAGGTCAAGTTGGTCAATAAGTCAAAACCCAATCATAATTTTCGGGGCAGAATCATAGGGTTACTATTCATGTCTGGCGCAACTATTTAGTTGCGCCAGGTAAATGTACAGTAAAATAGTTTTAAACAGTGTCTGAAAGTTGGTTCGCGAGGGTGGGGTTCACAATTAATACTGGGGCAACTATTAGTAGCGCCAGGCTTAAATCATGGGAGAAGTAGCCTGGCGCAACTAATAGTTGCGCTTGACAAAATTATCACTGGTGCAACTATTAGTTGCGCCAAATCCCTAGGGGGGCCTCTCGATTTTACTCTTATGCCCTCCGGGTTCGATTCGCAGTATCTTTTGATGTATACCTCCGATTGAGGCGATTCTTAGACTGTTGGAAAGTTGACGACCTCTACTTTTCAATAATATAAGATTTGATCACAGTAGAGGGCTGTAGCTAGTTTCGGTCTCCCCCTCAGCCATTTGCTTGATAAGGTTAGGTTTAGGTTCAGAACGGGTTCTAAAGGTGGGGATTGATTTCTAAAGGTTTGGGTCAGGTTCCTAATGGATCTAGGGTGATTCCTAAGGGTTTGAAAAAGTTCCTAAGGGTTCTAGAGGGGTCCTAAAGGTTCCATACATGTCATCCAAAGCTCAGAATTGCATCTCTCGAAAGGTGTTTCGATCGGGCCTTCGGCCAAATTTGGGTGTCTATAATTCCTTTAGTTCATCTTCCTGAAGAACCGCTTATCCAACCGTAGTTATCAATATTAACTGAGGAGTCCTCTGATTCCACACCTGTTGAGGAATCATCAAAATCTTTCGATCTAACTAGTCAAGATACTAGTTATCAACACCCTGATAATCATCAGAATAAACAAAATGAATTTCTTCAACAATTAAATACAAGAATATAAGAATTCTCTTCCATAAAGAAGACAAAACAAACACCTTTACAAATAAATGTTTAATCAGAAACTGCTAAAGCTAAATCTTATCCCCCTAGCTTTTATAAACAACAAAAATCTTCCTCTTTGCCTAAAATGACAAAGAAATCTAAATCAAAATCACAAGAGCATATTCAATGCTTTAATGTTCCAAATATAGACATTATGCTAATAGATGTAAAATAAAGAAAAAAATCGACCAAATTTATGACAAAAATCCAAGTATTTAAGTCACAATTGCAATCTCATTAAGGGTCTAAGCCTAGACTGACAAATATATATGATCTTAAATATGAGATCAATTCAATAGAAGCTGATATCAGTAAATATAAGAAATATCTTATTACTCCTAATCACATTCATGTTATGAGTCAGATCACCACGCAATAGTGGTATTTTCAAATCACCTTAGTGATTAATCAAGAGTTCACTATCAAGGATGCAGCTGCTCTCTTTGATAGTGGTGCAAATTTAGACAGTATACAGGAAGGATTAGTTCCTACCCAATATTTTGATAAAACCACTCAAACACTTAATAATTCTAGTGGTTCTAAAATGCAAATTAAATATAAATTCAATTATGTTTCCATCTGTAATAATGGAATATGTATTCCATCAAATTTTATTCTTATCAAGGATTTAACTCAAATTATTATTCTTGGTACTCCTTTTCTCACTTCTATACTACCCATAACAAAAGTGGAGAATACTGGAATCTCTGCCCAATATAATGAACATCCTCTGATGTTCCCATTCATAACTCCACCACAAACAAAGGTCATCAATTCCATTGAATCTAAATTATTTTTCAGAGAAAAACAATTGAACTTCTTACAACAAGAAGTAAGGGTTTTAGCTCTCGAAAAATAATTAGAATCTCCTTCCATTCAACTCAAGATTTCTCAACTTCTGAAATCTTATCACACTGATATTTATAGTGATATTCCCAATGCTTTTTGGAATCGGAAGAAACATATTGTTTCTATTCCTTATAATCCTGATTTTAATGAAAGACATATTCCAACCAACGTAAGACCCAGTCAAATGAAACTTGCTTATTTCGAATTATGTAAAACTGAAATTGCCAGTTTGCTCCAAAAATAACTTATTCGCCTAAGTCACTCCCCATGGAGTTGTACAGTTTTTTATGTTAATAAAAATGCTGAAAGAGAACGAGGAACTCCTCGACTAGTTATCAATTATAAACCATTGAATGATTGTCTTCAATGGATCTGCTACCCTATTCCCAAAATAAGGATTTGTTGGACCGCTTACATTCTGCCCCAATTTTTTCCAAGTTTAATCTCAAATTGGGGTATTGGCAAATTCAGGTGGCGGAGACCGACAGGTATAAAATTGCCTTTACTGTCCCATTTGGAATGGAATGTTATGCCATTTGGTCTAAAAAATGCTCCATCTGAATTCCATAATATCATGAATGATATATTCACCCCCTATACTGACTTTTCAATTGTCTACATTGATGACATACTCATCTTCTCCAAATCCATTGATCAACATTTTAAACATTTAAAAATCTTTAAAGATGTAATCCATAAAAATGGATTAGTAATATCTGCTCCTAAAATCAAGTTATTCCAAACATCAATTCGATTTCTTGGTCATAACATTCACCAAGGCCAAATCATCCCCATTGATCGAAGTATTGAATTTGCCTCAAAATTTCCTGATGAGATTTTAGACAAAACTCAATTACAAAGATTTTTGGAAAGTCTAAATTATATAACTGATTTTATCCACCATCTTGCTCAGGCAGCAAAACTACTACATTCAAGACTGAAAAAGAATTCATCCCCATGGACGGATGATCATACTAAGGCTATTAGACAAATAAAGTCATATGTCAAACAAATTCCTTGTCTTTCTTTGGCCAATCCTCTTTGGTCCAAAATTGTTGAGACAGATGCCTCCCAAATTGGGTATGGAGGAATTTTAAAACAAATTAATCCTTCAAATCAGAAGGAATTATTAATCAGATATACTTCTGGTGTTTGGAAAGATGCCCAAACAAATTATTCAACTATTAAACAAGAAGTTTTATCCATTGTAAAATATATTCATACATTTCAAGATGATTTACTCAATCAATCATTTTTACTCAGAATAGACTGTAGTGTAGCAAAATTTATTTTGTAAAAAGTTGTAAAAAATTTAGCTTCAAAACAAATCTTTGCCAGATGGCAAGCAAAATTATCTTCTTTTGATTTTCAAATTGAATATATCAAAGGAGAGACAAACTCTTTCCCTGACTTTCTAAACCCACGAGTTTTTACAGGAAAAGATAAAATGGCAACATCCTCATCCGGAGGAATAGGAAAAGGCAGAGGACAGGGCAATATCCTTGTACCACAATCTCGTGAAGTTACAGATGATTATAATCTCTGAACTATTATCCAAAATAATAGATCTAGACCTCAAAAAAGAAAAGACACTCTTAATTCTGCTAACCAAGCGAAGACAACGGCTAACCAAGCCACAAACGAATTAAAAGAAGCTAATTATATCCAAAAAGATATAATCTCTAATGTTTTGATAATAGAACCAGATGATCAGCAATGGATAAGTGATCCATGGGAAATTAAGAGAAAGTACCTTGATATTCATGGCTATCCTGCTCTTGAGGGAAAACCCCGAATTATTGCAGAAGCCATTCTTATCTCAACAGGGTTCATAACCTTTACTCATTATATGGATAACCAAAGGCCAGATAGCCCTATCTCTTACAGTAAAGCTATCATCCACAAAATTATTAAACCTTCAACCTGAGGATTTGATTTAAACAAAGCCAGAAAATTAAGTTCAGGTCATTCCTTCAATTACTGGGATTATATCCAAGCCTTTACCAATGTTTTCTTTTATATGAATCTAAAACAAAAACACTCTTGGTTCATCAAAACTTGTCCTACCATTCTTTTAGCAGGCTATCTAAATTGGATCTTTCAATGGTGGCTACATTTTTGTCTAACTCCTCAAATTCTACCCAAATCGGTTCTCTCTTTATATAAACAATATGAAGAGGGTCATCCAAAATTCAAATCCAAAACCATTCATTCCAATGAAGTCTCCTTTCATTTCTTTACCGAATGTGGTATTCCTTGGATTTATATGTGGAATCTTCAAGTATCCATTGATACTCATATTCCCATTCTTCTTCGAACTCATTGGATTCGTTGGCAGGAAAATATTCCTGATCTTGATTCAAAATTGATAGAAATTTCTTCCATCATTTCTCAACATGCTAAAACAGCACAATCTGAGGCTCCTTTGTCTTCTTTGGCCTAAAATCCCTTTGAAAATATTCAAAGAAATAATCAGAAAGCAGAATCCTGAGCTAACTGAAGCTCAAATCAACCAAAAATGCATTGTCTCTATGAAGACTCATTTTTTTCAACCTTTTGACCAAGTATCACAATCCGATGATGATTCTATGACGTCCTCGGAGAACTCATTCAATGTATTAGCTGGTGAAGCACATCCTGATAGTTCAGATCCATCATTGGGGGAATATTGAGAGAATATTATTCATAAGGTAAAGGACAAAAAGAAATAAAGCCTAACAATTGGTAATGTCCTGATTCCTCTCAACAGTTGCCTAACAACTGGCAGCAGTTGCCTTACAACTGGCAGCAATCATCAAAGTCGATGACGACGTAAGCAATGAAGTCACTGCGCAATACCATGCACAGTTCTATTCAGCTGTCCTTATTCTGTAAAGCACGTCATGAAGTTACTATCCAATAATTCTCTTCTGACGCATATCCTAACTTCATATAGCATTACTTCGGGACGAAGCGACTGCAACAAATTAATTCAGCACACGTGTCCCTCCACTCATGGACTTCAACTGATTTCAAGTCCGAAATTATGTATAAATATGGTAGCTTGGGACCTGTCCAAACACCGAGTAAAAAATTTCTTTTTTTTTTTCTTTAGTCTCCTTCGCTTCATTCTTTAGTCTTTTTGTTCTTCTTTCTTTTCTTTAATCTTTTATTTCAGCTTTGGTGGAGACATCTTTGTAAGTATTCTCCATTTTTTATGTTTTAGTTTGTTTAATAAAGTTTGTGTATATTTTATTTTCTTAGTTTAAGAGTTTAGTTGGAATTGGCTTGTATATTTTATACATTAACCTCCGTGTGCAACGTTTTAGTAATCCGTAATCACTCTTCCCCCAACTCTGTAATTGGTATCAGAGCCATCTCCGGCTAAACTCGTGGTAATTTCATATGGGGGGTAGGGAACGTCGGAAGGGTAGAAAACAGTGACTAATTTTTTGTCTGCTATGCATCTGCAGATAGAGTATTGTTCATCGTCTTCCTCGATTCTTACATTACTATTTATTGACTTTTCTACATAATTCTCACGTTACAATTTATTAACTTTTCTTCATACTTAATATGATAGATAGGAGGATCTGACTGTCACTAGTAGGTGTTTTCTAGCGTTAATAGTCACGTTGGATTGTGAGGCGAGTTAGCAGTGAGTGCGTTGATGCCGAGGTTCTTCCACAAATCGTTGACGGACGCAAATTTGGAAAACACTTTTTAATAGTAATTTTGTTAGATTCCACTATTTATTTGTTTTTAAGTATTTAGGAAAGAAGATGACTAGTAATTTTTGAGATGAATTTAGGAAAGAAGATGACTAGTAGTTTTTGAGTATTTATGGAAGAAGATAAATAGTAATTCTTATGCAGGTGAATAGTATTCTGGGTCACTATTCACTCTAGTATTACTATTCTGACTTCACTATTAACATATGTAATTACACTTTTATTGGTACCACACCAACTCTTTTCCACTCTTTGTTATTTTTATAGTTAATTTAAAAATAAAAAAATAAAAAAAATTCTTTTTAATTTGTTGTACATGTCTTCATGACGTGCTTTACAGATCTTAAACTCTTATTAAAAACAGATCTCATGAATATTACAAAACCAAAAAACTTTATAAAAAATTATGCAGAAATTAATGCTGAATTTCAGCAAGAACAATATAAATCATTTCGTAATTGGTATTTCCAAAAAATTTTCAATGAAAAATTACAAGAATTTAAAGAAAAATTCTATAAATACATAGCAACATCTTATCAAATCATTCCTTTTGTCAAATGGTTCAAAGCAACCCAATACATGGAAATGACTCAAGAAGAAAGGAGAATACATCTCCTTGCAGATATGCAAAAGGCTTGGCAAAAGATGGATGGAACAATCATCCAATCTGTTCATTCTCCTACTGAAGCCTTAAAACTTACTCAACCTCATTCATCCATAACAATTGAAGCTATTGCTTTAATTAGACCTGTTGAGACGTCATCTCAGCCTACAAAACCAGATTTGTCCAGTTTATATAAATAAAATAATTTCACCAATATTAATCTTCAAAAAATTGGACAACAATTAAATAGAATTGAAGAAATGATTTCTTTTCCTAAAGAACCTCAAATTCTTCATCTAGAACAATCAAATATGAAGCCACCTCTGTAAGTTAAAGGAATAAATCTGTCTTCAAAATTACAACAAATCAAACAAGATGAATTCATCGACCGATTAATCTCTCGATTACATAATTTATCGTTAAAAGATAAGAAAATTCCTCTACAAATAAATATATTAACTGAAGATGAAGATGCTCATCACGTCAATCTTGACACCCTTCAAACTAATTTTGAATCCTTATAAAATGATATGGAATTCAATAAACTTCAATATTCTAGATCATCGCAAAATCGATGGGATATTTATTCTAGATATTATTATCATAGACCTACTCCCCAAGATCTTCTTTATGAGGAAGATTATATGACGGTTCAAAATTCGTACGATCATAGGTCCATTTATGATGGAATATTGATGGTAAATCTGAATATGCAATTTTTGAAGTCGTACATAAAATATTTATGCACAGCACTATTCTCAAACAAAGTAATAATCATGATCACCAAATTGCTCGATTTATTATTACTGGCTTTTCTGGTATCCTCAAAGGATGGTGGGATAATTTACTCACACAAAATGAAAGAAATAAAATTCTTAATTCTACCAAACAAGTAAAAAATGAAAACACTGGACAAATGGAGGCTAATCAAGATGTTGTTTATACTTTAACTCAAAGTATAATCTTGCATTAATTTTATTGGTTCTTGGAAACACCAACAAGAACGAAGGAGGGAACTGCTTCAAAATTTACGTTGTCCATCCTTAACCGATTTTAGATGGTACAAGGATGTCTTTTTGACTAAAGTCATGCAACGAACTGATGCCAATAATGAATATTGGAAAGCCAAATTTAATGATGGTCTTCCCAGCTTATTTGCTGAAAAAGTAAGAAACAGAATCAGAAATCCTGAAGATCAAAGTATTGATTATAATCAATACACTTATGGTCAATTAATTAGTGTTATTATTCGCGAAAGTCTAACCTTGTGTAATGATCTAAAATTACACCAACAACTAAAACAACAACAGCTAACTGGTCGCAAAGATTTAGGAGAATTTTATGATCAATTTGCTTATGATACAAAAATTAATTTTCCTCCAAAACGAAAAGAGAAAAGATTCAAAGAATCTTTGCCTAATTATCGATCAGTTCGAAAAAAAAAATATTTTCCTAAAAAATCCAATCATCCTTCTTCTCGACAATTTTGAGAAAAACAATCAATGAACTTCAAAAGAGAAATTAGGTGTTATAAATATCATAGATTTGGCCATTACGCCAATCGATGTATACTACAACAAAAATTGAATCAAATACATGATGAAGGTTTAAAATTAATCTTATCCAAACTATTAATTGATAATATTTCTTCCCATACAGAAGAGTTTGATAAAGATGAGACAAATAGTCTTACTACTACTTCTTCTTCCTCTAAAGAAGACCATCATCTAGGTTGCAATTGCCAACCTATTAACACATCCAATAACACTTGGCAGTCATTTGCTGCTATGAATAATCTCAGTATCAATATTCTTAATGACAACCAACAATCTTTATTAGATTTAGTTGATAAAACTAAAGATCCTATGATGAAATCCAAATTAATAGAAGCCTGTATATCCATGGCTAAAAAGGAAAATAAAAAGGATTTAATCATCGAAAATCCTTAATCAAAGAACTATTCACCCGTCTTGAGGGTACGAATCTTAAAATATCCCAATCTAATGATTTTAATTCTAATAAATCATTCAAACTTGAATTTTCTACATTCAAAGTGCAAATGATATATGAGGTTAATACCCTCAAAACAAGAATTCAAACTCTAGAAAGAGCCAGCTGTTCTAGTCACTAATCTGTCCATCACTTACCTACCAAGGATAATTATTTACAGCCTATAAGTTATTCATCATCCAAGAAATGGTATATCAAGATTACTTTAATCATTAACCATGATTTACTACTTCAAGATGTCATTGCTCTGGTTGATAGTGGGGCTGATATGAATTGCATACAGGAAGGATTCATTCCTTCTCAATATCTGGTAAAGACTCATCACCGTCTCATAAATGCTAGTGGTCATAGAATGGCCATTCACAATAATGTTGATATTTCCATCCAACATCATGGTATTACTATTCTTGCCACTTTTATGATTCTCACCAATGTCACCCAATTGGTCATACTTGGTCTACCTTTCATTACTGTACTTCTACCACATTTTCAGGTAGTTCGTACTGGCATTCATACCCAGTATCATAATACCCCCTTAACATTTGAATTTGTCTCTTATTCTTCTCTGGATTCACATCTTTGTGTGCTCCAAATCTCCTATTGTGCAATTTTGGGGCCCCCTTATCCATTACCTACTCCATTCACTCACAATTATCAAATTGCCCAATATTTTAAGACCACTTCCCCTTTATGTTTTTCATATTTTAATACTATTTCTAAGTTATCTCTCCACAAACTAATATGTTTGTCGTTACAGGAACTTTCCAACAACACCACTAACCTAGTGGAATCTTTAATAATCTTTTATCTAAGCAAAGACCTACTAATACCTTTTTCTACGTATCCAGATGGCTAGTTGTAGCTTTAGTGGAGAAGATTATCTTTCTTATCCAAAACCTCAAAGAAAGGCTTATATAGTCTTACGTGGCTTCTAACCAGGAATATATGTGACATGGCAAGATTGTCATAAACAATTTTTTTATTTCCCCAATGCATATTACCAAATGCCTAACTCCTTATCAGAAGCTAAACAGGCTTTGGAGTTATACCAAACAACTCAACAACTAGAACAAACCAGTATTGGGTCAATGCCCCCATATTCAAATACTGAAAGAGATAAATTGCAAGAAATACCTGGCTTTTATAATCTCGGGCTAGCACCAACTATTCATCAAGATATGAATGGAATATGGAAAAACCATATTATTCAGAATCGCAAACGATTCAGATATCATATGAGTTCTTTAACAAAAAAGTTAAGAGCTCAGGACATAAATATGAAAATATTATATGACAATCTTCTTTCCCTATTAAATAATTTCTCATGGGAAGAAGAAATTTTCACTATTGAGAAAATTACCCATTTCCTTGAACTCATTGAACTTCTTGAGTCCTATTTTTTAGATCCCATTCTTCAACATCTCAAAAGAATTTATCTTTTTGAGAAAATCAAAACTATTCTTCCTACTGACATTGCTCATGATATTTGCTCCCAAATTGAGGATCATGCCAATAAAATTAAACAAATTTTATTGCGCAACCATCATTATATCAATCACAGCCAAGGATATTACCTTCCCAAGCTTTCTCTTTGTTCCTATGAATATCATCATAATCTTGTTGAATGTCTTGACTGGGGATTAATTAACTAAATTATTTTTCCAATTCATGTTACTCCTTCCAAGTTTCTTCGAATGATCAAATCCATGGTCATTCATGCATCCAAAAATCTGTCTCTGTATATCCATATTACCTTCTTGATTACAAGTACTATTGGCTGGAGGTCAAAAGGAATATTTTTTTAACCATATCAAATTTGGATTCTCAAAAAGGCCAAACAGTATGAATTCTCTTATGTCAAAATGGCAGACTCTATTGCAGCATCTAGTGTTCAAGCACTCTCTCCAAAATTATATTGGATTCAATCTTTGATGCATTTCTTCAAAGAAGCAAGAGAAATATCTAAAGCTCTATATGCTTTCAAGATTATAGATAAAAAAAGACTTTTCCTCACAGATCTTCCAATAGAGTATATGGTTACTCCTCAACAGGACATTGAAGCTGACAATTTGTTCACTGAGATGATGAGTAGAATTCATTTACATTTACCAGAATCCCTGGAAATTGAGGCCACTATCCGTGAAGAAGAACTTCAACATAGCACACCAGATCCAGTTAGTCCTATATCAGAAGACTCCATCTATTACCATAATCTCAATAATCAATTGAAATCCTAATGGACCTCTTTGGATAGATAATTGCCTGCCACATTCAAGAATAGTCACAACTGGCAATGTCCTGATTCCTCTTAACAGTTGTCTAACAACTGGCAACAGTTACCTTACAACTGGCAACAATCATTAAAGACGATGACGACGTAAGCAATGAAGTCACAGCTAAAAACCATACACAATTCTATCCAACTATCCTTATTCTGTAACGCACGCCATGATGTCACTATCCAATAATTCTCTTCTGACTCATATCCTGACGTCATATAGCATTACTTTGAGATAAAGCGACTGCAATAAATTAATCCAGCACACATGTCCCTCCACTGATGGACTTCAACTAATTTCAAGTCCAAAAATATATATAAATATGGTAGCTTGGGACCTGTCCAAGCACCGAGTAAAAATTTTCTTCTTTTCTTTCTTTAGTCTCTTTCTCTTCTTTCTGTAGTCTTCTTGTTCTTCTTTCTGTTCTTTAATCTTTTGTTTAAGCTTTGGTGGAGACATCTTTGCAAGTATTCTCCATTGTTTATGTTTTAGTTTGTTTAATAAAGTTTGTGTATATTTTATTTTCTTAGTTTAAGAGTTTAGTTGGAATTGGCTTGTATATTTCATGCACTAATCGCCGTGTGCAACGTTTTAGTAATCCGTAATGACTCTTCCCCCAACTTTGTAATTGGTATCAGAGCCATGTCTGGTTAAACCCATGATAATTCCATATGAGAGGTAGGGAACGTCAGAGGCGTAGGAAACAGTAACCAATTTTCTGTCTGCTATGCATCTGCAGATAGACTACTGTTCATCGTCTTCCTCGATTCTCATGTTACTATTCATTGACTTTTCTTCATGCTTAATATAATAGATAGGAGGATCTGGCTATTACTACTAGGTATTTTCTAGCGTTAATAGTCGTGTTGGATTGTGAGGCGAGTTAGCAGTGAGTGCATTGATGCCAAGGTTCTTTCGCAAATCATTGACGGACGCAGATTTGGAAAACAATTTTTGGCAGTGATTTTGTCAGATCCCACTATTTGTTTGTTCTTAAGTATTTAGGAAAGAAGATGACTAGTAATTTTTGAGAAGAATTTAGGAAAGAAGATGACTAGTAGTTTTTGAGTATTTTGGGAAGAAGATAAATAGTAACTCTTGTGCAAGTGAATAGTATTTTGAGTCACTATGCACTCTAGTATTACTATTCCAACTTTACTATTCACATATGGAATTACACTCTTATTAGTACCACACCAACTCTTTTTCACTCTTTCTTATTTTTACAGTTAATTAAAAAAAAATCTTTTTAATTTATTGTACATGTCTTTATTTGATTTTTTAAATAATAAATCAATTAAAAATTTTGAATTAGCCAAATGGGTTAATGTAAAAGATAAACTTGATCAATGGACAATTCCTCCCATCAATCCTAAAATCTTGTATAAACAAGGGTGGACTAATTGGTCCACTGACATGTCCATTAAAACTACTGAGCAAACTCTCAGTATAAGAGAAGACCAAGAAGGGGTCCAATTTTTATCAAATGAAGATCTAATAACAAATCTTAAAACATTTAATTACCTACATCTTGCCTGTATTCAGATAGCCTTTAAACCAATTACCCTCTTGGGTAATAACAATAGTATTATGACCACTTTGAGAGATGTTCGATGCCTTGATTGGTATTCTTCTCTCATGGCAGCTGTAGAAACCAGCCTTTGCCATGGTCCAATATACTTTAATGTTTTCCCTAACTTGACCTTATCTTTAACAGACAAAAATCTGTAATATGCTTGTACTCTTAATTTGCAAACGAAAGGGTACAACTTCATGCCTAGATCAGAGACCATTGCTCTGATCTATCGTCTTCATTATAAGGTAATAACTTTCTCGGCTCCTAAGGTTAATTACCATAGTCCGCCAGGAAAAATGGTTTTAATCGAAACCAATTTAACCACTTCTAATATTGCTACTCCTTTGAATTCTTGGGAAAATATTGATTTTCTAGAATCATGGAGTATTACTCAAGCTGTACCACCAAAATCAATACTTAATAAGGATATTAAACAAATTGTTCAAAATGACAATAGTGATGTAATCTTATAATTTAATAGATCTACATCGCTTCGTTCTCCCACAAGGAGATCTTATTCAGGTTCGAGACCTCGAAATCAGTATAGAGTTTCTATACCCTCGACCTCTCGATCTTCCTTTTCAGAAGTAGCCTCATTAGCTATTCCTGAAAATAATCAACCAAACTTTGAAGGAATTCATATTTTCAATCAACAAATTCCTCATAGGATCTACACCCAACAGCAGAGGGAATCTCCCTCTGCTAGTGAGATGAATTTTTCATTTACAAATAATTTTTCATGAAATCAAAGGATTTTGTAATTAATCGTGAAGAAATTAATGCTGAATTTTAGCAAGAATAATATAAATCCTTTCGTGATTGGTATTTTAAATAATTTTCTCATAAAAAAATAATAAGAATTTAAAGAAAATTTCTATAAATATATAGAAACATCTTATCAAATCATTTCATTTGTCATATGGTTCAAAGCAACCCAATACATGGAAATGACTCAAAAAGAAAGGAAAATACATCTCCTTGTTGACTTTCAACAAGTTTGGCTCACTTTGCAAAATCAAACCATTCCTTTGGTTCATCTTCCTGAAGAACCGCTTATCCAACCCCCAGTTATCAATATTAACTGAGGAGTTCTCTTATTCCACACCTGTTGAGGAATCATCAAAATCTTCCGATCTAACTAGTCAAGATACTAGTTATCAACACCCTGATAATCATCAGAATAAACAAAATGAATTTCTTCAACAATTAAATACAAGAATAAAAGAATTCTCTTCCATAAAGAAGACAAAACCAACACCTTTACATATAAATGTTTTATCAGAAACCACTAAAGCTAAATCTTATCCCCTTAGCTTTTATAAACAACAAAAATCTTCCTCTTTACCCAAAATGACAAAGAAATACAAATGAAAATCACAAGAGCATATTTAATGCTTTAAATGTTCCAAATATGGACATTATGTTAATAGATGTAAAATGAAGAAAAAACTCGAGCAAATTTATGTCAAAGATTCAAGACTTATTAAGTCATAATCGCAATCTAATCAAGGGTCTAAGCCTATACCGACAAATATATATGATCTTAAATATGAGATCAATTCAATAAAAATTGATATAAGTAAATATAAGAAATCTCTTATTACTCCTAATCACATCCATGTTATGAGTCAGGTCACCATGCAACAGTGGTATATTTAAATCACCTTAGTGATTAATTAAGAGTTCACTATCAAGGATGCAGTTGCTCTCGTTGATAGTGGTGTCGATTTAAACTGCATACAGGAAGGATTAGTTCCTACCCAATATTTTGATAAAACCACTCAAACACTTAATAATGCTAGTGGTTCTAAAATGCAAATTAAATTATGTTTCCATTTGTAATAATGGAATATGTATTCTATCAAATTTTATTCTTATCAAGGATTTAACAATAGGTTGGCAATTGCAACCTAGATAATGGTCTTCTTTAGAGGAAGAAGAAGTAGTAGTAAGACTATTTGTCTCATCTTTATCAGATTTTTCTTTGGCAGCCCGGGTTTCGGCACCCCGAAGCTCGCGCCGTCAGTGGGCTGGCGCCAAGGCGGAACCCCCGATCGAAGCACGTAACGTACAATTGTACAGCGAAAAACAAAGCAGAACCATATCCAATGAATCATCAAAGTGAAAAAAAAAACTAGTACTATTTATCAAAGCTCAAAATGACGGTTCTAATTCCATATGATTCCTTATGGAAAAAGAACCGACAAGAGCCACCGGTAAGGGTTGTACCTTACTGAAACATGATTCACTAAAAAGAAGTACAATCATTTGACAAATTTATATCCTTTACAACCAAAGTTAAACCAACACATCCTGAATCCTAGGGCCTAGTACGAAGCAAAGCAGCTCTCAGGGTGAATCTCCTCCAAGTCCTCCCCCGAAGCTAGCTCAAAAACCTCCCTCTCAAAAATCCTGGTGTCAACGTCTTCACCTAAACCTGTGACATATAGTCGAGGAATGAGCTTCATCCAAGCTCAGTAAGGAAAAACTCATAGCATGCATATTGTAACAGCAACATAAATCTTATGGCATAATGAAACAGAATAATCGGGACGTATGCACAATGTATGGTCATAGCATGAAATATAGGTACAAAGCTTGTTCGAAATTTCAAAAGAGATAGGTCCACATCTTCTCTCAGCACAAAAAAAGAAAAAACTTAGAGTAGTATGCTTAAAGTAATAGAATGAGGAACTATAGCCTCAAAGTGTGTACATATAGCTTATCGCCTTGTAAAGTGATAATTATAATTTAGATCAAATATGAGAGAAGTGTGAAGATACTTGCACAACACAATAGATTGAACCTTGAAAGATTCCACAACTCATGCATGAATCAAAAATGTATGGATGCACATGTCCTTCCAAATTTTATTCGTAACCACATATATAATCAATTCAAAGAAACAATCATGTCATAACGCACACATGTTAACGTAACAATGCACATGGTGTCAAGTGTTCCTTACCTCGAGATCTTAACCCGCACTAGCTCACACCGCCATTTGGGTTAGTCCCCTCAACATATAATACTAGGTCACCTAAAATATAAGATCCAATGTTCACCCATTAGAACAATGTAAAACATGTTAGGATAACTCCCTTCAAAATCACGTTTCGATCGATCGAGCTAAATTTGATCGGTCGAGCTCTCACGGAAGCCAAAAATCAACATAGTTCGATCGAACGAATCCCCTTTCGGTCAATCGAAAACTTATAATTCGATCGATCAAAAATATTTCGATTGATAAAAAATATTTCGATCAGTCGAATCCTCAAAAAGCAATTTAGTTGTCACACAGTTCGATCGAACAAATCCTACTTCGATCAGTCAAAAACTCATAATTTGATCGATTGAATATATTTTGATCGATCGAGTATATTTCGATCGATCGAGTATATTTCGATCGATCGAGTTCTCACGGAGGGTTTTTCCATGTTCCTATTTATATACGTTTCGATTGATCGAGTGTGAGATTCGATCGATTGAACCCACTTCGTTCGATCGAATTGGATTTCGATCGAACGAATTTCCTCATACATAAAAGTTTTCACATTTTAAGTCCATTTCGATCGATCGAACTCAATTTTGATCGGTCAAAATGAACAGAAATCACCCGTTTAAGGGTTTTCCCCCTCTACATCAAGTTAAACTCGATTTCTTACGCTCCCGTGATCTAAATTTATGTAAAAATAGTTGACGACAAAGTTTCAAGATCTCGACCAAATTTTCATACCTCGATTTCCTTCGAATCTCTAATCCTAGCCTCTAGATCTGACTCGGGTTCGCTAGAAGAACAGCGGCTCGTTCGTCACTCTAAATATGCAATCACAAGCTTCGAGAACGAATTGTTCTCGCATGCAATTAGCGTTTAATCTCGAATCTCTCTCTTTCCTCTTAACTCCCTATGATCAGCAATAACTAAGGTGTTGAATGCAATACCGAAATGGGGCATTTAATTCCTCTCTTATACTTGAATCCTAGGCTTAGGCGTAAAACAGCTGCACTAACGTTGGGTGTATGAGAGTGCACTAACCCTCAACCTAGCCTACAAAAGTCAATTCTCATCCGTTGGATTTAATCTAAAGACACTACATCGACTATCGATTCCGTCCCGGATGTGCGGACCATCGGGCACACATATCGAGACATTCAGATCAAGGTTTTAAAATGTTTGGGACGTTATATCTTCTGTATGGGAAGAAATGTCATCAATTAATAGTTTGGATATGGTTAATTTTAAACCTTAATCATGTATTTGATTTAATTTTTATTATAGTGTACATCGATTGGCATAATGGCCAAATCTATGATATTTATAACACTTAATTTCTCTTTTGGAGTTCATTGATTGTTTTTCTCAAAATTGTCAAGAAGAAGAAGGATGATTGGATTTTTTAGGAAAATATTTTTTCTTTCGAACTGATTTATAATTAGGGGAAGATTTTTTGAATCTTTTCTCTTTTCGTTTTGGAGGAAAATTAATTTTTGTATCATAAGTAAATTGATCACAAAATTCTCCTAATTCTTTGCGACCAGTTAGTTGTTATTGTTTTAGTTGTTGGTGTAATTTTAGATCATTACACAAGCTTAGACCTTCGCGAATAATAACACTAATTAATTGACCATAAGTGTATTGATTATAATCAATACTTGGATCTTCAGGATTTCTGATTTTGTTTCTTACTTTTTCAGAAAATAAGCTGGGGAGACCATCAATAAATTTGTCTTTCCAATATTCATTATTGGCATCAGTTCGCTGCATGACTTTAGTCAAAAAGACATTCTTGTATCATCTAAAATGGATTAAGGATGGACAACGTAAATTTTGAAGCAGTTTCCTCCTTCATTCTTGTTGGTGTTGCCAAGAACTAATAAAATGCAAGATTATACTTTGAGTTAAAGTATAAACAACATCTTGATAAGCCTCCATTTGTCCAGTGTTTTCATTTTTTACTTGTTTGGTAGAATTAAAATTTTCATCTCTTTGACTTTGTGTGAGTAAAGTGTACTTCGTTCAGTTACGTATTGCTGCCGCGAAAGCCTCGGATGTGCGGGGGTTGTGAGTTCAACTTTGATTTGTTTGTTTGAGAATAGTACTGCATATAAACATTTTATGTACGACTTCAAAAATTGCATATTCAGATTTACCATCAATATTTCATTCATAAATGGACCTATGATCGTATGAATTTTGGACCGTCATATAATCTTCCTCATAAAGAAGATCTTGTGGAGTAGGTTTATGATAATAATATCTAGAATAAATATCCCATAGATTTTGCGATGATCTAAAATATTGAAGTTTATTGAATTCCATATCATTTTGTAAGGATTAAAAATTAGTTTGAAGGGTGTCAAGATTGACGTGATGAGCATCTTCACCCTAAGTTAATATATTTATTTGTAGAGGAATTTTCTTATCTTTTAATGATAAATTATGTATCCGAGAGGTTAATCAGTCGATGAATTCATCTTTTTTGATTTGTTATAATTTTGAAGACAGATTTATTCCTTTAACTTCCAGAGGTGGCTTCATATTTGATTGTTCTAGATGAAGAATATGAGGTTCTTTAGGAAAAGAAATCATTTCTTCAATTCTATTTAATTGTTGTCGAATTGTTTGAAGATTAATATTGGTGAAATTATTTTGTTTATATAAACTGGACAAATCTGGTTTTGTAGGCTAAGATGATGTCTCAACAAGTCTAATTAAAGTAATAGCTTCAATTGTTATTGTAGACACCCAAATTTGGCCCAAGGCAACCTTACCCAACCCGTTCTCGTAGAATGTCGTGGGTAGTGGACCCGGCTTACGCCGATCCCGACTCATCCCCGCCACATTCTACAATCCACTCCCATTTGGGAGAAGTTTTTTCCACCTTCCCCCTAACCCAAGGCACCGTTACCGGCCCATTTGGCGCCCCCATTTTTCCAATCACTACCCCCCAAAATATCAAAAATCACCCCCCCCCCCATTCTCCATCTTTTGCCCAAACCATGCCCATTCTCCCTCCCATATCCATGCCCAATCTAACACCTTCCCCATCCACATTCATGACAAACCCAACCCCATTTTCCCAATCCACATCCATGTCCCATTTTCCACCCTCCCCATATAGGCCCAATCCACCCTTATTTACCTATGTCACCTCCACCCTATCCGACCCCCCACAAGTCCCCCCATCTACCCGGGTCATGCCCATTTTTACAGGGGCCATGCCCGATTTTTTCCAAACACCCATACTTTACCCTCCATCACCCTTAAACATCCCCAAACTGTGACAACCCGACGTTTCCCAGTCTCTCAACTAGAAAAGGTCGCGCCATCGGATCACTTGATATGATCCTTTCATCAAGGGTTCTTATTTGTACAATAAAGTGATACAAAAATGCAGAAGCAATGTATTTGAACTCTGATATTAACAAAGATGGCAAAATAACTGATAAATAAAAACTAGAAACTAATATAAGCAATGATCAGAAAACAAAGGATCTAGTGAGAAACCTATACATCCACACAACATCTCCTTAGAAATCTAAAACCAACATATATAATTTATACAGACCAAAATATCTTTTCTTTTCTCTCTCTCTCTCTCTCTATCCCAATGCCCCATATCCCAATCCCAAGTAACAAACCTAACTATGGGAAGAACTCCTCTGGAAAGTCGTCTTCCCCGCCGTCGTCGTCGTCGTCTTCGTCTTCGTCTCCCTCCTCCTCAGGCGCATAGGTCGGATCAGCCGCCTACTCAGGATCGGGCTCTATAGCTAAAATATTTAAATCGAGGAATGAGCTATCATCCATAGCTCAGTAGAGAATATCATATTGCTAGCATAAATTGACAATTTATCAATTCTTATTTAGAAACATTACTAGATTACAACATATGACAATTTTAACATGCTGATGTCATGACTTATGCATGATGCAACAGGTATAAACAAAATCAAGCTGAAACAGGATATACATGCAGGCGAAGATCAGGGAATCAACGAGATTAAGCTCCTGAGTTAGCGGGATCACTTATCAAGCTCCCGAGTTAGCGGGATCACTTGTCAAGCTCCCGAGTTAGCGGGATCACTTGATACAAGAATTTCAAGCTCCCGAGTTAGCGGGATCACTTGATGTACACTGGAACATATCTAAGATATTTCAAATGATCAGGATCTGACTACTGAACACTGTAGAATACAAGATGCAATTTCCTTGTATGGTTCCTAATGTTTTTTCACTATTTACGAATAACACTACAAATTTCTTATGCAGATAACACTTGATATGAAATTGACAAAAAATCAAAACTGTCATGTGCTATAAAGGACTGCTTCTCTTTATCAAAAATATCAGACTTTCAGTGCTTAGCTGATCATGTTTATAAAGCATACACGATTATTCTACTCTTAGCATCAAAATGTCTATAATTAAAAATTGATATTCTATTCATAATATGACGAACAATATACATTCCCTACCTGTGTGCGTCAAGTGTGTTTTACACTTACAACGTCGATGCATAGTCAATTGTCCGAGATCATCATGCAACGCTTAGTTCTTCAAGTTTGGTTAAGTGCTCCATGTGGCACCCTAAGAAAATGTATTTATTTTAAAAACTAATTGTTTATATATGATGCACAGTGCACCAACACACACAGTGCACCCAAGCCTCAACTGATACATATTTGAACCTATGTGGACCCAAGGTCCAAAGTACAAGCACAAGCACAAACCTGACAAATTTAAACCAATCTTTGGAGGAGGTTGTGCGGCAACACATGGTGCTTGCCGCGGCAAGTATCTTGCCGTGGCAAGTACCTTGCCGTGGCAACCCTTTGTGGTTGCCGCGACAAGCCACTCAGCATGGGGTCTTGCCGTGGCAACCCTTTGAGGTTGTCGTGGCAAGCCTGGCTTGCCGGGCTTCAGCTGGGTCATCTTCTTGGTCTTTTTGTCTTGCTATTTTCTTCCTTTTGTGTGCAGCTATATATATATATATAATATATATAGATATATAGATTTTCTTTGTATCTAGCTATTTAATATATATATAAATCTAGATATGCAATATATCCTATTTGTTGCAAAGTTAGGTTTGTAAACCTGTTGATGACAAAACACTGACCGAGTGCAACAAGCACTCGACTTCATATATTCAGAGCTGAAGTTTCAAGTCGTTTCTATGATGACCCCTTTCTTTGAGATGAAATCGATAGCCTACGTTTTTGGTGAATGATGTCTATTGGATTCGTGCTTGTTCGCTTCTACCGGTTTGACTGAATCGACAAATCCGAACCAAACATTGAGTGCATAACAGCCATGCCTCCCTATAATTTTCTGATATGTCGGCCAAATTCTTAGGTTTTTTTTTGTTTTCAGGATCTGCTAGCTATACTTTCATTCAAAGTTGAAGGCAACAATTGCAGGTTCTTTGGTGCTGTCTATGTATAGCTACTTGACCTTGCGTGCATGTGCAGATCGCATGACTCATTGGAGTCATGTATATTTTAAAGCATGCAAGTAGCTTACCAGCTACTTGAGGTAACGGCAAAGCATGCAAGTAGCTTACCAGCTACGTGAGGTAACGACTTTATGCAAAGCCTATATAATTATATAAGGTATTACATATGAAACATAAGAACAAAAAGAAACAAAACTATTTTTTCTTGTAGTTTAACAGTGAAACGAAAATAAAGCCCTTTCCTTTGTTTCCCTTGGTTATTTAGTAAAGCCAAATGGCTTAACATATTGTATAGCATATATACCACTGTTGGTATATATATATGTATTTAATTATTTCTAAGATCTTTTTAATCTGTTACTTTACTACACTTGTGTGTATTTAGCTTAAGGTCCCATTTCGAAGATTTATGGACTATCCTAGTGAGATCGTCACGCATGACCTGACCCGACCTGATCAGACACTTACCATTACAGTGTCAATGCTGGGGATTGTTACATTCTCCCCTATTTTAGGCATTTTCGTCCTCAAAAATAAACCAGGACTAGCAGGGTAACAGGTGAATGTCACCAACAATGTGCATTCTATAAATGGTATATTTCTACTAAATCTCTCACAAGACAAAATGAATCGATAAACCAAAATCAACACTACATTTGGGAGATCAAATTGAAATTTTGGAATGAACCACACTCATGTGGGACCTGACTTTATGTGTCTTACTAAACATAGTTTTATTTTTATTCTATGTGGCACCTTATGAGGAGTATTCACACATTAACATGGCGGTACAATGAACATTAAACCATTCTCATGCCATTACTACATTACTAAATTAAACTACTCCTTACCATCATTTAAGACAAAATTGAAATGAAAATCAGAGAATCATTATGTACGACCAAACCAAACTACAATGTTCAAAACAACATTTTCAATTGACATAATACCTGTAATATCATACACATCAGAATTTCTACCATCATTTTAGATATATAATAGCTAAGTTGTTATAAATATAAGCATGCTTTATTTAAGATTAATGCAAGTAAATATAAAACTTAAAATATAGTGCATAACTATGATCAATATTTTACCAGGCTGAGGATCTGTTTATTGTTGGCCCGCTGAGGATGTACCAGCTTCTTGTTGTTGTTGTTGTTGATAATCTTGCTGGAATTTCGGGACCAACAATGCTGCGTTGCGGGTATACTGGGAGACGTAGTTGCGCGCCCGCCTAATGTAGGGGCTTGCAGCAATTTGAAAAGTATGCTCCATCATGATATTTGTCGTTTCTTCAACATAATCGATGCGTTGATGGAGCATGTAGTGATTTCGATAAAGATTATCGAATTGAATGAGGGTTTGCTCATGGTTTTCACGCATGAGCTGAACAAGGTCGGCGGTGGTGTAGGTTCCTTGTGCTGCAGGAACCGAGTCAGGTTGAGCTTGTGGTTGTGGTTGAGGTGGGACAGGGATCTGTTGGGGTATTTCTGGTCGGTCTTGGGGAGGACGACGAATTTGTTTGGCTTGGCAGTTATTTACTGCCTGAAAAGAGTGTTGGTAGATATTTCTCCAAATTGCTGGGCTAAAGACCCGCATGTTATCGGTGCGGATCTCTTTGCCAACGGGGATCTGATAGGGAATGAGATTGACACTATCAAAGTGTCCTTCAAATATGCGGGAGATCAGTCTAGGGTAGGGGCAAGAAGGCATGGAAGGTGACACGGTGCTTTGCAGATGCTCATTGGCATACTTGATGCCTTCCCAAAACTACCCTAGGGGCACTTAACCATCGTCCTTCATGGACGGCAAAAAGAGCCTGCAAGAGAGCATCTCGGCGCTCTCTCTCATGTTGCATAGGGTATAAATTGTATCGAAAGATACAGTCCAAAAACCACATCCGTTGTGGTAACTGGCTGCGACGTACGGCAAGACTATGGTCATAAGCGGTCTGACCATTTGTCATTTTTGAGGTGATGTGGTGAAATTTCCCATCCCTCTGCCGTGGTACTTGTAGTCCTGAAGTGACGGCATATTCAGCACTACAGTCCATTACTTTTGCTATGTGTAGGATATTAAAATAAAATTTGCGACCATCTATTTCGGTCTGTAATTGACCGACAGTAGGGGTGACAACCAGATTTTGATAAAATAATCGAACTAAACGTGGATAAAACTGATTGTGAAAGGGCTGGTATATGACGCTTAACTGTGCCTTTTCGATATAACGAAGTGACCATGCAGTCTGGTCATTCGGGGTCAGTAGCTTATCGTCCACTATCCATTCTGGTTCCATTGCTTTCGCAGCCCACCATGGAATGGGCTGTTCCGGCACATTGGGTGGATCGATTGGCTCAGGGATGGAAGAAGAAGAGCCTTTGCCCTTTTCTTGAGCCGAGGCTTTTGGGGGTTTCGATACACCTACTTTTCTAGGAGGCTTGGTGTAATGGAAGAGAGAATAAAAGACAATAAAAGACAATAGGATTGAGTTCTAGATCATTTTACCTTACAAAGCACCGAAAATCAAATCGAAACGAGAGGAAAATCGGAAAATAGAGAAATGTGCGAAGGAAATCAGGAGCATTCAGCAGCTGTGGATCAGATCTGAAGGTGTGCATGCATGACTCGTTGCTTGGAAGGTCGAAGAACAGAGCTATAACTGGTTTTAGTAACTACAAATAACTGAAAGGGGGGTTTCAGACCCACCATATTCCAGCATAGTTGCTGCGGCAACACTCTAAGCTTCCCGCGGCAAGTGACTCGCCGTGGCAACACTTAGCCCTTGCCGAGGCAAGGAGGTTTAGATGTTGAAGGGCCCGGATTTCGGGGCTCCCGAGATGTGATATTTAATTTTTTTATATTTTTGTGTTCCTAACAGTTAGGGGGTCTATAGAAAAATATCAGTTGGTATTTTTTATGTATTTTTCTAGGTTAAAAAATTTTATGTCTATGAAATTTGAGCTCTTTTTCAATATTGTATATATAAAACTTATAAAACTTATTATATTAACTTATTAATGGCCTTAAACAAAGCAAGTGTGGTATGTGGCATAAATCTGGGATACACCCTTGCTTAGGTGTCCCATAGGTGTCACTGTTTTGAGTTATTTTAGCATGATATACACTTTACTTTTTTTAAGTTAATTGTAAGTTAGTGTTACTATAAAATAATACTATTTTATGACACTTAATTTCTATTTGACATTGGATATCAACTAAGGGTGCAGGGTCCATTCAAATTAATGTTAAACTATAATAAACTTGAAATGGAAACAAACTAATTTCATTTGATTATATATATCTGTATGACTATGTATCCGTATCAAATAAGGGAATTTGCCAGTACGTACCCTACGTAAATAATCGAGGGTACTGAGCACGAATATCAGCTTCGCGCTCCCAGGTAGCTTCATGTGACCCATGATTTTTCCATTGAATCAGCACGAGTGGAATCCGTTTTGTTCTCAGAATTTGATCCCTGCGATCCAAAATCTGACCTGGTTCTTCGGTTACCATTAGGTCTTCTTGAATGTCCAACGATTGATAATCCAACACATGCGTCAGGTCACTGACGTATTTTCTCAGCATCGATACGTGAAATACGTCGTGAATGCCTACCAGGTGCGGAGGTAATGAGAGTCGATACGCTACTTCTCCTACTCTGCCCAATATAGGAAATGGTCCAACATAACGAGGACTTAGCTTGCCTCATTTCCCGAACCGCATCACGCCTTTAGTCGGAGAGATTTTTATAAAGACGTGCTCGCCAATCTGTATATCATTTCATCATACTACTAATATAATTTGAATCAATTGATAAAAGGTTTATCAGGATCAAATATTACCTGAAAATCAACACTGGTTCTTTTGAGATCAGCGTAACTCTTTTGTCGACTCTGTGCACTCTTCAATAGTTCCCGAATAACGTGAACAGCTGCATTGGTGCTTTCTATCAGGTCAGGGCCTAAAATCAACCGCTCTCCAGCTTCTTCCCAGTTAATCGGAGATTTACATCGGCGTCCATACAGTGCTTCGAATGGTGCCATACCGATGCTTGACTGGAAACTGTTATTGTATGCGAATTCGATCAGGGGTAAGTGTTTATCCCATGATCCTTGAAAATCGAGCATACAGGCCCTTAACATGTCTTCAATCACTTGATTAACCCTCTCCGTCCGCTGTCGACGAGGATGAAATCTTTCAGATCAAGTCTAACTTGGAACCCATACCTTCTTGGAAACTTTGCCAAAATCGAGAAGTGTATAAAGGATCTCGATCTGACACAATGCTTATGGGTATCCCATGTAGTCGTACAATCTCTCTCAGATAGAGTTCGGCTAGTTTCACGTCAGATATCGTGATACTATAGGGTAAGAAATGTGCCGATTTGGTGAGACGATCAACAATCACCCAAATGGTGTTGTAACCCTTCTGAGTACGGGGCAAACCAAGAATGAAGTCCATGGAAATATTCTCCCATTTCCACTCTGGAATAGGCAATGGCTGTAGCAAACCAGCAGGATGTTTGTGCTCAGTTTTTACTTGTTGAC
Organism: Chloranthus sessilifolius; assembly: GCA_021018995.1. Taxonomy (NCBI): domain Eukaryota; kingdom Viridiplantae; phylum Streptophyta; class Magnoliopsida; order Chloranthales; family Chloranthaceae; genus Chloranthus; species Chloranthus sessilifolius. Next base: position 52,138,386 of record CM037592.1, on the reverse strand, counting down.
AAGTCAAACACTTTGCAACGTATTCTGCTACATCACGTTTTAAACCATTCCACCAAAACATTTTCTTTAGATCCTGATACATTTTCGTACTACTAGGATGAATAACGTATGCTGATTTGTGAGCTTCTTTGAGGATTTCTTGACGTAAAGTATGATCATCTGGTACACATACTCGTCCTCAAAATAATACAGACCCATCCTCTTTGATTGAGAATTCTGGCTGTAGTCCACTTTGTACCCCTTGTCGGATAGAAATAAGCTCTGCATCTAGCATCTGAAGCTCTCTAATTCTATCGAAGAGTGAAGCTCGGATCATTACTGTAGCAAGTAAACCTCCATTTGTTGTTGCTCGAAGAGTGGCACTCGATGATACAATATCATTGAGTAGTTTCCATCTTTGTAGTCTTGTAACAAGATGAGATAGCTGAGCGGAGGATTTTCGGCTAAGTGCATCAGCTACCACATTGGCTTTACCGAGATGGTATTGAATCGAACAATCGTAGTCTTTCAAAAATTCCATCCACCTTCTCTGTCTCAAATTTAACTCTTTCTGAGTGAAGAGATATTTAAGACTCTTGTGATCGGTGAAGATTTTGAAGGTTTCACCGTACAGATAGTGTCTCCAGATTTTTAATGCGAAAATGACCGCTGCTAATTCCAGGTCATGAGTGGGATAGTTCTTCTCGTGATCTTTCAACTGACAAGAACCATATGCTATCACATGTTCCCATTGGTTCAACACACATCCTAACCCACTGTATGAAGCATCACTGAAAACAACATAACCACCACTGCCAGATGGTAATTCTAAAACAAGGGCAGAAGTAAGTCTTCTTTTCAATTCATGGAAACCTTGTTCACACGCCTCAGTCCACTCGAATTTAACATTCTTTCGAGTGAGCTGCGTGAGTGGTCCAGCAAGTCGTGAAAAGCCTTCCACAAAACGTCGATAATATCTTGCAAGACCTAGAAAACTTCAAATCTCGGTTACGGTCTGTGGCTGCATCCACTGTACTATAGCTTCAATCTTTGCAAGATCAACTGTGATACCTGCTTCAGAGATAATGTGACCCAGAAAACTGACTTGATTCAACCAGAAGTCGCATTTACTGAGTGCAATGCCAGACGCAGATGATCTTCATGCTCTGTCTTTGTCTTGGAATAGATAAGTATATCGTCGATGAATACTACGATACACAAATCAAGATAAGGTTTGAAGACTCTATTCATCAGGTCCATAAATGCAGCAGGTGCATTGGTCAAACCAAAGGGCATGACTAGAAACTCGTAGTGACCGTAGTGTGTTCGGAAAGCTGTCTTCGAAATATCTTCAGCTTTTACCTTCATTTGGTGATAACCCGACCGTAGGTCAATCTTTGAAAAGAATCGCGCTCCCTGTAACTGATCAAAGAGATCATCGATTCGAGGAAGCGGATATCTATTCTTGATCGTCAATTTATTGAGTTGGCGATAATCAAAGGTAGGCGCATTATCAAATTCCTTTTCACAAACAACCTTAGACATTAAGAAGTTCCTGTAATTACTCCTTGAGTTCTTTCAACTCTGCCGCGCCATTCTGTATGGTGCTTTTGATACTGGGTCGGTACTTGGAGCTAACTGATGTTTGATTCTAAGTGTGCATGATTTATTTGTGTTTTGAAAATAGACTTACAAATAGTGAATTATACTGAATTTGGAAAACTAAAAAGAATACAGAAATATCAGCACAGATAGAAGTAAATTAGCCTGCAAGATCAGGGCCAATTGTAGTAAGTTTTAAATGTAAGTGAGTAAAAGATCGTCCACAGAGAATTATTTTAAAATGTAAGATAAACCTCTAGATCTGAGCTACCAGATCTGGCCTCTGATCCTATCTACAAAGCACATAAGATGGGAGGTTGAATTTGTCACATTAACTTAATGGTAAAAGTAAAGATTAAACTAAATGATCTAGGTCTGAGTTGGGGGGATTTTGATGTAAATTAATAAGAATAGAGAAATTATATCTAACTTTGATTTGGTTCTTGAAACAAAATGAGAATAAAAGTAGATCAAATGAGAGATGCTCCAATCTTCATCTGGCTACAAGCACAGATGCAAGAGGAAGTAATCTAACTCAAGGATTAGAGTTAAACTTATGGCTATGGTATGCCCACTTCAATGGCCACATACCATCCAATAGTCTTTACTCTGAACCCTCAATTCAGAACAAGAAACACTACTACAAATGTTGTGAAAGATTAGGTTACAAACACTAATTCCAACAGGGATAATGAATCAAGGGAAATTGCTTGAAAAATAGTAAATCCAAAGGAGTCTAGTGCAATAAGGAGATCACAGGGAACCCCCAACACGAATCCAATTGAGAACATACGGTTTACAGCAACCTTTTCAAATTCACCATTACAATTATAGAGCACAGCTTAAATAGCTCTCGGATTTGTAGTCTTGAATACAATTCTCTCTTGAATTACAAAAGTATCTCACAGCTCTCAATTGCAAGTAAAAGTTAGGCTATTCCAAGAGTTTCAGATAAGCTATCTGAATTGGAAATGGAGCAACAAAAATGAAACCCAAAATCTGGATGCCCAAATTGGGCAAATGGTTCATCTATTTATAGTTTCCCCCAGGTCTAGCTCAGATGTGTATCGACCAATCAGCAGTGTTTAGATCTGTATCAACCAATGGTAGTCGAGGATGAGGATCCAGATCTATTTTGGCCAATCAGAATTGCTTGATTTGTTTCAGCCAATGAGATGACAGAGGCATCAATTCTGTTATGTAATTCGAAAATCTGTTAGAACTTCTAGAAGTTCCCGCCAATTGATTTCATCTTCGGGTGCTCACATGGGGTGGAATATGCCTTTGGTTAGTGGTCAGAATCTTCCGGTATGTCCCTTGGTTTTTAAATGCATTGGGGCACATACAAAAGATTACTGAATTACCGTTGCAGATGCTAGGAATCTCCAGAATACCATTTCGCATAGTTTGGGGAACTTTTTGCAAGGTACTGTGACTTCTGAAGCTCTTTTCGCAAAGTTCAGGTTCTGTTCACAAGGAGTTCTCTTCTTTTCGAATAGGTCAGAAATCCTGTCGAAGAGTTCAGGTGCTCTTCAAAAACTAAACCTGGAGCTTTTAGTTCTTTTCGTAAAGTTCAGGTTCTTTTCGAAATGTTCAAATTCTTTTCGAAAAGCACTCTGTAATGCATTCTTCTGTTCGAATAGCTCCACACTTTCCTGGTTACAACTAGGCCTTTGTCTTCTTCAGTTTTGGTATTTTGACAGCTCGTGAGGTTGTCCCTTCTCTTTTGTCCTTTGGATCAACATGGATTATCATCTTTTTGGCACTTTTAGGCTGCTTTCATGATTAAGCCTGTCTTTATTGTTAGCTGTAACACAAGCACTTAAAACACTTATTTAGTTCTCTCAAGGGTCTATCAAGGCCCAGGTTAAAGGGTGGAACATGGTATTTTCTAGTTCTCAACACACCCCCAAACCTAAGCTTTGCTAGTCCCTGAGCAAAGACAGAATTAAAAATAGAATAAAAAGCCACTTTTGTAGGGAACACAGTTGCATTTAGCATATGCAACAAGCCTTTTAAACCCCTAGGTGATCCCCAGTGGAGGAGTGAAGTCTCCTGAAGGTTTTCAATGAAGGTACCCACAAACTTCTCCAGTAAATCAGTTAATATCAATGCAGTTCTGTTTAAAGCAGACTTTTATCCAGTCAGGTTATTCACACTTGCATTAGTCAAGCTGTAAAAAGATCTACAGGAAAACATTAGTTTAAAGCTAAAATTCAGTTGTAATTCCTTTATCATTCACTCAGTTAGTGTCAAAAAAGTTTTTATAAGAAAAATTAATGAAAAGCTTGCCTTCTATTTGAAAATTCAGTTTATGATGTTACCCCAAATAATTTGATTTCAAACTCAACTCTCACCAGGGTTTTTACTCACCATGCAAATATGAGGGTTGCACTATTTCACACAACTCAAGAGCAATTACAGTCCTCAAATAGGATTGTAAGCAGGAGCATAGGCCTTGCTTTTTAGTTCTGAATTCACGCTCTTTTCACCATAGATTACACAAATCCTTATCTTCATGTGACAGCTCAATCCATCATTGATCAGTAAGGACTTTGACTTGGGTGGTACTGTGGCTTATGAGTGAACTTTATCAAAAATAAAGAGGTGGAATGGAATTCAGAATTGAGAAGTCAGTCAAGGTAAGGAAGTGGTAGACACATCTTCTTTATTTCAGCACAATTTCATCTTTGAATTTTCAGAGCCAAAGTGGCCATCTTTTTCTCTTTCTTTTTCAAATTCCCAATGAAATGACTTTTTCTGACTTTTTTTCTTTTCGAAGCAACATTGACTGGAGTGCAACATTTCTTTTGTTGATACATCATTTCCTTAAATTATTTTTCTTCTTCTTTTACCAATCTGTTACCCAACTCTCCTTTCTTCAGCTTCCTTTCCTTTACCTTCTGAATTTTCAGAGTGAGGGTTAGGCTTAATGAGGTTGATTAGGTTGGTTGATGAGGTTACAAAGAAACCTTGGGTTTATAAGGCTCAACTGGTGTGTATCAAAGGCAGTTTCAAAAGGTGGGGCTTTTTGAAGTTCAAACTGTCCAAAAGAGGCCTTACATCATGTCTTTAATATCATGATTGCTGTCAAGTTATTTCAATTTGAATATGTGTAACTTCTAGTGAAAATAAGCAGGTTCAAACAGTCCCTAGAGCAGAAAAATTGCCAATTCATATCTCCCAAAAATTCATTTCAAGCCCAAGTCTCACTGGGTGTAGTTATCTATCAACTTCCTGAGGTATATCATCACTGTTTTCTCTCCTTTTAGGTTTACTAAAACATCAATTTTTTTATTTTGAAAATTTTCTGACATTCCCTTCATGAAAGTATTGGAATTACACTGAAAATCAGTTTTAAAAGTTTTAACTTCTTCATTTTTCAGGTGTGAAATCACTTTATTTTCAAAAATTCTACTGATGATCAGCTGCATTAATGTTAACTTAATTATTGGCATTTCTGCCACACCCCCAAACCTATGGTGAGCAGGGTCCGCACTGGTCCAAAGTGTATTAGCAAAGAAAAGAAACAAGCAACCAGAAATTATAATGAAAAGAAAAAAGAAAAGAAATGCTCAATGTATGTACAATGTATTAACACAAAACCAAAATTTTATATTGTAGACCCATAAAACAGATATGTACAATGTATTCTAATAGTTGGGGTTCTGTATCATAAGTTGGTTCAATGGGATCAGAACTAGAAGCAGTGTTGGAGTCTGAACTTGATTTAGCCTTCTCCTGGATTGTGTTTTTCAGCTCGGTGTATTCCTCAGTTTTGATCTTTTTGGTGAGGCCAATATACTTTTCAAGTCTAGTAGTCCTCAATTTTTCCTGTTCAAGCTGTGCTTGCAACATGGTAACCTTGTGCTGCTCACTCCCAACCATCTGAAAAGTTTGACCCAGTAGGTCCTGCATCTTCTCTCTCTCAAATTTCATGAATAACTCTAATTTCCGAATCTGATTTTCATAAGGGGTTCTAATGTAAGCTTGCAAATCAGCTAACCCTTTGAGGACATCTCGACAGATATATGGATTCTCTTCCATAGCCTTTTAAGAGTGGCAAATCTGGGGATGGGAATGGAGTGGTAGGGGACCAAAGGTATCCCAGTAGTGGGAGTGGGAGAAGAGGAGTCCAAAAGAATGACCTGGGGTGGGTCCGAGTGAGCTTGATCGAGAGGTGAAAGGGGCTCAATAAGAACTACTTGTGTTACATTTGGGTAGCATGGGCAGTAGTGGTGAGGGTGGGTGGGTCAACAAATACTACCTCTAGTTCTGTTTGGGTAGCATGATCATCAACAGCAGGTACAGTGGCTAAGGTATTCGTGTGGGATGTGGAGGCTAAGGTTTGGAGAAGGGCATTGGTCACAGACTGATTGTTTGTGTTGATCTGTAGTTGGGCTTGGATGGATTGGAGAAAGGTAAATATTTGGCTAATTGATTCAGGTGTGGGTGTGGTATGCATAGTAGGGGCTAGTAGAACTGAAGTAGATGGTTGAGGTGCAATGGGTGAAATGGTTGTAAAGGGTGAAGTAGCTAAATGAGTGAAATGAGGAGGGTCAGGTATAGGTACAGATTCAAGCCCAATATTCTCTAAACTAGATCTTATCAGTGATGAATAAGCCTCTGTAGTGAATATCTCAGGTTCAGTTTGGGTATGAGTTACTTCAGGTGTATTAGTTGAATTAGCAGGTGAACCTGAGAAGCTTTGGAGCAGAGGAGTACTAGGAGCTTGTTCAACAAAGTCAGGGGCTAAATCTTGGATATTGTTGAGAGAGATTGGTGGTGTGAGTATGGCTGGAGTGGTTGGTGTAGAGGAGGAGTCTGCAACTGGGATTATGTTGGTTATGGGAGATGGGATTGCATGAAGGGGTGCAAGAATAGGAGTTGGGCTAGGTGAGGTGGGTAAGATGACCACTTCTTCAAGAATGGGTGCAGCTGAAGAGCTGGTCACCACAGGAAAGAAAACTTGTTCAATGTCAGCTGTAGTTGAAATAGGTGCAGCTAAAGAGCTGGTCATCTCAGGGTCTAGCAAAGCAGGTTCAATAGTAGCTGCAGGCGGTGTCTGTTATGGCGGTTCAATAGCACTCCTCATTCTTTTCAACATTGCTTGACTTGTAGTCCAAGCCCTTTTCCCAAACACATGAGGAGATATAAATTCAAATGGCTCTTGCTCATCAATATCAAACTTGGCTCTTAGTAGGGCTGTGATCAGCCTACCAAATGGTATTCCAGCTAATTTCTGCTCCTTTTTCAGCTTGGTACTAATATCAGCCATGGCTTCAAAAATCAACATAGGGGCATTGAAAAATTGTCCCTTAGAAAAATGGAAGAGAGCCTCTAAAATTGGTGTCCTTCTTTCTTGGCTGTGCCCAGTGACATAAAAACATCCCCTCAAAATAGAATCCATCAGTAAAAATTGAGGTGCTAGGTCTCTCCTCATTATGGATTGTCCAGTTCCAACGATGCCTTGCGTTAAATGTGCAGCCATTTCTCTGAAAGAGGCAGTTTCTGGTGCGGCCAGTGGACCAGCAGGATCATGTTGAAAAGGTATCCCCAAAGCATTCCCAATGTCTTCATAAGTGACAGTTAAATCGCAATCATCAATGAAAATAACAAGAGTAGGGACATCAGCATCCTTCTCTGTCACTTTTACCAAGTTTTGGTACCATAATTTCACCATTCGTGGATAAATTTTCTCTGGAAGAGGGGTTAAGATATTGCTCAGTGAGGCATCCCTAATGTATTTCAAAGATAACTGACATTCAGGTTTGTTGTAGAAAAAGGTCTCATCAACAATAAATTCTGGAATTAGCTTCTGAGCTTCGATAAATGGGTTTGGCAGTACCAAATGAATAGGCAAAGGAGGAAGGTCAGACTCAGGGCTAGTGTCAGCTGTTGGGGTGGGCTCCTCATATCTCACCTTTTTCCCATTCTCAATCATATCAGCTTTCTCCATTGAAAGTTTCCTTTTAGCTGAAGCTTTGGTTTTTCCTTTTTTTGACGGTTTGCTAATTTTCTTAGCAGAAGATTTTTGGAACATTTCAGCCAATGATTTTTCAGCTTTCCCCATTCTAAAGCTTTGTATAAAAACTCCCACAATAAATGCTGATACCAAATCAAATTTTGCAAATGATAAACAGAGGAAATGCACAGAAAAATACCGAAATCTAGGGTTTTGGTTGAACTTGTTGCTTGCTCGCTAAAATCTACCAGAACCAGAAGCTAAAATCCCTCTCTTCAAGCTTAAATGATCGAACAAATGTGAAGAAAAGTGTGGTTGAATTCTAAAATCACGCAAGGAAAGAAAGAAAAAGGGTTTCTGTGAAAGAGGACGTTCTCAGAAGGCTTTCGAATATGAAACCCTTACATGCTCAAAATGATTTTCGCAAATATCTTTGAAGTTTTCGAAAAGTTCAAAAGAGTCCTTTTTTACAAGTGAGAATGGCATCAATACCATTCGAAAAGCATATGGTTTCAGAACCAACTATTCGAATAGCGAATAGCTCTAGAACTAACTTTTCGAAAAGCAAATCATTCTGAACTAACTATTCGAAAAGCAAATCATTCTTTTCAATTCTGATTAATTAAACTTTTCGAGAAGGATTTTTTTCTTTGAGAATTAATTTTTTTACATATTTAAACTTCTCGAATTGAAAGTAAAATGACTAAAAACAAAGAGCAAACAATTATGCAAAAATTATAAAACAAGCACTGATAAAATACATATTATACAGTTGGTTATCCTCAGATATGGGACGGATCTTGATGATAGATGGTTAGTACTGGCTCCAGGGTATTTTCAATGCATGGTTTGAGCCTCTGACCATTTACTTTCAAGATTCTTCCATCCTTGGTCCAAAATTTCAATGATTGAAGGAGATGCATGAATGATGATATGGCCCTTCCCATCTGGATCTCAGCTTTCCAGGAAAAAACTTAAGTTTTGAGTTAAATAGCCATACCTTAGAGCCAGCTATGAACTCTTTTCTCAACAAATTTTTATCATGGAAGGCCTTGACTTTCTCTTTGTAAGATCTTGCAGTGGTGTATGCATCCATCCTCAGCTCTTCTAACTCCTCGTCAAGGCAATTTCACGTGATTACCAAAGTAGAGTAAGATCCATGTTCAAGGTTTTAATAGCCCAAAAGGCCTTATATTCTAACTCCACTGGTAAATGGCATGCTTTGCCAAAGACCAATCTGAATGGGGACATGCCAATTGGGATTTTATAGGCTGTCCTATATGCCCACAATGCATCATTCAGCTTAAAAGACCAATCCTTTCTGTCCTTCTTCACAGTCCTTTCCAGTATATGTTTGATTTCTCTATTGGAAATCTCCACTTGTCCACTGGTTTGTGGATGATATGGAGTAGCTACTCTATGAGTCACAGATTATTTTTTCAATAAAGCTTCAAAATGTTTATTACAAAAATGGCTTCCCCCATCACTGATAATAGCTCTGGGAAAACCAAACCTGGAAAAAATGTTATCCTTTAAAAATTTCAGAACCACTCTGTGATCATTGGTTTTAGTGGTTGTGGCTTCAACCCATTTGGATACATAATCCACAGCTACTACGATGAAATTACACCCATTGGAAGGAGGAAAGGGACCCATGAAGTCTATCCCCCAAATATCAAAGAATTCAACTACCAACATAGGCTGTAATGGCATTGAGTTTCTCTTAGAAATGTTGCCCAATTTCTGGCAGTTCTGGAAAGACTTACAGTGCTGTAGAGCATCTTTGAAAAGTGTAGGCCAATAAAATCCACACTGCAAAACCTTTGCAGCAGTTTTGTTTCCACTAAAATGACCTCCACAGGTCTGTTCATGACACATAGAAAGTATGCTATGAAAGTTTTCTTCAGGAACACATCTTCTTATTATTTGGTCTGCACAAATCTTGAACAGATAAGGATCCTCCCAAATAAAATATTTAACCTTTGAGAAGAAAAGATCTTTATCCATTTTATTCCAATGTTGAGGAATTCTTCCAGTAGCCAAAAAGTTGACTATGTTTGCAAACCAAGGGGTGTGTATACTGATAGCAAAAAGTTGCTCATCAGGGAAAGATTCATTGATAGGCAGCCTATCAATCTCAGCAGTTAAAATTCTAGATAGGTGATCAGCCACCACATTCTCCACACCCTTTTTATCTTTGATCTGTAGATCAAACTCCTGTAATAGGAGGATCCACCTGATTAATCTTGGTTTGGTATCCTTCTTAGACAGATGTATGTATTTCAGGTGAGTGGTCATGAACACCATTATTGTGAACCCAAAACATATGACCTAAATTTCTCTAAAGCAAAAACAATTGTCGGTGACTCCTTCTCGCTTGTTGTGTAATTGAGTTGTGCATCAATCATATCTCTTGGCATAGCTATGACATGAGGCAGCTTATCCTTTCTCTTGAACGACTCCCAAAGCATAATCGATGCATCACACATCGAGTTCAAAAAGCGTGAATAATCTGGAGGCGCAATATTGGGCTGAAATCAAACAATTTTTAAGAATTCAAATGCCTTCAAGCATTCATTGTTGAAAACAAAGGGACATCTTGGCACAATAAATGACAAAGAGGCTTGGATATTTCTTTGAAGTCCTTAATGAACCTACATGTAAAATCCGGCATGTCCCGAAAACTTGATTTGTTTAACATTTTGGGAGGTGGCAAATGTGCAATTAAATCAATTTTTGCTCTGTCCACCTCAATGCCCTTGTGAGAACAACATGGCCAAGGACAATGCCTTGGGTGACCATGAAATGGCTCTTCTCCCGACTCAAAACTAGATTGGTTTCTTCACATCTACTGTAACACCAATTTGAGATGATGTAAACCTTTGGGCAAAAGCTGTCTCCATAGATTGAAAATCATCCATAAAATCTCCATAAATTGGTCAATCATATCAGAGAAAATAGAGTACATGCATCTTTGAAAGGTAGCAGGAGCATTACAAAGACCAAAAGGCATTCTCCTATAGGCAAAAGTGCCAAAAGGGCAAGTAAATGTGGTCTTTTCCTGATCTTGTGGATATACAGGAATCTGGTTGTAACGGAGTAACCATCAAGAAAAGCGGTAATAAGCTTTTCACTGCAGCTTATCTAAAATTTGATCAATGAATGGAAGAGGAAATGGTCTTTTACGGTCATTGTGTTTAATTTTACGTAATCATCTGAGACCCTCCAATCGAGTTGTTTGCTGGTTGACATAAGCTCACGAGAATCACGAGGTTACACATGATCCCAGATTTCTTAGGTACCACACATGTAGGTGCCACCCGAATCTGAAATGGGGTAAATGACCCTTGCATCCATAACAACCTCTTTCATGACCACTTCTTGCATATGAGGATTCAGACCTCCTTTGCATTTCCCTAGAACTTTGACTTTCTTCAAATGAATTTTATGTATGCAAAGCAGTTGGGTGATTCCTCCCAAATCGACAATAGTCCGATAATTGCTTTCTTATCTTTGTTTCAATACAATCAACGACTCTTCCTCACTCCTCAGTGAGGGAGGAAGAAATAATCGCAGGCAATATTTTATGGTCTCCTAAAAACACATATTTTAAATTTTCTGGCAACTACTTTAGCTCTACATCTGGTGGGCTAAGAAAAGAAGGTAACAAAGGTACCTTGGCTGTTTGTGGAAGGGGAAGAATAGCAGGTTTCCATGAAGAGAACCTTACTAATTGATCATGAGTTCCTTGCACAAAGATTTACTTCCTCGATTTTCTCAAGCATCTTTTAAAATCTGTGGTTAAATCTTCACACCGCAAAAACTGCGTGGTAGAGTCTCTTCCACCGCTCATCCAATAGATCAACAAGAAAACATTCCTCGTAATCGAATTGAGGTCAGGTGGATGCATTATAAACATTTAATTTCACCTTCATATTTCCAAAAGAGACTTCCATAATACCAGACCTACATTGAATACAAGCATTTTCTGTAGCCAGGAATGGTCTCCCCAAAATGACAGGGATGGAAGTTTTGCTTTTTGTAGGTTCCATGTCCAATACCAGAAAATCAGCAGGGTAGAAAAACTTATCTACTCCTACCAATACATCCTCAATCATCCCAACTGGCTTTCTTTCAGATCTGTCTGCTAGTTGTAACACCGAATGAGTGGGTTTTAATTCTCCCAAACCTAGTTTCTCATATACAGAATATGGAAGCAGGATGACACTAGCACCCAGATCTAATAAAGCTTTTTCAATGGTATGTTCCCCAATAATGCAAGGGATTGTGGGATTGTGATCTTGAAGTTTAGGAGGTGTGGTAATGGACAACACCTGATTAACTCTTTCCACAGTAAAGACCTTCTTGGATAACTGTATCCTAGACTGTCTTTTGTGAGTGCAAATATCTTTCAGAAATTTTGCATATGCTGGAATTTGTTTGATTGCATCAAGCAAAGGTAGATTTATCTTGACTTGCTTGAAAGTCTCCATCATTTCATCTATTTTTGTGTTCCCTTTATCAAAAGGGGATACAAATTTCATGGCATGAGGAAATGGAAAATGAGGAACTAGTCCTTTATCTACAGCTCTAGAAGCATTATCAGAATCTTTTTGATTTTTTTGTTTTTCATTTTTTTAATTTTTCTGAGGTACATCAGCACCCCCAATGCTAACATCATGTTGCTCCTGTTGCATATCTCTATTATTTTCCTCAATTTTTTCTTCTTCCTTGTCAGTACCCACTTTGTTATTTACAATTCTTCCACTTCTCAAAGTAGTGATAGTTTTTACTTCTTCATGAGAAACAGAAGCCTCTCCAATCATGAACTGTCCTTTGGGATTGTTCAAAGGTTGGCTGGGTAACCTTCCTTCCTCTCTTTTGGCCAAAGTATTTGAAAGTTGACCCAATATTTCTTCAATCTTCTTTATGCTCTGACTGTGAAAGTTCACAGTCTGAGTTAAGGACCCTAAATTCTGGAGTGAATTTAGAACTTGATCTTCAAAAGAAGGGGATCTAGAAGGGGCTTGAACTGGAGCAGATTGCTGTACAGGTTGTTGTGGAATGGGCTGCTGAAAAGTTAGCTTGGTATAAAAATTCTACTGATAAGGCTGAGCAGTTTTGAAAGGTACTTGGTTCTTTAATTGCTGCTGCTGTTGCGATTGATAATTGTCCTGGCTCCACCTTAAATTGGGGTGCCCTCTCCATGCATATTCATTTGACTGCATTTGTCCAAATGATTGGGCAGCATGAGCTTGTTCCACCACTAGATCTGGGAACCGTGCAAAGAGACATTAATCATATGAATGAGTAGGGGACTGGCATATCAGACATGCCTCCTCTACTCTTGCAACCATTAGATTTTTAAGTGAGTCCATCAATCTATCAAACTTTGTGGTTAAATTATCCATCTTCCTTTCTAACTCATTCACCTCATAAATCTTTCCTTTGGTGGTTTGCTGAGTGTTCAAACTAGCAGGATTCTCAATATCTCTTGACAACGATTCCTGTTGAGTTGAATTTTCACCAATTACTTCAAATAAATCCCAGACCTCCTCAACTATTTTTTACAAGTAAGTGCCTCCACAGGAAGCATCTATCATACTCTTGCCCTTTTGATCAAATCCTTGATAGAAACTTTGAACAACCTACCATCGGGGGATTTGATGATGAGGACACTGCCTTAAAAGTTCTTTAAATCTTTCCCATGCTTCATGGAAAGTTTTAGTTGAATGTTGTGAGAAGGAAATAATACTTTGTCTCAACTGGCTTGTTTTAGACATAGGGAAATATTTGGCTAAAAATTGACACTGCAAATCATTCCAAGAAATGATACTATTTGATGCTAACATAGACAACCATGCTCTAGCTTTGTCCTTTAATGAAAAAGGAAAGAGCCTAAGCTTGGTTGCTTCTGGACCAAGTCCAGCTATGTTGAATGTGGTGCAAAGAGATAAGAATTCATCCACATGTTTGTATGGATCTTCCTTACTCAACCCATTGAAGGAAGGAAGCATTTGGATAGTTGATGATTTGATCTCATAATTTCCTTCAACAGTAGGAAATTGAATGCAAAATGGAGAATTATAGGCACCAGGTGCAAAGTAATCCCTCAAAAGTTGAGGTTCTTCACCCATAGTAGCTGTTTCAGCAGAATTCTGTGATGATTGTCTGGTTCGTAGTAGCCTTTCAACTTCTAAATTTAGAGGGACAATCTCAGGGCTGAGAGTCCTACCAAACATACAACACAGAATAGAGAATCAGATTATGCACAGTAAACCTTCAGAATTCCTTTTAAGTAGATTCCACGCTTCAAAATGTATATGAATAACTGCATAGATATAAACAATAGAATAGTTTAGCACTGATGTAAAGATAAAAACAAAATGAAAACTTAGGTCTACCTATTTTAAAACAAATTCCCCGGCAGCGGTGCCAAAAACATGATGTTTGATTCTAAGTGTGCATGATTTATTTGTGTTTTGAAAATAGACTTACAAATAATGAATTATACTGAATTTGGAAAACTAAAAAGAATAAAGAAATATCAGCACAGATAGAAGTAAATTAGCCTGCAAGATCAGGGCCAATTGTCGCAAGTTTGAAATGTAAGTGAGTAAAAGATCGTCCACAGAGAATTTTTTTAAAATATAAGATAAACCTCCAGATCTGAGCTACCAGATCTGGCCTCTGATCCTATCTACAAAGCACATAAGATGGGAGGTTGAATTTGTCACATTAACTAAATGGTAAAAGTAAAGATTAAACTAAATGATCCAGGTCTGAGTTGGGGGGATTTTGATGTAAATTAATAAGAATGGAGAAATAATTCTAACTTTGATTTGGTTCTTGAAACAAAATGAGAATAAAAGTAGATCAAATGAGAGATGCTCCAATCTTCATCTTGCTACAAGCACAGATGCAAGAGGAAGTAATCTAACTCAAGGATTAGAGTTAAACTTATGGCTATGGTATGTCCACTTCAATGGGCACAGACCATCCAATAGTCTTTACTCTGAACCCTCAATTCAGAATAAGAAACACCACTACAAATGCTGTGAAAGATTAGGTTACAAACACTAATTCCCACAGGGATAATGAATCAAGGGAAATTGCTTGAAAAATAGTAAATCTAAAGGAGTCTAGTGCAATAAGGAGATCACAGGGAACCCTCAACACGAATCCAATTGAGAACGTACGGTTCACAGCAACCTTTTCAAATTCACCATTACAATTAAAGAGCACAGCTTAAACAACTCTCGGATTTGTAGTCTTGAATACAATTCTCTCTTGAATTACAAAAGTATCTCACAGCTCTTAATTACAAGTAAAAGTTAGGGTATTACAAGAGTTTCAGATAAGCTATCTAAATTGGAAATGGAGCAACAGAAATGAAACTCAAAATCTGGATGCCCAAATTGGGCAAATGGTTCATCTATTTATAGTTTCCCCCAGGTCTAGCTCAGATTGTGTATCGACCAATCAGCAGTGCTTAGATCTGTATCAACCAATGGTAGTCAAGCACGAGGATCCAGATCTGTTTTGGCCAATCAGAATTGCTTAATTTGTTTCAACCAATCAGATGACAGAGGCATCAATTCTGTTATGTAATTCGAAAATCTGTTAGAACTTCTAGAAGTTCCTGCCAATTGATTTCATCTTCGGGTGCTCACATGGGGTGGAATATGCCTTTGGTTCGTGCTCAGAATCTTTCGGAATGCCCCTGGGTTTTTAAATGCATTGTGGCACGTGCAAAAGATTACTGAATTACCCTTGTAGATGCTAGGAATCTCCAGAATACCATTTCGCATAGTTTGGGGAACTTTTTGCAAGGTACTGTGACTTCTGAAGCTCTTTTCGCAAAGTTTAGGTTCTGTTCGCAAGGAGTTCTCTTCTTTTCGAATTGGTCAGATATCCTGTCGAAGAGTTCAGGTGCTCTTCGAAAACTAAACCTGGAGCTTTTAGTTCTTTTCGCAAAGTTCAAGTTCTTTTCGAAATGTTCAGATTCTTTTCGAAAAGCACTCTGTAATGCATTCTTCTGTTTGAATAGCTCCACACTTTCCAGGTTACAACCAGGCCTTTGTCTTCTTTAGTTTTGGTATTTTGACAGCTCGTGAGGTTGTCCCTTCTCTTTCTTCCTTTGGATCAACATGGATTATCATCTTTTTGGCACTTTTAGGTTGCTTTCATGGTTAAGTCTGTCTTTATTGTTAGCTGTAACACAAGCACTTAAAACACTTATTTAGTTCTCTCAAGGGTCTATCAAGGCCCAGGTTAAAGGGTGGAACATGGTATTTTCTAGTTCTTAACACTAACTCAATTGTGAATTCAACTTTTCTATCAGGTGGTAGTCCTGGCAACTCATCAGGAAACACGTCGGGATATTCACAAGCAATAGGTACATTTGAAAGTGAAATTTCCTTCTTTTTCTGCTCATCACTTTGTATAAAAGCAATATACCTTTGAGCACCTTCTTCGAGCAATTGTCGTGCTTGAATTGCGGATATCAACAAAAGAGTAGTTGAAGGTACGCCATAAATTTAGCTGATACCTTCTTTTGTGGGCGAAAAGAGACAATCTTTTTGCGACAATCAACGTTCGCATGGTGATTGAACAACCAATCCATGCCAAGGATCATGTCATAACCTTGCATCGGTAACAGGATCAAATCAGCTACTGCTTCATATCCTCAGTAATCCTTGATGGAAATGATAATCGACAGGTATACTTTATCAGTCCATATAAATTGTCCAGTCGGAAGTGTAACCTCGAGAGGTTCTGGAATACCTCCTAACTTCTTCAACTTTTCACCAAACTGGGGTGTAACAAACGAGTGCGTAGATCCAAGACCTATCAAGACTCGTGCATCGTAACACAGATACGCATCTTTTGGATATATTTGTAAGATACGTAAAGTATACAAACTAGTGTTAGCTAGATTACGTCTAAGTAGCAAATAATATAATAATAGTATGTTACTGGAGGAATTTAAAATATAGTATTCCTAATTTACGATATGCACCTTCTGTTAAGACCTGAAAAGTACCACTTTTCACCCCTTAACTTAACCTTTGATTAGACCCTTAGCCTCCTAACAAGTTCTTGTTAAGTGTTTTGTGTAGGTAATAATCAGCAGTGAAATAAGGCCAGGAATCCTGTTAAGGAGCCTGCTTTGGCACGAAAAATCCCTCAGAAGAATGAACTTTAAATCCAGACCTGAAATGAGCCTCACGCAGTTGACCCAAGCTTTAGAGGATTCAAGAGAAATATGCCTCGCATAATTCAACTGAGCTTCCCAAGACTTTACAGCAACCTCTCACACAGATGAGTGACTGAAGAGCTTCAGAAACTCAAACTCGCACAGCTCTCGCGAAGCTCAAGAGTAGAACACATCGTGCAGTGTCATGCAGTTCAAAGCAGACCTCTCTCAATCTCAGATTCATTTCAGAATGAGGAGAGAGAGCTTCAAAGATTCCTCACGCAGACTATCGCGTAGTCGCCATGAGATGCAATTATCGGAATCAAGAACTCTCAGACAGTCGCCATTCAAGAAGAAACATCCTGCGAAGGCAAGCCACTCGCATAAGATCAGCCCAAATAAGATCGAGCAAGAATCGCTTGAACTTCAACCTCGCTGATATTGAGACCTGTGTTTCTACTCAACCTCGCCAAGCCCAATCCAAGAGAGAGCGCATTTCACCAAGGCGATCGCTCAAGAGTAAAACCAAGGCAACCTCATGACTATCACAAGTCAGAATGTCAAATCATCCTAGCTTAAGAGCAAAGAGCTACCACGCCGACAAGTCCGGGAAACTATACGCCTACCTAGCGAAGCTCAACCTTAAACTTCCATCTCTTCGAGAGGACCTTTCCGGGAATTTCAATGATTAGGCATGCACTCCCATGCTCAAATCTAAGTGCACGCGCCCCGAGGCATCCAAGGATCACTGTTAGCCCATGTGGCATCGTTAAAATTAGGGTTTCCTAACGCTAATGCGCCGCCACCCCACTGCTATATAAACCCATACCTAGCTTAGGTTTAGGTATCTGGGAACACATCTCAGATTATTTTTCTTTTCTCTTTCTTTTTAGTTGTAAGTAGTTTTCTTTTTCTCTTTCCTTCTCTCCATAGTGCAGAACTTGTTGGCTATGCCTTTGTATGTGTTTTTGAACTAGATTAATGGAAGTTCTATAATAAGATCTGTACTTTGTGGGATTGGTGTTTATGTGTGAGATGCTCTGTGCAAGGTTGCTGCCTTGTAATCCGCCATTGCTTTGGTTGTGTTTCAAAGCAATGGAGGACTGATTCTAAGGGCCATTCAGATCTAAGTGACATGTGTGTCTGGGCTATCATGGTCCTACAGCCTTAGCCCCACCATAGGACCCACTAGATCTGAAATTCCCATGGGAGCTTGAGCCGGTAGCCTTGTGACCATGGTGGTAGCAGCGATATTCTTGTTTTATCTTGGGCTCCATGAGGAGGATAACCTCTGGGATAGTCTGTGACCATTTAAGTGGACAGATTATAGCCTTAGGGTGATTCTAATCCACCGATCCAAGATGGAACCTTCTTCTTTACACCTAAGCTTGTAGAAACCTGGTGGGAAATTGTACAGAGGCAGACTCCCCTATATTTATATAGATCTTCCATCAGATGTTGGATCTGATCTGGTTATAGAGATTGTAGGCTAGTGACTGGACTATTGTAGCCTCACTCAAGCAATGGACAGCTAGATCGAAGGTTGTACTCAATCTCTTGCTGGTTCTATATGTCTGGGCTATCAAGGTCCTATACAGCCTTAGCCCCACACATAAAGCTTTAGAGGTTGAGGTTCCCTATGGATTCCTAAGCTGGTAGCCTGGATGAAATAGTGCCTACAATGATTTACTGGTTGTGTTTTGACCCATCCCTGGATGGTGGTTCCCCTATGGGATAATCTGTGACCATTTGAGTGGACAGGTTATAGCCTTAAGGGTGGAATCATGGCAGAGTGATGGGTTGGATCCTTTCTCCTCAGTGGTGATAATGTAGCCACTGGACAGGACTTCTATAACATCAGATCTGAATCTGAGTTACAAAACTTCTCTGATCTTGGCTCAATAACATACTTCTCACCCTTTTATATTTATTTTCCACACTCCATCCATCCTCTCAACCCTTTCTGTAGTTTAGACATTAGAATACTTAGAATAAGTGACCTTAAACTCCCCTCCTTTTAGGACTGCCAGATCTGTAGTCAGATCTGGAGGGACTACTAGAGATGGCTCCTTTGGAGCTGTAGATCACCTTTCCCTGTGGGACAAACTCTTACTTATCAAAACTTGCTACAAAGGACCCTGTATCTTGCAGGTCTGGGACTTCTGAGTTGTGCTAAATTCACCCCCTGTTTTACTCTTTCTTTGATTTTTAATGACTTTCACCACCAACCAATAATGTAAGCACACCAGAATCAGCCAACAAGTTTTTGGCGCCGTTGCCGGGGAAAGATGATCTATTAGTAGACCCTTAGTTTTTATATTCTTAGTATTCTTTGCACATGTGAATAATTGATACTGCTGACATAATTTTGAACCTTTCTTGCAGATCTAGATAGCAGCAGTGAAGGATAGTTGTACTGCAATTGGAGCTTAGCTACCTCTGTTTGCAAACTCTCTGACTTTTAAAGCTCTGTCTATCTTTCTTAAAAAAATTTTCAAGCAGTATCTAGGATAGTTTAAATGTATTCTTTGAATAGCTGCAAACTAGTTAGATAAATTTGTTAGTGTACAATTATTCTTTTACAATGTGCCTGCAAGAAGCTTTCCTTGCTGTTGGTGTGCCTATATGCTAGGGAGGAGATCCCTCAACCCTGCTTTAGAGCTTCTTAACCCTGAGTTAAAAAGGGGAAGGAGACTTAGAAGAGACAGGCACACCACAGGAGAGCCCCCAAGTGAATCTGTGACAGCAATTATGGGTGAAGAACAACCCAGAACCCTCAAGGAGTTGAATTCTCCGGATGGCTATAACTCCCCTTTTAGCATTCAATTCCCTGATGTTCAGGGGAACTATGAGATAAAAACTTCAATCATCCAGATGCTGCCAGCTTTCCATGGGCTTAGCAAAGAGGACCCTTACAAGCATATTGACCAGTTCTTGGCCTTGTGCACCACTTTTAATATCACTAGTTTGGGACCTGAGGCTACTAGGCTCAGACTCTTTCCCTTCTCTCTGAAGGATAGGGCCAGTACCTGGCTGACCACTCTTTCCAACAATAGCATTGCTTCATGGAAAGACCTGTAGACCAAGTTCCTAACCAAGTTCTTCCCTGAGACCAAAACTAGCCAGTTGAGGAAAGAGATTCTTGCATTTGCTCAATCCCCAACTGAGGATTTTAACCAATCCTGGGATAGGTTTAAAGAAATGCTCAAACAATGCCCCCACCACAAGATCCCTGAGTGGCAGCTTGTACAAAGCTTCTACAATAGGATTGATGAGAAAAATAGAGATATGGTCGATGCCTCTTGTGGTGGATCCTACATGCACAAGACTGCTGAGGAGGCATGGGAATTGTTTGAGGTGATTAGTGGGAATGCTTTTCAAAAGCCATCCCTGGCAAGAACTAGTCAGGAATCTGAGTCAAAGGTGGGCCTGCTGCTGGATCAAGAGGAAAAGTTTATGAGGTGTCTGGGAACAATGACTTGCAGCTGCAGATGCCAAACCTCTCTATGAAGTTTGAGAAATTATTGACTGTGATGCAACCCAGAAGGGCTGCTCATGTGGCGGAGGCATGTCTAATATGCCAGTCCCCACAACACACAGTGGAGGAATGTCCATCTGTAGGGCAATTTCCTTAATTGATTTTGGAACATGCTGCTACTACTCAATCTTATGGCCAGCAACAATCTGGGAGCTACAATAGGCAGCCCTATGGATACCAGCACCAAAATGCTGGTTACCAATGGAGAGACCACCCAAATCTGAGGTGGAAGCAAGACAACTACATGCAGCCCTAGCAGATGTTGGCCTTACCACAAAGGCCACAACAACAGTTCAATCAAGGGAATGCCCCTAGGTCTACTTTCCAGCACCATCAGCAGCCCCATCAGTAGTAAAATCAGTTGGTCTTACCCCCTTCTCAACCTAGAAATACTTCTTTCGAGGACCAGGTCTTGACCTCACTGCAACACCTGGGTTCCTTGGCTCAGACTGTGAACTCTCATGGTCAGAGCATCAAGAAGATGGAAGAATAGATTGGACAACTAGCGAACACCTTAGCCAAAAGAGAAGAGGGAAGGTTGCCCAGTCAACCAGTGGCTAATCCCAAGGGCCAATTTTTGATTGGTGAAGGATCCTCAGACCCTGAAGGGGATCTTTCATTGAATTAATGATAAGAACTGTGCACCTTTGTATAATATATACTTTATAGTTTATAGGAATGTGTAGCAATCTTGTTGGAATCTGAGTTTAGTGCTTTATGCCTACTTTTATTCCTGTACCCCTTGTTTGCTAATTTCAAGCGATTGAATGATAATATAGTATTTGAATGTTGTTCATGATGTGTGAATTTAATGCCTTGAGAGTATGGGAATTTGTGAATGCTTTATAATGCTTATGGGTGTCCCTGGAAGAGAGTCTGTGAGAGAATCCACCCATAAAGTCAGGGTCAAAAAGCTGACTAGTGGGTGAGTGAATTCTACCTCGGTTAAGCCATCGCGGGGTTCTGAATAATGGGTTTGGTCCCCTCTCGTGCAGTTCATAAAGAACTAGTTTGTTTTGTTGTCGCTAGTTTCAGATATAACTGGGTGGGTTGCATCGCACAGTTTAAAGGAACATCTAATCTCGCGACCCATTCATTCCCAGCCAGTGAGCGGATATTTTCAAAGCGCGTCGAGCCTCGCGATATTTAAATCCCACCCCGCGCTGCTTTTCCTTACTACTTTCTCTTTCCTCTCCTGCCAGCGAAACCCTATCTCCCATTCCTCTCAATCTCTCTCCTCCAGTTTCCTGTCTACATTTCATTGCTTACTTTGAAATTCTAGATTTTTGTTCTTAAAGCTTCCATCAACAGTTGCCCCTTGCTAAGAGCTCTTGAGATCCACCGTGTGTCCAATTGAATAGAACCCTAACTTTTAGGGTTAGACTCAGCTCTTGATCTTTCCTTTCAAAATTTCAACTGCACACTCACCAAGGAGAGTCGTGATGGCTCCTAAAAGTGCACCTGTGAAGAGAGCCAGGGACAAAGCCACTGTGGAGCCTGCCCCTAAGAAAGCCAAGTCCTCTACGGCACAACAAAAAGGGAAGGAGGTGGTTCCTAAGGTGGCTGCATAAACACCTGATTATTCTACACCCTCTGAGCTCCTCATTTCCATTCCCTTAGAGCCTGAAGCCATTTTCGATATCTCTTTCTTTGAATCAGAGCCGTTGTCAGCACCTGCCATTGAGTTCTTGCGCAAGGCTGGATTGTTCCCCTTGATGCAAATGATTCCTGCACTAGCCTACCCTAGGTTAGTGCAACTCTTTTACCAGCACCTTAGGGTCAGACCAGACACACAGGGGCAGCCAGGCCTCCTTGCATTAGTTGACAATTTTGAGATGCTGCTTAGCCCAGAGTTAATTGTTGAAGTCCTGGGCATCCTTGCCAGTTTTGATCCCAACTGTGGTTATGGTGCCCCTGTGAGTGCCTCTCTCGATACCATTCCCCAGGCCATTACCAGAGGCTTGAAAGCCACAGGAGACTCCATCAGAAGAAGAGATTTGGAGCCCAAACTACTGTTCATCGATCAAGTGCTGAGGAAGAATATCTATTGCTCCGGTCATCAGCAAGAAAGGAGGACACCAATTGCTGATGCTCTCTATTCCTTCTCTCTGGGCAATGGATTTAATGCTGCATGGTTGATCTTCGAGGCTATGAAGGATACAATGGTAAAGCTGGGGCTGAAAAAGAAAATCCACACTCTCCCCTACGAAAGACTCATCACCAAATTGCTTCTGAAGGGAGGATACAAGATACCAGTGGGGGAGTTATCTGCTGACCTCACTCCCACCACTTTTGCCAAAAGGCAATGGGGGATCAGCAGAAGTCTAATAGATCCCCAGAAGAAGAAGAAGAAGGCTGAAGCTCAGAGTATTTTCGAGCAGGGAGAGGGAGCTGCTGTGGAAAAGGCCACCCCTGCCCCCAAAAAGAAGGCTAAAACCCCTGCCCTAAAGAAGGTGTGAGCTTATCACCTCTGCAGCAATCCCTCCATCCACCACACTTGCCTCTCCACTAACTTCTTCACCTATTCCATCTCTCCCTTTCCCTCTTTTATCTCCCTTTTCCATTCCACCCCCCATTGTGATTCATTCCTGGGTGGAAAGTGTTGAACCCCAGGACAACACTCCACCTTCACCCACCATACCTCAATACACAGCCCCAGTCTCTCCCATATCATCTGATCCACACCCTAACAGCCCTCCCCTGATAACCTACCTCAAAAAGAAGCCCTCTCACACAACAGCTACCATATCTTTACCCACTTCCACCTCCCCTGTCATTCCCACAGACACACCCCATATTGACCAACCCTTAGTCCAACCTCCCCATGATCTTGACTTTAACCTAGCCACCACTTCAGGGTATCAAGCCTTCATGTCTACCTTGCTTGATACCTTGCCCACCCATGACATCCCCATCCCTCCCTTCACCACATCACTCACCAGCCCTTTCACCTTCTCCCCCTACCACTTTCCATCATGCCCCCACTTCCCCTTTCTAACCTGTTCCTTCCTATCCTCATACTCCACCTAAACCAACCTCAGATACCCTTACCCATATTCTTTCCCTCATACATGACATCCAAACCCAACTCTCCAACACCACACAGACCCAAGCCCAAATGCAAACGGACATCACCAACATACAATCCACCCTTCAAATATTGACAAACCCAATCATCCCTACACAACCTCCTACCATCCCATTGACCCAACCCCCTTCCACCTCTGACTCCACAATTCCAACAG
Source organism: Chloranthus sessilifolius (assembly GCA_021018995.1). Taxonomy (NCBI): domain Eukaryota; kingdom Viridiplantae; phylum Streptophyta; class Magnoliopsida; order Chloranthales; family Chloranthaceae; genus Chloranthus; species Chloranthus sessilifolius. Next base: position 52,114,858 of record CM037592.1, on the reverse strand, counting down.
ACCTCACCCACATTGACTTACCTACACCCTTCTCCCTCCATGACACCATACCCTACCACTCCTTCCCCTCTCTACCTACCCTACCCCCTCTAATACTACCTCCACCTCAATTCACCAACACTTCTACCCAAACTGACCCCATTTCATTCCCATCCACCTTTCCCATTCAACCCCACTTCTTTTCAACCCCATCCCTTCCATTTCGACCCTTCACCATTCCATTCTTCCCTTACCCAGACCCATCCACATCCATTGCCCCTCCTTCATTTCACTTTCCATCCATACCTTCCATTCCACCTCTTCTCCCACCCCCTCCTCAATTCACTGACCATTCAACACAGACTATCCCAGCCACTTCCACCTCTTCTCTTGACTTTATCCTTCTACCACCCACTCTTCTCCCCCAGAATCAATCCCCTTCTACTTCTTCCACTCCATTTCTACCCATCTTACCTAGACACTCCTATTACACCCCCCCTACTTCACCCTCCTCCATGCCATGAGGGACAATCCCTATATCAAGAGGGATGTTCTCAATGGCATGGCCCAACTCCACCAAGCCATCGAATACCCCTTGCTGTAGAAACTTAGTGACGTGAAGCTTGCTCACCGCGAGCAGCTAAGAGATATTTCCAAAGGGTGGGAGGCAATTTTAGAGACCCTAAATGCGAACAAGGCTGCAGCAACATATTACAGAATGACTACTGAGATTAAAAAGGCCAATACAGAGAGGGCGAAAAAGCATAACAGGCTATTAGAAAAAAAATTGAACAATGCTCAGGAGATCAACCGACTCAGTAAGGAGCTTGCAGATACCAATCTCCTGTGAGCTAACAAGAAAATTGAAATCTTGGAACAGAGAGTTGCCTTCCTACTTTCCCAACCCATATAGGCCACCCCTCTCACCACAGCTCCCCCAGAGGCCCCATCTTGTTCCACACAACCAAGCCAATCTTCTTCCACTGCCCCTACCCCAACCCCTACACAATCTGTTCCCCCACCTCCCACAGCCCCAACTCCGGTAGCTCCTCCTGTTCCTCCTCAAATGCCCTCTGCGGTTCATACGAGTACCTACACAACTGTTGCTCTGCTCAAATCCCTCCGCAGCTCCTACTCCTCTCTCGGTGCGCCCTATTCCCTCTCCCAAAGAAAACGCACTCCTTCTAAGAAAACGCCCACTTCTAAAAGAGCCACTGCAGCCCAAAAAGGTAAAAGGTCGGCCCCTCCATCCCCACCTCCAAAGGTCACCAGAGCTTCTGCTCAGGATGATCCCCATGGTCTCCTACTTTCCAAAGAGGAACGCAGACATGCTGCTGCTGCCCTTGGATTGGATCCCACTGAGCTTTCCTTGACTCGACTACACGAACCACCAAAGGATCCCAGTGCCCCCACTACTGCTGCTGCTCCTTCATCCAGCCCTGCTGAACAATCCTATCCTCAGCGAAGGAAGGTTGCTGCCAAGAGGACTACTCCCCCAAGTTGCTCTTTGAAAATTGGAAAAGACAAATCTGTCTAGTCTGAGGAGGGACCACCACTAAGCCAGCCCGTGAAAGGGAAGAGCCTTGCCATTCCTACAGCCAAAGTACCAGATCCATCTCCTGTGGCTCCCCCTAAACCAGAAAAAGGAAAAAGTCCTCTCCTGCCTCAGGTGCAAGTAAAAGCTAAATCCCCTGTTGCCCATCCTGAGCCAGCACCAGCCCAACCACCTCTTATTCCCCCTCTGCCTCAGCAAGGGCAAGCCTCCAAAGGTAAGGGCCCCAAAGGAAAATCTCCCACCAAACCTCCTGAGCCAACCACTGATAAATCTTCAGAGATCCCTCCTGAACCAAAGAGAAAAATGAGGGTCAGGGCTCCAACCATACCCAAAACTCCCGAGCAAAGAAAGGCAGAGAGGGAACGAAAGAAGAAAGAAGAAGAGGCTCTCCTGTAAGAGCATGCAAAGAAGATGGGATGGGACAAGTTTTGAGACAGATTCTAACTAGATTGTACCTAGGATTTTCTCTGTTTCTTTTGCTTCTGTTTTCTTGTATTTTGTACATTTCTAATTTTTCATAGACTTTTTCCCTGTCTTTACTATCTTGCTTTGCCTGATTGTGTGTTTTGTTCTCTGTTCTTTCCTTTTCTTTTAGCCTCATTAGTTCTGCTGCACATTCACTTTGAACCAGTGAGGACACTGCTCCTCATAGGTTTGGGGGTGTGCCAGGCAGACCCTGCCAATGGAATAGCTAACATAAGTGCAGCAGACTCATCTGAGCAATATGGAAATGGACCTCTATTCACTTAAGTGTTCACTTAAGAATCATGAAAATAAGAAGTTTAAAATTTTTGCAAACTTTTGACATTATAAACTTCCAATACTCCACATTTTCATGATAATATCACCAAGGAAACTCACTTGTATCAGCACTCAGTGAATCAGTAGAGAGAGAAAAAGGTGAGGACATACTTAAAAGTTCAAAGGAAGACCATATCCAGTGAGAATTGGGCCTATAAAATTTTTTCCATCTTTTGAGGAGTAACCAAGGCAATCCCTTCTAGTTCTAAGGATGGTCACCGAGTTGTGCTCACTAGAAGTTAGGTAACTCTAAGTTGAAACAACTGACAGTACTCATGAGACCTAAGAAAGGATCAAGGCCTTCTCTTGGACAGTTTGAGCCTAAAAATACCAATCCTAAAGCAACTGCCCTTGTCCATACCCCCCTTTGAGCTTTAAATCCTAAATTTCTTCAAAATACACCTAAGTACTTGAACCTGAACCTATGAACCTGATTCAACCTACCCTCACTCTGAGAATTCAGAAGGTAAAGGAGAAAGAGTTGAAGATGGACTAGCTATGGTCAACATTAGGTGAATGGAGAAGAAGGATCTCAAAAATCTGGCAGTATGGTAACTGAGAACATGATGGCATTTCTAAAAAGCAAAAACAAAATAAAAAGAAGGAAACTCCAGTAAAAAGAAACAAAAATAATAATAAAGAGGAATAAGAGAGAAGTCAAGAGGAACTTTCATTGGAAAATCAAAATCAAGAAGAGAAACTGATCACCTCAAATCGAAAAATCTCAAAGAAGATGAAGGGAGCTGAAGTATGGAAGGTGAAGTCATGAACCACCTCTGTGACCTACTGATTTCTCAAATTGGAATCCCTTTTCAACCTTCCATTCTTTTTAACCCTACTCCATAAGCCACATTATAGCCCAGTTAAAAGCCCTTGTGATCCAAAGTTGAGTGAGCTGTCATGTGAAGATAAGAAATTATCCAATCTATGGTGAGGAACTGCCAATGATGTCAGCACTTAAGAACTCTACCTATGCTCATGCTTACAGACCCATTTGGGGGATGTAACTGCTCTTGAGCCTGTGAGAGAATGAACCCCTCAATAAAACCCTTATGAGAGTATGCCCTGCAAAGTTTTTGGGTCTGAACTTGAATGCATTATGTATGACCTTAACCTAATTTTTGACCTAAGGATAAGCTCAGTGCTGGCACACACTTGTGCAGTTTCCTGTGATTGTAAACTATTAGGAAATGTTGTGCAATCATAAAGAGTTTATGCTGTTTAAGTTACTGTGCAACCAATGAATTAAATTTCTTTTATGTGTACTGATTCAAGAGTAAACTAAATCTGATTCCTTGACTGCTCATTTAATGATACTGCACTCTTGTTAGTTGTTTCACTGAGAAGTTTGTGGGTGTCTTCACTGAAAACCCTCAGGAGACTTCACTCCTCCACTAGGGATCACCTAGGGGTTTAAAAGGCTTGGTACATATGCTAAATGTATCCGTGCTCCCTACGAAAGTGGCATTTAATTTTTAGAGTAGATTTAATGTAGCTTTGCTAAGGGACCAGCAAAGATTAGGTTTGGGGGTGTGTTAAGACCTGAAAAGTATCACTTTTCACCCCTTAACTTAACCTTTAATTAGACCCTTAGGCTCCTAATAAGTTCTTGTTAAGTGTTTTGTGTAGGTAATAATCAGCAGTGAAATAAGGCCAGAAAACCTATTAAGAAGCCTGCTTTGGCACCCAAAATCCCTCAGAAGAATGAACTCTGAATCCAGACCTGAAATGAGCCTCGCGCAGCTGACCCAAGCTTTAGAGGATTCAGGAGAAATATTCCTCGCGCAGTTCAACTGACCTTCCCAAGACTTTACAGCAACCTCTCGTGCAAATGAGTGACTGAAGAGCTTCAAAAACTTAAACTCGCATAGCTCTCGCGAAGCTCAAGAGTAGAACACATCGTGATGGATGCTTTAAGCGCCTCTCTCAATGGGCGCATTTTAATGGCTGAGGAGAGAGAGCTTTAGAAGATTCCTCGCGCAGCTGTCGCACAGTCACCGCGGGATGCAATTATCAGAAGAACTCCTCACGCAGTTCTCGCGCCATTCAAGAAGAAAACATCCTTGCGAAGGCAAAGCCATCCTCGCGAAGATCAGCCCAGCGAAGACCGAGCAACCTCGCGACTGGTTGAACTTCAACCCCGTGACATCTAAGACAGTGTTTTCTACTCAACCTAGCGAAGCCTAATCCAGCGAGAGTGCAATTCTCTATCGCGTGACTACCTGAAGAGCAAACCAAGGAAACCTCGCGACGGCTGAAGCTTCAATGTAAAATTATCCTAGCGAAGAGCAAAGAGCTACCACGTGACAAGTCTGGGAAACTACAGCTACCTAGCGAAGCTCTGAACCTAAACTTCCATCTCTTCAGTAGAGGACCTTCTGGGAATTTTCAGCAATTAGGGCACGCACTCCCACGCTCAAATCTCTATGCACGTGCCCCGAGGCATCCAACGATCACTGTTAGGCCACATGGCATCATTAAAATTAGGGTTTCCTAACCCTAATGTGCCACTACCCCACTGCTATATAAATCCATACCTAGCTTAGGTTTAGGTATCTGGGAACACATCTCAGATCGCTTTTCTTCTCTTTCTTTTTAGCTGTAAGTAGTTTTCTTTTTCTCTTTCCTTCTCTCCATAGTCCAGCACTTGCTGGCTATGCCTTTGTATGTGTTTTTGAACTAGATTAATGGAAGTTCTGTAATAGGATCAGTACTTTGTGGGATTGGTGTTTATGTGTGAGATGCTCTGTGCAAGGATGCTGCTTTGTGATCCGCCATTGCTTTAGCTGTGTTTCAAAGCAATGGAGGACTGATTCTAAGGGCCATTCAGATCCAAGTGACCTGTGTGTCTGGGCTATCATGGTCCTACAGCCTTAACCCCACCACAGGACCCACTAGATCTGAAATTCCCATGGGAGCTTGAGCTGGTAGCCTTGTGACCATGGTGGTAGCAGCGATATTCTTGTTTTGTCTTGGGCTCCGTGAGGAGGATAACCTCTGAGATAGTTTGTGACCATTTAAGTGCACAGATTATAGCCTTAGGGTGATTCTAATCCACCGATCCAAGATGGATCCTTCTTCTCTACACCTGAGCTTGTAGAAGCCTGGTGGGAGATTGTACAGAGGTAGACTCCCCTATATTTGTATAGATCTGCCATCAGATGTTGGATCTGATCTGGTTATAGAGATTGTAGGCTGGTGACTGGACTATTATAGCCTCACTCAAGCAATGGACAGCTAGATCGAAGGTACTCAATCTCTTGCTGGTTCTATGTGTCTGGGCTATTATGGTCCTATACAGCCTTCGCCCCACACATAGAGCTTTAGAGGTTGAGGTTTCCTATGGATTCCTGAGCTGGTAGCCTGGATGAAATAGTGCTTGCAATGATTTACTGGTTGTGTTTTGACCCATCCCTGGATGGTGGTTCCCCTATGGGATAATCTGTGACCATTTGAGTGGACAAGTTATAGCCTTAAGGGTGGAATCATGGCAGAGTGATGGGTTGGATCCTTTCTCCTCAGTGGTGATAATGTAGCCACTGGACAGGACTTCTATAACATCAGATCTGAATCTGAGTTATAAAACTTCTCTGATCTTGGCTCAATAACATACTTCTCACCCTTATATTTATTTTCCACACTCCATCCATCCTCCCAACCCTTTCTGTAATTTAGACATTAGAATACTTAGAATAAGTGACCTTAAACTCCCCTCCTTTTAGGACTGCCAGATCTGTAGTCAGATCTGGAGGGACTACTAGAGATGGCTCCTTTGGAGCTGTAGATCACCTTTCCCTGTGGGACAAACTCTTACTTATCAAAACTTGCTACAAAGGACCCTGTATCTTGCAGGTCTAGGACTTCTGAGTTGTGCTGAATTCACTCCCTGTTTTACTCTTTCTTTGATTTTTAATGACTTTCACCACCAACCAATAATGTAAGCACACCAGAATCAGCCGACACCTTCTCTATCTAAAATGTTAATTAATTGAAATTTAATAATATAAAAATAATGGACAACCATACCTTGAATGATATCATGGCTAGTTCTCGCATCCTTTGCAGTAATACCATAAGCTCGGCCTTGTACCGTAGGCCGTGCCAATTGTAATACGGGTCCTGCCTTTGCTGCTATTCCAACCATTTCCGGGCATTCTCTGATCCGATGTCCCATCTTGCCACATCGAAAACATGCTCCAGAAGCTTTGCGACACTCATCAGTTTTGTGTGCCTTCCCACATTTCCCACAAATATCTTTGGAGGCAACTGATGAAGCCGTATAAGATCTCGTGCGAGATCCTGTCGGTCGTACTTGAGAAAACCCAGATATACTTTGGGCCGCTGAAAAAGATGGATTCGAAACATGTGGAATCCTTGGTGGTGCGGAGAACATCGATGGATTGTAAGGTCGTGCAGACGCTCCTGCAGCTGGTTGAAAAGCGGTCTGTCCTTAGAATCATGGTCGTTTATTACTTTGACCCGCACTATAGGACTGTGGAGCTTTCCTGGCCTCTGCTTTTCATCTCTCCTTTTGAACATGGTGTCTACATCGGTCTCTGCTATCAAGGCTAATTTCATCACATGAGCATAAGTCATCGCCTGAAACAACGAAATGCGCTCTTTGATCAGAGGTTTCAAACCTCTCTCGAACTTTTAGGTTTTCATCAGCTCGGTGGCTACTAGCAACAGTGCACAAGCGAGAAAGACGCGTGAATTCTGATTCATATTCTCTCACCGTCATCTGACCTTGTACCAATGTTGCAAACTGTACCTCGAGCTTATATCTTTCAGGTGCTGGGAAATATTTCTCATTGAAGGCCTCAGTAAATTCTGCTCATGTCCATGGTACTCCGTGCATTCTTGCTCTTTCGACGGACTGCCACCATGGCTCTGCCTCACTTTCCAGTTTGTACGCTGCCCAACTTACTTTTTCTTCTTCGGTACAAGTAACTCTTTGCAGCACTTTCTCGATCTGTGTTAACCACTTCTCAGCCTCCATTGGGTCATGCTGACCGTAGAAACTCGGTGGTCGAAGTCGAATAAAGTTCGTAAAACCTTCGGGACGTCAAACAACAAGCATGGCCATAGTGTTGACCATGGTCTCCATTAACTGCGGATGGTGTCCCGCATTTTGTTCCACACCATGAACACTTCCCATCGGTGGAGTAGTTATAACTGGCGGAGTTTGCTCTAGCGGAGGATGCTCTGCAACATTCTCCATTGTCGTTCAACTTTCGGCTAGATGGACATTCTCACCACTGCCTGAAGCAACGTCATGCTCGTATCCATCTACTGGAATAGCATTTGGCCCAGTACGATGAGGCAACGGTGATCTACCCCTGCATCTTCTACAACGCGGAGGCATCGTAACCTACTCAGATAACACGTTAATCAAGCATACAACTCAGGCGCATAGGTCGGATCAGCCGCCTACTCAGGATCGGGCTCTATAGCTAAAATATTTAAATCGAGGAATGAGCTATCATCCACAGCTCAGTAGAGAATATCATATTGCTAACATAAATTGACAGTTTATCAATTCTTATTTAGAAACATTACTACATTACAACATATGACAATTTTAACATGCTGATGTCATGACTTATGCATGATGCAACAGGTATAAACAAAATCAAGCTGAAACAGGATATACATGCAGGCGAAGATCAGGGAATCAATGAGATTAAGCTCCCGAGTTAGCGGGATCACTTGTCAAGCTCCCGAGTTAGAGGGATCACTTGGACTGGAATATTACAAGCTCCCGAGTTAGCAGGATCACTTGATACAAGAATTTCAAGCTCCCGAGTTAGCGGGATCACTTGATGTACACTAGAACATATCTAAGATATTTCAAATGATCGAGATCGACTCTTGAACCTTTGTAGAATACAAGATGCAATTTCCATGTATGGTTCCTAATGCTTTTTCACTATTTACAAATAACACTACAAATTTCTTATGCAGATAACACTTGATATAAAATTGACAAAAAATCAGAACTGTCATGTGCTATAAAGGACTGCTTCTCTTTATCAAAAATACCAAATTTTCAGTGCTTAGCTGATCATGTTTATAAAGCATACACGATTATTCTACTCTTAGCATCAAAATGTTTATAATTAAAAATTGATATTCTATTCATAATATGGCGAACAATATACATTCCCTACCTGTGTGCGTCAAGTGTGTTTTACACTTACAACGTCGATGCACAGTCAATTGTCCGAGATCAGCATGCAATGCTTAGTTCTTCAAGTTTGGTTAAGTGCTCCATGTGGCACCCTAAGAAAATGTATTTATTTTAAAAACTAATTGTTTAGATTGCACCAACACACGCATGCGAAGCCTCAACCGATACATATTTGAACCTATGTGGACCCAAGGTCCAAAGTACAAGTACAAGCACAAGCGAGCCCAAACCAATCTTTGGAGGAGGGTTGCTGACAAGCCACTTTCGATGGGTCTTACCATGACAACCCTTTGAGGTTCTTTGTGGCAAGCTAACTTCTTGAGCTTCAGGAATCATCTTCTTGGTCTTTTTGTCTTGCTGTTTTCTTCCTTTTGTGTGCAACTATATATATATATATAATATATAGTTATATAGATTTTCTTTGTATCTAGCTATTTAATATATATATAAATCTAGATATGCAATATATCCTATTTGTTGCAGGTTAGCAGGTTTGTAAACCTCGTGACAGAGAAACAACTCGAGCACGTAACTCTGCCGGAGTGCAACAATCTGCACTCAGCTTCATATATTCAGAGCTGAAGTTTCAAGTCGTTTCTATGATGACCCCTTTCTTTTAGATGAAATCGATAGCCTACCTTTTTGGTGAATGATGTCTATTGGATTCGTGCTTGTTCGCTTCTACCGGTTCGACTGAATCGACAAATCAGAACCAAACATCGAGTGCATAATAGCCATGCCTCCCTATAATTTTCGATATATCAAAAATTCTGTTTTTTTTTGTTTTCAGGATCTGCTAGCTATACTTTCATTCAAAGTTGAAGGCAACAATTGCAGGTTCTTTGGTGTTGTCTATGTATAGCTACTTGACCTTGCGTGCATGTGCAGATCGCATGACTCATTGGAGTCGTGTATATTTGAAAGCATGCAAGTAGCTTACCAGCTACTTGAGGTAACGGCAAAGCATGCAAGTAGCTTACCGACTCGTGAGGTATGACTTTATGCAAAGCCTATATAATTATATAAGGTATTACATATGAAACATAAGTACAAAAAGAAACAAAACTGTTTTGTCTTGTAGTTTAACAGTGAAACGAAAATAAAGCCCTTTCCTTTGTTTCCCTTGGTTATTTAGTAAAGCCAAATGGCTTAACTTATGCATATAGCATATATACCACTGTTGGTATATATATATATGTATTTAATTATTTCTAAGATCTTTTTAATCTGTTACTTTACTACACTAGTGTGTATTTAGCTTAAGGTCCCATTTCGAAGATTTATGGACTATCCTAGTGAGATCGTCACGCATGACCTGACCCGACCTGATCAGACACTTACCATTACAGTGTCAATGCTGGGGATTGTTACACAATCCATCCCCCTTTGCCAATGTCTCACCCCATTCCTTCAATCCATCCCATGTCCCATCACTTACAATGCCCAATTTTCCCTCTACATCCACCCTATCTATACCCAATCATCCCTTAAATCTACCACCCACATCTGATCCTTCTTCCATCACTATGATGGAGGAGATGTTCCAAGCCTACTCCTTATAGAAGGCTTCCCAAAATACCTCCCCTCATCCACACCACACATCCATGAACCCATCCCATACCTTAGCCAACCTCCATGCTTCACTCCCCCATGACCTCCATCAACCCCCCCATAATTCACACCATCCAAAACCCCATCTCCCACATGCTCCAAGGCCCATTGGCCCAAAACCCTACCATTCACCAAGGCCTATTGGCTCAAAACCCCACTACCCATGATCTCCAAGGCTCAATGGCCCAACACGCCATCACCCATACCCAAGGGCCCATGGCCCAAACCCATAAAGGGCCCATGGCCCAAAACCATCAAGCGCCCATAGCCCAAAACCATCAAAGACCCATGGCCCAAACCCACCAATGGCCCATGGCCCATACCCCTCAAAACCCAATGGGCCAGATCCACATACCCCAAGGGCCCATTGCCCAAACTCATACCCAAGGGCCCATAGCCCAAACCCACTAATGGCCCATGACCCATACCCCTCAAAACCCATTGGGCCAGGCCCACATACCCCAAGGGCTCATTGCCCAAACCCTTACCCAAGGGCCCATGGCCCAAACCCTCCAATGGCCGATGGCCCATACCCACCAATGGCCCATGGGCCCATACCCCTCAAAACCTAGTGGGCCAGGCCCACATACCCCAAGGGCCCACAGCCCAGGCCTATACCCACCAATGGCCCATGGCCCAAGCCCTCCAAAGCCCAATGGGCCATACCCATCAAGGCCTAATAGGCCAAGACCCCCCAAATACTATGCCCTTTACCCAAACCCAACCTAATCAAGGCCTTGTGGCCCAAACCTACCCCGGGCCCATGGTCTAAGCCCAAACATCTTACCCTCCACAATACCCCCAATATTTCACCCAACCTTCACAGCCAGGTCAAACCCATGCAATACCCCAAACCCAATTTTCCCATGGCCCCACACCCCAAGGCCATCTCCAAACCTTCCCCCATACCCAATGGCCCCATCAGGCCCCACCTTTAAACCAAAATCCCATCACCCAACAAACCTTTCCTCACTCCCAATGGACTCACCCCACCCCCACTCATGTCATTCCTGTCCAACCCGTGCAACAACAATAAGAAAATCCCGCCCTCACTGCACATTATGACGATCAACAGTATGAGGAGGACGAGATTAGGAATAGCGGAGCCTATGCTGGGGCATTAACCAACCTTAACCCTCCTCTCATAATTGCCCACCCCTTGGTGGCTCGGAGTGAAGTCCAACTAACGGTCGAGAAAGCGGCCCCTGTATCAAAAGAGTCGGAGCAGCTGAAAGAACAGTTGGACAAAATACAAAAGCAGCTGATGAAAATGGGTGGTGCCAAAATCCATGCCACGGACTTCACAAATTTGTGCTTGTTCGCTAAGGTCCCCCTGCCCCCTAAATTTAAAATGCCAGCCTTCGACAAATATAATGGCATGGGCAATCCTATTGCGCATTTGAAGTCCTACTGTGGGGACATGTGCCAATACGGAGGGGATGAAAGACTACTAATAAAAATCTTTCAGAAGAGTCTGATCGGGCCTGCTTTGAGATGGTTCACATCTTTAGAACCATCCATGATAAAAACGTGGAGGGACCTGATGCACCTCTTTCAAGAACAACATGTCTACAATATAGACATTGAGCCGCGTAAGTCAGACTTGACCCGTTTGAAACAGAACTAGAGCGAGACCTTCATCGACTACTTGGGATGTTGGAGAGCACTGCCAGCTCAGGTCAAAAACAGAATACCTGATGATGAGCAGATAGAGATGATTTTAAAAGTACTCTGTCGGTGATCTCAAAATTTTTGGTATACCAGCAGCAATCCAGCTTTACTGATCTGGTAAGAAATGCTAACCGATGTGAGGATGCCATCAGGGAGGGCCGTCTGAGCAAGAACACACCGAGCAGACCCAGTGGAGTTAACAAAGGAACGAGAAGAAAACATGGGCCGATGTTTAAAACATTGCCAATCCCAGGCCCAATAACAATACAATCCCGTTTCAATTTTAGGCAGCCCCACTAGCACCAGTTAGGCCTGAGCAGATGCAGAGAATAGGGAATGGGCAAGGAATGCAAATGACTTCGGAGCAGAGGAGAGCCCGCTACGACATAGTTTTTATGCCTCTCGGGCAATCATTGAGTGTGCTTTTGCCTTTATTAGTGGAAAAAGGATTAGTCACTATCCGTCAACCACAACCTCTTCCTCACTCGATCCCAAAGAACTATGACCTGAATATCTACTGCAATTTTCATCAGGGTCCGGGTCACCCAACTGATCGCTGCTTCCCATTGAAGCACACAATCCAAGATTTGATCGACGTAGGGAAAATCATTCCCCCTGCACCTTCTCAGCATGCTAATATTCACCAAGTGCCACTACCCTCACATCCTACTGGAGGAGCTGGTCCCAGACTCATCGTCGAAATGATAGAAGATGAAGAGGAGCTGGAATTTGACCCATCTGATTATATCAACGATTGGGAGAGTTATATAGCACCGTTGTCATGAAATGTTAAAGAGAGGAATATCGGGGTAATTAAACCCCTGAATTTGTCAGAATATTTCACCAACCTAACCCCGCAAATTGAACCCTTGGATCTCAGGGTATACTTTCCATGCACCACACCCGTCAATTATGTACATATCAATGCATACCAACCATACACCACCACCCCCATCAATTACCCAATAAGCCATTAGGCCCCCAATCCCACACCCGCACCCGTCAGTTATCAATAGCCTGTGCCCATCCTATCACCCCAAAATCTGCCTGCGAACTCCACCACCCCGGTCAATTAAGCCCATCAGACCCCCCATCTCCCGCCAGCACCCACCAGATATCAATGGCCTACTTTTACCTCCTTTCCTTCAATACCACCACCCTCAAGCTTCACCACCCCTATCTGGCCCAAATTTTCTACCCAACCCGCTACCACCAAAATAAATCAGGTGTTGCCCACACCTCCTGAGCCGACAGTGCAAGTGCCTCAAGTACCAGCAGCCATACCTTTCCAGCTCTCGAGACCAACCTATGATCCTCATCAGGTCCCGCTAAGCTACAAGCAAACAGATGTCAATATCGGCGTGACAGAGAAGAAGCGGTGGACTTTTCACACGATGCAGGAGGATATCAAGCGACGGAAGCGCCGGCGACAACATAGGCCCAACGGAGGAAGAAAGAAAAGCTATGAACCCCTTCAAAAAAATGAGTCAGAAACATATACTAGAGACTCAACTGAGAAGAATGCCCGCTCATATAACCGTCTGGAACCTATTGATGACGTCCCACACCATTTTCAAGCATTAATGGGGGCGTTAAAAAATGCGCATGTATCACTCCAAGTTAGCCCAGATGAAGTCGGGCAGATAATTGTTCAAGTGATGCCTCCGAATGCCATTTCATTCTCTGATGCTGATTTACCTGAAGAAGGGTATAACCACTCCAAGTCATTAAATATAACCGTTGAGTCTGAAAATATGGTCATTCCCCTAGTTTTAATTGATAATGGGTCTGCATTGAACATATGCCCGTTAAGAACCGCCACTAAGATCGAGGTTGATCCATGCATGCTGAGGCCCACCAGAACCAGCGCAAGAGGGTTTGACAATACCAGGAGAGAAATAATGGGAGAAGTTGATCTTGAGCTGTTGATAGGGCCAATGACCTTTTCCATCTTATTTCAAGTCATGGATATCAAATCTTCATTTAATCTATTGTTGGGGCGCCCGTGGCTGCACGAGGTCGGAGCCATACCTTCCACTTTGCAACAGAAACTCAAGTTTGTGTCTGGGCATAAAATGATTACAATCATTGGTGAGGGGCACAGCGAGAAAGAAAAAACCACCAATAGCGTCGAAAAACCCAATGTGTTGGATATACCGCACACCGTTGAGGATGTCGACCTCCAAAGTTTTAAATATGAGGTGTCAGTGATACTCCCGGAGCCCATTGAGGGCATCATGCCTAAAGCAGGAGGTGGTATAGTAGCGGCGGTGGCTATACTCTAAAAGTGGGGCTATCAGAAAGGCCGAGAGCTCAGGCCCAAATTACAAGGCAGAAGAGAGCCAGTTGTTGCTAAGGGGCAAAAGGTCCGATTCAGCCTGGGATACAAGCCCATAAAGGAAGAGGTCCGAGAGGCCAAAGAGAAAGCCAGGGTTGCCGCAGCAGCAAGAGCTCAAGGAATCAACATAGAAGAGAAACCTCGCCCTAGGCCGCACATCAGGGAATCCTTCGTCAGCACAGGGGTCATAAAAATTGACCGGAATGGGGTAACACATTTGATCCCATACAGACCCATAGCCCCAATCCATCCCACCAATCCCTAGATCTCCATTTCTAGCTTGGAGATAGATTTGGCAGTGTTGTCCCTCTTCAAGGAACGATGGCCAGTACCTGAACAAACACCCTCTGTGGTAAATCACCATAAAATGGTATTGACGTTTGAGGATATCATCTAAGATGAAATGGGGGTCAACATGATGGAGGCTGACTCCAATGAGCCATATCAGTCAACACCCTTCATCCAAATAGGTACAAGACTCAGGTACGCAACTGGGCATCTTTGCCCCAAACTCTGGAAGCAGGGAGTGGCCTACAATTTGGCACTTATTTTTAAAAAAAAACAACCTATAAAAAGTGAGACAAGCCCTTGGCAGGCAATACCTTATATATACACAGACTCGTGCTACCAAGGGTCTGTCTCCGAAGAAATACAAAACCTCAAAAATATTGAAAAAATACAAAATCCCAAAAATATAGAAAAAATATTATCTTTTAAGATTCTGGATAAAATCACACAAAAAGATGTCTTAATCGAAATACCCATCCCACGTGAAATCGACCCCTTTCTTGTAGAAATACAAGAAGAGGTAGGAATCACGAGTCTGGACGAGGATGTCCCTTTTGAGGAGCTCTCCCTAATGAGCTCCTTCACCGGTTTGCCGACTTTGAGCATGGCCCTACCCCCATTGTCGAGGAAATTGAGGACGTTAATCTAGGAACTGAGGAGGTTCTCTGAATTATCAAAATCAAAACGTCGCTATCTCCTGAAGAAAGGAAAAGCATGATTGACTTCCTTCGGTCATACCAAGATGTTTTTACCTGGTTGTATGAGGACATGCCTGGTCTGAACACTGATTTGGTCGAGCATGAGTTGCCTCTCTACCCTGATATAAAGCCGGTTAAGCAGAAGCTGAGACGCCTTTGACCTAAGTGGATGCTGAAAGTCAGACAAGGTCATTAAGCAATATGATGCAGGGTTTCTCATGGTATCCAAGTACCCGCAGTGGCTAGCCAATATCGTGCCTGTATAGAAGAAAGATGGAAAGGTCTGCATGTGTATCGATTTTTGAGTTTGAACAAGGCGAGCCCGAAGGGCGATTTCCCACTGCCACACATCGACATCTTGGTGGATAACACTGCTAAGCACGGGATGCTTTCCTTCATGGATGGATTTTCAGGATACAACCAGATCAAGATGGCAGAGGTTGATCATGAAAATACAGTGTTCATTACCCCCTGGGGAACCTTTTGCTATCGAGTCATGCCGTTTAGGCTAAAGAATGTCGATGCAACATACCAAAGAGCTATGACTGTACTGTTTCACAACATGATGCACCGAGAAATTAAGGTATATGTCGATGATATGATAGCCAAGTCACCGGAGCAAAGCGATCACTTGGTAAACCTTCAGAAGCTGTTTGAGAGGCTGAGGAAGTACAGGTTATGTCTGAATCCACAGAAGTACGCTTTTGGCGCTATGTCTGGAAAATTGCTAGGATTCATCGTCAGCAATAGAGGGATCAAGGTCGACCTAGTCGATGTTAAAGCTATCACAAAAATGCTATCACCGTCTACTAAGAAGGAAGTTAGAGGGTTCTTGGGCATAATACAATATATCAATCAGTTCATTGCACAGCTAACTCCAATCTGCATGCCGATCTTCAAGCTACTAAGAAAGAACTCACCCGTTGAATAGAACGACGACTGTTAGGTAGCGTTTGATAAAATTAAAGGCTACCTCCTTAACCCACCTATGTTGGTACCACCCAAGCCAGGGAGACCACTCTTGATGTATCTCTCCACGATGGAAGTCTCGATGGGATGTGTCTTAAGGCAGCATGACGAGACAGGAAGAAGAGAGCAGGCCATTTACTATTTGAGCAAGAAGTTTACTGATTATGAAACGTGCTATTCTTATCTGGAGAAAGCAAGCCTGGCTCTTATATGGGCTACTCAGAGGCTCCGCCATTACTTGCTATCTCAGGTCATTCTACTTCTGGCCCACATGGATCCGTTGAAATACCTATTTGAGAAGCCTGCTCTCACTGGGCGGACTGCACGCTGGCAACTTTTATTATCTGAGTTCGACATCACGTACGTCACTCAGAAGTCAATCAAGGGGCAGGCACTCGCCGATCATCTTGCCGATAATCCTTTGCTAGATTATGAGCCTTTGAGAACTAAATTCCCTGATGAGGACATCCTTTTTATGACAAAAGACGATACAGAAGAAGCAGAAGATTCTTGGGTAATGTACTTTGACGGGGCAGCTAATGTAGACGGTCAGGGAGTTGGCGCCATTCTGATTTCACCAAAAGGATCCCATATACCTGTCTCTATCAAGCTCAACTTTCCTTGCACTAACAACATGGCTAAATATGAAGCTTGTGCCACTGGTCTGCAGGCGGCTCTCGATCTGAATGTAACTCACCTTCGAGTGTTTGGCGATTTGCAGTTAATCATATGCTAAACGAATGATGACTGGAAGACGAAAGATGAGAAACTAATCCCTTAGCATGAGCACGTCGAGGATCTGATAGCTTGCTTTCAAGATGTGACATTCTCATATGTCCCCTGAATAAGGAATCTCTTCGCCGACGCACTAGCGACGTTGGCATCAATGATAGAAATACCATATGGTGCTGAGATGAAGTCGATCATGATCGAGCAAAGGATTGAGCCGGCCTTCTGCCTCCAAATTGAGGAACCTACAAAGCCTGATGATGAGCCACCTTGGTTCTTAGATATCAAGAATTCCCTTGAGACCCTAACTTTTCCTGAGGGTACATCCAAGACGGATCGACGAACCATTCAACGTCTAGTAGCAGGCTATGTCATTTGTGGGGAATGCCTATATAAGCGATCCTACAATAATGTTTTACTAAGGTGCTTTACAGAAGGTGAAGCAACCAATATCATTAAGGAGATCCACGAGAGAGTATGAGGAGCCCACGTCAACGGTCACATGCTTGCTAAGAAAATTCTACGACAGGGATACTTTTGGACCACTATGGAATCAGATTGCTGCAAACATGTCCGGAAATGCTACAAGTGTTAGGAACACTCTAGTTTGATACACGCTCCTGCCATTGATCTACACTGCATGACCACTCCTTGGCCATTTGCTACCTAGGGCATTGATGTCGTCGGAATGATTTATTCGAAAGCATCGAACGGGCATCGGTTCAGCCTCGTCGCCATTGAATACTTCACCAAGTGGGTTGAAGCAACATCATACCCCAACATCATGGCCTGTCACGTCGAGAAGTTTCTCAAGAACAATATTGTGTGCCGATTTGGAGTACCCAAAGATATCATCATGGATAATGGTACAAATTTTATAAATAAGCATATCTGAGCCTTCTGTGAGCAATACAAGATCAAACACCATCGCTCGTCACCTTATCGGCCTCAAACTAATGGAGCCGTGGAAGCTGCGAACAAGACGGTCATTCGCATCCTCGAGAAAATGGTCGTCACCTATCGAGATTGGAGTGAAATGCTGCCATTTGCCTTATGGGCCTATAGAACATCGATCTGTACCGCTATAGGGGCAACACCATTCTCCCTTGTGTATGGAATTGAGGTCGTCCTACCAGTTGAGGTTGAGGTACCCTCACTCCGAATCCTCATGGAATCTAGCTTACCCAAAGCAGAGAGAGAGAGATCCCGCTTCGAACAATTGAATCTATTGGATGAGAAGAGACTCCTAGCCTTGTGTCACACTCAGGTGTACCAAGAGCGAATCACACACGCTTACAATAAACGTGTCTGTGGTCGAGATCTAAAGGTAGGAGATACTGTGCTGAAGAAGATCTTCCCATCCCTCCACGCTGATTGGAGAGGAAAGTTCAAGTCAAATTGGGAAGGACCTTACGTCATTCAAGAAGTACTGTCGGGATACGCCATCCGCCTCGCCACCATGGACGGAGATCATCTTCCTGAGCCCATCAATGCTGGATACGTCCGACGGTTCTACTCTTAGTCTATCACGACAAGGTAAGTACTGGTGAAACATATACGTGAGTGCTTAAGAACCACCCAAAAGAGGCCATCATTCCAAACACAGTAGCTAGAATGCATTCCTAAAAATGATGATATCCCTTGCTACCCCATTTGAGCCTGGGCCTTTCTTTCAATAACCCTCTTCCCCAAAAAAATGTGTGTACAGATACAAAATAAGGAAAGTAAAGTTACTATCAAAATCTAAAAAAATCACAAAAGCAAAACCCCAAAAAGATATTGCTTGAAATGAAATAAAAAAAAACAAAAAAAAAAAGAAGAATCACGGGGCATGTATAATAAAACCCCCAAGGAAGGAAGTATGTCGAGAAAACTGAAGCCGTATCAAGAAAAACCTTTTAGCCCAGCATACCTTCAAATCCTAACCTAACACATGGCTTAGCTACACCCTGAAGGAAGCCCTCTTTTTAGGTTTACAAGTAGTCATAATATCTGTTAAGTCAATACGAGCCGAGTTGTGAGACGACACTAGAACCCCATCTAGTCGGCTATGACGGAATCGACGTCTATGTCGTGGCTTTTGAAAAAATTAAAGAATTAAAAAAAATAAAAGCTCAAAGCAAGATAGACATGGTGAAAACCCGAAAGGGCATTACGGGTAAAAACAGCGAGCTTGTGCAGACTAGGGTGAAAACCCGAAAGGGCGCTTGGGGTAAGAGAGCTAAACCCATGGACGTGGTGAAAACTCTAAAGGGTGCCACTGGTAAAAAAAGGAGATATATAAAAAAAAAAAAAAAAAAAAAAAGAGAAAAATTTTAAAAAAAAGGTTTGGACTGATTGGGAAGATTGATGTTTGAGGACCCCTTTTGTTACTGTTCCTGTACCCTCTTGTCCGACTGGGCCGCTCATGCTTGTTCGAATCAGGTCCCGACCAGAATTGTCTTTGTGAAACCCGCACCGTCAAACATATGACCTGAGGCAAGGAGAAAGGTTTAACTCAATCCAAAGGGATCAACGTTCCAGCCTTGGTAAAATTTGAAAACTCACTCAGGTCCGACTACATGAAAGAGTTAGACTATGCTCAAAATGGGACCCGTTACTCCGTCTCACTGTCAAGGCATCAAAAAAAAAAAAAGAGCAAGCCAAAAACAAAAAATCAAGAAAAATCTAATTACCAAAAAATGTGCATATATTTCTACTCATATTTCTAGCATCATATTTCAATCTCAAAAATATAAAAAAATAACAAAAAATCTCCGAAAATAAAAATCCAAAAAAAATATCTTGAAAATGAAAAAAGGTAGGTAAAAATTTACTTCTCCTTCTGTTATTTAGGATGCATTTTCTTTATATATGTATAAACAAAAAAAAGAGACTAACGTTTTCTTAAGAATATGCAGGAACCTCACACGGTCCAAAGCCTCAAAGCGGGCAACTTCTCAGTGATGGACAAATCAGATGAAGCATCTCACCACTAATGTCAGGTCTATTAAAAAAAAAAAAGAGAGAAAATCATTTTGAAAAGGAAGTTATAAATCTATGCTCCCCCACAAAGACACAAGCATCGTGTTAAAGCTGTAAAATATGATATTTTATCAAT
Organism: Chloranthus sessilifolius; assembly: GCA_021018995.1. Lineage (NCBI taxonomy): Eukaryota > Viridiplantae > Streptophyta > Magnoliopsida > Chloranthales > Chloranthaceae > Chloranthus > Chloranthus sessilifolius. Next base: position 52,094,929 of record CM037592.1, on the reverse strand, counting down.
AACATTTGTGCTATAGTAAATCCTAAGTCTAAAAGTTGCCTTGGATTTTTGGATCCTACTTTCAGGAAGGAGCAACAGTGTCGGTCCCGATCAAATAGTCAATGTTTCGATCGAGTCGACTCCACGGCTAAATCTTTGTGGCGAGCGTTCTGTTTTTGATTCACGTGAACTTAAGTGTCTTAAGCTTTAGATTCTCTATTAGAAAAGGTCAATCGTTGGTTGAGACTAACCTATTGAGAATGAGATTATGTGTCAATCAAACTATGTGCAACCATGCATTCAGAAGGGTTCATTTCCCTTTTTATTTTCTACAGGCTTAAAACCTGTATGGGCAGCGGTATCCCTGTAAAGTGTACACCACATGTTTGGGTATCCGTATGATGGTCGTTTGTCCCCGTAAATTGTACCCGGGCGGATTCGGGTTGGGGCTTCCATCACCTTTGTTGTTACTTATTGCTCCTGATGGGTGCATGATTATGCATAGTTATTTGATGTTTATGATCATTGTTAGCAGAGAGCAGGATTGGATGTCCCTTCATGGAGATACCCTAATATTTTGTTGGATCTATTCAAGGTAATCAAAGCTGGATGCTCTAGGCCATGTTAATCTAAGGCATGCTTTCGAAAATGGCACGCACTCCCAAAAGGCGTTGTGACATCTATTCACTTCACTCGGGCAGTCATACTAAATAAACTTTGGGGTCGATGGATTTGTCCAAAGACCTCAAACCCTGCTTTTAGCAGGGGCACCCGCGAACAGTCAGATGGGGCCATCAAATACCTCGTAGGATTAAACGTAAACTGTGGAGCCTTGCGTATGCTTACTTCGCGCCTATCTTTGAAATGTGAGTCGATCCCCCCTTTTACTCATGAAGCTGTTGCATTTAGAATGAATTTTAAACATTAGATACCTTTAAAATCATCCCGAGAAGCGAATATCTTTTCTGACTATAGGGAGTTCGCAACTCATTCCACCTCGGTTATGCCCAGTAATGTCGCTAAGCGCTTGGGAACCGATTACCTCGAGAAACGAATGTTTAGGCTGGCGTCCCAAGGCTTTTGTTTTCTCACCGTGTTACTTATTTGATGTGTGAAGTTCATTCTGAATGCAGCGGATCCATCAGTAATGCCTTGGGCCTCTTTGGATGTCTCTTTTTCTTTGGCATTCGATCATTAGTGATCGGATGCCAAAGAGGGGCATCTGTAGACACCCAAATTTTGCCCAAGGCCCGATCGAAACACCTTTAGAGAGAAGTGCAATTCTGATCTTTTGATGACATATATGGAACCTTTAGGAACCCCCTAGAACCCTTAGGAACCTTTTCAAACCCTTAGGAATCACCCTAGATCCCTTAGGAACCTTACCCGAACCTTTATAAATCAATCCCGACCCTTAGAACCCATTCTGAACCTAAACCTAACCTTATCAAGCAAATGGTTGAGGAGGGGTGCACCGAAACTAGCTATGACCCTCTACTATGATCGAATCTTATACTATTGAAAAGTAGAGGTCGTCAGCTTTCCAACGGACAAAGAATCGCCCCAATCGGAGGTATACATAAAAAGATACGACAAACCGAGCTCGGAGGGCATAAGAGTAAAATCAAGTCGGTCCCCCCCAGTGATAATTTTGTCTGACGCAACTATTCGTTGCACCAGGCCACTTCTCCCAGGATTTAAGCCTGGCGCAACTAATAGTTGCGCCAGTATTAATTGTGGACCCCACCCTCGCGAGCTAACTTCCAAGCACTGTTTAAACACTGTTTTACTGTACATTTGCCTGGTGCAACTATTAGTTGTGTCAGGCATATAAACAGTAACCTCTGGATTTTGCCCTAAAAATCATGATTGAGGTTTGACTTGTTGACCACTTTGACCTTTGGGGTGTGTTTTGCTAGTTCTGTTGCACCCATTCCCTACCTATTTGCAACCCTTCAAGTGGCTTAAAGCCTCACCCCCTCATCCACCATTGGAGGACCTTCTCACACATCTCATGACTCCAAAAATCCTAGGAATCCTTAGATGTGAGATTACCTAATTGCTAAACCACTTAACTCTTAAGTGGTTTCCTAATCCACCCATTTCCTATAAATAGAGCCCCCCACCCCTTGGTTTAAGGGTTGAGAATTTTGCTTAAGAGAGAAAGAGCTCAAAGTGAGAAGTTCTTCCTCCCTTTTATGCACTATTTTTTACCTAAACTCTAGAATTTCAAAACCTCTTTCCAAGCTTGTTCTTACATTCAAAACCCTTAGCCTAGGTGTGTGTGATCCTCTAGCCTCCCTTCTCCACCTCTTAGCTTTAAGTCTTAGGATTTAGAACCCTATTCCACACCTTACAAAGCCTTCAAGAGCTCATTAAAGCAAGCCATACAAGCCTTTCCTACGGTGCTACAAGCGCCCGAGGGCTCCAACTCTCCCCTTTCTTCTCCTATCTCCTTCTAGCTCCCTCCATCCTCTCATTTGTGCTATTACGCCGCAGACTTTTCAGTAGGAACGGAGGGACATAAATAGGATTCTAAGCCCTTTTGAGCAAGAGAAAGCTATTTTCTTTTCTTTTACATCATTTTATTTTTGGTCATTAGTAGAGACCACATTAAGCGGGTTGATTGGGTGCCTAACACCTTCCCGATCGATAACCGCAGCCCCTACCCAAGAGCCTTTGGTGTGGATTAGATTCAAAGTCATATTTTTAGCACTTCGGTGCTCATAAAAATGAACTAGGTTTCCCATGACACCGAAAGCTCTGGGTGGCGACTCTATATTTTTTCGATAGAGAGCGATTCGTTGCGACAGGACCGTCACAGATCCCATGGTTGCACAATTATGGATGAATGGGGTTGAGTAAGTTTTAAGGCTTCAGCTAGAGGATGAACAGATTGGATGATTGTTTCATCCATCTTTTGCCAAGCCTTTTACACATCTGCAAGGAGATGTATTCTCCTATCTTCTTGAATCATTTCCATATATTGGATTGCTTTGAACCATTTGACAAAGGGAATGATTTGATAAGGTGTTTCTATGTATTTATAAAATTTTTCTTTAAATTCTTGTAATTTTCATTGGAAATTTTTGAAAATAACAATCATGAAATGATTTATATTATTCTTGCTAAAATTCAGCATTAATTTCTACACGATTTATTACAAAGGTTTTTGGTTTTGTAATATTCATGAGATCTGTTTTTAATAGGAGTTTAAGACCTTCTTGCTTTTCTCCTACACTGAGAGTTTGCTCCGTAGTTGTGATGGATATGTCCGTGGACCAATTAGTCCATCCTTGTTGATATAAAATTTTAGGATTGATGGGAGGAATTGTCCACCGATCAAGTTTATCTTTTACATTAGCCCATTTGGCTAATTCAGAATTTTGCATTGATTTATTATTTGAAAACCCAAATAAAGACATGTACAACAAATAATTTTTATTTTTATTTTTTAATTAATTGTAAAAATAAGAAAGAGTGGAAAAGAGTTGGTATAATACCAATAAGAGTGTAATTCCATATATAAATAGTGAGGTCGGAATAGTAATACTAGAGTGAATAGTGATCCGAAATACTATTTACCTGCATAAAAGTTACTATTCATCTTCTTCCCAAAATACTCAAAAACTACTAGTCATCTTCTTTCCTAAATTCTTCTCAAAAATTACTAATCATCTTCTTTCCTAAATACTTAAAAACAAACAAATAGTGGGATCTGACAAAATCACTACCAAAAAGTGTTTTCGAAATCTGCGCCCGTCAATGATTTGCGAAAGAACCTCGGCATCAACGCACTCACTGCTAACTTGCCTCATAATCCAACGCGACTATTAACGCTAGAAAACACCTAGTAGGAACAGTCAGATCCTCTTATATATCATATTAAGTATGAAGAAAAGTCAATGAATAGTAGCGTGAGAATTATGTAGAAAAGTCACTGAATAGTAACGTGAGAATCAGGGAAAATGATGAACAGTAGTCTATCTGCAGATGCATAGCAGACAGAAAATTGGTCACTGTTTCCTACGCTTTCGATGTTCCCTACCCCTCATATGACATTACCACGAGTTTTGCCGGACATGGCTTTAATACCAATTATAGAGTTGGGGGAAGAGTGATTACGGATTACTAAAATGTTGCACACAGAGGTTAGTGCATAAAATATAAAAGCCAATTCCAACTAAACTGTTAAACTAAGAAAATAAAATATACACAAACTTTATTAAACAAACAAAAACAAAAACAATGGAGAATACTTACAAAGATGTCTCCACCAAAGCTTAAATAAAAGATTAAAGAAATGAAAGAAGAATAAGAAGACTAAAGAAAGAAGAGAAAGAGACTAAAGAAAGAAAAGAAGAAAATTTTTGTTCGATGCTTGGATAGGTCCCAAGCTACCATATTTATACATAATTTCGGACATGAAATCAATTGAAGTCCGTGAGTGGAGGGACACATGTGCTGAATTAATTTGTTGCAGTCACTTCATCCTGAAGTAATGCTGTATGACGTCAGGATATGCGTCAGAAGAGAATTATTGGATAGTGACATCATGGTGTACTTTACAGAATAAGGACAGCTGGATAGAACAGTGCATGGTATTATGCGGTGATTTCATTGCTTACGTCTTCATCGACTTTGATGATTGCTGCCAGTTGTTAGGCAACTGTTGAGAGGAATCAGGACATTGCCAGTTGTTAGGCTTTATTTCTTTTTATTCTTTACCTTATGGATAATATTCTCCTAATATTCCCCCAATGATGGATTTGGACTATCAGGTTGTGCTTCACCAGCTAATACATTGAATGAGTTCTCCGAGGACGTCATAGAATCATCATCGGATTGTGATGCTTGGTCAAAAGATTGAAGAAAATGAGTCTTCATAGAGAGAATGCATTTTTGGTTGATTTGAGCTTCAATTAGCTCAGGATTCTGCTTTTTGATCATTTCTTTGAAGATTTCAAAGGGATTTGAGGCCAAAGAAGACAAAGGAGCCTCAGATTGTGCTATTTTAGCATGTTGAGAAATGATGGAAGAAATTTCTGTCAATTTTGAATCAAGATCAGGAATATTTTCCCACCAACGAATCTAATGAGTTCGAAGAAGAATGGGAATATGAGTATCAGTGGATACTAGAAGATTCCACATATAAATCCAAAGAATACTACATTCGGTAAAGAAATGAAAGAGACTTCATTGGAATGAATGATTTTGGATTTGAATTTTGGATGACCCTCTTCATATTGTTTATATAAAAAGAGAACCGATTTGGGTAGAATTTGTGGAGTTGGACCAAAATGTAGCCACCATTAAAAGAACCAATTTGGATAGTCTGCTTGTAGAATGGCAGGACAAGTTTTGATGAATCAAGAGTGTTTTTATTTTGGATTCATATAAAAGAAAACATTGGTAAAGGCTTGGATATATTCTCAGTAATTGAAGGAATGGCCTGAACTCAAATTTCTGGCTTTGTTTAAATCAAATCCTCAGGTTGAAGGTTTAATAATTTTATGGATGGTAGCTTTATTGTAAGAGATAAGGCTATCTGGCCTTTGGTTGTTCATATGATGAGTAAAGGTTATGGACCCTGTTGAGGTAAGAATGGTTTCTGCAATAATCTGAGTTTTTCCCTCAAGAGCAGGATAGCCATGAATATCAAGGTACCTTCTCTTAATTTTCCATGGATCATTTATCCATTGCTGATTATCTGGTTCTATTATCAAAATATTAGAGATTATATCTTTTTGGATATAATTAGGTTCTTTTAATTCGTTTGTGGCTTGGTTAGCATACATATTTCATTATTACAGATGGAAACTTAATTTAATTTTTATTTAATTAGCATTTTAGAATCACTAGCATTATTAAGTGTTTGAGTGATTTTATCAAAATATTGGGTAGGAACTAATCCTTCCTATATGCAGTTTAAATCTGCACCACTATCAACGAGAGCAACTGCATCCTTGATAGTAAACTCTTGATTAATCACTAAGGTGATTTGAATATACCACTATTGCGTGGTGACCTAACTCATAACATGGATGTGATTAGGAGTAATAAGAGATTTCTTATATTTACTGATATAAGCTTTTATTGAATTGATCTCATATTTAAGATCATATATATTTGCCGGTCTAGGCTTAGACTCTTGATTAGATTGCAATTGTGACTTAATAAGTTTTGGATCTTTGTCATAAATTTGGTCGAGTTTTTTCTTCATTTTACATCTATTAGCATAATGTCCATATTTGGAACATTTAAAGCATTGAATATGCTCTTGTGATTTTGATTTGGATTTCTTTGTCATTTTGGACAAAGTGAAAGATTTTTGTTGTTTATAAAAGCTAGGGGGATAAGATTTAGCTTTAGCGGTTTCTGATAAAACTTTTATTTGTAAAGGTGTTTGTTTTGTCTTCTTTATGGAAGAGAATTCTTGTATTATTGTATTTAATTGTTGAAGAAATTCATTTTGTTTATTCTGATGATTATCAGGGTGTTGATAACTAGTATCTTGACTAGTTAGATCGAAAGATTTTGATGATTCCTCAACAGGTGTGGAATCAGAGGACTCCTCAGTTAATATTGATAACTGGGGTTGGATAAGCGGTTCTTAAGGAAGATGAACCAAAGGAATGGTTTGATTTTACAAAGTGTGCCAAACTTGTTGAAAGTTAGCAAGGAGATGTATTTTCTTTTCTTCTTGAGTTATTTTCATGTATTGGGTTGCTTTGAACCATTTGACAAATGAAATGATTTGATAAGATGTTTCTATATATTTATAGAATTTTCCTTTAAATTCTTGTAATTTTTTATAAGAAATTTTTTAGAAATTCCAATCACGAAAGGATTTATATTATTCTTGCTGAAATTCAACATTAATTTCTTCACGATTAATTACAAAATCTTTTGGTTTCATGATAAATTATTTGTAAATGAAAATTTCATCTCACTAGCAGTGGGAGATTCCCTCTGCTATTGGGTGTAGATCCCATGAAAAATTTGTTGATCAAAAATATGAATTTTTTCAAGGTTTGGTTGATTATTTTCGGGAATAGCAGATGAGGCTACTTCTGAAAAGGAAGATCGAGAGGTCGAGGGTATAGAAACTCTATACTGATCTTGAGGTCTCGAATTAGAATAAGATCTCCTTGTGAGAGAACGAAGCGATGTGGATCTATTAAATTATAAGATTATATCACCATTGTCATTTTAAACAATTTATTCAATATCCTTATTAAGTATTGATTTTGGTGGAACAACTTGAGTAATACTTCATGATTCTGGAAAATCAATATTTTCCTAAGAAATTAAAGAAGGAGTAGCAATATTAGAAGTGCTTAAATTGGTTTCGATTAAAACCGTTTTTCCTGGCGGACTATGGTAATTAACTTTAGGAGCCAAGGAAGTCATTACTTTATAATGAAAGTGATAGAACAAAGCAATGGTCTCTGATCCAGACATGAAGTTGTATCCTTTCATTTGCAAATTAAGAGTACAAGCATATAACAGATTTTTGTCTGTTAAAGATAAGGTCAAGTTAGGGAAAACATTAAAGTATATTGAACCATGACAAAGGCTGGTTTCCACAGCTGCCATGAGAGAAAAATATCAATCAAGGCATCGAGCATCTCTCAAAGTGGTCATAATACTATTGTTATTACCCAAGAGGGTAAGTGATTTAAAGGCTACCTGAATACAGGCAAGATGTAGGTAATTAAATGTTTTAAGATCTATTATTAGATCTTCATTTGATAAAAGTTGGAGACCTTCTTAGTCTTCTCCTATAATGAGAGTTTGCTCAGTAGTTTTAATGGACATGTCCGTAGACCAATCAGACCACCCTTATTTATATAAGATTTTAGGATTGATGGGAGGAATTGTCCATCGATCAAGTTTATCTTTTAAATTAGCCCATTTGGCTAATTTAGAATTTTTAATTGATTTATTATTTGAAAAACCAAATAAAGGCATGTACAATAAATAATAATTTTTCTTTTTTTTTTAATTAACTATAAAAATAAGAAAGACTGGAAAAGGGTTGGTGAGGTACCAATAAGAGTGTAATTCCATATATAAATAGTGAAGTCGGAATAGTAATACTAGAGTGAATAGTGACCTGAAATACTATTTACCTGCATAAGAGATACTATTCATCTTCTTCCCAAAATACTCAAAAACTACTAGTCATCTTCTTTCCTAAATTCTTATAAAAAATTACTAGTCATCTTCTTTCCTAAATACTTAAGAACAAAGAAATAGTGGGATTTGACAAAATTACTACCAAAAAGTGTTTTCCAAATCTGCGTTCGTCAACGATTTGCAGAAGAACCTCGGCATCAATGCACTCACTGCTAACTCGCATCACAATCTAACGCAACTATTAACGCTATAAAATACATAGTAGTAACAGTCAGATCCTCCTATCTATTATATTAAGTATGAAGAAAAGTCAATGAATAGTAACGTGAGAATTATGTAGAAAAGTCAATAAATAGTAACGTGAGAATCGGGGAAGACGATGAACAGAAGTCTATCTGCAGATGCATAGCAGACAGAAAACTAGTCATTGTTTCCTACGCTTCCGACGTTCTCTACCCGTCATATGGAATTACCACGAGTTTAGTTGGACATGGCTCTGATACCAATTACCACGAGTTGGTAATTGGTAATCACTCTTCCCCCAACTCTGTAATTGGTAATCACTCTTCTATCGACTGATTTAAAGCAGTCAACAATTTTTTTTTATAAAAGAGTGTGTGCTCTTCACCAGAAAAAAAAAGGTGTCCCTAACCCCTCCCAAAAACATATTAACTCTTGAAAATGATTCATTGCTTGCACACGAAAAGTTGGCCCTTTACAAAGAGTTTAAATGAAAGATGTTTTGTTTGGGCTTGTGCCATGTGAAAACACAAGCTAATAGGTCACTGGTTCTAACTCTTGGAGTCAATCTCTCTAAAATGAGGGTAAGGTTATCTACCACCTACCTCTCTTTGACCCCGCTAAAAGTGGAGCTTTGTGCACTGGGTACAACCGGTCATGTGAAAGCACAATCAAAGCCACCAATTTTAAGGTGATGAGCTAAAGATTATTTGTCCAAAAGATTAGCACAAAACACCATCACTATCACATGAATCAATACAGTTACTCTTGAATTAGATAATGGCCTTTAATTTCATTAAATTATATGATAAAGATTGTATTTCATGTCAATAATTTACGCCTAAGGTCTTTAAATCATCGCCTTCAAATTAGATGGCGTTTTCGCATTGGACAAGTCCCAAAATAGCAAGTTTTTTTTTCTAAACTCTATGCAAAGGCCAACTTCTTGCGAAGGCAAACTTCTTATGTCCCGGATTTTGGCTTACACCCAGCCTCGAAAAAAAGGGTATATTTTATGATGCCAACCCAGCCCGATACTCAAGTCTGGCTAACCATGTGTTGACCCGGATTGATCCAGGCCGGGCTTGGGTTGAATGTTCTAACACCCAACTCGGATAGTATATATATATATATATATATATATATATATATATATATATATATTGAGCATTTTACTTAAATGCCCTGAGATTAAACCGTTGAATGATTTATTAAAAATAAAATTGCCCAAAAAAAACTTGAAAAAAGTCCAACCTTGCCTCCTATGAGCCGAGTTTGGGCTGAGTACATTGCAGCCCAGGTTAGAGCCGGGCTAAAAATATTGGAATCAGGCCCAGGTAAGGATGGGCTGAGTTGAACCCTAGCCCAACCATAACTCGACCCATTTTTAATTGGGCACCTCCTTAATATGGTTTGAAATATGCTGGAAGAGAGGAGATGTCTTAAGCGATACGCTTCGTGTCTCGTGTTTAGCGAGACGAAAATAAAAAATCATCACACAAATGAATTTAAGAATCCCCCGAGACAAGACGTCTTGGGCAATTCAGTTTGCTTCGCAGGCTTTGCCGGACGATAAACATACCAATTCTCGTCCCGAGACGAGGAAGATAAACTTATATTTTTAAATTTGAATTTGTATAGTGTATTATTTAGTACATGCTTGAAAGTGTATTGATCATGACTTTTATACAGCGGCACTATATCACTCATCGGATCCAATTTATGTGATTAGCCTTGTGAATAGCTATCATGCTTTGTCCAACCAATTTATGTGATTAGCCTGTGAATAGCACTTATGTTTTGTCTAAATTTGTACCCTCTAGTATATATTATTATTCTTACTTTTAACAGCTAATATTGAAGCTTGTTAATCGGACGATGTGTAATTCTTTTGTATGTGTAATTATTTAGATTGATCACATATATGCACCATGTGGTATAACAGTAAAATATAATTTAATAGTGTAAGATTAGACACTAATTTTAATGATGCAAGATCATTTAAAGTATATTTATCATTTTACAGGGTCAAATATGCAAGACGTCTCGGTATGAATCATGTCCTTGGATTTCTAAGAGTCCAAACTTAGATACCATCTCTTGCCCGAGGTCTTTGGAGAGAAAAGTACCTTTTAAATGATTGAATATTATACTAGTACACAATTGAAAGGTAATGAATGGTCAATTTCATCCAGGTGGCACTATTTTGACGGACCATGCACACTATTTTGATACATCTGTATGCATTTTTCACAGACAATGCACGCATTTTTTGATATAACCTAAGCTGATATAATCTATGTGAAAACCCTATATATGAACTGCCTTCATGCATTGGCCAAATCTATGGACTCTAATAACTAGCATTGCATTGACCACTTATAAATATTGGTCATTTGCATCTTTTTGTAGGTGTTATTTATTAAGTGAGTTAAGTTCGAATGATTGACAGTTACTTGAATTATTTAGATGATCATATAGATGTGTCACCTGACCTAATTGTAAAGTAAACTTTAATGGTGTAACATTAAACACATATTTTAATGGTATAAGATCATATAAGATCATTTATATACCATTTTTTCATCTCACGTCGCTTCGTCTGAGACACGAGCTCTCTATCCCGCATATTTGTCAAATCCCATATGTCGGGTTTCCAAATATTTGAAACCATGGTCGTTACATCATAACGTATGAACTTTATTTTAAGGGATAATGGCTCTTGACCGACAAAATGGGGTTTAAATGATCTTGCACCGATAACACGTATTTTTTTATCTTAGACCGTTGAATTGTTATTTAGCATTATGCCATGTGGCACATATATATGATCAATCTAAATTGCCTAACTGGCAATCCATCATTGGATCATGTCCCAGCCAAATGACCATATTTATAAGTGGTAGTAAATCATCTAAATGATGAACTTTAATATCAGCTATCAAAATTAAGAACAACTGTTGGTATTAGAGTGTATAGATTGGAAGGTTTCAACTTTAAATCTCCCCAAAAGTGTAATATTTGGACTCATAGCCCTTCAATTGATGATATATTGCTTTGATGGTATACATTTCTAAGATGATAAGCCAATAAATGGTACCAGATCGCTTAATCACCATTTTATGTTTAAATGAGGTTCTTGTTCCTTGCGTTCCAATTGCGAAGCAGTGGTCGTACGCAAGGTAGTCGGCGCTTGCTTTTCTTTAGGGAAATTTACCTGACCGACCCTGTCAGATGTACCTTTTACTGCAGAGACCCTATAGTTTCACCTTTACCCAAATCGACTAGCTGGAAGCCTAGCCGACCCTAAGGATAGCAAAAAGTCCAAATTACCCCATTTCTTTAACGTACAAAAACATCATCTTCTTCCTCATTTTAATCTGCTACAATTTTTAAAAATCAGAGGTGACGAAGGTGACAGCGTCTTCTCCTCAATCCAATCTATTCTGATCTGCTATTTGGATCGACCCAGATACACCTTTGTAAGGCGATATCGCTTCTTAAAAAAAAAAAAAAAAAAAAATTTAAACAGTCGATTCCGACTCTTAACACAGTCAATGCCGACTTTTAAAATAATCGATGGCGACTTTTAACACAGTCGGTACCGACTGTTTTAACAGTCGGCATCGAATGTATACACAATCGATGTCAACTGTAAAAAAAAAAAATCTATATAGTCGATGGCGACTATATACACAGTCGCCATGGATTGTGTAAACAGTCGATGCTGACTGTAAAAAAAAAAAAAAAAAATTTATTTTTTTTATTATAATTTTTTTTTTACAGTCGATGTCGATTGTGATTTTAGCATCGAAAAAAAATAATTTCAAAATAAATATCATAGAAAGAAGAAGAAAAAATGCAAATATCAGATGACATAGATCTACGTGTATCCTCTTTTTTTTTGACAGTTTAGATCTAGGTGTACCTTAGAAATAGAGCTTCCTATTGAATCTCTATACTGAGAAAAATCCTTAGGCAGATTACAATGAGGAGCAGATTACAATAAGGAAGAAGACGATGCTTTTATGCATTAAAGAAAGGGGTAATTTTAACTTTTTACTATGACTAGGCTTGGAGCTGGTCGATTTGGGTAAAGATGAAACTATAGGGTCTCTACAGTAAAAGATACATCTGACAGGATCGGTCAGATAAATTTTCCTTTTCTTTATCTCTGACGTTTGAAAATCTCGCTTCTTTCTTTGACAAACAACAAAACCTAGAAAGTCTTTGAAGACTTCCAAATTTTGGTGCTGTTGCCTTTAGACTTTGACTAAAGATACCCTGTAAATCGTCTGTGCTTTAGAAAGATGTATGAAGTAAAGGATTGTATAACTGGAGGTCTATTGGTGCCTCACCGCAATCATGATCGCCAGCCCGTATGGAATAAGTTGCTTCATAGATATTTAAGGAGATTTTTTATAGCAAGCCGCGCAAACTCGGGCCGTCCTCAAGATTTTGGGGCCTATGTTGAGATTTCGAAATGAGTCCTATTCATATTAATTAAAAGAAAAATTGTAAAAGATTCTAGAGTTGGTTCCAGGGAAGTGTGCCAAGTGGAATCAAGATCTAATCCTCTAATAGGTGTGCTATCTACAAATTTATTGTGTGGAAGATTGAGACTAAAAACAGTCTCCATAAACTAATTCAAAGCAATCAACCATTTTTTATAATAGAAATGCGTGACATTATTTTGATTTCTTAAAATTATGTATAGATTAAAGTTTTTATTTTTGTACATATCTTACTAAACCATTTTACTGGTTGCATTAGTGATTTATGACACATAGGTTCTAGGTTCAAAATGTTCTTTTATTAAATTTTAGGGAAATTTACTTGATTGACCTTGTCAGATACACCTTTTATGTCATAGACCCTATATTTTCACCTTTATCCAAACCGACCAGCTTTTAGCCAAGCCATTTTCAGCTAGCACAAAAAGTCAAAAATACCCCCTTCTTCCACTTTTCGTTTTACATAGATTAAAATTTTAAATATTTATATTTTTCTACATTTACGCGATGTTAAATGAGATCTATGTCGTCTGATTTGAAAGCCACAATATAAAATCGATGGTGCCAAAAATAAACACGAAAAAGGCGATATTGCATCTTAAAAAAAAATAAAATAATTTTTTTTTAGTCAGTCTTTGTCGACTCTTAAAACAGTCGATGGCGACTCTTAATACAGTCGGTACCGACTGTTTTAAGAGGCGACATCGACTGTTTAGACAGTCGGTACCGACTATGTAAACAGTCGACATCGACTGTGCATTTAATTTATTATTATTATTAATTTTTTTTTTATACATAGTCGATGGTGACTGTGTAAACAGTCAATGTCGCCTCTTAAAACAATCGGTAACGACTGTGTTAAGAGTCGCTATCGACTGTTTTACGAGTCGGCATTGACTGTTTAAACTTTTTTTATATTTTAAAGAGGCGATATCGCCTTTATTTTTCATATTTATCCTTAGCACCATCGGTTTCATATTGTGGCCTTCAAATCAGATGGCATAAATCTCGTTTCACATCACATAAATATAGAAAAATTCAAATATTTAAAATTTTAAATTATATAGAACGAAAAAAAGTGTAAGAAAGGGTATTTCTGACTTTTTGTGCTACCTGAAAATGGCTTGGCTAAAAGCTGGTCGGTTTGGGTAAAGGTGAAAATATAGGGTCTCTGACGTAAAAAGTGTATCTGACAAGGTCGATCAGGTAAATTTCCCTAAATTTTCTATAGCCTGTAATCCTACCTAAGGGTGTTTAAACACACAATAGAAGACCCTCTTGTAAGAGAAATCTCTCCGTAAATACTACAAAAAATAATACTATTAACGGCAGTTTTTTGGAGAAAAAAACCGCCGCTATTAATAAAAATTCTATTAAGACTATTAGCGACAAAGATATTAGCAGCAATTTTTTGTTAATAGCAGCAGTTTTTGACTGCCGCTAGCCACTAATAGTCCTTTTTTTTATAGTGAAATTAGTCCGAAAATAAGTGTTGGACCACCTCAAATATGGTAGCAGAGAGAAATCTCTCTCCCAAAATTAATATGAAAATAAGACTGAACAAGCCCTTAGGGCGGCGCTATGTACACCTATTTTTCTGTGAAGAACATACATATTTTCACGTTTAAATCGTTGACTGCAATGAATCTGACACCAAAAATCATTTTCATCCTAATCTTCCACACATTAGATCTTTAGATCATGGTGCACCTATCACTACAAAAAATAAGACTTAGTAGCACCAAAAGTTGCCGCTATTAACAAAAAAACTTATTGTTTCAATAGCGACAGGACTAGTAGCGGCAATTTTTTTACTACTAACGACAATTTTTTGGGCCGCTAATAGTCTTATTTTTTGTAGTGTATCACATAGTCAAATCGTTTTGTCGGTAATGTAATTTTTCTTTTTTCTTTTAAACTTACATATGGGCCTGTGGCCTAAGCGGGTCGGGGTGTATTTGCTGTCCCACTTGACACCCCTAGGGCTGACACTAACACTAACCCTCCGATCTTATAAGGGGTGTAACCGGAATTTTATATGATGAAAGCTAGCTATAGAAAAATGTTAATAGACGTTTACTTTTAACACATTCCTTTTATCTATAACAATGATAAAATGAAAAGAGTGCTAACAAAATAAAAGAAAATTTACAATTTGAGATGTTACTATTGTAGACACCTCATTTTTAACCTTTCAAGAATATACGTAAAGTTTTAGACAAGACGAATCGTGCCTTAGGCTCCGAAAAAAGTCATCCTTTATCGGAGCTAAAATCCCCTTCATTTGATAATTATACGCATGAGACCATGCGTATAATTGAATTATACGCATACATTTATGTGCATAACTCAATTATACGCTGGTGATCCAACATATAATCTGCATTGACACAGAGCCCAATATAGCTGAGTCAGCAATTATACACATGTTTTCATGCGTATACTTGAAGTATACCCTAACTCTCCAGCGTATAATTCGCTCGAATCCCTCTGGAAGCCGGTTTAGAGTTCAAGTAGGATTATCTCGCGGAGCCGAGCTCCTAGCCGACCTTCTAATTATATGCTAGAATTCTAGCATATAATTCAATTGTAGACTCATTTAGAGGCGCATAATTCTTAATTAGACGCTAGAATTTTAGCGTATAATTCAATTATAGACTCATTTAGAGGCATTAATTATAGGCTAGAATTTTAGTATATAATTAGCCCCATACTATAAATATGTCCCTACTTCCCTCATTCTAAACACACATTCATTCACTTGATCTCTTTAGAATTTTTTATGTTGGCTCTAATGTTCCGAATTAAAAAAAGTTAGAACTCTAAACGTTTGGGTTAAGAACTTCGACTTCTTCTAAAAATTTCCCTGAGTAGGCATTCTAGTTGGGGTTGACCCCTCTACTTCATTTCTCGCACTTTCCAAAGAGAGATAAGGCTAACCTAGAAAATTTCCCTTAGGATATCATTTCTAAATTTTTTACCCTAGATCCAATTAGGATACCCTTAGGATACACTTTCTAAATTTTTAACCCTAGATCCAATTAGGTCCATACCACTCTTGCATATTTTAAAACATCATATCCTTTAAATTGATTTGTCTAGGAGAGCTAACGGAGGGTACTTGGGAACGAGTTCGATCCTTCCACGCATATCGGGCCAACACACCCCTTTTAGTTTAAAACTTTTAGATTAGATTTATGAATTATTTAAAATTAGGCAACCTTAGCTATTAAAAATGGCAGGCCGGTGCTTAGTATATGAGTTTAATCCACAATCTCCCACTTAAACGTCACGATCAATGACGTTCTACGGCGTCGATAAAAATCCGTAGGTGATGATCACATATTTTGTTAGTAGGTTTGTTTGCTACTAACACCTTTTTTTTTCAGGGTACTTTATTCGTTAATGAGTCTATTTGTCATTAACATCCTTTTGTACGTTTGTTTGTTGCATTATCATTAATATTTTATTAAAGTGAGTTTGTTTGTCGCTGACACTGGTTTTGCAAGTTCTTCTGCTGCATAACCTCTTATTTGAATGTTAATAAGTTTGTTTCTTATTAACGTTCGGTTTGGAAAGTTTGTTTGTTGACTTACCTTTAAACTTTAACACTCACCCCTAAAAATCTTGATCAGTCAACTAGTTGACTGAGACCTAACTGCACTAAGTGACAGCCCGAGGTCTGGTCCTCCCAATAATATTGAGCACCCACCTACAACCTGATGGAAAGAGGATATTTCTAAAGGCATCCATAGGGCACACATTTAAATAGATGGGTGTGGTACCAATTTAGAGAGCCACACACCCACCATCTTAAGCCACCCATTGGAGACCCGAATGGGCATGTGATTGATCTTGACCCGACAAAGGACTGAGCCATGGTGATGATGTGGCGATCATCATCAATGGTGTAAATCTTGATGATCATCAAAGTGGTAACCAATAAACAAAGTCAAACATGGACCTCAAGATCCAAGGGAATAAAAAGAACACACACACTTTCTTAAGTGTATAAGCTTAACATGGGGCAATGACAATTGTCATAAATAGAGGAGAACTCCAATGGGCATTGTAAAATAATTTCCTAATTTTAAATTAGAAATTAAAAGAAATACTTTTTCTAACAAATACTAGCCATTGATATAGTGGACCAACTTGGACCACATTTATAACCATTGATCTCACCATGGGGAAATCTGAGGTGATAGCTCAATGTAACTTCATGCAACCACATGATCTTTGGAAAAGTGGTCATTCAAATAAACTGAGGGCACCAACTACATAGAAAGCTAAGATGGAGACCAAAGGAGTGGTGGAGAGTGAGCCCATGCAGGCCCCACTCTCCATGCACATAAGAGAAATGGAGAGAAAAGAGAGAGTGAGTGGAATTGGGAAGAGCAAGCTTGACACTTGTCAAGCTTGTCTCACAAAAGGGCTTAAAGCCCACTCCATTGCAAATTCGAAATTCAGCCCTCTCTCTTTAGCTCCATCTT
The DNA here is from genome assembly GCA_021018995.1 of Chloranthus sessilifolius. Taxonomy (NCBI): domain Eukaryota; kingdom Viridiplantae; phylum Streptophyta; class Magnoliopsida; order Chloranthales; family Chloranthaceae; genus Chloranthus; species Chloranthus sessilifolius. Next base: position 52,077,561 of record CM037592.1, on the reverse strand, counting down.
CTTCCTCCTCTCAAACCTGCATTAGAGCCCTCATCTTCTACCTTAATCCCTCCTCCATCTAGCCATTGAAATCCACATCTACCACCACCATGGCAACTCCCTTCACTCCTAGTTAAACATAGTCAAAGGTCAGCCCCATTCCAACCCTTTGCACCTTTGAAAATTGTTCAAACAAGCAAGCACCAAGAAGAGCCAAGGTAAAGACTTACTTGCTTTAGAGTTATAACATTTGGTATAGGGTAGTGTAGGATTTAGCTTGAAATTCTTGAATTTTCTTTGATTTTTTTTTTTTAATTTCTTTGAAAGATATTGGAGATGTGATGTAAGTAAAGACTAGGATGACCTTGCATGTGATTTTTATGATCATGCATGGCCATCGAATGGTCCAAATAGGTAAGGCTTGGACTATGTCCAATGCTAGCCTAGGAATCTTCATAAAAAGGTTAGAATTTCTATTCTTTTGAAGTTTTGAAGAGATTTTCTTGTTTTGGAATTCGATGGCTTGGATGCATGGTGTGAGATAGTGGTGTGTGTGATCAAGATGATCACACACTGCCATCTTACTACCCATGATGGAAATCGAATGGTCATAGCCCCATCTTTTGATGGTGGTGATGCAGATTAGAGTTGAGTGTATGTGCCATTTGATGGCTTAGCATGACTCCTCAACCCTTAATCATACATCATATGATCATATTATCCTAGAGCTTTTGAAAAAGGTCAAATTTATGTCTTAATCATGGTAAAAAATCGTATGAATTTAGATTTACTTGTTTGGATTTAGCCGATTTTCACAAACTTAGACTTTTAAAATAAATGGTAATTTTTTTGGGAAATGGTAGAATATTTGCATGAGATTGTATGGTTTAGTGTAATATCCCCAAATTTCCTAACCAAATGTGCTATGTTGGGTGAACATATCAGTTGCAACACCTGATATCATTCCGAATTTTCAGACGAGTTAATTAGAATTCTTCTAGGTCAGTTGAACTGGTTAGACAAGGCATATAACACCTAACTTAGGTGTATAGGGTTCACAAGCAAATCAAACAAATTTCTGAAACGCACATTAGTGTGTATGTGCTTCACATCGAAGCAAGACCCATGTGTTTAAGATAATAGCATGCCTGAGAAGCCATTGTTTGGTTTTATTTGCAATTGAAGAGGAGGAAAAGAACTCTCCTTGTGAAGGCCTTGCACACCAAATCTTGGATTCGTTATCGGTTCTCTGCTCGCAACCCTCCGAAGTTTTGATCACCAACACAAGAGGGTCATTTGATCGAGTGAGATCAAGTTTCTTTCTAGAAACTCACGTGTATAGGTAGGAAACCCTCTTCAATAGGGAGTTTTGTGGTGTGATCGTTATTGAACGAAAAGCAGGGATTGGTTGAGTGCGCTAGAGGAGAAATTGTCTTTGTGTGCATCGCGATACGAGGACGAGAGGTCGGGTCTTCAAGCTCTTCCGACACAAGGGATAAGAGCACCATGGATCTCGAGTTTTGGATCAAAAGATCACACAAGGATCCCGCGAACTAATGAGGTAAGATCTTGTGAATTTGAGTGCATTAAATGTAGATTAATAGTGATAAATGAAGACATTTAATGCCCTAAACATGTTACATTTAATGTGAATAAGGGTTAGGTGAAAAGGGGATAAGAAAGAAAATTCAATTTTGAGAGAAAACCTTAAAATCCTGAAACTAGCTCGCATGACTATCAGTCTCTCGAGCACGACCTTAAGTAGCTCGCGCGAGATGAGCCTTAGAATAGGCATAAAAAATGAGCTTGATCAATCGCTCGCGCTACTGAGGGTGTGCCATGTGAAGTCACTTGTGCGACTGTGTATGTCTGGTTGATGTGAAGGAAAGAGGAACTCAGTCCCTCGAGTGAGGTTGCTCGACTGAGGAGTGCCTGACAAAATCGCTCACACGACTGAGCAAGTTTGGGCTGTTTTGATTATTTTTGGGAAAATTCTTCGAAACTCCTATCATTTTTTCCTTTCAAGCAGTAATACATGCTCTTTTGATATGTTGGAATGTAGGATATGAATTAGATATGTGCGCCAGGATCTTCGCTCCATTACATGCGATTAGCGTGCATCGTGAGCCGTGAGATAGGAAAATTTAATAACCTTATATGTGATGTGATTTATATAGATAATGTAATATGATAAGTTTGATAAGCATGTATGTGTGTGAATTTAGAATACGAAACGTGAAAAGCATATATATGTGTGACCTCAGAATACGAAACATGATAAGTATGTGTGTGTGAACTCCGAATCCGAACTATGTAAGATCTCCAAATCTAGCTATATAATTATCACAATACACGGCGTCAAACTATATGTTAGAACTTGCACTATGATTTAATATTTACGCGGAACGAATGCCCATCATGTACCGGTACAGCGGGATATCCGTACAATTATACCAACCAATGATAACTTTAGCCGCACAAGTGACCCTGTTAACGTAGCTCAGGGACTTGGTACTTCGGCATATGTGACCCTGCTAACGTAGCTCAGGGGCTTGACATTATATTTTAGAAATGGTTCAATTGAGTGACGATGGTTCGAGGATTCCCATCGGTATATGTGTGGCTCTCAATGCTATATTGTGCTTGAGAGTTTATTTAAGTTAACTTGAGATAAGATATCATGAAACTCCGAAATAAGCACGAATGTGAACTGTGTTAAGAATGTGAATTTCGTGTGAGAAAAATGTGTATTTAAAACGTATTTTGTTCGACTCATACATCTTGAAAATTTAGTTTGTGTGAGATAAGATATGCTTCAAAATTAGCCATGAAATCTATGTTTGTTATATGATATGCATGTTTATTGACAATCCCTATTGAGCTTAGACTGTTAGCTCACCCTTCAACTATACGTAACAGGCACATGTATTGATACAACTATTGAGGATTCAGGGCGTGAAGAAGATCCTGATTACGTCACTGAAGAAGAGTCTGATATGCTACCTGAGGATTTCTTTCCTTAGAAAATTCAGAGTTATTTTGAGATTTTGTGGATAAGGCTTGGAACGTCCGGCCTTCATATTTAGCTTAGAACTTGGATTCATGAAATGTAATCTAATGTTGTGTACCAGTGTTTAGGTGATGGTCGGCCATCACCGGTGGTTCGTCTCGGTTATGCCAGACTTATGATTTGAATAAGGATAGAACCGTCATTTTGTCTTGTTATATATAGAATTAGAGTTTTCTTTTGCCATATATGATGACTTTATCTTCTTTACAAGAGATATCTGCTTTGAATTTTGCTCTTTATGTGGACATACTAAGTGTTACGTTCAGGGATCATCGGTAACGGCGATCTGATGGCACAAATTTTGGGGTTAGGAAATTCGGGCTATCACAATTGGTATCAAAGCTTATGACATTAAAAATTTCTGATAGAATCTAGACATAGAATAGGAGTTAAGGTTTTGTCAGAGTATAGGGACCATCTGTTAATGAAGCTTTTGTTTCATGTTTATAGAACAGTATGTCCACTAGAAGTAGAGGCATACCGAGAGGCGGACGTATACGACGCACGAGGAGTGGTGAAGGGATAACCACTGGTTCAAATAGGATTCTGATTGGGGAAAGAAATACTCCAAAAGAGGGAGATTAGGGAAGAGATGAAAGAGAGAGAATGACACAAGCCACGGAGACTATGGCCAATACAGGCACAACAGACAACATTAATGGCTGCAAACAACACGAATAATCATCAGCCTCAACCTTTGGCATTCATAGAGTTTAAGAGGATGCGTCCTCCAAAATTTTCAGGACAAGCTGATCCACTTGAGGCAGAAAAGTGGCTTAATGAAATGGAGAAAATCTTCAATGTACTTCCATGCACTGAGGATGAGAAGGTTAGGTGGGCTGCTTTCAAGTTGGACAAGGAGGCCGACCGAGGTGGAAGTCAATATCAAGGACTAGAGAGATAGTTAGCCAAGATGCTTTGTGGACTTGGGAAGAATTTGTTGAGGAATTCAATGAGCAGTATTTTCCCAAAGTAGTAAGAAATCAGATGGAGGTCAAGTTTATTTAACTGGAACAAAGACAAATGATCGTACGAGAGTATGGAACATAGTTTGTAAGACTTTCAAGGTTTGCACCGAAACACGTAACCTTGGATGCAATGAGGACTAAAAAGTTCCAATGCGGCTTAAGGCCGAATATACAAGATAGAGTCTCAATGTTTGAATTAGAGACTTATGCAGGAGTTATGGGCAAGGCCCTTGTAGCCGAGGAGGACATAGAGAAAATGTACAAGAGAAGGGACCTGTGGAATATGAGTAAGGAAAATTAGGTGAGGTCCAGTGGCTATGAGCAGGCAAACAGGAGGCCTAAATTTTCATTACCAACACCAAGGCAACTTGCTTAAGAGTGTCTACTCAAGGCCATTTGTGCCTACGCTTAGTAGATTCGCTCGTCCATTAGGCCCTACAATGACAGCAGGGGCACCTGTTGTATAAAGCTAGTCAAGAGCAACATCGTCTACTCCGGTTGAGACATGTTCACGTTGTGGGAAATCGCATAAGACTACAGATTGTAGATATAATTTGGGACGACATCAGCTGCTACACAAAGGTCTACACGATCCATGCGACCTACATTTCAGGGCCTTGCTTACGTTGTCATTGCCTTGGATGCGCAGACATTCAACGACATCATACAGGGTATAATTCATTTGAATTATCAGACTTCATTTAAATTTCTTAATGAATTTAGTTGTAACTTGTTTTTATTACTTGCAAATTATCAGTACCATAACATACACACACACACACACACACACTTGTACACTCTAAATTGAGTTGCATGTTTGGCACGTAGGTATCCTACATTTATATCAAAGTAGTGACATTTGTTATCATGAGGCATAAGTATTAACAGATTCAGGTGCTACACATTGTTTCGTGACTCCACAGTTCGTAATGAAATTGAATGTCATTTCAAAAACCTTAGATTTTATTCTTGCCATGTCAGTTCCTACGAGAAGTTCAGTGAGCACGAATGCAGTGAATACCTCACATTTTTGCAAGAGCAACGAGAAGAGAAGAATAACATTACCAATATTCCAGTGATGCCTTTTGGTTTGACTAACGCACCAATGCCATTCACGGATCTCATGAATAGGGTGTTCAAACCACATCTTGATAAATGTGTGGCCGTATTCGTAGATGATATCCTCATCTACTCAAAGTCAAAGGGAGAGCATGAGCAACATCTACAAATCGCTCTACAGACTTTACGTGAACACCAGTTGTATGCGAAGCTTAATAAGTGTGAGTTTTGGTTATAACAAGTGAGCTTCATGGGACAGGTTGTCTGATCAATCCAGCAAAGATAGAGGCCTTGTGCATTCGGAACAGCCAAAGATCATAACAGAAGTACAAAGATTCCTAGGATTGGCTGGTTACTACAGGAGATTTATCAAAGGCTTTTCCAAGATATCAGGGCCACTCACTCAACTTACAAGGAAAAATGTGAAGTTTGAATAGACTGAGTCGTGTGAGAAGAGTTTCCAGGAACATAAGAAAAGACTTACCTTTGCATCGGTGCCTGCTATTCCATCAGGCAGTGGAGTTTATGTTGTGTTTAGTGACGCATCCCATAGTGGGTTTGGCTGTGTGCTTAACCAGAACTAGAAAGTTATTGCTTATGGTTCGAGACAGCTCAATGATCATGAAAATAATTATCCAACACATGATCTTGAACTAGCCGCAGTGATCTTTTCTTTAAAGATTTGAATACATTACCTGTATGGAGAAACTTTTGTGATATTTACAGACCATAAAAGCCTCAAGTACCTATTTACTGAGAATGATCTGAATATGAGGCAGAGAAGATTTATTGATTATCTCAAGGACTATGATTACTCCATTCAATATCACCCAGGCAAAGCGAATGTTATGGCAAATGCATTGAGTCGAAAGGATTCGGCTCAGTTATCGAGCCTTATTATGGGAATCCGTAGATGGAAATTATTGGAAGACATCTCGTTATATGATACAAAGATCGAGGTGAGAGATTCAGGAGCTTTAGTGGCAAACATCACAATCAGACCTACGATCTTTAACAATATTGATGATCTTCAAATGAAAGATGTGAAACTTACTGAGATCAGACGAGGTGTGACCAATGGTATAAGACCATATTTCTCAATCAAGGAGGATAGATCTACTATTCAGAGGACGTCTATCTTTGGAATGCCATTTTGGAAGAAGCCCATAAATCAAAGTATGCTATTCATCCAGGTGGTACCAAGATGTACCAAGATCTAAAGTGGAGTTTTTGGTGGAGAGGTTTGAAGAAGGATGTCGCCGAGTACGTCCCAAAGTGCTTGGGGTGTCAGCAAGAGAAGGTGGATCACCGACATCCATCGGGTTTATTACAACCGCTACCAATACCGAAATGGAAGTGGGAATCCATTTCTATGGATTTTATTTTAGGATTACCAAGGATGGCAAAGGGACATAATGCAATCTGGGTAATCGTCGATAGGCTAACCAAGTCAGCTCATTTCTTACCTTATAACACCAAGTATACAACGAGTAAGCTTGCAGAGATGTATATGACGGAGATTGTCAGATTGCATGGTATCGCTGTGAGCATTGTTTCAGATAGAGACCCATTATATATGTCACAGTTTTGGTAGAAATTCCAAGACAGAATGGGTTCAAGATTAGACTTCAACTATGCATTTCACCCACAAACAAATGGACAGACTGAGAGGGTGAGCCAGATTGTAGAGGACATGTTACGAGCTTGTATGCTTGATTTTCAAGATCACGTGATCAACATCTATCCCTGATCGAGTTTGCATACAATAACAGTTATCAGACAAGCATTGGTATGGCTCCCTACAAAGCACTATAGGGAAGAAGATGTAAATCTCCAATTAACTAGGAAAAAATCAGAGAGAAACTTGTTTTGGGTCTAGAAGTTGTTGAGACTACCATCGAAGCAGTACGTATAATCCGTGAGAGATTAAAAGTAGCACAAAGCCGTCATAAAAGCTACGCTGATCTGAAAAGAATGAGTGTTGAATTTAAAAACGGAGGCAACGTGTTTATAAAGATATCACCCACTAAGGGTGTAATGTGCTTTGGGAGGTGTGGAAGTTGAGTCCATGTTATGTAGGACCTTTTGAAGGTTTGGGACGCGTTGGAGAAGTTACGTATAGGGTTGCTCTACCCCAAAAACCCTTAAACATGCACAACGTATTTCACGTGTCGATGTTAAGGAAGTATGTGAAGGATCCAACCCATGTCCTGGACTACCAATCGATTGAGATTCAAGAAGATTTTACAGTTAGGGAAGATCCAGTACAGATTCTTGATCGGAAGGAGCAGGTGTTGCGTACAAAATGCATCCCATTAGTACTTGTAAGGTGGCAAAATCATTCACTGGAAGAAGCTACATGGAAACGTGAGTCGGACATAAGCGACACGTATCCGCAACTCTTCGAGTGAACTTTTAAAGTGAGAAACTATGTAAATTTTGAGTTGTTCAATGTGGAGTATAAATTGATAGATCATTCAATTCGAAATTTTAATTATAAAGTGTGATTAGTTAACATTGGGCTAAAGAAAGTCCACGAATTAATTCAACATGATAAGTGTGTGCGTATGGATTTTATACTCGAATTTTGGGTATAAATGAATGGGAATTATGTACAGGTAAAGCGATAGAAGAAACCCAAACTAAAGAAAGTGCAAATTGAAAGAAACAATAGAACTCGCACGCACGAGATTTAAGGTCGCTCGCGCGACTACTTCAGAATGCCACGCGAGAAAAAGAAGTGGAACAGTCACTCGCACGGCTGTTCAAAATTTAATTTCTACTTGAATGTCACTCATATGACTGTCAGGTTATATATAGCCTGCGGGCCATTTTCTCCTCAAAATTTCGGTGTGAAGAACTTGTGAAAACTAGGGTTTCTCCCCATTTCGTGCAACCTACCCTTTTTCCTTCGGATTCACTATGAATTATCATCGGATTCGCTAGCACATCGATTGAAAGAGCTTTTCTCCAGATGCTTCGCACAAAAAGGGTAAGAACTTCCTTTCAAATTCAATTTCATCGTTTTCCTTTCAATATCCAAAAAAATAGGTCCTCAAAAAATGTTGGCTTTGAAGCCCTCATCTTCAAAATGTGCGAAGGTGGATCCTCCACCAATCGTACAAGAACAACCCACAGAATGGTGGGATTCAAAGAAATTTGAGGAAGAATTGTCAATCGACCGAAATTTGTTTGAGGACCAAGAGATCACCCAATGGACTCTTACGTATTTGAAGGCTACGGATATGGAATCGCTCCTAGAGCGGTTTTATGGCCACTATTGCCCTAGGCTAGTACGCCTATTTTACCAACATCTGAGGATGAGTGCCGATGAGACAGAACGTGTGACCGAAATTGATGGTCACAAATTTTACTATGACCTGAGCGATATCTCTATTGCGATGGGATGCCCATCAAGGTGTGTAGAAAATGAGGCTTTGCAACCCCCAAACCCTGCAAAGGTACCATTTCAAGACGTCATCACTGAGATGACCAACATGCGAACCAGATCTGGTTTGTCAGTCACATGGGCCCAGTTTCCCAACTACATGTGGGCACTCGACATTATCTTTTGGTTTATTTCCATTGGGACATTAGCAGGAGAGGAGAGACCCTTTGCTCTAGTCGTTATTTTCGGCATATCAAGGGAAGTGGCTCTTCGCCCCAGCTATTATCAGTGAAGGAATTATGTATGCCCGCAACAATGCGAGGCAGGGTGCTCACCGGGTGACCCTCAAACGTTTCCTGTATCCTCGGTTAATCACTCGGATGATCGAGCAATACGTACGAGATGAACCAGAAGGGGGATATCAGATTCCACAAAATGAGCCCCAATTCACATGCAACACTCAGAGGTATAAGTATGAGGATTTCAGAGTTAATCTTACTAGTGTGAATGCAAGCGTCAAGCGCCGTCAGACTGAGAAGCTTGCGCAACAACAACAACCCCAACAGCCACACCCTCAACCGGATCAAGCGGCTTAGTATCTGATACTACCACACCAAATTCTAGTCCACCCACCAATTCCTCCATACGAGGGCATGGACTTCACGACGGAGTTGTTTAGAAGAATGAACTTGCAAGATCTCAGGCTTGCACGTATAGAGCATCAGAATGACCACCTCATGCACCAACTATATTACCACGAGGCCATGTTGACAGATGTGATGCGTTATATGTACCCGTCCGATTACTTATAGCACATGGCAGTGGCACGGGCGTACATGTCAGACGTGTCTAGTTCGGGAGCTGGGAGCGCGAGTGACGAGGATGGCCAGCCAGGTGGTGAGGAGGATTAGTCAGAGAATACAGTTGTTGGTTTCAGAGCAGTTTTGATAAGATTTTTGTTAAAATTTATGGTATATGTAGATATTTGAATGCTTTGAATTTTAGAAAAATGGTAACATGGATGCTACACTTGAATCGTTTTAACTTTTGAATGGTTTGTAACTATTAAATGATTTTTTTGTATGGCCATCATTGAAATGGTTGAATGGCGATTCCATTTTGAAATGGTTGAATGGTTGTGTGCAATGGCTATGCTTATGTATGGTTGTGATTGAGGATTGCTCATTGCAGGTGCTATCCATAATACATGGATAAATGTTGCACTTGAAAGTTTATGAATGGTTATGTGTACATGCTATTGTCATGATTTGCATGTGAAAGTAGTTGGGCATAAAATCATTGCAGGCCAGTCCATAAGTTCTTTATGGCATTCCTTGTGTAGTTGTGGATAGCTCGATTTTGGGTTGGATGTATATGTATACCCGTTGCAGGCAACTTGTTGGAATTAGTTGTGGATATTTAGACTATGGATAAATTTTTTTTGCATGAATTATTTACAGTGCCTATGCAGGGTAACGCGTGCCACGATGCTAGAGGATAAGCATCGAAATCATGCATGTGTGAGGGAAACATGGTGGATATATTCGTAGTCGCTAACTATTGAGTTAGCTCATTTTGTTAGAATAACTCGTCTAAACATTATGTCACAGTCGTTGGTAATAAATCATGTGAAATGATTTGACGTGAGTGAGATTTTGACTCGGGTGAGTGCACGCTCTGTTAGAATACGTAAATAAGATTTTGATGTGAATTATAGATAACTTTGATGTGGCTCATTCTGAACCCCGGTCTCCTTGTTAATCCTCTGTGTTCTCTTGCTGCCACATTGTCAAGCAACTGAACCATGGCCAATTTTCAAGGACGGAAATTTTTGTAAGGAGGGGAAGATGTAATATCCCCAAATTTCTGAACCAAATGTCTTTTATTGGGTGAACGTATCAATTACAACACTTTATACCGTTTCGGATTTTCGGACGAGTTAATTGGAATTGTTCTAGGTAAGTTGAACTGGTTAGACAAGGCATATAACACCTAACTTAGGTGTATAGGGTTCACAAGCAAACCAAACAAATTACTGAAACACACATTAGTGTATATTTGCTTCACATGGAAGCAAGACCCATGTGTTTAAGATAATAGCATGTGTGAGAAGCCATTGTTTGGTTTTATTTGCAACTGAAGAGAAGGAGGAAAATAAACTCTCCTTGTGAAGGCCTTGCACACCGAATCTTGGATTCGTTATCGGTTCTCCGCTTGTAACCCTCCAAAGTTTTGATCGCCGACATAAGAGGTTTTGTTTGATCGAGTGAGATCGAGTTTCCTTCTAGAAACCCATGTGTGTAGGTAGGAAACCATCTTTCATAGGGAGTTTCGTGGTGTGACCATTGTTGAGCGAGAAGTGGGGATTGGTTGAGTGCGTTAGAAGAGAAATTTTCTTCGTGTGCATCACGATACGATCATGAGAGGTCGGGTCTTTAAGCCCTTCCGACGTAAGGGATAAGAGTGCCATGGATCTCGAGTTTTGGATCAGAAGATCATACAAGGATCCTATGAACTAATGAGGTAAGATCTTGTAGATTTGAGTGCATTAAATATGGATTAATAGTGATAAATGAAGGCATTTAATGCCCTAAACATGTTACATTTAATGTGAATAAGGGTTAGGTGAAAAGGAGATATGAAAGAAAATTCAATTTTGAGAGAACACCCCAAAATCCTGAAACTCACTCGCATGACCTTGAGTCTCGTGAGCGCGACCTCAAGTAGCTCGCGTGAGAGGAGCATCAGAATAGGCATAAAAAATGAATTTAATCAGTTGCTTGCGCGACTGAGGGTGTGCCATGTGAAGTTGCTCGCGTGACTTGAAACTCACACACGCAACTGTGTATGTCTGGTTGATGTGAAACAAAGAGGAACTCAATCGCTCGAGCAAGGTCGCGTGATTGAGGAGTGGTTGGCAAAGTCGCTCACGCGACTGAGCCAGCTTGGGTTTTTTTTATTATTTTTGGGAAAATTCTTTGAAACTCCTATCCTTTTTTCCTTCCAAGCAGTAATACATGCTCTTTTGATATGTTGGAATGTAGGATATGAATTAGATATGTGTGTGAGGATCTTCGCTCTGTTACATGCGATTAGCGTGCATCGTGAGCCGTGAGGTAGGGAAATTCAATAACCTTACATGTGATGTGATTTGTATAGATAATGTGATGTAAGAAGTTTGATAAGCATGTGTGTGAACTTAGAATACGAAATGTGATAAGCATGTGTGTGTGAACTCAGAATACAACACGTGATAAGTATGTGTATGTGTGAGCTTCGAATCCGAACTATGTGAGATCTCCAAATCAAGTTATATAATTATCACAATACACGTTAAATTATATGTTAGAACTTACACTATGATATAAGGTTCACGCGGAATGATTCCCCATCGTGTACCAGTACGACGGGATATCCGTATAATTATACCGGCCAACGGTAACTTTAGCCACACAAGTGACCCTGTTAACGTAGCTCAGGGGCTTGGCACTTCGGCACAAGTGACCCTGCTAACATAGCTCTGGGGCTTGGCATTATATTTCGGAAATGGTTTAATTGAGCGACGATGGTTCAAGGATTCCTATCGGTATATGTGTGGCTCTTAATGCTATATTATGCTTGGGAGTTTATTTGAGTTATTATTTTAAGTTAACTTTAGATAAGACATCATGAAACTCCGAAATAAGCACGAATGTGAACTGTGTTAAGAATGAGAATTTCGTGTGAGAAAAATGTGTATTTAAAACGTGTTTTGTTTTACTCATACATCTTGAAAATTCAGTTTTGTTTGAGATAAGATAAGCTTCAAAATCAGTCATGAAATTTATGTTTGTTATATGATATGCATGTTTATTGACAATCCCTATTGAGCTTGGACTGTTAGCTCACCCTTCAACTATACGTCACAGGCACAGGTGTTGATACAACTATTAAGGATTTAGGACGTGAAGAAGATCCTGATTACATCCCTAAAGAGGAGTCTGATTTGCTACCTGGGGATTTCTTTCCTTAGGATATTTAGAGTTATTTTGAATAAGGCTTGGTACGCCCGGCCTTCATATTTAGTTTAGAACTTGGATTCATGAAATGTAAACTAATGTTGTGAACCACTGTTTAGGTGATGGTCGGCCATCACCGGTGGTTTGTTTTGGTTCTGTCAGACTTATGATTTGCATAAGGATAGAACAATCATTTTGACTTGTTATATATAGAATTGGAGTTTTCTTTTGTCATATATGATGACTCTATCTAATTTATAAGAGATATCTGCTTTAAATTCTGCTCTCTATGTGGACATACCAAGTGTTATGTTCAGGGATCGTCAATAATGGCGATATGATGGCATGGATTTTAGGTTTAGAAAATCTGGGCTGTCACAGTTGGTATCAAATCTTATGGCTTTAGAAATTTATGATAGAATCTAGACTTGGAATATGAGTTAAGGTTTTGTCAGAGTATAGGGACCATCTGTTGATGAAACTTTCGTTTCATATTTACAGAACATTATGTCCACTAGAGGAAGAGGCAGAACGAGAGGCAGTCGTATACAAAACACGAGGAGTGGTGAAGGGATCACCACTGGTTCAAATAGGATTTCGATTGGGGAAAGGAATACTCCAGAAGAGAGAGATCAGGGAAGAGATGAAAGAGAGACTGGCCCAAGTCATGGAGACTGTGGCCAATGCAATGGCACAACAGACAACAATGATGGCTACAAACAACACAAATTATCATCAACTTCAACCTTCAACATTCATAGAGTTTAGGAGGATGCGTTCGCCAAGTTTCTCAGGACAAGCCGACCCACTTGAGGTAGAAAAGTGGCTTAATGAAATGGAGAAAATCTTCAGTGTGCTTCCGTGCATTGAGGATGAGAAGGTTAGGTGAGCTGCTTTCACGTTGGACGAGGAGGCCGACCCATGGTTGTAGTCAGTATCAAGGAGTAGAGAGCTAGTTAACCCAGACGCTTTATGGACTTGGGAAGAATTTCTTGAGAAATTCAATGAGTAGTATTTTCTCAAAGTAATAAGAAATCAGATGGAGGTTTAGTTTATTCAACTGGAACTAGGACAGATGACCGTGCGAGAGTATGGAACAGAGTTTTCAAGACTTTCAAGGTTTGCACCGGAAAAATTTACTGAGGAATTCAATGAGCAATATTTTCCCAAAGTAGTAAGAAATCAGACGGATGTTTACTTTATTCAACTGGAACTAGGACAGATGACCATGCCAGAGTATGGAACAGAGTTTGCAAGACTTTCAAGCTTTGCACCGGAACACATAGCCTCGGATGCAATGAGGGCTAAGAAGTTCCAACGCGGCTTAAGGCCAAATATACAAGATAGAGTCTCAATGTTTGAATTAGAGGCTTATGCAGGAGTCATGGGCAAGGCCCTTGTAGCTGAGGACGATATAGAGAAAATGTACAAGAGAAGTTACCAGTAGAAGTGAGGTCCAGTGGTAATGAGCAAGCAAACAAGAGGCCTAAATTTTCAGTACCAACACCAAGGCAACTTGCTTAGAGTGTCTACTTAAGGCTATTTGTTCCTACGCTTTGTAGATTCTCTTGTCCATTAGGCCCTATGATGACAACGGGGGCACCTGTTGCACCAAGCCAGTCAAGAGAAGCATCGTCTACTCCGGTTGAGACATGTGCACATTGTAGGAAATCGTATAAGACCGTAGATTGTACACAAAATTTGGGAGGATGTTTTATGTGTGGCAAAATAGGGCACATGATAAGGGATTGCCCTGAGCTGAGAAGGGAAGCGACGACATCAGCTGCTACACAAAGGCCTACACGATCCATGCGACCTACTGTTCAAGGCCTTGCTTATGCTGTCACTGCCGTGGATGCACTGATATCCAACAACATCATAAAAGGTATAATTCATTTAAATTATCAGGCTTCACTTAAATTTCTTAATGGATTTAGTTGTAACTTGTTTTTAATACTTGCAAATCATGAGTACCATAGCACACACTTGTACACTCTAAATCGAGTTATACGTTTGACACGTAGGTACCCTACATCTATATCAAAGTAGCAAAATTTGTTATGATGAGGCACGAGTATTAATAGACCCAGGTTCCACTCTCTTTCGTGACTCCATAGTTTGTGATGGAATTGAGTGTCATTCCCTTAGATTTTATTTTGGCCGTGTCAGTTCCTACGGGAAGTTCGATGAGCACGGATTGTTTTGAAGATCAATCGTTATTTCAGTTGAAGATCGTGAGACGACGGTAGATCTTATCCTATTGGATACGTAAGTATTCGACGTGATCCTTGGCATGGATTGGCTATCCGCTTACCATGCAAGCGTCGATTACCTACGAAAAGTAGTTACTTTCTATCCTCCAAAGGGAAAGTCTGTCAAGTTTTGTGGTGTTAAGTCTAGTGTAGCACCATTTATTTCTGTGATACGAGATGAATGACTAATGAGAAATGGATGCAGTTGGTACCTCACATTTTTGCAAGAGCAACAAGAAGAGAAGAATAGCATTTCCAGTATTCCAGTTGCATGCAAGTTTTCAGACGTGTTTCTTGAAGAGCACCAGGATTACCACCAAATCGAGAAGTTGAGTTTGCAATTGACTTAGCCCCAGGCACGAAGCCAGTATCTAAGGCACCTTATAGGATGGCTCTAGCTGAATTGAAAGAGTTGAAAGAGCAATTGTAGGAACTCTTGGAAAAAGGGTTTATAAGACCAAGTGTTTCTCCTTGGGTAGCACCAGTCTTATTTATTAAGAAGAAGGATGGATCGATGAGATTGTGTATCGACTATCGTCAGTTGAATAAGTTGACGATCAAACACTATTATCCATTGCCAAGGATTGGTGGCCTCTTTGATCAATTGCAAGGGGTAATGTTCTTTTCCAAGATTGATTTGAGATCCGGCTACCATCAGTGAAAACTCAAGACAGAGGATATTCAGAAGATGACATTCAGAACTAGATGTGGGCATTACAAATTCCTAGTGATGCCTTTTGGCTTGACTAACGCACCATCGTCATTCATGGATCTCATGAATAGGGTGTTCAAATCACATCTTGATAAAT
This sequence comes from Chloranthus sessilifolius, assembly GCA_021018995.1. NCBI lineage: Eukaryota > Viridiplantae > Streptophyta > Magnoliopsida > Chloranthales > Chloranthaceae > Chloranthus > Chloranthus sessilifolius. Next base: position 52,062,038 of record CM037592.1, on the reverse strand, counting down.
GTGTAGTCGTATTCGTAGATGATATTCTCATCTACTCAAAGTCAAAGGGAGAGCATGAGTAGCATCTACAAATCGCTCTACAAACTTTATGTGAACACCAGTTGTATGCGAAACTCAACAAATATGAGTTCTGGTTAGAACAAGTGAGCTTCTTGGGACATGTTGTCTCTGAAATGGGTGTTATGATCAATCCAGCAAAGATAGAGGCCGTTGTGCAATGGGAACAACTAAAAACCGTAACAGAAGTACGAAGTTTCCTAGGATTGGCTGGTTACTACATGAGATTTATAGAAGGCTTTTCCAAGATATCAGGGCCACTCACTCAGCTTGCAAGGAAAAATGTGAAGTTTGAATGGATTGAGTCATGTGAGAAAAGTTTTCAGGAACTTAAGAACAGGCTTACCTCTGCACCAGTACTTGCTATCCCATTAGGCAGTGGAGGTTATGTTGTGTTTAGTGACACATCACATAGTGGGTTAGGCAGTGTGCTTAACCAGAACCAGAAAGTTATTGCTTATGGTTCAAAATATATCAAAGATCGTGAAAAGAATTATCCAACACATGATCTTGAACTACCCGCAGTGATTTTTTCTTTGAAGATATGAAGACATTACCTGTATGGAGAAACTTTTGAGATATTTACAGACCAAAAAAGCCTCAAGTACCTGTTTACTCAGAAGGATCTAAATATGAGGCAGATAAGATGGATTGAGTATCTCAAGGACTATGATTGCTCCATTCAATATCACCCATGCAAAGAGAATGTTGTGGCAGATGCATTGAATCGGAAGAATTCGGCTAAGTTATCGAGCCTCATTATGGGAATCCATAGATGGAAATTATTGGAAGACATCTCGTTGTATGATACGAAGATCGAGGTGAGAGATTCAGGAGCCTTAGTGGCAAACATCACAATCAGACCGAGAATCATTAATATTATTTATGAGCTTCAGATGAAAGATACAGAACTTACCGAGGTCAGATGAGGTGTGACCGACGGTATAAGACCAGATTTCTCCATCGAGGAGGATGGATCGCTACTATTCACAGGACGTTGATGTGCTCTTTATGTTGTTCTAATTAAGTCTTAACCTATTGTAAGCACACAATGGAAATTGTAATGATAGTTTATGATCATTCCCACGAGGAAGTGATTTATTTCATATTTTGCTTTTCTGAAAACTTATATTTATCTTTAAGGTTCTAAACTACTTGAGAAATATGAATAAAAGGATGATTTTTGTTTAAACTAAAGTGCAAGAAAATAAATCCTAAACTTCAAACTTCTGGATCCTGGTCGTCAATCAATCTCCTTCTGTTCTCAGATATTTATGAAATTAAAAGTACCGTTACACTATATATCAAGTCTCCCAGTGTTGGTCGTCAATCAAAACCAGAATTCTATCAATATAGATTTAATCTAATCTGCAACCAAGCGGAATTTCGACGTCAATCAAATCTAGAAGAATTGTAGATGGAAAATAAAATACCATTACCCTAATTTGCAAATTTCCAACTTGAGTTGTCAATTCAAATAAAAAACTAGAAGATGTTTACAAAGCAGGAAATATGCAATAAAATAAATCTAAACTAGAAAGCAAAGTCAAAATATATCTTTCACCCCTCAGCCGCAGGAGTCAATTGCTTCTGAGAAACTACAAATATCTACACTAATCTTCCAGCTCTCAATCCCAGTCGTCAATTGTGATTGAGGAACCTTGGATATCTAAACTACTCTAAATTAATTTTGATCGAAGGAAAATCCAACCTCAGTTGTTAATTGATTCTGAGAATTCCTTCGATGAAATTATTCCTATGCCGAGCCCTCTTATTTATAGATCATAAGAAACTACTAAAAATAAAAGATTCCTTATATAACTCTAATTCTTAATTTTATCTTCCTTGCTTTCACTGGTTGATGTGCTTCTGAATTTTCTCCTTTATTTCAGTAACCGAGATCTTTAGGACTTTATATTCATCAATCTTCTTAGATCCAAGATTTTCCAAACTTCTAATTCAAGAGTTCTTCTATTTTGGTGCATGGCGGTGTGAATCTTCACGTGATCAACAATAATGAGAAGCTGTTATTTGTAAAATCGTAAATCACGATTTCTCCCTTCTGTTACAGCTTCCCCTCTGGACGATTCTATATTATGATCGATCGCTTTCTTTTTGTATCACCTTTTGCTCTGAACGTCTTCTGAAGAATCATAAATTACGATTTCTTAGCTTTCAGCAGTGTCGAATCGTCTTTCACGTTCAATCATTTTTCTTATTGCTTTTTGAGTTCATTTTAACGAAGATTAACACTTTGATTATCTTTTACTGATTTTCCTTAATATCTGTACATCATTAGCTTGTTAGTAACAAACTGGGGTCTAGCAGTACTAAGTTAAGGGTGATAAAATGATATATTCTGTGACTAATCAGACACCTATCTATACCGACCAATGCCGATCTTCGGCATGCAGAATCTCATAAATCAAAATATGCTATTCATCCAGGTGGTATCAAGATGTACCAAGATCTAAAGAGGAGTTTTTGGTGGAGAGGTTTGAAGAAATATGTCACCGAGTACGTCTCAAAGTTCTTGGTGTGTCAGCAAGTGAAGGTGAATCATTGACATCCATCGGGTTTATTACAACCGCTACAGATACTGGAATAGAAGTGGGAATCCATTTCTATGGATTTTATTTTGGGATTACTAAGGACGACAAAGGGACATAATGTAACATGGGTAATCATCGATATACTAAACAAGTCAACTCATTTCTTACCTTACAACACCAAGTATACAGCGAGTAAGCTTGCAGAGATGTACATGAGGGAGATTATTAGATTGCGTGGTATCCCTATGAGCATTGTTTCAGATAGAGACCCATTCTATATGTCAGAGTTTTGACAAAAATTCTAAGAGGGAATGGGTTCAAGGTTAGACTTCAACTCTGTATTTCACCCTCAGACAGATAAACAGACCGAGAGGGTGAACCATATTATAGAGGACATACTACGAGCTTGTATGCTTGATTTTCAAGGATCATGGGATCAACATCTAACCCTGATCGAGTTCACATACAATAACAATTATTAGACAAGCATTGGTATGGCTCCCTACGAAGCACTATATGGAAGATGTAAATCTCTGATTAACTGGGGAGAAACTGAAGAGAAATTTTTTTTGGGTCCAGAAGTTGTTGAGACTACCACTGAAGCAGTACGTTTAATTCGTGAGAGATTAAAAGTGGCACTAAGCTGGCAGAAAAGCTGCGTCGATCTGAAAAGAACGAACATTGAATTTCAAAATGGAGGCAACGAGTTTATAAAGATATCACCCACTAAGGGTGTAATGCGCTTCGGGAAGCGTGACGTAGGACCTTTTGAAGTTTTAGGATGCATTGGAGAAGTTGCATATAGGGTTGCTCTACCCCCACAACTCTCGAACATGCACAACGTATTTCACGTGTCGATACTAAGGAAGTACCTGAAGGATCCAACCCATTTCCTGGACTACTAACCGATTGAGATTCAAGAAGATTTGACGATTAGGGAAGAACCAGTGTAGATTCTGGATCAAAAGGAGCAAGTGTAGTGTACAAAAAACATCCCATTAGTACTTGTAAGGTGGTGGAATCATTCACTGGAAGAAGCTACATGGGAACATGAGTCGGACATAATCGACGAACATCCGCAACTCTTCGAGTGAACTTTTAAAGTGAGAAATTATGTAAATTTTGAGTTGTTCAAAGTGGAATATAAACTGATAGATCAGTCAATACGAAATTTTAATTCTAAAGTGTGATTAGTTAAAATTGGGCTAAAGAAAGTCCACGAATTAATTCAACATGATAAGTGTTTGTGTATGGATTTTATACTCGAATTTCAAGTATAAATGAATGGGAATTAGGTACGGGTAAAGCGATAGTAGAAACCCAAACTGAAGAATGTGTAAATTGAAAGAAACAACAAAACTCATTGGCAGGAGATATAAGGTGGCTCACGTGATTGCTTTAGAATGCCACGCGAGAAAAAGAAGTGGAACAATTGCTTGCGCGATTGTTCATAATTTAATATTTACTTGAATGTCACTCTCACGACCTGGTAAGTCGCTCCCGCGACTGTCAGGTTATTTATGGTATGCGAGCCATTTTCTCCTCAAAATTTCTGTACAAAGAACATTTGAAAACTAGGGTTTCTCCCCATTTCGTGCAACCTACCCTTTTTTCGTAGGATTCGCTATGGATTATCATCGGATTTGCTAGCACATCGATCAAAAGAGCTTTTCTCCAGATGCTTCACACAAAAAGGGTAAGAACATCCTTTCGAATTCAATTTCTTCGTTTTCCTTTCGATATAAAAAAAAAGGGTCCATGAAAAATGTCAGCTTTGAAGCCCTCATCTTCAAAACATGAAAAGGTGGATCCTCCACCAATCGTACGAAACAACCCACGGAATGGTGGGATTCAAAGAAATTTGAGGTAGAATGGTCAATCGACCAAAATTTGTTTGAGGGCCTAGAGACCACCCAATGGACTCTTACATATTTGAAGGCCGCGGATTTGGAATCACTCCTAAAGCCGTTTCATGGCCACTATTTTCCTAGGCTAGTATGCCTATTTTACGAACATCTGAGCATGAGCGCCGATGACACATAGCTTGTGACCAAAATCGATGGTCACAAATTTTACTTTGACCTGAGCGATATCTCTACCACTATGGGATGCCTATCAAGGTATGTAGAAAATGAGGCTTTGCAACCACTAAACCCCGCAAAGGTACCATTTCAAGACGACATCGCCGAGACGACCAACGGGCGAATCGGATCTGATTTGTTAGTCACACGGGCCCAGTTGCCCAACTGTATGTGGGCACTCGACATTATCTTTCAAAAAAATTTATTTCCATTGGGACATGAGCAGGATAGGAGAGACCCTTTGCTCTAGTCGTTATTTTCGGCATATCAAGGGAAGTGGTTCTCCGCCCCTGCTATTGTCAGTGAAGGAATTGTGTATGACCGCAACAATTTGAGGTAGGGTGCTCACCAAGTAACCCTCAAACGTTTATTGTATCCTCGGTTAATCACTCAGATGATCGAACAATATGTATGAGATGAACCAGAAGAGGGATATCAAATTCCATAAAATGAGCCCCGATTCACAAGCAACACCCATAGGTATAAGTATAAGGATTTCATAGTTAGTCTTACTAGTTTGAATGCGAGCGTCAAGCACCGCCAGACCGAGGAGCTTGCGCAATGTGCGCAACAGTAACAGCCCCAATCGCCACACCCTCAGCCAGATCAAGTGGCTCACTATCTGGTACCACCACACTAGATTTCAGTGCACCCACCGATTCCTCCATACGGGGGCGTGGACTTCACGGCGGAGTTGTTCAGAAGAATGGACTTGCAAGATCTCACACTTGCACGTATTGAGCAGCAGAATGACCACCTCACGCGCCCGCAATATTACCATAAGGCCATGCTTATAGATGCGATGCGTTATATGTACCCATCTGATTACTGATAGCGCATGGCAATGACATGAGCGTACATGCCAGACGCATCTAGTTCGGGAGCTGGGGGTGCAGGTGACGAGGATGGTCAGCCGAGTGGTGAGGAGGATTAGTCATAGAATACAATTGTTGGTTTCAGAGTTGTTTTGAGAAAAATTTTGTTAATATTTTGGGTATATGTAGATATTTGAATGCTTTGAGTTTTAGAACCATGGTAGCATGGATGCTACGCTTGAATCATTTTAACTTTTGAATGGTTTGTAACAATTAAATGATTTTTGTGTAAGGCCATCATTGAAATGGTTGAATGGCGATTCCAGTTTGAAATGGTTGAATGGTTGTGTGCAATGGTTATGCTTATGTATGGCTGTGATTGAGGATTGCAATTGCAGGTGCTATCCATAATACATGGATAAATGTTGCACTTGAATGTTTATGAATGGTTACGTGTACATGCTTTTGTTGTGATTGTCATGTTTAAGCAGTTGTGAATAAAATCATTGCAGGTCTAGTCCATAGGTTCTTTATGGCGTTCCTTGTGTAGTTGTGGATAGTTCGATTGTGGATTGGATGTGTATGTATATCCGTTGCAGGCATCATGTTGGAATTAGTTGTGGATATTTAGGCTATGGACAAATTTTTTTTTGCAGGTATTATTTACGGAGCGTATGAAGGGTAACGCGTGCCACAATGCTAGAGGATAAGCATCGAAATCGTGCGTGTGTGGGATACATGGTGGATATATTCGTAGTCGCTAACTATTGAGTTTGCTCATTTTGTTAGAATAACTCGTCTAAACATTCTGTCACAATCGTTGGTAATAAATCATGTTAAATGATTTAACATGACTTAGATTTTGACTCGGGTGAGTGCACGCTTTGTTAGAATACGTAACTAAGATTTTGATGTGAATTATAGATAGCTTTGATGTGGCTCATTCCGAACCCCGGTCTTCATGTTAATCCTAGGTGTTCTCTTGGTGCCTCATTGTGAAGCAACTAAACCATGGCCAATTTTTGAGGATGAAATTTTTTGTGAGGGGAGGATGTAATATTCCCAAATTTTTGAACCAAATGTGTTCCGTAGGGTGAATGTATTGATTCGCTGGCTATATGTATCTAATTAAGTATTAACCTATGCAAGCGCACAATGAAAATTGTAAAGCTAATATAGGATCGTTCCCACAAAGATAGGTTTATCTATACTTGTATATATATTAATTTTCTGTAAACTTATACTTATCTTTTAAGTTCCTAAACTACTTGAGAAATATGAATAAAGAATGGTTTCTTAAACTAAATTTTGCAGAAAATAAATCCTAAATCCTCCTACTTCAAATTATGGTCGTCAATCACAATCTTCAGCTATTGGATGTTTACAATTTTAAAATATTGTTACACTATATCTCAGTCTTCTAGAATTTGGTCGTCAATAAAAAACTAGTATCCTTTAATATAGATTTATACTAATCTCTAATCTACCAGAAATTAGGGCGTCAATCAAACTCCAGAAAATTAAAAATGGAAAATAAAAACCATTACACTAATCTGCAAACTTCAACTTGCGTCGTCAATTCAGATTAAAATTGGAAGATGTTTATAAAGCAGGAAATTGTAATAAAATAAATCTAAACTAAAAAGCAATAAAATTTATACCTTTCACCCCTTAGCCGTAGTCATCAATTTCTTCTGAGTAACTACAGATATCTACTCTAATCTTCCAGCTCTCAATCCCAGTCATCAATTGCGATCGAGGAACCTTGGATATCTAAACTAAACTACTCTAATTTGATCGGAAGAAAACCCAACCTCAGGTGTCAATTGAAGCTGAGAATTTCTTCGATGGTAATTCCTATACCATGCCCTCTTATTTATAGATCATTGTTGTCTTGCTTACCTTATAATTATTAAATGGTTAAAGCAGTAAATTAAATGAACAAACTATAGCAAAGTGGGCTTAAGGCAAGCAAGCAGTCCTGCAAGAACCAGGGCTGTTGCAGTAAGTTTTAATAGGTAAGTCAGGGTAGGTCCACAAGGAAATGTGTTTTGAAATGAGGTAAATCTCCAGATCTATGATAGATCTGATACTCTATCCTAATGTAGACTTAATCAAAATAGGAAAGAGGGGAGGTTTCAAAGATTTGCCACTTTACTAAGAACTACAAAAATCAAATATAAAATGATCCAGGTCTGATTAAACACAGAGTTAAAGGAAAATGGAGAAAAGATTAAAATCAAAAGTGTATTATTCACTGAAAAGTATTACTTTTTACCTCTTAACTTAGCATTTGCTAGACCTTGAAGCTCACTAATAATCATGTTTTAAGTTTATTTTGTAGTTACCAATAATCTGTGCAGCTTAATACTCCATGCTTATTGGTCCAAAGTCTAATGGAACACCCTGGTAGTGCTCACCTTGGTGATTCAATTGCTGGTCATAATCGACCAAAAGCCTAGCAGATGGAAGAAGTTAGCTGAGAATGGAGGAGGCTGCAACAACAGCAAATACAATGCATCAGAGTGATAAAAGAATCATCTCACAGAGTTGAGGATCCCCCTCGCGAATCTAATGATGCATTGAAAGTTGCCCTCACGCAGATCGGCCACACAGTCATGAGGAGAATAGAAAAGACATCGTGAAGATCTCACGGTTTAAAACTCTCAGAATTTATCCTCGTGAAGTGTTGTCGCTCCAAGTGTGCCATAATTGTGTGCATTATGAATCAAAAATTAAAGAATTAAAGAATGCTAGGTTATATGGATGTTAACTTATGAAAGGAATATCAGCACATTGGGGCTAACACTGGCCTGCAAGATCAGGGCCAATTGTAGCAAGTTTTAAATGTAAGTAAGTATTTCAAGATCGTCCACAGGGAATTGATTTAAAATTTAAGATAAACCTCCGATCTGCTACGGATCCGGCTCTATAATTATCTAAAAAAGAATAGATAAAAGAGAGTGTTGGATTGTGTCACATTTAACTATAAGCAAATAAAGAAAAGAACTAACTACATGATCCGGATCCGAGTTGGGGAGATGTTTAAAATAAGACAAATGCGTAAATAATAGCTTCATGTACTTTAGCCTCAATTTTAATGGAGAATCGGTAGTTCAACAGGCGATTCAATCTTCATCGGCTACCAAAGACAGATGTAAGAGAAATAAATCCAATTAAGGAATAGGTTTAGACTTATGGGCATGATCATCCACTTAAATGGTCACAGATCATCGACTAAATGTGCCTATTCTTTAGTTGAACATGAACATCATCAAAATCTTGCTAGAATTAGGTTACCAACGCTAATTCGCATGTGGGTGATGAATTAAGGGAAGTTGCATGCGGATGAGTGAATCTAAAGAAGTCTAATGCACTAAGGTGAACATTCGAAACCTCGACATGACTCCAATGGAGAAGACACAAATTACAAAGAACCTTTAAAATCCAAAATTACAATTCTGAGCACGGCTTCTTAGAGAGCCCTCGGACTTACATCTGAGCTTCTCGAGAGCCCTCGGACTTCTGATCTTGAATCGAACTTGGAAGTACAAATCACTCACAATGGCTCTCAAAGGTAAACTACAAGAAGGGATTACAGGGGTTGGATAAGCTATCCGACCGGAATGAGGGAAACAGAGATGAAAACTCTAAAATCTGGATACCCAATTTGGTAATGGCTTCTATTTATACTTTTCCTCCATCCTGCGCGATTTGGATTGACCAATCAGGAATGCTTTAGATCTGGATTGCCCAATGAGGGTTGAGCACGGGGATCCAGATTTGTTTTGGCCAATGAAAATGCTCTGATCTGGTTCGGCCAATCAGGTGCCAGAAGCATCAATTCTGTTATGGGTTTGAAATTGCTTTGAGCTCGGAAGTTCCCTCTGTAATTTAACTTTGGGCGCCACATGGGTTGGAATATGCCTTGGATCTTGATTGGAACCTTCCTAATGTTCTGGTCTTTTGATTGCATTAGGCGTGCAAAGTTTCTGAAATACCCTTGGACGGTGTAAATCCCAGTAATGCCATTTCGCGAGTTCAGGGGCCTTTTCGCAAAGTTCAATGACTACGAAGCTCGCAAAGTTCAATCTTCTTTTCGAGGAGTGTTTTCTTCTTTTCGCAAAGTTCAAGGTTCTTTGCGAATAGTAGAAGTTCTTTGCGAATTGAACTCTAGGCTCCCATTCTTCTTTGCGAATAGTAGAAGTTCTTTGCGAATTGAACTCTAGGCTTCCATTCTTCTTTGCGAATAGTAGAAGTTCTTTGCGAATTGAACTCTCTCTTGCTTCAGGTCTTTGTCTGCTCTTTTAGACCCTCTTTAGCCATTGCTGAGGCTGTTTCTTCACTCCTTCTTTAAACTTGACATGAGCTGTCAGCTTTTTGATCTTTTTGGGATGCTTTTCAGATTTGGACCTGTCTGATTGGTTAGCTGTAAAATGCACACTAAAGCACTTATTTAGTCTTCTCAAGGGTCTTTCAAGGCTCATGTTTAGGGGTGAAAAATGGTATTTTTCACTACTTAACATGAAGATCGAGCCCAAAGCAGTTGCGCGTAGAACAGAGCGAGTTCATATGCACAAAGAACAATCAATCATCTCGCGGAGTTCTCGCGTAGCCAAAGAAGAGAGAGACCCACAATTTCTCTCGCGCACCCTGAGCCTAATCAGTTACTATGTGAGCGTAGGCACCTTACTGCACGAGCACTCAGCAAGAGAGAGAGAGCTTCTGAAGCTCTATCTGCGTGAAGAGTCCTGGCGCTCTAGATCGTCTCCGTGACAGCAAGGCAATGCAAATGAACTGCGCGATGAACCGAAGATTGACTGCGTGAGTAAGCACTTCTCACCAGCTAAAGGCTACTCTGTGATGGCTCTGCAACTGCGCGAATGAACTAATGCAGATGTCAGCCCCGTGAAGCTCAGGCTCTCCACTTCTCAGTTTTAACTAAAAGACTTTTTGAGAATTTCTCAAGCCTAGGGCACACTTCCTAAGGCAAGGATTTTGAGGTGTGTATCTTCAGGCATCCAAGGGTTGAAACAGTGCCACGTTTGCTAGAAAAATTAGGGTTAATCTCTTTAGAGCCAAAGCCTTATGGATAGAGTATATAAACTATACTTAGAGTTTATTATTTTCATCTTTCCTTCATCCTCCGTCGGCTGAGAACTCCAGCAGGCTAGGGTTAGGGTTTGATCATCTCTTTTTCTTATTTTTCTTCTATCTTAGCCCAACACTTGCTAGCTAACTCCCCTGTAAGCAGCTAGGTTTAGTTTTATTTCAGTTTGTAATAGGTTTTGGTATACATTGGGATTGTGGATGAGCAGTTGTGTACAAGCTGCAGCCTGGAGATAGTTCATTATAAGTTTTGTGTTCATCAATGGATTGCCATTTTAATGCCTAATTGAATCTAAAGATCTTATAGTTTCTTTAGATGTCTATAGGAATCATGTATTTGAGACTAGCCCATTCAGTTTCTAGTAGATCTATTATTTATCATCTGATTTCCCTTGGTTTGATAGCCCTATGGAAAGCAATGCTAGATCTGTAGTGAGATCCAGGGAGCTCGGAGGCCTGTGGATCATGGTGGTTGCCATAGTTTTCATATTCTTTCTCAAGCCTCTGTGGTATGGACAGACCAATGGGATACCCTGTGACCATTCAAGTGGATAGAGTATAGCCCTAAGGTTGTGTCCATTCACATGTTTGAGAAGGATTCTTCTCTCTTGCACATGAGCTTCTAGACCTTTATGAGGAGGTTTGTATAGGAACTAACACCCCTCTGTTTTACATAGCCCACATTAGATGTTAGATCTGATCTTTTGTAGTAATTACAAGTTGAGATTGAGTCATTGCAGGCCATTTGTAGCAATGACCATCTAAATCTAAAACCTTATTCAACCTGTTGCATGGTCCTTTTTGTGGGCTCTAGTGAGCAGTTAGCCTTAGCAAAGCACTTAGGATCTTATGGGTTGGAATACCTATGGATGTCAGTCAGGTCTATGCGCAGATCTGGGGAGCTTGTAGTACTGGCATTACATAGTGCTGTAATAGTATTCATGGCTGGATCTGGCCCAGTGGCTGGGGGAATGATCAGTCCACTCCTCTGGGTTAGATTGGCAATGTCTATTTTAACCAATGAGATTTGACAGACTCTATCGGATACCCTACGACTATTAAAGTGGACAGAGTATAGCCCTAAGAGCGCCCCAAATGGCATGGGTTAAACCAGATATTTTTACCTTGTTGAGGCTTTTAATAGAATCTCAGCAAGGAACACTGTAGAGACAGACTAAATCTGAGTTACATCACTACTTTAACTCTAGCTTAACCTTCTTACTTCTCATAATTTTTGCATTTTATTTTGGCACACACTACCACCATTTTCCTCTTAACCCTTTCTTTAAGATAAGGTTACATTTTATTTCTCTGCTTTTAGGATTAATTTAGTGTAGTCGTGACACCCAACTCCCTTTCTTTAGGATTGTCAGATCTGTAGCTAGATTTAGAGGCCTACTATTATAGCCAATTTTGGGTTCTTGATCAATTTCTCTGTGGGACAAGCTCTTATCAAAAATTGCTACAATGGACCCTGTATCTTGCAGGACTGTGTGTTTCAGATTTGCTGTAATGACCCATCTCCACATCTCCAATCTTGATTTATTCTTTCCAATTGGATCAAAGGTAATGTATAGGACAAATTTGATACAATCCTTCATCTGGCTATAAGCTCAGATGCAATGTATAAGAATCTAATCTCAACTAAAGAATTGAAGCAATCCTAAGGTTATGATCTATCCATTTCAGTGGCCACAGATTATCCCAGAGATTGTTTCAATTCCAAGATCTTGATTCGAATAGGCAAACTATTGCAGATGCTGTGGGTGCCAGGCTATAGGCTCAAGCATCCACAGGAATATCTAATCCAGGTAAATCAAATATGAAAAAGTAAAATATAGATCAGAATCACCTCTAAAAACCATAATTATATTATAATAACATAACTTACAATATTATTGTGCTCGGATTTGTAATCTGTGCAACATACAATCCATCTACACAGCCTCTAAAAGTGTCGATTTACAGCTCTCAACCTCACCCTAGCTACTGAAGGGGTTTAGCCAACCATGGTTGGCTGAAAAGAGAATGGGGGAAGAAGGAAGAGAGAGGGAATATTTGGAGAGAAAATGGAGATCGAATTTGGCTCTGGTTTTCTCAATTTCTGGATGGTAGCTCTGCAAATTCTTCAGGCTTTTATACTCATCCTCTCTGTCCTCAGATTCGTTTTAGCCAATCAGAGCTCAATAGAATAATTCTGTTATTCTGAGCTACTGATGTGGCTAATTTCTCTTCCAGAAGCTCTTTATTGATTGGTCCAAACTGGACAAGTGCATGTGAAGTCATTAGGGTTCCCATTCGTGCCCTGTTGTATTCTAAAAATACCCCCAAGGGTCGCTGGCCTGCATTGGAATGTGTACACAAAGCATTGGAGTTTGGTAGCTATTGTGAAAGGAACTGGGAAGTTCCCAATTTGAGTGTCGAGAGGTTCAAGGAACCTCTCGACAGGTTTTGAGTCCTCTTTGTATTCACGTCGACAGGTTGCTGAGGGCTCTCGATAAGTTGCTTGACTTCTCGACAGGTTCTGGTGAACTCGTCGACAGGATTGACAGTAAAATCTTATCTGCAGTCTTAACTGCATTTATCATCTTGACAGGTTATAAAGCATCCTGTCGAGTAGTTATACAGTTCAATTTAAATGTTTGACAAGTTGCTTCAATCCTTGCGAGAATGGACATAGCTTCAGGTAAGTCATTGACAGGTTGCTTCGCACTGCTCGACAGGTTCTGGTGAACCTCTCGACTTGTAGCTGGGACCTCTCGACTTCTCCTGCCCCTTTAGGTATCCTCTCGACAGGTTATATTGCACCTCCAGAACCTCTCGACAGGTACTAGGGAGCTCTCGATAGCTTCATATATAACACCCAACCTCTCGACAGCTTCATCCCCTCCAGGTATCCCCTCGACAGGATCCACTACTATACTTTCAACCTCTCGACAGGTAACTGGAACCTCACGAGATCTTCACATTTCCACCTCAGTATCTCTCGACAGGTAGGCCTATACTTCCAAAACCTAGTGGCAACTTAATGGAACCTCTCGACCAGTTCTGCTTTGTGCTTCCACTGCTGGCACACATCTTTGGTGTGATATTCTTCATTTACTCACCGCTCAGCAGCCTCTTGGTGGGTTCAACCTTCATTCCTTACAACTGCACTTGGTCCCAAGTATCCCCAGTTGGACCCATGACCTTCTCATGCACTTCTAAAGCTCTATGGATTACTTGGTTGGTTGGCCTTTGGGCTGTATGAACACATGATGAGGCAACAGGTCTATTCTTTGGCATTCTTAGATGGATGTCTCCACTAAGGCTGTAATTTATTACTTATATATAAAATACACTCAACACACATTATTAGTCATCTCAAAGGTCCATCAAAGGTTAGGTTAGGAGGTGAAAAATAGTATTTTTCACTGCTTAACATTCCCCAAAGCTAAGCTTGGATAGTCCCTGAGCAAAGGAGAAATTAAAAATAATTATTAAGAATGAAAAATACGACTTCTATAGGGAGCACAGATGCATTTAGCATAGGTGTTAAGCAGTGAAAAATATCATTTTTCACCTCCTAACTTGACCTTTGTTGGACCCTTGAGCTAACTAATAAGGTGTTTTAAGTATGTTTTGTAGATAAGCAATAAACTCCAGCCTTAGTGCAAATGTCCACCTAAAAAGGCCAAAGAAGTAATCTGCTCCTCATCATGTGCTCACAACAGCCCAAAGGCCTGTCAGTCACGCAATCAGAGCTTTATAAATTCATGAGAAGGTCATGGGATCAACAAGACATGCTTGAGACCAAGCACAATTGCAAAGAAGATAGTCTGAACCCACCAAGAGGTTTTTGAGTGCTAATGGATGGAAGACAGCAAACCAAAGATAGGTGCCAGCTGAGGAAACTCAAGGCAGAAGCTGTCGAGAAGTTATGAAGATCAAATGCCAATCTACTGAGAGGATCTATTAATCTATCGCAGGGTTCCAATTGCTTGTCGATAGGTTGTGCTTACAGTAAAAGAATCCTGTCGACACCGTACCTAAAGGTGCAGGGGAAGTCGCGAGGTTCAACTGAACCTATTGAGCAGATCGAGAGAAGCTTTTGATAGGACCTTCCAGAACCTGTCGAGATGATCCCCAACCTATCAAACACTTCACCAAGTTGACAGGTTGATTATAACTTGTCGACAGGATGAATGAAGAACTGAATAGAAGGTATCGAGAGCCACTTCCATCCCGTCGAGATATGTCAATCCTATCGACTTGTACACTTCAACTCAGGGAGAGCAAGTTGACTAAGAACTTGTCGAGAAGTTCCCTGAACCTCTCGACATTTATTTTGGGAACTTTTCATGGCCCTTCTTCAGCAGCTACAACTTCCGAATTTCGCGCACATGATCCAAGGCGCGATAGTAACCCTTGGGGGGTATTTTTAGTATTCAACTCAGCACAAGCGGGAACTCTAACTACCTCACATGTACTTGTCAGTTGTGAACTAATAGGAGAAAAGCTTCTAGAAGAGGGATCAACCACATCAGCATAACTGCATTATTCTTTTGAAATCTGATTAGCTGAAACAGATCTGAGAGAAAGGTATAAATAGAGGAGCAATCACATTGAAAAAGATCATCTAGAAATTGAGAGAGCCAGAGCCAAGTTCGAATTCATTTTCCCTCTAATTTTTGCCTCTCTTTTTCCTCTTCTTCTTCCTCGCTTTTAGCCAATTATGGTTGGTTAAAACTTTTCCAGTAGCTAGGGTGAGATTATGAGTTGTAATTAAGAGTTTCAGAGGCTTTGTAAGGGATTGGATGCTGCATAGATTGTAGATCTGAGTACAACATTGTAAGTAGTGATATTGCAATGGAATCATGGGATTTAGAGTTAATTCTGAGCTATACCTCATTTATTCGTATTTAATTTCCCTAGTTTGGATACTCCTATGGGCCAGCCAAAAATGGGGAGCTTGTAGCCTGGTATTCAAAGCATCTACAATGGTTAACCTGTTCTAATCAAGACGATTGGCTGGAGACAATCTCTAGGATGATCTATGACCATTCAAGTCAACAGATCATAGCCTTAGGATTGCTCTGATTCTCTGGTTAAGATCAGATCCTTATACCATGCATCTGCCAGGGTCAAACCTTGGGAGCTTGTAGCCAGATGAAAGATTGTTGCAGATCTGATCTAAGCATGACCTTTGATTCATTTAATTTTCAGTTAAAGACTAAATCCCTAGCTACTGCTCTCCATCCTTTGAATTTTAATCCATTTTCCTTCACTTTTGTATTTTCTTAAAATCTGGATCAATTGCATTTAATTTCTGTAGTTCGTAGTGATAAAAATCCAAAACCTCTCCTCTTTCCTATTTTAGTGTAGCTTAAATTAGGATAGAGTGCCAGATCTATTGCATATCTGGAGATTTACCATAGTTTATTCACATTTTCTTGTGGGCATACCCTTACTTACCTATCAAAACTTACTACAATAGCCCTATATCTTGCTGGTCTAGGAGATTATAGTTGTGCTAAATCCACCCTCTATTTTAATTTGATTTTATTTTGCTTTTACCATTACACAATAAATTAGCACACTCGATTTTCCTGACAATATGCATCAAACCTTTTAAACCACTAGGTGATCCCTAGTGGAGGAGTGAAGTCTCCTGAGGGTTTTCAGTGAAGTTACCAATAAACTTCTCTAATGGATCAGTTAATATCAATGAAACATATTAAAAATAAAATTCAAGCAAAATCAAATTTATTCTACACCTTGTTCATTCAATTTTAGAGGATTCTCAACAGAAAATCAGCAGTTTAAAATCGAAACTCTGCTGTAATTTCTTCACAATCAATCAGCTCATGTCTAGGTATTTTATATGAAAAATAATGCAAAGCTTACCATCAAATTGAGAATTCTATTTTGATAATGCCCCCAACAAGCTCAATGTTAGACCCAAGTCTTACCAGGGCTGTCACTCAAAATGATCATGAGGGGTACATCATTTCACACAGCTAAAGAGCAGTTGCAATCCTCAAATAGGACTGTAATCATGAGCATAGGCATTGCTCTGATTTCTGAAATCCTCTAACTCTTTTCACCATAGATTAAACAAATCCTCATCTCCACATGACAGCTCAGTTCATTTCAGCTTAGTAAGGTCTTTTTATTGGGTTGTAATGTGGCTGATGGGAGAGGTTTATGAAGAATAAAGGGTAAGGAAGGCTTCAAAATTGAGAAATCAGTAAGGTAAGGAGGTGACATGTACACCTTCATTTCAGCACAATCTTCATCTTCTTTGAATTTTCAGATTTGAAGTGATCAATTTCCAATCCTCATTTCAACGTATCCACTGAAGTGATTACTCTTTTATTTTTGTATTTTCTGTTTTTCTTTTCTTCTTCTATGCTTTTTCTTTGTATTTTTCTCCATTTTTCTTTTTATGGGCTGGAATGCCACAACTACCAACAAAAATGTTTTCTTCTCTTTCAACCAAATATCAAACCAACTCTACCTTCTTCAATTCCTTCACCTTTACCTTTTGAAATATCAAAGTGAGGGTCAGGCTGCATCAGGTTACTGAGTTTTGGGTTCAAATTTTCTGATTTCTCTCAAAGAAAAACTTAGATTTTTAAGGCTCAAGTGGTGTGTATCAAGGGCAGTTCAAAGGGTAAGGATTTTAAGCTCAAACTGTCCAAGGGATGGCCTTACATCATGTCGTCAATGCCATGAATTCTTTCAACCTATTTCAACTTAGATTTGCCTAACTTCTAGTGAGAAAAGTAGATTCAATCAGTCCTTAGAGTAGAAAGATTTGCCAAAACACTCCTCAAAGAAATTTTATTCAGGCCCAAATCTCACTGGGTATGGTCTTTCATTAAGTTTATGAGGGATATCCTCACAATTTTCTCTCTTTTCAAGTTTACTAAGCATCAATTTTTATTTGTTTATTTATTTATTTTTTTACAATTCCTGACATTTGTTTCATGACAATGTTAGAGCTCCAGCAATATTCAGTTTTAACAAGTTTTAATTTTCCTCTTTTTCAAAAATCAGGTGGGAAATCACTTTGTTTTCACAAATTTTGTTTAACCTTGCTGCATTAACCTTAACTACCCATTGGCACATCCTGCCATACCCCCAAACCTATGAGGAGCAGTGTCCTCACTGATTTAAAGATAAATAACATGTGCAGCAGGGTGTTGGTGTAAAAATTAGAAACAAATAGACTAAGTAACAATAACAAAAAAAATCACACAAAAAGATAAAACGAAACAAACAAACAATTAAAAAAATTAATGTAGACCAACTAAACTTTAGACAAAAGCTAACAAAAAAAGTTGCATTAATAGAACAGGGAATTGTCAATGCTAGGGAAAATAACTATAAAAAGATTATACAAAAATCCTAAGTAACTATATGTACAAAACTAATCATCTGGATTATCTGCTGCCTCAGCCTTAACTTAGACTCCTTTTCCTTTGTCTTTCTTCATAGGTGAACTGGCTGGAGGGGTAGTGGCAAGAGGGGTAGTCTCAGCTGCTTGTGCAGGCTCTCTGACAGCCATTTCAGTAATTCTCCTTTCAAGTATTTCTGCCTTCATTTCCTCAAGTTTCACTCTACTTTCATGCAGTTCTCTGGTGGCTTTTGTGACCTCTTTGGAGGCAGCTAACCCTTTCTCGAGTCCATCTACTCTCAATTTCTCTATTGCTACAGTATTCTTTTGGGCTTCAAATTGAATTAAAATATTTCTCCAGCCCATTAATATTTTTAGCAACTCAACTCTGTGATCCTGCTCCATTTGAGTTATCTTCTCTTCATAGGGCCTCTTGATTGAGGTGCTAAGGTCAGTCATGTCTCTAATGACATCCCTTTTGATATATGGGTTATTTTGCATGGCATGTAGGAGGGTTGGGTACGAAGGAATGGAAAAGGAAGAGGCAGGTAGTATGGGTTGGTCAACACTAGAAGAAGGGATGGATGATGGCATGGGTGGAGTGGAGATTGAGGGTAAAGGGTGATGGACTTCAATATCAAGCTCAGTTTCGGTTGAAATTGAGGAGGTCAAAATTAGGTTTTCTACATCTGTGGCAGCATCAGATGTTGCTACTATAGGTGGGGATTATTGGGGAGTGATTTCCAAAGGTGGGGAAATAAGGGGCAGATGGATAGGGATAGGTTGGGGTTCAAGGTCTGTTTGGGTGGAGGAATCTCTGGTAGGGGGTTGAGGGATTGGTTGTTCCACTTCAGCAGTAGAAACCACTACTAAAGGAGATGGAGGTGGGGTGGGTGTAGGTGTAGGGACTGCAAGTGGTTGGGAGGTAAGGGTAACAGGTGTTAAGACCTGAAAAGCACCACTTTTTATCCCTTAACTTAACCTTTGATTAGACCCTTAGCCATCTAATAAGTTTTTGTTAAGTGTTTTATGTAGGTAATAATCAGCAGTGAAATAAGGCCAGGAATCCTGCTAAGGAGCCTGTTTTGGCATTAGAAGTCCCTCAGAAGGATGAACTCTGAATCCAGACCTGAAATGAGCCTCGTGCAGCTGACCCAAGCTCTAGAGGATTCAGGAGAAATATGCCTCGCACAGTCCAATTGAGCTTCCCAAGACTTTATAAACAACTTCTCGCGCAGTTGAGTGACTAAAGAGCTTCAGAAGCACAAACTCGCGCAGCTCTCGCGAAGCTCAAGAGTAGAACACATCGTGCAATCTCGTGCAGTTCAAAGCAGAGCTCTCTCAGCCTCGCATAGTTCGCTCAGAACGGCTGAGGAGAGAGAGCTTCAGAAGACGCTTCGTGCAGTTGTCCTGTAGTAGCCGCGGGATGCAAATATCAGAAGAGAACTCCTCGCGCAGTTCTCGTGTTATTCAAGAAGAAAGCATCCTCGCAAAGACAGAGCCATCCTCGCGAAGATCAATTAAGACATGAACCTTGCGCAGTTCAGAACTCATTAGAGCCTCGCGAGGAAACTCGTGAAGTCCATTGAAGAGAAGTGCTCGCCAAGTTCTCGCGCTATTCAAATCCATCCTCGCGAAGATCAACCCAGCGAATGAGTAGCTACCTCGCGACTGCGTGAACTCCAACCATGCGACATATGAGACTTTGATGTCTACTCAACCTCGCGAAGCCCAATCCAGCGAGAGCGTAATTCTCTACCGCACGACTGCCTGAAGAGCAAACCAAGGCAACCTCGCGACAGTTGATGCATCAATGCCAAACCATCCTCACGAAGAGCAAGAGCTACCACGCGACAAGTCTGGGAAACAATAGCTACCTAGTGAAGCTCTGAACTTCAACTTCCATCTCTTCAGCAGAGGACCTTATGGGAATTTCTAGTGATTGGGGCACGCACTCCCATGCTTAAATCTCCATGCACGCGCCCCGAGGCATCCAAGGATCACTATTAGGCTACGTGGCATCGTTAAAATTAGGGTTTCCTAACCCTAATGCGTGGCCACACCACTGCTATATAAACCAATACTAAGCTTAGGTTTAGACATCCTGGAAAATCTTAGAAATCTTGGAACAAATCTTGGAACACGTCTCATCTCTTGGAGATTTGATCTGAGATCGTTTTTCTTTTCTTTTGTAGCTGTAAGTAGTTTTCTTTTTCTTTTTACTTCTCTCCATAGTCCAGCACTTGCTGGCTATGTCTTTGTATGCATTTTGAACTAGTTTAATGGAAGTTTTGTAATAGGATTTGTACTTTATGGGATTTGTGTTTGATTGTGATCTGCTCTGTGCAAGGCTGCTGCCTTGTGATCCGCCATTGCTTTGGCTGTGATTCAAAGCAATGGAGGACTGATTCTAAGGGCCACTCAGATCCAAGTGACCTATGTGTCTGGGCTATCATGGTCATATACAGCCTTAGCCCCACCACAGGACCCACTAGATCTGAAATCCCCATGGGAACTTGAGCTGGTAGCCTTGTGACCATGGTGGTGGCAGCGATATTCTTGTTTTATCTTAGGCTTCGTGAGGAGGATAGCCTCTGGGATAGTCTGTGACCATTCAAGTGGATAGGTTATAGCCTTAGGGTGATTCTAATCCACCGATCCAAGATGGATCCTTCTTCTTTGCACCTGAGCTTGTATTAGCCTGGTAGGAGATTATACAGAGGCAGACTCCCCTATATTTGTATAGATCCGCTATCAGATGTTAGATCTGATCTGGTTATAGAGATTGTAGGCTTGTGACTGGACCAATGTAGCCTCACTCAAGCAATGGACAGCTAGATCGAAGGTTGTACTCAATCTCTTGCTGGTTTTATGTGTCTAGGCTATCATGGTCCTATACAACATTAGCCCCACACATAGAGCTTTAGAGGTTGAGGTTCCCTATGGATTCTTGAGCTGGTAGCCTGGATGAAATAGTGCCTATAATGATTAACTTGTTTTGACCCATCCCTGGATTGTGGTTCCCCTATGGGATAGTCTATGACCATTTGAGTGGACAGGTTATAACCTTAAGGGATTGAATCATGGCAGAGAGATGGGTTGGATCCTTTCTCCTCATTGGTGATAATGTAGCCATTGGACAGGATTTCTATAACATCAAATCTGAATCTGAGTTACAAAACTCCTCTGATCTAGGCTCAATAACATACTTCTCACCCTTTTATATTTATTTTTCACACTCCATCCATCCTCTCAACCCTTTCTGTAGTTCAGACATTAGGCTACCATATGATCTGTAAACTAAGTGACCTTAAACTCCCTTCCCTTAAGGGCTTCCAGATCTGTAGTCAGATCTGGAGGGACTACTAGAGATGGCTCCCTTGGAGCTGTAGATCATCTTTCCCTGTGGGACAAACTCTTACTTATCAAAACTTGCCACAATGGACCCTGTATCTTGCAGGTCTAGGACTCCCTAGTTGTGCTGATTTCATCCCCTGTTTTATTTTGATTTTAAATTTCTTTTACCACAAACAAATAAAGAAAGCATAGCTGGGGTAGCAACAAGTTTTTGGCGCCATTGCCGGGGACAGTTGATCTATTAGTAGACCCTAAGTTTTTGTAGTTTTATTATTCTTTGGTAGTGAAGAATAATTGATACTGCTGATGTATTTGTGAATTTTTTTTACAGATCTAGACAGCAGCAGTGAAGGACAGTTGGACTGCAATTGGAGCTTAGCTACCTCTGTTTGCAAACTCTCTAACTTTTAAAACTCTGTCTATCTTTCTTGAAAATTCTCTAGCAGTATCTAGGATAGTTGTAAATGTATTCTTTGAATAGCTGTAAATTAGTTAGATAAAATTTGTTAATTGTAAAGTTATTCATTTGCAATGTGCCTACAAGAAGCTCTCCTTGCTGTTGGTGTGCTTGTATGCTAGGGAGGAGATCTCTCAGCCCTACTTTAGAGCCTCTTAACCCTGAGTTAGAAAGGGGAAGGAGACTTAGAAGAGACAGGCACACCACAAGAGATCCCCCAAGTGAATCTGTGACAGCAAATATGGGTGAAGAACAACCCAGAACTCTCAAGGAGTTGAATGCTCCGGATGACTATAACTCCCCTTTCAGCATTCAATTCCCTGATGTTCAGGGGAATTATGAAATAAAAACTTCAATCATCCAGATGTTGCCATCTTTCCATGGGCTTAAGAAGGAGGACCCGTACAAGCATATTGACCAGTTCTTAGACTTGTGCACCACTTTTAATATCACTAGTTTGGGACCTGAGGCTACTAGGCTCAGACTCTTTCCCTTCTCTCTGCAGGATAGGACCAGTACCTGGTTGACCACTCTTCCCAACAATAGCATTGCTTCATGGAAAGACCTGCAGACCAAGTTCCTGACCAAGTTCTTCCCTGAGACCAAAACTAGCCAGTTGAGGAAGGCAATTCTTGCTTTTGCCCAAGCCCCAACTGAGGATTTTAATCAAGCCTGGGATAGGTTTAAGGAAATGCTCAAACAATGCCGCCACCATAAGATCCCAGACTGACAGCTTGTTCAAAGCTTCTACAAAGGGATTGATGAAAAAAGTAGAGATATGGTTGATGCCTCTTGTGGTGGCACTTACATGCACAAAACTGTTGATGAGGCATGGGAATTGTTTGAGGTGATTAGTGAAAATGCTTTTCAAAAGCTCTCCTTGGAAAGAACTAGTCAGGAGTCTGAGTCAAAAGTGGGGCCTGCTGCATTGACAAGAGGAAAAGTTTGTGAGGTGTCTGGGAACAATGACCTGCAGCTGCAGATGGCAAACATCTCTATGAAGTTTGACAAATTACTAACTGTGATGCAACCTAGAAGGGCTGCTCATGTGGCGGAGGCATGTCTGATATGCTAGTCCCCACAGCACACAGTGGAGGAATGTCCATCTGCAGGGTAATATCCTGAATTGGTTTTGGAACATGCTGCTGCTGCTCAATCTTATGGCCAGTAACAATCTGGGGGTTACAATAGACAGCCATATAGATACTAGCACCAGCATGCTGGTTACCAATGGAGAGACCACCCAAATCTGAGGTGGAGGCAAGACAATTATATGCAGCCCCAGCAGATGTTGGCTGTACCTTAGAGGCCATAGCAGCAGTTCAATCAAGGGAATGCCCCTAGGTCTAACTTCCAGCACCATCAGCAGCCCCATTAGCAACAAAATCAATTGGTCTTACCCCCATCTCAACCCAGAAATACTTCTTTTGAGGACCAGGTCTTGACCTCATTGTAAAACCTGGGTTCCTTGGCTCAGACTGTGAATTCTCATGATCAGAGCATCAAGAAGATGGAAGAACAGATTGGCCAACTAGCGAATACCTTAGCCAAAAGAGAAGAGGGAAGGTTGCCCAGTCAACCAGTGGTTAATCCCAAGGGCCAATTTTTGATTGGTGAAGGATCCTCAAACCCTGAAGGGGATCTTTCATTGAATTGATGTTAATAACTGTGCACTTTGTATATTATGTACTTACTGTTTATAGGAATTTTTAGTGATCTTGTTGGAGTCTGAGTTTAGTGCTTTATGCCTACTTTTATTCTTGTTCCCTTTGTTTGATAATTTTAAGTGATTGAATGATGATGGTATTGTTTGAATGCTTTTCATGATGTGTGAATTTAATGCTTTGAGAGTATGAGAATTTTTGAATGTTTTATAATGCTTATGGGTGTCCCTGGAAGAGAACCTGTGAGAGCATCCACCCACAAAATAAAGGTCAAAAGGCTGACTAGTGGGCGTGTGAATTCTGACTCTGTTAAGCCATTGCGAGGTTGTGAAAATTTGGTTTGGTTTCCTCTCGCGCAGTTCATAAAGAATTACTTTGCTTTTCTGTCGCGAGTTTCAGATATAGTTGTGTGGGCTTCCTCGCACAGTTTAAATGAACATCCAATCTCGCGACCCATTCATGCCTATCCAGCGAGCGGATACTTTTAAAGCACGCCAAGCCTCGTGATATTTAAAATCCCACCCCGCGCTGCTTTTCTTTACTGCTTTCTCTTTCCTCTCCTACTAGTGAAACCCTAGCTCCCATTCCTCTCAATCTCTCTCCTCTAGCATCCTGTCTACAGTTCATCGCACACTTTGAAATTCTGGATTTTTGTTCTTAAAGCTTCCATTAACAGCTGCCCCTTGCTAGGAGCTCCTGCGGTCTACCGTGCATCAAATTGAATAGAACCCTAACTTTTAGGGTAAGACTCAGCTCTTAATTTTTTCTTTCAAAATTTCAACTGCACACTCACCAAGGAGAATCTTAATGGCTCCTAAAAGTGCACCTGTGAAGAGAGCCAGGGACCAGGCCACCGTGGAGCCTGCCCCTAAGAAAGCCAAGTCCTCTACGGCACAACAAAAAGGGAAGGAGGTAATTCCTGAGGTGGCTGAACAAACACTTGATTACTCTACACCCTCTGAGCTCCACATTTCCATTCCCTTAGAGCCTGAAGCCATTTTTGATATATCTTTCTTTGAAACTAAGCCGTTGTCAGCACCTGCCATTGAGTTCTTGTGCAAGGCTGGTTTGATCCCCTTGATGAAAATGATTCCTGCACTAGCCTACCCTAGGTTAGTGTAACTCTTTTACCAGCACCTTAGGGTCAGACCAGACACACATGGGCAGCCATGCCTCCTTATGTTAGTTGACAATTTTGAGATGCTACTCAGCCCAGGGTTTATTGTTGAAGTCATGGGCATCCTTGCCATTTTTTATCCCAACTGTGGTTATGGTTCCCCTGTGAGTGCCCCCATTGACACCATTGCACAGGCCCTTACCAGAGGTTTGAAGGCCATAGGGGACTCCATCAGAAGAAGAGATTTGGATCCCAAATTACTGTTCATTGATCAAGTACTGAGGAAGAATATTTATTGCTTCAGCCATCAGCAAGAGAGGACACCAATTACTGATGCTCTCTATTCCTTCTCTCTGGGCCATGGATTTAATGCTGCATGGTTGATTTTTGAGGCCATGAAGGATATGATGGTGAAGCTCTGGCTGCAAAAGAAGATCCACACTCTCCCCTATGGAAGACTCATCACCAAATTACTTCTGAGGGGAGGGTATAAGATACCAGTGGGGGAGTTATCTGTTGACCTCACTCCCACCACTTTTGCCAAAAGACAATGGGGGATCAGCAGGAGTCTAATGGATCCCGAGAAGAAGAAGAAGAAGGCTGAAGCTCAGGTTATTTCTGAGCAAGGAGAGGGAACTGCTGTGGCAAAGGCCACCCCTGCCCCCAAAAAGAAGGCTAAAGCCCCTGCTCCAAAGAAGGTGGTGCAAGCTTCTGTCACCTCTGCTTCTACAGCAATACCTCCATCCACCACACTTGCCCCTCTATCAGTTTCTTTACCTATTCCATCTCTACCTTTCCCTCTCTTACCTCCCTTTTCCATTCCACCTCCCCCTGTGATTCATTCCTGGGTGGAAAGTGTTGAACCTCATGACAGCACTCTCCCTTCACCCACCTTACCACAATACACAGCCCCAATATCTCCAACATCATCTGACCTAAACCTTGACAGCCCTCCCCTGATATCCTAAATTAAAAAGAAGACCTCTCATACAACCCCAGCCAGATCCTTACCTCAACCAACCACCCCTATCATTCCCACAGATACCCCACATATTGACCCAGCCACCATCCCTACCTCACCTCCACTCCCAGACCTTGACTTTAACCTAGCCCCTACTTCTGGATATCAGGCCTTCATGACTACCTTGCTTGATACCCTGCCAACCCATGATATCCCTCTCCCAGATTCCCCACTCCCTTCACCACATCACTCACCAGACCTTTCATCTTCTCCCCCTACAACTTTCCATCATGCCCCCACTTCCCCTTTCCAACCTGTTCCCTCCTCTTCTCATACTCCACCCCAACCAACCTCAGATACCCTTACCCATATCCTTTCCTTAATACATGACATCCAGACCCAGCTATCCACCACAACACAAACCCAAGACCAAATGCAAACTGACATCACCAACATAAAATCCACCTCCTACCTCCCCACTGATCCAGCCCCCTTCCACCTCTGCCTCCACAATGCAACCAGACCTCACCCCAATTGACTTAACTACACCCTACACCCTCCAAGACACCATACCCCACCACTCCTTCCCCACTCTACCTATCCTTCCCCCACTCATATTACCTCCACCATAATTTACCAACACTTCCACCCAAACAGACCCCATTCCTTTCCCATCCACCTTTCCCATTCAACCCCACATATTTGTAACCCCACCACTTGCATTTCGACCCTTCACCATTCCATTTTTCTCTTACCCAGAACCATCCACCTCCACTGACCATCCTTCATTTACTTTTCCACCCATGCCTTCCATTCCACCCCTTACCCTACCCCCTCCTCAATTCACTGACCATTCAACATAGACTGCCCCAGCCACTTCCACCCCTCCTCTAGACTTCATCCCTACAGCCCCCACTTTACCCCCCCCAGGCTCAATCACCTTCTACTTCTTCCACTCCATTTCTACCAATCTTACCCAGACACTCCTATTACACCCCTCCCTACTTCACTCTCCTCCATGCCATGAGGGACAATACCTATATCAAGAGGGATGTCCTGAGGGGCATGGCACAACTTCGACAAGCCATTGAGTACCCCTTGCTACAGAAGCTGAGTGAGTTGAAGCTTGCTCACAGTGAGAATTTGAAAGATATTTCCAAGGGGTGGGAGGCAATTTTGGAGACACTCAATGCGAACAAGGCTGCGACAACTTACTACAGAATGACTACGGAGATGGAAAAAGCCAATGCCGAAATGACGAAAAAGAGAGCTAGGTTATTAGAAAGGAAACTGAATAATGCTCAGGAGATCAACAAACTCAGTAAGGAGCTTTCAGATACCAATCTCCTATATGCTACCAAGAAAATTGAGATTTTGGAATAGCGGGTTGCCTTCCTACTATCCCAACCAATTCAGGCCACCCCTCTCGCCACAGCACCCCCTGAGGCCTAATCTTCTTCCACACAACCAGGCCCATCTTCTTCCAATCTCCCTGCCCCTACACCTACACAACCTGTTCCCCCACCTCCTACAGCCCCAACTCCGGTACCTCCTCTACCTCCTACTCAAGATCCTGCTCCTGCTAAAGTCCCTACTCCAGCTCCTGCTCCTGTCTCAGTGCCTCCCCCTGTTCAATCTCCTGCCCCCAAAAGAAAATAGACTCCTTCCAAGAAACCTCCCACCTCCAAAAGAGCCACTGCAGCCCAAAAAGGAAAAAGGTCAGCCCCTCCATCCCCAGCTCCAAAGGTCACCAGAGCTTCTGCCCAGGATGATCCCCATGGTCGCCTACTTTCCAAAGAGGAATGCAGACAGGTTGCTGCTGCCCTTGGATTGGATCCCACTGAGCTTTTTCCTTCTGACTCAGACTCTGATTCTGCACCACCTATGGATCCCAGTGCCAAGACTCCTGTTGCTGCTCCTTCATCAAGCCCTACTGAACAAACCTATCCTCAGAGAAGGAAAGTTACAGCTAAAAGAACTTCTCACACTGCTACCTCTCTAAAAATTGGAAAAGAAATATCTGCCCAATCTGAGGAGGCACCACCAATGAGCCAGCCAGTGAAGGGGAAGAGCCCTGCCATTCTTGCAGCAAAGGAACAAGACAAGTCTTCTGTGGCTCCCCCTAAGCTTGACAAAGGGAAAAGTCCTCTCTTGCCTCAGGTGAAAGAAAAAGATAAATCCCCTGTTGTCCCTCCTGAGCCAGAACAAGCCCAATCCCCTCTCATTCCCCCTCAGCCTCAGCCAGGGAAGGGCCTAAAAGGGAAGTGTCCCAAAGGAAAAAGTCCTATCAAATCCCCTGAGCCAACCGCAGATAAATCTTTAGAGATCCCTCCTCAACCAAAGACCAGAAAAATGAGGGTTAGGGCACCAACCATACCCAAAACTGCGGCCCAAAGAAAGGAAGAGAGGGAACGAAAGAAAAAAGAGGAAGAGGCTTACCTTCAAGAGCATGCCAAGAAGATGGGTTGGGACAAGTTTTGATCTAGACTCTGATTAGATTGTACCTAGGATTTTTTCTGTTTCTGCACTCTGTTGCTTCTGTTTTCTTTTAGTTTGTACATTTCTTATTTTTAATAGATTTTCCTCTTTTGTCATTACTATTTTGTTTTGTCTGTTGTGTGTTTTGTTTCATGTTATTTTCTTTTCTTTTTACCCTCAATAAATCTGCTGCAAATTCACTTTGAATCAGTGAGGACACTGTTCCTCATAGGTTTGGGGGTGTGGCAGGCAGACCCTGCCAATGGAATAGTTAACCTAAGAGCAGCAGAGTCATCTGAGTAATATGGAAATGGATCTATGTTCACTTAAGAATCATGACAAATAAGAAATTTAAAATTTCTGCAAACTTTAGACATTATAAACTTTTAATATTTTATATTTCCATGATGATATCACCAAGGAAACTCGCTTGTATCAGCACTTAGTGAATCATTAGAGAGAGAAAAAGGTGAGGACATACTTAAAAGTTCAAAGGAAGACCATAACCAGTGAGAATTGGGCCTATAAAAAAATTTTCCATCCTTTGAGGAGTGACTAAGGCAATTTCTTCTAGTTGTAAGGACTGACTGAGTCACTGTGCTCACTAGAAGGTAGGCAACTCCAAGTTGAAACAACTGACAGCACTCATGAGATTTAGGAAAGGATCAAGGCCTTCTCTTGGACAGTTTGAGCCTAATAAGACCAACCCTAAAGCAACTGCCCTTGTCCATACTCCCTTTGAGCTTTAAATCCTAAATTTCTTCAAAATACACCTGAGTACTTGTACCTGAACCTATGAACCTGATTAAGTCTACCCTCACTCTGAGAATTCAGAAGGTAAAGGAGAAAGAGTTGAAGATGGACTAGCTATGGTCAACATTAGGTGAATGGAGAAGAAGTATGTCAAAATTCTGGCAGTATGGTAACTGAGAACATGGTGGCATTTCAGAAAAGCAAAAACAAAAATAAAAAGAAGAAAATTCCATAAAAAAGAAACAAAAATAATAATGAAGAGGAGTATGAGAGGAGTCAAGAGGATCTTTCTTTTAGAAAATCAAAATCAAGAAGAGAAACTGATCACTTCAAATCTGAAAATCTCAAAGAAGAAGAAAGGAGCTAAAATCAAGAAGGTGAAGTCATGAATCACCTCTTCCACCTACTGATTTCTCAATTTTGAACCCCTTTTCAACCTTCCATTCTTTTTAACCCCACTTCATAAGCCACATTCCAGCCCAGTTAAAAGCCCTTGTGATCCAAAGTTGAGTGAGCTGTCATGTGGAGATAAAGAGTTATCCAATCTATGGTAAGGATGTGTCAATGATGTCAGCACTTAAGAACTCTGCCTATGCTCATGCTTACAGACCCATTTGGGGGATGTAACTGCTCTTGAGCCGGAGAGAAAATGAACCCCTCAACAAGACCCTTATGAGAGTATGCCCTGGAAAGTTTTTGGGTCTGATCTTGAGTGCATTATGTATGACCTATAACCTAATTTTTGATCTGATGATGAGCTCAGTGCTGGCACACACTTGTGCAATTTTCTGTGGTTGTAAACTGATTGGAAATGCTGTGCATTCATGAGAAGTTTATGCTGTTTAAATTACTGTGCAACCAATGGATTAAATTTCTTTTATGTTTACTGATTCAAGAGTAAACTAAGTTTGCTCCTTGACTGCACACTTAATGATATTGTACTTTTGTTAACTGTTTCATTGAGAAGTTTGTGGGTATCTTCACTGAAAACCCTCAGGAGACTTCACTCCTCCACTAGGGATCACCTAGGGGTTTAAAAGGCTTGGTACATATGCTAAATGTATCCGTGCTCCCTACGAAAGTGGCATTTAATTTTTGTAGTAGATTTAATGTAGCTTTGCTAAGGGACTAGCAAAGATTAGGTTTGGGGGTGTGTTAAGACCTGAAAAGTATCACTTTTCACCCCTTAACTTAATAAGTTCTTTTTAAGTGTTTTATGTAGGTAATAATCAGCAGTGAAATAAGGCCAGAAATCCTGCTAAGGAGCCTGTTTTGGCACCAGAAGTCCCTCAGAAGGATGAACTCTGAATCCAGACCTGAAATGAGCCTCGCGTAGCTGACCCAAGATTTAGAGGATTCAGGAGAAATATGCCTCGTGCAGTCCAACTGAGCTTCCCAAGACTTTACAAATAACTTCTCACCCAGTTGAGTGACTGAAGAGCTTCAGAAGCACAAACTCGTGCAGCTCTCGCAAAGCTCAAGAGTAGAACACATCATGCAGTCTCGTGCAGTTCAAAGCAGACCTCTCTCAGCCTCGCCGCTAACGGCAGGCCGAGGAGATAGAGTCAGAAGACGCTCAAGTAGAAAAGAGTAGCTGGATGTAAATATCAAAAGAGAACTCCTCACGCAGTTCTTGCGCTTTTCAAGAAGAAAGCATCCTCGCGAAGATAGAGCCATCCTCATGAAGATCAATTAAGACATGAACCTCGCACAGTTCAGAACTCATTAAAGCCTCACAAGAAAAATCGTGAAGTCCATTGAAGATAAGTGCTCGTAAAGTTCTCGCGCTATTCAAATCCATCCTCGCGAAGATCAACTCAGCGAATGTGTAGCTACCTCGCGACTGCGTGAACTCCAACCCTGCGACATCTGAGGCTTTGATGTCTACTCAACCTCGCGAAGCCCAATCCATCGAGAGTACAATTCTCTACCGCGCGACTGCCTGAAGAGCAAACTAAGGCAACCTCGCAAGCAAATTAGGGCACACACTCCCACACTTAAATCTCTGTGCATGCGCCCCGAGGCATCCAAGGATCACTATTAGGCCACGTGGCATCATTAAAATTAGGGTTTCCTAACCCTAATGTGCCGCCACACCACTGCTATATAAACCCATACTTAACTTAGGTTTAGACATCCTGGAAAATCTTAGAAATCTTGGAACAAATCTGGGAACACGTCTCATCTCTTGGAGATTTGATCTGAGATCATTTTTCTTTTCTTTTGTAGTTGTAAGTAGTTTTCTTTTTCTTTTTCCTTCTCTCCATAGTCCAGCACTTGCTGGCTATGCCTTTGTATGCATTTTGAACTAGTTTAATGGAAGTTTTGTAATAGGATTTGTACTTTATGGGATTTGTGTTTGATTGTGATCTGCTCTGTGCAAGGCTGCTGCCTTGTGATCTGCCATTGCTTTGGCTGTGATTCAAAGCAATGGAGGACTGATTCTAAGGGCCACTCAGATCCAAGTGTCCTGTCTGTCTGGGCTATCATGGACATATACAACCTTAGCCCCACCACAGGACCCACTAGATCTGAAATCCCCATGGGAGCTTGAGCTGGTAGCCTTTTGACCATGGTGGTGGTAGCGATATTCTTATTTTATCTTGGGCTCCATGAGGAGGATAGCCTCTGGGATAGTCTGTGACCATTCATGTGGACAGGTTATAGCCTTAGGGTGATTCTAATCCACCGATCCAAGATGGATCCTTCTTCTTTGCACCTGAGCTTGTATTAGCCTAGTGGGAGATTGTACAGAGGCAGACTCCCCTATATTTGTATAGATCCGCTATCAGATGTTAGATATGATCTGGTTATAGAGATTGTAGGCTTGTGACTGGACCATTGTAGCGTCACTCAAGCAATGGACAGCTAGATCGAAGGTTGTACTCAATCTCTTGCTGGTTCTATGTGTCTAGGTTATCATGGTCCTATATAGCTTTAGCCCCACACATAGAGCTTTAGAGGTTGAGGTTCCCTATAGATTCTTGAGCTGGTAGCCTGGATGAAATAGTGCCTATAATGATTAACTTGTTTTGACCCATCCCTGGATTGTGGTTCCCCTATGGGATAGTCTGTGATCATTTGAGTGGACAGGTTATAACCTTAAGGGATTGAATCATGGTAGAGAGATGGGTTGGATCCTTTCTCCTCAGTGGTGATAACGTAGCCATTGGACAGGATTTCTATAACATCAGATCTGAATCTGAGTTATAAAACTCCTCTGATCTAGGCTCAATAACATACTTCTCACCCTTTTATATTTATTTTTCACACTCCATCCATCCTCTCAACCCTTTCTGTAGTTCAGACATTAGGCTACCTTATGATCTGTAAACTAAGTGACCTTAAACTCCCTTCCCTTAAGGAGTGCCAGATCTGTAGTTAGATTTGGAGGGACTGCTAGAGATGGCTCCCTTGGAGCTGTAGATCATCTTTCCCTGTGGGACAAACTCTTACTTATCAAAACTTGCCACAATGGACCATGTATCTTACAGGTCTAGGACTCCCCAGTTGTTCTAATTTCATCCCCTGTTTTATTTTGATTTTGAATTTCTTTTACCACAAACAAATAGAGAAAGCACAGCTGGGGTAGCAACAACAGGTCTTATGGTTGGTTGGATGGCTTGTAGGTAGGTGGCCATGGCAGCTTGGTTGGCTGTGTTGGTTTAGACCTGGGCAAGGATGGTGGTAAGAATGGAAAGGATTTGTGTAGAGGCCTCAGGTAGGACTTGGGCTAGGGTAACAGGAGGAATGGGGAGAATGGGTTGGAAGGAAGATGTGGAAGTATGCTGGAAAGGTGGGGTGGCATCAGGCTGGACATGGGTAGGTTGTGGGGAGTCAGGTAGGGGGGTATATTCATACCCAATGTCCTCCACAAAAGAGTCAATTAGGGATAAATATCCCTCAGAGGTCAGGTGGTCTAGCTCTTGAGGATGGGTAGGTGAGAAGGAGAAGGTGAGGTTAGAGTCAAAGGGTATGGATGGTGGAGAAGTGGTAAATGGATCAACTGATGTAGATGGTGCAAGGCTCAAGGGTTCAAGAGCTGGGATGGATGGGCTGGCTGGGGGCGCTGTAGCTGACCTTCTTAGGTAGATGGATGTGCTGGGTGATGAAGGTAAGGTAAGGATGGGGTCTGTGGTAAGAGGAGCTGACAGAGGTGTGGAGGTGGTGATAGTGGAAAGGGTGGCTGAGCTGCTGGAGTGAATGGAAATTGAAATGGAAGGTAGGAGAGCTGAGATGGATGGTAGAGAGGGTGATGGAAAGGAGGGGTTAACAATATCAGGGCAGACAACAGGCATAAGCACAACTATGGATGAGATGAGTATGGGTGCAAATGGCACATATGGGGGTACTGAGCTGGGACCAGCAGATGTGAGCAGAGGCTCAGAGGTGACTGATGTAGAGATTTCAAGAGGGGGTATTGAGCAGGTAGCAGTTGTAGGGAGAGGCTCTGAACTAGTTGAAGTAGAGGTGTCAGGTGCAGCAGATGAGCTGGCTGCTTGTGGAGCTTCTATCTCAGGGTCCTCTGTTGACTTGTTCTTGCTCTTCCCAATCAGGGTCCTGCTGGCAGACCAAGCCCTCTTCCCAAATACTTTTGGAGTCACCTTCACTACTGGCTCGTCCTTTTGAAACACAAATTTCCCTTTCTTAAGAAAGGCAGTGATGAGCCTGTTGTAAGGTAGCCCAGGCAGAGCTTGCACTTTCCTAATCTTCTCATTCACATCCACCATTGCATCAAACACCACCCTTGGAGAAAAAGTACAAGGCATCCACTATGGGGGTTCTCCTCTTCTGCTGATGTCCACTGACATAAATATTTTTCCTTAGGATTGAATCAATGAAGAGCATGGTAGGGTGTAAATCTCTCCTCATCAATGACTCCCCAGAGCTGAAAATTCCTTGAGTCAGGTGTCTGGCCATAGCTCTAAAGGAAACACTCTTAGGCTCTGCTAGACCATAGACTGTATCAGAAATAGATGGGACCCCTATAGCCAACCCTATATCACTGTAATCTACCACAATCTCCCAGTTATCAATTAAAATCACAAGGCAAGGCTCAATTGAACCTGGCTTGGTTGTCTTCCTGATGTTCTGATACCACAACTTGACCAGCCTAGGGTAGGATTTTTCATTCAAAGGGGTCAACATGGGTGTTAGGCCTGCCTTCACTAAATAATTCAAAGTATCCTTACACTCCTCTTCCTTAGAAAAATAGGGGAGGTCAATGATTGTCTCAGGGAGCAGGCCTAAAGCATCCATAAATATATTTGGAGTAGATAGGTTCACAGGGACCTCAAGCTCAGCCTTTGGGTTAGGTTCAGGTGCAAGGCTAGGCTCAGGCATAGGGTCAGATTCAGGGATCTCCTCCACAATTTTCTCAACAATTTTGGCCTTCTTAGCTTTCTTGGATTTCTTAGCTTTATCCATGATGAGCTTCCTTTTAGCAGGTGGGGTTTCCTTGGGTTGTGTGGCTAGCCTACTGGATTTTCTAGTGGTTTTGGTGGCAGATTTGGAAACGACTGTGAAAAGGTTAGAAAGGGTATCCTCTTGGTCAGCCATTGGTTACTCAAAATCAATCTCAACAACCACACAGACTTCTTTGATCAATCAGTAACCACACAAATTGGAAATTGAAATGCAAAGCTAGGAAATCACAGAGTGGAGTTGAAGAAGAACTTACCAACAGAAACCTAGGATTTCTCAGATCTCGATGTGCACGACACCAAACCAGATCAAACTCGGTGCAAATGTAGCCCTTGGAAAATTGAAGTATTTGGAAAAATGGCAAGGATCTTGGAGTAGAAACTAGTGAAGGAGAGGAAGAAGAAAGAAATGGGAAATCGGTAGACAAGGGACAAAGCTTGCACACAGAAGCTGTCAAATGGCAAAAATGAGTTGTCGATAGGTTTGAAGTACCTAAATCGTGCTTCGACAGGATTGGAGAAAGGGTTTCAACGGGATTGGGAAAAAGGGGTCGACAGGTAGCATCAACCTGTCGAGAAGTTAAAACCCTTGGATTTGTGAGCTTCTAAAGCTGAAGGTGTCAAGAGGTTGGCTGAACCTCTCGAGAAGTACAAAGGCTTCGAATTTTTTAAATCGAGAGGTATTGACATCCTCTCGATAGGTTTGAAATACTCAACATTTAATCCTCTCGATAGGTTTAAATTCTCAACATTTCAACATCTCGACAGGTATCAGAACCTATCGAGGACACAACCTACACCTTCAGAACCTATCGAGATGCAAACTAGGAGCCTTCAAAACCTATCGAAATGTACTCTATACCTCTCGACAGGTTGTTTTTCAGTTCAAACAGATTTCTACTCAGCTACTAGTCCATTTCACACAAATTTATCAATTCTCCTCAGCTCCCATTCATTTCTCCTACCTTGGAGTTGATGACACATGCTTCAAGCCTACTGACTACTGATTCATGATTTGTAAATACAAACATTAAGCAAAAATTTACCACATATATGTACACTGCCAGACACATTTTAAAAATAGCAACAAAATCAAAATCACAGCTATGATACATAATATACATTGTTGAGAATTAATCACATTTTGACAGTTCTTGAAGGTGGATGGTCAATAAAAAGTTTGAGCCTTTGACCATTCACTTTCACGATCCTACCATCTTTTAGATCCATGATTTCAACAGCTCCAGATGGGGATACATGTTCTACTATGTAAGGTCCCTCCCATCTGGATCTCAACTTACCTGGAAAAAAATTCAATCTAGAGTTGAACAACCGTACCTTGCTATTAGCTATGAACTTCTTCCTCAGCAGATGCTTGTCATAGAAAGCCTTGGTTTTCTCCTTGTAGATCCTTGCATTGGAGTAGGCCTCCAATCTCAGCTCTTCCAACTTTGATAGCTTGAGTTTCCTGTGCATGCCAGCAGAAGTTAGATCAATGTTCAATGCTTTAATAGCCCAATAAGCCTTGTGCTCAAGCTCTACTGGTAAATGGCATGCCTTGCCATATACCAGCCTGAAGGGAGACATCCCTATTGGGGTCTTATAGGCAGGCCTATAAGCCCAGAGAGCATCAGGTAACTTCAGGAACCAGTCCTTCCTATCAACTCGCATAGTTTTCTCCAAAATGTGTTCGATTTCTCGATTAGAAATTTCTACCTGCCCACTAGTTTGTGGGTGGTATGGGGTGGCAACTCTGTGTGTCACAAAGTTCTTTCTAAGTAAGGTTTCAAACTGCCTATTACAGAAATGGCTCCCCCCATCACTAATGATAACTCTAGCGGTGCCAAACCTGGAGAAAATATTATCCTTCAAGAAGTTGAGGACAACTTTGTGATCATTGGTTCTTGTGGCTATGGCATCAACCCATTTGGACACATAGTCCACAACCATAAGAATATAATTGTATCCATAGGAAGGAGGGAAAGGACCCATGTAGTCAATCCCCCAAATGTCAAAGAGTTCAACCACAAGTATAGGCTGTAAAGGTATGAAGATTCTTTTGGAGATAGTTCCCATCTTTTGGCATCTTTCACAAGCTTTATAATGTTGTCATACATCTTTGAAGAGAGTGGGCTAATAAAAACCACTTTAGAGTACCTTGGCAAGTCTTGTTCTCACTAAAATGGCCTCCACAAGCCTATTCATGACACATAGTTAGTATGCTGTGGAATTCATCATCAGGGGCACATCTTGTGACAGCCCGAATTTCGACACCCGAAACCCGTGCCATCAGCACGATCCTCCAGACTGTGCCCCAAAACTGGGTATGAAACATTAGTATAACAAGTACAAATAAATAAATAAAGCTAATAATCTCATAAAGCAGAAACAGTTAATATGCCCAACTGGCATATGCAAAAGACAGTTCTACTTTCATGCCACTGCATGAACATAGAACCGACCAGAACCATCGGTGATAAACAGATCACCCCAGATGGTTCGCCACAAGAATATTCAATTTAATTACATGCTTATCAAAATAAAGGCTTGATATACCAAGCCGTATAACTTAGCTCTCAAGCTACTCTCTGTCAAAGTACATAGCAGAGTCTCCTAGAAGAAGTCCTCGGGTGGAGGCTTCAACTCGTCTCCAGGCACGTAATCCGAATCACCCAGATCTACGTCTCCTGAAGCCTCGACAGCTGCTATCAATGGACCTGCGACGTATAGTCTAAAGGGGGGTGAGCTACATCCTAGCTCAATAGGGAACAAACACAATGAACATATAAATTAAGACTCACATATATTCCATGATACTTTAAGCATGATGTGTCTATGCATTTGCTAGAAAACTGATGAATTGCATTCAAGTTTACTGGTAATTAACATGTCTTACTTTATGGTTGAATTATCATGAATGACACTGAACAGGCCTAAAGCAAAACTTAAATCTTCAACTTAAGTAATCCCCGAGCAATATAGCATCGAGCCCCGATGTGATACCCTTCATCGTCGTCTAAATAGACAGTTGTTATAAAGTATTCCCTGAGAATACGATCGAAACCCCTTTTTACTAGGCAACGGGGTTAAAACTCATCTCAACATCCCTGGGATGTGCTTACTGTTACGGATAAACCTCCGCACTGGTGTACGGATTGCAGCTCACCACGGATATCGTCGTGTCGTGGGTATCCCGTCACGTCGGTGGGGTATCCTATCAAACCTCAAATAATAAAAATAACATGTGCTTTACATATAGTTGTTCACCGTGTAAGTGTGCTATCTTATATCAGTTAGGCCTCAACAGTAATTATTCAATCATATATATACATCCCTGGGATGTATACATAACCGCATCACACCTGATGCCTTTATTACTTTCTCATCCCTTGGGGATGTCTTATTCTTATTAGATTACTTGATCTTAATCACTTGCATCACACCGATGCCTTTTTCATATTCTTGGTGTTACACACACACCCATTTTCACAAAGCTTTTCGTAATTAAAACAACTTCAAATTTTGACAATTATATCACTACATACATGCTCTTGAAATTAAAGTACATGTTCAAGGTGTTCCCTACCTCAAGTTTCTGATGGTCCAAGCATCAAGGCCCCACGCGGCTCCTTGTGCTCGCTTTCACACGTACCACCTATGGTACATCACAATACATGCAATACATCACTAAAGATGTAATGAAGAAGTCCTGGACCCTCCATAAATCTCAAAGAAAACTTAGAAAGTCAAGCAAAACTGTTAAAGTCGATTAATCGATTCCCAAAATCGATTAATCGAAACCCAAATCAATTAATCAAAGTTTCTAACATAATAAGGTCGATTCTCAATTCGAGTGGTCGAAAGTCTGAAATCGATTAATCGAAATCCAAAATCGATTAATCAATTTCCCAACTCGATTAGTCGATTTCTCCAGGTCTCTTTTCTCCAGCCACTGGAGGTACCCAGTCGATTAGTCGATTTCCAAATTGACTAATCGAAATTCAAATCGATTAATCGAAATACAATTCAATTAATCAAAATTGGGCTTTCATGACTTTTCAACTTCTGGGCCAAAATCGATTAATCGAATCCCAATTTCGATTAATCGATTTGGCCAGATTCAGCCCCCTTTCGGGCTGTTCTTTCAAATCTTTTCCCTTCTTTTCTAAGCCTTTAATCTATCCTTTTTAAATTATATTGACTGAATTTAAACATCATATATCTATGCATTAACTTCAATTTAAAACTTACCTCAAGAATCCCTTCAAGGGATTGATTTGTTGGGTTTGATGGCTAGGGTTCCATCATTTGCTTCACGATCCCAATCGCTTTGAATCCGTCAATGAATGCTCTAATTAGTCCTTTAATTTGCATTCACTTCTTCCTCAATAACTCCTCTTTACTCCTCTCTCTCTCCTCTTAACTCTCTTCAACAACCAAAGAAAAAGAAACTAGGGTTATTAAAACCCTTTTATTCTCCTTCCAGCTTGCGTGTTAAACACATACACTAGAGATAGGTGTATGTAACTGCAACTTAACACAATACACTACACTTAGGTCACACTAATCTCATATTAGTACATAACTTCATGAACTCAATGTTTAACCATTACTTGGTCAAACCTATGATCAATCGGGCACGGATCCCGAGGTCAAAGTCAAACGGTCAATTTTTCAGGATATTACACATCTCCTCACCACTTGGTCTGTACAATGCTTGAACAGGTATGGATCCTCTCACATGTAATGTCTGATTTGTGAAAAGAATAACTCCTTGGCCATTTTTTTCCAATGTGGAGGGATCCTACCCACAGCCAAGTAATTCACAATGTTTGCAAACCAAGGTGTAGAGGTGCTGACAGTGAACAACTCTTCATCAGGGAAAGAATCATTGATAGGCAGCCTACG
Source organism: Chloranthus sessilifolius (assembly GCA_021018995.1). NCBI lineage: Eukaryota > Viridiplantae > Streptophyta > Magnoliopsida > Chloranthales > Chloranthaceae > Chloranthus > Chloranthus sessilifolius. The sequence goes on along the minus strand of CM037592.1, from coordinate 52,022,925 downwards.
AAACTCCTCAGTTAGGATCCTGGATAAGTGGTTTGCAACCATATTTTCAACCCCTTTCTTGTCCTTAATCTCAAGATCAAACTCTTGCAATAGGAGGATCCATCTGATTAATCTTGGCTTAGCATCCTTTTTTGACAAAAGGTACTTCAGGGCTGAATGATCAGTGAACTCCACTATCCTAGATCCCAACATATAAGACTTGAATTTTTCTAAAGCATAGACAATTGTCAATAATTCCTTCTTAGTTGTGGTGTAATTTAACTGAGCATCAATCATGATTTTTCTTGCATAAGCTATCACACAAGGGACCTTATCCTTCCTTTTCCCAAGACTGCATCAATAGCAAAATCTGATGCATCACACATAAGCTCGAATGGCAAAAAAAAATCAGGTGCTTGAAGGATAGGTGTAGATGTTAAAAAGCCTCTCAAAAGTTCAAAGGCATGGAAACATTCATCATTAAATTCAAAGGGAACCTCCTGACACAACAGGTGACAAAGAGGTTTTGTGATCTTGCTAAAATCCTTGATGAATCTCTTGTAGAACCCAACATGCCCCAAGAAAGATCTGACTTGTTTCACAATTTTTGGTGGGGGTAAGTGTGTAATCAGTTCAATTTTAGCCTTGTCTGCCTCAATGCCTTTGTGGGAAACCACATGGACAAGGACAATGCTTTGATTGACCATGAAATAGCTCTTTTCCCAACTTAACACCAAGTTGGTTTCCTCACATCTATGCAACACAAGGCTGAGATGATTTAGACATTGGCTAAAGCTGTCCCCAAAAATAGAGAAATCATCCATAAATATCTCTAAAAACTGATCAATCATGTCAGAAAATATAGCATACATGCACCTTTGGAAAGTTGTAGGGGCATTGCACAGCCCAAATGACATCTTTCTATAGGCAAAGGTGCCAAATGGGCATGTGAAAGTTGTCTTTTCTTGATCTTGTGGATAAACAGAGATTTGGTTATACCCCGAATATCCATCAAGAAAATAATAGAAAGTCTTGCCTGCCAACTTAACCAAAATTTGGTCAATGAAGGGCAAATGGAAGTGGTCTTTTCTGATTTTCAAATTAAGCTTCCGATAGTCTATACACACCCTCCAACCTGTAGTTTCCCTAGTTGGAACAAGCTCATCAGAATCAATTTTAATCACAGCAATTCTAGATTTATTAGGGACCACCTGAGTAGGTGCCACCCATTCGGAATCTGAAATAAGGTAGATGACTCCAACATCTAACAGTTTGATCACTTCTTTCATTACCACTTCTTGCATGTGGCAATTTTCTCTGCATTTCTCTAGAGGGTTTGGACCCCTCTTTCAAGTGGATTTTATGTATTCTCACAGGTGGGTTGACACCCCCAAGGTCAGCAATAGTTCAGCCTATTGCTCTCTTATGCTTCTTTAAAACACACAATAGTTCTTCCTCTTGCTCATCAGTGAGAGGAAGAAATGATCACTAGTAATTTCTGGTTTGCCTCCAAAAAAATATATTTTAAGGTCTTAGGTAGCTATTTCAACTCTACATCTGGTGGACATATGAGAGAAGGCAACAAAGGTGCCTTTGATGGTGGTGGAAGAGGCAATACAATAGGTTTCCAAGGAGGATACCTGGTAGTTGGCCCCATATTAGAAAGTAAGGCTTTCACCTCTTCAACCATAGGTGTGAGGGCCTTCTCTTCCACAATCTCACTCCACACATTCTAAAAAACATCACAAAAATCATCACCATGCAACAGCTTGTGTGAAGTCTCTTCCACAAGCTCATCAAAAACATCAATTAAAAAGCAATCCTCAGTATCCAAGTGAGGCTGGCTGCTGCATTGTAAACATTCAATTTGACTTTCATGTTACCAAAAGATGCCTCCATTACTCCTGATCGACACTAAATGCATGTATTGGTAGTGGCCAAGAAAGGCCTGCCCAAGATCACAGGAATGGAGGTGGTATACTTGCTTGGCTCCATGTCAAGCACTAGAAAATTTGTTGGATAGAAAAACTTATCAACCCCAACTAATACATCCTCTATCATTCCCACAGGCGTCCTCTCAGATCTGTCAGCTACTTGTAGCACCACATGTGTGGGCTTCAATTTTCTCAAGCCTAACTTCTCATAAACTGAATATGAAAGTAGGTTTATACTAGCTCCCAGATCTAACAAGGCCTTCTCAATGGTATGATCTCCAATGATGCAGGGGATTGTGGGAACTCTAGGGTCTTACAGCTTGGTTGGGGTTGCAATGGACAACACTTGATTCATTTTCTAAACACAAAAAACCTTCTTGGATAGGTGTATCCTAGACCGTCATTTGTGGGTGCACAATTCTTTCAAGAACTTTGCATAAGATAGCATCAAGTAAAGGCAAGTTAATCTTCACTTGTTTGAATGTTTTCATCATCTCCTCCACTTTAACACTCCCCTTGTCAAAAGGAGAAGGTGTTTGAAGTGCATTGGGAAATGGCAAATAGGGAACTGCTCTCTCATTTGTTGTCTTAGCAAGCTCATCAGATTTATCTTTATTTTTATTTTCAATTTCCTGTTGGGGCACATCAACACCCCCCTTATTTTTATATGCTGCTCCTGCTGCATATCTCCATGGGCTGCACTTTTCTCATCAAGTTGAACACCAACTTGGTTATCAACCATCCTTCCACTCCCCAAAGTGGTGACAGGTTTGGCTTCTTCATGGGAAGAAGTCTCACCCACCATGTACTGCCCTCTTGGGTTGTTAATGGGCTGACCTGGCAGTCTTCTCTCCCCTCTCTTAGTCAAAGTATTAGATAGCTAACAAAGGTGGTCCTCTATCTTTTTAATACTTTGGCTATGAGAGTTGATAGTTTGTGACAAAGGGCTTAAATTCTGTAGTGAAGCCAGAACTTGCTCCTCAAATGTGAGGGATCTAGAGGATGCTGGGGCTGGTGTACTTTGCTACACAGGTTGAGCCATTGGCTGGGCCATAGGCTGCTGGAAATGGGGCCTTGGAAAGTAGTTCTGCTGGTAGGGGTGGGCATTCCTATAAGGCATCAGATGCTGTTATGATTGCTGCTGCTGCTAGTTTGGAAAGGTATCTTGTCTCCACCTCAAGTTGGGATGGTTTCTCCAATGATAACCAGCAGTAGGCTATTGTCCAAAGGACTAAGCAGCATTCATATGTTCCATCACAAGGTCTGGAAATTGGGCAGCAGAGGGACATTCCTCAAGGGAGTGAGTGGGGGACTGGCATATCACACATGCCTCCTCCACTTTGGCAGCCATTGGAGACTGCATTGCTCCCATGAACTTATCAAACTTTTGAGTCAAGCTGTCTACTTTCCTTTCCAAATCATTATATCCACTCACCTCATACATTTTCCCTCTTGTAGTGTGCTCTCTCACCAATCTAGAGGTCTCAAAGTCCCTTGACAAGGTCTCCTTTTGCATGGAGTTTTCACTAATGATATTAAATAACTCCCAAGCCTCATTAGCTGTCTTGTGGAGGTATGTACCACCACATGAGGCATCAACCATATCTCTACTCTTGGGATCAATTCCTTGATAGAAACTTTGGACAAATTTCCATTCAGGAATTTGGTATGGGGACATTGCTTCAAGAGTTCTTTAAATCTCTCTCATGCTTGGTGAAAGTCCTCGGTTGGGGCTTGAGCAAATGAGATTATGCTCTTCCTTAGCTGACTTATTTTAGACATGGGAAAAAACTTGGCCAAGAACTAACATTGAAGGTCATTCCAGGACAGAATACTATTGGTTGGGACCATTGACAACCAAGTTCTGGCTCTATCCTTTAATGAAAAAGGAAAGAGTCTCAACCTGGTTGCTTCCTCCCCCAAACCTGTAATGTTGAAGGTAGTGCACATTCCTAAAAATTCATCAATGTGCTTATATGGATCTTCTTTACTCAGGCCATGGTATGAGGGTAGCATCTGTATGATGGAGGATTTGATCTCATAGTTCCCTTGGACAACAGGGAATTGAATGCGAAAGGGGGAATTGTACACCCCTGGTGCATTGAATTCCTTCAATGTCCTACGTTGCTTACCCATTATAGAGCTATCAAAATCAACCACAGGTGTGTGTATGGGTTGCTTAGGTCTGAGAAGTCTCTCAACTTCAGGATCTAAGGGAGTAATCTCAGGATTAAGAGATCTCCTCCCAAGAATACACAACAAAAATACAGGACAACACACAGAATGACAGTACAGATTTAAGCAAAACAAATATAAAAATACACAACTAATGCTGCAGATCTAAAAACTACAAATCTAGAAATATAAATAGAGTTAAGAAATGTAAACTTGAGCACAGCTTGCTCCTCAAATTGGCAAAATGCTCCTTTCAAAACAACATATCCAGATCTGCAATCACAAAATTAAACTACACAAAACTATAACAGCAATTAGTCAAACCCAAAATAGGTAATAAAAAATTTAAATCTAAAATAAGAAAAACTTAGATCTACCACTTATAAAAATACAAGTCCCCAGTAGCGGCGCCAAAAACTTATTGTCGTGCTTACCTTATAATTATTAAATAGTTAAAATAGTAAATTAAATGAACAAACTACAACAAAGTGGGCTTAAGGCAAGCAAGCAGTCTTGCAAGAACCAGGTCTGTTGCAGTAAGTTTTAATAGGTAAGTCAGGGTAGGTCCACAGGGAAATGTGTTTTGAAATAAGGTAAATCTCCAAATCTATGATAGATCTGATACTCTATCTTAATATAGACTTAATCAAAAAAGGAAAGAGGAAAGGTTTCTAAGATTTGTCACTTTACTAAGAACTATAAAAATCAAATATAAAATGATCCAAATTTGATTAAACACAGAGTTAAAGGAAAATAGAGAAAAGATTAAAATCAAAAGGTGGAGAGCAGCAGCTAGGGATTTTGGTCTTTATTGAAAATCAATTGGATCAAAGGCAATGTATAGGACAGATTTGTTACAATCTTTCATCTGTCTATAAGCTCAGATGCAAGGTATAAGAATCTAATCTCAACCAAAGAATTGAAGCAATCCTAAGGTTATGATCTGCCTATTTCAGTGACCACAGATCATCCCAGAGGTTGTTCTAATTCCAGGATCTTGATTGGAACAGGTAAACTATTATAGATGCTATGGGTGCCAGGCTACAAGCTCAAGCATCCACAGGAATATCTAATCTAGGGAAATCAAATATGAAAAAGTAAAATATAGATTAGAATCACCTTTAAAAACCATAATTATATTATAATAACACAACTTACAATCCTATTGTGCTCAGATCTGTAATTCGTGCAACATACAACCCATCTACACAGCCTCTGAAACTCACAATTTATAGCTCTCAACCTCACCCTAGCTACTGAAGGGGTTTAGCCAACCATGATTGGCTGAAAAGAGAATGGGGGAAGAAGGAAGAGAGAGAATTTTTGGAGGGAAAATGGAGATCGAATTTGGCTCTGGTTCTCTCAATTTCTGGAGGGTAGCTCTGTAAATTTTTCAGGCTTTTATACTCTTCCTCTCTGTCCTCAGATCCGTTTTAGCCAATTAGAGCTCAAGAGAATAATGATGTTATTTTGAGCTACTGATGTGGCTGATTTCTCTTCTAAAAGCTCTTCACTGATTGGTCCAAACTAGATAAGTTCATGTGAAGTGGTTAAGGTTCCCATTCGCGTCCAGTTGTGTTCCAAAAATACCCCCAAGGGTCACTGACGTGCTTTGGAATGTGTGCACAAAGCACTAGAGTTTGGTAGCTATTGTGAAAGGAATTGGGAAGTTCCCAATTTGAGTGTCGAGAGATCCAGGGAACCTCTTGGCAGGTTCTGAGTCCTCTTTATATTCACGTCGACAGGTTGTTGAAGCCTCTCGATAGGTTGCTTGACTTCTCGACAGGTTTTGGTGAACTTGTCGACCGGATTGACAGCAAAATCTTATCTACTGTCCTAACTGCATTTATCCTCTCGACAGGTTATAAAGCATCCTAGTGAGTAGTTATACAGTTCCATTTAAGTGCTCGACAGGTTGGGTCAATCCTCGCGATAATGGGCGTAGCTTCAGGTAAGTCATCAACAGGATGCTTTGCATTGCTCGACAGGTTCTGGTGAACCTCTCGACTTGTAGCTAGGACCTCTCGACTTCTCCTGCCCCTTTAGGTATCCTCTCTATAGGTTATATTGAACCTCTAGAACCTCTCGACAGGTACTAGGGAGCTCTCGATAGCTTCATATATAACACCCAACCTCTCGACAGCTTCATCCCCTCGACAGGATCCACTGATGTACTTCCAACCTCTTGACAAGTAACTGGAACCTCGCGAGATCTTCACATTTCCACCTCAGTACCTCTCAACAAGTAGACCTATACTTCTAAAACCTCGCGACAACTTAATGGAACCTCTCGACAGGTTCTGCTTTGTGCTTCTATAGCTGGCACACATCTTTGGTGTGATGTTCTTCATTTGCTCACCACTCAGCAGCCTCTTGGTGGATTCAGTCTTCATTCCTTGCAACTGCACTTGGTCCCAAGTATCCCCAGTTGGGCCCATGCACTTCTAAAGTTCTGTAGATTACTAGGTTGGCTGGCCTTTGGGCTGTATGAACACATAATGAGGCAGCAGGTCTATTCTTTGGCATTCTTAGATGAATGTCTGCACTAAGGCTGTAATTTATTGCTTATCTACAAAATACATTCAATACAGATTATTAGTCATCTCAAAGGGCCATCAAAGGTCAGGTTAGGAGGTAAAAAATGATATTTTTCACAGCTTAACAATCATAAGGGGTCAGTTTACAAGACTCCTAATTCTAATAAAAGAAATTACTAAAACAAAAGTATCTTAATATAACTCTACTTCTAATCTTATCCTTCCTTGCTTTGAAGGTTGACGTACTTCTAGATTTTCTCCTTTATTTCAATAGCAGTCCTTTAAGAGTCTTCTTCATCAATCATCTAAGATCCTTGATTGCCCAGACTTCTAAGTCAAGAATTCCTCTAATTTTGTGCATGGCGGTCTTCATTCTCACGTGATCAACAACTTCAGAAGGTGTTCTTTTATGGAAAATCATAAATCACGATTTTCTATTCTATTATTCTCTGGACGATTTTTGCACTTACGATTGTTCATCTTTTCTTCTCTTTCAACACAGCTTCCTATAGAACGATTCTCTATTTACGATTCATCGCTTTCTCTTGTATCATACTCCACTCTTGAACGACTTCCTCTGAAGAATCATAAATTATGATTTCTACTCTATTGTTGTGTTCCGCAAAATCGTAAAACACGATTTTTCATTGAATCATAAATTATGATTTCTAATCTATATTGTTGCATTCCGCAAAATCGTAAAACACAATTTTTCATTTTTCAGTAGACGAAGATTCGTCTTTTGGTTCAATCACCTTTTTGTTGCTTTATGAGTTCATTTTGACAAATATTAATATTTTAGTTCTCTTTTGCTATTTTTTCTTAATATCTACACATCAGTAACTTATTAGTAGCAAACTAAGTCCTAGCATCAGTAAGTTAAGGGTGGTAAAATGATATATTATGGGATTGATCACACCCCCAAACATACATTTTGCTAGTCCCTTGCAAACAAGGAAATATAAAATATCCTATACTAAAAATTTAAATGCCACTTTCGTAGGGAGCACGATTATATTTAGCAGATGCAACAAGCCTTTAAAACCCTTAGGTGATCCCTAGTGGAGGAGTTGTTGTCTCCTGAAGGTTTTTAGTGTTTTTAGTGAAGTGACCTACAAACTTTAATTATTTTTGGATTTTTCAAATTTTACAAAAATTAAAAATCTAAACTAATTTTTTACACTAATTAAGTTAACTAAATTGACTAAGTTGATTAAGTTGATCATCACATACTTTGTTATTATTTTCTAAAATGACTCAATCCTTTATCCTTACTTTCAATTGTAATAGTTATCCTCGATTAGAACTCCAACAATTTCAATTCGTAGTAAGCAGGGAGTGTATGCATCAGTGAATAATTTATTCTTCATAAATTTTTCTAAACTGCAGTTTTAGAAAATATTTTCATTAAAAAACTCACTATTGACATACTCTAAAAAAAAAAGATATCGAAACTTTTGGGTTCTCTCAATGTATTTAGAAGAATTTAGTCAAAGGATAATTGCAAAAAAAAATTCCATGTCATAGAAAAGATAATCTATTCTATTCGTATGATTCCCTGTATAATCCATAATATCTATTTTTCATATCTCTACTAGGCTTATGCTTTTGCAAATTATAAATCAGAAAGGTATTTCCTTCGGCTTGTAGTGGGGCTTGGGGTTTCAGAAAGTGTCAAAGAAAGGTAGAAGGATTCAAAAATTTTCTGAGACTTTAGCTCTTCTTTCTCCTATATTTTTCTTCTCCAATAAATATCAGTACGTATCCACTAATTTGGATAACTTCTTCCCATTTTTATTTTATATTTATATTTATTTATTAATTTATTCATTTTGAAAATCCAATTTCTTCAATTGATTTGCAAAATTGTATTTTACGGTTTTTCTTTTTTTTAAATCGCCTTTTAACTTGCCCTTTCACGATTTTTCACTCCTTTCCCATATTCTTCAATTAATTTCTTCGGTTGTACTCTCTTTTAGCATTCCCCTTATCTGCTTTTGCTTTTACTCCTTTCACTCCCTCTTCTTCCCTTCTTTTGCATTCTAAATTCTCGAAAAATATAAGGTTAAAGGTTGAAAGTTTTGGGCAGTACATATGGTTAAGGGTTTTCAAAATTTTGGTACAAAGAAATACGGTTAGGCTTCTAATATGGGTTCAAAGAATAAGTTATTGTCTGGGATTTAAACTTTTTGGCTCTGGTTAACAAAAGATGGCCTTAAATCATCTTTACGATTTTTTAACATAAATGTCTTAATGTTTTGATATTTCAAATAGATAGTCCTAAATAAAAAATCAGGTTATCATAGTCATAGAATATTTTGATTCGAAATTCAGCAATATGAGATTTCATAAAACTAGTAAAGAAGTTCAAAGAAATTTTTGACTTGAATAGAAGCAATCTCTCTCTCAAAGAAAGGAAAATTTGGTTCTAATGCTCAACGGTTTATACAATTTTGAAACTATAGTCTAAAATATTGCAATTTAGAACAATCTATTGCTTCAAACATTCGAACTAATACAGTGTTCAACGTGCTAAACATGAATTGAATTGTTCTATATTCTGATTATTGAACTTCTATTATGATGGATCATAAGTTTTCAAGATTCGTAATATATCTATCATAATTAACATATAATGATCAACTATAAATTAACAAATTATGTAAAAGAAAATTAAGTGAAACTGATTATACTAATTAACTAATTACTATATACAGAAGTTGCGTATCCCCCCAAACTAAAGTCGGATAATGCCCTCATTGGCATAAAAATAGGGGACACTTAAAAATAATTTTCCTTAAAATCACTGATATTACTGATTGTTTATCGGATGAAAAAATTCTTTAAAGAATGTCCCCCAAACTTAAGGAAAATACATCCGTTTTATTCTCAGAGACATCAATAACAAAAATTGAAAAACAATTAGTAACAATTACACAGTTAGTAAAAAAGTTAGTCAAAAGAAAAATATCATATATTAACTGAATATTTACAATAACCAGGAAAAGAAATCTTAAAATAATAAAAATAATAACTAATTACATAAAAGGACAAACATAGAAAAAATCTAGACACTAGTTTATTTACCTTAAAGATCATACCTGTGAGGCTTGTGATGTTCTGTATTTTTTACTCACTTGGTGATGAAGGGTATGGTACAAGAATGGAAGTAGTAGGGTCTTCTTCCGAGTCAGACACCACATCTGTAGAGTAATTGTCTTGTTCTTCTTCTGAAAGTGGTTCTCCATGTGCAGCAGGCTCGGCCACATCCGTGCTTTCGTTCTCATCAACTAATCTGCAGGAGCTTCCTTCCAGGCTTTGCTGCTGCTTCTCTTTGTTTCTCAGATCCGCAGTCAAGTTTTTAATAGTGGCAGATTTTAGTTGTATCTCCATTCTCAGCTTTTCTGCTTTATTTATTCTTTTGCTATTGCCACCCATCACTTCTTTGTGAGAGACTTAATTATCTACTTCTGTTCAGCATTGATTAAACTGAGAGAATTGTTATCTTCTTGCAGTTTCTAAGTTTTCCCATCAGCTATAGTCAATAGATGATTCTTCTCACTCAGCTGTTGATGGAGTTCATGCTGGTAATCGTTAAGAGCTATTTCCCTTGAGTTTTTTGTGTCATCTGGAATTACCATTAATCCTCCAAATTGCTCAATCTGAGCTATGATTTTATCTTCATACGCCTTCTCTTCTTCTCATGCTTGCTGATTTTCACTCATCATTCTATTTTTTTACTTACAGTTGGGTGATTTATTCTTGAAGGGTTGAAATGGCTTCTTAGACTCTCTTTTCTATTATTGTCGCCCATTTCGCATGATGATCTTGTACAACTTTTCGTCGCAAGCCTTTCATTATCTCTGTGCGCTCTTGAGTTGTCAGTGTAGTATCAACGACTCTCTTCTTCAGTCTGTGATACTCCTCCATCCATTTCCTTACCACACCTGGTAGTGGTATCAAATTTAGGGTATATGTATTTTGCCATTACTCTACTTCGCTCAATTTTCTTACTACATCTTGTAATGGCAATAGATTTGGTTCATGTGTAAGTTGCCATTATTCCACTGCTCTCAATCTCCTTTCTAGTTCGGGGATTGATGTGGTGGTGATTGGAGGATCAATGGGGGGGTACTTCTTCTCCATTTAACAACTCTGTGAAACCCCCTCTTGGTAATTCAGAGCTTGGCCTTACTTCTACTGCTTGAATTATGAGAGTTTGCTCTTTAGTGGCTGAAATTGCAGGTGGAACAACAGGCTCTATTGGTGCAAGGACATGGCTAGAAGTGGCCATTTCAGCAATCTACATTTTTTTTGCTATTTCAATGTTTGGGCTCACAGGCTCTGCATCAGCAACAGTTGGCAGTGTGTCTGTCTCAGTTGAAGGGGGCATAGCAGACCCTATTGGTGAGTCTAGAGCGGGGTCATACAGACTAGCTTGGTCTACAACTGGGAGGTCTAACTCGACTACTCTGTTAGGTATTGGAGAGCCAATCTATGGTTTCTCTTGATGTTGAGTAGAAGTACTCACTCCCTTGTCCGTAACTACTACCTCTGCTGCGGCAATCTCTGCCAACTGCTCCATAGCAGTCTCTTCTCGGCCCTTAGGCCTAGACGGGTGTAACATCCTGAAAATTTTTGACCTTTGAACAGTATGCCTCGGTGTGCGTGCCCGACTGATCACGTACCCGACATAGTGAAAATAATTAAGTTAGTTGGGCTAGGTCTTAAGTGGAAAAAAAAATTATAATAATAATAAAGATTGGTTTAGACTTGCGTGTGGACCTTTGGATGAATTGTATACACCTAGCTATGGCGTACTGGCTTAACACCTAAGTTTAGGTTGGTTATAAATGAAAATAAAGGCAGGAGAATTTATTTCTCTTATAATTTTGGTTCTAGAGAGAGAATAAAAGTTTAGTAATGGTTAAATAACTTATTTGACTAATTGGGCCAATCAGATTGGGCTAGTTGGGCCAACTGATTGGTGACTATTCGAGCCAACTATAGGTCCCGATCGGTGCATGTCGATAAGAAACATGTCACCGCTTAGATTTTCAAATGAGATCATTTTAGGTCCGCTTTGAGCTCGTGTGAGATTTTTAGGACCAAGTTCATACACCGTGGTGGTGTGCGTATTGGCTTAACGGGTCCGATTGATAAGTAGTTTGGGTGTACAGATCATTTATATAATAGATAATACCTTAACTAGGCGCCCTGCTTAATGTGAAAACTAGGTCCTTAGATAAGACTAACACCCAAAATGGGTGTATGTGTTTTAAGAGAGCCGGCCTTTTAGTTAAAAAAAGGGCTAGCTTCCTTTGAAGCCTTAACCGTTGCAAGAGTTTGATGGTTTGGGTTTTGAAGAGAGAAGGAAGAAGAAAGGGAAGAATCGCCAATTCGTATGCTCCAAGCCTTGTGATTGCGTGGAAAAGGTTTTGTGAGTTAGTATAAGGGAAGGATCGTTGTCGGTTTCGGCTTTTGGTTTTGCTTTTGTGGGTTTTGGAGCCGTTTGGAGGTTTTGAAACCCTCTTCTTGCGAATAGATCATGAGTTTTGATCGACAAATCATAGCGTGAGTTATGTGAAGTGTGTGTGTAAGGATTGCCGTCGATTTCGTGAGTTTGGTTGTGATCGTGAAGCTCGGAGATGATCGAGGTGGGTTTGGAAACCCTTTTTATCTAACGAAGAAGACGATCCGATCTACGAGTAAATCACCGATTTAAAGAGGTAAATAACGTAATTCTTCCATGTATTTAATTAAATATATGTTGGTTAGATGTGTGCAAAAGATTAGGATCAAAAGGATTGAATTTTGATGAAAAAAATGGGTTTCAAGGTTCAAACCCGAGAAGTGCTCAGAAACTGCCAAAATCGATTAATCGATTTTGAAACTCGATTAATCAAGTTTTTGACAAGAGAGAAATTCAAGAAGAACTCCCCGAAATCGATTAATCGAAGATAATTTCGATTAATCGATTTTGAAATTCGATTAATCGATTTTGAAAATCGATTAATCGAGTTTGCCTGAGCTTACTGACACTACCGTAGTATTGCGGCCATAACGTTTTGTGTCGAATTCGGATTGACGTGATTCTTGTTGCGTTGGAAAGAAGACAGAAAGCCCTACAATTTTCATGAATTGAACAACTTGTAAATCAATCATTTTTAAGGTCAAAATTTAGTAATAAGTTAGGTAAATTTCTAATTTTGTCGAGAAACGAAACCGATTAATCGAGTAAAATCGATTAATCGATTTTTGAATTTCGATTAATCGAAATTGGGTCGATTAATCGACTGGTCTCAAATAGTGAAAAAGATTTTTGGCTCTTTGAAAATCGATCAATCGAGATAAAATCGATCAATCGACTTTGGAAAATCGATTAATCGATTTTGAAAATCGATTAGTCGATTTTGTCTGAGTTGCCAGTACTGCTTTGGTATTTTGACCATAACTTTCTACTCCGACCTCCGATTGATGCGATTCTTGAGGCGTTGGAAAGATAACAAAGAGATCTACAATGTTTCTATTTTGACAAACTTATGAATCTAAATTGTTAAAGGTAAAAATTTAGGAGAAAGGTTACATCAATTTCTGTGT